>JAPDVU010000010.1:16751383-19363883 GCA_026230045.1 Corynorhinus townsendii | reverse complement strand
GTACTTAGAAATAGGTCCTATCTATCTGCCTATGATTAGAAAAAACTCATGTTTATCATAGGAAATTTAGAGTACAAACTTTCCAAAGGATTTTTCTTATAACCATACCACCCATAAATAACCATTATTATTCTTTTGAAATTTAGTGTTAGTTGAATTTTATAAGTCCTGACAGACATATGCATATTCATGTATTTATAAAATGGGATATGCTTTATGATCTGTTTTTTTTTTTTTCTTTTTACAAAAGTTAACAAGATATCATGGATATACTTGGAAGACACTGGCTTTTCTTCTCTAAATCATTGATGATCTTGCTTACTCTCATCAGATTTTCACTTGTTTATCCAATGAAGTAACAGAAATCATGCATATAAAGTGCTTACCACAATGTGTTAGTGTACATACTATCGTTTTGTCAAAATTACTGTTTAATACTTAATTATATTATTTATCAATAGTGATAGGCAACTTCATGAATTTTAAGATAAATGAAGTTTACCACTTCAAAAACATAATGATTTATTTTAACTACTTATAGAAAGATTCTAAATATATATAATGGAGTATTCTTTCCTGCCTTAATATATATTCAGCAAAGTTGGATGCTCTATTTATCTTAAGAGTTGTAGTGCAGTGTCATGGGCTACATTCTGTAGTGCTAAAGTCATCGAGGTAGATGTTTCTACCAACAGCTTACTAAGGGGTCCGAAAGAGCGGGCCTCATTAAAGTTACTAATTTAGAGGGACTTTGTGCTAGAGAGCAGCAGATAACTATCACAATGTCATCTTTCTCTAAACTAGTTATGATCTAGTGCTCCCCTTTATCCAACCCACCTAGGATAAGGTTAACCTAGTTGCCTACCTCTGGACATTTTGAGGGCATTTAACAGGAAAGGAATAAGGGAGTAGCATTCCTAAGCTTTACTCATGGGCCCTTGATCCCTAATTTAACCCTACAAATACTGGTCTACTGATCACCAACATTTCAACAGGTGGAGGTTCCTGGAGTCAGCCGCTTGAAAATCCCCAGTCCTAGAAGTAGTTGCTAGATGAGCAGGGTTGGAATGTGGATCTTCTGATTCTTCCCAAGGTGTTTGTTGCACAGTAACTGGAACCCTGATATTTCTGGTCCAAGATCAAACCGCTCATCCAACACTTGTTTGCTAATTGTGTTGCTTCAACATCCTCATCCATAAAAAAGTGGGGATGATAAGAGAGACTATGTTACGGAGCTGCCAAGAACGCTTAAATAAATTTAGGTTTATAAGAACTTAGTGACGTGTTAAGCCCATAAGACTGTATATACTCCAGTGATCTGATCTGTGATGCTTTTTTGTTTTCTCATTCCATTTTTCCATTGCTGCTTTATTACATCAAGAGCATATATTATATTGTATTTTAAAGCTGTTTTGAGGATGGAGTACTCATTTTTTTTTTAAATTTGTTCAAAATTTATAACCGTTCCTTTATGTTCTTATTCTAATGTATGACTCATATAAATCACTCTCATATTTTTTTGAAGTATCCTGTTTGGGAGGAAAAGCAAAAATGTGAGAGGTAAATACAAAAGAATTTTTCTTTCGAATCTAGCTGCATTTTACCAAAGATAAAGGAGGAATTTTTCAACAGACTTTGTAGAAGATAATTTAGGCGCTTGTTTTCTACAGGAAATAGAGCACCCTTCTTGTATAAATTTAATAGCAACATAGCGTTTCCACCAGTAAACATTTTCCGAAGATCAGTTTATGAAGGGAGTCCCCAAATTATGACTAAATGCATCTTTAGTGTTTTGTACAAATTTTGTTAAGAAAAGTATAATAATCTCCTAGAAGATTAGAGTTGGGTCAGCTTCCATAGCCATATTAGAAGGGTAGAAGACCTTGCCTAGGAAGGATTGAGGCCACCAAGAATTCTGCACAATCCTAAAGAACAGTAATTCATCATGGCCTGAAAGCTCTAAGTTATTTCAGACAAAGTGAGCTCTCATTGGTAATATATAGAAGTATGACTTATCTCTGTTTTTTATTTCATGCTCAGAAAATGTATTTTTTCCCCTTTCCCCCTCTCAGTTATTTTCTATTTTTAAGTTTGTATTTGACAGACTCTAGTGACAAGTTTCTGTTAAAAGAAAGCAAAGCCCTAACCAGTCTGGCTCAGTGGATAGAGTGTCGGCCTGCGGACTCAAGGGTCCCAGGTTCAATTCCGGTCAAGGGCATGTACCTTGGTTGCGGGCACATCCCCAGTAGGGGGTGTGCAGGAGGCAGCTGATTGATGTTTCTAATTCTCTATCCCTCTCCCTTCCTCTCTGTAAAAAATCAATAAAAATATGTTTAAAAAAATAATAACAAAAAAAAAATAAAAGAAAGCAGATACAGTTTTATATACCAAAAAATTATCTAATTAAGGATAAAGGATAAATTCATTCTTTGACTTCCATCCCACCAATATGCAGATCACTTCCTAGTGTATAACCTAATGTATGATACTACTTTCAGGGTTCCCTGGAACAGGCAGTGTGCATTTCTGTCGCCGAATGCCTGAATGCCTGTCTGGGTTATATTTTAGGTGGCAGTGCCAGCCCCAGCCTTCAGGTCTAAATGCACTATCTGGCTTTCTTAAATATTCTAGGCATCATGGTGCTCAGACTGCTCCAACAGCTATTTCATAAATTACAAATAAGACTTGAGGCTGTTTAATGTGCCCTTGAAGTACTGCTGCATTTATTTCATGATTCATTAGCAGCTTTTGGCAAACACTTGTTTCTTGAGCATCAAGGGCTATCCATCAAAATTTATTGCATCTTATTCATTTGTCTGTGCTCTCTACCGCAATTTATTATACTCATTTTTATTATGAGGTTCCATCTTATCTCCTGTTCTCTGCTCTTCATTGTCACTATCTGATTTCTGGCTTCCTTCTAAGCCTTAATAAGGAGTAGCTGATTTGTTAGTGCCAAATCGGACATCCCTCCATGTCAGCTTACTCACGTTTTTCCACCCCTTCATATTCTTTCCCCTGTGGATTCATTGAAAATTTCTTTTTACTTATGCAGGTTTTCCTTTCGTTATGTTATTCTTTTTAAATACCACTGAATAAATACTAACGTTAATCATATTCTTAAATTGATTTGATGTAGTGTTTGATGCATCTGTTCTTTATAACTTTTTTTTTATGGATTTCCCAACAGGTAGAAATGTATTAACTCTGTTTCTTTTATGTTAATGTTAGCGAAGAAATTTCACAGTGTGCACCTATGTGTTCTTTGTAATAGTAAACAAAGGGGGGAAGCTTCCATTTTGTTAAATACCTACCTAGCTCATGGCACAATGCAGGGCAATTGACCAGTGGTATCTCTTTTCATCTCCACCGATACACTGCAAAGTAAGTTTTAACACTATCATCTTTCTGGAAACTCAGACTCAGAACAGATAAGGAGTTCATTCAAGTTATCCAACTATCAAGTGACTAAAAGTGCGAGGAGTGTCTGAGCCCAGAGCTTGTCCTGACTCAGGTTGTACTTTCAATGACTGTGTCAAGCAAGAAATCCGCAGTGTGTGCCTGCTCCGTGCCTTTCCGAGGGCTGCACCCTGATGCTTCCCTCGAGGGTTTGGAACCCCGTGTTTTTCACAGGGTCGACCCTCGATATGAATTTATTGAAAGAATAAATAAAAGTTTGGACAACTATTGTTTTAACCAGTTGTGGTGTTTTAAAGCCGTTTTACCCGATTTTCGGATTGATTTTAGGACAGTGAAGATCCCAGATTCAGCCGACGGACTTGGATTCCAGATCCGGGGATATGGCCCATCAGTTGTGCACGCGGTGGGAAGAGGTGAGAAAGCTATTCTGCGTGGTGAACAGCTTTCCAGCATGTGTTACATTCTTCGCTAAACAAGAATCTGTTTAAAATGTACACAATCATGTTATGAATGTTCTCATCATATTTTACTGAATTATCTCAATAGTAGTATAACCTTAAAACAATACTTTTAAAAAACATTTAAAAATTGTAGGGCATATGTACTACTGTTAAAAAGTTAATAACGAATCATGCTGCCTAAAATCACTTTTCTGCATGCTTCAGTTTAGCCAGAGGATATAATGATTTTAAGGGCATCTATTTGTCTTTTTTTCTGACAGCAAGTAATTACCTTTTTGTCATTAATTCAAAGATGTGAGTTTTCAGGTTTAAAGATGATCTGTGTGCTTTATAGCCTGTTGCCATATGATTACTTCAAGAATTCCTATAAGCCATGCATTTTATTAAACTATAAAATGCATTTTAAATTAAATGATTTTAGTGACTAAAAACTTTGTTTATATTTTATTCTCTTTTTGCTTGTTCTCCATAAACAATCATGTTGATCCTCTTTGCCAGGGATTTCTGCATTTCTATCTCCAGCCCAGATTTCTTTCCTGTGTACTATCGCCCAGGTCCAATTGTTTGTTATATACATAACTAGAGGCCCGGTGCATGAAATTTCTGCATGGGGGGTGTGTGTGCCCCTCATCCCAGCCTGCACCCTCTCCAATCTGAGACCTTTGAGGGATGTCCCACTGCCCATTGTGAGTCAGACATCCCTCTCACAATCTAGGACTGCTGTCTCCCAACCTCCTGCCAGCCTGATCTCCCCTAACTGTTCTCCTGTGCTGGCTTGGTTGCCCCCATCTGCCCTCCCCTACAGGCCTGGTTCCCCCCAACTTCCTCCCCTGCAGGCCTGGTCCCTCCCAACTGCCCTCCCCTGCTGGCCTGATTGCCCACAATTGCCCACCCCTGCTGGCCATCTTGTGGTGGCCATCTTGTGTCCACATGGGGGCGGCCATCTTTGACCACATGGGAGTGGCCATGTTGTGTGTTGGAGTGATGGTCAATTTGCATATCACCTCTTTATTATATAGTATGGCCCTGGGGCACCTTAAAGTTCAGCATTCTCCTCAAAAGAATTTATCATTCAGTCTCTAAAGCTGCTTTACCTTCTGTATTCTGTCTTTATTTAAGTGACTCCATCTACTCAGCCACTAGCACAGGAGTGATCTTGGGAACTGTAGCCTCTCCACAAATTCCATCATCACACATCAAATACTTGACCTCATTCTCTCCTTTATGACTAATGCTACCTTAGTTCCAGCCTGGAAAATTGCAGTAGATGGTGTGATTTTGACTTTTGACTTCAATTCCAATAACCCATGGTCCATTTGCGGGGGGGAATCATGTCACTTCTGTGCTTAAAATTCTTAAGTGTTTTTCTCTTCCATATATAGTAAGGTTCAGACTTAGGACTTCATGCAAAGCACCCAGAACTTCCCAACCTGGCTCTGCTCTGCTCTCCAGTACCCTTTCTGTTCTAAATTCACACTCCCAGCTGCTAATATGTCCCTGAATGTCCAGGCTATTTCTTGACACAGTGCCTGTTTTCAGGCTGTTCTTTCTGTTGGGCATGTCCCTCACTCCAGCAAGAATCAGTTCAATCCAGAAAAAGCACTTAAAATTTCTGGGAGTGAATTTTAGTGAGGACAATTATTGAATATAAATTATGTTTTTCAAGATTTTTGTTAATTCTTTCATAGGGGAAATTGCTTATAAAGAAAGGCTCTTCTAACATACTTATAATAAGTTTTGTAGTTATTTATATTAATTATATTAATTGCTTTGTTAATGGTGTTTTGAATATCAAATAATAATGACTGGAAGGTCTGAAAATCTTAACTCACTCGTTAGGACATGCCACTTCCATACTTAAATCTATGTCTATGCAAATAAATGATGGGCAGTTGATGTTATCTGATTAATTTTATTCTTCAGTTCTCTGGTACCTGAACTTATTTTTCTTAGCAAATCCAGTCCACTTGGAATTGCTAATTGATTTGATTTCTTAGGAATTTCTATTAATTGTTGGTATTTTAAAAATGAAAGTGAATTCTATTTTAATTTTTAGAGATTTTTGTAAACTAATGAAAGATAAATAAGGCATGATTCTGGCTTTCTCATTTTGCCATTATATATGCATATTCAGAAAATTAGACTGACTAGACATTTTAAAGGGAAAATAACTGATTAGCATTAAAAAGGTTACTTTACAATATCCCTTCAAACTAATTCATAGGGAGGTGGGAAAATATTGTTACTCACCGTCTGAATGACCCGTTAAATAGCAACATGTTGAGAGAGCATTGCTATACCAGAAATGAATCACCAAAAACACACTAGCTAGATGTTTATTGTATATTTTTTATTGCTTTCCTTATAGCATATGTGATAAAAAGAAATCTAAAATGACTTTCTGGAAATTTTCCATTTGTGTTTGAAGGAACTGTGGCTGCAGCAGCCGGTCTTCACCCTGGACAGTGTATCATCAAAGTCAACGGGATCAATGTCAGCAAAGAGACACATGCCAGCGTCATTGCACATGTCACGGCCTGCAGGAAGTACAGGAGACCCACCAAGGTAAGCTGCCTCTCGGCTTATCTAGATCTAATCGCAATCGTGCACGGAAACCCCAGGGACAGCACAGGAAGTGCCAGACATGTTTGTGGTTTCCACTTCTAGGTTCACATTTAAGCACAGCACTGTACATCTCATCGTGATTGCTTTGTCGAAATAATGAGTGATGGTCGATTGTGCTTAAACCTTACATTTCATTGTTGCAATATTATCACCTGTTTAAAAAATGCCCTGGGATTTGAGTTTTTAAATTTATCAGATTGAGATCCAAAGGTTTAAACTGTTTTCCTGACCCTTGTATTTGCTTGAGAATATAGGATGGTCATTCTGTGTCTGTAGATACGAATTGTAAATGCTTACAATCTTTACTATTAGAATTCTGTGAAAAACAAAAATTTATGGGTATCATGAGGTCTGCAGTAGATTTTTGGATAAATTAATTTAGCCAATTGGATTTAGCTCAGAAAAGAAAATACTTGTCATTATTTAAAATTGTCAGCACTATCCTCTGGTCCAAATTTCAATTGTCATACAAAAAATAAAATTACAATCCTAATTTATAAGCAAAGCTTATTATCTCATGAGGTGCAAGTGCATATTGGACTAAAAGAGAAAATTCAGTTTAATCCACTAAATACAAAAGGATTTTAAATGCAAAATATCTTCAGATGAGAGGCTTTGCATTTTTTTTCTGTCGTGTGTACTGAAGTACTGTTTTCTGGATTGGGGACTAAGACTCTGTGTCCAAATCAGAAGGATAAATGGCTGTTTTCTCATAGTTCAGGCCCAACACCCTGCAAAATACTGCACATACAAGAAAATAGCTCATCAGTTTTACTTACCAATAGGTCAAATCAGCATAGCAAATTAGAATTCACACATTGGTCCAGAGGTTATTCTGGTTGATAGTAAGTAGTTCAATAAATACTTATTGAACTATATTATTGAATGAATTTTTGTAAAGGACATTTCTGAAATTATCAAATCTTTTCCCTTCTATCAGAATTTTAATAAATAGCTAAGTTGATTTCAGTTTTACTCCTTTTTATTTTCCCAGCCTTTCTTCTTGGAGAGGTATTGTCGATCAATAAAATGATTGAGAAAAATAATACATGGATAGAAAAATTTACAAAATGAATAACATCAGGTATTCATTGCCACAAAACAGACTATCCCACCACTTGGTGGCTTAAAACAGTAGTGATTGATTATTTCTCTTGATTCTGTGGGCTGGTTGGGTGTCAGTTTCTGTGAGGGCACTGGCACGTCCGCATTATGCTGGGACTGACTGGGCACTGCAGTTCTGCTGCTGCTAACCTCTCTCCAGACTCGCCCATATGGCCTCCCTTTCCAGCCTTTAGCAGGATTTCCCTTCTTCATGGTGTCTGGATTTCAAGAGGGGATAATACAATTGATCAACTCTCTATTTACATTGTGCTTGCTCTATCCCTTTGGAAAAATCAGATCACATGATCAAGCCCAGAGTCAGTGTGGGAGGAGTCACCTAAAGGAGTAGATTCTAGGGGATATGGGTCATTGGAGGCCACAACAGGTTACCAAGATGTGTTTGAATGACCAAATGTTAGCATTTTAATGATGCATAGCAATAATATAACTAAACACAATTGTGAAGTTAATAAATAAGAGAAAAATGGATAATACAAATTATATCACACTTCAGTAGTGCAATTCAATTTATCACCTTACCTAGGAAAAGTATAAACTTAGAGTAATACAACCCTAAAAGCCTTTACTTGGTAGTCACTTTTTCTCTCTCATTTATCTAAATACTAGAGGCCCAGTGCACGAATTTCATGCACCAGTGGAGTCCTTTGGCCTGGCCTGCAGGATCGGGCTGAAACCAGCTCTCTGTCATCCCCCAAGGGGTCCTGGATTCTAAGAGGGCCCAGGCCAGGTCGAGGGACCCCCACTGGTGCACGATCAGGGCCGGGGAGGGACATGGGATGTTGGCCAGCAGGGAGGGACTGCCGGAGGGCTCCAGGGCATGTCTGGCGTGTCTCATTCAGGCTTGATTGGCTGGACCTCAGCATCAAGCTAAGCTACCAGCTGGGGCGTCTGCCTTCTGGTGGACAGTGCACGTCATAGTGAGCGGTTGAGTGGCCTTAGCATATCATTAGCTTCTTATGCATTGATTGGTTGAATGGCCAACCAGACGACCAGACACTTGGCATATTAGGCTTTTATTATATAGGAAGACTGGAACTGCTATTTCAATTAAGATATAGGATGACTTATGACATGGGAGGATTAAAAGATAGTTACATTACTTAAGAACCCAATGAGATGAAAGATGGTCTTCCATTTTTTTTATTGGTTTGATTCAAAAAACATTAAGTGTATTAAAATATATATGACTGTTAGGAGAGCACTTAAATGGAGAGCACTTAAAGGGTGTGTGCAATTATAGATGCTTGATTCTTTGGAAAACTGTTCATCTAACATTTATTTATTAAAATGTAATTTATAGTTCATTTTGTTATAATTGAGGCATTTAAGTAAGACATTTGGTAAATATATCTTACTTAAAAACATACTTTTGGGAGATAAGATTTCAAGATTTAAAAGGTCAGCTTGTTAAACAACAATGATAGTTGGCTTTGACATTCTATTAGTTTCTGATGTTGATTTTCTTTTTCAAAATTTATTATTTTTAAACAAACTAGAAGGAAAAATAAGGTTGCAGTTCTCCTTCTGAAGCAGGTTTATGAAATGGATATGCATGTTTAAGGAAGCACTAATGCCGCTGAGGTTTTTTCCCTTCTTCATTTCCAGCAAGATTCCATACAGTGGGTTTATAACAGCCTTGAGAGCGCCCAAGAAGACCTTCAAAAGTCTAACACCAAACCCCCCGGAGATGAAGCAGGGGATTCTTTTGATTGCAAAGTAGAAGGTGGGTTCCTTCTTTTCTCACTCTTTGTTCATAGTATTCTTTTTCAATGTGCCAATTTTTGAAAATCTGATATGTTCAAGCCACTTATATTTTTCATTTGGGAATGTAAAGCTCTTTTAAATTACAGTTGCCATATAATAGTGCATTAGTTTCAGATGTCCAACATAGTTATTTGATATTTATATACCTTATGAAGTGATCATCATGAGAAGTCTAGAAGCCATCTATCACTATATGAAGTTGTTATATTATTGACTATATTCTCTCTGCTGCACATTATATCTCTGTGACTAATTTATGTTATAACTATAAATTTGTACCTCTTAATCCCCTCCACCTTTTTGCCCATTCCCCATTCAAGCCACTTCCTTAAGTCATTGTTACTAATAGATGTCATGTCAAATGCATAAGTAATCATAGCTTCTAGCTAACATGGAATAGCTACTACACTTTGTTAGTCCCTTTATTAAGTGTTTTACATAGATTATCTCATAAAGTCATCAAAAGAGAAAATCTCATAAGGTGTGATTGTCACCATCCTCATTTTATAGGAGAAGAAATGGAGGCTAAGGGAGTTGCCCAGGTTAGTACGTGGTAGAATGAGGATTCAAATCTCAGTTATAATGTGTTTCCTTGTGTTGCGTTTAGATGCTGTATAGACCTTACTACTCTAATGTGGTTTGCAGACTAGTAGCAGCAGAACCTGGAGCAAGAGAGTGTCCCAGAATCTCAGCCAACCCTAGATTTACTGACTCAGAATCTCCAAGTTAATAAAATCTGATCTGCATGCACACTTATATTCCAGAAGCCCTGGTTTAGAAGGTCCATAGTTCTTTTGAAAATAATTTCTTGACTCAGGTAACTTTTACTGTATTGAAGCACTGATAGTAATGAAAGAAGCAAGCTAATGTGCAAACAAGAGAAAGAGAGACCTTTTGACAAGGACTATATCATCTCTTTTCTCAGGGAAGCAAGCCAGCAGATTGCTATGTTCAGTAGCTTCTTTGCCAAGGGTGAAGGGGCTCAGGCAATTGACAAATGCTTTGAATTATTGTTTCAAAAGTTTTCCACAGAAGTCCTTGAATCCTCTCTTCCATTTTCCTGGCATCTTTCCACTCATATATTTGCTGGGTGTCCCTAAATTTTTATTGTAGTTTTAGTTTCTTGCAAACCAGCACAGGTGGAGAATTCCCTATACACACTGCTCATATGGGGGAATTAGGAAAAGCTGTTTCTCCCCACTCGTGGAAGGTCACTTGGTAGGAGCCACTCATTCATGGGCAGTATTAGAGATGCTCAACCTCACTGGCGCAGCAAGACTGTTGTGATAAATTAGCTCTCTTATCTTTTTAAATGAAGATGAATATCAGGACCTCATCCTGAAGCCTTTTTTCCCTCATTTAGAGTTAGTTTCTGCTAATCATCATTGCTGTCTCAGTGAAAGGTAGAGAGGGTTGATGAGATGCTCTGGAAATTGATTTCTAGCTATATTGGGATTTAATTATCTTTGCTATTTCCACTATTTCTAGAATTATTTTAAATAAACTCATACTCTATTTTGCTTATTTAGTATTTACTGTTAGATTTCTCAGTGTTTCTTACTTGAGATTTTAGGTGTTTTTTGCTTTTTTTTTTTTTTATCAGCTGACTGATTATAGGTCAAAACCCATAAGAAGATGTTCCAAATGGAAATGTTAATATAGTGACAGATGAGAAATTTTCTCAATGAGCTCTCTGGAAAATGCTATTTGGGAGAATTCAGGCACCCTCTCTGCTGAAAAAATGATTACTACATCTCCTTTCTGCTTCTTCAATATGGCTTTATGTATTTTTTTCTGCTTTCAGAAAACATTCATCCAATGTTTAAGGCAGTTTCAAGAATGCTGACTTTAATTCATGCATGCTTTCAATAAGAAAATGTAAAATTGTGTGTATAATGTTTATAGTGGTGTAAATAGGCGTACATATGGTCTATAGATCAAAATGGATATGTGAAGATAAAGTAGTGAGATTTGGATAACTCAAGCATATTTCTAAAAAAATGTTCTTCTTTTAAAAATGTTAGCAAGGGTATATACTTCATTAGCACATTAAACTTAGCCATCCTTTAAAGAACTCCTTAAAAATTATCCAAAGAGACTCAATTTATTTGAAAAGACTAACAGACCCTTCATGAATTTGCTGAATTAACATTGTCTTTATTCCAGAGGTAATTGACAAGTTCAACACCATGGCCATCATTGATGGGAAGAAGGAGCATGTGAGTCTGACGGTGGATAATGTGCACCTGGAATACGGGGTTGTGTATGAGTATGACAGCACCGCTGGGATCAAGTGCAACGTGGTGGAGAAGATGATCGAGCCCAAAGGTTTCTTTAGTCTCACTGCCAAGGTAAGGGCCATCCTGGGAACAAGGGACTGTGCTCTAAATAAAGCAGCCGAAGCCCTCCCTACCCCGTCTTAAAACGTGTAAAGAGCTGTATGTGTTTCGTTTCAGCTGTCAGCTCATTCAGATTCTTCTCCCCACCCCGCATTGGTCAGTGTGTGTATAGTCTTCCTTTTTATTGATACCTTTTTGGAGCACAGTGGAAAGTTAGATGGGACTCTAGCCCAGGGGAGTGTTAGTTGCTTTGGCAGTCCTTCTCTGCATTTTGTAAGTTTGCTGTGTTTGTTAATTCAGTATCATGTATACGTTTTAGATGATTTCCACGCCAGGTGGTGCTTTTTTTAAATGTCATGAAATACATTATAAGAAATTTCAAATCCTGCAAGTCTCAACTTAATTTCATAAAATTTCACAAAGCTTCGAGATGATTTATGACTAGATCCTCAGACATTTATATAATTCTTGGTAGTGAAGGATATTATCCTTAGTCCTTAGCCTGCAGCAAGACAGGGAGGGAGGAAGCAAGTCTTCATCCAAAAGGATAAATCATGTAGGAAGTGAGAGGTGATCCTGTGCTTGCTTTTCATTATCCTCTACAAGGGAGATGTATCAACCTCCTATGGGACTCTCCACAGGTTAGAACTTTAGTATTTTGTCTGCTTTTAAATCACCCTGTGAGGATTCAGGTATTACACGTAAGTAATATGACAAATAGCTTCACTGCCTTTATTTCTTCACCTCAATTCTTGTTTCACTTACGTGCAATCAAGATAGACTTAAAATATTTATAGCATGTATTTTTTTAATCCTTCACTCAAGGATATGTTTTTATTGCCTTTGAGAGAGAAAGAAAGGGAGAAAAAGAGAGAGAGAGAGAATAACATTGGTTGGTTGCCTCCTGTACAAGCCCCAACTGGGGATCAAACCCACAACCTAGGTATGTGCCCTACCATTTGCTGTACAGGAGGACACTTCTACCAGCTGAGTTACTCGGCCAGGGCTGTAGCATATATTTTTTTAAATGTTGGAGAAAATAATTATAGAAATATAAATGCACTATTTTAAAAATAATTATGTTTCTGTTTTATATTCTGAAAGTCAACTTTTAAAAAAATGCCATTATTCTGATAATATTTAATACTCTATATATCTATCTATTGATAAAGAATCTATATTTTAAAAATGCAACCCTTTCCCAACTGCATTATACTATTAAAGAGGATCCATGTAAGAATTTGTGATCAAGTTATTGCAATTATTTTATCTCATTTTCTATTTCAAATTTGCAAAATTACATGGATTATTTTATATATGAATGCTGTATAAGTTTAGTACACTTACGTGTTTCCACTGCACACAAGAAGAAAAGAAAATTAAAGGTTGTAAAAACCCCTCAAATTTCTAGATTAGTAACTCACATTTCATAATAATTAGTGGAATAGATAACTCACACTCCAGATTCTGTAAGAAAGGGAAGTGGAGGTGGTGAGGCAGTTCAGATAAATATACCATCTATACATTTCTCACAAATTATTTAAAAATATTAGGTAAGGTTGTAATCAGTCCTGTGATTGTTAAACAATAAAAAATGCTACATATAAATATGACAAATAATTCTAAATTCATAAGAAATTCTCAGTGATCTAGGGTGTGTATGTATTCGTGTGAACATGTGTTGTGTGCATACACACATGCACACACTCACAGACACATGCACACAGACACACGCACACTGCCTTACCATTGATTCAAATAGCCAAAAGGATTTACAAATTGAATACATAGTAGGACGCTTTTATCTGATGCTGTTATCAGAGCATAGACACTGCAGGTAGCATTGATTGTTAATTTAGCAAGAGAACCTCTTATTTATTCAGTCCTTCAGCAAACATTTGTTAAATGCACTCTCTGTACTGGGAAAGTAAGGAGGCTACTTTGTTGGATTTCCTTAGTTTTTGCTGTTCTATAAAATTGAAAAAAAAGTTCTGAGTAACATATAGGCATTGAGTTTCCACATCAGTGTACTGATTTATCGAGTGAGATGTCTTAGAAGTCCACTCACC
Source organism: Corynorhinus townsendii (assembly GCA_026230045.1). NCBI lineage: Eukaryota > Metazoa > Chordata > Mammalia > Chiroptera > Vespertilionidae > Corynorhinus > Corynorhinus townsendii. Next base: position 19,350,080 of record JAPDVU010000010.1, on the reverse strand, counting down.
TCCTTCAGGGAGCCTTTTCTAGTCAACAGAAGGTAAAGAACGAGGTAGCAGACACACAAGCCCCTCACTCCACTGCCGGGGTTGGGTGAACATAGAAATCCTAGGCAGCCACGAGAGGAGCATTGGGAAGTCACCTGTGTTGTGGAATTGGGGACGTTTTACTTGGCTAATTTTGAAGGTTTTATTTTCTTGTTCTGTTCTGCATTTTGCATGTGTGTCTGTATGTGTCTGTGTGTCCCTACAGATTCTTGAAGCCTTAGCTAAAAGTGATGATCATTTTGTACAAAACTGCACCAGCCTTAACTCTTTAAATGAAGTGATTCCTACTGAACTTCAGAGTAAATTCAGTGCCATCTGCAGTGAAAAAGTTGAGCACATCTGTCAGAGAATATCCAGTTACAAAAAGGTACATGTTCTATGTATACATTTCACATGTATTATTTAAATTATTGTTTAAATGTCAAATTTAATTCTATTTTCTGATATTTTCCTTACTTATTCATGTTCCAGCTTATTGAAATGATAACTCTTATATAACATTTTAATGATATGAAATGCCTGTAAATCTGTCAACTCATTTGATCTTTGCGAACCTGTAAGCTAGGGCATTATGCCACTTTTTCCAAATGTAATCACTGAGGCTTAAATAATTATATTTAACCTACTAGCAAAAGATAGAGTTGGGATTTGAATCTCAGCCACCTAATTCTGAAGTCAAATTTTAAAATTACACTCTAGTTCTTCTTTCCCTTTTCTCTCAACAGAGGGAACAGAGCCATTAATCAGAAAATATAGGGAACATCGGCTATTTTAAATTGATCGATTGTTTCATTTATTTGACATATTTTATTGAGCACCTTTTATATGCCAAGCGCTGTTCTTGGGCCCAGGAATATGGCAGCAAAAGCACCTCTTGTGGCGCTTATGTTTGAGTGGGGGAAGCAGCAAGAAAATAAATAAATATCTTCAAAGGAAGGAAATCAAATATTGAAAGGAGTTAATGAGAAAGCCAAAATAGGGAGCCATGGCAGGCAGTGCCCGGATGGTAACTTTAGACTGGGAGGCTAGAGAAAGCCTCCTTGAGAAAGCGTATGGTGAATGGCAAGTTGAACTCTTCATTTACACTGGAGTGGGGAAGCATCCAGGTAGAAGGAGCAGCTGAGGCCCCATAGCCAGAAAAAGACCAGGGTGGAAGGGGGTGTGGCCAGGCATAGGGTCAGAGGCTTAGACAGGGACCAGTATGAGGACTTGTGAAGCTCTTATACTTTTGGAAATGTGAAAGAGGCTAGATTTTCACATCAATGAGAAGTTATTGGAAGCTTTAAGCAGTTGGATGATTTCACCTGATTGAGGTTTTGAAAGGTCATCCTGGCTGCTCTCTAGGAATGGATGGTATGGAGGCATAGAGACAAGTAGGAAATAATCTAGGTGAGTGCTGATGACAGCTTGAGCTATGGTAAAGGTGGGGAGACAGAGAAAATTAGATGCATATGAGAATATTGAAAGGTGGACAACCGTAGGTTTATGGCTGTGAGTAGATTAAATTGCAGTTAATAAAAGCTATTGTAATAATCATAATCCACATGTCTTTTTCCATATGAACAACTCTAAACCTGTGTTTTCCTACCCCTTTATTTAGAGGTAGAATGAATAGAAGTTTATCTCCAAAATATATAGTAGGTTTTCATTTTTTTCTTATGTATATCAACAGGAAAATAGCTGATTAAATCATTTATCTCAAAATGAGGCTGGTTGCTTAAAGCTTGGTATGCCATTCTGGGAAATATAATTTATCTCAAAGTTTATGAATCTGAATTAACTCTATGTGTCTTATGTTCCTGATATATATATATACACACACACACACACACACACATATATATATATAAATATATATATATATATATATATATATATATTTATATATATATATGGCTAAGTGACCGACCATATGTCTGTCCGACAGACCGACCTGGTACATATGACGCGCACTGGCAATTTGAAAATAAATGTTGCCTCGCGCATGCATGATACATAGAAAGCTCTCGCTGGCGCCAATCGCATGCATGTGTTTTGATCTGTCATTGTTGACTGTGGTTGTTCTGATTCCAAGAATTTATTTGTCCCCATCTGACAATGGCCTCCCATTTAAATTAATTCAAAGACAGTTTCCTGTGATGCCAGCATTTGCAATGACTATTAATAAATCACAAGGACAAACTCTAGACAGAGTAGGAATATTCCTACCTGAACCCATTTTTGGACATGGTCAGTTATATAGTTCAAAGAGCGTGTGACATTAAAGTTGTAAATACTTCATCACAAGGGAAATTAGTCAAGCACCCTGAAAGTGTTTTAAGTCTTAATGTGGTATACAGGGAGATATTAGAATAAGTTTAATCAATTTATCAGTCATTGTTTTTATCAATGTTGTTTTTATATCATGTTTTTGTTGTTGTTATAGCATGTCTTTGTTGTTCTTATATCATGTTGTTATTGTTTATTAATCAATTTCTATATTATTTTCATATGCATTTTACTAATTTTCTTTCATCTCTGACACTTCTATTATAGAGAAAGGGCGAATAGCAATATTAAAATATTTCTTCTAATTAATTTCCTTTCAATGTGCACGAATCTGTGCATCGGGCCACTAGTCTGTCTATCGTCTATCTATCTATCTATCTATCTATCTATCTATCTATCTATCTATCTATCTATCTGGCCTAAACGACCATTAGGACTGGATAACCAGATGACTGGCCACCAGCTATGATGCACACTGACCACCATGGGGCAGATGCTCAATGAAGGAGCTGCCCCCTGGTGGTCAGTGTGCTCCCACAGACAGCCTCCCATGGCCAGCCAACCTCCCGCAGTCCCTCCCCCCGGCAAGCCAGTCCTGATTGGCCCCAATCGCCGGCCAGGCCAAGGGACCCCACCTGTGCACAGATTCATGCACCGGGCCTCTATTAATAAATAAAAGATAAACCCATGCATGCCCAGTGTGTCCATATGAGAAGAGAGAGGTGCATGAATGGTTACTGAAGGGATATCAAACTTGGTTCCCTTTGGTCAGGAGTGGGAAACCTTTTTTCTGCCAAGGGCTATTTGGATATTTATGACCTTATTTGTGGACCAACTTAAAAATAAGCCTGCTATATTAGGTCAAACATTTAAGTAACTCATCCCTAATGCTTTGGCAGGGCCAGACCAAATGATTTCAATGGCCTTATATGGCCCATGGGCCAGATGTTCCCCAACCCTGGCTTACATGGAATGGGACAAGGGGAAGAGGGACCGCTATGTTTTTCCTTAAGCGTTTCGTATAATCTTTGCCTTGTTATGTTGAATATGTATTGCTATTTTACTTTTTTATAAACCCATTCACTGAAGAAAATGATATTCTAGATCACTGTTAACACTCTTTCCATGACTGCTGAGCTCAGTTCATCTATTTAAGTTTGGACAAGATTGTGTGAATGTGCCTTGTTGAAGTTGAAGGAAGAAGATTTTCTTTTTACTTCTCCTGTCTCTAAAAAATGTGACAATGCTTTGAAGTAAAATTTAAGACCTCTAAACAAATGCAAAATAGTATTCCCCTTTTGAACACATTTTGAAAAGAAAATCATTCTATTGCAGAAATGAATCTGTATAAGGTGTGGCAGGGGCTTGGGGGCAAATTCTGGTTGTCAAACTTGTCAGTATGTATGTCATTTTATTTTTTCTTGAAGTTTTTGTACTTTCTTCTCCTCATTCGTACAACAAAAGCAGTGAAAGTAGCTTCTAGAAATATACATGGAAATAGGTACACTATGTAAATAAAAATAAAGCTTTGGGATCCGGGTATAGTACGTAGGGCATTGATTCAGCTGCTTTAAGAAGGACCAAGATAGCACAGACTAAAACAATATAGAAAGTTTACTTTTCACATTTATGGAGGCCCAACCTGGAATCCGGTGGGGCAGGGCTTGACAGCCTTCTAGGGATCCTCCTATATTTTTGCTCTCTCTCCTAGGACATTGCCCTCTTCCACCACTATGTAAGTCATAGCTCCCCAGGAGGGGAAGGAGGAAGAGGAGAGTAAAGTGTTTGCATTTGAGGGTATGACCCAGACGTTGTAGACATCACTCCTGTTGACATCCTGTTAGTTATTTAGTGAAAGGGAGGCTGGGGATCCATGAGCCCTGGGCATCATGTGCTCAGCTGAAACTCGGGAAATTTTATTACCAAAAAGAAGAAGGAGACAAATACTGGAGGTAAATTTATAGGTAAAGCTATATTAGAATAAGTAGTATAGACCACCAGGGGGAAAGCGTCATAGGTAAGCAGATCCTAAGACTCTATTTCGTTACTTAAGTGGAATATTCTATTTAGACTTCAGCTTCCTGATGGCCCAAATAAAAAAGGAAACATAGCCTAGTACATATTTATCAGCATCCCTGTGATATATACATGTTTCTTAAGAGAAGCAAAGATTTTCTTGGACTGAGTTCTAAAATAAATCTCTCACACTGGATTTCAAATGGGCGACACCAGGAAATGGCAGGGCAGTGCCTGTAAACATATCCATGCAAAAGAAGCAGCAATTTGTTTTATGTGGCTGATATTTTTAATGCACTCTTTTAATGAAAGCCAATGACATAGGTCAAAACTCAACTTCACAGAAGCCAATAGGGCAGGAAGAATAGGGAAATGTTTGCTAAATGAGTCCTTAAATCATTTACTTGAGGATTCTTGCCATCTCACACTATCTACTTGGGAAGAAAGATCAAAATACATGAAGTGAGCAATAATAATACCGACTGCTTAGCATACTAGGAGGTGCCATTGTGAATGCTTGGACGTGCTGGCATCCCACACCCTGATCTGTAAGAGGGTGCTCCTTGGAGTTATGTAGAGCACAACAGATTGCCGCAGTCTGCCACAGGTGTCAGGCGCTGCGTGAGATATTTTACAGTTTGCATATGTTATATAATTTTACCAATGCAGTGATATGAGACACATTATTCATTTCATTGATGAAGTATCTGAAGCTGAGTAGTCAAGTAACTTGCCCAAAGACACATAGCTGGAAACAGCAGTGAAGTTTGAACCTTGCTCCCTTTTGTGCTAAAGCTGGTTGTTGCTTGTTTACCTGTATTGACACTGAGCTACACAGCTTATGTGCTAAACAGTATAGTTGGGACTACAAGGGCAGCAGCATTTCAGAAAAGGAGGAATTATCATGGATCAACTCATCAAAAAGTGCTACCTGCTGTTTGGAAAGATTTGTCAGAGTGAAGAGGGAGGAATGCGCTCAAGTAAAGGAATATATCCTAGTGAAGGCAGAGATGTTGACATGACAATGATCTTATCCATGAAGAATTGGCAGACTGCCTGGACTAGGAAGGAGGACTTGAGTTGGATGCAATTAAAAAAGGAAACTAAAAAAAGTCTGATTTTTCCAGTGATATTTGGAGTGGCCTAATAATCATGTTTGTTTGTAAAAAGTGCCAGTGACTTAGACTTGTGTGGAAGCACTGGGAATAGAGAGAAAAGGCTCCGTTCCAGGGTGTGTCGGTTAAGTATATATACCTTATGATGAATTGGGTATGGTGGAGGAAGCAGGTGTTAGTCCCTGGCTTCTAACAAAAATATGGTTTGTGATAAACTAAGGAGTGTATGTTGTGGGGGATTAGAAACATGAAGCACAGGGTTTCCCCCCAAATGCAGGGGAGTCTCAAACACTTTATTCTTGTGAGTGAAATAAATGAAAACACATCATTTTTACATTTTCTCAGGAGTAACTAGGAGCCTGGGAAGCTTTTAAAGCAGAGATGGAGAAGCTAACAGGCAATGATTTTAGATGACAAAAATAATAACACTGAATTATAGAAAGCTCTTGTATGTACATTATTATTTGAGTTTTGAAATAACCATGTGTACTGAAAGCTGCTTCTTTCTCAGGGAGATTGATAATTTCCTTAATGTCACGTAGCTGGCAAGTGGAAGACTAGGTATCAGTCCTTTGGAAAGCTCTCACTTATTTTTATTTTCAATTTAGAAATAAAAAGAAATTAGTAGACAACTAGGACTTAAAAAAAAATGAAGCTATTTTTTTCCTTATCCCTTCTTGACCATAGCATATTTAGAATAATTGGCTATCCTTCTCACTAGATAGAGAAACCAGATTAGCAAGAGAATATTTCAAGGTTCTTTTCTATTTGAACAAAGTTTAGATACCTAAAATAATAGCCTCAATAGGTCATTAAGGTTAGCTCCATTTGCATATCAAATGCATGTCTATGGAAACAATAGCATTGGTGAATATATGTGTTTAATTTCCACATATTTACTTTTATAGTATTATTAGCAACATATTTTTCTTCTAGAGGAAGGCTTCAAACACTTTCTGTAAAATAAAATGTATCCATAGAAACTGAAATCTCCAAGAGGCTACCTTGTCTTTATTTTGACTCTAAAAGATTTAGATTATAAAAATAGAAAGCAGTTGATTTCTGCAGTTTCTGTAGCCAGGCTGTTGCCATCATAATAGATTTCCTGGCATGGAAATACAGGCCATCGATGCTTTTGGGCCCAGGTGTGAGCGAAGTTCAGACCTCACTGGAGACCTCGCTGAGTCCTCCACAGGCAATTAATTAATCTCTGGAAGATGTGTAGTGAACCAGGGGTAAGAATGGGCACCAATTGGAGGAACATTCTCACCCTAAATTGTCCTAGGAATCCTTTTTAATTCTAGATTTATTCTGAATATTTTCATAATTGAGCTTATTTTGGGTATTGGTTATACTTCCTGCATATATATATTTCATGAGCTTTCAAGAGATAGTTCCTATTTACACAAAAGTACTAGTATAGCCCTAACCGGTTTGGCTCAGTGGATAGAGCGTCGGTCTGTGGACTGAAAGGTCCTAGGTTTGATTCCGGTCAAGGGCATGTACCTTGGTTGTGGGCACATCCCCAATAGGAGGTGTGCAGGAGGCGGCTGATCGATGTTTCTCTCTCATCAATGTTTCTAACTCTCTATCCCTATCTCTTCCTCTCTGTAAAAAAATCAATAAAATATATTTTTTAAAAAAGTACTAGTATAACAGGTGGGAATCAGGCACTCTGACTAGTGTGTAGATGGTGTATGAGAGGAACTGAGTGAAGACTAGATGGAGCACAGGGAGCAAAGGGAAGAGAGCTTGAGATAAATAAGCTAGGTGCAATTAGACTTTGGGCAGCTGTAGAATATGGCAAGAATTAGATGGATTTGGATTGCAAGGTTTTAAGCACTGGAGTGGCTATCCTTGGAAGGCATGTCAATCCTGTGAGTAGTGCTTTATTCTCAATGGCACTAAAGCAGAGTCCACACCAGTCCTCAGGCTGATCCTGACCGGAGTGCTCAGCAGTGATTAACAGAAGGCATGGGAAATACAATTGGTCCTGTCTGTCATCCTGCCATTCTGGGTCAACAGCACCACGCCTTGCTGTCTAACCTGCTCACAGGCTCAGGTTTAGATTGGCTTTCTGACAGTGTTTGGAATAATCCCATCTTCCACCTTGACCTGCCAGCTACCCTATTCTGTCACCTTGTCTCACTTTAAAGATGAAGACCCTATATTGATGTCATAGGACACTTATTTCTCTATCCAACTCACATTTGTTAAGAGTCTTTGAATTTGAATCCTAGGAAGTGATATTGGTTCCCTTAAATTAATTTCTTTTAGCACCTACCTTGCGAACAGAGTTCTAAATGAATTACATGCATCTGCTGCCTACATTGCTTTGCTTTATTAAAAATGTGTGGATTTTAAAATAACAATTTGAATTCTAGCAGCTTATAATTTATTTCACTTGTTCCAGTTGACATTTAATTTTATTTTGATTTTGCTATGGATGATGGAAGTGAAATGTTTGAGTTACTACTGTGTGTTCAGCTGCTGTTTATTTCTTTAATTTATAGTTTTCTCGTGTACTGAAGAATAGAGCCTGGCCCACCTTTAAACAAGCCAAATCTAAAATATCCCCACTGCACAGCAGTGATTTCTGCCCTACCAACTGCCATGTCAACGTGATGGAAGTTTCTTATCCCAAAACATCAACCTCCCTGGGGAGCGCATTTGGCGTTCAGTTGGATAGTAGGAAGCATAATGCTCAGGATAAAGAAAACAACTCTGAACAAGGTATGCTAGCTTTTGACACTTGGTCAAATCATATAAAAGTAATTTAGGCAGTTACAGTCGTTCCCACATCCCTGGCCTTGGACAGATTCCTGGTGTGTAAGCCAGTCTGAACTTTTGTAAAGAAAGACTCCTCACTATAATCCCTTGGATAATTATGTATAAGCATTTATAGAATGAAAATGGAGTATGCAGTTTTATTATTTTATTGTTTTTTCTTTAAGAAGAATGGGGGTTCTTGCCTTCTTACTCATGATAGGTACAGCTCATCTGGCTGTGAAAACAATTAATCTGAAATGCCCTATAACTCTGAGAAAAATAGAGAAGCATAGTGTAATTTCCACCATCACGGCAGGATATGGGATCATACTGTATTCCTACCCTCTCATGGCAATTCCCCATAAGCTTTAATTCTGGAATTAAATTCAGCATTGGGCTTGCATTTTATTGTATGTAAGCTTGGGCTTCTACGGTGACTTGCCCTGGATTGTTACTGTAAGTTAAAGGTAGTAAGTATTACTATGGAATGATTTACCTCCCCAGGGAAACTGAGTCCTATGGTATACATTCAGCACACAATCACAACCATGGCGGCCCCTTCGGGCTTGTCTCTGGCACAGCAGGATGGGCACGGGCTCCGGTATTTGTTAAAAGAAGAAGACTTGGAAACCCAAGACATCTATGTGAAACTGCTGGGCAAACTTCAGACTGCCCTGAAAGAGGTGGAGATGTGTGTTTGTCAAATAGACGAGTAAGTATTTTATTTACTGTATTTTTAAATGTGCCTAATAAAATAGCTGTGGAAAATAAAACTTTTGAACAGCTATCATTCTCTCTTTAGTTTTTGGAAATGTGGGAGATTTTTGTTGACCACATAGACCCTCTTCTTCTAACAACTTAAAAATGATAAAACATGCCATATATCTATAGATACATATTTTAAGGGAGATTTAATACAGGGAAGAGAGTGACAAAACTTTATTGTATGGAAAACACTAAATAAGTTTCAGTGTGAAAATATTAAATTGACAAATATGATTGAAAGAGGGATTTCATTGTCGCCTTCACAGAGCAGAGCACAATATTTGGTATGCATGCATACAGTAGATGTTTAGGAAAAATGTAAAATATAACAAATCCTTAACATACTTCTTAAATGATTAAATCCAAACCTATATATTCCTATGACCAAATTAATGGTATAGTAAGCAATAGCCCAAATAGCTGTGCCAATAATTTGAAAGATTTTATCAAGTAAGGCAGAGGAAGTTAATTATAACTTTTCCAAAGCGAGTCTGATTGAGGAGCTTGACATTTGGAGAATTGCCTGAGCTCTGCAGGATGATTTGCCCCATCATGGTATCTGATTAAGTTTCACGCCTAGTAAGACAGCTCTGTGTGTACAAAACAACATGGCATTCAGTGTAGCACAGTGTCTCATATATACAACAGGGTGAATAATACCACATTGTAAGTTTGTGGTGACCATTATACAACTTAATGCAAAAAGCAATCAGCAATCATGCTTGCTTATCATTCAAGGAGTTGAAATTGTTAAACATCCAAAGTTGGTAGAATCTGAAAATGGTATAAACACTGTTAATCCTCTTTTTTTTTTTTATTGTACCTCCTTTTGAAGTTATACATTTAGATTGCTATTGGGTGTGTGTTGTGTAGTACACACACAGACTTCTTCCCATCCTTCCCATTCTTCCATGGATAATTCAGTTGTGACAAAATATTTAGAGCTTACTTTAAGCCTTTGTTGCAATTAGACATTATATTAACGAAGTCTTAACAGACATCATCTCTGATTTTACACATCTTAGAAATTTAGTCTGTATCATTTCTATAAGATTATTTTTAAATATTTACTGTTTGCTATTTTTCCAGATGTTTTAATGAGTTAATTTGGAATTACAAGTCTGTTTTCCTAGATTTAATATGCTAGTTTTTAAAAAATAACCTGTTGTGCTTGGGAGTCAGTTCTAGTGTGTGTGTGTGTGTGGGGGGGCAGTGTTGGAGAGTGGAAGGATTGAGCAAAAAAGAAAAAAGAGAGAACTCATGGACATGGACAAGTGTGGTGATTGCAGGGGGAGAGGGGTGGATAGAGGTAAAAGAGGGCATAGAGGAGCTAAATGGTGATAGAAAAAGTAAAATAAAATACAATTTGAAAATAAATTTTAAAAATGACATTTGCATATCATATTGTGACTGCCCCATTTACAGATGAAGTAGACATTTTGAAGTTTCTGGGAACAGAAAGCTAGTTTCAAACAACTGTATGATACTTTTGAATTGTCTTAGAATGGATATGCAACCTTTTAACAGAGAACTTTATATTTTAGGGCATTATATTTTGCTTTATTTAATAAATCTGATTTTATTATATGATATATTTTATATAAGAAATCAGTTATTCCCTCTGAAATATTTAGGAAATGCATTTAGGAAGATATATGCAATAAAGCCATAAATAATAGCATTGAGTCATGTTTCTTAGATCTCAAAGGGTTTTAGCAGAACATCTGGACCAATCCCATACTCCAGTCAGGCCAAGAGTAATTGTTCCTACTTTTCAGATGAGTCCTTTGTCAGTGGCAGGAAAATTGATTGCCCGAGTGCACACTGCCTCGGAGATGAAGCCTTGGATGCACTGACTACCTAGCACTGCCTGGCACTTGTCCAGGCTTCATCTGTCTGTGTTAAATTTTTGACCTTTTTATTTTTAAGTTCTGCTAATGCAGATATGTGTTTGTTTTTCAGGAAAACGGTAGAGCTAAGGGACTCCTTTTCCTTGATTTAAAATGCTTTACAATTAAAGCACTGTTTTCACAAAGGAGCTATTTTTCTTATCTAAAACTACTTAAAATGATTACCCATTTTTACTTAAGAGTTCCCCACTCTATTCTTCTAAAAGCCATTACCCAACTGTGTGGGTTTATTAAAAGTGACATGAAATGAGCAAATGACTTGAAGAACTTCCTTGGTCTTCTCTGTGCACCATATAATTCAATTCCAAATATAAATGTGTTCTATATAATTCAATGTGCGATATATAACTTTAAGACAGTACAGTTGTCCAAGAGCTTGGATTCCCCATTGGCCTTAGAATTCAGAGATGCTGCAGTACAGTTGAACTTGCCAAATTATTTGCAAAGCTACTTACCAAACAATTTTCTCACCATGTAGTAATTATTCTTAGTCACACATAGAAGTGTCTGCAGAATGGAGAAGCAGATCTCAGATGTGTCGCCACATTTTAAAGGAAATAGCCTCAGAACACCCCATGGCTAGCCTTTCTAGAAGTCATTCATGCCTGTGAAAGGGCCTGGTGGTGAACTTGTCTTCCCCTGAAGCATGGTTACCCTGTCACTTGGGAGCACTTCTAGAAATAACATTTTACTTAACATGTAGACATTCCACTCAGTCCTACTTCCTTCAGGTCCAAAGATGGGACTGGAGAAGAATTTACTGTTTAGTACCATGAAATAAGACAGTGCTATGGATTTCATCAAGACTTTGTGATTCCTGTTTCATTGTGGAACACTAAATACTTTTGCCTTCTAATGGGATATTTTCTGATTAATGACACTTAGGTATTAGACATAACTAAATAGAAAATAATTTGTGGATGGTCTGGGATAGTCTAAACCCTTTCATGGGATTTCAGAAAACAGGGAAGAAATAAAGAGCCTTGAGGGTTATTGAAGATAGGACATTTGAAAACAGACTTCATTTTGCAGGTACCAGATGCCCCAGGATGGAGCTGTGAACATTGTAGAACATTCAGCAAGCTGGGTGTTACAGATAGGAGTGGTAGGGCTGGCGGTGGAATTATCTTTGAGGTTTCCCAAGCATTTTTCTGGTAAATGTATACAAGAGGGCACAGCTTCATGAAAGTTAGTTTGTACACCAGACACATTATGTTACTTTATGCACTGGTTTATTCAATGTCACAGTCCCTCTGTCATATGGCTTATGAACCACTGGGATGTATCACAGATACATCCAACTTAAATTTGTTTCCAAAATTGAATTCTAGATTTTCTCTTATTCAATCCATTTCAACTCCTCCACCAAGGGCTTCCCTTTGTCAGTAATGTATTTCCCAACTCTTTAGTTCATGAAGTCAGAATCTGGGTCTCACCATCGATTCTTCCCTTTCCTTCTCCTTCACCTCAGTACTTCATTAAGTTCTGTCAGTTGTACCTCAGAATGTATCCACCCCATCACTTAGACTGGGTCACCATTGTCCCCCCACATGTGCCCACCGTAGGAGTTTCCAGCTCTGCTTCTCTCTGATACATTCTACATTCACCTGTGCCAAGAGGGGTCTGAAAGGTAAAGCATGCTAGCTTCTCACTTAGAACCATTTGATGGCATTGCAGTGCAATTAATATAGCATCGAATGGATCATTGTGGCCTGCACGGCCCTACATGATCTGCTCCTGTCCCCTCTCCGGGGAAACTCGTCTCCCTAAGCTCCAAGACACCAACCTCTTCCTGTTCCTGGAACTTGACAAACGGCCTGGGTAGCCCTGCTCCTGAGGTCCACCTGGCTGGCAAGTGTCGGCCTGTGGAGAGAGGCTCTGCCTCAGTCTCCCTAGAGAGTAGATGCTCCTGCGTCCCAGTCGCTCACGTCTTCTTCGACATCTACTTTTTATACAAGTCTTGTTACTCCCTTCATTGTTATGTTAACTGTAAGCCTCACAACAAGGTGTCTTTCTTACTCACTCTCCACGCCCATCTGAGTCACAGGCTCTCTGCTGCACACTGACTTCCTTCAGAGTCTAGGCAACGGCCCTGGTCAGTCGGGATGTCTGATTGTCCCAGCAGGGGGAGAGAATGAGGCCAATCCCACTGGCATAAAGGCTTCTAGGTGAAAGGGGCCCATGTTACCTCCACTCACATCAAAAGCAAGTCACCTGGTCATTCCCATCCTCACAGGGATAGGGGAGACCACCAGTCATGTGGCCAGGAGAGCTGGGATGCAGTGGACAGCTCTGCTGACCACCTTCCTGCCTTCAGAGTGCGTCACTGATATGCAGGGGAGCAGGCGTTCTGCTGAATTTGAAAGTATATGTAGACAACAGTGTGTTTCACCCCATCTCTAAAATGAGGGTATAATGATAATCATACCAACTTCATAAGGTAGTTTTAGGGCTTAAATGAATTAATATCTGTTAAGTACTTAGCATAATGACTTCAGTAAGAGCTCACTAAATGTTATCTATGATGAAGAAGATGATGATGATGATATTTAAATGTTATAGAAAAAACACAGGTCAATGCACATCTGACATTCAAAATTCTTTATTAAACAAGGACATCAGGAAAAGATTGACCTGGAACGGCAGGCTGCTCAGAATTTTCATTCAGAATGAATGGACTTACAGAAGGTAGCTTCTTCATATTACATACGAGCAACAGTACAGGAATATGTGTGTGTATGCACACGTTAAGTTTTATTTCTTAATATTGCTGTTAGGAATCTAGACATTTTATGCAAAATCATGGTGTCACAAACTTTCTCTAACATTTGTTAGTGTAACACTTCTTCCTGCAGGGTCACTGTGAGCATAATTGCAGCTGATTCTGATGAAAAGCAAATATGTGAACACAGGGCCTATAAGTCGGAAAGAAATGTTTATGCTTAGCCCCATGGCTTCTAATTTAAAAACACATAGAGCACAGAGGACGCCTTGCAGAATGAGAACTCCTGCAAAATCTTTGGTATTCAGAGCTCATCTGTCTGTGCAGTGTGGCGCTTGTGGCACACTATGTTTCAGTCTTTTGGGCCGAGTGAGTGAATACATACCCAATCTGTCTTACAAGACATAAAAGCATCCTTCCAAATGGGACTGTTTTTTAAAGAATCAGAAGCCTCACTAGGTCTGGAGCAATGTACCTCAGCTTCCTGATTGTCACTGGTACCTAAAAACCATAAACTGCCAAATATTGTTCCAATGTCATCTCCCAGTGAGACCTTACTTGACTACGTGATTTGAAGTTGCAGCTCTGGCTTCCTTGCTGTCTTTGTTTTTCTCTCTAACGTCTGTCACCATCTGATTACTAGACAGTTTACTATTTATTGTTTTGTTTCCTCCCCGGAGACTGTAAGCTCCAAGAGGGCAGGAGATCTTGTTTGTTTTGTTAACTATGATATGCACAGCCTGAGAACCATGTATAATATAATAAATGCATCTAATTAATTAGCACAAATCACTTAAACCTTTACTCAGTGCACACTGGGTTTGACATATAAGAGGTATGAGACATTTTCATGGTCTTGAAATAAAGCAAATGTGACATTGCTATGGAAAAATGAGTAAATGTGCATGTTGCCCTCACTGGGTTGTTCATTTGGTTATAGTGTCGTCCCGTACTCCAAAAAGGTTGCCGGTTAAATCCTCAGTCAGGGCACATACCTAGGTTGTGGGTTCGGTCCCAGTTCAGGGCAACCAGTTGATATACAGGAGGCAGCCAATTGATGCCTCTCTCTCTCTCTCTCTCTCTCTCTCTCTCTCTCTCTCTCTCTCTCTCTCTCTCTCTCCCCCCCCTCTTCCCTCCCCCCCCCCTTTCTAAAATCAATAAACATATCCTTAGGTGAGGATTGAAAACAAAGATATGTAAATTTCCTATTGATAGAACAGAGTGTCATTCATTGCTATTTGATAAATGAGAAAATAATGGTTGGCTGGAGAAGCCAAACATGGGTCCCTTTTTTCAGATGTGATTTAATTCAAGTTTATAGCATGTTTGATAGTAAAGACCGATTCCATTTTTGCATAATTTTGAGTTAGACAGTTCCATTCTAACAGGAACGTTTTCCAGCCCAGCATTCAAGGCTAGAGTGCTTGTCCAAGTCCAAGATCGGTTTTCACAGCAGTTCAGCATCTGAAGGTGGCGTTTTAGCCTTGAGCCAGGTTGGGGACAGATTTGTGACATTCCATCCTGATGATTGCAGATGATGTGGGAGTAGCAACTGCTGGCTTCCTATCCTCACCTTGTGTGTGACTCTGTTTAGCATCTTAGGATCACAAGGACCAGGACCTTCCTGTGAGTCCGAGTAGTAAGAAAGGATTGACAGACGGAGAAAGCCTGGGAGGTAACTAAGACAGGCCCAGTGGGTAGGTGGCTTTTTAATATCTGAGAGTGCACCAGTGAGGATATTTAAGCACCTTTAGTGTTTGTTTCAATATCTGGGTAGCCCTTTAAGGTTTCCCAAGTATTTTCAGATGGCGGTGCTAGTGGCTAATGTCCGTGAGAGAGGCGATGCCCAGTATGCACCAGGAATGTGTCATTCTCTGTTTATTCTCACAGCGATCTTGTGGGTTAGTCATTCGTATTCCCATCTCATGGATGTCAAAGAGACTCATGGTTTTGCTCTGATAACAAAGCTCATAAGTTGGAGAACCAGGATTTGAACACAGCTTTCTAGTCTAAATTGTGTTCCTATTACTTACTCTGAGTGGAAAACGTAAACTTTGTAAGACAGGGTTTTGATGCGGTAGGATATTTACTTCCTGTGAAACACAGATGCACTCTAGACATATTTTGAAAGCCCATCATGTCAACCAGTAAGCAGCCAGTTTGGAAGTGTGCACTTATTCTTTTTTTATATTACAATACAGCCTTCTGTCTTCGATAACATCTTCTCCTAAGTTAGAACGGAAGACATCCGAATGCGTAGTGCCAACAGACAGTGACAATGAGAAGGGGGAAAGAAACAGCAAACGAGTCTGTTTTAATGTGGCCGGAGATGAGCAGGAAGATTCAGGTCATGACACCATCAGCAACAGAGACTCTTACAGGTAATTCATTAATTCCTTGAACTCATTTCATCCACAAGGTCAAATGTGATTCGGTTATTTTCCACAAAGGTCTTGTAAAAAATAATAATTATTCGATCAAAGTTACTCCTATTAGAGATGTTTAGTACATACTAATAGTTATTAAAAACATATTTTACCAACACATGGAGGAACAGGATGCTCTCATATAATTCCCACCACAGCCCTATGTGACTGGTTCTGAGATGATCTCCATTTTACAGATAAGGAAGCTGAGGCTCACAGAACTTACCTAACTGACCTATGAGACCAGGTGGTCTGGCTCTGAGTTTCTCTCTTAACCACTCTACTTTCCCAATTTCTATGTGAAAGTGATTTTAACCAATACATAAGAATTAATTATTACTAGAGATTTAATAATATACCACATAGATGGACCACTTTTACCATTTCATTTACTTTTAGTTTCTAAAGATACCAATATGCTCTTTAATAGGAACCTGTGGTTTCCTCTCCAATGGGAAATTACTTGTCTAAAAATACTTTCTTGCCTAAAATTCTAGTTATCAAGTAATTAAAATTACCCTCCGTCTCCCACTAGGCGAAAATAGAAATTTTAAATGTAAATTTAAAGTTAAATAACTCATTTTTATTTATTGTGAAAGGAAAACAATATTTAATCTCCTGTGCTATTTCAGATATGTGTAGTATATCCATATACATTCACAATTATTTTAAACTTTCTTTCCTTCAATGTTCCCCATTATTGACTATTTTCAAGGTACATGCCTTGTGCTAAGGTCTGAGGTAGGGAGAAGGCACTGACCTCCTTACCCTCTAGGGAAGCTCAGACTGCCATTGATAAGTTATAATTTAAGGTACCAGTAAGGGTTGAAAGTCAGGGATCTGAAACAGAACTTTATTTGTCTCTATTAACAAATTAACTCCAGGCATACTAATATACCATCAAAAAGATTATGAAGAATTTTAAGTTTGGTTTGAACCCTTGGCTTATGTATTCATTTAAAAAATTTTTATAACTATGCATTTAAAATGTATTTAGGATTATGTTATATAACAAGAAAACTTGAAATATGACTGAACTTAAAATACATTTTTTTGGAAAAAGTTAGATAAACTGTGGCAGAGAAGTTTATCTTTTGCATCATTTTCTATAAAACATATTAAAACATGTAGCTGTGGCAGAGTAGGTTTCTCTCATAAGAAATCACAGGGGAAGTGTGACCTTAAAGTCCATGCAACTCCTTCTTTTCAGCGACTGCAATAGCAACAGGAACTCCATCGCCTCCTTCACCAGCATTTGCAGCAGCCAGTGCAGCTCGTATTTCCATAGTGATGAAATGGACTCAGGTGCGTTTGGTGAAGGCATGGGTGCTTTTTGATGCTAGTACCATTGGAATTGACCTGTTTGATCCTTATGCATTTTTACCGTTTTATCAGTCATCCTTGGGAACTGCACATACTGCATTTCAGTGTATGTGCTTGATAAAGTCCATTTCTCAATCCTGATATAAATAGTGAATTAAAAAGAGAGGAAGTAAACAAACGAAAAATTTTAAATTACTGTAATATATGTTTTATGATCCTTCTATGGCACTATGAAGGATGATAGGTATATAGGAAGCAAGTTTTACTAAAACATTAGGCATTGTTGATTTGTTATGGAGGTGGGAAGGGCTTTTAAATTAAGGACTTTAGGACAGTAGATGTTCCTGAAATGGCCTTAATGTAGGTGAGGGAAATAGTAAATAAATACCTGATATAAATACCTCATAAATTTCTTGTTTACAAACAATATTTTGCAGCCAATTAGGACAAATCTTAATTTTTAAATCTGAAGTTTATTTCAACTACTTAATCATTAGAAAAATGTACCATTTGAAAGCGTTAACATAGTGCAGTATTCTTTCTGTGTGGCCACTTTCACTCCACTTTGCTAGGACCAATAATCTGATATCTCCATAGCTATTAAATCTTTTGGAATCCATTTTCTGATCATGAAAACTAATGTCTTGAATAAGAGCTTGTGTTTCAATATTTTTATTTATATTAAAATACTTTGGAATGGTAAACATAGGATTAATTATTCTTTTTTTATATCTAGGTGATGAACTTCCACTAAGTGTTCGAATTTCTCATGAAAAACAGGACAAGATACATAGTTGTCTGGAGCATCTTTTCAGCCAGGTATGACTGGGACACCTGTGGGTATTTTTTTTTCTGTAGACTAAACTATCAGAAATCTCTTTTTCAGATGTCCTGAAAAGAGCTTGGAGTTAGACTAGAAAGGCCTCAATCTGCCCTTCCACCCACTTTAACTCAATTCCCACAATTTAAAAATGGGAATAAATATTCTTTCAGCCAACTAACCCAAAGGATTATTGTAATGTCAAGTATTTTACAGTCTTGAGGAAATCATAAGGAGTTATACACACAGGAGTTATTTTTTTACTGTTTATTTTGTATGGGTTTTCAGAATCCTTTATGATATTTCTTATTTAATTTTATTCTTAATTTCAAAAAGCACAAAGATTGTCATAGGGCTCTTTTAAAAATTTATATCCATAACTACAATTTATAGTGTAGAAGCTTTTATTACTTTGAAAAGGATTTTGATAACTTTTAGTTTTCTTTAATAACTCTAGGACCTATACTTCTCTTGTGTTGTAAAATTATATTTTGTATTAATATATGGTAGGATAGTAAGAAATGTTACTGCAAATGTTCTCAGGTGAGTTTATTCCAATATTTTATTTAAAGGTAGATTTCATAAGAATCATGGATTTCAAGCAGTAATCATTGCTTTAAGAAAAAAAATATGTTGCAAGATTTACTCTTGGAAATATATGTGATGTCTTGCAAGATTATGTAACTCTCAGAATCTCTACTATTGTCATAGGTGGATTCAATTACCAATCTCCTAAAAGGGCAAGCTGTGGTCAGAGCCTTTGAGCAAACCAAGTACCTCACCCCAGGTCGAGGATTGCAGGGTAAGGTTTATGAAATAACTGATAGAAGCAATTGGGAAACAAAGTGGGAGACAGGATAGTTATGAAGCAAAAGCATCTATAGTAATAAAAGCGTAATGTGCTAATTAGACCGGACAGCCAAACAACCTTCTGGATGAAGCTGGGACTGCGAGGGCCGAGACAAGGCACTGTGGCTGCAAGGGCCAAGGCCCTTGCACAAATTTCGTGCATTGGGCCTCTAGTCTATTTATGTAAAAGCCTAAGTGACCATTCGACCATTCCACTGTTCGACCATTCAACGGTTCAACTGTTCGACTGGTAGCCATACGCACACTGACCACCAGGGGGCAAATGCTCAATGCACAGGCACGGAAACATGGAACAGACTGATGAATCTCAGAGGGAAGGCAGGAGAAGGGAGGGTGGGAAGAGAATAACCAAAGATCTTATATGCTTACTAGGGCCTGATGCAAGGATTCGTGCACCAGTGGGGTCCCTAGGCTTGGCCGGGGGGATCAAGCAGAAATCGGCCTGGTGCATGGATTCTTGAAGTCCCTTGGCCTGGCCTGCAGGGACCAGACCGAAACTGGCAGTCCAACATCCCCTAGGGGTCCCAGATTGCGAGAGGGTGCAGGCCAGGCTGAAGGACCCCACCTGCGCACGAATCCATGCATTGGGCCTCTAGTAGTACTATAAGAAAAATTCTGTTTGCTCATGCTTCATAATTCACTTAATATTGCTTCTTTTTCATAATTTTTAAATCTAAGTGAAAAACCAGTATAGGATATTTTAGATTTCTCTGAAAGTTAAAATGTTTAATGCCTATGGGAGCCAGACTGAACATATATGAGTTCATTGAAGAGATACAGGTATTGAGTTGCTTTGGCCAAAACCAAGCATAACGGCTACTTGTTTATATCCCAGTGGTGGGGAGGAGGGTTGTGAATGTAGATGGGCAAACAGAATAGGCTAATAGAAGAAGATCTAGAGCTTCCACTTTCCGACATCTAGTTTAAGATGTTTAAAGTATAGTTTTTCATCTAAATTTGCTCCTTTGTTTAAACATTTGTAAGAAAACAATACTAAGGTTTGGCATTCTGGATTTAACACATTTTCTCCTGTGATATGGCTGAAGAAATTACCAATCTGATAATAATTTAGGACAACAGAAAGGTAAACAAGAAGATTCTGAAGCTGATAGTGTTGTTAACTGTTTGGTAAATGGTTGAGAGTTAAGAGAGATTTTTTGTGTTTATTTAGAATTTCAGCAGGAAATGGAACCAAAGCTGAGTTGTCCAAAACGGTTAAGGCTTCACATCAAGCAAGATCCTTGGAATCTTCCCAGCAGCGTCCGGAGTCTTGCTCAGAACATCAGAAAATTTGTTGAAGGTCAGGTTGAAAAACAAGGAATAACTCAATATATTAGTAGTAATCATTTAAAAACCTATTAAACCCAAAAGTTCAGTAATGGTCTGATCACTTTTTCAGTGTTTCCTGTTAAGAGTGAAATAAAAGGAGTGTAAAGTGTGATGGAGGATGAGAGAAAGGAGGAATAGGATTGCACAACCTCATGTTCCAAGGATCTAAATGATCTACATGATGGAGTATATTCTCAGTGAGAAAAATAAGAGCTTATATTATGAAGACAAATGGAACATGGAGCTTCATATTTTATAATATGAGACAACAGAAAGCTTTTTAAAGAATTCACAAAAGACATGAAGGTCCGACCCAAACCAGAGAGGGTCTGACCTGCATTGCCACCATGTGCCCACCATCCAGATATCATTGCTGACATGTACACATAAGGAGCTGTTTGACATTGAAACGGGGACTCAGAACTGTTGGACATTGAAATTGGGACTCAAACATTTTTTTGTTTTGTTATTATATGTTTATTTATAGTCTGCAGAGGCAAAATTTTTTAAAGGAAAGAAATGAGGGAAAAAATAGATACAGAGGCAAAGAAGCATTGAACAGATTGTCAAACTACAGTGGGAAGGCCGGGGAGGTTGGGCGGGGGAGAGGGGAGGGTGGCTGTAAGAAATCAACCATATAAGCACAACCAATGGATACAAGACACTTGAGAGGGGGAGGGCGGGCAGGTGAAGGCATGTACTGGGGGGTAGGGGAGGCCGGGGGGAGGTCAATGGGGGAAAAAAAAGGAGACATATGTACTACTATTTGTTACTTAAAACAATAAAAAAAAAATAAAAAAAAATTTGTCTCTCAAAAGAAAAAAAAAGACATGAAGCTAAATGTTATGGAGATGCTGAAAAATCAATTGGGCATTTGTGTGAGAATCAAGATAATGACATAGGTTGCATCATTCATTTTAAATTTCTTTTTCAGAATTGTTTGTCTGAGTTGATGGTGTTATTAACTACCATGACATTGTTTCTTCAATACCGTATAATTGGTACAACCTGTAATTGGATTTTGTTGCTCTCACTATTGTGAACCTATCTAGAATAGGATGCAATCTAACCTTTGTTATTTCCCATAATCTTGGGAAAAAACTCTGTAGGTTTTTATGACAAATAAACTATTTGCCAATTGGAAATAAGTGGACACATAACTCACTGGACACAGAGCAATGAGAATGAAGTTCATATACATCATTTATGAAATACTTGTGATTGACCCTGTTTGGAGATGGGTTTGGAAGATGACTATTTGAAAAAATTAATATTTTTCTGTCCTTAGGGCAGTATCTTGAATTATAGTTGGAAAAGGAAGACTATATATATTCTGTAGAATCTATAAATATAATCTATGTAATTATACGTAAACTATAATTATAATATATAATTATAATATATAATGCACAATATAATATACTAGAGGCTCTGTGCATGAAATTTGTACACTTGGGAGGGCGTCCCTCAGTCCATCCTGAGCCCGCTCATAGTCTGGGGGCCCTCAGGCGATGCCCAACTGATGGTTTAGGCCCACTCCCCATAAGTTGTTATTCTGATATCCTTAGTGCTGCCATGGAGGCAAGAGAGGCTCCTGCCACTGCCACTGTGCTTGCCAGCCGTGAGCCCGGCTTCTGGCTGAGTGGCGTTCCCCCTGTGGGAGCACACTGACCACCAGGGGGCAGCTCCTGCACTGAGCGTCTGACCCCTGGTGGTCAGTGTGTGTCATAGTGACCGGTCATTCCACTGTTTGGTCAATTTGCTTATTAGCCTTCTATTATATAGGATAATTGTACATGTTATGTATGATTTTAAAAAGTTACATAACTAAGAAAAATACCATTTGGTAGTTTATTGATCAAGACTATGATAACTGTAAGAGTATAGAGAGTACCATATAAGCTATAGCAACAAAGGAGGACCTACATAGGTAGCAGGATTTGAATGATGTTTCATCGACTCATATAATTCAGATCTAGGAGGCATTTCAGGGTCTTGAGCAATGGATAGAATTTATATAAGCAGGTTGGAAAGAATAGCATTTCAAATGAGTTTTATTATCTGATGTAATGAGATTGTGCTAATTTTTATTATGGTATAGTTAAAATGTGGCAGAAAAAGATTGAACAATTAACTGATATGTTGTGTTTTTCCTCTGCAGAAGTCAAGTGTAGAATACTTCTGGCACTTCTTGAGTATTCAGGTAATATTTTTCATTATTTTTACTTTTTAAATTATGCCCTTAGAAGTGTCATGATATCAAAGCAATACCTTCAGCAAAAGAGATGGAAATATGATCCCTACCTTCTCTAAAGTCTTGCAAAGATAGAAAAAATAAGTTAGTTTTAAGAAAAACAGAAAAATGTATATTCATCTTTAATTACAAATAGAAACATGCGACCACACATAGACATTTATATGAATATAATTTAGGTCCCTGGCAGGGCAGCTCAGTTGGTTAGAGCATCATAATCATACGCCAAGGTTGTGGGTATGAGGATCAGGGCACATACAGTAAGCAACCAATGAATGCAAAAATAAGTGGAACAACAAATTGTTCTCTCTCTCTCTCTCTCTCTCTCTCTCTCTCTCTCCTCTCTCTAAAATCAATTAAAAATATAATTAAAAAAAGAAAGGAAGCAGGTTTGGTAAAGTTAATTGTGCAAATCAGATATATTGAGAAACTGTGTCTAACTTCTGTATATGAGCAAGGATGTAGGTGGCCCAAATTCATGGGGTGGGGAAATGGACTGTGCTTTTGATGGAGAGTCTCAATCTCAAAATCATATTGCAAAGGCATGGTACAGACAGGGGAGGAATTCGTGACCACTTATACAAATCTGCTGCAGTTAGAAAATTTAAAGTATAAATAAATGAATGGGGGAGCCAAGTTAACCAAGAGGGATTTTGTTTGTTGGTTGTTTAAACAAGTTTTTGCTTTGCTTTTTGACTGAATAATAATATAATACATTTCTTACATTTTTTAAGCTTTACTAATAGCCACACAGTTGATGGACCTCATTTTTATGTATTTCATTAGGTCCTCACAACCACTCTGTGAGAATATAATTATTTTTCCACAGTTTTAAAAGTGAAGAAATTAATAATCAGGCAGATTAAAGATAATTAAAAATTAAGAATCTGTAAGGTTAATAATAATTTGTAAATGATATTCATTCAACACATATCCTTGAGCAACTAGAATATGTTTTATTGAGTACATGAATTAATAAATAGTAAGTGGCAGATTTGAAATTCAAACTTATGCTAATTTCAGAAGTGGTCCTGGAATGTATTACTTTATTCATTAATATTCAAACGGCTGTTCTTATAGATTCTTACTTTGATTTCATTTTTATTTTTTTATCTTATCATAATTTTACCTTTTCCTACTTTATTCACTCACTCTTTGTTCCCTCATATATAAGTAGCCTGGCACCAAAACAGTAACCAAATTACACCATATGGTTGGCTGTGAAATTACACTCTTCACTTGAAAAGGGTAGATTGTGTCTGCTAAATATTCTTACCTCACTTTTATTCCTGTCTCTCTG
The DNA here is from genome assembly GCA_026230045.1 of Corynorhinus townsendii. Lineage (NCBI taxonomy): Eukaryota > Metazoa > Chordata > Mammalia > Chiroptera > Vespertilionidae > Corynorhinus > Corynorhinus townsendii. Next base: position 19,326,154 of record JAPDVU010000010.1, on the reverse strand, counting down.
ATCTTTTCTTTTTGTTTCCTTGTTTATTTTGCTTTCTTTCCCTACAATCTCAGAAAAATCGCTGGGATTGCTTCTGTGTCTAGAAACCATCTCATTCTTTTTAGACCAGCTAGCTAACTATGGAACTTTTAAAACAGTGAGATAAGTGAAGTGTTAATATTGTAAAGCATGTTTGTAAAAAATGAGTTGAAGTAGGTGCTTAAAAACAGAAATGAAACAGAAGCATTTGATAAGTTTCAAAAAACCAGTTTTTAGTCCATTTCTACTACAAGAGAATACTTACTCTGCAAAAGAAATAAACAAGCTGTCACCAAGAAAACACAGCTCTCTGCTCTTCTTCGTTTGCTGGAAGCTGGAAGCAGCAATTGTGATTCTTGCTATAGTTCTTACTGATAAAAATGAGGAATGAGAATAGCTTTAGAAAGGATGGACACTTGTGAATTTTAAATAGCTGTATAATTACAAAAAAAAAAATCCTATGTGTTTTTGCTTGGAGTTAGCTTCTTTTGTTTTCTTTATCTTATTGTCCTCTCTCCCTTCAGCAATAAAACTGGGCTCCCACTCAGTGCCAGGCACCCTGCTAGATGCTAGAGAAAAGAATCACCACAATACTGTCCAGTCTCACTTTGCAAAATGCTCTGTTTTTTTAAAATATGTTTTTATTTATTTCAGAGAGGAAGGGAGGAGAGAGAGATAGAAACATCGATGATGAGAAAGAATCATCAATTGGCTGCCTCCTGCACACCCTCCCCTTCCTCCCCCTCCCCCCTCACCGTCCCCACTGGGGATCAAGCCCACAATCTGCGCATGTGCCCTGACCAGGAATTGAACTGTGACCTCCTGGTTCATGGGTTGACGCTCAACCACTGAGCAACACTGGCTGACAATGCTCTAAATGTTTTTATGTCATTTAACTTTATTGTGATCTAAGAAATAGGTATACCCCATTTTACATGTTAGAATCTAATATTTAGGATTATATGGTTTAAAATTGGTGGAATGGGTAGACAAAAGCCGTTCATATGCCTCTAAAATCCATGCGCATAATTCACACATTATACGTTATATGCCACTTCCCATGGCCTGTGCTGAAGTTCCCTGAGGTTCACAAACTAGTAAACAGACTCACAACCATAGGTCATCAGCCATGTAGTACAGGGATGCTCCACGCCTAGTGGCAGGTAGAAGTGCACACTACTTCCTGAAGGAGAAGGGAAATGTTACCAGGGGAGACAATATTTTAATAGTTCAGAAGCGTTTCAGTAGTTCAATGACTTGACTTTTAACTGATGATTTAAAGTTTGCTGGTGGAGAGGAGGGAAGGGCCTGCAGCCAGCGAGTCGGTGGACAAAGGTGTGGCTATAGGGGCCTTTCATGTTCGAGGAACGCTCAGCAGTACTCTGTGGCTCGGAGAGGTCTGTACAGCACTGTTCTGGCTGCTTTCAGATACATTGTTTTATTATATTCTCACAATAATTGTTGAAGATTGTTGCTGGTTATCTGGGATGGATGGAGGGAGGTGATGTGTGGAGAAGCTATAAACATAAGTTGGGTATAGATAGATGCTTCTGCTACTCAGTTTTCTACTTTCGTTACTCATATCAAAAGTCACTTGAAAAGCTTTTAATATATGATGTGCATTGTAAAGTCTAGGCAAATTAGTCACTTACTCTCTGTTGAAAATAGGAAGGGGGCAATTGCAAACCCCCTCATGAAGTAATAAGCACTTGTTAAGTGATAAGTGTTTTTCATTTGGAAATATGTTGGTTTAAGATTTCAGAGGCAGTGTGGTCCAAAGGCATCTTGTTTATCTACTCTCTCACTCTGCTGGGAGCATAGCCATGGCCAAGGCCTCAACTTGGACTTCTTTACACCCCCAGTAATTGGTGCAAAAATGTTTAATTCTTGTGCGGCATTCAGTGTTAAAGCTTGAATTAGTGAACAGATTCAACTTTCATATGTTTAATTTTTTGATTTGATAATGAGGCTGAATGAAAAATTTAATTTGGCTTAAAATGCATACAGAATTTAGCAAAGAGTAGAACAAACATCTAAGTATTCGTTTTAAGATAAAAGAAGAAGAAATTTGAGAATTTCTTCTCAAAAGCAATTTGGAGATAATTGTTTCTGCTAGTGGCACAAGCCTTGTGATCTCTTCTGAAGCTCACAGTGGAGCCAGATCCTTCCTCCTACAGTTCTTAGCCCTCTGCTCTTGATATAAGCAATTTCTTTCCACTTAGATTTTTATTAAGAAATTATTCTCAGATTATAGGTGGGGGTATCCCTGCCAAAGCTACTGAAGTATATTTTAAAATTGCCCAGATTTTCTGACAAAAGGAAAACAAAGCAACAACACATAAGGAAGATTTAGGGCAATTTTTGTTTATTTAGTCTCGGTCTTGAATGTCAATCTTCTAGCCGCACTTCTGAGCTAAAAGCTTTCTGAAGTCCCCTTTTAAGTAAAACTAAATCCAGAGATTTCAAGAAGCCAGGGAATGAGCTCAGACATTTTCATTTCACTTAATTCATTTGTCTCTTAGTTGCTCCACTGGTTTATTATATTTGTTCGTTCATTCATTCATTCATTCAGTAAACATTTATTGAATGTCCACATTGTGTGAGAAGTTATACACAACAACAAAATAAGTGTTTTTGCTTTTTCTTAATTGAGATTTGAACAGAGTTTTTCTCCAGTTTCGCTCTTTTATAGTTACTTGTATAAAAATGTTCTTTTCCATCTATTAGAATGGGGCACATGGTATAGAACTACATAAGGAAAATGTCTAACACATGTTGTTGGTTAAATTAGTAAGTCGAACCATATGGAATTGCCATAGTCAACTATTTTGACCTGATGAAATAGCAAGTTCTTATAGTGTAACCTAATAAATGGATATTTTGTTATAAAATTAAATATTTTAAATATTTAATTATTTTTCTAATAAAATTTTCAAGAGTAGCTTTTACTAGCAGTGAAACTGAGTAACACAGCAATTACATTATGTGCACACATGCCTTTGATGGTTATTAAAAACAGGTGTTTTGTATTCTTGGTAAACATCTTAAAAATTATGCTTTTTTATGAATAAAGCTAGAACTCTGAATAAAGGCAGCATTTATACTACATTATACACTAATATTGACAATACTTCTTCATTTCAGAAGATTCTGAGTCCTCAAAATATGCATTAGTCTTTGGGGGAATAGACCCTTTTCACCTTTGTTGTTCTTCTAATACAAGTGATTTTTCAATGTACATAATAAATTGCATGGTGTTTATAGTAATTATGTAATTTTTATATATCCAACCACCCCAGGAAGTTAACCCTCTGTGATCAGGTTCTCAGGCATAGCTTCTTTCCATTGGAAAACATTGTGGCCCAGGAGTGGCAGTTCACATGGGAAATATACGTTCAGAGTGGTTCAGTCCGTAAAAATGCCAATCAATTGCAGAATAAGAATCCTAGTAAAAATCAATTTGTGCTAAAACTGTAACTACATTACTTATTTCAAAGAAATATAGGAGTTTATGAACTGGACATACTGATAACTGGTGAAGTTGAATAGTAAATTCAGGACATACAGATTTGCTTATTGTTACAAACAATTGAACATCTATACTTTATTTCCCATGTGCATTCACATCAATATTTCAATAGGTTTAGTAGGCAATTTTTAAAAATTTAGTATTAATGATATTGTATTTTTAAAAATATATTTTTACTAGAGGCCCAGGGCATGAAATTCATGCACTGGTAGGGTCCCTAACAGGTGCTGGCTGCCAGCCGGGTACTCCCTCCCTTCTCCTGGCAGGCCCCGCCCTCTGGTCGAACTCCTGGATGACCTCCTGGTGGAGGGGACAATTTGCATACTATGCTTTTTTTTAAATGTATTTTATTGATTTTTTACAGAGAGTAAAGGAGAGAGATAGAGAGTTAGAAACATCAATGAGAGAGAAACATCGATCAGCTGCCTCCTACACACCTCCTACTGGGGATGTCCCTGCAACCAAGGTACATGCCCTTGACTGGAATCGAACCTGGGACCTTTCAGTCCACAGGCCGATGCTTTATCCACTGATCCAAATTGGTTAGGGCTGCATACTATGCTTTTATTATATAGGGTTGATTTCAGAGAGGAAGGGAGAGGGAGGGAGAGGTAGAAAGATCAATGATGAAAGGAAATCATTGATTGGCTGCCTCCTACATGCCTCCCACTGGGGACTGAGCCTGCAACCAGGGCATGTGCCCTGACCAAGAATTGAACCGTGACCTGGTTCAACTATTGAGCCATGCCGGCTGGGCATGATATTGTGTTTTGTTTGCCAGCGTAAACCGGAAAAATGACTCTGAGTTTCCTTTAGGGACATTCCAGGTAACAAACACAAATTGTGGACCATCAGGAAAATTGAAAAAGTAAATAAATAAAGACTTAGGTTTTTTTCTTATGTTTTATGAAGCAATTTAGAGATTATAAAGTCACAATGTCATATAGGAAAAATTATTTTAATGTTTCTAACGCTTTTTGGTGTTTTCTAAAAAACAAACTTGCTAAAATATATGTGCTCATTAAGAGAGCTCAAATTTACATTCTCACATAGTGTGAATTTAGTGAGAGGTCGAAATAACAGCGAGTGTAAATGCTTACTGGACTGATTTGATTGATGACATTTCTCAAAACTCCCTCTGTTCTCCTGGATCGCAGACAGTGAACCACAGCTCCGAAGAGACATGGTTTTCTGCCAAAGTCTCGTGGCCACAGTCTGTGCCTTCTCCGAGCAGCTCATGGCAGCCTTAAACCAGATGTTTGACAACAGCAAGGAAAATGAGATGGAAACGTGGGAAGCCAGCAGAAGGTGGCTGGACCAGATCGCCAATGCAGGCGTTCTTTTTCACTTTCAGTCTCTTCTGTCACCAAACTTGGTAAGGAACCACAGGACACATTGCTGTCTGTGTCTGTTGCAATATATTCATTGTAACATGTTCCCAAATAGCAACTGGTTATTTGTTATTGTATCAGCAGTCATTCGGCTCCTTCAAAAGAATATACACTGAGTGGCTAGATTATTATGTTCTCTGAACGCAAAATAATCTGGCCACTCAGTGTAGATATATTTATTATATATACACTAGAGGCCCAATGCACGAAGAATCGTGCAAGAATGGGCCTTCCTTCTCCTGGCTGCTGGCACCGCCTTTGCTATGGCCAGAGCCACCTTTTCACTCCCCCCGGAGCCGCCTTTCTGCCTTCCCATGCTGCCCAGAGCCCCAGAGCAGCTGGGGTAGTGCGGAACGCCCCTGGCCACTCTGTGCCTGTGTGTGCAAATTAACCTTCCATCTTTGTTAGGTTAATCTGCATACTCATAATTGGCTGGTGGGCGTCGTGAAGGTACAGTCAATTAGCATGTTACTCTTTTATTAGTATAGATATATTAGAGGCCTGGTGCATGAATTTGTGCATGAGTGGGGTCCAGCCAGCCTGGCCAGGGGGAGGGGACATAGGCGGTTGGCCGGCTTGCCTGCTGGTCAAACTCCTGGTCGAGGGGACAATTTGCATATTGGCCTTTTATTATATAGGATATACACTGAGTGGCCAGATTATTATGTGTTTGGAGACCATAATAATCTGGCCACTCAGTGTATATTTTTCATGGGCAAATGTAGTTTTAATAGGCATGTAGAAAGAGTTCTTTCTTTCCTGAGTTTGACCTGTTCTCAGTGGTTTCTAAAAGCTGAGAAAGCCTTGGTCTGTTATGAAAGCCTTGATCTGTTATGAAAGCCTGTATCCCTAAGCACTAGCTGAAAAGGGTCTTCAGAGGAACGAGGGTTTCTCTGCTATGGTTCCTTATTTCCAGTGCAGGAAAAGAGTCCTCTCATGCATGGAAACCAACCTCCCACTGAGGTTGATACTCGGGAGCATTCTTATAGAGAGCTCTGACAACTTGCCTGTCATATGGTCTGACAATCTGTTTAAAATTTGCATGTGTTAAATGATTCTATTTCCTTCCTTCGTAATCATGTTTGTCCTGTTAAATCTAAGAACATTGCTCTAATTACTGTAGAATATTCCATATTTGTGCATTAGTTTTTCACAGTGCATATGAAGAACATGTCTTGAAATATGTGATAAATAACACTGTGGTGAACTTAAGAGTTTTCTCTCACCCATACTTTCTGTGGTTCTGATAGTTGTCATGATTTTGAAGGCAAATATATTTGCTTTTAAATATAAACTTAAGGTGTTAGTTAAATGGAATAGTGATTTAACATGAGACACTATTTTATCTGTAAAAGTACCCAGATAATGTAGCTACCAAGTAACATGGTAAAGATTTTAAACAAAAGCATATGAGTTTATACATCAAAATAAAGCTTTTCTTCAATGACATTGAGGATAGGGAGGTCATTGCTGTACTGCAGTTCTAAAAGGTTCTGGAAGGTTAAGTAAGTCAGTCCACCTCACTGTACTTCAAAGAAACAATTAGATTCTTCCTAAAAGACTCTACTGCACTCCATATGGGTGATCAATTTCTTGTTTGGTTGCTATTACAACCAAATATAAGATTTAATTAATCATTTCCTATGAAACAGAAATTACATAAGATGGGAAGCCTACTTGCCAACACATGGTAGACATTCAGTGTCAAACAAATGAATAAATGAATGAATGAGTCTTTATTTCTATTCTGTTCTTGCTTTAAAACTGCCGTTGTCTGTTCAAGTGCTGGTACTTTAGCTTTAACCTGAATTTAATTTGAAATTTTAGTTTTTTGTAATTCATATATCAGATAAGTGACATATCCAGGTTATATAATGAATTCTTAAAACTAAGCAATAAAAAGACAACTCAAAAAGTGGGCAAGGGATTTGAATGGTTGTTTTTCCAAAGAATATATAAAATTGCCAAAAAACATAAAACAGACAATATCATTAGCCATTGGAGAAATGCAACTCAAAACTATGGTGAGATACTATGTCACAGGCGAGGTAGATGGTGAGATTATTCACAATAGCTAAAAAATGGAAACAACCCAAATTTCCATGAACTGATGAGTGGCTAAACAAGATATATAGTAGAACATCATTCAGCAATAAAAATGAATGAAATGTCAATACATGCTGTAACATGGATGAATGTTGAAAATGTTTTGCAATTTGAAATCAGCCAGTTACAAAAGACCACATGTTATGTGATTCCATTATTATGTAACGTGCGGAACAGACAAACTGTAGAGACTGAAAGCAGGCTAGTGGTTACCTGTGGCTAGGGTCTGGAGGATGGAATGCTTATGGGTACTGAGTTTCTTTTTGGGGTGGTGGAAATATTCTAAATTTAGATGGTGGTGATAGTAATACAGCTCTGTGAATATACTAAAACCCTGAGCTGTACACTTTCCAGGGGTGAATTTTATATTATGTGAATTATATCTCAAGAAAGCTGTGTTTTCTTTAAATTGTTCTTGCAAAACATGTTTATTACAGAATCGATTAAAAATCCAAAGGTAACAAGAAAAACACACGCACCCAGCGTGTGGAAAGTATGTTAACATTTTTGTTTGAAAGTATCATTCACACTCTTAAGAAACAAATGTCACCTTTACAAGATAAGCGGTACACAGGAAGGCTCGTTATTCTTTCATGAGGAAATTTGTAAAGGACTAGACAGTGCACTGAATTGCTCACAGAAAGGCCAGAATCTAGCACCAGGAAGATGATAGTGCTCACTGAGACACGCACTGAGCTTATCATGCCTGGCCCCTGCCTCCGCTGGAAAATAACATGCTTTAAGGATGTAAGAAATGATTAAAACGGATTGGATCTCATAGTCACAAGATTCTAGAGCACCAAAAGGCAAGTGAGATGAAAATGATTCTTATCCCCAAGCCATTAGAAAAGTCATTACACACATGCAGATTGCTTTTATCACAGCTTTAATAAATTGCAGAATGAATAATGCATAGTTATCTTATTGTAAAATAGGATGACCGTTATGTGTTGTGGCTTTTTAATACAACATTTTCCCCTTTCAGCCGTTACATTAATAAGATTATAGAAATTTCGAGGCAAATGATATGCTTTTTTGTAAAGATTTATTTGTAAGTAGTAAACAAAATATGATTAGACTCTAGCTACAAAATAGAATGAAGAGTTGTGTAGAACCATTTAAACAATTGGGAATAGTAAAAATATAAAACTATAAAGAAATTTCTAACTTTGAGAGATTTATTAATTTTATTTTAAACAGCAAACTTTTAGTTAAATGTTGATAATTTGGTTTGTATGTGAATAAAACACAAGTGAAACTAGCTTAGGTCTGGAGATGTTATGTAATATTATGTTATGCTATGCTGTGCTAAGCTATGTCATGTCACGTTATGTTATACACAATCCTATTATATCATGTATGGTTTGTTTTCCCTCTCTTTCTAGACAGATGAACAGGCCATGCTAGAAGATACACTGGTTGCACTATTTGATTTGGAAAAGGTTTCTTTTTACTTTAAACCATCAGAAGAGGAACCACTGGTTGCAAGTATGTAGTTAAGTGTTTTATAGAATGCCTTTGTCATCTAACACGTATGGTAATACTTTGATATTAATATCTTTTAAATGAAGTTTATTTTATTATTTTTTTTTAAAAATTTTTTATTGATTTCAGAGAGGAAGGGAGAGGGAGAGAGAGATAGAAACATCAATGGTGAGAGAGAATCATTGATCAGCTGCCTCCACCATGAGCCACCACCAGGGATTGAGCCCCAACCAGGGCATGTGCCCCGACCAGGAATCACACCGTGACCTTCTGGTTCATAGGTCAATGTTCAACCACTTAGCCATGCTGGCTGGACTGAAGTTTATTTTATATAAAATATCATATTTAGAGAAAATACTAATAGCAAACTGGGAGGCATAGAAAGTATATATAACGTAAACCTACACATAATTCTAAACTTTTATTTGTACATATTAGTTTGGCCTCCAAAATGTTTTGAGTGTGTGCATTAAATTTTGTGCTAGTCAAGATTTTCTTCCCTTTTTTATTTTTGTTATTTTGGTAAAACATACATACGGTAAAATTTACCACTTAAATAATTTTCAGTGCAGAATTCGGTGGCATTAAATAAACTCACACTATTGTGCAACTATTTCCAGCATCCATCTCCAGCATGTTTTCATTCTCCCAAATAGAGACTTCATACTCATTAAGCAATAAGTCTTTATCTCCACCCCTCTTCCACTCCCCGTAGTCTCTTTTCAACTTTCTGTCTCTATGAATTTGCTATGCTAGGTGCCTCAGATAAGTAGAGTCATAGAATATTTGTTCTTTCTACCGCCTTTTAAATAAAGATTTTTTTTTTTTAGTAAAAGGACTGTCCTAATATTTCTGTAGCTTCCAAAGCTTTTTCTCAAATATATACAAAATTTACTGAGTTGACTTTGCACTACGTATCTTCACCATTGTTCCTCTAGGGAATGTGTTAGCAGGCAACACAAACAAGTATTTAGGGCCAATAAGAAGCAGAAGAGTCCTATATTATACTCACATTGTATAAAATTTAGATCTAAACAAATTGAGAAAGACATTATAGTTATTTGATCTGACAATAATTGAACAAAGTTATAATTTAATTTTGAAGTAGACACACATTCTGTACCCTTTGCTTGCTTAAAAATGAAAATGAAAAATCATTTCATTCTGAATATCAAGAATTTTAATGTGTAAAAATATAATCACAATAATTATCGTTATTCACTTACGTATCCTCTACAACAAGCATGTCAAACTAAAAGGCTAACAGGGGCCAAATAAACAAGGCATGTGGTCCGTGAGCCGTGCGTTTGACATGCTGGCTCTACACTTTCCAGGATGGCAAAGCTCCTTCCTGTCTCGTTCAGTGTTATATCTCCAGCACCTAAGAGAGTGCCTAAAACAGAAAAGGCAGCGTTGTTATTGTTCCCCAAGGAAATGACTAAACAAATACCAGTTACGTATATGCATTGCCACGGGCCGAAGGGCTTTATTATGATAAAAGTTGAAGGAAGAACAAACTTAGAGTGAAGGTGGAAGGAGAGAACTTTAACAGAACGTAGTTGTATCTAATGTAGCGAAGAAGTTACTTAATGAATTGAAGGTTTGAAAAATATTCCTTTGATTTAGCAATTTGATGTCAGTATACCCAATGAAGGGAGTAATTCAGAAGTTTATATTCAGAGACATAGAAATACCTAGGGTTTAATCTCTATATCTTTTAGTTTCTGCAAGTTCTCATTTACCTACTATTTCAACATTGTCATAAGTAGGTTTAAAATGTATCTGTGAGTCCAAGAAATCTTTAGCAGTTTTATTATTTTTCTGTCTGTCTCTCTCTCTCTTTCTCCCCGCCCCCCCCCCCCCCCATAAGTGTGAGGGTCATATGTACTATGTAGATGTTAACTTTTCCAGGGCTGGGAAAGGTTCTTACTTATTTTTACATTTCTGATGTCTAGTACAATAAATAGGGACTCAATAAATATCCATTTAATCTGTGATCTGATTTAAGAATGATAATCACTTATTCATTCATCAAAAATTTCTTAAACATCTGCCATAACCAGTTTGTCTCAGTGGATAGAGCATCGGCCTGTGCCCAGTCAAGGGCATGTACCTTGGTTGCAGGCACATCCCCAGTGGGGGGTGTGCAGGAGGCAGCTGATCGATGTTTCTCTCTCATCGATGTTTCTAACTCTCTATTCCTCTCACTTCCTCTCTGTAAAAAAATCAATAAAATATATCTTTTAAAAAATTTCTTAAACATCTACTATCACAAAGTACTATTCTAAGTGCTGGATACCGTCAAGATCTAGACAGACAGCCCTCACAGAGCTGATATTCAAGTGGAGAAATATAAATAATAAGCAAGACAAAATGAGGTAATTGGATAATAAATTAGAAGATAATAATATGAATGTATAAGGGAAATAGAAGAGAACAGAGGATGAAAATGAAGGGGCAGATGAAAGGGTGCGAATGTTTAACAGGCTGGGGAGGGAAGCCTTACCAAAGAGGAGCGCAGAGACCTGAATGCGTGAAGGGAGCGAGTCATACAGGTATTTGGGAGGGCGTGTTCCAGACTCATTGGAACAGTGTGGCATGCTCTCAGGATCGCAAGGAGGCCTGTGTGGCTGACATGGAGTGACTGAGGGGAAAAGAGTAGGAGATAAGAAGGAGGCAGAGGCCAGACCATTGAAAGAACTTTGCCTTTCTAATGAAGCCATTGAGCAGAGGACGGACATGATCTGCCTTCCTTATTAAAGGCTGCCTCAGACTGCTGTGTTGAATAAATCATTACTGGCAGCCAGGGCAGAAGCAGAAAGAGCAGTTCGGAAGCAATTGCAGTGACCCAGGTGAAAGATGATGGTGACTTGACCTTGATAGTAGCTGTGGAGGTGGTAAAAGTCCTTGGTTCTGTATGTATGAAATTATGAAGATAGGAGGACAGAATCTTATTAAATCTGCACCTTCACTGATAAGTGACAGTGAACAAAAACTTGAATTACAATGTTAAGAATATAGGTTATATTCTAGGGAGAATTTGTCTGATAGAGGGGATTATTTGATAAGGATAATATTATTTGAACAAATTGTATGGTCTTCTGTGGGCATGTATAAAATAAAACGTATTTTCATCTGCTTGAGTAATGTAGACACAACTTTGCTGAAGGTAGAGAAACTATTTTCACAATATAACAATGTTTTCTTTCTTCTAAATTTTGCCTGAGGGACTATAAATTACAGGAGTACTGTTTTTTCATGGTTTAAATGTGACATTCCTTGATGAATGGTCTGTTGAACAAGCAGAAGAGGAACCGATACCACGAGCTTGATAAAACGTCTACTTGTTGCTTATGCACTATGAGAGATTTGACGTTGGCATGTTGAAAATACACTGTTAGATAATTAAGACCAATTAACTAACTTTTGTACGTAAATGTAGACGAATCTGCGACAAACAAAAACTGTGAGATACATTTGGCAGTACATTTTTATGTCTTTCCCTGAAGCATAACCTCACCTAGTGAAAGGTCAGTTCCCAGGCTACATTACTAGATATTCCAAATAAATTAAAACTAGTGATGATAGGAATCTAGTTTTTCTAAGCTAATTTCAAGAAAGAAGAGAATGATTCAGTACCTGAGGTCATCACATCTTATTCATGTGGTGTAAGAAAACCAGAGCTTTATCATTAATTGCATGTGATTTAATTTCTATAAGCATAGAAGTAGAGGCGTCAGATTGACTAATTAACGTGTGTCACTGTAAGGAGAACTAGTTGGCTGCATGTCTATGTGAGAAGGACTGAGTGCAGAGGGTGGAAGCATGAATATATAAAGAGAATAAATAGGGAACATCGACCTTGAAGTCAAGAACCCTTAGTTCAGATCCTGGCTATGTTCTTATCTGCATGAAATATTAGCTTTCCCCACTCACAGGATTTGGAGTTTTAAATATAGTAATGTATTTGAAAATCTCCAGCATTATATAAGGCTAATGGTAGTATTCAGTAAATATTCTAATCCATCCTCCTTGCTTTATTACTTTGCATCTTTTTATAAAGGTATATTTAGCATTATTTATAGTCTAATTTTTTTTATTAAATAATGGTGAGATTCTGAAGAAATATGACATGCCAAGAAAGTAGAATTCAAATGTCTGGACTGAAAAATAGTTCATTTTCTTTAAAGAAATAATTATTAAATATATATAATGTATTAAGTGCTAAACTAATTTTTTGGGATATAGTGGTGACTTAATAAAACAACATCCCTGTTGGCATAAAGCTTAAAGATCAATGAGAGATAGATATAAATGGGCAAGTTGACTCACTTCAGTATAGGGAAAATACAAGAAACTTCTCATCTCATATTATGTAACTAGAGGCCCAATGCAGGAAATTCATGCCAGGGGCTTGTCCCTCTGTCCCCCTTCTTTGTCTGGAAGGTCATCCAGAAGGTTGTCCAGAAGGTCATTTGGCTGTGCGGTCTAATTAGCATATTACACTTTTATTATTATAGATTGGTGGAGGAATAAAGGAGCTAAATGATTATGCTGTATATAATTAAATTTTGTGAGAAATCTTTATGGTTTTGGAGAATAATATAATGACAGCAGAGCTTCCCCTTTTTAATTTTATGCTAACTATTAGGGCAATGAATATTTTTGAACCCCCACTCTATCTATATGCTCCTGGAGCTGTGGATGCCACGGTGAATAAGACAGACACCGGACACATCCTTGTTTTCATGGCGCTCACAGCCTAAAGGGAGACAGCCAGAAATGAATCAACAACTAAGCCAATTAGGCACATGATCAGTCCTGCGCAGGAGATAAGTAAGGCATGAAGAACAAGGTGAGGTGGCCCTTTTAGGAGTCACCAGGGAAGGGCTCTCAACAGAAGTAGCTTTTAGCTGAAATCTGAAGGGCATGAAGGACCCAGCCCTGCAGAAGGAAAAGGAAGAGCAAGTCAAGCTAAGGCAACTAACAACTTCTGCATCAAAAACTTATTTTCACACTCACTGGCCCATTCGGTGATGGGGGCCATGTTTACAGGGGGGGATCCCACCACTGACACCTCTCAAGGGCGAATCTCTCTGTAGGATGGAATCAGAGACCTTTCCTTATACAATAACGTTTTTGAAGGTTTTAATCATTGCATAGTCCTAGTCATCAAGTTTGCTTTTCATAGTTGATAAATTTCCACAAATAAAAGGCAGCAGTTTTCAACTCCATATTATTATGCACTTTTTAGGTGCACCAAATACTTTGAGAGAAATGGGTTTCCATTCTTTCAGGTAGTACTCTTAGTTTTTTACTTCATTTTAAATTCAGTCTGTTTGATTATTTTTATTTTCAGTTTCTTAATTTCTGGTAAAGCATCTTTATTTCTTCTTTGTTAGTCCTGTAATATGGCACTAACCTGCTGCATTGTTTTTTTTCCAATAACATTGTTCATTTGCTTATGCAGAGATTGGCTACATTGTTGCCAACGAGCAAAGGGATGGGACTTAACAAAATTTAAAAATACATATGAATAACATTGTATGAAAGGGGGAGCAAGAAGACACTAATATCTGAAATATAGAAATTTCTATTTTCTTTGGTGTCCATGCATCTTGTCCTCTTTATTTTAGCATCAGGAAAAATAAAAATATTTTCCCAATCATTAAAATGCAATTATTTCCAACTCTTTAACTTAGTTTATTTATTATTTTTCCTAAACCAGAATTCTTCATCTCCCTTTAAAAAAAGAAACAGAAATAAAATGAACTTTATTAGTATATGCATAAAAGAGATTTGTAGATGTTAATACAGTGCTTTTAAGAAAGTTTTTAAATTCATTTTTAAAAAGTTATCTGAAAATTATTTGCCATGATGCAGATGAAGAGTATTTTTGACAGCACTGCGAAATACTCCTGCAGCATTTTCTCTTGGTGTTTTGGGTTTTGTTTTTGTTTTTTTGAATAAGTAACTTTAGGATATTTGAAAAAAGATAAATTCTAATGACTGTTGGACACCAACAGAGATCATCTGGTTTTTATCTGGAGCTGACTTTGATAATGGTTGGTAGGTACTCAATTCCTTGCACCCTACTTAAGAAGTGTACCCCATTGACCCATTTGGCTAAAATATGAATGAGGCAGTGGCCCTGGGAGATTGTGAGTCCAAACCATGTGTAACTTAACTTCTCATTTAGTTAAGTGAGACACCTGGTGCATCAAAATATGATGAAGTTTCGTATTACAGGATTTTATATACAGTACAGTAATAAATCTGTTATTTAATTAATGAGAACCTGATTTATAGTCTTTCTGCGAATGACACTGAAAGGGTGCCCAAACCTGAACTTAATAAATATGGGTACTTTAAGATATTTAGTTTCTAGTAATTTTTATGCTATGCAGTATATTTGATTTTAGGAAATAATATAACATTAAATGTCATTTTAGATGTTCCTCTTACATATCAAGTGGAAGGAAGCCGGCAAGCTCTGAAAATTTACTTCTACCTTGATAGTTATCATTTTGAACAACTGCCTCAACGGCTGAAAAATGGAGGAGGTTTCAAAATTCATCCTGTTCTTTTTGCACAAGGTAAACTGCGTCCTTTTTTTTTTTTTATTTCATGTGCCTAAATTACTCTATCTTGATTAATTTTTAAAAATAATTTAATGGTAATCATCATCATGGTTTTTCCACTAATTAAAAAATTCATGCATAATGCCTAGCTAATATATTTACTTCTGGGAATGTTTATTAAGAAAATAACCACATATGGTTTAAATATTTATAAAATAAGATTGCAGCATTATTTATAATACAGTAACAAGACACAACTGGTTGAAAGAAGTAAAGATAATTTAATTTGGCTTAAATAAATGATGGTAGAGCCTTTAAAGTTATATTATTTACAGTGTTTTATGATATAGAAAAAGGTTCACATATACACATTCAGATTATGAAAAAAGAATTTATATTATAATAGCAATTATGTCATACATGTATTTATATACTTATATGTACTTAAAATGCTTTTAAAATAATTGGATGATTAATGATGATATTTTATTCTTTGAGTTTTTATGCATTATGTCAATGAATATATTTTCCATTTGTAAATAAAAAAATTGGAAATGAGCAATGAGTAGCAATGCAGTAGAAGAAATTAAGAGGAACACGAGTGAGAAGATTCTTGCAGTGAACGCGTTTCCAAAGGAAGGTCCCACACCTTTTTTTTATTTTTGGAGTCATAAACGCAACCTAGAAAAGATCAGAAGTCCAGATTATTGTGTAGTTTCCTGCTGTATAAGTCTTTTTTTTTTAATTCATGCTGTGGTCACAAGATTATATCCATTTTTCTGAGTTGTATGATAGAACATTTCATTTTCTTCTTCTTCTGAGTTTTCAAGACCTGTATTGGTTTTGCTGGGGAATTTCATATTCTTACAAAAAAAAAAAATGAGAAGAGAAGAGGAATAAAATCAACCTTTGTAACTGAAGAGCAGATGGCATATGAAACCTAAATTCACTACCAAGTGAAATTTCTGCTTGTACCACATGCGTATTATTTTAATTCTAAAAACAATGACCACCAAGAGCAGATTCGTGGCAAGAATACATTTTAGCAAAGGAAAATTTCAGTGATTAGAGGATCTTAGGAGTTATTATAAGGTATTTCTTTCTTCCCTCTCCCTCTCCCTGTCCTTTTTCTCCCCCCATCCCTCCCTCCCTCCCTCCCTCCCTCCCTCCCTCCCTCCCTCCCTCCCTCCCTTCCTCCTTCCCTTCCTCCCTTCCTTCATTCCTTCCTTCCTTCCTTCCGACTGTATTAGGGTCTTTAAAGGTAACACAAGATTCTATAATGAAAAGTAATAAAAAGGTAAAAAAAACACAAAAAAACAATGAACAAAAATAGACCTTTGGAGCTATGTTAAGAGAATTAAATTCAGCCTAAAATATGTTAAAAGCCATTATGGAGATGTTGATTTAGAAGACAGGGAAGGATGCTGGTCTAGAATGTTAACTTTTATAGAATTTAACCAGAACTTACAGTTGTTACAGCCTCTTCCTTTCTTTTCATTTGTCTCTTTTTTAAAACGCTGTCTTTGAAATCATTACTAAGATGACAGATGGCATTAAGCATCTTTTCTAAAAAAATTATTACATGTGTGCCATATCAGCAATAAATAGCTGAATATTCATACCCAGCAGCAAGTGTACATAGGAGAAAGACTACTTTGCAAGTAACCTTTATTTTATAATTATGGCTAAAACAAAATTTAAAAGATTCCTAAATATATATTATTTCAGTAAGTACAGTATCACTTTTAAAATGTAATTTAGCCCAGCTGGTGTGCTCAGTGGTTGAGCGTCGACTTATGAACCAAGAGGTTACAGTTCTCTTTCTAGTCAGGGCACGTGCCTGGATTGCCGTCTTGATCCCCACTGTGGGGCATGCAGGAAGCAGCTGGTCAATGATTGTCTCTTATTATTGACTAGTAGCCCACTGCACATTGAAAGGAAATTAATTAGAAGAAATATTTTAGTATCACTATTTGCCCTTTCTCTAAAATAGAAGTGTCAACCAAATTCACCACTGACAATGACAGTTTGAAACACACTCGTGCGATTGGCACCAGTGAGAGCGTTATATGTATTGCACATGAGTGAGTCAACTTAACCTTTTATCCTATACTAGAGGCCCGATGCATGAAATTCGTGCACAGGGGTGCGAGGGGGTGTCCCTCAGCCCAGCCTGCACCCTCTCCAATCTGGGACCCCTCAAGGGATGTCCGACTGCCCATTTAGGCCCAATCCTTCTCACAATCCAGGACTGCTGGCTCCCAACCGCTCTCCTGCCTGCCTGCCTGATTGCCCCTAACCTCTTCTGCATGCCAGCCTGATCACCCCTAACTGCTCCCCTGCCGGCCTGATCACCCCCTAACCACTCCCCTTCCAGTCCGATTGCCCCTAACTGCCCTCCCCTGCTGGCCTGGTCACCCCCGACTGCCCTTCCCTGCAGGCCTGGTTGCCCCTAACTGCCCTCCCCTGCTGGCCTGGTTGCCCCCAACTGCCCTTCCCTGCCAGCCTGGTTGCCCCAACTGCCCTCCCCTGCAGGCCTGGTCCCTCCTAAGTGCCCTCCCCTGTGGGCCTGATCATCCCCGACTGTCCTCCCCTGCTGGCCTGATAGCCCACAACTGCCCTTCCCTGCCGGCCATCTTGTGGCGGCCATCTTTGACCATGTGGAGGCGGCCATCTTGTGTGTTGGAGTGATGGTCAATTTGCATACAACCTCTATTATATAGGATAATAAAAGCCTAGTATGCTAAGTGTCCGACCATTTGACTGTTTAACCAGTTGCTATGACACACATGCACTGACCACCATGGGGCAGACACTCCAACCCATAGGTTAGCATGCTGCTGGGGTCTGGCCAATCGGGACTGGGTTATATGGGCCGGATATGCCCTGGAGTCCTCCTCAGTCCCTCCCTGGCCCCGATTGTGCACTAATGGGATTTCTCTGCCTGGCCTGTGCCCTCTCGCAATCTGGACCCCTTGGGGCAGTGCTTGGCAAACTCATTAGTCAACAGAACGGCAAATCGCAGCTTGTGAGCCGCATGTGGCTCGTGAGCCGCGGTTTGCCAACCACTGCCTTGGTCATGTTGTAGAACTGGTTTCAGCCCACAGGCCAGGCCGAGGGACCCCACCAACCAGTGCACAAATCTGTGCACTGGGCATCTAGTATACATAGAATAAACTTGCTTAATTGCACATGCTTTCTAATGTAGCTAAACTTTTTTTTAGCCCAGTGAAGCACCTTAACTTCTCTTTCAGGTAATTGTCAATATTGCAAGCAGTAAATAGCAACACAAAGCAGATTATTATTGTAGATCATGCAGGGAGAACAAAGGGTAAAATATTTAACTGCATCAGTGTTTGACTATATTCTGTGCAATGAGAAAACCTGAAGTCCTTTTCAAGGTCCACCATTTCTTCTTTTCAATCGGGTCAAGTTTCTAAACTTTCTAAATCTTCCTTTTCCAACTAATACAGTGGTTCTCAACCTTTCGAATGCTGCGACCCTTTAATACAGTTCCTCATGTTGTGGTGACTCCCAACCATAAAATTATTTTCATTGCTACTTCATAAATGTAATTTTGCTACTGTTATGAATCGTAGTGTAAATATCTGTGTTTTCCGATGGTCTTAGGCTCTACAGCAGCGGTTCTCAACCTGTGGGTCACAACCCACATTAACAGTAGCAAAATTACAGTTATGAAGTAGCAACAAAAATAATTTTATGGTTGGGGGTCACCACAACATGAGGAACTGTATTAAAGGGTCACGGCATTAGAAAGGTTGAGAACCACTGAGCTAATGCAAAGAAAATAGGATTCTGCCAAGTCTCCTATCGACCTAGTCCAGGACTTCTGTGAGGATCAAATGAGATGAGGCATGGGAAAACACTTCACAGACATTTGGTTAATGTGTAAAATGTTTCCACCTGGCTATAAAGCAAGTTGTTATTCCTGGACTGAAGAAACTGCAAGGAGGCTAGTTGCTAGGGAGAGGTAGCCGGACATTGCTATATGGTGTCATTACCTGGCGCCCACAGTGACTGTTTCCAGGCTGGGCTGGGCTGTGGGCCGCATTTTGCACCATGGGGTCTCAGCAGCATTGGCTGTGTTTTGGTGGGCTGTCACTCCCGGGTGGTGGCGTGACCTATGTCCCACTTGGGAGAAGCCGAGTGTTGCTTTCTGGACACCAGATCCGCAGTGCCATTTCTCTGTAAATGGCCAGTGTGCGTCACAGGAGCTCTTGAGTTGAGCGTCTGCCCCCCTGGTGGTTAGTGTGTGGCATAGTGACCGGTCAGATGGTCAGACAATTGGCATATTAGCCTTAAATATATATATAGGCTATCTCTCTCTCTCCCTCTTCCCTCCTTTCTGAAATCAATAAAAAATATATTTTAAAAATGTAATTTAAAAAGAAACTATAGCAAATGTTAGTTTTAGTAGTCACACAGCAGTAAAATTTGAAAAAATGAATTGAGTAAGCATCAGTGGAAATACTTGTGCAGTTGAGGTCACAGGTAAAGAAGACTTGGAAACAGTTTGTCTCATTGAGATTCTGTCATTGATAAAGCTGTCTATAGAAATGGATTGCAGGAGTTCCTCTGCATTCATAAAACTCCCATGAGGAACGATTAGTAGCTCTCAGTATTCATCAGATTGAGGGAAGCACATTAAATACAGCCCTGGTTTGAGTGGAGACTATCATCTGGTAATTGAAAGTGTTGGTAAATGAAAGAGATTCCAAATGGAATCTATTCTGGGATAAACATTTGTTTGGAGGGTTTTAGTTCTGTGTAGACATGCATACATAGATCTTTGCTAGCAATTAAAAATATAGAAATATGAGATGAATTTGAAAACTTCCTGGGAAATTTATTAAAATCATCCCTCTGAAAGCTGTCAATAGTACCATATACTTGAACAGGAAGTGAATGATCTGACTGCTCCCCAATTTTCTTACTAGAATGGGTCTTTGGGCAGAGGAGGGCACACTCATGGAGGGGGCACCCTGCAGAGATGGGACCAACAATTAGACCAGGAATTCCAGGGTTGGAGGCCAGTGGGGAACACATCAGGGAACATGCATCACTGTAGATCAGAGTTGTAGAACAGAATTATAGGCAGGCAAAAACGAGTGGCACAGATTTCCAAGGTGAGGGGCACAGACACAGTCAAGAAAGTCAGCACAAAGCATCACACAGTGCCAGAAGGTGAAGATCACACTAAAACTATATTCTGTAAATACATCCTGCAAGTCAAGGATTAATCCTGCTGGGATCCCCCAGCCCTGGGTGAGATAAAGGAAGTAAGAAATGGGAATAAAGGAGGGTATTGAGGGTCACTTCCTCCTCACTGACTTTCACTTCATCCCCACAGGCCTGTTTTCATGCTGTCTCTCAGTGTTTCCCAGTAATGGCTTCATATTCGTCACCTTGGGAAGGTTTGGAAAATACCCAGCCTTGGTCCCAAACTAAACCAATTACATCACAAATTCTGGAAGGTGGGGCTCAAATGCCAGTATATTTTAGCCTTCCAGGTGATTCTGAATGTCCACTGGGAGTGAGAAGGCACAGGACTACGTGGAATATGAAACACTGTGCAATTATCCAGTAAATGTTTGCTGAATTAGAATAATCCATTTCACAAATGTTTGACCCTTCTAGATTCTGGGCAGTTGGGGAGAGGGAGCTGGGCCTTTTTGCTTCTGCATTGTTATGTCATTAGGATGCAGGCTGCCTCCAGAGGAGATGTAATTGGGTGGGACAAATTTCCAGCAAAGGCTGAAGATGCTTTAGAGAGCTGTCAATTTAGGATGTTTTTCTGGTTATTCTAG
Source organism: Corynorhinus townsendii (assembly GCA_026230045.1). Classification (NCBI taxonomy): domain Eukaryota; kingdom Metazoa; phylum Chordata; class Mammalia; order Chiroptera; family Vespertilionidae; genus Corynorhinus; species Corynorhinus townsendii. The sequence continues at coordinate 19,305,216 of JAPDVU010000010.1, read as the reverse complement.
CAGCTGGGCAACATTTTTGAAGGGGAATCTGAGTGGGTGACTCTCAGAGCATCTGCCATAGTTCACCTCTCGCACTCTCAGATCCATTCATTTTTTAAGAATCAGGAGTGTGTCCTTCATGACTGATGGACCTCCCTCCCTGGGAGGATAATTGAGAAGACATGTTAAGGGGACAAGCTAGAGTCCTATTGCTACAGCTGGTTTTGGGCTGCAGTAGATTTTCATTTTTCCTCTTCTGCTATCCATTACAGATTAGCCTTGTTCTCAGCCTGAGCCTCTGTTGGTCTCCGTGGCATGACTAGGACCTTCATCCCGGAGGGTCAGAAGTGGGCAAGGGCATACCAAGAGGGACCTGAGTGGATTACCTGGATGCTATTCATATTGTGCATCATAACCTACTCCCTTACGATGATCAGGGTCTATTAGTCTTGCCCAGATGGTATTTGCTCTTCTTGGCTGCTGATGCCTTGGCACAAGGAATCTCCAGTGCCCAGGTGGCAACCACAGCTTACAGTTCTGTGGAACCCCTGCTTTGTCTCCTAGGGCAAGTGTGCCCCTTTGAGGATCGGAATCTTTAAACCCAGGGAGCCAGAGCTTCAGGGCTGGAATGAACACATTCCCTACGTGAGGCATTGGAACTGAATGTGTATTCATTTCCAGGACTGCCACACAAATGGCCACAGACTAGGTGGCTTACAACAACAAAAATGTATTCTATCAGTGTTGTTGAGGCTAGCAGTCTGAAATCAAGATGTCCTCAGAATGAGCATTAAGGTATAACGCTAAGCAAAGGTCAAATTGTAAAGTTTGGACGTTAATGTATATTTAACCTACTTTCCTGAGAACAGAAATTTAATTTGGCAAAAAGTCATTCCATTTTCTTTCTTTTTTTTTTTTTTAAACAAATACCAATCCATGGACCTAAAAAGGGGAATGTGGTTCCATACAAAGTTTACTTTTTAAATATAGAACTCATCTTATTTATTCATTTTCCCACAACACCATGCAGGTACCATAAAATTTTGTGAAACTCTGGCGAAATTATTAGACTCTCTTCTCATAAAAATTTTTTTCACATAGTTGTGAATTTTAAGTGTTGTTAATTTGGAAATAGTGTTGAGAAAAGTGATGACATGTCCGTTTGTTTTTAAATTATAACAAACGTTTAGAGCAGGACTGGACATTCTGGTTAAAGTCAAACCATCCAGACTTTTATAAAAATTAGATCCCAGGTGTTTTCTTCTTTCCCTCCCACCCCCGGCCCCTGTTCCCTTCTTACTCCTTCCTAGTGTTTTCCCAGTCTCTTTGGTCTTGAATCACAAACTTCCTGTTTGGCTAAGCACACTCATGTATAATCTATATGCCCTGAAAATTGGATGGTGCCCGTAGAGCATTTGGCATGTTGCCTAGTACATAAAGCACATGCAGTGAATGATAAGAGTAGTCATAGGCTCTCTTAATACTATTATTTACCTTAATTCAAGAACCATAATTAGTAGGTAAGTCTTCTTTTCTATTTCACAAATGAGAACCCTGAGGATCTCAGATATTAATTAACATGCCCAAGGTCACACAGCTACTATGGAACAGAAGTTGTGGTTTAACTCCAGTGCAAGGGCTTTCATTATCAGCTTTACAACTAGTAAGAGGAATCCACGCCCTAGCCGATTTGGCTCAGTGGATCAAGCGTTGGCCTGCGGACTAAAGGGCCCCAGGTTCGATTCCGGTCAAAGGCATGTACCTTGGTTGTGGGCATATCCTCAATGGGGGTGTGCAGGAGGCAGCTGATCAATGTTTCTCTCTCATTGATGTTTCTAACTCTCTATCCCTCTCACCTCCTCTCTGTAAAAAATAAAAATATATTTTAAAAAAAAAGAGGAATCCATATTGAAGTATGACCATTGATAGATCGAATCCTTCTGGAATATTTGAAGATTGATTTTTCAGGAAGACTTCTTTGTATGTCTTGTGTGTATTCAGGACCAGAAGCTTGCTGAACTAGCGCAAATATTCTAATTAATGCAGAAGTTTTAAGGAATAAACAAATAAACAATCATTGAAACAAGCTCCACATTTTATTTCCTGTACTGAACTAAATGTAGTAGTCTTTCTGTCTAATTTTGCACAAATGCTTTTCTTGATTATAGGCCAGTAATTCCATTTTTAAAATTTCAAATGCAGCAGTACTCAAAGTTTTGTTGTTTCTTCAGTGCTCCAAGCTGACTAGTTTAGAAAATATAGCACAGCTAAAATTAGCAGTGACTTTCTTATTTTGCCTCCCAAAATGGTGATAAGTCTCTGTCAATTCAAGGAAACCTTATTATTTAGTTTAGAAATGTTTGCATTTAGAAGTTTTGAAAGATTAATTTTTACTCAATTTTGAAATAGTCTGCTGATAAGTGAGGCTCTTTAGTGGCAATAATTTCACGGGAAAATAATTTACACTGGACAAGATGAATTCCATTGCCATTCCTGTTGCTGGCAACCTCTCTGTAAGAAATCTTATACTTCTGGCAATTCCATGTGATTCATTTCCTCGCCAAAAGGTTAAAAATATCACTACATAAAGTTTAAGGGAAAAAGAACCACTTAACCAAAAATGTTAGTTAAGAAGGAAATTTATATTAATCAAAAGATTTTTAAAATGAATGAGAGTTTTACATATATATATGGATAGATATATATACTATATATATACATATTAGCTATATATTCACATATATACTTATATATGTTTATGCTTGTTTAGTTTTAACTAAATTTTGGGTAGAGGCAGTATTCTAAGATTTAACTTTAAATGTCTTATTTATTACACTAATATTTCATAATTTAATTGCAGCTATAAGAGAATGTGAATATACATGGAGATGACAATTTCAATTTTTTACTCACATGTTAGTATACATTTCTGCTTCATACATAAGTACGTGTTTATTTACCTTTGTGTTTATGTATTAATAACATATATGAGTTTGAGTTTAGCTTCACAAAGAACATATACAAAATGTTTTAAGAACAGAAAACAGTTTAAATTAGAAAATCCTTTCCCTGCTTAACAGAGAGTCATGAAATGTTTGCTTTTTATTATGAGAGCAGAAGAATGATTTTTATTCAATTTTGGTCTGATGAAAGGTAGTTTCTTTCATATATGGTTATATTTAACACATCTCTCTATATAAAAGCCAAGTGACTGGAATGACCAGAATGACCAGAACGACTGGTCACTATGATGTGCACTGTGGCCAGCCAACCAGTCCGATGGTGGCAGGGCCAGCCGGTCAACCTCCCGCAGCCCCTCCCCCTGGCCAGCCGGCCCCCATTGGCCCCGATTGAGGCAGGCTAGCTGGACCCCACCTGTGTAAGAATTCAAACACTGGGCCTCTAGTTTACTAAAAATAAGATTAAATGTGGAGAAACTGAGTTATAAATCACGTGAAAAGTACATTTACTTGTTTCCACAGCTCTAGAGAGCATGGAAGGATATTATTATAGAGACAATGTTTCAGTGGAAGAATTTCAAGCCCAAATAAATGCAGCCTCATTGGAAAAGGTCAAACAATACAACCAGAAGCTCAGGTATGTAATTATTCAATGGGGGTGAAGGATTGGGTGGCATGGGAACTAGGTGGAGGTGAGAAATGGGGGAAAAGGGGACATTTGTAATACTCTGAACAGTAAAGATAAAAAAATGTCTGTTTCTGTATTTTGACAGGGGTAGATAGTGTTTTTGCCCTCTTATATTATTCATTATATTAGATGATTCATGATATTTCTTTTGATATAAAGTTCTCTATTTAGGGTCTACTATTTCAAATATTTTAATGGATACTAATTTTCTAAATAAAATAGAAACGTGTTTGCAAATTTTCATGCTATCCTTTTAATTTCTGTTGAAGATTAAGGGATTAAATATTTAGTAGACCATTTCCCAGGGGAAAAGCGTTGATGTTTACAGTGGTGTCCCTAGGAGGTTCAGTGGGTTGAGGGTAAAATAGTTTTGTTATGTACCATTAAGCAGCTGGCACCCTCACAAACAGAGAAGCATATTTTAACATGGAAGATATGAAGAAACTTGCACTTGGTATCAGAAAATGTATCTACTTTCAAACACATTTGATGTTAATTTTTACATTTTACTATGTTGTTTTTCTCTAAACATGTTACTGGTACAGTGATCAATAGCAGAGAAAATTAACCACAATGTGTTATAATTCAGCAGCTTTAATTTTCAACAAATTATTAACATCCCTCTTATAAATGACTAGAGGCCGGATGCATGAAAATTTGTGCAAGAGTAGGCCTTCCTTCCCCTGCTGCCGGCACCGGCTTCCCGCCAGCAGCATACAGGACCCAGGCTGCTTCCCTCCAGCAGCCAGCAGGCTCCCAGGACCTGGGCTTCGCTCTGGCCCCGGCTTTGTTCAGAAGGACTTCAGTCTAATTAGCATATAACCCTCTTATAATTATAGATTCTGCTAACAGATTGCCTTTTAAAATTGCTAACTGATTGCAGCTTTTATTTGTAAGAAAATACATTTTTATTCCACCTTAAGCCCTAATAACTCAAAAACACTATTGAGACAATATTTTGGTTTTGTTCACAATGTGGCTAAACGGTGAAGACAATTCCTAAAACTCCTGACATGGAAGGGGTATTGTATTGGTTCCTGTGGTTATGACTGATGTAGGCTCTCTTTCACTAAAAATGCTTTGTCTCCCTATCCCAGCTTTACAAAAAACCATCCCTTTTTCTGGTTTTTATTTTTACTTTTTCCCAGCATTTTATCATCCTCTGAAGCTCTAGCCTTAAAGCCCTCAATATCGTTTTCATTTCTCAATTTTATCCTCCTCCTAAAATGTAGTTGAAGATCCTGATGATTCTGAGGCTGCCCCAATTTTACTGCCTTGTCTAGATCACTGTAACTCAAAGTCATGTAATATACTAACTACTTTCACAGGAAAAATTAAACCAATCTTGAAATTTTAAATAGTTTGTCTACTGATTAAAAAATACTGGCTTAAGAAGCCTTAAGTTCAATCTTATGAAAATCTCAACATTGAGTACTGTCTTCACAAAAAAGAAGTTTTGCCTGCATAACCGATAAATATATTCTTGGGTTATCTTTCAAATAAAGACACGAAATGAAAGCATTTGTGTAGAACAGGTGGGCCCTGAGAGTACATCCTGGAGCCAAGTTTGAGAAAATAGTTCTAGACCATTGCTGTGGTACCTACCTGGTCTTTCTCTAAGAACCAGTGTTGTGTTATCTACTCAAGAATTTGCTTCCAGATAATAACTTTAAACCTTGTCTCACCATGTCCTTCTCCTGCTCAGATCATTGGGTGTTTTCTTATTGCCCCCTCAGCAGTCATAAGCTCCTTGGTATGGCGGTCCAGGTCTTTGATGACTTGACCCAAGGTTTCATTGCTCTGCCTGTGCACCAGCCATGCTGCCCTTGCCCCATGTCCAATCATGCCCCGTCCTTCCCTTCTTCTTTAAATTCTCACTTAGCATCTGCTACCCCTGTGTCTGTTTGTAAAACTACCCTTCATATGCTTCTATGTCCAGTTCAATAGAGTCTCCTCCTTCATTTTTATTCCTGGGCTGGAGTGAGGCCTGGGAATTAGAACTTTTTAGAGGCCCCCTAAGAGGTTCTAATGTGCAGCTAGAATTGAAAACCTGTTCCCTTAGTTCTAGGAGTTCTCAAAGGAGGATCTCCAGACCAGCAGCCTCAGTATCACCTGCAAACTTGTTAAAAATCTCGTGCTGGCCCTGCAGTCTGTGTTGTAACAAGGCTTCCTCGTGATAATCATGCATACTCAAATTTCAGGACCACAGCCCTGAGCCAAATGGATGTCAGATCACCCTTGCATTCTTCCATTTTGCTTTATTTGTGGCTATCACAGAGTTGTGTTTCTCCCTGATGATAAATTACAGATGTACAGATTTATCATCTTCTTTAATCTTGTTTTTATAGTTTATATGTAAGTATATATGTAATTTTACAGTTTACATTCAATATTTACAATTACAGTTTATATTCAATATTATTTTGTACTAGAGGCTCAGTGCATGAAATTCGTGCACTCAGCAGGGGTGGGGGGAGGTCCCTCAGCCCGGCCTGTGCCCTCTCGCAGTCTGAGAGCCCTCAGGGGATGTCTCACTGCTGGCTTAGGCCTATGGGGAGTGGGCCTAAGCCAGCAGTCAGACATACTTAGCGTAGCCACCACTGCTGGGCTTGCCAGCCATGACCCTGGCTTCTGGATGAGCAGCACTCCCCCTGGTGGTCAGTGCATGTCATAGCGATTGGTCATTCTGCTGTTCAGTCGATTTGCATATTAGCCTTTTATTATGTAGGATTAGTTTCAGGTGTGCAGCATAGTGGTTAGACAATCATATACTTTACAAAGTGTTCCCCCTGATATTTACAGTACTCTCCTAGCACCATCCATAGTTATTACAATGCTATTAACTATATTCCCTATGCTGTACTTTACATCCCCATGACTAACATGTAACTACTAATCTGTACTTCTCAATCCCTTCACCTTTTTGCCCAATCCCCCAACCCTCCTCCTCTCTGGCAAATATCAGTGTGTTCTCTGTATCTATGAGTCTTTCTGTTTTGTTTGTTTGTTTGTACTGTTCTTTAGATTACACATGTAAGTAAAATTTATTCTTTTATAGCCTCTTTGAAATGAAGGGTAAGTTTATCGGTGTTCCCATTGTGCTTATCAAAGTACTTTGGTAAGAAGCTCTCCATACTGTAGAGTCATTGGAAAGTTTTTACTTAATTAGCTTCTATTGCAAATAATATTCAAAATGGTTAAAGTTCTCATGAGACATTAATGCACCCTGCAGAGACCAACTGGTTGGTCTGCCCATGCCAGTCTCCATGGGAATACGGGCCAGGCATTTAGAGCACCTGAGGCATCCTTGTCACCTGCATCAGAGCCCTGACACTGGTGGCTGGACAGCAACCTGGTTTAGTTGTTATCCTCAATAGATAGCGTTAAGCCAGCAGAAATGTTTGACAACTATGTCTAAATTATACCCTCCTGTGCCAAGTCAGAGTTCTTGATTGATTTCCCTCTGTTTATTAAGAAACTAGAGGCCCGTTGCACGAAGATTTGTGCAATAGGCCTTCCTTCCCCTGGCTGCCGGCACCGGTTTTCCTCTGGCAACTGAGACCCAGGCCTTCGTTCTGGCCACCGCCTTCCATCTTTGTTCCGGCCTGAGCACTGCTCCTGTAGCCTCCTCTGCCCCCCGCCCTCCCCCTCATAGCAGGCATCCCGCCCCGCCCAGCCACTCCACGCCTGCATGCATGCTGCCCAGAGGCCCAGAGCAGCTGGGAGGGGGGGCGTCACCATCTTTGTCAGGTTAATTTGCATACTCACTCCTGATTGGCTGGTGGGCATCATGAAATGATGGTCATTTTGCATATTTCTCTTTTATTAGTGTAGAAAACAGCATGTAAAGTGTCTAACATAATTTCTAACCAAGAAACTCTGGAGCAAGGACATTTTTATTCTCTACCTTCACCATCCTCTAACTATTTTATTCTCTTTTTTCTACTCCAGGCTTTCCTTTTTACTCATTCCCTCTGGATATGAGCCATCATCCCCATTAGCCTTGTTCTTTCCTGTCTTACATAAATGTACTTTACTGTTACCAAACTCTTTCATTTTAATGCATCCTGGTTATTGGCCAAAAGCACCACTGCATGGTGACCGGTCAGATAAAATGTAATGTCAGTGTGAACATTATTCCTTGTATGAAAGTACTCCTTTCAATTAGAGGGTTCTAGATTATTTTTAAGTATCATTTTTATTATAAAGTCAACTGTAAAATAAAGCAGAAAAATCAAAAGGAAACAAGTTGTACATTAGTTACTGAGGTCATTTATCATTTTTGTGGTGTGTCAGCTTCTGACTGAAACATTCTAGGGTTTATGTTTCAGGGTATCTAAATGTAAATTCATCATCCTTACAGAAGGAAGACAAGAAAATTACTCAAAGCATATATTCTCTTAAGGTGTGCCTTTGTGGATATGGATTGCACATTTTCTTTAAAAGAAGTTTTTAAAGGGCCAAACTATATTTGATATAAGTAGGAAAATGATAGATATTTTATTTGTGTTCACAAGGAATGTTACCCAAATACCAATCTCAGAGTCATATTTTGAATAAATTTTTCATCTGAAAAAATGCCTGGTTGAAAGTTTTGGCTATTCCCACGATAGCACCTCCATGAACTATGTCATTTCTCTATATTCTGAAGCGGGGCGGGATGTCATGAATACATTCTCCTGGTGTGAGGTAGATGTGAAGCATGGTGTGGGCTTACTGCCACTTCATGTTTTTCAGTACAGCCAGGAGTGTGAGGACATAAAGGACCTCAGCCTTCACACTTCATCTCCAATCCTAGCCCCTGTCTTCATCCCCATGTCCTTCTTCCCTCAGAGCCTTCAACTCATAAAACACTGTTTCTCATTCCTTGTTTAGATAACAAATAGTGTACCCAAGCTTGAAATGGAAAATTTTGGTTGTTCTATTGATGAGGAGCTGTGGAAACTACTTTATCTCAACAAGAGTATGGACTTAATAAATCTGGGAGAGAAAGAATAAGAGAGACAGAGAAGAGAGACCATTAATTAGAATATAAATAATTCCTTATCCTTCCATTGTTTTTCTTAGTAAATCTGTGGCTTTAGAGTTATTAAATGCCAGAGGCCCGTTGCACTCGGTGGGGTCCCTCAGCCCAGCCTACACCCTCTCAGGGGATGTCCACCTGCTGGCTTAGGCCCACTCCCTGGCAGCCTGGGAGCCCTGGGGGAGTGGGCCTAAGCTGTCAGTTGGACATCCTTAATGCTGCTGAAGAGGCGGGAGAGGCTCCTGCCACTGCCAGTCAGCCGGCTTGTGGCTGAGCAGAGCTCCCACTGTGGGAGTGCACTGATCACCAGGGGGCAGCTCCTGCATAGAGTGTCTGCCCCCTGGTGGTCAGTGCATGTCATAGTGACCGGTCGTTCCACTGTTGGGGTCAATTTGCATATTACGTTTTTATTATATAGGATGGGGTTTCTTTTTAAATCAACTGGAAACATTCCAGATGCATACTTATCTCCTCTATAGAGTTTTATACTTATTTTCTAGTTTGTCTTTCAGGGCGGATTCTATGTTTCTATACCTTAAGATGCATCCATATTTCTGTTGCTCTAAGAAAAACTGTAAACTAAATGTGTACATCTAATTTCTTTCTGTTTTCAGAGTTGTAAATTTTGTTTTATATGAGAATTGATTCTTTAATAGCAGGAGAAATTACATTTACAAAGAATTTGAATGAATTTATAATGGCTGAATGTTTTCTATATTTCTTTCCTATATATGAAATATATAAAGGCTCTAATATTTACAATATGTAAGTTCTACTTAAGGGCCAAATCCTCACACAATGTAATAGTAAAGGTATTCCTGGATACTTACATTTACTCCACCATTTCTGTATTCCCACCAAGTACCTGGGACAGCGCTTCTCATTGAGGGCCTCCCAGTAGACAAGATTGTTGCCTTCCAAGAAAATTTTGCCTATGGGTTATGATAAACATCAAACAACATTTTTACTAACAATTTGTAGCAATGTGTGGAAAAAATAATGTAGGAAATGTGTAAGGTGCTATGCATGTGCACAAGAAGGGAATCTGTCTTAATGGGAGGCTGGATAGGGAGATGGTTGAAGGGTAAAGGAGTGAATTATTTGAGGAAGTATGAGCTTTGTGCAGCGGTCTTCTAAAAGAGGAGTTGAAGCGATAGTGTTTAGGGGAGAGGGAATAGGAGATAAAAGTGTGGGGCCAAGGGTGTGTTTTAGCAGAGACAATAGCAGGTGTGAAAATCCTATAGGGGGCGGATAATAGAGTGGTATGAGGTTGGAATTCAAAAGGAAGAGGGGCATGAAACAGGTGTACGAATAGAGTCAGTATGTCCACCTGTACCTCCTTTGCTGTCAGTTCTTCTTCAGCTTCTTTGAACCCAGCTATCATTCAGGGCATGCTTCAGGTCCATTTCTATTTGGTGAAAGAGTATAATTATTTAAGACCCATCTCACATTTATCTTTCTGCAGGAAGCCCTCAGTTATTACAGTCTCAGGTGGAATATTAATCATTTTCTTCTTTAAAACTTAATAACCTCCTGAATGTCATTTGTTTTGTTCTGACTTGTGAGTTATTTATCTGCCTTGCTCAATGCATAGGAGGGCAACTAGGTCCTGGTTGCCTCTGTGCTTGGTATGTAGTAAGTACCATAAAAATAGTTGAAGTGAATTGGAGATCAGATTAATTTTAGTATAATACTTCTTTTTTTGTGCTATTATTATTTTATTGAACTTATTCTAGCATCCAGTCTACTTTTTATATACAGAAAATTATAGGCCATTTGAAGGGCACAGATGCTGGCTCTGTTGGAGACCGCTCTCAAGAAAACTCGTCAGCATAGCCAAGGTTCATAAATTTCACATGAGACAAGAGCAGGTAAACTTGAAATTATAGTGATACTCTTAAGAACAACCTATCTTTTCTTTATTTGGAAATCACTATAATTCTATTAAATGTTGCCACCACTACTTTCTGAGAATATGATCTAGCATATATACATGTAACCTTATTTCATTTATCTGCACTCTGCTCATGCTTATCTGCATGCAGACTAATTCATTTGCCCTTGAGAAGTTGTAATTATATCTAATATTTATTTAACTTCTACATTAAAGGAATTTTTAATACAATCTTTAGATAAGAGCAGCAAATGAGATTTGAATTACTGAACTCAGTGTTTTCACATTCTATGGTAAGTCTTTTATTGTGATAATATTTATTAAGGATGAATAGATACCCTGGCTGACAAGCAGAAGCAGATAAAATCATCTGCAAAAAGAACCCTTTGAATTACTTCTGTCTCTAAGCTAAGAAAAGCTGTTGTTCTCACCAAAGCAAAGGGAAGATCAAAGGGCTTTGTGCCCAGAACTTCCTTTGGGATAAAGGAGAGCTGAAAATATTAGAGATAAAATGAGACTAACCTGAAGATTCAGTTAAGGAAATATATTCTGTGAGGAAAAATTGTCAGTGCTTACAGCAGCAGGATTTCTTTTTATTTGTAACTTCGTTGAGTTTTTTAGTCCATCATAAGGACAATCAGTCTTTAAAAAATGTATTCAAGGCATTCTGGTCAAGTTCTTTGAGTGTAATTTTTTCCCTATTGCTTTTGTTTAGTTCCTTTTGCTGACATTTCAGACTTCTGTTTGGTGGATGGACCACAGAAGGTGAATGAATGATTATACATTATCCTCTCAACGCGTTGCTCCTGTACCAATCAGGAAATTTAGCCACAGGCCCAGAACTTCTCATTCAAAAAACATAATTATAACTTAGAAGAAATTAATATGGACTTACTAAAAATCATGATTTGTGGGGAAAATAGAGTGTTATGTTTCGAATATTAGCTCTCTAGTTACATGAACTTTACAACTTCAATGGTGGACAAAGTTCTGTTTTATACAGATCCAAGTTTGTGAGATTCTGTCAGTCATTCAAGAAGAAAATGAAACATCTTTGCTTGGCTTTTTGGTAATTTTAGCCAGACTGGCTCTAATTTCAGTTGCTTTGGCCAATTCCCACCCATCTTTCCTGGCATACCTCAAAATCCATCCTCCATAAGGTCTTCCTTCCTCCCATAAGTTAGTCTTTCTCTTTATATTCTTTTCTATGCCTACATTATAGACTTCATCACATCATGCTTTATATTCATCTTATGAATATCTGGTTTTCCTTTTTGATTTGTCTTTTTCTTTTTTATTTACCCATTGTTAATAAGGTATCTACTAACAGATGATTAATGAATGTTTGTTTGCATGTATATAAATGCCCAAAAGTTGGGCAACTAGATGAGAAAGAAATGGTGGTGGATTCCTGAGTAACATGGTGACTTTAACAGAATAGTATTCATGGAGAATAGTATGGACTTTACTGTCACTGCTAACAGGTCTTCCTTTTAGAAATAGTCTTTATGTTTCAACAATATTTATTGTGTAATTTAAAAATATATTTTTTATTGATTTCAAAGAGGTAGGAAGGAGAGACAGAAACATCAATGATGAGAGATAATCATTGATTGGCTGCCTCCTGGAAGCCCTCTAGTGGGGATTGATCCTGCAATCCAAGCACGTGCCCTGACCAGGAATTAAACCATGACCTCCTGGTTCATAGGTCGATGTTCAACCACTGAGCCATGCCAGCCCAGCTATTGTGTAATTTATGCAAGTACAGAACTGTGTACAGCATTGGGATGCAGAGATGAATCCGACAGTATGCCCTTGAAAATCTTAAAGGAAAGAGAGAGGAAATGCAGTATATAGGTTATTTTGAAACACTCTACTAAACACTATGGTAGAAGCAACAGGATTCCTGGGAGTGCAGAAGACTTAGGAAAGACCCAGGAGTTTAGCATGGGCAGTTCTGACAGATGACTGCTAGTAGGCTAGTTGAAGGAAGGGAGAGAGTCTCCTTCAGGGGGAGGGAACAATATGAGCAAAGACATTGCAGAACTATGATGGGTGAGGAATGGTAGAAAGGAAGCAGGAGGGGTGGGCAGGAGCAGACCAAGGGGACCTTGGGACACCAGTTGAGGAGCTTAGCCTTATGCCTGTAAGAAAGGTGATTGGCTTGTGAGTTTTAAGTGGTACAAGGGGTCATGCATTTTAAATTGAGCATCCTGGTGGTACCATTGAGGACAAATTAAGTATGAAACTAAGAGCAGAGTCAGGGAGACTAGTTAGGAAGTTATTGCAGCAAATGGAAATGGAGAGGAATGTATTGATTTTAGAAATATTTAGGAGGTAGGGGGAAAATAGTCTTGAGAGAATACGTAGTATGTTGAGAGGGAGACAGACACATTGGATTGGGCACCTGTATCACTATCTGATATAATGGCAAAAGCAGAGGAGAAGTTCCTTGGGGATTGGGAGTGTCAGGATACTGAACTGAATATGAATTTGAGATATGGGATTGCTATCTACGAGGCTCTATCCAGTGGGCTGGGTTCATTAACAGGGAGGTAATAGTTAAAACCAAAATAATGCCTGAGAATTCCCAGGTGATAGCACCTCAATTACAGAGAGGTTTGGTGAATTGCTCAAAGGCAGGCAGTTGGCTCCACGGGAGCCGAGACTCACTAGGTATTTTCAGCTCTGAAGCATAAGCTTTTATAGCAATACTCCATTTCTTCTCCCAACAAGTGAATGATCGCAGGATTAATGTACATGGCTTGGGGTAGTGATTTAATGCTGTTGTAATTGTTTACAAGCGTTAAATACAACACAAATATGTGAAATCTTTGGGGGAAAAATGAGAATTTCCAAGTGTTTTAAAGGGCAAAGAAGCATCCTGATTTGTTTTTTATGAAAAGATTTTGTTTCATAGCTGTAGAACTAGAAGAGATAAAAGAGGACAAAGTGGAAGAAAAAGGCAAAAGAGTCTGAAATCATTGTAGTCATGTTATTAATTAATTGAAAGCATCTCTAGAGTCTATGAATCAATCTCACTGACGTATTTTTATCCTTACAATGAATGTGCCTCATAGATGATTCCACACTCTCAGGAAGGGGAATTCATCTGCATATGTTTTAAATGCCATCAAAATCCATTATCAGCCATGTTCCTCACCTCAAATTTCAATCAAGTGTTGGAATATACACTATGTAATCCTATATATTAATTCCTATATTATAAAAGGCTAATATGCAAATTGACCTAACAGCAGAACGACTGGTCACTGTGATGCACACTGACCACTAGGGGGCAGACGCTCAACACAGGAACTGCCCCCTGGTAGTCAGTGCGCTCCAACAGGGGGAGGGCTGCTCAGCCAGAAGCCAGGCTCACGGTTGGTGAGCGCAGCCGTGGTGGCGGGAGCCTCTCCTACTTCCATCAACTAGCTGTATGACTTGGGGCAAGTTCTTAATATCTCTGAGCCTTGATGTCCCTACTTGTCCATTGGAGTTAGCGTTGCTTTTGAGGTTGCTATGAGTAGCAGCCAAGAGGAGGTGTGTGCAGATCTCCATGTTCACCAAACGTAAAGAGTAGCAAAGGCTTGTTTCTGAAGGTGGGTTCCATGGGTTTCCTGCAAAGAAGCTCATTAGAGAATAAAGTCAGTATGAAGGGCTTCTCCAAGGACCTCGGTGCTGGGCCAGCTGACCTCATGTCCCATTGGGGAAACCGTAGAGGGCACTTGCATGGAACAACTATGCAAATGGAACTGGAAGAGCACTGAGATGCTCATGAGAATAACCCAGATTTCATACCAGAAAACTGTAAGAGGATAGAAGCGATTGTGGAGAACTATCCAGAAGGATGGACAGCCTCGCTGCGCTTCCAGTCCTGGTGTAGTGTAATGATGGGAAATGCGGTTGCCCAACTCTGCGATGAATGAGGTTGCAGTACTCTTCTCCAGCGAGAGCCCGGGAAGCAGGGGCTTTTCATGCCAGGTGTAATTCAAATGGGAAGGCTCGGCTCTGCTCTGCTCCGCTGAATTTGAATACTACCAGATTCTTTCAGCAATGAATACGGAAGCACCATGAGTCACTTTTGCTATTCTGCAACCAAAAATAAAAGTTGAGTGATACTGTGATTCTCCATATTCACTGTCTTTACATATACTTGAACAAACACTGTATAGACCGATGTTTAAAGTTTTCAGCCTGAGAAATAAGCTAGTTTCTTTCTGAGGGCCTACTCTGGGTTGGCATGGCAGCATGGCTAACAGGAGAAAATGTACCTCTGAACTCTTCCCACGTTGTTCTTACCCTCAGAGTATGGGAAATCCAGTTTCTCAGAGACATGTTAATGGGAGGAAAGATAAGATTGGAAAGCAATTTCTTAACAGAACTCTAGTGAAATTTTTATTGTCATCTATAAATTATAGATAAATGTTACCAATTTTATTTCCTAGTTAATTATGTTAAACCATCAATTTTAAAAATTCTGATTGGTAATTAAAGTGACTGTAGAGTTGATAAGTTTTAAATAAAAACAAATGCTTATGTTTGATTTCTATTTTTATACAGTTTGGGTTTATAGTTGCCACTTACTGTGGTGTGGCCCTGCTGTCTGTGACTATTCTGCAACTCACACAGCACAGGGCTCACTGTGCCAGTCTAAGTCCTGCTCAGTATGACAAGTGCTTTTGAATGTTTGCATGTTGACGCAATATATATTTTTATGCAATTTCTAAATTCCTGCTGGCAACTTCTTTACTTACATCTGTGAACCACATTTTGAGTGGCACTGAGATAGAGGGATAGGCTGGCATTTAAAATAAACAGTTGCTGGTGAGAGATGTCACTTCGGCCCTTCGTGTGTGTGTATTTTCTAAACGAGGATGGACATTGTAAAGTGAGCTAAGGGCAGACCCCACAGGAGTGAGAACAAGCTTGTCTTGTGTCTGGGTAAAGGAATGTTATTGGAAAAAACACTGAACAGGGCCGCTCTGTAGTAGAAAAGCAGATTTAAGGAGAACCAGAATTAGAGGAGTTTCTATTTTCCCACAAAGAAAGGCTGCTAGGGTCAGGCTCTTCGGACGCTTACAGGGAGGGAAGGACACCTTCTCACCTGACTTGTACACGTGTTCTCACCTGGCGTATATACTTTCTCTAGCGAACAAGCTTTGTCTCTTGCTCTCATCGCTGTATTCGTAAAATAGGAAATAGTGCTTCACACCACAATAGATGCTCACACAATATTGGTTGAAATAATTGAGTGAAAAGTATTAAGAATATGTCCTTATGTCCAGAAAGCCATAGTGTAGGATTAGTCATTTTTATTACTCTCAACTGTTGTTGAATGCCACAAGGATTTCAGGAAGGTAAGACAGAATCACAGTAGTTCATTGACAATTGGGGCAAGGGAACATTTCTTTTAAGTCTCACGTCTTTCACACCTTCACTTCCATCTAATTCAACATAGCAGAATCCATGACCAGAAATGGTATAAGGCTCACTCTCTTCCCGGTATGTGGTGGTATATACAAGTCGCGGGTGCAGGAAGGACTATCACCCTAGCATCCTCATGAAAAGAGGGACAAGATGAAAGTGAAGAAAAGGAGTATTTGAAAACCAGATAGTAAGATTCTAGTCCAGTATTTGCTGGTTGAAGGCTATCAAAAGGAGAGTGAAATGTGGTCAGCAGCAGCAGTAGGGAGCAGTGGGTCCATCTCCACCACCTTGAGCACCACGATCCTGTTTTCAGAGCATAAGGGAAGTCTGAGAAGAGTGCTTTTCTCATTGTGGGAAAGTCCTGTTCTCTGTGGTCACATGACTTGTCTTGTTAGCCTTTCCGCAATTCCTCAACCTTCCACCCCCAACACTCAGGTAGAAGTAAAAATAGCGCTGTTAATTGATAATAGGCGGTTCTCTAATAACAAGCACCTAAGATGCTCTGTTTTTGACATGCCAAAACACACCTTTGCCCAAGCAAATCCACATTTATCTCATTATTTAGGATTTCTCTTACTTTAAGTAAAACCTAATCTAGAGAAATCAAGGCTAATGCTTATGGACAAGGAAAGGGGTTGGGATGGAGGTGCAAATTAATGTTCTCCTACCTCCTTACTCATCGTGTGTTTTTTTACCCATATGTGAGCTCAGGTTGAACCTGTCTGGTGAGGCTCACTTGGACAAGAGATCAGTATCTTTTAATGCGATTTTATGTAGAAGTACAGATGAGTCTGGCCAATGAGAAATTTCCATAATTATCTTAAATATAGAGATGATCTCATAAGCAATGATCTGGAAAAGAAACAAGAATATAGCAGAGATCTGAGCTGAATACTATAGTTATTCTTCCCTATGTATGAAACAGCAGGGGCTCTTATGCCTTTGTCACCTCCCTTGGAAAATTGGATATACTCCAACATGCCCAGAAAAAGGAGGGGGGTAGCGCCAAATGAGAAGAATGTCACATTTGTCATTGATTTAACCTCTCTGTATCTTCAATGACAAAATTAATAAATTTAAATATTTTACATCAAGCTGTTGCATCATCTCTCTTTGTGTGAAAACCTGGCCATCCCGGGAGCATCAGCCTATTCCTATAGAGCTTTGATCCTAGTTCTTTACCCATTTGACAAAGCATTTCCCCGATTCTTAAATTAGTATATGAACTTGATTAACTCTACACAACTAATCTCTGTGTTCCCCAAACTAATTTTCTTGCTCTCATGGCAAACATCAATTCCCTATTTCCATTACTGTGGTCTTGTTATGAATGCTGAATGATGCTTTTTATTTCTAGGGTCTCTTGAAACTCTAAATTTTCATATTTTGTGTATTACACATTTCTTTCCATTTATTGTTTGTTGTTTTTTTGTTTTTGTTTTTTTTTGCTGATAGCTAAGTGTTTACTGTGTAGTGCTTCTCAACTGCTTAACAAATGAATTACAATTTTTTAGTTTGCTACTTAATTTTGTCACAATACGATCCAGCTGACTTGCCCAACATTCTCTTTCCCTACCTTACATGAACCTTGTTTTCAGCCAAATTGACTTCATCTACTCTATATCTGTTCTGTTCTTCATGGTGTTGCCTCCACTTGAAATGATTCTTTCCCATTTTGACTTGTCCAGAATTCCTTCCAAGGGTCAAAGTACAACTCTTACGTTATACTTGAGGCCTGGCGCACAAAATCCATGTACTCCGGGAGGGGCCTCTCAGCCCAGCCTGCACCCTCTCACAGTCTGGGAGCCCTTGGGGGATGCCTGACTGACAGCTTAGCGCTGCCATGGAGGCGGGAGAGGCTCACCAGCTGTGAGCCCAGCTTCTGGCTGAGTGGCACTCCCCCTGTGGGAGCCCACTGACCACCTGTGGACAGCTCCTATGTTGAGCATTTGTTCCCTGGTGGTCAGTGCGCATCATAGCAACTGGTCATTCCCCTGTTCTGTCGATTTGCATATTAGCCTTTTATTATATAGAATTCTTCTGTGGCCTTCCTTCTTTCTCTTGCAGGTATATCCCAGTGACTTTCTGCACTTTTTAATTTACCTCCCAACACTGTACCTTGCATTGTAGATACCTGTACACTACTTGTCTTTACTATTAGATTGTATGAAATTAGTTTGCCCAAATTAGTTTCATTGTAGTTATTTGACTTGGATAGGTTTGTATCACTACTGATAGTACTTATGACATTATTACTTCTTTCATTGGTATTTTATTCTATAGGAACTAAATGAAAAAATGTTATTGTAGTGTACTCATTTTCTGTGGTAGAGTTAATTTATAAAATTGTGACAGTGAAGCCTGATGTAATCAAGCATGAAAGGACACTTACTGTCCACCTTCTATAAAATAAGAGCAGCACTTTCCAAATGGTGTCCGTAAGATTTGCTATATTGAGACAAAGGATCATGACTTCATTCTTACTAGCCTCAGAAACATAATAAACTATGGTCAGTTTTGGCATTAATCCAATTTTACCATTAACTTTTTCATAAATTTTTATTAAGGAGCATGGTAAGACTTGCAATCAAGGGAAGTGCATTAGAAATTCATTCCCTGTCCACAGTTTGTCACATTCTGAAAAATACTGAAATTCTGTGAATATCTGCAAACCATAGGGATGGTAAACTGGCTGCACACCTGTGTTTTGTGTGTGTGTGTTGTTGTTTTTTTCTGATGGGGTGTACCTAAAATTGACTGCAGCCTCACGTCCAAGTTTTTATTATAAGAAGTAATTGACTAAAATATTTGTTGTCTATGTAAATGTCGTAAGTGTAACAAGGTGGCTATATTTCATGGTCATTTTCTCTAAATGTCATCAGCTCACAGTTGTATTTTATAATAATTTCTTGCTTTCTATCGTCGTGGGCTAACAAATATTAACTACTTGCCCAGTCTGGATCAATAATATATCTAACTCTGAATTTATAGTTGGCCTTTCTCTTCTAAGAGTATTTTCCAGGATGCCATTATATCACTTGATTTTTTTCTATTTTAGTTCTTCTATATAGCAGTTTAGGAAAGATATGATTGTTTCTAAATAAGGTTTCACTTGATGTGGACACTTATTTTAAATCTATAAAAGTTATTTTTCTACTGATTATCTTCATCAAATATGTTTGTTAGAAGATGTGGCCCCATTGAAAAGTTGAAGATTTCTGCCAAGTCAATTTTCATGAATGTAGCAGAATTCGATCCACATGATCCTCCTGTTAACTTTTCTTTTTAAGGACCATTTCTTTCGGAAAGTAGGTGGAGTGCCCAGTGTGGCCAGCTGTGGTGGCAGGCTTCAGTAGTGAAGTTTCCCTTGGTGTACTAATGATCCCTGGAGTGCTTTTACAGAACATTTTTCTCCCCAAATATTCATGGTAGGGAAGAGCTGCAGTTCCCACAACCCTGCACGCAAGCAAGCCATTTAAATGATACTCTTTAACTTCCACCAAAAAAAGAGTTTCCTTTCTTTTGAGAACTGAACCTCTGTACAGTGATTGCAAAATTATGTAGATGCCAAATATCTACCTTAATTTTCATTTTCTACATGGATCATAAAATGTTTGAGATGGCCTTAGGGGAAAACTGGACACTTTGGCTTAGATGCCTCCTACTATGTGCACTTGAAAAATAATTATTGCATAAGCCCTCTTTGCTGAGCACAGTACCGACCACTTCATTGATTAATCTTCAACATTATGCTATCGATACACAGGGCAATTTTAATATCCACTGTAAAAATGAGGTGCTTGAGACCCTGGGGGACTAAATAATTCATTGTATGCTTTTTTCTACCAAGCACACATGAGGAGGCATGAGGACATCTGATCAGGCGTTTCTTTGGCTTCCAGCTTTGAAGCATCACCTACCTCTGTTCTAATGTATAGCAATGCTGGATAAAATGTGAAGGCAGAAAATGTAAAAGTCACAGCTGAGGTCACAATTTATCATCTCAGTGACCGGTGAATGGAAAGGAAATGGAAGCAATTCTGTGCTGAGACCTCTGGCTTGTTGACCTCTGATGGTGGACAGAGGGTTCTGTACAATTTCTTAAGGGAAATGAGGAATTAAAGTCATTGCACACTAGGTAGAGATCAAGAGCCACCCTCACAGTTTAAAAGCAGGGTGTAGAGAAGGACTCCTCCACTTCTCAGCAAAGGATGAGCAATCTGTTGTCTACGGCTGCCAGAGACTATAGCTTTTATGGACTTGAGATGAAGGAAGAAGCTGACATGGCCATTAAACTAGGAACTAAACTGGCTCATGATGTGACTGGTAATAATCCAGATGTCCGCATAATGTGATACTCCCATCTCCAATATGAAGATGGGGGTTCTGGGCACCAAATGAGCACAGAATCATTTGTAAGAGAAAGATGATGAGAGATAGGGGATGGAGCTAAATCAAAATAACAAATAAAACTAAATTAAAAATCCTCCCATGACAAATGAACTTGCAAAACAAAATCCCAAAGAACATGAAGAAGGAAAGAGCCAATGAAATTGCCACTGAAAGCAAATTTGACTCAGAAGAAATTAAAATGTTGAAATAGCCTGGCAAAGAATATTTTAGATGCTCAAAGTATAAACAAAGGATTGCAGCCCATTAAAAAGGTAGAAAATCTTGAAGAAAAAGAAAGCCAGTTAGCCATTTATTTATTTATTTATTTATTTATTTATTAATTATTTTCTGTAACTATTTTTCATTGGATTCATTGGGGGAACATTGGCTAGTAAAATTATATAGATTTCAGATACACAAATCTAAATACATCACCTGCATCTGGTATTGTGTGTTTACCACCCCAATCAAGTTTCCTTCAATCACCGTTTTTCCCCCCATACTCTGTTCTACATCCCTCCACCCCCTTTTCTCTCTGGTAATCACCATACTGTTGTCTGTCTATGAGCTGTTTTGTGTTTGTAATCCCTTCACCTTTTTCACCTAATTACGCATTTACATTTATTAAGTCAACACTATGTTCCACACACTGTTTTAGGTGCTAGAGAAGCAGCAGTGAACAAAAGTAAATCAAACCCACCTCCACATGGAGAGTTTACATTCTCATGCATTTAATGATAGAAATGAAATAAGATTAGGCAGAAATCTTGCAAATGAAAAGATAATCATGGAAATAAAATTCTCAGGAATGCTAAACTCTATACTTGACCTTTTTTTTTTCACTTGGAAGATATTACTTAGTAAATAATCTAAAATGCAATAATTGCAAAATAAAATCTTAAAAAAAAAGTGCACTGTCTGAGTATCTGTGTGTGTGGAGAGAGAGAGAATGTGAGATTATGTAAAAAGATAGTAGCTGAGATTATTTTAGAATTGGAGATAAGACTCTTTAAGTTGAAAGTGTACTTTAAGACTGTCTGGATAAATAAAAATAAATCAATGCCTAAATATTTTGTGGTAAAACTTTAGAATATCGAGGATACAAAGAAAGTCTTAACTTATGAGAGGAAAAATAGACTAGGCCCAAAACAAAAAGAGCTAGCTTGAGAGCAGACACCAAAGCAGTACTGAGGGGGAAAATGTACTGTCGATCTAATTCTAGAACTCGATGTCGGAGCATACCACTGACAGATGCTGACCAAAATATTTATTCATTAATCACCTTCTTGGGGAAGTCAGCCTAGAAAGAAAATGTGGATTTAAAGGGGGAAAAAGTAAAGAGAAACAACTATTCCTTGGTGCCTCCATTTAGGCCAACCATATGGGTGAACTTAAAGTGTGGAAGTAGTAAGTGCCAGCTTCGGGGTGGTGCTGCCCTTTGTGAGGCAGAGTTTGGGGCCAGATGGGAATGGAGAAGGGTGAGCAACGAAGGGCTTATCTGCATCTGTCAAGTTTCATTTCTTTTGAAGGAGAAACAAAGTGCAAAGTGCTAACATGGTAAAGCATGGTGGTGCGTGCATGGGTTTTCACAGCGTTCACCTAAGTGCGTACCTGTATAACTGAAATAAAAAGGTTCTCAGATCTGCAGGAGAACATGACTTTTTCAGGCACAGCAATCAAGTTTATAAAACAGCCCGCCGTCTGGTAATGGGGCCAGTTAAAACCCAAGTCTGTATCAGGGCTTACAGGGCCCTACAGAGCCTGCTCGTTCCAGCCTCTTCCTAAGCTTCCTTCATTCTGACCAAGCTCCAGCCGCATTGCATTTCTCTGTCCCTCACACAATTCAAGCTCATTTCCTCTTCTCATAACAGCAATCCTCTTAGAGAGTTCTTATCTCCTTGGGATACTAGGGAAAGTCTAGAACTCTTTAAAATAGCTCTAATTCCTTTGATCTTGCTCTCCATCCTGTACTCTTAGTAGATATTGACTCAACCAGATAAATGAAACTATTGTCATGGTACTTGATGGGTGTTCCACTTTGCAGGGGTTCTGTCCCCATCACCCTTTGTCCTGAGCTGAACCCTTCCCTGGGTTACTGAGAAAGTGCTATGTGCCCAGGACCAACAGGCAGCTGTGGGATTCAGGATGAGGGAATAATTTGTCTGTAGACTTGTGTACCAAACACACTCGTGCATTTTAATTTCTCTCACAATGAATGATACTTCATTCTTTGGATTCTTACAGGGCGTTTTACTTGGACAAGTCAAATTCACCACCCAACTCCACATCCAAGGCTGCCTATGTGGATAAGGTACAAATAGAGGATAGCATTTATTTATGCTTTATCATTTACATAGCTCCCTTACTCAATTTTTCTGCTTTGGTATTTGCAGTCTCCAGTTTTGTTACCTCTGTAATAAAATATTTTAGACTATTCATTAAAAGTTATAATAGCTATGAATTATATTCCATCTGTAAGTATTTCTTAAAAAAGAAAAACTCATGGACAGACAACAGTATGGTGACTGCCAGAGGGAAGAGGGGCTGGGGGGAGGTAGAAGTGGGTATGGGAAGATAAATGATAATGGAAGAAGACTTGGGGTGGTGAACACACAGTACAATATACAGATGATGTATACTGTATACCTGAAACCTTTTTAATTTCTTAAACCGATATCACCCCAATAAATGCAATGAAAAATAAAATCAATAAAAGGATTTATTTTCACTAAACATGTTGAACTTTATGTTCATCCCTTTGTTCTGTAGCTCCTGAGGCCTCTCAATGCCCTGGATGAACTTTACCGACTGGTAGCCTCGTTTATCAGGTCCAAGCGCACGGCGGCCTGTGCGAACACAGCGTGCAGCGCCTCGGGTGTGGGGCTGCTGTCAGTGTCGTCGGAGCTGTGCAGCAGGCTGGGGGCCTGCCATGTCATCATGTGCAACAGCGGCGTGCACCGGTACGTGAGCGTGCACCGTGCCCAGTTTCACTTAGCAGTTCTGGTTTACATTTTGGCAACATGAAATTATAATTGGCAGCATTCAAAGGACAAATATATTTGGGAGAAGATTTCTGAAATTAGGTAATTCTTACACAGTATTTCCTGGTTTTAGTTGCTATATTTTCTGTGACTATTCACACAAATGAATAAAGTCCCACATTTCTGTCATTGTAGCCCAGAATGTTTTCACCCTTTTATTTATATTATAATATTTATACTTTAGGTACAAAGTTTTCATTCAATGACCTTATTCACTGAAGGAACTTGCTTGGTAGGACACTTTTCATTGCATTTGGTGGACATTCCACTCTTCAGTGGTTTAGATCCCTATTATACAATTATTGTGAGCTGGTTGCAGCCTTGGGGTTACTACCATCTTCCCACTGCTGGCAAAATAATAGTGCAAGAGCCCATATAATATGTTGTTCTTGAACATGTGAGGGGACACCCAGATGGGTCCTAGTCAGGTGGTTTGTCTTTGGCAACTGTGCTCTGTATGAATTCATATGGCTACACCAGATGCAGAAGGTGAGTGGACAGTGACAAGTTAAGTTCTTTTTTATAAGTATGTGTTCCTCTTCTGTCATCCTTCCATTTTCACAAGGAAACGAAACCATGTAGGTGGAAAAATAGGGAAGAATTTAGTTCTCATTGTCATCTGAGTGGGCAGAGAACCTTCTGTCATCTGTCATTGTCTCTTAGTTCTAGGTCAGTTAGATTTGAGGATGGTGGTTATTATTTATTTAAATGCACTTGGTATTTAACTCATGCAATGGACTGCAGTTGGTGCTATTGGCTGTGTAATAAAGTGGTGAGACTTTATTACACCACTAAATGTGCTCGTGTTAGAGACATAAACTATGAACAACAAACAACAAAAATTAATAATAATAATGCTGTACCATATAGCAAGAACAAATAAAAAAAAACGCACAAGTAAATCTGTACTACTTGTGTACAGAAAATGTAAATGACCTAGGAAAGTTATCCATAAAACATAAGATATTTGCGATGGTTAGAACTGGGAAGTTTCCATGGAAAAGCTGATGGTTGAACTGGGTTTTGTTGCATCAGATTGGAGAGGTAGAAAAGGGGAGAAAGATGATTCAAGGCAGCAGGTGCTCTTGTGTGAAATTCTGTTTGACTTGGTATGCCTGAATTCTAGTTTTCAAGTCCTACACAGCATGTTTTGGCTTATGCAATATGGCAAGACTTGATTTTTCTGAAAGGAACATTACATATTATGGTTGATAGAATACTAGTATACAGAATTTTGTGCTCTATTGCAAGCTTACTAAGAGATTAATTGAAAGTGTTATCTGCAACTGAATATGTAAAATTATTTCATATTTTTACTAGCAGAAAAATTATCTCTCCTTTATGATCAACTTGTGTTCATTCATTCTGGTCCTATTAATTCACTCATTATTCATTCACTCAGTAAATATGTATTGAACACCAATTATGGGCCAGCACTGTTTTAGTGACTGGGGATACAGCATTGAAAAAATAAAGACCCTACTCTCACATAGTGTTTATTGTGTTGGGAAAAACAGGTAAATATGTAATATGATAGGTGAAATAAATGCAAAAAAAAAAGAAGTCAAAGGGGTAAAAGTTGATGGGCCAGGAAGAAGAGGTACTGCCTTCTGAAGAGGTGATTTCATTAGAACCTGTATGAAATGGAGTGAGTTATGCTGAAATCTCCGGAAAGGGCATTTGGTCATAGTAGGGAACAGCCACGCCCCTGTGGGAGCTCAAGTGGCAGTGTGCCTGGTGTGTTCCGGGAATGGCATGGTGGCCATGGTGGCCTCAGCCAAGTGTCATCACCTTGAGCGTTTGTGTTCTTCTCTTATGCTGGTACAAGATCATCGTTATCTGAGGGCTGGAGACACTGTGACAACCGCCACATCAATTTACTGGAAGTTAATGCAATTAAATTTGTCACTTAATCTAAGAACCATGACCAAGGTGTCCAAATTATTCTCAGATATCCCACGAGCAATTGAGAATTTGACTGATGTTGTATAGGAGAAAAAGATTGATGTCCCACAACTATTTTACAATTGCTGTATTCATTGAAAGGTGTGTTAGAATCACAAGTAACATTGGGATTTCAAAGTAGTTTGAACTTTTCCATTTCTACAATTCAAAATAAATATAGTTTTGGTTAGTTCATTTTGGAGACATTTACTGAAGTGTGGGCACAAATGCCCCATGACAGATGCTGAACTGAAGGTCAAAACTATTTGAAAATGGTATGGTTTTGTTTTTTCCATGATGCAGAATAAAATGAGACTTTAATATCTTTAACCTTTTAGTGAAGGCTATGCTTAGACTTTTCATGATGGTAAATGTACACTAATTTATGTTGGAAAGAGAAATTGCACATAAGATTGGTTCTAAAATAATTCCCTTACTAGTTATAATCCAGACCGCTGGAGAGGAACTCAGGTAGATCCACAGTTGCGCTGCCATTAGACATGGATCCAACAGAGGGGAGAAGTTCACAGTGTGAGGATAAATATTCCACACGCCTTTTATCATTTACTTTTAAAATCAAGATGAGAAATTGTCAACCCTGTGATATCCACATTAGAGAGTCAGTTTTCCTTTTCTGAAATATTTTTAAAGGACTGAATTATACTGCATATGTTTCCAATTAAAGAGAAGAATGTGGCTTCTCAGTATGAAAAGACAGACTTAATTAGCATTAATGTCTAGGTGTCCCAATGCCTATTTGAATTAGATGGCAGAGCTGCATACAACAATGAATGTGAGATTAGTTGGACAAGAATTCAGGATGAATGATTAAAATCCACTCACAGCATTTAGCCTGGCTTTGTTTTTATTAAATTCTCTTTTCCAGGGTAATCCTTTGCATGAGTTACAATTCCACTGATGAACTTTCCTGCCCACAGTGTCTTCATTGCATTCGAATAGTGGAAGAACAGGACTGTCTCTTTTTAAGATCAGGTTTTGCCTTTTAATCAACATAAACATGTTATTAACAAGTAGTTTAATAATAGAAAATGCTCAGAATTTCCCATCCTGACATGCTTTATTTTCATTTTATATCATCTCTTGCAACTTATATCAACAACACACATTTGAACACAGTGTTATTGGTATATATAGTGTAACAATCTGCTTTAGGCTCCTAGCAACTACATGTATTTCCAAAATGTATACATCCACTTTCTCATTATCACTTTCATTTGTGTTACATAACATTCCAACTAGTTGTTATGCCACAGTTTACTCAGCTACTGTATTATTTTGGTGATTTCTCTTTTTTATCCTTTGCACATCAGAGGCATCTTTCTTTATGAAGCTGTTCATATTTCAATTTTATTTCCTATTAAGCTGGAAGAAAACAAAAATATCCTCTGGGGAGAATCACTGGAGCTGAAACCTCTGGTTTATATATTATTGTTCAGGTTCCAGAAGGCTTGTCCTCATGCACAACACAACCAGGTCAGGGGGTCGTGGGCCGCCCCCCTTCACCTTGTGTAAAGAGGGTACATATCCTGCTTCTCTTCTAAATGGGCACTGATATTTCAGCAGCGCTTTCATTTATACTCCTTGGTTTAACAAGTGCAAACATTTGAAGATCTTTTGAATTTCCTTTTCTACCAAGATTTATGCTATATATTGTCCAGATGCATGCTTTATAGCAACTTTACCTTATGCCAAGGTGAGTATTTTTAACTTTTTTTTGCTCAAGTGAACATTTTTAAAGTATTGAATCGCCACTGTGGCTGTTAAAGTTCCCTTTTGTCCTCCTGCCAATTATTTGGTGCAGGCAATCCAGAAGCATGCCATGGGGATTTCTCCGTGTCCCTTTGATTTCATACTGCAGCAGCCTTCCATTCAACGCGGCATTTCATTTTGTTTTGATTCTTTATTCCCACACCTGCTTACTAGCCAGCTGGTTTTCTTTAACTGGTAAAAATCCGTATCCACGAATGTTATAAAACCCGAGGCATGAGTCCTAGTGTGTCCAAAGCCGAAGACGCCCTTTTCCCCCCTGCTCGGTCAGCTTCAGCTTCCTGCACCATGGGAGCCCGTGGGTGGGCATTTCCAGAGGCCACCTGAAAAGATCCATCAGAGAAATTTCTAGTGAGGACAAGAAATCTGGAAGTATTTTTCCCCTCTAAGGACTTACTCCAGAGGGTTTTGTCCACACTCTGGTTCTATTAACAATGGGGTGTGGGTGGTGTCAGAGCCCTGGGCTGGCCCTGAGGGAAAGGGGTCATCTGAACACAAGTCTCATGTTTCTGACTTGCCTATGCCGTCTTTGAATTAAAACTTTGGAGGCTCTGTACTCATGCATTACCTTTTATCTTCATGCTTTGTTGAGAGGATGGATTTCTTCCAGGAAGTAAGGCCCTGCCTTTTTTACTGACATCCAGTCGGGCTTGTGAACAACTCACCAGGACTCGCCAGCTCCAGTCCGCATCACCGCGATTTTCCATTTAAAACCACGTTTAAGTGTGAGAAACAGTCTGTGGCAACACCGGCTTGTTCTCATCATGAAAAAAACAAATGGTGATGACCATCAAGCTGGCCATTATCTATGTATTCCAGTGTTAGACTGCTTTTTCTTTAATACGTTGTAGAAACTAACTTTGACATGTATAAAGTTGTAGGAACTAAAGGGGGTGTAGATATAGAGATAAGGGATAGGTATATATGAAGTTTCTAACTTAAAAGGAGTCTATTTCTAAAATGCTTTCTTATTTTGTTATTTGGAAATTGGGATGTATTTTCACATTTGACAGTATTACAAATGGTGATTGAATTCTCAGTCCTTCTTCTTCCCTTTCTGTTACTGAACTCAAGGGGTTGGCCACTTGGGATGCTCTATTCAAGGACTAGACATGGTTGTGGCAAGGTAGCATCTTTAATGGTGACAAGGTAAGAAGACAGGATTTCTATCCAAAACTCTGTCTCGGCAAAGGTAGGCTTATGTGGACTATTTGGTTAGTTACAAGTTGATTTCTTCTTTGCAGTGGGCTTACCAGGTTGAGTTGCTGTCAAGCTCATCTGTTTATAGCTGCATTTGCAAAATATTGTGGTACATTTTATCACTTAGCAAGAATAACATTTAGTAAGAACCGCCCAGACCTTGATACCTTTGTCCTAGCTAACACTTCCCTACCAGCTGAAGCTTATATAACCCGTCAGGTGACCAAAGCATAGGACCTAACATATGATTGTAAGCGTTTGTTAGAAAAATGAAATCCAGGAGTTAAAATACAAAACAATGAAGAAAACTACATATTACCAATTTGGTTAATGAAAAAAGTTGATATTTCAAATTATGATAAACAGTGTTAGTGACTCTCGATTCCTACAAACAATGTTTAAAAAATATTTTTCAGATAAGTATCAATGAGCAATTTTGAAAACCACTTTTGTTTGAACTTTAAAGGACTTTCTCTGAGCAATATTTCATTCTGTCATCATATGACTTGGAGAACGAACGGACAAAATAGGCCTCCGGTTAAAAAGTGCAGGATCTTATAAAGGTGAGGCGCTCAGGCCAGCCTGTGCGGGTCATCAGTCCTAAGGGGGCAGGTGATGAAGCGGCATCTTTCTCCACTTGCAGCTGAAACAGCAGGTACGGCCAGGAGATTCACTCTGGGGATATCCCTATGTAGGTTAGATTCTTTGGGACAGAAAAAAAAAAACAACCCTGCAGTAAGCAAATGTAGGTTTCAGATGTATCCCTTTACTTTCTGTGCAAAAAATGATTTGAGAGATTCAGTAACAAGATTAGTAGAAATGCTTGAATTTTAAATCTCCCAAAAGACGGCTAAATAGAACGGAAGAAACATTTTTTGCTTACTAATGATCCCAAGATACTGTACATTCCCAATAAGTTTTAAAATTGTGCTCTGTAATCATGAATCTGAAACACATTGGTCTAAAAACACTTCTTTTATATAAGGGTAGGAATAACAATGACAGAGCTGACATTTAAAATTGTCATTAAATATAACTGTAGTTTCAATTAACAGTTATAATTAGATTGTGACTAAATCAACTGTTCTCACTTGTTTGATATCTAATAAAATATTTAATGAATCAAAACAAAAAATGGAAAAAAAATAAAGTTGTCCTCTAATCTTTAGAACAGAAAAAATAAAATGCTATAATGGGGCTCTGGGAAAATAGCAAAATAGAGCCCACTCAGAATAGAATATAAGTACATATAAATCATAATTACTCCACCAAACTCAGAGAAACAGAGGCCGGACTGGTGGTTAACAGGGGCTTGGAGAGGGGAAATGGGGAGATATTGGTCAATGGTACAACATTTCAGTTATACAAGAGGAATAAATTCTGGAGATCTAATGTACAACAATGTGACTACAGTTAACAATACTGTGCTATATACCTGACATTGCTTAAGTGTTTTCAACACACACACACACACACGAAGAATAGAAAAGTAGTACTATGTGAGGTGATGGATATATTAATTAGCTTGACTATGATGACTATTTCACAATGTATATTGCAATTAGAAATAATTGGACTCTCCCCCGCCCCCCCCACCCCCCACAAGAGGCTATGGAAAAACAGAAATGGGGCTGATACTAGTACAGGGAGAGAGGAGAAGGAGACCAGGTCAGAGCTGACTTCACAGAGATATATGCGAGCTGGGTTTAAAACATTACTAAGAACTTTCTGGGAATGAATACACTCAGGTGTTAGGAGCAGGAAGGGCTACCCCAGGAGAAAGCACAGAAGTGAGACAAAGAAGAATCAGTTGCCCACATGGGGTTGAGGAAGACCGCTGGGACACATCAGAGTATTGCTGTCCCAGGTTCTCTACCTCCCAGTGCTCTCTGTGCCCTGCAAGTGGGGGGCTCAGAATAAAACACAGGAGGACCCATCAGAAATGTCTGACGATACACAGATTAAGCTCTATTTGGTGTCTGGGAGAAACAGGCCAAAGAGAAAACAATTCTGGTCCAGTATCAAAGAACTGGGGAGACAGAACAAATCTCATACCAGACACCCCTTAAGTGTTGGTGTCATCAAAGAACCTGTAAGGAGTAAAGATACAAGTCAGATAGCAAAGTGGAGAGTACGGTCAAGGAAGTTCAGGAAGTTGCAATAGGTTTCCAATCTATTCAGGTAAATCCGCCCAAACAAAACGGAAATGAAATAAAATAGGTAGAGTTTGGGCTAAAAATCTAAAATGTGGAGAAGCAGATTCAAACCTGGCGACTAAGCTACGCACGTGGTATTTCATATTCATACATGTGTTCAGCACAGCAGATACATCCTCAAGTGCCTTAAGTGCTCAATTCCCCAAAGGCCTGTGACTGCCTCTGTGCTAAACGCAGCCATGAAACCACTTCAGAGGAAAACACGCCTTAAGGTGCTTGAGTAGAAAGAATGAGGGGTGGGGAAAGTTTTTGCCTGGCAGTTAATTTGTAAGCCTTGGTTTAAAGATAGACACTGAGAACTTCCAGGGCATGTATTGAAACTTGCAGTAGAAAATCCCATTATCTTTCATGAAAATGTCATGTCCAATTCCCTGTGCCAATGCTGCAAATGTGCCCCTTACACTAGACGTCCTTTTGCCTTAAAATATATGGAGTGAGCGGAGTATTCAGTATGGCTCTGCATGTGCCCCCAGGATCTCACTCCAGCTGTCCTGCTCACTTCTGCCTTCTGCTCAGTTCTTCTCCACCCTGCCCTGCTCTGCCTGCCATCTCTGTGCTTTTTTTTTTTAATGCTCATTAACCCCTCATCTTTCAGCTCGCAGATCATGAAACCTAGGAACCCAATATAGTCATGGGAAGATTTCATCAGTACAGTCTGTTTGACAGGAGTCAAATAATGTTGAAAGCCTCAAAAGACATCGGAGCTTATTTCTTTTTCTTTTAAATATGTTTTTATTGATTTCAGGGAGAGGGAGAGAAAGATGGAAACATTGATGAGAAAAACATTGATCAGCTGTGTCCTACATACCTCCTGTTGGGGATTGGGCCTGCAACCCGAGCTTGTGCCCTGACAGGGAATCATAATGCAGCCTCCTGGTGCATAGGTTGAATCTCAACGACTAGCCACATCAGCAGGGCCAGAGCTTATTTCCATAGAATATACTGGAAACTTGCTTTTGAGGGATTGCTGGCTTATGGATACTAGCTGTTGTTAGACTGTCATTCACATTTTCCTAAAGAGAGAGTATAAATATTTAATATTTTATTCTATCTGTGTGTAAGTGTATATATAAGTGAATTCCTTATTATTGAAAAAAATAGTCTTCTTCACATAATAATACTTAAGTGTTTTATTAAGAAAAGTCTCTTCTCTGTTACAGGGGATCAAGGACACAGGGGTTGGGTTTTTGAGATCCCTGAGGACCTGTGACAGTGTTCTCAAGCTTTTCACTTGTCACAAATGAAAGGTGGGAAAGACCAGTAGGTCAGCAGTGGTCTTTCCATATTAATTTACAGACACTTTGTCTGTGTAGAAGCAGAGCAGCCAATTCAGGACTGATCAGTACTTAACATTCTGCATCAGCCCTCGGTGTACCATTCTCGCTTGGTGTGAGGTAACAGAAGGGAGCAGGGGATATATAACCCTGCGACATTAAGCAATTAGTTTCTTCGGTCAGCTGTTTCATTATAGATGTCAATAGACTTTTCACAGTGGTGCTCTGTGCTCAGTGGTTAAAAGTAATTAGAAGACAGAATAAATGAGATCATTGCAGGAATGAACACTCTCAGCACAGAACAGTGCATTTTCTGTCGAAAAATGCAAACCTGTCATAGAGAAGGTACACTGTCTCCCTTCAGTTTATTTTTACTATCTGATGGCCTGACAATCATTATACTTATTTAACGTGCTTCACATCTAAGTTCCTTTTTATTCACGAACACATTCATTTTAGTATGATGAGGTCTACATTCATAGCGAAGTGATTTGGGCTGACTGAATTAAACTTTCCCAAAACAATGAGTTTAAAGTATAAATGCTGCCCAACCGGTGTGGCTCAGTGGTGAGCCAAGAGGTCACCAGTTCGATTCCCAGTCCGGGTACATGACCAGGTTGCAGGCCCGATCCCCAGTAGGGAACATGACGGGGGCAGCCAGTCAATGTTTCTATCCCTCTATTCCTCTCCCTTCCTCTTTTTCTAAAATCAATTTAAAAAACATATCTAAAGTATAAATGCAGAGCCAAGATTGTGATTGTTGAATTATGGATGTGGGGAGTTAGAATTCTCTAAATGCAGCCATCTACGTGATGCAATTTTGCAATAATGGAAAGAGACCTAGATTTTTAATCAGAAAATGGTTTTGAATCCTTTGACTTCCTCCCTGTGTGACCATGATTATAACACCTGGTCCTTTAGAGACTTGTTGGTGAAATATATTTTTTTTCTAAAAAAAGGGGGGAAATAAAAACAAAGTATTCTTTGCTAAAGGTTGCATTTTTATTTTTAATTTTAAAAATATGTTTTCACTTCAACATCTACATAATGTTAATTTATTCAAAATTATTGTGGCTGCAGATTCAGAAATCTTCATTACATTAGGCTTTCAGGTGATTTATGGAAGGCGATTTAGCTTATAACTGGAATCTGAATGCTCCTCCTCCACTAATAAATTTCTGACCATGACCTTGCTGAGAATTGGCAAATAAATCCACTGTAGGAAAACAGAACTCAAAGCCACAAGCCTTGCATTGTTCTCGTTTCCCATGTCAGGTTAAGTTACTGCGTCACCCTCGTGGCCCAAAAGGGGTGATGCATGTCCTTAAGTGTTCAATTTAACACATTTCAACTCTTGGGAGATTGGCTTCATTGTTCAGTACAATTTGAATCAACATTAAGTGAGGCAGTAGATCCATGGAGGTTTGAAAATGTAATTAGAGTACAACTGATGTTTTTATCTGTTTTCCTGGCAAATGACCAAATATATAGAAGGTCCTTAGGTTTCAAGAATCTTGTGTCTAATTTATTATAGAAATGTCATGTTTGATGTTTTTAAAAAGGATTTACATGTAATTTGATTTAAGATGTGAAGTCTTACAAAGTGAACTAAATAAAGTATGATAGATTCCACTTAATTAATGAGTGAGCTACACAATTTTCCAATTAAGCCAACTTAGGAAGCCAGGCCTTGTCTCTGCGGTGATACTTGGTTGAGAAGGAGGTACAGATGTTGGTCATTTTCAACCCCTAGCATCTAGGAGGAGAAATGGCAAATAAGAGACCAGTTCACATGCTTTTCCTGACCCTTAGCTTCATGGTTTGACATATAAAATTGATAGCTACTACCTAGGATCAGTTGGGACAGACATCTGAAAGAAAAACCTCATATTAGCAAATGCCTAATTATGTCAGGTAAAACTCTAGTTCAGCCAAACCCCAATTTATGAAAGAATATTGGTAGAAGTTTGTCATTTACTCCATGTAATTATCATCATCCTGTAACATCAGAATCTTATAAAAGAATTTACCACAGGGTTACTTTAATGAATCTCTCTTTAAAATAAAAAAGTAGAAAGCTTTTAAAAATAGTTAAAATAGTCTTGGCCAGGTGGCTCCATTGATTGAAGTGTTGTCCGGCAGGGCACGTACCCAGGTTGTGGTTTTGATTCCTGGTTGGAGTGAGTATGGAAGACAACTGATTGATATTTCTCTTTCAAGTTGATATTTCTCTCTCTCTTCCTTCCTTTCTCTCTAAAACTCCATCAAAACATATCCTTGCCCGGTGTGATGGCTCAGTAGTTGAGCATGGACCCATGAACCAGGAGGTTGAGGTTCGATTCCTGGTCAGGGCACATGCCCAGGTTTCAGGCTCAATCTCCAATAGGTGACATGTAAGAGGCAGCTCATGAATGATTTTCTCTCATCATTGATGTTTCTCTCTCTTCTTCTCCCTTCCTCTCTCTGAAATTAAAAAAAAAAAAATTGTATTTAAAATAAACATATATCCTTGGGTAAGGATTAAAAAATAATAATTAAAATACAAAGGGATTTGAGAAACTGGAATTTCTGAAAGCTATTGTTCCTCAGATTTTCCAAATAATGTGTTGCCCATGTGAGTTCATATAGGCACACGTACCGTATGAGTCATTACCAAGGAGCAGTGGAGATGACATTAGTAGCCTTCTGGCTCTATGCATTTCCTCCTTGTTTCTCCTCCTCCACACACATACTTACAGTCCTGGATGCCCCAGGGTGTGAACATACTGCATTACAACCTGGAACCCTGCATCTCCTTTTCAACATTGGGCGAATTTGTACAGTGGGCAGTAGGAATGCTCTGGAATCCATTCCTGCATCAGGATACCTTAATAACCTAACTATAAATGGAAGTGACTAGGAATCATATACATAGGTCCCAGTAACCTAACCTAAATGCATCTTGTAGTTGCATTTAGTTTAGTTCCAGACATAACCATGGCCATTTGAACACTACAGAACATGACAGAGGGAAGTCAGGATATAAAGAGGCAGCTGTAGTAACCATTTGCAATGAAGACATTTTGCTTTTGTGAGTTTTTTTTAAATTAATTTATTTTATTTTTTAAATTTGTCTTTATTATTGAAAGTATTACAGCTTTTGTGAGTCTTTAAAAGCGTGTGACTATATAAACAGGTTTCTAGGCATCCATACATGTAAGGCACCCTGAAACTCAACCTTTTTTATTTTGATGATAAATCCACTTCTGACAGCACTTAATGTCACTTGTAGGTTCAAATTAAACATCGGAAAATAATTGTTGGATGAATGGATGGAAAGGAACTTCTTTGTGACACTTCCACAGTCAAATTAAATTGGACCAATTAACTCCAAGTCACATTTATCATATTGACTTGGGATCTATTAACACAAAATATGTCAAGATTTATTCATTGTAAGCTCAGATATAATGAGCCTCTGTTTCTTCTTTCTATGGGAAATTCACTCTTTCTGCAAAATTTTGCAGCCTTGTCTACTTCACTTCCTCAGGAGTATGCCCTAAGCAGAGCTACTACTTGAAATGTCTTATTACTAAAATTATTAAACAACTGTCTTCAATATCTACTTATATTTGCCTTTTTACAAAGGACAATTTCAACTCTGTGACTTTTTTTTTGTGACTCCCAAGAAAACAGTAGTCTAAAAATTTTATGTGAAATTGCATCTGAAATGAGCTGAAAAATTGAAGGTTCATATTTCCCAGGGTGGAGTAAAAAATATATCTATTTATTTAAATTTTAATGTACTGTCTAATGTTACAACAGAGATCGTGCTAGAAAGGAAACTGGTGGTCAGACAAGAAATCTAGTACTGAATGGGACTTGCTTAGGATCCTGGCCTTTGGTACGCTCCCTTCACTCTCAGGGTTAGCAGATCACTGTCACTGGTAATAGCTACAAAATCAAATGTTCTTTCGTAAAACCCAACTCTGCATGTACATTTACACCACTGGAAAACCGTGTGCCTGGGATTTTTCAGACAATGCCAGAATCAGAATGTGTCTTGTTAATGCTGAGTTTTTCCTTTGGACATTTAGATTGAGATAGTTGAGAGAAGATAAAAAAGTTATGAGGCAAATAATGGCATATTCACAGTGAAGTTGTGGACTTGTGGCTAGGCTTTCTTTCATAAGCTCAGTTTAGGAAATGGACTTGTGATGCTGTGATGGAAACTGAGCCTTCATGGAGACATCAACCTTTGCATTATCTCCCACGTTGACCTGGTTGTCTCTTTTAAAATGTCTTATTTTTAAACA
Source organism: Corynorhinus townsendii (assembly GCA_026230045.1). NCBI lineage: Eukaryota > Metazoa > Chordata > Mammalia > Chiroptera > Vespertilionidae > Corynorhinus > Corynorhinus townsendii. The sequence goes on along the minus strand of JAPDVU010000010.1, from coordinate 19,269,092 downwards.
ATGGCAAATTAAGCTTGGGGCCTAATTGGAATATGTGGTTAATATGAAGAGCAAGGATCGATGAAGCCATCTTTTTTGGATATGCTGGTGAAAGAAATTTCCTACAGATATTTCAGTGTGATTAGAAAAAGATACTAATTTTTTTTAACTTCATTCAGCGGGTGTAATGGGCATTATTGATTAAAATGTTAGGATCAGTAAGGACTTAAAATTGAAGTAGAGGAAACCTGAAGAAGGAGAATAAGGTTATGGTCTGTCTGGTAACCTAACAAATGCTTTGTAAACAATTGGTTTTTACACATGAATTGTCAATGATACCTTTTGGCTTTCATTGGCATACACTGTCCTACAGCAGGCAGGTGCATTATTAGATTCATACACTAAATATTTGTAAACCTCGTGCACTACTAGAAGCTAGACATAAGACTTGAATATGGGTTATTAGTGCTTTCTGAAGAATTCTCTGTAATGTTAACGTGGAAGCTGCTTTTCAAGTCATTTAACAGCCAGTGGAACACAACATGTTGCTCCTTAGAACGCAATTATGTATAATAACACAGTGGCACTTTGTCAGGTTCTTTCTAAATTTACAGCAGTGATATTTTAAATACTCTTTTTCTTAATCATCAGTATCAAAAGCCACCACACATCCTAGACTGCTATAGGTCAGCCTCATAACCAGGGATAAATGGGTTAGATATTTCTCACACACACAAAAAAAGCAATTGTATTATTGAACTTACTTTCATTTGTAGGGAAAAACTAAACCAATCTAGAAAGATACATGTGTAAAAATCAAACCACACGGGGGTAAATGCAGACATGGAGAAAATATCATAAAAATACTGGTAAATTGAAAAGTGAAGTAAAACATATCCATGAAAATAAATTTTAGGAAAAACATCTGAAAGGAATGAGCATTTTTATTAAATATGTACGAAATTACCCCTGAAAAAACAATTCAGAAACCAGCTCCTGAGAACATTAACAAATACTTAAATATAGGCTCTAAGAACTACTAGAGAGAAAAACATGAAAGACCATAAAGGGAAGGAAAAGGAAGAAGGCTCACCAATCATTGAATACAGGGACTGAATTGTGAATTTTCTTGGGGCTACTCTGGGTACTGAATTGTTGTATAATTAATTAAAGGTTCCTTTGGAAAATTTTACAGTCTTTAAATTAAGTCCAGGAAATAGACTTTTTAAAAATCAATTCTGATCTTAGTGACTATTAATTTCACTGTTTATTTTCTGCTATATTAGGCATAAATAAATTATCAATATGAATGGAAATATTAGGAAGTCATTTTTTAATTGCATAAAATATCGTGCACTACTGGAAGAATAATATCTGGTAATAGAACTTATTATAATTTTGGTTATTTAATTTCCTGTGTACAAACTTTCCAATAAACATAGTTCATTATGGGTTTGTTTGAAATTTAAACACTTAATTTTAGACCCCAACAGTGTAGCTCTATAATAATCTCTTTAGAACAGGTATTTTGTAGAAAAATCAATGGTTCATTGTCTAGTTGCTTTGATTTTGCCTGGTGCCTTTTGATTTTGAAATTGGTGTGGGGAGGGAATTTAAAATTTCTTCTATCCTTCTGAGTTCTTAGCTGAGACCCCTGTGATAAGGGACAGATTAACAAGAGAAAAAATTAAACAAATTTATTAACATGTATATGTCATGTATACATGGGAGATACCCAAGGGGAAATGAGTAACTCTCCACGATGGTATATTTGGGGGTGGTGTATTCTGCTACCTTCATTAGTAACCCCAAGTGTCTTGAAGTGCTTACCAGGAACCGGTGGGATTTCACTTGCCCTTGCCTTTGCTCACAGGTGCACCCTGAGCGTGACAGTGGAACAGGCCATCATTCTGGCCAGAAGCCATGGACTGCCTCCTCGCTACATTATGCAGGCTACAGATGTAATGCGGAAGCAGGTGAGTCTCACACACTGTAGGGAGTTGTGTTATAAGACCTGGATTTGAAGGTTCCTTTGTTTGCTCATCAGATGTCTGACAAGTGCCTGGATGTGACGGGCCGTTTTCCAGGCTCAGAGAGTAAGTCGAGAACAAGAAACACTCCCAGGAAAGAAGACAGCACAGATGTCCACATGAAGGTTCTCCAAGAAACGTAGAGAACCTGGAAAAAGGGTGTCTAAGAGGTCACCTGAGGAGGAAAGGGAGTTGGCCAGGCAAAATGAGCCAGGGTGGCTTGGGGCTTATGTAAAGGAGAAGATACGTGTCACTTGCTGGGAATTGCAGAGAATAGACTGGGGAAGGAGGGGTAGCGGGGAGGAAAGAACTGAGGGCTTTGCACGCTTCTGGAGATCTCTCAGGGCCTCACGGGCCAGATAAGCACAGACCTCGGTTTTTCATTTAGAGGACGAAGCGCGCCATTGGACTGCCTGTAGGTCTGTGAAGTATGTGTGGGTAAGAATGTACTATCTTATAAAGGGGATGGACATTCTATACAACAATCCAAGAGCGTTTGGAGTGGTCAATTGGTTTTTAACCCTTAAAATTCTTTGAAAAGATAGTAGCAAAACTGCACTAATATCTGATTTAGTGATTATTAGGAGATTGTGCTTAACTCTAGTAAAAAAGACACAATGAGTAGAAGGATAAAAGAAGTTGAGAGATGTTAATTGTTTTAAATTTTATTTATTGATTTTTAGAGAGGGGGGGGAGAGAGAGAGAGAGAGAGAGAGAGAGAGAGAGAGAGAGAGAGAGAGAGAGATCCACTTGTTCCACGGGTTGATTTTTATATGTGCTCTGCCCTGACCAGGGATCAAACCCGACATCTTGACACATCAGGTCAACATTCTAACCAACTAAGTTACTTAGCCAGGATGAAAGACAATTTTATATTTTATTCTGCCACCTTTTCTTAGGGCTACCACAGAAAATTGGTTAAACCAATCTCTTCACCTGCTGACTTGGTTTGAATTGTCCAGTGATAGTGAGGGACTTAATTTTTAAGATATGCTTTTGTAATTATGAAGTTTGTTTACTAAAAAGTGGATAATTCTTAAACATAAATCCCTATGGGTTTGCTTAAAAAAAAAACAACACCCCGAAACAACAACACAAAAACCCAGAAGCAGTGATAAGTGAAGCCAGCGCTGGCCTGTGGACTGCACTGCAGACATGAGGTACAGTGGGCACATACCCTGGAGTTCCAGGTTGTGAACCCCAGACCTGAAGATTGAAAACTCAGGTCTCACAGGGTCCAGGAGGGATTTATTGCAAGGAGGTCAGATCCATGAGAAGCACGTGGCACACTGTGGTTCAGCTGGAAAAGGGCAAATACAGATGCAAAGGTGGCAGGTTGAGGAAGAACTTCTTGGGGTTCAGTTGTTACAAGTAGGTTAAGGTGAACGTGCGATTAGTCGTATGTGGGCTCTGAAACATACAGGAAGAGACAAATCTTCTGTTTCACTCTGTTGCTACTAGTTTAAGATTGCAACCAGACTTGTAGAAGCCATTTCAAAATTGTGGCTTTGGGGAGACTGTATTAACCTTTTTTATAATCTTTTTATAATAGTAAGGGAGTAATTATGAGTTGGCTACATATACATTGTAAGTACATAGACTTAAACACTCAAAACCTTTAACTTCCTATAACTGAAAATGAGGATAGAAAAAATGAAAAAAGTAAAACAATATTATTTAGGACTTAATAACTTGTTTAACTGGTACAAGCTTCTTTAAAACATAATATACATACATTTGTATTAATACCTGTTACCATATATTTATAAAATGTAATTTTAAAAGACTAAAATATTACAAAGTCCCTGGTCGATTTCTAGTTTGCACTATTTTTTAGTATTTATCATTTCGTCTTCCTCCTAACTATTGAATAAATACATTTAGAACCCTTCCCCTTCCTTTGTTGCTTGTCTGTCTGCTCTAAGCTTTTGTGACATCTCTAAGTGGTTCTGAGAGACAAAGACAGAGTTCTACCTTCTTTGTGAAAGATTATGGAGCCCAGGCCTTCTCTTTAGAGAAACTGGAGTAGACTTTTGCAATATTCCTCCTGCTGCTAATCCTCTGACCAGTGTTCAGCAGCTTCAGGCAATGGGATTAATGGTTGGGACCAGTCTGCAAGCCAACACTTAACAACGCTGGATCTGAGTAGTTAGGACACACCTGTAATGAAAGGTGTTTCTTTTGCCTTTCAACCCCTTAGACTCCGTTTTTCAGAAGACTGAATGGTTAGAATATTTTCCAAATTAATGACTTATCATTTCTAAGATATTTAGCTTCTTTTTTTTAGGAAGAAGCTTTTCAACATTATTTATCATTCTTATTTCTAATTGAAGTACAGTTTTCAGGTACAGATTTTGTATATGTGCTTTCCGTAGAGTTGTTTGAATTAACTGCTTGAGTTAGTAGGAGAGGTAAAAGGTAGAAGGAAGGATACTGTTCTCCTTACAATTTTTTTGTAATGATTATAATAATCTTCGGCAGCACTTTCACATAACCATTTGATCTGATTAATAAAATAATTGAGGTTGACACTCCCATTTACATTATGAACTTAAAGTTTTCTGTCCAATAAATTATACATTTTAAATATTCTTTGATGGAAACCAAACATTCTTTTTTGACCATTTTAATAAACACTGGGATTGCAAAGAATTCTGGCTCCTTAGCTACAGTATCAGAGCATTAGACTGGACACTAGGACCAAGGACCAGGGAAGATGCACTTCTTGCCTAATATCATGGTGGACACCTGTGTAGGCAAATCACCGTGATACAGGCACCAACAGGCAAGTACTCTCAGGGGTGTACAACCCCTTGGCTCAGGACATAAGTCAGAAAACAAATAAAAAAGTATGTGAATTCTCTATTTTTCTTTTACAACTTTTCTCTAAGTCTAAAATTACTTTAAAATAAAAAAGTGATTTTTTAAAAACTGCTTAATTGCAATTCCTAAATCCCTTCCCATCTCTCCCATCCCCACCCCCATCCCTTACCCCATTTGCTTTCCTTTACTTCAGAGGTGGGGAACCTTTTTTCTGCCAAGGGCCGCTTGCATATTTATAACTGGCAGGCCATACAAAATTATCAACTTAAAATTAGCCTACTATATTTGGGCAAACATTTAATTAACTCACTCCTAATGGCTTGGCAGAGCCAGACCAAATGATATGGCAGGCCTTATATAGTTCATGGGCCAGATGTTGCCCACCCCTGCTTGGTCCACTTGAGAGAATTTTTCTTTTTTTTTTTCTTTTCTTTCTTCTTTCCTTCCTTCCCCATAGGTTAGAATTTGATAGCTGGAGAGAGGGTTTCAGAGTGTGGTTTTTTTTAAAACTATTCTCCTTTATCTGTTCTCAGCCCCACATCCTGGTGTTTTGTTCTATGTGATAACTAATTCCCATTAGGAACTGAACAATGATTATAGCTTCATTCACAAACTTGACAGATTATAAAGACTTTCATTGCTCAAGTACGTTGTCTTTGTGCTATAAATGTTGAGGCAGAATTCTTACATTTCAGAGATCCACATGCAAATTGTTTTAGAACTATTTAAGAAATTGTTTTCTTGATAAACACTATGAAGTTTAAAATAGCTAATTGTTTAGCTAATACACATAAGTGTAATATAACTGTGATTTTTGTTCCATGAAAGTGAAGATAAAGCAGGTATTTATAACCTGCTCATTTCCTATTGTCCTATGCATTGCTTGCTTTTAGGAATAAAGACGTAGAGGAGATGATGAACAGGAAGCTGTTATTTAAACTAATTTCAAATAATTTAGATGGCTATTGGAATACATACCAATCCTTTGAAACAATATATCAGCATGTTTTAATTCTTAAAAGCATTAATTTTGAAAATGCTCAGATGAAAATTTCTTTCTTTTCATCCAGTTTCCCTTGATGTTAAGTACATGGTTGGAATAAATACTCTACACTCAAGTGTTAATGCTATGTTGATTACTAATGCGATGTAGAGCCAAGAGTGATTTTTTTTACTTTTTTTCAGGGAGCAAGAGTTCAGAACACAGCAAAGAATTTAGGAGTCAGAGACCGGACCCCACAGTCTGCTCCCAGGTAAGTGACTCCCCATCTCTATTCTTTTCTACCTTCTCCCAGGCAGTGTCACTCACAGCTACTGAAACTGCTCGAAGCTATGCCTAGTGCAGCACTGATTATAGTCATAGAAATTGGCCTTGTAGACATTTTGTGGCTATGTGATTAGGCATAATTGCTCTCAGAATGAAATGGAATTCTAGCTGAAGAAAATTTAGAGGTAGCAAGTAGAAGTCTTGACATCATTTAAATTTTGCAAGTTTCATCATGAATTCAATCACAAAAGTCTACACAATTCCTATGAAAAGTTATATGCCAACTGTGCCAAACTATGAAAATGTTATTTTCATTTATACTTTTATGACTGGCCATGCTGTTTGTTCCCTCTGGCATGGCTGCCTTTGCCATCTGTGTCTGTATGAAACACTCCTATTTAACCACAAAACCAGCTTAGATATCATTTCCCCTTGAAGTCTTGCTTGAGTTTCCTTCCTCTTTATGTTCCATTAGCATCTTGTATATTGATTGATAATAGCCCTGATTGTGTTACAATATACTGCTACATGTCTCTTTACCCAACCTGAATAATGAATTATTTGGGGGCAGGGAATAGGTTGTTTTGATTTTGTTCATTGCTTATCATTGCTTACCTATGAATATCTGAACTGATTTCAAGAATGTGTGAATGAATACATGAATGAATGAGCTTTTTGTTTGTTAGCAGACCAAATATATCACAGTTTACATGTCATCACAAGAAAAGACTTTAATTCACCCTTACAATAAATGAATGTGGGAACAGCCATCAAAGAAATGTTGTTGATTTGACTTCCCTGGTAACATTAGGGTAGGCAATCATCTGTCTTGAAGTAGGGCAAAATTAAGTAATTTCTTTTACATTTGATTGTGTCTGTACTTTTGCATTTTAACAAAAAGAAGGCCCTTCCGAGCCTTGTTGCAGATGAGACACTCTTTGTTTCTATGTACAAAGCAGTTACCAGAGTTAGAATGAAAACTACAGCATTTATTAAGTTAAATTTTGTTCTGAAATACTGTGTGGGCAGTGAAAGTATTTCAAAAAACAAAACATATTTTCCCCTGAAAATGGAAAAAGTACTACTCATGTTCTAATTGCATTTATTTTTAGTGCTGACTCCTAATCCTGTCTGAGCTTCAAGTCTTATTAATGTTATCTTCCATATTTGATTAGATTATAATCTAAGACTTTTCTATTGCCAAAGAACCATTTCACATAGGAATTAGCTCTCTAACATCTGGAGCAGACAGGGTACATTTGTATAATGAACCCAGTGCAGTGTTAAAATTACAATAAGAAAACAAGATAACAGCTCAGCAAGGTCCTCTTAGCTAGAGCTTATAAACAATAATAAACAGTGGGGTAGGATAAGACTTCAGCATCCTAATCAATAAACCAATAAGTAGCAGGCTGAATATAAGTAAAGAAACTGATGAACTCACTCTTTTCTTTATTGGGTTATGTTTTAAAGCACTTGAAATGAAATTCAATAAAAAGTACCAGCTATAAAACTGACATTTTTTTACAAGGGAATAATGGCCCTGAGAGAGAGAGCTAGAGTAGTTTTTACATTTTATTGTGTTTATTCTTTCATTCACGTTACAAATGTTTATTGAGGACCTACACAATGCAAAGCATTCTGCTATCCCCTATGCTGAAGGCAAATACAAGATAGAAATAGTTTCACCTCTCAAGGAGCGTTCAGTTAAAGAGCTGAGGTGAGTAAAATGTAACTCATAAGGAAAGGTAGAAGATAAGAGAGTGCTCAGGTCTGCAGAGGGGCTGGGATTCCCTCCCAGCTGGGAACCAGGATCCCTTCCCCAAAGACATCACACTGAAGAACATTCGGCTCTTACAACCAGGCCATCCATAGGCAAATCTGGGCTAATATTTCTGCAAATATCTTTGTGGAGATAACATTTGCTACCTCTGCCTAAGATCATATTTGGTTCTTATCTCCAACCAATCTCTTCATAGTTTTTCTAAAACCATTCACTTTCTTTCATTTTTAAAAATTCACTCAGCAAACATACATTGATTTTCAGCTATGTGTTTGTAGGTGTCAGGTGCTTTGTTAAAAACTAGAACTATAGCCTGGCCAGTGTGGCTCAGTGGTTGAGCATCAACCTATGAACCAGGAGGTCATGTTCAATTCCCAGTCAGGGCACATGCCCGGGTTGCAGGCTGGATTCCCAGTAGGGAGTGTGCAGTAGGCAGCCAACCAATGATTCTCATCATTGATGTTTCTATCTTTCTCTCCCTCTCCTTTTCTCTCTGAAATCAATAAAAAATACATTTTTAAAAAAACTATAGTTATAGTCTCCCATCAGGCACCAATGTGTTCAGTAGAGTGACAGTTGAACAAAATGAAAATGTTATACAGTGAAGAGCTGTGACAGCAACAGGCACAGATTGCCATGAGAATGTATAGAAGATGCACATATCTCAACCTAGGAATGGAGAAGGGAGATTGAAGAGTAGTCCTGGCCCAGTCAGCATGGTAATCAATGTCCTGTACAGCTGATGTAATGACATCAGTGCCTATGGACACATCACATTCTGAGACCTATACCTAGATCTCTGTGATGGCTGAATGTGCTTCGAGAATGATGCCAAGTGAGGCTGGAGACATAGGCAGGAGCTGGATCAGGAAGACACTTGTATGAGACATTTACCTTGTAGACCATAGGGAGGTATTAATAAACAATCTTCCTATCTGGAAGATTTAAATTTTAGAATTTGTCTCTGGCAACATTAAGAGGATCAATCAGAGGAGAGCTAATCTTGAAGTCAGGAGCTTGAAAGGAGATTACTTAGTATTAAGGAAAAAGATGAGAGGAAGGATTGGAGAAACATTTACTAGACAGAAATAATAATCTTTGGACACTAATTGGAAGAAGAAGGTTGAGAAGAGGAAGAACCTACAATGGCCACCCCAGTTTTGCTTTGAGTGACAAGAGATGAATGGTTCTAGATACAGGGAAAAGAGCACACAAAGAGGAAAGATGATGAACTCAGCTGGTACTATTGAGACTAAGGATCAATGGGACATCCATGTGGAGATGCCTTTGTGGGCAGTATAGATGAGGTTCTTCCTCCTCTGTTCAAACTTGGGCTTTTCAAAGCAATTAGCACATCTTCACCAAGAACCAAGTATTATATTTCAGCTGGAATGGCACACTTGTCTTTTTTTCTATTGCATTTTGAAATCTGTAAAGGATTTTCAATGAAAGCTTGACTTTTCTTTATTTGTGTAACTAGAGGCCCAGTGCACGAATTTGTGCGTGGGTGGGGTTCCTCTGGGTGGCGTGTGGGGATCGGGCTGAAACCTGTAGTCCAACGCTGCCTGCAGCTCCTACCTGCCGCAGCAGCGCTCGCCAGCCGTGAGCCTTGCGTCTGGCGCCCTCCATAGGGCAGTGGCCTGTGGGATCAGGCTGAAACTGGCTCTTTGACATCCCCAGAGGGGTCCCAGATTGCAAGAGGGCACAGGCCAGGCCAAGGGATCCCACCAGTGTACGATTGGGGTGGGGAGGGACCGCGGGAGGGCTCCAGGGCATGTCCAGCCCATCTCTCTCAGTCCCGATCGGCCAGACCCCAGCAGCAATAGCTAACCTACCAGTTGGAGCATCTGCCCCCTGGTGGCCAGTGCACATCATAGGGAGTGGTTGAGCAGGCTTAGCATATCATTGGCATATTATGCTTTGATTGGTTGAACAGTCATTCACCAGTCAACAGACAACCAGACACTTAGCATATTAGGCTTTTATTATATAGGATTGGGAGGCAAGCATACTATAGTGGTTAAAAGTGATAAGATGGTTAAGTCCCAGCTCCTGCTATGTGACCTTATTTAGTCATGTTATTTATCCTCTGAGACAGTTTTCTTTTGTGTGTAATGGGGAAATTGCCTTGTAATGGAGTGTTACTGGACTTTAGCCTTGAAAGAGGCATTTGTTTTGTGGTTTCTTTTAACACAACTTGTACTTTGCCAGGTACACAGATGAAGGGCATGATCTATATACTGCAATTTGAACGTTCTACTCTGCAGATTTAGATTTGGGTGGAACTATCAGCTCCAACAGGAAAAGACAAAAGTGGAGCTGGGACCACACCTCTTTGTGCAGGGCCTCTGGTGTGCATGAGTGGAATGAGAAAAGCAAGGGCCCCTGAGCGTTGGGCAAACAAAGACCTCCTATTACCTAACAATTTAGCTGCCAAAAAACAAATGCCTCGGAGCAGAGAAAAAGTCTAATTCTTACCTATTACATTTTACTTCTGAACTTCATCATGCTTTTCTAAATCCCCAAAGCCCCACAATTTCCATTACAAATGTGTCTGAACTCAAATAACCCTGAATCGCTTCCAAGAAGCCTCGTAGAAGCTGAATCTGCCCAGCTCTGCAGTACCCAGAGCTATTATTTCATTAGGTGATCACAGGCAGTAGCCTTTTCGCCAGATTGCAAGGCAGACGTTTCAAAGACTTGCCTACCCTGTGGCATTAGTCACATTCTGTGCGAACATGCAGTTCAAAGAAATGGAATGTGATGGCTCAGCCCAGGAAGGACATCCTCTACCCAACTTACTGTGTCTGTTCTGCAGGGCTATGGTTACTGTGCCTTCTCACTTCCCAGGCAGCACTGCTGGGAAATGAGGATAGGCATTCAAGAGGGGAAGAACTTCCCAATTACTCTGCTATTCCAGCCCCGGGCATGCAATTTGAAGCAATACCATATCCTTTAGCTGAAAAGAAGCTGCTTAGAAGTCTATCAGGTCACTTTAATGTATTATTTTCCCGGGAAGGGTGAAATAAGCTTTCTGATATCAGATGTCCTTATTTCAGTATTTATTTTCTTCTGTGGAGGTGACACGTGGAACAGTAACTACCTTCCAGCCTTGAAATATGTTTTACAAATCTCCAAGGCAATAACTTCTTGCATGTGTGTCCAGACTAGGAAAGTTCATTTTGTTAACTAAGTTTCTAACTCAATATTAAGTCGTTCTCATTCTTCCTCTTAGATTTAGAATTAGCATGGGATTAAGTATTAAAGGGAGAGGAAATTTTTAACTTGCTAAATTTGCCAACACTCATTTAAGCTGGGTTCACTTTAATGTGTTTAAAGGGAGTGAATAGTGAATACGGCAGCTATCCCTGGGTTTGGAATGCTTTTCAAAGGAAGCAAAGCAGAAATCTGCACTTACTTTTTTCGACCATGAAACTAAGCTCTGAAGGAGAACCAGTGTGGCCATGGGCACAGTTGAGGACCACAGGTGGGGTCCAACATCCAGCTACCTTAGGCCAGCTGATGTTCTCTCAGACTATGCCTTACATCATGGGTATGTCCTATGTGGCCACTATTGCAACCATGTTCCTCTTTCCTTTGTCCTGGAGTTAGGATTCCACCATTCAGGGGAATGTGGAGCACTAGAATGTGCTCCCAGGTCAGTCCCCTGAACTTGGCCATGAGGCTGTATGGTCACAAACAACTAGACCTGGGATGAAAAGAGGGAGCGTGTCCCCATCTCCCGGTATCTCCGCCAGTTCAGATGGATTCCTAGATCCATGTGAATATCCACCGGATTCTGTTGACAGGTGAGGGGAAGGATGGGCAAAGCTGGGCATATATTTTTTAGGAAACACCAGCTAGTTGTCCTTTGATGTTCAGGACTCAGGACTCTGCCACAGCAGCCATTCCATATCGAACTGCCTGTACCACCAAATGGTACCAAATGAAGCAAATTTCTAAAACTGGTCAGAAAATCAGTAGGCCCCTAAGGAATAGATATTATCCTGGTTTAAGACATTCATGAGAGACATGATGGTAATTATCATAATAATATCATCTTGTGGAATTTAGAGAATCAATTTTGCTACCAGGGAGAAGAACAGCGGGCATTGGAGCAAAGCAGCTGGTGTGAACAAGACAGCATTGCCCAACCAGTCGTCATATTTGTGTGCACAGAGACACTGGTGTTTTCTAGAGAATAGAACAGCCCTGGTCAGTTTGCTAAGTGGTTAGAGCATTGGCCCTGGGACCAAAGGGTCTCGGGTTCAATTCCCAGTCAAGAGCACATACCTGGGTTGCAGGTTTCCCAGCCCCCATGGGGGTGCGTGCGTATAGAAGGCAACCAATCGATGTATCTCTCACATCAATATTTCTCTCTCTCTCTCTCTCTCTCTCTCCCTTCCAATCTCTAGAAATCAATGGGAAAAATATCCTCTGATGAGGATAAATAAAAAATTAAAAATTAGAACCGAAATTTGGGAGTTTGCTAATTCATATGTGATTTTTAGTGAAATAGGCAATGTGGTCATGCCTCCCAAACCAAGAAATTATTGTTAGTGTGTTTATTATACTAATGTATTTGTTATACTAATAAAAATACCTCCAGTAATGTCACTGCGTCAGACCACAGTCACACTTTCTCATGCCTCTTCTAGGCTGTACAAGCTTTGCGAGCCGCCTCCCCCAGTTGGAGAAGAATGAGGAGAACCTCTAGGAACCTGGCGAGCAGAGCTTCTGAGCACTGGACTAGACGAAGAACCGCCTGGTGAAACACTCTGCACTCAAAGAACAGTGAATTTTTTCTCTTAATCTTTCACCATGGTGTCAATAAGTAATGTTCAGCTCCTCCTGTGCTGGAAATGGATAGCCCTTCATTCAGACAATTCAGTTTCAAAACCGATCTCTCTATGTATTGACATGAATTGTTCGTTTTTAGGGTAAAATGCATCCCTGGATATTACAGAAAAAATATCAGAGGACAAAATGAACCATGGTGCTTACTCTCCCATTGACTAAAATTATTTCATTGTGTTTAGTTTTATCTTTTCCAAATGGGAAGACATAATAATGGCTCTCTGAAGACACATGCCCACATTTCCTCAACTGTGCAGAAATGTTCCAGAAAACAGAGACTGGCGCCCTAGTCCTCAGTTCCTCTGCATCAGAGAAGATAGTTCCTGTATGAAAGGTGAAGAGCATGCTTTCCTCTTTCAAAAGGTGTTTTGTCTGGAGAGGAGAAGAGACTGATTGAGGCTCCCATCAAGACCTTCTTCCAGCTGCTTCCGGTGTCCTTCATGCTCCTGGATAGTTCCAGAGGCCAGAGCTGGACTTGATGATCATTATTATGGGTTTCTGAAGTGGGCGTGGCTTTCTTGGGCCATGTGTACTGGTGCTGTCAGATGTGGCCAGGGGGTGGGAAGAGGCAGAGATTGGGGAGGTTGAAAAGAAGACGAGGCTAAAGGAGGGGAAAATAAGTCTATTAAAAACTCAACCTTTAACTTAGATACTTAAAATTCTTAATTTTATTAAGGCTTTCATATAAGACATCAAACTCCTAAGAGAAAACACCCTGCCTAGAATTTTTCTATCAAGGTATATGTATAAGATATGAAACTAAAGCTTTATTTGGTGAACTTTAAAAGGACTATTAGAGACCTTGATAATCTGTGGAAGCACAAGATGTATTCTGTGCATAACTTTTATCATTTCTACCTTGATAAAATAACATTGTTAGCATAGTGAATACAGTAATATTGAGTTTAAATTTATAATTTTCAAAATAATTAAAATGCCCTTATTGTGATTGTTATAATTTTATGAATTTGGACTAATTTAGTATGGAAAATGCTTTCAAAACTAAAGTATATACAAACCAATACTACATTTTAATTTATAAACTTTGTTCATGGTTTTCAAGCTATCATTAATGACCTTCATCGCTAGCAGTTGTGTATTAAATAACAAAAATACCATGTTTACATATGTATGAGCTATTTATATACTGGTTAAGGTAATATTGTTATTTGGTAAAGGATCTCTTAAGATTTTGGCAATAAATTCATATTTGTAATGAAAAATAAAGAAATCAACATCAGAGTTTTCAGAGAAAAAATTGAACATTTTGAATGTAATAAAGAGATGAGTATAACATAAATGTTTATATTAAGTACATTCTTAACTTTTAACATTCTCGATACTATCAGCAAGTGATCCTGAAGGTCCATAATATTAGCAAATTGTGACTTTCCACATACTGAAAATTTGATTAAGTTCTATGTAGACCTAATGAGTGAGCAAAACTGACTAACTAGCAGTACTTTTCATACTGTCATTGGTGTTTTCTAATCCCTGTCCTGGCAGCAGTAGTCTCTTAGAGGGATGAAAGGGTCCTTCAACATTTTGGTCACACTTTGGTATGTTTCATGGGGGAATTACCTGCTCTTGTGGTATGTATAAGCTGGCATGTTTTTAAGGACTTACATTCTTTGTAATATAATGCTTTTGCTATTACTTTAAGGGTTAAACATAGTGTAAGGATACCATTTACTTTAATAAGTGCTTGGCATTTACTAAATGCTCCAAAGTTAATAATGGTATATATTACCATCAGCCTTTTTCATTTTTTATTATAATAAAAGTTATGGATAACAGTTAAATTATTACTATGTGCCAAGCAATACGTACAAGTGCTTTACCCGTTCTTTTTGTTATTGCTTCACTAATCTTCATAATGACAATTCTTTTCATAACCCCCTTTTTACAGTTCAGGAACTGAAACAGAGAATGGTCCAGTGACTGGCCCAAGACTACATGACTGACAAGTGGTAGAACTAGGTTTGAACCCAGGAAGTTTGCCTTTTCTTTTTTCTTACATTGATTTCAGAGGAGGGAGAGGGAAAGAGAGATAGAAACATCAATGATGAGAGAGAATCACTGATTGGCTGCCTCCTGCATGCCACACTGCACACTGAGGATGGAGCCCACAGCTCAGGCATGTGCCCTGACCGGAACTGAACCATGGCCTGCTGGTTCATAGGTTGGCACTCAACCACTGAAACACGCCAGCCAGGCAAGTTTGCCTTTTTAATACATTATGGTTACCAGTAGAACTGTTGTAAATGTTACCAATTATTTCTTAGTAAAGTAGGAGTTCTGTGGACTGTGTTGCCATTAAATTATACATCTTATATTGAGAAAAAAAATGAATGGAAATAAGTAAAATGCCTTTAATATATGAAAATCTTAGGATTTCCAGGACATTTTACCTTTCTAAATACATATTTTGAAGTAATCCAATGCTGTTTCAATCTGAGAAAAAATTCCTCAAGTTAAAGATAACAGTTTTAGCTATATGTTGAGTCTGGATTAGTACATCATATAATATTTGACTGTGATTCCAAAGCAGTGGTAACAGTAAAAAATGTCTATTTAATGAGTGAATAAAAACAAATTTTCAATACCATGATGCACTTCTGTGTGGCATTGGACATTTCACTGGCGTTGAGTTTTTAGAACAGGTTTACCTAAATGCTCACACACTCCTGTATAACCTGAGTACCTTTAAACGTTGCTAAAGTCTGCCAACAGTTCTTCCAAGTTCTGAGTTTGGACATCTGCCTTTCTCCACCTAAAAGGGAAGGGCATGCATAGAAAATGTGGTTCTTAATTGGGGACTGGATTCAAAATTGTGTGATAACTAGTAACTCCTAGTCATACACATTAAATATTTTATTGTATCTTACAAAGGATATCTTACAATTTCATAATTATAAATATGAGCAACTTTAGGAAACTAAAATTTTACATATATGCCCATTACTATTTAATAAGGAGGAAATAAGAAAGAAAGAAAAATTTTGTATTATTTTTCTTATATTGTATATCTAATGTTGACTTTAGAGTATATGATTTAATGAGCTAATATCCCAATCTTAGAAGCCTCATATATTTCCTGTCTCTTTAAATCACATTTTTCAAGTGATTTCAATTTAGTGACCACTCTTTTTGCAGCCACAATGTTCAATTTAAAATTAATTTAAATTCTTATGATACTATAATATATAGTTGGCCCTTGAACAACACAGATTTGAACTGCATTGGATTCACTGACATGCAGATTTTTTTTTCAACAAATGCATACAATACTATAAATGTATTTTCTCTTGCTTGTGATTTTAATAACATTTTATTTTCTTTAGCTTACTTTATGATAAAAATATGGTATATAATACATATAACATACAATGTGTGCATCAATCAATTGTTTATGTTTTTTTAAAAAATATATTTTATTGATTTTTTTACAGAGGGAAAGGGAGAGGGATAGAGAGTTAGAAACATTGATGAGAGAGAAACATCGATCAGCTGCCTCCTGCACGCCCCCTACTGGGGATATGCCTGCAACCAAGGTACATGCCCTTGACCAGAATCGAACCCAGGACCCTTGAGTCTGCAGGCCGACGCTCTGTCCACTGAGCCAAACCAGTCAGGGCCGATTGTTTATGTTCTTGAGAAGGCTTCTGGTCAAGAGCAGAGTATCAGTTATGTTTGGGGGATTCACAAGTTATGCAAAGATTTTTGACTGTGGTCATTTTTCAGATTTTCTACATCAGTGGTATTTATTAATATCGACACTAACCTTCAGTGTGTGACTAAATTGTTTCTAAGCTTTTGGAGACTATGTTTAATTTTAAAAGACTTCCTTTCAAGAGAATTATTGCACTAAATTATGGTTTAATTACTTTCTCAAAGCCAGTAGTCCCTATTTCATTAATATGTAAATATATTAACCAATTTGCTGAATGAATTTTCAGTTGTTCTGCTTAATTATAAAGGCCAAAGCTTTTGAAACAGATGATCTGAACTTCGATTAAGAAAAATATTCTGTACCCTATCAAGTTTTTGAAGTTTTAGTGATGAGCCTCGGAAAGTTTCACTTTGCATGAAGTCAAAGTGGTGGGGGAAAGTTACAAGAGGAATCTGGGCCAAGAATAGGTTCAGGCTGATTCCTTTGAACAATCTTCTTAGGCGCTGCAATGCCACAACTGTTGATAGACTTTGGTTTTAGAAAATTGTTACTGCTTCAAAATAAGTAATCTCCGCATTCAGATTGCCAAGTCGTGCATGCGTGGAAGACGGTTCAGTATGGCCTGTGCATCGTCTAGCCTTTGTTGCATAGGCACATGGCCTACTTCACTTAGGATAGCTGCCTCACTCACTGAGAGACACCTGAAGTCTGCTAAGTCTACTAACATATAAATATACACATTGATAGTCACTGCTTTTTGTTTTTCATGATAATACATTATAGAAATTAGATTATGATGTCTTGTTTTGTATGAAGATATGATATATGGAGTTGTTCAAAATATTAAATGTCCTGTAAACATCAGAGCTGCCTACATATACAGTAAGCACATCTGGTAGAGCATCGTTTTGAACACTGACATTAGTTTGCAACTTAATCTGGAATCACTTTACCTAACTTTGCGTTCCAGAAGAAGTAGCTGATTAAGTCAAAGTGTTGAGTTTTTAAATGATATTTTTACTAGAAATAGAAAGCTTTGGATAATTACATTTGGGTGAAAATAACTGAATAAATGCCATCCACTTGTGTATTCATTCAACAAATGTGTTTGAGTTCAACTTTGTACAAGGCACAGCCCGTGGGCCTCATTTATGTATTGGATGTGTTAATGACTGCCTATGTTTTTTACTTGAAATAACATTATTTGTAACGCAAACCTATTCTAATAGCGTGGAGGTATATATACTGTATTAAGTCAAGAACACTAAGTTGATAAAATGCTTTAGAAAACATACATTTTTAATTTGAATATCTAATGCCTCAAGCAAATTTATTAGAGTTTCAGATGAATATATATTTTTGTTACTGCCAAATAAATAAGTAGAACATAGCTTTTGCTTAAACATATTTTTATAAGTATTCATTTACACTGTTATCATTATCTTAATTAGTAAAATTGGTTCTATATATGGTAAGTCTCTGAATATATCCATATTTAATGCTGTATAACATCAAAATATAATGACAAATCTCATCTGAAGATGTTATTAAAATAGTCTATACTTTCCTTTGTAAAATATACATGTAACATAGTTTCAATCACACAGTATTTTGTGTATGGTTAAAATGATCAAAGTGTATTATGTATTTTATATCATTTATTTTTGTTTGCATAAAAGACTAGAATAGTAACATTGTATCATAAATGTCAATAACAATAAAGTATAATTTAGTATGATTATATTAACTTCTTTCCATTTTAATTTAACCAATCCCTCTTCTGTTCTCACCTGTTAAGGAGACAAAACTTCATGAAAAACAGATTTTTACCCTTTAAGAATTCAGTTTTTATAGAAGGAAATTTATACATATATGAAAAAAATCAACAAATATGAGCCAAGGAAGGAGGGGAGGTCAGAAAACAAAGCTTAATAGTGACCATGCTTGGAAAAGCTTCATGGGAGACAAGAGACTTTTGCTGTTTCTGGAATTAACTAGCCAATCTATGAAAATTTATTTAGTACCTATTATGTATAAGCCCCTGTCCTACCTGCCGAGGGTGTTATCAATGCATATGATTCCCATACTCTGCACTTGAAGAACTTGGTATCTACAGATACTGAATGCAGTGCACAAACCAAAATGATAATTATCGACACTAATACAAAATGAGAAGTAAGGCAATGAGATATGTATACTATAAAATTTCAGAGAATTTACATTTAACCCACCATCTTTTTATTAGGCATCTAGAAATTACCAGGTACTGAGCTAATCTGGGTATTTAGTAATTAGAAACACAGATATGGCTATTGTCTATGTGGAGTTTACAGTCTAGATGGGGGGAAACTGACAAAAATGATGACAGAAGATTGGGTCAGCTTTCAGGATTTGTAAGGTTAAACAACAGAAGAAGAGAATGGCAACCTTGAGAAGAACAGCATGAATACACACGCTGAGAAACAAATGCAGCAGGTATTTTGGTGGGATGGTGTGTGGATCAGTGTGAACAGAGAATTAAGATTTGTGAGTGTGATTAGGAAGAGCTACTGATAGAAAAGAAGGTTGGGTCTGGGTGGTGTAGGTCTCTGAATGCCAGGCTAGGAAGTCTGGGCATTGTATGCAGAAGCAATTTGAAATATCTAGTTCATAACAATGATAAAGAATTATGAAATGCCAGGGAGATGTTTGAAGAATGTGTATGTTCTTGATTGTGTAAGCCAACTCAGAAATGTCAAAAGAAACGTCCATTGAAGGAAACAAAGATCTATAACTAGGTTTGACTTTTTGGAGATTGCTGGTATATGCTGAGATTGCAAATGTAATTACAGTAATAAGAACAAAATGGAACCAGCACACATAGGCTGTTCTGTAGCAGCATTTTAGACACTGGTGTTCCAGAGAGGTTCTTAGATGAGATACACATACAAAATATGATATGGTCAAAATAAGTTTAAGAAACAGTTAAACAGCTCTATTTTAGGACTTTTCCAACTTTTTAATGAACTTATGAACATCATGATTTTGGAGGAGACAAGTGGCATGTGGTATTTCCCAGACTTACTAGAGGACAGGACATATTTCATGGAAAATTTGTTAATATTCAGCAAAGCACACTATGGGAACACTGGTGTAGAAGTTTCATGATAACACGAAGGGAAAAAAAGATAAATGCATTCATAGGAGATGGCACAGCTTTTATCTGATGGAGATGTCATTAGGGTTTAAAGGAAGAAATGACAAATAGGGACATAAATGAACAGTAACAGTGAATTAGAATTAAAAGCAGGCTGTAATATTGTAACGTTTATTTTCTCACCATTCATCTCTGCTCAGAATATTAGTCATGAGGAAGTGCTTAATCCGCAGAGAAATGCAAATGCCTCCCCTGCACTCGAATCATTGCAGCTCTATACTCTGATGAGATGTTTTACTATTATGTAAAAACTTGACTCCAGTTTACCATGTTTTCTGGACTAAATTTGTAATTTTTGATGGCCATGACTAGGTATCTTGAGTCAGATGACTTGAATTTTATCTCTCCAGAAAGTATTTAAACGTATGCTAAGTGTGGGGCTTTCCAGACTGACAGTGGTCAGCCATTTGGACATAATGTGAATGTAGGACTACATATATAACACTGATTTTTTAAAGCTGGGGATCAGGAATCTTCCAGATCTAAATGTGGACTCCTTTGCTATTAATTAAAGTAGATGCAGAAGAAAAGGTTTCATTTGCAGAACTGTCTAGACATTCAGCAAGTCATGGAGTTCCTACAGACTCTGCCCTTGACTCACTATGTTGCTTTTATTTAGGAGAGACCTGTGAACCCCTTGCCAGAAAAGTCTTAAACTATATTATTACAGGGCTGTGTGCTCAGACAAAAAGGCAGAGATCACCCTTGATATAGTAGAGCATTATGTTCATGGCACTTTAGTTCAGAAGGATGAAGACAAGTGAGGATATAAATGATGATCAAAGAATGACAAAGGGCTTGCAGGGATTGAGGGCCAGGAAATATTAGGTC
Source organism: Corynorhinus townsendii (assembly GCA_026230045.1). NCBI lineage: Eukaryota > Metazoa > Chordata > Mammalia > Chiroptera > Vespertilionidae > Corynorhinus > Corynorhinus townsendii. The sequence goes on along the minus strand of JAPDVU010000010.1, from coordinate 19,248,653 downwards.
TACTAAAAACTTCTCTAACTGCCCACATGTTGACTCATTGTTAAAAATGCTCCCCTCAGAGGTTAGACTTAGGATGATACCTAACTAGCAATGAGAGATCTAGAAACTAACCAAACGCAGAGTAAAGAGCAGCTCAGGGGTGATATGAAAAGTGGCTTTTATACACAGCCTTTGAAAATCTTATTTAAATTGTTTAAAATATTAGTTGATGTCCAAACAATAAGCTTTTTCCCCACTTTTTTTTATTAAAATGAAACTCATGTAACACAAAATCAACAATTTCAAAGATTGCAACTCCCTGACACTTAGTACATTTACAATGCTGTGCAACCATTATGTTTATCTGTTTCCAAAACATTTTCATCACCTTCAAGCAGGTTATTTTTAATTAAACTTAAAAAAAACACTTTAGGTTCAATTTTTTTACAAAGTTCAAAAATAGCCCAATGAAGGAAGGATAGCCTTTTCAATAGGTGCTGGGACATCCATCTATAGGCATCAAAATGTTGAACTCAACATTACATCTCATGCAAATATTAACTCAAAATGAGTCATGGATTTAAATGTAAAATATAAAATTACAACATTTTAAGAAAAAATATAAAAGAGTGTCTTCATGATCCCAGTCAAGGTAGAGTTTTTTAGTCTTGATCCAAAACATCATGATCTGTAAAAGAAAAAATTGATAAATGAGATCTTATCAAAATTTAAAACTTTTTCTATTTTAAAGGCAGTGAAAAGGTATGTTACAAACAGGAAGAAAATAGTTGCAAATTACTTATTTGACAAATTAGAACATGTAAAGAATTTTTTTAAAAAAGCAGGTGTGAAAGGCTTCAAACTATTATTCCATTTATGTAGCATTCTTGAAATGGCAAAATTATGGAAATGGAAAACGAGTGAGAAATGGGAAAGAAGGAAGCACTTTTAGTTATACAAGGGCAATGAGAATGAACTTTGTGGTAATGGAAGGTTCTCCATTGTGCCAGTATTATTATTGGCATCATGATTGTGAAACTGTAGTATTGTTTTTGCAAAATTTTATTTCTCAAGGAAACTGAACAAAAGGGACACGAGATTTCTCTGAGTTATTTCTCACAACTGAATATGAATCTACATTTACCTTAATAGAAGTTTCAATTAAAAATATAGAATGAGTATTAAATGTCTCTCAAAATGGTAGTTTTAAAGGATTAGTAAGGAAAATGTCTTCCTGAAAATGAAATCACATTTTGAGATAGAGGCTAATAATAAACATGATGACTTCTTTTTCTTTTTTTCGCCCCTCATAGCATTCATTCATTCATTCATTCAGTAAGTCAACTGCACAAACTGAGAGCCCACTGTATTGGTGTTGGGACTGAGTAATCCGCTAAGGATCAGAGGCTCTTGAGGAGTTCATATGTTAATGGTGCAGTAAGCCTGAAACCAGGGGTATAGTCTACAAGTCTAATTAAGAGGCCAAAGCCATCACTAAATAGCTACATGACCATGAACAAGGTACTTCTTTGACCCTCCCTCAGATTCTCTGAACTGTGAAATCACAATAATAATACCACTTATTTCATAGGCCTGTAACATGCATTAAATGAAATAATGCAGGTAAGAATTTAGCACTGAGCCTGGCACCTAGAAGCACTCTATAATGTTCACTGGGGAGTAGAATATTGTATAATTATGGGGTTCAACTAACAAGTAGGAGGAAAAACCTACTCTCCAGAGACAGTGTCTTTAGGCAGATGGCTTATTTGAGGAATAGAGAGATGGGATTAGAGGGGCTAGCTGCCATTTGAAAGCATGGGATGCCATGGAGAGGAGTTTGTAGTTTATCCTGTGGGCTGTAGTAACCCTTTGGAAGTTTTCAAGCAAGTAAACAAAGGAAACTATCAAAACAGTTACATTCACAGCAGTGCAGTTAGAAGGTTATTGCAATAATCACAAGAGTACAAGGAGATAGACAACCAGAGAACCGAGTATATAATTCTGGGACTCTAAAATGTAAGTGAAAGAAAAGATGCTGTGAATGAAATAAGAAGGAATATTTGAAGTGGTTGGGAGGAGATTCAAGAAATTAGGTGGTAATGGAAGTCAATAAAATAGAGTTCAAAGAGGGAATTGTCAACTGATTCAGTGACTGTAAGTAGAATGAGAGGTGAAAAGGACATTTGGCTTTGAAATTACTTTTATTTCTTGCATTTTCTTTTATTTTAGTTGCAAAAGTTTCACATGCTTATTGTAAGATCATAATTTTTTTTCCAAAAAAAAGTTATAGCATATAATAATTCCACCAGAATACCTATTGCCTGGCACATTTATATATCTAATATACAGATTATATAACAGAGATATTGGTATATTCCAGTTCTTTTAATATAAGTGTTTGGTAGAAACCAAAGTCCGAATGGTTTTAACAAGTAAAACAAAGCATTGAAAGAATGTATTGAAGCTATTAAATGTTAGAGGTGGATCTCCTGGGCAGGACTAGTCCTCACCTTTAAAATGATGTCATCAGGGAGAAACCAAGATCGTGGCATAGGTAAACACCTAAACTGCTGCCTTGCACAACAATTTCAAAACTACAACTAAAAGACAAAACGGACATCATCCAGAACCACAGGAAGGCTGGCTGAGTGGAAATTCTACAACTAGAAGGAAAGAGAAAAACACACTGAGACTCAGAGGAGCTGCAGGAGGCAGAGGTACTGAGATGCGTGCGCGGAGAGGACTGCCACTGAGTGCACAACTGGCTTTCTCAAGCGAGAGGGAGACAAAAGCTCCTGACTGTGCTGAACTCCAGTTCTGGGCGAGACTCTGGGGACCCAGACTCATACGGGGTGAAACTGGACTGTCAGGAAAGAGAAAAGCACACTGAGACTCGGAGGAACTGTGGAAGGCAGAGGTACCGAGGCGCGTGTGCGGAGAGGGCAAGCAACTGAGTGCACGGCTGGCTTTCTCAAGTGAGAAGGAGACAAAAGCTCCCAACTAAACTGAACTCCAGTTCCGGCGAGACTCTGGGGACCCAGACTCATTCGGGAAGAAACTGAACTGTCTGACAGCAGGCGGAACTCAAGGGCAGCTTTCTCTCAGAGGTGCTTACAGCAATTACCACAGGACACAGAAACAGGGGCCTATTAGGGCAGGCTGATGGGAAACCAATGCTGTCTGCTCTGCTCTGAGACTCCACCCCATCCAAGTTGAGCACAGAGGCTTTTGCAAGTCTTGTCTCATTAGGGTGTCTCCAGCACAGAAGTTCTCCCAGTGTAGACACAGCTGATCCTCACAGCCAATTGGCCTGGAGGTCAATTCCTCCCAGTGATACCAACAACAATCAAGGCTTAACTACAGCAAGACTATGCACACAGCCCACAAAGGGGTGCACCAAGAGTGTCCACCTCAGGTAACTGGGAGGCCGACCCACTGGGCCATATAGGAAACCTAGCACACAAAGCTACCCTACCAACTCAGGGAAGCAGTGAAAATGCAGCAACAAAGAAGCAGATCACAAACAAAAGAAATGGAGAAAAACAAACGACTGGTTATAGAATTCAAAACCACAGTTATAAGGCTTTTGAAGAATATCCTAGAAAAGGCTGATAAATATAACGAGACCCTTGAAGATATGAAAAAGGACCAACTAGAAATTAAACATACACTGACTGAAATAAAAAATATTATACAGAGACCCAACAACAGACTAGAGGAACGCAAGAATCAAGTCAAAGAATTGAAATACATAGAAGCAAAAAACACTCAACTGAAAAAGCAAAAAGAAAAAAGAATCCAAAAAGTTGAAGATAGTGTAAGAAGCCTCTGGGACAACTTCAAGCGTACCAACATCAGAATTATGGGGGTGCCAGAAGAAGAGAGAGAGCAAGATACTGAAAACCTATTTGAAGAAATAATGACTGAAAACTTCCCCCACCTGGTGAAAGAAATAGACTTACAAGTCCAGGAAGTGCATAGAACCCCAAACAAAAGGAATCCAAAGAGGACCACACCAAGACACATCATAATTAAAATGCCAAGAGCAAAAGACAAAGAGAGAATATTAAAAGCAGCAAGAGAAAAACAGTTAATTACCTACAAGGGAGCACCCATACGATTGTCAGCTGATTTCTCAACAGAAACTATGCAGGCCAGATGGGAGTGGCAAGAAATCTACAAAGTGATGAATACCAAGATTACTCTACCCAGCAAAGCTATCATTCAGAATTGAAGGGCAGATAAAGAGCTTCACAGATAAGAAAAATCTAAAGGAGTTCATCACCACCAAACAAGTATTATATGAAATGCTGAAAGGTATTCTTTAAGAAGAGGAAGAAGAAGAAAAAGGTAAAGATAAAAATTATGAACAACAAATACATATCTATCAACAAGTGAATCTAAAAAGTGAATAAAAAAATATGATGAACAGAATAAACTGGTGAATGTAATAGAATCAGGGGCATAGAAAGGGAGTGGACTGACACTTCTCGGAGGGTGCGGGCAGAGACTGGACAAAAATCGTACACCTTTGGATGAGGACAGTGGTGGTGGTGGGTGGAGGGGTAAGGGCAGAGGGTGGGGTGGGAACCAGGTGGAGGGGAGCTATGGGGGAAAAAGGAATAATTGTAATAATCTGAACAATAAAGATTTATTAAAATAAAATAAAATGATGTCATCAGAAATCATCTCTTCAGCTCTTGCCTTTGCTTTCCTCTGTGTTTGCTGCTTGCTCAGACCAGCTCTCTCTTAATGATAGCAAAGTGGCCACCAACATCACTAAGCTTCAATTTTATACAGTTTACCAACTTCAATGGAAAAGAACTTCCCAACATTGCAGCAAAATTTCTGCATTGCTTTCTGACCGGCTAGTCTGAGTCCTGTGATCTCTCTTAAACCATCACTAGAGCCAAGGAGAAGCTGTACTTTCATTGGCAAGACATCGTCGATCTTCCGATTTCAAGAGAGGGCACTGTCAGAGACTCCTAAAAATTTTTTTTAATAAAAAATAAAAATCAGGGTGATATTATCAGAAGCAAGAATAGATTCTGGGCAGGCCCAAACAACAGATGGCCATGAAAGTAGCACTGGAGAACTCATGTACCAATCTTAATTTCATGCTTTATCTTGCGTTGGCAACTCTATTAGTATATTTCATTTTCTGTGAATTTCCTGATTTTATCAAACTAGAACAGGAAAATTATCTTTACAAAGACACTTGGTTCAGAAGCCAGGTGACAATAGATAATATATTAAGCAGAAAAAGAGGAAAACGAAGCAAATATACAATACTTTTCTTATAAAGTTAATAGAAAAAGAAAGGAGAAAGTTGGAGCTCCAGTTTAAGTAAAAGTGTAAAATGGTTTTTGTGTTTTTAGCTAGTTGGCTAGGGATCAATGAAGATTTATTTTTCTATTAAGAATTAAAATGCTTAGATATTTTTTCCATGTAGCTATTAGATAAAATGCTTTTCATGGTAAGGGTATGTAAATATACATGTCTTGGATTTATTTTATTTGGCTTTGGCCCCGGAGATGTATTACTTAACTGTGAGCCTTCAGTATGACCTTAACCTTGGTAGAGACCATGTTTTGTGGGAAATTGGGTTTAGGAGTCCCAATGCATAATGGCAGATAGATGATCTGAACATGAGCAACATGTTCTACATCAGGCTTCCTCCAAGAGTTAAAAAGTTGTAAGTATGGCCATTTAAACTGCAGATTTTTACATTTAAATTGCACACATTATGGTTCACAGAAGGAAAGTATTCTTAAAAAGTAAACAGTGTAAATGAGCTACAGCTTTTTTATTCAATCATGTGCTAATGGGCACTTGGGCTGTTTCCAAATCTTAGCTATTGTAAATTGCGCTGGAAATTAGCCAGGCAGAGGAAGATAAGTATCACATGATCTCAGGCATATGTGGAATCTAATGGACAAAATAAACTGATTAACAAAATAGATCCAGAGACAGGGGAGCATGGAACAGACTGATGAATTTCAGAGGAAAGGTAGGGGTGAGGGGAGAGTAATTAACCTGGAAACTTGTATGCATACATGCATAGCCCATGGATACACACACTAGTGTGGTGAAGCCCTAGGAGGGGTGGGTGCAGGGTGGAGGGGGTCAATGGGGAAAAAAGACAACAAAAAGGACATCTGTAATACTTTTAACAATAAAGATAAAGTAAAAAAATAAAATGTTAAATGTAGTTTAAGTTTTAACAAATGTTTGAATATTTAAAAAAGTGAACAGTGAATAAGGTTTTGGCGCTCTATTGTGAATTCAGGTCTAAACAATGGATGGAGTGTGTGATTCTGAACTTATTCCCTAATCATTCCTAGCTTTTAGGATAAAATTAAAAATCAGAGGTAGAAGAACTACATGATAATATCACCAGGGTAGTATTCACTGCCTACATTAATAAATAAATGTCAGTGGCATTGAACTTTAACTTGAACACTGAAATCCAGAAAGAAATGTGTCTTGTGTCATTCTGACAAAAAGAAGATAATGGAAAGCCATTGTAGTGTTTTCCCAACTGACATAATAAATCACGAAGACATGTGAGAGGTATTGCCTTGGCTTTTCTCAAACATCTAGGACATGTTTCAAGGATCTTTTGGAGGGACTTTCACCCACTGCCACTCTATTCCTCAACCAGAGGAGAAAAGGGAAAAGATTATGAGATGCAGTTTCATTTTCCCCAGGACTATTTCATCAAATCTGTGACACACACTAAGCAGAGTTAGCAGATGCCTGCGCCAGAGTGACAGATGACAAATGACGCCAGATCCACCTTTAGAGAAGAGGCAGAGCTATCCAAACTATTTTATATGAACATTTATATTGACATTAGTTAAGGGAATGGTTGGGAAAAAACCAGCTGTGTCAGGCAACTTACGAAGTGGAATCTTGGTCGCAACTGCTGCCGGTGCTCATGGGAACACGTCATTTGAAATGTTAGAGTTGAATCACATCTTTTTTCCAAATTCATAATTATTATTGTGTTAAATATAGAGACCGTGGAAAATGCCACCCAGAGAGGAAGGAGATGTATTTCTACATATAAGGCAATACTAGCTTTATGATTGGCAGGAGGGCTGCTTCTGACCTGGCTCACTGAGTGTGGTGGGGCTGAGGCGGGTATACGAACCATGTTTTTTATTTTCTGTATTCTGATGCTTTGACATCTGGGGCCTGGTTGACCCTGGAGGACTGCCCCTCTCGGGGTTACTCGATACCTTGAGATTTTATTTTATTTTTTTTAGAAAAATATTTTTATTGATTTCAGAGAGGGAGGAAGAGGGAGAGATAGAAACTTCAATGATGAGAGAGAATCATTGATCGGCTGCCTCCTGCAAGCTCCCCACTGGGGATCGAGCCCACAACCCGGGTATGTGCCCTTGACCGGAATTGAACCTGGGACCTTTCAGTTTGCAGGCTGAGGCTCTATCCACTGAGCCAAACTGGCTAGGGCTACCCTGAGATTTTAAACAATTCACCAGCCAGTGTGCTTTTTTAAATACAAACCAACCAAGGCAGAGCCCACACCCTAACTACCTCCTTTGTCAGGCTGTTACACTCCTGACCACAACCCATCTGTTCTACTCACCCCCGGGCAGCTATCAAACAACTAGGGACAGCCCCTACACCGCAGAGCCTGCAATAGTATTTAAGCTAGCCAATCGTAAGCCTGCTTATCCTACCTTGCCTGTTTCTTCCCTAAGAAACCACAGTAAACCTCATCCCCCCGCCCTTCCTCTGCCTCCTGTCCAACCCTGGTGCTTCCCCATGTGGCCCCGTGCAGCATGGCATACCCCCCTCTAGAGAACTGGGAGCAACAAAAAATCTTGTCCATGGCAATCATCTCATGATCTCTGGCCTAACAATGCCCGAATAATAAAACCTTTTCTTTTAAAAAAAAAAAAATAGGGGTGCTAGTAAAGAGGGGGCAGGAGTAAATGTTTTCTTTGAGTACCTGAGAAGCTGAGAGTAAAGCTATATTGGCTAGTCAGGTTGTCTCCAACACCTTTTTGTGACAGCCCTAGGCAGAGATTCTTATTTTCCAGCAGTTCAAGGCTACAGGCCTATCTAGCATCATCTGCTGTACTTCTGAGTCCACAACTGGCTATGCTGGCTAGGTAGTTACTTTTAGTTCATGGTCTTTTGTTATAGCAGCCTTAATAAATTAAGACATGGTTCTACTTGGTCAGCACCAGACGCGTAGCAAAAGCCTTGCTCTTCCCTTCAACAGTTCCTAAATTGTCCGTATTTGTTGGTTCTCTTGGAAGATAGTCTATTTTGCATCAGGCAGTGTGGAGTACTGGACAGAACAAACAACACACACACAAGAATTGTTGGCCAGCAGCCTCTACAAACACCAGCTCACCAGATACTGTCACAGTATGGTTGTATGAATTAAATAAAATGACATAAAGTGCTTAAAATAACTCCCAGCACATAGTAGCATTGAATACAATGCTACCTTCTCAACACATTCCTTTTCCTTTTTCCAGGGTATTTAATTTTCTTGTCCACCTCTGGGAAAGTAACCTTTACCTTTAGTTTGTATTTCAGGAGTGATTTTTGTTTGTATTAGGGAATTCAGTTTTTAAACCTTTTTTTTTTTTTTTTTTTTTTTTAGCCCAAACTTGCATCTAATATCAGTTAGTTGCTGGCTTCCTAATTATTAGAAATGTCTAGACTCTAGACTGTCGCATATCCCATCTTAGAAGTGAAATGCTGGTTATACAACATTGGCAGAATTTCTTCTATTTTCCCCAGTTACTATTTCAGCAAAACAGGTAGCAACAAAAACAGGTTCCACCCATTTTTGCTGATCCATGCTGTCCTGGATCTAACGGATACTCCATCTCTTGGGATACAACAGATGGAGCACCGCTGCTGGCTGATCTGAGTAGGAATTCTTCTGGGTCAGTCAGAAACCTGGCTGGGCCTTGAAAGATAAGGGTGATTTTTTTCTAAATGGAGTTAATGAGAGGGAACAGACTGTGTTTATGCTAAGATATTCAGGAAAGATAAAAAGCAAGGATCTGGGATCATTACATTCTCTTTTGTGAGGGGCCCTGGATCAATCTTTGTTAATGATGGCGCATTGACAACAAAACATGATAGCTGGTTAGGTAGTTACTTTTAGCTCAGGCAGAGAGAGGGTGGTGATGGGAACGAGGAAGCACCATAGGCTCCTGGAGAAAATTTACTGCAGCAGAAATGCTCTTCAACCTTCACTAAATCTCCTACCATAAAAGCTGTAGTTGAGGTTAGAAAGTGATTTCACTTCTGGATTCTAGTTTAAGAGCTTGTAAAAGCTTCTCTTTGGAGATTAATATCACCACGATGTAATCAGCTTTAAAATGTCTTTTTAAAAAAATCTAGAATCAGGGTGAATATATTCAAGTGGCATGAAAGTGAAAAATGTTCTCCAAATATTATAACCATTGATACAGATGCATCTGACTATGAACATTTCTGATACACAACCATCCTAATTTACCAAAAAAAATTACACTGAATATTAGTAATCCCAGATAGTTAGACAGCATTTTTTCAATTGCAAGTATCCCTACTGTGATCATTTGTATATACGGGCATGTCCATCAGCTGCGCTAGAATTCTCAACTAATGATGGCAAAGTTGGCCATCTCCCTTCAGAAGGTGGCATTGTGCAGTGGAAAGAACATAGGTGGCTTGACTTCCAGACTCAGGCGCTCCACTGAGTAGTCACCGTGGAGAAAGCCCTACATGCTTTGGGTTTCTGTTTTCTCATGTTGAATTACAGAGTTGGAGCAAATCAAATTTAAGGTTCCTTTCAGTTCTAAACATATATAAGAGAAAGTGATCAGATGTGCAGAGGTTCCAAATGGGAAGAGAAGGTACAGAAATGCTTCCTAGAGAAGGTAGAATTGGAAATGGACATTGAAAGATACATAATAGAATCAGGCATGTTGAATTTGCTAGGGGGTGGGTTGGCGGGGCGGGGGGTGGGTGTTTATTCCCACAAGTAAATATTAGGAAAACTGGGTAATGTAGAGCCTTTTAGGGGAAGGACAAGGGGCTTTGTATGGCTAGAACAGGAAGAATATGTAGAGATTAGATTTAATAATGCAGAGATGGGGACCATACAGAAAATATTTTTAAGCACTTACTATGTGCCAGACACTATCCTAAGCATAAGATACAATGGTGAGTGAGCCTGCGGGATAGGCAGGGTCTCCTTAGGGGATCTTGTAGTCTACTGGGGGAGATAGATTATTTAAACAGCTATGATAGGAGAGCTTATGGCAAGAACATCTGACCAAGTCTGGAGGGGGACAATCTTTGAAGATGTTATATTTAAGTTGAACCCTAAAGGTTGAGTCAATGTCAGCCAGGCATAGTTTGGAGCTTGGAAGATTATTCCAAGCAGCAGTGAAGTATCTGCCTTTTCTAACTCTTTGTATCCAACCAATTGTTGACTAAGTCATGCACCATGAGTTCAGTAGCTAATTGAAATTGGCATTCAAAATAAGTGTATTTACCACCCCTGGCCTAAGAGATATTGTGCCAGATATAGTATGGCATCTCTTCATTTTTAAACACTCACCAAAAATATACTTATGGTTTTAAAGGCCTCACAAATAGTATCTGTGAAAGTCCACAATAGAATGTCAACAACAAATTGTTCATTCAAACTTAGCCAAATTTTAATGAAATTAAGTAATTAAAAATAATATATGGAACATGAGTGGTAAAACAGCTTCTGATTATGTATGTGTTCAATGCTTGCCGACAGCCTGAAAATAACACACTTATAAATTTTAAGTTGCGAGTTTCTTTAGTAAGTTTTACCAGCTAGGAGATATAATGAGAAAAGTCCAATGGCTGGATTTATCTAAGGTTAAAGATTGTCTGGGAAAATAGAATTGATGGCAATTGTAAGAAGGGATCTAGGTTAGAAAGAAAAGACATAACGCCAGTGATATGGTGGGATGAGGACTGACAGTTCCAATAAGTCTTAAGAATGTATTGGGAGGAAGAAGGTTTATATACCCTGGATCAGAATAGAACCTGGGGCCCTTTCGTCCATGGGTCGATGCTCTATCCACAGAGCCAAACCAGCTAGGGCAGGTTCAAGTTTTTAAAGATTCTATCTGCCCTCCTATCTGCTTTAACAGCGATCTGAAGAGTCTGGAGGTGAACAGCCAAAGATGTGAGCCACGTGCTGAAGCAGATGAGGACACATGCACATATAAATTATCAAGGTCATCAAGATCTGTCTCCTTAAAGCATCCTTAGGATGGGTTTCCCACTCAGCATTGTCTCCTTCAGAGGACAGCAAACCAAATGTCCTAACTGAATTCAAAGAAAAGAGAAGAGGGGGGAGCTGGAAAAACCTCAATCACAATTGACCTTTTAGACCTAAAAAAAGATGAATGTGCTGTATAAAGGCTAAATAGCAAAGATGCAAATAGCAACCAAATGTTACCCTCTAGAGGACAATAGTATCATGACATTAATAAGACCCATAGCAGACTGGGAACAAAGGTCAGGTTTTCTTTGTGGGAAGTGATTTTTTTCTTGGCTTTCATAATGCAAGATGATGAGTTAGTAATTTTGTTTCTCAACGGTGGCTTTTCTTTCTGACTTATTAGTCACTTAATGCCATCTGTTCGGATACCAGTATTATTCACCCGTGTAAGCAAAAGGAAGATTTTTAAAAAATGTGACTATAAAGCCACACTATTTGATACCAGACTAAAGTTAACATTTCCTTTTGGGGTATATCTGTAGTTTATTTCCATTCAAGTTATAGCTGTAAAAAGCTCAATTTTTTCAAACAAGAATAAAAGTATGTAGAATACTTTATGTTCTCTTCTTTTTAGTGGAACCTGAAAGAGGAAAAGCTTAAGGAAAGCCACTCAAGGGAGATCTTGTAAGTTCACTGACACACACCTCCCCCACCCACCCCACGCTGCTTCTAAGGCAGTTTCTCCCAAAAACAAACAAGATTTTAGTAAAATGCAATGATGGTCTGTGCCAGGAAGGGTCCTTGGTTTACCAAATAGGATGGATATCTGCTTTCAAAGTTTCAATTTTTTTAATTTTCTTTTTTTTGGTTAATCCTCATTCGAGGATATTTTTCCCATTGCTTTTTAGAGTGGAAGGGAGGGAGGGAGGAGGTGAAGAGAGAGAGAGAGAGAGAGAGAGAGGCATCAATGTGAGAGAAACACATCTATTGATGCCTGTAACCCAGGTACCTGCCCTTGACTGGAATCAAACCCATGACCCTTAGATGCACAATGGATGCTCTAACCACTTAGCACACCGGCTAGGACAGACTTTTCAATTTTAGCCAAAGTTCTGACATGTTTCCAAACATTCCCATGGAACTTTATGTATACACATAAAGGTAAACATACTTTATCTCATATAGAAAGTCTTCCTATACATCCTTATGTCACATAATGACATTTTGGTCAAAGATGGGCCACCTATATGATGGTGGGCTCATAAGATTATAATGGAATGCAAAATTCCTATCTCCCCGTGAGGAGGTAGCCGTCCTAACATCGCAGCCGTCATAACATCGTAGCTGGCATTATGTCATTACGTAACGTCATAAGCTGCGTCACAGCACATCCTAACCAGCGGAAGGACGCAGGCAGTCTAAAGCAGTGTGGTGCGTCAGCGTGCAATACATTGCCGTAGGCCGTGGTCGGCAAACTCATTAGTCAACAGAGCCAAATATCCACAGTACAAGGACTGAAATTTCCTTTGAGAGCCGAAAACCGACTTCTGCACATGGGCCACGAAGTTTCAGTCGCACTGTACGTGCACGCCCGCATGTGGTATTTTGTGGAAGAGCCACACTCAAGGGGCCAAAGAGCTGCATGTGGCTCCTGAGCCGCAGTTTGCCGACCACTGCTGTAGGGTTATTTCCCAGGTCTTTATCTTCACTCACTGGCTCAGAGCAACTTGCACTCCAGCAAGCACCACACAGGGTAAGTGCTGAGCGGGGTTTTAGTTTTTGTTTTTTTATCTTTTATGTGGTACCTTTCCTGTATTTACAGATGTTCATGTACAGTCCAGGCGCCTCCAGTATTCATGCCTCAGGGACGTGTAGCCTAGGAGCGATAGGCTACCCAATGTCAACATTGCCTAAGGGTGCATTCCCCAGGACGTACCCCCTGGGGAGCGATGCAAGACTGTTTTCAATTTATGTATTTCCTTTCCATTATTTTTAATAATCTTAACCTAATTCTTTAGATGCCAGTAGGGCCCATTTCCTCTGCTTGGAAATTAGTGAAAAAGAGAAAACCTGCCAAGGTTTCCTTCCTGGGCTGTGCATCCTTTAGTTTTCAGTTTTTTCACAGTGTGAGGTGAAGTGCAAATGGAAAATGTAGCAAACGGAATAGTTTCATGTAAACCTCAGTTTATCACTGATGCATTACTCAGTCTCTGGCTTAAAAATGTCAATGAACATAGGAACTTAATATTAAAAAAAACTCTAATTCCTATCAACTTGTAGCAAGGTGATGTGTTAAGGTCCATTGGAGCTAGCATTTTAACTACACAAATTCAAATATAACTGATTCTTATCAACCACTCTGATACCAGGCATAACATTTTATATAATCTGTTTTCCTTCCCTACTGCCTCTTATAATGCTGTTTTTTGTTGAAGACTGTGGACATCTCAGGCATGTGTTTCCTAGGCCTCAAAGCTAAAATATACATGCATGAAGGTTAATGTGCTTTTTTTGGAGATAATTCCTTGTAAAGTCTCTTGTTTTACCCAGTAATTATTTTCTCCTTGAGGCTGAAATCATGAAATATTTTTTCCAGTAAAACTCCTTCAGTAATATATCAGAAGCTTTACAACAGTTTATTACTACAGAAAGAGGTCGTTTAAATTCAATCAAACCCCATCCTCACTGAGCCTCTTTTATGAAGAGATAAGCGAGGCTATTATAAAACATCTTTCCAAGTTTGGCCTTAAAAATAACTATGCCAACAAATAAAGATTTGGCATGGGTTACGAGTGTGGGTTGTGCAGTCAGAAGGTTTGAATCTCTGCTATTTTGTTTACTAAGCGAGGTGGACAATTAACTCAATTATCCACACCTGAGAAACGGGAGGCTCTTGAGCACTCGGTGGCGCTTGGGAGGAACACGTAAACATATATGTCATAATATATATAAAACACCCAGTCCAACAGCACAGCAAGCATTCAATAAATGGTAACGCTTCCTATAAACCGAGTTGTATTAGTTTTCAGTTGCAACTTTTTCCTTTTTTTAGTTTTATTTATAAAAATAGCCCTCTGCAGTATGAACTTTAGGAATGAAAATAGGAAAGGATACTCTTTAAATTTAATTTAAAAATCCAAAAGTTAGAATATTTATTGAATTATTTATTTTATTATGTGTTGTAGATGATTATACTACAATTACATATTGTATATGTTATAATAGTAACAAAATTGTATATTTTATTGTATATTTATACATGTAAATTGTTTTATTTAGCTTCCAGCCATGCATTAGTATTTCATTTCTAAGTGGTTTCTCGTAAGTCAAATGACATCCGTTAATGAAAACTTCATAATACATATATTACAACATTTAAGATTTTTCTGGCCATAGAATAGTAACATAAAGTAATAATCACCTGTGACCAAACTTATACAAATTTCAAATAGATGGTTGTTCAATATATTAATGAAGTTTTATATAGAACCATTGAAACTTTGAATTTACCTAAAGTCTCATTATTCCTGTGGTAACCTGTGCTGCCTACAACCAGCAACAGGTCAGGAAGCAAACTAAAGTAGCAATGAAGGCAGACACCTGGAGTGGCTCCTTCAGAGTTCTTTTCTGGATTCTAATTGCATGTTGTGTACCCACGCTGGTCTGCTTTAAAGGTAGACACTAAAGAATCTGGGCTTTATTCTGTCACAGTTTTGAGCAGGAGAACATCAGAAGAGAATTTCAGAAATATTCACCTGGCAGTAAGGAGTAGGCTCAACTTAGGGTTGACCAAGTAAAAGCAATCATTTTAGAGAGAAATCTCGAGCCAAAATCTGACTTGGGGAAATAAGCATGTAAATGACAGAGAAGGGACAATAAGGATATTTATCTCAGAAGTGTATTTGGCATGGATTGGCAGCTGGTCTCTGATTAATCTATTTTTTTCATAATTCTTAAAGACATATTCGATAATTGGAATATACTACAGAAAACCTTATATCTAATACATGTTTTGCCAAATACTTTCTTTCCTGTTTTGGGCTAAGAGTCAAGATTCTAAGTTTTATGATGTTGAACTATGACCAGGAGGTGTGTATGCCCAATGTACAATCATCAAACATCCTGAGCATAGAAAACTAGAAAGAATAATGGACAAAATATGCAACTTAATATTAGCCTAACCGAGTATATAGTTCCTTCGTTTCCCCTTTCCCATGCCACCACATAGGTGTTGTGATTGGTTGTGACATCCTTTGGGGTGCCTGCAGATGAGGGCCAGCCTTCCACTCAGTGTTTTCAACCTTCCTGTTTACTGTCCACATTATAACAGGCTCTTATCCCCACAACTCTTGAGATCCAGAACTAGGCATGTTTTTAACTGATTTTAGCAGTATGCTCAAATACCTTCAGACACCACATGAAGCCTTTGCCAATTTCTAATGTTGTGAGTAAAACGGGCTCTTAATTTTGTTTTCTGATAATTGCCATCTTTCTCCCACCTCTCTCCATGGCTTTTGCATCATTTCCATTTCCTTTTTGTAGACTTTGACCTCATTTACATTCTCAAATCCTCTGCTTATAAGCTCCATTCCTTCTTCTTTCTAACTTATATAATCTCTTACCACGCTCCAGTGTAATCATGTCTGTCCCCTCTTTATAATAGTTTATTAAATGCCATTTGGTTTGGGGCTTGGAGTACAGATTGAAATCAGTAGAAGACATTTCCTTCTTTGCAAGGAAGTGGAATCTAATTCCAGGTTAGGAATAGGAGTCTAGGGAGCTGGCTGTCCCCCAGGAAAGACAGAGATGCTGGAGACCAGAGGCAGCTGAATGCAGTCCTGCTGGCACTTCCATGGATGGTTCTGTTGTTGGCAGATGGTGCCTTAATAGATGCATGTTTACCGAGTTGTTGAAAATGTTGTGGGCACTGAACCACAGGCAAGTTTTCATTCCCCTTATTTCTGAAGAAACAAGAAAATATTTTCTGTGTCTTGGAACAGTGCTGCAAATCTCTTGAGACCAGTTGGAGAGTGCTACTCTGGCCTTGTTACTTTTATTCTCCTTCAAAGTCTAACTGCAGGATTCAAGAGACCATTCTATCTGTTTATCTACAGGGTGGGGCAAAAGTAGGTCTACAGTTCATATGGAAAATAATACAATAATTAATAAAGAATAATAAAAGAATAAATTGTCTTAAAACTGTGAACCTAGTTTTTCCCCACTCTGGTATCTATCTATCTATTATCTACCTTTATCTATCTACCTATGTACCTACCTATCCCATCATCTACCTGTCCATAATTATTTGTTTTGGGAAGACATCACCTAGTTCTGTCTATTTTTATTATAACTTTCAAATATTTTATCTTTCTTGGCTGAATGAAAAAACAAATACACAAATAAAGACATTATTAGTAATAGTAATTTGGTTTGAATTGAACTGTGATTATTCTTGACCAGGAACAAATAAACAACACCAAATTTTGCTCAAGCACAACTAGCCAGGGAAGCCTAAACAGATGTGCCTCAAAAATAGAGAGAGGGCGTTTCCTCTGGTCCTTCCAAGGGGAGTATTTTGAAGGAGATATTGGGTGATGGAGCCCAGGTCCTTTTCACTTTAAATACTTTGTGTATGTGATTTTACAAATTCTTTGGGGGAAAAATGGCAGCAGCATAGCTGGATATTCTTTCTCTTTGCCTTTAGAAGCCCCAGAGCAGAGTGAGGAGAGGACCAGCTGCTGCAGACTGGGCCTCATTGTCTACAGCTGGGATGGTTTTATTGGTTGTTTATTTTGGAGAGTGTGGGTTAAGCTATTCCATATATTTATTTGAATTTTATCCCCTCTAATCATCATACAGAATGTTGTTTCTGCATCTGTATTATTCTGTTGCTTCATACACACATCACATCATGTTCCAATGATCTGTTTATACAGAAAAGCCTAACCACTGCTTCGTGCAGCATGAAGTGTATAAATGAATGGTTCATCATCCTTAATTAGAGCATGCAAAATAATGACAGCAAAAAGCATTGTTTTTCATGGTTCAAGACTAATAATTGGGGGTCTCTCCATTCACATTTGACTATAAAAAGATGTTGTATAATTAATTATTAAGATATATGTGACTGTAGGCATTTTGTCCATTTTTCAAAGTGAATGACACAATTTGAAAGTGATGTCTGCCTCATCATACAGAATAGAGATTTATCAAAGAATCTCTATCATAAAAAGCAGTAATTTTACCTGAAGAACACTAAAGTCAATTAAAAAACCTCAATTCACATCTTGATTCTTATATTTTGAAGCTTTCTAAATGTGGTTGAGTTTTTGTCTTCCTTTTCTCACCTCTAGAAGAAACCAGCAATAGGATTAATATAAGGTTCAAAGGCAAGTTTATATCAAGTGATTAAAAAATACACTATTATGTAAATGCTAGAGGCCCGGTGCACGAATTCCTGCACGGTGGAGTCCCTCAGCCTGGCCAGTAATCGGGGCCAGCTGTGGGGGAGGGACCACAGGATGTTAGTTGGCCGGCCCCCCATTCGGGGCTGATCAGGGCTGGCTGGCAGGCCAGCCGGGAAAGTTGGTTGTGGGAGTGCACTGACCGCAGGGGGCAGGTCCTGAGTTGAGCGTCTGCCCCCTGGTGGTCAGTGTGCATCATAGCGACTGGTCATTCAGTTGTTTGGTCGTAATGGTCGCTTAGGCTTTTCGATATATAGATTTGTTGTTAGAATAGTTGAGTAGGCATGGGTTTTTAGCATTATGCTTTGCAAATATACCTAGTTCTTATATTTTCTGTGATGTCAAACAAAAGTTGTTCTTTCAGGAGGCTACTTTTCTAAAAAATATGTTATTTACTTAGAAAATTAAAAATTCAGAAATAAGAAAGGTCATGTCAACTTTATTAAAAATATCTGTACTGCTGTAATTCAATGGTTTGTATATTCTACCTGTAGTTCTCTACTCAATTTCACATTCAACTAGATATTTAGAAAAGTGAAGGCTTTTATTTTAATTTTTAAAAAGGTCATTATCTTTTAAAAAATATTACAAATCAGCCAGTCAGTGAAAGATAAATACCACATGATCTCACGCATTTATGGAATATAAAGAACATTATAAACTGTTGAACAAAAATAGATAGAGGCAAAGGAGCATCCAACAGACTGTCAAACTACAGGGGGGAAGGTATGGAGGGTTGTGGGGGGGTAAGAGATCAACAGAAGGACTTGTATGCATGCATATAAGCACAACCAATAGATACAAGACACTGGGGGGGGGGGGGAAGCGGGGAGGGCAAGTACCAGGGGCTAGGGGAGGCCGGGGGGGACGTCAACGGGGGGGAAAAAAGGAGACATATGTACTACTATTTGTAATACCTTAAACAATAAAATTTAAAAAATTACGAATCAGCTTAATTTGTTTACAAAATGGTTTTCTTTAAAAAACAAAACAAAACACCCATAGTAATTATATTAGGTATATAATTCAAACAGGGTATTTATGTTTGAAAATATCTTTACCAAGTTTAAAATCAGAAGGTATCATAACTAAGGATCTTTTTATAGGCATTCTTGGCTGGCAAATGGATTTGACTATTATATATATGCACATATTAATTTGAACATAAGTATATTGTTAAACTCATACAATATTTTTTTACTCCTGTCAAAAAGAAACAACAGGCACAAAATGGAATCATTTGTGGGAAGCCCCACCAAGACTTACTCCCTAATCTAGTTTCAGTTTTAGCCTCTCTCAGGAGTAGAATGTTAAGTCTGGGATTTCATCCTCAACACTAAGTTACTCTGCCTGATAAGGCTCTGTGCCTTTCCTAAGGGGAAGTGACCTTGCCTGAAATAATTGACTCTTTTAAACTACTTTGTTCCACACTCCCTCTGCCTATAAAAACCTTCCATTTTTTATAACTCCTGGGACCTCCGTTGTATTTGCTAGATGGGATGTGGCCTGACTCATGAATCATTAAATAAAGCCAATTAGATTTTCAAATTTGCACAACTGAAGTTTTGCTCTCTAACACCCCTAAGTTATAACCAGAGAAATGCTGTTTGGTTTTATTGTACAGATATAATCCAAGTGCAACTTAATTATTTTGAAGTTGTGTTTTGTTTCATTGTATCGATAGTGCTGGTGTAGAGGGTGTTCACGTTGTTGGTTCAGCCTGGTCCTACACTCCTCCATCCCAGTCGATGTGTGGGGATGTGCTGTCTTTACGTCTTCAGAAAGGGAGGGAAGAGCACTCACGGATTGCTCTTCTTCCCTTTGTGAAATGCTCAATGTTGCTGTGAGCTGGGAATCAAATTACAAAGAACACCATGATGATGTTGAGGAGAAAAAAAAATCTATCCTTTTAGAAGTTGAAAATCTGATACATTAACATAAGACAAATTAACTGGAGAAAAATTTGATTACATATGTACGGGAATTCCATAAGAATAAGCGATCCAAGGACAAGTCAGGCAATTGAGGTTCATAAGCCGTTCTGAGCTAAGGAATAGGGTAAGTACCTGGGATTTCAATGGGGAGAAAGGCAATTCACAGGAAATGGGAAGAGCAAATGTTTGGTAGACAGATGTTTGCCATGCCATACAGAGACCCACGCTCCACCACTCAGGTTCTTTGTAATTATCACTGGTGACAACGCTTCCTGGAACAGGCCCTCTATCTAAATTATTTTAGGCAGTTAAGGGGGATGTGAAAGAAAACTTTTCTGAGGCTTCTGTTTCTTAAAAACAAAAAATCCTCCTGCCAGAGACACATTTGAAGGTGGCAAAGTTTGCTCCCCTCTACCCTTCAGAAAAGGTTGGGACACAGAGTGTGGTACCAACACTGACACAACGTAAAACCCCTCCCAAGATCCTAAGAGATGATCCATGACACCGAGACAGTCTGGTTCCCCCTTTCCAAAATGACCGCTATTGTTCTGATCTTTTTGTCCACAGCCTTTCTTAGTCTCCACTGTTCCTGGTCTCAGTGGATAGAACACTGTGGACCACCCTCTTTTCTGAAATTACAATTTTGCCACGCATATGACTTCAACTCTGGCTTAAGAGGAAACTCCAAAATCAAGTTAAGAGGTTCTGCAAACAACTTCAGGCATCAGAAATGCGTGTACTTAGTTCAGCACAGAGAAGTGCACACAGTACAAATAGTAATGGTGCTATACACTGAGTGGCCAGATTATTATGATCTCTGAACACATAATAATCTGGCCACTCAGTGTATATCCTATATAATAAAAAGGCTAATATGCAAATTGTCCCCTCAACCAGGAGTTTGACCAGCAGGCAGGCTGGTGAACCACCCATGCCCCGCCCCCTGTCCAGGCTGGCCGTGCACAAATTCATGCCGGGCCTCTAATATAAATACACACACACACACACACACACACACACACACACACACACACACACACACACACACACACACACAGTGGCCAGATTCTGGGTGGTTCACCAGCCTGCCTGCTGGTCAAACTCCTGGTTGAGGGGACAATTTGCATATTAGCCTTTTTATTATATAGGATATACACTGAGTGGCCAGATTATTATGTGTTCAGAGATCATAATAATCTGGCCACTCAGTGTAGATAGCCACAAATATAAAAGATAGTCACTAAGTACAAAAGGCCACAAATCAGAAAATAGTCTTTGTGTTCAAATAATACTTAGATAGCTGTTCTTTAGACGTTGCTGTCAATAGCCATTTTCAAATGCAAAAAGAAGAAATGACCTTAAGTGCTTTGAAATGAAGGAGTGTTTTATTTACATTTTTAATAGAGGAAAGCCTAGGATAAGGTCAACTTTTGGTGTTAAGCCCAAGTTTAACTGATGGTGGGTCAAGGTACCCAGTCAGTGACACCCAGAGGGTGTCTGATAGGTAAGTTTGCAATATGTTATCCTACATATTGCTTCAAGTGAAACATATCTGAAGCTCATAGAAGAGAAATGATCTAGCTCTCTAATTTCTCAGTCCTCCAATCTTGTGACTGTGATAATTTAATACATAATATGCATATGAAGGTAAATTCTAGCAACATATAATGTGCAAGGTATGAAATTTTTAATGTCTTTAATTAAAAGGTTTTAAAATGCAGTTGGAACTGAAATATTTTCTGAAATATAATTCAATTATCTTTAGTTGCAAATCCTTTTATATGCTTAATGATGTGGCCGTTAAAAACCAGCATGAATAACACTTATTGTTTTGTGTTGTGAGGTAGTTCCATGAAGTCAGCTGAGTTGCCTCGTGTGACCATGTGGTCAGAAATGTTTCTCATTTAAATTGTAAAACGCTTGAGCAACATAGGATTGGGAAGAATTGCATCCAAATTAGATAGAAGCCTGAGTTTCATTCACAATGAAAATATTTTCATTATGTATTAATTTAACTTTGTATCCTTAACTTTTTGTTTACAATAGTATTTTTGTATTGGGCTTATTATTGGAGACGAGTCCTGAAAATTTGTGAGCTGCAAGTTCAAGCTGGCCTTCGAGGTTAAGTGGAAATCTTCCCGTTTTTCTAACAAACTCCCTCTCTCCTTCCTCCGAGTCATCCTTTCAGCACATTACCATTTCCTTAAGTCCCCTTTCTCACCAGTTCTTGGGCCAGCACTGTGGTGTTTGCTCTTAACCTATTGTGTCTTTGTATTTAAAGTGTATATTTAAAACATGTAATTGGAACTTGGCTATTTTTAAAAATTCAGTATAGTAACTTTTGTCTTTGGAGTATTTAATCTATTTACATTTAAATTAATTACTGACATAGCTGGTGGGACCCGTTCACTTACCCCTGGTGAAAGATATTCATCACTTCTACCATGGCCTCAACTTTCTTTTATGGATTGCTAAAGATTTTTTCCATTTTCTTTATCTCAGTGTTTTATAAGCTCTATTCTGGACATTATGTCAGATATAGAGATTGAAACTGTCCCATAAATGTTTGAAATAGACTTACAGACATAAGATTTAAACATATGTAGGTATAATTACTCAACATATATATTTAGAATCAAATCATGGTCAAATATGTGAATGAAAGCTTGCTAGAGTATGAGCTCTGGGATTTTTATGCATCATTTATCCCTTGTGCTAGAACAGCAGCTCAATGAATAAGCAACGAATGAATAATGGGTAGCAGAAGTAAGATTTTTTTAAAGTTACAATTGATATGACATCATTTCCATTTAATAAAATAGTATGGCTAACCAATCAGAATGGGTGCTGGGGGATATGCTGTACCTGTGTGCACAACGACTATAAGCCATGTGTGCTTATCCAGGAAAGGGAGAGATTGTTGAGTGGCTAGAGGAGGTACCATTGGAGGTATGTTTCAAAATATGGATTTCAAGTGAGGGAGAGGAGAGGAGGGTATTTAACTGGAGGAAATGATCTCAGTGAAAGTACCAGTGTGGGAATAAAAAGGGACTAATAAGCAGAACAATCTGATTTAATTGGAGAAATGGGAATGGGAATGTTTTTAAAAATATATATTTTTATTGATTTCAGAGAGGAAAGGGAGAGAGAGAGATAGAAACATCAATGATGTCAGAGAATTATTAATCAGCTGTCTCTTGCAGGCCCCACACTGGGGATCAAGCTTGCAACCTGGGCATATGCCCTGACCTGGAATCGAATTGTAACATCCTGGTGCATAGGTTGATGCTCAACCACTGAGCCACACTGGGCGGAAAAGGAGTTTTTAAAAGTATCTTGCAATCCATATATTAAAGGGTCTGATACTTTATTTCTTTACTCCTATCTAATATTTAGATACAGGACTCTTTTTGTTGCTTCAAAAGTAGAACAGTAAAACAAAAACTTATGATTATATTTTTCTATCATTTTCTTTTTCATTTTTATTAGATTAATTTAACTCAGTTTTTGGAAGTTTATTTTTAAAACCCAAATAAACCATTAACCTTTAATAAATAGCATTTATAATGTCATAATGGCACAAAATGTAGAAATAACTTCATTTGTTATAGAAATACTTCAATGTTCTCATAAAATCAAATGAAACCTATTACTGATATTAAAAAACTGCAAGAAATTGGTATATCCTGACCATGTTATCCTTGGAGCCTATATCTTTGGTTATATCTTTTCTATAGGGGAGATATAAAAACCATACATTTTTCATCTGGATGAATAATCAAAAGACTGGGAGGATCACCTTACATGCTCATAAATAAATCATACTAAGATTCCTTCATATGTCTTACAGCCCTCCTTGACCCTATTCTGACCGAGGAGACATTGAAGAGAACAGCAAGTCAAAGCCATTGTTTAGTTATACAGAAGGAAAGACTAATACATACTAAATTCACAGTTTGGCCCCTTCTTTCTCCTTGAATTTTCCTTGCGCTGTCAACTGGAACACAGATTGTCTTCTATTAGAATCTGGAAAAGAGAGATTTAATCACTGAATATATATGTATGAATATATGTATATATATATATGAAGGAAATATGATAGAAGATGACAAAAACATATATTTCATTATTTGATTTGAACCTTGAGTCTCATCATATACTGGCAAAGAATGCCTATAATAGATGAGGTAGTAGAATGCCATTCTGGCTTAAGCAATACACAAAGAGAGTCCTCAAGATTATACTATTATGTTTTCTCTCATCCAGTAGCACAAATGCTATTTTCCAGGAAAATAAAAGATAAAGGGATACTTCCATGTAATGAAAAGGCATATATAATATTAAGTCTTATAGTATAATAACCTAAATTCTTTTCTTTCTCTTAAATTGGCAAAATTTAACTCACCAACATGACACAAAACATGCACCTTAAAATTGGCTTTACATTTTTAAAATATTAATCATTATCTCCTAACGAATCTAACTTCTCCCTCTGAAGGCATATTATAATTTATTGAAGGAACACAGAAACATTGGAATCCTCCCCTTCATTAGTTTTAAAATATGCTACTTTCAATGATCTCCATAGGCTAATTTGTTAAAAGAAAAATTAGTTTAATACTTTGTGAGTGGAGCATGAGGACCGAAATTAATCAGTTCTGCACCAACGTCATTGTAGTGTTGGGCTAATTGCAATCATCATCTCTTTCAAATCCTTTTCTTATTTCCTGTCTCTTCCCAAAGCTCTTTAGCATTCTGTGATTTTTCACTATCATTTCATTCTTTCTTGCACCTTATATTTGCTACATGATAAATTAATATTTTTATGTAACTAAATAAATCCAAACTATTATTTTACAATATAATCCACATAACAATGAATAATAGATTTTATATTCTTGATGTATACTGAGTGTTCAAAGCCCAGTGTATGATTTTACGCTTACAACACTGGAATTTGAAAGTTAAATTTTATAAGATATATTTGTTCTGTATTTAGATTTTATAAAATTTATAGTTGATAAAGAAGATTCACATACCCAAGTTTTTTCAAACATACCTTAAAAATTTCTAATCCTGAATCAAGTATTAGTTTTTAAAGTTAAACTAATTAAAATAAAATAAAAAAATACTTTTTTTTTTTTTTTTTTTTTTTTGGTGCTGAGCAGTATTTCATTGTATGGACGGACCACAGTTTGTTTATCCATTCATCCAGTGAAGGAAATTACAACTATTTCCAGTTTTTGGCAATTATAATAGTACTGCTATAAATACTTGTGTATATGTTTTTGTGTGAACCTAATATTTAATTCTTCTAAGGTAGATATCAAAGAATGGAAGTCCTGAGTCATGTGGTAAATCTATGTTTAACTTCATAAAAACTATCGCATAGTTCTGCAGAGTGGTTACATTACTTTGCATCCCCAACAGCAGTATACCAGTGTTCTGAATGCTCTGTATTCTTGCCAGCCTTGGTATGGTGAGTCATTTTAGCCATTCTCATGTGTGGTGTGTGCATTTCCCTCTCATTTAGTGATGCTGAACCTCATTTTGTGTGTTGAATTACCTCTTACATATCTTCTTTAGTGAAGTCTCTATTCAGATATCTACATGTGTTTTAGAATTGATAACCTGTATTCCTGTAGGAAATAACTTTGTTTACTAGAGTACAGGGGTTCCTTTGCCTTTGGTCTTATAGACTTAATTTCCAGGGTTACTTAGGTCATCACCCTCTCCCCATCTCAGGTGTTTCATACATTTCATTCCTCCAGTGAGATGTTTCATATAATTATAAACCTGTTAAAATATAAACAGGTATATATCAGGATTTATTTGAGCAAAATCTACTACTATAGTGTCTAACACTTCTGGTTAGACACTATAACAGGATCTCAGGGACAGATTTTACAGAGAAGAGGTGGAAGCAGATCAAGCAGAAGAGGTGGAAGCAGATTTTACAGAGAAGAGTTGGAAGCAGAAATTATCTGATTGGCTATAGCTTAAGCTGTTGCCTTATTTGGGAAAGCCTAGTAGGCTGTTTGGATTGGTTATCCTTAGGTTTTGATTTCTTAATCTTGAAGCATTTCAGGCTTAGGTTTTGGTTTGCTTTCATAGACTACTAGAGGCCCAATGCACGAAGTTCGTGCAATGGCCTTGGCCCTGCCGCTGCGGTGGGCACCTCTGCCTCAGCCCCCCCCCCACATCTGCCTCAGTCCCTGGCCACCACCCATTGCCTGCCGCCAGCGTCCAGGGCCTCTGCTGCCTCTGCATCAGCCCCCCGCCTACTACTGGCTTTGTCGGGAAGAAAGGATATTCTGAAGGATGTCCGGTCTAATTAGCATATTACGCTTTTATTATTATAGATTAAGGTAGTGGTCGGCAAACTGTGGCTCACGAGCCACATCCGGCTCTTCAGCCCCTTGAGTGTGGCTCTTCCACAAAATACCACGTACGGGCGTGCATGTACAGTGTGATTGAAACTTCGTGGCCCATGTGCAGAAGTCGGTTTTTGGCTCTCAAAAGAAATTTCAATTGTTGTACTGTTGATATTTGGCTCTGCTGACTGGTGAGTTTGCTGACCACTGGATTAAGGTATTAAAGCCACCTCAGTCTAGTGGCCTCCTTGTGTAATTAATTTAACAATTCAGATAGATTGTTTTGTCATCATCAGCATTTCATTCTGAGATCTTGGAACTGCCTAAATTACTTTGTAAAAATTGGCATACATTAAGGTTCATTCTTTGGGCTGTAAAGTTCCATGAATTTTGACAAATACATAGCATGATATATGCCTACCAATACAGTATCATAAGGAATAGTTTCATCACCTTAAATAAACCCTCTGTGATTCAGCCATTCAATCCTCCCCCCACCAATAGAAACCCAACTACTGATCAGTTCACTATCTTAGCTTTACCTTTTCCAGAATATCATATACTAATCTGGATCATAATGTATATAACATTTTTGGACTGGCTTTTTTCTTTTTTTTTTTTTTTTCATTTAGCAATTTGTATTTAAGGTTCATCCAAGTCAGTTTTTGACTTGACAGTACATTGCTTTTTATCATCAAATAGTATTCTATGGTATGGTTATACCACACTTTATTTTTCCATTTATCTCTTAAAAGACATCTTGGTCACTTCTAGTTTTGGACAATTATAAATGAACTAGATGCCCAGTTCATGAATTCATGAACCAGTGGGGTCCCTTGGCCTGGCCTGTGGGATCAGGCCAAAACCGGCTCTCCGGCATTCCCTGAGGGGGGTCCCAGATTGCGAGAGTGCACAGGCCAGGCTGAGGGACCCCACCAGTGCATGATTGGGGAGGGGAGGGACGTGGGAGGTTGGCCAGCTGGAAAGGGACCGCGGGAGGACTCCAGGGCGTGTCCGGCCCATCTCGCCAGTCCCAATCAGCAGGACGCCAGTAGCAAGCTAACCTACCAGTCAGAGCATCTTCCTCCTGGTGGTCAGTGCACGTCATAGTGAGTGGTTGAGTGGCCTTAGCATATCATTAGCATATTGTGCTTTGATTGGTTGAATGGATGACTGGATGACCGGACACTTAGCATATTAGGCTTTTATTATATAGGATATGTTATGAACATTTGGATGAAGGTTTTCTGTGGACATATCTTTTTAAATCAGTTGGGTAAATAGGAGTACAACTCTAGATCAAATGGTAAGGCCATGTTTAGCTTTGAAAGACACTGCCACATAGTTTTCAGAGTGGCTGAATCATTTTGCATTCCAGGCAGAAATTGAGAGCTCCTGCTGCTCTGCATCCTCACAGGCAATTAGTATTATCAGTATTTTGGGTTTTAGGGTGGAAATCTAACTTAATATGACCGCTGTCCTTATTAAATGTGAGAGCGACATTAGAAATCCATGCACACAGATAAAAAACTGTGTGAGGGCACAGTGAAAAGACAGCCATCTGCTAGCCAAGGAAAGAGGCTTCAGGAAAATCCAAAGCTGCCAACATCTGTTCTTGGAGTTCCAGCTTCTAGAATCATGAAACCACCCAGTCTGTAGCATTTTGTTTTGGCAGCCTAGCAAACTAATGGACTAGGTTTCATATATTTTCTCCTAGTTTTATATTTTTGAATTTGATATTTAGATCTGTAATCTATTTTGAGTAAATTTTGCTGTGAGGTCTGTCTCTAGGTTCATCGTTTTGCATATGGACGTGGAATTGTATCAGCACCAATTATTAAAATGACTCTTCTTTTCCCATAGAATTGCTTTTGCACCTTTCTCAAAGTTGGCTATTTTTGTGTGGAATCATTATTTTTATACTTAAATAAATTTGAATTAAAATTTTAAAGTATTATCTGAAAATATGGCAATGATCCATATAGCTCAATATCTCTATATATAAAAGCCTAAGCAACCGTTAACAACCTGTCGACTGAATGACCGGTCGCTATGACATGCACTGACCATTAGGGGGCGGATGCTCAACACAGGAGTGCCCCCTGGTGGTCACTTCCCTCCCACAGCCAACCTCCCATTGCTGGCCAACCTCCCACGGCCCCTCTCCCCAGCCGGCTGGCCAACCTCCTGCGGTCCCTACCCCTGGCCGGCCCCAACGGCTCTGATTGGGACTGGACAAGATGGCCCCCCAGTGGCCCCGATTGCCGGCCAGGCCGAGGGACCCTACCCATGCATGAATTTGTGCACTGGGCCTCCAGTCAACTATAAAGCGATAGACTGATCTATATAACTTATTGAATCTTTTATCTCCATCTTAAAATTTTTTTAATAGATGAGGTCAGACTGATCTGACCTCAGGTCCAATCTTACGCTATTACAAAGTCCTTACTTGAGAGACTTCATGGGGCAAGCTGCCCTCCCTACACTAGACTCAATGGGTGCACAGCCAGTCATGCCAGTCATGTTGTCTCTGAAGGGGCTTGCAGTCAAGGACTCCCAAACCCCCAGTCCTGCATTTATCATATCTATACATGTTCAGCAATGCAAAAACTTGAGCATGTTATACTACCTTAGATCATATTTTATCCTTCCTTTTTCTTTGACGCTCCAGACTCCATCTGGTTAAGCAAACATTCTTGTGGTTTGAAATTCATTTTCCTCACATTTGAGGTGAAGACATTTTTAAGAATTCTCAGGAAATTAGTGGCACACTTATTTTCAGAAGTGAATTTCATTTGCATGTTATGAAACTTATACTATATTCACTTAAAGTGCAAATAGACTTGTTTATAATTTTGCTTTCATTTACTTCCAGGATCTCTGAAGTTGCTGCTTAAGGAAATCTTACGATATTTGTAAGATCATTTGTCTTTGTCATGTCAAGTTTCTCATGGCTATGAGGTTTGCAACTATTTGCGTTTTTCCCAAAAATTTTACAGAATTTTCAGTTAAATTTACTTAGAGAATATTTTTTCCTAATGCTTCAGCAGATTCACACACCAGCTGCTGGGCTCTTCTTCAAACTGTATAGTAACATTAAGGTCCAGGTAAAGTACTGTTCAGGTTCACTCTATATACCAGGCCCAGAGTTTGTCACTTATAATGAAAACATTAGCTTCCATAGATTGTAAGTATTGATTTCATCATCATCATTGAGTAGAATCTATAATACTTAAAAAGCTGTTATATGTATTTATCCAGCTGGCACCTGCATACATGAATACGCATTTCCAAATGGAAACACATTTGCAAATTCATTACTGAACAATCATCTCTTTCATATTAAATTCCACAACAGAAATCATAGTAGATAAAAGGGCAACAGAGCCTGTGCTATCTGTAATGCATGCAGTTGTGGTTACAGAATGAGACTCTAAATGATCATCACTTAGCATTTTAATACTTAAATATAAAAAAAGTTAGCTAACACTTTCCTAAAATGTTGATAATCACACACTCACACACACACACACACACACACTTTTTTTTTGTTTAACTAAATACCATACCATAATAAAAGCCTAAGCTCTCACCCAGGCAATCTGACTCTTACAGCAAATAGAGTATTCCAACTGGAATGCAGTTGGTATAGACCTCTTTGGTTTTTCGTGGAAATGCTTCCAGTTGGTAAGATGGTTTCATAAAATAATTCACAAACTAGTAAGGAAGACATATATACAAATTTGTTAGAAGAGAAAGACAATAAGTATGTCAGTAGAGGTAATTGCACCGTTTCAGTTAAGCACAGAAGGGATAAGTTAGAATGAGTCTGCCTGGCGTGGTCAGAGCCCCTCACAGAAAAGATCATCCTGCTGAATATCTACGGAAAGCAGAAGCTTTCTAGCCAAATAGAGAAAGAAAAGAGGGCATTTTAGGAAGAAACGGCGTTCTGTGGAAAGTCAGGAAAGGATGAAAGAGTAAGATCTGATTGACAGAGTGTAAGTTCGGTATGGCCATGCAGAATGCATGTGAGAAAGGAGCCTGTCTCACTGAGGGTGAAACAAGGTCACAAGAAAATTCCAGGTGATTGCAATAGCATGCCATCACCCAGCAGTTAAAACAAACTTTGCAGATTTTGAGGAGGCTCTGCTTGTTTGGTTTTGTCTTGACATATATTTTTATTTTTTAAATGTGATTTAATTTATTTTTTCCCCAACACCATTTATCCTCTTTAAAATATCTAATTCAGTCAGTAGGCAAGTGCTCACAGAGAAAAGCACAGGAGAGTACAGATAAAGCACACTCAATGTATTTGAAGAAGGAACCTCAGGCTAAAGCTCTGTCTATATAATTGACAGCCACCTTAATTAATATATTTCAGTATGAAAACGGTATTGGGATATCTGACCATAGAACTAACCAACCCCAAAGAAAGACCTGGAGGCATGCACTCCAGAAGGTCCCCCATCAAAATACTCAGAAAATCTCAGCAAGATGATCCGGGAGAGCAGTCTGCCACACCATAGCCCCTGGAGCGGCCTTCTGATCTGCCTTTGAGTGCAATACTTTAATAAATGGAAGTGCAATCAAGGCTCCCCAGACATGACAGAAAAGCTTTTAAAAAAGACCCAAACAAATAAATAGGAGCAAACCTCTAAGGACACAGGGAGCATGTAGAGAGTAGCAGAAAACTACAGTAATACATTACTGGGGCATGACTTTCAACGTGATGCCCAGGCAGTTTTTTTTATTAGGCTGAACTTTTTTATTAGTCTATAAACTTTGGATAAAGTATTTAAAATGTTATATTGTCCATGCTGGGGACTGAAAGATCATTATTAAAATATTCATGGATAATACAAAAACGAATGTTTAATAGTCATTATTCCATTTGATTTATCACATGATTACACAGTACATGCTGTGTCAGATATAGTGTTAAGCATTTTAATAAAGAGTAATTCATTGGATCCTTATGGCAACCCCACAGGGATAGGTTCTATTATTTACATCTTCATCTTAGAGATGGAGAAACTGGCTCAGAGAGATGAAGTGACTTGCCCCAGGTCACAAAGCTAGTAAGGAACTGAGCTGGGATTCAAACTAGGTAAGCTGTCGAGTCCCTACCATTGATTGTTGTGCAGTATGGTGACTAATTAATACAAGCCAAAAAAGTTTAATAGCTCACCATAGTTGCTAATTTGACTTCACTTATTTTCTTTATGGTGTCCAACATCTGGGGAATGTTTAAAAATCACTCAGGTGCTGAAAAAGTTCTCAGGCATGTAAGGGTCTGGCAGTACAGATAACTTGAAAACCCTCCAGCTACAAACACCAAGAGTTGATCAATAAATTATAACAGCCTTATAAATACAGGTTGAACTGCTGAGAAAGGCAGGGAAATGGCCTTGGGCCAGAAATGAAGAAGAAACGGAAAACTAGGACAGGGATCTGCAGAGTTGGCACTCTCTGCGGGGTTAACAGCACAGGGGCTGGGACTTAATACATGTGTAGTGAGGGAGAAATGGGATTGAGACCCACACCTTTTATGTGCCA
Organism: Corynorhinus townsendii; assembly: GCA_026230045.1. Taxonomy (NCBI): domain Eukaryota; kingdom Metazoa; phylum Chordata; class Mammalia; order Chiroptera; family Vespertilionidae; genus Corynorhinus; species Corynorhinus townsendii. The sequence continues at coordinate 19,217,092 of JAPDVU010000010.1, read as the reverse complement.
ACCCTTCAGTATGTGTGAAGACTCAGGCAAAAAGACCTCCCCAAAGTTGTGGGAAGGATTACACATTTATACAATCATTTTGGAGACCAATGTATAGTGTCTCATAAATCTAAATTTGTGCATCCTTATGACCAAGCAGTTCTTTTGCCAGGTTTATACCCTGAAAAAAGTTTAGACCATGGGGAAAATCAGACATGGGTGAGAATTTTATTGCAATGTTGTTTGCATTAAGTGAAAACTTGGAAGAGAAGAGCGAATGAATGAATTGTGCTGCCTTCATATAATGGAATATACAGAGTAGAGAATGTCAGTGTACTGTAGGCATGGGTCATCAGGGATGGTTCTGAAGAGCTCCACTTTTGTGATAAAGACAAGTTACAGAGTATTTGCGTGATTAAATCTAAGTGCTGAAATGTAGAGAATCAGAAAGAATTTTTAAAATTATAATTCTTAACCTCAAGAAAAAAAGAAGGCAAAAGGACTTCGAATAATCCCTGTCACAGAAGCCCACAACACAGGATTGCAGATGGCTTCCCTTTGGCCCAGCACCTACCCTGCAGACAAACCCTCAAAACAAGTCCCACTGCATAGCAAGGAAGATGGAATGGTGGTTTTGTTGAATATTTCCCAAGTATTCTCATTTATTTCACCAACATTCAAATCGACTCAGTATACTAGTAGCTTACTTAAATCTTCTTCCTCTCCACACCGCATCTTTACCTCTTACTGGCCTAGCCAATTGCCTCTCTTTTCCTGAGACCACATAGGTGCATATACTCTCAGATTTAGGCAGTCACTTAACTCTCTTGCTTTTAATCTTGCATTTTTATCCCATCATGCTGCTCACCAAAGACTCATGTTTAGGATGTTTATATTTCTGTGTGTGTGTTTTATAACAATATTTTTCTCTGTCACACACAATAAAAAAAGTAAAAAAAAGGGAGTCTAGGAGGACCTTGGAACCAGCAAAATTTAACAGTTACTCTTATTTCTTAAAATAACATTTTCATTGAGATATGATTCACAATCCAAACAATTCTCTTATTTAAAGTGTGCAACTGAATGGCTTTTAGCATGTTCAGAGTTGTGCAACCATGAGCACAATAAACTTTAGAACATTTTATCAGCCCTAAAGGACACCCATTAGCAGCCCCCTCACCCTTCCTCTGCCCCTATGCTTCTCCTTTCCCACCACCCCTTCCCCTGTCTCCTGTTCATCCAGCAGCTCTAAGAAACCACTAGTCTACTTTCTGCTCGATAGATCTGCTTATTGTGGCTATATTACATCAGGGGAAGCATGCAGTATGTGGGATGTTATGGTTTCATTTACCTGGAGCATGTATTAGTACTATCTACATTCCTTTTTTATCACAAAACCATGTTAAATGAACATGCCACATGTTATTAGTTCTTCAAGTAATGGATATTTGGATCATTCCCACTTCGGGGCTCTTATGAATATTGCTGTTATGAACATTCATGTATAGATTTTTGTGTGGGCATGCGTTTTGTTTGTTTGTTTGTTTGTTTTTAGTATATACCTAGTAGTGGAATTGCTGTGTAATATGATAACTTGGTATTTAACCCTATGATGAACTGCCAGACTTTTTCAAATTGGCTGCACCCTTTACATACACCCCAGCAGTGTACCAAGGTTCCAATTTTTACACATCTTTGCCAACACTTATTGTCTATGTTTTATTTTATTACAGTATTAGAGGCCCGGTGCACGGATGCACCGGTGAGGTCCCTCAGCCTGTCTTATGGGGATTGGGCCGAAACCAGCTCTCTGACATTCTCTGAGGAGTCCTGGATTGCGAGAGGGTGGTTCTCAGGTGACACACCACAGAATTGGGCTTCCTCCTCTCTGGTTCTGGGTGTATCATCCGAGAACCACAGCTGCCAAGTTACCGCAGCTCGGCAGCTCCTGAGTTGAGTGTCTGCCCCCTGCTGTTCAGTGTGCGTCATAGCTACCGAACAGTCGGATGGTTGCTTAGGCTTTTATATATATAGATAGCCATACTAGTGGATATAAGTAGTATCTCGTTGAGATTTAAAAATTATTTTTTCATTAAAATTTTTTTTTAATTACAGTTATATTTAATACTATTCTGTATTAGGGAGACTATTTTAAAATTAAATATCAGTGAAATACAGGAGGTTGATCATGTATCCTTGTTCTCTACTTAAATTTTGAAATATTCTTACTGTTTGCTACATTAAGACAAGTTTTTGATACAATGCCATTTTCTTAATGAAGTGAAAATAAGAATAAAAATGTTTTTTGTTTGATAATAATTTTGGCAAGCAGAGTCATCAGGAATGCTGAGAGTAAGGAAGAACCATCCTAACATATATGAAATCTTGGGTTCAGTGACAATGACTTTATATTAAAATATGCATAGGGATATGACTGTCCAGAGCAGCATTTACACATGAAGGGATTTTACGATACATTTTAAAAAAGAGATGTAGCAGAAAACATCTGTCATCAATTTTAGTCCATTGGTTTTCACTGACCACTGACAATTGCTTACTCATGTTTCAGGCTCAGGCTGCAAGATGAATAACCCTCCTTAAAAAAATAAAAGAAAGAAAAAAAAGTAAGAGAAAAAGAAAAGTGGCAAATTGAAGAGGATAGACTCAGGAAACACATACAGGCAAATCAGTGCTGTTATCTTATTGAAACACTATATCTAAATACTTGACAAATACTTAGAATCTACTGAACAAAACTACTAGAGTTTACTACACATGTAAAAAAGGGGATTTAAATGTAAGTGATTGAGAAACTGGTTATTGGATATGCCTAATGAATTACCAGCACTTATTTATTCTTTCTTTAATTCATTTATTCTATACCTATTTGTTCATTCATTCGTTCATTCATTCACTCAATTTTTGGCTTCCAAATCTTCCCAGGCAAAGTTAGCAAGTTTAACTGCTATTACTCATGACCTCATCATAAATCTTTTGTGGTATATGTCAGTGTGATTCCCTGACATGTGTAGAAGCTTAGCGTATGCTTAGCCATCATAGAATTCTCTATCGCAGAGTTTCAAAACCTATTGAGGATTGGAGGATGAGTATTACCCTTCGGAAATGGACCAACATTGACTTTGGAAGGAGAGAATTTGCTGACTACTTGGGGTGTTATAGTATCCAGTGTTTATTTGCAGAGAGTTTTCTTCCTTTACTTATTTTTTTTGTTTTAATTCCCTCTGGGCAGTGCAGGTTCCACTCATTCTTCTTAAATGCACACTTAACCTTTAGTGCTGGGGTGTTGTGACGTGCGCGTTATGGCTGAGCATTAGCTGGCATGTGCAGAGATGCGTGCTGGAGAAGTAGGTCCCATGTTCCTTATTCCTTGATAGTTGGTTGGATGGGAGCAGGAGCACATCCTGTCTCAGGCAGAGTGCCTGGTTCCCCACCCTGCACACCAAATAGAACTGTTTTTCCTTACCAAGTCATCTTTTGTTTGCTTAGTCCCTCTTATTTTCTCCTTTTCAATAAATCCAGTGTCATGTTACAGTATTTTGTGACAATTTCTCATTGTCCAAGTTATTTATCTTCTTAGCAAAGACTCTCACTTATTGGGATGAAAAATTAAGACAGTATTATTTTGGATAGTATAAGAAAAAGCATGTCAGGCTTAACAATTTATTGATAATATCAAAGGTATCTACACAGTTTGGCATCTGTAGATTTCCTTCAAGTGATTCATGATGTAATGCAAATAAACATGTTATGAAGTTATTGACATAAAGTATTTTAGATGCTTATTGCTTATAAATATCCCACATATTAAAAATTAAATATTAAAACCTATTTAAATGTGGAAATTAAAGAGGTATGTCACTTGAGAAGGCTGGGATTTCACAAGCTGGCAGCATCTTTTGGGTTCATCTCATTCTCAAGGAATTGATAGCAATGGTGGTGATAATTATTATGGTACTAGAGGCCTGGTGCACGAATTCATGCACAGGTGGGGTCCATAGGCCTGCCAGCAATCAGGGCTGATTAGGGCCAGGCTGAATGGGGCCTGCTGGCAGGGGGGAGGAACCACAAGCCAATCGGGGCCTCCTGGCTGGGGGGAGGGATGGGGTGCGGAAGGTTGGCCACCAGCCCTGAGGAGGGATCTGGCCAACTGCCCCCCTGGGAAAGGGGCTGCGTCTGCCACCACTCACCCCCAATTCTCCAACCAAGCTCGGGGCCCAAAGGCCCCGGCGGGGTTGGGAGAGGCAGCGATGGTCATAAGGATGGGCGCAGAAGGAATGGACACTTGGCGTCAATGCCTGGCTGTGGGAGGTCGGCTGTGGGAGTGCACTGACCACCAGGGGGCAGCTCCTACATTGAGCATCTGCCCCCTGGTGGTCAGTGCACTTCATAGTGACTGATTGACCAGTCATTCCAGTCGTTTCAGTCGTTCGGTCGTAACAGTCACTTAGGCTTTTATATCTTACCTAATAATAGAGAAATATGTAAATTGACTATAGCTCTGCTATGCCCACAGCCAATCAGAGTGAGTATGCAAATTAACCCAACAAGGATGGAAGTTAATTTGCATACATACCTGGGTCCCAGGAACCTTCTTGGCACCCAGGTCACTCCCAGCTGGCCATCGGAGGTGGGGAGGGGGCCTTCCCAAACCTAAAGCCTGGGGCAGAGACTTTAGGCTTGGGAAGGGGCCGAGCCTGTGACCAAACCCAGACCATCCTGAAGTCAGCACTGGGTTGCCCAACTGCTGCCTGGAAACCCAGCACTGACTGCCCAGGTGGCTGAGACCCAGAAAGTGAGTCAGGGTCTGATCTGCAGCCTCAGTGGAAGCTGTTGATCAGTGTACTTACCTCTCTCTTTCTCTCCTTCTTTCTTTCTGATCTTCACCAGCAGCCAGACTTTTTTTTCTCTCCTGGCCTCCCTGGGGCTGCTGTTAAGCCCCACCTCTTTGATCAGGCCCAGAGATAGGCCTGGAGATGCTGACTGGCATAGGAACCGACCAGTCAGAACCAAAGGTGGGTGCTGTGGGGAACCAATGGCTGCTGAGGAGGCGGAGATTTTGATGCTGATGGCATAGGAACCAACCAATGAGAACCAAATCTGGGTGCTGTGGGGAGCCAATGGCTGCCTAGGGGGCAGAGCTTTTTGACGCTGGCATAGGAACCGACCAATCAGAACCAAATTGGCCAGCAGAGGAGGGCAGTTGGGGGGTGACATCAGGCCTGCAAGAGAGGGCAGTTAGGGGCAATTAGGCAGGCAGGCAGGTGAGCAGTTAGGAGCCAGTGGTCCCAAATTGTGAGAGTGATGTCTGCCTGCTGGTTTAGGCCCAATCCCTGGGATTGGGCCTAAAATGGCAGTTGGACATCCTGCAAGGGGTCCCCAATTGGAGAGGGTGCAGGCTGAGTTGAGGGAACCCCCTCTCCATGCATGAATTTAGGGCCTCTAGTATATAGATAATTACAATAATAACAGTATTAGTACTACCCTTTATTGAATCTTTATTGTGTTCCTGGCCCTGTTATTGAGTGCTTCCTGCATTGTCTCATTTAATCCCTATAATAAATGTAGGAACTAAGAACTTTTTGCCTTCACTTTACAGATGAGATAGATTAAGTAGCTTTCTGAAGATGGCCCAGCTGGTGGCAAAACCTAGATTCTGTCCTGGGCTAGCACTCCAAGGTCAATGTTCTCAATGATTGAAATTGATAGGCTCCTAAATGTGTCCCTCCCTTTTAGCTGGACTTGAACCACTACTTAAGAGTAAACAAGAAAATACTTACTAAATTTTACCGGGGAGCTATTAAAAAGGATCAAATTCAGTGGAGACTTAAATGGCCCTTCACACATACTAAAACAGATATGAGCCATGCTCATGCTAACCACAAATCTAACAGTATTTTAGTATCAGTATCTTTGTAATTGAAAAGACACTATAATATGTGAAATGATAATAAACATTCTTGTATTAGAGTCAAAATATACTCTGGTTATCTTTTGAATTGTTTCCTGAAACATGTACTTTGAAAGTTTCCATATACAGACTATCCTATGGTGTAATAAGTTAATGTAGTATGAACCATAATTATCTTTCTTTTTCTGATAATTCAGACTTTGAAATCAAATTACATTAGGGAAATTTTTCACTCAGGACTATTCCATGTTTCCACTTACCTGCTTTATCTTTCCTGTCTCTGCTGTAGCCTCTTCACCTTACAGCTCAAAAGTCAAAATCCTGGTGCCGCATTGCGTTCTTTTTGGGCAGGTATTTGTCCCTGTTACCCTTTGGCAGGGTGAACGAGATGCTGGAAGGGGACAAGTATGCTTCAGGCTAGTAGTCTGATTCCAGGAGCCTGTACAGAACTTCTCTGCTCTCTGATTTCAATATTTAATTAATTTGAAGGAATTACAATCCTAATACTTCCTAATTAGGTCAACTGGCCTTCACCATTGTTCTCTTGTCTCTCATCAAAAACCATTTTGTAAGGTGCTGTGCAAGTTGTCTTACAAATGAAGTTAGACAAGGGCTTTAGTACATCCTATAAACTCGATTCTGTATATTTGTCAATTATGCTGACAGGCAATCCTGTAACACAATGAGGTCAAACAGTCTCAGAGAAAATGGCCTTTTCATGCTGTGCTGAAGCCTAAATAAATAAATAAATAAATAAAACAAAAGGGAAAGGCTCATAAAGGTGCCATGTTATGGGTGAAATGGTTAAATTCAATCTAAGACGATGGTTCCTTTTCAGATTATCTTAAAGGGACTAAATGAAATAAATTCATAAAATGTACAGCAATAGGATATTAATTAAATATCCTATTAAAAGATGTTTAGGAAGAACCTACTATATGACAATATACTGTTACATACTGTAAAGTATAAGAGAATTATTAAGATATAGTTCATGATTTTGGTGAGTTTGCAATTTAAAAGAGGGACCAAGATATGCATGTAATTAATTAAACAGAACAAAATAGAACAAAATGCCATGTGTTAGAGGCAAAATTTACCCTGAAAGAACGTAGCTGGGTTGAACTGATCTGCTAAAAGGTAATCGGCTCATCCACCTGCAATTTATTGAGTGCCTTCTATGTGACAGGTCATGAGACAGCCCTTCCTACTAAGGGACAATGATATCTGCAAACTAAATTCTTGACTGGTTTGCAGGGTACTGGATAGAGAATTAAAATAGTTTCAGATATGGAGTTAGAAAAACCGGAATAAAATCTGTCTTTATCAATTATTCATTGGGTGACTTGGGCAAATAATTTATAATTTCTTAACTTCACTGTAGACATCAGAGGGTCATCTTTGATTCTCTCTTCCAATTTCATCCTACAAATAGTTAATTAACAAATTTGTCTTCAGATATTTCTTGAGTACATCATATCCTCTCTATCTACACCAGTCCTAAGGCTGGCCCTCGTGATTTGTTTATGGATTCTGTCACCCAAATTGGTTTTGTAATCCTCATCTCATTCTTCCATTTATCATGAATGTTGCAACCAAAGCATTTTTTCTAAAACTTTTACCTGACTCTGTATAACACTCCTCTGCTCAAAACTAGTCACTTCTCATTGCCCAAAATATGCAGGTCTATACTCTGAACAAAGCATTGAGACCTTTAATGAGCTTTCCTCGCCTTACATTTTTAACCTCACATGCCAATCTTCCTCCAACCACACCCTATGTTTCTCTAACCCCCAATCTGTTTTGTGTTTCCCTGCCTTTGTACATGCCACTTTTTATGCCAAAGCTTAATTTTATCGGCATCCTCACTCTACCAATCCTATCTGAAAGACTTTAAAATGTTACTCTTCCTTTAACATGTTGCTCAAATACCATATCCTTTATGAAGCAGTCCTTGATGATTCTGGCACAGGTAATTTTCCATCATTAGTAAATGCACAACATGTTTTATATATCTATTGTATTAGCACAATACTTTTAATGTCATTGTTTGTGTCTGTGCCTATTGCCTAGACAAGACTGAACACCTGAGAATAAAGACAGGGACTTTCACCTTTGCATCCTCAGTCCTAACGTAATGTCTGCCATGGAGAGGCTGTGCCATACATATTTATTGTAGTAATGACATCAGGTTTGGGGATAAGTGGAAAGAACCAAGAAAAGGAGTTAGCATTTGAGGTAGGCACTGAAAACTTTCAAAATATTTCCTGAATTTTAAAAATGTAATTTTGGGGTATTCAGTGTATTAACATACACGAATGTATATATTTTTACGATTCTCCCATTAATATGTATTTTGTCTTTTCTACCCAATGCCCCCGTGCAGTGCTTTGAGAATAGTGAAGACTTAGCATGTTAATTATCTGATTTTTAAAAAGTATCCTACTAATGTCTCCTTGATTTCAGAAAAGTACCACTCTGATTCTTCAGTGCTATGTGGTATCAAATACTTGACTTTTCACCTGGGTTGTATGTTTAATTTCTTCTGGACATGTTTAAAAAACATAAGTAAGTACACCTTTGATCCGCAATGGAAAACACATGACAACCCTGAGCATCTCACTGCTATTTATTTAACTCCCCCTGGGCAGATCACTGAGTCGGACAGTCAAAGTAATACTTGGGCATCTTCCCACTCCAAATGATGTCTATTTCTGTTTACCAGTGATAGTTAAGCTCTTAGGTATCTTGGTGGATTTCATATCTGAATTATTTAAATGAAATCAATGATACTTTCTGGGATATTCTATTCTTATCTTAACTATTGCACGTTTTCACATAAGTATCTCATTTAAAATACAGGTAAAAAAAACACTGATGATAATAAAGAAACTATGAATTACAGAAATCCAGAACACAGTGAAGAAAAAGAAAGCTATACTGTTACAGTCTGCTTCAAGGACAGTTATTCCCTTCATTCTAAATCTTCATATTTACTTACATAAATCTTTTTTAGTTTGGTAGCATGTCATGGTTAGGAGCCAGGGAAATCGTCATTGGAAGCCTCAATGGTTTTTGTTTTGTTGTTTTTGTGTTGTGTTGTGTGTGTGTGTGTGTGTGTGTGTGTGTTTTCACAAGAAAGAGAGCTCTTGGGAAGAAACCTCTGTGTTTGTAGATCTTCAACTTGGAAATGCCTGCATGATAAGGAAGGTATTGGCTAAATTTGAGGAGGTCATGTAGTATCTACAGGAACACCGTTCAGTGGAATAGGGTAGCATCTGAGATGCAGCCATATAATTAGACATAGACATGATTATGTGTGGGCTAGGAAGGCAAATCTTGGAAGGGAGGACTGGCTTGCTTTGCTCTCTTCTTCCTATCCAAAGCTGAAGGGTTGCTCCCAACCCTTGGGAGTTTTCTGGTGGGCTCTCAGCTTGCAGTCACCGGGTCCACTTGCTCCAAGCCAAGTCAGATTTTCCAAAGGCAGGTAACTTCATTTTCGTGGCAAACCCTCAGACCCAAGCACCTTTTCACAACCCTGCCCTTCTCCGACCCTGAACCAGTGTAGGCAACGCAGGAGCTGGCGAGGAGAGGTTCCCATGGGGTGGTGGGGACGACCCCCTTGAGAACTGCATTTGCAGCTGCCATATATTAGCCAACAAGCACCAGATTTATATGCACTTTGAAAGAAGCCCCTTCACCATTGGCTTTTTGAGCAGCGCTGTCGCTAGGGAGCGGCAGGCAGGGCGAGCACAGGCTGGGGAGAAGCCCGGGTTGTTTGTGCTGTAGCCTGGGAGAGGGGCACACGCAACCTGCACTCTGCACGCGGACACACACTCTAGGCGAGGTGCAGCCCCTGGCCCCCGGCCGCCAAAGGCGCCCCCAGGTGCCACTCTGGGTGGAGCAGCAGCTCCCCACTAGCCTCAGGCCCCCTGGTCCCCGCTGCTGCCGCCCAGAGGAGAAAGGCACCGCTGCTCCAATTCCCGGGGCGCCGCAGCCAGTGCCGCGCAGCCGGAGCCAGGAGCCTTGGGGGCGGTGCAGCCGGAGAGCGCAGTGAATGAGTTCCCCCCGCGTCTCCGAGTTGTCTGAGTTGGCGGCGCTGTGCGGGTTACCGGGCTGTCGGCGCCCCATTCGCTTACCCGTGGCCGGGCCAAACCCGCACGCCCGGGAGCCCAGGCTCGTGAGCTCCTGTCCCAGCCCCAGACAGGGGAGAAGGCGGGCGAGCCCCAGGCAGAGGCGCGTTCAGCCCGCACTCTGCGTGGCTTCTGTTGTCTCCATGGCGTCCTATCAGCAATCCCGCATCCAGGCTTACCTGGAGAAGAACAAGATTGGTCCCCTGTTCGAGGTAAGGCACTGTGGAGGAAGGGGTGCCCAGCCAGAAGCAGATCACCCGGAGGGAAGGGAGAATAGAGACAAACGCGCAGGAGGGGCGCCCCTGTGGCTCCAGGTCACTGCCATCCCTGCCGCCAGGCCAGGTGTCCTGGAACACAGCGGGCTGGCACTTCCCTGCTTACCTGGGCGCAGACAGGTGAGCGCGGCAGGGCCCAGCCTCAGCCTGGCAGGGAAGTTTCAGCCATCTGATTGTCCAGCGCTCCAAGTCACGCCCAAGACCCTGACAGACTGAGGGAAGGTACACACGCGCGCGCACACACACGCTTTCTGGAATCCATGCTGTCTCGCATATTGAATTTTTAAAAATGTGGGCAGTAGTAGAACCGGGAAAGGTGGAGGGGGTGCTTAGCAGTGGAAGGAACACAGTTAACAGAAGGTGGAACTGGTAAGGAGTGGGCTTGGGTAGGTGCGGGTGTGTTGAATGAAATTGTCAAAGGGAGACGCTGACATTGGGGTCTGGCTGAAAGGAGAGCATGCCAGACCCTACCTGGATGAGGGGGAAACAGAGAGGCAGAGAAAGGTTCAGGAAAAGCACACACGCATTTATGGGAAGGAGACGTAGCTCTGTGCTGTGTTCTCTTGCCAACAATATTGGTGACCAAAATACGATAGGAGCAAGGAAGAATGGGAAGACTCAAGAAAATGAGAATGGGAGAGGGAAACCCTGTGCGCGGGCCAAGGGTCCCACCAGTTCAGGGGCTGGGCAGATGTGGAGGCAGGAGGAAGGGAGGGGGGCCCCTGTCCCTTCCCCTCCAGGTTGAACCTCCTAACTAGGCACCTGCAGGCATCCAGGGGCCCTGGGAGGCTTCAGATACCCTCTCTTGCCCTTGCAAAAAGTTGTGGCCATTCTTTGGGGTTACATGTCCCTGGCCTCTGATTGGGGCTGAGGTGCAGCAGCGGGGAGAGGTACCAAGAATGGAGCAGCTTTTCTAGGACTTAAGAGAGTGAGAACAGCAGAGAAAACAGTGATTCAAGCTAATGCCTCAACACAAAAAGGGAGACAGGGACGAGGGCGTGCCCTCAGAGAGGACTTTTCTCTGGGGAGGAGCGATTTGAAATAACCAGGAGAGCGCGATCTCTTGGTTTTCTGTCCATCCTTAATGCTGTGCTGTCTTGAAAGACTGGCCATAGTTTCTGCAGAAACTCTGTTGTGTAGTCATAACGTCCTACACTGTGTGAATCGATTCTTGTTTCTGCTAAAAGTGTTAGCAAAGGAGGTCCAAATCCAAAAGCAAAGTAGAATTGCTGGCGCTACTAGATTCCTTTACCTTTAGTGAAATAATTGGAGACTATAGGCAAGGCCATATGCATATTTTTAAAAAACAGAAGCATAATAATAACCCTTTGTGGCACATTGTATTAATTACATCAAAAGAAAGATAAAGTAAATATATTTAGAGTGCTTCTACTCTCTTGGAATATGTACAATTTACTAGGGTGAATAACTGAGTTGTTCTTTAAATAGATGCTGTTCTCAATGTATTTTAAAATTCTGAAGAGTTTCTCCAAGCGATAATAGAGCTTGGAATGTATGTAAACTTTCTACATAATTAGGAAATAAATCCAACTTCGTATTTATCAAGTGTGCATTTTTAAAAAATGCTCGCCAGCTGGTTCTGTTCTGATGAGATTTAAGTTTTGTCAAAATTTTCTCATAAAATCATAAGACTTTCTCACTAAAAAACAATGACAAAATATATGTTCTATGGACACAGACAGCAGTGTGGTGATTGGGGGGAGGTGGAGGAAACTATGCAGGGGAGGGGGGTGATAAATGGCGATAGATGGAGACTTGACTTGGGGTGGTGAACACACAATGCGGTCTACAGATGATGTGCTAAGGAATTGTGCACCTGAAACCTATGTAATTTTGTTAACCATTGTCACCCCAATAAATTCAATACAAAGGAAAAAATGATGTGCTTTGATTTTTGTAGATTTTGTTGAAGACTTGTTACATACATCCCATATGTAGTGATGAGTAATTGATTTTTAAGGATTGATGTGCACTTTTAAAAACTGAAGGGAGAAAGTGGATACGTTCTCTTTTAGGAAAAGCAAGTCTTTATACAATAATTTTGATCTTTACAGAGCTCGGGTTTGAGAGCAGAATTACACACACTTCACAACATTGAACAATCTCACCAGCTTGTAGTTGCCTGTTTCCTCTCAGTCTAGAAAACCAGAGAAATTGGTGTAACACAGACATTGTTGATCTAACATTCTCCTCAGTGCCTCCAGCACTTTGGTCAATGGCTCTTATAAGAACTGCTCTGGAAACCAGAGGGGGAGCCAGGAATCCAAATACAGTAAGAGGCACAAATTACTATGTGTTTAATTCCTGGACCACATTTTAAGAAACAGTGACATAAGCTAAAATCTCCTTTTCTCAATCACTCATTGAAATGGTTAGATGTCTCCTAGTTTTATTATATGTGCTTTGTTGTGATTTTTTTGTATTTGTGCTGAGGTAGTGGAATTGGTGAAATAAGTTTACTTTTGTTTTGAAAATATACAAGACCTGACATTATGTCTCCTTTACAGATTTTGTAAATTTGGAATGTTTTGTTTTTATTATTATTTTTTAAATATATTGGAATGAGGCATCTCAAAGAGAGCACGTGAATGTTATTTTAAAACAATAGCAAAGGTCACATATACTATTATTGAGGATACTTGTATCCTGTTTTGTTTTGTTTTTCACCTGGATATCTTATTTACTTACTTGCTAGTTTATCTCTTAATTTTTTTATTTCTGACATCTTATCATTTGAGAAGCTTATAAAGTGTTGCACACAATACGGTGTTTCAAAAACTACTTTAAATTAAAATGAATCCTGTTTCCAGATGCTTTAGTAGTGTAAGTTTATGCTACCTTTAAATATGATTGAAGATGTTTTGAGGCATTATAAAACTTTGTCTAGAAATCATTGCATTAGAGTCTGGATAATGATATTTTAATCAAATAATATGAAGATTTAAGATGAAAATGGTGGTGATGACTTACATTCCACAACTATCTCATATTTTTGTAAGATGTAACACTTTCAGTATTCTGTTGATTTATTCAGGGCTGGCAGGTAGGGAAGCCTGGGCATCAATCTATAAGGAATGCTTGACACCACTTCAATAAATTCACACTAAAATCCCATTTACTATGGATTTCCACACATAGTTCCTTAATTGTGACATGGTTTGTCTCCCACCAAAGGGGAGTATTTTTGCAACACACATAGAGAAGAAGCATAATGTAAACACAAGATTTATCTCAAACCCTAAGGCCAACCACTTAACCATCAAAGAATTTGGCAGTCACAAATTCTGAAACTGAATAATTAACTGGCATATAGCTTCTTATTGGGATCAAGAGATTTATTTTGTCAATATTATAAGCAGCTTAACTTCAGTTCCAAGAGATTATATGCTGTGGAACATCACAGTAAATTTATTTTCAACATAGAGAAGGATACATTGCTGTAAAATAGAATAATTACTTGAAAATTATTGGTTGTAAGCTGCTCAGGGCAGTCATATATTTTGGTTCAGGCCTGAGTGTACTCACAAGAGTGTAAAATTCTAAACTACCAAAAAGCAGGATAAAAGGTCCTTTATAAAACCTCCATAGAATTTTAATCTCTGTGTATTGAAGATGTGGCCAACCAAATTCACTGTATTTCTCCAAATGCAATCTGATTCACTCCAAGTAAAATCACCTTGTTTATTTAGCTCACAGAACCTCTACTTACATGGCCTGAATTTGTGCTAATTGATTTGGCAGGTGTTAGGAGATGGACTCATGTCCAGTGTATGGTCACCCATAGCTGCTGCACAAGTGGCTTTCTCCAGGTACCCTGTCCCACACTTCCCAGCCACATCTGCAACCCTGAAGTCCAATTGGCCTGGAGAGTATCAGGTAGTCACCTGGCAGGATCAGATTTGTTACTTACAAGGTAAGGGAGTGTTGAGAAAGAAATTAAATATATTGAACACAATGTGAGCAAACTATCACACTGATGGAGATGGGCGTCACAAATATCAAAAAGGAAAAAAGGTAGGATGAACCTTGTGGTGCTGGAATAAAATTGGAGGTATTAATGTGTCTCATGACTTTCAATAATAAAATAGATGTAGATGTAATAAAAAAAAGTATAGATTTGTGTGAATTAACAAACTAGTATGTCTAAATGTATACATTTATTTCCTTACTCTGCCTTACTGTGAAGGCCTGGGAATAGCAACACCCCAGTAGCAATGAGCACACTTAGTGACCAGAGTTTGGATTATAAATACCATTCTCTGTTAGTGGAACCAGGTATCCTTGGAGAAATGGTTGATTCCAGCTTTGGAGCTGAGAAAGTACAAGATGAACCTGAAAAATCTTATGCCAGAAAGTAAGAAAGTGGCCAAAGAAAAATAGGTACATGTCAGAAGAATATAGAAGGCAGCTTTAAGAAGATCTTATTAACTAAATCTGGGACATCTTAAGAATCAAAACAAACAAAAAAAATGATGGTAACAGATTATCTTGCTGTATAAAATAGTATTTTATTGCACAGGGGCAATAATGAGATACATGAATGTATTCAATTTATAGGGAGATGAGAATGCTTTATTATATAGTAGAATGTCAATTAGTAAAAATTGAAGGGATGATGGAGTTAGAAAATCACTACTTGGCAACCATCTTCTTAGGAATTCAGGCAAGAAACATTAATTGATTCTAAAACAAATGGGTGCAAAGTAGATGAGGAATGAGATTTTACATCTCTGGTGTCTTTTCACAGCATAGTTTTAATTACAAAGGGAAAAAGTAACTTTATAGTGAAGGAACCTGGCAGACACTACTTCAAATAATCAAACCGATCGATGTCCTGTGCCTCCTGGTAGGATGCAGGTAAAACAATGTAGTGTTGCTTCTGTAATATTTCTGCCAATCACGCAGGACTTGAATTGAGTAATGGGGAAAATATCTGATAAACTCGCTGGGGAAATTCAGTTTTCCTGGAGTCTTCAAAAATGTTAAGGCGGTGAAAGTCAAGGGAGGTCTCAGACTGAAAAGACATGTGAAGTAAATACTAAATAAGAAAGAAAACAGGAAATTTTCCAAAGCATTGGGAAAATAGGCAACACTCTTCTAAGTAATCTACTGGTCAAAGAAGAAAGCTCATGGAAATTTAAAAAATACATTGAATAACAAAAAGAAAGACATGACATATCGAAATATGTGAGACACAGCTCAAGCAGTGCTGAGAGGGAATTTTACAGCACTAAGATGCGTATGTTACAAAAGTGAACTGTTGTGACTGGTCTGAATAGGGGCCCTGCCCTGCTTTCTCTTCCTTTTCTCTGTTCCCTCCCTCTAGTGGAGGACAGGCTGAAAGATGTGTTATAGTAATCTGCTGACAGTAGGTGTTTGTTCATATAGTGCATCATGTATTGTATCTAAAGGTAGATCTGAAGCTCTTGAAGGTTATAAAGCTCAGTAGGTATCCATTGAATTAAACAGAGCATTGATTTGTATATATTTTTTCCTTCTGGGGGGAAAAAACACATTGAAGCTAGAGCCAGCTAGAAAATAGCATATTTCAAAAAAATTCTCGCCCAAGGTTATGTTTGTTGATTTTAGAGAAAGGAAAAAGGAGAGAGAAGAAACATTGATGTGAGAGAGAACATCAGTTGGCTGCGTTCCACATGTGCCCTATCTGGGAGTCAAACCTGCAACCTTTTGGCATACCAGCTGATGCTCTAGCCAACGAAACTACACTGGCCAGGACAGCATCTTAATACTTATTTTTTTAAATGGAGCGCAAAATATCCTCCATTCTATTGACTAGCCTTTGTGAACAGTGAATAACGTTTAATTATGTACTTAAGTGAATTAACCTAATTTAATTCCCTTTCAGCCATATTTTTCTCTTTTTTAATATCTGCTTTCTGGAGAGGGCTTGATAAATTAGTTCCCACCGCTGTGCAAGGCTTAATGCCTAACTCCCCCAAATTCATTTGCATTTAATATAGAGGAAGATGCATGGCACAGTTCCACGGGATGAGGCCGGTGATCTTTGGTGATAACTCTGGCTTGGTGTCATTTACTGTCCGATTGGCCCTGAGCAATTTACTTGATCCCTGTGAACATGCATGTCCTCATCTGTATAAGAGTGCCTAAGGAGTATTTTATGAGGAACATGTGAGAGGAAACAGAGTCTAAAGAGCCCCGTTCAGTGGCTGCCACTTGGTGAACACCCAGTTTTGGCTGCCATCACATTACATGTTGCTACTATTTCTCTTTTCTGTTGATATTAGTAACCCAGTGACAGACCATGTAGTAAGTTGCTTTTGGAAATTAGAGCACACTCAGAGTGTGCATCTGCTTAGGTTGTAGCTCTGCTATCTCCGAAAAGGAGAAAGGAGAGCAGCAGTTGGCAGAGTAAAGTGTGAATGTTTGTGTGTGTGTGTATGTGTGTGTGTGTATGTGTGTGTGTGTGTGTATGTGTGTGTGTGTGTATGTGTGTGTGTGTGTGTGTGTGTGTGTGTGTGTGTGTGTGTGTTCGTTGGTGGGGACAGGGGAGGCCTTGCTTGTTGCTGTATCTCAACATTGACAATATATTTAGGCAAAATTTGGAAACATTGTGTAAAGTTAGAAAACAGCCCAGAATATCTTTTATTATTTCAGAAGAAACCTTCACTCCCTTACTCCCCATCACTCTCTGTAATATGCTTTCCTTTGTTTTTCTTCACATCCCTATTGTCATTTGATATTATTTCACTGGAATTTTATAATTTCAGTTTATGTTCTCTTTACTCCACTAGAATATAACTTCTTAAAGGCAGGTAATTGATCAGTTTTAACTGCTTATGTCTTCATAGAAAATGTCTGGTGCATAGTAGGCCCCGTCACTTCTGAAAAGTGTGGCTTGTGTATAAATGATAATGTGCACTAGGAGTCTGGGAATATCCTCAGAGTTTATGGGAGATTTCACCTTGAAAACTCATTATGACTTTATTATCTTTTCAACAGATATTAAATTCTTTGGTGCATAATTGAAACCTTATTTCAATTTCTTCAATATATATTTATTGGGTACTGTATTACCTACTGAGAAATATAAATGTAAGTAAAACATTTCCTGTCCTCAAAAACTCAGGTGTATTTAGAAAAGACTAATACATCCATAATTTTACAAAAGCTATCTTTGTTTTCTGTTTATATGCCATGTCCATTTTCATATTCATCAGTTAATTCCAGCATTATAATATTAGAAGTAAGACTCATTTTGAAATCAGATTTAGATATTATTTTTCAAGAAATTTGCCATAGAATCAAGTGTGTAAACTGAATAAAGTCAAGGGAATATTTGTTAGTTTCTGTTGTTGTAGCTTTTATTCCTGGAAGTCTTAGCAAAAATCACATTAAAACATGAATTATTAAAAATATCTAAGTGCTCTGGTTGTTGGGTAGTGTTCTATGTGAAGCATTCTGATAGTTTTAGGTTGTAAGTTGTTCCTTTAACATAAAAAAGAGGTGTTTCTTTTTGAAGTATAGCCTGGAGCATAGAGTAGTATATAACTCCTGCTATTTATTTACTGTTTGAACTATTGAATCAAAATGCATAGTGACAAACTATGAATTGAGAATACACTTGTTCTTTCTTGTATTTTAAATAACATACCTATATGTGTGAAGTGGATTCCATTATGTAATCTTTCTTGTAGTTATATGTCTTTGAGATATTTTTGAATTAATGCTTACTTTTATGAATTCTTTCTAGTGGGCCATTTTTTCTTTTTATATTTTGTTACAAAATATAATAATAATCTTAGCATTATATAAATGGTAATTAAAAACAACTACAGTTTATTAAACACAGAATATTATTTTATTCTAACTAAAAATATTTATTAAGACATTCCCTGGTATCTTTCCTCTTAGTGGCATAACAATGGTATGGCAAAAACACCTTTAAATTTACACAGAAGACAAATATTCTACTTTTTGGAAATTCATATGATGCATCAGCTTTCACAGAATTATTTTAACTCAAATCCTCACTTAACATTCGGTTAAGTCACAGTGGTCAGCAAACAGCAGCTCGCAAGCCACATGCGGCTATTTGGCCCCTTGAGTGTGTCTCTTCCACAAAATACCACGGCCTGAGTGAGTCTATTTTGAAGAAGTGGCGTTAGAAGAAGTTTAAGTTTAAAAAATTTGGCTCTCAAAAGAAATGTCAATCATTGTATTGTTGATATTTGGCTCTGTTGACTAATGAGTTTGCCGACCACTGGTTAAGACATTGAAGTCTGTGTATAGTTGGCAACATCCCATTGCTATGATCTGTGGATTGGTAAGGAATCCAAGACAGAGATCAGTGTCACTAAGTTCATCTATCATTCAGTTTTGAGAAATAATATTTAGGGAAGAATTCATGAAGGTCATGTACTTTAAGTTCTCAAGTTATTAAAAATGTATTATGGATAAAATTAGTTGAACAGTGACTTGGATACCCACTCTGCACGAGGTGGCCCATTGAAGACTTACTTTCACTGAGCTGTACAGTGGAGTGATTTAAGAAGCCTGTACTGAGAGTTACCGTAAGAACCAGATCATGAAAATATAGTTTTGTCAATTCAAGGATGTGGAGGGGCATGTTCATTACATCAGACAGAATCCTCTTATGTTAACTACTGCTTAATTTTATAATGTCAGAAAAGGCGTGTGAATATTTTGAATTGTTTAACTAATAGCAGGCCCTCCTTTCCCACCACGCATCCCCTGCTCTAGGTTTCTGGAAAACTCATACCCTAGTTAGTGATAGCCAGAATGTAGGCCATTATCACCACACCCGCCCCCGCCTCCGCATAATGTCCTCACTTGTTGTACTTTATCTTATTCCTTTCATATTTCATTTATGCAGTTTGATCATAATTTTTAGTTTTATGGAAGATACCTTAAATTCTTTTTGAAGTAAGGATGAATATGTTACATAAATCGTAAAGTCACCCACTCAGGGTCCAAATAATTTAGATACATGATAGAATGTATTTGAATTATCTGTTTCCTATTGATACACACTCCAGCTGGCTTTCTTTGGACAAAATATTTTGCTCCTTCTGGATCGTTGAAAATTTATTTTCAGTTTGATGATTTCTCTCCCAGGATGAGTTTCGGGAGTAGCAGAGACATGGCTGCCTAACATCTGCCTGTGTGTCAGGGCCTTTGCATGATCTATTTGCTCTGCTTGAAAGGTCCTCCCCTCCTCCCAACACCTCGCTTGGCTGCCTCTCTTGCTCTTCAGATCTCAAGTTAAACCTCTCATCAGAGGGGCCCTACAGACAGCTCACTCTCCGCAGCTTCCCAGTGAGCCTCCATCCTGCCGTTGTTTTATTTCCAACACAGTACTAAGTCACTGGCACATTCTTATCCATTTGTTCAATATTTGGCTTCTCCTATAATATAATCTCCATGAGGAAAGGGGCTTGGTCAACCTTGTCCTTTGACATATCTCTACATTGTTCAGGAGCCCATTTCCTGTAATTGGCTATTCATTTTTATTCCTCTTAACTTTTTTCAAAAAAGGGTTAAATCAACTTTCCCAAGTTGTTTTGCATGGATTAGCCATTAAAAATATGGAAAAGATGAACTCCACATTACATAGGGGTGCGCAAAAGTAGGCTTACAGTTGTAATACAAATAAATAATGCAGTGGTTAATGAATAATCCTATCTAATAAAAGAGTAATATGCAAATTGACCATCATCTAATACACAAGATGGCTGCCCCCATGCGGTCAAAGATGGATGTCCCCATGTGGACACAAGATGGCCAGCAGGGGAGGGCAGTTGGGAGGGACCAGGCCTGCAGGGGAGGGCAGTTAGGGGTGACCAGGCCCGCAGAGGAGGGAAGTTGAGGGTGACTGGGCCTGCAGGGAAGGGCAATTGCGGGGGGGGGGGGGGGGACCCAGGCCTGCAGGGGAGAGCAGTTGGGGGGACCAGGCCTGCAGGGGAGGGCAGTTAGGGGTGACCAGGCCTGCAGGGGAGGGCAGTTAGGGGCAAACAGGCTGGCAGGGAGCAATTAGGCATCAATCAGACTGGCAGGGGAGTGGTTAGGGGGTGATCAGGCTGGCAGGCAGAAGCGGGTAGGGGCAATCAGGAAGGCAGGCAGGCGAGCAGTTGGGAGCCAGCAGTCCTGGATTAGAGAGGGTGCAGGCTGGGCTGAGGGACACCTTCCCATCCTGCACGAATTTCAACCCTGCACGAATTTCATGCACCAGGCCTCTAGTAATATAATAATAAGCTCTGTGTTTCATGTACTCATAACTCTAAGCCTCCTTGTTGCCCAACCCTGAATAAGCAATATTAGTACAACTGTGTAAGATACACAAAAAGAATGGAAAGTAAGAATGGTTCATAGCTTTTATATGAGGTACCAGATTAATGGATTAGTTTTTGCTCCGAGAACCCATTCTGTTTTCCAAGCTCTGTTTTGCTTCTATTTTGCTTTTAGGTGATTTGGTCTTCTAGAGGCCCTTACTGACTCTCACATGACTAGTAGCATATTTGCATATTAATACTGAATTTCTTGTCATTTAAAACCATAAGGGGGGGGTTTTGCCCTAGGCTGAGAGAAAAACCCTAATTGAAGAACCAGATCAGAAGTGATGGTGGTAAGAGGACAGGTGGAGTGGAAGTGAGCCTCAGGGGAGTAGAAATGGGGCCCTGGAGAGATGGAAAAGAAGTTAAGTCAAACTTTTCAAATACAAGCCTACTGTCACTCTATGAGCCCTCCCCCGCCTTTAAAACCCCTTTTCAAATAGAACACACACACACACACACACACAATTGTGCACTTTACATATTACCTGGCTTCACAAGACTTGTCCTCGCCTCTGTAGGAACACTCAGGAATCAACTGGAAAAATGAACACTGAGGGAGGTGGCTGACAGCATTATAAAGGAAACATGGGGCATCTCATTTGGAAATGTCTACGGCCAGGTGGGAATGTGCTGTAGCATCACCATATCGACAGCTGCCTACATGGCATCCCCATTCCAGAAATAATTTTGAGTAGGTATTGTTTGAAAGACTTTCCAGGTAAGTTATCTTATAGGTACCTCAAACTCAAAATGACTACAAGGAAGCCAAAACAACACAAGATGTTCCACTCCTTAACCTTTTTATTTCAGCTACAGTTTAATAATTCTCCCCAAGGCCCAGATAGCTTTCATGCCTTCCTTTTCTTAAACAAATATATCTGGTAAATTATCAAATCCTTTCAATTTGCTCTTTGAAATGCCCTTTGCAACACTTCCTTGCTCTTATCATCATTGCTAGTTTAATCCTGGCAACCACACAAACTCCATCAGATTGTGCCATTATGAGCCATTCTACGTGTGGCTGACAACTTAACTGTTCCAAACAGTGACATTTATCATGTCATTTATTCATTCACTGGGGACATGCTTCTTAAACAAGAGCATTCATTCATTATAACAAATGCTAACTGTGGACAAAATACAAGGTTCCTTTAATTTCTCTCCCCTCCCCCCCCCCCGAGAAAATTTATTGAATGTGGCTAAAGAAAGGGAATTACTAAATTACAGTAGGCAGGTCATAGTGGTTTTGCATGGATTAGTGATATAATTGCTGGACTAGCTGTTCACTATCACCACTTTGCACACCTTATTTTATTGATTTTCTTAACAATCCACTGGATCAAGGAGAAATAAACATACAAATCCTGGTTTTTGAGACTCGGACTGTCTTTCAGATACTTTAACTTGGCTATTGTTTTCGTTTTGGATGATATATCAGCTAAGGTTCATGTAAATTTCAAAGCTAATCAAACTTTAGAGAATTTTTATGCTTGCCTTTTACCACATGTGGCTTTGCCTCCCATCAGCTAGGAGGATGAATTCACAGTCCTGGAGCACTGAGGATGCAAAGGTTTTGCAACACTGAATTATGAGATGAATTCCAAACTAGGGTGGCATTCAAGGTCGTTCAAAATCTGATTAACCAGAACTTTTCATTGTCCCCACACACCACCTTCAGTGTAGCCAGCTTAGCTTATCAATTTTGCCAAAACATAATGTCAAGTCTTTTCTTGATAATTTCTCTACATGTAATGTTTCCCTTTTCTTCAATAATGTCTTGGATTAGGTACCTAGAGAAATAGACTCAGAGATGCAGGTTTGCATGTACATTCATTGGATTAGCACCTTGAAGGGAGTGAGGGCAGAGGGTTTGAGTAGAGGAAGAAGTTGGGCGAAGAGGCAGTTACAATAGAGTCCTCAACTGATCACACAGACAGGATCACCTGGGGAGCTCTGGAATGGGGAGGCGGGTAAGGGTTGTTCCAGTGGATACATGGTAGTCAGGCCTTTGTACTCTAGTCATTAGAAGCAGGCTTCTTCCAGGGAAAGAATGTGACCTTGGGTGAATAAGTTGCCTTCTGTGGGAGGACAATTCTGGAGGAGGCTTCAGGTAAGAACCTTGAAAAGCTGACATTCCTGGCAGCTGTCATAATGAGTATTTGTTTCTGAAGGAAATACCTGGGCACAAATTCCAGTTTCTACTGTATTCCAATCATCCACCACTTATTAAGGGGTAGTTTGTGTTTTGCCTTTTTTTTTTTAATATATTTTATTGATTTATTTTTTTACAGAGAGGAAGGGAGAGGGATAGAGAGATAGAAACATCGATGAGAGAGAAGCATCGATCAGCTGCCTCCTGCACACCCCCTAGTGGGGATGTGCCCGCAACCAAGGTACATGCCCTTGACCGGAATCGAACCCGGGACCCTTCAGTCCCCAGGCCGACGCTCTATCCACTGAGCCAAACCAGCCAGGGCTGTTTTGCCTTTTTAATTAAAGTTTTTGACTGCTCTAGTTTCCCCAGATTTTCTGTTTCTGTGAACTCCTGTTGCACTGAGAGGCTGAGCTACTCATTTTAGTGGTTAACCACATTATTACTTAACTACTTTCTGAGTTATGGATTTCTTTCTAACTATATTGTTGGCTCCCCACTCCCCTCCCATTTCTTCAAGGATCTGTCTTTTACTATGGTATATGCATCATAAGAATTCAACTGAATACTTGTTGATTGAATAAATGCATATAAAACAGCATGCTCTATAGAAATACAACATAATGTTGTACACAAAGCAAGCTAAAATTTTCTGCTATTTCTAAAGTTCACCAGGAAAAATACACAAAGTTTAAAAGATGATCCACAGGAAAAACCAAGATGGTGGCATAAGGTATACACCTGTATGTGCTGCCTCTCACAACCACACCAAAACTACAACTAAAAGACAAAATGTTTATCACACAGAACAACGGGAAAGCTGGCTGAGTAGAAGTTCTACAGCTAGAAGGAAAGAAAAAAGAGCATTGAGAAGTGCACAAGCGTGGAAAAGCTGAGGTACGCAGGCACGTGAATAGGGCTGGTGGTTGGTGATTGGGTGAGCTGTTTCTTTCAACCAAAAGGGAGAGACAAGCTCCCGATTACTCTGAACTCCAGTTTCCGGAGGGACTCTGGGGACCCAGACCCCTACAGGGAGAAGCTGGTCTGTCTGCCATTGGGTCGGAAAGTGAGGGTGGCTTTCTTTCAGAGCTGCATGCAGGAATCATTGTTTACTGTCCTGGGCATGGGATGTGGGGACACGGAAACTCAGAGACGCACAGAAAGCCGACTGGCAACATCGCTGTTTGCCACGCCCTAGCCTAGTGATTCCCTGAGACCCTGCCCCGCACAATTTACAAAACCACACAAGCTCTGCACCAAGGCTACTGCATATAAATGGCCTGCCCTATCGCAGATTAACCTAACAAACTGCAGCTCTGTTTAGACCAGGAGAAATCTGCAGACCTCACTGTAGCTCCTGCTGCGTGGATTCAGACAGTAGCTGACCTGCACGCCATTGGAGATCCAGAAGCCAGTGTACCTAGTGGTCAGTGTGAGACAACAGCAGATTTCAACTTCTCACATCCATAAGTGACACATTCAAGAGGCAGACTCAGTGAGCACCAAAGCCCCACTGAAGCAAGTCCTGCCCCATAAGCGTGTCTCCAGCACAGCAGTTCTTCCATTATAGACACAGCGGGTCCTCACAGCCAATTGGCCTGGAGGTCAATTCCTCCCAGTATACCAACAGCAATCAAGGCTTAACTACAACAAGATTGTGCACTCAGCCTACAAAGGGGTGCACCAAGAGTATCCACCTCAGGTGATTGGAGAGGCTGAACCACTGGGCCCTATAGGTCACCTACCACAGAAAGCCACTCCATCAACACAGGGAAGCAGCCAGAATGTGGAGACAAAGAAACATGTCATGCATGAAAGAAATGGAGGAAAGCAAACTACTGGACATAGAGTTCAAAACCACATGTATAAGGTTACTCAAGAATCTGCTAAAAACCTCTGAGGAACTTAGTGAGACCTTTAAAGATCTTAATGAGAATGCCAAAAAAATGGAAAAGGACCAGTCAGAAATTAAGCATATGATGTCTGAAATAAAGAATATACAGAAATTCAACAGTAGATTAAAGGACTCCAAGAATCAAACCAAAGATTTGAAACATGAATAAACAAAAAACACCCAACCAGAAAAACAAAAAGAAAAAAGAATCCAAACATATGAAGATAGTGTAAGGAGCCTCTGGGACAACTTTAAGTGTACCAACATCTGAATTATTGGGGTGCCAGAAGAAGAGAGAGAGCAAAATATTGAAAACCTATTAGAAGAAATAATGACAGAAAACTTTCCCTACCTGGTGAAAGAAATAGACTTACAAGTCCAGGAAGCGCACAGAACCCCAAACAAAAGGAATCCAAAGAGGACCACACCAAGACACATCATAATTAAAATGCCAAGGGCAAAAGACAAAGAGAGAATCAGCTGATTTCTCAACAGAAACTATGCAGGCCAGAAGGGAGTGACAAGAAATATTCAAAGTGATGAATAGCAAGAACCTACAACCAAGATTACTCTACCCAGCAAAGCTATCATTTAGAATTGAAGGTCAGATAAAGAGCTTCACAGACAAAAAGCTAAAGGAGTTCATCACCACCAAACCAGGATTATATGAAATGCTGAAGGGTATTCTGTAAGAAGAGGAAGAAGAAGAAAAAGGTAAAGATAAAAATTATGAACAACAAAATGACAACAAATACATACCTATCAACAAGTGAATCTAAAAATCAAGTGAATAAAAAATATGATGAATGGAATAAACTAATGAATATAATAGAATCAGAGGCATAGAAAGGAAGTGGACTGACAATTCTTGGGGGAAAGGTGGTGTGAGGGGTGCGGGAAGAGATTGGACAAAAATCTTACACCTATGGATGAAGACAGTGGTGGGGGGTAAAGGCATGGAGTCGGGTGGGGAATCAGGTGGAGGGGAGCTATGGGGGAAAATATGAGGAACATATGTAATAATCTGAACAATAAGGATTTATTTTTTTTAAAAAAAGATGATCCACAAAAGAAAAAAGAATTAAAATTTATAGTTAGTTTGTGAGTCAACTGATCCCCTTTTTTTGTGTGTGTAAACAAGACTGATTTGGATTTTTTGGGTTTTCTTTTTGTAACATAGAGTCCTCAGTTATCAATGTAGTTATAAATATTGTGATTTGTATAAAAGAAATATTTTCATGATGTCATTCAATCGTTCAAGCCTAAGAAAGGTGCAGCTAAAATAAAAGGCATCCTATTTCATTTAATTGTTTGCCCTCTTTCTCACATGGGTATAATATACATGGCATTGTTAAATGGAGGTTTTGTTATATTTCATGCTGGCTTTTATGGATTAGGTAATAAAGATTCAATAAAATATAGCTGGTGCATATTAATTATGAATTTGATGTTTATTAACACAGATTTCTTTTAATACCTAGCAGAGTCCACATTTGTTTTTCTTAAATGTAAAGCAAATGCCTTACTGAGCTAAGGATAGATAAACTAGAGGCCTGATGCACAAAGATTAGTGCAAGAATAGGCCTTCCTTCCCCTGGCTGCTGGCACCACCTTCGCTCGGGCCCAGAGCTGCCTTTCCACCTTCACTCCAGCCAGAGCTGCCTTCTGCCTCTCACCTGTTGTGTCAATTTGCATATTCCCTCCTTATTGGCTGTGGGCGCCGCCATCTTTGTCGTGGAGTTACAGTCAATTTGCATATCCCATCTTTATTAGATAAGATTGGTCATTTTTACTCTACTTTGGACTAGTGAAGGTGCTATAGAACCTATTAGTTTACTTTCTTCTGTACTTTAATGAGACTTAAAAATGTGATTTTGGAGTAAAGTCATGACCTAAAGTATTTCCGAATGCCATATCTGTGAAAGCAACAGGAGGGGCTTTTACCACAGGTTAATTTATTGATTGGACTAGAAAGTGGATTTCATTATAATGCAATATATTTTTCAGTTTGGTTCTAAATGTGCATCTAGAAATGTGCTATGTTATTATTTTTTACTTTAGCTGGAAATTATTTTGTATTTTTCTTTGCTGAGAGCCATATGGTGACAATGGCAGAGTGGTTTCTTTTTAGTCATTATAGCTTTTCTTTCCTTTTTTTGGAGCTCTCCATATGATTATATGGTAGCTACTCTTAATAGAAAATGGCAAAAATGACTGTTTCTTTTCAGATTCAGTGGCATTTATGTCTTTTTTTCTGGTCTTACTATCATGGCTAAGACCTCTAATATAATGCTGAATAGAAATGGTAATACTTGATATTTTTTGTGTATGGGTTTTAGATTTTAAGAGGAATGATTACCGTAATTTTATTAGTTTTTTTAATAGATACCTTTTATAAAGTTAGGAAAGTTTATTTCTCTTAATAGTTTGCTAGGATTTTTAAATTAAAAGTTGAGTTCAATAATATTTAAGGATACTTCTTTGTATATTGAAATTATCATATGATTTTGACCTTTATTAATGGGAAAAAACTACATTATTGAATTTTAAAAATGTTAAACCAACTTTGTATTTCTGGAAGAAATTGATTCTGATTAAAATGTATACTTTATTTTCTTACATTGCTGATTTGAATTGCTAATAAGTTAAGATATTTTCCCTCTACTTTCTGGAAGTTTTAAACTTAATTTCTTTCTTTTGTGGTTTTCTCAGAACTAGTAGGGTGCATGTTTAACTTTAAAACCTGAAGTTGAGCAACATCTTTGCCTTCCTCATGAAAAATGAAAGGACTTTTGAGTGCTTTATTTCTGGCTACCACTTTCCCCAGCTTATATGCTGTTGTTTATTTCAATTCTTTTTCTTCTTTTGGTTCAGACCCACAGAGCAGACAGGAAACAAATACCTTAAATTTTTATGCACATTTTAAGGTGTTCTTTCAAACACCTGTCCCTAGACATCCTTGAAAACAATATACCAATTCTGTTCTTTTTCAATCTCTGAGTCATACCATTATCCACTGTCTATAAATCAGTGGATCTCTACTTCTGGCAGTAGATCAGCTATGTGGACAAATAAATATTCTTAAGGCACGGGAGCTTTTCTACCTGTCTTTTTGGCAGACTTAGGAGTGAACTTACAGTGCTGTAACAGTCCAGTAGTCCACTTGGATTTTATGCCATTATATCATGCAGGACCAGGTCTAAACCAGTCTCAAGTTTTCATCTTAGTCATGGGTCATAATGAACTCCCCATGAAGACATATGAATGGATTGAGGGAATGGAGGCAATGTAGCAGACGTATGCATTGAAGGAGGCTACCTGCAAGTTTAACTTACTTGTGTATTCTATACTGAGTGGCCAGATTATTATGATCTCTGAACACATAATGATCTGGCCACTCGGTATACTTCTCTTGAGTACCTCATTTATTTGATATCAAAGATACTATAAATTGTGCATCTGATCAGTTTTCCCCTTTGCACTGGCTGATAGAAAGCTCGGGGCTAATAGGTGGTTGATTTCCAGCAAAAGTCTAGAATACTTTTGTTACCCATTTGGGATACAAATACACTGAGAGGCCAGATTATTATGCGTTCAGAGATCATAATAATCTGGCCACTCAGTTAGATTGCTAATATACATATCCAATCTTATGGTTTGGTGAGTCAGAGAATACCCACTTCATGATGAGCATCTCAGGTCTCATGGCCAATTCATATCCCATAGTCAGATATTCTTAGAGGGTCCAGTAACAAGCCAAGAGGTCCATCTCAAAAGGAAACAGTCTAGCTGGAGAAGCAGACAGGACCTCATTAAAATTCTCTAGAGTTCTGTGCTGTGATTCTCCTATGAAGGCTAGCCAGCCACTCAAAGCAGCATCTTGCTTGGCACAGGCACTTCTGCTATCATTGGATCTACTGGGGCATAAGGATTGAGTGCTGGAGCAGCATGTACTGAAGCTGAACCTGCTGCAGAGTCTTGTCTTGCCCTGGGCCTGAGTCAAAAAGGGTAGCCTAATGGATTGTTCACTCTCGTGTGGTACATGATGCTTCCAAAATCCAAAGAGGGTTTGCTTCTTTGTAGAGTTAGGCAGGGTGGGGGTGGGGGTGCAGCCCCTTTGGAGAGGATATTCTACAAGATTAGTGGGCCTTCAGAGGCTTCACCAACCTGATGCACCCCTAAATTTTCATGAAGCCAGACTCTCTACTGTGGTAACCCAAATCAGGTTTCAGCTTACTAGATCTAGTTTCTTTTTTTCTGTTACATAGATTAAGTTATATTTCCATACGCTGCCCATCTATTTCACCTTTAAAGACACCATGATTGATTATCAGACAATATGAAAGATTACTGCTGGTCAAAATATTTTGCTTATCATTTTGTCCCTCTTCCCCATTATGGCAAATATGTCCATCTTGTCTATGGAAGTTAAGCATTGCCACCTGGTCTTTGCTAGTTTGGATGACATCATCCCAGTTGACTGCAGAGCCTGCCTATTCAGTTGACAACTCTCACTGTTATCTCTGGCCTGTAGAGACTATCACCACAGAGCTTCTCAAGGGTATTCTCTTGGTAGTGAAGAGAATGTCCTCTAGGCCTGTTTAGAATTGGTGGTGAGTGAATGTACAGTTTGCACATGATAAACTCACTCCACTGTTCTTATCTTTCTAAGCCTTTGGAGTCTTTTCTTTATATTAGGACTAGAGGCCTGGTGCATAACATTTGTGCACTGGGGGATCCCTCAGCCCGGCCTATGCCCTCTCGCAGTCTAGTACCCCTTGGGAGATGTTTGCCTGCCAGCTTAGGCCTGCTCTCCAAGCTGGCAGGTGGACATCCTCTGAAGGGTCCTTAGGGCTGCCGTGGTGGTGGGAGCCTCTCCTGCCTCCGAAGCAGCGCTAAAAGAGCAGCAAGCCCGGCTCCTGGCTGAGGGGTGCTCCCCCTGTGGGAGTGCACCGACCACTAGGGGGCAGCTCCTGCATTGAGCGTCTGCCCCCCTGATGGTCAGTGCACATCATAGCAACCGGTCATTCCACCATTCAGTCAATTTGCATATTAACCTTTTATTATATGGGATATACTGGGGCATCTCAACCTCATTGAATGTAGCATTCTGTTGAGGCCAAGTGTCAGTAAATGAGTCCAGCAAATTGTTAGAACATGACAGCTAACACTTGACATAAGTAATCTCTAGCTTCTCCCATATCAGTTGACTCACATGATTATAGAGGTTAAAAAGACCTATAATCTGCTTTTTGGAAGCTGGAGAACCAGGAAAGTCTGTGATATAATTTCTTCTGGGTCTGTAAGTTTGAGGACCCAGGGGAGTACCAATGTCCAAAGTTGGGAGAATATGATGTCCCAGCTTTAACAGAGATCAAATTTGTCCTTCGCTGGCCTTTTTGTTCTGTGTAGGGCCTTAACAGATTGGATGACACCCATCCTTATTTCTGAGGTCAGTCTTCCTTACTCAGTCTCCTCATTGATTCAAATGCTAATCTTTTCAGGAACACTCTTGCAGACAAACTCAAATATTTTATCGGCTATTTGGGCATCACTTAGCCAAGTTGACAAATAAAATTAGCTATCACAAGATTTACTTCTCACCCATTCTTCTCAACTTTAATGTTTTAGCCCAAAATTCTGAGGCATCTGAAACTGTCTCATTTTACCCTCTGTTACACTGATTAATTTGATAATATAATCTATTTCCTTTTCTTAGTCACAGTATATTTTATTTACAGTAACATGTGGCTAAAAAAACAAAATGCATTTTCTCTAGATTTCATTTTGAAATAAATACATTTCTTGGAGTTTATTATCCAATTAGTAATCGTGGTATACCACACAGTTAAAATAAATAGAGCCACAAGGCATTATTATTATTAGCAAAACCAAAATGATATATTATAATTCTTTCTTAGTTAAATGATGGTTATACTAAATGTTGGAAATTTTTCTGTGAAGCTCATATTAGAAACATATTTGTACCTATTCTGGTATGTTTTTGATAAATCTACATCAAACACAGGATGGGAGCTCATAATCCTTGATACTCAGGTTGTTATCTCATGAAATCCAATTTAAAATAAAAAATTTTCTCCAATTTCTGACTATGGCACAGCAGGCTTCAGTCTATTTCATTATTCATATTAGACATGATTTTTTGTAGCTCAAAACTGACCAGATATGAATATTGTTCAAGGATCCTGCTAGCCACCAAACAGATGAAACATTTGAACTTCCTTGTAATTATTCAACATGAGCTTGGGGATTCAGAGAGTGAAGCCTAGAGGACACCTCAGAGCTCCGAAACATTAGCATATTTTTTCCTGTGGTAAAAAAAGTGCCTATGGAAAACATACTAAAAGCAATTAAAAGTAGTTATCTTTCATTCTCTTTTAAAAAATAAATGATTTAGGCTTAAAGCGTGTAGATAATTTGTCCAAGATTAAATAAATCTAAGTGCCAAAATTAGGATTCTGCTTTAGGGAAAAAAAAGTGCTTGATTTTGTGATTGTAAATTGTTCAAATACCAGTTTCTTCTTTTACTAGAAGTGTGCAGTAGGAAGTTAACTCTCTTAACTAACAATCAAACATGAAATAGGATAAATACTTCCAGCTTAGTGGATTGTTGTAAAGTTTAAATAAGGGTATATATTTTGATTGAGCAATTCGTACAACACAAGATAATCAATAAGTAGTTTTCTTTTTTCATGTAGGAAAAGGTGTTATAGAATCAATGTCAATAAGATTCTTTGAGTGATTTTTCTAACTCTTTAGCAGAGATGGCTCTGTGATGACTCATCTGCATCCTCTTCATTGGACTTAATTTTATGCCGTATAGGAGAGAGATTTTATTTATGTGCAATAAGGTGATGTGGGAAATTGAATTTTTTTAATAAATATATTTTTTATTGATTTCAGAGAGGAAGGGAGAGAGAGAGATAGAAACATCAATGATGAGAGATAATCATTGATCAGCTGCCTCCTGCATGCACCCCACTGGGGATTGAGCCCACAATCTGGGCACGTGCCCTGACCAGGAATCAAACCATGACCTCCTGGTTCATAGGTCGACTCTCAACTAATGAATCATGCCAATCAGGCGGAAGTTGAATTTTTGAAATGGGCTTTGCCTACATCATGTTCTAACTCAATGGTGTCCAAATGTTTTGATCATGCAACCTTATTCATAAAAATGTTTGTTAATGCGTCCACAATATTTATGTTCATGTCTAAATTATAGGCATATACAAATGTGTTAATAAATTTTATGCACAATAAAACATGTTAACAAGAACATTTTCAAGAGATGAAATAAAAATATATCAAAGTATAAGTCTAATATTTTCTTCCATTCCCTAACTGATGCCATTTGTACCCCATTAGGACACCACTGCTTGCTCCAACCACTAAGTGGAGGAGCATGGTATAGTTTGTGATAATGACTTATTGTATAGAATATTCATATGTTTCTTTCTGCTTCTATTGGTGTTCTTGTACCATTAACCATTTAGTCAAACTCCAGAAAAGAAACAGGATGACACAAGACAAGGCAATCTTTTAATCTTGAAAGATGATTCACGAAGCATTTCTTACAGAGTTGGTCCCTGGGAGTATTATTTCATTTAGGAAAAAACCACAACTATTTAAATCACAAACTACCTAAAATAAATGTTTTTATCTATTCTAATCTAGAAATTATCTTAGAAATTTAGTGGGCACTTATATGGCCAGCACTGGTCTAGGTGTCAACTTCTTATTTTAAACTAGAGGCCTGGTACATGAATTTCGTGCATGGGGGGGTGTGTCCCTCAGCCCAGCCCAGCCATCTTGCAATATGGGACCCCTTGGGTAGGATCCCTGGGCCTGGCTGGTGATCAGGGCCTATTGGGGCTTTTCTTCCCCCAGCTGCTGGCAGCTGGCCCTGCCCCCGCTGCAGCTGCCACTTCTTGCCATCTGTGTGGCATTGCCCCTCCACACCCCCTGCCACCAGTCGCCTCCCTCTGCAGGTGACAGGCGTGTGATGCAATCACTTGGCTGGCCTAGGCCTCCCTCTGTGGGACAATTGCTGGCTGGCCCCACACACCCACCACAGTGTCATTGGCCAGTGGCCTGGGCCTCCCTCTGTGGGGCGATTGATCATGGGGCTCCGTGAAAACCAAAAAAGAAATCCTTAAAACATTACAACATATTGTATATATACTCTGTTTTCCATGTTTATGCTTGAATGGTAATAGTCTTCAGAATAAATTCCTTGCCTGCTTATCTTCCCGATGCTTTGATTTGTTGAGGAGAGTTAGGTTGAAGTTTCT
The DNA here is from genome assembly GCA_026230045.1 of Corynorhinus townsendii. Classification (NCBI taxonomy): domain Eukaryota; kingdom Metazoa; phylum Chordata; class Mammalia; order Chiroptera; family Vespertilionidae; genus Corynorhinus; species Corynorhinus townsendii. The sequence continues at coordinate 19,184,060 of JAPDVU010000010.1, read as the reverse complement.
CCTACAACCATGTAGGGAGCCTGTTTCAGGATGAAGCCCACAGTATGGAGAGCAGAGCAGAGAAGCAGAAATGACCAGCTCCTTGTGAAATCCTTGATGATGTTAGCAAGCCCTTCACTCAACCAACTAGAAGTCTGTCTAGCTGAGTAAGCCAGTCAGTTGCCTTCGATATTTAGGCTAGTTAGAACTGGGTTTTCTGTTGCTTGCAACCTCAAACATCTTCAACAATGATCATCTTTGATAGATAAATTGGGGGACAGGAAATAGAGAGTTTGAGATGCCTGTGTTTGTTGTGAGGAACATTTATTTTTAAAATCTGAAGTCTAGATCAATATATAAAGGCTGACATTAAGAACATCCAGCTAAAAATAGAAACCTAATACTAGAAATTTCAAAAGGTGAAGGATTATCTTTGAAATGAGAAGAGAAAATGAGGCGTCAAACGTATACTAGTATATGAATTCCTTGTATATTATTAAATACCTTTTAACAGTTCTTAAGGTTTTCAAAGAAAGACTTGCCATACGAACAAAATAATCACACTTACATGCACTTATATGTATATTAATCTGCATATACTTATATAAACCCACTAATTAAAATTGACTATTACCCTAGTTTGTAAACAATAGCCTATAACTAATCATTGTTTGAAGACTAATGAGATGATGGACTGTTTTAGCCAGTCATGGATAACTGAGAATCAAAGACTTTGCTTCTGTCAAAAATTCTAGTTGTTTACATTAGTTGTCATCCCCAGGCCCAATCCCAATCCTGATGGCAAGAATCAAACTCTCTTCTGAATGAAACTGCAGGAAGGACCTGTTTTCTTCCCCACAAAGGAAGAACGTCCACATTCCTGCGGGTAGATTAGCCAAGCGCGAAGTTTCTCTCCCTCTCCCTGCTCTCCTCCATAGATGTATTGACTTAGACAAAACTCTATTGGAATATCCTTTTAAACATTGTGTGACTCTTGCTTTTCTTCCTTTAGTCCCACTGGTGCTTTTGCTGCAACTTCATCCATTCTCTTTCCTCTGTGGCTTCCATGGCTTGGACCTTCCTTTAATTTCTCTCTGCAACATTTTCTGATTCATTCCATAAGTCACTGGTTCCTGTTCAAAGAAACACATATGAACAATCCAAATAAAATAAACCCTGAACAGTGTAGGCCACTTTCTAGCAAATAAGAGAATTCACATTACTGTGTTGGATACCGATGTGCCAGAACATCCTCCTGGTCCTCGCGAGCCCATGCATATACTTCCCACCTTTTGTCTTATTGCATGTGAATCCCAAGCTCTGCTTATGGTTAGAGAAAATATCTTGACAGTCATTAAGATTTATAATATGGACCAATTTCCCTTTAAATTCACATACTACATTAAAAAACAAAACAAAAAATGGTAGGTAGCCACATTTTTCCCTGACAGGAACAAGATGTACCAGGAAAATATGTTGTAGAGAATGAAAGAAGCTTGAAGAGTAATCTAGCAGTTAATTATGTTTAATTGTCACTGTGGAAATTTCTGTTTACAGTATTGTCATTTCTAAAAAGATATTTTCAGAAGTGACATTTTGATTAGGATAATGTCCTGCTTTTAGCATAGTGGGTTTTTATCATTATTTGGCTCAGTGGCTGACAAGTCAGCAAAACAGTTGACAGGTTTTTTAGATGAATGCAGGCCCAATATCTTGGTTCTCACTGGGGCGTATTGAATGCATCACTATTTAATTGACATAAAACCACTTTTGCCACACTGATTGAATTCAGTCGTACTGCTTGGTAAATAGACATATGTAAGACATTGATGAACTCAGCAAATATTTCATCTGTAAGACAATTTGGAAAGAAACACATGCACACACACACATACACACATAAATGTGTGTATACTAGAGTACTGGTTAATAATGCGGATTTTTTAATCAAACGATAGTTTCAAGAGAAACATCAAAAGTGCTTTATTCAAAGTAATGTCCATCGCTAGCTACACATTTCCCCATCTTTCAGGTAATTTGTGGATACTGTCCCAATAGAACTTTCCTTGTTTTGAGGCAAACCATTCAGAGATCTAATTTTCCACTTCTTTGTACGTTTTGAAGTGCTGCTCAGAAAGTACGTGTGCCATGGATTGGGACAAGTGGTAATCTGAAGGAGCAAGGTCTGGTGAATATAGTGGATGGGTTAATACTTCCAGGCAAAATCTTTTAACGTTGTCTTTAACTAGTTTTGAAGTGTGTGATGGTGCATTATCATGAAGCAAAATTACTTTGCGTGTCTTCTGGCACATTCTGGTCGTTTCACGATCAAAGCATGGTTCAAATTGATTATTTGTTGTCGGTAGCGATCAGTATTAATGGTTTCACCTGGTTTTAGAAGCTCATAATACATGACACCTTCCTGATCCCACCAAACGCAGAGCATTGTCTTCTTTCCGAAGCGATTGATCTTTCTGCAAGTTGTTTTTGAGTTTGACATGCATCTTCATCCGATAATGCTTGTAATTGTTGGTCCTCAAACTTTTTCAGTTGTTTTGGAAGTTCTTTGTCTTTCACTTGGAAATCACTACTTTTAAAGCATTTAAACTACCGTTCACAAGTATCTTGAGATGAAGCATGTTCACCATAAGCTTCCCGAAGTATAACTTTCAGCAGCACTTTTCTTCAAAATAATGAATTAAAATTTCCTGCAAATGCTTTTTTTTTGGCATGAAATTCGAGATTTTTAAGTGTAAAAATATCTATGATGTTAACACCTTCAGCAAATTTGACACATGAAATTTTGAAGCTTACTGTCAATACAATAAAATAACATACATATCAAAGTGCATATATATTAACATATGTGTAACTCCATCTAGTGAAAAAAATCCACATTATTAACTGGTACAACTGATATATATATATATGTATGTATTCAGTTCAAGGCATTAAGATTTACAGCACATGCACTGGCTTCAGAAGATTCTTTTGGGTAAACATTAACTCCTTTTTATGTGTCAAAATGTGCCTGAAAGCTAAATTCCAATTAAAGTCCATATTAATAAAGTAGATAATAAAATGCAAGCAAAAAGTTGAAAGCTAGTACATTAAGTTGTCCTCAGAAAAAGAAGGCTTTGAGGTGACAGAATTACCATTACTAATTCTAGAAGAAATTATAATGAATAAAGTGTGAAAGATTTCAGTTATCTAGTACAAGAACAGATTAATGAAAGAATACTTCATTTTTTTTTGAATACTTTAAGAAGTGCAACAAGGAGCTTGACTATACAGGTATTGGCTAGTTTAATTGTCACATTATCTGAAGGAGGAAGATTAGGCTATAATTTTCTAATAAGAAGGGGAAACAATAAACTTCATGCTTTGTATTCAAAAGTCTTGCTCTAACTTTAAATCTTCCAAAGAGGAGCCTTTTATAGGTTAACTATTTAGGTTCTAATTAATCCACTAAATCCTAGACTTTCACATACAGCCAGCATTATATTTTCATGTTTGCAAATGTTGCTTTTTGAATACTCAGTCATCTTTGGAACATCTCCACCATTTCTATCCTGTGTTTAAAATACCAAAGCAGCCAGCCAGGAAATCATGGTTTGATTCCTGGTCAGGGCACATGCCTGGGTTCTGGGCTCAATCCCTAGTGCAAGGCATGCAGGAGGCAGCAATCAATGATTCTCTCTCATCATTGACGTTTCTCTCTCTCTCTCTCCCTCTTCTTTCCTCTCTGAAATCAATAAAAATATACTTAAAAACCATCAAAACAACATGACAACTTCCTAATGATATTAACAGTCTAAAAATATAATGGCTTGTCTTTTCTTGTGCAAGCTCCTAAATGTTCATGACATAAGAGGCCGACCTTAGGTCACTGCAATTTCCACTTGGATCTGTGTTATGATTTGAGAAATGTTAAGGCATTCCCTTCACCTCCTTCCAAAATGCTGTTTACCACTGGATCGTTAACGTCCGTGCTATTTATGGCATTAGGGCAAGATCTCTCAATCTCAGCATGGTTCACATTTTGGATCAGATATTTCTTTGTCGAGGGGAAATGAGTTTCAAGATATTTAGCATTTCTGTGGACTAGACACTAGTATCACTTCTCTCAGTTGTGACCATCAAAAATATCTCCCGACATTACAGAATGTGCCCGAGGGGCAACCTCACCACAGATTGATAACTACTGCTTTAGGGAAAGGCATTAAGATTCATCTTAAAAGGCAAGTCACTGACTTGTCAGACTGGGCCGCTTTATCATTTAGCAATGTTAACTGTGGCCAGAAAAAAAACGGAATACAGAACTAGTTAAATTCAGGGAGATAGTATGACAAGAATCAGCAAAAGCTAGGTAGGTGGTATGTTTTAAGGGAGCATAAGCCCAGGTGGGGTGCTCTATCAGGTGTCCTCTCAAGTCAGGGAGCAAAGCACTTCATTTTCTCACTTAGCATATATTAATATACATCTGCACATCAATAATACAACATGAAGAAAACACCATTAGAAATAGAGAAGGGGGCAACTATGGTGGTAGAGAGGAAGATGAAAATGTTCCTGAAAAGAAATTGATTTCCTATGGTAGAAGACACAGAAATAGAATTTGCTTCATAGTACTTTATGTCTCTACTTGATATTATTTTTCCCTAAGAAAATAATCATATAGAAAGCCACTCTCAATGACTGTGCAGAACTAAAAACAATAAAAAACCTTATTACTGCACTTCCAATGTGTGAGCATTCAGGATGAATTAGTAAAAGACACTTAATAGCCCACAAACTTGAACTTTCTACAATTGTTGTATGACTTCTTTGCTGTTAGAGAGCAACTTTCTGATTAGCACCAACTCCCATTTCCTGGTAGTGTGTCCCAGCGAATACTTGATTGCTTCCCGTTGATAGTTATTTTCCACTGGTGTTTTCCAGTAATGAATTTCATGAAGGTTGCTTCCGGTTTTTGTCCCCATGAAATTTTATTTTTTTCAGATAAAGCAGACATTCAATTTATTGTTTCGTCTCCCTTTTTGCTCATTATTCCATATTGAAAAATCATTTTTCTTTTTTTAGGAACATTAGCATTTATTTATTTATTTATTTTCATCTTTATTGTTGAAAGTATTACATATGCCCCCCCCAGTCTCCCCCATCGACCCCCTCCAGCCTGCCCTGCCCCCTTCCCCAGGCCCTCACCACCCCACTGTCTGCATCCATGGGTTATGCATACATACAAGATCTTTGGTTGATTACCTCCCACCCACCCTCCCCTGCCTTGCCTCTGAGATTCCACACTCTGTTCCATGCTTCCATGTCTCTGGATCCACTCCGTTTATCAGTTTATTTTGTTAATTAGATTCCATGGAAAAAAATCTTTGCAAAGGTTGTATTAGTATAAAGGGTTTGGGGATAAAATGTAATTGCTTGTATTTTGAATTTAGCAACTTCATCCTTTAAGCTTGATAGCCTCATTGTATTTAATTCCAGAGCCCCAGTGGAGTCTAACATAGCTTTAGAGAAGTAGAAGGACCCTATATCCATTAAACTATCTTCTGTGGATGTTTCACAATAACTAGCAGTTCTCAAAACTTTAACATGTATCAAAGTTATCTGGACAAAGCACAGAATGCTAGGTTCCATTCTCAGAGCTTTTGATTTGGTAGATAGGAAGTGGAAACCAAGAATATGCACATCTAGTTTCCAAGTCTGTGTGCATGCTGCTGGTCCAGAGATCCACTTTGAGAACCACTGCCCTGTGAGCTTTACATCAGTGTCGTAAGTTTCACATTAGCCTTTTCTCACTAGGAACTGTACTGCAACCCTTTTGCATTGTCAATTGATAAAGAATGCATGTAGCCTAGTGGTTGAGTGTACACCTATGAACCAGGAGGTCATGGTTTGATTCTCGTCAGGGCACATGCCTGGGTTGTGGGCTCAATCCCCAGAGCAGGGCATGCAGGAAGCAGCTGATCAATGATTCTCTCTCATCATTGACTTCTCTCTCTCTCTCTCTCTCTCTCTCTCTCTCTCTCTCTCTCTCTCTGAAATCAATAAAGATATATATATATGTGTGTATATATATATATATATATATATATATATATATATATATATGGCATGTAAAATACCAGTTATAGGGTATGCTATCCACCAGGTATACAGTGACTTGAAGCTTTATCATTACTAATAAGATATGGAGTCCAGATTTTAGTATGCATTTGTTGTACAGAGATTTATAAAATCACCCCTCTCCTAGAAAATGGAGAAAGAATAGTGAGCAAAATATTTTCCTCAGGGAGCCTTTAATGTATCAAGGAAAAAGAATGGTATAAAATTTAAAGACAGTTTCCATCTTGGTGGCTCAGCATCATCCATGATCTTGGGATACTTCTCATTTTCCACAACTGTGATGATAATAATCCTTGCATAGTTGCTGTGAATTAAATGAGGTTTCATAAGTGCCTAGTATGATATCAAATACTACTTAGATGTGAGGTATGAACTATGCTTCTAGTGCATGTGGGATAGACCATGAGAGAGAGAAAGAAATAGATGACTGTAAGGCATTGTGATGCTGTCTTATAAGCTCATTTTGAGCACATCTAACACCTAAGTGTACTCTCTGTCCACATTGCTGTACATGGCACATGCCTCCCTCTTTAAAGGTGTGAATTTATTTTATAATTATTGTATTGTAAAGGGCATGGGTGACACTATTTTTTAAATAGTTGCTTAGAAACTCAGAATTTATTAGGCACTTGGAGATTTGTTCATCCAAGGGGTTATATGTTAAAAATCTAAAGGGAGACCAAATAAAAGAAAGTGATCTTTGATTTATGGAAGAGTCGATTTGACAATTTCTTTTCTATTTGTTTTTCAAAAGGATTGGTGAACTTACGTGGCAAGAAATATATTTACCTTTCAGTTAAGAGGAAAATCTAGTTCAAGGACAATTTCTTTGTGAAAATTATCCTTAGATTTACATAATCCTAATGATAACCACTTTTCTTTTAATCTCTTTTCTAAAATGCTTATGTATTAAGCCATATGAGTAAGCATTTTGGTGAGCTACAGTTTCTCTGGAAGTGATGACCACCACCATGACTATTAGTAAACAGGTAACTCCTCCATTTTTCCAGATTAATGTATCCTATTTCATTAATCTGAGTGTGTTTTGCCTTCTCCCTCACTGCTGTATCTTTCCTTTTGATAATGGATTTTTTTTTTCACTGTGGAAGGAATGAAAAGGAAGCAGAATGAAATGAGTATACATTTGATGGAGGATGATGGATGTGGGTTCTGCTTCTGAGTCTGCTGGTCTGTCTCCTGGATCAGCATCCTAAAATTTGAGTTTCATGTCCAAGAGTTGTGAATGGTGAACTGAGTTTCTTCTCCTTGGAAAATCTGAGGTAGGCAAGTCTGACTGATTAAATCTATGAAAATTTTTGAGCGAAAAGGCAGTGGCTACATAACCCATAAGCAGGTCAAGAGAAAAAGCTGGCAATAAGATACTATACACAAAGGCAGATGCTCTGGTAGTAGGAGGTAATACAAATCAGGAGGGATTATGAATGGAGACTGCATCACATTTAAAACTAGGACAGACTCTTTTTTCCATCCTTTCGTCTCTCTCTCTCTCTCTCTCTCTCTCTCTCTCTCTCTCTCTCTCTCTCTCTCTCTCTCTCTCTCTCTCTCTCTCTCTCTCTCTCTCCCCCCGTCTGTCATTGGGCTTTTACCACGTTTTGAAAATCTAGTTCCTGTATCTCCCCAGACCATAAGCTTTGGAACCAGGAAATCTGAGGTTGAGTTCATCTCTACTACCTATCAGCTCAGGTTTTTGTCTATAAAATTGAGATGAAGTTACCTGTGAGTGTAGTTGCAGTCTGGATCAGCCAGGGTTTTTCCAGAAACACAGATACAACAGGTATTTCTTTTAAGAAAGGGACTCAGGCAATTGTGGAGGCTGGGAAATCTGAAATCGGTAGGGCAGGCTGGCAGGCTGGAAGCTCAGGCAGGAGTTAGTACTGTAGTATGGAGACGGAATTTGTCCTTCAGTGTTTGTGCTTAAGGCTTTAGACTGGTTGAATGAGGCCCACCCACCTTAGCAAGGATAATCTCCTTTACTTAACGTCAACTGGTTGTAGATGTTAACCATATCTGCAAGGAACCTTTAGAGCAACACCTCAGTATTAGACTAAATAAATTGCTGGTTTGGTCTTTGTAACTTTCTGTATATTTTCCCAAAATATAAAAATGTAATGTTCTGCCAAAATTATTATTTTTCTTTTGAAAGTTGTTGAATATATTACAGATAAATTTTTGTTAGAAAATAACTTTGCTTACCAAATACATTTTATTCCCAATTATGCTTTACTTAAAAAAAATCCTTAATTAAATGTATAAAAATTGATAGCCTCTGAGACTCCACTTTAAAGGAGACTGACCCCAGTTCATCCTCAATTTCTTCTTGATTTGAGTAGCTTACATTAGGGATTGCAGTCTTATTTTCTCTCATAGGTTATGATGATTTTGAAAAGTGGTAACATCATGTTCTTGGTGATAACATTACTACGGTCTAGCTAAGTTGACACATAAAACTAATTGTCAGCGTCATCGTATTAATAATAGTTCATATTACCGAACTGTGAGTTAAGTGTTCCCATGGAACATTTCCTTTCATTCTGATCAAAACCCTAGGAGAAAGTATGACCTTATGATGAAACTTCCTTTGTCCCATAGTAACTTGCACAGGCACGGGAGCCAGGCCACGTCTGGGTCATCCAGACTAGAGTTCTGTCACAAAAGTTTTCAAATTCTAATTACAAATGAGAAAATTTTTTACCACCTCAAGGTTTCCTGATGTGCTGGTGGCCATGCCCCCTGCCCGCTCCCCTGCCACCATGCCATGAAACAGGCTGGTTGAGGAGCCCTGAGACCAGCAGGCTCAGAAAAGCAATGAAGAGAGTCAGAGGAAGGTGACCATGGATGTCCCTCGAGGTCTTTCCTCTTCTGCAGTTAGACCTTGTTAACTACTTGTTGCTTTTCTTTTCTCAGCAACTTTGAGTTGGGTTTCTGTCACTTGCTGGCAGAGTACAGCATGATACTGTCATATTGCTATCAAACTGGTCGGTAACACACATCCATAGAATCTCAGTGGCTTGAACCACAAAGATTTATTTCTCACTCTTTTTAAAAAAAACATTTTTATTGGTTTCATAGAGGAAGGGAGAGGGAGAGAGAGAGAAATATCAATGACAGAGAATCATTGATTGGCTGCCTCCAGCACGCGCACAACCCAGGCATGTGCCCTGACCGGGAATCGAACTGTGACCTCCTGGTTCATAGGTCGACACTTAGCCATGGAACCATACCGGTCAGGCTTATTTCTCATTCGTACTCAGTTTTCATCTTGGTCAGTGTTCAGTCTGGTCTCCAGCATCTTCATTCAAGAACCTCTGCTGTCTGATACAGGCCACCACAGCAGAGGGCCAGAGCATGGCAGATAGTGCACTGGCTCTAGAAGGTTCTGCCCAGAGTGACACACATCACTTCTGCTCACATTTCATTGTCCAACGCAAATCCAAAGCCTCCTGGAAGGGGGAAAGTGTAATTCTACACTGTGCCCAGAAGGGGAAAACCAGGAAAATTGATGAACATCACTAATAAGTTCTGAATAATTCATATAACTTTTCACTCAAGTAAAATACATTGGATAAAATCAGTTGGTTTTATTGATAAAAAGGGTAACCCATTTGAAGAGTTTATAAATTCAGATTTCAAAATTATGAATTTTTCCATTTTTACCACGATTTTTGTTTCTTATCTATAAGGTATTTCCTTCCCTGAGGCCACAAAGATTTTTCTCTTACCTTTCTCCCCCCCACTTTAATAAATCCAGTTTATTTGTGTATGTGGTTTGAATTAGGAATCTAGTTTTAAAGATTTTAAAATAAATATTTAGAAAGCAAGTTGTTTCAATATCCTTATAATATAGTCCATTTTTCTCCTCTGATATGTAAGGTCATCTATAAAATATATTAAGTTCCCATCTTTATTTGGGTGCATGGAGGAGTTTGATTTCTTTTGTAGTTAAACTAGAAACAAAAATAATGTGTGGCACTTTTGAGTTTTGAGTACAAGAATGATTGCTGGATTGGTCTTTGTAACTTTTTATATATTTTCCCAAAATATAAAAATGTAATGTTCTGCCAAAATTATTATTTTTCTTTTGAAGTTTTTGAATATATTACAGATAAATTTTTGTTAGAAAATAACTTTGTTTACCAAATATATTTTATTTCCAATTATGCTTTACTTTAAAAAAATCCTTAATTAAATGTATAAAAAGTGATAGCCTCTGAGAATCCACTTTAAAGGAGACTGACCCCAGTTCATCCTCAATTTCTTCTTGGTTTGAGTAGCTTACATTAGGGATTGCAGTCTTATTTTCTCTCATAGGTTATTATGATTTTGAAAAGTGATAACATCATGTTCTTGGCTTCACGGAATAAAGACTAAGCTTTGGAAAAAGCCCAAGGAATGAATGTTGACCTTGGAAAGGTTTCCCAATGAATATATTAGAGAAACACATTACTTTCTTAATTTTGTTTAATCCATTTAATCAAATTTTTATTTTATTTGTAAAACAAGGCTGTAAAACAAAGCATGCTCACTCATGCATTAAACTAATTATTTGCGGCTAAACATACTGAACACTGAAATTGATGTCTATCTACATATTTAGTGAATGTCCTACAACTGGATAGCCTTTTTGTGAGTAACATGAGTTGAATTTAGTATTAGTGGTTGCTGGCTAAGTTTAGCCTTTCTGAAACTAAGAATAGGTCTCACAATAAGTCCATTAATTACAGGGAATGCTGGCTTTTGTAATATGATCCGATATACAAGTGTGGAGAATTGACACTTTCTTCTTGGCAGAACTGTTCATTGTTGCAACAAATAAATGGAGTATATCATGAAGCATGATAAAATATATCAATATCTTACATTTTTGGTGGAACAAGGCATGGGAATGTGAGAAGATCAGTGAAAATGAGGAATTTTGCAACGGACCTTCTTTCCCACCTGCAGTGACAAATTAGAAGCTATTTCACAGCCTAAAATCAGGCTTCCGCATGGCTCTCGCTCTCACTTGGCTTCCTAAGGATGGAATAGGGAAGGGAAATCAACAGCATGGCAAATAATAGAGAAAGGACAACCTTCAGAAGAAGATTTACTAAAGGAAGCAAGTTATTTCAGTGTAGAGTTTGAGAAGAGAGAATTAGAAGAGGAGAACATGTCGGTGAACTAGGGGAGAGAGGATGGGTGGTTAGGACAAGGCAGTGACATCTGATTAGAGAGGACTGACTAGATTCTAGATTGAGTTATGAGGTACCAGCAGTCAGACTTAGTATTTGGCTACCTGTGGGAAAGAGGGCGCAGAAGGATTCAAGAATAATACCATAGAGTGACACTGAGTGGGTAAGCATGCTATTTCTAAGAGAGGAAACACACTTCCTTTAGCAATTATGGCCTGCTTTTAAAGTGCCAAGTAGTGTACAAAGCAATTTTGTTTCTAAATTTATAACATTCCCTACAATTTTAGTGATGAATTTTATCTTGTTTTGAGCTCAGATGCTTTGTAGTAAGCTCATAATTTCTCATTTAAAGTGAAGGTAGTGATCTCAATAATTTAGTGCTAAAAATAGCAGCATTTCTGCTGTGCCATCTAGTGGCCACTAGTGGTTATGGAACCTTTCACTTAATTGTGTGCTCAAGATTTAATTTCTTGAATTACATCTTGCTGAGAGAGAAGGCCATGCTATAGTGCATATTAACTGTTAGAGAGAATCAGCTTATTTGGAAATGCAGTAGGTATCCCTATAATGAAATGAATGAACCAGATAGAATGCTAGTTATGTGAAGATACTGTTACATTTTATAGTTTATAGTTTTTCTAAGACAGGACTTGAAACAACTTACTTTAGTAGCTTTAGGGAGAATTTAACAACAACAACAACAACAAAAAAGGCAATAATGTGAATTCCTTCATATCATATCCAGTAAGAAGATGTGGAAAATGTACGTAGGGATTTTTATAACAATCAGTGAACAACTTTTGTGTGCCCGGGGATGAACATTGTCACACTCTGAGGGACACAAAGAAGAGGGCATGAGGCTTTCCCTGGACATATAGCTGTACTGGAGGAAGGTAGAAAAATATACGTTTGTTTGGATCCCTCTCTGAATCCAACTTCGCACACAGGCACTCCAATCAGGGATTCAAGATTCTGAACATCTGGAATGGGGCCCCCCTGTTCCTAGTAAGAATCACTGGTCAAATACTAATTGTGAGCTCTTTGATGTCAAGGAATGTAGTCTGTTTTATACTTCTTATGTTTGACTCAGCATGTCAAACAAACAAAATAAAAATGAGCAGTCTGACCTGATTAGTACTATGAGAAATTTAGAAATACGTATGAGCCCATGTACTTGTGGTTTAGGAGTTTATAGTTTGCTAAAGGAGAGACACATGGATAACTATTGTATTAGAACTGTCCTATCTAATAATCCTATCTAATAAAGAGGTAATATGCAAATTGACCATCACTCCAACACACAAGATGGCCACCCCCATGTGGTCAAAGATGGCTGCCCCCATGTGGACACAAGATGGCCACCACAAGATGGCTGGAAGGGGAGGGAAGTGGTGGGCGATCAGGCCAGCGGGGGAGGGCAGTTGGGGGGGACCAGGCCTGAAAGGGAGGGCAGTTAGGGGTGATCAGGCCAGCAGGGGAGGGCAGTTGGGGGCAACCAGGCCTGCCGGGGAGGACAGTTACGGGTGACCAGGCTTTGGGGGCAACCAGGCCTGCCAGGGAGGACAGTTACGGGTGACCAGGCTGTCAGGGAAGGGCAGTTAGGGTGACCAGGCTGGCAGGGGAGGGCAGTTAGGGGCAATCAGTCTGTCAGGGGAGCAGTTAGGCATTAATCAGGCTGGCAGGGAGTGGTTTGGGGGTGATCAGGCTGGCAGGCAGAAGCAGTTAGGGCCAATCAGGCAGGCAGGAAGGCGAGCGGTTGGGAGCCAGCAGTCCTGGATTGTGAGAGGGGTCCAAGATTGGAGAGGGTGCAGGCTGGGCTGAGGGACACACATTTCATGCATCATGCCTCTAGTATTACTAGAGCAACTGTATAATAGTAGGCAAAGGAGGTGTGTGTGTTGGGGGAGGGGTTGGGAGGGCCCAGTAGGAAGCCAGTGAGCTTCCAGTGCCTGTACTGGAGTTTGATGTTGTGGGGTAGAAAATAAACATATTTGTCCAAGGGGTTCAGTGATAAGGAAATCAGCAGATCCTGAAGGCAGGGAAATAGGAAGTATGCTGGGTACTTTTAATGGTACTACTTTACATGTAATAAAACTGTACACTATATCTCTTTCTTGGGAGGCTGTACTTATAGAAATTTAGCAATTTTCACACTAAATGGAAACCTTGGGAGCATATCTTTGTCTCAATCCCTGTGCCCACCCCCCCCCCCCCCCACCTCCTTGCCATCAAACTGTAGGAGACATGTCCTATTCATCCTGCTATCTCTCAGGCCTTAGCAGGGAATTTGGCATAGGATTAAAGAAAAACAAAAGGCTCAGTGTCTGTTTCTTGAATGTCTCTAAATGTATTACAGTTCCTAAAATGTTAATGATGACATTAATCATTAAAAATCATAGCAATCAGTGAAGGAGGAATTCCACCTGTACAGTGTACAGCACAACTCCTAGTGGCTTTGTAAGCCCAGACAGGTTAGCTCATCCCGGTGGTCTTCAGTTCTCTCATAAAGTGACAAGTTTTTCCAGATTGTTTTGCTAGTCTTCTCCAGTTCTAGCAATCTCAGAATATCACTCTGGTTCTCTCACCTAGTTCCCTTCATTGCTTTTACAGTGAGACGGTCTCCTTTCTCCCAGCCTCCCAGGTATTTCCCCATTCTTGTTTCAATTCCCATATTTTCCTAAATGCCATCCTAATTCGTGTCCTAACTTGCAGTTTTATGCATCATTATCTCAAAAATCATAAATGAACTCTCTGAGTGTTTCTTTCATTTAGCAATTAAACTTGGAGAAGGATCCATTTGAGAATACATAAACTGCTTTATTCTCTTTAATGATTGTTAAGATTTTCCAAAATATGGTATATAATAACTTCTTTAGCCAAAATCTTATCAATAGACTTTTAGGTTATTCACTATCTTTATTTTATATAGTTGTCAATAAATATCCTTATATAGTTGTCATTTTTGAATTGCTGAATTGGGTTGCACATTTTTACTTTTGAAATGCATTACTTAATTGTGCTGCCCTATTTAAGAAACACTCATTTTGTCCCATGAACTGTCACTGAATATTTTATTTTTATGGATTTCTTTTAGACTGTTTTTAATCCTTTTATTCATGGCATATTTCTAAAGAAAAGCGAAATATATGTACCACAGTTTATAAGCCTGAAATATAGATTACAGGAATACAAAGATACTAGAATATAATTGATGATTTTTCTGTAGCCACTTTAACTATTAGAAATCTTCAGGGCCTCTTAGTTAATTTAAAAACCAAATAGGTCTGCTTAAACAAAGCTAGTTAGAATTCACTTGCAGTTGAACCAGTGATTGGTATCTCTGAACACTATCCCATTTATATTAAATATATACTCATAGGTTGATTAGCATAAGCCTAAAGGAATATGTAATGAAACAATTGTCAGGAGCAAACATAGTATACTGGAATACTATTTTGAAAATCCAGTAGTTTTACCACAAAAAGAATTATTATTTTGGTCCAGAAGCATTCACTTATATAATCCCTATTAAAGAAATGATTTTATAACACTTTGAAAAAGTTTCAAGTACTCTTGAGATATTCATGCTATATTTGAGTTGTTTTGCTAAATATGCAGTTTTAGCACTGGGGAAATTTACTGAAAAAAGCAGTGTACAACACAGCAGTATTTGACTCAGCAACTCTTAACATTCCTTTAGCCAGGGTTGGCTTCATGGCGGTGTGACCTGGGCTGTCACACAGGCCCCCGCGCTCAGAGGTCCCCATACTTGATTTAATGCTGTGCTCTCACTATCTTTAAATTCTTAATCATTTTTGAACAAGGGGCTCCACATTTTCATTTTGTACTATATCCCACAAATTATACAGCCTTTAGTATATTTTTCAGTATGAAACTGTATTTATTAGAATGTATTCTTGAGTCAGTATTAGTTTTACAGTCTGATGCTTTGGTTATCTCTTCAGCTTAGGGAGTTTTTATTAATTTTTTTAAATTTTCTTATCTGCATTTTCACTTTATTCTTCTGAAATACTTTTTAAAAGGATATTGGTCCTTCCATATCTTACTTCCATGTCTCTTAATTTATATTTCCCCATATTTTTATAATTTTGGTTTTTTATCATTAGATTTGTTCCATTTTTATTTTTAGATCACTAACATTGCCTCAAATTAATTGAGTCCTTCCATATATATTTTGATTTTAACCATACTGTTTTAATCCTCACAAATTCTATATTTGCTTCAGATTTCTCAGGTTTCATGGCAGAAAATTCCTGTTTTATAAATGCAACATTCTTTCCAGTAGTTTCCTGAAATAGCTCTGTTTCTTCTTGGCTCAGTTGTTCTCTTTGTTTATACACTTGTTAAATTTTTTCCTGAAATTTCTAGTGATTTCTGGTTGTTGATTCATATGAATGAAAGATAAGGTTGATTATCATAGGTAGCTTGTACCAGTTTCTCTGTACTTGAATAGATTCCCCTATCCGACCTCTTCCTTGACAAGGAAAGTGGGGTATTGGCTTAGAGAGGTTAGCATTTGGGCTTCCTCAAACAACACATCTGTGGGAAGTCAAGGTGCTGCCCGATAAGAAGGGCCTTGCTTTGAGGGGGACTTGCTTTCCTGGGTTCACTCCCAGGCATCTGACCTCACCTTCCATGAGATGCGGAGTCCAGTGTTACCTCTGGTTCTACTCTGCTGCTTCTTAGAGCCCAAAACTGTTCCTGGAGACTTTCTTAGACAGGTAGCATGAGACAAGGTTCTCTGACCACACTCTGTGTGTAAAAGCCCAGCTTCCAACAACACCCCTTAGAAGAGGGAGATGGGATTTCAGCCAGCCCACCTGCTGGGAATGCAATTTCCTAATGACTGATACTGATGGTGTCCCCTTGGCCTCTGTTTGTGCTTTTGCTTGGATAGTCTCTCTGGCTCTTGGAAAGAAAATAACTTACTTCTGTTGTCTTGGGCTGTAGTGTCTTCCATGCTTTGATGTGACCATAGTCTTAACCCACATGCTTCATTTTTCATGCTTCCAGAGTTTGTTAAAGCTCTAGTCAAGTGATGGCACCCATCCTTATTATCCTTGCTAGTATGTTTTCATTCTATGAATAATATATTTTCTGTTATTTTAATGGGTCATTGGGGCATGACGGAAGGGCCAGTAAATGTGTAAGCGTATAAGACCATCTTCTCTAATAAAAGAGTAATATGCAAATTGACCATCACTCCAACACACAAGATGGCTGCCCCCATGTGATCAAAGATCCTGTCCCCATGTGGACACAAGATGGCTGCCACAAGATGGCCAGCAGGGGAGGGCAGTTGGGAGGGACCAGGCCTGCAAGGGAGGGCAGTTAGGGGTGGCCAGGCCAGCAGAAGAGGGAAGTTGGGGCGACTCAGCCTGCAAGGAAGGGCAGTTGGGGGGGACCCAGGCCTGCAGGGGAGAGCAGTTGGGGGGGACCAGGCTTGCAGGAGAGGACAGTTAGGGGTGGGTGAACAGGCCAGCAGAGGAGGGCAGTTAGGGGCAAACAGGCTGGCAGGGGAGCAGTTAGGCATCAATCAGGCTGGCAGGGGAGTGGTTAGGGGGTGATCAGGGTGGCCGGCAGAAGCGGTTAGGGGCAACCAGGAAGGCAGGCAGGTGAACAGTTGGAAGCCAGCAGTCCTGGATTGTGAGAGGGATGTCCGACTGCCGGGATTGGGACTAAATGGGCAGTCGGACACCCTCGAGGGGTCCCAGATTGGAGAGGGTGGAGGCTGGGCTGAGGGACACACACCCCCCGTGTGTGAATTGCATGCACTGGGCCTCTAGTATATTATACAAGAAACTAACATGTATTAAACTAGTTGCACAAATGTTACAGAATCACATGGCTTCCAAATAGTATCTGTGGTGTGAATTTTGTGTTGAAAAAAATGTTTTTAGTTAAATAAAAATATATAAGCATACACAGCATATTTCATATGTAAAACATTATTGAAAACAGCTGGCAATTTTCATTGCTTCAGCAGTAAATGGGTTTTACTGAATGATTGTGAATCTTTCTCAATCACCTCTTAGTTTACCAGCTGCACTGTGCTCAGTCAGACCCAGTGCGGTTTTGTTGAAACTGATTTCTGTTTATTGTTCATCAAGGAATTTTAGTTTTAAGCATTAGATGTCTGTTTTTATAAAAACACATATAACTCTACAAAACCTTATATAAAGCATATATAAACAGAGTTCAGCACATACCTTCTGAGAATGGAGCTGTTAGGTGTCTGTAAATTAGAAATGAATTTCCAGCAATTACTGAGGACATCAGTATGCTCCTCTACTTATCATAAGCCATAGGGAGTGCATGATGTCAGCATGCTGGTAAATTTAGCTTATGTAAGAATTTCTGTCTATAACTAATGCCATGATTTTAGTTTTTTTTTTTTAATAAATCTTTATTCAGATTATTACAATTGTTTCTCTTTTTCCCCCCATAGCTCCCCTCCACCCAGTTCCCACCCCTTCTGCCCTTACCTCCCCACTGTCCTCATCCATAGGTGTATGATTTTTGTCCAGTCTCTTCCTGCACCCCCCTTTCCCCTTTCCCCCTGAGAATTATCAGTCCACTCCCTTTCTATGCCCCTGATTCTATTATATTCACCAGTTTATTCTGTTCCTCAGGTTTTTAATTCACATGATTTTAGGTTCACTTGTTGATAGATATGTATTTGTTGTTCATAATTTTTATCTTTACTTTTTTCTTCTTCCTCTTCTTAAAGAACACCTTTCAGCATTTCATATAATACTGGTTTGGTGGTGATGAACTCCTTTAGCTTTTTCTTCTCTGTGAAGTTCTTTATCTACCCTTCAATTCTGAATGATAGCTTTGCTGGGTAGAGTAATCTTGGTTATAGGTTCTTGCTGTTCATCACTTTGTAGATTTCTTGCCACTCCCATCTGGCCTGCATAGTTTCTGTTGAGAAATCAGCTGACAATCATATGGGTGCTCCCTTGTAGGTAATTAACTGTTTTTCTCTTGCTGCTTTTAATATTCTCTCTTTGTCTTTTGCTCTTGGCATTTTAATTATGATGTGTCTTGGTGTGGTCCTCTTTGGATTCCTTTTGTTTGGGGTTCTATGCACTTCCTGGACTTGTAAGTCTATTTCTTTCACCAGGTGGGGGAAGTTTTCAGTCATTATTTCTTCAAATAGGTTTTCAGTATCTTGCTCTCTCTCTTCTTCTGGCACCCCCATAATTCCGATGTTGGTACGCTTGAAGTTGTCCCAGAGGCTTCTTACACTATCTTCAACTTTTTGGATTCTTTTTTCTTTTTGCTTTTTCAGTTGAGTGTTTTTTGCTTCTATGTATTTCAATTCTTTGACTTGATTCTTGCGTTCCTCTAGTCTGTTGTTGAGTCTCTGTATAATATTTTTTATTTCAGTCAGTGTATGTTTAATTTCTAGTTGGTCCTTTTTCATATCTTCGAGGGTCTCATTATATTTATCGGCCTTTTCTAGGATATTCTTGAAAAGCCTTATAACCGTGGTTTTGAATTCTATATCGAGTCGTTTGTTTTCCTCCATTTCTTTCGTTTGTGATCTGTTTCTTTGTCGCTGCATTTTCACTGCTTCCCTGAGTTGGTAGGGTAGCTTTGTGTGCTAGGTTTCCTATATGGCCCAGTGAGTCGGCCTCCCAGTTACTTGAGGTGGACACTCTTGGTGCACCCCTTTGTGGACTGTGTGTACAGTCTTGTTGTAGTTAAGTCTTGACTGTTGTTGGTATCACTGGGAGGAATTGACCTCCAGGCCAGCTGGCTATGAGGATCAGCTGTGTCTATGCTGGGAGAAGTTCGGTGCTGGAGACAGCCTTATAGGATTAGACTTGCCAAATTGCAAAAGGCTCTGTGTTCAGCTTGGATGGGGTGGAGTCTCAGGGCGGAGCAGACAGTCTTGGCTTCCTGTCAGCCCTGCTCTTGTGTGTGCGCAGCTTGGTCCCCGGCTCCCAAGCCTCCGCCCAAGAGTCCAGATTCCCCCAGCAAGAGTGTGGGTCCCCAGGGGCTTGCCTGGAATTGGGGTTCAGTGCAGTCAGAACTGGGGTTCAGTGCAGTCAGGAGCTTCCGAGTCCCTTATGCTAGGGAAAGCCTGTGGCAACCTCCTCAGTCTTTGTGCGCACTGGCGCGCGCGCCTCCAGACCCCCTCCCCGGGTCTCCAAGTCTCCGAGTGCCTTCCTCTCTACCTGACAGTCCAGACTCCCCCACTATGAGCCTGGGTCCATGGGGTTTTGCCTGGAACTGGGATTCAGTGCAGTCGGAACTGGGGTTCAGTGCAGTCGGGGGCTTCCTTCCCCCTCCTGCCAGAGAAAGTCAGCCAAGCTCTCAGCCGCCCTTCCTTTCTGCGCGCACAGACCCTTTGCCTTATCTCAGCCCTTTGCTGTTCCTCCAATTCTCCATGAGCTTTTCTCTTTCCTTCTAGTTGTAGAATTTCCACTTAGTCAGCTTTCCTGTGGTTCTGGGTGGTGTCCGTTCTGTCTTTTAGTTGTAGTGTTGAAATTGTTGTGTGAGGCAGCGGTTTAGGTGCTTACCTATGCCGCCATCTTGGTTTCTCTCCACCATGATTTTAGTTTATGTAAGTTTAGTATTAAATGCCTTATCTCTTAACTTTTTTGTAAATTGACTTGGTGTTCTGCATATTAGGTACAATTTTTCTTTGAAAATGAATATATAAATGTTAATATTCATGTAATATTTTATAATTTGGGATTTTAATGGTGATAGTATAGTTTTTCTAGCTGAGAAAATATTCCTAATAAAATGGAAATATTCATACTTATATGTTTTAGAATTGCTAGTTTTAAGAACTATTTTTAAAATATCTTTTTAACTCCATGTCTTCAGATTATATTGCCCACTGCTTTTCACTTTTATTTTGATCCACAGACCTCTGAGTGGTTCATCTAGATTCCTCAATAGTTTTAACTCCTAACTTTTGCCACACTCTCTAACACTACACCTGTATTCCATCTTGGCGATTTCCATATACACGTAGATGGCCTTTTCATCACCCTGGTGCCTTTAGTGAACTCCTCTCGGCCAGTGATTTTTACCTAATGTCCTGTTTCAGCCATTCCAATTGCTGTTACCAGTAACTAACTGTAGGCTCTTCATAGTCTCACTTCAAACATCCTTCTCTCTGACCATCTCCTCTATCCTTCTAGCTTACTGTGTCTAGTATCCCAATTCCTGCTTTTTTTTTTTTTTTTTCCCCCACCTGGACATCCAGCTCATTGGTCCTACCATATTTTCATTTTCCCTTATCTCATTGATGTCCTCACTCAGCTTCCTGTCCATCCTAAATTCTGGAGCCAGTTGTTGTAATTCTGTAGACAGTTATTATAATCACTCCTTTGCATGTACTCACAATTGCCTTTGTCCCTCTCTCAGATCACTGCGCGCATTAGCTAAACCACAGCCCTGCCTAAACACAGATTACCTCTTTCACGCCTGCACCTGTGCCGCTGAACGTGCCTGAGAGGTAAACACGCTGCCACACTAACTCACATGTTTCCCCCCATTCCTTCCTTCCCCCATGTTTTAAGATGTGCTACAATGTCTCATCTTTCTGGGGGAATAATAGTGCGCCTGCGCTTAAATCTAGATCTGGATGTGGGTCTGTGTGCGGCGCTGCCAACACAGTGGACAGGTGGCCCATGCAGCAGATGGCCAGGTGCAAAGTGTCCACCTTGGTCAGGCTCTGGCACCCACACAGTTCATATTACTACTGTTTCACGCATGGTCATAATTGTGGATGAGCGCTCTCCCCTACACGATAAGCACAGGACATTTCCCTAATGGCCTTCAGCCTCCATCCTGGACACTGGTTTGCTGTTCTGGATACTTTTTACTTATGGAGAATGATAAGGCTGTGGAACTTGCTGCAGTCCTGCCTCCATCTCCAACCTGACATTCCCGCTGCATGACTCCTCCCCTCAAGCTGTCAGCCCCCTGTTCTGTCTCTGTGTAAATCCTTGTGGGGGCAAAATCGATCCTTTTATTGTGAGGAGAAACTTTGCAAACCTCAGGAGTTAAATGTTCACATTCAGGAAAGAGGTTTCTGGATTGAGTGAGAGGCAGAATAATTCCTCTTATAAATACAATACAGTTGACCCTTGAGCAATGGGGGGGTTAGAGGCACCCCCGCCAGTCAAAAATCCCAATAGAACAACTTTTGACTCCCCAAAACTTACCTCTGTTTTGAAGACATTCTCTATGTAAGTGGACCTAACCAGTTCAATCCCATGTTGTTCAGGGGTGGGCTGCATTCATAAAGTAGACTCTGACCCACCCATGATGCCCAACATAGCGTATTACAGACAATAACTATTTCCTTTTGCTTATAACCAAATGTATCCTTTAATCTCATGGAATATAAGGATATCCAAAATTAGTTACTAGACTGATGATAAAATATTTAACAGTGATTACTTCGTTTATTATGACTGTATGAGCTATCTGCTAAAGACAGTATAAGAACCCTTCAGTTTATTTTAAAAGAAAAAACATACCCACAGAAATTTTCCATACAATATGAAAGGTAAAAAAAGAAGTGCATCAGATCTTAAGAAGTTTCAGGATAGAAATTGTTGTGGTTTTAAAGCTCTTATTAATCTAATGTTGCTTTATCTGAATCCTCAGGCCTTATGTGACAAGAGTAATCTAGTCGGTCCTACTATTTTATCTTTTTCTCCATTTTTTTTCGTAGCTTTTGTAATGTACAATGGATTTAAATAGAACATAATGAATCTCTTCTACAGAAGCAAGATCCAAAATGCTTTAAATTGCATTCCACTGATCCATAACTGGGATTTAATTGAACCCTGCATTGTTTTACCACAATAGAGCAATGATCTCTCAGTTCATAACTAAATGATGCTATTTTAAATCATAGAAATAAAGACCTGTGTCAGCTGGTTGCTTGCTTCTCTGTTTTCAGAATATTACAAGTATTACATTTGTGTGATAGGTTGCTTCATGGTATATTTAAGGTGGGTTTCCTTTGCTCCTTTTACTCCTCTGTTTGGTCTGCACATTTTTGAGATACCTTGAATTGCTTTATCCATGTCTGTGAGATCACCTTAGAAGCTTGTCCTCTACACAATCCTTTGCCTCTACTCAGATAAATCTGTGTGTTCCTACACTGTTAGAAATGTCAATTAATATCCCTGAGGTATCATGACAGCAGTTTCTTGTATATGAAGTCAGAACAGTATATTTTTCTGGGCTGAGAAATCTATGAATGCTTGAACTATTGTTTACCAGGGCAATTAGGCACTTTACTAACTAATATTTACCTGGGGTCAGTAAACTTAGCAGTCAGTCAATCATTCATTCGTTCATTCAACACCACCTATGAGCAGTAGAGTTCCAGCCCTAGGGAGAGAGTATAGATCAGACCAGGCAGTCCTTCCTCTTAGTGCTCTGGGAGGGAGGAGTAGAGACAAGCACCAACAGGTGAGCAACTATTAAATGAGATGATTCAGGAGAGTGCTAAATGATGTGAAGAAAATAAAATAAGGAAGTGATAAAGATTTATGAAGATTGGTATCTAAGAAGCTCTCATTAGAGATGCATGAGTACAAGCCAGCCCTCTCAACATCTGAGTGCAGGGCATTTAAGGCAGAGGAAATAGGCTACGGACAAAAAAGACAAGAGTGGGAAATTTCTAGTACCCCTTCTATTGGCACTCTGATACCTAACTGTTGGGCCTACTCACAAGGACCACTGCCTCTCACAAATTCTGAACTTAAATTGATCATCGACAGACTGAAATGATGTGCTAAAACCAACAAGATGAAATGTGACTGATGTGAATGTAAAGTGGTGCATGTGAGTAACAAACCCCATTGCTCAGTATATCCATGTTGGTTGGCAGCTGTTCACATGAGAACAGTCTGGGGAGTCTAACTGACCACACGTTGGAGCTTGCTCTATGCTGTTCCTGACAGGAAAGAAAACAATGTGTAGGTATTACCTTCGTCCGATCTCTGCCCAATGGAAGGCATCATTAGCAGTCCAAAAATGGAACAGCCTGTCTGGCCGGTGGAGACATCTCCGTTGCTTAACTGGTTAAAAAAAGAAGAAAGAACGAATACCCATCAGGACTTTTGGAGAAAGGAAATTCTGCAGTGTCTGTAGGCCAGTTTAAGATACTTTTTGTTTTCTGTGATTCTGTGACTTGTTACTCATTTATTTTATTCCAAATAAATGTTCTTCATTTTGTGATATTTATATACAGTTAGGAAGAAAAAATATCATTGGTATATGAAGTACATGGTGAGGTTTATGGAAAGCTGGGTTTATCACGCCATCTCTCCAAATGCTAATCTGAAGTTTAAATTCTTAGGCTATGGTTTTAAAAAGAGTTTAGATTAAATTTCTAATATGTCTTTAGCCAAGTAGAATTTTATATATATATTCATTCTTGGCTTTGCCATGTGTCAGCTGTGTAACATGGACAACTTACTTTTCTGCACTACAGTTTCCTCAAAATGAGGACAATGACGTGTACCTGCCTGAAAAGATTGCTTTTGAAGGGATTAAATTAGTTGCTGTATGTAAAGCAGCTAGAACAAGCAGCTGGCAATAGTAACTACTGAGTAAGTATTTGCTATAATTATTAGATGTAAATGTATTTTCTATTCTGCCTTCAGGAATTAATGACCAAATTAATAACTGAGACACCTGACCAGCCAATCCCATTTCTCATTGACCATCTTCAGTCCAAACAAGGGAACCGAGGGCAGCTTCAGCGAACTTTATCTGGATCTGCAGCTCTCTGGGCAGAAAGTGAAACATCAGGTAAATGAAACCATGTATTTTATAGTTAATCCTGACACATGTAATGTAAAACTTTACAAAAAGTCTTCCTGATTATAGTGAGATAAATCTAGATGGTTACCTAGGGTTTCCTGAATTAATCTGTAACCACCCATATGCTAAAATTTGTCATAAAATATGACTGAATTTGAACATAGTGTTAGCATTATGCTTCAAAGTATGAGAATTTGCATATTAAACTTATGAAAATAAGAGTCAGGTTTTCATGAAAAGATTTCATTCTATATGAATTCAAGCTAATTTTTCTAAGCTTTTTTTCTTTATTTCTTTTTATGAAGAATTTGAATTAAATGTTTGTAGCTCATTTGTAGAAAGGTAAACAATAGATTTCTCCAAAGTTACTTTTCTTGTTGCTCAAACTGATGATGATTCTCGATTTCCCCAGCCCAGACTTTATCTGTGTAGGAAGTGCAGCCTTAGAAAGATGCCTTCTCTCTGGACATTGGGAACCAGATTTAGCTGAGGCAATAGCCTCGTCTTCCCAGTGAGCCTGGGGAGATATTTGGGTAGACTTAACTTCCCTATCTGCTTGTCAGATAATCTTTTTTTTCTTCTGCACACTGGTCTGTTGGGTTGGCATTTACTTTCAAAACCAAATATCCCCATGTCTGTTGCTTCAGTAGCCAGTTCCTTGCCTGATTGATTTCTATGGGAAATCTGACTGCCGGGCCTCCACATCCTTTCCTGCCACGACCCCCTCACTCCTCTCATCCCTCACTCCTCCCGTCCTCTTTCTGCTGTCGTGCTGCCTTGCAAGAATTTTGGTCTCTTTGGTTGTATTCTCATACTAGTACCTTCTTGAGACCATATCTCAAAAGCACACTAAAGTACATAGGGTTTAGGGGATTCCTTTCGGAATGTAGACATCTCTGGTGTCAGTTATCCATAGGGAAGTGATCTGCATCGTACAGGAAACTAGGATATGAGCTTTTGGCATACAAAAGAGCAAATTCCTGTTTCTTCCTGGCCTCACTTTCTTGGGTTTAGGCTCTGAGGAGCTTGGGTATATAGGCATGGACTCCGGTTTGCAGGTACAAAGAAGACACTCATTATGTTAAGCAGAAGAGATGAACATCTGTGAGCCCAGTGAAGCTCGTATGAGCCTATATTTATAAATTAAAGTACTTGAAGAGGCAGTAATGTATGAAAGTGCAGATTTAATCAGCTTATGTTTAGTTTCTCACAGTTTCCATGGGTCAGAAGTCTGCTGTTGGTTTAACTGGATCCTTTGTTTAATCTCACAAGTCTAGAAATCAAGATATTGGCTGGGCTACATTCTCAACTGGTATAAGAAAGAACCTGCTTTCAAACTCATTCACGTTATTGGCAGAATTAATTATGACTGGGGTCCCTGTTTCCTTGCTGGATTTCAGTCCAGGTTGTTCTCAACTCCTACATGCAACCTGCAGTTCTTTGCCACATGCCTCTCTCACATTATGGCAGCTTACTTCTTTCAAACTTGCAAGGGGATTTCTCCCATTCAAGTTTAATAAGATGGAATCCTATATAACATAACATAATCATAGCATTGACATCCCATCATCTTTGCCATATTCTGTTGGTTAGAAGTCAGTCAAAGATCCTGTCTACACTGAAGAGAGGGAACTATATAAGGTATAACTTCAGGGGACAGAGATCACGGGGGTCATCTTAGAATTCTGACTGGCACAAGTGCTTTATGACGCACTGCTTAGACAGGCTGAAGGAGGGGTGGAGATCACTATAACTCCCAGTTTATTAGCTTGAGTAATGGTATAAATGCTTGTTTAATAGAGTAAGATAATAACACAGTACTACATTTATGAATTATAGTAAATCCAGTTCTTATTGATAGATTTGATCTTCTTGTGGGGCATCTTAGTAGATAATTCCAGCAGGCAGGAATGAGTCTAAAACTTTTGGGATGGGTCAAGGCAGGAGCAGGTGAGGCATTCATATCATACCAGTGTGAGAAGGCCAGTGTGAGACAACCTAAAAGGTTGTCTGTTTATTGAGAAGTGAGGTTACTGAGGACAGCCGAAGATCTTTAGGAGGCCAGTGTAAGTGAAGGTTCAATGAAAATGGGAGAGGTACAGAAGGACAACAGACTGTGCTATCTGAGACTTGAGGTGGAATGATTCCAGATGATGAGAAAGTCCTAGTGATGGCCTTACTTTGGGAGTATCATAAGCATCAGGGAAGTGAAACTTTCAAAGTTGAGGACAAGGAAGTCTGAGGTTTAATGGGTGGTTTTTCTAAGGATTAAGAGGTCACCAGAGTTTCATCCAAGTTGTTGAAAGATCTAGGACAGTGGTTGGCAAACTCATTAGTCAACAGAGCCAAATATCAACAGTACAATGATTGAAATTTCTTTTGAGAGCCAAATTTTTTAAACTTAAACTTCTTCTAACGCCACTTCTTCAAAATAGACTTGCCCAGGCTGTGGTATTTTGTGGAAGAGCCACACTCAAGGGGCCAAAGAGCCACATGTGGCTCATAAGCCACAGTTTGCCGACCACGGGTCTAGGAAGACTGTGCCAATATCGTGAGTAGGGTTGCAAGAGATATCAGGGCCAGTACGATGGTAATAATAAAGCATGGTGAATAGTGTAGACAGCCAGCATTACTCACAAGTCAGGAGGGACTTTCAAGTTAACATTGCTGGACCCGGAAAACCCAGCCAATGGAGAAGAGAACACTCGCCACTCCAGGAAGCTGCAGAGCAGGGAGTGCTCTTGGGAGAGGAAGGAGGTGTCTCTTAAGACATGAGAGTGGGCGGGGATTAGGAACAGAGGAATGTTTGTTTACCATGAAATGTATGTTCCAGAAAATGAAGAGGAAAAAATTTGGAGGGCGGAGTCTGACAAAAGGGAGAAAGAAAGCACAGAGTAATCCTTGGATATGAATATAGCTGGAGAAATTTTAGTTCAGGTGACAGTCAATAATGCTAGTTTAAACCTTGTCTGCAATTTTGAATTCTTTCTTTTGGTGTATGTTCTAATTAGCTAGAAAATGTCTCAATATTTAAAGTATACGGGTATGATACTTTCTGAAAATATCTCAAGATGTCCTCTTATTGCCTTTAAATGTATCTAGCAATTTAGAACACAACATCTTTTCCAGAAGTTTGTCATTTAATATTGTCAAGGACAAACCTGAAAGCAGCCTTATTTTATTCCTTTTTAGATGTTTTATTTATTCTTTTTAAACAGGAATGGGATTTGCTTTCTTTTCATTTTTGTTGTTCAAAAGTTTACTGGGAATACATCTAAATGTCTCTTTTCTCTAACTTTTCCTGTGCTCACTAAATCCTTGCAATCAACAAATCCTGCTCTTAAGCCTAGAACACTGTTTTCTTTTTTGTACTTAGTTATTGCTTCTATTATATTTGTTTAGATTTCTTCTTAAGGAAAATCAAGTATGTGTAAATATTGTTCTCTATTCCTCTCATTTCATTACACATGATATTTGCCTTTCTTTATAGACTAACTTCTAGGGAAATTTATTTGTCAATGGGTTCTGTGTCACTGATTTAATTTTCTGCAGTATCAGTTTCCTCTCTCTGGCTTTGAACAGAAATTCAAATGTTGGTATTGCATTTCAGCTTCCTATTAGTATTTCCTTATCTTCTTCTTTTTTTTTTTAAACCTCTGTCTGCAGTTAAATTTTTTATCATAGGTTAGTTAGCCTATCTCCTCTCTCATTTCTTTTTGGTTCATAGAATCCATTTTGTTTTATTTTTATTAGCAAGTTAGCCACAATGTAAAATTTGAACGTTTTCAATAATAAATATTTTGTAAAACCATCAGTTTCCTCTGTGTCTTGAATGTTGTATTCTTGTTTTGCATATTGAATGTTTTTCTTAAAATCATATTTTAATTCAAATTTAAATGAGGAATGTTCTATTTTTGTCAATGTTCTGTTTTTGTCTAATTTGTTCTCTCACTGTATAGCTTGGAATTTTTTGAATCCTTCTAAAGAATTTTAGAGAAACAAGTGAAAGCAATCAAAGCCACTACTAAAATTTCCAGTAGCAGTATAATCCTGTGGGTCTCAGCTAAACTGACTAGTGACTATATGCCTCATCTCTTTTCAAACAACTAAATAAGAACAATATTATTACTGGATTATTTAAATTAATGTGGACTTGTTTTTCCTTGCCAGTCATGGAGAATTTAAAAGGACACAAAATCCAGTGTATCATTTCTCTCTGGTTCCTTCTAGCTTTTCAAAGCTGTATCATGAGCTGCTATATTTTACCAACAGGATTCTTTATTCCTTTACCCATATTGCATTAGAATAAATGATGGTGCTAGGATGCATGTAGAAAGAAAAAAATCTGAGAGATAATGAAACAACATAAGGAGATAACTCTGAGACAGGGGCAAGGGTTATGGATGTCTTGAAACCCCCCAACATCTTTCTGATTTGCCTATCTTTTGTCTTAACCCTACCAATAGAAATACCACCTGGGTCCTGGCAGTCCACAGACCAACATTTCAGTTCCTAGTGTTTTAGAATATTTATCCCTCTTTTGGTATTTAATGGGATGTTGGGGGTAGAAAAATTGAATGACACCTAGTTAAGTACAACCTTACCATGAAGATTTGAGAAATCCACAATCTGTTTATTTAGTGCTTATAAGTGGGTGGCCAGAGAAAGATGTATGACTTGTTTGTAAAGCCGGGGTGAAAACTTGTAAGTGTAAACAAGAAGACAGAGGGAGACTCTAAAGAATGCCACCTGGCTGAAAGAGGAAGTTGAGGAAGCAATGAATGAGACAGAGGAGGAGTAGTCAGGTTAATGGGATGAGAAGTTCGTAATGCTCTGAGAATAGCAGAAAACATTCTGCAAAGATAAGTCTGTCTAAAAAGATAACATTCTTGGTGAAGAAGTCAGGAGGGATGAACTCTTGAAAAGATCATTTGGGAATTGGTATGACATTACCACCTTTGAAGGGAGCTATAACTTTAGCAAAGTTGGTTGAATTAATCTTTCTTGAAGAAACAAGTGGGAAAACAAGTGATGCTGTGGAAGAAACTTAGGTGGATGTCAGTTTTCCGTGTCATAGTAAATAATGGATAAACTAGCACCAGTGAAATTTACTTAAATATTTAGTTGTTTCATTTTCAACAGAATACAGTGTTTTCTTCCATGGCAGCATTTAAGACTGTTATTTTAAGTAATGGTAACCCATGCCTTTCAAATAATTTCACAGCTTAAAATAATCTTTATTATATTACTATACACACTGATTCATATCAAATCAATAACTAAAATGTACAGGGGAAATTAAGAAAGAAATGCTTTTGGATATTTGCATTATTTTATTTTCTATTTTTATCGATTTCAGAGAGGAAAGGAGAGGGAGAAAGAGATAGAAACATCAATGATGAGAGAGAATCATTGATTGGCTGCCTCCTGCATGGCTCCCACTTGGGATCAAGCCCGCAACCCGGGCGTGTGCCCTGACCAGGAATCGAATCATGACCTTCCTGGTTCACAAGTTGACACTCAACCACTGAGCCACACCAGCTGGACTATTTGCATTATTTTTTCTGTAAGGTGACCTGTAGATTTTGCTGAGTATACCTAATAACTTCATGAATTTAGTTTTTTATGTATCTTGAAATCACATTAGTGTGCATATATTTACATATATGTTTGTTTGTTTGAACAGAACATAAAGGAACAAGAAGGGATGTGAGAAGCTATGATAAGCCTTGGCAATTAAATGCAAAGAAGCCCAAAAAGTCAAAAAGTGACCTTGCTGTCTCTAATATTTCTCCACCGTCACCAGAATCCAAATCATGTAAGGAAGTTTGTTATTCAAAAAATTACTTAATGTATATGTAAGTCTGTGTTATTAACAAAATGAAGAAAAGGTAATAATTGAAGCCAAATGTTTTATCTGACATTTCTGGCTATTAATCGTAATGAATTTTGTATTTATTTCAGCATTAACATTGAGCTTTATATCTGTTTAGTAACTTATTCATATATTTTTAAGTGCATTTTTTATTGTTGACTGTATTACAGATGCCCCCCATTTCCTCCCCACTGTGTCCCCCTCCACCCAGCACCTCCATGTGTAATAGATTTAGACCTTTTAGAGCATACTCTTTTAAGAATGTATTTTGCCTAGAATGGGTCCCTTACCTCTCATGGCCAGTTGCAGCATTGTATTACATTCAAAGCAACACCCACCCTGCATTTTAAAAAGTACATAAAAGCAAATTAAATCTATTAGAGGAGGAGCAAATGAGATTTATATTCAAAACATTTAACAAAATTTTATGAAGTCCTTCACTGATTATTTCCCTGAAGTCCTACTTATTATTTATTCCTGAAGCCCCTATATTTACTTCTGTTTTGTTCTCTCTCTCTCTCTTTTCCTCCCTTCCTCATTTTCTTCTTCCTTACCCTCCCACACCCACCCCACCCTGCAATGAAAAGTCTATAACCTTAGAGGCTTACTAATTTTAAAGGGTCAGTACGGGATCCCATCAACTTTAGGGAAGAATGCTAAAAGGTTGCTCATTCTGAAGAGCCTGTGCTCCTAACAGGATGCTGCTGAGCCGCAGACTGTTGCTAGCGTTCTGGCATCTGATGGGTGATATCTCTTTCTGTTCAGGTGACCTACTCCCAAGTTCTGATTCTACTCAACCGTCAGCTTTTTAAAGGGAAATTAATAACAAAGTGAGCTTTGATAGTATATGTAGAGATTACATATATGACAATAAGAATAGAGGGTCAGAATTATTAATTGGAAAAATGTAGTCAAAATACAGTATATTAAATTGTTCCTGAAATAACAGAATATGTTTTGAACTTACACTGAGATAGGTTTAAGATGCATATTGTAATGTGTAAAGAAACACTATAAAGCATAAAATGGCATAAATAAAAAGTTAGTAGATGAGTTAAAATGGGATGTGAAAGAAAAATATAATTTATCCTCCATAAGCAAAGGCAGGAAAAGAGGAACAGAGAAACAAGGAAAAGATTGGAAAAATAGAAACCAAATGCCAAGATGTTAGGTTTAAGTAAAAACATGTCAATAATTACAATAAATGTAAAGGTACTGAATATCTCAATTAAAAAGCAAAGATTATCAGACTAGATTAAAAAAGAAACAAACTATATACTTTATCATCCTAGACATAAACATATTATCAAATATTAGCAGTTTTATTCGTAAAGTCATTTGGAGGAAACAGTACATTTATTTTTAACCCATAAATAGAAACTTTTGGTGGAGGTCACAGTGAGTCAGAATTTGATTAGTATAATAAAGAATTGCTCAAAATTAGCCCTGCTCAGTATACAGTAGGCTGCTGTATGAAGTAGAGAGCTCCTTCGGGCCAATGGAGGATGCCATCTGCAGGGTACTGTGGATGGACTCCTGAATTGGGGGTGAGCTTTGCCCCCGTGAAGTCATAAACGTGTCC
Organism: Corynorhinus townsendii; assembly: GCA_026230045.1. Taxonomy (NCBI): domain Eukaryota; kingdom Metazoa; phylum Chordata; class Mammalia; order Chiroptera; family Vespertilionidae; genus Corynorhinus; species Corynorhinus townsendii. The sequence continues at coordinate 19,152,460 of JAPDVU010000010.1, read as the reverse complement.
TCTCCTGGGTTCTGTCACCACACATGTGTCACCTTATGTTGTTGATACTATTCTGCTGTTTTCCATTTCTCCGAGAATATTTGTTAAAATGTATTTAAATTGTAGTTCTCAGTTTTAAGATTAAGTATAACTAGGTAAAGTTTTAATCCATCAGAAACCTTTAAGAGATGCCTTCATCTGGAGTCCGTGTCCTTCCAATATTCATTGAACCACCTTTTGAAATCCCCGGCATAGTTGACTTGACTATCATCATACAGTGGTCTTGGTTGCCCTAGATTTGGTTTCCTTGATATATGTGATATATGTGCGTGTATATACCAGATCATCACAAGCTGTAAAATATTTAAAACATTATTTTTAGTTCCTCTTGAAAGTTGTTGAGGAAAGTCCTTGAGTGTTGTATCAGTTCTCTGTTGCTTCATATATCCTCCCTAAAACAATGGCTTAAAAAACAACAGTTTATAATTCCTCATGATTCAGTGGATTGATTGGGTGCTTCTTCTGGTCTTGCCATGTCAGTGCAGTCAGTTGGTGGGTCTGTAAAGGCTTGGATGCTTTGGGAGCTGGCCATGTCTGGTGGTTATTCGGGAATATTAATTGGGACTAATTTTAAAAACAAACAAATACTATTCTCTTATTTTCTAAATTAAAAAGGAGAGAGAACTCTTAATAGCATGTGTTAATTTGCTGGAAAATTAGATAATGCAATGATATAGATTAGAGGAATTGTTCAATGAAGGTTAATGAAAGTGCCAACCAGTCTTTTGAAGGATATAGTACAAATATAGTTTTATCTGCTTCCTTTTCTGAGTTCCTCTCCCCTATGCCTGGGTTTGTTCCCAGAGATCCCCTGAGGTAATAGCAGTGTGCTTGGAAGTCTTTTCTAGAACCATTTATCACACTCACCCTGTCCACTCTCCAGTGTTTGGTCTCCAGTGTGTTGATGTTAGCTGATATCTCTCCCCCAGAATCCCTTAAGCAGAGAAACACAGAGGAAGCACTTGCGTTCTATTTTTTTATATTTTAGATTTATTTAAATTACAGAAGTTTTTATATTTTAGATTTATTTAAATTACAGAAGTTTATTTGCCTATTTTGACAATTAAAAGATACAGACATGTAGATAGTCTTTCTTTTTCAGTCCACTCACATTCTACTCCCTAAGAAATAGTTTGTGTCTTTTCACAGCCTTTGAAATAGGTTGCATTTTTTACACCCTTTTCTTTTTTAATAAAGACCTTCCCAGACAAAAAAAAAATGGCTATTATCCCCAAACCAGCATTGCAAGAAATATTAAAGAGACTGCTGTCATAGTAATAAGAAATATATATAGAGAGAAACATAGGTATAAAGAATACTTCCTTTTCTTTGTATAAATTAACACAAAATATATATGGGTTGACTTGCTTCATAAAACTGGCTTTAAACTGTAAACATTAATAACTTGATTTTATTATTTTAAAATGCATTGTGGACATATATCCAAGCTAATAAGCTGGGATCTAAGATAAACTTTTTAATAAGTGCAGACTGTATCATAGTGTGAATGTACCTTCATTTATTTATTCCCCTGTTGGACTTTAAATTATTTCCAGAATTTTTTCACCACAAACTGCTGAATAAACAAATTAATATCTTTCACTTCCTGATAAACCTTGTAATTTATACATTTGTATAGGCATTTTTATTTCTTTATTATCATTAACCAAACATAAGATTGCTGGGCCAGAGGGTCATTATACTTTTATTATAATCGATATTACCAGATTACCTTTCAAATAGATAGCAGAAAAGATATTTCAACAGCCTGTCTTCCCTATAGCCTTACCATATAAATATATAAAATTAATTTTATTTATTTTCATCAAAACAAACAAAATATATGGTTTAAAAAGTAAAGTAGTAGGTACTAAAGGGAACAGTGTTCTTCTTTCTCTATTCTTCTAATGTGGAACTGCTTTTAACTCTTTTAGATGTTGCTTTTGGTACACAGGTCTAAATATTTAAACATACAAGGTACTTAATATGTTCTCTTTTACTTTTTACATTTGAGGCATCATCTTTTGACCTCCTTCTAAGACTTTGTGCTTTATACTCTGGCCCCATCTCAGCATCCCCCTACAATCATGCAGATATTTCAAATGTTGGTTAAATATATACTCTGCTTTGGTATTAGTAAGACTACATTAATTTGCATTTTTCACAGTACAGCCATAAGATGGCAAACTATTAATTTATTTGTTGACTTTTAATTAGAGTTAATAATTGACTTTTTTTTCTGTTTGTTTTCTATGTATCCATCACTAATACATCACCAATCCTGTGATAAACTATTAAACACTCTCAATATGATGATCAAATACATCAAGTGATCCTAATTTTGGTCTTATTTTATACTTTACGAGAGGCCAGGTGCACGAAATTTGTGCACGGGGGTGTGTGTCCCTCAGGACAGCCTGCACCCTCTCCAATCTGGGACCCCTCGAGGGATGTCCAACTGCCCGTTTAGGCCTGATCCCGGTCAGATCAGGCCTAAACGGGCATTCGGACATCCCTCTCACAATCCAGGACTGCTGGCTCCCAACTGCTTGCCTGCCTGCTAGCCTGATCACCCCCTAACCACTCCCCTGCCAGCCTGATTGATGCCTGACTGCTCCCTTGCCAGCCTGATTGCCCCTAACTGCCCTCCCCTGCAGGCCTGATCACCCCTAACTACCCTCCCCTGCAGGCCTGGTCACCCCTAACTGCCCTCCCCTGCAGTCCTGGTCCCCCCCAACTGCTCTCCCCTGCAGGCCTATGTCGCCCCCCCTCCCCCCCGCAAATGCCCTTCCCTGCAGGCCCGGTTGCCGCCAACTTCCCTTCTCTGCCAGCCTGGTCACCCCTAACTGCCCTCCCCTGCAGGCTCGATCACCCCCAACTGCCCTCCCTTGCAGGCCTGATCCCTCCCAGCTGCCCTCCCCTGCTGGCCTGATCTCCCACAACTGCCCTCCCTTGCAGACCTGGTCCTTCCCAACTGCCTTCCCCTGCTGGCCAGCTTGTGGTGGCCATCTTGTGTCCACATGGGGCAGCCATCTTGTGTGTTGAAGTGACAGTCAATTTGCATATTACTTTTTTATTAGATAGGATTTCATTTGAAAAGTGTTACATCCATTTCCCCTGTAGCTATCTGTTCTATTGCTCCAGTTTTGGCTCCTGGGTCTCAAGCCGCTTTTTCAGCTGTCTCCCAGGATTGTTTTTCACTCTCATCCTGGGGAATCCCTTTTCCTTTTTATTTTGGAGGATCACCTATTGCCTGAGTCCCAAGTCTTTCCACTTTATATTTTGGTGGTGCATCTCCACTAGGAGCTTTCTGGGGGGAAAAATGCTTGCAAGATAAATTTTGAGTCTTTACAAGTATCTTGATTGATCCTTGAGTTGGGTAGAAAATTCTAAGTTGGAAGTAATCTTTAGTTGAAATTTTGAAAGACTTTCTCCCCCGTCTTCTGAGGAGAAGTGTTGCTGTTGAGAAGTCTGATGACAATATGATTTACCATCTTTGTCTCTGAAAGCTTTTAAGATCTTTTATTTTTATTGTAAAATTTAGTGATATTCAATGAATTCTTCCAATCTGAAGAAGAAAGTTATTATATTCTTATTACTTTGCCATTGGTCCTGTTTGATACTTTAATGCTTAAATGGGCTGAAATGATCTGTTTTGGGGGGCATCTTTCTCTTCAGGGACTAGGTTTCAATATTCTCTAACTTGCTAAATTTGTTTACTACTCATCAATTCATTTTGCATCTTCCAATAAACTATGATGCTATTTCTTGCCATCATATGAATAGTGGCTTCTCTCCTTGCTTAACTAATTCTTTGTCCAAAAAAAAAAAAAATGAAAATTCCTTTACTCTAATAATTTTAGCGGGAATTTGGAATTTGTAGGGAAATGAAGGTAATTACCACCATCTCTGTTTTACTAGAAGACAGCAAGAGTGTCTTAGAAATATTTACTAATTGACGATAAAGAAGTTAGTGATTATTTTTAAGCTGATAAAACATAAAATCTACTTTACTTTTATGTTTTCCTTAAATTCTAGAAATTGTTAGTTTTAAATCAGTACCTGATTTTTCTTTTTTTTCTATAAATAGCATCACACTTCCCTTTACTTGTTCATTTAAAATATTTCTTTAAAACCCAGCTTTATAACTTCCCACTGCTTGCTCACAAAACCATTTCCAAGACAAACATTTTTATTCTGTATATGATCTTATACAGTCTTTCACATAATGATGAAGAGTAAATTTTTATTACTATGCAGCATGCTTATGAAGTAATCATTTTTTTTAAACATAGTGTCAAGGTCAGTAGATCATCCTAAGTGGAACTGGCGCACTAAACCAGACAGCCGTGATTTTGATGAATTGAACCACATCCTTCAAGAGAGCAAGAAGCTGGGAAAGGCCCTTGAGAAGCTCTCTCGAAGTAAGTTCAGTTATTTAATCCTAATCGAAATTCCTAACCAATATTAAAGTAGAAGCATTCAGTAATATTGCTGGTAGCCCATTTCCAACATCCTCATTAAAATTCCGTGAGAGGTTGAGGAGTTCTTAGGGCCTGGATTGGAGGTGAGATTGATCTTGCCTATTACACAGACTCATGGGAAGACTGGTTATACAGAGTAGGAGAAGCTATAGGCCCCTCCGAGTTATTTCACCACCTCTCTCTACAATCTCTCTGTTACCAAGGTCAAGTGTACACCTCATGATATCTTATTCATTCTTCTCTTTTGAACCTCTTTGTTTCGTGTCATCCTAACACTTATTCCTATTGCTTTCGTGGGTTTTTTATGTCTCTACATTTAAGGATGGTAACTGGGCCAGTTTCTTCTTAGAATCCTTTCAGAGGCTAGCATAGTGCCATGTAATGTACTTTGTGTAAAAGCAATGATTTATAATCCAAGTGCCTAGGTTAGAGGTTTTGTTCTGCCACCTGTGATTTACTTTTGGGTCAAATAATGATAAAGTGAGTTTTCAGTTTATTGCTATACTATATTCATGAAAAGAACCTTATCATATTAATATGTCAAAGGCTTATTTTAATATGTGCAAATTCTGAGGAGATGCTACAGAAATGTTTGTTTATATCAATTAGCCTATGGTAAGTTGGTTTTATTGTATGTCTTTTTGCTTAAAGTTGCAGAACCTATTGACAACATTAATCTGTATATGCTTTTGAAACAAAATGCCTAAAACATATCTCTACTTGGATAGCTCACTGCCATGCTAAATTCAATATATCAGAGTAGATCCTACCTCCTTCTTCAAATGTGACCATTCTTCTGTGTGCTCTGTCTCAGATGGTGGCACTGTTGCTTACCAATTTACCTAAACTGGAGTCCCTCTACAGTCTTCTCTCTCCCCCTTACCTATTCAAAAATTAATTCTTACCAAATCTTGCTCATTTCCACTATAAAATATGTTTTGGGTCTGATTCTCTTCTCCAGTCCCTAGTTCACACTCACAATGACAATGCCCAGATCATTGGTTTATTCATTTAACATGATCCATTTCATTCCTGCCCCAGGTCAGGAAAAACAGGTGCAATTCCTGCCTTTACTGAGCTGTGTCTGGCAAGCTTGCCATAACCTTATGTTAGGGGAGTTTCATGCCAAAATCATGTGGCTTCATAAAATACAATACTTTCTCACTCAGGGAATAGCTTGTGGAGTGAGCCAGTGGTGCAGTGGGCCTTTCTCCCTTACAGCATATTGTAGCAACCCACTCACTACATTTTCTTTTGGATATTTTCAGTTCACTGCTGCTCCTGCATTCCTACATACTTTAAAAATGTTATCTTAAAATATGATAGCTTTTAAGAATGAATAGCTGTGACTGTTGTGCTAGGCACCAGGAGACATATCCTGGCTACCCATTCTAAATGGTTCCCATTGGAGCTTCATGCTTTAAAGAAGCATTTCTTTAAAATTCTTTCAAGTGTTTTTAGTTTAAGTTTTGATTAAAAGTGAAATTATAAAAAAATGAAAAATACCCTTGGTAACTGACATTGTCAACCGGGAGCAGAAAGAACTGTATGCAATAGAATAGAGACTTATTTAGATAATTTATTAGGCAAAATAATAAAAATATATAAATGTTAAAAAATATGATAATAAGTATTTCAATAAAATATGTCTGACCAAACAAATGGAATAATTAGAAGCATAATTTTTTCCCCAAGGCAAGTTTCCAATTTATCTAGTTTGAATATTATTGTGGGACCAATTACTTCTTAGTGTGTTAATATATCTTCATAGCAACCTTTCCCTTCATCTCCATTTTTCATTGGTAACATTTCTTGGCTCTGCAAAACAGCATCTGATAGTGACTAAAGTTGAGAGTGATGGATAATGGATAGAGGATCCAAGGAGCTATGTCATAGGTTATGGGCAAGTTCTATGTCACACGTAGATTTTGGCTGTTCAAAGATCTTTTGACTTACTTGCTAGTTCTGGGCTACAGTCTAAATAGGTGAATTACTATTATTATATTTATGAATAGTGGATTTATAAACTGAGATGTAAAAGAAATTTAAAGATCAACTGATAGCTTTCTAAAAATTTAATGAGAAAACTCTTTTTTGCAGGACCAAGGGCATTAATGCAAAAAGTTTTTTAAAAAATCAAGTGTGTTTAAAAAATCTCAGACAATGAAATCATGGGTTATATAGTTCCAGGTATCTAAATTTTATGGCTTTGGATGAGAAAGATAATTTTTGTTTTATGTATCTACTCTCTCCCTCTTTTTAAAGTAGATTGTCTTTTAAATATTTAGTTTTACACAATATATTCAGTTTTAATATTGAATTCATATTGGAAAGGAATATTTTTGTTGTATTAAATGTAAATATAAGTATTTAAAATATTAACTTAGTTTTGTAAACTGGAATAATTATTTTAAATATATTGTAGACTGTGACATACACCATTTGGTGTTCTACACATTATCTTGAAATCTGAGTTATTCCAAGTGACCACTTAAAATATTATATATATTTTTAAACCCTAATATTCATAAATGGGTACTTATGTTAGGCCTTTGTAAATATTTATAATTGTTCGGAAAGCTTTGGGATCGCTTATTGGTCTTACATATCCTCCCCACTGCAAATCCATTATGTTTCAGAGTCCTCCACCACACACACGCAATGCAGATACTGGCCAGCTGCAATGCTACTCCTTCCGGAAGCCTTTCTTGAGTTTTTTGAAGGAGCTAATTAATAGAGCACATCCTTCAATACTTGCTAAGCTTAGATCACCCCAAATTCCCAAAGCAGTAGCTAGACATTTTTTTAGTGCAGTAACATATTCAAGTCCTAGTTAACAATAACTTTTACCAAAAAAAAAAATTATATGGAATATTGCTGTGATGAGTGAGTCTCAGATTCACCTGTTTTTCTAATTTTATCTACAAGGGGAAGAAGGGTGCTGTTTCCTGAGTTATAGCAGGGCAATGTTTTTCTGCTTTGTGTGTAATGGATATATTAGGTTATTGGAGTGGAGAGGCTCTAGGAATGGGTAAAGTATCCTCCACATGGCCACACCAGCTCCAATGCCTGGCCCCAGGGCCTGTGTTCAGCTCCAGGCACAGCATGATTCACAAAAAGGGGGAAGTGATATGCAGGGAAGGTGATGTCATTAGCCTGACACTTTGAGACTGAAATGCACTTAGGAATTCAACAACTAGTTCAGGAAGAAAGTCTGTGCTGTAGATAAAGATTTGTTTGTCATCACCATCTAGAGAAATAACAGTGTCAGTGGTATGGGTTAGATAACCCAGGAAAGTATATCAACTGAAAAGAAAGACAGCTCAGCAAAGAACCCTTGGCATTTCAGGAAAGGACTCCAATGAACAGGATTCCTGTGGGGAAGACAAAGCAGGAGAATAGAAAAGAGAGGGAGTTAACAGCATTTAATGACAGGGCATTGATGACAAATAAATTAAGAACTAAGCTCTTTACATTGATGATTTAAAACAATTTTAGAGGAATGGTAAAGACAGAAATAAGTTGTACAATGAGGAATCTGTGAATGGTAAGAAGAGTAATTGTGAGGAAGAATCATTTATCCATTGGCTTAAGAAGCTGTCAATCTAAGAGACTGGGACAAATTCCTGGAGCTCTCTAGTCTGTGTCCTCATCGGTAAAAAAGGGAATTAAAATAAATGATCTCCAACCACCATTCTGTCTTAATATTTTATCACTCGAGGAGTCTAAATCAGTTTATAAGCAGGAACAAAATTCTAACGAGCTAAGTTATATTTGATTATCATTATAACATAAAGACTACATCCCCACAATTATATGCACATTAGCTCTGCATCTAAAAACCAGTGTGCTACTTGTCTTGTTTTTGTTGCACCATTTGCATTGTTTCAGCAGTTCATGCTGTCATAGTTGACTTAAATTCCTAATTTGTTTTCATGAGTAGAAAGGATGTATCACACTATTTTGAAGCACTAGTAAAAAGAAAGAATAGAATGGAAAATGCACTCGTTTTACAAGTAGAACTTCTGTCTTTGACATTAGGTTATTAAAGATTGCTTCTAAAACATTTTTATAAATCTCTTTTGAATCCCAGGTATTGCAATTTCAGATGAACTCGATAAGGTAAGTTGAACTATACATCTAATGTAAAGAACATATAGAATTTAGGTTTTAATCCACTGAACATTAAACGTTCAAATATAATGTATGGTGCTAATATTAAAAAATGTTTTCTCAAAGTTATATGCTTAGATTTTAAAATGAAAATTATATGAAATATGTAATATCACCTATTCTTTTGAGTTAAGGATTTTCAAATTTGGCTAGAGAATACTGAACCACTGTAATCATTAACAACTATATTAAAAAATGAAAACTAATAATATTATGTAAACTATTTGGATTCTGCTTGCATTGATGATGATGATGAAGATATGAAAAAACTTGTTCTTTTCTATAGCTGCTCTTTTTAAACCTGACTAATTATTTTTGAAAATATATTTTTATTGATTACAGAGAGGAAGGGAGAGGGAGAGAGAGGTAGAAACATCAATGATGAGAGAGAATCATACTGGGGATTGAGCCCGCAACTCAGACATGTGCCCTTGACTGGAATCAAACCAGGGACCTTTTAGGCTGCAGTCCGACACTCTATCCACTGAACCAAACTAGCTAGCACTTACTAAGTATATTTTAAAAGTAATTTTAAGATGCCAGGAGAATATGGTGATGCCTTGCACTAGTGATAGTTGTGAGAAGTGATATGATTAGGAATATATTTTAGCAGTAGTATCACTGGAGCTTGCTATGGATTGGATCTGATGAGTAGTAGAAGAGATCAAACAGTGATGATTCTTACGTTTGGAGGATGAGAAATTAAATGGACTGTGGTGCCATTTACCAAAATTAGAAAAACTGGGGAGAGAGCAAATTTGACAGGTTGGGATAGCATCAACAGTTCTCTTTCCTAGCCTTCGTCGTTTGCTCAGTGGATAGAGCATTGGCCCGGGGACTGAAGAGTCCTGGGTTTGATTCCAGTCAAGGGCATGTCCCTGGGTTGCCAGCTCGATTCCCGGCCCTGTCAGGGCTCATGCGGGAGGCAACCAGTCGATGTGTCTCTCTCATATCGATGTTTCTGTCTCTGTGTTTCTCCCTCTCCCTTCCACTCTCTCTAAAAATAATGGAAATATATCCTTAGGTGAGGATTATCAACAACAACGAAAAAGAGTTTGCTTTTGTATTGTTTATTTTGAGTTGTCTGTTTAATATTGTTTATATGAGTAGTTGCTCATAAAGTTATACATTTAGGAACAAGTTCTTATAAGGAATTGTTCCCACTCACACCTGATTTCCAGGAGTGTCAGATAATACAAGGAAACACAGCCTACATTCTTTGCCTTCCTGGAACTGATCTTGGAGGAGAGGGACAGCCTGCCCCATAGTGCCCTCTGGTGACCACAAAACTCAGTTTTGCATTTTGCTCAGTAAGAAAAAGTATATCTTAGGAAGGTACTAAAAAATCAATCAAACAGAGAAAGGAGACATCTATAATACTTTCAACAATAAAGATAAAATTTTAAAAATCAGTCAAACAGCAAGGTTTACAATTTGTGTTGAGATGACACCTTGTCTTTACTATAATAAAAATAAATATATATACTTCCTTTAATCTTCCATTAATATTTTGGGGGTTCACTAAAGATATATTTTTCTTAACCTTTATAAAATACTGGCCTGTTACTGCCACTTTAATTAGGTCATAATTTAATTGAAATTATTTATTCTGTGATCTTTAAAAGTAGTTTATGAATTCTATAAAAGATAAGTTATTAATTCTATTTAAAATGAAAAGATAAAACAAGACTGATACTATTTTAAAGCCTTAAAAAAAACTGTGTGAATTTTAGAAATTTCTTTCTGCTTAGTCACTATATTGGTTTTCTATGCTTCTGTAACAAAGTAAAACAAGATGATTTATTATCTTATAGTTTAGAAGTTCTACGTGAGTGTTCCTGGCTATCATAGAGTTGCAATTCCTTCCTGAAGTTCTTTGTGACCTTCTGAAATGAGCACAGATCACATAGAGTAAGTCATCTAGTAGAGATGGAAAGAACTGAAGTTTTAAGTTAATTCAGAAAGGAAAAAGAACATTTTGATTTGAGGAAGCAGTTGAAACTCTAGATAAAATTATTTCCTTGTCCTATTGAAAAGAGTAAATAAGCTAAGGCAGCACGTTCTTTTTTCCTCTTCAGGAAACAGTGGCATTTACTTCTTCTCTTCTAAGACCCCGTGTAATTGGAGAATGGATTGGTCGAGAAGAGAATGATGCTGATCCATTAGCAGCCGAAATGCTACAGCCCCCAATTCCAAGAAGTAAAAATGAACAATGGGAAAGTGAAGAGAGCAGCTCTAGTCCCACAGGAAGGTAAGATGAGATGGTGTCTAAGATTCTGAAAATTATTAATCATTACAAGGTGAAGGGAAAATAAATCCAAGTGCATGACTTTGTTGAAATAAGTCTTAGCAATTTTATATAGAAAATTATGTTGGACTCCACACAAGATAAAAATTAATTTCTCTGTTTTAAAATTAGAGTGCTACTAGAATTGCTTTTAGATTTTGGTTTTGATTTTTTCTCTTTACATCTAAAAAATTACCATCTCTTTGTCTCTAATACCAAATAGAGAAATAATTTCAAGGATAAAAACTGTAGTTGAGATGTTCTATGATATTGAGCAGGGAGTGGCTGACTGTTAAGAATTGAAAGAACGTATATCTTTATGAATAAGTGTTTTTAAATTTGGGGGGTAGAAACCCAGAAGAGGAATTGCTGGGTTATATGGTAGCTCTGTTCTTAATTGTTGAATGAACCTCCATACTGTTTGCCATAGCGGCTATGCCAATTTACATCCCCACTAGCAGTGGGTGAGGGTTCCTTTTTCTCCATATCCTTTCCAACACTTGCTATTTCTTGATTTATTCACAATGGCCTTATAACAGGTGTGCAGTGGTATCTCATTGTGGTTTTGACATGCATTTCCCCTTTTGCTAGTGAAGTTGAGCATCTTTTCATATATTTGTATGTCTTCTTGGGAAAAGTGTTGATTCATGTCCTCTGCCCCTCTTATAATAAGATTGTTTGTTTTGTTGTTGAGTTGTATGAGTTCTTTATTGAAGAACCTTATTGGAGGTAAGTTTGCAAATATCTTCTCCCTTTCAATTGGTTGCCTTTTTGTTTTGCTGATGGCTTCTTTGGCTGTGCAAAAGCTTTTTAGTTTGATATAGTTAGTCATATTCATTTATTTTTGCTTTTCCTTTCCTTTGTGGTCAAGTTCATACCTCTCTAAGACAAAGGGATCTAAAACAGAAACAGACACAGACAACAGTGTGGTGGTTACCTGAGGTGAAAGGGGGTCAGGAGAAGATAAAGAGGGTAAAGGCAGGCAAATGTATGGTGACGAAGGAGACAAGACCTTGGGTGGTGATCATACAATGCAATATACAGATGATGTATTGTGAAATTGTATATCTGAAACTCATATAGTGGTATTAACCAATACATTTAATTTACAAAAGAATCCAAAAGGGAGAACTTCTGATCTACAAGAGACATACAATCAAGGATAAGAAAACTATTAAATGTATAATAGACAATATAAGGCAGTGTTAATGTGGAATATAAAGAAAAAAACCCTTGGTTAAAACCATTCAAGTTTAGAGTTGATAACTATGACTGCATATACATTTATGATTTGTAAGTTTGTAAGTCCGTATTTCATTTTACTCAGACCTATGATGCTCAGAATGGGTGACGAGAGATTTGCCTTACGTTTCCATATGCTGGTAGAAGGGAAATGTTCAGATCATATTTACTAGAAAAAGTATATTTAAATAGCAATCACAATGAGTAAAACTCAAAACAAAAATGAAAACTTCTATAAGAGAGTTGGAGTGATAAAAGCATTATGAAGCATGGCACACACGAGGTTGAGAAAATTGATATAAATACCCATGAACTGAAATGTGTCTGGAGCTAAAACTATCCATGAGTGTTACTAGTTGAGCACCATAGAAGAGTTTTCCCTATGCATAGCATAGCCACAGTAACTTTGTACATCCTATGTTAAATTTAGCAGCAAGCAATAACTATTCTTTCTCAAGGATAAAATTATATTTTCTACAATATAATAGCTTTCAGGCTTTTTTCACTTTGACTTATCACTTGGCTGGAGGGAAGGAAATTCAGAATACTCATTAATGTGCTTTAGGCATATAGAAAAAAATGATTCAATTTCCATGAGAAATAACTTCTAAATTATTTAAGTAGTTTTGAGTTTCCTATATAAGGAGAATAAAACCATTTTGAAAAATCCATTTACCTTCTTTTGTAAAATGCCAGATCAATTTCACCTGTCAATGAGGGTAATTTCATTTTTAATACCAGGCTTATAAAACCTGGTATTGCTTTATCTTTATTCATTGCTAGATCTTTAGTTCTTAAATATAAAATAGAGAAATGTCAATTTTCATTTTGCTTTCATTTAGTCATAATAATAATTGGAGCTATTTATTGCAAATGTTAGTGTTTCTATTTTCTTCCTAGCTATGTGAGCTCTTATTTCCTCTTGAATACCATTAAAGGGAATCTTTCCTGCAATTCTAGTTCAATCCCTTTCCCATAAAAACTCAATCCATAAATATCTCTCAAATATTTGTGTAAAACTGTTTTCAGTTTTATTTTTCTCTAGCTTAAAATTATGAGTTGAGGTATTACCTATGAAATGAAGAAAGTGGTTAAGTCCTGCCCAGATGCCCCAGTAGAGCTGAAATAATGCATGCATACCTGAACTGGATTTAAAGAATGACAATAAACTATGGGTGGGAAACTATATCTCTCCCATCTTCTAATACATAACAGGATTTCTGAATTTATACCAGGCACTCATATAGCATTAGATTTAATTTGGATGAATAAGAAGGGGTTGAGAAGAAATTTTTAAATGACTCTACAGTTTGCAGCTTTAGTGTTAGCTTTTGTCTTTAAATAGTTATGAAATTGTACTATAACTTAACAGTCATGAACATTCACAGACTATATGGTATTCTAGATCTGGAAAGAAAAGACTTAATTTTCAAAGATGACTCCTTCCATTTTCCTTTCCGCTAATGGGACCCACAGGCTGTTGTTGTCAATAGACATCAGTCATTTGAGTGAAGGAGGCACATAGATGGCATCCAGTAGACATGTGCCAAATGAAGCTTATTTATAAGAAGGATTGTTTATTATCCATCTTAATTTTTTCTACCTTTTCTTACCTTGGTCTTTCCTGTTGTTTAATGCTCAAATCTTATTTGAATGTCTGTTATGAATACACTCCATCTTTGGTACATACCCAACTTTCCCTTTCATTCAGAATAATACATATACAATAGGCTGGACTTTCATTATTAGATGAGAGAGGATTAAATAAAAGCATAGGGAACCTTAGGAGTCTTATGGGTAGAAACTTACCCACAATTTCCTCCTGGAAGTTTTTTATTTTTTAATGATATTCCTTATATGAACTTGTTCCTTAGGTTCTGCAATACAGCATTGTATGAAAAGAGTCAACACATTTAATAAGCATTACTGTTACTTGAGGATTAGGTGCTGGTTCAAACAAAGGCAGTTAGGAAGGAGATATGGAGAAACTATTAGAATAAGACAGAAGCTACTAACACAGAATCCATGAACCCTATATGGTCATTGGGTGGATTCAAGAGATCTTTGAATCTTTTGAAATTACATGCAAAATGTTGTGTGTATGTGCACATGGACATTTTCCTGCATTTTTATGCCACATCTTTCATAGATGTCAAAGTGGTTCTAAATTAAGACAGTTAAAGAAATAAATTAAATCATCTAAGCTATAAAAGAAAGAGGGTTCACAAAAGAGAAAGAGGAATATGTTGGGGATTGATTCAAATTTTCCACAATTGTCAGATACAACCAATTGGCATTAGTTGTTATGGCTTGTCTGGCCATTTAGGGGGGAATATATATATATGTTCATTGCACATTTAGAGTTATTAAAAATAATCACACAATAATATAAACAAAAATTAAGTTTAATAAAACTATATAATTCTATCTTAAGCCATCTTAATTAGACTTTGTGAAAGCTGGGTAATGGAGTTCCCAAAATTACTTTGTGAATTGTAATGTGAATTTGTAAATAGGCTCTTCAAGGCTTGAAAGCCTAATGAAGCTTCTCTAAGTTGAGCCACCTTATTACAATAAGAACAATATCAATAAATAATATAGATCTGTTGAATTGGCTTTATTTGCTAAGTAAACACTGTTATTGGATGCACAGAAAATCTTACAACTTAGAAATATATCCTATATAATAAAAGCCCAGTGACCGAACGGCAGAACAACCGGTTGGCCAGTAGCTATAACGCGCACTGACCACCATAGGGCAGACGCTCAGTGAAGGAGCTGCCCCCTGGTGGTCAGTGTGCTACCACAGTGGGAGTGCCACTTGACCAGGTTGAGTGCTGCTCCTGCTGCGAACCCTGCGCCACAGGCAGGAACCCGGGCTGTGATCGTTGCCTTCACACCCCCCAGCCTCCTCCTTCATGCTCCCTGCCGCCTCCTCTGGGTGCCCACAGGCCTCCCAGCGCCACCTCCAGGCTCACAGAGCTGACCCCAGAGGCTGGGAGGCAGATTCATGGCTGGCATGGGACTGAGGCCTACTCTGCTACCTCTCAGTGCTATTGTCCCTGAGCCTGGCCCTGACCGGGTCCCCTGGAGAGGCGAGTACTCCAGCTCAACAGAAGATGCCGGACCAGGGAGCAGACATTCTGAGGGCAGGTCCACAGCTGCTCAGCTGACCTGGACGAGTGGCGCTCCCACAGGGGGCCTATCCCTGCAGGCCACACCCCCCACCAGTGCACTAATCCCGTGCACTAGGCCTCTAGTATTATTAAAATAAAAGCCAAAATCTCTAACAATTGAGAAGTTTTCCCTTTCATTAAAACTCATCATTACTATATCTATAAACAAAGGCTGGAAATGTTCTCCTTCCCTTAAAGTACCCTTTATTGGCAGCAAGAGATAAGAAATAACAAATGAATATAAAAATATCAGCCATAAGTTAAAGTAGTGATAAGTAATATGATAGAAAGTAAACCATAATAAAAAGGAAGAAAATGGATGTAACAAAGAACCTTAATACATATTGTCAGATTTGACTTTGTAGACATGATAGAAAGATGTAATACATATAGCAGAGACTAAATCAAACTTACTAATTTAGGAATACTCTAACATGTAAATTTTAAGCATAAAGAATGTTAATTAATCAAAAATCTATCAACCAAAGAACAGAAGCCTTAAAAAGATCTAAAACATAAAAATTATACCTTATGACTTACAAATTTCTATTTGAAGCCAAAAAAATATGTAACTAAGTCATGAATTTATATCAGGATGTCGATGAGGTTATTTTTATATGTTCAAAATATGGTCTCATAGACTCATAGATGGACTCTCATTAAATAGTCATCTTTTGGAACTTACTCAGTGGTTAGGTCTTACAGCCCAGCACTATCTTTGTGACCAAACCATGTATTTTAATGAGACAACAGTTGTATCCACCCTCATAAAATGGTCTTGGTCATTGTTGGTTGATGAATAGGAGTCACACTTCTGCAACCTGCCATTTGTTCCTCATCTTACACATTTCGACCTTCATATTTTCCCTTCTTCTGTTTCATGACCAGTCTTCCTATTGCCCTGGATTTTCATTTCTCTCAAGGTGGAAGACTCATATACATTTACTTAAATGAATTCTTTTTTTATTTAGTGTGTTTTAAAAATGAAGTTCAAAAAGAAAGGGTGATTTTAAAAAATATCTATTGAGCACTACCAGAAGGTAACATGCTAGGTACAGATTAGGTTCTGCCTTCTAGGCTGTGATGGTGAACTGAAACAAGCTTAGGATACAAGTCAAGAGAGGAATCATCCAGTTTGCCAATAACTAGAGCGTATGGGCTCAAATAGAATATTTACTAACCTGTATTCAGAAACAGTGTGTGAAACAAAATGGATCAAGGTCAAGTACCAGGGAAGAGTTGGACCAGGAAGAAGACTGTCCAGAGGGAAGAGGAAGTCTTCACCTGGAGAGGTAGGCACACAGGGTAGGGACATCAAAGTCACTTTAAATTGTCCCCTTCCATCTGAGCTTGGTGTAGAAGTTACTCTTTTAAAGCAAAGCAAAATAGATTCCTAGAGCATATTAACACCACACTGAAATATTAATTGCTATTCTTTTTCATATGGCCTAAGGCCTCTTGTGGTTCCCATCCCCTTTTGTTTTTCTAATTTAAATTTTATTTTTTAATTAAAGTTTACATTCAATACTACTTTGTATTAGTTTCGGGTGAACAACATAGTGGTTAGATAAACTGATTCCCCTGATATTTGCAATACCCACATAGTTATTCCAATATTATTGACTATATTCCCTGTGCTGTAGTTTCTATGTGAGGTATAAATGCTCAAGAAGAAACATGTAAATATTTAGAAAGCTGCCCATTATGTTCTTTGAACATATAATGATGTTGATTACCACTTTAGAGATTGCTCTATGTGCTTCCTCATGAAAACATTATTATTATTCCCATTTTAGGAATAAGGAAACTAAGTCCCAGAGTGGATAGTTATGAAGTAGCAGAGCTAGACTGCCTTGCTTTCAAATTCTGTGTCCTTAATACTTTGCAGCTTTTCTTCAGGGAAAAGTTGTAAGAATCACAATATTATTAAAATTTAGGTTCAATGTTTGGATAAGAAGGGGCCCAAACCCTAAGTGCTCTTAGAAACACCCCAAACCCATCTCTCCCCATCTCTCCACTGCCTGTTTGCATTAAGATCCTGCTTTCCTTCCATGTTCTCTCTCATGGTGCAGTTTTCACTTCTACAATCCACAGGCCTTTCTCATTCAAATGTAAAGAGGAAGTTGGAATGGCTAGGGATCTGACGACTGGAGGAACAACCGTGGCTAGCAACATATGATCCCCCACCAACAGCATAAGGCAAACGAGGCCTGGTATTTCCCAACCCCTAACTAGCAAGAGGAGGTGGTGGCTCCCCAATAAGCTCACTTCTCCTCCTAATCAAACAGGAGTCCTGCCAGCCTCACTGGCAGAGCCTGGTTGCACTGTCCAGGGAATTGATGTAGAGTCCTACTCACAAGAAAGGGTCAGAGGGCATACTGTCCTTTCCTGCCAGACTGAGACTCCTCCTCCCCACTGAAGACAGTGGGCAGTTAAGTGCCTTTTACTTGACAAAAAGACACAAGTAAGAGGGATCCCTCCAAAAGAAAGCTTGACACAGGAATCCTTTATGTCCCCACAGCCAGACATTCCCTTTATCTACCTAAAGGCACCAGAGGCACAACCTGGCGATGCTCCTTTTGCCCTCTCAGGCAGCACCAGCAGCTATACTGGGAGCTACAGCAACACAGACAGCCCAAGCAGACTAAAATAGCACTTCAAGAGCTCTGAAACTGTCATTGGAACCACAAGTTACAAAAGTAAGCCAGGTGGCTGCCTTCTAAAATAAAAAATATGAATAGGCCCCAGACACTCTTAAAATAATAGTCAAATTGTGCAAATCACATTATACCAAGAACCAGGAAAATCACACCTTACATGAGAAAAGAGAGTCAACGAATGCCAACATTAAGGTGAATCAGATGATGGAATTGCCTGGCAAAGAATTTAAATGCACGCGTTTCCTAAAATAGAGTCAGAAGATAAAGTGACATCATTCTCACATCAGACATTAGATTACTATATGTGATTGACTTTATTCAATGAACATGCAATGCCAACAATTTTCTCTGATCCTGTCAGGGTTACTGAAACCCTTACCCTTCCTAGTTTACAATTTTGAACTTTATTTTGAATTCTTCCCATGAAATCTAATTAATCCTGCTTTTTAAAAAAAATCATAAAAATGCTTCAACAAGCGATTACAAGTTCCCTTGAAACAAATGAGAACATAAAATATCAACAAATATAAATACTGACAAAGAACCAAGTGAAATTTATGTAACTGAAACAAAATATAAAAATTTGTTAAATGGATCCAGATTGGAAATGACAGAGTATAGAATTTTTTAATGTGAGGACAGATCTATAGAATTTATCCAAAATGAACACCAGAGAGAAAATAGACTAAAACTCATGTATATGCTCAATAAAAATGTCAACAGGTTATTTTGTGGATATCAACTGATTCAAAAGTTTGTATAGAGCGGCAAAAGACCCAGAATGGTGAACAAATTATTGAAAGAGAAGAACAAAATCAGAGAACTGATATTATCTTACTCTAAGACTTACTATAAATCTACAATAATCAAGACAGCGTATTTTGGCAAAAGATTAGAGAATAGGACAGAAAAGAGAGGCCAGATAGCCCAGAAATATAGCAAACTAATCTTTGACAAAGGAGCCACGGCAATCCAGTGGAGCAAAGATAGCCTTTTCTACAAATGGTTCTGGAACAACTGGACATCCACATGCAAAAAAAAAAAAAAAAAAAAGAAAGAAAGAAAGAAGTCTAGACAGAGACCTCACAACATTTAATTCTAAATGGATCATAGACTTAACTGTAAAATGTAAAACTATAAAACTTCTATAAGATAACAGGAGATAACCTATATGACCTCAGGTGTGGCAGTGAATTTTTAGATATAACACCAAAGGCACAATCCATGAAAAAAATCTGAGCTTGATTTTATTAAAATGAAAATGTGAGAAATGAGGTACCAAAGGATGTCTAAGAAGGAAGACAGGCTCTGTATTGTTATTACACTTGGGGAAAATTTTAATAAAATGTCCATAAATTTGCATGGCAAGATAATGGAATGAAATGTGATTGTCGATTTTCTTCACTCACCACAGCTAATGCATCATGTCATCATCGTTGAAAGTTAACCCTTAAATATTTCTTCAGCTTAAAGGTGGAACCCAAGACTAAGGGACTAAAGCAACAGCAACAGCAACATAAGAAACTGCTGGCAGCAATGCTCTCTCAAGATTCTTTTGAGTCTATTCACAGCCCTAGCCCACCTGTAACAGAAGAAGATATTGATAATGAAGATGATGCAATGGAATTGCTGGGTAATTTTAAAAATTAATAATTCCTCTTTTTCTTCTTCTTTGGCATTGTAAATGTATGGTGATTAAGAGACTTTAAGAGTTTTGAATAGTTTTGTCTTAGGGGAAAGAGCTTAACACACATTTTATTTACATTAGACTTTTATGAAGTTGCATCTAAGAGCTAAGTTGAATCACCTAAGTATGCGAACTACTAGACTGTATTTTGTGTTTTATATATGCAGCCTTCTGACTATTTAATCAGGCTTTATTCTGTGTGCAATTGTGATACTCAGTTCTGTTTGCTTTATTTTCTGATTATAATTGCCTTGATCACATCTTTTGTCTATAAAATGTATCCAAATTACATATTTCAATCCTCATCCCATATGTCCCCCTGTTATTTAAGAATGTTTCATAAAAATAGATTAAATTTAAAGAGGCAGAGAGTGAAATAATGCTTTATATTTTCCATAAATGACAGAAAAGTTGAAATGTAGACATTTCAGTTTTTAATTTTTTCACAGGCCCGTTACTTTCATAAAAACCTTATTAATGTTGTATATGTAAGAAATCCTTTTATGTCTGTTGATGAAGTAAATGCATGTTTTTGTGTCCTCAGAAATATTTTTGTAATAACTTTAAAAACTTGAACTTCCCTTTGGAAAACCATTTTTCCAAAAGAAAGAATGAACTTTTATTTCAGAGAAAGTGATCCACATATAAAACAACGTTTTTGTTTCAGTGATATCAGTTATTCTATTCCAAATAATTAGAGCAATTTAAAATACTTTGTAACAATATACTAGTAAGAGAATAAGTAGTCTAGTCATTTGAAAACTTTAAATAAGTTTAACACATAAAATATGGAGTCCCAGAAAAATGCATATATTTAAATTTTTTTTCTTGTACCAGATTCTTTAGTTTTAAGTATTTATGACAGTAAAACACTATCATTATGATAAATGATGGAGGTTTCTTTGCATTGGCCTACAGAAGTGTTATTTAGTCAGTGATGGCAGGCTCACTGATGTTTTCTGATGTTATAATACCTGCATTTATTCTAGCATTGAGGAGACTATATCATGGTATTTTCACCTCAAGCTGTTGGTCTCTCTCTTTTTTAAAAGAACATTTAAGCCTCTGTGCTTAAGGAATCTTCTCTTCCCCACCTCCAAATCATTACTGTGGCAGATGTGCCAGGTGTGGTGGTCATACCTGTAAATATTTCTCTCTTTCCGCGTCCAGCATGGCTAGAGAGCAATCCAGTTCCTGAGTTGGGGCTGCTGGGGATTGAGAAAATGAAAGAAAGAGACAGACACAGAGGTAGAAGGAAAAAGCTGGGGCCGGGTGGGACCACTGTCCTCTGACATGGACAGGGACAGGAACAGTGACCCTGAGCCAATACAGCGTGTTTATTTTATACAGCAAAAAACAGGAAGTTTTACTAAAAGTGAAGACAAAGGATATTATGTGCTTTCTTGGGTGGGCCCGGGTTGTATTCATTCCTGGTGCTTGGATGGATTTAAATAACAAAACCCATCCCCTGGCACCTGGGCTAAAGGTCAAGCTGACAACACTCCTGCCTTTTGGCAAAACATGTTTCCAGGACATGGCTTTGCCAACGGCCACTGGATTTAGCTGACAATAATTAAAGAAATGCCCATGTGCCTTCCTGGGCGCTCTCTACACATACCTTTTTCAATTAATATCCATTCAACAAGTATTTACTAAGTATTTACGACGTGTTAAGCAGTGGGTCCTGGAGACATAAAAATAAAATAATCACGGTCTCTGTTTGCTAGAACCTTACCTTCCAGTGTTCAAGATAAAAATGTAAATACATCACTCCAGTAGTGTTGCTGCAGGTCTAATTTGATTAAGTTGACAATTTTATATAGGAAGAACCCCTAATGCAGCAGTAGGGGACGGCGATCAGGGAATATTTCCTAGAGAAACTGATTGTTCTGGTGAGTCCTGAGATGCATCGTTAGCAGGCAGAGTGCAATCATTCTCCTTGTAGATTTACTCTGGTAGGAATGGACTCTTTGCATTTGTGCCCTAGGACAGTGCTTATAAATTGTTCTTCAGCTTTGTTCAGTAACAATGAATTGACATTGGATTGTGCCAATATCTTCCTCTCTCTATCCTTTCCTGTAAATGACAGCTCATAGTTAGCTAATGTCCACATGAAGGCAACTATAGCTTGCCACAAGAATCTTTTGAAGAAATGCAGGCTCAGACTCACTTTAGGGTTACTGACAGCCTCAGGAGAACAGAGGAAATCACGGAACCTCAGTGACATCTCAAGGGATTCTTTAAGGGATTCTTTAAGGAGACTCTGGTGTCCACTCAGTGCTGGTGCTCCCTAGATGTCAGCTGCTCTGTTATCAAGTGTCTGGTCTCCCAAGCTGAAGACCAGAGTGGGTTTTGGAGACTACCTAATGTGATCAACGAATAGCTGCTCCTTATTCATTTTTTTTTCCATTTAGACATTTTAGCAAATTTAATCACGGGAGATAGTCAAAGGACTTGGACTTTCTTCCTGTAAGTTTACATGTCTCAGCACAGATGGTTGGTGGTGTACTAATGCTGATCTCTAGATGCTCCAAGTCCACTGGTCTATCCCCTAATGCCGTACGCAGCTTTCCCTGTTGCCTACTTGTCTCAGTGAACCAAGATGATATAGCAGAAAATTCAATCCAAAAGATGGTTTCACCCAGAAAGTTCATCTACTAAATAAAATGTCATTTGAATATGAAATATGTTTGATTTTAAGGCCCAAATATTTGTACCCACTAATATCATTTAATTATTTTTAAAACACATATTTAAAATATAAACTCAGAGTTTTCTTTAAAAGTAACTAATATATATAAATTCATTACTTATGATGTTACTTATGTCTTTCACTAAGGTAATGGCTCATCTTTTATATGAAATTAAACAAATGTACATGATAATTTCAATTAACACAAGAAGTAATAATTTTTTTATTCATGATACAATGGCAGGTTAATATGCCACATATGGATATAGCGTAAAATAGTTCTTATTTATTTTAGGACCTGACGTCGTGGATAGCCATGTATATCTCTTAATATTTCAATGTTTTTCAATGGAACCATTGGTACAATACTCCTAAATCTATTTAGAAACTATAAAAATCTACCTTCCTAGTCCTTTTAATATTAGATTTCCATCATTTTGTTTATTACTATAGAATTTTAAGACAATATTTTTGAAACTCTGCTTCTAAAGAAACATCTGATTATATTTATTTGAAGCAAATGCAAATGCTAAGTTCTTGAAAATTTCATGAAATAAAATTGTAGTACATAGAATCAAGTGTAAAATCAGAGACATCTGGTATTTAAAATATCTTTTTTAATCTACCATGTTTTGTAGAATGGTTTAGCTCTAGCTTATGTGTTTTAGGGTTTAAATTGTCATTATGTATACCATGATTTAATAGGCTGAATTTTTTATTATGTATGTGAAACACTGTAAGCTTTTTGAAATGATAAATAAGTAAAAGGTATAATGATTAGCTTACATTTATATATAAATAATTATTCCTTAGCAAAACTGATTGATTGGAAGGGTTTTTGGGAAAAGGTTTTTAGTTGAAGTAGTAAACTTTAACAAAATATTAATCCTGGTTTTGTTTATTATGAAATCTAGCATTGTTAATGTATACTAATATTTAATTCTCTACAGTTTAGTTGCATTTTTGTGGATTTCTTTTCTAAAGGTATTGGGTATGTGAAAAAAAAATTTAGTATATCATTTATAATTTTTTTGTAAATTAAATATTTTCTGTAGGATTGCTTTAAACACTACTTATAAACTCATAGTATATAAGTAAATTAATATGTATCAGAGAATAACATATCAAAATTTGTGGAGTGTAAGATATAACAATTTTAATCATCTCTGAATTTGGTACTCTGATTACAGAAGATATTAAATAAAATATCTCCATGTCACCTTAAATTTAAGTAACTTTCACTTCAAATATAAGATATCCTCAGTTATTTTAGTAATTGTGCTAGAAATTAATGACCACAATGAGTAAACCATAATAAAATATTTTCATGCTTTTTAAGTTATTAAAATAAGTAAAATAAGTAATTTTCAAAAATGGAAAGACAAGTTACAATGGTACAAGATATAAAAACCTTTATATATTTTGTTTTATTATTTTTTACAGAAAATTTGAGGGACTACATTAGTTTCAAACATTTCACTTTGTGAATATGAGCCCATTATCATCATGTAACATGCATTTTTCCTCTTATTATTTATGAAATGCTAATTGCAATACATGTTTATTCTCTGCATAATTTATACTCATTAAGATATCATTAGAATTATTTGAAAGATACAACTACTCTTCTTACACATTTTAGAATGGGTTATTACATTTAAATTTTTTTATGCTTTCTCAGAATTGATGATGAGGCTAATATCTAAAAATCACATGCAAGAAGTACTAAAAAAAAAAAAAAACAGGATTAGTCATGCTTTATACTTTCTAGTCATAGGTCACAGTCATCTAAAAATTTAAAACTAAAGTTATATTACCAAAACATACAAGGAGCTTAAAAATATATGTTATTTGTTATAAATTTAATAGTTAAGAACAAGCATAATTATACTGGTATTCTTTGCAGAATATAGTAATTGAGTTTCTAAAAAACTCATATTACCACATTCTGTACAATATAAACTTAATTTTCTAGAGGCACTCATGACATCAAAATGATCCTTTGGCAAATTCTTCTGCATTTTTAAAGTAAACATTCACTCTCTGTTTTGTTCTTTTTTTTTTTTTTTTTGAGACTTCTTAAAATAGAGAGCACCGTTTTTGCAAAATAGCATGCATTTTACCTAATAAGCAATGCTGTCACTCTCTTGTTCATGGGCGTGGAGGGCCTTAATGTAAAACAATAATCTAACTGCCTATGGCATACCTGTATTTTAATGGTCTAAAGAGTGTGAAATAGACTGGAGCACACGGGAGAATGTATACACACTTTGTTTCCTTTGAGTACCTCTCATTGGGCATATCAGGGCAACAGAAACGTTATCAGTTTTAAAAATGAATATTTTTTGTAGAAAAGATTCTGTTAAAATGTATGAAGACTTCCAAAATTAAACGTATGGATACTTTGTCTGTAAAATTGCTTTAAATACTATTTAGAAATTTCATTCAGCATAGTATGAAAGTATCTTAGTGTGGAATTAGTACATGTTAGAGATTAAAATATCTAAATTTGTGGGATGTCAAAATGAAATAATTTTGAGCACCACTGAGTTAGTGCTCTAAGTGTAGAACATACTGAATAAATTATCTCCCAAATAACCTGCATCTAAGTAAACCTCATTTTTAAATATAAGATATTCTTACAAATGTCAGAGTTATACTGGTTAATTAAATATTATAGAAATTCTGTGTATATATTTTTAAATGTTCACTAATTGACTTAGTATTATGGAAAAACTAGAACCTCACACAGATGTATAAAAATATCTTTCACATTCTAAGTATTAATTATTTCCTTCTGTGGAGTCATGGGATGTACAGGGTAGACAAAAGTAGATTTACAGTTGTGAGTATGCAAAGCACAGTTTATTCTTATATTATTATTTGTTAATTATTGTATTATTTATTTCATTACAACTATGAACCTATTTCTCAGTTTTAAAATAAAGTAAGAAAAGTAACACATGCTTATTACTGGTCTTACAATGGCTTCAGGATTTTAGCCTTCTTAGTTCACATGTGAACACTATCAATATGATTTCACTGTTTATTGCCTTCCAGATAAGCAAAAAATTTCAGAAATTTCAAGAAAGAGTAATTATTTTTAAGAAAACTATTAGCACTTATAAATCAACATAGCTTATTTTAGGGGATTTTAATATCAGATCTGCTGAAAGTCAAATTTCTTCTAAAATACTGCTTATTTTTTATTATTAAAAGGCAGATATTCAGTGCAAAAAATGTGGCATTACAGAAGGTAAATGCAAATGGAATCTCAGTAAGTTGAAAGAAGGAAATGATGCAGTTAAGAAGAGGAATCAATGACCTAGAAAGCTAACAGAGAATATTAGCAATGCTGAAACTGATACATCCCTCATAGTGCTGACACAGAAAAGGGTAGAAAAACACAAATTAACAGTATGAAAAAAGAAAGATAAGACCAGACTTCACTATAGACCTTACACAAAAGATAATAAAACACATGTGAAAATAACTTTATTTTAGCATATTTGACAACTTGGATATAATGAAAAAAAAATTCTAGCAAAGCACATCATACCAGATATAAAAAAGGAGAAATAGGATATCTGAATAGTTCCATATTTATTAAAGAAATTGAATTTGCAAACAAAATCCCTCCCCAAAAGACAACTTCAGGTTCACATGGTTTCTTTGATGAATTTTCAAATCTTAAATAAAAAATTAATGCCAAATGTAATAAACTCAGGAAGTGGAGAAGAGAGAAAACTTTGCAGGTTGTTTTGAGACTGCCATGTCCCTTATGGACACAGATACATATGTTCTCAACAAAATATTATTAAATTAAATCTCTATGATCCAATACAGTCTCAATCAAATTTCTAATAGGCTTAAAAACAGAAAGAACTCGATGAGCTAATTCGAAAATATATATGGAAACAATGACCTGAAATTTATAAAATCATCAAGGAAAAGGAGAGTATCTGGAATTAAGATATCTGATTTCAGGACTTACCATAAGGCTACAGCAGTCAAGACAATATGGTATTGATGTAAAACTTGATAAGCAGATCAATGAAATAGTTTAAAGTTTAGAAATACGTATATCTAGTCAGTTTGTTTTCAACAAAGGGATCAGGCAATTTGATACATAAAGAAAATATTTTCAAGCATTGGCACTGGAACAATAAGATAAATGTAAAGAAATCATACCATAACAAAAATTATTTTTAAATGAATTATAGGGACAACCTTGAAGCAGGCAGAAATTTCTTTAGAGATGACTTAAGGATAAAAGAAAGATTTGATAAACTGGATCTCATTAAAATTATAAGCTTCTCAGAAAATGAGAAGAAAGTAAGAAGAAAATTTTAAAAATAGAGAAGCATACCACTTACTGGGAGAATATATGGACAATATATCTGACAATCATTTCTTGGCCTTTTGGCTAAGATCAAGGATAGTATATGTTCTTATCAGCTTAATATCTGATATGTCCTTTAGCTGAGGACAATATACTTTTTTAAAAAAGGCAAAAGCTTTCAACAGGCAGTTCACAAAATGAATTAAGCAAACGGTAAATAAGTACATGAACAATGTTTAACTTCATTGGCCATCAAAGAAATGCAAATTAAAACAACACTGAAAGATCACTACAAATCAACTAGAAAGGCTAAAGACTCTCAACACAAATATTGCCAAGAATGTGGTGTAGCTTTATATTTCAAATATTGCTCAGAGGAATGAAAAATTTCACAATCACTTTGGAGTAAATGTCTGGCGGTTTCTTATAAAATTCAATGTGTACCTACACTATGGCCTAGAAATTCTTAGATATTTTCCTAAGAGAAATAAACATGTATCTTCAAATATTTGTGTATGAAAGCAGTTTTATTATAAATATCCTAGACAGAAAACAAATCAAAATTATAATCACTAGGAGACCTTACAAATAAATTGTGATATATTTACACAATGAAACATTATTAAATAATAAAAATGATTTAAGCACTGATACACGTGACAACCTGGAGGAATCTCATTGTTATGGACCAATTCATATATTGATGCCATAACTCCTAATTTTGATACTATTTGGAGACAGGACTTTCAGGGATAATTATTAAGGTTACATGAGGTCATAAGGGTGGGTTCCTAATTCAGTAGGTCTGGTGGCCTTATGAGAAGAGAGAGACAGAACCCTCTCCCCCTTCCTCTCCCTCTCCCCCTTTGTCTCTATGTGCATGCGCACTCAGCACTCGGCAAAGGCCATGTGAGGATGCAGTGAGAAGGTGGGCATCTGCAACCCAAGGAGGGAGCTCTCACCAGACATTGACCCAGCTGACACCTTAACCTTGGATTTTCCAGCTTCCACGACTGTGAGAAAATAAATTTCTGTTATTTAAGCCATCCAGTCTAAGACATTTTGTTACGGCAATTTAAGCCAAATAAGACACGTATAAACATTACACTGAACAAGAGAAACCAGAAACAAATGACTACATACTATGCTAATTTAATCATAGGAAACTCAAGAACAGACAAAACTAATCTATGGTGATAGAAATCAGAACATTGTGCTGGTGGTGAGGGACTGGTATGAGGAAACTTTTTGTGCTGATAGAAATATTTTATATTTTCACTGAAGTGCTCATTACATGGGTGTATACATTTATCAAAACTCATTACATTGTACATTTACTA
The DNA here is from genome assembly GCA_026230045.1 of Corynorhinus townsendii. Classification (NCBI taxonomy): domain Eukaryota; kingdom Metazoa; phylum Chordata; class Mammalia; order Chiroptera; family Vespertilionidae; genus Corynorhinus; species Corynorhinus townsendii. The sequence continues at coordinate 19,124,338 of JAPDVU010000010.1, read as the reverse complement.
TTTGTGCATTTTCTTGTAGATTTAAATCTGAAAAAATAAAATAGAAATTTTTGTGTATAAAAATCATGGCTGCATAATGTTAGATCATGATAATACTCAAGGAATCAAAATTAAATTTGACATTTGTTATTGTTCCTGAAATAAAATGATTATATTTTATAGAAACACACATGAGATATGAAAGGTAATTTAAGACTGTAATATAGGCATTTACTATGGAAATGTCTCAACTGTGACCTTTAATATGTTTTCCAAAGTCTGTGCCTATTGTAAGCATCATGTTTGAATAATCCCTAACAAAAATAGAAATTGTCATTTTAATTTCATAGTTGCACTTCAGAATTTGATCTTTGATGATAAATTTCCTAGTTTTGAATATACATACTCTTCCAGTGTGGTCACACTATCTTTTATTTGATATACTGAAATTTCCTGCCTTACTGACTTGCTTGTGATACAAAGAGCTAAAGTTGTGGCAATTTAAACTGAAAATGTTCTTGTTATCAACTGGAAATATGCAGTATACATAATGTGATTCTTTTTATATTCTTTGTTTAAACATCTTTAGTGAGATATACATACATGCCATAAAATTTATTCATTAAATGTATAGAGTTCAATGGCTTTTACTATATTCACAGAGTTCTGCAACCATCCCACAATTTAAGTTTAGAACATTTTCATCCCCACCCCCACCTCCTGCCACAAAAAAACCCAATTAGCAGTTACTCCTTGTCCCACCACACCCACTCCCTCACAGGAGGCTCTTATTTTCTGTCTTACGGCTTGGGTATTCTGAGCATTACATAAATGAAATCATACACTATGTGTGGTCTTCTGTGAAGGGCTTCTTTTACTTAGTATAATATTTGCAAAATTGGTTAATATGGTAGTTGTATTAGTCCTTGTTCCTTTTTTCAAAAAAAGAATAGTATAGGTTTTAGAGCATTTTTAGGTTCATAGCAAAATTGAACTGATGGCACAGAGATTTACCCCACACCACCAACTCCCCCATATGCACAGCTTCCCCGACCAGCAACACCCTACAGTAATACATTAATTATAATAAATGAACATACATTGGCAAAATATTATCACATAAAGTCCATACTTTTACACCAGTGTTTGTTTTGGCTTTTGTACATTCTATTTCATTCTATTGGTAATGAAAACTGTATAGTGACATGTGTCTACCAATATAGCATCATACAGAGTAATTTCACTGCCCTAAAAATCCTCTATGCTTTTCTATTCATCCCTCTCTCACCCATAACCATTGGCAACCATTGATCCTTTTACTGTATGCATAGTATTGTCTTCTTCAGAATTTCGTACAGTTGGAATCATACAGTGTGCAGGCTTTTAATATTGACTTATTTCACTTAGTAACATGCATTTAATGAGTATTCCATGTCTTTTTATGGCTGGGTAGCTCATTTATTTTTAACACTAATAGTATTCCAGTCTGAATGGTACAATTTATCTTTTCATCCACTGAAGGACATCTTGGTTGCTTCCAAGTATTAGCAGTTATAAATAATGCTGCTAAAAACATCTGTGTGCAGATTTTTGTGTGAATGCCAGTTTTCAGTTTATTTGGGTATATACCAAGGAACATGATCGCTGGATTGTATAGTAAAAGTATGTTTAGTTTTGTGAGAAGCTGCCAAAGTATTTTTCAAAGTGACTGTACCATTTTGCATTCTTCCCACCAAGAAATGAGAGTTCTTATGGCTTCACATCTTCACCAGCATTTGATGCTGTACATTTTTTGAATTTTAGCCATTTTAATAGGTGTGCAGTGTTATCATTTTATTTGCAATAGCCTAATGACATTTGATGTTGAAGACCTTTTTATATGATTATTTGCCATCTATCTTTTTTTTGGTGAGATGTCTGTTCAGATCATTGGCCCATTCTTTAATAGGGTTTTTTAAAATTTTCCTATTGTTAATTTTTTAATAAATCTTTATTGTTGAAAGTATTACATATCTCCCTCCCCGCCCCATTACCTTTTCTTCCCCACCCACCCCCAAGCCTTCACCACTCATTGTCTGTGTCCATAGGTTATGCATATATGCATATGAGTTCATTGGTTGATCTCTTCCCCACTTCTTCCCTCCCCTGCCTTCCCTCTGAGATTTGGCAGTATGCTCAATGTTTCTATATCTTTGGGTCTATTTTTGTTCATCAGGTTATGTTGTTCATTAGATTCCTCATATGAGTGAGATCATGTGATACTTATCTTTCTCTGACTGGCTTATTTCGCTTAGCATAATGCTCTCTAGGTCCATCCTTGCTGTTGCAAATGGTAAGAGTTCTTTCTTTTTTACAGCTGTGTAGTATTCCATTGTGTAGATGTACCACAGCTTTTTAATCCACTCATCTGCTGATGGGCACTTAGGCTGTTTCCAAATCTTAGCTATTATAAATTGCGCTGCTATGAATATAGGGGTGCATATAGTCTTTCAGATGGGTGTTTCTGAGTTCTTGAATATATTCCTAGAAGTGGAATCACTGGGTCAAATGGTAGTTCCATTTTTAGTTTTTTGAGGAAACTCCAAATTATTTTTCACAGAGGCTGCACCAGTCTGCATTCCCACTAGCAGTGCACAAGAGTTCCCTTTTCTCCACATCCTCACCAAACAGTTGTCGTTTGTTGATTTATTGATGATAGCCATTCTAATAGATGTGAGGTGGCACCTCATTGTCATTTTGATTTGCATCTCTCAAATGTTCAGTGACTTTGAATACTTTTTCCTATGCCTTTTGGCCTTCTGTATGTTCATTTTGTAGAAGTGTCTATTGAGGTCCTTTGCCCATTTTTTAATTGGATTGTTTATCTTCCTTTTGTTAATTTGTATGAGTTCCCTGTAGATTTGACAAATTCCAACTCCCTTTTATGATAAAAACTCTCAACAAAGTGGGAATAGAGGGATCATACCTTAACATAATAAAAGCCTTACATGAAAAACCTACAGCCAACATCATACTTAATGGACAAAAGCTAAAACCATTTCCCATAAGAACAGGAACAAAACAGGATGCTCACTTTCACCACTCCTATTCAACATAGTACTAGAAGTCCTAGCCATTGCAATCAGACAAGAAGAAAAAATAAAAGGCATACAAATTGGAAAGGAGGTAGTAAAAATGTCACTATTTGCAGATGACATGATACTGTACATAGAAAACCCTAAAGACTCCATCAGAAAACTACTAGACTTAATAAATGAATTTGACAATGTAGCAGGATATAAAATTAATACCCAGAAATCTATGGCATTTTTATATACCAAAAATGAACTTTCAGAAAGGGAAACCAAACAAACAACCCCATTTACCATTGCAACAAAAAAATTTAGATACTTAGGAATAAACTTAACCAAGGAGGTAAAAGACCTATATTTGGAAAACTACAAGACATTGAAAAAAGAGATAGAGGAAGATATACACAAGTGAAATAATATGCCATGTTCATGGATTGGTAGAATCAACATCATTAAAATGTCCATACTATCCAAGGCAATCTACAAATTCAATGCAATCCCTATTAAAATACCAATAGCATAATTCACAAAACTATAACAAATTATCCAAATCTTACTGTTGATTTTTAAAAGCTCTTTGTTTTTTTTATCCCCTTTGCCCACATTGTGTATGCTTTTTGTGTATTTTGTATAACAGCTCTTTATCAGATGCATCTTTTGCACATGTTTTCTCCAAGTCTGTGGTTATCTTCACATTCTCTTGATCTTTTCTTTCACAGAGAAGTTTTTAATTTTAATGAAGACCAGTTTATTCTTTCTTCATTGATCTTGCCTTTGGTGTTTTATCTAAAAAGGCACCACTTTACTGAAGGTCATTTAGTTTTTCTTCTATGTTATTTTCTAAGAGTTTTATAGTTTTTCATTTTACATTTAAGTTTGTGATCTTTTTTGAGTTAATTTTTGTGAAGGGTGTATGTAAGATCTGTGTTTAGATTCATTTTTCTGTGTATGTATGTCCAGTTGTTTCAGTGTCATTTTTGAAAAAACAACCTTTTCTCTATTTTATTGCCTTTTCTTTTTTGTCAAAGATTAGTTAACTATATAAGTCTATTTCTAGGCTTTCTATTCTGTTCCATTGAACTATATGTCTGTTTCTTCACCAATGCTACACTGCCTTGATTTCTTTAGATTTATGGTAAGTCTTGACTTTGGTAGTCTGTCCTCCAATTTTGGGAAAACTGACATCTTATAATGTTGAATCTTCCTTTACATGAACATGGAATACCTGCCCATTTGTTTAGCTCTTCTTTAGTTTCATTCATTACAGTTTTCTAGTTTTCCTAGTGTACATCTTATACAGTTAGATTTATATCTAAGTGTTTTATTCTTAAAGTTGCTAATGTAAATAATAACTGTCTTTTTAATTTCAAATTCCACTTGTTCATTGCCAGTATTTAGGAAAGCAATTGGCATACAGCCTTGCTATAATTTCTTATTAGTTCCAGGAGTTTTGTCAGTTGTTTTGCATATTCTCCATAGACAATCATATGATCTGCAAACCAACAATTTTGTTTCTTTTTTCCCAATGTTTGTACATTTTCTTTCCTTATTGTATGAGCTAGAACTTGAAAAAGTGTTGAAAAAGATTGATGATATAGAACATCTTTGCCTTCTGCCTGACCTTAGTGGGAAAGCTTAAAGTTTCTCACCACTAAGCATGATTTTAGCTGTAGATTTTTTGTAGAGATTTTTTTCTCAAGTTGAGGAAGTTCCCCTGTTTCTAGTTTACTGAGAGTTTTTATCTGGAATGAGTTTTGTCAAATGCCTTTGCATCTATTTATATACTCATGTAATTTTTCTTTTTTTAATCTGTTAATATGATGAATTAATTGATTTTTAATGTTAAGCTAGCCTTGTATACTGGGATAAATCTTATATTGTCATGGTTTATAATTATTTATATACATTTTTGGATTAGATATGCTAATATATTGTTGAGGATTTTTGCGTCGATGTTCATGAGAGATATCTATAGTTTTCTTGTATTGTCTTTCTGTTTTTTTGGTATTAGAGTAACACTGGCCTCAAGGAACAAAAAGTATTCCCTTTATCTTCTGGAAGAAATTATAGAGAATTTGGTATTATTTCTTCCTTAAATGTTTAGTAGAATTCACAGGTAAACTCATTTGGGCCTGGTGCTTCTTTTTTTGGAAGCATATTAATTATTTTTTTGTAAAAAATATGTTTTTATTTATTTTTTAGAGGGAAAGGAGGGAGAGGGATAGAGAGAAACATCGATGAGAGGGAATCATCGATTGGCTGCCTCCTGCACACCCCTTCCTGGAGATTGAACCTGAAACCTGGGCATGTGCCCTGATCAGGAATCGACTTAGTGACTTCTTGGTTCATGGATCAATGCTCAACCACTGACCCACACAAGCCAGGCAGAAGTGTAATAATTATTGGTTCATTTTCTTTCAAAGATATAGATCTATTTATATTGTCTTTTTCCTATTTCTTCTTATGTGAATTTTGACAATTTCTGACATTCAAGGAATTGGTCAATTTCATGTAAGTTATCAAATTTGTCTGCAGAGTTTTTATTATTGCTTTGTTATCCTTTTAATTTTCATGGTATCCATAATAATGTCCCCTCTTTTATTTCTTTATTAATAGATCAAAATTTATCCATTTCTCTATTCATCAGTTTCCAGATTTAAATGATTGCCCTCAGTGCTGTTATGAATACCTCTATCCTGACTCCTTAGGCACCGTGCTGAAGTTTCTCTTGGGTGTACATCTGAGATTAGCACTTCTTGCATATACTGTATGCAACTTTTTGGATTTTATTAAATATCTCATTTGCCTCTGAATATATGTGTTAGTTTCTCTAGAGTCTGGGTAATGGTTCTCAGCCAGTAAGGTGATGGCCAGAGGAAGGCGGGGGGTCGGGGGGTGGGCAGTGGCTGGGTGGAGGTGAGTAAAGGAGGGACATCTGTAATAGTGTAAACAATAAAAATAAAGTTAAGAAAGAAAGAAAACCCTTTTACTATGTAAAGTGATATCTATGTTAATTACTTCATTGTGGATTAAACCAACATGTTGTATACCTTTAAATATCATGTTATTCAAAGTCTTTGTCAATTTGATTATGAAAGAACTCATTACTTCAAAAGTTTTCTCAGATAACTAATAAAGTTGAATTATCATGTTTTCCATTTCCTTATTTTTCTGTTGTATTATGGATGATATCTTTAGATATTTTTTCCCATTCTCTCTGTTTGATTTGTAGTTATCTTGTACTTTGATAGTTTAAATTTCAGTTATTATGTTTTTCATATCTAATAATTTTTAAATTAAAATCTGTTAGTTCTTATTGTTTTCTAGTATACTTACCACTGTTTCTTATAATTCCTGAATGGTTTTTCTCTCCTTAAAATGTTAAATAAACTTATATTTAGTCTTTGAATTGAATCTATTATCTCCAGTTCTTGGGGTGTTAATTCTCCTTTTGTTTTTACTGTGGTTTGCTTTTTTGTGGTAGGTTTTCTTTCTTCTTTTTAATGTGGTTTATAATTTTTTTAAAATATGTTTTTATTAATTTCAGAGAGGGAAGGGGTTAGAGAGAGAGAGAGAGAGAGAGAGAAACATCAATGATGAGAGAGAATCATTAATCAGCTGCCTCCAGCACCTCCCCTCCCCCACTGGGGGTCTGACTAGGAATCAAACCATGACCTCCTGGTTCATAGGTCAGTGCTCAACCACTGAGTCACTCCGGCTAGTCATGGTTTATAATTTTTAACTGACCCAGTGCTGCAAAAGCACTCATACAAGGTGGCTTTTCATTGGCTTCTTATAGGGCTGTAGGAGGATTTGTCAATTGAGTTTTCGCTTTCTCAGTTTAGGTTTTCTCCATCACTTGGACCTTGTAAATCAGGACATTACACTACCATGTAGCATTAAGTTTGTATTTCCATTTCTAATGATGTCTTTACAACAAGAGTCACCAGTGATGAGAAGCTTCCTTGCCACTTTCGTGGGAGAATTTTTTCTGAATGGGAGAATTTTTTCTATCCCAGTGTCTGTTCATAGTTTAATGTCACTTACAGCTCTTTAGGGTTTCTTACTTTATTCAGAAGACTTTATTTCAGCTCCCAGTTTACATGAGCTAAAGGCCTTATCTCATTTCTTCATAAATTCCAGCCACTAGCCCAGAGGCCCAGACAATCTTAGACCCGTGTAGGTTTTAGTCTAGGTTTTCTGTGCTAGATTTGTTCTTTGTTTCTGCTACATGAATACTTCATTTCTTTTAGAACTTATTGTGTCATTTTATTTTGTTAACTTTATCAAGCATTTCTGTATTTGGAATGACAGAAAGCCTTTTGTGACATTCAGTTAGTTAGCTATATTGGTAGAAATTTAAATTGTTTAATTTCAATGAAATCCAAATACTAATAAAAATACAAAAGAAATATAAAGAACTACATAAAAATAATAGCTTTCAAAAAGAAATAGCCAACATCATGTATGTCATATAATTTTTTAAAAAATTGGTCAAACATTATATAAAATTATATGAGCTATAAACATATAGGTATCTATCTCTATCTCTATGTACTAAAACCAAATTATTATCCATGGTTAACTTAGGGGAGCAGAATCAAGGAAGGAGAGATCTTTCATTTTTCTACTTTCTATATTTCCTCATTGTTTGATTTTGTACATAGGCATTTTAAGCGTGAAGAAGATGCTAAAATTAGTGATAACTTGAAGCATTCTGTAATTTTCCCAATCAGTGTTTTGATAATTACTAATCATGAAAACCCTGTGAGCCTGAAAGACAGTCTGTGAACTCATATCATAGACTGTGGTGTAATGGATAAGTTGGGAGGCATAGCCAACATGAGAGTGAACCCCAGGATCTGGGAGCAGAAGCAGACGGTGGAAGTGACCAAGGACAGACTGCATCTTGGATGCCTGCTGAAGACGAGGACCACGCAAATCGGACCACGACCACCATCACCCATGAGGGAAGTCAGTATCCACCTGTTCCTCCCAGTTATGTCAGCCTTATGGCATTTTTGAGTTTCTTATATCAGGCCACAAAGTTCTTATGGATTTAAAAACATTTGTAGTAATGTTGTAGGTTGTAGGCATGAGAGATGCCATCCACAAATGGCCCTTAAAAGTCAAGTGAATTTCCTTCTCAGCTAACCCTGACTTCAATTCTGGCAGCCATATACTTACTCCCATTACGTTTTGTTCATTCCTCAGTCAGTCTTCCACAAACCGTATTTGATTCATCATAAAATAAGAAATAAGAATGCTTACAATGAATTTTCCTCAACCTGTTTTCTTAGCTTATTTTTGATTCTACTTACAGATTACTTTACTATACATACAACCTATGTTATCCACATCAACAGACAAAATGTGTGTTTTATTGCATTTCCGTATATTAATGGAACCAGGGAAAAACTCTTGCTTTCTTTTCATACTAATTGAGCAGTACTTCAGACTACATTATTTTCCTACAGGGTAAAATAAAGTTTGTAAGCTTTGGTGTTTTGTAATTAATTCATTACATATTTATATTTGGTATCTTACTCAGCACTTAAATCAAGGGAAATAATTTTTACACTGAAAAATCCATTAATCTTCTCTGTGGGGCATCATTTTCTTATAAATTAAGTTGCCTAATTAGCTGATCCTTTGGGAATTGATTCTGAGCTTAATTCCCAAAAGTTTAACCAAAATGTTTCTACTTTTTAAAATAAACTATTTACAGATTACTTGTAAAGATATTAGATTCAAGTTATTATTAGACCAACCATGAGGCTGCTAATCCTAGGAATGAAGAGACTCACTAAGGCAAAACTCTTATTTTACTGAGTTAGTATTTCTTTGCTGTGTGCACACCCAGATCATGGAAGTAAATAGGAGACCCCCCACCTTGCCCATGGGCTATCAGAGTGTGCTTTGGTTTCCTTACAGACTGAAACAAAAAGTGTGACTTGATCAAGTCAGCTTTCTGCACAAAATAAGAGATAAACTTCCCAAAGAGTGATTGAGAAGCGTTGTTATTCAGGGAATATTGTGACTTTGATTGTGGCCTCTACTTAATATTCAATCTGTAATAGCAATAGCAGGGATATTTTTCTTTGTGCTGTTTTATTCTAAGGGATGTGAGTGACAGAGCCTTTCCTGGCCAGGTGCTCATAACATAAACGTCAGAATGAGAAGCATGGTGGTTGGCAGTCAGAGATGAGAGTCTACAAAGAACAGCAGATGTGAGTTAGTAACTTCAAAAATGAACAGAAGGCTTGTGGCTCAGTAGCTTCTTCTTTATGAAGCTGGTTCTCAACTACTGGTCCTCCTTTCTTAGTTCTGAAATTTTTATAGATGAAAATTATTCCTAGCCCTCAGCATTTTTATTCTGTGTCAACAAAGAACAAAATGTCTATTATTCAAGCAAGCACAGATTGCCTAGGCACCTAACTTAAGAGTAAAGTTAAAAACTACTCTTCACTCCATTTTTTAAAAATATGTTTTTATTGATTTTAGAGAGAGTGGAAGGGAGAGGGGGAGATAGGAACATTTATCAGCCACCTCCTGCACACCCCCTACTGCAGATGGACCCTGCAACTCAGGCATGTGCCCTGACCAGTGACCTCTTGGTTCATGGGTTGACCATTGAGCCAAACCAGCCAGGCTTCACTTCATTTTTGGCTTTGAGTTTAATTTGATGACTAATCTGAAATATAACTCTCTCTCTCTCTCTCTCTCTCTCTCTCTCTCTCTCTATATATATATATATATATATATATATATATATATATAAATTTGGAAAGATACATATGTTGCAATTTAAAAAATATTAATAAAGTGTAACTTGTAACTTTATTACAATAAATTACATTGTTCTCACCAAACAGAAAATTTCTAACCATGTAGTTTCATTTTTCCTCTTCATAGAATGTAATTTAATTTTTTGAAAACATTTCATAGTTGTTAGGAATATGGTGGTAGAGCAAAGATTCAGAAGACAGAGTGAAATATCACAAAAACAGGAGGAAATGTTGTCTTCTAGCAAAAAAAAATTTGGTTAAATGTAAAAATAGGCTAGTTATCTTTGTGATAATATCTAGACACCAATGCCAGTAGAAGTTTATGATTGCATTTCTACTAGCTGTCGAGGTCATTGATAATGCTATGCCCTGTGCTAGGTACTGAAAATATAGAGCCAAATGAAGTACAGTCCCTACTCAAATATAACCCTAGATAATAAGAAAAAGAGAAAAAATATAAACCCATGCGATAGCTACAATATCAGAAGTATGTACATGGTTCTGCTCTGTACATGATTCTAGTGCTGGGTCAAGGTCAGATGCCTTTTGCAGTCACAGAACCACTCTTCCCTTCAAAACATCTGAAGTATCATTTTCTTCCATTTGGCCCATTGAGGGGAGGTAGTAACCAGTGGATTGTTCTTTCGATTTTCTTTACCTTTATTTGTTTTCTTTGCATTTTCAGATATCCTTTTCTCTTCCTCACATGATGGCTCACCCCCTTCTAGTTTGTCTTGTCTGGCCATATTGGCCTCATTGTTTCTGCGCGTTTGGGTTATCTCTAGCATTGAAGTCACGATATTTTCGGAATTGGGCAGCCCTCTTAAAGAATGGGCTTTTGCATAGTGTAGGTCAAGCACGTCAAACTCAATGGCCAGCAGGAATGAGGCATGCGGCCCGCCGGCCAGAAGTTTGACATGTTTGGTGTAGGTCTCTCTGAGATCCCATTGATTAATTGATACTCCCTACGTTTTAGGAAGCAAATCAATTCCCCCAGTGATAAAGCTGTTAGCCTAAAGGTTAGAGGTCAGAGTGAAGCCAAATGAATCAGTGCCCTCATTCCCTAAATAGCCTCTTGAACATATCCTGCAAACAAGACTTTCTTCAACTCTGCTTCCAAGGGAAAAGGAAAGGAAAAAGCAGAGGGCAATGAAGGAAAGAAAGAGAGAGAGGGAATGAGCATTTAATGAATAAATAAAAACTCTGGGTACATTTCTAAAGCTAACACAGTGCTGCTAGCAGAATGGGGCCACCTTTTGTATCCCAAAGCCAAGTGATATGAACAGCAGTGATGGATTGCACAGACTGTATTGTAACATTGCCTAAGCTGGTACGTTATCTGGCAGCGTAGACATTTACTCAGTTTTTATCTTACCTTTAAACAATGTTTGAAATAAGACTTAGAATGTTTTTAATGAGATGATCTCTTAACTATGAAATACAGTTAGATAGCTATTGAGAATTTTTTAATGCGGTGTCAATGTATTCAAGTGGACAATCGTGTACGAAACAGGAATAGCTTGGAAGAAGGTACAAATTATACACAAACAGGTAAGAGGTCAGCTGATAAAAGTCTTACCAAAGATGCTGTTATTTAACATTATAGAATTTTTTAAAATATGGATTTTTGTTTCATTTTATCTGTTAAGCATTTCAAAGACAACTTCATGTCTATGGTTATTTGTGAAGTTGTGTTTTTAAGTTTGCATGTGCTTATATCAAATACTACTTATCTCTGTTTTTATGAAGTGTTAGTCCGCTGAACTTTGTTAGTCGTAAAGACTCTACTACATATTTAACCTAAATATTGCCAGAGGAGACTTTACGGTTAAGTTAAATATAAGTTGGGCTTAATATTGACTCTGTCCCTCTAGTTGTGTTATTCTAGGAAATATAATGGGCTCTCTAAACTTTTGATTATTACCTGTAAAATGTACTAATGTGGAACAACTTTATTAGTGTTTACCACAAAGTAGATTAATAGATGGTAATTTACATTATACTAGTAACTAGATCAGTAGATTATACAAAGGTCCCATTTTTTTTAGAATCATTTGTTAAACAATCTTCATATGAGAAATTCTAACAATGTAAAGCTTTTAAAATAGAAACTGATAATATTTTAATGTTGTATTTGTTAAAAGGATTCTGTCTTTAAGGTTAAGAACAGGAGTCAGAAAACTTTTCTGAAAAGGGCTAGATAATAAAGAGTTTAGGCTTTGTAAGACCTATAGTCTCACACTAAACAACTCTGCCGCTATATCGTGCAATCAGTCATAAGTAATGAATAGCAAATGGGCATGGCTGTGTCCCTGTAAAACTTGATTCACAAAAGCAGGCAATGGGTTGGGTTTGGCCTATGGGCTTTAATTTGTCAGCTCATGTTGTAGACTGTCTGCTTTCTCGTCCCTTCACCCACTTACCTTTCCAATAACAACAATAACAATGACAATAACAACAATAATAATAATATCACCAGGTTTATTGGCTCTTAGAAACAGCGTAGGTTTCTATGCCAAAATCTTTAATCTTTCCATGCTGACTCTTACTAAAAAAAGATAATTTGGAATTTACCTTGCATCACTTAGGGTTTGCTCAAAGGAACAAAAGTTCTGAGAATAATACAGAATAAGAGATTTATTGTAGTATTCCACCACACACAGAAGGAGTTGGTTATCTATGTGAGGCTGTTGCTTCTGTTTGGTATTGGGCTGAATCAGCTGAACAACAAGTGATGGAGGAAAGATGGGCAGGAAGTAGGAGAGAACAAAGACAAACCAGACCCATGAGGACAAACTGGAACCCATGTGAGCTCTCGCCACCCCTGGGCCTCCAACTTCAATGATGGAGGTGCCTCCTCCATGGAGCTGCACATGCTCCTGGCCTGACGGTCACAGACCCCTGAGGCAGACATCGGGCAGGAGCTGGAGCAGCATCAGGCCGCGCTGCTGCATCCCAGGTGACCTGCCCCTAACCTTCCTGGCCTCTGCATGGTTGCTGCCTCACTTCCCACATCTCCAGCACAGTTCTCAGTTCGGAACTGTGCTACCACTGTCTCGCTGAACTCAGTCCTCTTCTGCCAAGGAATTCGAGGACAATGACGGTCACTTTCACTAAAGCTTAAACATGCTACCCTTACCTTGTCTTAAAATAGCCTTGAGGACAGATACTACTGGTTTTGTATTTTAGAAGTTGCCTCTGTAGAACACTGCCTTCCATCTGAACTTGCAGCCCATCTACCTGCAAAGTGAGTGAAACTTCAAGGAATGATGAGGTGGGGTCCTCAGTTAATAAGCTCTGGATGCCCTCTGACTCAGTCCTCCTCACCTGGACCCCTTCTCACTGCTCTTGTTCACTTCTCTCAGTTGTGTGTTTTTTTCTATTATCCTCAAAATAGTTGCCTGGAAGCCCCCATTTTTATATATCAGAGATAGTTTGCTCTCTTCAAAGTACCAGAGCTATTCTCAGAGGCCAAACCTGCCATGGCTTGAACATAAAATCACTGACAGGCCAGTGGATGTAGTTCAGAAGTGGAATCTGATTTTTATGTATAAACCCATTTTGGCATGGTCTTCATGATTTATCTTAGTTGAGAAGGGCAGTGCTCATGCTAATAATAATAAAAAAAAATACAATACAAACCAACCTCACTGTCAATGTTGGTGAAATGTCCAGTGTTAGTTGCAGTTCCCCTACCTAACGTATGCACATCTTAAAATATATCTTTGACACCTGGCAGGGGCACAGACGTCTCCCCTGCTAAATGAAATGTGAGTCCTGTACACGAAGTCATTGACCCCTGGCTACCCAAAGAGTGCTCCTGAAGCAGCAGCATAGGCAGCGCTTGGGAGCTTGCAAGTAATGTGGAATTTCAGTGCCGAACCCCAAACTGTCGAATCATAATCTGTGCTTTAACAAGATCCCTCGTCATATATGTGCACCGTATGGTGTAAGAAGCACCAATGTAACTCCTGGAGTCATCTCATTAGGTTGGAAATTCTAAAGCAGTACTTACACAATGGTCAAAAGGATGAAAGGAGATGGTGTGTGCAGGCCCGGAAGCCTGGGCAAAAGCAGTTTCCTCTACTAGAGAGAGTGGAATGGGTATGTCTGTTGCTCTTTGTTTTTGAAGGATGATTTTGATGGAAGAAGCTTTGACTGTTCAGAGTCATCTTTGGGAAATGGCATTTGTCCTGAGAGAAGAGCGTAGCTCTCCAGGAACTGGCCCACCTTTGGAAATTTAGCGCTAAGAGCATGCACATGGTCTGCCTCTGTGAGCTCAAAAAGGCCATTCCAGGGAGACGCCATCTCCCTGCAGAAGGAGTGCCCTGTGCCTTTGGCTAGACCTAGATTTCATTTAGTAATGGCCATATTTATTTATTGGTATGTCTACTTCCCATACAATGAGACATTTTTAAAAAAATTGTGCTTAGTTTACTCATGAGTAAATCCCCAGAAGGAAATTGTCCTTTGGGACCTTGGAATTTGAGGAAGACTGTAGTAAGTGTTTTAGGCCTGAAGTTGAAGACAACTGTGGCAGTGAACTCAATGTCAAATTTGTCAGGAACTATCCATCATTCCTTTCATCTAAAAATAGGTATGGCCCTGGCTGGGTGGTTCAGTTTGTTGGAGCATCATCCTGTACACTAAAAGGGCAGATTTAAAAAATTTAAATGGCCTAGCTGGCATGGCTCAATGATTGAGCATCAACCTATGAACCAGAAGGTCATGGTTAGAATCCCTGTCAGGGCACATGCCTGGATTGTGGACTCCATCCCCGGTGGAGGGAGTGCAATAGGCAGCCAATTCATGATCCTCTCATCATTGATGTCTCTACCTCTCTATCACTCTCCCTCCCTCTCTGAAATCAATAAAAATATATTTAAATTTTTTTAATAAATAAGGTATGGATCACCCACAATCTGTAAGATACTTTAAAAGTTGCTCAATCCTATTGTGCTAGGGGTTGAGCTTAATGCAGGCAGATTCCTGTGGGTAGTATAAAAAAAGAGATAAGGAAAAATACTTTCTCTATGTTAGATTACTTATTTTGGCTGAAATATCATAGTGGGAAGAAGCATAGAGAAATTGCAAATTAGCCATTTTATATTTTAATGCCAAGGGTGGCTAGGTGTCCCCTTATATTGCTCACATGGATTTCAACATATGAACAGGTGGCTCTTCTATTTGCTATAAAAAGCAAATATGTAAAATTTTAATACTAACAATAGGGATAAGTATAAAAATATATATACTTATATATAGCATTTCAAACAAATTGTGAAATAATAGTTTTTAATGAATTTGATCACTGTTTTTTCAAATGAGATCTTTTTTCCTGCTTTAATATTTTCTACTTGAACATATTAAAACTATACTAGCTATGTATCTCACACTACGCATCTGACACATTCATATTATAAATCTGTAAAGATTTTTATAATAGTGTTGCAGTGCTATTGAAATCACTGTATGTTTATGTGTATAGATATATGTATTTTCACAATATATATAAATATAGTTTACAGGTGTGTATATATATCATATATATTTATGACCCTGATGACCCAGAAATAATCCTTTTTATTTGTCTACATCTTTTGAATGATGTGTGTGGTGTTTTTCTTATCAGGTACAGAATAGAGCATTACTTGAAACTATACTTCAGGGTGCTCTTAAATGTATTTTACTTCTGTTTGTCCAGATTCGATTACTATACTTTAGTGCACCATAAACAGTATGTTTGGTTTTTATGGCTGATGTCTGGTTCCTGAAAGTGCTAAGCTCAGCAGGATTGCACTGTGATGATCGTTACATTGAATCTGACAGATTTTATGTGTTGAAAACAACTTGAATAATGATAATGTGTGACCATATATACACATATGGCTGGAATTTGCCTTTCTATTATTTAATTATGGGGCAACCCTGAATAATTCTGGGCTCCCTTTCATACTCAGTCTTTAGTTGAGCAGAGCTGTTATGGATGTGCCAAGTCTTCTTTCCTTCTGCTAAGCATCCTCATTTTATGTAACTACTCCACACCATCCTGGTTAGGGCTTTTTCTATCATGATGATCTACTGTAGTTAAGTGTCTGTGAACAAACACATATATTGTATGTCATTTATATTGCATTTGGCTTTTTCTGTGTTCACATTATGAAGATATTCTTGGTTCATATAGACCTGCTATAGTAGATCTTGTACTCATTTGGTTAACCTTTTTAAATATAATCTAAACATATAATTTTACATTGATCCATGTGAAATTTTAGTTAAGTCATTTGGCCATTTGTATAGGCCTTCAAAATGGACATCTCTTGAAATATTAGTCTTATGTGATGTTCCTTAAAAAATTCTATGGTCAAATATATTTGTAAAGTTATTTATACTATGTTCCTTTCTTCCAGATTTTCAATGACCGTTAGATAATTAAAAACTTCTAAAAAGGTCTACAGTTAAGAAACCCATTTAAAATTTATTTGCAAAATTATTTTTGAGTAATATTAGTGCCACACCAGAAAGTTGGGGTCCTGCTCAAGGTAGTTATGAATTATTAACCTAGTGCATTGGAACTGTTTAATTTTGATTTGCTTTTCCAACCATAATAGCTGCTATCTCAACATCTGTATAAAAATGTAAGTATTTGAGAGAGATGATATTTATCTTCATGGAAGATAATGAGAAAAAGAGTGGAAAGTGTTAGGACAACCTACTAGAGCATTTGCCTCAACTTATTATCTGACCCATGGTTATGCGATAGTTTCTGAATATCATTGTTTAACCAGAAATAATTCACCTGCCTGACATATTATTCATCTTCATCTGGTTCACAAAGTGAGAATAATTATCTATGGTCTTAAAATCAGAGTATTTCTCCAATTAAAAAAATAATCTAGTGTATGGCAAAGGTCACCTCTGTTGACTTCATTGTGCTTTATTAATTATTTTTTGTTATTTACCTTTATTGTTGAAAATATTATATACGTCCCCTTTTTCTCCCATTGACTCCTTCTGGCCTGCCTCCCCCAACCCCCATGCCTTCACCACCCTATTGTCTGTGTCCATGGGTAATGCATATATGCATACAAGTTCTTTGGTTGGTTTCTTCCCAATCACCCACCAACCCACATACCCCGGCCTTCCCTCTGAGATTCAACAGTCTGGAAAATTTTTGCAACTACAGAGTAGACAATACTTTCTGGAGATTATATTAAACTGGAGGCCTGGTGCACGAAATTCATGCACAGGGGAGTGTGTCCCTCAGCCCAGCCTGCACCCTCTCCAATCTGGAACCCCTTGAGGGATGTCTGACTGCCCTCTCACAATCGAGTACTGCTGGCTCCCAACTGCTCTCCTGCCTGCCTTCCTGATTGCCCCTAATGGCTTCTGCCTGACAGCCTGATCACCCCATAGCCAGCCTGATTGATGCCTAACTGCTCCCCTGCCAGCCTGGTTGCCCTAACTACCCTCCCCTGCTGGCCTGATCTCTCCCAACTGCCCTCCCCTGATGGCCATCTTGTGTCCACATGGGGGAAGGATCTTTGACCACATGGGGGTAGCCATCTTGTGTGTTGGAGTGATGGTCAATCTGCATATTACTCTTTTATTAGATAGGATAGAGGCCTGGTGCATGGGTGGGGCCAGCTGGTTTGCCCTGAAGGGTGTCCCAGATCAGGGTGGGGGTTTCCTTGAGGCATGGGGTGGCCTGGGTGAGGGGCTTGTGGTGGTTTGCAGGCCAGCCACGCCCCTCAGTGACCCAAGCAGAGGCCTGGGATCTGCGTTTTATTTATCTTCTATAATTGAAACTTTGTAGCCTTGAGCAGAGGCCTGTGCTGGCCAGGGTATGCAGGAAGCTTGGCTTCCTCCAATGCCAGGGAAACCCAAGCCTCCTGTTCACTCTGTGGCTGAAGCCATTTTTGTTGGGATTTATTTATCTTCTATAATTGAAACTTTGTAGCCTTGAGTGGAGGCCTGGGCCAGCCAGGGTGTGCATGAAGCTTGGCTTCCTCCATTGCCAGGGAAACCCAAGCCTCCTTCTCTCTGTCTGGCCACAGCCATCTTGGCTGTGTTAATTTACATATCCTCTCCTGATTGGCTGGTGGGCGTGGCTTGTGGGTGGTCGATTTGCATAATACTCTTTTATTAGGTAGGATTAATTAGTAGTATCTAACCCACAATGGAGATCACAGTAACAGAAGCTGTTGTTTCTGTTTTATATGTAATAACAATATATATAATTTGTCTTCCATTTTTTATAAATTCTAAACACATGTTCTTCTTGATGGAAGATCTTATTTGAAATTCTACAAGATCTTATAGTTTTATTCATCAAAAAATTGACAACAGTGGTGATTGCTTCAGAAGTATAAAGAAGTACAAATTAGTCCATATTGGAAGATTTTCTGTCCTTGATCAGGCTTCCTCAGTCAAATATTTCTTCTTTTTCCCCCTCATCTTCTTCCTCCTCTTCTTCCTCCTCCACTTCCTTCTCCTTCATAAAACAAATGAAATAGGGATATCTGAATTTATTACTTTCATATGTATAGAAATTTGAATAAATATTAACTCCACAGCTGGAAGCTGTTCTAAGTAAAAAAAAGAAGTGTATGCAAAATCTAAACTCTACGTGACATTTCTAGATTATACTGTCTGCAAAGAAAGAGGTACAAACAATTAAATGATGGAAATATCATTAGGAGAATGTGTCATAAGTTTATAAATTTTCACTTGTAAGTATGACTTGTACTTAGCTAATGTGAATTATATTGAAATGCCAATAAAATGGTACTTTAGTCTTGTAATCTAAGTTTCTAAAGATAAAAGTAGTTTATAACAGCTACTTCTTAATCACTCTTTTTTGTCAAAGTGTTACTCTTCAGTTTCTATTGCTACTTTGGCACTTTAAACAGTGTAGTGTTCTCATCCTGTACACTGTCACTTCCTAAAGTGACAGTATCATATTACTGGCTCCTCATATTTTCAAACCCATCTGTGCTGCAGCCTGCAGTGGTACATTGGACAATAATTTGAAATTGGCTTTAGAGGTGGGTACTTCTAATTTTCCATCTTATGAAATAATTTGAATAGGAATAAAAAAGACATTTTGTTAGGATAGAAGTGTACAGTCCCTAGAGCTCACACACAATGATGACACCCTAAATGCCTACCATGGGCACTGACTACCCAGTAATGGGTGCTCTTTAGTGGGGTTCTATGTTAAGAGTGAACAAATGCAGTATGATGAGTCTTCCATGTGCTGTGTGTCCTAGAGGGGTTATATACATTAAAGAACTATAGTTCCTGGTCTTTAGGATCATATCATCGTTATGGGGACTTAAGTGTTATCATTAGCTCCAAGTGACAAGGTAAGTTATTTACCTCTGTAAACTTTGATTTTCTAATTTGGACAAGTTGGATTATAATGCATGCTTACTTTGTTTATATGATGGACTTAACATGCTATGAGGTCCCCCCGCCTCCCTTTTCCTTTTGGTAAAATAAAATTGTGTTGTTTGGACATCAAAATGCTTGTCATTTCCCATGTTTCCTGAGGCCTAGACAGTAATCTTGCTTTTATTCCTATCTTGAGATTCAAAGTGTTAGGTTCTTTACACACACACACACACACACACACACACATACACACACACACACACACACACCATTCTGTATGTTCTGTATCTGCTTTTCTAGAAATATTATTTGAATAATATTATAAGTATATGGAAATATTGAAAAGGAAATAGTGTCCTTTTCCTAAAGACTTAAAGCTGTAAACACTCTGTGGTAAAGGATAAAACACAGACAGTAAAATGTATTCACATAGTATGTTTTTTCCTAAATAAGGTGCTACATTAGCAGTTGAAGTTATTGAAGCCAAGAGTCTTTAAAAGATCTGCTTGCTACCAGAGGTAATAGGCAGAGCCTCCCGCCGCAGATGGAGGCACCATTGCTTAGTTACCTTTTCTTAGCTGCAGTCCTTTCAGTGTCATTGTCGACACAGTCACTAATAAGTCTGTTACTGTCAGAGGCTTTGTTTGAATATTGGATTTGATGGAATGACATAAGAGCTAAAATTTATGGAGTGCTTAATTGCGTGTCAAGCACTGTGCTAACCATATTGTTCCTCTGACATTTGGTGCTAATCAAAGTTCTGTGGTCAAAATTCATTCTTCTAACTTATTTTTAATTCAAGTATTTTCCTGTGAAAATCTGCTAGGTGAGAAACATGTGAAAATAAAATACGTATTAAAATAGTCTTTTGTTTTCACATTTACAAATCAAAAAGGCTTAAGAGAAGTCCACTTGGGAATTTCCTTTTAAATTACTAATAGAAGCTAGTATATTAAAATGCACACAAATCAATTAATTTATAAAGATATTTTTCTTAACAGTCATCTCCTGAGGATTCTATCTTTATATTTATTATATAGCTGGTTATGCAAAACATTTCTAAATATTTTAAAATGCTTTATACAAAAAAATGTAAATACTTCCTCTGTCTAATTACTATTGAAAAGTGTGCTGTTTGTAACTGCAAAGTCAGTATCTTTAGGAATGTTAGATTCTACCCAAACCTATTTAACAAAAATATGCATTTTAGCAAACCCCAGTTGATTCATATACACATTTGACAAGTTTGTCTACATTTAAAAATTAAATTTTGGTGCTTTAAAAATTCTATTATTATAAAGTCATAGAAAATACACTGAGTGGCCAGATTATTATGATCTCTAAACACATAATAATCTGGCCACTCAGTGTATATCCTATATAATAAAAGGCTAATATGCAAATTGTCCCTTCAACCAGGAGTTCGACCAGCAGGCAGGCTGGCCAGCCACCCATGTCCCCTCCCCCTGGTCAGGCTGGCCGGACCCCACCCATGCACGAATTCATGTACTAGGCCTCTAGTGTATGTGTGTGTATACACACACACACACACACACACACACACACACACATTGAGTGGCCAGATTATTATGCATCCAGAGATGATAATAATCTGGCCACTCAGTGTATATACAGTGTTAATATAAATATGTAACAAAATATTAAAATTTCCTTTAAATCAGTGTTATCTTTAAACACTTGGGATTGATTTATGTTTTATACTTGCACTTTTAGATGACTACAGTATATTTAGAGATTTAAAATTATTTTATGTATTGTTAAAAACAATAAATGAGGAAAAATGAGGGAGGTTTAAGGAAAGCACTCCATGCTGCATAAAATTTGTTACACCACAAGAGGGTGCTAATGCTTTTGATTTGCAATATTGAAATTTTACCTCTAGATACAATTAAGTTTTCAAAAAAAAAGTCTAATATATAAGTAAACCCCACACAGGACAAAATTGTGTAACTTATTAAAATGAAAATCTGAGTTGTAAATTAAATTTGTTTTACAAGTTTTCTATGTAAAAACACACACACACACACAAAGCTTCTTATTGTTTTTAAAACTTTCTGCAACATTTAAAGAAACTAATTTAAAAACATAGAAGAAAATATGCTGAAATATGAACAATGGCTATCTCATGAGTCTATCATTTAGGAGATTGTTGTCTTCTTCTACATGTGTTTGTGTATTTTCCATTTTATTTTCTACCATGGTCATGAGAGATTGCATTTATAACCAGCAAAAACTAAAAAAAAAAAAAAAAAAAGCAAGGAAGGGAGAGCGGGATGAGGGGAAGGAAGAGAGAGACAGAAAGAGGGAGACCTAAAGGGAGAGAGGGAGGGACAGAAGGAGGAAGGAAAGGTTAATTTAGCACTCATTTGCCAAGATGTTTTGTGGCTAATACTCAGATTTGCTTGAGATTTATAAATGATTTAAACACATCTAGGACACAAGAAACAAAGCATTATGAATCTTGTGAACAGGATTAAGTTAAAATGTTTAGATACCTGTCCTTTGCAGAACATACTGAGGCTGCAGGGAAAGTAACGTGAGTTCATTTGGGATTCCTGCTGAAATTGCTTACATTGAGGTAACCGTAGACCTTTTTTTCAATAGAAACTTCTTACTGAGTGAGACTAAGCCAAAAGACGTACAAAGTGGTTCTCAAGCAGGAGGGTACCCTTGGTGTGGTTACCTTGCTAAATCTAGAGCAAACTTGATGCTCTCTAAAGGTAGCGTTCCTAAAAGGCTTCATTAATGTATGAATAAATCATTCAGGTCCAGGAGCTACAGCAAAGTATTTAGTGAAAGATCTGTGGTTTATTGTAGTGAAAATATGGTAAGTAAATGTACGTCTATTCTTCAGTATTGATCTACAGTCTTAAGAACTTAACTAGTTGGCAAGTTTTACTTTGGTTTGCCATTATTTTGCCACCAGTATATTAAACATATGTGAATAGCATTGCTATATTTCATTCAGTTATATATCTAATCAAAATTTGATCTATTACTCTTCTAATTTTGATAGAAGATCTTGCTTAGAGAAAAAAAACAACAACACTATATTGTTCAAAAGTTAAAATCAGACAGCTGGTCACAATTCCTAAACATGCTACTTTTGCTTTGCTATTTGGAGTATTTTCCAGGATCTGTCCCTAGTTATTCGGTACCTAAAATAATCAAACCTGTTTCTTTGTTGAGGAGAAGAGCTTTTTAGCTCTTAAAGTGTAAGCCTCCTTCATTAAAAGAACACAGCACAAGTCTTCCAAAGTTGTGCAGAAAGTATGTTGATGTTGAAGTGAGAAGTAGGGAGTGACATGTGGTTGGTGTTCCAGACTCTGGTCCTCTGAGTCCTTGAACCCCTTCAGGTTCTTTGCTATAACGAACGGTGTTCATTGTCCTGCTGCTAGCAGACATAAACATTTCTGTGCCTTGGTTCGTCTTGACTTAAGGGACAGAATTCATAAACAAATTTTATGATAGTCCATAAGAACAAAAAGAATGGAATTAATTGATGAAAGCAGAATTATTTTTAAAATTCAGTTTTCCAATGCGTCTCCATTCTGAAAGATGAAAAGAGAAAGACTGAACAGGACCCTACCCAGTTTGGCTCAGTGGATAAAGTGTCATCCCATGGACTGAAGGGTCACGAGCTCAATTCTGGTCAAACACATGTACCTCGGTTGCAGGCTCGATCCCCAGTCCTGGTTGGGGTGCATGAGGGAGACAACCAATCAATGTCTCTCTCTCACATCAATGTTTCTCTCTGTCTCTCCTTCTTTCCATTCTCTCTAAAAATCAATGGAAAAATACCCTCAAGTGAGGATTAACAACAACAACAACAAAAAGACAGACGGAACAGGTATACTTTAGACCTAACTTAATTTATCTTACCATAATATAAAGACACTAGAGGCCCAGTACACGAAATTTGTGCACTTGTGGGGGGAGACCCCTCAGCCTGGCCTGCGCCCTCTTGCAGTCCGGGATCCCTCAGGGGATGTCCGACAGCTTAGGCCCAGGGGAGCGGGCCTAAGCCATCAGTGGGACATCCTTAGCGCTGCCACGGAGGCGAGAGAGGCTCCTGCCACCACCACTGCCCTCGCCAGCCGTGAGCCTGGCTTCTGGCTGAGTGGTGCTCCCCCTATGGGAGTGCAGTGACCACCAGGGGCAGCTCCTGCATTGAGCGTCTGCCCCCTGGTGGTCAGTGCGTGTCATAGTGACTGGTTGTTCTGCCGCTTGGTCAATTTGCATATTAGCCTTTTATTAAAAATGATTAGTTCCAAAGAACCTGTACAGAGAAATTACTTTTGAAATGCCTGCTCATGAGAGCTTTACAATATACATTTATAGTAATATAGAAACTAAAACAAATACAATGGATGAGTGGCAAGAGTGTGTGTGTGTGTGTGTGTGTGTGTGTGTGTGTGTGTGTATACATATATATAGAGAGAGAGAGAGAAAGAGAGGATTATTCAGTCTCAGAACTGTAAAGAATCTCTTGCACAAAATCCTTGCAGATCAAGAACTTATCTTTAAATAGAGAAACAGAATATCAGAGCATTAAGGGATATTGGAAATCACCCAAACCCTGCCTTTTAAAGTATACCGATGCTTAGAGAATTCAGAGTTTTCTAAAACAGCATCATTATCACACTTCCATTCCATTCCAATCTTGAGAGGCAGAGATGAAATGTGTATTTAGAGGATCCTATGTAAGATACTCTATTTTATTTAAATAATTCTACACTCACTGTGACTGGCTTTTACTGATGGTTATGAATATTAATGTCATATGATACTTATGATTAAGTAAAAAAAATTAAGTATAAAACTTTTCAAAAAATTTTGGATATATCCATATAAGTATGTTATCTATATAAATGTGATCTCTCATATGAAGGTAACATCTTTATCATGAAGAAAAAATGGTTGGAAATGACTGATGTGGAATGTTGAGGAAAACTTTTTGGCACAACCACTTGATGCATTAATTCTTTTTATTATTCAACAAATATTTATTATTATGTCCATTGCTTATAATGCATTGCACAGGTAGAATTAGGAAATCTGCCAGTAATCTATATCTATATATCTATCTATATATCTATCTATATATCTATATATCTATATATCTATGTATCTATATATCTATATATCTATATATCTGTATCTATATATCTATATCTATATCTATATCTATATCTATATCTATATCTATATCTATATCTATATCTATATCTATATCTATCTATCTATCTATCTATCTATGGCTAAGTGACCATCCGAATGACTAACCAGCCAACCGGCTGGTAGGTATGACGTGCACTGACCACCAGAGGGAAGACACTCAACACAGGAGCTGCTGAGCGACAGCAACTTTGCAGAGTGCCCTCTCTCACTTTGGGACCCCTCGGGGGATGTCAGAGAATTGGTTTCGGCCATATTCCCACAGGCCAGGCTGAGAGACCGCACCTGCCAGAGGGAACCCGCTCACTCTGCAGACGCCCTTCTAACTTTGACACCGCCCCAGGTGTGACTGTCCAGAGAGGGACCATGGGAGGTTGACTCCAGGACGTGTCTGGCCCATCTTGCCCAGTTCTGCCTTGCAGGCCACCTTCTAATTAATTTCCTTTCAAAGTGCACAAATCTGTGCACTGGGCCACTAGTTCTTAAATAACACCTTCAGAAAGATCACTTCTCCATTTTGCCCCTTAAACTCACTTGAGGTTGTTGCCCACAGCCCTATCTGATTGAATTCTCTAAGGAGAAAAAGAGGACAGACGGAACATGACCCAAGAATGAAGGCAAATAAGGACAGATGAGCAAAACAACAGTCATATGGGTAGCCATTTGCCTTGATAGGAGAGCTGTTTTATCCCACCAGCTGTAATGACTGTATCTTTCTGTGGAAATTCTGCTGAGCTGCATACAAAAATATACATGTCCATATCTTCAATGTCCAATCCCTTAGGCACCACATACACAGAGAGAGCAAATGCAACAAGAGGGCAGCTGGGAATCATTACCCAGAAACATCGCCAGGATCAAGGTAAAAACTCGTCAGGTGGAGTGTTCCCTCTGACAATGCAGTCCAGAAATCTGGAAACAGAAACATTGTTTAAAACGTAGGTCTTAAAATAAATCATGACTGTAACGTCCTTTGGGCTCGGTTTTCTTCCTTTTTTGAAAAACCTGGTTCTGATTGCTTAAAAATGGAATATTTGGCATGATAAAAATAATAAACATGAATCAAATTGTGATGTGATTTAAAAGATTCCATAAAGAACACAGAATTAGATAGAACCCTTTTCCTCTGCCTCTGCAGTTTATTAACATACCATCATTTTTTTTTTAAGTGGTGATGTGGAAATAGGACTGGATGAAATAGAATTCCTGGAATCTAATGCAGACCTGTCATTATGCAGGCTTTGGGAGGTTGCTTACCCTATCTAGACCTCAAATATTAAGATGTCTGAGCTAAGATCCTTTTAAATTACAAGATTTTGTCTTGGAGCTTGGTGCTTGGTCTTGGGCTACAAGCAGAACCCTGAAAACCTAAGAGGCGAACTTAGATTGCCCTTGAGATGCTTACCATTCAATTTATTGAGCAAAATGTGGGGAAAAGAGTAGTGTGGTAAGTAGATGTGCAGAATAGAAGAAGAAAGAAAACTACAATGTTTAATTCGCTTCTTGGAAGTGATGGGACAGTGGGGAGGCGGGGGGGGGGGGTGGGGAGGAGGAGGAAAGCTTGAAAAGGTAGGGAGGAGTTTTATGGGATAATTTGTGGATTTTGTTTTATCAAAAATGGGATAAACTCTATTTTCAGTTACGGTTAAACAAAAAGCTGGACCTCATATTGGGTAAAAGGTGTATATTAGGTATAACGTTGAGGAGACCCTGATACAGTTGTTGGTATTTTGTTTTGTCATAAGTTGCAACAATGTGTTAGTTATCTATCATGGCATAACAAATTATCCTAAAACCTAGTCCTTAAAAAACAAACATTTTTATCTCACAGTTTTGATAGGGCCAGGAACTTGGTCTCAGATTAGCTGAGTGGTTTTGACTCAGGGACTCTTATGAATTTATAATCTGGATGTCAGCTAGGTTTGAGGGGGGCTGGGTATCTACTTCCAAAGAGGCTCACGCACATAGCTGTGGCTGGAGGCCTCAGTTCCTCACCACATAAACCGCTCCATGAGGCTGCTAAGTTTCCTCCTGACATGGTACTAACTAGTCCCAGAGTGAGCAACCCAGGAAGGGAGAGGGAGAAGGAAAGAAAGAAGGAAAAAGAATGAGGCAGACAAACAGAATCAGAAGCCATAATGTCTTTTATGGGCTACCCTGAGAGTTAACCCAGCATCCCTCCTGTCATTTTGGATTCGTCACCCAGTTCAGCCCCAAAATAGTGTGGGAAAGGCCAGTGTAAATACCAGGAGGCAGGCTCATGGAGGAGCATCTTGGAGGCTGGCTACCACAAATACTAAAACAAAATACAACACTAAGAACTGAAGACTGACAAGATTTTGATTTTAAGTATGTGCATAAAAGGGAGAGGAATGATTTTACAGGGGAAGACATTTAGCATGTCCTCTATTATGCCTTTTCTTATTTGCTGAGAAGAATGCAAAATATTATCAAGTTGAGCTAATCTGTAGTTAAAGCATAAATCTGAAACAGATGGAATATCACTGAAATGGACTATAAATTCAGATTATGTTGCATATTTGACCAGTGTAGGCATATATCCAAAAATTAAGTGCTTTAAACACTGAAAGACATAAAAATATTTCTGAAATACTACAAAGGTCTATTGGAGCCAAAAAGCCTTAAAGTTTCTTTCTTTCCAGTATATTACATTAATATTTGCTATCCTAGAATCTAGGTTGTTGTAACAATCTGTTACCGTGAAGTACTTGTGTCTTTTTATTTTCCAACGTTTCAGTGATGTTTTATAAGGCTTAAATACAAGGAAGTTTGAGTTTCTATTTGAACCACAAATATAAGATGCCCAATCCACCTTGAAGTCAGTGGACCCCATGATTTCACATAGTTGACTTGACATCCCCAGTAGTAATTTCTTACCATATGAGTAATCCTGTATTACTTGTCTCCTTGCCAGGAGCCTTTAATTTAATGATTAGAGTGTAGGAAAGATTGGACCAAGGTTGTATTATTGCTTTAATGTCAGCATTCGATCTATATTTTCAATTACATACTCTGTTCCAGGCACAACGTAAGGCACTGGGTGTGTGACTATGGTCCCTGGCCTGAAGGGCCATTACATTTTAGTAGGACAGTGCCCTCCAACTGTTTTTGAACATGTCCCTTTTGCATTCGAGGGGGTGGGGGAAGGACCCTCAATGCATGTATATGTAATTATATTGTCTAACTGTCCTTGATCATCAATAATATTTCAATGAAAAATATGCACTTATTGTCAGATGTGCTTAGGTGATTACTTCTTTACTGCTAAATGTAGCTGACAAAGATCTTGTACCATAGGAAGAAGGGTCAGTTCTGCCATTTTCTTATTTCCTTATGCTTTCACTATTAGTGTTATAAGTGTTATCTTTAATCTGTGGCTTCTATTGAGAAACCTTTTAAAACATCTCTCTATTTTGTGAAGGCTACTTAGTTAAAACTGGATAATAAATTCTATTAATCCACTCAATCAGGACAGATAAAGTGTAATACCTTTTCACTCACCAAGAACAGATAAAGACTCAATGTTTACTGCTATTGCTCAGTGAATCCTACTAACCCTCAAGATACTTCAAGTTCTTTCCCTGAAATGTAACCTTAAGACAAAGACAAAGTGAGGGTGCCAGTGTTGATCTGTAATGTAAAATAAAGATTAATTTCTCTCCTTTTGGAAAACCAAAACAAGATAATATAGCATACTTAATTTTTTTTGTACCTTATTGTACCTATTTTATGGCTAAAGAGTTTCTCAAAACTCTTAGTTTTCCTTTGAAAGAGGAGTAAAAAAAATAGAAACATGCCATCTAGATAAGGGGTCAGCAAACTGTAGCCCAAGAATTAAATGTGATTCTTTGCCTGTTTGTTAATTTGTTTACATTTTTTTCTATGGCTACTTTCATGCTACAACAGCAAAGTTGAGTAGTTGCAACAGAGACTCTATGGCCTGTAAAGCTGAAATTATTTACTAAAGAGCCTTTAAAAAATGTACCAACCTCCGTTCTAAATGCTTTAAATGAGTGTCCAGAGTAAATCAGTGTCAGGTAAATTTGAAGACGTGCAGCCTGGTGATTAAAGACACTGACTTTGGTTAGTCACATCTTTGTCTAAACCAGCTCTTTCCGTGTCTGGTCTTAGGACCTTGAAACAGTCACTTAATTTCTTTGGAGTCACACTTCTATAATCTAACAGAGGACTTTTTTGAGGATGAAATGTTATATGTACAAAGTGTCTAGTACAGCACAGTATGTAGGCATTGAACAAGAGTAAAAATTTAGGACAGATTATTACGCAGATGGCCTATAAGTAATAGAAATAAATGGAATGAAGAATTCAATGCAAATACCTTTAAGCATAAGCACTCAACTGGATTTATCATGTTATGTTATGATTTTATAGGATCTGTGTTGGTTAACTGATTTCAATCTAGACCTCAAGTGAAGTTCTGAGAAATTGCCTGTAATCCTTTTTGAACATTTTGCCAAAATTTGAATTGTGATAGATAACATGTTTATTATATTCATGAGTGAACCAAATATAGGAAAACTAGATAAGCATTGTATTAAAAACTAAGAAAATGAAATTTCACTGATGTAAATGAAAAATTCAATTTGGTTTTTGTAACAACTGTAGAAATACAGAATTGGGGTGCTCTGTTTAACTGCTGCTCATCTGACAAAGAAGAAGTAATTGAATAGCATGAATACATGGCAAACGGAGAACTGTCAGAGCAGCATGGCTGTTTGTGAAAGGAGAGAGAGCAGTATGAGCAAGATCATGAGGGAGAAAAAAGAGAAAATATGTAACCTCAGGCTCCATCAACAGCATACAATGTACGGATCAAAAGATGGGCTGGTCATATTTTAAGTATCTCAGTTCAGTTTTAGATGCCAGGGGGAGAGACACTGATGTGAGAGAGACACATTGATTGGTTGCCTCCTATCCAGTTGGGGCCAGGATAGAATCTGCGCCTGAGATACCTGTGTGCCCTTGACTGGAAATCGATCTCGGGGCCTTTTGGTACTATGGCCTACACTCTAACTACTGAGCACACTGGCCAGGGCATTGCCTTTAAATATGAGTCCCCTTTTTCTCTTAACATGTTTTTCTACATTAAATTCTCTTATTTAAAATGTTTAAATGGGTTCTATAGAATTTATTGTTTACATCCTCATAGTTTATTATTGTTATATCTTTATGTTCTACCTTCCAGGGCTTTTTTATAGTTATAGTTTTTAGCCATTATAATTCTGAATCTTTTAAAAATTCAACCTGAGAATCTTGGTCTTTGAACAGGAAATCTACCCTTGCATCCTCATTGACTTACTCTTCCATCAAAAAATATTTCTGCTATCCTGTTTTAAATTTTCTGTTCATCATTATTTTTTCCTCCTTTCATATATTCAGTATGATACATACATTTTACTCCTGGTCATTTAAAATTTATAAATTCTATTTTTAACTTGTAGAGTTTACCCTGCTTTATTAAGATCAATTCATATTTTTATCTTTCCATACCAATTTTTAAGCTAAAACAGGTGTGTTTGCCTCCCTTTAATTTCCTCTGAGCCTCCAACTTTACTCATTGGCTGATTTACTATACCTATTTTTCAGTTCTTGATTTTTTTGAGTCATACTTTTTGTTTGTTTACAAAAATAAACTTTTCTAAATGATTAATTTAGAAAATATTAAAACACTCACCTCCAAAACGCCTTTAGCATTCTCTTTAATTCATTTCTCTCTTTGTAGTGTATTTTTCTCTAACAGTTCTTTTAAAGAAGATCTTTGGTTGATAAATTGTAAGAACTTATTACCAAATCATTTAAATGATTTTTGTTCTTACGTTAAATCAATGACAAATATAAATTCTAGTTTGAAACATATTTTTTCAAAAAAGGAGCCTGATGCTATTTCAGTTGTTCCTTGTAGACCATCTACTTCTGCCTCTCAAAGCTCTTACAGTTTTCTTTGTCCTTAGGGTTTTTACATTTCCCTATAATAGTTTTATAATGTACCTATACCCCTTATAAATCATTTGAATCTGAGGACTTGTAACTTCAAGGGAAATTTCAGCCATTATTTCTTAAAATATTGACTCCTTTCTATATTGTTTTCTCTTCATTTTACAGAAATTGATGCTTCTGCTTCTATTATCCATATGATTTAATATTTTCTTTTCATCTTCTTATGCCTTCCTGAGACATTCTGGCAGAGACCCTTAACATTATTCCCAGAATACTAATTGATTCTTTGCTTGTATCTGTGCTTATATTTCACCAATTCACTTATTTATTTCAATACTGCATGCTTTGTTATTGTATACAATACCTTCAAATGGTCTTTTTTCTTATAACTACTTGTTCTTACAATATGTTTCCAATATCTTCCTTTATCTCTCTGCAGACCTCATTATGGTCCTTAAGAATGGTTTCGTGTATGTGTGTATGTTTCTTAATTGCTACTTCACTTGGTATACATTATCTAGTTTGTGTGCTTTTTTTTTATTATTATTGTACTTACACGTCTTAAATGCTATAAGAGTTCTTTATCCATGAGTATATATTCCCTTTGGCTAACCTGATTGATATGTAGGCAAAGTGGCAAATGCCCAGTCCCCATCTGCCAGTAAATTCAGAGAGTCGGGGAATGAAGGTGGGATAAAGAACCTCAGTGTTGCAATCTGAGTACAACTACTATCCCCATTAGATAATCACTTCCTTTATTTTAGATACTTCATTTTCTAAGAAGTTTTCATCTTCTGTTTAAATATCATGGCTTTACTCTGAACACATTTACTTTGAGCCATTAATATATTCTTCAAGTGCTCACAAAGGTGTCAAACACTATGAAGGGCCTAAGATTTTTACCTTTTAAGCCAATAAAGTAGTCTGCTACAGTTTCATGGGATGCCCATATTAGAGACAAGTGCAAGTCTTTATTCATCGTAATAGTAATAGACAAAGTATCAACATTTTCTTATGCGGGATCCTCAGAGCCCAATTTGCAATATAAGGCCAGGCGACACCTGAATATCTTTGGGTTGTGTACAGGAAATTAATCCAAGTCTCTTGTTTTTTATAATGGGCTGCAAGAAAACCTGTTTTGAGGGAGATATATCCTCTAAACCAGTGGTTCTCAACCTTTCTAAAGCCGCGACCCTTTAATACAGTTCCTTATGTTGTGGTGACCCCCAACCATAAAATTATTTTCATGGCTACTTCATAACTGTAATTTTGCTACTGTTATGAATTGTAATGTAAATATCTGTGTTTTCCGGTGGTCTTAGGCGACCCTGTGGGTCGCGGCATTAGAAAGATTGAGAACCGCTGCTCTAAACAATGCTGCATTCTGCACCTTAGTGATATGCTCTATATGTTCCAAACCTGTTTGCTATACAGACATCCTTCTAGGACAGAAGGACATCAAGGAATGCAGAAACACAGTCATTTGTGAACATGGATGGATAAACTATTTTGAAACTCAATTCAAAAAATTGTATAATTATGGATCCTCAATAAACATATAGGTGCTATGAATTGTTTAAGCATTTAAAATATTTTCCACTTTATAGCGGAGGTTTGACATTTGACTTTTTCACTTTAATTAAAATAATCATGTTTTGCCATCATATTATTCCTTGGAAACATACACACTTTCAAAGCCGCATTTTACACGGTGTTGGAAAGCTTATGATTTTACTGAGCATTATTCATTGAGACCACTGCCCTCCTCAAAAGCATACCATATGCCTATAGAGCAAAACTCGGAAAAATCTCAACCATTGTCTGAAAAGGCAAGGATGGTGGAAGGCTGAATCATTTCAAAGAGAATTTTGTTTTTCAAAACATTCAAAAATACAAATGAAATGCAGAGGGAAGCTCTCACATTAGAATCCTGAGCTCAGAACATCAGAGATGTGAGAAGATACCCCTGGCAGGGTCTCAGGTGAACCTACTGTCATGAGTGTGTTCCTGAGGTCACAAGACTCTCCATGGAACAGGGAGTGTGTGGGACACAAAGAGAAGCATTGTGTCATTTGAGTGGCAGGTGACTAGTGTCTCAAATGTGAGAGTGGGTCACCTGATCCCACTCATATGGCTGACAGATTGGCTTTCTGACTGTATTCTACTGGCTGAAATTTTTCACATGTGTGAAATAGCAAGATGTTTATTTTAAAGATGGGTTTATAGGGAATATCTCTA
Source organism: Corynorhinus townsendii (assembly GCA_026230045.1). NCBI lineage: Eukaryota > Metazoa > Chordata > Mammalia > Chiroptera > Vespertilionidae > Corynorhinus > Corynorhinus townsendii. Next base: position 19,091,688 of record JAPDVU010000010.1, on the reverse strand, counting down.
CCCTTTAAACAAAGGACCTCATCCATGAGCTTTGGAAGAGTAGTTGAATCATAAGGACATGACTTGACACTGAAAACTCATTTGTCTATTTTTCTAAGTAAAAATCCTGGGGAATCGGAGGAGCTTAAGTAAATTCATCATGAAATTCAGATAATACATATGCCAAATCAGTGTGTGTATGTGTATGCTTGTGCACACCAATAAAGGAAATATAAATGGATTCTTTCCCTCTGTATTTTGGCATCTAAAGAAGAACCCCAAAGGGACTCTCTTTGCTTGAAAATTGATACTGTAAGAGCAATTTTTCTCGTGTTTCAGATAATACCTTTAAACCCCCTTTAAGCCTTAAAGTAATATAACTACTAGGAAAGAGTAACTTTATTCCTGTTTTTTGTCACAGTCTGATGGCCAGTAGCACATATGTCTTAGTTCTAACTTTGTTTGTACTAATTTAAAAGAAATGAAGAAGGTGAATAATTTATTTTAAAACAAGAAATGTTTTTCTTCCCACAACTAGATTTAAGCACTTTTAAATTATAACCTCCCCTTTTTTCTTTACTACACTCAAGAACAGTAATATTTTGACACAACTCTGATAAGGTAATTTAAAAATTCAAAATAATTTTAATTGTTTTTAAAAATTAAAAAGTAATATTAAGCTAAGGAGAATACTTAAACATCTTTAAGCAACTCCCTCTTTCCTCATTTCCTCCCATACCAATAGAACTTACAAAAAAAAGGAAGACAGTGAAAGGTGGAAAGGGAACATAAGATGTATGATATTCTAGCAATCTACCATTTGGGATTAGTTTTGCTACTGGGGATAAAACAGTGGGTACCAGTTGATTTGGGGGGGGGGGCGGGGGGAGCAAAGTTTATAGGTATTATCCTTGATGTGACAAGGTTAATGACTCAAACAGTATCTTGGTATCGATTTCTTTGAGTTTATGCTATTTGGGATTTGCTCATAATTTTTAATTTGTAGGTTTATATTTTCTTACCAAATTTGGAATGTTTTTAACCATTATTTCTTCAAATCCTTTTTTGATCCCTTCCTTCCTGTCTCCCTCCCTCCTTCTCTCTTTCCCTCCCTTTTGCATGATGGGAGCAGAAGTTTAGCTCAGAACTAAGTGCTGCTTACCAGGGGAGAGAAGTGGGGGGATGTGGATTCTGACTAGTCCCATCACCTTCTAACTCATTGATGCAGGGTAGGGGTGAAAGTTCAGCTTCCTACTGCACCCTGTTGACACCACCAGGAGTGAATGAAGCAAAGTGAAGCAGATCTTATCTCACAGGTCTTTAGTCTCAATGCTGCTGGGTAGGATGGAGGCTCACCTCACCACTAGACTACCCACCGGCAGCGCCCTGGTGCTAGGGAATAAGAGATCATCTCTCCCCTGGTCCCACTGAAGCCATGGGAGAAGGGGCATTTTTTCACTTGGCTTTTCATTGGAGGAGAGTACATAATGCCAAAAAAGGTTTTTGTTTGGTTGGGCCACCTTTTGCTGAATCCCTGGGTGGAGGACACAATATTTACTTGGAGCGTTTTAAGTCCCATGATTCCTAATCAGTTCACGCTCTTCTTTCCACCTTTCACTGTCTTCTTCTTCTTCTTCTTTTTTTTTTTTTTTTGGTAAGTTCAAGGGTATTTAGTTGTAGGAGAAAGAGCTGGGAGGAATGCAACTACTTCATCTTGGCCAGAGGCAGAAGTCTCAAGAAGTCTCATCATTAATGCTGACAGTGTACAGTGGTACAAGCACTTTGGGAAGAGGCTTAATGGTTTCTGATAAAATTAAACATACACTTACCCTGTGACCCCGGCAATTAAATATACACTTACCGTAATAATTCCTCTCATAGGTACATGCACAAAAGAAGTAAATTATATGTTCCTGATTATATTCATAATATCTTTATTTATAATAGACTCATAATGGAAACAACCCAGATGTCCACTGGAAAAATTAATCATGGTATAGTCGTACAATGAAATATTACTTAGCAAATGTTCAAAAGAAATCACCCAATTACTGATACATTCAACAGTATTGGATGAATCTTAAAATATTAAGATTAAGTTAAATAAACCAGATACAAGAGAAACCATATTTTATTTCATTTACGTGAATTTCAAGAAGAGACAAAATTTTTTTTATAGGGATAGGATATCAAAATAGGGTTGTGAATAAATGTGTGCTGACTGGAGGGGCAAAAAGGAAGTGTCTTGAGTGATAGAGAATTTCTGTACTTTGATTGCAGTTTTGGCTGCAGACTAAATTGTCAACTTTCCAGATTACACTAAAGATCTGTGCATGTCACTGCATGTAAATTTTATCTCAATAAAAATGATATATATGTTCTAAAATTGTAGGACAGAAAATTAAATAAGACTAGAAAAGAATTTAAGAAAACTAAAAAGTAGACCTATATAATTAAAATTTGCATTGGAAATAAAGGCAGAAAAACACCATGGGAATTCAAATTATTAATGGAAGGCACTGTTTTCACAAAATGCAGAGGAAAGGAAAAGCATGATGATGAAGATGGTGAAAGAGATGATGTCATATATGAAGTAAAAATAAAGGATATATAACATAAGAAGAGACCAGAAACAAATAAAAGGAAAGTCAGAATCAGAGAGCCAAGGGCAATAAAATTTCCACAGACCTAATGTGGTCCCTGTGTACCATGCAACAAAGAGTTTTTTAAAAGCAAGCATATAAATTTGGTAACACTTCTTAAATTTAAGGAATAAAGGATTTCAGTGGAGAAAGGTAAAGAATGTATGCTTATTGGAAAGTGATAGCAAATCATTGTGTTAGAAAATACAAGTAAAAATAAAGTACAAACAAGTTGTAAATTAAGAACACACCAACTATGATAATAAATGTAAATTTATGAAAATAAAAGTAATCTTTAAATGACAATTTTGCATGTTTAAAAAGATGAAATTCCTCATAAGACAAAAGTTACTTTCTCTGTGACTTGTTTAAATCATTGACTCTATTACAGGTGCCCCCCATTTCCGACTCCCTTTGCCTCACACCACCCTGGCACCTCCCCTCTGAGATCTATCCGTTTGTTCCATGTATCCATGCCTCTGGTCTTATTTTGTTCATCAGTAATTTTGTTCTTTAGATTCTGCATATTAGTGAGATCATATGATATTTGTCTTTCTCTGACTGGCTTATTTCACTTAGCATAATAATCTCCAGGTCCTTCCATGCTGTTTCAAAGGATAAGAGATCCTTCTTTTTTATAGTCATGTAGTATTCCACTGTGTAAATGTACCATATTTTTTTTTATCCACTCATCTACTGATGAGCACTGGGGCTGTTTCCAGATCTTGGCTATTGCATATAACGCCACTGTGAACATACGGGTGCATCTACTTTTTCCAATTGGTGTTTGGGGATTCTTAGAATATATTCCCAGAAGTGGGATCCCTGGGTCAAAAGGCAGTTCCATTTTTCATTTTTTGAGGAAGCTCTATACTGTTCTCCTCAGTGGCTGCACCAGTCTGCATTCCCACCAGCAGTGTACTAGGGTTCCTTTTTCTCCACATCCTCGCCAGCACTTTTCCTTTGTTGGCTTATTGATGATAGCCACTCTGACAGGTGTGAGGTAATGCCTCATTGTGGTTTTAATTTGCATCTCTCTGATGAATGGTGACATTGAGCATTTTTTCATATGTCTATTGGCCATTGGTATGTCCTCTTTGGAGAAGAGTCTATTCAGGTCCTTTGTCTATTTTTGTATAGGATTGTTGCATTGTATGAATTCTTTATATATTTTGGAAATTAACTCAACTGAAGAATCATTGGTGAATATGTTCTCCCATATGGTGAGTTCCCTTTTGGTTTTGTTGATGGTTTCTTTTGCTGTGCAGAAGCTTTTTTAGTTTGATGTAGAGCCATTTGCTTATTTTTTCCTGTGGTTCCCTTTCTCTCAGAGACATGTCAGCAAAAATTTTGCTCCACGAGATGTGAGATTTTACTGTCTGTTTTCTTCTAGGATTTTTATGGTTTCTCAACTTATGTTTAAGTCTTTTTTCCATTTTGAGTGCATTCTTATGTATAGTGTAAGTTGGTGGTCTAGTTGCATTGTTTTGCATGTTGCTGTTCAATTTTCCCAACACAATTGTATTGAAGAGACTGTCTTTATTGTGTGATCTTGCCTCCTTTGTCAAATATGAATTAATCATAAAGGCTGTGGGTTGATTTCTGGGCTCTCTGTTCTGTTCCATTGATCTATATGCCTGTTCTTATGCCATTACCCGGCTGTTGTGATTACAATGGCTTTGTAGTATAGTTTCATATCCAGTATTATGATCCCTCCAACTTTGTTCTTCTTTCTCAAGATTACTGAGGCTACTCAGGGTCTTTTTTATTCCACATAAATTTTTGGAGTTTTTGTTCTAGATATGTGAAATATGTCATTGATATTTTAATAGGGATTGTGTTGAATCTATAGATTGCTTTGGGTAGTATGGAAGTTTTAATTATGTTAATTCTTCCAGTTCATGAACACGGCATATACTTTTTTACTTGTTTGTAACTTCCTCTATTTATTTTTTCAGTGACCTGTAGTTTTCTGAGTATAGATATTTTACCTCCTTGGTTAATTTTATTTCTAGGTACCTTTTTTTTCTTTGCAATAGTAAATGATTTTGTTTTCTTGGTTTCTCTTTCTGAGAGCTTATTATTAGTCTATAAAATGCCATTGATTTCTGGATATTAACTTTGTATCCTTAAGAAAATCCAAGATGGCGGCGTAGGTAAACACCTAAACTGCTGCCTCCTGCAACAATTTCAAAAATACAACTAAAAGAAAAAACGTCTATCACCCAGAACCACGGGAAAACTGGCTGAGTGGAAGTTCTACAACTAGAAGGAAAGAGAAAAGAGCATTGAGACATGCATGGGCGCTGAAAAGCTGAGGTACGGAGGCCCGTGATCCGGGCTGGTGGCGGGCGTTGCTTTTTTCAACCCGAACGGAGACAAGCCCCCTGTTACTCTGAAATACAGTTTCTGGGGAGACGCGGGGGACCCAAACTCCTACGGGGAGAAGCTGGACTGTCTGCCAGTGAGGGTGGCTTGCTTGCAGAGCTGCGCGCAGGAATAATTGTTTACCGCACTGGGGCACAGGACTGCCGACAGGGACGCAGAGCCAGCTAACTAGCAGCCATTGCTGTTTGCCATGCCCTAGCCTAGTGACGCCCTGAGACCCTGCCCTGCACAACCTACAAACCCACCCAAGCTCAAAGCAGCGGCTTTTGCATAAGAAAGCCCTGCCCTATCGCAGCTTAACCTAGCAAACTTGCAGCTGGGGTCAGACAGCTCCAAAACCTCCAAACCACAAGCAAAGAGGAGAAAACTGTAGCTCTCACTGTAGCTCCTGCTGGGTGGTCTCAGACAGTAGCTGACCTGCACCCCATTGGAGATCCAGAAGCCAGTGTACCTAGTGGTCAGGGTGAGACACCAGATTTCAACTCCTCACATCCATAAGGGACACATTCAAGAGGCAGACTCAGTGAGCACCAAAGCCCCACTGAAACAAGTCCTGCCCCATAAGCGTGTCTTCAGCGCAGCAGTTCTTCCATTATAGACACAGCGAGTGCTCACAGCTAATTGGCCTGGAGGTCAATTCCTCCCAGTGTACCAACGGCAATTAAGGCTTAACTACACCAAGACTTTGCACTCAGCCCACAAAGGGGTGTACCAAGAGCGTCCACCTCATGTAATTGAGGAGGCTGAGCTACTGCCCCCTATAGATCACCTACCACACAAAGCTACTCCATTAACATAGGGAAGCAGCCGAAATGTGGAGACAAAGAAACATGTCACGAATGAAAGAAACAGAGGAAAGCAAACTACTGGATGACATAGAGTTCAGAACTACATGTATAAGGTTACTCAAGAATCTTCTTAAAACCACTGAGAAACTTGATGAGACCTTCAAGGAGCTTAATGAGAATGCCAAAAAAATGGAAAAGGATCAGTCAGAAATGAAGCATACACTGTCTGAAATAAAGAATATGCAGAAACTCAACTGTAGATCAACGTACCCCAAGAATCAAACCAAAGATCTGAAATATGTGGAAACAAAAAACATCCAACCAGAAAAACAAAAAGAAAAAAGAATCCAAAAATATGAAGATAGTGTAAGGAGCCTCTGGGACAACTTTAAGCGAACCAACATCCGAATTTTTGGGGTGCCAGAAGAAGGGAGAGAGCAAAATATTGAAAACCTATTAGAAGAAATAATGACAGAAAACTTTCCCTACATGGTGAAAGAAATAGACTTACAAGTTCAGGAAGCGCACAGAACCCCATACAAGAGGAATCCAAAGAGGACCACACCAAGACACATCATAATTAAAATGCCAAGGGCAAAAGACAAAGAGAGAATATTAAAAGCAGCAAGAGAAAAACAGTTAATTACCTACAAGGGAGTACCCATACGACTGTCAGCTGATTTCTCAACAGAAACTATGCAGGCCAGAAGGGAGTGGCAAGAAATATTCAAAGTGATGAACAGCAAGAACCTACAACCAAGATTACTCTACCCAGCAAAGCTATCATTCAGAGTTGAAGGTCAGATAAAGAGCTTCACAGACAAGAAAAAGCTAAAGGAGTTCATCGCCACCAAATCAGGATTACATGAAATGCTGAAGGGTATTCTTTAAGAAGAAGAAGAAGAAGAAGAAGAAGAAGAAAAAGGTAAAGATAAAAATTATGAACAACAAAATGACATCAAATACATACCTACCAACAAGTGAATCTAAAAATCAAGTGAATAAATCTGAAGAACAGAATGGACTGGTAAATATAATAGAATCAGGGACATAGAAAGGGAGTGGACTGACGATTCTCAGGGGAAGCAAGTGTGAGTGGTGCGGGAAGAGATTGGACAAAACTCTTACTCCTATGGATGAAGACAGTGATGGGGGGTAAGGGCATGGGGTGGGGTGGGGAATCAGGTGGAGGGGAGCTATGGGGGGAAAAAAAAGAGGAACACTTGTAATAATCTGAACAATAAAGATTTATTAAAAAAAATTTTGTATACTTGTACTTTGCCAAATTCATTTACTAACGCTAGTAGTTTTTTGGTGGATTCCTTAGGGTTTCCTATATACAATATAATGTCATCTGCAGATAATTACAGTTTTACATCCTCCTTTCCAATTTAGATTCCTTATACTTCTTCTTCTTCTCTGATTACTGTGGCTAGGACCTCCAGTACGATGTTGAATGAGAGAGGTGAAAACAGACATCCCTGTCTCGTTCCTAATCTTAAGGCAAATGCTTTTAGTTTTTGCCCATTGAGTATGATGTTGGCTGTAGGTTTTCCATATTTGGCTTTTATTATTTTGAGGTATGATCCTTCTATTTCCACTTTGTTGAGAATTTTTATCAGAAATGGGTGCTGGATTTTGTCAAATGCTTTTTCTGTGTCTATTGATATGATCATGTGATTTTTATCTTTCATGCCATAACTAATAAGGAAAACTAAATCATGATTATTTGGAAATAATTCTGTTATCTAATGAGAAAAATGGAGGAAACACATTATTGTAATTAGTAATTATTTCTTAAAGTGACTTGTGTTTAGTGAAGTATTTGGTAAATTGGTTTGTATTAATATTATGAAAGAAAATCACTTTAGGAATGTAGGAATTGTGTCTTATTCTATTTCGTGTTGCAGTTTTGGGAATAATGTGCCCAACAAATATTTGTTGGAGAGAAGATAATCTCTAATGTATCCTAACCAGCTATTAACTAAATCATAAGTAAAATTTTATGGACAAATGGTGGGCCATAACTTATAGGAAGAAGTAAAGGAATAAATAATATTATCATCTACTCACTCACTCTTTACTAATCCGAAATTGTCTGTATTTTAAGATCTTTGATGTCATCTATTACCTCAGATCACAATCTTGAAGGAAGCTAAATTGTATTTGTTGATATTTTGTTTGGATCTAGTAAGGTTAATGTCATACAATAGATTTATACCTAAGTCAGCACAGGCAATCTGATATCCTGCCTCCTAATATTCACTATTTGTTGGAAAACTGTTGTAATGGGAAGGCAGTGGTCCTTGGATTTTTTTGTAGGATGTGGGAGAAGGGATGTGTACAAGACATGGGTGAAGAAGGACATAGTTGGAATCATGCATAACATCAATTAAATTTTAAAAATCTGGTATTTAATTAATACCTGATATTAATATAGATTTTTGGTTGCATTTTACTTGTGTCTTGCTTATTTTGAGATGAAATAAACTAGTGGAACTAATTTAAGATCCCCCTGTGTCTACTGTCAAAGCACTTCTGGCCAGATAAAATTTTGCATATTAGGATCTCTCAAGAAACTTTCACCCACATGCTGCACATCTCCAGATGTTTAGCATTTGCGAGTATTTGAAAAAAATGAAAACTACCATCTGTGTTTCTTATTTTCAATCAGAGCATATCATCAACAGCTGAAGGTATTGCCAGGCTATTCCTAAGGCTTTCTTGATTAAAAAAAAGTCAAAGGAGAAAGATTAATTTTTTTCCTGCTTCCTTGGTAGCAAGATTTATGTTTTCCTATAATATTATTTATTATAATAAAATATTCAAGACTAACTTGTTGCCTATGCTATTAGTTTACTAGGACTGCCCTAACAAAGTATAAACTGGGTAGTTTAAACAACAGTGCTGGAGGCTGGAAGTCCAAGGTCAAGATGACTGCAGGGTTAGTTTCTTCTGAGGTCTCTTACCTTGGTTTGTAGATAGCCATTTTTAAGTCCTAGGAGTTTAGAACATCAACATATGAATTTTGGTGGAAGACAGCTCAGCCCATAACACCTACATATTTATCTTGAAGCCTAAAAATCCAGATTTATCAGAAAGCTGGAATCATTCCTGGTGCAGTGTTGAATACAAAATCCGGAGAATCTCTCTTCTGTTTCTCATGTAAGGTTCTGGCATCAAAATAAACCAATGTGAAATGTCATTCAGAGAAAAACAGATATGTCTAGTCCTGAGCATTATTTGGCAAAGTTTATGGCTAAGATATGTTCAAAGGATATGGTTGAGTTGTTTACAAAACTCAAATGAATATGAATTGTAGAGCAACTTTGGAAGTCCGTGTGGTCAGCCAGGCCAGTGAAGTTTCTAATGGGAAAGTGAACAGAAATTTCTGAATCCCAAATATAAACAGATGGTAGGAAGCAGCATAGTAGCTTTTTATTAATTTATCCATTTTCTCATTTAGTTCAATAAGCATGTTGATATTCTACTTTGTGCTTGTGAGTGAAGAAGAAACTGAGTACAGAAAGAACCATAAAACATGGCCAGTCCCCTCGGGGTTTTCACTGTTTACCTGAGAGTGAAAGACATATTTAGCATAAATTCTAATACCATGTAGTAAAGAGTAGAGTATAATAAGAACATAGAGGAAAATGAGCCAAACCATGCTAGAGCTGTGAAGACTGGGCTGAAGAATCTTAATGGATAGAATTTCTCTGGTAAAGAGGACAGAGATGATGAAGGGCTGGAGAAAGGATTGCAAAGCTCAGGTAGCAATATGAGCAAATACACAGTGCTAAGAAACAGAATGATGTGTGAAAGGAAATTGGAAGCTATTAATCAATGAAGGTAGATTTTAGTCAGAAGCAGGAAACGAAATTGAGATGAAGACAGGGTGTCACATCATGCAGGGTCTCTGTGAAATGTAAAGAAGTTGAGCTATGTTCTGTAGTCATAAGGTCTGGGTACGACATGGCCAGATGCACATATTCTCTAGATCATATGGCAGCTGTGTGAAGGGTAGATCTGAGGAGACCTAACAAGAAGTAAGGAGAAGAGTTGAAGGTTTTTGCAGCAGTCCAAGTGTTTTAATCCAAGACAAGTAAGAAATACTTGGGAAGCAAAATTAGCAGACCTTGATGACAGGTTAGAAGTAGGGTTCAGTAGGAATCAGGATGGATTTCTCTTTTCTGTGTTGCAAACTCAGGTGCCCATTCAGTGTTTGGGGCTCAACAAACTGGAGATGTATTTAGGAGTTATTAGCATGTCTTCATAGTTGGAATCCAGGGAGTGATCTTCTAGAGGAGAACTGAGAATAAGAGAAGGAAACTAAGCATGTAACTTGCAGGAATCTCAAAATGAAGGACAGAAAAGAAAGATTAACAGAGAACTGTAAAGAAAAACAGAAATTGGCATGGTTTCAGAAGCAAGTGTGTAAAGAGTTTTGAGTAAACTTGGTGATCAATGGTGTTAAACTAAGATGGAGACTGAGTAATCTTATTGGGTTTGACATTTCAGAAATCACTGGCTCTACTGAGAACAGTGGCATGGTGATAGCAGCATTTAGGATGCAGTAGATGGAAAAATTAATGGTGGGTAAGAAACTGGATAACACTCTCTTGGATAGTATAGATTACTCTTCTAGAGAAAGTGGTTAAGTGCCATTAATATCCTTTATCAGATTCTGAGGCCTATAGGTCTCAAGGGAGATACAGACCAGATAAGCACCAGTTATGGTTCAACCACTAGTTTCCTGGAAGGTGGAAGGTGACAGGATCAAACTTTACAAAATGATAGTAGTGGAGCCAGATGGAGATAAAGAATGATGGTGTAAACAAGGTGGAACAGAAATCAGTGGTATCAACTAATTTATTGGGAATTTATGACATTTGCAAGATTCTTCCAAATGAAATTAGGAATAAGGTAGGGCTGAGGGTTTAAATATGGAAACCAGTAAAATGTGATCTCCACATTCACTCAAGAAAAAGTACAAGAATGTAGAATTGAAGATGAAATTCAAGCATCAATTTCTAATATCTCCATTCATTATACTTATATTATGTTTGATATACATACAACACAGGAGTTTTTCACTAATATAAATAAGCCCCTTAACAAATTTTTGCAAAAATGATTGATGTGTAGTTCATATATTTCTAGGAATCCTGGAAAAGTAAATACGCAAGAAAAGCAGTTGGGCAGGAAGAGACTAATTCATGAAACTAATTACATGGGCAATGCATGGAAGAACATACTGTTTGTGGCAGTATGTGTACCAAGAGTTTGTGTTTACATCTGTATATAAATGGTCCTCATATTTATGTAGTGATTCCTTCTAATGAGGTACTGACAAGAAGTTCACTGATTCATTCCTGAGAAATATTCAAATGCATGTAGTATAGTAAATATATATTAAGACCTTAGAAATACATATGATATTACTGTCTAATGTAATCATATTTAGACTTAGATCATTAAAAACAACTAGGAATACTTTGTATATTCTTGCCATTATTCACATATTCACCAAGACCTCTTAGGTACTTACTTAACTTTGGGAGGTAAATAGTTACTAAGCCAGAGCAGTAGGACAAAGTATAAGATATTGTCCCATCCTCAATTTTTCTTTAGTTGACCAGACATGAAAACTATAAGAAAATAGTTAAGGATTAAGTTAAAGGTAACTAATGAGGGCACATTAGTGTGGTATACATTTCATTTATGTACTCCAGTGATAAATAAATACGAATTGATTAGAGAGAATTTGGATTAATCCAAATTGTATAGTTATAGTGAATCTTTAGATATGCCTTCAAAGAAGTGACTACTATAGAGCACCATATGAAGTAGTACAAGCTAAGGTGTGAGGATGGAAACAAGCAAATTAGGTAGACATAAGAAAACTGGTGAGCTTTTTACAAGAAAGCTAGAATTAATATTATATTTGTTTATGTTAAATATCTTGTTTTTAGTTATCAATTCAGGTCAGCTGCATTCCTATACAAAGAAAATTGAATAACCCTTAGGTCTAAGGTAAAGTACCTTGAGATTTCAGGAGGTCCCTTCCTGGGTTGTTAGCTGAGACTATAAGAAATATGCATTTTATAAATAAACTAGAGGCCCGGTGCACAGATTCATGCACCAGTGGGGTCCCTTGCTTGGCCTGTGGGGATTGGGCCAAAACCAGCTCTCTGACATCCCCTGAGGGGTCCCAGATTGCAAGAGGGCACGAGCCAGGCCAAGGGACCCCACTGGTGCACGATCGGGGCTGGGGAGGGACTGTGAGAGGGCTCCAGGGTGTGTCCGGCCTGTCTCTCCCAGTCTCTATTGACCAGACCCCAGCAGTAAGCTAACCTACCAGTCGGAGTGTCTGCCCCCTAGTGGTTAATGCGTGTCATAGCGACTGGTTGAACGGTCAAAGGGACAATAACATATTAGGCTTTTATATATAGATAGATACCTTTAAACCTTTGAGTCAATTAAGTTTTTTTAAAAATTTATATATATTTTTATTGATTTCTGAGAGGAAGGGAGAGAGAGAGAGAGAAACATCAATGATGAGAGATAATCATTGATCGGCTGCCTCCTGCACACCCCTGACTGGGGATTGAACCTGCAACCTGGACATGTGCCCTGACCAGGAATCGAACCATGACTCCTGGTTTATAGGTTGATGCTCAACCACTGAGCCATACCAGCCGGACTCAGGTAAGGTTTTGAACCTAAAGTACTTATATCATAGAAGTCAAAATACAGCATTATTGAGTTCAGAGTGAAAGAAAAGCTACTACTTAAATTTGTTAGTCTTTATAATTAAGCTGAAAGATTATGCTCTTTTTCCACAAGTTTTATAGTTTTTATTTTGTAGTGATATGAACTTAAGTCAGTGTCAACTAATTGATCAAACTTTTTACACCTGAGAGATTGCCATATATTATTTGGCACCCACTTTTTATAGATTTTTAGTCTGCTAAGTTTTGATCAAAGGGTAAACATCAAAATGCTTGTTAGTTTAGTCTCTGACTTCAATTGTCCATGTATTTACAAACAAGCAGGGAGCAGAGTCCCAGCAATGAAATCTTATACTTCAGTGAGTCAGAAGAGAAAAGCTTTGTTTTTCATATTAATTTTAAATTTCAAATGGGTATGGCTTTGTTGTCAAATGTTATGGTTTGTATGGTTGCCCTTTCCTGGAAAGTTCAAAAAATCACACTTGTAAAGGGGAGTGAACTGTCCTGGTCCGTGGTACCTGCTAAATGAATATAAAGATGATGGCACGATCTCTCCTGTAGCTTTAGAAAATAGGACAGTCATTTGGTATCACCTGCAGTGCCTCCACTTCCAATTCAGTTTAGTCACTTTGCAAACTAATAACAACACAACTACCATCTAGGTGCCAGACAGTACTTTGCCTTTCTCGTGCATTGACTATTTAACCAACATAACAATCCCGAATTGGCCGTTGCTTTTCCTCATTTTCCTCATAGGGAAGCTGGGGCTCTGAGAAGTTAAACAGTTTGCTCCAAATCATACCCCTAGTAGGAAGCATAACCAGAATTTGAATCTTAGTAGCCTGGCTGTGGAGATGACACTCTGAACCACTGAACCACTAAACCATTTGTTCTCCTCTCCACTGCTCTGAAATGCTTTAAAAATCGTATCAAACCTCTTATGCTCCTCTGATCGCTTTAACCTGTATTGCCATTCAAGACCTCTCATAGGTAAATATCACTTTATTCACCCAGTTGTATTTCCCATAAGGACCTTTTCTTTCTTATACATTCAACAAAAATTTATTACATATCTATTATACACCATGAATCATGCATGGTACTAGAGATACAAGGTTGAGTATGCTATGGTTACTGATTTTCAGGATCTTAAAATTAGTGAGGAACACTGACAAATGAATAATTACACATCCCTTTCCCTACATCATTACTTGTGCTGAGTTCTTTCTTTATGTATCTCTGGACCTTTTTCTAACATGGTTTTTCCTGTAAGTCTTATAGATGTATTTTAATTAATAAGTCAATATCCAGGAAAAAATGCACATGTGTACAAAAATTAAAATCCCTGCCTACCTCATAGGTGTTGGCTAGCCAACAGATGGCTGACTTTGTTTCTAGAACCATTAAATGCTTCATCCACTTGACTATGTATTAGTGGTTTTGCAATATGCACAGTATGGTTATTTTTGTATGGGGACATTGAGAATATGTATTTCTTCTTCTAGAAAGCGATACCTACAGGCATATAGACTAGCCGTTATAAATAGGACCAAAATCAATTAATATAATTGGCTTTGAACCCAGTAGATTTCAATGAGATTAAAGGAAAGTAAAAATGGTGGATATTATTGGAATTGAACTTGAAGGTACAATGGGGAGGAAGTTGTAGGAATTCTTGTCGTAGGGACTGAACTTTTTTTGTGTATGAAGAAGAGTATTATGTCTCTTTCAATTTGTATGCCTTTTTCTATGCTGTGTTCTTATTTGAATGACTACTTATTTACCAATTAAAAAACCAGTCTTCAAAACCTACAGTACTCTTGCCATCTTTAATGTTTTAAACAGATAATGATTTTCTTAAAATAATTTTGAGGTATGTTTAAACTCATGTTTTCTGAATTTTTAATAAAATAGCAAGAGTGATTATCAAAATTATGCTCCTAAAATAATTATCTAAGGCCCTTAATGCCACCATAAAGATGCAGTTCATGTATCCAATAGTTTTTTTTTTCTTATCTCTTTTCTATATTTTTATCTGTATATAGTTGTTTACCGCTGCCAAAGGTTACTTCATTTAAAAGTTCAAAATTATGTGGACAAAACTAAAATGGATAAAATCAGCCCATAGCTCAGAACTTTTCTATCAAGCTAATAGGAGCTGAATGGACATGATGGGGAACAGGTAAAAGATAATCCACATCTATGTGTCAGTTCTCAATAACAGATGTATGAGTCAATGAATGAGCTAATATTGAAAATTAAATAATGATGCCAACCAATATACTATTAAGCTTCTAATACCATGGGTTACTGTGTCACTAAAGTTCAATGGAAATAAATAATTACTGTGAGTGAGGGTGATGAGAAAGCCTTCATGGAGCCTTTGAGCTGAACTTGGAAAGAGAAGTCTGATTTTTATTGGTAGAGAAATCATAAGAGCGCTTTGCAGATGAGAGGAAAATATGAACAAAGACATGTAGGCTACAATAAACAGGGAATGTAAGAAACAAGGTTTGCCATTAAATGAATGTTTCTTTAAATTTTAAATTATTTCTTAAATTTAAAGTATGTTTTCCTGTTGCCTTTGACCACAATGAAGCTATCACCTCAGGGGAAAAGAGGTACCAACTAAAAGCAAGAGGTTATTTACTGATCAGCTTTATGTTTCAAAGATAACATAACTTTTTTTGGTGGTAAAGGGTTACAGTCATCTTAAAGCAATACCTGTGGAGAGACAAAGGTATTGTCTAAATTTTACAAATTCACCCTTTGCATCTTCAAAGCAAAGCTCCTCAAAGGTTTGATCATGGATCATATTCATAGAGGAAAATGGGGTGTTGAGAAGGTACCTGCCAAAGAAGGAAGAGAAAAGCCCATGCAATCCTGAATAGTAGGAAAAGATATAGCCAGGTGTCCTGGCTAAACCTCAGAGTAGAAATCCAAGTTGTGTGGCATGTAGATACATTCAGGTGGGTTAGGATTAGAGATGAATATGACAGAATCTTTACTCAAAAACTTTAGACTGGTTAGTGTAAAATCTGGGAGCTCTTGGGCCCGTGGTTTCCATTTCTGTAGAACAGAAAGGGGTAGAAATGAGGTGACCAGTAAGATAGACCTCTGGTAGCACTTACAATTCTCCCCAAGCTCTGTGTTATGCAGAGGAGGGACAGGGGCTGCTACATGCCCTGTGAGGGTCACACGTGGGACTCAGATGATCCAGAGCAAAGGGGGAGTTGGATCAGGGATGAAGGGATGGATAGCCAGGTGCCTGGTCCTGCTGAGCACAAGCTGTGCTCAGACACTGGGCTGGGTAAGAGTGCAGTGAGGAGCACAATGAGGAGCATCAGACCTGCACAGAGCCCTGCCTGTTGCCATTGTCAGGACACAGACAATTTTATTTATTCTGTTTTTCCCATTATTCAAAAGGATGGATGTTCAGATTACTTACAGAAAATAAAGAATGCTACCTTTTTTTACCCATCTTAATTATTTTTTATTCTGGGCTGTCTGCGTGTGTTTTGGAGAATATAAATAAACCAAACCTCCCAGGGGAGAGTGTTTGTGTGAGGAAATAGTGCTTCATAGAGTTAGGAATCTATAAATATTTGTCTGGATGTGGAAATACCAATATATTGAAGTTGGGTCTGGAAATACATTCAGTATGTTTTATATGAAAAAGTGCTCTAATTTCATAAGTTTCAGAAGATGACCCTCCAGACAAAATGTTGGACAAGTTTTCCCTGGCCCTGGCTTTATCTAAGCCAGGGCTGTAGTCCATCTTTAAGATGCTGAGGTAGGCCAGTGTGGGACGTGATGGCTCATGTAGAACTTTAGTACTCCAGCAGAGCATGTGTGGGGGTGTGCTTGTGTGTGCAAGTGTATGTGTGTGCATATATATGTGTGTTCACATGTATGTGTTCTATGAAAAGTTGCTACATGCTGATTCCATTTTTTGTCAGAATGTGTTCATGGAAACCACATAGTGAATCTGAGACTCACAAAGTGGATCATTTTTCCTATCCAAACAATGTTATAATTTTGGATTGAATTTAAGACACAACATCAGATAAATCATAGCTGTAATCAACACTACAATGCAAAGGGGAAATCGGTTACTAAAAAAACTTTATAATAATTAAAATAGCAGAATTATAGGAAAATACTATGAGCTGTGGATAATGGTATTATGTAAAACAATTAGAGGTGGGACTTCAATGTACTATAAACTGTACTAGTATATAAAAATACCCTACAGACAACTTGGTTATGTCATAAATTTGGCTAAATGTTAAATTTTGATAACTATGAATTTTATTTGCCCTTTTGAAATTAGAAAAAGATTTTAAGGAATAAATTGAATGACCAGGTCTCTTAAAATAAGGTAGTCTTGAATTTTAACTGTTTTCTATATATATTTTTATATATTTCAGGTTATTTCATGTAAAACTACCTATTAAAGTAATTCTTTAGAATTTCACTAGGAATTTTATTCCACATAAGTTGGAGAAAAGAAAAATTGCTTGAATGTTTAATTTATTACCTATAGCTGTGTAACAAATGACCATATAGCTAACATTTTAACATGGCACACATTAATTATCTCACAGGTTTGTGTTTTTGTGTTGTGTTTTTTTTCTTGGGGGGTGGGTGGTCAGGAGTCCAGGCACAGCTCAGCTGTGTCCTCTACTTTAAATATTCTTACAGGCTGTAATCAAAGTATCAGCAGGCCTCCTGGAGTCTGATGAATCTCAACTGGGGAATAATTTGCCTCCAAACTCACACAGTTGTTGGCAGAATTTAGTTTCTAAAAGGTTGTTGGACTGAGGGCCTCAGTTCTTGGTTGGTTGTTAGTCAAAAGCTATCCTGAGCTTCATGTCACCTGGGCCTCCCTAACTTGTTTCATCAATATTCAAGCCAAAAAAGCAATAGAGAAAGTATGCTAGCAAGATAAAAGGTATAGTTTTTCATAGCCCAACCCCAAAGTGATCTCCAATCAACCTAGCTTCCTTCTCTTAGTTAGAAACCAAGTCCCTACGTGCAGCCTATCTCCAACAGGTGAGAATTATTCAAAGGCATGCGTACCAAAAAGCAGGGATCATGGAGCCGTCTTTGAGTCATGCTGGCCCAGATGTGTTCATCGTATTAATCTTACCTCTTCTTGTTTTCTTTCGCATGTACAGTGCCCTTGCTGGGCAAAGAAATCACAGTGATCTGAGCAGGAAAGGAACCAGAATGTGTGTGCTTTTAGTATTGCTTACCCAGCAGAGTGGGGGTTGATGGTATGCTCATAGGCATGAGGCTTTCGTAATACCACAAGGCATTGTAATAAATGGTCATGACAGAAAATACTTCATGAGGGAGATAAAACTCAAGGTGGAATCTTCGTTTGATTAGTCATGGTGTTGAGTGGGGATGCAAACTGTAAGTAGGTTCAATTGTACTTCAAAAGGACTTCAGATGAGGCTGCAGTCAGGAAATGAAAGGTGGGAGAATGGGAAAAGAAGATGGAATGCAAACTACGAAGCAGCCATAGGGGGCAAAATGTTGTGAAAGATCCAAGATGTTTAAAGGTGATTTAAGAAAGGTTTTGCTGTGCAAAGTTCAATTTAACTCTCTCTTTCATAATCTTGTGAAATTTCCTGTCAGAATCCCCATTCGTAAAATATTATTTGGGGTGAGGGTACAATGATGAGATACTGAGAATGGTGTTAATGGTGTTAAAGTAAAAGCAGAGTAGCCCTTCCAGCCTAAGTCATCTGTAACGTAGAGTTAATTAGTAATGTAGTGTGAGTAGGGTGTTGTGCTACGGCTGTATGACCTGATCTCAAGTCCAGGCTGCACCACATACTAGCTGTGTAATTTGATCGAACTAAACTCTAACTCCAGTGTCAGATCCCATAATTCAAACTTGGTTCACTCCCCCGCCCCCGTTATGATAACAAAGTATGTCTGAAGACATAGCCGGGTGTCTCCTTGTGATAGGGGGAGGAAGAAATCACCCATGGTTGAGAACCAATGCCTTATAAGGTTATTGTGAAGGGCAAAATAAGGTGTAATATGTGAAAGCACCTAAAAGAGTGATTAAAACTTAATAGGCACTCAACAAATGATAACTGTCCTTTAAAATCTGACATTGGAGAGTAGTAACTTACATACAGAGTTAGCTAATAGAAGTTATTGAAACATAAAAAGCAAGTAATACTGTTAATAATAATAATAAAATTATTTGAGAAACCATTTATAGTATTTGTATGTATATATAAAAGCTGATCCTCAGACCAATCAGGCTTTAAATGCTATCTCTTCCAGTTAATACTATGCACTCTGGGGAAATCTATCAGGCTTTCTAAGGAACCTTATCTATAATATACCTTACCTATAAAATGAAGATAATAATGGCATGTATATCATGTGTCAGGATGATTCAATATATACCTATTGAGTACCCATATGTTCCAGGGACTGTACAGAAAATGTGAGACAGTCTCTGCCCTCCTAGAAATTTCTTAGTGTCAAATGATGAACAGTAAATATATAATGTCATTCTAGGATGTAACAAATATTATGGAGATATTGATAAAAAAGATTAAATAATAATAGAAGATGCTCTTGTACAATACTCAAGGAAATTCCCTCTTTGAACAGAAACTTGAAGAAAAAGAAGCCAGTATGGTTTTATTTGATGTAAGGACACCCTAGATAGAGGGCACACCAAGTTAACATTACCATCTTTGGATTGCTCTATATGGAGTATTAGAGCCAATTTGCACATATTTATATTTTTATATTTTTTTCCTTATCACCAAAAATCCATTTTTTGAAAACGCAAAAAAATTTATACAATGTGGGATGTGAGATCTAGTTCTCAGGTGCGATCATGCTGCATGCTATTAAAGAACAGTTCCAGAGGCAGCTCTGCAAGAAAATAGAACAGAGTTGAAAAAGGTTTTGTTAAATTTTAATCGGGGTGGCACTGCTTCATGTCTGGAAGTGTAAGAGATGAGAACAGCATGTGAATTCCAAGAAAGCAGCACAGAATGGAAAGTGGATTTACAACCTGTCAGACAGGGTGGCAACATCTTGTGGCGTGTGGCTCGCATGTCGGGATGGGAAAGGTATGTCCTGTGCCTGCTTCTCCCCTGTGGCACACCACAGGGAGAATGAGTCGACAACCACAGCCAAAACACATCAGCAGCAATTTTAGTGTATGGCCAGCCACAATCTTCTCCTTTTTAATTTTTTTCAAAAATTTAATTATTTTTCTTATTTATCTCTAAGAGCTGAGCATAAGACAGAAATAAAGGAAGTCTTGAAGGGAGATAACAGTGGGTAGCTATGATGCTTAATACAATTTTTACATTTATCATACTGGATTTAGAATCCTACCACTTGTGCTAAGCATAATAAATCACTTTCCTTTCCCCCTCCTTTTACCTCTCCCCCTCCTTTTTAATATGCATTTAGTTGGTTAATATTTGCTTCATTGAGAATATTGCATGAATCTCAGTATCAGTAGCACAAATTTCAGAGATGGAAGGTTGTGAAGTTCAAAAAGAAATGAAATGTAGGATAGTTGAAGCAAAAAAAGTCTACATGATCAAGGGTTTAGTGAAGAAAGAATACTACCAAAGCTTAAGACTTAAGCAAAACTAAAGATAGAATATAAGAAAAGGAAGAGGGAGGAAGGAGGTAGTGGAAGATATGAACCATCCAAGACTTGTAACATTTGAAATCCAAGAAAAGAGTAAACTAAGAATCTTGAGTTCAATCATTAATATAAGATCAATTTAGTTTTGTGTGTCTGTGCCATGTATATAAAGTAAACTGACTTCAGGCAGAGTCAACTTGACTAAAGATGAGTTTAGAGCATGGGTACAAAAAACTTAACTGCTAGCATTGGGATTATAACAATTAGTGTATGAATTTATTGTGCTTTCACCAAAAGGCTTATTTTGAGTTAGCACATTATATAACCAATGCTAAAACACTCATCCAAAGGGATTCAATTAATACTCATGGTCTGGATAAAGAATCAAAATATCATCAGACATGGTACAGGGTACAATGATTAGGTTAATGGTCAAAGATCATTAGCAGTCAACAAATTAATACAATGCACATAAGAACTTCTCAACATAGGACCTTATTTATTTGATCCAGAGTTTATGGGAATATAAAGATTGTATTAAAGAGGGCTAATCATTAGTTTTAAAACAAGAAAAAATAAGTGTTAGTATAGTGAATCACCTATACCAGCTGAAATAATGCTTGCTCTAACATAATGGTGCCTAAAAGGGCCAGCCATGTTCCATAACCAAACTATTGGGTTGAGAAATGCTTTCTCACTATTGAGAGGTAATCATTATATGAGTGCTTTAGGGAGAGATACAGCCCATGAGAAGTAAGATGGAATAAATACACTTCTAAACGGTAGTTAAAACGATAAGCTTTTGTAAGCAAGATGTAGCAGTGGTTTTCACATTTAAAAATCATCACGCATTTTTGCCCGTCACCCTACACAGTTAATAGCTTACCCAACCCAGCCGTTTTAAAAGATTAAGCAGCCTTTCCCCAAGACTACCTAGACATCGCCTTTCCTTGTTCGTGGCTACACTGAGCGTGTGCCTGTTTCCCTCGCGTTCCAGTTGTGTTCCTGAAGACTTGTAAGCTCTTTTCAAATTCCCCGTCTATGCCCCCAAACCTGGTCCCAACACTACGCCTCTGACACTGTCTCCAGATTTCTGAGTTGGGCACACTGTGTCCTCACTTCAAATAGGGCCGTAACTGGGCTCAGTTGTACCAGGCCAGTCTGCATATATAATGTGCGTCCACATGCCTGGAATTTCAGTTATTTTTACTGAAAGAGAATTATACACAACCTCTATCTGTCAAATCTTCAGAGGGTAACAAAAGTTTCATGAAAAAAAAGTTAATTTTTGTGTGTATATAATATCTCTTGCATTTTGTGGTGGGTGAAAGTTAAGAAAAATAAAGATGCACTCTGATGCAGAAACCAGACTTTGGGGAGTGTTTGGGTTTGAATTTGCTGGAAGCACTGACATTTTTTTCCAGATTGGAAGGAGAAAACCACTCCCAGATGTCTTAATTTGTCTGACTAACAGAAAAGCCTTCACAATTTATGTAATGATGGGTTCAATTAGCACAAGTCTTGTGATTCATTTGCAATCTAAGTGAACAAATTCTAGCCTATAAATATTTTCAAATGTTTGTGGTCATCATGTGTTTGGCTATTGATAGTCAAATAAATTAAACAGGAATTGGTAGCTAAAGGATATCTCAGGAAGTTTCTTGCTCCTTTCAAGTTAAGGATAGAAGACATAGACTACATGTAAACTTAAATTTATATAAACATGGTTTGTAACTTACTGGTGTAATCACTTTCTTTGTTTATTGCTCTTATGTGGTCAAGGAAAGTAAATATTCTGTAACATTCTCTTATGTTATTAAAAAGGGAAAATTCAGCATAGCATTTCGATTCCACAAGACTTTTTTTTTCCAAGTGCAATTCTAACTTAAATGCTTTAAATGAAGGTTATTTTGTAAAAATTACAACCTAAAATTTCTGCTCTCTACCACTTTGTTCTTAATATTTATGAATTTGGTTAAGTTGTATTACTTTGATGTTCTAAGAAAGAATGCTGAGCTTATATTTCAGGCATGGTTGTAGAAAGAGGGAATCAATAGAAGCATGGCCTGAACCTCCTTCTTCTACTTTTCAACCAGAATTTTCCCCAGGAAAGTGAATTATGCTTCACACTATATTCTTTCTTTTCCTCTTAAGGAATTATAACTGTCTCACATAGCAAAAAAGCTTTCATAAATATTTTATTTAAGCTTGTCTGATTTCTTATATGTTTCTTAACATTTATTTTTAATAATTCACTCGGAATATATAACATCTGCATAAAATACTTGACCAAATCAGCTCTATTGACGTAAATCAACAAACCAATTGCAGCGCAGGGAGAAACTGCCATATAACTCTTGTGTAACCATCATTGAATCACTGCGAAGGGACTGTGTTTGGAAAGCTTTTAATTTTTTGTTATGAAGTTCCTAGAAACAGATGTGAAAATTCACATTGTCTAGATCAGGCAGCTGCAAATTATTTCATGGATTACATTTGAGTGAAATGAAAGTCCTGGGTTTATTTCATCAAGGCAGCAGTTATTTCCTTAAATTAAATCAAAACAATTCTTTGCTTGATTAATTATTGCTTATTTGGATGGTATAAAGATAAAGTGCTGACATGTCTGTAATTTTAAATTTGTTCATTTTTATCAATTAGTGTCCCTGTGACTCAAAAGATGCATCACAATTTTATAGGTTACTTTAACAAATAAATTACTGCTTTGGGCTTTCTATTGTAAAAAAATAGATATAGTACTCTCTTCTTTTACAGATAATATTCATGTAATGCACACATTTTTCTTGTAAAGAAAGTTAGGCATTGATGTCACTGCTTGATTTTAACTGCTAGGCTGATAACTATACCAGCTTTTCTCAGCCATCTGGTCTGTCGCTCCACTTCACACTCCCTCCCTAGCTCCAGACTTGTTCTTCTAACTGTCTACCAAATACCCATATGGCTATCTTAAAGGTAGCTCCATCTCAGCATGTGCAAAAGCAAAGGTATTATTATTCCTTTCCTGGATTTCCTAAAAGTGGTCAGATGGAGAAACCTGTTAGGATTTCTCAATCAATAGTTCACTACAACCTATTGACCCTACCTCTGCAATTACTCTCTAGTACCATGGTCGGCAAACTGTGGCTCGCGAGCCACATGTGGCTCTTTGGCCCCTTGAGTGTGGCTCCTCCACAAAATACCACGGCTTGGGAGAGTCTATTTTGAAGTGGCGCTAGAAGAAGTTTAAGTTTAAAACATTTGGCTCTCAAAAGAAATTTCAATCGTTGTACTGTTGATATTTGGCTCTGTTGACAAATGAGTTTGCCGACCACTGCTCTAGTGTATTTCTGTTTCTTACTGTTTCACCCTCTCTCCAGACCCTCAGAAGCTTATACAGGTAGCATTGATGCAGGCTTCTTCCTACCTCATCTCCCTGGTTCCAAATTGTGTAGGTAAGTGCAACAAGTGTATTTCTTCAAAAACCCATTCTCCAAAAGTCAATCCCATGCAAAGATCAATTGATCAGATAATTAACAAGGATTATCAAATTATACAAAAGTTTTCTAGTCAGTAAATATCAATAAATGCTTACTCGGTGCTGAATACACTTATAAAACACTAAGATTATGATAGTAAATGAGAAAGACTTAGTTCCTATGTTGCGGTATAAGAAAAGAAACAAAATATTAAAATTAAATGAATAATTGTAGGAGTGTGTGTATGTGTGTGTCTGTATATGTACATGTATATATTGTTTAAGTATGTGTGTGTTTATATATATTTACATACACAGATGTATATAGACATATATATCTATCTTTATACCTGATTAATATATAGAGTCAGGTAATAAGTACTGTGGGATAAAAATGAAACCAAATAGTAGGATAGCAAGTAAAGAAAGTAAATATTCTTTTAAATAGAGACAATGAATATGATTATATTTTTTTCATAAATATTAATGGATATATTGAAATGTGTTCAGAGAAACCAAGATGGTGGCATAGGTAAACACCTGAAATTGCTGCCTCACACAACCACTTCAAAACTATAACTAAAAGACAAAACGGACATCATCCAGAACCACAGAAAGGCCGGCTGAGTGGAAATTCTACCACTAGAAGGGAAGAGAAAAGCACACTGAGACTCAGAGGAGGTGTGAAAGTAAAGTGCAGCGGTACGGAGGCGTGCGCAGTAAGGGCTGGCAACTGAGGACGCGGTTGTCTTTTTCAATCGAGAGGGAGACACAAGCTCCCAACTGCTCTGAACTCCAGTTCCAGGTGAGACTCTGGGGTCCCAGACTCATATGGGGGGAAACTGGACTGTCTGGCATCAGGCCAGAACACAAGGGCAGCTTTTTCTCAGAGGTGCTTGCAGTGATTACCGAGGGACACTGAGACCCAGGGGGCCTCTTAGGGCAGGGCTGAAGGTCAGCCATTGCTGTTTGCTCCATCCTGAAACCCCACCCCACCCAATTTACAGCCCCACCCCAGCTGTGTGCAGAGGCTTTTGCATATGAATGGCCTGGCCCTTTGCAATCTAAAATTACCTAACAAACTGCAGCTGGGTCAGAGAACAACAGAACTCCCAAAAGAAGGCCCAAGGCTCCACAGCAGCTTGCATTGATTCACAGCTGATCCTCATCTGGACACCTCCAAACCCCAAACAAAGAAGAGGAATCTGCAGATCTCTCTGTAGCTCCTGCTGGGTGGCCTCAGGCAGTGGCTGACTTTCCACCTTCTTGGAGATCCAAGAGGCAGTGTACCCAGTGTTTAGAGTGGGACCATCCAGATTACAACTCCTCAAATCCATAAGGGATACACTCAGGGGGCAGACACAGTGAGCACCAAAGCCCCACTGAAGCAAGTCTTGCCCCATAAGCTTGTCTCCAGAACAGCAGTTTTCCCATCATAGACACAACTGATCCTCACAGCCAGTTGGCCTGAAGGTCAATTTCTCTCAGTGATACCAACAACAATCAAGGCTTAACTACAACAAGGCTATGCACACAGCCCACAAAGGGGTGCACCAAGAGTATCCACCTCAGGTAATTGGGGAGGCTGAGCCACTGGGCCCTATAGGACACCTAGCACACAAAGCCACTCTATCAACACAGGGAAGCAGCCAAAATGCAAAGACAAAGAAACAGGTCACAAATGACAGAAATGGAGGAAAGCAAACTACTGGATATAGAGTTCAAAACCACGGTTAAAAAATTTTTCAAGAATTTTCTAGAAACTGCCGATAAATTTAGTGAGTCACTCAAGGATATGAAAAAGGACCAACTAGAAATTAAGCATACACTGACTGAAATAAAGAATAATATACAGAGATCCAACAGCAGACTAGAGGTTCACAAGAATCAAGTCAAAGATTTGAAATACGAAGAAGCAAAAAACACCCAACCGGAAAAGAAAAAAGAAAAAATAATCCAAAAATATGAAGATAGTGTAAGAAGCCTCTGGGACAACTTCAAGCGTACCAACATCAGAATTATGGGGGTTCCAGAAGAAGAGAGAGAGCAAGATACTGAAAACCTATTTGAAGAAATAATAACAGAAAACTTCCCCCACCTAGTGAAAGAAATAGACTTACAGGAAGCGCAGAGAACCCCAAACAAAAGGAATCCAAAAAGGACCACACCAAGACACATCATAATTAAAATGCCAAGAGCAAAAGACAAAGAGAGAATATTAAAAGCAGCAAGAGAAAAATAGTTAATTACCTACAAGGGAGCACCCATACGACTGTCAGCTGATTTCTCAACAGCAACTATGCAGGCCAGATGGGAGTGGCAAGAAATCTACAAAGTGATGAATAGCAAGAACCTACAACCAAGATTACTTTACCCAGCAAAGCTATCATTTAGAATTGAAGGTCAGATAAAGAGCTTCACAGATAAGAAAAAGCTAAAGGAGTTCATCACCGCCAAACCAGTATTATATGAAATGCTGAAGGGTATTCTGTAAGAAGAGGAAGAAGAAGAAAAAGGTGAAAATAAAAATTATGAACAACAAATACATATCTATCAACAAATGAATCTAAAAAGTGAATAAAAATTATGATGAACAGAATAATCTGGTGAATATAATAGAATCAGGGGCATAGAAAGGGAGTGGGCTGACAATTCTCAGGGGAAAAGGGGTGTGGGGGGTGAGGGAAGAGACTGGACAAAAATCGTACACTTATGGATGAGGACAGTTGGGGGGAGTAAGGGCAGAGGGTGGGGTGGGCACCGAGTGGGGTGGGCACCGAGAGGAGTAAGGGCAGAGGGAGGGGAGTTATGGGGGGAAAAAGAGGAACGGTAATAATCTGAACAATAAAAATTTATTTATAAGGCAAAAAAAAATGAAATATGTTCTTATTTGCATCAATGTAAGGAAATCTTTAGTCTAAAGCTATATGATATAAGATAGTATAGTTTATTTAGAAATATAATTTTTTAAAGATATTAATGAAATATTTGTTCTAGAACAGCACTGTCCTGTAGAAATATAATGTGAACCATCAATTGAAGTAATGTGTAATTTTAAATTTTCCAGTGGTCTCATTAAAGAAAAGGAAAAAGAAACAGGTAAAATTAATTTTAATACATTTTTATTTAACTCAGTATATCCAAAATATTCTTATTTCAATATGTAGTCCATATAAAAAGTTAATAATTGGATATTTTGTATTAAGTCTTCTGAATACTGTATGTATTGCACTATTACAGCATATCTCAATTTGGATGAGCCACATTGAAAGTTCTCCAGAGGAACTTGTGGTTAGCGACTAATGAATTGGAAGATACAGTTCTAGGTTATATTGGTTATGTTGACTATATTAAATATATGTTTGATATTTAGTTGAATATGTAACTGTATAGTTTTAAATAAGAATATGTTAATGAGTAGTGAATTTATAGCTGTGAGGACTATATTTATAACCTAATTCATTGAATATATTAGTTGAATACGTATTTCAATGAAGACTATTTTATAGATTATATTAGTTATAATATCAATTATATTTAAAAAGAATATTCCTACAGTTAATATTATAAATTTAGAAAATTATTTCAATTAATACACCTGCAGACTTGATCATTTTATCCCCCTTTGTCATCTGAGACTAAACTATTCTCTGGTGTTACATTCTGCTATCCCTATACATCTCAGGTTATAGTCATATAAGATGCATAATATTTCCCAAAATACTATGTACTTTCAAGTCTCTGTGCTTTTTCATGTTCTTTTGTTGCTCTGAAAGGTCCTTCACTACTGGGTTTGGCTTGAATACTTCTACTTACCTGTTACCCAACTTATTCATCTTACTAATAATTCTTTATCATTTAGGTTTTCATCAGAAAACTGAAACTATTCTGCTTCATTAAAATAAAATAGTGCCAAATGCTCATAGGCAATATCTGGCATTTTAAAAAACTCAGTTAATTGCTTTACTATTTGCTTTCTATAAAATTTGAAACATTTATTTTGTGTGTGTGTGTGTGTGAGTGTATGTTTTTCTGTGATAGAGCTGATCACATTATATGAAAGCTATCTACTTTCTTAACTATACATTGACATTCACTAGTTAGTTAGATTTCAGAATATCAAAATAGAGCAAGTATATTTTTAAAAATTCACATCAGTTAATTTTTTACATAATATTTCTATACCATTTTTACTTTAAGAATTATGAGATTCTTTGGTTAAAAAAAGTATTTTTGATTGCTTCGCAGAGACTTCTGGTTGGCCAGTCTCTTCTTATACTGAATTTGTATCTACTTACCACCCAAGACGGTATATATCTGCTCTACCTATAGCACCAAATTGGGTGTGGAGAAATATCATGGGAAATATTTTATTTAGGGAAATAGCCAGGAAAAGGAAGGAAGAAAGGAAGGAAGGGAGGGAGGGAGGGAGGGAGAGAAGGAAGAAGGGAGGGAGGGAGGCTGATACCATTGATATTCTAAGATTCTGTACTTAAAACTGTTCCTGGCATTTTCTCCCCTGATATATCCAGCATTAAACATTCCTTGGACAAGCTCTTACTCAAATTCTCTGATGTGTTTTTCTCCTCTCTCACAATTTATGCAAACTTTCTAAATTTTTCTAGATTTAGGCATTTTGATTTCTTTCCCTTGCTTATTTAATCCTAGACACCTGCTCCCTTTAAAGTTATTAAGGGAATGGAACTATGAAGACCTAGATTTGTACTTTATTTTTATTCTTTGCAAACCAAACACAGATTATTAGCAACCTTCAATGACTAAATAGGATGCAAGGTTCATTATAGTTGGATCACCCTTTAAAGCTCGGTAAGGAAGTTTGCTGATTTTCTTTGAGAGAATGAATGTTGGTTAACAAATGTAGAAATTAATATTTGTCCAAGTAAGTCCCAAGACTACAGGACTCAATTTCACTGCCATTATCACAGTTGCATCTGATACTTTCATGCCATAGCAGTTGCTGATTTTCAGTTTGCAGCAACCCGAAGTCTCAATGAACAAGCAAATAAATTCTAGAAGGCTTCTTACTCTAGGATTCTTCCCCCCTCCCCAACCCCCCCCCAAATGCTGTGACAGTTATTCTGAGCTGTATAAAAAGAAGTGAGACCCACTCTGGCCAGTGTGGCTCAGCTGGTTGGGCAAAGTCCTGTGCACAAAAGATTGCCAGTGAGATTCCAGGTCAGGGCCCATGCCCAGGTTGCAGGCTCGAACCCCAGTAGGGAGCATGCAGGAGGCAGCAGATCCATGTTTGATGTTTTGATCTCATATTGATGTCCTTCTCTCTCTCTCCCTCTCTCTTCCTCTCTCTCTAAAAGTCAATTAAAAAAACAAATCTTTAAAAGAAGTGAGACCCAGATGGGGATATGGTGGCTAGGCAACCTTTAAAAATGAAATCATCAAATTCATGTGTTGTTACTTTCTTTACATACATCAAGCAACTTACAAATGCTTAGATAATTATTATGAAGCTCCATACCCTTGTGCTTTATATTTTTAGTAGAAAAATCATGCAGAGGCAAGTAGGGAGTGAGGATTTGGCCTTGAAGGTAAGGGGTAGCCATCATATCTATTTCCTGATGTAGAATATGCCACATAATTTTTTCATGTCAGTATCTATAATAACTCAGTACTCATTTCATTAAAAAGTCACTGGGGTGCACTTTGCAGCTCAAAAAATAAAACTAAGGGAGCAACTTTTTGGTTTAATTCATAGCAATATGGCCTTCAAGAGATTACTTCATTTAAATAGTCTGCTTTTAAACATTCAATTTCCTATTTTTATCAGTATCAGAAATGCCTTAAATCCATCATAGAATTGTAATGACAGAGTTTGAAAGAAGCTTAGATTTGGACTCAACTGGAGAGATCATTTAGTACAATGCTTAGCAAAATTCTAGATCAGCCACCATAATTACCCAGCCTCTGCTTTAAAAACTCACATCTCCCTCATGACACTGCTCAATATGCCTTTGAATAGCTATAAATATAGGAAGATTGTTATGTAGACTTAGAAATACCCTTCCCTCTTCTTAGACCCATTTCTTCTCTGAAGTCACAGGGGGAACTGTGATATGTGATATCTCTTCTGCATGATATATATTTAAAGGTTGCCGTGAAGGAAATAAATGAAGACCTGTAAACTGAGAACAAGCAGAGGCTGTTTATTCAGAGCTTCTTATAGCAAGGCAGTCACCCACCATCACTTGTGTTTGCCAGAGACCCAAAAGCAGGTAGGAAAGTGGGAAAGCTTTATAATGAAAAAGTAAAAAAGGAAGGCTTGAGATAGGTTCTGATTGGAAGTTGACATGGGGAGGCTAGAGGCAGGCTCACTAGAAGCAGCCTATCTCATACAATTGATTTTGGGAGCATATTTGGCTATTTTTTTATTGGTTCTGAGTTGGCAATGGGGGTAAAGGAGGAGAAGCTGGTTTATATTAACCAAGTACTGAATGTTTTGGGCCAACTGCTGCAGAGATTGTGGTTTGGCCTCTCTGGTTAATCCCAGCAGAGCTTGTAGGTCACTGTTCTAAGATCAGATGTGATCAGTACAGTGTGTGTTTACTACTATATATTCAATGTCTCTGATCCCTCTTTTGGTTATTCTCTTTCTTGCAGGAAGTTGGCCAAAAGGTAAGACTAGAGATCCAGATCTTCACTGCTTGATGAGTATTCACTCATCTCCAAAGTCAGTTTTATCAAAAGAGTTTAACTTTTTGATGTTGTATTTACATGGTAATCATCTGATGAGGCAGTGCTGTACAGAAGCTTTTAAGACCCGTGTCAGCACTAATAGGATAGATGATAGAATTATATGGACTGGTATTGTGACCACTAAAAGAACAAGGACCGTTAACAGTCTATTTAAGGATATTAAAATTTAAACTTCTTTTAAAAAATAAAACTGCTTCAGAAAGTCACACCACGGACAACAGAACCAATTACTGTGTGATGCAGTGTAATCATGTGCTAATGGTTCCCTGAACATTGTTTATGAGTAGTGACTATTGGATTTAAATATGTAGACTATAGTCCTGACCTGTGTGTCTCTGTTGGTTGAGCATCATTCTGTGTACCAAAAGGTTGCTGCTTCAGTTCTTGACTAAGGCACACACCTAGGTTATGGGTTAAGTCCCTGGTTGGGGTGGGTACAGAAGTCAAACAATGGATGTTCATGTTGCTCTCTCTCTCTCTTTCTTCCTCTCTTTATAAACAATCAATAAAAACATATTTAAAAAAAAAAGCGGGGGGGAGAAGATGTATCCAAACCAAAAATCTAAATTGTTCAACCAAGGCCAAGAAAACAACACCATAGGTCATAAGAGATCAATCTTAAAGAGTCAGGTAGCTTTTTCCATAAGGTGATATACTCTTTTCTACCTTAGCTTTTACATTGAGCCAAATACAGCAAGTAGTATTATCAATGGCACAGATACTACCACGACTAGTGAACATGAAATCTAGAATGTTCCTCACTATTTTTGCCAAGGCATTGAGACTGATCTATATTTCATCTAGGGTAGAGTAATATTATTTATAAGTTCTGTCAGAGTTAAAATGATACATGTCTTACATATCATGTTTGTATAATGCCTATTATTAGAAACTAAGGCCCAGTGCATGAATTCGTGCACCTTGAAAGGAACTATGGGCCATGAAGCTGTGGTGTGCACAGGGGCAGGTCTTGGACCATCCTCCGCACCATGGCCCCGAGTCCCCTGTCTGCCGGCAGCCTGGCTCCCTGTTGATGGCGCCAAGTGATTGGTACTGGCACCAGGCACCAGTAGTGGGTGTGAGTAGTGGCGCCGGTACCAGCTGTGGGTGCGAGCAGGGCCGGTGCCAGCAATGGGTGGGAGTGGTGACTCTGGTGCTGACAGCAGGTGCAAATGAGGTCATTGCTGGCAGCGGGTGCAAGAGGTGGCTGCCGGCCCCAATCACCCCTCAGGAGCAGGGGGAGGTGAAGAAGCCCTGAGGGGCAATTGGGGCCACCCACTGATGGTACTGAGTGATCAGGGCTGGTGCTGGGTGCGAGCGGCAGCTCCAGCACTAGCAGCAGGTGTGAATGGGGATGGTGCCAGCAGCAGGTCCAAGCTCTGGGTGGACCGTGGCGCACAGGAGCAAAGAATTTTCAGCAACCACCAGAGGCTCGCCCTGATGACATCGACTGGCACCCTGCCTTGGTCTGGCATCCCCGCTCACCTGCTCCACCATCATGCCACAGCCAGTGCCCACCATGGTTTATGTGTGCCCCCTAGTGGTCAGCACGCACCATAGCAACTGGTTGTTTGGTTGTTCCGCCATTCAGTCTATTTGCATATCAGGGTTTTATATATATAGTTACTGCTTTATTTGTATAAACAATGAAACAATAACTTCCCTAGGTAAAGTGCCTGAATAATCAAGGGTAGCCTCATTTAGAGCTCATGTCTGAATTATAATTTCCAGTTTGATGATTTAGAATTAGGGCGCCTATATTCAGGTAATTTTTGTAATACTATTCCTAAAGTGCATGCGTTATTAGTATGAGGAAAGTGATCCTAGCCATCCTGGCTGCAAAGGAAGTCCAGTAGTATCTGGTAGGAACACACAGGTACCCAGGGAAAAAGGAATTATTCATGACATAGCCTTATGTTAGCTGAATAATCTGAGATTGGTGGTATACTGATTATGCTCCAATCTCGAAGAGAACAGAAGAGGAAAAGGGGCCATCATGGGTGGGCAGCAACCAGGAGTCTATGGAAAATGAGAATAATGATTGTAAGTAAGTAGATGAAAAACAAAATAAGAATTAGTAGGGGTTTTGATCCACCATCTTGTGCAGAAACTGCCCACTATCTGAGGGTCATTGGATTGTTCTAAAGAATCCTGTTTGAGGTCCCCTATTATAATAGGCTTCTTGTTTTGTTGATTCTGGATTGCTTCTTTAGTTGTGAAATGTGAATCCAAGGGTTTACTCCAGAGAGTTTTACTTCTGTATTAGTAGTTTATAGTATTTGATAAAATCCCTTCCATGAAGTTCAAGAGCAATTTTTTTCAGGTGTATCTTCCAATGGACAAAATATCACAGTTGAATATTACGAAGAGGCTGTAAGAAGATATTTTGAACGTGACCCTAACCTCTTGGCGATAGGACTAAGTATGGTACATGTGTCCCATGCAATATTTTACAAGGTGTGATACAGAGAGTAGAGCTCAGTATCAGGTAAAATCCTGAAGCATATTGGCCCTACAGTTCCCAGTTCATAGGGAAGTAAACAATGTGTTCCCAGGGAGTGATCCATACTGACTAAGGGTGAGTGGGACTACCTTTGCCCACGGGAGCTCAAAGATTTCTGAAAGTTCTGTTAGGTTCATTTAAGAATGTTATTGATTCCACCTTCCCATGGTTTCTGAATAAGGGGTTCTTTAATGTTTCTTGGGAAGTGTGTACCTTGGGTACTTGACATAAAAGTTTGTATTCCCAAGATTGAAAACAAAAAGTCAGGCAACTTTTTAGCAACTATAAAGACTGTAGCTTTTTGCCAAAGAGATGTTTCAACCCATCCTGAAAATAAACATATAACTAAAACATTAAAATCTTGTGGAGTGTGCATAAAATTCATGCAGTATTTAAAGAGCCCTTGAAGATTTTGTTCCTGGCCATATCCCATCTTACAGTTTTTCTAGAATTGTGTTGTTGACAAAAGAAAACATGACTAAAAATTGACCTCTACTGTCTTTGAAAGTTTACCCAGTCATGTTGATTTCACACAGTAAGCAATTTATCTGTATCATGATGAGTAGTTTCATGGAGAAATTTAGCGACTATCCATTTGAAACTAAGTAATGTCACCCAACAGCTATCTTGAGAGCACAAAAATTATCTGAGTGAAGCTAGAACCATATATTTTTTCTAGAATTAGGGGCTGAATGTTGATATTCATAATAGTTTCTTTGAATTCCTTTAAGTATTTATCCTCGATGAGTTTAGAGAGCATGATACCTATGGTTAAGGTTGCTTATTTGGCAAAATGATCTGCTAGAGTATTTCCTTGATCTTCATTATTATTTATTTTTTCATGATCCCCAACTTTTATAATAGCTATATCTTTATGAAATAAGAGTATATCTAAACATGTCTTAAACAACTTGCTCACTTTTTTTTTGTTTGTTTGTCCTCACCCCAGCATATTTTTCCATTGATTTTTACAAGAGTGGAAGGGAGAGGGAGAGACACAGAGAGAGAAACATCGACATGAGAGAGACACATTGATGGATTACCTCCCACATGTACCCTGACCAGGGCCAGGGATCCAGCCTGCAATCGAGGTATGTATCGTTGACCAGAATCAAACTCAGGGCCCTTCAGTTCATGAGCTGATGCTCTACCCACTCAGCCAAACTGGCTAGGGCACTTGTTCACTTTTGATATGTTTTTTTTAAATATTTTTTTTTTTATTTTTTCACAGAGAGGAAGGGAGAGGGATAGAGAGTTAGAAACATCGATGAGAGAGAAACATGGATCAGCTGCTTCCTGCACCCCTCCCACTGGGGATGTGCCCACAACCAAGGTACATGCCTTTGAGTGGAATTGAACCTGGGACCCTTCAGTCCACAGGCCTATGCTCTATCCACTGAGCCAAACCAGTTAGGGCTTGATAGGGTTTTCAGCAGAGTTGAGAACACCTTTGTTTCCAAATCATCCCAAGTCATATTTAAAAAAGAATAGAAAAGTGTGCCTATATATATATTTATTCTGTGGTCTTTGGATAGTTGACGAGCTTAAGTAAATGCAATAACACAAATGATTGTGTTCTAAAGGCAAGCTTAAGTTGGTGGTAGCATATTCCATTCCAGTTTCAAGTTTTGATATATCAACGAATAATATTAGGTCAAATTTTGATGTATGATCTACCAATGAATAATATTAGGTCAAGTTTTCAGTTATTAAAAAATGTAAGTGAGGCAGGCAGATTGCCTAACTGAGGTAAGAAAATTGTGAGGTTCCTTATTCTGGTAGGATCAGGGTGTTGCAGTGGTGAAGAATGATGTGAGGGAATGTTCAGCACATTCTTATGAGAGGTTAATTAGCTAGCTGAAAAGTGCTCTATGTTCTCAAGCAATATAATGTCTGCATTGCATGAGTAACCATGAGATCAAGAGACGAGTTTATAACTGGTTAAGCATAATTTGAGTGGCAGCTATTTCCCTGACTATCATGAAGTTGAGTTAAAACCCTAAGTATTTGTCCAGATTACTCATGCAGATGAAAGGATTTTCAGTTGGGGATGACTATGGAAGGGTCTATTGACAAGCCTTCTGCAGATTACAGAAGGCCAGTTCATGACTTGGACTGAGAGTCATTACAATCTCAGGAAAGTTTGTTGGCATTATCCAGTTAAGCCTAGAACTCATGTGAGTTGTTCTGTAAGAGCTCTACAATGTTTGGGTTGTCCGTAGCCTTATCAGAAGAGAGTGACTGCCTTCCTTACACAGGTTATAAACTCAGTAATGGATTATGTTTGGCAAAATTATAATTTATCTTTTGAAACTTTATGTACCTTTTTTGCTAAGTCTGCGAGCAAGTAAATGGAACACCTTTTATAAGATTCCTTGTTTTCTGAATAAAGCAGAAGATCGTGTACTCTTGTATTTGGACCAAATTACAAGGGAAACTTAGACCGTTTAAGTCTTGCTTGAGAATTTGGGGAAAGTAGAAATGGACTTCAGTGACAGTATTCTCCTCCCCAGGTGAAAAGAAGGAAAGGTTTAGAATGGAAAAAGAGAAAGTTTCAGATATGTTCTGGTTGGAGATTGTTGGATGAGGAAGGAGAAGGCAGGCTAAATAGAAGCAAAGAATCTTTTGTAATCAGTTGGGAACATATTTGTCATTTTCTGGTTTGTGCTGAGTTGTAAGTAAAGACAAAAAGAAGGGAAGCTGGTAGCCATTGACCTAGTCCTGACCATTTTGGTCCAATTGCTGCAGAGGTTGTGGTTTGGCTTCCTGTAAATCTTCTCCTATAATTTGTCTCTAACAACATCTAGAAATGATTAAAAGATAATTGATGCAAGAGGTAAGATTTTTGCAATGTGGAAATGCAATGTTTTAACTTATAAACTACTTGTAGACACCTGAAAACATGGACTTCTCTCCTTAATACTATTAACATTTAATTTTTCTCTCTGAAATTGTTTGTGTTGTTCCAGAGGATCTTGATGATTTAAGAATGGAGGGAGTAACTACTCTGGTACCTTCTGGGAGCAAATTTAATCAAGGTCGTGCTACTCACCCTGCTGAACTTCAGGCCAAGGTCACACTGAACATCTGTTCAAGGTGTGCCAGGTAAAACAAATTATAGGTGTTGTTTATATCAAGGTGATTTTGATTTAAAAAAATCTAAGGTTTTGATGAAAAGCATGTATTTTGTGTAAAGAAAATTTTTTCCTCCTAGTTATCTTCCGTGCTAACATTGGCAAGGGAGTTTGTTGTGCCATTGATCCTTGTGTCCAGTGCCACTCAGACCAACAATGAATCAAAGAGTTTAGATTGTCCTCACTTCACAGTTTGGGACTATTTTAAGTCTCTGTCTCTGAATCTCATTCGCTGTCTGCCCTTCTGTTCCCTTTCAAAGGAAGATTCAAGGGGAAAAGTTCAAAGCTACTTCTAAAGCACCTGCATTATGCACAAGTTTGCCCAGGTACAGTCTAAAACCTAATATTATTGGCCTCTTAACCTGCTCCTTATCCTTTTCACCTCCTGGAAAGAATTTAATCAGCTTGAGGCTTTTCAGTTTGGGCAGCTGGAAGCAATCTTTGCATTCACTGTATGAGGCCAAAGAAGTAGCTTAAGTTACTGCCAAGTCAGATCCCAGTGCTGGTCCAGCAGAAACTCACCAAGTAGCTAGAATTCATTCTTCTGTAGGCACTAAATTGCATTTGCAAAGAGGCTTTTAAGCCTTTTTAAATGATAAAACAAGTCTTCTAACCCTTATGTAAATGGTGCAGATTAGCAGGAACAATGCACTGGCTGGCCACTTTTATCTCCTTTTCTTTATGTCTAGCTATTCTATTGTACAGTTTGAGAGGGGATTAGCTGCTTGAAAAATAAGGAGGGGAAAGTGTAGGACAATCAGATCAAATTTTTGTAGCTTTCCCTCTTTTACTCCTTTGGAATTTTTGTTTTTAATTGTTGCACAGTAAATACGACAATGGAAACAATGCTTCAGACAAGTGATACTTGGTGAACTGAGTTTTTGGTTATGGCTGTGCAGAAAACTGGTAATACTTGTGTGATGATAGTTCTGTTACCATTGTAATCAGCTAGTTATTAATAATAGGAAAGGAGCAAAGGGAAGGCCAGACATTATAATCACGGCCATCTGGGCAGCTTCACCAGGAAGCTGCAATTGCACACTCCCCAGGAAACCACTGGTCCATTCCCTGCGGATCACTGGGGAAGAGACTAGACAAAAGGGAAGATGGGCACACATGCACAGTGACTTGGGGTGACATAGGGAAGGTACTTGCCTGTCAGTCTAATTGGGGGACAAAGATCATTGTCTAGAGGGGTGGATCCCAATGCAAACCCACAAAAATTTGGGAATACATAATCCCCAGACAAAGAATTTCTCTTTTTTTGTTCTGCTTCCTTGCACTCATCCATGTTCCCTCCCCAGCCATGTGGCCCTAGAAGCTGCATGGCCCATGGCCATGTGGATCCTACACACAATGAACTGCAGCTGGGAACATAAGCTAGCCTAGCCAGATGCTGGACTGGACTGTGCAAATGTGTAGCAGAAACTCTGAGCTCTGGCTTTAATTCTAGCTCTGCTGAAGATGAAATGGGACTTTTTCCTTGGCAGGATGGAAGGAGAGGGGACCTTGGAAACTGGGGGATTTAATTCCACAGAAATAACACTTTCCAGGATACCTCATCCTCCTGTGAGGGCCTCTGGAAATTCTTATTTCAGCAACACCCCAAGAAGTCCACTTCCACTGACAACTGGTAGGGGAATAGAGGATACCCCACCAATAGTAGTTAGGCATCCTGAGCATACAAGGCCATCTATGGAAGAGTAGTTTGGCATTTTACATAAAACCTTTATTTATACATTTGTACGTTTTGTACACATTTATACATTTACAAATTGACTTGAGAGGGGTTGCTGCAAGGTCTTTCATGTCTTTGGAGAAGATTGGGATATGAGATGTTGGTTTTTCAAATGGGAACGCCTATGGAAATAATATGTCTTTAAACTATTGAATTTAGAAAGGACCAGGTACATACCCAGCCCTAAATTATTTACCATTCATCTTCCAAGTGATAGGGTTATACTGTAAATTACAATCTGCTTTAAAGGTGGTCCTTTACTGCATTTATTGGAAAAATATTCAGTTGAGTAACTGGTTACATTTATTGCCTTCTCACTTTGTACCAGATGCTATTCTAAGCACGTTAAATATAAAAACTTATTTAATTCTCAGGTAATGTTGAGAGTTAGTTACTATTATTATTTTCATTTATAGAAAGAAGAAAACTGAGGCATGAATTGATTAAATAACTTGTCTAAGAGAGCAAGCCAGTAGGTAGCAATAGTTTCAAACCAAGCCAGTATAGCTTGACATTCTCTTAGCTTAGTTGTTTTGCTGTATTGCTAAGCATCAAGCTAGTCTCTGAAGTTGAAGATGGAGGCCAAAATAGCTAGAAAGAATTAAATAGGGAGAGATTTAGGTGTTTGAAATGGGAGTTCATGATTGTTTTGTTGGAGCATAAAGCAATGCTGTA
Source organism: Corynorhinus townsendii (assembly GCA_026230045.1). Taxonomy (NCBI): domain Eukaryota; kingdom Metazoa; phylum Chordata; class Mammalia; order Chiroptera; family Vespertilionidae; genus Corynorhinus; species Corynorhinus townsendii. The sequence continues at coordinate 19,053,258 of JAPDVU010000010.1, read as the reverse complement.
CTTTCAAAAGCAAGATAGAGATATATCGATTCAGGGAAATGTGGTAACCAGTATATAAGAAGATAGTAGGCTTTTAATTCTAGAATAGCTGCTATAGCCAGAGTTCAGAATGAAAGAAAAGTTAATATCAATTTTCAAGAACTCTGAAGGACTTGAGATTTTCCCTATTTGCATCCTAACATGCTAGTCTGCCAATGTTTTATAGATGCCGGCAGAAGACATGACATTCCTGAATCAGAGACCAGGGACTTAGTAGGCACAACAGTAACAAATATCAGAGTATTAGCATTTTCACTATATCCCTGAGGCACAAATCTCATCAATGGACGCAAATAGGGCAGTAGGTTGCAGTATATGAGAGGACCCTGCGTTTAGGAAACATGAATTTTTTATAATGGGAAGTTAGCATTGCTCTAGAGCAGTGGTTCTCAACCTTTCTAATGCTGCGACCCTTTAATACAGTTCCTTATGTTGTGATGACCCCAACCATAAAAATATTTTCATTGCTACTTCATAACTGTAATTTTGCTACTGTTATGAATCGTAATGTAAATATCTGTGTTTTCCAATGGTCTTAGGCTCTACAGCAGCGGTTCTCAACCTGTGGGTCGCAACCCACATGGTCTGGCCATGAGGGGGTAGACGCTCCAACCAGTAGGATAGCTTGCTGCTGGGGTCCAGCCAATCAGGAGTGGGTGAGATGGGCAGGAATGCCCTGGAGCTCTCCTGTGGACCCTCCCTGGCCCCAGGCATGCACCAGTGGGATCCCTAGGCCTGGCCCATGCCCTCTCATAATCCAGGACCCCTCAGGGGATGTTGGAGAGCCAGTTTTGGCCCGATCCCTGCAGGCCAGGCCGAGGGACCCCACCAGTGCACGAATCCATGCACTGTGCCTCTAGTTTGTTATATAAAACATTCCTGAACAGATTGTCTGAAACAGAGGCTGTCAGTGTCTCCACTCATAAAATATGTAGAAACATGAGAGGTTTATAGAGAACTGTCCCTTGATCTTAGTTAGAGTAGACTACTTGGGTAATGCATTGATGTGGTTATCGGAATTTTCCATAATTAATTATCAAGCATCAATTTATGTTGCTGACTCACCTCTCCTAATGTAAGGCTTTTTCAGTCTGTGAGAATAATACTTTGTAAGCCAGGGCTAAGGAATTATCCAAAGCAGAAGCCATAAACTGAAGGACTATGAATAGTGTACAGGTTTGTGTGTTCATATAACAGAAAAAGAAAATATCACTGGATTAGTTACTAATTTTACATAAAAATTGGGATTTTTATCTTCTTTTTAAAAATCCATAAAAGTGATAACACTGGGCCCACATTCTCAAATGTTTATACATGAACAGCGTTCCCCTCTAGAGCAATAGACCCAGTAATTCTGCCCCTGTTCACCTCAGATTGTCCATCTTTGCTCATTTGCACTTACCTGTGTGGAGTCTGTGGACTCTTGTTCGTAACCTCTGATTTTTAGAAACACTGGAGGTGCAAAGATAAGCAGTGAATTAGGACTGGAGAAATGCAGACTGAGGAGCCTGGCTGGGCCCCTGGGAGCAGGATCTGCTGCCCGGAAGAGGCAGCTTGTACTGTCTCAGGTACTAGGTTACGGGCAGAGATTTATAGTAGCCAAACTGTAATCTTAGAATGACTAGGCAATCTCGCAGAATTCAGAGTGAGTTGATCAGAAATCCAGCTCTGCAAACTAGATCAACATGGAGAAAATGATCGTTTCTCTTAGAGAACTGTGCCCATTGCTAGTGCTCTAGCACCAGCCTGGAAGAAACCTGTGAGAGGTAGATCATGCAGCCTTCATACCGGAAGCCGGACATTGGATCTGGGACCTGGGATCAGGATTTAATTCCAAAGCTTGCTGGATTGGAGACAGTGTGGGGCGAATGGATAAGAAAACTTAGGATAATTAATGTTACCTTGTACTTACCAAGACCTTCCAAGGCTTTACAACAAAGACAACCTTTTCTCTGAGGAATGACAAAGATTAAATGTCCACACTCTAAAGTACCTTGTGTGTCATCTTGGGAAAATTATGCAAATATTCAGAAAATCTGGTCCCTCTTTTGTGAAATGGAGTTCATGTAATCCTGGAGGTAATTTCTGAGGAGGATGGAGAGCACTGGACAGGATAAATATGCAAAGGCAGCTAGCAAAGCATTCACAGTGCAAGGCGCTCAGGGACAGGGACTCTTCCTCTCACTCTCTGGGACAGGTACCATGTAAATACCTGAACAGCTTAAAATGCTTTGAGCCTTGTTTTTTGCTCATTTTTTTGAGAGGCATAAATGACAGTACTCAGGTATTGAGGAAGAAGTAGCCTCATTTTCCTGACATTCAGAAACTCCTCCTGCCTTAGGCTTCTGACTGGGGAGAAACTGTGGTCCACCCTCCAGCACTTCCTGTGTTTAATAAAACAGTATAAGATGAGACATTTTTGTTTGCTTGCTTGTTTCTTGGAGTGTTAAGGTCAAGGGCTCATTTTTTTCCCATAGAACTGGAGAGGTAAAATGTAACAAGTGAGTTAAATGGATGTGTTGTGATCTTGAAATAATACTATAGCCCCAAGATGCTATCAACAACCTCAATATAGAGCCAATGAGACTCAAACGATGTTCAGAGTTTCTGCAAAGAACCCATGAAGTATCAAGTGAGTGGAAAGAGGTTCAGTCTACTCATTAGATTGTGATTTTCCTCAGTCTCTTTTTCAAACACTGCAACACTCATGAGCTACTTTCAGGGTCATAGTAGCTCTAAGGGAGTATGCATATGATATGTCCAGACATTTTTGTTCTGTCAAACTGAGGGCATACAGCCAAAGGCCATGGAGCCCTTCTCATTCAGAGCCTGCTTGGAAGACATGATCTGAAATGAGACTGATACGCTCTACCGGGAATAACTGAGGGATGTAAGATACATATGAACTTCCACTACAAGACATCAGGACAAAAGAAATTAAGCCACATTAAATTGCTTTGTAAGGCTTTATGTGCAGCAAAGTGACGAAAATATCAAGAATGTCAAAAAGTTTACTGATTAGCATGGTGAGAAGAAATAAGATGATCACAGACTTTTTAATAAATATTTTGCACATGGTTAATAAACACAGATGAAAGAAAGCTTGTGTTTTTAAACTGGAAAATTATCCAGGTTAGTGTTACTCCCACAACTCTTGGTGACTTTAGTATGATGTGGACATTGCGGCAATTTGTGCAATTTAAGCAAAGAGATGACATCCTCTGGCAAGTGGAAAAATGTATGGCTCATTTTAATCAAGATGCATTAAAATTTTAACTGAGAATATTTCATTTCCCCCCTCAGGTTATAAGGGAAAGAAGACATCATAAAACTAAAATTTTAGAGAAAGAACTTTCTGTGTAGGATATAGCAGTGTCCTTATAATTATCCATATTATTCATTACAAGGTAGATTTTTAATATATTAATTGAGTGTCTTGGCTCGACTTTTTTCAGAAGATTCCATGAATACAGCTACAGATCCTTGAATAGTGTGGGCAAAAGAAGTTGCATTTGTTGCCTGAGTCATATCAACCAAAAAGTAGTGTCGGTAGGGCAATAATTCAAAATATCAGGAATCGTCAGCAAAACTTTTATGGTTTTTAAAAACAGTGGTTTGCAAAATTGTGACTTTCAAACGGAACTTCTCTACTAAATCTCCAGAATTTTTGTTTTAAGATAAAAGTTAAAAATAACAAGCAGACAATTGCTGATACCAAGGCACCAAATTACTATTTCAGTGAAGTTTATAAGCCACTTTTCTGGAAAGACCACCCATTAATTCTGTCTACTCACTGCCATTCTGAGGAGTTAAATCTTGTTTTTGTGGACTCCTGCCAGGGCATTCCGGGTGGTAAGAAGATATTTGTTTTTGATGGTGCAAGTGTTTGCATTCATTCATGCTTAACATCAGTACTGCACAAAAAAAGGAGCTGAAAGCCATTTGAAAAGAAATTGGATTACAGAGAACATGCGGTGATACTGCCTCAGAAACTCCAGCATGAGAACACTGAAAGCTATTTGTTTCCAAATAGCCTGCTGATTTTCAACTGACGTGCCTCATGTCATTGTACCAAAAATTGTTCATCATTTATTCTAAACATTGCGACATTAAAATACTGAGTTTAGTTTTGTGTTTACTAGATAAAGTTAAAGCATATCATCATTGGTGATGGCAAGCTGCAGAAAAGATAAATGTCAAACCTTGTAAATGTGAATTAATTTCAAACTATCTTAGGATTTACTGGTTGATTTGAGGGAACTTGTGAAATTAATCATACATTATATTCTTTTCACTTTCTTATGTATTTTTTTATTTTTTCTCAATTATTTGTATAAGGTTTAAACTCAGCAAGTTCCTATGTGAAGGAAAGGTAAGCAAAATGGACATGAAGGAAAATGGATAAGGATAAAATTGGACTATCCCTTATTTTTAAGTTAAAAGTTTTCCACAAAATTGACATCATAGTCCTAGAGCAGTAGTCGGCAAACTGCGGCTCGCGAGCCACATGCGGCTCTTTGGCCCCTTGAGTGTGGCTCTTCCACAAAATACCACGGCCTGGGCGAGTCTATTTTGAAGAAGTGGCATTAGAAGAAGTTTAAGTTTAAAAAATTTGGCTCTCAAAAGAAATTTCAATCGTTGTACTGCTGATATTTGGCTCTGTTGACTAATGAGTTTGCCGACCACTGTCCTAGAGGATTAAAAGTTCCCATTTGAGTCATGAATACAATGCAGCACACCTACCGCCATGTTTTAAGTGACAAACATATTTAATTTGAGCCAAAATGCATTTATGGAACACATATTCTGTGTCAAGTTCTCTGATAAGCTCTGAAAACAAAAATTAATACCCCTGACCCCTAGGAACTTACACTCTAGCTGGAAAAAGGCATGTAAACAAATAAGTTCAACCCCAAATGTCAGATAATGATAGTGCTATGGGAAAAATAAAGCCTGGTGGGTTGGCTAGATTATTGATGGTTATTTCATAAAGGCTATTGCAGTGGGAAAAGTCCATACTCTTGGAAATATTGATGTATGGCTTTATTGTTAATTCAAGATCCACATGAAGGAAGAAATGAGAATAACAAGCATGAGTTCAAAGCTGGGGACCACTTCATTTTAGTTCTAAACACAGTAATTTCATAGTTTTTTCTTTTATTTATAAGTCAATGCAAGGTCCTTCCATTCCCCACTTCTTTCAGTAATTGCTTTACGATTCATAAGGGAGGAAGGTCCTTGAATGTCCATGTGTTGCTTCTGAAGGATGAGCAAAAAAAGGAATACCCACCTTGAGATGGAATTTACTCCTGGTGAAGGTGCTATGAAGGTTGTTGGCATGACAACAGAGGATTTAAAATAGTACGTCAATAGTAAAGCAGCAGCATTGCATTGTGGCCAATTTACTGAATAAGGTTAGGACATTATGTACTTTATTTATTAAATATATCTATACATCATTAATTCATATTGATATTTGCAAGCCAATTACAACAATAAAGCTTGTCAGAATATTCAGCTTCTATTTCTGACACAAATTCATGGAATTAATGGTTAAGTCCACAGGAGCCAGTGAATTCATCACTGATAATGCTGGTTCTATAGCCTGATAGATTCAGATATTTTTCACAAGGTATCTATAGTTGTTCCAAGCATACTATTCATAAAGGCTAATTTTCAGTCACTTCACACCTGGCATTGGCCCCATGAATAAACAACTATACAGTAACAGTGACATCTGTAACTCATCACGATCTGGAAAATAACAGGGAAAATCATTTGACATTTAGTGCCTATTGGTGTTGCTCGCAATGTCCTCAACAGTTTGAGAAATTGTTCTTGAAGGCTATTAGGCTAACAGTCTTTAACAAATTAATTTTTTTCTGGACACTTCAGAGAGAAAGCCATGCGCTGTTTAAGTCATTAGAGCCCTTTCCATCTTCTCCTCCTCCTCAACTCTTTCCCTGCTCTCAAATTCTACACACTTCAGACATCAGATGTTGAGAGTGGGGAAAAGTAGGTCCCAAAGAGTGTTTTGCCTTTGTGTACTTACCTTGGATGCTATTTTCAGAGAAGGAGTTCCTTTATAGAGTGCGCCCAACATGTATTTCTCTAAGTGGCTCTCACAGTTGTCCACTTGCCCTCACCAATAGCCACAGTCTTTGTAGGTTGGTAGAAACCATCAGTCAGATCAGAGGCATGTGGAATACAGAGAAGCCCCCTTTAGTAGTTAACATAGGTATAGTTCTGTGGTTTCTCACAGGGGTCTATAGCATCTGAGCAGCAGTGTCTGGGAATCCCAGGAAGTGAAGGAAAACAAGGAAGAAAACATGAAAATAAGAACTTGTCTATATCCTGTAGGCTACCTCTGCTATTTTCAGGGTTTGTATTGCTCAAATTTTACCCCAGTTATGTGACGCATGATGAAAGAAAAAAGAAAAAAGGGAGACCATGACCCAGTATCTTGAAATATGGTTTATGTCATTTCATGATGATCTCCAGGCAGGAGGTACTCACCCAGCCTCTGGTGTGAAGATCTTGAAAAAAATAACAAGACATATGTCTAAATTTCCTAATCTTAGAACAGCAGTAGAGATGGTGAGAAACTGTCAGATTTAGAATTCTTTTGAAGAGTGAGATGACAGGACTTGCCAATAGACTTAAGAGTTGTGTGTGAGATAACGAGATGAATCACAGATGATTTCAAGGTATTTGCAAGAATAGCTGGAGTATGGTGTAACCATATGGTGAGACAGAGAAGTCTGAGAACTCAGGAGGTTTTGCACATGTTAGATTTGTAAAGCCTATTGGACATATGTGGTCAAATCTCTCCCTCAGCAACAAACTCCCAGCCAACAGGTGGCTTGGTTGGATTTCTTATTGATGGCTATTTCTGCTGATCTCTTTCTCTCCCTCTCTGCTTCCTTGAGTCATTCTTTGGCCCACAGACTGATGGTGGTTTTGCACATTTCCAGCTTTGTTCACCAGTCGGACATCACATTCAGCCTCACCTTACACAGTTAGCCTGGTTTCAAGAACAGGGGATTTTGTATCCCCTTCCAGCCAAGAACTGAATCTGCTGGCAGATTTGATCTTGAGCTTCTTACCTTCCAGAACTGTGAGAGATAAATGTGTTGCTTAAGCCACCCAGTCTATGGTATTTTGATACAACAGCCTGAGGTGAGACATCGGCCTTTACACTCATGTCTTTTACTAAATCTTGTATACAAATTACCAGAGTGAATCTGATGGTGCCCACCAGTTAGCATTCAGTATTATGTCTGAACTTGAGGAACAATGTTCTTATTCTATACCATTTTTATATCAGTGCCTCAACATTGAGCAATCCGTGGTATATTAGTCTGGAACTAGAGGATTAAGGCAAGAGAGAGAGAGAGAGAGAGAGAGAAATATTAAGGTTTTAGTAGCCTTATGGGCATCTTATCCTGAGCAGTACTTAGAGTTTTAGGTTTAGTTCTCTAGAGGTTTTAGGCTTTTTTGTTCAGCAGAAGTAAAAGTTTTGCATTACTATTTGTAAATAATCAGCCATTCATTTGTAACAAGATTAACCAGATGCCTTTTTCTTCTTCATTAAGCTTGAATGCGCCAAGGTGCCCTAGTCTATCCTCAGAGAAAGCACCAAGGAATCACAGCATGGCATGTCCTGTTGGGTCCAAGAGGGGATGTGCTGGTGGCAGAGGAGCTGCTAACTTAGGAGATGATTTCAATTTGACCCACCATGCCCATTAGCCATAAAAGTATTCTACGATGGTGTGCTATTCACATTTTACATCACGCAAAGTTAGAACTGAAAAGTTTCTGATCTAGATCCTAGAATATATCCTATGTTTATTACAATGGAGAGAATACCCAAAAGTTAGATTTATAAAAACATCATCTATCCCTAGCCAGTGTGGCTCAGTTGGTTGAACATCCTCCCTTGTACTGAGAATTGAATTACTGATTCAATTACTGGTCAGGGCACATGCTGGGGTTACTGGTTGAATCGCCAGTAGGGGGCTTGCAGTAGGGAGCCAATCCAAGCTTCTTTCTCATCAGTGCTTCTCTCTCATCGATGTTTCTTTCTCACCCTCCTTCCCCTCCCTTTCTCTTTCTAAAATCAATAAAAAACATTTACAAAACCATCCTCCAATAAAATAATACTCAAGGAACAGGCTGTGTTATAAAAGTTAATTCTCAACTGCCATAGATTCAGTAGAAAATGTGGGTTCAATTTAGTGATGCCATAATGTTAGGAGAAAAATCTACTGCCAAGATGAAATTCACATTGGTGTAATAAATAGTCTACTGCCGCAAGTGAGTTAATATAGAGATATTTATGGCATGTCTTAGTAAATCAATTTTGATTTAAAATACAGATGGAAATAAGGAAGGTAACTTTGAATTGTACCTATACAAGGTGATGTGCTGCAGTGCGTGTGCTCAGTAACCTGGGATATTTAGAAAGCTACTTATTATGGGGGAGAGGGAGGATTGTCCTTTAGACCCAATCATCCCACTTTATTACTTTCCTTAAAAGGAATTCATGAGATGATTATTTGATTCTCTAGCTTTCACAGAAGGCAGATGAGTATGCAACACGCCTTTCCCCTCAGCGACCTCACTTCCAGCGGCAGTCTTCCTTTACTGTTGCATAAAGGCAGCTGGGTGATGTGTTATAGCCAAGACCTCCTTCCTGTTTTGCTTTAACTGTCCTTAATGTGCCTTCTCTTACATCATTTGAATCACTCTTCCCTTGCTCCTGACCAGCAATCACACTGGCCTTCTGGCTCTTCTAATAGGTCAAGTGCATTCCTGTCTTGCTCATCTTTGGCACTTGCCATTTCCCCCAATGTGTGTGGGCCTTTCTCAGCCCTCTGCAGGGTCTACTCCTTCATTTCAGATGTCATCTCATCAGACAGGAGTTTCCTGATCCCAATTCCATCTGTCTCTCTCCTTACCCAACTTTTTCCTCAAAGTTTCATCTTGTTATTTATTTTACTACATGCTCCCTCTATCTCTGCCTGATACAATGTCAGATGCATGAGGTCAGGAGGAATCTTGTTTTTTTGTTGTTGTTCACTGCTGTAATTCCAGCACCAATAACAGTTTGTAACGCATATAATTATTGAATGGTTAAATAAATTAACGGCAAATGCATAAGGCACATTACTTAAAAAAAATATATATATATATATATATATATATATATATATATTCATTAAATGCTGGCAATATCACAGAGGCTGAGTAATTTATCTAATGTTACACAGCTCATAAGCAGCAGTGCAGGGAATTTAACCAGGTCTTACTCCATAGTAGACACTCTTTCCTTTTCTGCTGCCAACAATAATAATGGGGGGACAGTGGGTGTGAGAGGAGGGAAAGGTATGGATGTTTGGCATGTGGTTACCATACTTAGTTAAATTTTCCATAATAAGTCAGCCCTTTACTTCGTTATGAGAATGATGAACAATCAGTGAGAATGACTTTGCCAGTGTTGCTTTGCCTATCTTGGTCCTAGACCCCTTGGTGTATAATCTAAATGGATATTGCTATTTATTTATTTTTTTATTGTTGATAGTATTACAGATATTTCTCATCACTCCCCCTCCTCTGAGCCCCCTACCCACTTCCTGGATATTGCTATTTAAAGTAGAATAAAGGGCTATTCAGAATTACCAAAAAGTCAAAAATGCTTCCAGCCAAGTAACTTCACTGTAATTGCTTAATTTAAGTTATCACATCAACAAACTTAAAAAGAAAAATCTCATGATCATAATGATGAATGCAGAAAAACATTTGACAAAATTCAGCAGCCACACATGATAAAAACTCTCAATAAACTTGAGAAAGAATATCTACAAAACCCTGTAGCTAATAATCATACTTAATGGTGAAAAACATGAGCTTTCCCAATAAGACAGGTACAAGGCAAGGATATTCTTTACCATCAGTCCTTTTCAACATTGTACTTTAAAAGTTCTAGCTAATACAATAAGACAGAAAATAAAATGTATTTAGATTGGGAATGAGAAAATGGAATTGTCTTTGTAGATGACATGATCATCTATGTAGAAAATATGAGATAATTGACAAAAACTTCTAGATCTAATAAAGAATTATAGCAATGTTGCAGGATACAGATTACTATGCAAATGTCAATTGCTTTCCTAAATACCAGCAATGAACAAGTGGAATTGGAAATAAAATACAATATGAAATACTTAGGTGTAAATCTAACAAAACATATACATTATCTATATGAAGAAAACTTCAAAATTCTGATGAATGTAATTCAAGAACTAAATAAATGGAGAGGCATTCCATGGTAATGAATAGGAAGATTCAATATTATAAGACTAGAGGTGTCCCTCGGCCTGGCCTGCACCATCTCATACTCCAGTACCCCTTGGGGGATGTCAGACTGCTGGTTTCGGCCCAATCCCTGCAGGCCAGGCTGAGGGATCCCACTGGTGCATGAATCCATGCACCAGGCCTCTAGTATGCATATAAGATCTTTGGTTAATCTCTTCCCACCCTCCCCTCTTCTCCCTTCCCTCTGAAATTCATCAGTCTGTTCCATGTTTCTATGCCTGTTCATTGAGTGTCTGCCCCCTGGTGTTCAGTGTGTATCATAGCTACCAGTCGAATGGTCGAACTGTCAAACAGTAGCTTAGGCTTTTATATACAGTATATACATGTCAGTTTCTCACAACTGGGTCTTTAGATTCAATGCCCTCCTTTTCAAGGAACATGGTACTAACTCAAGAAAAAAATAAGACCTCATCTAGGCTGCAGTCTCATAGGTTGGACGTGACAAATACTTCAGTGACTTTGATTCAAAAACTGGCTTAATATTCAGTATTTTGGATTCATCTTAATTCCTTTTTATTGTGAATGAAAAGCATTTACACAAATATTTCAGTTATTCTAAAAGGTGAATAGGTGTTTATATTTAAGCCATTTTTGTAGACACTAAAGAATGAATAGATGACTAAAAGGAAAACTATTTGGAATAAATATTTCTGCTTAGGATGAAGGAACCTGAATTCTCTATCATAACTGATCAGCACACTTCAAAAGAGACTGTAAAGATATGAAATTGAATCACTTTCTGACAGCTTTAACTCTACAAAATAAAACCACAAGAGAAAATGAAATGCCCTTCTAAATGTTTAGCATATCAATATATAGCTATAATAATTAGTCCTAAAGGTGCATTTTGAAAAAAAAATTTGAATCTCCATTAAAAATTTTCTTTGGGTCTAAATAACAAGTTGTCCAGCACAGGAGAAATGTAAAATTTTCCTCAGCTCAGTGGTTCAAGAAAATAGGAGGATTTCAGGAGTTTATGTTGGAAGGGAATAAATAGAGTGGTGCACATTTAAAGGGCAATCCCATGGAAGAAAAAATATACTTATTTTTGTTGCTCCAAAAAGCAGTACTGGCACTAAACTAAAGGACACACCGGCTTTATTTCAACCTAAGAAAGAACAGCGAGACAACTGGAGGAGTAGAAATAAAATGAAAAGGTCCAATCCCAGCAAGTGTGAGTGCTCCATTCCTTGAAATTTCCGTGCAGATGTTAAATAGCTGTCTGGTAGAGGGTCTGTGGGGAGTAAGAGATTGGGCAAGACGACCTGAGAGGCAGATCCTCCAGTACTGTGAAAATTATATGTATAAGCCATTCAGTCTGGTATTTTGTTACAGCAATCTGAATGGCTAAGACAATGTTCTCTCTGTCTTCCTGGGCCTTGAATAAAGATCTGAGCTGAATTTGAATTCATACATCTCTCCCTGGCTGAGCCAGTTTTTGCAGCCTGACCCGCTAAGCTCCTTAGTGTATCAAGGAGGTCTTTTAGAGTTCCCAGGAAGAGATGCATACAGCTTTTCTTCAAGGTCAGTTATCATCTCAGGGCACTCTCACTTTGGGATCACTAATTCTGGGATGGGTTTCTGGTTTCCCAAAGAATGGAGAAAGATGCTTTTCATTGTTGAGGACAAGCCACATAAGTTCAGTACCCCCCAACCCCCACCACCACCACCTGTGTTCAAGCATGCCTTCCAGATACAGGGTTGGAGCTGACTCCTTTGGCACCAAGCATGGTGATGAAACCTCTGTAGGGAGAGAAAGGTGCTGTCCCCTCTGGTCAGCAGCTGTCCCTTTTGCCTTATCTTTAACAGTTTCTGTCTAGCTTAGGTCATCTGATTATATTAGGTGATTTGACACTGAAACTTCTTATTGCACTTTTAAAAATGCTAACACATCATTTAGAGACTGGACTCCAAGTCCTCTTTCTTCTATCCTCTGTATCTAACAAAATGTAATGCACATACTATGTGTTCAATAGCTAAATCTATAATTGCATCAACACTTTCCAAAGGTGAATTGCTGTGTCTAGGGTCACAACTAACATCACCTCTATAATCATGAGTGGTAGTGAGTTGAGGGGGAGACATGCCAACCATTGAAATTTTGTGGACTAATCCAGAGTCTTTCAAACTAAGTTGTATTTACTAGACCCACAAAGAACTGCAATATTCTGTATTTTCATTTTAAAAGTGAAATAAAGACTATAAGCATATTCTGGATCATATGGTCAACCATAAATGGAGAATAGTACTAGAGGGACATTTGAGGACATACATAATAGCCTAGGCATGCTGGGTCCAGAAGAGCTCATATTGTAATTGTCAGCACTACATTTACACTAACAATTTTATTTTAGCCAAACCCACATTCATAATTGCATTAAATTATTGCTGAAAATTTTTGTTTTATAATTAAAATTTTTTATAACTGAGTAAAATTTGTCTAATTTATTTAATAGACTAGTGCATTCAAGACACAGATTCACTGTGCTAGAGGCAGTTTTAGTAATCAATGAGCAGCTGTTGAGTTAAATCAATTTGCACCCAAGTATTAATTTGAAAATTTTAAAAAATTAAGTTACAGAGCATAGTGAAATTCATAGTTTTCTGGCAAAAGAAATTTTATAATTGTTTCACAAAATTCTTTTTGAATCTTGTTTGTTTTTTTCCAAATTAAGAAGGAAACTGTTAAATTTCTATTGGGTTTTTAGGGGGAAAAATATTTTATGCAGCTGTACTTGGAAAGATACTGCTAGAGATCCCACATGTGATAGACTTATTGGAGCCAAACGCCAGCAAGGCAGACTGAATGCAAAGCTTGGCTATGGAGATTTCACACTGATTTTTGACCCGACAAAGATTTTTAGTACAGTCATATTGAACAGAAAGAAATGAAATGATTTACAGTTAAATTAGACAATATTGAGAAATCTACACTCAGACCCCAGGCCTACAGGTACACTTAGTTGCCTGTTGTCAAATAAGTTTACAGAAGTCATATGGAATGTTGTTTGGGGAACTCAGATTTTACTTAAAATGATATTTAGAAGATTTAGAAAGAATCATGGCTTGGAACTGATTCATATCAGTCTTGTTCACTCTAAAAGTTTTAGAATTGGAACCATAGTCAGGTTCCATCAGATAGTAAGAAGCTTAAAATTGATTCCTGTGAGGAGGAACAAAGACCCCATCAATACTGGGCATGGAGTATTGATCAGTGTCTCTACTAGATGCCTATTTCTCAAGTGCCTGGAGAAAGGGTAAGTGAAGAGGCTATAATTGTTTTGCTGTGTCCCTCTTGATACCAAACAGAAAGAGAAACAAGCAAGAACTGTGATACATACAAGTTTGAAATATGGGTAGAATCCAAATGACAGATACATCAATCTAGAAAGAGATTTCTGTTTCAGAAAGAAAAATATATCCCAACAGCTTTTAAATATTTATTATAGTAAAAAATCAGAATATAATTGTACACTGTCTTTTCAATAATAAGTGATTGCTAGACAACACTAAAAAAGTTACTTTTATTAGTTTTTGATAGTTGGCTTGGGGAAAAATTTTTTCACATTCAAATTATGAAAATAATCATAAGAGTTAGAAGTGAGCAAACCCACTCATGCAAACCAGCATCCACCAGGCTGTGTCCGCATTCTGTGTAATGCCCCGATGACAGGGGAGACCAGCAGCTGCACTGAGCTTACCTTCAGAACTGTTTTAAAGATTGCCTAATGTTTTTAAATTGACTTTTAAAATGAAAAACTTATCAAAACAATAAGCATTGTATATAACATCCAAAGGAGGGTCAGTTTGCTTATTTCTCTTGTTTCTTTCATCTCCTTCATTTCATTTGCTTCACTTCCCTTTTCTTTCACCATCTGAATGAAGTCCCATGTGAACAACCAAACTTTGTTTATTTTCAAGTGTTCAATGAGCTCGTGAAAATAAAGAGTGTGATGGGGCTTTCTTTTGACACTCAATGAGTGACACTCTTGGCCCAGGATATGTCTACTTCATGGCAAAACAAAACATGAGATCCATCACCAGTCCAGAAAAGAAAGAAAATTGGAGGGGGCCTAAATACCTTCTGTAGAAGATAGCTTCACATCACAGAAAGAAAATCTTTAATAGGCATAGAGTATTAGGATTTAGGAGCAGGTTTGGGTAGACACTGGGATTGCAAAACTGGAGTTGCAGGAAATATTTATAAACTCTGTAAGAGTATATTGCTCTGAAGAAGAGACAAACCATTTAGAGAGCTAGCTATTCCCTTTTCTCAAAGTCATGATTTATCATTATATCTTTCTAAACTTGTCTAAGTTTAGACTAGGACATGTTTAACTAATTCTGACTGATTGCCTAAATGTAGTCTCTGACATTGTGTGATTTCTAAGAATGATTAAAAAATTAGCATGGCAGAAGAAACAAAGATGGCGACATAGGTAACCACCTAAACCGCAACCTCGCACAACAATTTCAAAACTACAACTAAAAGACAGAACAAACACCATCCAGAACCACAGGAAAGCTGGATGAGTGGAAATTCTACAACTAGAAGGAAGGAGAAAAGCTCACAGAGAATCGGAGGAACGGCAAAGGGTTGAGGTACGGCAAAGGGTCTTTGTGCGCGCAGAGAGGAAGGGCAGCTGAGAGCCTGGCTGACTTTCTCTGGCGGGAGGGGGAAGGAAGCCCCCGACTGCACTGAACCCCAGTTCCGACTGCACTGAACCCCAGTTCCAGGCAAAACCCTGTGGACCCAGGCTCATAGGGGGGGAGTTTGGACTGTCAGGTAGAGAGAAAGGCACTCCGAAAGAGGAGGTCTGGAGGCGCGCGCACACTAGTGCGCACAAAGACTGAGGAGGTTACCACAGGCTCTCCCTAGCAGAAGGGAATTGGAAGCTCCTGACTGCACTGAACCCCAGTTCCAGACGAGCCCCTGGGGACCCACACTCTTGCAGCGGGGGGGGGGGGGGGTGGCGGGGGGGAATCTGGACTCTGGGGCGGAGGCTCGGGGGCCAGGGAAGGCAGGGCTGACAGGAAGCCAAGACTGTCTGCTCCGCCCTGAGACTCCACCCCATCCTAGCTGAACACAGAGGCTTTTGCAATTTGGCAAGTCTAATCCTATAAGGCTGTCTCCAGCACCAAACTTCTCCCAGCATAGACACAGCTGATCCTCATAACCAACTGGCCTGGAGGTCAATTCCTCCCAGTGATACCAACAAGACTTAACTACAACAAGGCTGTACACACAGTCCACAAAGGGGTGCACCAAGAGACTCCACTTCAGGTAACTGGGAGGCCGACCCACTGGGCCATATAGGAAACCTAGCACACAAAGCTACCCTACCAACTCAGGGAAGCAGTGAAAATGCAGTGACAAAGAAACAGATCACAAACGAAAGAAATAGAGGAAAACAAATGACTGGATATAGAATTCAAAACCACGGTTATAAGGCTTTTCAAGAATATCCTAGAAAAGGCCGATAAATATAACAAGACTCTCGAAGATATGAAAAAGGACCAACTAGAAATTAAACATACACTGACTTAAATAAAAAATATTATACAGAGACCCAACAACAGACTAGAGGAACGCAAGAATCAAGTCAAAGAATTGAAATACAAAGAAGCAAAAAACACTCAACTGGAAAAGCAAAAAGAAAAAAGAATCCAAAAAGTTGAAGATAGTGTAAGGAGCCTCTGGGACAACTTCAAGCGTACCAACATCAGAATTATGGGGGTTCCAGAAGAAGAGAGCAAGATACTGAAAACCTATTTGAAGAAATAATGACTGAAAACTTCCCCCACCTGATGAGAGAAATAGACGTACAAGTTCAGGAAGCAGCACAGAACCCCAAACAAAAGGAATCCAAAGAGGACCACATAAGACACATCATAATTAAAATGCCAAGAGCAAAAGAGAGAATATTAAAAGCAGCAAGACAAAAACAGTTAATTACCTACAAGGGAGCACCCATACGATTGTCAGCTGATTTCTCAACAGAAACTATGCAGGCCAGACGGGAGTGGCAAGAAATCTACAAAGTGATGAATAGCAAGAACCTACAACCAAGATTACTCTACCCAGCAAAGCTATCATTCAGAAATGAAGGGCAGATAAAGAGCTTCACAGATAAGAAAAATCTAAAGGAGTTCATCACCACCAAACCGGTGTTATATGAAATGCTGAAAGGTATTCTTTAAGAAGAGGAAGAAGAAAAAAGTAAAGATGAAAATTATGAACAACAAATACATATCTATCAACAAGTGAACCTAAAAATCAAGTGAATTAAAAACCTGAGGAACAGAATAAACTGGTGAATATAATACAATCAGGGGCATAGAAAGGGAGTGGACTGATAATTCTCATAAGGAAAGGGGTTTGGGGGGGGGGGTACAGGAAGAGACTGGACAAAAATTGTATACCTATGGATGAGGACAGTGCGGGGGAGGTAGTGGCAGAAGGTGGGGTGGGAACCGGTGGAGGGGAGCTATGGGGGGAAAAAGGAGAAACAATTGTAATAATCTGAATAAAAATTTATTTTAAAAATTAGCATGAGCTCTAGCTGGTTTGCTCAGTGGATAGAGCATTGGCCTGCGGCTGAAAGGTCCTGGGTTCGATTCCAGTCAAGGGCACATGCCTGGGTTGTGGGCTCAATCCCCAGGAGGGGCATGCAAGAAGCAGCCGATCAATGATTCTCTCTCATCATTGATGTTTCTCTCTCTCCATCTTCCTTCCTCTCTGAAATCAATAGAAATCTATTTTAAAAACTAGCATGATATTTAGCCTTCAAAGTTCTATAACCAACAGTAATCAGAAACCTGATAGTAAACATGTGAAGCAAGGTAATTTTTTAAAAGGGGTTATCTAATATTGTGTAACTTTCTAGAAGAAATTTAAAAAAGAAAACATTTAAAATTAAAAAAAAATTTATATTATAAAAGGAAAAACAGTCAATGTTGAATTTAGTAAAACAAGTGATAAGAATTTAGACTAATTCTTGTATATGTCATGTTTATTATATTAATTATATTCTATTAATAGACAATAGATAAGATGAGAATATAATTATTCACATAAATTATTATACAATTTTCAAATATTCTAGTTTATTAAATCTCAAATATCAGAAATATGTAACAGTTGTTTTATCATTATAACACTTTGAAACTAAGGGACTGCATAAGCAACATAGTAAATACTTTTCTGGAAGAGCACGCTCTACTAGTATATATACAAAAGCCTAAGCAACCCACCGACCAGAACAACTGGTCAACCGGTCACTTTGATGTGCAATGACCACCAGGAGGCAGAAGCTCAACACAAGAACTGTCCCCTGGTGGTCAGTGTGCTCCCACAGCGGAAGCACTGCTCAGCTGACTGGCCCACCCCCAGGGGCCCACCAGCCTGGTGGCAACCACTCACTCCCTCAGCAGTCCTACAGGTCCAATCTCCAGAAATTGGGCTCGGCACTGATGGACCAGCACCTCCAGCAGGATCCCGATAGCATTGCCAACCTCCCCTCCCTAGACACTCCGCAAGGGAGAAACAATATAAAAGTGGCCGCCAGGTGGCTCCCAAACACCGGTGTGAATGTCATCAGGAAGGATCTGGATCTCGGGCCAGCAAGGGCATCCCACTGCCCACCCAGAGGGCCAGTTGCAGCCTGGTCTCCCCACCTGCTTCAGGACCCCACCCGTGCACGTATTTGTGCACCAGGCCTCTAATCTATGATAATGGAACTGGTGAAAGAATCCATGAACTAAAAACAATGCAGATATAACCCATGAACCTATTGTTATTCCAAACTTTTCTCTTTACTTTTTTTTTTTGATAACTAGAGCTCCTCTTCATTATAACTTTCTCAGAATATTATAAAGAGTTGAGATTAAATTCACTAGCCTGTTAAATTCTCAAAGTAAAATGGTCAGAAAAAGTGGTGGGAGGGGGTGATAAAGGATGTTACAATTCAGAGCAGAACTGACATTTATTGAACAAATAAAACTAAAAACTCTTATATCTGCAAAGTGCTAAAACTTTGATGGTGAGTCCAGTTAAAACTCCCAGTGAATGAATTCATCCAAATTGACCAGTTCAATGCCCTCATCTATAATACTGAAACAAATATGTACCTCGAGGCATGGGTTTGGATACTACTCTAAAAAGCACATTGACAGCATCTCCTGCAGCACAGCATTTTGAAGTTAAGGTTACTCAGAAGCACCTGCTGTGTGTACCAAATGCATTAGATACTTAGAAACATTATCGCACCCTCTCAAGTGAATGATTTTAGCTTTACTTTGCAAATGAGAAATGAAATTCATGAGACCAGGTGAAGTGATTAAGGTAAAAAGCTTGGTAAGTAGAACAGGTAGGATTTGAACCCTGCTCCATCTGACTTGAAAACCCAATTCTTGCTACTATACTGTGCTGCCTCCTAACTAGGAGCCAGATTTTTTTTATCCTATTTTGGAATTAGACACATTTTTCAAATTTATTTTACTGCCTAATCCATTTTGGGGATAAAAGACTAATAAGGTCAAGTCAGGAATGTTGTTTATAAGGAATAAAAAAAACTGTCAAGTTATAAAAGTTCAAATAAAGCAAACAATGTTTTGCCTACATTATGGGGATAAAATAATTATCCTGTTTTAATAGGCTGTGAGTTTGGTAATTTATATACTACACTAGAAATTTGGGAATAATGTAGTAATAAGTATCTTCAAACTGAGAAGTTGAGTATTTATCCTTTTGCTAGTGACATTTTAGGATAAAAATTAAATTGTTACTGTGAATGAAAACACTACAAGCATTATGTAGTTTATAGGTGTCTTGATTCTAGTTATTACTATGTTTCACATAAGGGGAATAAAATCATGTTTCTAATTCTTAGTGGACTTATTTAAAGTTCAAACTCTATTCAGATTCCTCTCATGAACATTAGCTTGTCAAAAGAATATTGAGGTGCTTTTTTTAAAATTGTTTTAAGTATTACAAATAGTAGTACATGTGTCTCCTTTTTTTCCCCCCATTGACCTCCCTCTGGCCTCCCCTACCCCCCAGTATATGCCTTCACCTGCCCGCCCTCCCCCCCCGCCCAGTGTCTTGTATCCATTGGTTATGCTTATATGCATGGGTACAAGTCCTTCAGTTGGTCTCTTACAGCGCCCCCCACCCAACCTCCCCTGCCTTCCCAATGTAGTTTGACAGTCTGTTCAATGCTTCTTTGCCTCTGTATCTATTTTCCCCCCATTTCTTCACTTTAAAAAATTTTGCCTCTGCAGACTAGAAATAAACATATAATAACAAAAAATGTTTGAGTCCCAATTTCAATGTCCAACAGTTCTGAGTCCCCGTTTCAATGTCAAACAGTTCTTTATGTGTACATGTCAGCAATGATATCTGGATGGTGGGCACTTGAGGTGCTATGGTTGAATATGGTTTGTGTCTCCCCTCTCCCTGCACCCCCACCAATTCACATGTTGAATTCTAACCCCCAGGTGGGATGGTATTAGAAGGTGGGGCCTTTGAGAAGTGATAAGGTTCTGAGGATGGTGCCCTTACTTTCAGATTGAGTTACTTCGATTTGGCAATTGGCCCAATAAAATGTTTCTAACTTATCAGTTGAGTCCCCGAAAGCAAGCAGAGCATGATGGTTACGACTTTGAACGTAGTGTCTAGCAGTGTCCCAGTTTCTCCTAGTTGAGCAACCTCGGGCAAAGTGTTTCATCCCCAGGACTGACACATCGGCACTGCACATGCCGCAGCTCCCCTGCTCTTACAGATGACTTCCAATTCGTTGAAGAGGGTGGTGCCAATCTTGAAGGGGCTCCACAAGAAGAGTGGAGACATACTGCAATGTGCAAGCTGCTATATTTTTGTTCAAATAAATAATCTCCCTCAACAAGCAATATTTCTAAGCATCTTACTGATTTGCTACATGGATGCCCCTGAAATTCCAATTTTGATAAGCCTTTTTCTTTAAATGCCCCCCATTAATTTTTTATTGAATGTTTCCAAAGGGCCACAGTTTTGGAGGTGGGAGGATAGTTGTTCCATAAGAACATTATTATCCAGGAAAACAGGCAGCCTTAAAAAAAAAACTTAGGAAAATAAGAACAAAAGGCATTATGGGCATTTGGCTCCCCCACCTCTCCTTTGGGAATATTAAAACAAGCTGTTAGACAGAATGACACAAAGTAAAAATGTGTTACTTAAGTGATTTTGGAAATGATGACAATTTGGTTAAGAAAGGATTTATGCTTTATGTGGTATTTCTGGGAATAAACTAATCATAGAAATTGCCATGACTGAAAACCATGAGTTTCTCAGTTTTGTGCATATAGTTATTATCAAGAATATCTATGATATGAAAATCATTTTTAAAGGTGTCCTGAAGTCTTTTCTTGCTTAAATACCCTTCTTAACAGCATGGTAGCAATAGCACAATTGGACATGTTTTTGTCATACTAAGGGAAGACTATTTTTTAAATTTAAGTACAGTTGGTATACAACATTATATTGGTTATGTTAGTTTCAAGTGTGTAATTCGGTGATTCAACATTTATGTACTTTACAATGTGATCACCCCTTTAAGTCTAATAACCATCTGTCATCATGCAAACTTATCACAATATTATTGACAATAGTCCCCTTCACTGTTTTCACCCATCACCCCAACCCTTCCATTCTGGTAACTGTCCCTTTAGTTCTCTGTTTCTATGAGTCATTTTTCCTTTTGTTTTACTTGTTCATTTTATTTATTTATTTATTTATTTTAGGTTCCACATATAAGTGAAACCATACAGTATTTGTCTTTCTCTGCCTGCCTTATTTCACTTAGCATAATGCCCTTTAGCCCTCTAGATCCACCCAAGTTGTCACAAATGACAAGAATTCATTCCTTTTTTTGCTGCATAGTATTCCATTGGGTCTCTTCCCCTCTTCTATCTATCTATCTATCTATCTATCTATCTATCTATCTATCTATCTACCTACCTACCTATCATCAATCTATCATCTATCTATCTATCTATCTATCTATCTATCTATCCACGTAAACACCACATCTTCTTTATCAGTTTTCTATCAATGGACATCTAGGTTGCTTCTATGCTTTGGCTATTGTAAAATAATGCTACAGGGAACATACAAGTGCATATGTGTTTTTAAATAAGTGTTTTTTTATTTCCTTAGATAAATACCCAGGAGTGAAATTGCTGGGTCATATGGTACATGCAGTTTTAGTTTTTTGAAGCATCTCCACACTGTTTTCCATAGGGACGGTACCAGTTTGCAGTTCCACCGACAGTGCACAGGGGTTCCCTTTTCTTCACATCCTGCCAGCACATGTTATTTGTTGACTTTTTGATAATAGCCATTCTGACTGGTGTGAGGTGGTATCTCATTGTGGTTTTGATTTTCATTTTCCTGAGTATTAGTGATGTCGAACATCTGTTGGACATCTGTATATCTTCTTTAGAGAAATGTATTTTTATGTCCTCTGCCCATTTTTTTATTTGATTGTTTATTTTTTGTTGCTATTGAGCTGTATGATTTTCTTACATATTTTGGATAATAGTCTCTTATAAAGTATGTCATTTGTGAATATATCCTCCCATTCAGTAGGTTGTCTCTTTGCTTTGTTGATAGTTTCCTTTGCTGTGCAGAAGCTTTTTAGTTTGATGAAGTCCTATTTGTTCATTTTTGCTTTTGTTTCCCTTGCTCAATGGGACATAAAAAATGTCAAATATTTTAATAGGAAAGATTAATTTAAATGAAGCTTCATTTTTCCCCCATTTTTATTTCACTACTGGCATAATATGAAGCATTTTTATATGAGAAATAGAAACAAATACTGAAATATTATACTTTACTTTTTTATTCATTATCTGGGAGTTTCTTATTTACTCACTTGCTTGACATTCTGGACCTCCCTGGTACACATTCTAGTAAAATTGGAATTGCAATTATTTTTAATTACTTGTTATAGTAATTACCCTTATAATTGGATAACAATTCCTGAATTGTCTGCATAAGTCATATGAAATGTATAATTACATTTATATTATCTCTTTGCATATCTTCTATCTATTACTTATCTTTATAACTACTGATCAGTTAACTAGTCTCAATAATATACAAGATATATGTTAGAATCACAGCAGACTAGATATATCATTACTATTAAAACAAAGAATACTAAGTATCATTACATTTTGCATTTTCTTATAACATTTCAGAATAAGAACCAAAGTTCACAGAGTCTGTATTTATTTTTAATTACAAATGTTAGTGCTCAAAATATATTATGAAATACCTAAAAGGAAAGCATAAGTTTTATATTAATGCCATCGTGCATTATGTTTCTATGTCTATATTTTTTCAGAAACACCATTTGAGTTTTTTAATAGTTTTTTTCAGAATTTTAAATACAATAATATATTTTTACTTAAAATCAGCAATTCTGTAACATCTAAAAAATGCCATATAAAAGCCAAAACAACAAATGAAGTCTGTGGAAAAAAAACATGATTTGAAATATGATAATTATCCAACAATGAATTAAATTAAGAAATAGTTAGGACGCCTTGGGGAAGTTTTATTTACATGCTAGATGTGGTTACCAATGCAAACCAGTTGGCAGAGAGAAAAAGTTCTACTAGGATCAAATCCTATGATCATTTTAAGAGATCAAATGATTTGTAAATCAGAAAAATGCATTTTAGATGAAGGCAGTTAAAATTTGACAAAGCAGTATTTATATTCCCTGGTAAATCACTGAATATATTTCTTCTATGCCAAAAAGCATCTTACCATCTTAATGCCTTTTATTGGCTTTCCAATTATGTAGACATTTGTATTCAGTATTGTCCTTCTTAAGAATTTTAAAAGCATTGTTAAAAGAGTAAAGGAAGGTCTTTATCTGTCCTATTATAATCTCTTCAAGGACTCCATGTTCCTATTTCCCAAATCAACCTTGTTCTCAGATCATCAACTTGGTTATTTGCAAATTTCAGCATGCTGTTTAAATACTAAAACACAAGGCAATTTAATATCTAGTTATTAAAAAACCATTTGTTATCCAAGTTTGTATTTACCACACAGGGTTCTGTTTAAAACAAACAAGCCACACTTCCTGCCCCCAACAAACTTAAACCTAGAAAATATATCATTCTTGGAGGTAGTACTGAAGTAAGACATTCAAATTGCAACTATTGCTGTTATGGGTACGTCCGTGCTATATTAAAAGCACTAACGTAAAGCACTGAAGGGGGGAAAAATAAGGAAAGAGACCAAGTTATGCTTGTATGCTTAAATGCCTTGCATTCGACTGTGTTCTGCTGGAGAGGTCAAGTGATAAAACCCCCACTTGGGAATGCCCTGCATTTGATGTGGGACATGCTAGCTCACCTTCCTGAGGCTGCAGTCTCAGAATCCAGGGGTCTCAGATTTCTAAGGAAATCTCAGATGTTCCCATCCTGGACCTCCCACTCCTCCTAATTCGATGGAACTTGATGGGGCTTTTTTATTCCTCACAAAAATATACAGCTTTAGGAAGAAGGACTGCTGTGGGACTACCTGTGGTCCATCCCCTCATGCTGGTTCCACATCTTGTACCATTTTTCTCAGAATCTGTGGTACTCGTATCACTGGCAGCATTCTCTCAACTGCCATCTGTGGGCCGATGGAACCCTGCTAAAGTCTAACCTCTCTCTGGTACCAAGTAATATGACCTGATATTTGGGAATTTCAGTATGCCTCATAATTCTACTAGTTATCACAACTTAATTTCAATTTTCCCAAATCTTATGTAATGGAAAAAGCAAAGAAACAAACATAAAGCACCTGACTAAGGCAGCACAGCCATTGCGGTGCCCAGGGCTATAGTATTGAAAAGTCTAGCAGTGTTCGGTATGCTCTGAACCACAGAGCAAGGGCAAGGTTGGCTGCATACCATCTGAGTCAGCCACCTGACAGATGCTTCCAGGGGACAGACAGAATATGGGGTGGTGTTCTATCAGGTACATCTGTGAGGCAGCCTTCAGCATCAGAACCATGCGTAAGCGGTCTCTGATTAAACGAAGGGCTGGCTAAGGAAGGAACAAAGTTTTGGCAGCATTTCAAAGAGTGTTTTGGCTCCCACCCAGTCCCACATTTCAACGTGTTAGAAATCAGAGCTTTAGAAAGACTCTTCACAGCTGCTCCCAAACTAGATCCCTGCTGACCAAGCCATTCTCTGATGGAGTCTGACTCTGAGATCTTCAACCTCAGTAAGGTGCGATCATACCTGGTGGTAAATAAAGCTTAGAGTTCAGCTAAAAGTCAATACCCAGCAAGGGAAAGATATACAGCAACACCCCCTGATAGAGTCTTCTCTATTTTTGGCATTTGAGGCACAGTGCAATACTGCAGCCACAGTGAGGATGGATGGGCGGTCCCTCACCTTCCCTAGCTGTCGCTATAGAGGGCACTAGAGAGGGCTGGCCCCCAGCCAGAGGTATCTGCACCATCGGGAACCTGGGTAGAAACGGATTCCGGGGCTGACCTCCCGACCTGCTGAATCCGAACCTCTGGGTGGAGCCCAGCAATTCATGTTTTCAGAATCTCTCCAAGTGATTCCAGTGCACCCTAAACATTGAAGAGCCACTTCTCTACAGTGTCAAATAAGGACCTCGCTGCCTATTTCTATTTAGGTAGATTTTTAAAGGGTTCCCTCAAGCTATGAGAGAAGCACACTTTACCAGATCACTTTACAGACATGAAGTCTAGTTCGGAGTGTGCATGAACAGTGGTGGGAAAGAAGCCTGAGGATTCTGGTGCCCAGGGCTTCTTCAGGCGCAAACATCACGTGTTTGGCTGTTTTCTTTTGGAGTTTCCTTAGCTCCAGGGAGGCCTGGCAATTTGAGTTTAGTCCTTTCTCGTGGCTGCCTCAGATTCCAGGAAGGCTGTAAAGTTCCTAGGCTCATCCTTTGTGTGAAGAATGACCTGGCCAAGGTGTGTGAGTCGGTGGCCCACATCCAGCCATATCTGCCTGGAAAATCTGTAGTCTCCCAAGGTATGCAGAGAGTCAGTTCTGCTCTGTGCCTCATCTGCTGTACCTGAATGCGAGTTGACAGCTTACATTTGAGTTGAGGTAAAGCAGAAAAGACTGAAAACACCACATATCTATCCGCCATGTGCACTTGCCTTAGATTTGGTTTTGGAATTCTGAAGCCTCTGCCAGGAGGGTAATTAGCCATGGAGATAGGAGGCCACCTATGGCAGCTGTACGTCTGCACTTAGGTATGCAGGAGAACTATCAATTTGATTAGAGCTACAGATGGTTTGCTGGTCTACTTATCTCACTTTCAGGAGATAGGAAGTTAAAAGGGAAATTGAACGGGAAAGAGCATGGTTTTTATCTCTATGTCACCATCAATCATGACATTTTAGAGGGGAATGTTCAGAGGTGCTTGCCCCTGAGAGAGAATTTAAAAAGCAGAATATAAAGGCAGCCCTCTGGTGAAGGAGAATGTTATTCTAACCCATTCTGCTCTCAGTAGAAAGGTGCTTCATCTTGATGTATTGTTCCTTATCCTCATGTCACATACGCAGTGGGAGTCAAGAAAAAGCAAGATTGCCTAGCAATGAAAGCTAGAAGGAAGATCTTGAAATCAATACAGTACTAAAATAAGAAGGAAAATCTAGGTACTGTTAGGCATTTTCTTTTGGCAAAGGAGATGGGTAGGGGACAGGGTATTTGCTAGGATAGTGGTCGGCAAACTCATTACTCAACAGAGCCAAATATCAGCAGTACAATGATTGAAATTTCTTTTGAGAGCCAAATTTTTTAAACTTAAACTTCTTCTAACGCCACTTCTTCAAAACAGACTCGCCCAGGCCGTAGTATTTTGTGGAAAAGCCACACTCAAGGGGCCAAGGAGCCGCATGTGGCTCGCGAGCCGCAGTTTGCTGACCACTGTGCTAGGACATAAGGCTGTGTTTGAGCCACAGAGAATGCTCTAAAAAGTGGTCGGCAAAAAAGTCTGCCACTCTGTTGACTAATGAGTTTGCCGACCACTGGACTAGACTAAATGTTACCGTGTAGCTGGAAGCTGTGAGGATTAGGCAATTGTGGCATATTGTGTGCAAAGAGGTAAAGGGTAGTATATGACAGTGGTCGGCAAACTCAGTCAACAGAGTGTCAAACCCCGGCTTGCGAGCTGCATGTGGCTCACGAGCCGCGGTTTGCTGACCACGACTCTAAGAGGACCAGAGGGAAAGTGTCCAAGAGACAGAGTCAAAGTAAGCACCCAAGGGTCAAACTGGCATGGCCCAGGGTAAGCAAAAACGCCAAAGGGAGTCAAGGGTTTGAAAGGGAGTGAGAGGAAGAAGGTCCAAATAATTAATTCCCTGAAGAGCCGGGGCAAGGGGCAAGAGAGGCAGAGTTCCAGAGTGCTGCAGCGCCATTTTGGGGGTAGAAAAGTATAGCAAGTGCTTAGTGACTTCACATAGCTGCCATTTAAGTGAGATAGGGAACGGAGATGCGAATTAATGTGCCAAGCCCTGCTGATGTGGAGGATGTCAGGCCTGGTCTCTGACTTCAGGAAGTTCTCAGCGTTAGTTGGAGAGATCATGCAAATACACACAGGCCTCCTGCCAGGTTGCAGGCTCCTTATTCAAAGGACGGTTTTCTTCTGAGTCTGCCAGGACATTTTTTATGTTGATGACAATTTTGAGACTTCAAAATTGAGTAAGCGACAATAACTTGTTATAATTTCTCTCAAAAAAATAATTCTGGAGACCCATGGAATCTTACAATGGAAAATGAACATTTAGGAAGAAACTTAGAAATAACTCAATTACTGATGTTATAAAAGAGGCTTTGTGAATTAAAAGCAGACTTTGGAGGGGAAAGATAGGTTAATTTTCTAACCCTTTGAAGATAATGGTTCAAAATGTCTTAAAACCAAAACTGTTTATTGTGGTTCCCTTGACCTAATCAACATGTATTATGATATACAATTTATTTTCCAGTGAAATAGAGTATCATATGCTTCAAAATAACTAAATTAAAGAGTAGAATGTCACCCTGTCTGGTGTGGCTCAGTTGGTTGGGCATTGACTTGTATACCAAAGGGTTGCTGGTTTGATTCCCCATCAGGGCACATCCCCGGTGTGGGGTGTGTGGGAGGCTGTGGATTGATGTATCTCTCTCACATTGATGTTTCTCTCTTTCTCCCTCTTCCTTCCTCTCTCTCTCTGGAAATCAATAAAACACATTTTAATAAAAAGAATAGAATACCATATTCTGAAGTTCTGTGTAGAGATTTTGCAACCCAGAAAAGGGAAGCCTCGTCCTAGGACCCAGTCTGTTCAGCATCTCCACATAGATATCCAACTGTGACTTTACACCTCCACCAACATGTCTAAAATGCCTTTGAAACTTATCATGTTCCCAAGTAAATTCTACATAATTGGCACTAAATTTTCTTTTCCATCAGTTTCCTTACCTCCACATGGCTCAGAAAATGGCGATACTGTTTACTCCTCCCTTTTGCTCACAAACTGAAGCCCTATTTATGAGATTTACTGTTGGCTCCAGCTACAGACTCTATCCAGATCAGTCCACTTCTTATGGCCTTTTCCACATGTCCCTCGAATGGTGTTATAACTATCCAAATGGTCCTTGGCAGAAAAAAGGTTCCCCACCCCTGAATAGGAAAGAGGGCCTCTCACCCTCTGTGAGAGGTAAATACAAGTCCAGGTGAAGACTTTTGTAGGTGCTATGTGAGGGGGAGTAGAAGGTCTTTATTCCAGATTACATAACTTTTCTGGATGACACAGAAGGGAAGTGAACTTTTCAAAAAGACCTTGAGAGGAATTGAGGAAAGGAAAGCAACCAAGAAGCCCAAATTCAAAGTTAGGGACCTTTGTTTTGTACTCACTACTCCTAGAGTGTCACGATTTCTCCAGCATTGTTCAGCTGCATGTGTTAGGGTTAGGGTCTGGTTGGGCAGTGATAGCAGAAAGACATGGGTCCATGGGAACTGAGAAGACAAGTCCAGCTCAGTAGGGCAGGAGGGGAATCAGGAGGAGCCATATACCCGGGCGAAAAGTTAGAGAAAATGGAGATCTATGTCTAATTGAAGAGAAAGTATTAAGGACAATGAAAGGGCCCAAAGGGGGTGAGTTTGTTGTTAGAGAACTGAACATTGTATTTAACAATTTCTGACACAGGACAATTCTGAGTTCTTGGTCTTTGGGTTAGGGAAGGTGAAGTGGAGGGAAGATAGCCAGATCTGAGATGGAGGGACTTTGAAACCAGTGGGTATCCACTCATCTACTGATGGTCACTTGGGCTTTTGCCGGATCTTAACTATTATAAATTGTGGTACATTTACACTATGGAATAGTATGCAGCAGTAAAAAAAAAAGAAGGATCTCTTACCTTTTGAGACCATATGGAAAGACCAGAACAGTATTTTGCTAAGCAAAATAAGCCACTCAGAGAAAGACAAATATCACATGATCTCACTCATATGTAGAATCTAATGAACAAAATAGATCCAGAGACACAGAAGCATGGAAGACTGTTGCAACTCAGAGGGGTTGGGTGGGTGGGAGGGAAGAGATCAAACAAAGAACTTATATACATATATGAATAACCTATGGACACAGACTGTGGTGTGGTGAAGGCCTGGGGCAGGGGGCAGGTGCAGGCCAGAAAGGGGAAAAGGGGGAATATATGTAATACCTTCAACAATAAAGATTAAATTTTTAAATTAAAAAAAAGAAACAGTGGATAAATACACATGAACATGAAAATCAGTCAAGATAATACTAACACTTGAGCTGGAGAAAAAAATTAAGCCTGAACAAAGCTTTCATGGCAGAAAGATAACAGGTTAATGTTTATAATCCCTTGTTATCTGAGGTGGAGTTTAGCAAGCTGTACTCTTAGAGAAAAAAGGGGATGTAATATTCTTAGAAGAGAAAAGGGTTTCCTTTATGACAAGGAGGATCAGGACACATTGTGTTGAGAGGGTGAGAATGTAGGAGAGTGTTTAATACAGAAAAGGAGTTTTAGAAAGCAAAGAAAAAAAGTTTAGGAGTCTGAGTAAAACTCTTATAGGGAATAAAATGATTTAACTATTATTAAGCTATATTTCTTGGACTTGCCCACACAACCCTTGTTTGTATAGCACCTATTAACCTCTTACAGAAGTAGTGCTGTGTGGATTATGGCTTGGGAAACATTGGCAGAGAGCTCAAGGATAGCAGGCTGTGAAGCATTCCTCAGTGGAGTTGGTGCCAAGTCACGGTAAACTCAACTCTTCTCGTATCTGGAGGGCACCGCTTGAACAAGGATGAGCCAGATTCAGGGCCACCCAACTTGTTGGGTTGTTTCATGGCCACTTGTCTTTTCAACTCAGCTAAATTGTGACCTCTGTGAAATCAGGGACAATTGTCATTTCTTTACATCTCCACAACATTTGGCTTGTTATTGAGCACATTAATAAATGTTAAATAAATATTTCTTTTTACTGAAGCTGGCAGTGAGCAAAATAAATTCACACCTTATTTATTGATTGATTTTTTTTCCTGCCTTTGAGGGAGATTTCTTTTCCTTTTAGGCTTTTAACCTAATATTAAATACCCAAATGTGTTGGAGCTCATTATCAATGTTTAACAACTTTGACTTAAACCTTTTAATATCTCATGTACCTACATATGTTCTACCTTTGATAATTTTTATGAAGTGGGGCTAGAAAAAAGCTCAAAAAAGAATATTTGATATTGCTGATTAGTGAAGTATTTATCCTAGTTATTATTAGAAAAAAAGATGAAGAAATAGTTGGGCAGATTTGAGACATAGCTAAAGTTGGGTTGTTTTTTTCAAGTAAAATTTTAAAAAGTATAAAATCTATTTTAATGTTTTGAGGAACCTCTACACTGTTTTCCATATTGGTCACACCAATCTGCATTCCTACCAACAGTGTGCTAGGTTTCCCTTTTCTCCATGTCCTTGCCAACATGTGTTGTTTCTTAATTTATGGACAATAGCTATTCTGACAGGTGTGAGGTGATACCTCATTGTGGTTTTAATTTGCATTCCTCTTATGATTAGTGATGTAGAACATCTGTTCATATATATATATTGGCCATCTGGGAACATTTCTAAAGAAACTCAAAACACTAATTTGAAAGAAAATATGCTTCCCTGTGTTATTGGAGTATTATTTACAATAGCCCATCAGTAAATGAGTGGATAAAAAAGCTGTGGTACATTTACACAATGGAATACTATGCAGCCATAAAATAGAAGGAACACTTACCCTTTGTGACAGTATAGATGGATTCAAGGGTATTATGCTAAGTGAAATAAGCCAGTCAGAGAAAGACAAATACCATATGGTTTTACTTACATGTGGAATCTAATGAAAAAATAAATAAACAAATAAAATAGAAACAGATTCATAGACACAGAGAACAGAATGACAACTATCAAAGGGGGGTAGGGGTCTGGGTGAAAGAAATGAAGGTATTAAGCAGTACAAATTGGTAGTTGCAGAATAGTCACAGAGACGTAAATTACAGCGCAGGGAATATAGCCAATAACATAGAAGTAAATAGGTAGTGGGCCAGGTGGCTACCACTCTGTAAAGTACATTATTGTCTAACCACTGTATATATGAAACTTTGCTGTATATATGAAATAAGTAAAGAATAATATTGAATATCAACTGTAATTTAAAAATTTATAAAATACACATATTTGGCCAAAAAAATGTTATAACTCTCAGGAAGTTACCCTTGAGAATTCTTTAATTAGCTGCTACTTTTTTATTGTATTAGCAAATGTGTGTTTGTGTATAAAAGGGAATATATGTAAGTCTAAATGTATACTATTTACAGAAACATGTAGAATTTAATATAGGAATACAAATGAAAATATAATTTATAATATGCATTATTACATAAAAGGTAGAGAAAGACATGCATGTATTTGAATATGCAGAAGTCAAATGCAAATTATTATGTGATTCCACTGGGGCATACAAAAGCAAAGATATAAAATAGTTGAAAATTTTAATTTTTAAGAGTGGTACAGTTATGAAATGTACTTGGTTTTTTTAAAATGTTAATGCTATGTGTTATGCATTTATTAATATTCTTCAGCGAGAGCATTTGCCTTCAGCTAAATAGAAGAAGAAAGTAGGGGAACTGATAAAAATCCCAATCTCCACATTGTTTGATTTAATGTCCTCCAACATTAGCAGAGTTTAAACTGTCGTCCTTAGGACGGAGTTCCAACGTTTATTGATGAGGTCTATCTCCTTTGATAGCATAGTTCACAGTGTAATATAAACGCAGACTGTTTGAATTGGATTCTGCTAGTCTGTTTTTCTCAGCATAGAGATGTGGATAGAGAGGCACAGAACTATGCTGTCATAAAAGCACCCACACAGCGCTCCTCTCCTGAAGAAGCCCCAGTGTCTGAGAACCTGGGAAGTCACATGAATTAGGAATCTTTGCTTCCACTATTGAGACTTACCTGGATCTGCAGGCCTTAGCTCAGGTTTGGTTTATTTGGAGAATTGTGTTTGGTAAACTTCTGTGTAGAATGGAAATCTTCTCATGCTTCTGGACCCAGAAATCAGGTGAATATGCTGTTAGACTCTTGTTTTTATTCCACTTTCTCCCTTGTTGTAGTTTCAGTGAAAATATTTACTTATAAACTGTCCTCCAGTCAGGCTAAGAAGAAAAGCAGTTTCAACCTAGACTAACCTTCCCATGTATACAGGAGAGAGAGAGAAAAAAAGACATTTCAAGGGTAGTATAGCAAAAACACCATATTACAAAGGCTTTGGTACAATTTTATTTCTCCTTTGAAGAAGCATGTCTGATTTTAGAGTGTAGAACTTAATAGTACCAATCCCCTATAGAATATACTTCACACTTTTAATTCTTTCTAATTATTTTTTATTATTTAGACTTCAAGGAGACAACTTGGCAGAAAGAACAGAAGAGACGTCACAAATACTTCCTTCTCCAGATGAAACAATCCTGGATTCTTTGAGTAAGTTTTAAATCCCACAATATCTACATAGCTTCCTGTCATATGTGTACCCCTCCTTCAGGAGAGGTATCAGGAGGTTAAGGGCAAAAGAGACTGGATTCTGAGGAGCAGGCTCTTAATGTCTGTGCCTGTTTTTGGTACAAACAGGCCAATTATATGTTGGCTATTCCCAAAATTTGTCACTAATTCCAGCTTGTTTGGGGTACTTCATATTGCTCCCTCCCATTCTCACATCATAGATCCCTTTACTCTTTCCTGGCAGAAGTGTCAATATTATACTTGATTTTGTTCACTCTCTCATCCTTATATTGAATTGTTCTCAAACCATGTCAATGTGTCTTCAGAACTGCCTTTCCCGGCCAGCCTCCTCTTCATTTTCCCTGATGCTGCGTGGTCTGTGTGTTTGTCCTCTTTCTCTGTCTAGTTTAACAGCCTTGTTTGAGCCTCAGATAGTCTTTGTACTATCTCAGCCCTCTTTAGCTCATTATCTTTTTTTTAAAAGAAAGCTGCTTATATCACCCCCTTTTTTAAACTACAAAATTCAAACTCCTCAGCTTAGCATATGAAGTTCACAGCAGGGCACTTCAAAATGGTTGCTGAATAAATAAGCACATGTAATGCCACTACGATGGCATTAACAGTACATCACTGCTTCATCATTCCATATTCAGGAGGAAGCAGTTGGACATCTAGCTGGGATAATTAAAAGAGAAACAATAGGAAAAATTTTTTTTCACATCTGGTTAGAGGAGGACATCTTAAACAAGATGGAAAATTCTTAAATATGAAATAAAAAATCAACTATAGAAAGTTAAAAACTGTTCATCAAAGAATGCCATAAATAGTAAATAGCTATTCCACAAAGTAAGAAAATATATTTGTAACTGATCAAATATTAATATTTAGAATACATAAAGAACATCTACTATTTTTTTTCTTTTTTGCTCAATCCTTCCATCCCCTGAACATCTACAATTTAATAAAGGTCAAAACCAATAGAAAAATAAGCAACAGGTATGAATTGACATTTTACAATTGGCCAGTGAACATTTGGAAGATGCTTAACTGTTCTGATAATCAAGGGAAAGCAAATTATGACCACAAAGCAATGGTGTGTTATAACCAGTTGTTTGCCATTAATTAAGAAATTTGGCAAAACCAAGTGCTGGTGAAGACATAGATGAAATAAAAGCCATATACTACAGGTGACAATAAACAATTTTGGAAAATTTTCCATTATCTGAAAATCTTGAACATTTATATAATCTAAAACCCATGCACTCCACATCTAAGAAAATATCTTAGTGAAACAAGTCTTGTACCATGAAATGTGAACAAACCTTCTTAGTATGTTCCCGAAGAGGAAAATGGATAGACATTGTGGAATTGGTATATTTTAGGAAACTGAATGCATTTCAACTACACATGAATGAAACTATTGGAATGCTAATAAATATTATCAACTGTTTCTTTGAAAAGAGAAAGCCCTGATTTGTAGAAATTGGTGGTTTCCATAATATGCTCCCTCTGAAGTTCAATTCAAGTAACCAATCAGAAATGGCAGCTAGGACTCCCGATTGGTAAGAGCAGGACACAGCTCACAGCTGAATAAATCTTAAAAGCATAGTAAAAAAAAAAAAAAAAAAGCGCAAATTGAAAAAAAGCAGCAAATCATAGCATGAAATTTATGTAAAAAAATCTAAGTAATGTGTTCTTAAGAAGGCATACATAAGTGATAAAACTGTATTTAAAGAAGGGAATGGAAAGCTCAAAATGGTGGTTATTGTCAGTGGGTAGAGGAAGCAAGGAGTGGGATAAGAGAGTTGCACAAAGGGGGAAAAAATGGCAGTGGAATAGACGGATGTGTCCTGAGCCTTGTCCCAGAGCAGATAGAAAGAACAGCTGAGGGTCACACAGGGAGTGTTTGTTGGTGAGTTAAAGGGCAGCTATACCCCAGGAGAAGGTGGGAGACTGCTGGACAAGGTATCCCTGACCGGGCAGCCCCCACTGCTGCTGGGTTCCCTCCAGGAGCCACTGGCTCAGATGTGGAGACCACGCAGTCTTGAAGGGGAAAGTAGCTGTTATCGGAAGCCTGAAAATCTGCAACTACAGCACCCACTGAACAGCTGCAAACCCCAGAACACTGGTCCCCAATTGGCGCAAACACTTGGATTCAGAGGAGCTCTACACTCCACCATGGAGGAGTCAGATTGCACCTGGGATAAGGAGAGAGAGAACTACATAACCAGACACCTGGAGAAGAGAGACCATGGGGAGACAAAGAAACAGCCTGTATATGAAAGAAAAGCAGGCATCACCAGAAAAGTAAGTAAACAAAATGGAGGCAAGCAACCTGCCAGAGAAAGAATTCAGAGAAATGGTCATAAGGTTGCTGAAAAGAATGGAAGACAAATTTGACAATATGAGTAAGAAACAAGAGGAAATGAAGAAGAACCAAGAAGAAATGAAAACTGACATCGCTGCTGTAAAGAACTCAATAGAAAGCATCAAGAGTAGACTAGAAGAAGCAGAGGACTGCATTAGTGAGCTAGAAGACAAGGTAGGAAAAAATACCCAAGTAGAGCAGCTTCTAGAGAAAAAATTAAAAAGCAGGAGGAGAGCCTAAGGGAACTTTGGGACAACATGAAACAAAACAACATCCGCATAACAGGAGTTCCAGAAGGAGAGGAAACTGAGCAAGGAATAGAAAACCTGTTTGAAGAAATAATGACAGAAAACTTCCCTGATACAGGGAAGAAAACACCCACATAAATCCAAGAAGCTCATAGAGTCCCAAGCAAAATGAACCCAAAAGACCAATGCCCAGGCACATTATAATTAAACTGGCAAACACCAACAACAAAGTAAGAATCTTAAAAGTGGCCAGAGAGAGACAGATAATTACCTACAAAGGAACCCCCATCAGACTAGCAACTGATTTCTCAACAGAAACTCATCAGGCCAGAAGGGAATGGAATGAAATATACAAAGTTATGCAAAGGAAGGCTCTGAATCCAAGAATACTGTACCCAGCAAGGCTATCAATCAAAATTGAAGGTAAAATCAGGAGCTTCATAGACAAAAAAGGACCAAGGGAATTTATTACCACCAAACCAGCAATGCAAGAAATGCTAAAGGGTCTGCAGAAAAAAAAAGAAATAGGAAGCGAAGAAGGAACACAGGGGTAAAGAATAAAAATGGCGACAAATAAGTACCTGTTAATAATAACTTTAAATGTAAATGGATTAAATGCCCCAATCAAAAAACATAGGGTAACGGATTGGATAAAAAAAAACACGACCCATATATCTGCTGTCTACAAGAAACCCACCTCAGAAAAAATGACACACACAGACTGAGGGTGAAGGGATGGAAAAAGGTATTTCAGGCAAATGGAAATGAAAAAAAAAAAGCTGGGGTAGCAATACTTATATCTGACAAATTAGATCTCAAAGTGAAGGATATAACAAGAGATAAGGAAGGCCACTTCATAATACTAAAGGGAGCAATCCAACAAGAAGAAATAACTCTGGTAAACATATACACACCCAATACAGGAGCACCCAAGTGCATAAAAAAACTCCTGGAGGATATCAAGGAAGAGATCAACAGCAATACAATCATAGTAAGAGACTTTAATACCCCACTATCACCATTGGACAAACCTCTAAACAAAAACTCAGCAAAGAAACATCACTCCTAAATGACTCACTAGACCAGATGGAATTAATTGACATCTTCAGAACATTTCACCCCTAAGACACAGAATATACATTCTTCTCAAGTGCACATGGGTCATTTTCAAAGATAGACCATATGATGGGACATAGGCAAAGTCTCTTCAAATTCAAGAAGATAGAAACCATTATCAAGCATCTTCTTAGATCACATTGGCATAAAACTGAAAATCAACTACAATAAAAACAATCCAAAAAATCAAACACATGGAGACTAAACAGCATGCTATTAAACAATGACTGGGTTACCAGAGAGATAAAGGAAGAAATAAAAAACATCATGACAACAAATGACAATGAAAACACAACAATCCAAAATCTATGGGACACAGTGAAAGCAGTCTTGAGAGGGAAGTTCATAGCTCTACAAGCCTACTGCAAAAAACAAGAAACAATGGTAATAAATTACCTAACCCTATAACTCAAGGAGTTAGAAAGAGAGGAACAAGAAAAGCCCAGTGTAAGCAGAAGGAACGAAATAATAAAGATCAGAGTGGAGATAAATGACATAGAAACCAAAGAAACAATACAAAAGATCAACAAAACCAAGAGCTGGTTCTTTGAAAGGATAAACAAGATTGATGAACCTCTCTCTAGCCAGGCTCACCAAGAAGCAAAAAGAGAGGACCCGAATAAACAAAATCAGAAATGAAAGAGGTGAAATAACAACAGACCCCACCTAAATACAAAGGATTGTTAAAAAATACTATGAACAACTCTATTCCAACAAACTGGACAACCTGGAGGAAATGGACATATTCCTAGAAAAATATAACCTTCCAAAACTCAATCAGGAAGAATCTAAACATCTCAATAGGCCAATAACTATGGAAGAAATTGAAGCAGTCATCAAAAAACTTCCAGCAAACAAAAGCCTGTGGCCAGACAGTTTCACAGGGGAGTTTTACCAAGCATTCAAGGAAGAATTAAAACCTATCCTCCTCAGACTATTCCAAAAAACTCAAGAGGAAGGAACACTTCCAAGCTCCTTCTATGAAGCCAGCATCACCCTAATACCAAAACCAGATAAAGACAACATAATGAAAGAGAATTACAGTCCAATATCCCTCATGAACATAGATGACAAAATCCTCAACAAAATTCTAGCATATCGGATCCAGCAGTACATCAGAAAGATCATACACCATGACCAAGTAGGATTTATCCCAGGAATGCAAGGATGGTACAATATCCACAAATCAATAAACGTGATACATCACATAAAAAAATTGAGAGATAAAAATCACATAGTCATATCAATTGATGCAGAAAAAG
Organism: Corynorhinus townsendii; assembly: GCA_026230045.1. Taxonomy (NCBI): domain Eukaryota; kingdom Metazoa; phylum Chordata; class Mammalia; order Chiroptera; family Vespertilionidae; genus Corynorhinus; species Corynorhinus townsendii. Next base: position 19,015,766 of record JAPDVU010000010.1, on the reverse strand, counting down.
CATTTGACAAAATCCAACACCCTTTATTGATAAAAACTCTCAACAAGGTGGGACTAGAAGGATCATACCTCAACATAATAAAAGCTGTATATAATAAACCCACAGTTAACATCATACTCAATAAGCAAAAACTAAAACCATTTCCCCTAAGAACAGGAACAAGACAGGGATGCCCACTCTCACCACTCCTGTTCAACATAGTACTGGAAGTATTAGCCATTGAAATTAGACAAGAAGAAGAAATAAAAGGCATCCAAATTGGAAAAGAAGAAGTAAAGCTGTCCTTATTTACAGATGACATGATATTGTACATAAAAAACCTGAAAGACGCCATCAAAAAACTAATAGACTTAATAAATGAATTTGGCAATGTAGCAGGATACAAAATTAACACCAAGAAATCTATGGCATTTCTATATACCAATAGTGAAGTTACAGAAAGAGACTAAAAAAGCAATCCAAAAAAAAATTAAGATACCGAGGAATAAACTTAACTAAGGAGATAAAAGACCTATACACGGGAAACTACAGGACACTGAAAAAAGAGATAGAGGAAGACGTAAACAGATGGAAGAACATACCATGTTCATGGATTGGGAGAATCAACTTCATGAAAATGTCCATACTACCCAAAGCAATCTATAGATTCAGTGCACTCCCCATTAAAATACCAATGGCATATTTCACAGACCTAGAAAGAACTCTCCAAAAACTCATCTGGAATAAAAAAAGACCCCGAATAGCCACAGAAATCCTGAGAAAGAAGAATAAAGTAGGTAGGATCTCAATACCAGATTTCAAGCTGTATTACAAAGCCACTGTTCTCAAAACTGCCTGGAACTGGCACAAGAATAGACATATAGACCAATGGAATAGAATAGAGAATCCAGATATCAACCCAAACCACTACGCTCAATTAATATTTGACAAAGGAGGCATGAACATACAATGGAGTCAAGACAGTCTCTTCAATAAATGGTGTTGGGAAAATTGGACAGATACATGCAAAAAAATGAAACTAGACCACCAACTTACACCATACACAAAAATAAACTCAAAATGGATACAGGACTTAAACATAAGATGGGAAACCATAAAAATACTAGAGGAATCCACAGGCAGAAAAATCTCAGACATATGCCGAAGCCATTTCTTCACCGAGACTGCTCCTTGGGCAATGGAAGCTAAAGAGAAAATAAACAAATGGGACTACATCAAAATAAAAAGCTTTTTCACAGCAAAAGAAACCATCAACAAAACAACAAGAAACACCACTGTATGGGAGAACATATTTGCAAGTGTCATCACTGATAAAGATTTAATCTCCAACATCTACAAGCAACTTATACAACTTAATAAAAGGAAGATAAATGATCCAATAAAAAATGGCAGCGGGCCTAAATAGAATCTTTTTGAAAAAAGACAGAGACTCATGAAAACATGCTCAAAGTCACTAATTATTTGATAGATGCAAATCAAAATGACAATGTGGTACCATCTCACACCTGTCAGAATGGCAATCATCAACAAACCAACAAACGACAAGTGCTGGCTTGGATGCAGAGAAAAAGGAACCCTCATGCACTGCTGGTGGGAATGCAGACTGGTGCAGCCACTGTGGAGAACAGTATGGAGTTTCCTCAAAAAACTAAAAATGGAACTGCCATTTGACCCAGTGATCCCACTCCTAGGAATATATCCCAAGTAACTAGAAACACCAATCAGAAAGGATATATGCACCCCTATGTTCATAGCAGCACAATTCACCATAACTAAGATTTGGAAACAGCCTAAGTGCCCATCAGCAGATGAGTGGATTAGAAAACTATGGTACATCTACACAATGGAATACTACGCTGCTATAAAAAAGAAGGAATTCTAACCATTTGCAGCAGCATGGATAGACCTGGAGAGCATTATGTTAGGTGAAATAAGCCAGGCAATGAATGAAAAATACCACATGATCTCACTCACTTATGAAAAATAAAGAACATTATAATCCGATGAATAAAAAGATAGATACAGAGGCAGTAAAGCACCGAACAGACTGTCAAATTACAGCAGGACGGCTGGGGAGTGTTGGGGAGGGAGGAAAATAGATAAATCAAAGGACTTGTATGCATGCATATAAGCATACCAATGGACTCAAGACCCTGGCGGGGGGGGGGGGGGGCATGAGGGCATGCGAAGGAGGGTGGAAGGTCAAAGAGGGGAAAAAAAGGAGATATATGTACTAATATATGTAATACTTTAAACAATAAAAAAAAAGAAAGTTGCACAAAGGTATATGAAGATTATTTAAAAGTTCTAATTCTTAGATTAGGTGGTGTCTTGGGTGTTTATTGTATTGTGTTTTGTAATATAAATACACTATATATTATGCATCAACATATTTGGAATATGCTTTTTATATGTCAAGTATTTCCCAGTAAACATTTAAAAGTAAAGTGCGATGGGAACATACACCAATGCCAGTGTAGCACAATATAGTGAAATAATGATAGTTTACCTGCACTCAAATCTCTTATAGTACTAGTGACTTGAAACACTTGAGATTTTAACACTGACAGCAAAAATTGGGCAATGTGTTGGCCATTTGTTGGTCATTTTTTGACATAAGACAAATATTGTTTAACTACTGGCCCATTATTTTTAAAAATTCTCTCAAAACCACCCCAATCCACCAATCTACACATCTGTATCTTCAGCAAATCTGTATATTAATAATAACTGAGAATTAAAGAAACTCAAATTTTTTGGAAATTTAAATAATACACTAGTAACATGTTGATTATATTTACTTGTATCCACTGGGGGAAAATGTATTTATTACGTTTAAGGTCCTTTCTTAAACTTCTGCATTCTTGACATTCAAGTATCTGTAGATTTAATGAACAAATCTGAAAACATGAGTTTCTGATTCAATATATTCTTTTCCACTTACATTAGTCAAATAACCAGATTCATAATTCAACATTATTGATATTATTCAAAAGTGCTAATGTGATTTTTATTTCAGCTCTGTATCCACACTGAGTTTGGCTCAAAAAATATTTCTATGACTGTGTAATTTTGTGCATAAAAAGCCTATTGTGACACACACAACAAAAGTAAAAATAATGGCAGGAAAAAGGTGAATAAAGCTAACCTCTAGTGCTTTCTAGATTTCTAGCAGCATGCCCAATTACAACAGATGTAGTTTGTAGTTCAAGTTCTGCCAAAGACTTTGATTTTGACAAAATTATTTTATCTTTCTATGTTCCAGTTGCTTCTTCTCTAAAATGAAGCGATAAGATAAGCTCTAATATTTGACCAATTTAGAAAATAATTTTCCCCTCAGTGTATTTTGAAAATCATATAGACTTATAAAGTAAATACATAGGGAAAAGTAGTTTACTTGTATGCACACACCAATTATTGTTAATCAGCAATGTACTAAAATACTTTAAAAAATGAAGCGACAAGCATAAAATAAGATTTTATTTTTAGGCTATATAGTGTCCCTACTAGAATGTAAATTCAAAAATATTCTGGCAGGACCTCACAGTTGTCTTACACTACACTGAATGGAATTCATCATGTTTTTAAATGTTTTTGTTTTGTTTTTTTGGTTTGTATTTTTTTTTTTAGAGAGAGAGAAACGTTGATGAGAGAAAAACATCATCGATCACCTGCCTCCTGCACGCCCTATTGGGGATTGAGCCTGCAACCCAGGCATGTGCCCTAACTGGGAATCAAACTCATGATATCTTGGTTCCCTGGTCAACGCTCAACCACTGAGTCACACTGGCTGGGCAAATTCATCATATTTTTTATCCCACTAGATATTGTACCAATAAACAGGAAGAATTCAACCCAAACAAGAACAGAACAGAATTCACTCCTATAAAACATTATTTTGTTATGAAGCACCTACTAGAGTGTCTCTAGTGACTTACAGTATTTGTTGAATAAATGAATATACACACAGAAATAGTTGAATGAATTGACTAATACATACATGCATTAAAAATCAGTCAGAATGACAATACCTCTTTAAAACCATGAATTACTGACTGAGAACTTGAAAACTCAGTTATATTGTAAATTTCTAACCTTAAAAAAATCAGCAAATCCACTAGAAAGTTGGTTTTCTTCTCCTACATATGAAATAATTTTCTTTGTAATGAAGAATAAAACATTTTAATATTACTTATTAAGTTAATATTCTGAGTTTCAACACAAATAAAATAGGAAAAATAGAGTAAATACTAGAATTACACTAGTATTTATTCACAGTTCAGTAGATTATAATTCAGTCTTAGAGGCTTAAAATTATGCTAATTTATACATCCTAATGTAAAGAGTCTATACATTGTCACTCTTACCAACTGGGTTTTAGTAAATAGGGGTTCAAGTATTCTTTGTTAGTGCATTAATATTTTTGAACTTGGTGTAATTCTCATCATCTGTATTGATTTTGTCAACAAACATTTCCTTCTTCTTAATGTCTGGAAGAGTGGTAGGTAAAATTTTTAAATTTGCTTACAACTTGAGAATGTAGTGTTTATTGAATGTAAATTCTGATTCAGAAGCTATAATTATGGTTTTATGCTAAACTTTCCATTGTTTCCCTGGCCATGAGTGGCTGATAAAGGCTTCAAAGTTTTAATGCTCCCATTTTCTTCTCAGAGCACACATTTTATTAACAGAAAAATCTGTCTTCATATTTACATGAATCTGAAGGAAAATTTTGAGGGATTCATATGACTCTTTCAAATATTAATAATTATAAAAAATCAATTTTAGAAGTCTCCAATGCTTTAAAATGTCTTCCTTTTTACTATTTTTTTATTTGAATAACAGGTATTAAAGTACGGACTATTTCTAGATTCTCTATATATCTGTCTTTATTGCAGAATTTTTTATAACCCATATAAATCCTTGTCATCATAATTAATTTAACTCAGCAGATATATGGAAAGGGTTGCCATAATTTTATTCACATATTTGAAAGTCACTACTCATTTACTCCTCAATCTATTCAAGATAAAAAAATCACAACTTTTTGCTTAATACGTTAAAATGGAAAACTTTCCATCATTTAATAATATGCACTTTTCTCCAAACTTTTCAGAATTTCCTATCCCATTTAAGAGAAAGAACACAAAATGGTAATTACATTGTGTGGCCAGTAAAGAAAAAATAAGACAGTTGATAGGTAAAACAAATAAATATAAAATTACAAACCAGAAAAAGAACAGTAAAGTCCCAACAATTAGCTGAATGAAATGCTAAAAGAAAGTTTGCCCTATCCAAGATAACAGCAGCTCTTACACATTCCATTCCTAATTTCATTGTGTCCTTCTACATTAGAAATTCTTAACATTTTCCATAGGTTGTCTTAAAGCTAAATAAATATTTTACACTCTACTTTAACTCACAAACATTGTAAGTTTTTCAACAGCCAGTTCAGTCATTTTAATATCCTTCTTGTAATAAGCTTATATATCAAATTTAAGCAATATGTGATGGTAACTTATTTGTTCTTTTGGTAAAAATAGATTCTTTACCTGGGACTGAAGAAGCACTAATGGAGGAGGGTGGAGAATTTGAAATAGCATCTAAATTAACAGGACCTGTAAGTATATTCACTTATTTTCTTTTTTTTTTTACTCTCTAAAACTAATTTATCTCATTGATAGGAAAATCTAATAGAAGTAGAAAGGAATAGGAAATAATAACTTCAAATTAAAGAATATTTTATTTATTTTTCTTTTTTTATTGTTTAAAGTATTACAAATAGTAGTACATATGTCTCCTTTTTCCCCCCCAATTGACCTTCCCCCAGCCTCCCTTACCCGCTGGCACATGTGTATACCCACTGTGTCCCTCATAGTCATGCAGAGTGCTTATATCAGTAGGGGACCAGCTTGTTTACAGGTATACAGCAAGGCTGCAATTAAGGAAGAAGATTCAAATGAGGTGGGAGAAACTAAATTCTGGTATCAATACCCATTTGTGCACATGAGTAGTCTATAAGATATGAGTTGCCATCTTAAACTTCAATAAGTTTATACCTATCTTAATAGAAAATAAATGTTTTACATATCCTGAACGTTCACATATAACATAAGCATGCTATTATTCGTTATGAAGTCCTTGTGATATTTTTGTTAAACTATCTCTTTTCCATAGAGTATATTGGAAGGAAACCAATAGGTTTAAGATTTTCAGTGCAATGTAATGTTGAGAGAATAAATACAGGAAAACTGAAATCTACATGTAAATTCTAAACATAAAGTTTATAAAAGATTCTGAGTTATTATCAAAATTACTGTGCAATCTTGTGCTATCCTAAACTTAATATTTAGACTGGATTTACATGCTACAATAGTCTCTGTATTTGTTTGCTGGGGCTGCCATACCAAAGCACCACAGACTGGGTGGCTTAAATTGCAGAATTTTATTGTCTCACAATTCTGGAGGCAGATTCGAGTTAGCAGGTTTGGTTTCTCCTGAGGCCTCGTGGCTTGCAGTTGGTCATCTCCCTGTATCTTCACTTCATCATCCCTCTGTCCATATCTATGTCCTGATCTCCTCTTCTTTTAATAACACTAGTCATATTGGATTAAGACCTATCCTAATGATCTCAGTTAACTTAATAATCTCTTTAAAACCTTGTCTCCAAATACAGTCAGATTCTGAGGAACTGGAGGTTAGGATGTCAGTATATGAATTTGTGGGGACATAATTTAGACCATAACACTATCTGATGAGATTACAGTATTTGGAACATTACTTGAATCGAAAGATTTGATTGAGGGCACCACAATTTCCAATGGATTTCATAATAAAAATAATTTTTAAATGACTGATGAACTTAATATATCTTTGAACTCTCCCAGAATCCTATTTAAAACTTCAAATTTGTTTTCTTTGTTATTTTATATATAGTAGTTATCTTCTAACATACTATGGATTATACTTATTTTGCTTATGATTCATCTTCACATAATATAAGGTCTATGCGGGCAAAAATTATTGTGCATTTTTTTTCACTTTTGTATCCCTAGCAAAGTGCCTACACAGAGTAGATACACAATACATACTAGTATATATTGAATAAATGAAATTTTTATCAATAATTTCTCATCATGAGATGAAAAATATATGTAGAGCCTTAGAAATTGAAAGAACCATGGCGGCCATCTAGTTCAGCCTTTCCTCTTCCTGATCTCAATATTCTGAGCTGCTTACCCACTTTCATGGAAGGGCAGGATCTCCATTTTATAGAAAAGGAAACAGAAAGTCAGAGAAGCTTAGTGACAGGACCAAGCTCCCAAAGCTAAAGAGTGAAAAGGTCAGGAGTTGAGCACTAGTCAATCTCCCTTCTGCTGCAGATCCCTGGCATTCCAGGTGCTTTCCTATCTCTTTTAGGCGTTTATTCCTGTTTGTCAGATACTTTCATATATTCCTCTTGTAACCACTTGTAACCATTGGTTTTCATTCTATTCCTTGGGCAATAGCCTGAGTCCCATCCTACCTCTTAACTAATCTCCACTTATTGGAAACAGTTAGGATGCCCTATTTGTGACTTTTTCAGCCAAAACACAATCTGTTCTTTCCACAAGTTCTTATATTGTGTAGTTTACAAAGATTTCAGCACCTTTGATTCTTTTCCTGGACATATTCTTGTTTGCCAAGTCCCTTGTATTGTGGGAGTTATGCCACAACCAAACCCAGGGTTCCAATAATGTTCCCACATCAGAAAGTATAATGGGATACATACTTGATGCAAATATTATCTTTGGAGTATGCCCTGGGGTTGTAATAACGTTTTTTTAAAGGAACTTTCTGACATTGATAAACTTCAGTATGTCTCCATAATCTTATGATGATAATAATGAATAATCTGTCATTCATCACTTTTGACAAAGATTTGTTTTCTCATCTGTGAATTCTACCAAGGCCCATATACCTATCTGCCTCATATCTAAAAGGATAAAGCTAGATTCTTTTTCTAGTCACTTTCTAAAATTCAGGTATATCTGTTTATAGTATGTGACTGACTTAATAATACCTATCAACCCGAAAGGGGAAAAAAGAAAAGTTAGTTATTTTGGTCAAAATTCTCTTGAGTTATTACAAACTGGCTCTTAAAAGATTTTCTGCTTTCCTTTTATAGTGTTCACACAGTGCTCTCCTATGCAGACATTTGTTCTAAGTCAATGTTACTTGTTTTCATTTATCAATGATTAGACTTTGAATTCTTGAAAAGTCTATACTTCTATTTAGTCAAATTAACACTAATTCTTTTTGGAAATATGTGGAATAAAAACAATACCTATGTATATTAATATCAGGATCCTGAACATAATTTCTAGGTGGTAGCTGCTTTTATTGTAAAGAAAACATGGATTTTAAAAAATTTATGTTAGATTGATGATATTTTAGTTGCAAATTCCCAAAAACATACTTCTATAATATTTCTAAAGACTCTATTTTTGTCAATCAAGAAGAAAATTGTGGCTTTTTATAGATATGAATGGAGAATTGAAACAAAACAACTTTTTTCTTTATTATTGTAAGAAATGCAATATATTTTATAGCAAATTTTGAGTCATATACTGCAAAATATAAACATGCCACAAATGTTGAAAACCATTTAGAGTAATTTCAACATGTGCTGTCTCTATTTGCTAACTTTCCACGTTGGGTATTGGATATTAATATGTGGGTAGCAGGATTTTGGAAAAATTTCCCCAGTGGCTTCACCTGTGTTTAAAATACTTCATGAATATTTTGTGAATATTTGAATGAAGTAAAGGCAACATTTAGTTTAGATTTTTATCGTTTTCCTAATAAGCAGGTCATTCTTTTGGAATTTCCCTCTTCCCTTCCTCCTTCGTGTTCTGGAATGTCTCTTAACATATTCACAGCTGTGAAGATTAAAGCTGAATTTGCTAGCTAAATCTGTTTGTGAAAAATGAACCAACAAAAGGAAAATCTTAGGAAGAAAATACCAAGCAGCAGATATTGATTATAACCTTTTAGTTCATATATGTTGTACATATTTTTCTACATCAGTGAGCCAAAAAGACTTATAGCAATGATATTTTAACTTCACAGTTCTTATGGCATTCTTAAAAATTCTATATTGTTTTCTGTTAAACAAGCATATGAGCATAAAATAAAATAAAAGGATAACTAAGAAATATATTTGACATTAAGTATCTTACTGACTTTTTTCTTTTTTCTTTGTAAATCTGCTATTTGTTTTATTAATTTGCCAGCACTGACCAGCCCGTCAAAAGCTGACTCTCTTTTTTCTTTTTTCTTGAATTGATTGGGATGACATTGGTTAGTAAAATTACGTACAATTCTATATTGTATTGTGTGTTAACTACCCCAAATCAAGTCTCCTTTCATCACCACTTACCCCTCCTTTACCCTTTTATTTCTTCCTCTATCTCCCTTTCCAAACTCTGCTAATCACCATACTGTTGTCTTTGCTTATGAGTTTTTTTGGGGTGTTTTGCTTAATCCTTTCACCTTTTTCAAACCCAGCCCCCCAATGGCCCTTCCTCTGATTGCTGTCAGTCTGTTCTCTGTATCTATGAGTTTGCTTCTATTTTGTTTGTTAGTTTATTTTGTTCATTAGATTACAACTATGAGTGAAATCATATAGTCCTTGTCTTTCTCTGACTGGCTTATTTCAATTAGCATTATGTTCTCCAGATGCTTCCATGCTGTCACAAAAGGTAAGATTTCCTTTTTTTTATGGCCGAGTAGTATTCCATGTGTAAAAGTACCACAGCTTTTGTATGCACTCATCTACTGATAGACACTTGGGCTGATGAGCTGACTCCCTTAAGACTTTATGTAACTGATCATTAGTTAAAGTAGAAGAAAAATTCAAAGGACTCCTATAAGGAAAGGTTTTATAAAAAGCCTGGAGTTTTTAAGAGTTTTATTTTCAGGTCATTTTTCTTCTGAAGAGCTTTATATATTTGAGGAGGTATATACAACTAACTAGAATGATAATAGTAATAATGATAATGACAGCACATATATGTATGGTACTTTTTAATTGCTAAGCATTTTTACATACTTAATATCAATCATCTCTGAATTTTGCAATTCCTATGATTTATCTCTTAGGCTTGACAACCTTGAAACAATAGTACTCTAAGTTTGCGGTGGGCATATTGAGCTGCCAGATGATCTGGTAACTTCTCCCAGGTCATATAAGTGGGGAAAAACTAAAGCTCATATTTCTCAGTGCCCCAACACTCTTTAATAGAACTTGCCAGGGTCCATACAATCAAGGCAATGAGGCCACTGTTAAATTAGACATATAATATAGAAAGGATTAAAAAGAGAACATTATCAGTAGCCTATATCAAAGATCAAATTATTAGAAAGTAAAAAAGAATAAGTTTGAGGGATCAGAAGACAGGTATATTTTTATGAAAGGAAGGTATCAGTAATTTGGTGCAAGAAAGACTAGTCTTGCTTGGGTCCTGGAAAAACTGCCTGTGGCAAACGCAGATGTTATACGTAGGTGATTCCAGAATCATCATTTAATAAGGTGTCTACTTAGTTGGACTAGAGGTAAACTTTAATTACTTGTAAGATTGATTAATATTGTGCTTATGAATTAGTGCATTATGTTTGTTGATGTTCTAGTAACAAGTGGATGGCTTTCTATTTTTGCTAATTCTTTCTACTTCCACTCACAAATAGTAAGGGGTTCAGACCTAGTTTGTCTAAAGTTGGAATTTCCCACTCGTACCACCTTTTCCCCATAGCCCATACATATGAACTTTAAAAAGTGCAATTTGGGGTTCTAATACTCATTGGATAACAACTCTAATTGGAAACCGTGAAGGTAAAGAAACCTTGATGTGCTTATTTCCACATACTACTAGCACACAAATTCAGAAAAGAGTTTTTTGACAGGAAGGATATTGTTCCTAAATGAATTTCTTGTGACTGGAAAGAATTAGGTGAATTGGTTTTTATTGATTTTTAAAATTTTTAATTTATCCAATGAAGTGCATAGGTCAGCAAAGTTTCACCTGTATTCCTTTTCCCTTTTACATTGTTAGTTTACAGTACAGTGAATTCCTTGTGGAAAAGAATCCCTGGAGAAATTAATGTTTTGCTCAGCTGATGTGGCTCAGTTGGTTGTACCTCGGCCCATGCACCAAGAGGTCGCTGCGTAGATTCCTGGTCAGGGCATATCCCAGGGTTGTTGGCTGAATCCCTGATGGGGGTGAAGGAGGCAGCTGATCAATATTGCTTTCTGATTGATGTTTCTATCTCTCCCTCTCCCTTCCTCTCTTTTACTTCTCTACCCTAGAAATCTGTATACTAATTTCAAGCCAAATAGCATGTGTCCCCTTGGAGATTTATTCCTTTTATTATACTTTTTCTTTCCCAGATCTTTACCTCTTCTAAGTCATACTGAAAAAGATGCATACATTTAAAAGACATAAAACAGAAGATTATCACTTAGATTTGACAAAAAGCATAAAAAGAATTGTACCCACAGGTTTCCCACGTAAGACTGGGTATGAACTTTAAAGGGACTTCAAACTATTTCTTTAAGTATGACTTTTGATAACCCTACTTTCTACTTCGCTTCTTACTAATATTGTTTCTCACTATACATAACCCTCCTCTTATTAAAATTTTGACTATTTCATCACCCTTACATTTTAAGTGTTTCCAATAAAACATCTTTGATATTTTTTCATACCCTCATATAATTTTATGGTACGTATATTGTTGCACATATTTTAGAGTATTTATAATTCTTTGTAAATTGCCTTAAATAGCTGGTCAAAGGAAGCAATGATGAATGAATAGGTTAATGAACAGTTGCAATTTTCTCATATTATACTAGTATATCCAGACACACAGGAAAACTAGACACACAGGTAGCATCTATGGAATTAAGATAAAACATTTTAATTAGCACTCTTGCAAAGTGAAAAAGAAACTAAGTTAATGTTCATTATCATCTCATCAAATACAAGTAATAAATTATGGTGATTTTTGTCTCTCAAAAGATAGGGCTGACAAATTCTGGCAGCGAATTGCAGCTGTGAATTTTCTTCTAGAAATAATACACATTTTGCTCCACCCTAAAGAATTTTACTCTTTCTTTTTCCTTCTAGTATGTGGAATTTTGCTAGGCTTTTATGATTCAGATTTCAGATGCCAATAAAACTGCTTAAAACCAAGTGCTATAATAGGCAAATTATCTAACCAAATTTTGGGATCTAGTGGGATTTTTCCTTTTGACATTTTTGATCTGTTGATTTCCAACACATTGATGATGGAAATATTTGCTCAAACTGGTATAAATATTAAATAAAAAACACCTGTGAATTTTTAAAATGTAACTTCTAAATGTAACATTTACATAGAGAAAAGTGACTTGAGATTATTAAGTATGATATAAATGCTAGATCACTGATTGTAGTTGTTCTAATTAATCATCTCTTTACATAATTTTACTGTTTCCCATTACTAAAATGATGACAGTATTTCTTGGGATTAGTTAAATTCTGCAATTTATTTTTAAGACAATTGGAAGAAAAATGTGCATTGATATAGAACAAGGACAGTGAGTTTCTAAGCAAATAATACCCAAGAAGATGGGGATAGCACACTATTAATGTCTTGAACTCATTATGGAAAACAGTATGAAGTTTCCTCAAAAAATTAAATATGGAACTGACATCTGACCCAATGATCTCACTTCTAGGAATATATCCTAAGAAACCCAAAACACCAATCAGAAGGATTGTATGCACAACTATGTTCATAACAGCACAATTTACAATAGCTAAGATCTGGAAATAGCCCAAGTGCCCATCAGTAGATGAGTGAATAAAAAAGCTGTGGTATATTTGCACCATGGAATACTATGCAGTTGTGAAAAAGAAGGATCTCTTACCCTTTGTGACAGCATGGAGGGACCTGGAGAGTATTTTGCTAAGTGAAATAAGCCAGTAAGAGAAAGACAGGTATTACATGATCTCACTCATATGTGAAATCTAATGAACAAAATAAACTGATGAACAAAATAGATTCAGAGACATAGAAGCATGGAACAGACTGAGGAATCTCAGAGGGAAGGCAGGGGTGGGTGGGTGGGTGGGTGGGAAGCGATCAACCGAAGAACTTGTATGCATATATGCATAACCCATGGACACAGAAAATAGGTTTGTGAAGGCCTGGGGTCGGGGGGCAGGTATGGGCTAGAAGGAGCCAATGGAGGAAAAGGGAACATATGTAATATTTTCAACAATAAAGATAAAAAAAAAGCACATTTAATTGTATTAAGCAAAAGAATATGAAACATTTTCAAGATTGATAAAATTGATATAGGAAGTCATAGCTATAATTTCTTATTCATTAAATTAATTGCAAATATGTCTGAAAAATTCAGTCCTTACAGATTTAAATAAATATTTGACTGCATATTTGAATTACTCCTCCACTTGAAAGAAGAAAAATAAATAAAAGCGCATAAATGCAATGTCATGAATAAATGAAAATTGTCGGAAATTCATGAGGAAATGATTCTATCCAATCTTATCACTTTCGATCTTAATGGGTGTTACATTTCCACTATATAACTTCTAATCCAACTGTGCAACACACCAAATTTTTGCCTCTTTTTGTAAGAGTCTGTTCTGGGAGGCTAATTCTGCAGAATGAAGTTAGTTCATAACCTTCAGTTCAACAACACTCCATAACATTTTGGAAAACCTCCTTATTCCCTGTTGATTTGTTTCCTGCTAGAAATGTTTTCTATTTCTGAGACTGGTGACTTTTTCTTACAGCTGTTGACATAAAAGGAAAGCACAGAAACTTAGTAAGTCATCTTTTGTACATTGGAAATTCAAGCGTAACATATTCATTTTATCTGTGGCTTTTCAGTCTTTGCTCAGCCATGATGTGCAAATGTCAAATAAACAGTTGACTTTTGATGTGTTTTCACACAGTCAGTAAAAGAGACTGTAACAAGGCAAACTTTGTCTTTACACATTGCTGTGGCTGGGTTTCAAAATCAATAACTAACTTTTATGTGTGCATTTCAGTTTATAAAATGCTTTTATATTATTCCAACAATCCTATAAGTATTGTTGTTATTCTCATTTTAAAGATGTGAAAAGAAGCTCAGAGAAAATAACTTGCTCCAAATTACACAGAACTAGGACTTCTTTTGGTTCATTCTGAATATCCTTTAAACTTTTAGCAAATATATGGCAGTGTATCTGGCAAAATCATCAACCCAATTATTGTACTTATGTTTGATGTGAGTCCACAGACTTGCATGATATGGATTCTGTGATTATCAACAGCAGGATATTGTACCAATAATATAATAAAGTATAAAATAGAATTATCATCATGAGTCATATTCATCTCAAGATATGTAGCACCTAGCACAGTGCCAAGAGGAAGAGGTGCTCAATTAATGCTCGTTGGATTGACCTGAAGGAGGAAAAATCACTCCAAATATTTTATGTGTTTTTGTGTGGGGTTTTTTTGCTTGTTTTTTCATTCATTGGACACATTTTCCAAAGACTGTTTTCTGACTAGAATATAATGGCTGTTGTCCTAAACATAACATTACAAAGCTTTTAATTGTACCTAAAAGCTGCAGTTCATATGTTTTGGATACCTCCCAGTTCTCTGGAGCCTCTGGCTTAGGCTGAGGGTTATAGGATGATGTGGGTCTGAATGATTTCCATTTTGTGACCTATAATTTCTTTAAAAATTTCTCCTTTCATCTAATTAAATAACATTATGATCTTTGTGGCTATATGGCAGTTTAACTGTAAATAGGGAATTGTGCTCAGGCTGACCTTGGAAATCAGGAGGTCCTAGTACCTCTAAGACCTGTCCTTTTACTAGTAAAACAGGCTCAGAAAGCACCCCCTCAGGCAGAATACCCTCGCAGTTATTATTTTGAAATCTTATAGAAAATAATATGCTTCATATCTTCAACCTCTTTACCTATTGCTGGCTTCTTTTTCTGTCCTCTGTGGAAACTTAATACTTCCCCAGATATTTTTTATCACTTGTGCCTTTATGCAAATACTGATTATTTTCTCAGATCAGTTCTAAGAGGCAATGTTGTGTTTATTTTAGTTTTCCTCTGCAACTTTCTGACAATTCACTTTCAAATCTGAATAAAAATTCCTCTTCTTCTGAGGTTCAGATGATCTGATACCATGTAAATTTCCTGATCACATTTCTCAGTCATTGAGGACTTTGACATTTGGTACAGGCTATCTTCAGAATGTCTTTTTATTCTATTCTTCAAAGTTTCTGCCCAATATCTTCCACCTATGGACACAATTTGAACCTTATTAGACTGAGTTCTGTTTATCTCTAGACTCAATCTCAGTGTATCAGTCTCTACTAATAATACCTTTTTTTTTTGGTTTTCTCACTCCCTTAGTTCCACCACTTCCCACTTTTAACTTCCCCAAAGAGCTCCAGGTCTAGCATCGCCTCTTTCTGGCTGCCCTATCTGACTGAGATCTCAATGTTGCACACATCAATGCCTTGCCCAGTTAGCCTTCTACAGCTGCTAATTTCCAGCCTGGGGTCCATTCAACCTATTCACACTCTATATTTCAACAAATAGGCAGACAAAAAAATCATAGAATTATGGAGATTGTTGCAATGCAGTAGCAATGCCCTCTAATTTTATTTCTCTATGCACCTTGCCAGTCCATTCACCTGCTCTAAATCAGCTTCTAATCTCGTTTCCCATACCAGCTATCCCAAAACTATTTCTGGCTCTCTACTTCTCAAAATAAATCAACACAAACAAAACCAAACAAACAAAGAAAACTTGGGCCCTCGAGTGTGAAGCATCTTAATATCCTATAAGCCTATACCCATGTGTATCAGCATCTCTTCTCCTTTATTTTTCATCCAGTCTCAGAGGAAGAAGTTTGAATTGTATTGTTTCAAGATTGTTCTGAGAAAATCTTTTTATTTATCTAACATCTCCTTTTTCTGCTGTATTTTCAACCCATCCTTTTTAAATTTCCTGTAAGCTATGAGCATTCTCAAACATCTCCCAGTAGCAAACAAATACATGAGTCATTTCATATTTCACCATTAGTGAGACAGGCCTCTGTCCCTCTCATGTCCTTTACGCCAAAATCCTGGAGAAATCCATCTTTCTTCCCACTCACCAATTCTTTAATCCATTTCAAAAGTGAATTTTAATTTCTTATGTTCAAGTCCAATGAACTACTGCTAGCCTTCAATTTTTTTAATCTTTTGGTGAAAATTGGTTCCAACAAGGAGGCTGCTCCAAATAGCTTAATTAAGGAGCCAAACATTATGGAGCTATTTCCTCTCAACACCATTCAAAGAAACTGAGACTATATTACATACAACTCTGTAATTCAAAAGGCTGGTGGGATTAAATATTCCGATTTCCCCTAGGCCAATGGTCAGCAAACTCATTAGTCAACAGAGCCAAATATCAACAGTACAACGATTGAAATTTCTTTTGAGAGCCAAATTTTTTAAGCTTAAACTTCTTTTAACTCCACTTTTTCAAAATAGACTCGCCCAGGCCATGGTATTTTGTGGAAGAGCCACATTCAAGGGGCCAAAGAGCCACATGTGGCTCGTGAGCCGCAGTTTGCCAACCATGGCCCTAGACTATGTGAAAATAGATCCAGAACAGCAGGGACATGACCGTAAATTAACAGTAGTGACTTGCCGAGTCAGTCTGTTTCTTCATCACCACCACACAACTCTCACCAAGCTCCTCTCTGTGAGCTTGCTGGAAAGAAGGGATGTGCGTGCCTGCATCCTTTAAATGGAAAGGATTTGTTCTATGATAGGGCACAAGTGAAATTTCTATGTTCAGCTTCAGCAGATTTACTTAGCATGGATTTCTGTGTAATTTTTCTCCTTCTTCTCCCTTCAACATTTATTGCACTGCTCTTATTCTTGAATCTCCTGCTTCTTTTGTTTTCTGAGACACAAGTCTCTTCTGATTATCTAGCTCTCATTTGTCCTCTTTGCTAGCTCTTCCCCTCTGTCTGCCTCTAAAATGTTGGTGTTTCTCAATAGTACTTCTTGTCTCTCTCCTCTAATCTTGAAAACAAATTCTCTCTCAGTAATGTCATTCACACCCATTACTTCTTCTGACTTTAAGTCCAGTTCTCTCTTCTGGATCTCTCACTGAGGATTAGAATTATACACACCAAACCAACCCAAACCAAACCAAAACACCACCCCTACCGCAAAGAGGAAAGCAACATTGAACCTATTCACTGGATTCCCTATTGGCATTTTAGTCTTAAAATATCAAAGCTGACAATCTTAAACTTACCTTATTTTTCCTTAATTCAAAACCCTAGCCATCACTCACTCAGGCTATTTTAAAATTATCTTTATTCCCTTACTCTTATACTCCATAAAGCCATGTATTAGAACTAAGAAGATTTTTTTTAAATAAAAATCTGATCATGTTATTGTTTCTAATAGTATAACGTTCAAATTAGTTGCTGGTTTGACAAACATAATTCTCAATTATCTAACCCATTTATCTCTCTACCTTGTATCTTGCCCCTCCAGTCATTGTAAATTACTTGCCATCTTTGGAATCACAGATGTTAGTTTCAAAATTTTATGCCTAGATTTTCTATATTCCTGCCTAATGGAAAACTTTCTTAGCCTCCTTTTCACTTCTTGAATCACCAGGAAACCTCTATATATCAGTGTTAAGCCTTCCAGATCTTTTCCTGACACCCTTGGAAGTTTTCGTTGGGTCCCAATTGCTGCTACATTCTGTGCCCATCTCAATCTGGTGTGCTATGTTTTAAGGAATTTTGTTATTAATCCATCTATATCAGTCTATTAGATTCTAAACCCCTGAGATTAGAAACTGGTCTTATTTATTTTTACCCCAGAGCATAATTATGCAGACAAAGGAATGAATGAATGAATAAATAATGTAACTGTGGGTCTCTGGAAATAAAAATCTGTTACTTTTCTGTTTGCTGCTGCTCTAACACATTGTTTTATTTCATGTTAAAGTTGCTCTCTGACTGTTGTGTCCAAGTACAAACAAGTTCAATAGGATAGACTTTCAGGCAGAACTGGAAAGAAACCAATAATTCCATAGTACCCAGCATAGATGCAGAAACTGTCTTTCAGGTTTTTATTTTAATTGATTGATCAATCAATCAAGAATTCAATCAATAGTTATCTAATCATTGTGCCTAAAGCTATAGGGAATACAAAGAAATATATTGGGTATAATTTCTTTTCCTTTTGCTTTTTTAATCCTCACCTGATGCTTCATTGATTTTGAAGAGAGAGGACGAGAAAGAGAGAGAGAAACATTGACTGGTTGTGTACCTCTTGTACACACCCTGATCAGTAATGGAACCCACAACGCTTTTGGTTAAGGGACAGTGCTCCAAACAATGGCAGGGCAATATTGGGTATAATTTCTATTCTCAAAGTGTATTATCTAATCATATGAATTAAGAAATTCACTAGAAATCAGTTGGATTCAAATTCACTATAAAAATAATATAAGTTGTAATAAGAACTGTGTTTACTTATTTCTTTCAATGTGTCTAGTTACTTTGATAAGTGTTCTCATATATGATATATAAATTTAGCAACAAATAAAAAATTATGTTTTGTTAATGAGTAAATTAATTAAAGGTTAATTATACTTGCTCAAGGCAAAACTTATAAATGGTCCAGTGATCATTCAAACCCAGGCATCTAGTTCTCAAGTTCTCTATAACCCAATCCCATCTATGTCTAAAGGTAAAAATGAAGTATTAAGACAAATATTACCAGCAAACACTTGAAGTAGGCTTAAAGGCATAATAACAAATTCTTGAAGGAAGTGAAACTTGAGAGAAATCTTAAATGTTGGGAAGGTTTTCTGTGTACTATGAGAAGGGTAGAACACACCAGGTGAGAAAGAGACATGAGGAAGTCTTGAAGTTGAGAATAGCTAGCTTTATTGCAAGGGCCATAGAAACCCCTAAGGTTGTAGCAGCTGATTTGTTATGAGTTGTAGAAATAATGATAGATTGTGGATCCAGAATGCTGGGTTAAGGGCACTAGAGATCACTTGACACCTCTAAATTTGTGTTATTAATTTTGGAATGTTTGAAGGAATAACCTTATGGCTACTTCATATAGTTAAAATTGAATGGAGAACAATTATAGAGATGACAAGGACACCAGTCAAGAGTTTTTACAATCCTTAAGTATAATGATGAATTTCTGAACTCAGACTAGCATGGATAACAAGGACGAACAGCATGGCTTTTCTGTAACATTTTCCCCTATGTAACTATTTTCACTCACCTGAGGAATAATTTATGTATCATAAAATTCACCCATGTCAAGTATATAATTCAATGACTTTTTATAAATATGAGTTGTTCAGCCATCATCATAATCCAGTTCTAGGACATTGGCATCACCCCAATAAGATTCCTCATGCCCCCATTTACAGTTAATCTCCATTTCCACTCCCTGTCCTAGGAAACCACTATTCTACTTTCTGTCTCTCTAGATTTGCCTATTCTGGACATTTCATATAAATGGAATTATGCAGCATGTGGTCTTTTGTGTTTGGCCTCTTTCACTTAACATAATGTTTTTGAGGTTCATCCATGTTGTAATATGCTTACTAGCTCATTCTCTTTTATTGATGAATTGTAATATTCTGGTGCTGGGTACACCACATTTTGTTTAATAGTTCATGAGTTGATGGATATTTGGGTTGTTTCCAATACTGGACCGTTATGAAAAATGCTGCTATGAAGATTCACATTCAAATCTTTCTGTGGATATATGTTTTTATTTCTTGTGGGACATTCCTAGTAGTAAAATTGTTGGGTTTTATGGTAAGTTTATATTTATCTTTTAAAATTTCTCCTTTGCAATTTTAAGGGTACAAAATTAAAGATGTGAAACAGAGAATTACCATATGGCCCAGCAATTCCACTCATAGGTATATAACCAAAATAATTGAAAACAGGTGCTAAGGGAATAGCCAAAATGTGGAACCAACCCAATGTCCATCAACTAATGAATGGAAAAACAAAATATTCTACATCTATACAATGGAATATTGTTAAGCTATTTAAAAAAGTGAGGTTCTTATGCATGCTACAATATGGAAGAACATTGAAAATATTATGCTAAGTGAGAGAAGCCAGACGCAAAAGGTTACAAATTATATGATTCCATTTATATTAAATTTCCAGAACAAGCACATTCATAAAGACAGAAAGCAGATTAGGGATTGCCAGGGCCTGAGAGAATGGGAGAATGGGGAGTCATTGCTTAAAGGGTTTGGGGTTTTCTTTTAAGAATATGAAAATTTTCTGTAATGACATAGTGAGGATGATTGCACAACATGATAAAAGTACTTAATGTCACTGATTTGTACACTTCAAAATGGTTAAAATAGTAAACACTATATGTATTTTATCACAATAAAAAATTAAAGCTCTGATATCCCACAAACTAAAAATTCTAAAATACAAAGAATAGAGCAGATAGATTTGCTCTGGGAGATTCAGAATGGTTAGTGGAATAATCGCCTCATAGAGTTAATTAACCATTCTCATTATCATCATAGCTCACTAATTCAGTGTCTACTCTGTTCATACATTGGCCTAAGGGCATTGCAGACACTATCTCTAATTTGCATTGTAGTCCAGCTAGGTAGGTATTATCTCTAATTTTCAAGATTAGGAAATAAAAGTTTTAAGAAGTTAATATGTCTATAGTCAAATAATTAGTAGGAGCTGGAACTGGGAGTCAAGAGACATTCTCTTTTACTCTAGGCCTATGGATTTTATACTATACTAGAGGCCCAGTGCATGAAATTCCTGCACGGGGGTGTGTGTCCCTCAGCACAGCCTGCACCCTCTCCAATCTGAGATCCCTCTCACAATCCAGGACTGCTGGCTCCCAACTGCTCACCTGCCTGCCTTCCTGATGGCCCCTAACCACTTCTGCCTGCCAGCCTGATCACCCCTAACTACTCCCCTGCCAGCCTGATTGATGCCTAACTGCTCCCCTGCCAGCCTGTTTGCCCCCAACTGCCCTCCCCTGCTGGCCATCTTGTGGTGGCCATCTTGTGTCCACATGGGGGCAGCCATCTTTGACCACATGGGGGTAGCCATCTTGTGTGTTGGAGTGATGGTCAATTTGCATATTACTCTTTTATTAGATAGGATTTTGTTCTTCCAAAATTGTTTGCACATGTACTAGCTAGAAGGCACCACACACGAAAGAATAGTAAAACAAAGCATTATTATTGGAGAAGGCAGAAGTACCTGGAAAGGGTCTCTATGATTGCAAACCTCAGCATTTTTAGGAAATACACATTGTAGTTAATGCTAGTGGGCCCCTGGGTAAACTGGAACAATGACCATAATTTATCCCATATTGTGACATGACAGTTCCAAGCTCAGTATTTGCTTATTATAAGCTGATTCCAAATATTCTGGCTTGCTTCCAGGAAGAACACAGGGCTTGTAATTTCAATTACATGGCATTTCAAGTAGAACCATGTTCTAATAGTAGATGGAGGGATTAGAGTTGACTGCCAGGACAGCGACAAGGTTCAGAAAAGGATTATTATTTTTAGATCACTTTATGCACCAAGGGGACCAGCATACCCCTATGCTTGAAAATATTGCAAAGCTTAAATGACTTAATTCTTGCTTGCTAAGCCTAAATAGAAAAATGTAGGTTATGTGAAGTGGTTGTAGTCAGGGTTTCAATAAGAAGGTAAGATGCTGGTGCTCCACATTGTATTGACTGGTTGGGGGCTTGAATTACAATCACCCTCCTAAACTGTGGTTTAGGATTCATTTGACATAAAGATTTACTAAGAGTTGTTGGAAAAATATGCCATTACTTTGAAAAATACTTTATTATCCTAAAAGAAACAAGCAAAAAAAGATTTCCAAGCTTGATAGATGGAATCTATGGGTTAGAAAGAAAACATGAATTATTTTATTATGATATTCCTGAAATTATTAGTAAAACTTCTGTTGGATTGAAATTTTAAAAGCATAAATGTTTCATATCAGCCATTTCTTAAAATATTAATTATATTACAAAATATTTCTCAAAATCTCTTGTATAAATTCAGATGTGAATCCACAATGTCATGAACTTCCTTCAGACTACAAAATGAAAGGGTTACGGTTCTTCCTGTTTCTTTTTAATTGCAGTCCCAACTTCATATCCTCAAAGGATATGGAAAAGCCTAACAGCAACTCCATTCTCTAACTTCTAGGTTGAGGTCTTTTACTAGTAACCATTCCTCAACTTCTCCAGGTGAAAGGAAAGTAAGGACTCAGGATAAAGCACATATCTCTTTTTAACTTGTTAGAGAGTTCTTCCTTACTTTTTCTTTGTTTTCAGATTTTTAAAATTGATTTGTAGAGAGAGCAGAAGCGAGAAGGGAGAGAGAGAGAGAGAGAGAGAGAGAACAATATTAGAGGGAAACATCAATTGGCTGCTTCCTGAATGCCCCCTACGAGGGTCGAGCCCACAACCCAGGCATATTCCCTAACCAGGAGTATAGAACTGACAACCTTTTGGTGCTCCACCAATTGAGCCACACTGGTCAGCATGAGCTCTTCCTTATTTACAGTGATCAAAATGTGGTCCTTTTAATTTCCACAGATTGTTTCTGTTGATGTCTCATGAAATTCAATTTCCCTCCCTTTGAATTCTATGAATGAACAGCATCTTGAAACCTGTATAACTATTTCTCTGAGAATTACAGCTGTAAGTTTATTCCTTATCATCTGGACATTCTCTTCTTTGGACCAGATTGTTGGAAGTATCATTTTGGGTGGTGTGCTGGAGCTGGCTCACAGTAGCTCTCTGGGGCTGGGAGTGCCACCTTTTCCCAACTCTGTGTTCAGTGACATCACATTGGCATCCTGAAATCACTCTGTGAAAATATTTATACCACCGAAATCAGGAAATGCTGCCTAATAAGAGCTTTAATGTTTCCCTTTGGAGGGCTGGTTGTGTTTACCAGCACAGCACTGATATCAAGAATGCAGGTGAGAAATATAGAAAATGATGCTATGAAAACTGAGGGGTCACTGTTGGGGGGCATCACAAGCAAAGCTGACTTTGAATACACAACTGGAACTCCAGGGCCCACCTTGTATCCTCATAGAGACTCGCATAGAGTTGTGTATATAATGTGCGATTGGGATTTTTGTGATTTAATTAATGTGGAAAATGTTTTTTCCATTCTTATATAAACTGTCAGTGAGATGTCATACTCCATGGATTGGAGACACACTGGTTAGGTTGGAAGATGTTTTCTAGTTTTTACATATGGGCATGTTTAGACCAGCATTTCTCTTTAAGTAGCTCTTAAAGTGTGATTTGTTTGGGTTTTTTTTTGAATATCAGTAAACTCCCATAAATTTGTAGGTAGTTCTTTTTGAGAATAGTATGAATCCAATTTCCTGCCAATGCACTAGTGACTGTTGAGTTTTTAAAATAATAGGCATTGCCTGGGTGGCGTGGCTCAGTGGTTGAGCATCGATCTATGAACCAGGAAGTCACGGTTCGATTTCCGGTCAGGGTACATGATTCATATAGCTGTATATTTTTATATCATTTTGTTGTGGGCTTGATCACCATTGTGGGGAGTGCAGGAGGCAGCCAATCAATGATTCTCTCTCATCATTGATGTTTCTCTCTCTCCCTCTCCCTTCCTCTCTGAAATCAATATAATCAACAAAAATATATTTGAAAAGAAGTAAAATTATAGGCAGTAGCTTGTGAAGCTCTGTAATGCTGCACATTATTTTGTTCTTGAAGGAATGCTTAAAAGAAAATGACAAATAATATATTTTACGGTCATAGCCCTGGAGTATTGGAAACACGTGCTCTTAGAGCAAATGATCACTGTTTTATAAAAATGGAGCACTCTTGGATCATGTAAATGTGCTTGTGAACACTGAATATGAAATATAATATGGTATTATATTTATCATATGCATACTACTTTGTTAATCAACTGAGATTTATTTATTAACTTATTAATATGGCCCCTTCCACCACCCTCATTGCATAAAACCTCATAGAAGAAAATTGGACAGGGAAATCATTTTACTTCTAAAGACATTCTGGTTGTCTTAAGAAGATTATCCAAATGCACCAGGATGAAAACCATTAAGTAAACTGTATGATAACATGTATACATAATGTCACTTAGAGTTAGGAAAGCTTTCCATAGGTTGGATGAGTTAGATAAGATTGCAAGGGGGAATTGAACTTGACTTTTATGCCAAATAAGTCATTTTTGATCCTTTGCTTTACAACTTGACATAATATATCTTTCTATCTCTGCAAAGTAAACATAAAGAAGATAGAAAACTAAGGGTCTTGGATACATTTCAGATGACCCTCTTTAGAATTTTGAGGATGTATTTTACATAGGATTCAATAGGTCCTACAAATTATAACCTCAAAAACTTTATTTTTAGGAATGTGCTTTTTCACATGATAAAGAGGAATCTGATGTGTGAATAACACGCTCGACATTGTTGACACTGACTGGTAACTTTGATCTGTCATGCATGGCCCCTATGTGACATTTCTTGGTGTGTGTTCTGTTCCTGGCGAGAAACAGTCACTGCCAGTGGTGCCAAGCCCTTTCTGTGGCTGCTGGAGAGCAAGCCATGCCCTAGGCAGGAGCAGGAAGCTATGAGAATGAGCCTCCACAGTCTGTGCAGGTTCCCGTTTCTGTGGTTCATGGCTTGCACTTGGTTACCATGTTCTTTCAAGCAATTCCGTGTATTAACTTTAAAAAACCACTTTTTAAAAAATGCCAGGAATAATTTGGTTAAACAAAACAATATGAAAATATACAGCTACATGGATCATACTATGCTATGGGGTAAAAACAAACTAATAATTCATACTGTAAACTAATAACATATACTGTTGACCTTAGAAATGGAAAAGTATATCCTGAAAGTGTTACTTTTACATTTTTTTCTAGAATTATTTTAAATTGTTCTCAGTTCAAAATAGGTAAAAGAAGCCAAAACCTGCTACCAGGAGGAAAGTTGACAAGTATGTTCTTTCATGATTACTTTGTATTAAGGTGTAAAGTTTCTTTTCTATGTAAACAGGGCTTTTAAGAATCTGGAAAGGAATGTTAAACAACCAGATGAAGGTTGGAACCTTGAGGCCAAAGAAGACATTAAGTAAAGTTAACCCACCCAAATTACCCTGGGATTTGAATAACTCTAGTCTGGAAAAGAATACCTAAGGCTCTCTGGTCACAGAGAATTAATGTCTGAGTTAACTGAAGCTGTACTATTTGCATGGAGGAATGAGATTTTTAAGACGGCCGAAAGGCAAAGACAACTCTAATAGGCTCTACCAACTCTAACAGGCTACTTTTTAAGCTTTTAAGGTGATATGAATGTCATAGTCTACCAATCATGGAAAAAGTACACTTAGAAATGTTTACATAAAATGTGTACTGTTACATGAAAGCAGAGGCAGACAGATTTCTCAGGACAGCTATCCCCAGGGGGAGCTGCCAGCAGGCCTGCGTTTCCCATCAGACTGCTGATGTTCCTGCGTCAAGTCAAGTGCCCTGACACAGCGTGGGTGCCTGGCTGAAGAAATGAGGCATGTTGGGGACTCTATTTACTCTACATTTGTGGCCTGAAAAATATAGAAATACTTCAATGATATAGTTAATTATATAGAATTAATTCAATTAGGAACTAATTCATTCTATTTTGAAAAGCATAGTTCTAAATTTCTTGCCTACTTTTTCATGATAAATGTAGAAAATGTGCTGTTAGTTTTCTTCTTAAAATTATAATTGACATTAACTCATTTATTATTCATATACATTCATATCAATATCCCCAAATATTGCTAAGTACCTATGCTGGGTGATCTGCCAAATGTAAGTGTGCAGTGCTGAATGGGGGAAGCAGGGTGGTAGGGGAAAATTTTGATTTTAAACTGCATCTTTAAGGATGAAGAGATGTTACCTATGCTTAAGGGGGAAATTTTTATGAAGTAAGAACATTTAAATAACATCTCAGTTAAGTACTTTTTTTGGTTTTTGTTTGTCTTGTACATTTATCAGTATGTTCATTGGAAGGTTATTACAGAAGGTTAATCTAAACAGGACTAATGTGGGAGTGAATCTGCACACCACAACACTCCAGAAATTCGGTCCGTAAATAAATACTCTTCCAAATCTTGAATAACTTAAATGGTGTTGATTGATGTGATTTTAAACAGGACTAGCTTGTGTCTCTGAAAATCTGGAGTCTTCACATATGGATATTTATTCCTAGAGATGAAAGAGAAGCCTCATTTAGTTAAATACAGTTGACAGCAGGCTTCATAGATGATTTACACATAGGGTGATCAGATGCGTACCAAGAACACTATTCATGAACTGAAATAATTCCTCCTCCGTAACATTAAAAAAAAGAGGCATCTTAGCAATGCATTTGCATTTCATAGTCAAAATAATTGTTAGAGTGGAATTAAAGTTGATTTCATTTTAAAATCTTGCTGTGCAACTGATAAAAGACAAAACTTTTTCCTTATTGATTTATGATTTATTGTTGCATTTTTCTTGTAATCAAGATCCTTCAAGCCAACTTTTATAATGAAGATTAAACCCTGCAACTGTCACTAGGGAAGTTCTGTAACTTCTGCACATTATCTACTATTAGGCTACGGAGGTAGTGGGCAGAGGTATTTGTTAACCAACTCACTTTGACAAGTTTGCAAAGTTAAAAATAAAAATATTACTGCACTGAACATTATATTGAGTCTGTACAGAGTTTTTTCCCCAAAATTTTAAATTTACGCCAAGCCAAGTCTTATATCTGTTCTGAGAAATAAAGACAATGTACAATGGATAGAATGCGGACACTGGAGTTCTACAGCCAAGGTCAAATCTGGCTTTAGTGGTTTTTAGCTCTAAGATACTGGGCAATTAATATGGCCTCACTGAACGCAGCATTTTAATTCATAAGACCAGTGTTTGCAGTTGCAGGAAAGATGACATGAAATCATGCCTATGTTAATGCTAAAAATGGTAGCTAGCGAGCTTGTTCACAGTGGCTGCAGGTTGTCCTGGGTTCTTGGATTGATTGAGATAGTCCGAGAGAGTTCCATTCGATCAGCGAGCAAATATTTGCAGAATGTCTTGGGTGCCAAACACTCTGAGCCCCAGGAACTATGTGATGAGGCTCAGCCTTGGTCCTGCAGGGGTCTCCCATTTGCAGAGGTCACTCGGCAGGCCTAGGACGCATGCTGTGATGGCGATAGAGAGACACAGAGGCAAGCCTGCTCCTTTTCCTTTTTGGTTTTGTTTCTAAATTCTCTTCCATAAAACTAACTGGGCTCCCCTCTCCCCCACAAGGACTTTGTCGGGGATTTTTGTTGCTTATTTTTTTCTTTTGTCTGTTGGCTCAGTGGTTTTTATTAACCCCACTCATTGTATTGCCCAGTTCCCAACTAAACTGACACAGGATGGCTGTTTTACAAAGTTGAATTCAAGCCATATTCTTTAGTCAGCAGTTGGTTGACTTGGCTGGGACTTTGGGCCTAATATTCTCTCCAGAAACAAGTGCTATATGAACATATTTACAATAGTTCTGAGAAATCAGGGAGTATAGCATCATTATTAAGAACTATCTATCTTTAATTGAGTCTTTTCAAGTCTTGCTAACTTGATTCCAAATTCAGGCAGGAAGAGTTACAAGGGATCCTGGTGGCTCGCTGTCTATGTGGGAACTGGAGGGCCTTTCACCGCACTTGTTTTCAGCCCAAACAGCAATGATGGAGAGCACACATAACTAATTACTAAAATGCTGTGGCTCACCAGAAAAATCCATTATATGTTTTTTGCCAATCTGACAAAAAGTAGGTATAATTTTGATTCATTCACTGGATGGCTATTGTGTTGGCTGTTGTCATTTTTTTTTAATCATCAGTCTAAGGGAAAAGAGGTCAGTGCCCCTGACTATATAGTCAGGTATTGCGTGTTTTAAAAATTCTTGCAGCACACCAGTGAAAATTGCCAATGTAGTGCATACAAATTATTCTTAGGTTTACTTCCCTGTACTGTTCTTATAGACTCACCTATTGATATAGTGGATTCTATTGAATAGGTAGGCTTTCTTACCAAATGGTCATGACTTTCCTGAAAGGTTGGAAGTTGTTTTAAACTCATGAATAAAGGCTATTGGGCTTATATTTACCTTCCTGTGACTATTCTTAGTAACACTGGCACAGCTGTGACCTGGCTGTCATTCCATACAATAATGACACAATTATAATTAATTATTTTAGTATTAACTATTTGCACTTCTAAGAAGAGTGCCAGAGCTCTTGAAGGAAGCACTATTTAAAATTCTATATAGATGCCCATACATTCATATACACACATACCACTCTAACATATATTTGCATATGTATTTCTAAATTCACATTTTTTCACCCATTATATATACATCCATTTTACTTATGGGAGGAAAATATATTAAATTATCAGGCTAATTTAAAGTTAACGTCTATTAACCTTATAAGAAGATACTTTACCCTCATTTAGAAGAAAACAACCACAAGAGTATCTAGCCTTTCCTTTTCCAGAGGGAGTGAAAATTAGAAAAAATATAATTTTGAATTTTCACTTTTCCCCACACGTTTATTACCCTTATTGTCAGACGGACTTCAATAATGTGTATGCCAGAAGTGAGCGCTCCCCTAGCAGTAAACTCTTACAAGTCTCCTTGGCTGTAAAAGAATTATAGCACTTGGATAAGCACCTTACTCACATATATTGGGTCTGTTGAATATATAATACACGTGAAAATTAATTAGTAGTATCTGTACTTGACTTTCAGTGAAAAATGTAGTGACACTTACCTTTGGTTTTTCTGAATGCCTTTGGGTTGTCTGTTGCTACCGTCTGAATGTTTGTCCCCTCTAAACTTCATATGTTGAAATCCTTCATATCCAATGTAATGTGTTAGGAGATGAGGCCTTTGGAAGGTGATTAGGTCATGAGAGTGGAACCCTCATGAATGGGGCATGTGCCCTTCTAAAAGAGACCCAAGAGAGCACCCTTGCCCTTCTACCATGTAAGGGTACAACTAGAAGTCTGCAACTCAAAAGATGTCCCTCACCTGGCTGTGCTGTTACCCTAATCTCAGACTTCCAGCCTCAGAACTCTGAGATGTAAATATTTGCTTTTTGTTTGTTTTAATTTTATCTTTATGTTGAAAGTATTACAGGTTCCCCTCCTTTTCCCCCCATCGACCCCTTCCAGCCTGCATTTGCCTCCCACCCCAGGCCTTCACTACAATATTGTCTGTGCCCATGGGTTATGCATATATGCATATAAGTTCTTTGGTTAATCTTTTCCCACCCACCCACTCACCCTGCCTTCCCTCTGAGATTCAACAGTTTGTTCCATGCTTCTATGTCTCTGGATCTATTTTGTTCATCAGTTTATTTGTTTTTATAGCAGCCTGAATGGACTAAGATGCTTGAAAGTACATATTTGTTTTAAATCTGTTGAATTTTAAAATAATATTTTGAGAGAATTGACACATAAACTATTCTTAGAAAAATGATTTGGTATAGCATTAAAACAATATGCTATACTAACCTTCTAGGTTTAGTGCATTCATTCATTCATTCAACAAACACCTATTGAGCATCTCTATTGTAAAACACTCTGTGACGTACTGGGGATCTGGAAATGAAAGATTTACTTCTTGCCATTGAAGAGCTTACAGTGTGAGGGGAAGGGCAGTTGAATGAACAGATGTTTGTGAGAGCACAGAAATTATCTGACAGATATATACATAACATGCACATGGCAGGATGAGGCATCTAATGTAGTCTGCAGGGTGAAGGGTGATCAAAGACAGCTTCCAGGAGAAAGAAGATGGTCTCTGGGTTGATGGCTTAGTGAGTAACTGGGAAGGTTCACTAACACAGAGGGAGAGAAAAGTCTGCCTGGGAGCCAACATGTAGTTCAGCACAGCTGGAGAATTAGATGGAGAAAAGGGGTGGGTAGAGTGAAGGCTATGATGTTAGAGTTCTGGGACATAATCAAAGTAGGAACAATTTATTGAGTGCCTAGCACTGTAATTTATAGATATTATCCCTATTCTTTTGTTGAAAGCATTCTTATTCTTTTTATTCTTTCCACAACTGAAGAAAGAAAAACTTAGGAGCCTAAGTGACTTGACCCAGAGGCCACACGCCTAATCAGTAACACACAAAAAAGATTCAGACCCAATCTTGTCTCCAAAGTCAGTGCTCTTTCTATTGATTTGGGGGCTTGGCTTCCCAGGAGTGTTGAATGACATGTTTATATCCTGCAAGCCTTAATGAGACACTAACGACTTGCCCTTACTTCCTCTTCCTGGCAAAAATACACTAATTTATCTGGGCATGGAGTTTTCACAATATTATTAATTAAATTCTTATAACAACCTAATACAAGCTTTGATGATTAACAGTAATTTTTTTTTTCCTTTAGGTTACTTTCTATGTATTTGAATGGGTTCATTGTCAACAATACTAATTTACATTCAGGTTTTATATAAATAACTAGAGGCCCGGTGCATGGATTCATGCACCAGTGGGGTCCCTTGGCCTAGCCTGGGCCCTCTCGCAATCTGGGACCCCTTGGGAGATGTTGGATAGCTGGTTTCAGTCCCATCCCCCCAGGCCCAATCCAGACAGGAGGGAACCCGATCCTGTGCATTGAGTGTCTGTCCCCTGGTGGTCAATGCGCATCATAGCGACTGGTTGACCAGTCATTTGGTGGTTCAATCATTCAGTTGTTTGGTTGTTAGACTTTTATATATATAGATATGGGTTGAGCTGGCCCTGGATTAGCAAAACCAAAAAGTAGAAAATAGCAACATAATGTAATAAACAGACAACTGGATTAGGAGTTCATGCAGAGGCTTAAATCAACCTCTGTCAAAGTGTAAGCATTCAGTTTGATTAGAGTGGTTGATTTCATTATCTGTCTTCTAGAAAGTTCATAGACTTTAAGACCATAGGATTCAATACTCAAGTCTTCTTTGGTATTTTCTTCATCTGTAAAATGGAGATAATTACTTCACAGGAATTGTGTGAGCATCAAGTACAGTGGAACTGTGCTTGATCGACAGCAGCTACTAGATATAGGCCATTTTCCTTTCCTTTATCCAGACAATGCAGCCAAAAAACAAGACCACCAATGGAAGACTTTTCCACCTCCTGGTTCTGAATTAAATACAAAAGGGTTGTAATTATGGGAAGCAAAAGTCACTCTAATTCTACCCCCTAAATTCCAATCTGCCTCAGTTTACATGCCTAACTTTCAAACTTTAGGAAGAGACCACGTTTTCTAAAAGTAGGAAATGTAACACAAAAAAATTTCATCCTCAGTGATGAACTCCTTCCATAGCCCACTGTCTGTTCTTGCCCCCAAGACTTCAGGCAGCAACTCTTTCCTGAAACTAGCTGCTCCCACCCACATTTCATTACTGCTCTTGAACAATACCTCTTCATTTTGAGGGAAAATCTGTCTCCAGGAAACTTTCAGCTTAATGCCTTAATTTTGCTCTATGAAACAAGAACGCTAATTTCTCCTCCATCTTTGAAATCTTCAGTTAAATATCTCAATCACTCTCTCCTCTGTCCTTCTGATGAAAAATGAGCAACTTCTTTAATAATCCCTTATGTGACATGACCCTTATCTAGACCTCATTTTAATCACTACTTCTAACATATCAAACCTAGGCACAATACTTGAACCTGATCAGCAATGTACAATTCAACTACTAACAACCTAGAGGAGTTGATTGTACTTTCATTAACGATGTCTACTATTGGAATAGCTTTCTTTTCCCAGGAATTTCCACTGCACTGCTAGTGTACACTAAAGTTGTAGTTACCTAAAGTTTGCCTCTTTTTTTAAAATATGAACTGCTATGTAGCTATGTTTCTTTCATTCTATATTTATGTGATTTTTTAAATCATGGTAGAGTATTTTGCAATTAATTTCATTAGGTTAGTTTCAGGTTCTTGGAAAATGAGAAAATTTATGATTGTGCCTTTCTTTTTCTTTTCTTTTTTCTTCTTTGCCTTGTTTTATCTCTCTTGCTGTCAAAGCTCTTTCTTGACTACAGAAGTGACCAACATTTGCCTCCGTTCATCTCCTTGGCTGGGACACACTGTATGTGATTGTACAAGGAGGTCAGCCCTGAGTCTGGTGCACAGCCAAATGAGTCATTACAGAATCTCCCAATATTCAAAGGCAAAATTCTGGGTGGCAGGTGCCTTGATTAGCTTCATTTGTATTGTCTCTGGGCTTCAAAAATGCATTCTACGAGAGTAGAGAGAACTGTTTCCCAGGTTACTTGTTATCTTTAAAAATATTGAGGCTGCCTTTTCATGAATTGGCTTTAAGTTGATATGTTTAACTAACTGGCAGTGGCTGTAAAATGAGTTACATTTAATTTCTAACCTGCAATGTTGCTATGAGTTTGAGGCAAGGCTAAATAGTTTGGCTCTGAAGTTCATTGTCAAAAAGTATCCAGGATTTCAAATGTTTATCGCAATTAACATTGAGAGTATGTAAAATTAGGCTACACATGTTATAAGAATCCTTTTTTCTCTTGAAATTTTTGGCTTTTAGATTCCCAGACCTGGCAGGCAATCTTTTTGGCTCTTCTGCTTCTGATCCTAACTGTTTTCACAAAATGCAAACACATGCAAAAACATTGTAATAAACCTCAATGTTCAGTCATGTTCAGTAAGACTTCAAAAGATGTTTGCTTTGAACTTGGTTCTAAAGATGGGCATACCTTCATGAGAATGAAAGATATCTTCTTACTCTCTATGATGTGGTTTGGCCCCTTCCAGGGCCCTAAAGTAATCTTTGTTCTGTAAGGCACATTAAATTCACTTTTGGACTAAGAATTAACATAGAAATTTCCTCCTATAGAACATTTTGAGGCTCTAGTCTCCAAAGGGACAAGGATTTTAGACCACAAAGGAAAAACTACACTGCATCAAAGAGACTGGGAATGTCATCATGAGCTCTGTGTCCTGTCTTAGATTTAATGAAGCCTTTAGATTGTGGTTCGTGAGGTTAGTGGGTGTTGGGTGATATGTATAATCTCTGATATCACTGTGAAGTGTACAAAAATGTGAGATGAGGCTGAAGAGGTGTAGTATGCCCTGTAGTTAGCAGAAAATGATTGCAAAGATACCTTCTGTAAACAGGTCCTTCCACATCCTTCCCTACTTTGTTTCATTTCTAAGTTTTATCCAGCTTCTCTAATAAACGTACTGCAAAACACTCTGTCTGTCCTACAGAGAACCTTTGCCTTTGATCCCTCCTCAGATAGACCATTTTAGCTGATGGAATTGAAGGTCTCTTTTTGACAATTCCATTGGAGCTCCCTCCTTTATTGTTATTCTTATATTATATCATAGTTTGTTTTTGTTTATATTTTGGGGCCATTATAAAACTCAGAACAAACATAGTCAATTTTCTTTCTCTAATTCACTTTTGAATAATAGTTTCTGTGGATCTTAAATAGATCTAAAGTATGACTTCTTGCTACTAAAATCTCCCTGATTCGGTCATTTCTGTAATATTTAAAACTTTTACACAAAGTCTTTGTCTTTCTATGTTTCTCAGCATATTTCCAAAATTATGTCTTTGAAGCTGGCCTGTCAAGTCTGATTGAACATCAAAATATATTTCATGTTAGAGTTTGTTGGCAATGTGGACCTGTGTTGACTTCTTCCCTCAGGCCCTGCAAATGGTAACGGTAGGTCTGTGTGACTGACGATGTAGCAGCCAAGCAGGCAGCATGGCAAATGCTGTAACTGTTGAGAGTAATGTGAACATGTGGTGGGTTGAGTGGAGGCAATGCAAGCATGTGGGTTAGGGAAGTCTTCCTGGGACCAGTGGACTGAACTTAGACTTGCCAAGAGTAGAATTTTACCAAGTGACATCAACAAGATAGCATGCCATGCACAAAGCAATGGGTTGAGGAGGGAAGGAAGGACAGAAGGAAGGGTGAAAGGATGCAGAGATATAGAGCCCTTGACTGTGGGGGGACTTAGAATGTATTGAGCATGACTGGAGTATTGCAGAGGGCCATGAGTTGAAGGATAGATGGTCAGGAACAAAGTATTGTTAAGGATATAGTCTTTCTCCATTTCCTCAACAATAAATCTATCTTGACTTGTGTCATTCACCTCTTTGCAGTTTTGATGTTGCAGACTTTTTAAAGTTCCCTTTATCTCATCCTCAGTCAACCTTCCATTTACCTATGAATTTACTGCTGAAAACGTATTTGTATATGAAGCCATTCACCTGTCATTAAAAGTGCAATAATTTTTATTGAAAGAGTGACACAAAAATAAGAATAGATAAATTAAAAAGTGGCATCTGATTTTCCCACTTTCAGGTCCTCTTCCAAGCTATATTCTTAAAGAATTAAGCATATCTCTAACTTTCCTACCTTATAGAGTATACGGTTGGTTTCCTCTGTCTTTTATTCACTAAAATTCTGCTAGAACTAATACTAATAATTTCTATCCTAATTAATAATGATGACAGCCAGGAACTTAGTCTCATCTTCTGTGATCTAGAGACATTATTTTATTTAATCATCAGAAAGCCATGAGGCGCATGGTGTTGTAACCATTTACAAATGAGGAAATTGAGAATCAGAGCACTTGTGTAACTTGCCCAGTGCACACGAGCATAAGTGGCAGAACTAGGGTATGAATACATATTTGCTTGACTCTAATGCCTGTCTAGGACATCACCACCTTTTGCTACCTTCTGACCATCTATGGAGTTAAGGCCAAGTCTTACTCTTGTGCCCGGCCTATGTTAAGCAGAAAAAATACTGCACATAAACATAGGTAGTGAGTTTGGATGCAATAGTGGGAACTGCCTTTTCAAATTATCCTAGAGATAGGGAAAACTTCAGTGTTAGTAACTGTGATACTGTTAATAAGTTAAAGAACCCCTTATCTGCTCCTCTAAGTCACTTCACTTACTCATTTGGAAGTCACCTCTTTTTCTTGGAAAATTGATTCTACGTCTACACATTTCCCCCACGCAAGTCACAACTCTCCTAGTGACGCTGTTTATGGCATCAGCTGCCAAGTCTGTGACAGGCTAGATCATTTTAATTTATGCATTTTGTTGATTTGGTTTGAACCAGTTAAGAAATCAATAAAAAATAAAAAATTATCCCCTTTCAAATAAATGTGTTAAAGATTAAAAATATACTTTGGAATTTAAATGTGCTTCTGCATTGTACTGCCTATATTTATTTACAGTTACAAGTGAGCGAAAAAGAATTTTTCCTACAAAGTTTAAATTATTCTATGGCTCATTAAATAATGCAAAGGTTTCTCACACGTGACACTGGTCTGATTTATTGCTGAGTTAAAAACTCAGACACATATGTTGAAAGAAACAAACAGAAAATCATTTGTGTCCATGCATCTGTTGGAGAAATGTTTCCCTCAATATAGAAAAATCCCTAGTATTATTACTTATCTAAAAAAATCAATCATTTTTTTACATGAAGGAAGCGTGGGCTGTGAATAGGAGAAACAAAACGGTCCTGGTGTTGCATGAGCGTTGGTCATGCCAGGGTTCCTGTGTGCTACATCTGAGTCACAGTGCAGGAAGTTGGTCACCTTAGCCATTTAACCATTTTGCAAAGACACAGGCTAATTTAATTTTAAAAGAATACATTGTATATTTGATTTAAATGATGAAGCTGACATTCATATTTCACTGACCTTGGAGAGTGAAAGTATACAGGTACTTTACAAATTCCAAAGTGGCATCTATTGATTTTTTTAAAAGCTTAATGGAAGAGAATTTAAAGGCTTAATTATTTCAAATTATAAAAATCAGAATTGCCAACTGATTTTTATGAGGTCGGTGTTATAATTAGATTAGTTTAAGATTCAATCAGAAGGATAGGAGTGTCCTTTAACTACCTTTCTAGACATATAACTAGTAATTACTCTACATAGACTGAAAGATTGGGATCAATGAAGGATTAGATATGTGACCATGAAAATGTAGCCAACAAGAGATAGAGCATTATAAATTTCACTCTTATTGTTTAAGAGTTTCATTTGGACTTGACATTTATGCCTGTAACAATATAGCTGCCATTAGACATGGCTATCTGTTTACTTTTAAATCTCTTTTTATTACAAATAGAACACAAACATATAAAACTCACCCAAATCAAATGTTCGGCTTAATTATTTATTACAATAAGAATCCAGGTTAAAAAGTGTCTTCTGTGTGCCCTGTCCCCATCACAACCACTGCCTCTTCCCACAAATAACTAGTCTAACTTTTATAATAATCAATGACTTGCATTTTAAAAGTTGTTTTGTCCCAAATATGCATCCCTTGACATTATGTTAACCTCTCCAACTTTTTCAAGTTAGATGTCCTTAAGTCTCCTTTAATGTATGGGTTCCTCTTCTATTTCTTACATTTTCTTACAATTTATCTGTTAAAGTACCCTGACCCTTACCTGTAGAGTTATCCACAGGTATACACATTAAATACTGCACTTTGCAAGAGTATAACTCTTTGGAGTTTCTAGTACTCTTTGACCTTCACAATCTCAAATGAAACACAACCCTGTGGTTCTATTGTCTGTACTTTCTATTTAAGGGAACTCAGCTTCAAAAGAAAGCTGTGACACTTCAAGATTTTATGGCAGATGATTTGCTGTGTTGCCACATTAAATCATTTTAGAAAAAATGAATACTCCTTTTTTTACATAATAAAAGTGAAATGGTATTAATAATTGACATGATAAATTAATCAGCACATATCAGAGAAGACTCATGTGACTAGAGCAATAAATTGTTCAAGGTCAAATAGATTTTTTCTAAAGTCAATTGACTAATGATATATATCTCAATCTCTAATTTTTAAGTCAATGCAATTCAAAATCATTAACACTAGCCTCCATTCTTACAGCCCCAACCTCTTGTCCATCCCTTCTCTTGTCCAACATCCACTGAAGAAAGATTCTACTCTCCCAAACAGGGAGCCTCTCATTCATTACTGGCTTTGCCACCACCCTCTTTTTTTTTACATAGGATTTAAGGAAAGAATTAAATACTTTTTTTCTTTTCAACTGAATAACCACTTTTCAGAAAATAATAAGAAATACTAAAATGTTTTAAATCATTAAAAATTTAACATTACTAGTAACTAGAGGCCCGATGCATGAAATGCATGCAAGGGGCTCAGCCCTTGTAGCCCCGGCTGTCTCGGCTGGCCCGCGCAGCCCTGGCTTCGTTCAGAAGGTCGTCCGGAAGGTTGTCTGGATAGTTGTTCTGCTGTTTGGTCTAATTAGCATTTTTGCTCTTTATTATATAAGATAGTCAGTCATCAATTCCATAATTGCTTATGCCCTTCTTCATTCTTTAAGGTAATTCTTTAAGGTGAGGGCATCACTGCTAAAGGCACTATTTAGCTTATTTTAATTTAAAAGTTGGTTAGGGATTGAGTATTCTTTGTCCCTTCTGAGGGGACAAATTTAGCTCCTGATCATTAGTGGAACTTAAAGGCAGAGTGGATCATAACATCTTATCTTTTTTAAAAATATGTTTTTATTGATTTTAAAGAAGGGAGAAGGAGAGAGATATCGATCGCTGCCTCCTGCAAGCCCCCTACTGGGGATTGAACCCTCAACCCCACGTGCCCTGACTTGGATTTGAACCAGTGACCTCTTGGTGCATGGGATGATGCTCAATCCACTGAGCTACATGCCGCCGGGCATAACATTTTATCTTAAAATACCCCTATCTGTTAGCCTTTAGCAATGCTAAAGCAATCAGGTATCTTCTCTGCTGGATAAAGGTGCCATTTTCGGAGACAAATAGTCTGCAATGATGCTATATTTATCCACAAGATTGTGGGAAATTTTTCATTGAAAAATTCTGAATGATTTAAAAGGTGTATGAACATTCCAAAAATGTCTGTGTTTCTAACTAGGGCACCCACTATTTTACTATTTAGAAATAGATCCCTGCCTGTTCTCTTGGATATCAGTAGCTGCCAGTAGAGTATGCTGGACTTTGGAAAGCTGAACTTCAATCCTCTACCATCTGTCACTAATTCAGTAGCCCTGTGTAATAATGTAATTAAGAAACAGCACATAACATCATATCAGCATCTATATTATAGGGAATTATAGTATAAAATTAGGAAATAACACATGATGTTAATATCTCTCTATCTAAAAATACAGTGCATAGTATAATTGATGCTCTTCATTGTAATACTTGTGGTTTCATATAGGTATTTGCTCTGTTGTGCCTGGGACCTTGCACAAAATTTTCTTTCTGCCTGATATGAGTCCTCTTTCTATTCAGCTTCCGATTTTGGCTAATTGACTACGTCTTGAGGACTAAGCTTTATGATAACTTCCTCAGCTTTTAATCCCTCCACATTGTCTTCTTCATCACATGTATCCAGTGGGCTACACCCGTTCCCAGCACATGGGAGCTCTCAACACATGCTTGTTAAATAAATGAAAGGCTAGGTGCCTTTTCCTCCTATTTTTTCCCCATAGCAGCTTGGGCTTACCTTTGCTAAGTAATTTTTGCTATATATTCTAATCACTTGTATATTTGTTTTCTCAAAATGAACTTTTTATGATAGGGCTTCATTCTTGTTCACCAATTTGTCTCCACACAAGCACAGCAGGCTGCACACCATAGGTGCTTAATAAATAGGGTAGAATAAAAAATGGGTGGAGTTTTATGAGCCCCTTGGGTTCAGAAATGTCCTGGTCATCCATCTCAAACTCCCTTCTTCTAAATACTTCATTTTCTTCTTAAGAAGGTGCTCTCTGAGTTAGGATTATTGTTCAGTTTCATTTGAAAAAGTGATCATTTTGGTGGAGGTAAGGATTTTATGACAATGTCTTTGACAGAAATTAGTACCAGAGGTCTTAGACATAAAGGGTTTGTGAGTAAATGGACTCTCCATACAAACGAAAGTCTTTATGCATTTTGTCCATGGATTAGTAAGAAGTAAATAAAAATTACCTACTGATTGAAAGAAAAGAAGCACAGTATAGTGAAAAATGGCAATAGATTCAGGATGGTGTGGGCCTAGTCCTATTTCTGTCTCTAGGATATTCCATCTCAATGAAAATCTTTCCTTAACTGCAAAATAACTAGGGGAGTGACAAGAGCTTTTGTCTCTAGCAGCCATATCAGATGTTTCTTTTTCTGAGTTTATATTTTGTAATTCACATTTAAAATATTTTTATCTCAACTTTCGTTATATTTAGGTTCATGATAAGTAAAACCACATTTCAGGAAATACCTTTTTTTCCTTTTGCTTAAGGCATAGTTTCCATGTATTCTTCCCTTTCCCTCCTTCACATTCCCTGTCTGCCTCCCTTATACCCTTTTTTCTATCTTTGTTTCTTAAGGGACATTGCATTTGGATATTTTTAATTCATTTCCAGGTGTTTACCAAAATATGATGTTGTTAGAATGACTTGTTATTTAAAATGCCAGTTCTTTAAAACTGTAGAAATGATGACTGAAGTTGATAGCTTTGCGTTTTGGAAGATATTTTATTTCACTAGCGCCCCTACAGCGGGAGGGAGGAGAGGTCAGCATTTGGGCAGTACCATGTTGGAAATGGGGAACCTGACACAGACACATGGAATCAAGCCTCTTGATTTGGGTCGTATCTTCTGATCCTAACACGTAGAGATCCTGCTGCCTTGTTCTTGGCTTTGTCCACTTGGCCTTGTACCATATTTGTAATCCCCTCTGCGAGGTGTTTGCTTCCTCTGTATTTTCCACCGGCCATCTTTTACCCCATGCTCCTGCTCCTCGGTGCTTCCTCACCAGTGCTATCCGTGTCAGTGAGTCGTGAATGGCAGTTACAGCCATGTGGCAGTTCTGTGTGGCCTTAGAAACAAACAGTGTTGTGTGAGTTGCTCCTTTTCTCTGCGGCAGAGTTGAAGAGGACCTGCCTGACACTGTGGGAAAAAGCAAGCCTGAGAAAGAAACCTTATAGGACACCTAGTGATTTAGTTACATGTGATCATCAAGAAAGCCACCAGTTATCACCATCTCTCAGCATAAGAGTGCATGTGCCCAGACAAACAGGGAAAACCATTGCACTCCAGCTCCAGGGACCAAGCACCCTCTTCAGTGAGCCCCTAGGGACTGGGCTGCAGCATCTCCCTGTTAGCCCTCCGGTGTTCAGAGGCCCTCCATCCAGACTACAGATACTGGCCCCTCCAGAGAGCATCTGTAGCAACAAGCAGTTTGTCACCTCATCCTCTTGCCCTTAGCCAGCCAGGCGCAGGGGAGGGATTATTAGGACAAAAGGACTGGTCTAGCACTCAGCAGATCCAACTGCACAGCATTCCTTCTCCACTAGTTATCCTAATGAGGGGAGGTAGTGTAGCAAGTTCAACCATAAAAAGCAATTTATCTGAAGTAAGTTTCCAGCCATCTCTATATGCTTTGAGTTAAATTCCTCACAGATAAGGGCGTTTGTATGGATTTTATTTTTCTTTATAGTTTATCTTTTAGTTTAAATAAGTATAACTATCTTTCCTCTTTTGTTATCTTATCCATTGAGCTTCCTACAAGCTTGGAGCATGTGGAAGCATCTCAACTGCAGCATATTAATTTTTGTTGTGGAAACCATGATTTGGGAAAAAAATAGTACCATATGTAAGTTTTTAGGAATACCAGCACTTTATTTCTAGCTTAATTTTTTTTGAAATGAGCATGCTTTTTTAAAACTCCCCTCAAAGTGCTTTATAGTATACATCACTTTTTTAACTAAAGTAAATTTATTTTTTAACATTTTTATTTCCACAAGGTAAAGAGGGTTAGAGTGGGAGCCAGTCCCAGAAATACACTGCTTAGCTCCTTGATTTTGAACCCTTCACTCAGCACGTCTCAGCATTCTTCAATTCATGTATTAAATTGGCCTGGGGATGTCTTTTCTCAAGTCATAGTGAAAAACTAATGAAATGAGATAATATATGTGAAAGTTCTTGAAAAGTTAACAAAGAGGGTTCTCAATGAGTTAGGAACAAAAGTAAACTTATTCACACTTATTTAGTTATCATTTAAACACATATGGTGTCCTAGAATTTATCGTTTCCCAGTATCTCGGCATTTATTTCCAAATGTCTCCCGCATGTAAGATAAAAAGATAATTTATCCAAACTAACAAGTTGTTTGACAATTTTGATCACCACTGTTCGGATGAACTTGCGATATACGTTTAACTTATTTTAAATGTCAGTGATTTAAACTGCAATGATTACCAGCGTTCAGGGAAGTGCTAGGAAAAGGCACAAGTAATGGAGAATTAATTAATAACATACAAGTAAGGGGCAAAAGATTTATATAAACTTTTGGGAAAGGGCAGGTTAGTGACCTGTACACTTTCCCTAATATATTCTTAAGTCCATGTATTAGATCCCCAAACACATTTATAGAATACAGACTTAGTGACTTTTTTCTTAATCTTATTGTAAGAACACATTTGCAAAACGTTTTATACTACATAGGACCTAAAATTGCTGTTGCCTAGAAAAAGAACTTATCTCTTTCACAGTAAGAACTTGCCCATCTATTAATCTCACAAACATCAACTGAGATGCGGGGCGGGTGGTGGGGGGCAGGGGGGGCGCGGGGAGGTAGTAAAGCTTTGATGTTGCTCCTAGGTTTCACTCTCCTCCATGACTCTCTTCTTTTATTCTCCCTTCTCCCTCTCCTGACTTTGTCTACCTCTCCTCCTCTTTGCCTCTAGGGAGAAGCCCCCAGTGGAGGACAGTCACTGAAAAACTACATGGAAGAAGTGAGTTTTAAGGTGGCCTGTAACACAGTCTGAAAACAGTCTCTCTATCACATAGGATGAAACCCTCACGTGGGCTTTGTCCATCTGCCTGGAGGGTTTCCAGTCTATGCCCACTCTTTGGCCATGCCCACAAAAACAACATAACAAATAATGGTATAAAAATGGCTTTTGGTCCTCATCGGTAGGGAGATACTGTGTATCAATTCATCCTGAAAATGAAGGTATAAACCTAGTGTTATGTATTTTCACTCATAAACATTTGCTGATATCCTAGTAAATGAAAAGCACATGTTTTTTATGGGCCGTGTCCAAAAAAAATAAGACATGATCATTGCTCTTATGACAAGAACAATCTATACTAACCGTCTTAACAATTTAAATATGTAGATATTTGTGGGAAACCCATTTAGACTTCTGATTTATTTGGAAGATACCCAAGAGTGCTCTGCCTCACATGATGTATCTTGGTGCAGTTTGCAAATGGGATTTGGGAACTTTCAGGTAAACCAGTGCATAGAATCCATAAAACCTGATCTGAAACCAGTTCACAGAGGTCTCTAAATCAGCCACCTGAATTGTTGCAGGTGAAGGGAACTGGGAGACAATTTGGTGGTGATGTCATGGAAGCACCACGTGTTTGGTTCTCAGCAAGACAATCTGTGTCTCTACTACATGTACTATGTAGTCCATTGATTCATTCAGAATACTGAACCCATACTTAAACTCACTTTTACTTCTAGGTATCACTTGGAAAGAAAAACCAGAGTGAATAGCATTCCTTTAAGTCTCTAACATTCTGAGTTTTCATGTTTGTTTGGAGGTGGTTAGAATTTTGTGAAAGGTACATGGAAAAGGGGTTATGAAGAAAATAAAGGAAATAAGCAGGCGGATGTTTCAAGGTCAGGTTAAAAAAATCAAAATATATGGGGCAAAACATTGGAGGGTTGAAGCACCAACTTTAAATTTCAACTTAATGAATTTGATACAAAAATTGAGTAGAATACATTAAGCAATTAATGTTGCCAAGAAGAGGCAGACACTGTTTTCAACATGTACACCAATAGAATCTCCCTTTAGGATTCTGTTTGCTCAAGCTCTTGGCTCAGTATCCCACTTGCTGGCAGGGTGCCTTCTAATGTGTCCTGTATAGGTCCAGCACTATGGCGGAAAGGAAGCATTGAAGCGTTGATATACGAAATGGGCTGCATGTAGCTGATAGAACTTTTGAAGTGTCTTATACTAGTTTTGCAGTTCTAAAACAACAACAACAAAAGACCCTTATTTTCCTCATCATTACAGATGTGCAATCTAAGTGTACATGTTGTACGCAATTGTAAATGCTAATGAAGGCTGAGAATGTGTACCTTCTCAGTGTGGTCCTCAGACTAGCAACATCGTCAGCACCTGAGGTCTTGTAAAAAATGCAAAATCTCAGGACTTAACACCAGATCCAAAGAATCAAAATCTGCATTCTCACAAAATCCCCATGTAATTCATAAACACCGTAAAGTTTGTGGGCACAGGTTTAAAGTGTTCTTTCCAATGTTATTTCTAGAGAGGAACTTCATACAAAAAATCAATTATATATAATATAGGTAGAATAACATTTTGTAAATAAATTTATGAGTTTTGCTTATTCATCTACTCTGAGGATTTGGTTGATTCAGGGTATAAAACCTCAGTATTATGAGATTTATTACTGACTTTCAGTTTGAGTTTGCAAGTATGTGTGAACTCAAGGTAAGCCTTGCCTTTTTTAGGGGTTCAGTTTCACATAGTATTTTTTATCTAATGTTGGTTGATATTTAGCTTTTAGCTCTTTTTAAAATGAGTAAATGATCATATTTTACAGTAAAACTAAGTTTGATCTTAATTAGTGAACTATTGACTTACTAAAAGTTCTTTTCAGACATTAATTCATTGGATCTTTAGGAAATATATTCAAACTCTTCTTTATTGCAGACAAGTTTAAAATGTGAGCCAAAAATTGATAGTTTTTTTCTCACTTATGCTCTTATTTCACTTTTTCCCTCTTTCTTCATATTCCTAGAATCAGCAAACAATAAGAAACAGTATATATATATATATATATATATATATATATATATATACTGAGCTAGCAAACATTTGCTTTTATTTAGTATACATTAAAACTCAAATAAACCATAGTGTTTACATTTTTAATATATTTAACATTTCTTGCTAAAGTTTGAACAACTCTTTGCAGATCAAAGTCTCTGGTTTTCTTATTTATTTAGTATTATAATTAAACAGAATCATAACCACATGAAGTTAGACAATTCTGTTTAGACCTAACTCAAAACTAAAGACACAATATGGTCTCCTCAAAAATATAAAACTAAAATGGAATTTCTGGTCCATATTTTCTGTTGTTTAATGTATAATTTTTCCAGAATAGAGTTTATATTTTTGATCAAATAAAAAAAGAAGGTATTTCATAATAGTCTACTTTCACTAATCTTCAAAATTGTTCTAATAGTTTTTAAAAATTACATATTCTTTACTTACAAGGCTCTTAGTAACTCAAGGCAGAAATAATAATTTCACATTGTAAAAATTTTAGTGTTTGGAGTCATAATATCAACATTCATTATACACACACACACACACATACACACACAATTTAAAATAACTTATCAAAATCAAGTAATTCCAAAGCTCACTATGCCTTTTGTAGAGAAGCTAGTCTTTAAAAAATGTATTTCTTTAGATCAGTGGTTCTCAACTTTTCTAATGCCACAACCCTTTAATACAGTTCCTCATGTTGTGGTGACCCCCACCATAAAATTATTTTCATTGCTACTTCATAACTGTAATTTTGCTACTGTTATGAATCGTAATGTAAATACCTGTGTTTTCCGATGGTCTTAGGCTCTACAGCTA
Source organism: Corynorhinus townsendii (assembly GCA_026230045.1). Classification (NCBI taxonomy): domain Eukaryota; kingdom Metazoa; phylum Chordata; class Mammalia; order Chiroptera; family Vespertilionidae; genus Corynorhinus; species Corynorhinus townsendii. Next base: position 18,970,840 of record JAPDVU010000010.1, on the reverse strand, counting down.
GCAGGGTTGCCAAAGACCATCGGTCGTGGCATTAGAAAGGTTGAGAACCACTGCTTTAGAGGAATAATTGAGAGCAGCATAATATACTACTTAAAAATTCCCCTACATAGTAGAGAAATGTGTTAATTTAAGTATACATAAATCAGATAAACATTGTGAAATTAAATGGTTGAGGTTCTCTGAAGAACTAAAGACTGAAGTTGATGATTTTTAAAACTTTTTAAAGAACCACTTAGACCAGTTCTTCACAACCTCAGGAAGCTCTTTGGTGAAGGCAACATACACAGGAGTGTGAACTAGCTCCAGGTGGAAGTGGCAGCTTCCACAGTCTCTCAGCGTCTCAGGCAGGAAAAGAAGCCTGTTGAGTGGCAGACCTTTTACAAATCTGTGGAGGTTGGTTTTACCAACTATACCACCGATTCTATGCTACAAAATATCTTAGAATCACTTCTCCTGCCATTTGTGTCTGTCTTTTCCCGTTTTATATTCTGTGATTGTTAATGCAATGAAGTTCCAACTATACTTCTGAAGGAGAGTGCATGACGTGGTTCTTCTATAATAAATAAGACATAATGGACTTTTTATCATGCACAGGGATTTATTTTTTAAAAATTGAAATAAATATTATGTAGTATCATAGTTTTATTCCACCTAGTAAACTAGGAAACAAGGAATTTTTTTAAAGGAAACTCTCACCTATCATTGATATTCACTAAGAATTAATGCATGTAGTTAAAGGATAACATTTTTTAAAGTTATAATCCTAGTTCTCATACAGATATAAAATGATCATGTGTCAAAGATTTATTCAACTCATTAATTAATGAAGGAACCCATAAGATGTTGCAACAAATTCAAAGGCGGTTTCAAACTCTCACATATATAGTTAAATAAGGAATGTTGAAGTGAAGTTATAAATAAATGCAAAAACTGGCAAACCTAATGTATATCCATAGGATAATAATTAATTGCATTTAAATTGACATAATTTGCATGTATGTGGACAAGAATTATTTGTACTACTATAAATTTTTATAAATTACATAGTTGTAAAATGGCTCAAAGTCAGTGAATGACTGAACCTGTATCAAATCAGCTAATTGGAAAGGCATGCTAGAAAAATTGTTACAAGTCCAAATTCTCTGAAAGGCCAAGACTCAAAATACCAGAGTTTGGAGTAAGGAAAGGTTTATTGATTGAGAAGTGGCCAGTTGAGAAGGTAGGGGTGCTAGCAATTTCTCAAATTCATTTTAAGAAAGTACAGAATTCAGGCTTCCTTTTATGTTAAGGGATGGGACGGGGGAAAATAGGAGGGGCTATTTCTGTAAAAACTCAAGCCCCAAGCAGAATTTCTCTGATGATTAGCATCTCTAAAGCAGCCCTATTAGCCTGAAGACCATTGAAACAATGTTGGTGTGAACAAGATGGAGTCATAGAAACCCAGCATTACACTGTTACAAAATGACCTAGTTTTCATTGACTACACTCAATAGTGTTTCATTCATTTCAAAGCCTTACAACTTTATCCTACAATTTATTTTGTAATGTTTTTCACAATCTGCCATATTTTTTCTAACTTTATTATTGACCCCTCTCTTTTTATTTCCAAAATCCTATTAATTCAAATTTATAGCTTCCCAAACTTATTACTTTCCTTCTTGGGTTTCAATTGCCCTTTCGCAATCCTCGTAAGAAATAAGCTACATAAGTATAATTAACTAAAAATTGATGGATTTCAGCCTGGTAAGACAGGACATTTCATTAACAAATATAAAGTTATTTTCAAACTTTATTTAAATATGTAAATTATGTTTCATTTTAATGGAAGTGGCGGCTCGATTCTTTGTCAGAAGAAGCAGTCTATTCAATGCATCTAGAGTGGAGTGCGATTTTGTTTTGATTTTATATGCAACATGTTTCAGGGACCCTCACTTTATAGAGACCCTATGGTTAAAGAAGTAAAATAAAAGTGATTAATTCTTTTTGAAAGATGGGAACTAGTATTTTGTGCATTCATTTTATTCTTAACCAAAGGGAAAGTAATATTTAATTGGCTGAGTTAAAGTATTCATTGGTGAAAATATGAGCAAAGGAGCATTTTTTTCTCTAAATATATTGAAGTTTCAGGGTCACACTTGACATAAATCACTGATTGATTGCATTTAGAGAATCCAAAAATAAGCTAGCCATGTGGAATAACAATACTGCTGGAGTTTATAAAGCACTCATTCTGTTAGCAGATAGAATGATATGTTGATACAAGACTAGCAACTGTTTTCCATATGACACATGTCACTATTTCCCACCACTCCTAGTCCCTGGACATTTGCATACTTATGGTGAAAGTGTTTTGAAAAAAGAATGAATGGCATTTCTTCTAAAAACAATCCAAAGAACTTGCTCTTGGGAATATGAAAGAGTTTGTACTATGCTCAGACCCAGTTTAATATTCTTGTAGAAAAATTTTTTCATAAACTGGCAAAGAGGAATGTCAGTTGTTGTTTTTAAAAATAGTCAAGGTTTTAGCTCCTTGACCCCATCAAAAAGAATTATAAGTAGTCTGATGGCTCAACTTTGGACACACATAGTACTGCCAGCATTGATAAAGAAAACAGGTGCATTACCAGCTGTATTCAAGGGAAAACCAAAGCAAAACATCTAAATAATATAGTAATAATTAACAATTGAATGCTGCTTATCTGCTCAGAAGTAAAGTCATTAAAAACAGAAACCAATTGGTTGTACGGCTGAATATTCTGAACTATTGTCGGAAAAAGTAATACAACGGATTTATTAATCATCTCTTCTTATTAAAACAGACTTTAGTATTTGGGTCTAAAAGCTAATTAACCAAAATACCTTTTAAATTAAAAACACTTTTTCATGATCATTTTACAATTTATTCTTTTACATAAAGAGCTTTAACCATTTGATTTTTGCCTTGCAAAACCAAAAAGAACATCTTTGATAGATCTTTAAACATTAGAGACTGCATGTTCTATTTTTTAAAAACTGAGGAATGTAATTTCTTCTCATGAAACTTTTTGAAAAATTGACTTCTGCTGTCCTTCTTTACTGTTACAGAATTTTACATCTAAGATTTTTCACATTTATGCTGCTTCTTTAGTGTAGACTCCAAAACCAAATCCAATAATTAATAAATTTGCAAAAATAAGTTAAATCTTAAAAATACACACCAATTTATATCTAAAGTATATATTTCACAATTGAATATCTTTAATTATTTGCTGAGTTTCCTCCCAACAGTTCTAGAGATTATCTAATCCAGGGCCTTGGCTCTCTTCATTCTATCCCAAGAGGGGAAGTGACATGCCTTAGATTAACCAAGATAAAAAGCTGTGACTCAACACCCCAGGGTCAAGGACTCTTCACTGCCAAACCCTCTCTCACACGACAGGAATTTACATTTTAATTCAATTAACAGACTATTTTCAAGAATTGCTCATGTGATATTTTAAAGTGAAAATCATTTTTTAAATGTTGTGGCGTTTTTTCAGTGTTTTAAATAAGTGTAAAAAAATGTAGATCGCTTTAGGATTACAGAATCTATTTAAAAGATAATATAGAGAGTTCCTATATACCTCTTCTCCAGTTTCAACTATTATTATTGCCTAATATTAGTATGGTACATGTGTCAATTAATAAACAAATATATGATATTAGTAACTGAGCCCTTACTTTATTTAAGTTTCCTCAGTTTCCCCTCATGCACCTCTTCTGTGCTAAGATCCCATCCAAGACATGCTTTGTAGTTCTGGCTCCTTAGGCTCTTCTTGCTTGTGACCATTTCTCAGACTTTCTTGGTGTTTAATGACCACAACAGTTTTGAAGAGTACTGGTCATATATTTTGTTGATCATCCCTTAATTGAGATGTGTGTGATATTTTCCTTATGGTTAGACTGGGATAACATGTATTTTAGAAGGAAAACCATAGAGGTAAACTTTTACATTCATCCCATGCTATCAAAGGAACATACTATCAATAGGAATGATTGCTGTTGATGTTGACCTTAATCACCAGGCTGTAGGTAGTGTTTGTCAGGTTTCCCTACTGTATAGTCAGTTATTCTTTTTGCTTTCCCTTTCCATATTGTACTCTTTGGAAGAAAGTCGCCATATTCAGGCCACCCTTAAGAAGAGGGAAGTTATTCTCCACTTCCTTAAGGATGGAATCTATACTAATAAAAGGGTAATATGCTAATTAGGGCGGATATCTTCCAGAGCACTTTCTAGACGTCCTTCCAGACAAAGCCACAGTGGCTGCGAGGGCCAAGGCGCAGCTGTGAAGGACCCAGGCTCAGGCAGCCGCAGATGGCTGTGAGGGCCCAGGCTCAGCCGGCAGTGGCAGCAGCAACAGGATAATGGGGATGCACCTTCCCCTGATCCACCAGGTTGCCTCCTGCAGACTGCGGCTTAGGCCAGGGGCTCAGGCAGAGATGCTTAGAGGTGATCATGCAGGCAGGCAGAGGAGTTAGGGGCAATCAGGCAGGCAGGCAGGTGAGCAGTTAGGAGCCAGCGGTCCCAGTTTGTGAGAGGGATGTCTGACTGCCGGTTTAATTGGCCTAAACTGGCAGTTGGACATCCCCCAAGGGATTCCAGATTGGAGAGGGTGCAGGCCGGGCTGAGGGACACTGCCCCCCCCCCCATAAATTTTGAGCACCGGGCCTCTAGTATCTACCTAAATATTTGAAATCCTTCTGCATGGCATATTGGTCTATTCATTTATTTATTCAGTAATTTATTTTTATCACAATGAGCTTAAAAATATTTATTTTATACTTTAGGTAATAGCCCAATGCTACTTTATGTATGTATGTATGCATGTATGTATTTTTGCTCAATGTGTTCTGGATTTGGCCACTGAGAGATTTTTCAGTTGGCTTTCTTCATCCTTTTGAAATATCCTCTTTGTGTGTGAGTGTGTGTGTGTGTGTGTGTGTGTGTGTGTGTGTGTGTGTGAGCATTTTCTTTCTGGCACTACTGGATGCCCTAGACACCCCAATAGCAAAGAACACAACTAAAACTCTTGCCTTAATTTGTAATACCATTTTTCCACAAAAGAACTTGGAAATGACTGATTCTTTGTGTCATTGTGTTTAAGTCCTCTCCACTGCCAACTCTAATACATTACATCTGGATCATTCTAGCCTTGTTTATCTGTAAACTCCCACTCCAAACATATATAATGTCGTGTGTTTTAGAACTGTTAATCTCTATGCCCATAGGAAAGAAGTTTATCAACTATAGTACAGTTAATATGTACAATTCCTTTTGCTTCTGGTCTTTTAGAGAGCACTCATTTTCAGTTACTCAGGTCAGCACCTTATTCTCCTGCCCCTTCAGCGAGGTTCTTTTAGACATTTGTAATGCATTTAGATTATTTAGATTATTTTTAGTATTTTGCCTTTCATCCTGGAATACCCTAACCATCTAATTTATTTTTTTTTATTTGAATATATCAACATTTACTCTGTAATGTGAAGTTCCATGGGTTTTGACAAATGCTTAATGTATTGTATTTACCATTATAATACCATGCAGAATTATAGTTTTACCTCCTTAAAAGATCCCCATGCTTTACCTATTCAACTCTCTAACCCACTCCAAAACTCCAGGAAAATTGTGCCTTTTTTAAACTCTAAATTGGGACTAAATATCTCCAGAGGTAATCATCACAATCAAGGAATGTTTCTCTCATAAAGGAATTAATTGATGGCTCGATTGATTGATTGATTTTAGAGAGAGAAGGGGAAGGGGCAGAGAGAGAGAGACAGAGAGAGAGAGAGAGAGAGAGAGAGAGGTGGATTTGTTGTTCTACTTATTTATGCACTCATTGAATTCTTGTATATGCCCTGACTGGGGATGGAATCTGCAACTTTGGCATATTGGGACAATGCTCCAACCAACTCAGCTACCCCGCCAGGGCCATAAAGGAATTTTTTTAAACAGATGTTTTCTGATGTAGTGTTTCTTAGTGATCAGGGGTTGTGAGTCTTTATTTTTTAGATTTGTTTTCAGTTACTGTTGGCATAAATTATTATTCTCAGGTGTACGATATGGTGATTAGACATTTATATAACTTATGAAGTGATCAGTTGATATGTCTAATAACCATCTAACTGTAAGCCTTTATTTTTATCTTGCTGTTATTTATCTAAGCAGCATAAAGCAAACTATCTCAACTTGGAGTCAAACATCATTGTAAGTGGGGGAAGGTGATGAATGAATTTGAGAGGACAAAAGAGTGAATTGACAGGTCACATTGAGTTTGTGTTTTAAATTTTCAAAATCTAGTTGAAAATATTTTCTTGAATCATGATTCAATAAATTCGAAATTGTTACTTATATTTTATTCTGAAGGGGATCCATCCTTCCTTGCTACCCTTCATCCTCTCTTCTTTTCTCTTCCTTACTTCCTCCTACACAAATGTTTACTGGTTGAATACCTATTTTTTGCCAGGTACTATATAATAGATGCTGGAAATGCACAGCATTTCCTAAAAAAGTTATCCCTGTACTCAAGGACTTGCCACATTATTTTTTTGAGGCAGGAAGATCTGAAGGGGCAATTACTATATAGTAATAGTTGTTCTATTGGTGCAATAGGCACATACTGGAATAGAGGAGTGACTCTCTTGAAGGATCAGGGAATGTAAGAGAGATGACACCTGCCTGAAAGAATGTTCATGTTTGATATAGGTAAATTTAGTGCATTTGAGGCGAGAAGTTTGACCTGTGAAAACATCTTGGCAGATCAGACAGGATGACAAAATTGAGGAGCTACCAGTTAATTATAACTGGAATGGACATGTTATTTAGAGGTGGATGGAGATGGAATTGGGGGGAAATCAGGCAATGAAAGTCCTTGAGTTGAGATCTTATCCTGGAAATAATGAGGAGGCTACTCAAGGAGAGTGAACAAGGGTATGGCACTTTAGAAAACTCACTCTGGCAGGGAACTTGTGTGGAAGAAAATAGAAAGCATATGAATTTTGATCCTAGAAAACTTCACAGATGGCTATTACAATCAGGTTGAAAGATGATGAGGGTCTGCTTTAGGTCGGTGACAGAAGTCAAGGAGCAGTGAAGTAATATATGAGAAATATAATAATAAAAATAAGGAAATAAATAAAAGCCAGACTGGCATAGCTCAGTGGTTGAGCATTGACCTATGAATAGGAGGTCATGGTTCCATTCCATGGTCAGGGCATATTCCCAGGTTGCAGGCTCTATCTCCAGTGTGGGATGTGCAGGAGGCAGTAAATCAATGATTTTCTCATTATTGATGTTTTTATCTCTCTCTCCCTTTCCCTTCCTCTCTGAAATCAATAAAACTATATTTTAAATAAATAAATAAATGGGGATGTGCAAAGGGGAAGGAGGTAGTGACTTAGTACTGAAGGGTGAAGTTGAGAATGTTCTATATATCCTACTAAACTTTATTCTCATTAGAGGGAACTTGAAGCCTTGATGACAAAGAGGTACTATTTGTGCAATTTTATATTGAACTAGTGGCCCAGTGCATGAAATTTGTACACATTAAAAGGGAATTAATTACAGGAAATATTTTAATGTTGCTATTTGCTCTTTCTCTATAATAGAAGTGTCAGAGATGAAAGAAAATTAGTAAAATGTATATGAAAATCTCCCTCCTGTCAGAGTCTGGGGCACACCACAGGACTTAGAGTCAAGCTCCCACCCACCACCCACACGCGCTTTGAAAATGCAGGAGACCCAGACCCAGCCAACCCCATCCCCATTGGGTGAGACCGAGACCTGGCTGGCCCCATCCCCGTCAAGCCCCTCCAGGCAGGGGCACAGTTTGAGGTATCCCTGTCAAGCCCTGCTGGACAGAGGCACATCCTGAGGTCCCCTGTCAAGCCCCACTGGGCAGGGGGCATGGTCTGAGGTCCCTAGCCCCGGCCAGGCGCCATGCAGCTCAGGTCCCTGCTGTTCACTCATGATGTTACAGCATCCCAGTTAATTTGCATATTCCTCTATTATTAGTATAGCTATTTTATTATTACGTTTCTAAGAATAAGTGCCAACATTTCCACAAAAGTGTTAATTCAGGGAGGAACATGGTCAAGATATTTCTTCTCATTAAGACATTAAACCTTATTGAAAGGGAAGCAAATTTTAAAAAGATTTTAGAGTTTGTGGCATGTCTATGACATGAAAGTGAATTTAAACTTAGAACTCTGTAAGGAAATTTTTTATTATAGTTTATTGGACATATAATTTATGGAGACTGAAATGTTCACCCATATTAATATTCACAAATTTATTCTAGAGTCTAATCTGAAATGAATTTTCTTTCTTTGGCAGGATGATTCTTTAAAGCAATTGCAGGTGGTTCACCAACCATGGATCTTGCCAAGTGACACAGAAAGCGAAGGAGTGGAAGCAGAACAAGAGAAACGTGAGTAGACTCTACTGTTTATTGACAAATTGCTTTTAGCCAAAGGAAATCTACACTGAAGGTCTATTCCTTTCATAACATCAGATGTCTGCAAAAAAAAATTCAGACTTAACTAGGAAACCATGCAAAGATAAGCAATATTTCAGGTATATAGATCTTGATTCAATTATGTCATAATTGTGTTGCAGAGAACCATAAACTAACTTTCTGAGAACAAGTACAGAACCTTACAAGAAGGAATTATTCTTCTAGAACACTAACATAAATGTCCATTTAGAAATGTGAATTTTCTATAAATATATAATTAGATCAGTGATAACTTGTGATTATTTAAAAAAATCAAAGTATGTTAGGAACAGTTTGTTATTATATATAAAATTATCATTATTAGTTAAATGAGCAAATATATATATGCAACCATTACAATCGAACAGATGCAACAACCAGAGCAACTGGTCGACCAGTCACTATGACATGCACTGACCACCAGGGGGCAGACGCCCACAGCCAATTTTCCGCAACCAGCCAACCTTCCCCAGCCCCTCCCTGTGGCCAGCCAACCTCCTGCAGTCTCTCCCCCTGGCCAGTCCCTCCTCCCAGCCAGCCAACTTCCTGCGGTCCTTCTCCCCATCCTTCCCCCCAGCTGGCAGGCCACTATTGGCCCGGCCCTGATCTGCCTACCCCTGCCCCAATCCAGACTGGGTGAGACAGCCCCAATCAGCCCTGATCACCGGCCAGGCCTAGGGACCCCACCTGTGTATGAATTCATGCATCAGGCCTCTAGTATAGAGAGAGAGTTGATCCTTAAAGAATGCCTAGTGTTGACCACAAGCCTTACCAATAGCATAAACAGTAGATTAACACATGTTGTATATTATATAATGATGTTCCAAAAGGTCTCTGAGGAACTGTTCATATTTCTTCTTTTTTTTTTTAAGAATTCCTCAGAAGTTCCTTAGATTGTATTTCGATGGACCTATCTTAAGTTCTTTGATCCTTTCTTATGCCAGCTCAAATCTGTTGTTGAGGCCCTCTAGTGAATTTTTTTCATTTTAATTCTAGAATGTCTATTTTGTTCCCCTTAATAATTTGTATGTTTTAATTGGTAGTCTCATTTGGTAGTTCATTCTCATGCTTTTTAAGAATTTTATTTGACATGATTTCTTTTAATTATTTGACTGTACTTATAGTAGTTGATGACAAGTTTTTGTGTAGTAAAGTCCATCCTCTGAGTTTACTCAGGAGAGTTTTTATTGAATGTTTTTTTTCCTATTTATGAGCCACACTTTCATGTTTATTAGCATGTTTAATATGATTAATAAAACATGTCACTTTTTGGTTTGTTTGTTTAAAACTGGACATTTAATATAATGTGGGAACTCTAGTAACTGAACCATCTTCCCTCCCGTCCCCAGTTTGTTCTTGCTGCCGTTTGTTCTTATTATTGTTGCTACTTTTTTGTTGAATGACTTTGCTAATCTATCTCTATAAAGTCTATATTATTTATTATATGCAGCCACTGAAACCCACACTCAGTAGCTTTGTAGTCAGCACATTCAATCTTCTTTGAGTATTCAGAAAATTCTAAGGCTTCACGAGAATTTCAGGACATCTGAACTGACACCAGGCAATAAATCCTCAAAATTAGGTATAATAACATTTGTATGTGGGGTAACTTATCATCATAAATATTTAAGGACTCACCTTTAATCAATAAATATAAAAGTAAGTTAATAACTAGTGTTAATTATCTGTTAGAAGCAAAACATTCTAATGCCAAATTGCAATTTTTCTTTCTAATACTGGTTTTAGAAGATATTTTTTGGTTATAAATAATTTCTTTTGGTAATTTCTAGAGGCCAAATGCCTCTGAATTATTCATGTGGCCTTCTTACTTTGAAACGTTTCCCATGTCTGTGGTAATATTCTGATATTATGAATGGTTCAATTGATTTCTAACCTCCTAGAAAAAAAATCAAAGAGTAGCATTTAATGACATATCTAACATAATCTCACAAACTAAACTATTATTAAGTGTAATGGGAAAATGGGTCAGGTTACTCAGCAATACATAAATTTGCATGCTTCAGACTACCTTCTTTGTTTATTAAAATGCCCTTGACACATGCAATAATAGTCAGAAATTTTTATAACAAGTGTCAGAGAAGCCTATGTTTAAACAACAAGACAGCCAAACTCTTATTTTGGACTGCAAAATTCTTTGGATTTGAGCAGTGATTTTCAAACGGTGTGCCACAAGAATTTTTATAACATGAAATACCTGGCTATTTAGGGGCACTAACCTCTTTCCACTTAGATTGTCAAATAAGAAATGATAACAGCCAACACAACAATAGCTCTCTGGTGTAAATGAATCAAAATTATACTTATTTGTTGTGTGTGCAATTAGATGAAAAAATATTGAAAATTGCTGGATTAGAGTACGTGTGGAGTTGAATTCTTTAATATTAAAAATAGGAGATACATGGTCCAATTTTTTGTTATTTTTAAAAATCAAAAGTATGAATGAGTAGCACATGTTTTTAATACTTGCACCAAATACTTTTTGTTTGTCTTGGAATATTGTTATTTTTGCTCTAGGTGTGGCTAAAAATAAAAAATAGAATAATGGACACAAAATGAAGGAAAAATCTAGTTTATTCTTTAATTTTGATGGGTTTAGCTCATACGGAGGCCTTATATCAAATGGAAAGTATCTTTACAAATGAGAAGAATGTATTGACTGGCTGCAAGTCTTTTGCATGTGTTTACAGTTTCCCCGGCACCATTTATTGATGACACTATCCATTCCCCACTGTGTAGTTTTGGTGTCCTGGTGTAAAGTTAGTTGACCATATATATTTGGAGTTTATTTCTGGGCTCTCTATTTCTGCTCCACTGGTCCATGTGTGTACCTTTATTCCAGTACTATACTGTTTTAATTACCTTATCTTTGTAATATAATTTGAAATCAGGAAGTGTGATGCCACCAATTCTGTTCTTCATTCTCAAGACTGATTTTACTATTCAGTGTCTTTTGTGGTAGTTTTCTGTTCTTTTCCACCTATTTTATTTAGTTTTTATTAAACTATGTATCTGATAAGGGATTAATATCCAAAATATGTAAGAAACTCATACAACTCAAAAAAAAATAACCTGTTTAAAAAAGCGGGCAAAGACTTTAATAGACATTTTCCCAAAAAAGACATACAAATGGCCAACAAGTACATGAAATGGTACTCAACACCATTAATAATCAGGGAAAAGTGATCAAAACCATAATGAAATATCACCTCACATGTCTTAGGATGTCTAATATAAAAAGGATAAGAGATAAGTAAGTGTTGGTGAAGATGTGGGAAAAAAAGAGAACCCTTGTACGTTGTTGTTTAAATGTAAATTGATTGTTAAGCCATTATGAGAAACAATGTGAATGTTCTGCAAAAACTAAAATTAGTACTACCATGTGATCTAACAATCTCTCCTCCGGGTGTATACCCCAAGGATATGAAATTAGCACCTCACGAGAGAGCTACGCTCCCATTGGAGCAGTATTCACAAGAGCCAGGATATGGAAACAACCTAAGTAGCTGTCAATAGATGAATGGACAAAGAAATTGTTATATATATTACAATGGAATATTAATATGCATTTTTTTTAAAAAAAGGAGATCTGGTAATTTGCAACAACATGGATGAATTTAGAGAACATTATGCTAAGTGAAATAAGCCAGACACAGGAAGAAAAAAAAATGTGTGATTTCACTTATATGTAGAATCTAAACAAGTCAAATACATAGACGCAATGAATAGAATGATGGTTACTGGGGCCGGGATATGGGAGAAATGGCTAGATATTTGTCAAGGGCTGAATAGTTGCAGTTATGTCAGATAAATATGTCTAGCAATCTGATATATAGCATTTAATGTATAGTTAATCATACCATATTGAATACTGGAAATTTGCTAAGAGAAAGGTAACAAAAATTATCCATAATATCACCACTCAAAATATTCTCTGTTATCATTTTGGGTTTTGGTCACATAGTCTGGTCACCATGCATGCCTGTTTATTTTTTATTAAGTATTGAAATTGTATATGAAAAATTAGAGACATAATTTGAGGTCTCACATGATATTAACTTCTTCCAAGAACATTTTACTTTGTTTCTGAAAGAAGTATTCCTAGATTATTTGAAATTCAACAAAAAATTGAGATTTTAAGTTGGGCTTTGTTCATTTAGAGGGCTGCCACATTCCCATGTTGCCCTCACTCCTTTCCTGTAGCGTGTCCCTTCAGAGTAGCAATCCAAAACCTGGGGAGTTTATTTGAGTCGCCTTCCTCAGAAACACTGGAGCTCCAATTCTAGGAGTTTTTTGCAATCTCTCTTTTGGTTGTCAGCCCCTCAGAATTTATTTCAGTAACTGGCAGGTACCTTTAAAAGAAGCATGTTCTCAAATCCCACTTTCAAAATTTCTGTTTATTTTCTTATTCTCCTGTATATTTGCCATGTACTAGTAATACTTTTTTGCTTTGAAAGGTCTCTGATGCCTTCACACATACTTTTACATGTATTTTTCATGTTTTTAGTGGGATGCTTTATCTCAATAATTACCCAACCATTACTGGATTACCAATTTTTCACTTCAATATATTTCAACAGATTTAGGCATAATTAACACATTTTCAGATTATTGCATTTTGTTTTTATAGACTAATAAAAGATTTACTTTTTATTGCTTTGATTTGTGCCAAACATAGTGTCAGACACATAGCATGTGCTTGGTAGATATTAGTTAATTCTAAGCTCTTACGTTTTGGCTTAGCAATATAACATGTAAAATGGTTTTTATTTATGCACAAATGTTAATGACAACATTTAGTTTATCTTCTATCCCGTAAGGACATCAGTCTCTCACTCCTTCATGGAATTTGTTCCGAGACATGTGTTAGTTTCTCACTGCAGTTTATTACTGGACTCACTTTTTTGTGAGCATACATGTGACATTTAATTATGTCAGTGCGAGGCTAATTTTCTTCATCTAGAAGCTCCGATAGAGTTGGAAAAACTGGGAATCAGGAGACTCATCAAAGTTCCTGCTTCTTCCCTGTTGTCCACAAGCTAGTAAGTTGCTGAGAAAGACTCATGCTCAGCTGTGTCTATGTGTGCTCAACTCCCAGATCTTAACTATCAGAGGTACATTAACTACATGAGAATGAAAGAGAATGCTCTCCTCCAAGATTCTCTGCCAAATACTTTCCACCTTTTACTTACTGGTAATAATTTATCTTTTCATTTATAAAGCCCAAGCTCATTTTCTTCATTATTCTATGGCTTTTGCATTCAACTTGTTGCCTCTAGTATACATTGGCACTTTAAAGGAGAGAAGGATTATATAGTCTTAATTTGGGGCAAAAAGAGTGACTGACCTCTTCCTTGTTTGGAGTCATGGGTAGTATCATCATCTTATGCAATGCTCTCACATATTCTTCCAGGCTGTGTGAGTTCGTCTCATGGCTACCAATGGGGTACATGTAGCCACTCCATCATTGATCCCAACCTTCCTTATTATTTCACTGGAGGCCCAATGCACAAATTCGTGCATGGGTGGGGTCTGGCTGGCCCACCACAATTGGGGCTGATTGGGCTGGGCCAGCAGGGGGGAGGAGCTGCAGGTGGTTGGCGGGTCGGCCCTGCCCTCGATGGGGGTGGGGAAGCTGATCGGGGGTGGGAGTTGCTGGGGGGAGGGGCTGCAGGCAGTTGGTGGGCTGGCCCTTCCCCCTGGTCAAACTCCAGTCCAACTCCCAGTAGAAGGGACAATTTGCATATTACCCTTTTATTATATAGGATTCCCCTTTTCCTCCTATTTCACACTTACTTACTTTTCTCAAACTAAAGGGGGGGAATCAATTTTCTAAGCATGGAACATTGTGTTTAATAAATCTTTCTCACTGAGAGAACTAGCATATATTCTAATCAATATTAATTTAATAATAAATTGGGGAAATTGTCCCATAGCCTAATCTATATATATAAAAGCCTAAGTGGCCATTCGACTGGTAGCTATGATGTGCACTGACCACCAGGGGGCAGACACTCAATGCACAAGCATGGAAACATGGAACAGACTGATGAATCTCAGAGGGAAAGGCGGGAAGAGATTACCCAAAGTTCTTATATGCATACTAGAGGCCCAGGTGATGGATTTGTGCACTGGTAGGGTCCCTTGGCCTGGCCTATAGGGATTGGGCCGAAACCATCTCTCTGACATCTCCCAAGGGGTCCTGGATTGCGAGAGGACACAGGCCAGGCCAAGGGACCCCACTGGTGCATGAATCCGTGCAACAGGCTTCTAGTTTATAAATAAAGGTTGACTCGTGCATGAGTAATATTTTTCCCCATCTGATACTGGCGTCCCATCTAAGTTAATTCAAAGACAGTTGCCCTAATTTTCTTTAATCTCTGACACTTCTATTATAGAGAAAGAGTGAATAATAATATTAAAATATTTCTTCTAATTAATTTCCTTTCAATGTGCACGAATCCGGCCACTAGTATACAATAAAACTACAAAGTCAACTTGGGGGATAGATTTAGAATTACAGAATTCCACTTTTTAAAACCTATTACGAGTAATTGACATTTTAAAGTTATATAGAAACATATGCTCTCTAAAAGAGGAGGAAATGGAAGAGGACTGACATTTATTAAATGTTTGTAGTATTTCCTTTTATCCCCGTGACAAATGAATGTGTGAGTGATAGTACTCTGATTTTACAATCTTAGATTTATTAAATACCCTTTCCCAAGGGTACATGATTAATAAGTGCAATTTACATTCTAACTTAATTGAAGGTCATATGTTCTAGTGTGAAATGTCATTCCATCTGTAGAAGCTAAATGAAGAGGGAAGGTGAGAGAAATGTGTGTATAAATAGTATCAAGAGAGGAATTATTTCACTGCGCACTGAAAGAGTTTGTATCATAAAGAAAATACTATGAAACATGAAAATAGGAAAAGTGACATGTAAAGAAATAAGCAGTAATACATTTGGGTAGGAAATCTGCTTTTAATGTAATTTCAACTTGATTTAGTTATATTTACACTGTGCTCTGAATTATTATCTACAGGCAAAGTCATCTAGAAAATAAAGGGAGGCATATTTGATAAACATAAAAAATAAAATTTTGACAGAATAAAATAAACAACATTTAGTAATTACATTAAGTATGTTTTCAATCCCATAGTAAGCTATTTAAAATAGAACAACTGTTCAAAGCATGCTGCCAAATGTCTTCAAAATGACTTGTTATGAAATGTTGACTAAATATCCCAAAACTCTATATCAACTTCAGTATAATTAAACATTCTTCAGACCAAAAACAGACTTTTTATTTATATTCTGAAATGTAAATTCCACGTGACTTTCTCCTTCATATTAGGACCAAAAAGATTATTCATTTGTTAACATTCACAACAATTTTCAGAAAGTTTCCACTAGTTATATAGGCTTTATAATTTATAAATTGCTCCCACATATTTAACTCCAAAAATTAACCTATTAGGGAAAATTTTGTTGTAATATTCATATTTTACATTGTAAGCATTTAGCACACTATTATTTAATAAATATTTACATATTCACTATTTACTAAATAATATTTACTGGATGAATTGAATGAATGCATGATTAAATTTAGTTCAGATTGGTGAAGTGACTCGACAAGTGGCCAAGCCCAAGTCCCATCTTCTGGTTACTCAGGAAGGCCATGATTAGAAATATGGACAACCTTATGCAGTAAGTGGTTTTATCAGTACACACACAACCAAACATGATATGTTCAGTGACACTTCAAATGTTCACTGTGTTACTCCTCTGTGGTAACGGTAATTCAGAGTTGCAAAGAGTATGGTGCTTTAATGCAGCCTTTTACATCAATCCCCACACACGCATTTGAAACACATTGCCTCAGGTGATTTGTGTTGCTGGTTTTTACTGAATAAACCTGTACATATGGCATTCAAGGAAAAGAAGAAGGTTCTATACGTAAACAAATTACCTTTATTTCTAGAATTTATGGCTTCTTGCTTGCTTGCCACCACATAAAAGCTGCTTCATTCCTTGCATTCCCCCAAGTATGGGAAATAATGGGCTACCCCCTGATATTTAGTCCTACGTCACCGAGGGAAGCCATGTAAGGTTGTTGCCATACTAGAACAACGTTACACCAAAGTTCAGGTCAGAAACTTGAGATCAGTTACTTCTGTTTTTTATTCCTGTTACCCTGGTCCACTCTGTCTTGCCCTACTGCCCCTGTCAAAATAAAGCCATCTCATGTTTTTTATTTACCACCATTGATATATTTCTCAGAACTTTCCCCTGTACCCTGTGCAACTGGAATTTGATTTGCAAACTGATTCTCCTTCGATGCTATTCAAATAACACTCTCCATGCCTTTCTTTGCCTTATTTGAAATGGGTTCTTCTAGAAGACACTGCTTCCCTGTGAGCCTTTCCCAGGGAAGTTGATCCTTCTTTCAATTGCCATGTGTTGACATGGTGCTTGCCATGAGGAAGCATGAAACAGTCTACTGGAAAGTCTCCTTTTTTTTTTAGGTTCATGCCATTTGTCCTGCTGTTCAGTTTCTTTGTCACTATAATCCTACCAATCACTTCTGTTCTTTCATGTGGAGTGCTTACATTTGGTTTACTGTTTTCCTCTCTACCACAACTCCTATTAGGAAATTTTGACTATGAAGTGGGTGATTTATCCAATGCCCTACCATTATCATTCCTTGACTCTCTCACATGTAGTGGTCTTCTATGACAATGTATTTTTTTTCTTTTTTTTGTCGAATGTGAAATAGTATCCAACTCTAAAATTTTAGGTTATTATATTCTAAGTAGAGGCCCAATGCATGAAATTTGTGCAAGGGGCTCGGCCCTCACAACCCGGCTTCCTTGGGCCTCACAGCCCGGCTACCCTGTGGCCCTGGCTGCCTCACAGCCCTGTGGCCCCATGGCCCTGCCCACTGGTCGTTCTGGAAGGTCGTTTCACCAACCGGTCTAATTAGCATATTAGCTCTTTATTATATAGGATCTCTGTCCCAAACCTCCTGCCCTTAAGATTCTCTACACTTTGATTTTGTTTGGTGCCCACACACTTCACTACTCCTTTTTCTTCAAGTCTGTCAGGCCACAGCTGGCTTCATTCTTCACCCTAAAGTCCATGCTACATAGAACATTGATATTCAACCTCTGGTCCATAAAGCAGCAACATCTTAGGAACTTGTAAGAAATGCAGTTCCCTTGGCTTCCACCCCACAGTTACTAAAGTCAGAAACTCTGATCGTGGATCCCACAGCAGTCTGTGTTTTAAACAGCTCTCCAGTTGATCTGATACCCTTAAAATTTGAGAACCTCTAAGATAGAGCATTATCAACTGGTCTCTTGCCAGCACCCAAAGGTGAATGCATCATTATTTTGTTCAAAAATCCTTCCATGTTTAAGATTTCTAAAAATGTACCAAGTTCTCTAGCGTTATTCAATAAAGCACCCTTTCCATATACCATCACCATGACCACCTTCACTCCGAATGTACTTCGTAGTTCCTATTTATCTAAATTTGAATACTATAAAACCATCAAATGCCCACTACTTAATGATACTTCTAAAGGCATTTTCCTGCTAATAATCCTCAGTGGAGAATCCTGAACAATGCGACTGGCTCAAGGTCACCTACTAGTATAGAAGAAGGGATGGGGCCAAAATTTGAATTCAGGTCTCTTGAGTACAAATCTATGCTTTTTCTATTTCGCTGCTAAATTATATAAACCAACAATTGCATTGATATGCCTTTGGTTGAAGCAGTACCTACCAATGGATCTCTATAGAATTTTAAAAGTGAGTCACATAAAAATCTATTATCAAATCACTTTGATAAACATCAGGTTAAATAATTGTTTTTAATTGTAGGACTTTTAAGACCCTTTAATATCTTTGATGTGTACTGATTCTTTTATTTCATCTGCTTTTATCCTCTTCATTTCCTTGTGGTTTTAAGCTTTTCCCACTAGGTTTGCTCTCCTGCCTTAGGGATGCATTCAGAGGAATTACATTTAGCATGCAGTGTTATAGATATAGTGTATATGTATGTATATGCACTACTTCATGTAAAGCTCAATAACTTTGTGATGATCACATGAAATTACAAATATTATAGCATCACAGTACTGTGACATGTATATATCCAACCCAGAATAAGCTGTGTTAAGGTAACAGCCTGTAGGGTACTGCTTTCCTGCCTAGCCTATGCTGAACATAAGCATATGACTTGAATTGAGATAGTGTCTTTCTGCAACCAACATGTATATTCCTAACACTATTCAGAGGGTCATTTGGGGCTGGATTTTATTTAAAAATCAAAAACGTTTAAATTGAACATGACTGAATTATGATGTGAAAGTGTACTCACTATCAAACAGTTAACGTATGTAATTGCAGCTCACTGTATAGTATAAATATAATTTTACTACTAATTTCATTTCATTTTCGCTAGAAGTTGGTTAAGCCAGGGGGAACTGTGTTTAACAGATGTTTTCTGGTGCAGCGCATTATCTCTCTCTCTTTCTTCCATCGTGCAGGTTCTACTGACCTTCTTCTTTGTGTTCCGTGCTCTTCTTGTCCTACTCTGGTCTACTCTGGTATGTTTGCTCAGGGCACTTACTGTTAATGTCAGGTGATTATGGGTACTGTCCTACAACTGCTCAAAGGTCAGACATTCTAAAATAGTGTTCATGGCCTATAACGAGAAAAAAAAGATTTTCCTCCAAGTACTCTGCGCAAGGTTTCCTTCTTTCTGTGATGTTGCGTGGCTCTCTGGCTCCTCACTGAATCTGTACTCACTGGGGAGGTAGAAAGGGAATTTGAACTCTTCTTCTTGGCAGGAAAATCACTTTTAAATATATGTGAGATGAAAACATATTCCCCCACTGTGCAGTCCACCGACTCTATAGCACCACTAAATATGCACCCGGAGACACAACATCTCAGAAAAATTTCAGATCCATGGACATGAGGCTAGCCTATGAAGTGAATATATAAACATGAGCAGTTCACGGTATATTCTCTCAAGTATGTCACGGAGAGAAGCAAAGGTTGAGTTTGTTTTTAGCACTCAGAGTCACAGCATTTCAAAATTAGAAAGAATCTAGAACCAGCTACGTCTCTTCCAATATCATGCTGGTTGTTTCTCTGCACAACCCCTACCAAATGGTCACCCAGCTTCTACATGAAATGAGAAGTATACTACCTACTTTGGCAGCTCATTCAGTTTTGTTCAGCTCTGATTGCTCACTGACCCAATAATTCTATATTAATAAATCACCTAAAAAAACAATTTGTGCAATGCAGCACTGTGTAGTTATCAGAATATTGTTATGTTCATTGCACATGTTTTATAATAAAACATGAGAACTGTTTTATAATAAAATATAGAAAACATGTAAAAATTTAAAAAATCATCTAATGATCAACAAAAGAGGATTTATTAAAAAATGTATAGCAATCTACATAATGGAATCTGGATGAGACATGTATTAACTTGGTATATACATATATTAACTGGATAGATCTACCTACCTCTATCTGTATACTAGTATATTCTAATATGGAAAACATTTTTATATTTTTACATGAAATGTGAGTCACAATGCAGTATATTAAATATAATTTAGTTTTGTTGTATATGACACATAGACACACAGTTATATATTTACATCTGCACAATACTGTCTAAATAAATGGTTACAAACAAAATGGTCTCAAAAAGCCATGTTCATTGCAGCATTATTTATAATAGCCAAGATGGGAAACAACCTAACTGTTCATCAGTAGATGAATGGATAAAGTTGACACATCTTTTTTAAATATGCTACACTACAGACATGTCATTAAGCACATTTTGTTTTGTTTTGTTTCTCTCCTACAGGTCTGTGAAACAGGCAGAGATTGCAAGTGGTCCTTAAGGAAACTGAAATTATTCAAATCCTTATGTATAGTTCTAATTTTATTTACTATGTATAATCATTTAAAGAATGGTTATTTTTATAATATCAATAACAAACAAGTACTCTTGTTACCAGGGGGGTGCCTAAGTCAGTAATCAGAGAACACTAATCCTGGCAAAGGATTCTGGGGTGGTCAGCATGCCTGCTGCCTTTTGACATGGTTAGTGCCCTGGGTTTAGATTACTTTATATCTAGCTATTAAGGTCACTATTTGATACACTAAATATTGCCTGATTCAAAAGACTTTGTTCAAATTTTTTCTGTATTTTAACTTGTCTAGGATTTTCTATTTCTTATATTTTTATAATATTTCCTCATTTTTTAGATTAATAAACATTATACTTACCCACATGTGCCAGGATGTGCCGCTTAGGTATCTCTGGGAGTTAGCTGTTGTTCAGTGTCATGACCTGCCCTATATGTTCTGTGCAGAGTGAGGTGCATTCTCCACCACTGATCCTTTCTGCAATATTGTCCCTGCTCCTTGCAAAACACATAATTGATATGTTAATTAAAAAAAGCAGATCAATAAGGAATGAAATGCATGCCCCAACGCATATGCAATGAAAACTGTTTGACCATTTATGAAATTATTGAACCCAACTAAGACTATCCATTTTAAAGTTGATATATGCTTGCTTTTGGAATGTGTTATGCATTGATGCAAAGTGAATGGATCTAAGTAATTTATTGGGCATCTCAATTGTTTTAATTGTCTTAACCTAAGTTTTCTTTCTGGACTTTTAAGGCATATGATTAAATGATAAAACTGCCTGTATAACTGTCAAAGAAACAAATGTTAAAGGCCAGAACATGGCTAAAGAATAAACAAAGAAGTTCCTATTGTATGAATGAAGTTATATTCCTAAGCCAAATAATACATTTTCTTACATTAACATTTTTTTGAGCATAGAAACTCATCAGGCTAATTTTCATAAAAGTTGTATTTAATAGGTAGAAACAAATTAAAGGCTTAGAAAACAGTATATTTAGCAGAACAGAGAAAACACAAGAGAGTACGTTTACAGGACCAGGCCAGTTCTCTATTTAAACATCCTTACCACAGAGAATATCTCTTCAAAAATGTTTAACTGAGGATCCAAATATTTGTCGTATTCATAATAGTGTTTCTTTAAAATGTGTTATCCCTAATGGTTTCATCTGAACCATGCTTTCCTCCAACCATCAGTTGGTCAGTTTTTGTCATTCTCTTGTCCACTGACCTGTTTCTGGGGCAGTCACCCTACTAAGTGCTACATCAACATCAGGAATCAGATCTATCAGGATATCAAGTATATATATATATATATATATATATATATATATATATATATATATATATATTTAAATTCTACCAAAGACAAACAAAGCCAGACACTAATTAAAGTGGCAATATATATTTTAATCAGTGATAAACTATTGCAATAGGGAAGAGGACCCAGCATGAACTGAACTCAACTTCGATTTATGTAGTGATGACTGGACATTCTGAAGGGTGAGTGGGGGAGTAGGGATGGGGAATTTCTTTGGCTTGAACAGAGTTGGGTGATGGAAACTTTTAAAAGGGGGCTGTTCCATGTGAAACTCATCTGAGTTCACCCACTGTTGCTTATTATCAAAGTTTTACTTCTATCCTCCCACAGAGACTGGGAAACAGGGTCTGTCTTCAGGTGTTGACGGAAACAATCAGGAATTCCTTTTGGCAGCCCTGAGCTTTCCCAGACAGGAACTAAAGAGGGCAGAGGTCATCTAGGGATGCTGCCTTGAATTGTTAAAAACTATGTGTTTGTTTAAGTCTTTTAATGTGACAGTGTGTTGTGGTGGATGAAATTATCTGTACTGAGAATCTGTGGTTTTTATAGGCCAAGTTTAAGGTCTGGTCAAGAAGAGGGCTCAGAAAAGCCAGGCTAGAGTGTTCCCAAAGACAGAATCTTTGTCTATGCCAACTAGGCAGGACACACACACAGACAGACACACACTCCACAGCCTTTGCTCTCTCTTCTTTGTCAACTCCAAAGACAGAGGTCAAAGTCAGTAAACAACTAGAACAAATCAGGAAATTCTTCTACATTGTTTTTCTCTTTCTTGTTTCAAGTGTTATATGTGAAATCAGAATCTGTTAGCACTCATCTGGGCTGCCATTACTCATTTTGCCTCTTTTGCATTTTTTAGCAAGGATCCAGAGTTTTCAATGGTAGGGCTTGAAAATCTCATGGGAAAGGGGGTTCTAGAAACACTTAACAGATTCTCTATGCAAACATCACCTCTATAGAGAGATGGCTTTGGCCCTAAGTCATGCCATGGCCTCTGGGTGTCCCTGACTAGCAGTCTCTGACATTCTGGTCATAGAGGCCGGATCCTCACTCTCCAGCACATCACAGTCTATGGGGACATACATATGAACAGGTAATTTAATAAAGTGTGGTAACGGGTAGCGAGGATGACATTTATAAGCTAGGTTCTTATGGGAGCACAAAAGAGCAGTTGTGAACCCATCTGGCGATCTGGACTTGGAAGAGCATGAGTTGTGGGGTGGGTGGGAAGTCAAAGAAGGATCCACAGAAAAGGTAATGCCTCAGCCGGTTCCCTAATGATGAGATGAAGTCAATCGAGCAACAAAGGCAAATACGAGGGTCTTAGTGGGAGTAACAGCATGAAGACAGTATGGAAGTCTGGATGGGCAGAGTGTACATGAGAATGAGAACAAAAGGCATGTGGTATTTATTACTGGAGCACACAGAGTATGTTAGGAGGTGGCAGTTGATGGGACAGAGAAGTGGGCATGAACTGGGCTAGGAAAAAGTACATATGGCATTCTGTGGTCTTTAACACAGGTCACTCATCCGAATCACAGATGCTTAAGCCTCTCTGGGATTAAGATGCAGCTGGTTTGAGGTGGACCCCAGTCATCAGTATTTATTTAAAAGCTTTTTCTTGATTCTAATGAATAGCCAAGGATGAAAGCCATTGCCAGCGAGAGCAGCTAAATATTTTCCACAGTAGAAAGGAGAGTGACCTGTCTGATGGATAGCGAGGACAGCTCACTCTGGCAGCATGGGGAAAATGACAGAGTAGGAAACACAGGGAATGGGCAAACATGGAAAAACTAGTTAGGAAACTGTTTCAGGAGTTAACAAATAATAAAGCCTTATTTAGATTTATTAAGGCAAATATGTTAAGAATCTAACTGTGGTTGGGATGCTCTGGAAGGCCAGGAAAATGTTCACCATGGGTGGAGCCTCTAGGCAAGAGACAGGCAAGGACTGCAACTCTCTTCATGTGATGTCACTACAGGATACACTAAGAGAAGAAGAAGATAAATGTCATCTGAGCTGGCTATTGCTTTACCTTCTTTCTTTAGAAAAAGATGATAGCTCCTCCACAGACCACTGAGAATTTCAAGCCCCCCACCCAGCTGTATCTAACTTATTCAACACACCCTCTATGTACTAGTATCTAATACTTTATTAAATCAGGTGGCCCAGAAGTATTGGGGCAGATGTGGTTCTTGCATTCATGGAGCTGGTGGCTGGTATGAGCATAACACTGACAAACAGTCACTTACTATGGAGTTTAAGAATGTGACACGGGTTGCTAAGGGATCACACCTGAGTAATATCTAACCTACATTTCAGATAAGGAATCTTGGACTTTGATTAAGCTGTAATCTAAATGAGGGGGGGGTGATTCAGGTGAAATTGGGGGAAGTCAGGTTAATTGGGGGTAGAAATAGAGAAAGGAGCTGCAGAGTATTTTGAGAGAACAGCGTGTGCAAAGATCCAGAGAGAAGGAAAACATGGCCTATCAGGTGACATGGACAACTGAGTATTGCTGGAACATAGGGATGCACAGCACTGTCAGTGATGCAGATGAGAAGTTAGTAGCAGTGGAGCTATTAAGGGTATCATAAGATATATTGCATTCAGGAGCAAGTGAGACACACCAAAGAGTTTTGAGCAGGTGAATAGCAATATTTCCATTTTAGAAAGACAATGTTTTGCTTTAGTATAGAAAATGGATCATAAAGGGACAAGACTGGAGACTGGAGAATGACTAGGACACTTCCAGTAATCAACATCAGAGATAGAGAAGTACTAAGGAGAGAGATTTAGATGGTTGATGATTAAAGATGTGTGGGAGAAGTTGCAGATGGTAAGATTTCTGGCCAACACACCTGGTAGTGAAATAACGTTTGGAATGAGGGGAAGATGTGGCTGGAGTTCAGTTGGGGACATGTCAAATTTAAAGAGGTTGAGAACATAGCCGAGACGTTGAGCCTCATCAACCTAAAAATGGCCCAGTGGAGCATACTAGAAATCAAGGCAGCAGACAGCATCACCCAATGAGAGCGAGTGCAGTGAGAAGAAGAAAGAAGACTCAGGAACACACCAGCACTTAAGGGACTGAAAAGGTGATTTCAAAAGTAAAGATTTTTATGTACACTGGACAGAGTGGGTGGCCCACACACTGTTTCTAGGAAGCAAAAGGTCAAAATCAGTGCACTTCAAGGTCCCTAGTTCGTGTAAGCACAGCTGGATTTCAGGGGAGAGACAAGCACAGGCTCATTTGTTGAACAACCTTTAGTTGTCTAGTTTAATGAGGCTGTAGAGACTTCCTGTGGGTGGATGGAGTAAAAAGTGGCTATGGGAGTGGGAGGGGAGACTAAAGAACATAGAGTTTTCCTTATTTAGGAAGGAAAACTAAGGTATGACCGATGTGGGCTCTTTTTAGTGGGTGTATAGAGACATCCAACTTGAGAATTCCTTTTTCTTTGCTTAATATTGATGAAGAGACAACTGAAATCTTTAGGAAGCGGCTTAAGAATTAGTCCTGCTGCAGCATTTTTATCTACCATTTTTTTTCCCCTCAAACTATTCCAACATAGTTTTGGATGGTTATAAGGAAAAAAAGCATTGCCAGCTGCTAGACTGAAGCTTCTGAGGCGCTCCCTAGAGGCAGAGGTGGGAACATCAGTCATCTTCCGGGGTCTTAGGGACAGCGCTGTTCTGCTGCAAATCATGGCTTGCCTACACTATAAATGTTTGTTGGTTTTTCAACTTGCATTTGGCTCTCTTACCACTATTCTTTCTGTTTGTTTGTTTTTTTAAATGTCTACGGTGGTTTCTTGTCTCTTTTGAGTCTTTGATGTTTATAGAACCCATCTCTGCAAAGCCAACATAAGTGGATTTGGAAATGAGCAGGAGCTGTGATTTGGCAGCTCTTCTCACTATTATTATAATCATTTAAAACATGCCTGAAGATCCCTAAGTGCTACGTGCACGACAACAATGGTAATACGACCCAGTGTCTGAAAAATACAGCAATTTTCTCTCAGACACTGCCTCGCTAATGGCAGGGGGAGGGAATGGCTTTGAGGTTGTTAGTGTACATGATTCTCTAGGGAAATGGTCAACCGATGGTTTAAAAATGGAGCCTCTGAAAGAGCTTGCAACTAACCTGATAGACTTGGCAGGGGCCTGTGTCGTACATTACAGCTGTGTCTGAAGGGCCCTTTATAAACCACAGGCATTTGATTGAACGACTTGGCCAAG
This sequence comes from Corynorhinus townsendii, assembly GCA_026230045.1. Taxonomy (NCBI): domain Eukaryota; kingdom Metazoa; phylum Chordata; class Mammalia; order Chiroptera; family Vespertilionidae; genus Corynorhinus; species Corynorhinus townsendii. The sequence goes on along the minus strand of JAPDVU010000010.1, from coordinate 18,944,773 downwards.
GTTTACCACCTGGATTCTGAGTGAAAGAGGAACTCTTGTGCTTATGGACATTTTTATTGCTATATTTTTATTACTACATTTTGCTAAACTTTTTAGTTAAAGATAATGAGCATGCACAGGAAATTTTTCTAAGAGTGTAATCAGAATCACATCATCAGTGGCTTAAATCAAGCTATGGAAAATTGTGTTTTACTGTGGAAAACAATTATGCATCTGTCTTCAGTAAGTTGTAAGCTGAGGTTTTTTTAAATATTTAATATACATATTGTTTGAATTCATTATGAGATATCTTTCTTTGGGTCTTTGATAGACATGAGGATTGCTCACCCTATCTAGTTCTCTTCTCGCTGGGCATGTGGAAAGATTTCTCAGGCATCTGCAGTTAGGCAGGGTTGCATGACTAATTCTGACCAATGGGCCATCAATGGAAGTGACGGGTAGCACTTCCAGCTCAAGGCATTTAGTAGATGTGTGAGTTCTCCATACTCTTTTCTTCTGCTACAGTGAGCCTGGATGTTATAAATCGAGATGGACATGTCTAAAGATGTTTGGGTTTATGACTATGTGGGGTAGAGTTCCTGCTGACTTGCATTAGACAGGTAATGTGAGTGAAAAATATTTATTCCACCATGGAGGTCAGATGTTTATTTGTTACTGCATCATGATATGGCTTAGTGTCAGACTTAGGATTTGACTTATACTAGGTCAAATTCTCTCCTTACTGAAGATGATGGCTCCAAAACATCTGTTTCCAGATCATGTTAACTTAGGTTTGTAGACATTCCTGAGCTTAGAGCAAATATAAATGATCATTATCCTTGTTAAAAATATATTATTTTTTATTGATTTCAGAGGAAGGGAGAGGTAGAGAGAGATAGAAACATCAATGATGAGAGAGAATCATTGGTCAGCTGCCACATGTATGCCCCACACTGGAGATCTAGCCCATAACCCAGGCATATGCCCTGACTGAAATCAAACCATAACCTCCTAGGTCAACGTTCAACCACTGAGCCACACTGGCTGGGCCTGACCATGATCCTTTTAAAGAAACTATCAAGTTATATTTTGAGGAAAGCAGATTGCAGCTAGATGCATTCATAAAATAATGTCCATCTGTCTAACATAAGTTTTAACTTATCCTAAATTTTTGTTTATTATATCAAAGAATTTCACACTTATATATATATTAACATACATATAAGATGGTCATGTTATTTCATTTAGGATTGTATCTCACGCATATTCTATAATTTTGGATTTACATGACTCTAGAACTTCAAGATAGAATCAAGTTTCAGGTGGAAAATAAGGGAGTTAGCTTTCAAGTCTATGAGGTTTATCAGGTAGAGTAAAGGGATGTCACATTTCCATAGGCAGACCCAAACCTAGAACACCAGGTATGATGAAACTGATTGCATAATTTCATATGATTTCATACATTTTAAACACCTTCCTTTCTATCTTTGATTTATTGTGTTCCAAGGACAGAAGTGTTTAGCCAGATTTAAACATAGCTTTCATATTACAAGGAATATTTTTGTGCCAAAACAGACACCTATTGAAGTGGAAAGATAAGGATAGTGTATTGTAGTAATAAGGCCAGGTGGTTTGTTCTTCAGAAATGTATGTTTCAATACCTGCTGTATTCCTCAGAAGCTGTGTAGATGTAGGTAATATCAATTGCTCTGAATGTCAGTACAATAATCATGTTGTGGCTGCTATGGTTCCAATGCTTAGCATGGACTTCTGCTGTACCTTGTATGCGTTAATATGAATAATAATATTAATACTCTGGATATTAATTAAACTAAAGAACCAGAGCTGCAAGAGACACTGCTGTTTGTAGATGGGGCACGGCAGCTGACGGGCACCTGGGCACCAAGGAAAGAAGCATGTTGGGATGTTAAGAAAGCTGCTCCGATGTCCATGAGCCAATGAGTTCAGCCCGGTGCCCTGAAACCTGGGGCCTCTGCTGGTTAGAAACATCGGGACCTGGAGGCATTTGTTTCGTTGGTTATTGTCTTCCTCAGCTGATGTGTGAGCAGATTAAAGCTGACCGCTCTAAGTATTCTTCAAGCCAAGAAGCGGTGGAACCAGGGTTTGAACCCCAGTTGTCCGATGTGTAAAGCCAAGGATGTGACCATTATATTCCTCCCCCTCTTCATTAGTGCGTGTAAGTACACAGGCTTGGCTTCAAAGAGTAAGTGGTCAGATAAAACCAAGGTGGGAGCCATTTCCCCACCTCTTTCTGAAAGAGCCTCCAACACCACTTTTCCCTTTGATGTGGCTGAGGAGCAAGGGATTCAAAGTAAATATTTACCATTATTTCCTGGTCTTCAGAGAGAATTCCTGGTTCTCTCCATTTCTTTCATACAGACTTTTTGACAGACTTTCATTACATGTATAATTCAAGACAGGCAAAGTTGTCTGGGTGTTCAAAAGCAGGCCCTGGATGAAAGGCAGGTAGGTACCTCCTTAGAGGCCAGCAGGCCAAACTCTTTGCCGTGTAATGAAGGCAAAGGATCCCCACATGGAGCCACAGGCAGGCAGCTTCAAACTTTGATCAGTCTAAAGAAAGAGATTATGGCTAATCCTGGCACACCTCCCAACTTGACACCTCATTCCCCGACATTCCTGGCTGCCTCTAGCCCATCACACCTCATTTTTTTTTCCTTGCAAATTGTGGTAAAATACTTAGGAGGTTTTGTTTCCATATAGACATTAATGCTGCATTAGAAATGGCCTTTAATTGGGAAGGAGAGGGAATGATTCCCCATTCTGCTCTACCTGTATGTGCCCTGCCTGGGATGGACACCTCTGGCAAAGGCACAGTGACTTCTCAGGGCTTCCCTCTTGGTTGCTTTTACATTGCATTTCAGCAGGACAGATCATCTTTGGGAAGTGTAAAAAACCAAAATCCTTGTATGTTCTGATCAAAAATGCAGGGGGAACACAGCAAATTTGCTCTCACTACAAGTTGAGGTCTTCTGCCAAGTTGATTGGTTCCAAAAGCAGGTTCACTGTTGTCTGCCAGTGCTCCTCAGATGAGCTGACAGACGCCAGAGCAGCAAACTGATGGCCTCAGCTCTGTATCTCTGCAATGAAATATTGCCAAGTGGAACACGAGTGGATGAAAAGGAACTCGGGGTGCCTGCGTCGGTCTAAACTACATGAGGACACTTGCCATGAAAATCAAACCAGATCCTTGCTGGAGGTTGAAGTCATTCGTCAAATTCCCTTCCTGTTTTCTTTTTCATGCTCTTTGTTTTGTTTGCCTGATCCTTTGACTTCATGATTCTTGTGGAATCGGAAGTAAAGAAATACCACAGAAGAAAGTGAAGCAAGCTTGTGGTGTTCCCGACAGAGCCAAACCCAGGAAACCTTGGAAACATCCATTGCCAGCCCGAGGTTGTGAGATTTCCAGCCCGATAGCCAGAATGGAGAGGTTTGGAGTGATGTGTGGGCGTCCTCTATATGAACCTTTGCCAGGCTTCTGTTTATTATTTCACTCAGCTGTCACGACATTGACTTTTTGGGTTAACCTTTCTCTCTTTTTCAGAGTCATTAAGTAAATACACTTTTAATAATCCAAGATATTGCTTTACAGGGTGTCAAATATGATGCTAACTTTTCTGCCTCTAGCCAATATCAAAGTTCAATCATAACCAGTCTGCATTTGTTAAAGCCCCGGAAGCTGGTGTAAAAGCAGGGGATAAGGATGTGTTAAGGTCAGACTCGGTGCTGTGTCTAGCCACCTGACGTCCCCTAGTGAAAGGCCCCAGCATGTGGTGTATGCTCACCAGATACTATACCCTCACTATGGCTGATTCCAAGCTACCAACAGGTCATCACTCACCATGTAGTACGGAAGAGATGCTTATAATAAGCTCTTAACAGCTGCTATGAGCTGGTTCTAGTATCACATTCATACATGTCACCTGGCTCTGTCTCTATAGCTGATGCAAGGAGACACTTGCTGGGTGCCCGCCCCTCTTGTCAGGAAATTGGGAGAACCAGAAATGAAAGGGGAGGGAGGCATAATGACTGTGTGCCATCTACACATAGTCTGTGAGATCAGACACTGTGGTTTCTGGGTTAACACATGCAGCTAGGGAAAATTAAAGAAAAAGAAAAATGTATGTCTCTATTTTTCTCTTTGCATGACTATTAAAAAGCTAAGGAAACATTTCCAATTTGGGACAGTGACTGTTGATAACTTGTAGTTAAACTGGGACTGATTTCTAATGCGCCCCCTAGTTCTGAGAGTAGGGGGAGATGGTAGCTGTTAGATGGAGAGGTGACTCCTATGGTCATGAGTATGCTATATACCCCAGATTTGGGCCAAATCATGGACTGAGAGACATTTGTCTATAGTATACAACATAGGCTTATTAAAAAGTCTGACCTAGTATTCCAGTCCTATTAGCCACGAGCCTGCAGCCTTTCTTATCCGCATCCAAGACTACTCAAAGTAGGAGAAAGAATTTCACAACGCATCTCTCAATAATAGTTCTACATTTTCGGCCTCCTATGCTGGGCAATATTCCAGTCCTTTACTGTACATTATCTCTAATCTTCTTTCAACCATGTAAGGCAAAGATTATTTGAATTTTATAAATGAAACTGAACCCTGAGAAATTAAGTTGCGGAAGTTTACACTGATGGTTAGAAAGGGACTGGGATTTAGAGCCAGTTCTCTCTGAAGTACAAGTCTCTCTAAGAAGGTGTGGTCTCTAGTGTATGTTTATTTGTGTAAAGTGTTCCTTTCAGCCTGATTCAGGGCCAGGAATAAAGATGCCAATCCTTGCGATGGATTGACAGCCTTTTACAAAATGGTCAAGTCCAGAGGAGAGGAATTCAAAGAAGTGCAGTCTGAGGAGGCTGTTCCTTGAGGGGTTCTGGCCCAGTGATGCTCTGAACAGGAAAGTATCAAACTTTCCTGCCTCTAGAGCTGTGAGACAATAAATGTCTGTTGCTTAAGCCACTCAGTCTATGAGTTTGTTATGGCAGCCTGAGCTAAGACAGCAAGAACCATGTAAATAACAGAGAGAAGGAAAGGATACAGTACTCTTAGAAAGTATTTTTGTTAACATTTTGACCAGTATGTAGATATCCTTGAAGTTTCATGTTTAGAAAACTGGGAAAGTGAAAAGAACAAAGAAGTCTGGGCCAGGTTGAAAATGTCTTTCATGCCATTGAAAAATTAACACTTTAGCCTGTAGCAAACTTGAATGCATCTTAAGTTTTTGAATTGAAGAATATATTCAGCAGAAAAGCAGAGCTTTAGCAAGAATGATCCTATACAAGTGGGAAAGATGAATTTTTTTAAATATATATTTTTATTGATTTCAGAGAGGAAGGAAGAGGGAGAGAAACATCAGCGATGAGAGAGAATCATTGACCGGCTACCTCCATCATGACCCACACTGGGAATCAAGCCTGCAACCTGGGCATGTGCCCTGACCAGGAATCGAACCTGTGACCTTCTGGTATATAGGTCAATGCTCAACCCCTGAGCCATGCCAGCAGGGCGGGAAGATGAATCTTAAAAGAGTAGAGAGTTAATGTAGAAGGTTGTTGTAGTAATGCTTTTAGAGCTGAATGCTAGATAAAAGATCATTTTCAATCTGTATCAAAAGTGAGCTTTGTAACTCATCACATTCCTGCATTTCTGCCAAGAAACTCAGTAAAGGCAGTAATTAGGTCTATGTCCTCATTTGTCTGTTTCTCTTACTCCATTACATGGCTTATCTGTTTTCTATTAGGTCTATTTATTAATTCAACAAATATGTATTCAAACCTACCTAGTGTCAAACCCTGTTCTAGGTGAACAAAATAGCGAGACACAGCACAGATTCCCTGCTCCTGTAAGCTTCCATTTTAACAAAGAGAGACAGCTCATAAGCATAATAAAATGAGCTATGTCATAATAAAGGTTATTCAGAATAGAGCATCTATGGTATAAACTATATAACTTTATTATATACTTTTCATATATGTTAGATTTTCCATAAGTTTTATTTTAAAATATAAAAACTACAGTGAGATAAGGGAGTTTAGTAATGTCAGGAGAGAGCTGATGGCATTTTTAAGTATGGTGCTCAGGGTAGGCCTTACTGAAAAGGTGAAATCTAAGCAAAAACTCGTACCTGTGTCTCATATTACAAAGTCAATATGAACAATTTTTTTTTAACATTTTTATTGATTTCAGAAAGGAAGGGGGAGGAAGATGGAAACATCAGTGATGAGAGAGAACCATTGATCGGCTGCCTCCTGCATTGGGGATTGAGTCCCCCACTGGGGATCGAGCCCACAATCACAGCATGTGCCCTTGACCGGAATCGAACCTGGGACCCTTCAGTCCACAGGCCAACACTTTATCCACTGAGCCAAAACGGCTTGGGCATGAACAAATTTTTACAAAAGAACAAGAGTTTAAAATAATGCACAAAAAGAAAAATTTCAGTAGTCAAGCATGCAATAATAAAGGCCTAGATTAGTGTTTTAGTGGTAACGAAAAGAGACCAGTATAGGGGAAATTGTTAAAAATAATTGACAGCTAAATAACATTCATCCTTCATGTTTGCTATCCATATTTAGGAAGGTGGCTGAGATTTTAGGCTTCGATGAACAGGAAACTTACAGTTTCATTAATAGAGGTAGAACTTTTAGTAAATTATGGTAATGTACTTGTGAAATTTGTAACCCTTGCTGAAACCAACGCAAAGGAAAAAAAGAAGAAAGAAAAATAAAATTTTATTTGCAGTGAAGATAGAGAGCAGCTACTTCCCTAAACCACAGTCTATAAAGAATATCTGCCAAACATTCTGAAATTCAGATGAATTGAAGGTTGCTGAAAGCCAAAATAAATGAATATGTTCACATCTTGAATGAGGTATAGAGTTCTCTAAAAGTAAGTGAAACTCCCAAGGGAGTGTGGGTGGGCAGAAGTAATAAACATCCCTGTGGGATGAGGCTTCTTTAAAATCTGGGCTCCTTAAATAGGAGAAATCGTTTGGATGTGAAGTGAAGTTAAGAAGAAACAGAAGCTACTAGCTCCTGGTCAAAGTCAATGAGGCATAATAAGTAAGTTAAGTAAACTAGCAGAAGATAAATAAGATGCTTAATCTTGAGCTATGCTAACCTATCTGGATGGCCTCTTAATGTTACGAAAAAAATGTGTCCCCATGGCATAGAAAAAAAAAAAAAGATATGATGTGTTTGAAAAAGACACATCTCATTTAAATTTGCTGACAGGCCCAGATTACTTCTTCTGCTACTCTGTAAATTATTCTTGAACAAATAGAAGTAATAGGTCTCTGCTCATTTTGAAAATGAGTAATAGGACTTCCACTTCTGGCCAGTGTGGGATAATAAAGATCAGAGTTACCCTCCAACCTAAAAAAAAAAATAATAAAGCAGTAGACAGAATATGTGACATAATGGGGTTCAAGCTGTTAGATTTCAGGCAATAAAAGGCAATGATTATTTACAGTAAGGAAACAAATAAAGGAAACCCTACAACTACCAGTTTACAGCACTTCACACCATGGACAGGAATAAAGAGTGGGGCAAAGATCCCAGAGTGTTTAGAGATATATACCTAATGAAAACCAAAATAGCCTGGAAACCAATAACAATAATTGCTGACATTAATTGGTAGCTTACTATGGGCAAGCTACTCCTCTTTGCCATATATATATATATATATATATATATATATATATATATATTATGAGATCATCATAATATATTAATATATATATATAATATATATATATATATATATATATATATATATATATATATATATTATGATGATCTCTGAATGCATAATAATCTGGCCACTCAGTGTATGTGTATATCTCCTATCTAATAAAAGAGTAATATGCAAATTGACCATCACTCCAAGACACAAGATGGCCGCCCCCATGTGGTCAAAGATGGCTGCCCCCATGTGGACACAAGATGGCCACCACAAGATGGCCAGTAGGGGAGGGCAGTTGTGGGCAGTTAGGGGTGACCAGGCCAGCAGAGGAGGGCAGTTGGGGGAGACCAGGCCAGCAAGGGAGGGCAGTTGGTGCAGGGGGGGGGGACCTCAGGCCTGCAGGGGAAGGAAGTTGGGGGGACCCAGGCCTGCAGGGGAAGGCAATTGGGGGTGATCAGGCCTGCAGGAGAGGGCAGTTGTAGGGGACCAGGCCTACAGTGGAGGACAGTTGGGCAGGACCCAGGCCTGCAGGGGAGGGCAGTTGGGGGGGACCAGACCTGCAGAGGAGGGCAGTTGGGGGTTCCAGACCTGCAGGGGAGGGCAGTTGGGGGGGACAAGGCCTGCAAGGGAGGGCAGTTGGGGGGGGCCAGGCCTGCAAGGGAGGGCAGTTGGGGGGGACCAGGCCTGCAGGGGAGAGCAGTTGGGGGGGACCAGGTCTGCAGAGGAGGGCAGTTGGGGGGGACCAGGCCTGCAAGGGAGGGCAGTTGGGGGGGACCAGGCCTGCAGAGGAGGGCAGTTGGGGGGGGACCAGGCCTGCAGGGGAGGGCAGTTGGGGGGGGACCAGGCCTGCAGGGGAGGGCAGTTGGGGGGAGCAGGCCTGTCAGGGAGGGCAGTTAGGGGTGATTGGGCCAGCAGAGGGCAGTTAGGGGCAACCAGACTGGCAGGGGAGGGCAGTTAGGGGCAGTCAGGCTGGCCGGGGAGCAGTTAGGCATTGATCAGGCTGGCAAGGGAGTGGTTAGGGGGTGATCAGGCTGGCAGGCAGAAGCAGTTAGGGGCAATCAGACAGAGGCAGGTGAGCAGTTGGGAGCCAGCATTCCTGAATTGTGAGAGGGATGTCCGACCACCCGTTTGGGCCCGATCCCAATCGGGCGGTTCGACATCCCTCAAGGGGCCTCAGATTGGAGAGAGTACAGGGTGGGCTAAGGGACACCCCCTGCCATGCACGAATTTCGTGCACCGAGCCTCTAGTATGTATATATATATATATGTGTGTGTGTGTGTGTGTGTGTGTGTGTGTGTGTGTGTGTGTGTATACACACTAGAGGCCTGGTGCACCAAATTTGTGCATGGGTGGGGTCGGGCCAGCCTGGCAGGGGGAGGGGACATGGGCAGTTGGCCGGCCTGCCTGCTGGTCGAACTCCTGGTCGAGGGAACAATTTGCATATTAGCCTTTTATTATATAGGATATACACTGAGTGGCCAGATTATTATGCGTTCAGACATCATAATAATCTGGCCACTCAGTGTGTGTGTGTGTGTGTGTGTGTGTGTGTGTGTGTGTGTGCGTGTGTAAAACTAATAGGTGAATGTATTATTAAGCCCATGCTGCAGATGGGGAGACTGATGCTAGGAAGTCAGAAATGGTTTCTACCTGGGGTTGGAAGTGGAGCTATTGAGAATAGAGTAGTTTCTGCTTTTACAGGGAATAATGTTATAAATCAGCTCATACAAATTATGGAAACCAAATGATCAAAAGAAGAGTTTCTTACTAAGGGCAAGTGGCAGTTTGAAAAGTTTGAAAAGACTTGGTGGCAGTGTGAATCAGGAACATACGCTTCAATTTTATCAAGACTAGCTTATTGCTTTTATATACTCTTTGGCCTTTCTTCTCCATGAAAAGAGTTAACATATTAAATATGGGTATAAATATTCCCTAGTTATTGTTTTTACTATATTCATGAGTAATTTGTGAAAGGACTAAGAGTCCTTTGAAAGGTTCTGTGTACTCACTGTTATATTCCCAGCATGCAGAATATACTTCATAATGTTTGTTGAAGTGTTAATTAATATTTCCTATGAAAATAAGAGTTGCTTATAGAGCTCATCTTCCTAAGTAGCCTGAGAAATAATTGTTTTCTCTGATGAGCGTAATCCAGCCACTATACACTGAAGATTTCACTGGAGTCTATGCTAAGGCCCTTCTCTAATTATTCACTGAACACAATGTCTGAGGCCTCAAATTTGCTCAACCTTGAATTCCCTTTATTGCCCCAGCTTCATTGCTTCTAGAATAACTATCTCTGTATGTTCTCCCACTGGGAATGCTCTCTCGTAATTTAGCTCTCCCTTCTCAGAACTACAAGTGCTGAAAACTGGAAATGATCTTGTCTGGGGCATGTGAATCTATGTGCTCATGAGAAATCAACTGAGCTGGGAATAGCCACTCAAGCCATAACTTGAAATCCACTGTGTGCTAAGAAAAACAAGGCATCATGGTAGGCTGAGGGCTCCCTGTGCTGATAGAGCCATTGTTTCCCCAAATTTCTGATTCTTATCCAAGCAATCCCACTCTAATATATTATGTTGTCATAAGAAATGCATAGCATTACATTATGGTTCATCTTTCAGTGTCTTGAGGGTATTCTTTGTTGCTCCATCAATTTCTTGGCTTTTTCCTGGAAGTCAGATGGATGTAAATACTCAAAGCAGAACGCCTTGGGAAATCTCCCTATGCCCAGACTTGTGGGAAAGTTTAGGACCAGGTGGTATTAAAAAAATTATCATAATTCTCCTCAGATGCCCTTTAAACAAGGCCAGCCGTCTGGAATATGAGAGGAATGGGATTTGTGTGTCCTGGCCCTCTTAAAGACTGTAACTCTAGTTCTAGAAACACAGTGTGTGTGTGTGTGTGTGTGTGTGTGTGTGTGTGTGTGTGTGTGTGTGTTTCTAGTACTCCATTAAGCAAAATTGCTTCAGCACAAAACCTTTCCTCTTGGGTGCTACCTTCTATAATCCAAAGAAACTTTACACATACACAGTTTTGTTTGTGATTATATAGTTTATCCCTGAAAGGTCTTATATTGTATTTCTGAACATTCAGTTATGTGGGGATTTAGAAGTTTTTATATGAGATCCATTAGCTAAAATGCCAGATCAGAGACAAATTTTTAGGCAGATAAATTTGATTGGCTTCACACCCTCACATTCACCCAGTGACAGCATTAATATTAGAATGAACTTCCTTTTATCCCAATAAGATATTGGCAATGTTGTTTCCTTACAATGACTTAATCGTGAAAGACTTCTTCACAGAAGCACAGGGGTCAGGATATGCCTTCTGGTGTCTTAAAATGGTGACTTATCTGCTACCTGTTTAAATGCAAAGCTTATGTGAATCCCAAGATCAAAGAAAAGTCAAATTCTAAAGGTAGGCTGCTCTTTTACTGATCTTTCTAAGCTAGTCAAAAGAAGAGATTTATGTCCCAGGCCTGGCCTGTGTGGCACAGTTGACTGCGCATCGCCCCATGCACTGAAAGGTTGCCAGCAATTCTCAGGGCATATGCCTGGGGTTGCAGGCTCAATTACTTGGGGGGGGGGGGGGGCGGGGAGGAGGAAAGGGGGGCATGCAGGAGGCGGTTGATTGATGTTTCACTCTCACATTGATGTTTCTCTTTCTCCCTCTTCCTTCCTCTCTCTCTAAAAACCAATATAAAAATGTTTTTCTTAAAGACCTATGGATAATCCAAGATACCCAGGATTTAGAAATTTTCTGATGGCTACAACTGAACCCTTCACCCATTCTTGTGTCTTAGCAGCCTAGCCCATGTTGATTCCACCAGCAAAACGTCTATATAACGAACCCTCCTCTGATATCCTCTGCAGCCCATTGGAAAGAAAATTCTAATTAACTGTTTAATATAGATTTTTCCTTTCCATCCAACTGCCACTGCCTTAGTCCATGCCTTCTCATCTCTCTTCTGGGCTGTCTCCACAGGCTAATGTCTATCAGTGCTGATCCAAGTCATCTTTCATGGAGTTGCCAGTAACTTTCCTCGAACATAAAAAAACTTATTGTGCTACTTCTCTGACTAAGAAAACGTCACTGAACCTGCTGTGAGTGTCTATTGTGCATCTCTATTTGGGGAGCTTGTGTATCCCGACACAAAGTGCATGTGCCGGTAGAGTCTGTGACTCAAAGCCTGGGACACCTTTCTGGAATGTCAATTCAGCCAAAATTCAGAGCCAGTATAATTCCAGGGTCTCATACACCAGGCAGAGTAAACTTTGCTCCATAAGTTATGATTTCACATCATCAAATTAAAAACATACCTTAAATGTTAAGAAACAACAGATGATTACAGGTTGGTATCACTTTTTCATGGAGAGCTCTCAGACACCCTCAAACATTGAAGGGCACTTCACCATCAAAAGTACTTTAGGAAATTCTAAAAATTCAAATTCTGTCCATGGGACCTCAGCGTTCTTCAAAATAAAACTGAATTACATTTCCAACGTCATCTGACAGCCTCACACTTTATAGATGGTCCAGACTCTTTCACAAGGTTAAGCCCCTGTAGATGTTGTGAAATCTGCATTTTATGTCCTTTTCCTTATCTTTGCATATGTAACTCACATTCACTCTTCAACTTCCATTTCAGCTGTCACTTCCATGAGGACTTATTCTAATTCCCTCAGTCAAGTTAGTTACTTGTGGTTTTTTTTTGTATCATAGAAAAGCTTTGTCACAATCTTTCTGTAAATTGATGTCAGGAAAAACTGGGACAGAACTCAAATAGGGGGTGGCAGGGGGGTCAGTGGTATCCTTGACAGAGCACCCTTCTAGGTTATCTGTGCTTTTTTACTTTGTGAGCTACTTAAGACTCACAGTAATGCAAATTGTTCTTTCCATGAAATACGGATTGGGGCCCTGTGGGGTGCAATGGACTATGCCCTGTAGATAGACCAGTTTTGCGTGGATTCATACATTTGTTCAGCATTCTGTATTGCCTACACACTGGTATATGTATAATTGGGTTTTGTTTTTTTTAAATCTGCTCTGAACTGATTGTAACATTAATTAGTAATTCATTAATTATGAATAAATGAATTTAATAAAACATTTTACGTGTGCTCATTTTATATATTTTGAGAGCCAGGCTTTTATCTTTTAAAAACTATTATCTCTTAACATGCATATAACCTTAGTATTAAATTAGCATCTCTTCCACAAAATTGTAATTTCCTGAGGGGAGGGATTACATGATAATAACAATGTTGAATAAATGCAAAGAATAAATGTGCTGTTTTCTATGCTTTTGGATATAATCTGAGAAAAGGAGAGTGACTAACTCAGTGTTTGTTACACTTTCATAAATTCAAAACTCTTTTGGGAATCTGTCAAAAGTGTGGAACTTCTTACCAGAAAAGTATGTGCTTCTGTTGACAAATACAATACAATGCAAGGAATTTTAGTGAGCTAATGGTATTTCCAGGTCCATGCAGGCCCCACACCATTCTCCTGTTAAAAACAACTTTAAATGCTGTGAGTTTTGTTAGCTTTGTAAAAGGAGCCACATTTTTGAACCCTTCATCCTCAGTTTTATTTTTCCAGCTAAGAAAAACAGTTCAATAAAAACAAAACAGCAGCTTCTGTCTCACTTTACAATCACTGCTATCACAGTGATGACAACAAACATTATACTTTAGTTTGTCACAGAACAAATTTAAATATTCTTGTTCTCAGCCAGCTACTCCAGCATACCTTAAGACCAAATGACCAGATGTAACTCAAGGATATGGATAGACATGACACATGGCAGAATACAGATGTCCTAAAAGATACAAAGAGCTGTCGCTTTTGGAAAGGAATCAAATGTCCCCATTTCAAAGGACGGAGATATCTGAAGATGTCTCATTTTTTTTTTAACCAACCTGTAGGGCTCCTGTGAACACTGTTGTGGGCAATTACGTTATCTGTTACAGAGGAAACTAAAAGCGTAGTCTCCCAGCTAACTTAGAATACAGGCTCTGTTCAGTATTATTAACTCAACGTGATATTCTTACTTATAAAGGTGCAGATGGAATGTCCTAAAGATATTCTCAATCAATACAACTGACTAGTAACCACAAGGCTTAATCTTACTCTCCTTTTCAAAGAGAATGCTAGGTCTTTTGGTCTAGTGGAATGGAGAAGATCACTCCTTTTTTCTTGAATGAAATTCTCTAATGCTAAATTTAGACATTATGTCTATGGTGCTATCTTTTCTTTCCTTCGATTAAATCAAATGAGTAAGTATGTGCTGAACTTCATCCTGAGCGTGGCACCATGGCATCATTTCCTTTGGGTGAGTTAACCTTAACTGTGTCTGTGTAGTTGACTCGAAGTAATTTTAAGGTGGGCGAGTGAAAAATTATGCCCAGGAAACAAACACCATGTTAAAGCAGGTAAGAAGTAATATTGTCCTTTGAAAGTGGTTTAATGTACCAACTGCTATGATTCAATTACAGTTCTCTTTAGCAAAATCTATAGCTTCAGAGCTTATTAAATCATATATGTTAGTAAAGCCTGTTTGTAGATTTTGATGCATTTTTCTTGAGTTTGACTCTGTAAAATCACTATTGAATTCTGATTTAAATTGCTGTGGTGATTTCAATGACAAAATACAGAATTAGAGATATCCATTCCTTGGTGCCTTCCAATACCTAATGAGCCAATGAAAGGATCCTTCCTTTCTAGATAGTTTGGTAAACTTTTAAAACTGAAATATATAAAAGTTAGTACTTTTATTCATATTCATAATTGATAAGCTTATTAGAAATTTCATTTTTATCCTCCCACCCAAAATGCTGATGAGTTCAAGCAAAATCAGCCAGAGATTTTTCTCAACCTTGAAAAAGAATGTAAAAAATGGTGCATGTTTTTTTACGTGCCTAGGATACCAGAGATATTCAGATATGAAATCAGCTCATCTTCCATGCATGGATCATAGGTCAATTTTTAATCAAAGTTCTCATGAAACAGATATTCTCACAGTCTTTCACTATTTGTTCTTCTGCCCACACCCATTATTCCTTGCACCTATCCACTTTTTGGAAGTTATCTTCCTGGTTAGCCTCTTTTCTCAACATTTAAATAATTGCTGCGTACACATATAATACCTTAATAAAAAAAAAAAAAAGAAAATAAATAAATAAATAATTGCTGCATGATCCACAGTGATATACGTATATCTTATTAGTTGAATTAACTATTTGTGGGTGGTGTTCTAATAGCTGAGCATTTTATTATTATTTTTGTTCCTTTGATCTTCAAGTATTCTCCTATTTCTAATGGCTAGTTTGTGTAATTTTGTTGTGTGGAGTTCCTAAGTATTTCATTATTAACACTTTAATCCATGTTCCATTTTATACTATTCCCTTAGCAATTTCCTCTAACTTCATGTTTTAAAGTGATACCTTATATTTAGGTGATTCTAAATTTATTATCATGGACTAATTCATGTTCTACCTCCCCCTAATTTGTATGTTAAAAGTCCCAACTCCCAGAACCTGAGAATATTACCATATTGAAAGATAAAGTCTTTAAAGAGGAGATTAATTTAAAATGAGGCCGTTAGGATGGAGCTCTAATCCTAAGTACTGGTTCTTAGAAGAAGAAGAAACACTAGGTTGGGTGTGAACAGAAAAAAAGGGGGGGCCATGTGAGGACACAAGGAGAAGGCAGCCATCTGCATGCCAATGAAAGAGGCCTCATTAATAACCAAACCTGCTACTCTAGTCTGAATGTGGCCCCGAAATGCATATATTAAAGTCCTAATCTCCAAGAAGATGATACTAAGAGGTGGGCCTTTAGAAAATAATTAAGCCATGAAAGCAAAGTCCTCATAAATGGGATTGGTGCCCCTGGAAAAAAGGCTCCAGCTTGTTTGCCCTTCCACCATGTGAGGACAGAGCTAGAAGGCAGCAGTCTGCAACCTGGAGGAGGGCTTTCACCAACCATGCTGGGACCCTGGCCTTGGACTTCCAGGTTCCTGAACTGTGAGAAATACATTCCTGTTGCTTATAAATCACCCAGACTGTAGTATTTTGTTAGAGCAGTCTGACTAGACTAAGACATCTGCTAACACCTTGATCTTGCAACTTCTAGTATCCAGAACTATGAGAAAATTAATTCCTGTTGTTTAAGCCACCCAGCCTGTAGTATTTTGTTATGGCAACTCTAGAAGACTAATACATACAGCTTTCCAGCTTTAGAATTCTGAATATCATTAATACCTCCCAGTGCAATTCCAGATGACTTCTTTGTTTTTGATAGTGTCTATCATTATCTGCTTCCCAATTAGGCTTGAAATTTATGAGCAACTATTCTGAATCCAACTGGTATACTGCAATACAGGCATACTTCAGAGATATTGTGGGTTTGGTTCCAGACTCCCGCAATAAAGCAAATATGGCAATAAAGTAAGTCACACAATTTATTTTTTATTTTTTTGGTTTCCCGGTACATATAAAAATTCTGTTTATACTACACTGTAGTCTATTAAATGTGCAATAACACTATGTCTAAAAAATGTACATGCCTTAACTTAAAAATACTTTATTGCTGAAAAATGCCAACCATCATGTGAGCTTCTTGGAAAATGGCACCAATAAAATTGTCCAATGTAGGGCTGCACAAACCTTCAATTTATTTAAAACAACAACAACAACAACAACAACATCTATGAAACACATAAAGCGAAGCAAAATAAAACAAGGTATGCCTGTACAATTTTGACACTACCCACCCATAATTAGTGTCAGACTCCACAGATTAAAGGGCAAGGTCCCAAGCAAGACTACCTTTTACTTCAAATACCAGCTACACTTTAGGGCCACCCACACTTCTGTCAATCACAGTTTTTTATTATAAAGGATACCAATCAGGACCAGCCAAATGAAGAGACTCATAGGGCATAGAGTCTAGGAGGGTCTTCCTGTGGAATCAGCACTCCTGACACTCTTGCAATGCATTTACCAGCCAGGAAACTCTACTAGGCTTCAGCATCTACAGTTTTGTCAGTGGAGCTTTATTATGTAGGCATGGTTGATTGAATCACTGGGCATACTTCAGTGCCAACTCTCTAATTGCATGGTTGGTTTTTCTAGTGACCAGCCCAAACCCTGAATCATCTCATCTCTCAGCATAAATTGAGGTCTGATCACAGAGGCCCATGAATAACAAAGTTACTCCTGTTGATAACGTTGTAATCTATAATAAAAGCATAATAAAATCAGTAAATGTGATACATCACATAAACAAATTGAGAGGTAAAAATCACATAGTCATATCAATCAATGCAGAAAAAGCAATTGACAAAATCCAACACGATCTCTTGATAACAACTCTCAGCATGGTGAGAATAGAAGGATCATACCTCAACATAATAAAAGCCTTACATGACAAACCCACAGCCAAAAGCATACTCAATGGGCAAAAACTAAAACCATTTCCCCTAAGAACAGGAACAAGACAGGGAAGCCCACTCTCACCACTCCAGTTTGACATAGTATTGTAAGTACTAGCCATTGTGATCAGACAAGAAGAAGAACTAAAGGGCATCCAAATTGGGGAAAAAAGAAGTAAAACTGTCCTTATTCGCAGATGACGTGATACTGTACATAGAAAACCCTAAAGACTCCATCAAAAAATTATTACACTTAATAAATGAATTTGGCAAAGTAGCAGAATACAAAATTAATGCCAAGAAATCTATGTTATTTTTATACACCAAAAGTGGACTTACAGAAAGACTTTTTAAAAAATCCCATTTACCATTGCACCAAAAAAATTAAGATACCTAGGAATAAACTTAACTAAGGAGGTAAAATACCTGTACTCAGAAAACTACAGGACACTGAAAGAAGTGATAGAGGAAGACATAAACTGATGGAAGAATACATCATGTTCATGGGTCGGTAGAATCAACTTTAAAATGTCCATACTACCCAAAGCAATCTATAGATTCAATGCACTCCCCATCAAAATATCAATGGCATATTTCAAAGACCTAGAAAAAACTCTCCAACAATTCATCTGGGATAAAAAAGACCCCAAATTGCTGCAGCAATCCTGAGAAAGAAGAACAAAGTAGGTGGGATCTCAATACCAGATTTCAAGCTGTATTACAAAACTCCTGTTCTCAAAACAGCCTGGTACTGGCACAAGAACAGACAAATAGACCAATGGAATAGAATAGAGAACCCAGAAATCGACCCAAACCACTATTCTCAATTAATATTTGACAAAGGAGGCAAGAACATACAATGGAGTCAAGACAGTCTCTTCAATAAATGGTGTTGGGAAAATGGGACAGATACATGCAAAAAAATGAATCTAGACCACCAACTTACACCACACACAAAAATAAACTAAAAATGGATAAAGGACTTAAACATACGACGGGAAACCATAAAAATACTAGAGGAATCCACAGGCAGAAAAATCTCAGACATATGCCGAAGCAATTTCCTCACCGATGCCGCTCCTAGGGCAATGGAAACTAAAGAGAAAATAAAGAAATTGGACTACATCAAAATAAAAAGCTTTTGCACAGCCAAAGAAACCATCAACAAAACAACAACACCCACTGCATGGGAGAACATGTTTGCCAATGTTATCACCAATAAGGGTTTAATCTCCAAAATTTACAAGGAACTCATACAACTTAACAGAAGGAAGATAACCAACCCAATCAAAAAATGGGCAACTGATCTAAATAGATACTTTTTGAAAGAAGACAGAAGGAAGGCTAAGAGACATATGAAAACCTGCTCAAAGTCACTAATCATCCAAGAGATGCAAATCAAAATGGCCATGCAGTATCATCTCACACCTGTCAGAATGGCTATCATCAACAAATCAATGATCGACAAGTGCTGGTAAGGATGTGGTGGAAAAGGAACCCTGGTGCACTGCTGGTGGGAATGCAGACTGGTGCAGCCACTGTGGAGAACAGTATGGAGTTTCCTCAAAAACTAAAAATGGAGCTCCCATTTGACCCAGTGATCCCACTTCTACAAATATATCCCAAGAAACTAGAAATACCAATCAGAAAGGATATATGCACCCCTATGTTCATAGCAGCACAATTCACCATAGCTAAGATTTGGAAACAGCCTAAGTGCCCATCAGCAGATGAGTGGATTAAGAAACTGTGGTACATCTACACAATGGAATACTACGCTGTGGTAAAAAAGAAAGAATTCTTACCATTTGCAACAGCATGGATGGAACTGGAGAGCATTATGCTAAGCGAAATAAGCCAGTCAGAGAAAGATAAATATCACATGATCTCACTCATTTATGGAATGTAATGAACAACATAAACTGATGAACAGAGACACAGAAGCATCAATCAGACCATCAAACCTCAGAGGGAAG
This sequence comes from Corynorhinus townsendii, assembly GCA_026230045.1. NCBI lineage: Eukaryota > Metazoa > Chordata > Mammalia > Chiroptera > Vespertilionidae > Corynorhinus > Corynorhinus townsendii. Next base: position 18,925,640 of record JAPDVU010000010.1, on the reverse strand, counting down.
GTAGGGGAGGGTGTAGGTAAGAGGGAGAGATCAACCAAAGGACTTGTATGCATGCATATAGGCCTAACCCATGGACACAGACAACAGGGGGGTGAGGGCATGAGTGGGGGGGGGGTTGCGGGATAATGGGGAGATAAGGATACATATGTAATACCTTAATCAATAAAATAAAATAAGTGTAATATGCTAATTAGACCGGACAGCCGAATGACCTTCTGGACAACCTTCTGGACGAAGCCAGGGCTGCGAGGGCTGAGGCAAGCCGCTGAGGCTGTAAGGGCCAAGGCCCTTACACAAATTTCGTGCATCGGGCCTCTAGATAATAATAAGAAAGAAGCAAAGGGAAAGCCAGACACTACAGGCATGATCCCTGCAAAACATTGGGGGGAGGGGCCTGGGCAAAGGGACGATAGACTCATGCCCAGTAAAGTTGGGGTGACAGGAAAAATACTTGCCTTGGGGTCGGTCAGACTTGGGGATAGAGGTGGCTGTCCTAGATGATGTGGGATACTTAACCCCCTAAACAAAGGAGTGCGCTCTCTTATGCTCTCGGTTCCTCTTGGCGCATTGTGCTTGACTCCTGGCCTGTGGGGCTCTTTTGCTCCTGCTTCCTTGCATTTGCTATGTGGACCCCACACACACCTAGGCTGATGCTGAACTGGGCCTGTCTCCAACATGGAAGGGAAATCTGGACACTGGCTTTGCTTCTAGCTTCACTAAAACACCAGCTACACTCCTTCTATGACTGGACTAAGGGAAATGGAATTTTAAAAACACAAGAATTTAATACCACCCAAATAACAATCACTCGTTCTCCCGTGCGAGTCTCAGAAAATTCTTTTTATCGGGATATTGTGAGAACTCCAACCCTAGCAGTACCCAGTGGGGAAGAGGACCCCTCCATTTCATCCGATATCACTATTTCCTGGAAAATTCCAAGGATTTAAAGTCTCCCTTCTAGGAACCAGAATAAATGCCAACCAAATGTTTTGTTATAAACACAAACTTTTGGCTTTATCTCTATTTCGTGAAACAATAATTATCCAATACTCCAAGCCAATAGTTTCTTAGAGAATCCAATAATTCTGAGACAACATTTCTTTATTTTCAAGCTAGTTCAGACCCTAAGCTTACTGCAATAAAGTCCAAAATGATTATTTCTCTTTAGCTTTACCGCTGTCCCTATTCTAAACACAATAGTAAAAATTATGTGGATGGCTAATTTTTAATTATTTCTTAACACTTACAAAAACTCTGCCTTTTTAAAATAAATTCTATTTTTTTAATCAAAACTCTCTTGTACCTGACCCTACCGTATAGTTTCAGTCCCAACTTGAAAATTAGCTATTTTCTACAGACACCACATACTTTCCTACAGACAACATAGTGTAGTGTTTACTAGATTGACTTCAGAATTGGACAGATCTTGATTGATTCGATAAGAAACACGGATTTTATTTACTAGCTGTTCAGCTGACTCAATTAACTTTATTTCTCTATGCCTTGGTTCTCTGTTTTATTAAATGGATACAATTCTTATTTCACAGGAGCACTTTGGGGGTTAAATGGCATAAACTATTTATTGGGATGTCTGGCACATAGTAATATGTCAATAACAGGCAGCTACTTTTGTTTTTATCTTCTTCTCCTGGAATGCTTTTTTTTCTCTCTTCCTGAATGGAGGTTTCCTACTCATCTTGCTAGATCCAACTCAAAGATTTCCCTCTTCCTTTCTGAAATTCTTCCTAATTTTCCCCAGCCAAGTGTGAATTTTTTCTGTCAAATTGCAAAGCACTCTCAGTTCCTCTCAAGTAGTTTTTATGATGTCGTTATGTAATAATGTCCTTGTATTGTCCCCTCACAACATTGAATCATACTAGTACAAATAGCCATTGAGGGCAAAGCTCTTCTAATGTAGCCTGAATTTCTCATGGAACCCAGCACAGTCCTCATACTCAGTGGTCACTGTTGGATTAAGTCATCTGTAATTCAAAGTTTTTAATATAGTTTCATATAAACTATATTAACTTAAATGTTAGGACTAAAAATCCAGTAATATCTTATTCTTTTATGATAGTATCTTATTTTCATTTCATTTTTTCTCTTAATAGTATAGATAGTGTCACAAGTTTTTTGGTCAATCTTTGTTTTTAATATATACATACCCACAAACAAAAGAGCTATTTGTGTGTGTTTTTTAATCTACTAGATATATGGCTTTACTTCTTCTTTTCAAAATAATTAGTTAATCTGGAGCAGAGTATGTGCACTTACAGAGGCAAAAATAAGATTTTAAGAAGTCAACTAAATGTTAGGTTGCTCAATAAGTGAGTGGCAGAACCAGATTTCAAATACAGGTCCATCTAACCCTAAAACCTGTCCCATTTCCAACATTCATTATATTGCCTCTTGGCGAAATTCCTACATACTTCTGTACAACACATGTAAAGGAAACAGCCTTTAGGCTAAGGGCTTAGTTAAACCTCTAAAAACAAACCAGTCAGGGGAGTGAGTGACAAAATAAAAACAGAAATGTGGTAATGCTTCCCCGGGCTCACAGTGATATTGTGCGGACATGAAGTGATTAAATACCAGCATCCTATAAGAAAGGCTGAATTCAGTCAGGGAACACAGGACTAATGTCTTGGGCATAGTGTTGGCTGAGGGCCATGTTGCAGAAACTCTAAAACAATGGATATATTGATTGAAAACCATCTCTGAGTTGGAAGCACTGAGTTGAGTTAGAGCATGTAAGAAGAAGACTGGCTTTCTTAGGATGGTGGTTTGGTAAATATTATTAGCATTGATAATATTTCAAGCAAGGTAGCTGAAGCTTGTGAACTGCTGGGTAAGTTATTGCAATTCTATCTATATCTGCTTTTAAGCATGCTAGTCTGTCTAAGGAAACATTTAAAAGTATTCTTGAGCAGTGTTAGAAAATCATTAGGATATGACCTATCTACTTCACAACAAAGTCAGCTGGAAATCTTAATTATGGTTATATATGTATGAGTGAATAACTGAGCAATGAAGTAAAGATACATTGTGATTGGCACAGTCACACAGTGGAAGGTAGCCCAAGTCTATGAACCTTCTCAACTCCAGGGGGCACCATGAGGTAGGCTCAACTGATTAAGTGCATAGAAGAGTCCATCCTAGACTGTCCATGTGTGACTTCCTAAGTGACCAAAACTGAACTCCTTCTGAGATAGCAACAGTCACCCAGCAGACATTTACTTCCCCTGACACAGCAAATAAAACTCACATCCAACTCTGGTGGTTTTAATTCCAATCCAAGTAAGTCCCAAGGTATTTTCTCCTGGGGTTACATGAGATGTGCAGAGGTTCTCATGCAAAAGACAAACCCATTAGCAAATGCCTCTTCTACTTAACCCAAAATGAAAAGTTTGCATAGTTAGACAAGTAGTACGACTTTACCTCTTGACTGTATGTCAAGCTGTCCAGAGAATGTGTATTCAACTAATTCTTTCTAGTGAGCAAACAGAAATGTGTTTATATAAGGCACTATGCAGGTGAAGCTAAAACAAACCATTCTTATTTCACTTCACAAATATTATCTTTGTCTTGCAATATTTTCTTGCAACATTATTATATACATACATACTACTTCAATGACACAACTTAAATGTACATACTGAAAACATTCTGTAAGCCCCGAGTTACCTGATACTGCTCTAACACCATTCAACTTACTCTTTTCTGTGCTGTTACAGGTCTTTATGCTGCCAAAATTCCTTATTAAATTCCTAGGTTAGCTCTTTATTGACTATGGGAAAATCTGCATACCTTTTAAAATATATTTATTTTTAGAGAGACATAAAGTTCTTGTTGGATTTCCCATTTTAAGAATGTGACATATAGACAGTTCTACTACTTGAATACCTCTTAAAGATTATTCCTAAAAACAAGAGAATAAGAAAAAACATAAACAAAATTAATTTGTAGAGAGTTGGGGGAAATGTATGAATAAAATTGATTTTTCACTTTATGTTCAAGAGTCAGTTCATTAATTCAGTTTTTGATAAATCAAGTAATAAAGTATATCTTTTTAATGTTATAAATATAAATACTATAAGAACCAATAAAATAATATAATCAACAATTATAGGTAATGAGAAGAAAGGAAAGGAAGGACAACTTAAAGGAAGTATGGTATTAATTCCCATGGCCTCAAAGTGGAGAATTAGTTGGGTACTCTCCAAATAAATAAAATATAAATGTATTATATTAAATTATAGTTATAGAAGTTCTAAAACAGAAAGCAAACCTTCCAAATTATAATATGGTCCTCATACGAATTCACAAAGCATAAATAAATACCTAAAAGAAAGTTACTAAGAAAATAAAAAGGATGGAAAAAGTGTTTCAGGAAATGAAATGGCCACAATTTTAATACCAAACAAGTAGATTCAGAGTGAAAATAACTGGTGGCCTGGTGCACGAAATTCATGCACATTAAAAGGTGATTAATTAGAGGAAATATTTTAATATTGCTATTTGCCCTTTCTTTATAATAGAAGTGTCAGAGATAAAAGAAAATTAGTAAAATGTATATGAAAATCTTCCTCCTGTCAGAGTCTGGGGCACACCACAGGACCCAGAGTCAAGTCCCCGCCCAGCCACATTCTTCCATGGCTAATAGCTGTGTTAAAATGTGAGCCCATCTTTGCTGGAATGACCTATGGTGGAATTCCCACAAACCCTGAGTTGTTGACGCATTTCTACATATTTTTTGCATCTTCCTGGGCCCTACATCCAAACTCCCTATTCTGTTACTACTTTGTCCATTTGCATCTCCAGACCACGGGATAGCATACGTATAGACCTCACTCCTGACTGGGCTTTTCAACTTTCCTCTCTCAGCAGGCCCTGAAAATACAAATTGCTTAGATAGTAGGCAGAATCTTCTAGTCCTAGTTTCATGGAAGCTGTGTTCCCATGAGCCTGCCAGCTTTATTTAGGGCACTCAGGATGTGATTTTTCGTACCCCTTTCAACAGCCCAAGACCTTGTCTGCTGTCCCAGCTTAGGCCCTGAAACTCCACTCCTCAAAGGCCTTTCTCCAGATCCAGTCCCCCCACTGCTACAGCCTGGGGTTGGCATTCACTCTTCCTTTTTGCATTACAGAGAGATTTCTTTTCTTCTTTTGAACTTGACTGTATACTTAAAATTATTTTATTGTTGTAGTCAATCCAACATTTCCATAAGTTTGGAGGGGGTGTGACTGTGTGATTTCTACCTTCCACAATGCCTGGAATTAAATTAAAGAAAGGACGATTTGTCAGGATCTGGACCGATAACACCCAATCTTTCTGAAGAAAGAAGTTTTAGAATGTTTTTCCTGAAATCTAATTTTTTCATCACACACACGCACACACACACACACACACACACACACACACACACACACACACACCAAGGAAAAAGAGAAAAGAAGCAAACAAAGAAAAAAATATTTTAGAAACTGAGGCAGCCAGTGACTTCTTGCCTAAATTATGATGCAAGGTAGAATATGAAATCATTTGTGAATGTAAGCTGGGAAAATTTCTTTAGCACCTACTGTGTGCCAGGTTCTATATTAACCTCAGCTCAGAATATTTAAATAACTTGATAAATATCTTAAGTCCAATGTAACTATTTATGCTCATATTCAACACCAGGCATGATTAAGCTGCACTTTCTCCATTTTAATGTTTATTCTCAAACCTGGGAGTCCAGAGACATATTCTGCAAATCCAACAACATATAAATTATAAATACCAACTAAATTATAATTCACAATGAAAGCTATTTCGTTGAATACCTCTGTCTCGGTAACTGGGATCTGAAAAGTCCTGTTAGCAGGAGAAAATGTCCCAAGACACTGTCAGGGATGGGAGAGAAATGTTTTTCCTTAAAACAAGCCTGTGCTTTACTCAAGTTTCAGAAACATCTTTGTTCCAGGATGAGGTCAGTGTGACAAGCCTTTATGAGCTTTTTGTTTTGTTTTCCTTGAGAATTTTTTTTAAATCCCACTCTTGTTAGTGCTGCAGCACGTTAGAAGTGGGTTTCCTCACGTTTCTTTTCAGGTAGGTGGGGCATCAGTTCCCCCAATGACTGGCTGGCTTATTTCTCAAAACTCTCAGAAAGCTCCTGTGCTCAGGGGGAGCCTTCCAACTCAGGAGCTGTGGGATCCAGGGAGGAGCAAGCCAGAGCCTCCCAGCCTCAGCCGTGTCCGTCCACACAGCTCATGTTCTTGTCCTGCAAAAACCCTGTGCCACCCGCCCTTTCCCACTAAGATCCAGCATATAAATTTCTCAAGGCCCATTGACAAGGCCACGTGTGTCAGTACTTAGGTATTTAATCTAATCTCGTATCTAAACTAAATTTTTCTTTTGTTTCTGGTTTCCTTTTCCTGTGGTTGCCATTTGCCTCCCCCACCCCCTTTTTTTTAACTATAAAAATATTGATAAGATTAGGGGAGGTTTTAAAAGGAAATAACAAATACACTGAGGCTGTGGACTTATTTATGTGGGAAAACTGAGGCTAGAAGGAATCCTGTCATTTGAATAGTCTCAAATACCCCTACTGTCTAGGGGGGATTTAAAACATTCTTTTAAAAAGCAATTTTATTGCTGTGATATTTGAGGATTTATAGTTTTCTTCTTAGAGATCAAATTGCTATGATTTTCAAGATGCTTCTTACATTTGAAATCATCTTGTTTCTTGCACTGTAGTGTTGGGCTTACTTTTTCCCATATTAACAGTGAGAGTTATAAGAAAGCCACCAGGAACAACAAGTAATTTTTCAAGTACTTATAATCCTTATGTTTGACATGGAAGGTGAAGAACTAACATGTAGTAAGGGAAAGACCACGAGAAGAAAATACTAATATCACCTCGAAGAGGAAGTGTTCTGAAGCTTCTCCAGAATGTAGATCAGTAAGTGCTCTGCACTCCCCATTGGCCAAGAAGAGGGTTGGGCTCTGGGAATCTGGAGGTGATTTAGACCAGTGGTCGGCAAACTCATTAGTCTACAGAGCCAAATATCAACAGTACAACGATTGAAATTTCTTTTGAGAGCCACATTTTTTAAACTTAAACTTCTTCCAACGCCACTTCTTCAAAATAGATTCACCCAGGCCGAGGTATTTTGTGGAAGAGCCACACCCAAGGGGCCAAAGAGCCACATGTGGCTCACGAGCCGCAGTTTGCCGACCACGGATTTAGACAGACACCAGGAGCTAAAAGAAGTCTCGTTTGTCTCTCTATTACATGAGAAGACATCGGTTTGCTTCTCGAGAATTCAACTCATTCTCAGCACCGCAAGAACTGAACATTCTGAACAGCATCAGCCTTTGAATCCTAGTGTATATGTGTGTGGTGGGGGTGCCAGCATTGTATTATTTCTGTCCCAGTTTCTGCTTCATCATTTTACTTCTATCTAAGATATCTGGCTTCTTGGAAAGTCTGCCTGGTTTAAAACCTAGTTCTATGTGAATGGTATGTAGACAGGAATAGCCAATTTCAAAATAAGAGCTTTAGTACAAATAGAGCAATAGGGACAGGTAATATTTTATCACGGCTTCTAGTTCACACTCAGTTCATAAAATGACTCGCTGTGAGAGCCAGCTTCTTAAGTCATTCAGACTCAATAGAGCTACTCACCAGACGATCTTGAAAGAGTAGGGTTGAATTAATTAGGCAATGGAAAACCTAGCTGGGAATAATGGGGTTCCTTTATGCATTTGGATGACTTTGATAGGCAGCCCTTACCAGAGAACAGGAGCTCCAATGTAAGCTAAGAGGGGCTGGGAGTCCTGGCCTTACAAACCAAGCACGCCATTGCTTTTCTAACCTGGGACTTTGTAACTTTCAATCAGTCAGTGGTTTAATGAGTTCTGAGTATGTTTTTAGCATTGATTTAGAAGCTGATGCAGATTACAAAAAAAGTATAAGATTTGGTTCTTGCTATTAATGCTCTTACGTGATTTTAATAATATGCATGAAATATAAGCATTTTAAAACATAAATATAAGGACCTTCCTGGGTGCCTAGTGAGTGTTAAGAGCTGTTAAAGTGTTCTAGGAGCTGAAAGAAGATTGAAATCCTTTAAGTTTTCTTCCAAGGCTGGGAATACAATTGAGCTGACTCTACTAGACATTTGGGGGCCACCATGAGGTACTTATTTTACCTTCTCTCCTTTAGGCAAAAAAGGTCTCCCCAGACTTATATAGCATATTTATTACGAAGTCCTAAATGTCCCCTGGTTAGTTATAAAAAGTGCTATCAAAACTGATTGTTCCTCCAACATTCAGTCACATATAGAATAGTTTGCATACATAGACATAGTGTGAAGCTGATCTCCGAGAAAGAAAATACTTAACGGCTAGTTTGTAGATTTGCTAGAAAAGTTTCTATGTCATTTGTAGGTAATATTGACTCATGATACACATGGCATTTGGACTATTCAGAACCTTTTAGGCTAACATTTTCTTTAATATTGTTCCCTTATGTTATCCCTTGGTTGTATCTCAGAAAAATGAGAGCAGTGTTTTTTCTTTGGAAACCCCAGTATCACGTGCAGCCCACAAATCTCTCTGGCGGGCAGAGCACTGTGCGTGGAGCTTGCACTGCCTCTCCCTCTTCCGGCCCTTCTTGAGTCCAGGTAGCCATACTTGTTAAAGAAGAAACCTCCTCAACTGGCCTTTCCAGGGCCTCCAAAGCCCCCCACAGTGCTTCTCCAGGCCCCTTTCATCCTCATTCCCATGTTCAATGAATTTTTGTATCAGAATATATTTCCTTAAACAATAAAACTTTTATTACCCTATCGTCATTTAAAACCCTCCCCTTTAAAGCCCATATACTAGTAATTGGACTATACTCTCTCTCCCTTTCCCATTTCTGAGGGTATTTGTCAATGTCTTTCTTTCCATTCAAATGCTTTGGTCACCATGTGTGACTCAGTCTCTGTAAGGATGACCCTTCTGTCCTTGTCCACTTAACATCATCCCTTTAGCCAACATTTCCGTAGTTACACCTGGGGCTGTAACAGCTCCACAGCAAACCCCTACTTAGAGCTTCTTTATCGGTCCCCTATGACTAACTTTCTGTAAGGACATGCAGACTTTTAACTAAAAAGCCCTCACTTCTTCCTCATCCTTTAGCCCTCTCATTTCTCCACTTCCTTCCTTTACCAGGAAAGAACCCATTGTGCATCACTTCAACAAACGCTTTCCAATACTCTAATGCCCTTGGTCTTCAGATTTTTGGTCATTCGTGTTTAATTTAAAGTTGGATTTTTGTGAGTATGACTTTATCATTTCAGTCTTCAATGCAAGAGGAAAGTCACTAGATGGTAGGGCTTCAAGATAAGTTTGTTGGCCCTCCCCTAATTATTGATATAAAAACAGGTATTATAATGTTTCAAGTATTAGCTTAGTAGGCTACAGTTTGCTGAACTGTATAGGTCATCATACAAAGGTGGCACTGAACTTAAAAATGCAGTGTATGCCCATTCATTTGTTTGCTCAACAAATATTTATTTAGAGTCTGCTGTGTCTCAGGTACATTGTTGAATGGTGGGAATTAAAACCAGACACTGTTTCTGACTGCTTGTCTATATGAAGCTTGCAATCTGATAAGAAGAAAGCTCTACATTGCTAGGAAGGTATGAAACATGGGGGCAGTCTTTCCAGAGAGGGTTCTATGAGGAAATGACATTTGAGCTTAGATCTGAAGGATGACAGGCCTGCAGAGGGCAGGAGTTGTTGAGGAAAATTGGAATGTGCTTCCAATATTACACTGATAAAATCATGCAATATTTCAATTTTTGCTTTAATAGAATTGTGGAAATATTGTTTATGTCTGAAATGGAATCTAAAAGTTGTTACTATTTAATTAAATGCATAGGAAATTAAATATTACCCAATTTCTGTAAGCAACCTAAACTGGCAAGAGTTTGTCAGAATTTAAGATCATCTCATTGTCACTATAACGTGGGCTGCCAAAACTTTAACTCTAGGGCAAGTGTCTGGAGGCTGGGGCCAATCGTTGACTGTCAGGATCTCATGAACTCAGCTCTAGTGTCAATACAAATAGATAGCATTTCAGGGTAAAAACTTAAAATAATGGCCAGCAAGAGGAACATGTATCGGGAATGTGCTTGTGAAGGAGTCACCGTAAGTGTGGTTCCCACAGTCAATCTAGGGCTCTGCTCTCCATTCCCAGCCAGTTCAGCCAGCCTTGTGCAGGGTAGGCTTCCTCAACATGCTCCACTGAGCCATGGCCCCGGGCCTTCTCCAGCTGTCCCCACCCCATGGCTGGGGAAAACTACAAGCCTCTTCGAAAAATAAGTTGCTAAATGTCCCAAATAAAATAACTAAGGCTACAAATGAAAACAAATGACACTGAAAAGCAGTTATCAGCCCTAGCTGGTTTGGCTCAATGGATAGAGTGTTGGCCTGGGGACTGAAGGGTCCCAGGTTCGATTCTGGCCAAGAGCACATGCCTGGGTTGCGGGCTTGATCCCCAGTGGGGGGTGTGCAGGAGGCAACTAATCAATGATTCTCTCTCATCATTGATGTTTCTATCTCTCTCTCCCTCTCCCTTCCTCTCTAAAATCAATAAAATATATCCTTTAAAAAAGAAATGCAGTTATCAAAAATTTAAAAAACACATTTGTGACATGGTAATTTACAGGCTTTTTATTATCATACTAGTGTCCCAGTGCATGGATTCGTGCACATTGAAAGGAAATTAATTAGAAGAAATATTTTAATATTGCTATTCCCTCTTTCTCTATAATAGTAATGTCAACCAAATTCACGATCGATAATGACAAATGCATGCAATTGGCGCCAGTGAGAGATTGTTTGTACCTGGCTATAAAGCAAGTCAGGTTCCTGGACTAAAGAAACCCCAAGGAGGCTAGTCGCTAGGGAGAGGAAGCCAGGCATTGCTACTTGACATCATTACCCGGCGCCCACAGCCACCATTTGAAGCTGGGCTGGGCTCTGGGCTGCATTTTGTGCCATGGGGTCTTGGAAGCATTGGTTGCAATTTGGTGGGGTGTCGATCCAGGGTGATGGGTCTGTGTCCCACCTGGGGGGAGCTGAGTGTTGGTTTGTTGGTACCAGGTCTGTGATGCATTTATTTTTAAATAGCCAGGGTGCATCATGGTAGCTCCTGCATTGAGTGTCTGCCTCCTAGTGGTCAGTGTGTGTCATAGCTACCGGTAGGACAGATGGACCCTTAGCCTTTTATATATATAGATTAAACAATGAGAGGTGATGATAGGTCTAATAATTCCTGAATGTATTTCAAAAGATCTATAACACTGTTAATAATAATGGTAATGATAATTATGAAAACAAACCATTACTAATAGTATGATGGTTTGTTGCCTACATTCAAGTTCATGAAACTTCTTGATCTTCTCTGTGGACTTCCAGTTTTCCATGTTACCAGTGCCTTGGACCCAGTTAAGGTCCAGTGCACTAACTGGCTAAGTGTGACCCTTCAAATCTGTGTGCAATCAGAATGACAAAAGTTCAGACACTAAGGCAGAAGATGGGTACAGGGTCTGCAAAATCAGCTAATTAATGGTCACATGGTACCTGTATTTATTGGATCCATGTTGAGAACTAAATCTTTTTTTTCCCCCCAGACAACATATGGTAAGTAGTGAAAGGCCAGTAGATGCTACTGACATGTTCTGTAAGGAACTCAGAAATCAGAACTTAATAACATTCTTAATCCAGATATATCTTATGCTCAGAAAACACTCACTTACAATTAATATGCTCTGTGATTTGGACAATGACCACAATACCTTGAGCTTTGCAACAGCTTGACAAATGTTAAATGTCAGGAACCTAATAATGAAAATTATTAATAAGATACCTTAAGAATAAAGCTAGTGAACAAATAGCCTGATGAGAAGAAGAATAAAATCTGATTTTATTTAATTCAATCTAGAGATCTCATTATTTAATAACTTGAAAGTAAGTAGAATAGATGGCCACCACACTACAAAAATCCCTGCCATTATATTCACAGGAATTTTTAAAATAGTTAATAATGACAGTTATATTTTCAAGACCTAAGAAACTAGCTGAAAAGGTATGTACTTGCATGTACAATTTTCCATAAAAGGACTATTTCCAAGTTATATTAAAAACTGGTTATAATATTTCAAATAACTGGAGACTATCCAGAGAACCTTTTAGCTAATCATTTATCTCATAAAAAGATTTTTGAAGTAAACCCATGTAAGAAATTATTCAGCTTATTGGCAAACAGGTAAAGTACTTTTCTATTTACTTCTATCTCAAGGAAGAAAAGGAATTATTTCAAAGTCTGGATATTAGTTTTCATTGAAATCTGAAGGTTACATACTATTGCTTGATTCCAACATGTTCCGCTATATAAAAATGCTTCTGGTATTTTATCTTCTGAAACAAGACACACATATGATGCTTAAGTCATTTGTAATTGCTTCAAAGATAGAAAGCACAAATATTTAATTACTGCATTACAGGTACTGTTTCATGGGAATAAAATAGGATGACTTTTTAACAAGCCACTTCCCTTTTGGTGACAGGATACTAAACACCATTTCCAAGTCTTAAAATTCAATTCCTCCTATGCAATACTTGCCTTTGGTCGATGAAAAGATGTCAAGAGTCCCTTACCATATCATACCTGCATCCATTTCACTTATTAAATAGCTTTTTTTCTTAGCAACTCTAATAGAAAAATACCCATACTTACCACCATTTCTCTTATTTCCCTCATTAATCAAGACAATTAGGCAAACGTTACCTTTAACAGCCTAGACCTTATTGAGAAGAACTAAATAAGGGATAAGGAAGCAGAGTAACATTTTGTTTATGAAACTTGCACTATATTAGTCTCTAGAAAAATGACAAATTCAACAACAGGAAAAAAGTAATAGATTTGTAGATGTAAGGTAAATTGTCATTTTTAAATCAAAAGTATCAATACTTTTATAATTTAATGAGTTCTATGATTTAATAATACCCTTCTGTGAAGGAAATCATCTTGTAAGCTTAATAGCCTGGTGGGAATTCAAAACTTAGAAAAGCAAACTGCTAATTTCACTGATTAACTGTCATGAAGGTTAATGTGTTTTCTTTAAAGAGCCTTCCAGTTAGAAAGCGATGGGACCCATACACAACCCATGAATGTCTTGGTTCCTTTCTGCTGCTGTCATTCAGGATGGTCTCCGAGCAACATCACACATCGCCCCTCAGTTTTACTCTCTAGAACTTGATGGTCTGCAATATGATTTCGAGCATTAAAACAGATTTGGCAATATTGAATGGTTTGTATTTCTTTCTGAAAGTGCATGAAGCATTACAATGAAAAGATACGTATAGGCTATTGGAAATCTATGTGTAAAGGTTTTCAATTATTGTCATTGTAAAGGCTGTTTAAAATGTTTTCTGTAATGCAGAGAAGGGGAAACCATGGAATTTCGATTTGTAGTCTGTCTACAAATACTATACATCTTAACTGTTAATGGCAGAAATGTCTGTCTATTTTGAAGTATTCTTATTTGAAAACACTGCATGCAAAAGTATCTGAATTGGAATTTTCAGAGAGTGGGAAAAAATAGATGGAACAAAAAAAAAATACCTGTGGTGGTGAATACTGCAGCACATAAATTCAATTCCTAATGCTGTAATTTGGTGAGTTTTTTCTTTTTCAACAAGTAAGCTTGCTTGGAGTAAGCTTCATTCCTGTGGATACTTGGCATGTCCAGCAGTCTGCCCATTTTATTTTACCTTCTGATATTTCAGTGGACAGATATGAGCACTTGGACTTGTGTTTGTTTTGCATGAATGTCTAGTCATAGTACAGTTAGCTGATGGCAGGTGCTGGTGAGACCTGGCTGCAGAGAAGGTGGTTTTTTGTTTTGTTTTCTTCTCTTTTCTTTCTTTTTTAAATAGAAATATTCCTCATTTGGAGTTCTTGATAACAGCAGTTCCTCACTTTCTTTTGTACGTAACTATGCCTCTCAGTTTATTATTATTATTATTGTTTTTTTAAGGACATCTAGCTCTTCTAATTTTCTTTTTCAGAATCATGTTCTGGATCATGATGCTCTCTGTGTCTGTCTCAATAATACAATGGAATAAGTCTGGCTGCAATTTCCTTGGAGGACAATAGCATTCACTACTAATTTATTTAATAAGCAATCATGTTTCCAGGTCTAAAATAAATACAAATCATCAAAGGGTAAAATGATCTATCAAATTATTTTATTCATAAATCTTCTTTGATATGAACTCTTAAGGACTTGAAAATGCAAAATGTCAACTGCTCTGTAACTGAAAAGGCAATGTCAAAACCCTTTTAGTTCTTCCAAATCCAGGTTGAGGCATTTTGTAAGAACTTTGCAAACGTCTGTAAACAACACCATCCATGCCAGTTTTTGTTTTATTTGGAGAAAAATAAGTATCCAAAGCCTATATTCTCTTTCGTGAACTGTGACTACTCTCCTGATTGCCAGTGAAACACTCACAAAGCCCCATTCCATTGATTTGTTGGGATTATTCAAATTGAACACTGAATAACAGAGCCTATGTTCAAAGGTTGATCGCTCAGAGACCTTTGTGATGCCTTCATTCTGCTCTGTGATCTCAGACCATCCCATAACTCAGGCAAGTTATATGGCAGATGTGTCAGGAGAGAGGGCTAAATATTTCAGACATTTCGGCTGGGTAGTTCACCACCACATGAAAAATAAATGTAATATGTGAACTTTGATATATCACTGATTAACTTTTGCTTTACTTACGAAGGCTGATACATCATGCACATACTTATTTTTTTCTTATTTTCTAAAGTTTTACATATGTCTCCTTTTTCCCCAATTGACACCTCCCCTCAGCCATTCCCATCCCGGGCAAGCCCCCACCACCCCAGTGTCTGTGTCCATTGGTTATGCTAATATGCATGCATACAAGTCCTTTGGTTGCTCTCTAAGCCCCCCTCCCATTTGTCTCTGGATCTATTGTTGTTCATCAAATTCCACATATGAGTGAGATCATGTGATATTTATCTTTCTCCAACTGGCTTATTTCACATACTTATTGATATACACATTTTTCTATTCAAAAATTATGTTAATCAATTTTATACTAACTTAAACTCTAATATATAAAAAAGAACAACACACATTTTCCATCTTTCCACTAAAAATGATGTTTAGAAAACTATTGCAATTGCATATAAAACTTATTTGCTAGTTTTCTGTAAGCTAAGACAAAACATGAAACTCATATTGTTGCGTGGATTTCATTATATAAGAAAAGTAAGAGTGACCTTAACTAATGTTCCTTTAAACGACATCATGAACTCAATAGTTTGAAGATATTCTAGGCAGAAAAGCTTAATACATATGAAAATATGTCCATAAAAATAGTTTTTCTTTAGTTTTTTACAAATGATTGAAAAACCTTATCTATAAGACATTTTTTATTTTCTTTATTGATTAAGGTATTACATATGTGTCCTTATCTCCCCATGGCCATCTCACCCCACTCCCCCCGCTCCGCCCCTCATGCCCTCACCACCCTGGAGTCTGTGTACATTGGTTATGCTTATATGCAAGCATACAAGTCCTTTGGTTGATTTCTTCCCTTTACCCCCCCACCCACCTCTGCCATTCTTAAGGATATCATACAGAGGAGAACACACCTTTTTTAGATGGAGTATCTACTTTTAGACACTATATATGTTTTTCTATATATTCTGTGTATATCTACTCTTAGAATGATCTTGCAATCTACTACTGGAAACTTTTTACAAAAGCTGTCATGATTTCATGTCATTTGAATACTTCACTTGTCTTCAATGTCATTTTAAAAATAGCATAGATGTCTGTAATGATTATCTGTGCTTGTCTATAGTATGTATCTATAATGCATAGAGATATGTGTATAAATATTGTTCATAATATTATCTGACATTTTGACTTTTTATGGATATAGAGTATTTTATATGGATATTAGAATTGCTTTATTTTCATTTAAAGTATCTCATATTTCAAAAAGATGATGCAGTGCTAATTATAATGTTGGAATCATTAATTTTTATTTACATATTAATTTATTTCTGTTCTATTTTATTATATTGATTTAGTCTAACTCAACTAATACCTAAGCTAATATACTAAAAAGAAAAAGTTCTATGTTTAACAGAATTTTGTTAATAGTTATTAACACTTATTTCCAGTAGGCTATTGTATCTATAATAATAAAAGGGCAATATGCTAATTAGACTGGGCATCATTCCAGACGTCATTCTGGACGTCCTTCCAGACGAAGCCAGGGCCAGAGGAAAGCCCGGGTCCTGGGTAAAGGCTGGCGGCCAGAGCCAAGCCCGGGTCCCAGGTTCCAGAGGGAAGCTGGTGCTGGCAGCCGGGGGAAGGAGGGCCTACTCTTGCACATATTTCATGCATCGGGCCTCTAGCATTGTAATAAAATAATTGATTATGCAGTCACTGTTTTTCGTCTTGGAACTTATACATATTTCCCATTATCTCTAGGAATAATGTCCAAGTCTACTTTTTTCAGCCATGGATTCTAGGCAACATCTCAGTTATCTCTTAATGGTCCTTGTTATAAAAAATATATAAAGAGTTAATTTGAGCCGTGACCAGTTTGGCTCAATGGATAGAGCATCAGCCTGAGGACTCAAGGGTTCTGGTTTCGATTCCAGTCAAGGGCATGTACCTTGGTTGCAGGCACATCCCCAGTAGGGAGTGTGCAGGAGGCAGCTGATCGATGTTTCTCTCTCATCAATGTTTCTAACTCTCTATCCCTTTCCCTTCCTCTCTGTAAAAAATCAACTATATATATATATGTATATAAAGTTAATTTGACAGTTAACTTGAAGAGCATTATCTGCTGGCTGGCTCAAGTAGATGTGGAATATAAAAATCCTGTATAAATGTTTCTGTTTCTACTTAGTCTACATTACATATCAATGTAATTTAATAGATCAGTCACTCTTTCCTTGTGGAAACAGACTTTGTTCTCTGTGAGTATTAGGGCTGAAGTGTTGGAAACATAAACCAGCATCTCACTGGGCTGCTTTTGCTCAATTGTGACATTACTCTAAGATGTGCCAAAAAAGGTGGGGGTAGGGTAGCAATCATAGGAAAATTGAGAATGTTTGTCTGGTTCCCAGTTATCTAGAGTAAATCTCAGGATGTCTGTGAGCCTGCATCTTTATCAAAACAGTTTTCTGCCTGGACAGCCCTTAACTTCCAGCCGGGCTGTGTTACTAATACGAAAGAGAGACCCAATTATCCTCTATGTCCATGTGGCTATATTTAGGCTTGGTTTCTGCCTCAAAGTCAGAAACTGCCCAGCCTATTAGATTGTTTTGAGGAACCCTAAGTTAATTGTGAGAATTGGGATATCATTTGAATGGTAACATAACTCTTACCTCTGCTTACATCAGTAATCCTATAATGGCAGGAAGTCTGTCTTCATCTCATTATCAACAACACTGGTGATAAGATTTTCAGTTTTCATGCACTCAGTAAATTATGTGTTCCATAAATGGGGACGATTACTTTGAATGGACAAGGAATCCAATCAGCCCGCTCAATCTTTCATTCAAAAACATTTCTTGAGTGCTCATTATGGGACAGGCTCTCTGCCAGACCCAGAGCATACAGTGGTGGATAAGACAAATGTGATAATGTCCCTCATGTTACTTACAGTGTCTGACACTTAATGGCTTTTCCAAAAAGAAGCCCTGAAGAGTCCTGTTTAAAATCAAGATTCACCCTTTGATATCCAAGGCAAGTCAGAAACAGGCATCCTTTCTCTCCCTGTGGCTGTGGTTTCCGCTCTGCCCATTGCTCAGACTGAAATAGAGCACAGCTGTAGTTCGGAGTTATGAACTTTGAAGACGAAAGCAGTGTTAGCAGAGATTCCAGGGACATTAGTGTTGAGCGATGCAATGCTCTCTATAAGATGCTCTTTAGATGTTGCATCATCCTGGCCTCAGGACCAACTGCAGGGCATGACCAGTTCAGCGTGCTTTTACACAAGGGTTCATAAAGCCAGATTTTCAGACACTCCAGCTCCTTGTTGCTTCTTATTGGCTCTGACCTATTGGCTTCAGAATATCCTGAAATCGAGCTTCATGTGTCTTCATTCTCTGGGAAATTATTTATGACCCCCCAATTCAACTGTTCCATCTGGTTTGTGGGCTAAAAATAAAAAAGGCATCAGGAATTCGTTAAGGTGTGTGTGTGTGTGTGTGTGTGTGTGTGTGTGTGTGTGTGTGTGTGTGTGTGTAACTGGAGATGCTGTAAGTGCTGCTGGCATTTTGTCAGTTAGAAAAGCATCATGATTTGGTTAAGTGAGCTAGGGTGATGTAGTTTCACCTTCATTCCCCCTCTCCAGCCTTCCCTGGCTTTCCCTAAGTGCCACTTTACTTACAAGCCGTGTGTAATTTGGCCAGACATTGTCAATTGCCTGACACCACTATAATGCAAGTGAACACTTTACTGGTTCAATGTTCAGCTTAGATGACATAAAGTACACAAAATCAAAGGAGTACATACATTCCAGTGGCACATTTTTAAATCCTTCAAAATGATTATCTATATATGAAAGCCTAAGCGACCATTACAACCGGTCAACTGAACAACTGGTCAACTGGTCGCTATGACCTACACTGACCATGAGGAGGCAGATGTTTAACACAGGAGCTGCCCCTAGTGGTCAGTATGCTCCCACAGCCAACCTCCCATGGTCTCTACCCCTTGCTAGCCAGCCCCAATTGCTGGCCAGGCTGAGGGAACCCACCTGTGCACGAATTCGTGCACTGGGCCTCTAGTGTAAATATAAAAATACAAATGATAACAGTATGGACTAAGAGAACTATTTTCATGGAGAAATTATAAATTGACAGAATCAAAAAGTTAAAATAAATAAGATCTCAAAGTTAAGAATTAAATAGTAAAGATTTATAGGTACTAAGTTCTTTATACATGCAAACCACAACAATAACAACAGCTGCAAGCGGGAGCAGCTCTGCTGAAATCAACTAACACCCACGGTGAGTTTGCAGTTCTATCCAGTCACAACGCCTTCATTGTTAGGAGTCTGGAAAGAATAAAATGGACCAGAATGAAGACTTTGGTTTTCTGCCTGAAGTGATCGCCTGCTGATTGCACCACTTTGGAAAAAATGAGTAAAAACTCAATTTTGAACAAACATATCGAGGGTTGGAGTGAAGAACAAGCTTCATTTCAGTCACTGAAGCTAATTGAGAATATGATTGGTGCCCAGGGAAGAAATCACCCTGAAATACCTGAAAACATATTATAACTCACCCCAAAACAAGGCCTACTTTAATGAAATAAGACGTACATTTCAAATAGATTAGTTTATCCTTCTGCCTAAATCGTTTAAAATTTGCAACTATAAGCATTTCCTTAATCAGTAACCAAAGCATATTTATGAAGCTCATTAATGTGTAGGGTACAATAGTAAGCTGACTTATTTTTAAGGCAAACTTGGGATATTTTAGCAAGGAAAAGCTAATATTTATTCCCGTGTTCAGTGGGGTGGGGGTGGGGGAAGGCCTCCTGGGATACTATGTTTTGTGATTGCTACAGGAGAAAAACATGAAGACAATGCATTTTGGAAACAACACTGTAAGAAAACAATGAAGAAAAAGGAATGAAAGTAATAAATTGAAAACCAGAATTTTATTCCTGTTTCTGTTGAGAGAAAAACCACAGGTCCTGTGCTGACACTATTAGTCATTTAACAATACACAAACAGATCACATGTCTGAAAGTTTACTGCCCATGTGGCTATCAATAAATCAACAAACAACAAGTGCTGCTAAGGACATGGTAAAAGGGGACCCTCCTGCACTGTTGGTGGGAATACAGAATGCTGCGGCGATTGTGGAAAACAGTATGAAGTTTCATCAGAAAATTAAAATTGGAACGACCTTTTTACCCAGCAATTCCACTTCTGGGAACATATTTTAAGAAACAGAAACACTAATTCAAAAGAATATATGCATCCATATGTTCATTGCAGTGCTATTTACAATAGCCAAGATTTGGAAACAGCCCAAGTGCCCTACAGTAGATGAGTGGATAAAAAAGCTGTAGTACATTTACATAATGGAATAAGACTTGGCTATAAAAAAGAAAAAACTCTAATTTTTGCAACAGCATGCATGGGCCTGGGCCTGGAGAGTATTATAAGTGAAATAAGCCAGTCAGAGAAAGACAAATACCATATGATCTCACTTATATGTGGAATCTATAATAATAAAAGGGTAATATGCTAATTAGACTGGATGTCATTCCGACATCCTTCCTGACGAAGCCAGGACTGGAGGGAAGCCAGCCTGGGTCCCTGGTGCCTGCCGGAAGCCAGAGAAGGGAAGCAGCCCAGGTCCCAGGTGACTGCTGGTGGCCGGAGGAGGGAAGCCTGGGTCCTGGGTGCCAGAGGGAAGTCGGTGCTGGCAGCCCATGTACTGGGTGCTAGAGGGAAGCCAGTTCTGGCATCTGGGGGAAGAAGGGCCTACTCTTGGACAAATTTTCATGCACCGGGCCTCTAGATTAATGAATAAAATAATATAGCAGATGAAATAGAAACAGAAGCATAGATACATAGAACAGACTAATAGCGTTCAGAAGGGAGGGGGAAAAGGTAAAGGGATTAAGATATACATATATATACATATATACATATATATACATATATATATAGTATCTTACTCATATAATGACAGACAAGGATAACAGTATGGTGACAGAAAATGAGGGTGCTGGAGGTAGAAGTGGGCAAAGTGGTGATAAACTGGGAAGGAAAGATGTAGTATGCAGATGATGTTTTATTAAGTTGTGCACTTGAAACCTGTATGGTTGTATTAAACAATGTCACCCCAATAAATTCAACTAAAATAGTGAAATAAGAAAAAAAATAACAAAAATAAAAGTATGTGGGAATAGAGAGTCAGGAAATGCTCTTACATTTATTGATTTTTTTACAAGGGTGCAAAGACAATTCAATAGCAAAAGGACAGTCTTTTCAGTAAGTGGTGGTGAGACAATTGAATATCCACGTGCAAAGAACTTTTTACTGACTCTTATGCTAAACATTTATAGACCACATGTAAAAATTAATTTTAATTGGATTATAAACCTAATTGTAAGAGCAAAAACTACAAAACTTCTGGGGGAAAAAATATGGTGACCTTTGATTGGCACCCCCATCAAAATTGCAAGGTTTCTCATCAGAAGTCATAATTAAGAAAATAAAAAGACAAGGTATATACTTGGATAAAATATCCGTAAATCATATATCTGATAAAGGACATATCCAGAATGAAAAAAGTCTTACAACTCAATAATAAGAAAATTTAAAAGTGGTCCAACTATTTTAATAGACATTTCACTGAAGAAGACATAGGAAAGGTAAATAACTGTCTGAGAAAATACTCATATCCTTAGTCACTAGGGAAATGGAAGTTAAAACTAAAATATAATGCCACGTTATACTCACTAGAATGGCTATCATTCATAGCATTGAAAATACCAAGTGTTGGTGAAAATGTGGAGAATCTAGAAACTTCATACACTTCTTCTGGTGGGAATGCAAAATGATGGAACCACGTTGAAAAACACTTCGGCAATTTCTTAAAAAGTTAACCATACAACCTCGGAATTCCTCTTGTAGTTATCTGCCTGAGAGAAATGAGAACACTGGTCCACACAAAGGCATGTGTTATAAACATTATTTATAATGCCCAAGCCTGAAACTCATCTTGATCTCCATTAACTAGTGAATGAATCCACCAAATATGGTATATTTATACAATGGAATACTATTTACTAAGAAAGACAGATGGACGACTGAAACATGCAACAGTGTGGATACAGCTCAGAAACACTATGCTAAGTGAAAGAAGCCAGACACAAAGGAAAATTTTGTATGTGTTTGTCTGTATAAAATTTCTAGATAAAGTTTATAGAGATGGAAAATAGAACAGTTGCCTGGGGCTGGTAGTGGGAGCAGGATTGACTGAAAATGGGCATGAGAGAAACTACATGGGGGTGGAAATGTGCTAAAAGTATATCGTGGTGGTGGTGGTGGTGGCACATTTATATAAATTTTATAAACATCACCAACTGGTATACTTGCAGTTGGTGGATTTTATTGGTGCATAAATTATACCTTAATAAAGGTATTAAATTTTTAAAAGTACTTGGAAGGCAGTTCTCTACTAACATAACTATTTTTCCATACTCTTAAGAATAAGCAGACATTAAGCCTATTAGGACTATAATGTTCCTAGAAAAGGGTGAGTAATTTATTTCTGCCTCTACAAATTATTTCAAAGTCTAAGGTTGTCATTATTTCCCAACAGAGGGCAGGTGAGCCTCAGTTGGCTAGTTGAACATAAATGAAGTCTAAGTAACATTGTCCTTACCCTGGTTTCTCTGTAAATCCATACAGTAAATTCAGCAACTGCTAAGATTATTTAGTTTATTTTTTCTTCTTAGCATCAGATACCAAGGATTATTGGTACCTGTCAAAACTGTTTTTGACAGGTTATGTGCAAGTTAGCTGCACATCAATTGCTGAAGAATCGTGACTAAAGACTATAAAGGACCAAGCATTATAAGTCCTTGTTTCAGAAATAAAATAAAATCTTAATAAAGATTAAAAACAGAAAAACGTTTTCTTCCTTCTCAGATTCACATTCTCTTTTTGCCTCAATCCACACAGAGAAGCTATCAAAGCAGATGTGAAGAGGGGAAGGAGAAATGGGGGAGGATATTTTGGACAATGTTCAACAATAAGGAATGTGAGTTATTTTAAGATCTTTCATTACTGATTTCTTGACATGTTGCTTTATTTAGTTGTCTTAATTCAGTAAAACTAACTATATCCATTTTCAAATATCAGGCAATTGCTTTGTCATACCTATCATCATATGATCCTTTCACTGTCTTTTATTTGGTTTTAACTAGCCATGATCTATAGAAATTCAGTTCAACTCAGTGTTAGTGGAAATTCAAAGACAGTGTTGGAGGAGAAAGTAGCATATGTTACTCTATGTTTAATGTATATTCTGCTCTGGTTAAGAAAAAAAGTGGGCTAGTATCAGAAAAGAATCCATAAAAAGAGAGTGAAATAGCTTTCTTATGAAAGTGTTTCGGTTTTGAGATACAACCTGGTGGAAATTACAGGGATTAGGGGAAGAAAATAAGAGAGCCAGTTCAAAGTCTACAGCTAAAGGTTAACAGTAGGGGATGTCCACATTTGAAAGATGTGTTCTAAGTTTCTAGGAATATTTAGAGACTATAGAAAATATGGACTTTGCATAGATTCAGTCTCTTGGAGGAAAGTAGGTGTTGCTTCAGGGGGATGTATGTAAGTTGAGGGAGGAAGCTAGGAAGTACCATCCTGTGGGGTTTTTGACATTACAGTTTTAGTATATCCATAATCATGCTGAAAAGTGATGCAAGATTCCATTTGCAAAGTTATTTTACATTTTATCTAGAGACTATTGGGGATATGATGAATGCCTTTATCTAATTATCTAAATCATTTTCCTTTTGTAATCTTTTTCAATGAAAATTTATGTTGTAATATGAACTATTGTTGAAGTTGCCATCATTCTTGTATTATTATTATGTAATTAGAACCATATGTCTCAGATAAACTTATTGAGTAATTCAATCTATTAACTATTAATAATGACTTAACAATTTAAATTCCATTTTTCGGGGCCTTTTTAGATTCCTAAAATAGGTTCCCTACATCCTAATTTCTTAAAAGCACAGAGTGTGAACCTAAGACTTTCCAAGTTTTCAAAGACTTATCTATGACTCACCTCTCCATTTTTTACTAAATCAAATTAATTTACTTCTACTCTCTTAACATATGAGAAATTATATTAACCATAAAAGTTGAGAAAAGCTTTGCCAAGTATTTATAATTTAAATTAATCAATAGGTTTTGGATTGTTCTCATTGCATTTATTTTTTCTACTTGGTGCTCTTAAAAGAACATAGTACTTATTTACTTGCACATTAAAACATTCAAAATTACAAGTAGGGTAGTCATGTTGTATAGATGCCTTTTTAAATAGAGTTAAGACAAAATGTCATTCCTGCCAAAACTGTTCCCAAATATTCATTATTACTAGAAGATTGAAATGTGTCTTCCAGTCTTAAAAATGGGAATCTGTCAGAAATCAGGGTTCGTGATGTCAGAACAAGGGAAGGGAAACTCGAGAAAACATGAACACAATTTCAGGAAATTTATTCCTAGGAAAACACTGTTCCTCTTATTTGCAAAAACATATATTGTGCTTTGTAGAGAACTTTATAACTTATTAGGTGAAGATTCAATAATTAGGATCAAAGTATATATTCCATATTGGAATCAATTGCATTTTTTAAGCTGGCTTATGAACAATAAACATATCTCATGTGAAACACAGGAAGGTTCTGAAAAGTTTAAAATGGAATTTTACTCCACAGCAGTTGGGAAGTCATTTGGGAAAGGGAAAAGGTAATATAGGACTTCATACAGGTCTTCCGCCTCCATCTAAGCTTTCTCTTTGGTCTCCAAAAAGTAACCAATATAGAGCTGGCTGTGGCTATTCTGGGTGATCTTCAATGTTTTATTACTTTATATATGCTGACAGCAAGATACTTGGGCTATTTGTTCAATATTTGACTCTAATGGTCTTAAGTCTAAGGGAAATTGGTAATTGCTTTGCAAATATGAGAGACAGAAATGCATTTTGAAAATCTAGGTTTTATTCTTTCTGGTTTGTTATGTATTTTGCCCAGAGGTAAACTTTTTAAGGATTATGGGAGATATATTTTGTAATTTTGCCAGAAATGTATTAGTGAATATAAATTGAATTGAGATGGGATGACAGAACTGTGTTTTTATTTTAGGAGAAAATAAAATACAAATATGTGGTGTCTGTTTCCTTCAGGGTACAATATTTCTTATACTGAAAAAATTTCCATATGTTTTACAATCTATTGTCCTCATTCTCCTAGGAAATAAAATTAGAGTTGGCTATATCTCAGCAATGTTTTAAACTCACATTCCAAAAGGATATTGTCTTCCTGGATGTGACTGAGATAGATGTTGTTAATGAAAAGGAATTAGAAATAAAAAGAAAGGATGGGAGATATAGGTGTTAGAATTGAAAGAAGAGTGTTTTATTTAGGTGTTGTATCAGTCAGGATGGACTAGATTATGCTTTGATAGTTTAAAAAAAGACCCTCCCAAATTTTAAGGCAATAGAAGTTTGTTTCTCAAGCCCATTACCCAGCAATTGTGGCCAACAGGGAATTTCAAACATCGTGGTCCCTCAAGACTTCATCCAAGACTCCACTGCAGCAGTGGGAAGAGAAATATAGCACATTTCAACCTAGATCTTAAAATGTCTGCTTGGATTGCATTGGCCAGAGCAAGTTACTTGTTCAAGTCTAATTTCAAAGAAGATAGGGAAGCACAGTTACATCCCATGCCCCAAAACAGTAAGTCAGGAATATGTGATTAATTGCACTAAAATTAAATAGTTTTATAAATTATATTCATGAAATAATTGCTAGGAGATCTAATTGATTACATGTTAGAGAGAGAATCAATTTTATTCTCAATGGCTTGCTTCAGTTTCTTCGACTAGCATGTTTATTGAAAAAAGAAACACTGTTATGAATTGAAAAGTCCCCTGTGGTGTATACCATTTGCAATTGGGTCTTATCAACAGGAGTTATTTTTATTTCTAATTGAAGAGAAGAATGTGGTTCACAAAAAGATTGGTCTTGCCCTAACTAATATTTTCATAAAATTCTCTGGAATAGGTCCGAGGCACACATATCTTTCAGTAGGTGTGAGAAGGCTCTTGAATATTTTGCTTTGTACAGATAACTCTTATGGAATATAAACTATTCTCATTATGTTAGGAGTAGTGTCCCTGGCAGGTCTTGATCCTTAAAGCTAAACTAAATTACACCTAACTTAATTATACTCTACTAGAGTCCCAGTGCATGAAATTTGTGTACTCGGGGTATGGGGGTCCCTCCGCCTGGCCTGCACTCTCTCACAGTATGGGAGCCCTCGGGGGAGTCTGACTGGTGGCTTAGGCCCGCTCCCCGCAGTCGGACATCCTTAGTGCTGCTGTGGAGGCAGGAGAGGTTCCCTCCACCACCGCTCTGCTCGCCAGCCATGAGCCCAGCTCAGAGCTTCTGGCTGAGTGGCATTCCCCCTGTGGGAGTGCACTGACCACCAGGGGAAAGCTCCTGCATTAAGCATCTGCCCTTTGGTGGTCAGTGCACATCACAGCGACCGGTCGTTCCACTGTTTGGTCAATTTGCATATTAGCCTTTTATTATATAGGATTGGCTTGTCTGTTTGTGAAATATCACATCATATCCCTATTGCAGGCCATTAAACACTGTCTAGAAAAAGTTATTTCTCACAAACCTACCCTGAGCTCCAAAGTAAGGTCACAACGGATCAAGGTATTGACACTAACTAAAGTTACCATATTTTTCACTCCAGTTGTTAGAATACTGGTATAAAAGATTATTTTTGTGCCACTTCCATGCATAAGAGTTAGTCCACAAAATGTAATTTGGATGCTCAAGAGTACAGTAAATCCTCAATACTGATTTGAAAATGAATGTAAGAAAAGTTGGTTTTCTGAAACATTTTCTTTTCTGTGGCAAATGCAGTACTGGAAGGTATGTGATTATCTCCAAAAGTACATGACCAATACATGTTATGACATCAACCAGTGCCTTATTAGCAAAGTAAAATGTAAAGAACACATTTTATTGCTAATAGGCTAGTGTTGGAAGGAAACCTTAGGTCAAATATTCCATCCCTTTCACACCAGTGCCAGAGCATCAAAGTAGAACACCCAATATGTCACTGTTACTTTAATGTAGCAAGTACTTTTTTAAAACCTTAGAAAATTTGGAAAGAAATACACTCAAATAAGTTTTTAAAAAAATCAAAGATCTAGTCAAGAATGAATAGAACATCATTTAGTAGTGTGGATGACAGGGTAATTTATTGTATTTGTAGATTTGTTTTTAAGTCACAAGGTCCCATATATTGAACTAGAAACTGAACAGGAAACACATTTCCTTTTGATTTGGTGTCAAAGGAGTCCTGAGGCTGAGATTTTAAACTCCCCAGTAGATTTTTGGTTTTACAGTGGTTGGCAAAGTTATTTGCATATACCACTGAATTAATAGTGGGATGTTTTACTTGAAAAATCAAGAAAAATAAACATAATAGAAAGTATAAATCACTCATAGCCTTTCAAAATTGTAGGCTCTGAGTGAAAGTCCCTTTGTTCCCCTTAATCCTAATATTTTTTCTCTATGCTTAAGCAAACACACACTTTAAAAAGTTATCTTTAAAAATTTATCTTTAAAAAGGGGAATGGGGATGCAATGCACATTAATATTTAAGTTTCTTTTTTAATGTACTAGTCATTTTATGCCTTTTAGGTCTGTACATCTACAGTAATCTTACTGAGGTAATTAGTTAGTATATCACTGTATTGATGTTTCCTAATTTATAGTAATTCCCCTGAATTTCTAGTTTTATATTTTTACAAATAAAGCTGCAGTATCATTTTAAACATTGTGAATACTTAAAAATGTCTTAATTATAAAAACATGTATAAATTACAAGAATTATGGGGTCAATAGGAAGAAAATAGAGACAAGAGAACAAGAAGAAAACTTTGTTGATGAACAATTGGCTTGAGAACTTAGTACATACTGCTACTCTATGGAGTAATTTTCAGAATATTCTGTATATGATATTATTGTGGCATAGGTGATATATTCTAGCATCATACCATTGCCTTTGGGCTCCTAAATATGTCCTCATTCAAGTTTCAGTGAATACTTTCAATTATCACATGGTTTGGGAATGGATATAATAATAGTGAGAGATATTAATACTGTGGACTACAGTAACAACTGACAATTAAGGTGACTAAGTCCCAATATAAGATTTCTGTTTGGCTTCTAACGCAATGAAGGAAAATATATCCCGTCCAGATGCTACCTGGCAAAACATAAACTTTAAACTTTAGTGTCCAACATGTAAACCCAGATGATAGGCACTTTACTAGTAATTGTCAAAGATTTTATGTTGGTAAGACTCAGTCAATTTACATGGTATATTTTTTCCTCCAGTAGTTTGCAAATCCAAACCACCAAAACTCAAAATGAAACTTTACTGCAGAAAGGAAATAACTCTGTATAAATTTAGATGAATTTCATGATCAAATCTACAAAAAATTCAAAGTTATTTTTAAAAATTTTCTGTGAAGTTAGGTCTTGCCAAAATTCACATTTATTTTAAAGAGATTCTGGAACATTTTAAATTACCTCAAGCTCACTTAACCTTACTCATGGTGATTGTGATAACTCCAACATCCAATTAGTTGTTTAGTTTTGCATGTTTTTTCTATTATTAATTATATTATTTAGATCAGATTTGTGGTCATTGTGATTTTCTCCAATATAGTTAGCAACTTTGTATTAGGAAATTGAGAGATTGACTTATTTTCAGTGTGCTTGCAAATTCATAGTTGAATCCTTGTATATTTCTACCATCAGGTAGAAACCAGAGGGTATCAAAAGGATGTATTAGCTTCTTATCTATTGACCTCATAGACAAGGAAACCTACAAAAGCTGCACTTGAGAATATTTAATTTTAGATCATGGAAATATATACATTATATTAAAGTTTTAATTTTCATAATGTTGGCTTTAATTTAATGGTTAGAGACTACCATTGAGTAAACCCATAACTTGTTTATAAACTCTCATTAACTCTATATTCTAGTTATATTTTTGTCTCACCCAGAAGGAATCCAAGTCTATAGAGGCATTTAATGTCAGTCCTCCTATTTTAGGAGCATCAACGAACCAATAAATAACGTTGCCTAATATCCACAACTTTTCAGCTTAGTGGTGTATTAGTGGAGCCATGTTAAAGAATTCAAAGTCTTATTCTACCACTAGTCTTTTGATTTTAATTATTACAGATTTACACTTGAAATTCTATCTATGTTCTAAAGAGTTGATCTCTCTGGAGAAAATTACATAGCAATCCTTGTACAAAATAATTACAACTGGTTGTCTTTAGATTGACTTTATGCTCTCTGGTTTGCCTTGTCACTAGCTCTCCCAATTTTTATATTTAACTTAGTCTATCTCATTCATTTATCTTAACTGTTGGCCTCTGTAAATTTTCTGAATGTGTTATTCTTATTTAAATAATCCTATTTTGTTTCATATGATATCATCCAAGGAAAATTGTCTACTAATTGACTCAATGCTATAGTATTTCCACTCTGTTTCAAGTGGGCATTATAGTAAAATCATTACTTTAGGCCACCCAATGTCTGAAGCCCCTCGTTATTTTGTGGAATGCCCTATCCAATGATCTCCATGACAGGGAGGAATTGAAAATACCAAGTATTCATTGTCCAAGAACCCCACACTCTCTGGCTATGGCAATAGCCAGGTGGACTCAGTCTGGGACAGAGCAGCGAGGTTAGGGTTGGGCTCCAGAGGTCAGTGTTAATGATACTGGCAGTGCAAGCTGCAGCATTTAATGCTTAGTGGTGGCAATAGCAGTGGTATTGTCACGTGGCCAGTTCTACACCTACACTGTGTTTAGATACTATTCTGAGATAGGCAACCCAAATCAGCTCTCCAACCCTCCTGATGAACCTATCAGCTACTAAGTAGCCATTAACAAATTTCTTTTTTGTTTAAATCACCTAGAAACTTGACTATCTGGTCTTGAACTTTATAAAACTTTTCTCTATTACAGGTCAGGAAACTTGCTCTGTAAAGAACTAGATAGTAAATATTGGGGTTTGTATGCTATCAGATCTCTGTTACAATTACCCAACTCTGCCATTGCAGTGAAGAAATTGTTTAAAATAATAATCCAACAAGTATGGTTATGTTCCAATAAACTTTATGTATTAAACAGGCAATGGACAGAATTTAACCTGCAGGCTGTAGTTTGCCCATCCCTCTCTACTACTTAATGACAGAGTGTGTAGTAGACTGAGCTCATTGACTCTGGTTGAAACCACGGCATCCAATTCATCAATCCCTGTCATCTCCTCGTTCAACAACATTTTCTAACTCTAACAACTTTGTAATTTCTAACACCTTTCTGAGACTCAGCCCCACTTTGACACTATTAACTATGCATATGCTATTCCTAACTCATAAAATATGTGTTTAAACTATTAATGTATAAAAACATAATTTCTCTTTTATAACAGAAACACAATATCTAAAATCCCTCTTAAAATGTAATCCACCTTTGTATAGTGAAATATAAATGCAAATATAGTCTTATTTTAAAAAGCTGTTTTGAATTTAATCAATAATGCAGTAATAATTAGGTGACAATTTTAATTTATGTAGATGATATCCTTTAAAGTATATTGGAAGCAGGCTGTGAAATGAACATTTTAAATTTGGGATGCAGATTATTAATTTTAACAGAAACCATTTATTTTATTTTATTTTATTTTATTTTATTTTATTTTATTTTATTTATTGATTAAGGTATTACATATGTGTCCTTATCCCCCCATTTCCCCCCACGATCCCCCCACTCATGCTCTCACCCCCCTGGTGTCTGTGTCCAAAGGTTAGGCTTATGTGCATGCATACAAGTCCTTTGGTTCATCTCTCTCCTTTACCCCCACCTTCCCCTACCTTCTCTCTGAGGTTTGATGGTATGATCGATGTTTCTCTGTCTCTGGCTCTGTTTTTGTTCATCAGTTTATGTTATTCATTATATTCCACAAATGAGTGAGATCATGTGAGATTTATCTTTCTCTGACTGGCTTATTTCACTTAGCATAATGCTCTCCAGTTCCATCCATGCTGTTGCAAAGAGTAAGAACTCCTTCTTTTTTACCACAGCGTAGAATTCCATTGTGTAGATGTACCACAGTTTTTTAATCCATTCATCTGCTGATGGACACTTAGGCTGTTTCCAAATCTTAGCTACTGTAAATTGTGCTGCTGTGAACTTAGGGGTGCATATATCCTTTCTGATCAATGTTTCTAGTTTCTTGGGATATATTTCTAGAAGTGGGATCACTGGGTCAAATGGGAGTTCCATTTTAGTTTTTTGAGGAAACTCCATACTGTTCTCCACAGTGGCTGTACCAGTCTGCATTCCCACCAGCAGTGCACGAGGGTTCCTTTTTTCTCCACATCCTCGCCAGCACTTGTCATTTGTTGATTTGTTGATGATAGCCATTCTGACAGGTGTGAGATGGTACCACATTGTCGTTTTGATTTGCATCTCTCAGATGATTAGTGACTTTGAGCATGTTTTCATGTGTCTCTTGGCCTTCCTTCTGTCCTCTTTTGAAAAGCATCTATATAGGTCCATTGCCCATTTTTTGATTGGGTTGTTTATCTTCCTTCTGTTAAGTTGTAGGAGTTCCCTGTAAATATTGGAGATTACACCCTTATTGGTGATAACATTGGCAAATATGTTCTCCCATGCAGTGGCCTTTCTTATTGTTTTGTTGATGGTTTCTTTTGCAGTACAAAAGCTTTTTATTTTGATGTAGTCCCATTCTCTTTAGTTTCCATTGCCCTAGGAGCTGTATTGGTGAAGATATTGCTTCGGCATATGTCTGAGATTTTTCTGCCTGTGGATTCCTCTAGTATTTTTATGGTTTCCCGTCTTATGTTTAAGTCCTTTATCCATTTTTAGTTTATTTTTGTGTGTGGTGTAAGTTGGTGGTCTAGTTTCATTTTTTTGCATATATCTGTCTAATTTTCCCAACACCATTTATTGAAGAGACTGTCTTGACTCCATTGTATGTTCTTGCCTCCTTTGTCAAATATTAATTGAGCATAGTGATTTGGGTTGATTACAGAAACAATTTTTAATCATGGATTAGAATTTCTATTACAAGTCTTTAGTGCTCAATCTAACTACATTACTGTGGGAGCTTAAGACTTAAAATATTTATTAATGTGTTTACACTAACATACTATTAACTTGAAAGGTATTGATTATTGGCCAATACACTTATAGTGACTATCATCTCAGACATTTTATTAGTGTTTTCTTATGTTTAGTAACTTAAACGTCCTAGCAAGAGTGGAATTGAAGTCCTTCAGAAAGCACTCCTAAAAGATTTTTGCATTGTTTCAGATGGGATTCTTTGCTTTGAGTAGTACAGACTCTTGTAATTTGAATAAAAGACAAATTAGGATGATACTGTAGGAAAATATCTTCTGATGCTCTTTCATGCTAGTGTATGTCAGTATCCTTGTCCACCTACTTTAAGTAATAACATTTAAATAAATTACAGTCAAATCCACAGGAGAATTTATTTGCTATTGTTAGGGGACAATTCTCCACAATTCTCTACATTTCTACACTTCTTACAAATGTGAAGAAAATCAGCTTAGAATACAGTCATTTAAAACGCCAACATCTAAAGGGCAGGCAGTAAAAGAACCTGAGAATAAGGAACTAGAGAGGTAGGTAACTGGAAAGAAAAATAACCAAGATTGTTGAGTAATTGTTTCCTTTACAAGGATGTATACTTTACATGAGCAGAGAATGTCCAAGTAGTTAATACTTTAATTCCAAGGGAAACCCTTCCAGGAACACTTTTATGAAGTGTTTTAGTTCAGTCTGATTTGTGAAGAACATCACTGTGTCTTAGATTTTGGGAGAGCATGTGATCTGGCCATTTCGTGTTCGGAACCAAGGAAGCCTCATTTAGAAGACTCAACCAGAGACCAGATAACCAAATTCTCCCATGAAAAGCTTACATTCCTTTGAACCAATTTGTTGGTGAAGCAATCACTTTATGTACTTATTAAAACCCTGACTTTTTCTTTCAATGTGTTTATAAAATTCTATCTTAGCATTTACTGTGAATTCTTAAATGAAAAACAGAAATCATTTTCTTAGCTTGACATTTGGAACAGATTAATCTTGAAAGGTTTAGCGCTCTCAAGATAGAAGGAATAAGCAAATGAAAATAGACACAGTGAAGAGTGAACAGAAATGTTTTGGGTAAGTTAATCAAACTCTAAGGTTAGATCATAAAAGGAGTTTCATAAAGATGGCTTATCAAAGACTGCCTATATCAGGAACTCTGCGCTCAGTACTTCTTGAAGATCCAGTGAGAATTCACTCCAGTTGAAGTTGATATTTGGATATTGCCCTTTTAGAAACCACGTGGAATTTCCCCAGTGAATGCATGAAGCTTCTTATAAAATCTTATCAAGTCAGGCCCATCTATTTTCCCACTAGATTTCCCTTACACTTTCTTATTTTATTAATATACCATTCTCTACTTTTTGGTCTAAATTTTGTTAAAATTCAATTATTTTGGTTCTCCTGTTTTTTGTTTTCAGTCTCTCCACCTTCCTCACATTTTGTCAATGATATCTGTTTGTTAACAGTCATCTGAGATTAGACCTCCACTTAGGTAATGTTGGCAAGTGTGTTTCAAAGACAGCTCTACATAAAAAGTGGTAGACAAGTAAAATTATTGTTGGCTCTTTGCCATGAGAAAAATATACAGAGTTGCCCGCAAATACCAACTCAGACCTCATAATATTTCTGTTAAATGAGGTGTGAAGCAGTCACACATACATACCACGTAACAGATAGTGACTTTGGGTGTTTGGTTTTACCAGAAACTTAAGAATATCTATGGTTTAAATCATAAAACACTGAATGTTTGAGACCATGCATTCATCATGTCCTTTTCACAGATTGCAGGAGATGTTTTAAGGTTAATAGTAGATCTGTGTTACAAATAAAGTATTCACAACACAGTAATATTTTTACAATTGGAATGTAATGCTTATAACTTTCATGTTTTAGAAGATAGGAAATGAAAATTGTCCCAGTCATCCTATTTGAGCAAAATATGCTATTTTTGAATATACATTCTAAATCATCTTTCATGAAAACTATACATGGCAACATTTTTCTTTTATTTCTTCCCCCCCAACTTTATCGAAGTATAATTGACAAATAAAATTGTATATATTGAAAGTGTCCAGCATGATGATTTGATATATGTATGCATTGAGAAATGATTACCACAATCAGGTTAATTGACATATCCATCACTTCACATAGTTACCTTTTTGTGTGTGTGGTGAGAATGCTTAGGATCTGCTCTCAGTACATTTCAAGTACATGATACAGTATTATTAACTATGGTCTCCATGCTGCACATTAGCTCCTCAGGACTTATTCATCTTATAATTGAAGACTTTGTACCCTTTGACCAAAGGTACATTTCCCCATCCCCTCCCCTTAGCCCCTAGTAAACACCATTCTACTTTGTTTCTATTTCAATTTATTAAAATTTTACTTTTAAGATTCAACATATAAGTGAGATCATACAGTATTTATCTTTCTCTTTCTGGCTTACTTCCATTAGCATAAAAATGCCCCCTGGGTTTATCTATGTGTTTGCAAAATTGTAGGATTTCCTTCTTTCCCGTGGCTGAACAATGTGTGTGTGTGTATGTGTGTGTGTCTTCTTTACTCATTCATCCATCTATAGATACTAAGGTTTTTATCCATATATGAGCTATTAAATATTTTGAATTAGAAAATTTCTAATAACATCAGAAGTGTGTCGCTGAATTTTTTAAAGATTGCTGCAGTTCTCTTATTTTTTCTCTCTAATATATGTGCACTTATTTATACTTTTATATCATTATTATTAATGGCTATTTGTGTTTTAATGTTTGTCTTTTTAAGGATTGGAGATTTTTCAACAGTAAAATTTTAATTTATCCTGGTCCTGTACCATAGATATAATTCATTTGTAATTACTATATCAATATCTGGCATTTATAAAATATGGGCTTGACATATAATTCTTAAAATTTCTTATCATCTAATGACACTAATTTTTAATTATACTCTGGGATGTTCACTCTGGATGCTCTAGATTTTTCTCTTGTGTTTGTTTAAAAAAGAACTGAGCATGAAGATTTTTAGAAGATTCTCAGAGACGGGGCCAGCTCAGGAAATGAGTTATTCTGGTCTGTTGAAGGTGTTCTAACAACTTCTACAAAAGTCCAGGTAGGTAGGATAAAGCTCACAGTCTCTAAGAAGCAAATGTGGTTTTCTGGGTTCCTGTGGGGGCCCTATGACCAGGCCAGTAGAGAGAAGACATTCAGGCCACTCCAGGTATGCCTAGAGGGATCATGGTCACCACTGGATAGAAAACTCAGGCTCAGTAGTTGGCTCAACTTTGCAAAGAACTATAATTTCTTGCTTTGAATCTCTCTCTTCCTCCCAGAATTCTGTTTTTAGACCATTTGTTAATCCATTTCAAATGTCATTTTCTTAAGAAACATGAAGACAAGTTATTTATCAACATTGTCAAGGTTTTGTTAATGCATAATTCAAGTTTCCAAAGTTTCAGAATATAATTTTTGTAGTGTTAGAATGATACCGTATCAGATTAGATAGATCTATTTAAAATATTTAAGTAGTTGCAATGAATATAAATTTCCTGTATAGCTTCTGATACTACTTTATACATTTTCTAATATTGGTTATCCATTGGCCCTGGTTATATTTTGTGGATGAACAAAATGTTGGTTACTGACCTGAATAAATCAACGATGAGAGGCAAAACTTTGAACTTTATTTTTTAATGCAATTAATTTTATGCCATATGTAGGCTGTTGACATTTTAAGGACTTCATTGTTTTTGACAAGTCACTGAATCAGTTGTAGGAATGACAAGGCATGCCTTAAGCATTAATGAAAATGAGAGAGATTTTTAAATATTCTATTTTTATCTGTGTTGCTTTTTTTCCAAAGACAGAACCACCATGTCTAATACACCCTGCTGTCTTTTTTCAATTCAAATGCAATCATTTCAATCTTTTAATTTTTATTATTTACTAAATTATAGCAAAGTTGATCTGGTCAAATGAAATTTGAACACTGTGGAGTAATACCAGGCAAGTGTGAATAGGATAATCAACTATCCTTCAATGAATGTTTACTGAATGATGATGAATAACTTCCTAATTTTATAAGTGCCACAAATTAACAGCTGCTTTAGGGTCCACATTCAACTAAGGTGCCATTCCTGTACTTCTCCTATATTCTGAAAGGAGAAATGAATAAAGAATAAATACCCAAATACAGAACCGACTCAGCATTTGATGCTGAGCCCAGGTACTGCTCAAGTTAAGAGTCCAGGCTACTGGCATTGGAGTAAAGATATACCAAAATTTAGCAGCAAGACTTGAAATCCTTTTGGATCTGAACCAAATGACCCTAAAAACTTACACATGGGCCAATTTAAGTAAAGGTTTGTTTATTTTGTGCTTAGAGGCAGGAATCTGAGAAGAGAGGAAGTTTTGGGTCAAACAGTAGAAGCACTTGGGAGTTTGAAAAGTCCAGGATATTGACAAATACACACTGCTTCTTTGAGGACTCTTGTAGGGTTTCAGGAAGTACATATGAGGGTTGAAGTGGTGATGATAACATATGCACAAAGCAATCTGCTTAATTTTTTGAACTTGAGATAGTTGGTTAGGAAGAAATGCAATCTAAAAGTTTAAATCTAAACTTCGACCCATTGGGTATGATTGTGGAATTACTTCTAAAGGTATTGGAAGAAATATCATTTTTCCCAGGATGAATTAAATTTTTGCAGTGACTTTCAGTTTTGAAATAGACTTATACCATTACCAAGTATAAGATGAGAATCCAAAATGCATTAAGTTCAGTGCAAATGAAGATAAACACAACATACAGTGCTGTGTGTGTGTGTGTGTGTGTGTGTGTGTGTGTGTGTGTGTGTTGATGGATGTACTAAGTGTACCAGTTAACAATGCAGATTTTGTAATCAAAACTTCAAGAGAAACATCAAAAGTGTTTTATTCGAAGTAATGTCCATCACTAACTACACATTTCCCCCATGTTTCAGGTAATTTGTGGATACCATCCCAATAGAACTTTTCTTGTTTTGAGGCAAACCATTCAAAGACTAAATTTTCCACTTCTTCATATGTTTTGAAGTGCTGCTCAGAAAGTGCATGTGCCATCAATGGGAACAAGTGGTAATCTGAAGGAGCAAGGTCTGGTGAATACAGCGGGTGGGTTAATACTTCCCAGGCAAGATCTTTTAATGTGTCTTTAACTGGTTTTGAAGTGTGTGATGGTGTGTAGCATGAAGCAAAATTACTTTGCCATGTCTTTTGGCACATTCTGGTCATTTCACAATCAAAGCATAGTTCAAATTGATTATTTGTTGTTGGTAGCGATCAGTATTAACAGTTTCACCTGGTTTTAGAAGCTCAAAATACACCACACCTTCTTGATCCCACCAAACTCAGAGCATTGTCTACTTTCCCAAGTGATTTGGCCTTTCAGTCGATGTTGATGGTTGACCTGGATCAACCCATGATTTTGTGCATTTGGGATTCTCAAAATAAATCCACTTTTCGTCTCCAGTCACAATTTGATGCAAAAAAGACTTTCGTGCCATTGAAGCAACATTTTACTGATGACTTTTCGGTTTTCCATTTGTCTTTCGTTCAGTTGATGTGGCACCCATTTTCCTTCCTTTAAAATCTTTCCCGTTGCTTGTAAATGATCGGAAATTGTTTGCTGAGCAACGTTTAATCTTTCTGCAAGTTGTTTTTGAGTTTGACACGCATCTTCGTCCAATAATGTTTGTAATTATTGGTCTTCAAACTTTTCCGGTTGACCTGGGCGTTCTTTGTCTTTCACATCAAAATCATCACTTTTAAACCAGCATTCACATGTATCTTGAGATGGAGCATGTTCACCATAAACTTCCCAAAGTATACAATAACTTTTTCTTCAAAATAAAGTAATGAATTAAAACTTTCCACAAAAGCTCTTTTTTGGGGGGCACGAAATTCAACATTTTTGAGCGTAAAAATATCTATGATGTTAACACCTTCAGAAAATTTAACATATGAAGTTTTGAAGTTTGTTGTCAATACAACAAAATAGCATACATATCAAATTGCATATATATCAACATATGTGTAACTCCATCTATTGAAAAAATGTGCATTATTAACTGGTACGCGTAGTACTTCAACAGATGTACGGTGAAACAAAAGTGCCTTTGGTGTGAGACACTAAAGTCTTGAGAATTCCTACAAGTTATGGTTCTGAGTTGACCACCTCCCTACCATAATGAGATTAACCCTTCAAGGAATCTGAGACAAGTTGGGCATAGTGTCCTGCCTGCC
Source organism: Corynorhinus townsendii (assembly GCA_026230045.1). Taxonomy (NCBI): domain Eukaryota; kingdom Metazoa; phylum Chordata; class Mammalia; order Chiroptera; family Vespertilionidae; genus Corynorhinus; species Corynorhinus townsendii. The sequence continues at coordinate 18,887,248 of JAPDVU010000010.1, read as the reverse complement.
TACACTTGACCCATTTAAGTATCTTCTGAAAATCTCAAATGCAGACTCTACTGAGACTTGGAATAGGAGGAAAATAATGATTTTTATTCATGCAAATACAATCCTTGGCTTTCTCCCCTTTCCTCTAACCAACTCATTTAAAGCTAAAATATTTTTTCTTAAATGTGTATTTTGTGATGGAGGATAAAGGATGGTATTCCTTTAAAACAAATCAGAAGGAAAAGTAATTAATGCTGCATAAGAAATTTCTGATGATTACCTCCAAAGCTGGAATAGTGCCCCAGAGCTTAAAACTTAGGCAATAGTAAGACAATGTAGAAAAACAATTAGAAAATGATGGATTTTGTTTGTTGATTTCTATTTTTAGTATATAACTTATTTACTTGTAAGTCTTTTGGGTATGTAAAAGCTGTACATCATTAATTAATACAATTTGATGCATTTGGAGATAAGCATACATCCATGAAACCATCATCACAATCTATACCTTAAACCTATTCATCACCTCAAAAAATTTCCTCCATCTTATTACTATTATTATTCTGTGATAAGAACACTTAACATAGGAGCTATTCCTAAATGTTTATAATTTAATTTTTTCAATGGCTGTATTTAAGAACCAGCTTGCAAAATTCCTAAGAAATTGAGCAGTCAGATCTGGGGAGCCAGTGAGAGACAGCTCTGGCACCTTCCTCAGTTTCCTCCAGCTGGTGCAGATAAGGAAGGAGGGGCAGCTTTACCAGTGAAGTTCAAGATCCTGGGGGAAGAACCAAGATGCTGTCTGGAGAAAAAGAAAATATGCAAAGTAAGACATCAAGCCATGTGAGCCTCAGTTTTGAGGGAGAACAAATCACCTACACTGTGTCTTATTATTATTATTTCCAGAACATAAGCAAGAAGCCATTCATGAACCACAGTTATGTGAATTGTGAAAATAATACAGGGAGGGACAAAAGTATGTTTACAGTTGTGAGTACATGAAATACAGAGTTTATTCTTGTATTATTATTTTTTAAATTATTGTACTGTTTTCCATATGAACAACTGTAACCCTACTATTGCCCAAACCTATATATATGATCCTTTAAGTTGATTTGAGTTCTGTTGAACCACTTATTGAAATGACTAAAAAGTACTTTCATTTGTGGGAGAAATCACGTGTTGAAATGGCAGGTTCCTGACTGCCACCAGGCTATGCTCCTCAGTCTGAAAACAAACTCCTGTAAATAACTGAAATCTGAGAACAGAATCAACTTTGGAGTGTTTGTGCATCTGTTATACGTCCCTTCGTGTGCTTCCCTATAATCTTTCAGTGTCTAGACATGTTTATTTTAGTAAATTAGAATGTAAGTTGACTTCTATTTTTGAAGCATATGAAATGATGTGAATTGGGCAAAAAACATGTTATCAATTAAAATTTCATTCATGAAATTCTATATATGGTCGTGACATAAATAATGCTTGTTTTTGTTTTTATCAACCTAAATTAAAATGAATCCCATTAAAACCAAACCAAAGCTGTGAAATATTTTATGTATTTTCAGCTAATAGTGGGTATGTTAAAATATGAGTAGGAAAGCACACCAGGTTCTGACTCTAAATATTTCCCATGCGGCATCTGTCACACAGGAAAGATTCAGCATTAATACTGTGTCCAGGATAACTGAAGGGGAAGTTCTTCAATGCTCTCATTGAATATCCTTGTCATCACAGTCATCCTTTGCTGTCTTTGTTTAATTCTAGTAAACAGAGTTCTCTCTCCTCGTTTTCCATCAGTTTACCTGCTAACTTTTGAAAAGCATCCAGGATATATTCACAAATATTTTAATATCACTGAATAAAAGTCAGTTTCTTACAATATCACATGTAATTTTTTTTCTGCAATTGATTTCAATTATAGTATACTTACTTTTGGGAAAAATTTGTTAATAATGGGTCATTTTGGGGAATAAATCAATAGAGATAAAACACTGTGTTTCCAGGCAGAAAGTGGTAGTTTTGTGAGGTAGGTGATGTTTGCATTTGAATTAAAATCCCACTTAAAGCTGTGGTTTCTCAGAGAGCATTCATAGCTGAAGGTGGAGACTACTTTTACAAGTAAATATTAATTGATCTGGAAGGTTCAAAATATGCAAAGTGAGACATCAAGCCATGTGAGCCTCAGTTCTGATGGTAGAGTGATGAGTGGAGGGACTTGTATTTTGGTAATGGGGCCCTAGTGATAGCCCTCAAATGGAACAATGTTGACAGTCACCTGCTCCTCCTGCCCTCTTGTCTAGCTCTCATCCTGGCTTAGACAGCCTTGCCTTAAGTCAGCTCTGCTGACATCCAGGAGGCAAAACTTTAGACTCAGACCCTTTGTGGTGTCCCTCTGGTCTCTTACCACAAATGCATCATTGTCTCTGGAGAGATGGTTTGCAAGGGTAACCTGGTAACACCTGGTGGGAGGACATGGGAAGGCAGGAACCTTACCAGTTTTACTCACCCCTCTGTCTAGCGATATGCTACGAAGTGTGTAACAACTGGCTGAAAAAGCAAGACCTGAAGTATAGTGCTGCCGGTTGCTGTGGTATAAAAACTCCCTCCACAGCCAATCTCAAGTTACCAACACGGTGACGCCAAACACTGCGCTGCGGAGCGATGCACACCATTTGGTCTCGCAGGTGTGTGGGATCTGGCTCCAGGACACCATACCTTCTACTCTCAGCACCTACCCAGATCCCTGGCAAACAGTAGGTGCTCAAAACATGCGTATTTAACATAAATGTGTAACAAGTGAATGAAAATAGATCAGTAGGAACCTTTCACCACCCCTGAAAAAGGGAGTAACAGGCATGTGCCGTTGGTGAGGAAACACGGCGTCTATATACGTGGGTAGCCCTTTTTTAGTTTTACATTCTTACCCAGCTTTGACAAACATAAGCAGTTGAGATCAAATTGCATAAACATTTGTCACATAATCAAAAACATCTCTGTTCTTATAAATAGATATAACTCAACTATTGAAACTCATCCTCAAATAATTCAGTACATGGAAATTCATATGAGCATATAATTTCAAAGCAGAAACGGTATTTGAACATGTTTGAAATTGTCATTGAAGTGGATAATTCAGTTGGTGAAACTGGCATTTGTAGACATGACACTTTTTTTCCTTTATAGCTCCTAGTAAGGATATGTGATGTGATGTGACACCCTCAGTATCCAGTGCCTCTGCATAGTTAAAATTGCAGTAACACCTACTGATAAGGATTTCCCCCTGAATTATTTATTGAGGCAAAGAGTATCCGTTTGTCAAAAGTTTTCAGGATCCATGCTTGTTCTCTGGTACGATTTTATAACCCTATTTGGGAAGAAAAGTTATGTGTTTCTTTTCTCTAGAAGTAGAATTGATTTTTGTGACTTCCAAACATGTATTTTGACTACAAAGCTTTTGTGAACGTCTCCACAATCAGATAATAGAAACCACTGCTGCGCCTTACGTCCCGGCTCTGTTCTTCACTTCTCAAACGCTCCCCGTGGGTGTTCATGTTCCTGGCATTTCCTTTCAACAATTCCTGTAAGTTATCCTTTCTTTGTGGATAACTAAGAGTTTGCAAAACTTTACACCCTTATTCTTCAATTAAACAGTGACATGGCGCAGCAGTGCGGAGCATGCTAATCAGCAGGACCTCCCTGTGGGAATCTGAGCGAGAAGACTGCTTCACATTGAAGGCAGACCAGGCTGTTGACACTGGCTGTCACAAAGGCCTCCCGTCTTTGAAAGGAAATCTTAATCTTCTTTATTCATGTGTGAACAGGTCCAGGCCCCCGGCCCAGGACTCAGATGCATCGACTGTTTAAACCCCAGGTTGCTAGGCTTTGGGGTAGACTCTGTTTGCAGTGTCTAGTTCCCCCCTGAACGGATGAGGACTGAAAATTAAAATCTGTCTGACACAGACCATGGCTCTTCTGTCTCTGTTTGAAGAGACATGGCAACCTAGGGTGGAATGAAAAGGAATTTTATTGAGCGCAAAAGCACTCCATGTTTAAATGTCGGGTGGGGGAACCGAATGGTGATGTGGGGCACCCGGGAGATTGTTTATAGACAGTGGGATGGCTGTCTGTCAAGGCACAAAGGCAAAAGTTGTGTCAGAAAAAAAATGCTTTTCTAGTGACTGAAATCCCCATTTCCTGTTGAAATGCTCAACTCAGGCAATAAAAAGCTTTTTTTTCTTCAAGTTTCCAAGCACAAAAATTTCTGAATAGCAGAAATGCTGTTATTGCTAAACAGTGTTTGATCTGGGTATCACTGCACTTAGCAGTTTAAAGATAAGTTATACCCAAAAGATCTCCTTTACAGTTTTTCTGTTGCATTTGAAATTTCTTCCTCTTGGTTTTCTCTTTTTCTCCCACATTTTTAACAAAAAGAAAACAAGTTATAAGTCATCAAAGATATTTGGAAACAATATGTACTATAACATTTTAAAGAACCCAATACAAAAAGATCTAAAGCATACCTTTGATTTGATTTTAGAATCCATTTATTTTTAGAGCCTGAAATTTCCTTGAATACTCTTTTAGATCATTTATGAAACATTTTCATTACTGTGAGTGAAAATACCATTGCTGGTATATTTGGGAGGAAATATATATAAGAAAAAACTACCTATTAAAATGCAAGCCTGATTTTCAAAATAAGTACTGACTCTGTTCCCAGAGAAATCTTAGGGCATACAAGTAATAAATTTTTTTTAACCTAGAGTGATAGTCTAATGAGTTTCTTCATTTAATTTTAAAAATCAGGTTTTGAATTCTTATTAGATAACTAGAGGCCTGGTGCACGGATTTGTGTGCCAGGGGGGTCCCTCAGCCGAGCCTGCGGGCATTGGCCAAAACTGGCTCTCTGACATCCCCTGAGGGGTCCCAGATTGTGAGAGAAGCAGCATATAAAATCTTTGGTTAATCTCTTCCCGCCCTCTCCCCTCCCCACTTCCTACTGAGATTCATAAGTCTGTTTCATGTTTCTATGCTTGTGGTTTCTGCTCCTGCATTGAGTGTCTGTGCCCCGGTGGTCAGTGTGCATCATAGCTACTGGTCGGCCAGTCAGCCGGTCGCTTAGGCTTCTATATATAGAGAGAATAGACCACAACAGTGCCTCTAATTCTCTAAGTTTTCTTTGGCTCCTGTGTATCTGGAGTAAGCTTTTCCTACATTGCCAGAAACCAATTCCAACATGTCATAATTACAAGAGTTTCACCAAAAGGTTGGTGAAGCTTTGGGGGCTCAACGAGGGCTGAGCCACATATGTAATTGCCTGTTGGAATGGCTAAACGGCACTTCTCCCAAACCTGAATCGGATTGTTAACTGCCAGACAGCTCAGGTGTTATTGCCTCCTGTTGGCCGAATACCTGAATAGCTGTAGGCTATTCCCCAAACTGATGCTTCTGTAAACCTTACCCTTTGAAGTGTATGTCTCCACCTTGCCTTAGGACAAATTGTGTTAATAAATAGCACGGGATCCTTAGGCAAGGCATAGTCTTTAGTTCCTTTAGTTGAAGTTCCTCTGATCCCCAATGCCTTTCAAAATTATCTTTTGTCTTTGGACTCCTTATTGAATCTACACATCAGCCCCTTTCTCCAGATTGCAGTACCCCTTTGTAAGGCTGGGACAAGAACCCTGGCACTACACATGGAGACAATAGTGCTAAGTCACCGGTATGAAGATACGCAGCATTGCTATTGTTCTAGGACAGTCAATTCAACTCATCTCCCTTGGGTATTCTTGCCATGTATTTGTAAAATGACTATTCAAGGACAAGAAAGCAGACCTAAAGGAAGGGAGGCCAGCACATACATTCTGATGTCATTTTTCGTTTGGAAGTGTGCTAATTAATCACACTCCTATTCCCTACCAGCTCTGAACAGTTTGAGAATAAAAATTTGTCAAAACCTGGTTGGAGGACATGGTTTATTCCCAAACCTGATGCAAGCTGGTCACTACTTCCTTTAACCAAAGTATTTTCCCTGGCACCTCCCTGAATAAATTAAAATGGGGGTCGGGGGGGACTCTGTGTTTATAGCCCTGAGTAAGCATACCAGATACACACTCCCTCAGGAACTAGGAACAGCAGAGTTACCATGTCTTCGTGTTGGCATTTTGGATTATTGGCTTTGGCTAATTTAAAGTTACTAAATCACCTTAAGCTTCAAGGAGGGGGAAAAAAATGATGAATGTAAATAATGTTAATACAGTAATAATAATGTGGACACCCTGGGGATTAGGAGGAAATATTTGGAATTCCACAAAACAAAAAAGGCTTTGAAACATTTAGCCAAACTTCTGCCATTCAATTTCCTTGTCCCAACCCTATCACTACATCCTTTGGGTATTTTAGCTGCTACCACTCATTGCTCCCCTGAAATTATAATTCACAGTGTCATTACAAAGAACCAGGAGAGTTTTGCAGTCTCAAACAAGAAAAACATCATCTCTTTTCTGGAACTATTTTATCTGCCATTTCTGGGCTCATGTCATCTTCTCCCACCCGCAAGGAAATGGAACATTTTTTAGTGATGCAGTGACCCCGATTCTCTGGGCTTCTCCAGATTTCAGCCTTTGGTTGTAAATCAGCCTTAAAAAAATTAACCCTGCATTTGAAATCGTCTATGACATTACTATTGATTTCAACTCATTTTACAAAGGTTACTTCCCCCACCCCCCACCCCCATTCTCAACATTCCAAAGACCTTCTGAGTAGCCACATCAGGGATAGAAATGAAAATCAAAATAAACTACCCTAAATTGCAAATGCTAAGGGAAAAGAAATTATATTAAGTTTTCCATGTTTCAAATCAAAATCAAGTTATTTATCTTAAAAACAAAAACTGGAAATGAACTGTATATTTCAAAATTGTAGAATGTAATAGTCACATAATTTTATAAACAAAATAACATTATCACAGAACTAAACACATGCATCTGTGGCCAAATAGTTCTGTCCCCACCCCCTTTCATCTCAACCAGAATCCTCTTGACAAGAAAGGGAGGAACAGAGCATGGGTGTTTTGTCTTAGCCCAACCATCACATTTATTTATGTAGTTGGTTCTTTTTCTTTCTTTTTTTTTTATCCTTGGTATCTGTTTCTTATGGCTTCCATCAGTACTTTGCCCAGTGCCCTAAGGCTTCTTTTGACTTCCAATGTGTCTGTTCTCACCAGAAAATTTTCTTAAAGTTTTATTTAGTAACTAGAGGCCTGGTACATGAATTTGTGCACAAGTGGGCTCTGTTGGCCTGGACGGTGATTGGGGCCAATGAGGCTGTCTCACCTAGTCCTGATTGGGCTGATCAGGCTGGCCGGGGGAGGGGCCACAGGAGGTTGGCCGGCTGCAGGAGGTTGGCTATGGGAGTGCACTGACCACCCAGCCGGCTGAGGGGAGGGGCCACAGGAGGTTGGTCCACTGTGGGAAGTTGGCTGTGGAAGCACCACCAGGGGGCAGCTCCTGCGTTGAATGTCTGCCGCCTGGTGGTCAGGGCACATCATAGCTACCGACCAGTCATCAGGTCAGCCAGTTGTCAGGTCGTCCAGTCATAATGGTCACTTAGGCTTTTATATATATATATATAGATATGCTGATTTTGAGTCAGCCTAATACTAGGACCTGATATGGTGGGCTTTGACTTGCTTTGGTGAGATAGTAGCACCGCTTCTCAGATTCTCAGGTGTCTCTTTAGTTCTTAGAAAAGTCTGGTTGAACCCTGAAATGAGGACAGTCTTCCTATGTGCTCAATGGAAAAGGAAATGAGTCAGTAACTCTGAGCTAATGCCTAGCATCCTAGTGAGCATTCTCTCCCACAAGAAATTTCAGGTAGCTCATTGGCTATTCTGGTTCCTTTCAGTCACCAGAACAATCTAATTTTACTGACAAAATATCATCTTAATATGATCATTTTTATTTTTATGTAATGGAAAGCTCCTCCCTTCCCCCAGCTTGGGGGCACATTAGACTTGAAAGCCTGGGTGTGTGAGGGATGTGCTGACACACTGGATGACATCCTGCCTCTTCCTGGCTTTGTTATCTCTACTACCTGCAGCTGCTATTGGTTTGGAGTTGATGGGAATTAATTTAGGGCGCTGGCTCTTACCTCATGGGCCCTTCTCTTGGGTGCATATGCATTTCATGTGGGAAGCTCTGAATACAGTTCCCTTGACCCAGCAATACTTCCTCTGGCTGGCCTTGTCCCCTGGTCTTTGAGCATCTAGATTTCTAGATTCTCACTCTCACTCTGACCCAAGGGTTCCAAGCCACCAGAGGTGGGACCTGGGCTGTGAGGTGTTTTATATAAGGAAACATTCTTATCCCCACCCTCCACACTCTACCCCTGCACCTGAGAAAGCCAAGTCTCACCACTATAAAATGGTTCCCTCTCCACGTCATACAGTAATTTTCATTACCAAAGAGAACAATAAACTCCTCATTCTAAAACATCTGTATTGTGCCCTCCATAGTAAAGGCACTTAAAATTCTTATTTTATTTTAATATTTAACATGCTGTGTTGAGTAACTTTCTCAAACAGTCCCTTTTAGGGAAAACAAATTGCTTGCAAATTTTATCCCCCTTTCCAGCTTTCATCACTCCAACCCTGTTGATAAACTTTTTAAAAATTATGAGACCTGACCTCAGGGAGGGCACTCCAAAACAAAACAATGCATGGCTGGTTGCTGTTCAAACAACATAGCTCTTCTGTCCACTAAGGAGAGAGAAAACTGGATCAGTGTTGGCATCTGTAAAGCAAATGAGGAAAAAGAGAAATCGGCAATAAAAGTGAGCATCACATGAGCTGTGACTCATTTAAATCAGATGTTCTTATAGGTGATCTCCTTAACTGCTAAAGGTAATGGAGATTAACTGACTGGGAGTGCCAAGGGAATCAATCTCACATGCCATCTAATAACCTTTCTGAAAATGCCAAATAGACATTTATTTTAGTGTCCTTTGAATAATACTTTTAATGTGAGAATAAGTGCCTTGTCAAAGACAGCATCAATACTGTTTATTTTCCCAAATGTGGGTTTGCAGTAAGCATTTAGAGTACCTTAAACAAAGGCAAAAGACAAAATATTCCCATATACACGCACAGTTCTTTCCATATGGTCCCAGGCTAAACATGATTTTAAAAGCATATAAATTGCTGGCAGGCTTTAAAGTGGATTGATCATAACTTTGTAGACAGCTGTACTGAACTGCAAAGCTCCCTCTTTAGCCAAAACATCAAATGAGAATTCATGATTTGTCAAATCAGGATAATCCTGGAAAAGAACATATAATAAGAGATCCACCAAGTTTGAAAACAAAATGGAAACTGTGGTTCCTGGCAGGAACAACTCAGACCGGATACATTTTATAGAGCAAATCAAGATCTGGCCCCTGGTTAAGATGACATCTACATAACAAGAATGAAGACAGGTCATGGGATATGTGGGCAGATGTTGCGGAATGCAGGGCACGAACCCCAGGCAGCTCAGTCAAATGCCATCTCCTTCCCAAGCTTTCCATTCCTCTTCTGTCTCTCACAACACTCCCTTCTTTGCCCATGGACATCTGTTTCTGTGCAAAAATATAACTAGGGCTTTTTTTTCAGAGGTGGTTGGATTGAAGCTGAAAATCACGCCCAGTGTGACCCAGGACGCACTTTCTCAAAGCCAAAAGATGCTTTTCCTGGGCGGAGCCAACTACTCACAAATGCACAAAGAAGCCAGTCCTCAAGGATTTCATCACATTTTTTAAAGTGTTTTATATGACTGTAGCTTTTTCTGCCAGAAGAACGTAACAATGAACTAATCCCTCTGAAACCATGAACCTGTTGGGCCAGCTGAATCCGGGGTGGCATCCCGAGCCTCTCAAACAAAGGCTAATTGTTCTTCCTTTGTGATCACTGTGCAATCTTGCTATTTGCTATGATGATATTACTTGACAGCATCCTGTTTTATTTCTGTAACTGTAGACACGGGAATTTCTGATTTCTAAAAATAAGGAGAGTTGAATTTTTTCAGATGCTCTACCCCAAGGTCAAGTATAAGGAAGTTGGGGAGAAAACCAAGATGGCGGCATAGGTTAACATCTAAACTGCTGCCTCGCACAACAATTTCAAAACTACAACTAAAAGACAAAACGTCTATCACCCAGAACCGTGGGAAAGCTGGCTGAGTGGAAGTTCTACGACTAGAAAGAAAAAGAGCAGTGAGATGTGCACAAGGTCTGAAAAGCTGAGGTATGGAGGCGCGCAAATTGGGCTGGCATCGGGCTTTTTTCAACCAGAAGGGAGACAAGTTCCGGTTACTCTGAACTCCAGTTTCTGGGGAGACGCTGGGGACCCAAACTCCTACGGGGAGAAGCTGGACTGTCTGCCATCGAGTTGGAAAGTGAGGGCGGCTTGTTTGCAGAGGTGCGCGCAACAATCATTGTTTACTGCACTGGGACTTGGAAACACGGAGATGCAAAGATAACTGACTGGCAGCCATCACTGTTTGCCACGCTCTAGCCTAGTGACTCCCTGAGACCCCGCCCCGCACAATCTACAAACCCACCCAAGCTCCACACAGCGGCTTTTGCATATAAATGGCCTGCCCTATCACAGCTTAACCTAACAAACTGCAGCTCTGGTCAGACAGCTCCAAAACCTCCAAACCCCAAGCAAAGAGGAGAAAACTGTAGTTCTTGCTGTAGCTCCTGCTGGGTGGCCTCAGACAGTAGCTGACCTGCATGCCATTGGAGACCCAGAAGCCAGTGTATCTAGTGGTCAGTATGAGACGACACCAGATTTCAACTACTCACATCCATAAGTGACACATTCAAGAGGCAGACTCAGTGAGCACCAAAGCCCCACTGAAGCAAGTCCTGCCCCATAAGCATGTCTCCAGCATAGTGGTTCTTCCATTATAGACACAGTGGGTACTCACAGTCGATTGGCCTGGAGGTCAATTCCTCCCAGTGTACCAACAGCAATCAAGATTTAACTGTACCAAGACTTTGCACTCAGCCCACAAAGGGGTGCACCAAGAGTGTCCACTTCAGGTGATAGGCTGAACCACTGGTCACCTACCACAGAAAACCACTCCATCAACACAGGGAAGCAGCCAAAATGCAGAGACAAAGAAACATGTCATGAATGAAAGAAATGGAGGAAAGCAAACTACTGGACATAGAGTTCAAAACCACATTTATAAGGTTACTCAAGAATCTGCTAAAAACCTCTGAGGAACTTAGTGAGAACTTTAAGGATCTTAATGAGAATGCCAAAAAAATGGAAAAGGACCAGTCAGAAATGAAGCATACACTGTCTGAAATAAAGAATATACAGAAATTCAACTGTAGATCAAAGGACCCCAGGAATCGAACCAAAGATCTGAAATATGAGGAAACAAAAAACATCCAACCAGAAAAACAAAAAGAAAAAAGAATCCAAATATATGAAGATAGTGTAAGGAGCCTCTGGGATAACTTTAAGTGTACCAGCATCCGAATTATTGGGGTACCAGAAGAAGACAGAGAGCAAAATATTGAAGACCTATTAGAAGAAATAATGACAGAAAACTTTCCCTACCTGGTGAAAGAAATAAACTTACAAGTCCAGGAAGTGCACAGAACCCCAAATAAGAGGAATCCAAAGAAGACCACACCAAGACACATCATAATTAAAATGCCAAGGGCAAAAGACAAAGAGAGAATCTTGAAAGCATTCAGAATTGAAAGTCAGATAAAGAGCTTCACAGACAAGAAAAAGCTAAAGGAGTTCATCACCACCAAACCAGGATTATATGAAATGCTGAAGGGTATTCTTTAAGAAGAGGAAGAAGAAGAAAAAGGTAAAGATAAAAATTATGAACAACAAAATTACAACAAATACATACCTATCAACAAGTGAATCTACAAATCAAGTGAATAGAAAATCTGATGAACAGAATGGACTGATGAATATAATAGAATCAGGGACATAGAAAGGGAGTGGACTGACAATTCTCAGGGGGGTGAGGGAAGAGATTGGACAAAAATCTTGCACATATAGATGAAGACAGTGGCGGGGGTAAGGGCATGGGGTGGGGTGGGGAATTTGGTGGAGGGGAGCAATGGGGGGGAAAAAAGAGGAACACTGTAATAATCTGAACAATAAAGATTTATTTAAAAAAAAAGAATGAGGAAATTGGGAAGAATCCTCTGTTAGGGGTTCAAGGTGAATGTCTTTCTGGTTCTCCTTTTCAGGTTGCTGTATGGTTGAGAGTCATTTTTTGTGGCTTTTCACAAAACGGTGTTCGGTTTTTCCAGCAACACACAAAACATTGATAAGTAATAAATCCCCTTTCTACTATGTAATCAGAGGAAAATGTTTTTGTTGAGAAAGTATAAAGAGAGAGAAACTCCATGTATTAGCAGTTACGTTGCACCAGTAACAGGCACCATCTTTTACGGGTTTTATACACATTATTTCTTTGAGTGAATAAAATACAGACAAGATATATAATTACTTTCCATATTTAATATATGAGAAAGATGAGGTATAAGGGAGTTAACTTGTGCAAGGTCATATGTTAGGGAGGGACAGAGGCATGATTTGATTCTAGAGTTGAAGCCCTTAAAAATGATGTTCATATCTGATTGCTAATTATGGAATAGCTAATGAAGAGTGTTCTACAAGCACAAACTTAGCTTAATTCATAAAACTGGGGGAAAATGAAATCTGTCACATAGGTTAGTTGTGAGGACAAAATACAATAACGCACAATTCCTGAAGAATGAAGATAGCTATTGGCATTTTGGAAGAAATAAGGCAGTTACCTGCATGAAAGGTAAAAGCAACATTCCTATTTAGGTTATTGATGTTATTGGAAAGCTTTGATTCTTCATTGATGTAAAGATCTTGACTCCACCATGTTAGCTCTGCAAAGAATGAAGCAGACATACTGTAAGGAGGAGCACACAGAAGGGAAAACTAACAAAAGTGTACATGTAATTACAAATTACCAAGTGCTAGGAAAGACAGGGTTATCTAGCATTTCTAGGAGGGAAGCATGCCCTCTTCCTGGACCCCGGGGAAACCCCTGCAGGCCCAGCCAGTGGAAGCTGGCATTGTTATCTTCATGGGGCCCTAGGCATGTGCTTGCTGCCTAAGAGAGTGATTGCGACAAAGGACAAATCATGTTCTCATGTTTTCCTCATTATTTAATGTGGTTAGGGACCCTGTCATTTGAGCTTTCTGTACAAACTAGAACAAACATGTGAACCCTGTTTAACCTTTTTTTTTTTTGACAGTCATACAGTTTAGGGGGTCTTTTCCTCTTTCTAATTGTCATTGAGACCTCAGAGATTTTAATCTCTGTCAGAAGTTGGAAATTTGCATTTTGGCTGTCCATGAGAACTTAAAAGTTTTTAATTCATTTGCCCTTGATAATTTGCGGAGGATTTCTTTAAGGTCTGCTGATGAATCTTGTCTGAACAGGAAAATGAACCAGGTAGTAACATATACACTGATCCTCCAGGTACTTATATTACTTTTATCCTCAAACTTAGAATCAAATGTCATAATAGGTGGTTCACAGATTCTAATAAATGGTGCAAATAAGTCCCTGCACCAGGCTTCATGCTAAAAGAAAAAGAAATAGTGGCTTCTGAAAACAATGTCCCTGTTGTTTCAAACATCCCTCACTAATTTAGAATAAGTTGAGTTGATACCATTGCAATAAGTTTTAAACTAGCCAGCATTAGCATCCAGCAGAAGATTCGATTTTATCATGTATCAGAATGTTTTGCTCCCTAAGATGCTGGATTCAGTGCCAAATCAAGGATCAATGGTTGTTCCAGAAATCCTATGATGGTTGAAAGGCATTGCTTAGGGAGTGCGATTGGATGGCAGAGGGTTTTGGGACTTTCCTTGAAGCTGTGTTAATAAGCACACCAATTTTAAGTATATGTTTGTTGGGGAAGATAGGATAATGGAGTTTATGCTGACTGAATTCATTGTCCAGTCCAAATCACTTCCATACCATAACTCTCAAAGGTCCAATGTGTGGCAGAAACCATAGATGAGAGGTTGCAAGGGCTGAAATCGCACCCCTCTGATACTGATGTTCTCGAGTGCATCTTCTCTAGCGTGGAGCAGTGCCAGGGTTATGTGAAGAGAAATGCTGCCAACTTACAGAAGTTTGTGAAGACAGAGTAAGACCATCAGGGCGGAGCTGATGTCTTGCCAGAGCACTGAAGCTCATTCTCCTTGACTGTACCAGATCCTGCCAAGTCCGGTGTGTTGCTACTGTTCAGCAATAGACCTTTACTTCCTTTTCCAAAAGAGTTATTCTGAGTTTTCTGTATTTATTGCAGAGAAAAGCAAAATGTACTGTGCTAAGTGTACATATAACCCTATAATGGTGTTTGTGATAAAAATGATGCTGCTGACAACAGTACCCTCCAAGCCCTGAGCACAAAATGCTATGATTGTCACCGTCTATGGCTGAATCTGTAAGTTAGCAGAATCTGTCTTTTCTACTGTCAATCATGTCTAGTTTCCCATCAGGCTGTCACTTTGGACACTCTGATGCTCGAGGGCACGTTATTTAATCATGCCAACTTAGTTTACACATCAATTAAGTAGGATTAATGATACCCAGTGATGTGACAGAGCCAATTCACACTGACTCCTGAGAACGAGTGTTAAATTTTCAAGAATTTTGTGAGCTGGTTGATGTCACTAATGAGCCAGAGTGGGAACAGTTACACCATCAAAACACAATGCTCAAATCAGGGCTTCCCTCCTTTCCCCCAAGTATCAATTGTTAAAGTTTCCCTGCACACCCCTGATAACAGCAATCCCATGAGACTGCTGTGAAAATTAAACGAGTTAATGTGTATAAAGCAGTGTCTGATCACAGGAAGTCCTCCAACAATAGCAGCCATATTATTAGCACTAACATTATTCAACATAAGCTATGCCTTAGACGGTTTTTGTTTTCCTAGTTTCTTCTGTTTTCCTCGTTTGCCATTCTTGGACTATTAGTTTCCTAGGACTGCCATAGCAAAGTACCACAAGTTGGGTGGCTTAAAACAATAAAAATGTATTATCTCATAGTTATGGATGCTGGAAGTCCAGAATCAAGATGTTGGCAGGGGCATGCTCCTTCTGAAACGTGTAGAGAAATCTTTTTTCTTTCTAGCTTTTGGTAGTTCTGCTGGAATTTTTTCATTGAACTTTTTGGGGTGACATTGGTTAATAAAATTATATAGGTCTCAAGTGTACAACCTAGTCTTGACCACCAGGTTTCTGTCACAACTATTCAACTCTGCTGTGGTAGCAAGAAAGCAACCATAGATAATATGTAAATAAAACCTGTCTATGTTAAAAAAAAAAACACCAAATAAAAAACGTATGAACACTGTAATTTGAATTTCACATAATATTCATGTGTCATGAAATATTCTTTTTATAACCACTTAAAAATTTAAAAATCTTTCTTACTCGTAGTGTGCCAAGCTGTGACATATACCATTATGGAACATCCCCAGTATTTATGGATACCATATTTGGTTAGGTGTTGATAATGGTTGCTTGCTATTGGATTTTTTTGTTGTTGTTGTTGTTACTTTATTTTTTTAATTTTATTTAAAAAATTTTTTTTTAATATATTTTATTGACTTTTTACAGAGAGGAAGGGAGAGTTACAGAGAGTTAGAAACATCGATGAGAGAGAAACATCGATCAGCTGCCTCTTGCACACCCCCCACTGGGGATGTGCCCGCAACCAAGGTACATGCCCTTGACTGGAATCGAACCTGGGACCCTTCAGTCTGCAGGCTGACGCTCTATCCACTGAGCCAAACCAGTCAGGGCTTTAATTTTATTTTATTGTTTAAAGTATTACAAATAGTAGTACATATGTCTCCCTTTTTTCTCATTAACCTTCCCCCAGCCTTCTCTAACCCCTCCAACCCCCGGCTCATGCCCTCACTCCCCCTGACCCCCACCCAGTGTCCTGCGTCCATTGGTTATGCTTATATGCATGCATACAAGTCCTTCGGTTGATCTCTTACCTCCCCCACCTTCCCAACCCTCCCTAGCCTTCCTGCTGTAATTTGACAGACTGTTCAATGCTTCTCTATTGGATTTTTTGTTGTTTATTTGTTTATAATATTTACCATATTTTAGATCCAGGGGTATTACCTGTATTAGCTTATTTAACATTTCTGAAACCACTAGAAGGTATTTTTCCTTTCTCAGCTGATGAATAAATTAAAGTTGTAATGGCAAAGTAAATACTTATCAGTTGTCTGCTTTATTTCAGGAAATTCTTGGTAGGGAGGAAGAGCAGATCATATAAATGAGGTCACTGCCCTCACAGAACTTACATTCTGAGCAGAGGCTACAAAATAAACAAATGAAAATAATCAAATTGTAAAATCCTTACAGATTATGACAAATTTTATGAAGGAAACAGGAATGTGGATATAATGGGGGAAATCATCCAAATAAATTCTTTTTTAAAATCTTTATTATTGAAAGTATTACATATGTCCCTTTTTACCCCACTGACTCCCTCCAACTCACCCCCATCCCCCACCCCAGGACTTCACCACCTTATTGTCTGTGTCCATGGGTTATACATATACGCATACAAGGTCTTTGGTTGATTATCTCCCACCCACCCACCCTCCCCTGCCTTCCCTTGCAGATTCTGCCCTTGGATAGTGTGTTCAAGGAAGGTCTCTGCATTGGTGACATTGGAGCAGAGATCCAAAGACTGAGAATGGAGTCATGGAAAGAGTCAGGGCAAGCCCTCAAGGATGGCATGGGCTTGACAACACACATCAATGTAATAAGAGTAAGATAGACAGATTGGGGAGAGGTGAAGTTGGAGAGGTAAGCAGGGCAATTTATGTAAAGCTAATAAGTCATTCCAATAGATTTGCTTTTTATTATAAATACTATAGGAAGTCATTAGAGTAGTTTTAGAAGGAGAGTAGCTACTATGTGGATGCTGGTTCATATTGATTCAAATTCAGGAATCAGGAGTCCAGTGAGAAAGCTATTGCTGCAGTCCTGAAGGGAGACAATGGTGGCTTGGACAGGGAGGTGACTATGACCATAGAGAAAAGTAAATGGAATTAAGGTAGACTTTGGATACAGAACTGTTAGGATTTGCTACAGACTTCGGGTTTACATACTTGGGTGGATTGAGGTATGACTTATTGATGTATCAATAGACCAAATTTGGGTAGAAAGTCATGACTTTTGACAGTGGCATTACAAATGCCAATTCTACTGTATATTTATGTGGATATTCCACATCAATGGTTGACTATATGATTCTGGAATTAAAACAGAGATTAGAAACTAGAGATATAAATGTGAGAGTCATCAGCTGGTCAAAGCATCTAGGGAAAATATAGATGGAAGCCCAGGGAAGACTCTGGATATTACAAATTAAGCATTTGAGAACAGAGGGTTGGCCAATGTGGTAAAAGCCTGAAGTGACCAGGATGGATATGAAGAAAGTGTTTTGAAGGGGAAGATTGAGTTAGTTAATTAGGTTAGTCAGTGCATTCTGGAGAGAAACATATCCAACATAGGTATTAGTAAGAGGAACTAGGACTTAGGATTACACTCTCTTATTTGACATCCTAAGGGCTTTCTACAGTGTCATGCTTGTGAACTAACAAACGATTTCCCAATTCACTAATGTATTCATTTGCCTTAATTCAAATTCAGGTACTCCTCTTAGTGCCCACAGCTGCCTCTCAATTAAGTTGATAAGCTTCTATTTTAATTAGAGATTTTAAGTTTTGCAGGATATTATTTATTTTAGATCATGTTTCTGCCTTTGAATTTGGTGCTGAATTATTTGTTTAAATACTAATGGATTATCAAAAATCATTTACAGTCAGCTATTCTTCTAGTTTTTTAATTTCAAGATAGAACAAAAATGTTTTTATATGCCCTTTCCAACTACATAATTTTATTCTATTTAGATATTTAAAATAAGAAATATGAAATTGTTTCTTATTCCTTTGTTAAAATGGAATAAAATCTAAAGTAATTATACTTATTCTAGAAATACGAAAGAGAACTTTGGCACTATCCTTTAAGAGTATAGGTTATATTTTATAGTACTCATCCATAATTAATAATTGTGTATCTTGGTTTTGTAATTAAATTGGCACTGTAAAATATTACTCGTAATTATGTGAGTTAAACACTGCAATTCAATATAAAGGTTATATAGTCATAAAATAGATTCATAATTGGAAAGTAGGGCTAATTGCATATAAGACAAGTGGGAAAGAAGGAAATTATGAGACGCTGTAATAATGATTTCACAGGCGATTGTAAATCTAGTAGGATAATGATGTAACATGATGCTTCAGAACTTAAAATGCCATTAAGAGACCAGCTCAGAAGCAAAATAGGTTTAAACTATCAACAAATTATTACTTAGTTTTAAATTATCTAAGATATATATTAAAAAATTAAGTTAATAATTTATAAATTTAATAATAAATGCATGAAATAACTGGGTTAAAATGTTAATATACTTAAGATATATAAAAATATCACATAGCTCAGACACATACATACACACACATACAGACACACAACTTCCAATATCCCCTGATACAAGTTTATTTTATGTATAAATCACTAACATTGATCAACAAGGAAAAAAATTAAGAACTCACACTAACCCACCGTGTGTGTGTTGTATATCTTTGCACAGAGCTAAAGAAAAATTTTATTTAATTATTATTTAAATAGTCCCTTACACCTCTTTATTCCATTATTCTATTTGATCTTCTATATAACATTTACCTTTGAATTATTCAACCAGCTTTTCTTTCTTTTTAAGCTTTATGTTTAAAATATTTTTTCCAACACATGCTTTTTCTTTAAGCCTTTCAAAGTGATCTCAGACACTGCTAGAGCTTTATGAGGCTAAATTCCAGTAGTAAATAGGAAATGCATCATTTAATTCCTGCACATTAAGCCAGCCAAACTTTAAGGTCAGTCAACATTTATTGACTCGCAGCTGTGTATGTAGATATCTCATCCTTGGCATCAAATTTACACAATCCTTACCTACCACTGAGACTCATGAAACAGCCAAAGGACACATTTACAGAGCAATAAATGTAAAATGTAAGATAATAGCGTAGCCAAGAATCTCTGCCCATAATATGTGCTGAGGAGCACCACGCACAGAAATGACAAGAGACAGCTGATAGAGGTAGCCAGGCTGCTTTAGAACTTCTCACCCCACATTTCTCTATAGATGAGTAACCCTGGGAATTTTCTCTTTTTCATGCATGTTTAACATTTCAAAAATATGTCTTTGCTGTTAATGGCAGATTGACTATTAAATTAGCCACATCTTAATTTGTATGGAATAAAGATGTATTGATTAAATAATCAAAGATTGCCTGTAAAAATAATGTTTTATCCAAAGGTTTTTAAAAGATATATGTTTTGTATATGCTTCAAGGAGTTTTTATTTTAGAAAAATTAAGATAACTTTGTGGGGGAATAATAAGCCATATTTTGGGTAAATTATTGGTATTCATAAAGTAACATCTAGGGAATGTAATACAGTGAATGATTTTGTCATAGAGAAAGGACCTAAATAAGTCTTATCTTAAGACATTACAGAACTTCAGAGCTCAAAAAGAATCTTAGAGATTATAAAGTATGGATCTTATTTTATAGGTTAAAAAAACAGAGGCACTCAGAAGTAAATGGTGTTTCTGAACGTGTTTCAAACTGAGGCCCCTGACTTGCAATTCTGTGCTCTATAGGCACATGATGAGGTCAATAATAAACCTCTGTTGAATAATTATTAACCAAAATAATGAATGTTTCTATAGTTTTTGTTCTCTACAGATTGCCAATAAGAGACTGTTTTCATTACATATTATTTTATTAAGTTCACAAAGTTCACTTCTATTCCAAAATACACATTATTGTTCTTTTGAACTCTATAAATGTAGAACAAAATTCTGTGAATTTCAATATTCAGTGTTATGCATTAAAAAGCTATGAGTGGGCCCAGCTGGTGTGGCTCAGTGGTTGAGCATCGAACTATGAACCAGGAGGTCATGGTTTAATTCCCTGTCAGGGCACATGCCTTGGTTGCAGGCTGGATCCCCAGTAGGGGGCATGCAGAAGGCAGCCAATCAATGATTCTCTCTCATCATTGATGTTTCTCTCATTCCTTCTTCCTGCCTCTCTGAAATCAATAAAATTTTTCACTATTTTTTATATTTCTTTATTGATTAAGGTATTACATATATGTCCTTATACCCCCATTGCCCCTCCCTCCAACCCCCCACTCATGCCCTCAACCCTCCTGGTGTCTTTGTCCATTGGTTAGGCTTGTATGCATGCATACAAGACCTTTGGTTGATCTCTCCCCCTTCCCTCACCCTCCCCTACCTTCCCTCTGAGTTTGACAGTCTGATAGATGCTTTTCTGTCTCTGGATCTGTTTTTGTTTATCAGTTTATGTTGTTCATTATATTCCATAAATGAGTGAGATCATGTGATATTTATCTTTCTCTGATTGGCTTGTTTCTCTTAGCATAAAGCTCTCCAGTTCCATCCATGCTGTTGCAAATGGTAAGAATTCCTTCTTTTTTACCACAGCATAGTATTCCATTGTGTAGATATACCACAGTGTTTTAAACCACTCATCTGCTGATGGGCACTTAGGCTGTTTCCAAATCTTAGCTATGGTGAATTGTGCTGCTATGAACATAGAGGTGCATATATCCTTTCTGATTGGTGTTTCTAGTTTCTTGGGATATATTCCTAGAAGTGGGATCACTGGGTCAAATGGGAGTTCTATTTTTAGTTTTTTGAGGAAACTCCATACTGTTCTCCACAGTGGCTGCACCAGTCTGCATTCCCACCAGCAGTGCACGAGGGTTCCTTTTTTCTCCACATCCGCGCCAGCACTTATCATTTGTTGATTTGTTGATGATAGCCATTCTGACAGGTGTTAGATGGTACTGCATTGTCATTTTGATTTGCATCTCTCAGATGATTAGTGACTTTGAGCATGTTTTCATATGTCTCTTGGCCTTCCTTCTGTCTTCTTTCAAAAAGTATCTATTTAGGTCTGTTGCCTATTTTTTTATTGGGTTATTTATCTTCCTTTTGTTAAGTTAAATTTTAAAAGATAAAAGTAAAAAAGTTATGAGTGGGCACATATCTATGTAGGCAAATAAGAACAATGGGGCATGGTCTCTGAGTTCAAGCAATGGTTCTTTTTTTAAAATATATTTTTATTGATTTCAGAGAGGAAGGGAGAGGAAGAAATAGAAACATCAATTATGAGAGAGAATCGTTGATTTTCTACCTCCTGCATGCCCCACACTGGGGATGGAGCCTGCAATCCAGGCATGTGCCCTTGGCCAGAATCGAACCCGGGACCCTTAAGTCCACAGGCCAACACTCTACCCACTGAGCAAAACTGGCTTGGGCCCAAGCAATGGTTCTTGATAAATTTCATTTATGTAACATAAACAACTCTACCTTTAAATTACTGTCAGTGGTGGAAGAGTTGTTTTATTGTGTGTGTTTTTTAAATCCACATGCCCACAATATAGGATCAGTTAGTGCTGAGCTTTTCCATAAGATGGATTTCTATGAAGGCTCTAGGAAAACCCGTATTAAAGAATAGTGGCAAGTTCTGTTTTATGAAGAACTTCATCAGATGGAATAAAAAAGGGCACTGTCACAGTTTGGTGTCATTTTTTCAAAAGATTTTACCATCTTTGTAAAAAAATATTTTTCAGAGATCTGCCATATTTTTGTATCTTTGGTCTTCCTATGCTTGCCAGAGAGAATTAAGGAGGCATATGTCCAAAAGTAATTTCCAACACCAGCACATTACTGTATTTCACAGAAGTTCTACTCAACCTTTACTTTTTAATGCAGCTGAAGTTACATTCTCCTTTAAAAATGATAAAGACCCAAGAGTGAACTCATTCATGTATATCCATAGTGAACAATTGTAACGATTATCCTACATAAGAGTCACTGAGGACTTTTACAGTGGTACACTCCCTTCATGTTTAGAAGAAAAAAAACAAAAATAAAGGGACTCTAAATAGAAATACAAATTACATCTGATGTGTTTGGAGGATCTCCAAAACCACAATAAGATCTCTTCCTCTGGGAGAGAAACCAAGATGGAGGCATAGGTAAACACCTGAACTTGCCACCCCGCACAACAACCTCAAAACTACAACTAAAAGACAAAGTGAACATCATCTAGAACCACAGGAAGGCTGGCTGAGTGGAAATTCTACAACCAGAAAGAAATAGAAAAGCACACTGAGACTCAGAGAAGGTGTGGAAGGCAGAGGTACTGAGGCACATGTGCAGAGCAGGAGGCACATGCACAGAAAGGGCTGGCAACTGAGTACCAGTTGGCTTTTTCAAGCCAGAGGGAGACACAAGCTCCCAACTGCTCTGAACTCTAGTTCCGAGCGAAACTCTGGGGACCCAGACTCATACAGGGAGAAACTGGACTGTCTGGCAGCAGGCAGAACTCAAGGGCGGCTTTCTCTCGGAGGTGCTTGCAGTGATTACCAAGGGACACTGAGACCCAGGGGCCTTTTAGGGCAGGGCTGATGGGAAGCCATTGCTGTCTGTTCTGCCCTGAGACTCCACCCCACCCAAGCAATGCACAGAGGCTTTTGCATATGAATGGCCTGGTCCCTTGAATTCTAAACTTACCTATCAAATTGCAGCTGAGTCAGAGAGACCCAGAGCATCCAAAAGAAGGCCCAAGGCCCCACAGAAGCTTGCATTGCTTCACAGCTGAGCCTCATCTGGACATCTCAAAAACCCAAACAAAGAAGAGGAATCTGCAGATCTCTCCATAGCCCCTGCTGGGTGGCCTCAGGCAGAGGCTAAATTAGCACCTCCTTGGAGATCCAAGAGCCAGTGTACCCAGGGGTCAGAGTAGGACCATTCAGATTGCAACTCCTCATATCAACAAGGGACACACTCAGGGGGCAGACTCAGTGACCACCAAAGCCCCACTGAAGCAAGTCTTGCCTCATAAGGGTGTCTCCAGCACAGAACTTCTCCCATAGTAGACACAGCTGATCCTCACAGCCAATTGGCCTGGAGGTCAATTCCTCCCAGTGATACCAACAACAATCAAGGCTTAACTACAACAAGACTGTGCACACAGCCCACAAAGGGGTGCACCAAGAGTGTCCACCTCAGTTAACTGGGGAGGCTGAGCCTCTGGGCCCTATAGGACACCTAGCACACAAAGCCACTCTATCAACTCAGGGAAGCAGCCAAAATGTGGAGACAAAGAAACAGATCACAAATGAATGAAATGGAGGAAAGCAAATGACTGGATATAGAGTTCAAAACCACGGTGCTGATAAATTTAGCGAGACCCTCAAAGATATGAAAAGGGACCAACTAGAAATTAAGCATACCCTGACTGAAATAAAAAATATTATACCGAGATCCAACAGCAGACTAAAGGATCGCAAGAATTAAGTCAAAGATTTGAAATACAAAGAAGCAAAAAACACCCAACCAAAAAAGCAAAAAGAAAAAAGAATCCAAAAATATGAAGATAGTATAAGGAACCTCTGGGACAACGTAAAACGTACCAACATCCGAATTATGGGGGTGCCAGAAGAAGAGAGAGAGCAAGATACTGAAAACCTATTTGAAGAAATAATGATTGAAAACTTCCCCCACCTGGTGAAAGAAGTAGACTTACAAGTCCAGAAAGCACACAGAACCCCAAACAAAAGGAATCCAAAGAGGACCACACCAAGACACATCATAATTAAAATGCCAAGAGCAAAAGACAAAGAGAAAATATTAAAGCAGCAAGAGAAAAACAGTCAGTTACCTACAAGGGAGCCCCCATACGAATGTCAGCTGTTTTCTCAACAGAAACCATGCAGGCCAGACAGGAGTGGCAAGAAATATTCAAAGTGATGAATAGCAAGAACCTACAACCAAGATTACTCTACCCAGCAAAGCTATCATTCAGAATTGAAGGTCAGATAAAGAGCTTCACTGATAAGAAAAAGCTAAAGGAGTTCATTACCACTAAACCAGTATTATATGAAATGCTGAAAGCTATTCTTTAAGAAGAGGAGGACAAAGAAAAAGGTAAAGATAAAAATTATGAACAACAAAAACATATCTATCAACAAGGGAATCTAAAAATCAAGTGAATAAAAAATCTGATGAACAGAATAATCTGGTGAATATAATAGAATCAGGGGCATAGAAAGGGAGTGGACTGACATTCCTCGGAGGCGAATGGTGTGTGGGGGGTGCGGGAAGAGACTGGACAAAAATCATACAGTTATGAATAAGGACAGTGGCAGTGGGAGGGTGGGTAAAGGCATGGGGTGGGGTGGGGTGTGAACCAGGTGGAGGGAAGCTATGGGGGGAAAATGAGGAACAATTGTAATAATCTAAACAATAAAGATTTTTTTAAAAATCTCTTCCTCTGATCAGCTTCTGGTACTGATCTTGCCATGATTTAGTTATTCAAAGATTTTAATTCACTTGACAAAGACACTTTGACCAATTGTAGAGCTGTTCTGTGTGACTCATGGCCATAATTGTATTTGTTTCATATCATGTTGCAAGATGCTTTGTGTGGGGAGTTATGATGAATATTTCTACCTCTTGGTTGGAAAAAAAATAGACATTTTTTAAGACCAAGGAATTACCATAGATATAAGACTGCATAACTAAATATTTCAAAATTTAAGTAGAATTTGCTAATATAAATGCTATGTATTCTGTGCAAGTCCACAGGATTAGTAGGACATAACTTGGCATTGACTTAGTTATATAGTAGGGAAATAGTAAGGTATAGTGCTTAAAGCTTAGACTCTGGGCCAGATGGTCAGTAGCTCTATCATTTCAAGTGTGTATCTTTAAGCCTCAATTAATTTATCTGTAAAAGGGGAAATATGGCCAACTCTTGTGGATCTAAGTAAGAAAACATTTTTAAGTTGATTAGCACAATGCCTGAGAAAGAATAAGTGCTCAATAAAAGTTAGTTGTTTTACTATTATTTTTATTTTACTACTATTATTATTATTTAAAAGATATTTCTTTTAAAATGTTTTTTATTGATTTCAGAGAGGAAGGGAGAGGGAGAGAGAGATATAAAAATCAATAATGAGAGAAAATCATTGATTGGCTGCCTCATGTTCGCCCCAGACTGGGAGTCAAGCCCACAACCCGGGCATATGCCCTCACTGGGAGTCAGCCTCTTGGTTCATAGATTGAAGCTCAACCACTGAGCCACGCCAGCTAGGCTCAACAGATATTTCCATATTCAAGAATACATACAGCAAATAAAACAGAAGATAATATCTAATTAAAGGGGAAAATATTTTAATCTGAAAAAAGGTGGTTCAGAATGGTTCCACTATTTAACATCAGGTAATCTCATTTATTGCTATAAACTATAGAATTGCATAGTATTTAGAAAACTCAGGACAGATTGCTTATTTTTAGAATACTGCAGGACAGGCAAGAGCACTCATAAATGCTTTGAATAAAGCGGGTTTGGAGTGTAAAATGGAATTGTCTATAATATATTAATAATCAGTAATATGGCTCTGATGATAATTTCTACACAGCTATGAGGTCATAATGCATTCTTCCAGATTATAAGGAAGATTTTGTTGGTGCTGCTTCATCCTAGTGCTAACTAGACAGACAGGCATATGCTGTATGTATTAATTAACTACGTAACTGTTCCTTCTGGATTGATGTGGGACAATATCCTCTGAAATCATACTTCCTGGATGGTTTCCAGATTCACAAATGAGGGGAAGGGCATTTTCTCTGTGGAACACATTTACTGCCTGATATTAGTACACCATCGGTGTGGGAGTTTGGTGATGTCTCTCCCACCAGCGCCTAAACCCTCTGGGATTAGAGAATCTGTGTCTTGTTAGAGGGGAAAAGAGACAGAAGCAACACAGTGACCACTGTCAGCATGAGAAGATTTGTTGTGCTCATTCGGAGCGGGGGGCTGAAGGTCAGCTCTTTATTCCATCTTCTTAGACTCTGAAGCCACTAACTCCCCTTTCCATCCTCCCACTCGCCTGATTTCTACTCTCCCACAAGTTCCCTGGGAGAAAAGCTGATTGGAATTGGTTAACTGACAGCCTGACCAAAAAAAAGCAAAGCAGACAGGACTCAGAGGGGAAGGTAAAGTGGTAGAAAGACAGGAAGGACTTGAGGGGAGAAGACAAGGAAGATGGCAGTATGACCTAAAATGGTGAGTTGAGGGTAAACGTGAGGAAAAATTTACATCATTATGATTCCTTGCATGAACTGAATTTTCGTTGTGTACATGGGTTACACTTTTTTGCCTTTCCAATTATTATGAATATAAGGGCTTTCACTTGTATCATACTGTTATTCAGCTTGGGCTGCTGTAGCCAATTAGTACAAACTGGTAGGCTTCAAGGACAAACTTTTCTTTCTCACAGTTTTGAAGGCTGAGTAGTTCAAGATCAAGGTGCCTACAGATTTGGTACTTGGTGAGGACCCTATCCTGGCTTGTAGACAGCCGCTAGTCCCACCTTCCCCTCATAAGGACATTGATTCCATCAGGGAGCTCTGTTCCCATGACTTCATCCAAACTCATATCCAAATACCACCATACTGAGGATTAGAGCATCAACATGTAAACTGGGGCACAAATATTCAGTCCATGACAATCATGCTGTGGCTGGCTCAGGAAAATGGGAGCTAAGGGAGGAGGCATGATTTGTTAGGAGGGTTGACCTTTCCACTCCCCATCTTTAGTTGTCAATTTCCCCACTAGTTCTATATAATGATGTAATTTAGTGTATAAAAATAGTATATTTCAACCATAAAACATTATTTCTGTAATAAAGAAATAGCAGAGATGGCTATTTTCTTGTTTCATCTTTCTTTCCCGTTTTCCTTATCGAACGTGAGTAATGCTTGTGTATTCACATTTGCAAAGATCATTCGTGTACTTATCTGTTTCTTTCCATTTCAGAAATACCCTAGAAGCATTGTATATGCTGGGTGATAGCGTCTTCAAAAGCACGACAGACCCATGTTTAATTCTTAGCTCTATCTCTGAGATGGATTAAATAAACTTTTTCTAAATCATTTGCTCATCTATAAAATTACAGACTTGGGAAAATGTAAGAGTGCACATTGCTTGGCACATG
Organism: Corynorhinus townsendii; assembly: GCA_026230045.1. Lineage (NCBI taxonomy): Eukaryota > Metazoa > Chordata > Mammalia > Chiroptera > Vespertilionidae > Corynorhinus > Corynorhinus townsendii. Next base: position 18,860,000 of record JAPDVU010000010.1, on the reverse strand, counting down.
ATATGTTTGATTTGAATGACATAAAATAAAGTCTTACTGACAGTGTTGTTAGTATTTTCTGCTTTCCAGCATTTGGAAAGAGCTGCTAAATTAAGATTTTGCTATTATACTAACACTAGAGGCCCAGTGCATGCAATTCGTGCATGGGTAGGGTCCCTAGGCCTGGCTGACAATCAGGGCCAATCGGAGCCTTCTGGCTGCTGACTGGGACCTTCCTTCCCCAGCTGCCAGCCAGGGCCTTCCTTCATTCTGCTACCCCCTGGCGGTCAGCGCACTGGCAATCAGTCTCCCAGTCGAACTCCCATGGGGACAATTTGCATATTAGGCTTTTATATAGAGAGATGAGCAAAATTATAGATTTGCTCCACTGAGATTAAGGTAATTTAAGTTAAGCAAATTTACAGATTCTCCTGAAAAAAAATTATATCAACACATGTAAATGTTATATCTGCACAATTGAGATGCTTTTGATCTATCTTTAGAAGTCTACTTCTCAATTCTTTCTATTTGTTGAATGTTACTATATTTTCTAGGAGTTGTTATCTCTTCCTCCTCTTCCCTTACCATACCCTCTCACAACTAGTCAAGTCATTTTAATTCTATTCTATCTTGGAAACCTATCCTCTCTTCCCTACACCCACTACCATTGTGTTATTTATTGTTTGGGCTATCACAGTGACCTCTTAACCAGTTTAGTTTATTGTTTATTTGTTTGTTTTTTTCACTGCCACTTTCTAACTCATCCTTTGTATCTTTTGTACCTTGGCATTTTAAAATAACAAATCTGATTGTGTTTCTCACTCCTAAAACCTGCTGGTGGTTCTCTATGCCTTATGGAATTGATTAAAGATCCCTAGGTTGGCCTCCATATACTGCTAGTTGTCTTCTAATTATTGTTTTTCCTTTAGTAAGAGAACCTCCCGCACCCACCCACCCATTTTAAGAGGCACATAGCTGCCCACACTCAGGGTTCAATTCCCCAGCTTCCCTTGGAGTTCACTGTGGCCATATGCCTCAGTTCTGGCCAAAGGAATGGAAGGAAAAGTGCCATGTATTATTTGTACTAAGTATCCTTAAAGGGTGGCAACTTGTCCTTCTTAATCCCTTTCTATTTCCTGGTAGGTGGGATTGTAGATGTGAGTGTTGGAGCTAGATCACCTCTTTGAATTTGTGAGGTAGGATACTAAAGATGGTGGAGCAACAGAGAGAACCTGAATTTATAATGGTCAGAACTTCCAAATTTGCTTTAGATGGGGAATTATTTATGTATGAGAGAAATAAACTACTGTCTTGTATAAGCCAATATTATTTTGAATTTGTGACACATTTAGGCATGATAAATCCTAAAATATGTATCCATTATTTTTCAAAGTCCTGGCTACTTCTCATATTTCATATCCCATCTCTTTCCTTTTGGACTTTTCTCTACAACAATAATGAACAACATGTAGGCCCCAGATCTTAGAATGGTTTCAAATCTTACTGCTTTTGTTCATGTTTTTCCCTTTGCCTATTATGACATAACCTGCAGCTCTAATCCTTCTCATTTAAATTTTAAAATTATTACTTAATTTAAAATGCCCTGTTCAAACATCATCTCCCATAAGAAGCCATCACCGACAGTCCCCTCCACCCCATGCTCCCAAAGGTTAATTTTGCTCTGTCTCTTACAACTTGCTCAGCTGTACAGGTTCACATTTTTCCCTCATTCACACACATTGACTGTGACTTATTTATACATGTTCTTTTCTTCATTACTCCTCGAGGGCTGTGATTCTGTCATATACATTTGCAGTGTCCAGCAGTATCTGGCAATTAGTAGGTAATCAATAAAAAAATTTGTTGAAATGTGGTTTTGATTTCATAGGGCATAATCCTAATTCTGGAGTTTTTAGATAAAGTAATGTTTCATGGCAGCAATTCTGAATTCGAAGAAAAAAAGCACATTTACTTGTTCTGTTAATGGCTATTTAAATTTTTAATTTTTTTCAGCTGAATGTTATTAAAAAGATTGCACAATTTTATTTCATACTGTTCTGTTCTGAAATGTTTCATAATAAATAATGTCACCTTAGATCAATAATAGAACATTAAAAGTAGCATTTAATTCCAGTGTAATAAATGTTTGTTTAATCATCAAAGAAATATTTTAGATATATATATTTTTAAACATACTTTTAATAGTGTTCTTTCATCTATAAAATTCTGTACTCAACTTTTTTTCCCCATAAATGTTTTTGGAGCATTTTCCCATGTCTTTAAATTTTCCTCAAAACCATTAAAAATTACCTGCATAACATTCAACTTTATGGCTACTATACTTTACTTAACTAATATACTTTCTGTTCTCATGGACTTGCCTATGTTGGGTATTTCATATAAATGGAATCATACAATATGTGGTCCTTGATAACTGGCCATTTCATATAAATGGAATCATACAATATGTGGGCTTTGGTAACTGTCATTACTTCATTTCTTCCTTTTCATTGCTTAATAACATTTCATTCTAAGGCTGTAAATAACCTTTGTGTTTATCCATTGGTCAACTGATAAATATTTGGGTTGTTTCCATTTTGAGCTATTATGAATAATAAGGATGTTGTGACTATTCATGTACAAGTTTTATGTAGATATGTTTCCATTTCTCTTGGGTATATTCCAAGAAGTAGAATTGAAGGATCATATAATAACTCTGTATGTAGCATTTTGAGAAACTGTCAAATTGTTTTCTAAAATGGCTGCACCATTTTACATTCCTACCACCAACGTATAAAGGTTCCAATTTCTCCATATCCTCACCAATCCTTCTTATTGTTTGTCTATTTTATGATAGTCATCCTAGTGTGTGTGAAGTGATACCTCATTGTGGTTTTACTTTGCTTTTCCCAAATGACTGAGGATGTTGAGCTTTTGGCCATTTTTACATCTGGAAAATTCTAATTTATTTCTTTAACAAACTCACCAGTGCATTTTTATTTGTATAATTTAGTGTGCAATACTCCAGCACTAGTACATTCTTGAGAGATTTAATACCACATAGCAAAATGCAGTAGGAAAGGACCTTAAGAATTTTCAAGTGAAATAACCTTACTTTATAGTTAATAGACATAACAGTGGAAGAAGTTAAATGATTCCCAATTGAGATGAAGCAACCTAGGAATCAAAAGAAATTATTACTTTCAAATCACAGAAAAGTAGGGGTACCTGATCAATGTTATAAACTCTTACTTTACAGGTGAGTGTTTGGGTAGCAAAAGGAATGGAATATGAAAGATAGTAGAAAGGATTCCGCTTTACTTTTAGCTACTGAAAGAAACTAGTAATAGTTAGAAACTGTATAATTTATCTCAGCTGATGACTTAGATCTAGCCATTTGTCCTCTGTGCATAGCAAAGCACATGTTGGATAGGTTTAAAGCATATCACTCAAGGAACTATATCTAGCTCATCCCTTGCTGGATTATGGCCAGGACATTACCTTGCTAAATCCCTGACTCACTGAGTTTGTAATCTTTTAGCTAATATCTACCCTACACCCTCTTTACTTGGATCTTTCCAGGAAACAGAGTTGTCTGTTGCCCCTGATGCAAAAACTCTGGGAGTTATTCATGTCTCATAAAATCACACTCAGCCAACTGATGTGGCTCAGTGGCTGAGCATTGATCTATGAACCAGGAGGTCATGGTTCCAGTCCCAATCAGGGCAAATGCTTGGGTTGTGGGCTCGCTCCCCAGTAGGGAGCATGCAGGAGGCAGCCAATCAATGATTCTCTCTCATCATTGATATTTCTATCTCTCTCTCCCTCTCCCTTTCTCTGAAATCAATAAAAAAATATTTTAAAATAAATAAAATCACATTCAGAAAAATGTTAAAATGTTTAAAAAAAATAGGAAGGCTGTGCATTGTGTGCTGTTTGAATAGATGGCATTGTACAGACTACTGGACTCCAACCCAATAGAGATTTTTTTCTCTGACTTGTATTTTTTCATGTGTTAGTATTTATGAATTTATAAACCTGAGGCATTTCTGAGATACACAGGAGCAGTGTGATTGATATTCAGTATTGTGTTTATCGAAACCATTTTACAGCCAATATATTAATGTTATAAGCTAAAATGAGAATTTCATTATAAACCATTCTCATGCTATATACTGTGCTATGTTTTAGGTATCCAATAATTTGTAAAATTTAGTCCTTCATTTAAGTCTTTGCAGTGTTGTTGTGGAGTCAGATAAAGAAATAGATGTTTACAACACAATTTGATAAGTGTCATAATAGTGGAAAGTACAGAGTAATTAGAGCACACACAGGAATGAGACGATAGCGGCCTGTTGACCAGGAGAAGGGGTTTTTAGTGTGCTGCTGAAAGTAAACGTGGATATCCAGATTGGCAGAGAAGGGACTGAGGGTGGGGAGAAAAGCCAGAAGGAGCACAGGCATGATATTTTTATGTAATTGTATGGATGGAGTTGAACCCCCCAAACCTTGGTGAAATGTAAAATCACTGTTTTGTTATCTAAAAACTAGTGCAAAGTGAAATCCATGGAGTCATTTTCATTTTCTCTTTTATTTATTTCTGTATTTCATGACTTTTTATATGGTCGTATTAATTTTACTTTCAAGAAATAGTTTATCATTTTCCCTCCGAATTTGTTAGAACTGTATTAACCTCTAAGAAAGTATCACCTCCTACTAGCAATCCTAATAAAATTAATGAATATTTCTGGGATGGCGAAGAGAACTGTAGAAAACTCGGTCTGGACTGAGAAACGAAGATTATGCTGATAAAAACATTTTTGTCTGCTATATGCTTAATGAGATAAAGTTGCAGAATTAGGAATTCTACAAAAGTATATTGTGTTATCAAGCATACTAGTACACTTTTATTTATTAAGTGAAAATAAATGACTGACCATAAAAACTATAAGGGTGAGATTTATTCTTCCAACTCCGAAGGAGTAGCTAGTATAGAACTTGCCCTCTGACTATATACAACAAAAGGACCTAGACAGTATCCTATATAATAAAAGGCTAATAGGCAAATCGACTGAAACTGCAGAACAGCTGGTTGCTATGATGCGCACTGACCACCAGGGGGCAGATGCTCAATGCAGGAGCTGCCTCATGGTGGTCAGTGTGCTCCCACAGGGGTAGCTCTACTCAGCCAGAAGCCAGACTCATGACTGGCAAGCACAGCGGTGGTGATGGAAGCCTCTCCTTCCCCCATGGCAGCACTAAGGATGTCTGAGCCGTCAGTCAGACATCCCCCGAGGGTTCTCAAACTGTGAGAGGGTGCAGGCCAGGCTGAGGGACCCCCTTCTACACTCCTCCCAGTGCACGAATTTTGTGCACTGGGCCTCTAGTATTTTATAAGTTGTTTTCAGGAATTGTTACAATAGTCAGAATTTTGATTCCTGTCAGAATGGTGTCTAAGGAGGCATAAAATTTCCAAGCTCTCTGCCAGGAGAGTTTATAGACTATGGTCCTGAGAGAGAATCCAAAGTAGAGCCTAGTGGTCTGAGTTGATGAAACAGAGAATAAAATTTGGGGAGGCTGAGGCTGATGGAATGCTTGCCTTCATATTGCTGGTGGGATGTAAAATAGTACAACCATTTTGGAGAACAATTTGGCAGAATATTTACAATTAAACACTTGTCTTATGATCCAGCAATTCTCCTGCTGTGTAATTACCCAAAGTGAATGAAAACATATTCCCACACAAAGATTTGTGCATGAAAGTTCATAGCAGCTTTATTTACAGCAACAAAAACTATTAGCAGCCAAAATGTTCATCAACAGGTAAGTGAATAAACAACTGATAGTTTACTCATATCATAGTATCCAGTTCAGCTGAAATGAACAAATTCTTGCTATACACTATAGATGAATCTCAAAATCATTATACTAACCAAAAGGGAAAAAACCAAGACACAAAATCTGTCTGACTTCCTTTTTATGAAATTCTAATTACTATGTAAACCTATAGTGATAAAATAATTCAGCAGTTGTGGAGGGCAGGATTGGGGGATTGACAGCAAAGAGCACAGAGAAACATTTTGGGTTGATGGAGGTATTTCATATCGTGATTGAGGTGGTGGTTACATAAGTGTATATATGCTATCACTCATTAAACTGTCCACTTAAAATTGGTACATTGATTAGATATAAAGAAATCCTCAGTAAAACTGATTAAAAATAAGATTTTAAAAATTAATGAGAGAAAACAAATAACTAAGGTTGAGATGTTTCATGATACAAAGTGAATTTTAATTAAATGATCAGATACTACCCTAACTGGTTTGGCTCAGTGGATAGAGCGTCGGCCTGTGGACTGAAGGGTCCCAGGTTTGATTCCAGTCAAGGGCATGTACCTTGGTTGCGGGCACATCCCCAGTAGGGAGTGTGCAGGAGGCAGCTGAATCGGTGTTTCTCTCTCATTGATGTTTCTAACTCTCTATTCCTCTCCCTCTCCCTTCCTCTCTGTAAAAAGAAAGGAAGGAAGGAAGGAAAGAAGGAAGGAAGGAAGGAAGGAAGGAAGGAAGGAAGGAGGGAGGGAGGGAGGGAGGGAGGGAGGGAGGGAGGGAGGGAGGGAGGGAGGGAGGGAAGGAGGGAGGGAGGGAGGGAGGGAGGGAGGGAGGGAAGGAAGGAAGGAAGGAAGGAAGGAAGGAAGGAAGGAAGGAAGGAAGGAAGGAAGGAAGGAAGAAAAAGAGAGAGAGAAAAAATATATATATTTTTTAAAATGAGCAGATGCTTTGTTTTGAATAATTAATGGCCCAATATCTATAAGCAAGTGTGGTGTTTAACTCATGGTTGTACGCTGGTCTGAAGATGATGCTAAACTCCACATTATCCATCAATCCAAACCTGATCTCACTTTTCCATCTTAGATTGCCCATTACATGAGCGGCAGTCCGTAGTGAGATTAGACATAAGGACGGTTCAAGAATGTCTGTGTGGATATAAAGAAAGTGACAATCCCATGAATTGTTCAGATTATTATTATAAAGGCAATACTTTGTGTACTGATTTAAGCATATTTCATTCCCAGGATTTTTATTCATAATTATTTCTACATGTTTTAAATAATCAGATTTTAAGACTTTGGTTCAAATAATTTATCATTTATATCTCACTTAAATCTAAAATTAGTACAATTCCAGGAGAATTCTGAAACAGCATGAAAAGGACAATAGGATATATTTTACATAATCCAAGTGGAGACACATAAATAATAGCTTTTAAAGGTTAATGTTTTCCTTATTTGTTTGGTAACTCCAAACACCCACCCCACCCCAATTTTAACCCACCACATTTAAAATTACCATGGTAACTTTGATGGATGAAAAGTACCATGAGTAATGAAATACTGATAAGTAAGGAATGCACACTCATTCTCATTTTGCTTCTATGGTCACCATTCCAATCACTTACCAGAGCTAGTCAATTATATCCTAAGTGTTCAGTAATGACGATGGTAATGAAGCACTGTGCAATTATTAGGAGATGAAGTCTGATAAACAAAGCATTTTTTTTAATTTGATATTTTTATATACTTTTATAAATATTGAGAAAAATGTGAGTTAATAGAAAAGTGAATTTATATGTATTTTCAGGAAAAAGGAAAAGAAAACCAATATTATACAGAGAAATATTCAGAATTCACTTAATCTGTCAACCTAGTTCATACCTAGTTTAATGAAGTACAGTTATAAAACATGCAGGAATTATAGCGGAATAAGATAAAGCCATTACCCCTATTTTGTAGTATTCAATGATTCCCCACAAGAAGATGCTGAACAAAGGGTATGTGTATCAAAACCATATAAGGACATGATTTTGGTGTTTTATTAAACTTCTGGGCCTTCATAGAACTCAGTTATGAATCAGATATGAGAATTCAAATGTTTTACATTCATTGAGTTCCTTCTTCGGATTGAATTCCAATGGGAATCCTTATAAGACTCTTTAGGCTATATAATAGGGGGAAAAACTCTTTAGGCTATAGAATAGAATATGTGGCCTTGGTTAGCACTGAGTTTTTTTTTCTTTAAAGATGAACATTTTAAACATCGTGATAAGCATTATTAGTTCATGGTATTAAAATGTCATATAGTACTGGAGCAAATTTACAACCTTAGGATATATGACACCAACATCGTTATGAAGAAATCATGCTTTTATAAAAAGAGTCTAAACTCTGTAATGTGGAAACATACTCTCCAGAATAAATAAAAAGAGCAATGTACTGGGTGGCGAGGTGCAGGAACACATTAGACTTTTAAGTCATCCAAGCATTCTTTGTTTCATGAATTCAAAGTGGACAATTTTTAAGTGCCTGTAACAGCATCTACTAAACAACGATCTGCTGATAATCATAATCGGTACTTCTATCATGAAAGAAGGCATTTTAAATCCATTTTACAGGATTCCCAAGTTATAGGGACTCTACTGAATAAAGCTGTTTTCTGTTTGTTTTCATGGAACAAGATGCCTAGAGGTAGGCTGCTCCAAACTGATATAGACGACTCCATAATGCCATCACTGATGGAAGCTCTTTCCAGCTTTCTGCTCAGTGGCCTCTGATGCAGCATTCATGCATGGCTGTTGCCTCTATTCACATGTTGGATTTTCTACAGCCAGCGTTTTAGGCAGGAAGAAGTGAAGGAACAAAAGTTGTATCCAAGTAGAATTGTGTCTTTAAAAAAAAACAACAAAAAAACTTAGAACTCCCACCCAGAAATATCCACTTCCGTTTCATTGGCCAGAAATATTGCATGACCATTTGTAGCTGTAAGGGAGGTTAAGACATGTAATTTTGCACCTGGCTACATACCACCTCAGTCAAAATCATGCTGTATCAGCACAGGTGGAGAATAGGCATGGAGTAGGCAATCAGAGGCATCTGTCGCAGCAAATAGAAGGGAACAGTCTAAACACTGCATCTGGCCAACGGGGTGGATTATTATTTTTACTTTCCCTAAGAACGAAAGTCTTCTATATTTAAATTTTAATCTAAATTGTTTGCTGCTAGGACAAATGCTAAGCTACGTTGTTCAGTTTTAATAGTCACATGAGTGTGTTTGGAAGCAGCTGGTATGCCAGATTTGAAATGAAAATAGAAATGTTAGGTTTTGGCAACAGATATACCTGGACCAAATCTATTTGTAATATGATGAGCACTTTTGCCAAATTATCTGATAGTTTTTGATGTACTTAGTGAATATTTTCTAAAAAATCAGTTTTGTATGCAACAGTACAAATTTAAAAAAAATAATAACCTGTTAAATGGCTCTGGTATACTACTGTGATGCAGTATTTCCTATAGCCCTTGTAATTAAATATAGCACTTATAATTAATCCCTTTAAAATGAATTGAACATGTGTGTGTGTGTTTGCATTAAACATAATTAGCTAACCACAGCCCACAGCTTATGTCTGTACGGTATATGTAATCTGTTTATAGAACAGAGCAGATGACATAATGTAGATTTTGGCGAGTAATCACACTCTCCTTCCACAAACAACATCTGAAATGATAAAAACAACATACAGATGAATAGCTCCCAATAGGTAAAATCATTATAACCCACATTAGCCAACATAATTTTATTCCCTTTCTGTTGGTGAAATATTTTCAAAGGAAAGTTTATGATTCTTGCATATGGCTGAATAGTTCATTTTAAGACGAGAGTACCTCTCAGGTATCAAGAATGTGGGACCGGAAAACACTGTAGTTAGAAAGCTGAGCCAGCAAGGGAGTCTCAGCTTCAGGTGACGGTTGTGGGAAATGCCAACTCCACGATCCTACACATGGTCTTAGCCTTATTGGCCCACTTTCTGATCCTGTGAAACAGAGTTCCTATAGGGTCTTCGCCCCCGAACTCCCACGCTCCCCTCAAAAAAAAAGAAAACAAAACGTCATCTAGGGATGTAGAGTGCTCCCTCCTGCTCTGCTTCCCGCGCCGCCGCCTCCGGGACTGTGTGGAAGCCCCTATCACAGTCTGGCATGGAAGGCAGGCCCCCTCCCTAATTCTATTCAAAGTGATGAATGTGTTGTCAGTAATCTCTGACTTGTCAATATGTCCTTCCTTCTAGGATCCTGAATGGTTTTAACTGGATTCCTGGTTACATTCTCATAAATAAGGTTTTCCATTTCTTAAAGAGTGTGGTTTTTTTTTAAGATATATTTTTATTGCTTTCATAGAGGAAGGGAGAGGGAGAGAGAGAGAGAAACATCAATAATGAGAGAGCATCATCGATCAGCTGCCTCCTGCATGCCCCATACAGGGGATCGAGCCCGCAACCCGGGCATGTGCCCTTGACCAGGTTCAAACCCGGGACCCTTCAGTCCGCAGGCCAACGCTTTATCCACTGAGCCAAGCCAGCTAGGGCAAGAGTTTCTTAACATATACACGTTTTCCTTATTATAAAATACTTTCTATTCATTGTAAATTATTTCAAACATTTAGAAAAATAATGAGAAATTTTGAATTATCTAAAACTAAGATAACTGTTAGCACTTTGATATTTGCTTCCTTTAATACACACACACACGCACACACACACACAGAGGGTGGGGCAAAAGTAGGTTTACAGTTGTTCCTATGGAAAATACAAAAATTAACGTTTTTGCATACTCACAACTGTAAACCTACTTTGCCAGACCCTGTATATATACATATATATAATTCAGACCCAATCCTCTATGTACAACTGAAATTTGAGAAAATATTGTAATATATTTTCTAATGCCATTAAGCAATTTTTGAAATATTTATAGTATATTAGGGCTCATGTCATAATCATACTAATCATATTGTTATTGTTTTCATTTTTGATATTATAATTAACACTGCAATTTTATATAAAAATCATATCTGTGTTTCTGATTATTTTTTTAAGCTTCATATATCAGTTGGGATGTTTACAGTACATAGTAAAAGAAAAACAAACTCTTAAGTAGATTTTTTAAAAATATATTTTATTGATTTTTTACAGAGAGGAAGGGAGAGGGACAGAGAGTTAGAAACATCGATGAGAGAGAAACATTGATCAGCCGCCTCCTGCACACCCCCTACTGGGGATGTGCCCGCAACCAAGGTACATGCCCTTGACTGGAATCAAACCTGGGACCCTTCAGTCCACAGGCCGACATTCTATCCACTGAGCCAAACTGGTTAGGGCAAGATTTTTAAAGAAGAGATTTACTATCTCACTTAACAAAAATATTACTATTACAGAGCAGCATGTAAAATATTTCTTTAAATCCTGACTATAGGCAATATTTTTTAAAATATATTTTTTATTGATTTTTTACAAGAGGAAGGGAGAGGGACAGAGAGTTAGAAACATCCATGAGAGAGAAACATCGATCAGCCGCCTCCTGCACACTCCCCACTGGAGATGTGCCTGCAGCCAAGGTACATGCCCTTGACCGGAATCAAACCTGGGACCCTTGAGTCCGCAGGCCGACGCTCTATCCACTGAGCCAAACCAGTTAGGGTTATAGGCAATATTTTTAAAGGAAGGATGTGCAATGAGATATCTGTTAAATATGGCAAATAGATAGGTGCAATCTAATGAACAAAATAAATAAACAAAATAGAAACAGACTCATAGAATGGACTTATAGCTGTCAGAAGAAAGGGGGTGGAGGACTGGGTGAAAAAGGTGAAAGGACTAAGAAAAAATAAGCCAGGCAGAGAAAGACAAATATCACATGATCTCACTCATTTGTGGTATATAATGAACAACATAAACTGATGAACAAAAACAGATCCAGAGACAGAGAAGCATCGATTAGACTCTCAAACCTCAGAGGGAAGGTAGGGGAGGGTGAGGGTTAGGGGGAGAGATCAACCAAAGGACTTGTATGCATGCATATAAGCCTAACCAGTGGACACAGACACCAGGGAGGTGAGGGCATGAGTGGAGAGGTGGGGTGGGAGGCAATGGGCGGATAAGGACACAATATGTAATACCTTAATCAATAAAGAAAAAAAAAACACCTCATAGACATAAACAACAATATGGTGATTACCAGAGAGAAAGGAGGGTGGAGCAAGTAGAAGAGGGTAAAGGAGGTATAAATGGTGATGGAAGGAGACTTGACTTGGGGTAGTGAACACACAATACAACATACAGATGATGAATTATAGAACTGTACACTTGAAACCTATATAATTCTATTAACCAATGTCACCCCCAAAAAATTCAATAAAACTTTTAAAAAGAAAGAAAGAAAATCTTCAACAACAAAAAAGTGGTACATCTGGGATTGAAGTCCAGCCTTGTATGACTCTAGATAAATAGGATGCTTAATACTAAACCACTGTGTTAAACTGCCACTGGGCAACTGCATTCAGATTCCTCTATCCCTCATTGAGGAAATTTAACTTTCTCTGGGCCCTTAGGATGGCTTGAGACATACACATGACAATGGCCATGTATAGCTAAATGGGAGGTTGGTGGGAATGACGCTTGGTGTGGTACTGGCATTCAGTTATTGCTGAACCGAGGCAGAATCAATGCCATTGTCTTCTATCTGGTTCTTTGAGGTTCTGGAAAATAGATTTACATTAGAAATAAGAATACTCATCTACCTCTGCCTCCTGTGCTCTTTCTGTATTTATTTCTACTTCAAACACAATCCGAGGAAGATGATACTTCCCAGAATACAGCAATCACAGCCTCCTTCGTCCTTCTTTCTGCTTTGAACTCTTTCTGGGGTTGTAACCTCAACTGGTTTAGAAAGAAAAGCTTAAGAAAGTAAACAGCAGCACCCTGGCCCCCTCTAAAAACAGCGTCTGCGCAAAGTGAAATAATAGGGCACTGAGTCTGGAATTCTGCCTTGGAAGAAAGATAGGGAAAGAAGTTTTCAGACATTCCTTCAGTAGAATAAGATTCTTGTTTCAGGGGACAAAAAACATGGAGCCACACATCATTGCCTTCAGACATGGTCCATGGTTGTTCACAGGCCCGTGGACTATGCTGGGATGTAGGTTGAGGGGGCTCCAGGTGTTTGTCCTGTCGCTCAGGAGGGACAGGTAACAGAATGGACACTGACAGTCCAGTGTGATGAGTGTGGTAATAGAGGTAATACATGGCACTAGAGAGAAATGAAAGAGAAGGAGGTAACTCCACTCCTTGGATAGTATTTGCTTAGAGAAAAAGCAGGTCAATGGATGGTGGCTTGTTGGTATACTGCAAGTATTTATGCAAGATCTAAGCTAGGTTCCTAGACATATGATCCAAAAAAAGAAACCAAAAGAAAAAGTATCTTGACCAATTCATGTAGATTCTACATTGTAGAAGGAAGATGGAAAAGTAAAACTTAGCCCAAAGCACATTGAAATATGAGCAGTAATAGATTTGGATTCTTGTGCCGGTTCTCTCACTACTCAGTGTATATGCAAGTTAAATTCCATCGCTGGACATCATTCCTCAGCCACAAAGCAAGAGGGGTAAACCAGATGGATTTTGAAGAGCATTCCAGCTCTGGTGATCTCTGCCGCTGTGTTGTAATGGTACAAAGCAATAACAGGAGGCAGCTCCAGTGAAATAGTCACAGTCAGGGTAGAGCCCATCTCTACATCACAGAAATAAGGAAGCAGCCCCAAACAATGACAGGTCTCCAAAGGAAGCATAGCCAGTGAGCATACATTACAGATGTTGCAGATTTAGAAATAATAGATGTCAAGCACATATGAATGTAAAGTCTCTGCTTCATGCCATACCAAAAATAAATAAAATTAACTTTTCCTGAATTAAAACATGGTTAATTCCAGAAGGAGAAGAATGAATTTGAAAATGAAATGAAACTGAGAAGAATAGAATAAACAGAGATAGTTCTCAGCAGCCAGATGTTTGCAAATCAGCTGTTTATAAGAAGCTTAGACTTTAAATTAATTATTGCATTGAACTGGCTATTCTTTTGAAAATAGTACATCAAATAGTTTGAAAATGGATCCAGATGTAGTGGCTTCTTTGACATTATTGGGAATGTATGAACAAATGGAAGACATATCATTTCACTAAAAATAACTAAAAACTGATTGAAGTTTGAAACAATTTTAGTGTTGAGTGTATGATATGTAAATTAAAAAGGCAATTTGTTTATTTGTAGCAGTGGAGGATAAATGGTCATTACAGCTAATCATTGAAGATCAGGTTATTTATGTGATAACTCATCCTTACAGGGTTAATTGACTATGTCTTTCGTCTTAAAAAAAAAAAAAAGAGTGGAAATGTGTGAACTCTGATAAGTATGTTAGAATAGGCCTTTGTTTACAGAGGCAAAAAGATTATAAGACTTCACAGTAATTGGAGAGAGCATTTATTTAATTATAGATATTTTCACTATAATTTTAGAGGAAATACCACACAATTACATAAACACTGAATATAATATTTTTTAATTTGCATAGTATGTGGTTAGATCTATACTCTAAAATAAACCAGAGCCATAATTACTATGCTTTTGAAGTTAATACCTAATCTTTTCACCAAATACGACTGTTATTTTATTTGTAAATACGTTAGCATATCAACACTTCTGAGCCACTAATATACAGAAACTTCTTGAGAATAATTATTTATATTTCCTTGCCCTTTTGAAAATATCTACATAATTTTACCTGGTTAATATTTTAGAATAACATAACTAGCAACATTGCTTTAAATTCCATGTTTTAAATTTGTATCTAAAGTTCTTTGTGGAATCTACTGGTTACTGTTTGGAATTTATCAGGTTTTATTTCAAGAATTTTCCTTCCGCATATAAGCCTAACCAGTGGTTATGGACAACAGGGGGATGAGGACATGCGTGGGGAGGGGTTTGGGATGGGAATGGGGGGATGAGGACAAATATGTGATACCTTAATCAATAAAGAAATTAATTAAAAAAATAATTTTTCTTCCCACTTTAAACTGAATTTATATGTTTATGCTACTTCACAATTTTATGTACACTGAAGTACTTCTTGTTCAATGTCCATTGCTATATAATTTTATATGGTTTTTCTATAATGTAATTTTGATAACTGCCAGATCAAAGAATTGATTTACTTATCTTAATCTTCTACAATATACCCTGGGTCTGTGTTAGAAAAAGGAATATTTTTTAGCCTAAATAAAAGATTTTGAGGGATTAATTAGTGCATTTAATTTTTAAAAACTTAATTCTCTTAATCAATTTTCATTGATCGTCTACTATATGATCAAGGCAGAGGAATTTACACATGAGTTGGCATGGACTCTGCCTTCAGAGAATTTACAAATTCTGGGAGATAGGACATGTGCACTATCAAATAGGATAAAAAATAAGATAGAAGGGTTTTATAACCAAGAAATGAGCAAATTCAGAAAAAATGAAACGGCAAAAAGGTTGACAGTTAGATAAGAAACAAAGGGATTTAGTCTTCTTCCACCTTCTAACACATCATCACACTGGCAAGGTGCTACCTGGCTTCCATTTCACTGAGGAAACCAAAGCAATCAGAAGAGAACTTTCATAAATACCACCACTCCCATCCCCCTGTCCCCAGGCCGTCAACTCCAGCTTATCACAGGTGACTATGAGGGACCTGTATCTCAATCCAAGGTCAATCCCTCCATTTTCTCTCTAGATCCCATTCCCTCTTTCCTTACAAGACCGGTTTTTCCAGCCGTTATCCCCTCTGCCTCCTACATCATTACATTTTCTCTCTCTTTGCATCATACTCATCAGCACACAAACATTTGTAATTTCTTTTATATATGTGAGAAGGTAAACCTCTTGACCTCATTTTCCTCCCTTTTTTCACTTTATAAAACTCATTGAAAGAAGTGTCTCTATTTACCATCTCCAAAAGAATGCTGATCATACTCTTAGTCAGATATTTTCCCCTTCACAACCCAGAAAAAAAAAAATTGTCACTAAAAGTATCAATAAGGATGCATACCTCTCCATCCTCATCTTCATCATCCTTCACCTGTTAGCAACAACGGACACAGCTGATCACTCCTGCTTGAAACCCTTGCCTTATTTTGGCTTACTGTATACCACACTCTGGTTTCCCTCCTAACTTTTTATGCTCTCCTTAGCATGTTTATCTGTACATTGAGTGCCAAGTCTCAATCCTTGGGTCAATTGTCATTTCTGTCCATGCTCACGTCTTTGATGATCTCATCCCATCACATAACTTGAAAGATGGTCTTTAGGTTGATAACTCCAGCCTGTGACCCTGCCCTCATCATCCAACGGTCCACTTAATAAGATTGCCGGGTTTATCAAATAAAAACATAAGGCATCTAGTAAAATTACAATTTCAGACAAATAATGGGTAATAGTATAAACATGAAATATTTGTTCTGTACTTATCTAAAAATAGTTTTTGTTTTTATGTGAAATTTTAATTTAACTGGGTGTCCTGTATTTTCTGACAACCCTACCACCTAATGTCTCCGTATCTCCACTTTGAAGCCAAGAGGAATCTCAAATATAAAATATCCAAAACCGAGCTCCTGACATTTCCTCCCACACCAGTTCATTGTGCAGTGTTGCTCATCTCAGAGAAAGGCAACCACTAAGTTTTTCAAGCCAAAAACATTGTGGCCATTTTTTACTATATCTTTTCCTCAAGTCACATTTATCATCATAGTCTGTTGGGTCTAACCTCAAATACTTCATATTCAGAATCTGACTTTTTTCTCGTGGCCTCGATGCCACCACCATCTCGTGCCTCCTAATAGGATATCCCCCTTCAGTCTGTCCTCATAATAGCCACCAGAATATATAAATGGATGGATAGGATTGGGGTCTACATAAAGGAGGCAATTGTTTTAAAAGATAACAGCAACCTTGGATGAAAACCTTTACAGTTGAAGAAATGCTGGCTTGAATCTTCTCCAGATTGTCTTAAATAACTTTTTTATAAGTAAAACTCTGCTGCCCAGTAAATATTTTTCTTCCAAGGTTGATAGGAGGATAAGCCACTTTAATGAAGCCCATATTTGCATCCCTGGTGTGCTGTCATACTGCAGAGAAAATGCTGAAATGTCCTGGCAGTAGTGCTAAAGGCTGAACTCTTAAGAAGATTAGAGAAATATAAAAAAATAATCATTTAAATGGCTGATTTTTTTCTCTTGTTTTCTAAAAAATAACCATAAGTGACATTTATTGGCCATTTACCATGTGCCAGATCCTGTCCTACATATTTCATACGAGGGTGTACTACTCTATTCCCATTCACACATGAAGAACAGAAAGGTTAAGTGCCTTGCCTGAGGCCAGCAGTATAGCACTGGTGTTCAACACAGTACATGTAACACAAGCAGATCAGAAACTCCTTCACCTGAGTTATATAGACTCTTCTGGAAGCTGGAGGCACAGTGAACATGTCAATGTTTTAGTTATTTGGAGGTGGCATTTTTTAAGCCCAGTTTCAGCATGGCTTCTTCTTTATATCCTTAGTTACAGAACTTTTGTTCAGCTGGTTTTCAAGGGTGGCTGTTCTGTAATTTAGTTGTTCTTTTCATGGGTCGTGAAGGAGGCGAGCACAGTGTTTACCTACTGCACTATCTTGACCATGACCAGAAATCTTGACTTTGATCAGTTCCTATTCCTCTTAAAAACTCCCTTTGCAATAGTTTACTCCTGACCTGATGTCATCAGGAAAAAGAAAAAAAAATAAGATGTCAATAACCCTGAAAATATAAATTAGCTATTGAAATGCATATACTGATACACACACACATACATTCTCAGAGTTTAAAATGGCTGGTATGGGAGAAAGGAATCCAAGATGGTGGCATAGGTAAACACCTAAACTGCTCGCACAACAATTTAAACTGCAACTAAACGTCTATCACCCAGAACCACGGGAAAGCTGGATGAGTGGAAGTTCTACAACTAGAAGGAAAGAGAAAAGAGCACTGAGACGTGCACAAGCGCTGAAAAGCTGAGGTACGGACGCGCAGGATCTGGGTCGGAAAGTGAGGGGGGCCTGCTTGTAGAGCTGCGCACAGGAATAATTGTTTATCTGCACTGGGGCACGGGACCGGAGGCAGTCTGAGACACAGAGCCGGCTAACTAGCAGCCATTGCTGTTTGCCATGCCCTAGCCTAGTGACGCCCTGAGACCCCACCCCACACAACCTACAAACCTACCCAAGCTCCAAGCAGCGGCTTTTGCATATGAATGGACTGCCCTATCTTCACAGCTTAACCTAACAAACTTGCAGCCTGGATCAGACAGCTCCAAAACCTCCAAACCCCAAGCAAAGAGGAGAAAACTGTAGCTCTCGCTGTAGCTCCTGCTGGGTGGACTCAGACAATAGCTGACCTGCACCCCATTGGAGATCCAGAAGCCACTATACCTAGTGGTCAGTGTGAGACACCAGATTTCAACTCCTCACATCCATAAGTGACACATTCAAGAGGCAGACTCAGCGAGCACCAAAGACCCACTGAAACAAGTCCTGCACCATAAGCATGTCTCCAGCACAGCAGTTCTTCCATTATAGACACAGCGAGTCCTCACAGCCGATTGGCCTGGAGGTCAATTCCTCCCAGCGTACCAACAGCATTTAAGGCTTAACTACACTAAGACTTTGCACTCAGCCCACAAAGGGTGTACCAAGAGCATCCACATCAGGTGATTGGGGAGGCTGAGCTACTGCCCCCTATAGGTCACCTACCACACAAAGCCACTCCATCAACACAGGGAAGCAGCCAAAATGTGGAAACAAAGAAACATGTCACGAATGAAAGAAACGGAGGAAAGCAAACTACTGGACGACATAGAGTTCAGAACCACATGTATAAGGTTACTCAAGAATCTTCTAAAAACCGCTGAGAAACTTGATGACACTTCTGAGAAGCTTAGTGAGACCTTCAAGGACCTTAATGAGAATGCCAAAAAAATGGAAAAGGACCAGTCAGAAATGAAGCATACACTGTGTAAAATAAAGAATATACAGAAACTCAATTGTAGATCAGCGTACCCCAAGAATCAAACCAAAGATCTGAAAAATGAGGAAACAAAAAACACCCAACCAGAAAAACAAAAAGAAAAAAGAATCCAAAAATTTGAAGATAGTGTAAGGAGCCTCTGGGACAACTTCAAGCGTACCAACATCCGAATTTTTGGGGTGCCAGAAGAAGAGAGAGAGCAAAATACTGAAAACCTACTAGAAGAAATAATGACAGAAAACTTTCCCTACCTGGTGAAAGAAATAGACTTACAAGTCCAGGAAGCGCACAGAACCCCAAACAAAAGGAACCCAAAGAGGACCACACCGAGACACATCATAATTAAAATGCCAAGGGCAAAAGACAAAGAGAGAATCTTGAAAGCAGCAAGAGAAAAACAGTTAGTTACCTACAAGGGAGTACCCATACGACTGTCAGCTGTTTTCTCGGCAGAAACTATGCAGGCCAGAGGGAGTGGCAAGAAATATTCAAAGTGATGAACAGCAAGAACCTAAAACCAAGATTACTCTACCCAGCAAAGCTATCATTCAGAGTTGAAGGTCAGATAAAGAGCTTCACAGACAAGAAAAAGCTAAAGGAGTTCATCACCACCAAACCAGGATTACATGAAATGCTGAAGGGTATTCTTTAAGAAGAGGAAGAAGAAAAAGGTAAAGATAAAAATTATGAACAACAAAATGACATCAAATACATACCTACCAACAAGTGAATCTAAAAATCAAGTGAATAAAAATCTGAAGAACAGAATGGACTGGTGAATATAATAGAATCAGGGACATAGAAAGGGAGTGGACTGATGACTCTCAGGGGAAGCAGGTGTGAGGGGTGGGGAAAGAGATTGGACAAAAATCTTACTCCTATGGTTGAAGACAGTGGCGGGGGGTAAGGGCATGGGGTGGGGTGGGGAATCAGGTGGAGGGGAGCTATGGGGGAAAAAAAAAGAGGAACACCTGTAATAATCTGAACAATAAAGATTTATTTTAAAAATAAATAAATAAATAAAATGGCTGGTATGTTAACATCTACAGTCCCAACCTGCAGAGATATGCTTGGAAGATTAGAACTTAGTAATTACACTTTTCTGTGACTCCTTGAAATTATGTTGCTTAAACAATGCAACTATATTCTGAAACTCCCTGGTTATTACTGATGAGCTAAATACCATGGCTTAGTATTATTAGGGGGTCTCTCATGTGGTGCTTAGGAGGATTAGGCAACTGTCCTGTGTCTCTTTTGGAATCCCACAGACCCAAGAGGAAGGTTGGCAGGAGCCCATGATGGAATGCATCCAGAAGGGCACTACATTCCTCACAGCCTTTCCTGGCCACACAGGGGGAACTTTCCCAGCCTGAAGAAAGACATTAAGTAAAAGTTCTGATCAGCAACGATGAGTCAGCAATTCTGAAGTTTATTCCTGACTGTGCTGATCATCTGGCCATAGGAAATTTCATCTTTACTTGGGGCCCCAGGATTTCTCCACAAGAGTAGCTCACAGAGTTGTTTATGGGTCATGTCACACGGTGACAACAGCGTACAGTGGCAGTGGTCATGAGGGCTTTTGGCCTCACTCTCAGACAGGCTTTGTTTATTTTTAATGAAGGAAACTGGATTAAATAAAGCCAGTTCCCTTGGATGTAATTTCACCCAAGAGGGAGAATAGAGAAAGTATTGTATATTTGATGTCAAAACATCATGTTGATCCACTTAAAAGACAGAAATAGCCAAATTAATTTTTTGTGCTTCATAATAGCAAAACAAGTGATTAGCAGACTGGTTTTTGTTCACTTTTCAATTGATTGAGCAATGTATATTCTTCTGTGAAAAAAGCAGAGGGCAACCATTAGATTGACAAGACTTAATTAACTGTAGTTGACTTTTGAACTAAACTGAAGACATGCCTTATTTTTTTTTTCCCCCTTAAAGTAACACCAATACGTTGCTGATAAATGAAATCATCAAAAGTCAGGGATTGATCCCACATTTTGTTTCTAGTAAAAGAAGTTTTGGCATTATCCATGAGGAGATTGGAAAATCCAAATAATACTAAACAAATCAGCATATTTAGAAAGATATCCTTGCCACATCATAACGCTGCCTATTGCCCTGGTCACCAGCTCCCCATTCAGCGCTGTTGGTGTTTAGAGAGAAATGTTTGCTGTCCTGACCAAACCCACTAAGAACCCATAAGGCAGAGTGCTCACAGAGTTTATTTGCGGTACTGACTGAATATTTCCTGTAGCAAAATGAGCCCCACTCCAGCCAATGTTTCACTCATTTCAGAGTTTATGCTGATGGGCACTGTGGAAGAGCACTGGGTGGTAGAAAAATGTCTCATCTGTGATGAAATGAAAAGTGCATTCTGGCATGAGAATTTTTTAAAAATAGGACTATATTAAAAATATGCCCAACATTTTTTAAAATATGTTTTTATTGATTTCTGAGAGGAAGGAGAGAGAGAGAGAAACATTGGTGATAAGAGAGAATCATTGATTGGCTGCCTCCTGCCTGCCCCACACTGGGGTTCAAGCCCACAACCCAGTGCCACTGCCTGGGAATTGAACCATTTGGTTCATAGGTCAATGCTCAACCACTGAGCCATGCCAGCCGGGCTCACAAATTCTTTAATGCTTCTCCCTTCGAGCAGAGGAACTCAGTCTCCCTTCTCTTAAGACTGGGCTGTAAATACTGACATGCTTCTAATAAGTAGAATATTGCAGAAGTGATAGTGTGGAACTTTCAAGAATTGGAGGTAACAGGCATTGTGGTTTCCTTTCTAGGATTATCTACTCTGGAGGAAATTGACTAGCCTGAGACATACACAACTGAAACCAAGGCATTAAGGTATGTAATAATATTTTAAAGATCGACATTTTTTTACTAATGTCATTCTATGATGCCAGAAAAAATGAAACCTAAATTGACAGGTCATTGAATTGGACTAAGTCTGCCGTTTTTCTATCCAACTCTCCATTCATTCTCTTTCTCTAACCTTTGTTATCTCCAAATAACTTTCCCCAAAAATATCCATTCTGTGTCTCATTGAAATAGAGCAGTGTGGTACTTATTATTCTAAAAACACCATAGACTTTGGGTTCAGGTAGATATGGGTTCAAATTTTAATTTAAGTTTTCACGTGAAAGCTGTTACAGCATCTTACAAAAAAAGAAAATATTTAATCCATTTTAGCCTCATGTTCCTCTCATGTAATATGGAATTCATAATACTTATTTCCTGTTGTTCTTGTAAAGATTAAGCAAAATAATATACATGAAACTTCACTCAGAGTTTAGTCACAATTGGCAACTGATATATTGAAATGAATGGTTGTTCCTATTATTATCATTACTAGAGGCCCAATGCATGAAATTCATGCAAGAGTAGGCCTTCCCTTCTCCGGCTGCTGGAACTGGCTTCTCTCTGGCACCTGGGACCTGGGCTTCCCTCCGGCTGTTGGCAGGCACCTGGGACCCGGACTTCCCTCCAGCTGCCGGCAGGAACCCAGAACCCGGGCTTCCCTCACAGCCCTGGCTTCATCTGGAAGGTAGTCTGGAGGGATGTCCAGTCTAATTAGCATGTTATGTTTTTATTATTATAGATAATTTTACTAGAGGCCTGGTGCACAGATTCATGTGCTGGTGGGGTCTCTTGACCTGGCCTGTGTTCTCTCATAATCTGGGACCCCTTAGGGGATGTCAGACTGCTGGTTTCATCCCAATCCCCGCAGGCTAGGTCAAGGGACCCCACCAGTGCACAAATCCATGCACCAGGCCAGTTTCGGCCTGGTCCCCGCAAGCCAGGCCGAGGGATCCCACCAGTGCACAAATCCACACTGGTGCATGAAACTGTGCACTAGGCCTCTAGTATGCATATAAGATCTTTGGTTAATCTCTTCCCGCCCTCTCCCCTCCCCACTTCCCTCTGAGATTCATCAGTCCCATGTTTCCATGCCTGTACATTGAGTGTCTGCCCCCTGGTGGTCAGCACACATCATAGTTACTAGTTGAACAGTCAGACAGTTGAATGGTTATTCAGTTGCTTAGGCTTTTATATATATAGATACTTGCTCTTGACTATTTTCCCCTACTGAAATGTAAACAAATGAAAGTGTGAATTACTGCCTTTCTATATTATATCTGAAGAAAGATAAGCACAAATGTCCAATGAATTATTCTGGAGTCTCAGGTTGCCTGGCAATAAGCCCTTTGAAATTTGGGGCTTTGTCTCCCTTGGGTCAGAGTAGAGGGGTTTATACTCTCTCAGTGGAAGATGCTGCCCTTGAACTCAAACAATGAGCTCAACTTTCCATGGGAATGCAGAAAGGGACCACCTTCCCCATTCAGCCTAAAATCCCTTCTGATAACATTATCCAACACTAACACCTATTGTTGTCAGACAACTGCCTGTCAGGCGTTTTGGTGGCAAAGTCCTGACTCATATCTAAAAGAGAGACACAGGCCATCAAAGATGTGACAAGGGACCAGGCTTCATTCTATGGAGCATAGCCCTATAGTGTGCCCAGAAGTATTTTGAATGCTTCTGTGAAATAATAAGAAAATGCCTCCTATAGTGATTCTGGGCTTTTACATTTGCCCAGTGAAGTGTAACTTTGACATCCATGCTGTATGATGCTGTGATATTTGCCATCACACATCTTTCCTATCTGAACAAAACATAATAATCCTTGCCTTTGGAGTGAATACTTCATTGAGAAAAAGAAAACAGAAACAGAAAATGAAGGGATAAGTAAAATATCATATGTATATGGGGAAAATATACCTACATATATGTAAGAGATATTGTGTATGTGAAAATATGTATTAGATGAAGATAAATGAAGAAAAATTAAGCAGACAGGAGGTGTGCTAGAAATATATACATGTCTTATAAATTGGTAATTTACTAAAAGGTACATTTACCTATTTCAACATATGCTCTAGAAGACATACACAGTGATGCTTGTTACAGTGATGTTTAAAGTAGAAAAGAAAAAGGAAATGTCTAAATGTCCATCTGGTCACCTGGTAATGATCTAATGACCAAAGATCACTGTCATCAGTTATGAGTGATGGATGGAAGAGAGGCAAATTTGGCACCTGCCAGGAGACTTGGTAGAAAATCACTGAGGTAATTTAGACAAAAATAATAATGACAGGTGATATTTTGGGGTGCTTACCACATGCCATCTGATGGTTCAAGAATTTAACATAACTCATTTAATCTTCACAACTCAATGTAGTAGATATTATTGAGGTTGAGGGACTTCCTGAGACCATACCTTAGTAGTAAAAATAGGTCTCAAACCAGACAGCCCAAGTTCAGAATCACTGTTTTAACTATGATTTACTATGCTACATGCAATATGTTCAACCATAAGAATGGAGAAAGCATGAAGAATTTTCCCAGGAGAATTTTTCTGGGAAAAAAAATCCATTTCCTTCTACCTACTTGCCATCATTTATGTTCTGTGATTCCTGAGAAAAGTTGTTGTTGCATGGGGAATAACTTATACAAAAGGAATTTTTATCCTAACATTTGAGAAGGTAATGTTTTCTTGCCCCACAATCAGCTGACAAAATTAAGTTCCATCTTCATCAATACCTGCTTAGAGCAATTTGCTCTCCTAATTAGGTTTAGAAAACATTTGCAGGAAAAGTGTAAGAGTTTTATAAGTATCATAAAAATGTAATAGTCTCCTAACAGCTCTAATAAGAGAAATTACACTAAGTGCTAAATTCTGAAGGCTAAAATTATAACAGTGGAATTTTTCTCTTAAGTGTTTTTTTCCTGTATATGTTTTCCTGTTAGTGTTCCTAGCCCTTAATTTACTTCTAGGTTGCTTTTTAGTTTTTCTGTTATCATTTTCAGTATGCATCATAAATCTGATATTTTAATGAGATGCCAATGACTTTAAATCAGGCACTAAGTGTTTTAAATTATAATGGGCATGGATTTTTTCAAATTGCTACCATCCTTTTCTGTTTAATTGTGAGATTAAGTGTGTGCTATCTAGTAAGGTTATTAGTTCCAAAACTTAAACAACTGCTATCCTTATACCAAAAATATCAGAAATCATTTTGTATAAAGCAAGGCCATTGTTAATTTTGAACATAGTGAGCCTTCTCTTAATTTCTCCTTCAGTACATTTAATTTAGATCAAGCTTATTTCATTACTTGGCTGTAAAAAGAAAATAAAAGAATCTTTGAGGTAGATTATTGGATTTATTGGTCTAAGCAAATCCACTTTGGAATAATAAAAACCTTATTAAGTCATTAAATACTGAAATATGGTATATTTGTTTTTACAATTTTACCTCATGCACTTTATGTTACATTGAAATTTTTAAAACTTCATAAACTTTCTTACCTGGAAATAACTATACTATATGGCTATAAATAGTTTTCCTTCTTTCCAGAATGTCCAAACATGTCAGACCTTAAAATCCTGTGGCATTTCTCTGTTTGTAAGCAGGAAATAATTATAACTCAAATTCATTCTCAATCCAACCTAGTCATTGAGAAAATTGAGAAACTTACTCATCTATGAAAAATAAATACCTAGATTTCCATGAATTCTGGAAAATCACTAAGACTGCTTCTCTATAACCAGTTGGAAGAAATATATGAGTTCAAGTCTCACCTCTGCCCATTATTCTGTGGACTTAGAAAAGTCTTCTTTTACCTTTTAAACTTTTGTTAAGCGAAATTTCCTTGTGTATTTGTAAGTATGGAATAAAAGTAGTACCTACCTTGGAGATTTGTAACAATAATTAAATAAAATTAAGTGCTTAGTGTGGTGCCTAGAATATACTGAAAGACCCATAAATGGCAGATATCATCATTATCTTCCCTATATTTTTTATCTTATCCTTCATGATATCCTGGGGTTCAGTTTTCCGTGCATGCATGGTGAGATAGAAAGGAATATTGTCTCTCCAAATGGAAACACTTTACTTGAATGTCTCAGGCAGCCATATGCTAAGCAAATAATGTATAAATTCTTGATTTCTAGGCACCAACACTCTAAGACAACATAACCAGCATATCAATATAACACATTATTTAATATGCAGACATTGCACAGTGTCTGTTACATCATCATAAGTTAACCCTACTTACAGGAAAAAAAAAAGATCCTAAAAGAACACTATGAATGTTTATATGCCAACCAATGAGATAATCTAGATGAAATGGACAAATATCTAGCAATATGAATTATCCAATTATCTCTAGAAGAAATATATAAGGAGTAATGAGATTGACTTAGTAATGTGGCCTTTTGTGTCCGGTTTATTTCATATATTGTATCATTTCATTTATGTAAAATAACTTAAATAGGCAAATTCATAGAGACAGCAGATGGGTGGTTGCCAGGGGCAGGGGGAGGGGAGTCTAGGGTGACTGCTTGATGGATATGGACTTTCTTTGGGAGTGATAAAATGCTTTGGAATCACGGTAGATAGAGGTAGTGATTGTACAACACTGTAAATGTGCTAAAAGCCACTGAATTGTGCACTTTAAAATGATCAAATTTATATTATGTAAATGTTGCCTAAATTCTTTTAAAAGTAAAAAAAGAAAAAGAAAATTGACCCTGCCCCTAGATAGCTACAACATCTGAAATAATACAATTTAAAAACCTGTGAATAGCAGCACCCTCCACTTATCAAAGCAAAGTCTAGTCACTGCAACCAGGTACAGGATCATTTCATTTCTAGACCATTCCTCAGGTTTCTGGGCTCTGAATCAGGCAGAACAGCCCTAAACTCTCTTGAGTTAGGCGCCTTTCCCAGAGTCCCCATTTTTTTCCATTGCGTGTGTCATCATAATTCCTGTCACCATCGATCCCCACCACAAAAGAGTTCAGAAATATACCTACCTGTGTCATTCTGGCCTCTGCAATATGAGCCTCCAGCATTAAAACCAAAGCCTGGTGACAATAAGCCACTCTGGGTTACCTTCACACGCATCCGTCCATCACACGTCCCCTGCCCCCACAGCTCAGGACTCCCCTCACAGTCTAGCCAGGTAAGCTTAAATATCCTTTTATTCCTAAAGCTAAACTTACTCAACTAGATTAAGTGGCTTTACGGCTCCGCTCCCAAGCGTTAATTCTTTTTGAGACTAAATATATTCAATAGTATTATTTAAAGCCTGCTTGGCTTAAGTTAATTTCTTATCCTCTTCTAGGAGTTTCTGGCCTTGGGCTTTAATTAATCTGTGCTAAGAATGTTAAACCCCTTCTTTGCCATCCTCCCTTATTTAATAAGCTTAAAAATGCGAACACAGCTACTCCAGTCCACAGCACTATGTCTGTGACCAAATATTTGGTTTGTAAGAAGGAAGGGGAAAGGGCTGCATAAAGGCAGGGCCTGCTTTGGAACTTCATTCAGGAAATTACTAACATGTGACATTGGAAAGATTTATAAAATTTTTGTTTCAGAAACATTGGGCCAATATTTTGCAAAGTGAGTTAACAGAAAGGTGGAGGCATCTTTCCGTCACCAAGTAGTAAATATGGCCACTCTCACAGAGGCCTTTAGCTTGGAGAGGAGATAGTCACACCCTTTAATGGGATCCCTTTTACCTTTTTTTCCATTTCAGTTTTTCAGCACTTTGACCCTATCTAAGCCCATTTAAATGTGTAGTTCCTGGGACTCAGACTCTTCCAAATGGCAGTTGCTTCTATGTTAATAACTAGCATTTATATGATTACAACGTAATTTCACATGTATTGTCTCAATTGCTAGAGTAGAAAATATAAATGTTATCACCCTCACTTTAGAGATGGGCAACCTTTAAGTCAAAGCATTGAAATAATAAACTGGTCAGCCACAGATTTGAAAGCCAAAACCAGACCCTCTGATCCCTGGGCTCTCAACTCAGTATGCTCTTTCTCAAATGCCATGTTATACCTGATTGTCCCCAGTATCTGTTCATCTCAATTGTTCATGTCTATTTTTTCTGAAAGGACTTTAGGTACATACAAAATGGATATGATAATTTTGAATTCAATCAGACAATCTTTTTATTAATTAGCTAATGCACAGAAATCATTACATAAGATATGTTGAAAGATTAAAGCCAAAACAAATGAATACAATGTTGAAAGGAATCTAGTGAGTGATAAGATATACTCAAATGGCTAAAATATACATTAAAAGTGTTTTCTAGATGATCCCTAAAATATAACTCATGTGGGGCACGTAGGAAGACTATAGAGCCCTATAGGCCTCCCCCTGAAGATTCTGATTCAGTACTGGTATGTAATTAAGTATTCCATGAGAATTCAAGGTAATTCTTATGATGGGGAACACTGCATTACAGAGTGGTAATAACAAGAAACACTGAAGTCCTGTGGCACCTCAAAGAACATAGAGTTTACCTCCACTTGTGGAAATCTACAAAGACCACGTGGAGGCAGTGATATGTAGGGCATTATAGCTAGATAAGATTTCAATAACAGAAGAAATTCAGAGGCAGACACAAAAATCTCATGAATACATACAGTACATGTCAGAATAAAAATTATTTCTGCATAACTGATGTCTGCAACATGGGTGAGGAAGATGAGGCTATATTGGAAGGGGTCTTTGATTACTTATGCTAGAGAATTTTAAGTTAATTCATTGTGTAATGAGAAACACAATGAGTTTGTTTTTGTAGAAGCTGAGCCAATTAATTGCTTGTCTAAAATTCTCCATGTTATTTTTTACTGTCTCCAAAGTGAGCTAACAGTGATCACTTATTTTCATCACTTAAGCCAAAAGTAATGATTTTTTTAAGAAAGAAAAACAGTTTACATACTTTGCTGTGCAAGAGAACAGATCATTTGTATAAATGCAAGGTTATACCTGTTGTGTGTAAATATAATAGACTAGAGGCCCGGTGCATGAATTCGTGCACAGGTGGGGTCCAGCCAGCCAACCCTGATTGGGGCCGATAGGGTCCAGGCAGGCTGGAGGGAGGAGCCATAGGAAGTTGGCCGCCAGCCCCACCCCCAATCGGGGGGGGGGGGGCGGGGTGGTGATTGGGGTCCGCAGTGTGCATCGAAGCAACCAATTGTCCTGGTCATTCTGGTCATTCCAGTCATTCCAGTTGCTTGGCTTTTATATTTATACTAGTGACCCAGTGCACGAAATTTGTACATGGGGGGTGTCCCTCAGCCCGGCCTGCACCCTCTGCAATCTGGGACCCCCTCAGATGATGTCCGACTGCCGGTGATCCCCCACAGGGATCGGGCCTAAACCGGTAGTCGGACATCCTTCTCGCAATCTGGGACTGCTGGCTCCTAACTGCCCACCTGCCTGCCGGCCTGATCACCCCCAACTGCCCCCCCCACCAGCCTTCTCATCCCCAATTGTCCCCCCTCCTGGCCTGATTGCCCCTAACCTCAGCCTCAGCCCTGCCACCATGGCTTTGTCCGGAAGGACATCCGGAAGGTCTCCCAGTCTAATTAGCATATTACCCTTTTATTAGTATAGATATATAGATAGTTATTATACTTTATGTATATTCATAGTTATTTATAAATCTTCCCTGGTAGACTGAAGCTAAATTTATCACTATCATCTTTGCTCACTACTTTCTTATTATATGGCAGGTTTTCTGAGTAATGTCATTTTGTTCAATGTCATTTCATTCAACATCATTTTGATGTACTACTGATGAGATGCTATAGGAACTTAAATCTTTTTTATATCAATTATCTTATGCTTTCCTTATGTCATTTTGCTTAAAGTCACAGAACCTATCAACAGCATTAAATAAGGACTTGCTGTACATCTATTTTATTTCTCTTTCATATCCTAGTGCAATTTTTTCTTTAGCATTCAGCTGAAATGTCTTATACAAGTACTTTTTTAAGTGAAGTATTTTAGATTCCAGGTTTATTTTTCCCATATGGTTGGGTCTAAGGAAACCCAATAATGGGAAAAAAATATCCTAACATGCAAAATAATTATGCACATATTTATCGATTGTTTGTTCTACACTAAGTGCTGAGGTTAGCGGGGCACGATCCTACCAATTAGGGAGACAGGGGTATTAACAAGTGACTGGCTACAGTGCTGTGATTGATGAAAGGTATGGTGAAGAGTTAAAGAATGGCATATTCAGTTTTACATGATGTGGGGAGTTTGGGCATGAAAATAAATGAGTGAAAAGAGCAAACAAGAAATAAGAAAAACTTCATAGAACAGAGTCTTTGAAGATGATTGTGTGGCTGAAACTGGTTTGGCTCAGTGGATAGAGCATCAGCCTGCAGACTGAAAGGTCCCAGGTTTGATTCCGGTCAAGGGCATGTAACTGGGTTGCGGGCACATCCCCAGTACGGGGCATGCAGATGGCAGCTGATTGATGTTTCTCTCTCATTGATGTTTCTAACTCTCTATCTCTCTCCCTTCCTCTCTGTAAAAAAATCAATAAAATATATTAAAAAAAAAAAAAGATGATTGTGTGTTCACAGGCAGGAAAGAGGAAATAAGACAATTCAGCCTAAGAGAAGGAATAGGATATTGACATATTATGAGGCAACAGTAGTTAGTTTGCTTACATTTTGAAGATGATTAAACTGAGGCCTACTGATATTATCTAGCTTTCTTTCCATTACAAAATTATTTTAGTTTGTAGAACTCAGTTGATGATACTCAGTGCTCTCAGCTTCAATCTATAGTATCTCTGACTGCTTGACTTGGACCAGTAGCAATGGGGAAAGAGAAGATGGTTTCAAGCAATATGCAGTGACCTCATCCACCAAACATGTATGGAGTGCCTACCTTGTGTCAGTTACTGTCTGGTGCTGAGGGTACAGGAGTGACAGTGACACACAAAGTCCCTGCCCTCTTGGAGTTTACATTCTGCTAGAAATAAAGAAGACAAAGTCCATATACCTTGACCAACTCATGAGGGCAGTGAGAAAGAATGGAACAGGTCTAAAATGTATGAGTCCATCACACTCAGGAAACACTCATTCATTCCCCAAACACTGTTGAAGATACAAAGATACGGAGAATACAGACTAGCTAATTTTGAGCAGCAGAGCTTAGGAGAATTATTCAGCATTAGTGAACACATAACCTTTGCTTCTACTTATCCAGGGACATTCAAAACAGATTTGCCTTATTATACATATCATGACCTGCAGCTACTTACTTGGGAGAAAATGTGCTGATCCTTTTTAATACTCACACTAGTCCCCCAAAGTAAATGATGCATTTATAAGCATTTAAACGCATTTATATTTTTAAGCCAGACCATTTGAAATAATCTCTAAATGCACTGAGATATATCAAACCATTTTTGTTTAGTGAGTTGATAGATAAAACAGATGCTTTATTATATATAAATCATTAAAAATTTAATGTTTTTTAAAATCATTAAAAATTTAATGTTTCAGATCCCAATTAAACAGTAAAGAAAGATGGGAACATTAACATTTGTGATGGACATGCACCAATAATAATAATAAGCTATAAATTTCCACAATGCGCTCCTTGTTTTAAGCAACAATGTAGTTTGACCAAAGCTGTGTGCTAGGAAGTGTCACCTGATATAGCATGGATGAAGTAAGGAGAGAGAAGACCTGGAGGGACTGCTTAGGGGACTACTGGCAAATTCTAGGTGAGTATCAAGCACTCTATCAGGCTATCAAATACCCCTGATTATGGGACAGCAGGGGGAAAGGAAGGATGCGAGTCCTTGTAGCAATTAAGGCAAAAGCTTCCGTACTGATATGATGTGAAGAGACAGGAAAGAAGGCTCCAATATGACTCTAGGGTCTGAGGTCGGAGCAACTGAAAGAAAACTAGGGGTGTCATTTACATAAGCCAAGAAAAGAGCTGACTTTAGGAAAGGATGATCAGTTCTATTTTGACTTCGAAATATGACAGCAAGTGATTGTGGGTAATGTTTTGATTCATTGAGCCACACAGACTACTATCACTTATACAATAGCCTAACTCAGTGGTCGGCAAACTAATTAGTCAACAGAGCCAAATATCCACAGTACAACGACCGAAATTTCTTTTGAGAGCCAAAAACCAACTTCTGCGCATGGGCCACGAAGTTTCAATCGCACTGTACGTGTGCACCCGCATGTGGTATTTTGTGGAAGAGCCACACTCAAGGGGCCAAAGAGCTGCATGTGGCTCAACAAGGGTAGTTTGCCGACCACTGGGTAACTAAAAATATCAGTAGCACCTTCTTTTGGGAACAAGGGAATGTTACTATGGTATTTGATCAGCATATCCAGTGACACATGAATTCTAATTCTAAACCCAGACAGCCACCCGTCCCCATAAGAACCCTGTGAGAGGGGTGTGGACAGAGCATGATAGTAGGGAAAGGAACATGGACTGGGATATTGGCTCCAGAGTTAAACTTTAAACCCATGCAGAGCTTGACTAGATTGTGGAGAGCCATAAAGATTGCTTTTGCCTCTCTAGCCAGTTTGACTCAGTGGATAGAACAACAGCCTGCGAACTGAAGGATCCCAGGTTCTATTCTGGTCAAGGGTACATGCCGCAATTGCAGGCTCAATCCCCAGTAGGGGCGTGCAGGAGGCAACTGATCAATGATTCTCTCTCATCATTGATGTTTCTATCTTTCTCTCCCTCTCCTTTCCTCTCTGAAATCAATAAAAATATTTTTTAAAAAAAGATTGCTTTTGCCTACATGGCCTACTTTCTCCTAAACTCTCTCTGGTAGCTTCTCAGCTGAGAGCTAGGGAACAGTGGTGGTAAAAGGGTTGTGACTGTGTATGTGTTTGAATATCAGAATGGGTGGGTGGGTGTATGTATGCATCCAAGGCATTTCATTCTCCAACTTGGAGGAATCCTGGAATCTTAATTGCCTCTAGTTTTTTATTTTTATTAAGTTTATTGGGGTGACATTGGTTAATAAGATTATATAGGTTTGGAGTGTACATTTCTGTAATATGTGATCTGTGTGTTGCATTTTAATTGCCTCCAGCTTAATGAAAGATGGTAACAGTAATATTCAGCATTTAACTCAATTTTCTAATTACAATACAGGAACGGATTCTTTCATTCTTACAGCAACTATGTACTACCATCCCCATTTTATGAAAAAGAAAACTAAGGCAACTTAACCAAAGTTGTACAATTAGTAAGAGGTGGAATCAAGGTTCCAAGCCCAGCGGTCTGACCGGGACACTGCTTCTTTGTAGAAGCTTTTACAATCAATTTCAAATTAAATGACTAGCAAGGTAGGCCAATGCTCTCTATCCCCTCCGTAAGGCCGAATGATAAATCCCTCTCCTCTGTAAGGCAGACTGACTGATGATGGAACATAGACAGAGCGATCATGACTAACCAGCCACGCTGTGAAACCACAAACTTCTGCTTGCAACACAAATTATGTGCTTGCCAGAATCAGTTGTATTTGTCCCCAATCTACTTTATTTTTGCAAATTGAACTTGTGTTTGTAATTAAATAGTGTAATTAAATACTACATTAACTAGTAAAATGTGGTTATAAAAGGGAAAATAAATTAGCAAAAGTAAAAAGAACTACTGATTACATAAAATGTTATTTTTTAAAATTAATGCAGACGTCAAACCTCAGGGAAGGTAGGGGAGGGTGGGGGTAAGGGGGAGAGATCAACCAAAGGACTTCTATGCATGCATGTAAGCCTAATCAATGGACACAGACAACTGTGGGGTGGGGGCATGAATGGGAGTGGGGGGGTAATGGGGGAATAAGGACACATATATAATACTTTAATCAATAAAGAAATTTTTAAAAAAAAGAAAAGAAAAAGACTAAAAAAGACAGGGGCTATTCTAGTTGCAAGAGACTAAAGAGATGACCACCAAATGCAATGTGACACCAAGACAGAACCTTAGATTTTTAAAAAAAATTCTGTAAGAAATGTTTTAAAGACAACTGGGCTAATTTGAATGTTAGATCATATTAATTTGTTCAGGGTTAAATTTCTTGGCTATAATAAGAATAAAAGTATTTAAAGGTGAAAAAAATTAATGCAGAAAAGTAGTCATTTTTTAAATATTCATGTTGATTTAGGTATGGGCGAGTCAATTTTTTAAAACTGTAAAAGTTTAGAATCATTTTGCATTCAGACAGCTTTGAAAATACATTTAAGTAATAATTCTGTTTTACGAAGTTGACACTGGAATTTATACATGATATAAGTTTAATTTTTATAAAAAAAACTGTAAGTTCTAGTCAGAAATAGATCATCAAAAAATATTTTTTCTACATCAAAATATTGGTGAATAAACATATAATTATGTCTTAAATTAAAAGAAAAATTTTATTGTATGATTACATATCACCTTATTATGTATCTTCTAAACTCTTACAATTAATAGAAAAATCACCATTCCTGTGTCTATTAGGTAAGAAGGTTTCTACTAATGTACAAAAAGAGAGATCAGCAGGTATACTCAGGTTTTCATTGAACTCTCCACTCTGAGAAAAATTATTTCATACAATGGTTTCAAGCTGAATAGCCCGTATTAACACTTCAGCACCTGGAGGGATGAGCAAGTTTAGAATATTGGTGGAAAGGGGAGGGTACCTGAGAATTTCTTTTAGCCACTATAAATGCAAAATTTTTTCTTTTCAAATGGGCAAGAGCCCTGAATCTAACTCAAGAAATCTCTTGCTCTAACTTCATGGAAACACAGTAGTTATTTAAATGCCTTTCAGATGCTAATAAAAATGTAAACTTAATGAGAAAAGGATAATAATCCTAGTTTCATGAGCACTGATACTATTTGTCAAGTTTAACTTTGTAAAAATGCTTGTGCCTTCAGAGGAAATATTTTATTGGTTAAAATAATGAATAC
Source organism: Corynorhinus townsendii (assembly GCA_026230045.1). NCBI lineage: Eukaryota > Metazoa > Chordata > Mammalia > Chiroptera > Vespertilionidae > Corynorhinus > Corynorhinus townsendii. The sequence continues at coordinate 18,825,195 of JAPDVU010000010.1, read as the reverse complement.
CTGCACATCTGAGCACCATAATAAAGAGTGGGCCTAAGAGAGAGGATTGTTTGAAATAGAACAAGTCCTATCTTTTCTTTGATTTTTGAAAATGGTTTCTTTGCCATCTGTCAATGACAGGACTAAAACCTGGGTAAAAATGTACACATATCCAGTTTTCATCCACTCTATAGGCAATTTTACTAGAATAAGAGAATAAAATAAAATAAGGATTTGAGGGCAGTAGGCCAAACATGGCTGCCTACGTGGTGAAGTGGCTTCTGTGTGATGTATCTGTTGTACGCGGACTTTCTGATTCTGTGGTGGAAACTCCATGATGCTAGGAAGAGAGTGTGGCTTTTCATGATTTCCTTTTCCATCCCAACTTTACTGCTTTTGCTACATGAAATGGAATTTCCTCATTTTTTTCTCATCATTATTTAGCTTCCATAAAGTTAAGGATAAGTAGATGGCATACTTCAACTTTCTTCATAAAACCAGATATCCAGGGGGGGAAATCAAACTAAATAAGGAAGTCAGCCATAGTCTATTTTTATAAGCCACATTTTCAGAAACTTCGGCCATATATTTTTAAGTCACTTACCTGTGCCGCTGGCTATGGGATTGCAGCAGGGACAAGATCCCAATATCCCCATGCTGAGTATTTGGAATGGTATTAATACTTTGATATCCCTGTGGACTCCCTGAGTTAATTCATTTCTGTTTCTCCATGTAAGAAAGGGTTTTTGATCTGTTTTGAGCCCTTCTACAGCTACTTTTGGGAATAATAAGAAATACTGAGGTCAACTCCTTGTTGTCAAAGGATGTGAGGGACAGAAGTTCATCAATACCCCTTTTAAGTATATCTTAGCCATTACTTTTCATTCTCTTTTCCACTCTCACTGCTCTGTCGTTGTCATCAAACCATTGGCCAAACACAGTTTCCTGCACAGTGAAAAAGGAGAAGTTGCGTGATTTGCTGCACATCTCTCCAAGATCTTGAATAACTTCAACTGGAGATGCCATTAGACGCTTCCCATAGGACAGAAGGAGCTACCAGTATGTAGGGGAAAACAATTCAGTTTATTGCAGCCTCCATGATCTGGCTGCCTATGTTTCTAGGCCCTTAGAAGAATGTACTGCCTATAATAAATGTAAAGCAATAGATTACCTCAGTCACATTTTCCAGTAGAACTGATTGAAAACCAGGAAATAATCAGCAAAGTTGTTTGTAAAAAGCAGAGGACAAACTCCTGCACATCTCAAACAACTTATTTTGCTTACTGTGCTCCTTAGTGTTTATTTTCAGTCTATAGTTTGATTGAATTAAATTTTCTCTATTTAGACATCAGCAGGAACTACAGACATAAAGAAAAGTGGAGAAGTATAAACTTTATTTGAAGTTTCGAGCAAATATCAAAAGAAGGAATTGATTGTAAGACTCAGAATTTTTTCTATTTTTGTCATGACAATATGCTTTTGGGGACTTCATTTTTCCTTATATGCTGCATTAATAAATATCAATTATGTTTCATTCACAGGAATGTTGAAATAATAAAGGGCTTTAGAATGAAAGGCACTCAATATGGAAGTCCTTTCGGTCTTTACCTGTACTGCCTCTATCAACAATGTAAAGAATGTCTAGAATGTTTTTCTGTGTGGCCTAGTCACTCTGGCTCTGTTGTGATGTTTCCATAGAAAACAAAGAATTACCAAATGACAGCAACCTGTAACAAAAACTAAAGACTGCACATCAAGGTATTACCCTTCCAAAGAGTTTATTCTCAAATAGATTATCACATTCAAACTTAGCACAAACAAGTGGGTGCAAAGGACTTGGAAGAAATTTAGTTTTTTTTTCCTTTATAGCTGCCACTCATGGACAAAGAGGTTTATTCTCTTCTAAGCAGTAGTCTGATATTTTAAATATCAGTTATAGACCCTTTTAGAGTCACACTAAGCTGATGCTTACTCTGCTAAAAAAAAAGTGAGGAGCCCAGCCTGTGTGTCTCAATGGTTGAGCATCAATCCATGAACCAGTCATGGTTTGATTTCAGGTCAGGACACATGCCCAAATTGTGGGCTTGATCCCCAGTGCAGGAGGCAGCCAATTAATGATTCTCTCTTAATATTGATGTTTCTATCTCTATCTCTCTCTCCCTTTCCCTTCCTGTCTCTGAAATCAATAAAAATATATCTTAAAAACAATAGGTAAGGAAACCATCATATCATTTTGTGAGAAATCAGAAAAAATAAAAACACTAAAGTAGTTAAAATTTAAAAGTCTAAAAAAAAGAGCCTGAACTAATACAATTTAACAACAACAATAAACAAATAATCTGATTTGAAGAATAGGCATAAAAAACTAAATAGTTTTCCAAAGAGGACATCCAAATGTCCAACAAGCACACGAAAAGATATAATCTTTTGAGAGGTACAAATCATCTGAGAGGTGCAAATCAAAACTACAAGGAGATACCACCTCACCGATTAGAGTAGCTATCATCAAAGAAACAAGAGACAGCAGGTGCTAGTAAAAATGTGGTGAAGCCAGAAATCCTTAGACAATTGTTTATGGGAATGTAAATTACTCCAACTACCTGGAAAACAATATGGAAGTTCCTCAAAATATCAAAATTTTATCTATAAGACAATGCGGTCCCTCAATTCCACTTCTGGTTATATACCCAAAAGAAAAATGAAAACAGGATTTTGACAAAGTACATACACACCCATGTTTATTGCAGCATTATTTACCATAGCCAAGATATGGAAACAACCCAAATGCCCATCAATGGGTGAATGGATAAAAGATGTAGTGTATATACACAATGAAATGTTATTCAGTCATGAGAAAGGAAGATATCTTGCCATTTGAGACAACATGGATGGATCTTGAGAATATTATGCTAAGTGAAATAAGTCAGAAAAAGAAAAGTACTGTGAAATAAAAATAAAAAGTAAAAATTTAGAGAGTAAAATAGTGGTTGCCAGGGGGGATAAGACTGATGGTGTTTAAGTAAGGGTACAAACTTACAATGAGTAGTACATAAGCCATAGAAATCTAATGCATGGTGTTATGAATATAGTCAATAATGCTGCACTATAATGAATTAATGTGATAAATATTACTTCAGTTGCAATTATATTACAATATATAAAAGTAATATGCTGTACACCTTAAATGTACAAATTGTACTGTCAAATTTATCAAATATAAAAGGAACTCTCACACTAAGACTAAATAAGAATAAAATGCAACTTTCTCCATACCAATGTATATTTATTCTGAAGACATATTATACTAGTAGAGACAAATAATTGAATTATTATTTAAAATGGCGTAATAGAATATTCAACAAAGGATAATGCAAACCATGGAGAGAAACAAGAAAATAATTTTTGTAGAGAGTGCAAGAAGCTCACAGATATTCTAATCCCATGATTTGTCTCAGAATAGCAACTACTTGGTCACCCACACTACATTTATATGGGTATAAAAATGGGTTGTTTTTTTATTCCAAGTTTCCAAACAGTGGACTGAATCACTCTTTGAAATGTTCCTACTCCCACCAAACATACTGAAGAAGTCTTAATAGGCTCCCAATAAAGAAGTCAAAAAGAAGGTTTTTGTGGTAAGGGAACAAGGTAATTATGTTAAAGAGTTACAAAATAGGGTAAAGTTCTCAGTAATTTTTTATGGAAAATTCCTTTCTACCCATTTAGTCACATAAATATATCTATACCACACTATTATAATATACTAAGGAGGAGAAAATTATGTATATCCTTTTAGAATATATTCATATGTTCTCACAGTATAATTTTCTGCTTTTATGAAACCAAATAAAGGAAAAGAGATTATTACTGGATTTTTCTTTCTTCAATGTTGGCCAAATAATGAACTTGGCAAGCACTGAGACCATCAACACAATATTTTCCCATCTCTCCAAGTGGAATCTTACCTATCAAAATGGAATTTCCCCTGATAATTTCTTGCTTTCTTTAAGTCTTCTGGGAATTTGTTTCTTATTTATGTATTTTTTATTAATATATGAGCAAATGTCAATTAAAATTTGATTTTGGGGGACCCATATTCTAAAATGGTATTACTAGAAGTCTGTTATCCTGATAAAATTTTTACTTCATACATCTTCTTTACATTTGTCTAGAAGTGGGGTATTTAAAAAGCAAAAAGGACATTACTGAGACATAATAAAATGGGGACTTAGTATTTTTTAAACTGAGGACAGAAAGAAATCAGTGTAGAGGACAGGATTATCTTTAAATGAATGCATGAAAAGAGCTGAAAGTACATTTCTTTAAAACTTTTTGGTTGTATTTTGTTCTAGTAAAGGGATAAATTTAGAATGTCAGGAATCTTTTTCTTGTTCCATCAAAGTTTTAAAAGAAATAGAGAATGAGGCATTTCTCCAAGTTGCAAAGCTCTCTTTGAAAGAATGGGGTGCAAATGGATAGCCCATCATTTCTGTGTGACAAAAACACAGAGGAAAGAGTGAGGTGTCAACGTGCATTAAAATAAAAGCAAACACATTTTTAAAAGATGATAAAAGTCTGTAGGCATTTTAGAATAATCTGATAAAAAAATGTTTTCAAAATTCAGCTTCATGTGGAATAGAACTGATGCCTAGACCCAATTTTTTTCTGAAAGGCCAAGACCTTTTTAAGTCAAATAAGGGAGGGCTGATTGCAAAATTTCGTTAGTGTAATGTATACTCTCTCCTAGTTGGAGCACAACTGTGCAATTTTCATATCTAGAATTCTACTGTCAAAAGTCACTTTTCAACATTAGTAATTCAATAGAACTTCCTCTTTTTGTAGTTGATTATAAAAATTTTAGATCTGATTCCAGAATTACATGACTCTTATGAAGTGAAATTGTGTGAACCAGGAAGATTCCGTAAAATCTGCAGCATTTAAAAAATTATCCCATTTTAACTAATAGTCAGCCACCACTTGACTGGAAATATTATTTCTATATTTTTTTGAGAGAGAGAAGAAATAAAGATTCATGGCTAATAAACTGTTTTGATTTATCAACCCATTATTATTCTATTCTCCCAGCTGTATACTAGAAGCTGTGGGGCAATGGCTTTCTTTCTTACATTCCTCCCTCCCTTTCCCCCTCTCTTCTTTCCTTCCTTCCTTCTATCAGCCTTTTTCATTTATTTGTTTACTTATTTACTTTATTAATTTATTTACTTACTTACTTATTTATATCAACAGTCTCTGTTTGTAAAAATTGTATTCCAATATGGGAAGCAAAACAGTGAAGCAGGTTATGATGTAGTTTGGGTAGAGGCCCAAAGCCTAGGCTGCCATCGCTCCTTTCTTATCCCTATAAACAACTGCTGTGAGATATACAAGAAAATTATGTCCAAGTTCTAGCACTCAGAAAGCATACAATATAGTCCAAAAAAAGTCAAACTAGCACATATGAAGCAATTACATGGTGCCTAACACAGAAAATGTGCTAACTTAGGCCATCTGAAATTTGGCATTAGTACAAGAATATGTTGCTACTTCTCACCGTGTTTGCATGTTGCCCAATCCTTCATGGTAAATTTGTTTGTGCTACTTTCCATAGAAATGGGAAGCACATTTTTAAAAACTTAAGGATGCAAATTACTAGTAGAAACTTTTAAATATTAGAGAACTGAGATGAGGCAACAATTGGGAGTTCCTAGTGATTAAAGAGGTAAACCACCAATTTCACTGGGAAAATCAATAATTGACAAAGCATTCTAACCAAAGAGAGACTTCTGTTTTAATAGTTTTAGCAGCATAGGAGGTCTGAATAACTTACCTACCCTGAGTTTTTCTCAGAAATTGAGATGTTAAATAAAAGATTAGTGGATTTATTTTAATACTAAAATAGTAATACAACATATGTAATAAAATATATTTCAGGGTGCAAGATTCATTTAATATTTTAAAATCTAATATACTAAGCCACTAATAGGCTAATATAAAAAATAGTGAATTATCTGCATAGATAAGAAAATAAAACTTAATAAAACTCAATAACAATTTCTGTTAAAATAAAATATATTAAAACCCTCTAAGTAAACTAGGTATGGAAGAATGATTTCCCATTAAGATACAAAATATATTTCTAAAACCTATAGTGAAAAATCCTAAGTTAATAGTATGATACTAAAGTCATCTCTCTTAATTTCAAAAGCCAAAAAAGTACCATTATTATGCAGAATTTTTCTAGCAGGTTTAAGCAATTCAACAGTATAAGAACTGTTCATTGTTAAAAAGATGAAGAAAACTTTCATTATTTACACAATTATTTTTTGAAAACCCCCAAATCAATTTTAAAATTTTTGATATTATAAAATAGGAACTGCCTACTTATAATAAACAAGCATTCATTTTCCTATACTCAGCAGGATTTTGGTTAGAAAATGTATTTGAAGGGAAAATGCCAATAAGAATAAATTTTTATTTATATATATAAAATATCTAGGAATAAATATAACATCAAACTTTTACTAATGGATATGATAGAAGATATATTTCCAAATGGGAAGCCAAAATGGTAAAGATAACTTTGCTCTCCAAATGCCCTATATATTTAAATTGATCCCAAACAAAATCATACAGTAGTTAGCACTGTGGCAATTTTGTTAAATCTTTATCTAAAAAAGTGTAAGACAGTCAGAATAATGTTGGGAAAGATGCGCAAGCGTGTCAGCAGCAGGTGGAAGGGACTCCTTTTCTCCCCTGGTGTCACAGTGTACTGAGATATTCCAAGAGTCACAGAATGTGATTGTCATACTAAAAAATGCCAGAAGCCAAAACAGTAGAGAAAGGGAAAACACAGGAAATCTACTGGAAAAAGTACAGCTGTCCAATCAAATGAGGAAAATGATTCAACTCACTTGTAATCAAATATAGCTTACTAAATTGCCAGAGATGGAAAATGGTTTTTGCCTATCAAGTTAGGAAAGGTTATTTTTAAATATTCATAATAATCTATTACTAAAGTTACAGGGAAACTAACGTCTTAGATTTCATGACTGAATTTAACAATCTTCCATTAACTCAGAGTTAAAACTGTTACTACATTTTTGAACAACTATCCAAATAATTGACAGAATTTTTTTTCAGTTTATAGTTAAATGTTAAGCATTAAATAAATGGTGCATTGCATAGGTTATAAGCAAATCTGGAATTCAAACTCTCAAAGTTGGTTTTATAAGCTTTCTTTCAAAAAAAATCTCTACATGAATTCAATATAAAAATTCTGACAAAAAAAAAAAAAAAGCCAAGATAATATTTTTTTAAATGACTGCTTAGAAGGCTTGATCTCTCCAGTAGTGACAAAGCCAATGTGCTCAGTTAAAGTGCAGGCCACAGAAATTTAGGAGAAATGTAACCTTCATCCCAGTTTATGCAGGAATTTCATTAGCCATATCTAGAGGGGGGAGGGAGTTTGGAGAGAGAGGATATATAAGATATTATCTTAGCATGTTTTTAATTCTGATAGTGGTAAAAAATGATAAGAAATTTAAAACATTAATAGGATATTTTAAGATGTGTAAGCACTCCAAGTATATACAATTGACAGACCCTTCCTGAGAAAAGTACCTAAGGATGTGCAGTATCAGTAGAAAAATGAATCAGCATAGAGAAATGAAGAGGGCAGAGAACATGATATAACAAATAGTGATGGTCATTTAAACCTAAAAAAATAGTAGTGTTTAAAACCCATAACAAAAGAACCTGCCATACTTCTAACTTAAGGAATATGAAGAACCCATGAAATAGCGTGCTGAATTAAAAACTATTTAGTTGAGAGTTAGCAGGACAGGTAAAGAGTCTTGTGCCACAGGAGCCATTATCATGGATGAGAAAGATGCCCTGCCAGGAGGAAGGGAGGAGGCTATTCAGTGAGTTTAGTAGACAACATACTCTTGGGAAGCTGCTCACCTTGGGCTCTCAGGTATCCTTGGACTCCACTCTGATTGCTAATTGCTAGGGAACCATGCAATAGTTTTCAATTATAAATATTTGCATAGAAAACAGTATAAACTATCATTCTACATATTACTACACTTTGAGACTAATTTATTGGCATCTTATGTGGAGAGTGAGACACTCATAGTTATGTCATGAAAACCAAAAAACCTGAAAATTAAGATAAATTGTTCCTTGAAAAAGTAAACTTTTGAGAATACTTATTTGAGTAATGCTTTAGCCATCATTTTAAGTGTCCTAAAATTTTATAAATTTAATCTTTTATAAATGTTCACCCCGAGATAAACAGTATGCAGTTATTGGCAGAAACATTTTTATTTTCTAATCAAATAAAAATATTCAGAATAAATTAAAACTCCACCAGATTCTACATATTGAAGGTTCTTGGGATACTCAAATAATGACATCTAAATTATTAAGGCGTTGCTTGGAATAATGCCTCTTTTTTATGTCGTTTTATTAGAAGGTTAATTATCCAGAAGCACCTATGATATTTAATATGAGCTTATCATATATTCAAATAGTTAAACTCTAAACATTAATATCCATGATAGTAATTTCTTCTAACCAATTCCTTACCTGGGATAATACTTTCCATTTGTCAGCTATAACTCATGTTTTAAATTTAAGCAGCAGGCTCCTTAGTTTATGATAGTCATTATGTAGGAGATAATGTCCTGGAATTTCACAAGTGTGTGCAGAATTCAGATATTTTCTCTCTCTGGCAGGAACTTGCCTCGGTTAATATTTTTAGGGAAATAGAGCTCTGAAGCTGGCAGAGCTACCTTCGATTTAAGGAAATAAGTGATTGATTTCACCATGGGATGACAAATAGAACCCTAATTTATGAATTTGATAATGTATGGCTATTTGCTATTGAGGGCATGAGTAGTCACTTTTATATAATAGCTGAATAATAGCTAACAGTCAAGGACAGAAGATAGGCACTAACACAGATTCATTGGGGAGCTTTTTATAGTTTTTTATAGAGGAAATTTAGTGGTTCACTCTAGATCTTCTGTCTTAATTCAAACTGCATTATGTAAATCAATGTGTGAAGTTGGGTCCCTGCCAAGAAATGTGCCATTAAAATGTGCTCATCCTTATAGAAATTCAAGTGCATGGGCATAATTTATAGACTTGTGTAAATGAATAATTTACCAGTTCAAAGGGAAAAAATGTTTACAATGACACTAAGCTATCATCACATAGATTATTTTTTTGAAATCAACCTTACAGTGTCTGCACATATGTCCTGGATACAGATGATGATCAAGACTTCAGCCTAAAAAATATTCCATTCATCCTCACCATTAGACATTTCAATGAGTTTGTGATCCTCATCCTAATATATAAAGGTCCGTAACATCCAAAATGACCAAAGGCTCGACTGACTGGAAGTCAGTGCTGGGTTGCTGTGGTAACCCAGCACTGACTGCCTCAGCTGTGGGAGCCCAGACCCAGCACTGACTGCCAAGAGGGCTGCGGATCAGGCCCAGAGAAGACTGGAGAGAGAGAAGCAGGGTCTGATCTGTAGCTTCTGTGGCAACTATTGATCAGCCCTTGCCTCTCTTTCACTCCAGGCCTGGCCAGCAGCTGTGCCTCTCTTTCTCTCTGGCCTCCACTGGGGCTGCTGATCAGCCCCACCTCTCTGATCAGGCCCATTGATAGGCCCAGAGATGAGGACTGGCATAGAAATGGACCAATCAGAACCAAATCTGGGTGAAGTGTGAGGAGCCAATGGCTGCCTAGGAGGTGGAGCTTTTGATGCTGATTGGCATAGAAACCAACCAATCAGAACCTAATCTGGGTAAAGTGCGAAGGCAGAACCTAAGGTGGGGGCTGAGGAGAGCTTTTAAGGGCAATAGCTGTTTGGTGTAAGGTGTAAAAAAGCGGTTCAATTTTTTAATGACCAGTTTGGCAGTATAGTGCATAAAGCTGGCTATCAGTTCAGATATAGGGATTATGTATTTTTTGTCTGCCAAGAGGATCTCCTCCTGATGAAAAAGGCTTTTCCCTTGCATTTAAGCAATCCTATCCTATATAATCTACCTATACTACTAAAAGGGTAATATGCTAATTACACTGGGTCGATCAGCCATCTTCTGGATGTCCGACTTCCTTCTGGACAAAGCCATGGTGGTGGGGGCCAAGGCAGAGGCCATTATGGGTGATCAGGCCAGCAGGCAAGGGCAGTTGGGGGCAATATCAGGCCAGCAGGGGAGGGCAGTTATGGGTGATCAGGCAGACAGAGGCAGTTGGAGGCAACCAGGCTGGCAGGGGAGGGCAGTTGGGGGCAGCCAGGCCATCAGGGGAGGGCAGTTGGGGGTGAGATCAGGCCAGCAGGTGAGGGCAGTTGGGGGTGATCAGGCAGGCAGAGGTAGTTGGGGGCAATCAGGCAGGCAGGCAGAGGCAGTTAGGGTGATCAGGCAGGCAGGCAGGTGAGCGTTTAGGAGCCAGTGGTCCCAGATTGCGAGAGGGATGTCTGAATGCCTGTTTAGGGGATCGGGCCTAAACCTGCGATCGAACATCCCCATGAGGTCACCGATTGGAGAGGGTGCAGGCTGGGCTAAGGGAACCACCCCCCCTCACCCCCATGCACAAATTTCATGCACCAACCACTAGTTGAAATATAAACATCTCTGAAGGGAGTTACATAAAAATGATGCTAATCTCAGTAACATTTCATTACTCATCCTTAATTAAAGTGTTTCAAGTTCACTGAAAATAGATTTTGGTATTTATGAGTGAAAAAGGAAGTCTGGAATCTAAACCAAGTACGATTACTCTTGGTCAGGGAGGTGTGTATAGCAAGAAGACATTCACAATATTAAGGAGGGGAAATGAGAAAGAAGGTTAACAAAGAACAAAATAGATGGCATTGATCTCCAGTAGTAAACCATGTCCAATTCCTATTTGTAGCTTTTCCATAGTGAGCTCTGCCCACCAAAATCAACTTCTGTTCACATTTTGTTATAGTGATCCCAACCTTATAAATACGTTACCTAAAACCGATGTATATGCCAGTACTTTAGAATCTAGAAAGCATTTTCCCAGAGACCAGTGCTTTAAAAATCACAGATTCCTGGTCCAGTCCTGAAATTCTCCTTAAACAGTGTAGGCACATAATATTGCTACATAACAAACCACTCCAAAATTTAGTGAGTAAGAACAACCTTTCTATTATTTCTCACAATTCTATGGTTAACTGTTTTTTCTGCTTCATGTGATGTTATATTGGCCCACAGTTATCTGGGGGCTGCATTGGGTGGGGGGGGGGGAGGGAGGGGGTGGCGGGATCCAAAACGGGCACTCACATGGTTGGCAGTTGATGCTGGCTCTTGGCTGGGAGCTCAGCTGGCTAACAACCAAAGCATTTACACAGGGCCTCTCATTAGTCTTGGACTTCTTATTGTATGGCTGTTAGTTCCAACAGGGGGCATTTCAAAAGCAAGAGTGCCAAGAGACAGAAAGAAGGAGCTGTGAGTCCATTAAGGGTTAAACCCAGAATTGGCAAAGTGTCACTTCAGTCATATTCTTTCTACCAGTCAAAGCAGTCACAGAGATTCGAGGTGGTAGAGAAATAAACTCTATCTGTTGGGAGAATGCTAAACTCACATTTTACATAATTTTTATTGTCTTATTGAACTTATTGGGATGACATTGGCTAATAAAATTATATAGATTTCAGGTGTACAATTCTATAATACATCATCAATATATTGTATTGAGTGTTCACCATCCCAAGTCAAGTCTCCTTCCATCACCATTTATCCTCCCTTTATCCTCTGTTGCCTGTGTCTCGAAGCTTTGGTGTTTGGAGGTTGTTGTTTTTTCTTAATCCCTTCACCTTTTTCACCCAGCCCCCTCCCTCTGATAGCTGTCAGTCTATTCTCTGTATCTATGAGTCTATTCCTATTTGGTTTATTAGTTTATTTTGTTCATTAGAATAAAGAAGGGTATGCATTGAAGTCACTTGTGTGGCCAAGTTTGGAAAGTACAGTCTGCCACTCCTACTGTCTACTACTGCAATGTAAGTGAATTATCATCGTATAAGGACGTAACTGTGCTGCATTGGACTAAGATCCAGAACCTTAAGGCGTCATACCCAGCTCTACTTAATTTCTCTAAATTTTAGTAAATTCTAAAACATAGGCTATCATAAAAATATAAAAACTGGTTATTTAGCAACTACTATGTGCCAGTTTCTTTGAAGTGATTTGTGCTCATTTATTTAATCCCAATGGAAGTTCTATGAGGTTAAGTTCTTTTATTATTCCAATTTATATATAGAAAAACAAAATAAAAAGGGATTAAAGAACTTTCTCAAGATTACATAACCAGTAAGTAACAAAGCTGGGATATTTCAGTATTCTTACAAGGATTAAATCAGATAATATATATAACTATAGAATTAAAGTGATATCATCATCATTCATAATGTTTTAAAACTAAACACATTTTCATTATGAGACATTTCAGAGCATGCAGGAGAGTTTAAAAAGCAATGTAAACCTACATAAAGAACTTCCATATATATATTGTTTAGTAATTGTCTGACATGTTGGTGTGCAATAAGCCACAGCTGCCATTGTTATTATTATAAATAACTTCTACTTATATAAAATTGTAGTCCTTAATACACCATGAAGTTTGAGTTAATCATTTTGGAATTACATGTGAAAATTCCCTCACAATCTTAGCACCTTTCTTCACCACCTTCCCATACTTATACAGTGACCTCCTCATAGGAAAAAATCACAAAGAACTCGGAATTGTGGGACCCTAGACTTTCAGACTTTGATAAGAAAAAGAGCATATTGCAAATTTCAAAACTTGCTACACAAATATTATTTTTAATATTATTTTAGATGCCAATAAAAATAAAAATACTTTTTTATAACACCGGGTTCTATAACACATTTTATATTTACTTTTTATACTATTAGCTTTTTAAAAATACTATGCAATGCCATATATACTTCTGCTTTTTCACTTAGAATGTGAACATTTTCACATTTTTAAAAAAATATTCTTTTTAAGTGTTAAACCTTTTTCTTTTCACTGTTACACTTTATTGCAATATATATACAGAACAGTGAACAAATCATTATTCTACAGCTCAATAAATGTTCATGAAGTGAAAACATTGGTAAAAACAGCAGCCAGACTAAGAAACACATACAACAAAAGCATAATTTTGAACATTTAGGTTGTTCCCATTTCCCAACACATAAAACTTTATTTACAATTCTGATTTTCTTTCATTTGGAAAGATTCCTAGAAATTGAGTTACTATTTAAATAATATAAGAATTCTTAAAGTTCTCTATACATATTGGTAAATAGCTTTTGGGAAAATTTGAATGATTTTATAGATCCAGTAAAGGAGCCCATGGAAGAGTATCTGTGCCAGTCTTGAGTAATATTGCTTTATTAATGTTTTCCACTTTGATCTGGAAAATGTATCTCATTAGGATTTCAATTCATATTGATTCCAAACATAACAGGTCTGAGTCTACCCATACTACTTGAGCCAAATTAAGCAGGGACAGAATTGATACATACGCTTCCCCCTATTAATATGACCAAAAAAGCCCAGCTAGTGTTGCTCAGTGATTGAGTGCTGATCTCTGAACCAGGTGGTCCCAGTTCAATTCCCAGTCAGGACACACGCCTAGGTTGCAGGCTTGATTCCAGTGTGGGGCGTGCAGGAGGCAGCCGATCAATGATTCTCTCTCATCATTGACGTTTCTCTCTCTCTCTCCCTCTCCCGTCCTCTCTGAAATCAATAAAAATGTTTATTTAAAAAATATATTACAAAAAAATACCATACTTCTTGGCATCTCTTACCCTGCAAATTATCTCTCATCTGGTCATTTCTTTCCCCTACTGGAGTGTTGCTGATTTTTTAAAATTAAATTTAAATACAGTGTATATTTTAACAATATTCACCTTTGGTAATATTTGTTATAAATAATTTTCTATTTCTGACTATTGCTTTTTAATTTCTAGATGTCTTAAATTTAGTTTTAATTTTTTCAAAGATATGCATGCACCTAATTTGGGTTAAGTAGTTTTAGAAAGCTCAATCATTCTATCTGTCCATCCATCCATCCATCCATCTTTCTTCTATCTAATTTTTGTCTATATCTCCATCTCCCACCACAGATGTCTCCTTCTTAAGAGCTTTTAATATTTTCTTTAGCTCTTCCTTCGGCATTCATATTCATATCTTCAAATAGTATACATACTTGTCTTTCTATTTCTTGATTTTTTTTTAATATAGCTATTCTTTTTTGGCTCTCTATTATGAAAGATGAAGATTTAGCCAACTTGCACTGCCCTCATAGCATCTGCTATCTATAAACATACTACCCACCTGCCCAATACCAATGCAATCATAGCCTTTCTTTGGTCAGTGTTCAGGGTCGACATGATCATGAATGTGCAGTGGTATGCATAGTTCAACCATGTCCATAATCTGTGATTACTTACTCTTCATTTCAACTCCTTGTTACCCCTGAAGTTCATAATTTTTTCCTTTTATGTTTACTTAGTTTTATAAATTTTCATGTCTGATTCTTCACGAAACTCTTTAAATTGTGTAAATTCTTCCTAATGTGTTAAAAAAATAACAGGTATTCTATCAATTTAATCTATCAAGAGATGTTTTCCCCAGAGCTCCTGCGGCTGCAGTCTGTACATGCTGTTTCCTGGGCCTGCTGTGTGGATACCATCCTCACAGGTCTTTCTTTTACCTTGTTTATATGGTTTGCACCCTGGTTTTCCAGATTCTGTGCTTTATCTTTTTTGTTGTTGTTTAATCCCTTGCCTTGAACGTAAAGGACTTCCAATTGATGAATATCTGAGGTTATCTCCCTCCCTCCCTCCCTTCCTCTCCTTTCCCTCCCTTCCCTCCCTTCCCTCCTTCCCTCCCTCCTTCCTTCCTTCCCTCCTTCCCTCTCCCTTCCTTCCTTCCTTCCTTCCTTCCTTCCTTCCTTCCTTCCTTCCTTCCTTCCTTCCTTCCTTCCTTCCTCTTCCTTCCTTCGTGATAGTCTGACTCTGTGAAGAATTTCAGTACTCACACTCTTATTTACAGACTCAGCCCACAGAATTCTGGCTATCAGGTTATCTCCTCCCTCCAGGCAGGAGATTTGAAAATTCTTTCTTGTGGAATCTTGACCAGCCCAAAAGGAAAACTAAAGATACTGACATGGTGAACTCCCTAATGAAATGGAAGAAACTTCCCAGACAGTAATCCAGCAAGTGATAAATTCTAGTTAGAATTTTCCTTAGAAGTCTGAAAACATTATTCCATTTTTCTCTAGCTACAGGGGTTACTGTTTAGAGCTTGTTTTCATTCCACCTGTTTATCCTTTGACTATAATATGCTTCTTTCTGAAAGCTTTTAGGATTTTCTCTTAGTCTCCAGTGTTCCTGAAATTTCATGATGTTGTACCTTGGTGTGTTCTATTTGTAATGAGCACTCAACATAACCAAGTTTCTGTCCTTGTATCTGTTGTTTCCGAGTACCTTTTTCTTTTTATATTTTATTTTAGAGCTTTCTCCAGATGTCTAGATTTCCTTGGTTGTCTGTTAATGAGAGAGAGAGAGAGAGAGAGAGAGAGAGAGAGAGAGAGAGAGAGAGAGAGAGAGAGAGAGAGAGAGAGAGATCTTTCTGTGCACAGGGCTATCACCTATAGGCCTCACTACAGGGTAATTCAATGGGCAGTTTCTGTTGCTCTTGATGTTTCCTTGAGGAGCCCATGATCTAAGTAATTTTAGGTTTCTTTTGAATTGTTTAAATTTCCACTGAAAAGAATCTTCTACTCTCCTGCCTGGAAGGTATAAAACTGGCTGTCAAAATTCTGTGAGCAGAGTCCAAACAAGGAACGAGAGTTTTCTTAGTATCCAGGCTATATACCTTCCTCCATCTGCCTGTTTCTAGCATAAGAATCCTGCCTGCAATTATACCTGGTGTCCTCCAATCCAGGAGACGTCAGTTGTGCTTCCTTCAGAGAAATGCCACTGGCTTTCTGGCAGTAAAAAGGAGGCGTTCCCTGGCTCTTTTCATAGCGGCAGTGATTAGATATGGGAGGGTAATTGCTCTTTTTACAGACCATCATCACATCTCTTTCTTTTGAGCTCCAACCTCATTGCCTCTTTCAGAAGTCCCTGTCACTACCAATTCCTGGGCTTTGGGGGGTTTGCAGTACAGATCAAGTTGATCCTACCTTTCTCTGCTGCTAGGTTAGAACTTTGCTTTGCTGACTTACAATTAATCCGTTATTAATAATCCTTTTGCTCAAAAGATTCCATATTATGATGCTGTCATCTTCATTCCTTTCCTCTTTGTCAGTGTAAGTTTACTGTTTTCCCCTTTTAGCAACATATGTCATTGCAGTGAGAGAAAACAGGAGAAAAGTTGAGGGAAAGAGAAAGATGGGAATGAAGCCAGAGAGACGGCCATCGCCACCTTTGTGAGCCCTGGCTCCTAATGTACAACCATTTACATCTTTAGTGAAGCTCTTGAACTGGTGATGTCCTACCAGCTGTGCATGGCTTTCTGTGGACACTAGTGAATGAGTTGTGTTTCTCCCAGGATCTGGTCCAGGAAGTCATGGATATGTGTGTTGGGGGGTAGGTGGATGATTTATAGGACTGGAACAGCTAGCCATGGCACAGCTGATGTCTGGGCTACAAGGCTATGTCTCCCCTATATTTTCTTTTGACTCTAAGTATTTTTAAATATAAATCAGTTGATTTGGTATTCGGCCTTGATGAGACTCTATTTACCACTGTTCTTCTTCCTCTGGATCCCATGGCACTTCTCCCCTTGGGGCCTGTGTTTCCTCAACTGTCAAATTAAGAGTTCAGACAGAGAGTCTTTAAAATCTCTGTCTCTAGCAATCTCTGCTTTCTCTGTGTAACATCTCTAAATATATGTTTCAATCCTTGAGAGTGTATTTTTTATTTCTTCATAGTCTCCATAATGCCTAATACCTTACACATTTATTACACTATCAATTGCCTACTATAATCCCAGCACAGTATGTCGGCTGAATAACATTCACTAAATAATCAGTGAATCAAATTCTTCTGACAAAGTAATAACTTTAACTTTTAGAGTCTACATGTTGTAGCTGGTTCTACCAAGTTTCTCTTTGTGTGTTTTGTTCATCATGTTTGCATAGTAGAAATGTTACAAATTAAAATGCTGCAAGGCACAGAAGAGATGAACCCATAAGTAACTCTAATGAATTATTATTTTATTAGAATATAATTGACTTAGTTATTGTAACAGTTAAATAATCTCAGCCAAAAAAAAAAACAACAACAACAACCTATACAAAGCCATTTCTATACATATTCAACCTATTTTTCAGCTAAAACAATATTGTTGCTTAAAATAACATAATGTCATAACATAATGACTAGTGCAAGCTAATACACCTGTGGCTGGGGCCTATAAAAAAAGCAAACTGAACTAAAATTTAAGCATGTGTGAAACCTTGCTATATTTTTTCAGAATTAATGGAAATGCAAACTTCATATGGAGCCAAATTTCTGGGTGTGACTCTGCCAAGAAAAATAGATCTTTGAAGGGCAAAAGCAGGTGGGAAACAAATGTCTTTCTAAAAGTTATTCAATCATAACCTACTTAATGAAAGTGCTAGTGCAATTCATTTGCTTGAACACAGCATATCCTGTTACCCAAGTATATGCTATTATACCAAAGATCTGGCTTATTCTAACAGATGAGGCTTTATTTTTGATATCTCTATCATAATCCAACTCCTCACCCAATGTGTTTTAGTCATCTAACACGTGTTTATGTGATCAATGCTTTGTTGTAAGTGCTAAGTCAGTGGTGGCTCTGAAGAAGAGTTGATTTTTCACTTGAGTCATAAAGGATATATAGGAGTTCGCCAGCCAAGACATGAAAAGGAGTTCATTCTAGCCAGAGAATGAGATCACTGTTGATGGTCTCTTTGCATGGTAACAAGGCGTTTTGTGATGTGGATTTGCCCTCTTGCTTATCTTAAGCCATTTTTTCTCTCCTCTGTTTATATCATAATATCCAATTATACTCTCAGCTCTTAGCTCTTTATCTCCATGATTTGTGCATACCACTTACTCTGCTACTTGCTTAAAATCCACACTTGGGTTTAAAAACAAATTCAAGCATTATTTTTTAATTGAATCTCTTCTTGTTTCTGTCCCCAAAGCCTGTGTAAGACCTCTCCTCCCTTTGTATCCCCAAATACCTCTTGGCATCTATCTGTCTTCCCATCCGACCCCTCTAGCATTGAGCCTCATGCTTTAATAAGTCACAAATCCCTGAAGACTAAAACAGTGTCTGGCACAGTGGAAAGTCTATAAATATGTATTTTATACGTAGAATTATTTACTTGTGGAAAAACTATACCAGCTGCTTGAAGGAGCCCATTCTTTCCTACAATTTGAAAGGTTTGTAAATGATTATAAAGAAAACATGCCATTAAAACACTTCTCTTCAGCTATCCTAGGAGAAATCATTTTAGTGGTTAATAATTGGAATCCATGTCCTCCTCCTATGCATGGTTTCCTCGGGAAAAATGTTTAATTGTATCATTTCTACTTCTAAGCGGAATGATGTGCTACATTCTAGAGAAAGTGGAGAGCCCATGGTCTATTCCTTATTCTATATTTAATCTAATAAAGGAGATGAATATTAGGTTATTTTTACTGCCTTTGAATTTGGGAATGACTCAGAAGACTTTGAACAGTAAGTTATGTGATGTCAGATATCTGTCTTTTTCTATATCATATTACATCATATCATATTTTGTCGTCAAGAATAATTTGACTTTATATCCTGGTCCATATCTATATTACATAGTTCTACTTTGCAGGATCTTCAAAGAATAATTTTTTTCTCCAAGGAAGTTTTTTTTAATTAAAAATTATATATTTTCTGTAAAATAAAATGTAAATATTATCCAGTAAAGTATAAAGTAAAAAGTCAAAATTTTTCAAAATATCCCCTCACACATATTGGAAATAACCACTATTAATGTGTTGATGAGCATCCTTTCTAATCTATCTATTGTCAATGTATTCTCTCATCCACCCACTTCACACACACACACACACACACACACACACACAATTAAAGTTATAATGAAAAAGGAGGTTATATTTAAAACAGTAACCATAAAGGAATATCTTTTAAGTTACTACTTTAAATACCATCTTTTTTACAACACTATTTATTTTCTCCAATGTAATATGGGTTTCCTTGTTTTATTCTTGTTATTAGTGGGAATGGGTCCAATTTCTCCAAATTATGTAAAAAGCTAGCACAGGGACTGAGGTATATACACTGAGTGGCCAGATTATTATAATCTCTGAATGCATAATAATCTGGCCACTCAGAGTGTGTGTGTGTGTGTGTGTGTGTGTGTGTGTGTGTGTGTGTGTGTATTAGAGGCCCAGTGCATGAATTCATGCATGAGTGGTATCCGGCCAGCCTGGCCAGTGGGAGGGGATATGGGCAGTTGGCCGGCCTGCCTGCTGGTCAAACTCCTGGTTGCATATTAGCCTTTATTATATAGGATATACACTGAGTGGCCAGATTATTATGCATTCAGAGATCTTCATAATCTGGCTACTTAGTGTATATCTTATGCATTCAGAGATCTTCATAATCTGGCTACTTAGTGTATATCACAGTGTTGAGGCAGGAATATCCTTGGAAGCTTTCTCAGCATCTATGCATTTGATATGTGGTTTTTCTCCATATAACTATTAATTTGGTGAATCCAAGTAATTTATTTCCTAATGTTGAGCCACACATGCAATCTTGAAAAACATCTCTCTTTTTTATGTACTATTGGACTTTGTTACTTTTATCTTAGAATTTTGGCATTGCTTCCATAAGATTAATCTGTCATTTTTCATTTTGCATGCTTTTAATCCATTTTAGTGCCAATAAATAAGAAGTTATTAGTTTAAATGGAAAATTGCATATGTGAAAATAAATGAGAGAATGGCCAAAAATAAGGATATTCAATGCTGGCATAGATGGCAGAGTACAATTGAGAATATTTTTTTTGAGATTCCTTCAAAAATAAGATATCTACCTATCAAAAATAGTGTGTAAACTCATTTTCATAAAGATTGGACCCTCACTGAGAATTCTTCCCTTGGTGTTTTCTTAATCTTATGTAAACCTCAAATTTTTGAATATGACATTTTATATTCATAATATACTAAAAATTAAGTTGTGTCCTTGGTTACTTGAGGTAAAAAATGCTAAATCTAGTAAAAATGTAAGTACACTCGCAGGCTACAGATTTTAGTAAAACAACCAAAACCCGTAAACACTTTATGACCCTCCTTGTTACTCCTGAACCTCAACAGAAAAGTTGAGTTCTCATTTTACTTGGCGTTAATAGTAACATTATCATTGTACTGAATTCCATTGTTTGTTGCAAAGCTGAACCTCAATATATAGGATTATATGAACATAAATTAGAATTATTTGACATGTGCCAATAAAATAACATTGCCAAGTACTAAAACACTTTGGCTTCATGTCAAGTCTGAGGTCAGGATTTGTAAGAATGACATAGTCCCTTTTTTTGCCTGCTTATTGCTGTGGCCCTGAGGCTGTAGTAACCAGATGTCTGGCACTTTGCATTTAAAGGTCTCACACTTTTAGCAGATAAAGACCCAATTTTTCCTTCTTCAACTCAAAGTTGTACTGTTTCTATAAAAATACACACTCTTTTATATTAATCTGACTTTTTTCTTTTGGCACAATCTATCATTAACAATGAAAAGTAAGAAATTATAACATATTATACATTTGAATTGCCCTTTTTACTACCTAATTAAAATAATAAATATATTTAGGAGAGAAACCAAGATGGTGGCATAGGTAAGCACCTAAACTGCTGCCTCGCACAACAATTTCAAAATTACAACTAAAAGACAGAACGGACACCATCCAGAACCGCAGGAAAGCTGGCTGAGTGGAAATTCTACAACTAGAAGGAAAGAGAAAAACTCACAGACATTTGGAGGAACGGCAAAGAGTTGAGGTATGGCAAAGGGTCTTTGTGCGTGCAGAAAGGAAGGGTGGCTAAGAGCCTGGCTGACTTTCTCTGGCAGGAGGGGGAAGGAAGCCCCCGACTGCACTGAACCCCAGTTCCAGGCGAAACCCCGTGGACCCAGGCTCATACAGGGGGAGTCTGGACTGTCAGGTAGTGAGAAAGGCACTCGGAGACTCGGAGACCGGGGGAGGGGGTCTGGAGGTGTGCGCCAGTGCGCACAAAGACTGAGGAGGTTGCCACAGGCTTTCCCTAGCATAAGGGAGTCGGAAGCTCGTGACTGCACTGAACTCTAGTTCTGACTACACTGAACCCCAGTTCCAGGCGAGCCCCTGGGGACCCATGCTCTTGCTGGGGGAATCTGGACTCTCGGGCGGAGGCTCTGGAGCCGGGAAGGCAGAGGTCTGGAGGCACATACATGCGCAAGGGCAGGGCTGACAGGAAGCCAAGACTGTCTGCTCTGCCCTGAGACTCCACCCCATCCTAGCTGAGCACAGAGGCTTTTGCAATTTGGCAAGTCTAATCCTAAAAGGCTGTCTCCAGCACCAAACTTCTCCCAGCATAGACACAGCTGATCCTCACAGCCAACTGGACTGGAGGTCAATTCCTCCCAGTGATACCAACAACAATCAAGGCTTAACTACAACAAGACTGGGCACACAACCCACAAAGGGGTGCACCAAGAGTGTCCACTTCAGGTGAGGCCGACCAACTGGGCCATATAGGAAACCTAGCACACAAAGCTACCCTACCAATTCAGGGAAGCGGTGAAAATGCGGCGACAAAGAAACAGATCACAAATGAAAAAAATGGAGGAAAACAAAATGACTGGATATAGAATTCAAAACCACGCTCATAAGGCTTCTCAAAAATATCCTAGATAAGGCCGATAACTATAACGAGACCCTCAAAGATATGAAAAAGAACCAACTAAAAATTAAACATACACTGACTGAAATAAAATATATTATACAGAGATCCATCAACAGACTAGAGGAACGCAAGAATCAAGTCAAAGAATTGAAAAACAAAGAAGCAAAAAACACTCAACTGAAAAAGCAAAAAGAAAAAAGAATCCAAAAAGTTGAAGATAGTGTAAGAAGCCTCTGGGACAACTTCAAGCGTACCAACATCAGAATTATGGGGGTGCCAGAAGAAGAGAGAGAGCAAGATACTGAAAACCTATTTGAAGAAATAATGACTGAAAACTTCCCCCAACTGGTGAAAGAAATAGACTTACAAGTTCACAGAACCCCAAACAAAAGGAATCCAAAGAGGAGCACACCAAGACACATCATAATTAAAATGCCAAGAGCAAAAGACAAAGAGAGAATATTAAAAGCAGCAAGAGAAAAACAGTTAGTTACCTACAAGGGAGCACCCATACGATTGTCAGCTGATTTCTCAACAGAAACTATGCAGGCCAGACAGGAGTGGCAAGAAATATTCAAAGTGATGAATAGCAAGAACCTACAACCGAGATTACTCTACCCAACAAAGCTATCATTCAGAATTAAAGGGCAGATAATGAGCTTCACAGATAAGAAAAAGCTAAAGGAGTTCATCACCACCAAACCGGTATTATATGAAATGTTGAAAGGTATTCTTTAAGAAGAGGAAGAAGAGGCAGACTTTCTTCTGGGAGAATCCAAGATGGCGAAGTAGATAAACACCTAAACTGCTGCCTCCCACAACAATTTAAACTGCAACTAAAAGACAAAACGTCTATCACCCAGAACCACGGGAAAGCTGGCTGAGTGGAAGTTCTACAACTAGAAGGAAAGAGAAAAGAGCATTGAGACGTGCACGAGTGCTGAAAAGCTGAGGTACGGAGGCGCGTGATCCGGGCTGGCTGCGGGCGACTGGGTGCATTGCTTTTTTCAACCCAAACGGAGACAAGCCCCTGATTACTCTCAAATCCAGTCTCTGGGGAGACGCGGGGGACCCAAACTCCCACGGGGAGAAGCTGGACTGTCTGCCAGCGAGGGTGGCTTGCTTGCAGAGCTGCGCGCAGGAATAATTGTTTACTGAACTGGGGCACGGGACTCGCAGATGCCTTTGGGGACATAGAGCCGGCTAACTAGCAGCCATTGCTGTTTGCCACGCCCTAACCTAGTGACACCCTGAGGCCCCACCCTGCACAACCTACAAACCCACCCAAGCTCCAAGCAACCGAGTTAGCATAAGAAAAGCCTGCTCTATCGCAGCTTAACCTAGCACACTTGCAACCCGGGTCAGACAGTTCCAAAACCTCCAAACCCCAAGCAAAGAGGAGAAAACTGCAGCTCTCACTGTAGCTCCTGCTGAGTGGCCTCAGACAGTAGCTGACCTGCACCCCATTGGAGATCCAGAAGCCAGTGTACCTAGTGGTCAGTGTGAGACACCAGATTTCAACTCCTCACATCCATAAGTGACACATTCAAGAGGCAAACTCAGTGAGCACCGAAGCCCCACTGAAACAAGTCCTGCGTGTCTTCAGCACAGCAGTTCTTCCATTATAGACACAGGGAGTGCTCACAGCTAATTGGCCTGGAGGTCAATTCCTCCCAGCGTACCAACAGCAATTCAGGCTTAACTACACCAAGACTTTGCACTCAGCCCACAAAGGGGTGTACCAAGAGCATCCACATCAGGTGATTGGGGAGGCTGAGCTACTGCCCCGTATAGGTCACCTTCCACACAAAGCCACTCCATCAACACAGGGAAGCAGCCAAAATGAAGAAACAAAGAAACATGTCACGAATGAAAGAAACGGAGGAAAGCAAACTACTGGATGACATAGAGTTCAGAACCACATGTATAAGGTTACTCAAGAATCTTCTAAAAACCACTGAGAAACTTGATGACACTTCTGAGGAGCTTAGTAAGACCTTCAAGGACCTTAATGAGAATGCCAAAAAAATGGAAAAGGATCAGTCAGAAATGAAGCATACACTGTCTGAAATAAAAAATATACAGAAACTCAACTGTAGATCAATGTACCCCAAGAATCAAACCAAAGATCTGAAATATGTGGAAACAAAAAACATCCAACCAGAAAAACAAAAAGAAAAAAGAATCCAAAAATATGAAGATAGTGTAAGGAGCCTCTGGGACAACTTCAAGCGAACCAACATCCGAATTTTTGGGGTGCCAGAAGAAGGGAGAGAGCAAAATATTGAAAACCTATTAGAAGAAATAATGACAGAAAACTTTCCCTACCTGGTGAAAGAAATAGACTTACAAGTTCAGGAAGCACACAGAACCCCATACAAGAGGAACCCAAAGAGGACCACACCAATACACATCATAATTAAAATGCCAAGGGCAAAAGACAAAGAGAGAATATTAAAAGCAGCAAGACAAAAACAGTTAATTACCTACAAGGGAGTACCCATACGACTGTCAGCTGATTT
Source organism: Corynorhinus townsendii (assembly GCA_026230045.1). NCBI lineage: Eukaryota > Metazoa > Chordata > Mammalia > Chiroptera > Vespertilionidae > Corynorhinus > Corynorhinus townsendii. The sequence continues at coordinate 18,800,712 of JAPDVU010000010.1, read as the reverse complement.
CTCAACAGAAACTATGCAGGCCAGAAGGGAGTGGCAAGAAATATTCAAAGTGATGAACAGCAAGAACCTACAACCAAGATTACTCTACCCAGCAAAGCTATCATTCAGAGTTGAAGGTCAGATAAAGAGCTTCACAGACAAGAAAAAGCTAAAGGAGTTCATCGCCACCAAACCAGGATTACATGAAATGCTGAAGGGTATTCTTTAAGAAGAGGAAGAAGAAGAAAAAAGTAAAGATAAAAATTATGAACAACAAAATGACATCAAATACATACCTGCCAACAAGTGAATCTAAAAATCAAGTGAATAAAAAAATCTGAAGAACAGAATGGACTGGTGAATATAATAGAATCAGGGACATAGAAAGGGAGTGGACTGACGATTCTCAGGGGAAGCAAGTGTGAGGGGTGTGGGAAGAGATTGGACAAAAATCATACTCCTATGGATGAAGACAGTGGCGGGGGGTAAGGGCATGGGGTGGGGTGGGGAATCAGGTGGAGGGGAGCTATGGGGGGGGAAACAAGTGGAACACCTGTAATAATCTGAACAATAAAGATTTATAAGAAAAAAAAAAGTAAGCTGAATCTCAAATGTAAAAAAAAAAAAGAAGAAGAGGAAGAAGAAAAAAGTAAAGATAAAAATTATGAACAACAAATACATATCTATCAACAAGGGAACCTAAAAATCAAGTGAATTAAAAACCTGAGGAACAGAATAAACTGGTGATTATAATAGAATCACGGGCATAGAAAGGGATTAGACTGATAATTCTCAGAGGGAAAGTGGTATGGGGGGGGCGTGCAGGAAGAGACTGTACAAAAATCGTACACTTATGGATGAGGACAGTGGGGGGGGGAGGTAAGGGCAGAAGGTGGGGTGGGAACCAGGTAGAGGGGAGCTATGCGATGGGGGGGAAGGAGAAACAATTGTAATAATCTGAATAAAGATTTATTTTAAAAAATAATAATAAATATATTTAATTTTCTCTTACGCTGCTTAGATTGTGTTGTGCAAATCTTGGATAATGTTAAAACTTAATCTCTCCATATGGTCTCAGAAATTGGATGATAGGTTACTTATCTTCATCACTGAATCTCCAGACCCCTATACACTGAAGGAGCATGCAATAAATATGTTCAAAGAATAAATAAATACATGAATCTGGAACTAACATCATTTTAAACCTGCCTTAAGCCTGCCTCCATATTGTGATTTAAAAACTAAACCAAAAAAAAAGAATTGGCCTGCACTAGTTTGTTGAAAGATTGTTGGCTTAATCTGAGTAGGGAAATTTACTGTTGGACCTACTGTCATAGCTAAAGAGGCTTGAATCTCGTAGGCATTCAGCTATCCCTCCAGTAGTGTATGTGGGGATATGAGGATCCAAAATATACACTTTGGGACTTCATCATTAAGTTCCCTTTATTACATTTTAAAATTACATTTTATTGTGGTTATTATGACCAACCATCTGGGTTTTATCGAAGCAACTCACAGGCTATGAGGGCTCTATTGCATCTGCAATAATCTTTATTTCAGAGGGGAAATGTTCTTCATAAAATATAGGAAGAAGTTGAAAACACTATCTAATGAGCAGTTGAATCCCAGAACTGTCTGATAAAAGTGCAGTCAAAAGACAGAGGCCATGAAAGGACCCAGGCTCCATAGGGACCTCATTGATTTCAGGTCAAGCATGACAGATACACAGGTGAACCTGGAGCATTGTGTTGCACCAGAAATCAAGAAATCTGTTAGAGATTACTCAAGAGTATATCAAAGGGACTCAGAAATCAAGTTCCAGAGGCTCCCACTGGCCAAACATGGGATAATTTGAGGATCCATAACAAGAAGCCCAGTATATTAAAACACTTAATATGTTTAAAGCTGTAATTCATCACACATGTTCATACATACACATGCATACACATGTGTGTATGTGTGTGCACACATAGCCATCATTTCCTTCATAGATCATCTTCAAAGAATGTTGAATAAACCACCTCAATATCTTGAAAACTGGAAATAATTGAAAATAAACAAGTATTTACCTGCCTTTACTGTATGGAGTAAAGTAACCCAGTAGTGGATAAAAAGAAGGTTCTCAATACAGAAACATCCCATCTAATAAATGAAGAAGGAAGAATAGAATTAGACTACCTGTACTCTAGTTTGCCATCACTTATGAAATAACAAATATAAGAAATAATTACTAACTGGCAGATAGTACCTCAAAAAGTGATGTAACTAGCACTTCGTGCCTGCTGGTATAGGTGTACAGCACCACCTAGGAAGTTGTCTTGCCAAAAAATTAACTCTGAATCTGATCAAGGCATTAGATGGCCTACCAGCCTATAAGAACTATGAGGCGAAGGCACATGATAAATGACATTGTGGGGGTGCAGTGAACAGCACCCAAACAATGGTATACTCTAAAACAGTGCTTCTCTAAGTGTGGTTCCAGAGCAAAAAGTCTGGGAACGGTTTGTTACCAGTCCATGAGGAGATACGGACCTTGTCTCAGGATGGAAGTAAGATGCAGCACTGAGCAGGTGTGTCAGTTCAGTGGAAGGGAGCTGTGTAATTGTCATTCTGGGGCAATCTCCTTATCTAATAGGGGCCAGTATGTTGACTAGCAGCTCACTATTGCACAAATGACCTGACTCTTAAAATTTACAGAAAACAGAGAAAATGAAAGGTGTAAGTTCAAAAAGGTTTAATGAAAATAGCAACTAACTACAATATATTTAGTATATTTTACGCTGATTTAAACAAATAAACTGTAATGAAATGTATAAGAAAATTGAGAAAATTTCAACACTGACTAATAATATTAATGAATTGTTAGATTTGTAGGAGGGATAAGAGCATTGTGGTTATATTTAATAGTTAGAGACACAGTTTGGGAAAGTATGGATATCTAGGATTTGCTTCAAAAATATGATATCTAGAATTTGCTTCAAAAATATGGAGAGATATGGAAAGTGAGTAAGAGGTGTAAAAGTAATAAGATTAGACATGTTAAAGTTACATGGGATGATAAATACGTGTATTTTCATTACATTATTTCTCTACTTTTGAATATGTTAAATTTTTTTCAAAATTAAAGGTTAAAAACTGGAAAAAAAGAAAAGAAATTAATTTCACTTCTATAAAAATAAATAAATAATAAAGATAGAATTCACAGAAAATGAGAACTAGGATTAGAAACAAAATAACAGAGTAATTCTTAAATAGGCAGAAATAGTTTGCAAACACATAACATACATGCTGAATACAAACTTCCAGTTCTCTTTGTCAAACAGTTCGTTTTTCTAACATTGAAGTTTAACTGTTGAATAAGGACATATGCAGAATGCCCCTAAAACCCACTATTATCTGTTGAACTGTGTCCCTCAAAGGCATAGGCTAAAGTCCTATTCTGGGACCTGTGCATGTGACCTTATTTGGGACACAAGTCTTTGAAGATCTGTGGGGTCCTTAGGGTGGGCCCTAATCCAATAGGGCTGGTGTGCTTATAAGCAGAGGACATTTGGGTACAAGGAAAACGGAGAAAGTGCCATATGCAGGTGGAGGCAGAGATTGGAGTGATGCATCTATGAGCCAAGGAACACCAAGACTCACCGGTCATCACCGTAAGCTAGGAAAGAGACGTGAAACAGACGCCCCCTCAGAGCTCTGGGAAGGAACCAGCCCTGCTGACACCCCGATTTCAGACTTCACACACCCGCTGAGTGTAAAATTGTAGCCTATTGGTCTGTCTGTTGGGTGGCATCAGGCAGGGAGAGACTGGTTCATTGTGTTTTTGCATAGTCCTTTTTATAAAAATAATGTTGTCATTTAAGAGTTGACTGAGTTGTTGACTTTTTTATTTTCAAAATTGCAATCTTGTGTTCCATCTTTAATCCCAAAATTTAAAAATAGACAGCAACAGTACTTATCATGAAGCAGGAAGAAAAACATCTACAACTTTGCTGCATCTGCAACATCTGCAATGGGCATTCTTTCCTGCAAAATAAATTGTGACTACCCAAGAAAAAAACAAAACAACTGGTCATTTGGAATAAAAATCTGATTACTTGGTAAACTTTTTAAAAATGTGGTCAGCTAATTATATGAGAGTCATCTGGGCTAATGGGTTCTAGTCCTATGTTCTAGGACAGTGGTCAGCAAACTGCGGCTCGTGAGCCACATGCGGCTCCCAAGCCGCGGTTTGCCACTCTGTTGACTAATGAGTTTGCCGACCACTGTTCTAGGAAGTACTTCTAGGTGGTGAGCCTTTGAAAAGCTTTAATGAAATTTGATTTGTTTGTGCATACGGATCCATAAAACAGGAGACTTTTCAAAGGCTATATTTTTTACTATAATTGTGAGGACAAAAGAAGAGAAAGTGAGAAAGGGGATACAAAAAAAAAAAAAGAAAAAAATTTAAAAGAATGGGTGGCAAACAGATGACTCTTTTCTGCTTGGCTCATAGGCAGTTAATACAGGTTTGCTCTTTGCTGAATAGATTGATGTCTGACATCTGCAGTACATTCTCTGGAGTAACTAGGGAGTTATTTCTGTGATCCAAACAGGGCCTAAGTAAAACAGATCTTGTTCCTTTACAAGGCGATAGCACAAGGAAAAGGAAACGGGGCCATCCATCCTGAGAAAATGAGGACTCAGGTTTTCCTAGAAGAGGATCCCAGGGAATTCAACTCAACCCAAAATAAGTTTATCTGCTGTTCACAGGCATAGTTTTGTTGGCGGTTCTTCACTCTTGGCACCACCATTCAAAGTTTCATCCGTGGTGAGGCCACTCATTGTTATCCTCTCAACACCTTCTCGGAGTGCAATGCATCGTACTTTCTGCTGCCTTCCAGCAGCTGCTTTTATGCTCCCCAGGAAGACCCCTAAGTTCTTTAGAGCTGCACCAGGGAAATAAACCTAGGAATGGAAAAACATTGTCACCACCCCGCCCCATGCTCCTGAGCACTCCAATGTCAGAGGCCTGACATTTAATCCAACAGTATTCTGAAATATCCTAAGAATATTGAGTGTGCACATGACCCATTCAAGGGGAAGGGAGAGAGAGTGGAGAGGGATGGTGAAGAGGGAGAGGTGTGTGTATTTAGACAAGAAAAAGCATTTTTATTAAGATGATGGTATTTCTTAAAGAGACATAAGCTATCTCATCTCAAACAATTTCCAAAATAAGATTAGGAAGGATAAAATTGACTCAAAAAATATGATTCCTGTGTATATAACTTCAGTTTCATGTTTTCTTCAAGTTAATGATGGAGAAGATATTATGTAATATGAGAAGAAAATAAAAAGGATTGAATGACTATTAAAGATAGAATAAGGAAAGAAACCAAAATGGTTTCTTTCCTTATAGGTAAAAACCTAAAACTGCTGCCTCACACAACAATTTCAAAACTACAAAAGACAAAACAGACATCATCCAGAACCACAGGAAGGCTGGCTGAGTGGAAATTCTACAACTAGAAGGAAAGAGAAAAGCACACTGAGACTCAGAGGAGCTGCAGGAGGCAGAGGTACTGAGATGTGCACACACAGAGGACTGGCAACTGAGTGTGCAGCTGGCTTTCTCAAGCAAGAGGGAGACAAAAACTCCCGACTGTGCTGAACTCCAGTTCCAGGTGAGACTCTGGGGACCCAGACTCATACGGGGTGAAACTGGACTGTCAGGAAAGAGAAAAGCACACTGAGACTCAGAGGAACTGCGAAAGGCAGAGGTACCGATGCACGTGCATGTGGAGAGGGCGGGCAACTGAGTACACTGCTGACTTTCTCAAGCAGGAGATAGACAAAAGCTCCTGACTGCACTGAACTCCAGTTCCGGGTGAGACTCTGGGGACCCAGACTCATGCGAGGAGAAGCTGGACTGTTTGGCAGCAGGAAGAACTCGAGGGCAGCTTTCTCTCAGAGGTGCTTGTAGCAATTACCATGAGACACTGAGACACAGGGGCCTATTGAGGCAGGGCTGATGGGAAACCAATGCTGTCTGCTCTGCCCTGAGACTCTGCCCCATCCAAGCTGAGCACAGAGGCTTTTTAAAGTCTTGTCTCATAAGGGGTCTCCAGCACAGAAGTTCTCCCATCATAGACACAGCTGATCCTCACAGCCAATTGGCCTGGAGGTCAATTCCCCCCAGTGATACCAACAACAATCAAGGCTTAACTACAACAAGACTGTGCACACAACCCACAAAGGGGTGCACCAAGAGTGTCCACCTTAGGTAACTGGGGAGGCTGAGCCACTGGGCCCTATAGGACACCTAGCACACAAAGCTACTGTACCAACTCAGGGAAGCAGCGAAAATGCGGAGACAAAGCAACAGATCACAAATGAAAAAAAAAAAAAAAAAAAGAAATGAAGGAAAGCAAATGACTGGATATAGAGTTCAAAACCATGTTATAAGGTTTTTCAAGAATTTCCTAGAAAAGGCCGATAGATTTAGCGAGACCCTCAAGGACATGAAACAGGACCAACTAGAAATTAAGTATACACTGATTGAAATAAAAAATATTATACAGAGATCTAAAAGCAGACTAGAGGATCACAAGAATCAAGTCAAAGAATTGAAATACAAAGAAGCAAAAATCACCCATCCAGAAAAACAAAAAGAAAAAAATCCAAAAATTTGAAGATAGTGTAAGGAGCCTCTGGGACAACTTCAAGTGTACCAACATCAGAATTATGGGGGTGCCAGAAGAAGAGAGAGAGCAAGATACTGAAAACTATTTGAAGAAATAATGACTGAAAACTTCCCCCACCTGGTGAAAGAAATAGACTTACAAGTCCAGGAAGCACAGAGAACCCCAAACAAAAGGAATCCAAAGAGAACCACACCAAGACACATCATAATTAAAATGCCAAGAGCAAAAGATAAAGAGAGAATATTAAAAGCAGCAAGAGAAAAACAGTTAATTACCTACAAGAGAGCACCCATACGATTGTCAGCTGATTTCTCAACAGAAAGTATGCAGGCCAGACGGGAGTGGCAAGAAATATTCAAAGTGATGAATAGCAAGAACCTACAACCAAGATTACTCTACCCAGCAAAGCTATCATTCAGAATTGAAGGTCAGATAAAGAGCTTCACAGATAAGAAAAAGCTAAAGGAGTTCATCACCACCAAACTAGTATTATATGAAAGTGCTGAAAGCTATTCTTTAAGAAGAGGGAGAAGAAGAAAAAGGTAAAGATAAAAATTATGAACAATAAATACATATCTATCAACAAGTGAATCTAAAAATCAAGTGAATCAAACAATCTGATGAACAGAATAAACTGATGAATAATAATTCTTGGGGGGAAAGGGGTGTGGGGGGTGTGGGAAGAGACTGGACAAAAATCATACACCAATAGATGAAGACAGGGGTAAGGGCAGGAGTTGGGGTGGGAACTGGGTGGAGAGGAGCTATGGGGGGGGGGGGGGGGGAGAGGAACAATTGTAATAATCTGAACAATAAAGGTTTATTAAATTTTTAAAAAGTTTAAAAAAAATTAAAGATAGAATAGAATGGAGAGAGAGAAATAAAAAGGGATACAGAAAAAGAGAGAAATGGAGAACAATACCAGCTGAGGAAGTTTTGAGGTGTGTGTCAGTTGATTTGGACTACATAGAGTTGTCTGATCTTTGGCAACGCTAATTAACTGATTAGTCATTGCCCACAACTTTTATTTCTTAAACTTAAACCTAAGGTTCTCATTTTTAAGTACACATTGTAACCACATGGAAGTTTAAAAAATACCAATGTCTGGATCTCACCCCAGAGATTCTTTTTTATTTGATCTGAGTACAGCCTGCAATTGTGGTTTTTAAAAGCTCCCCAGTGAATCTAACCTACAGCCAAGGTTGATGTTACTTCTATGAAATTCCCATGACTGACAAAAGCAGAGGACCCTCTTCCAAGCACCCCCAGAACTGTGGGGTCCACCCATGTGTTAGGCCCGTGGTTCTCAAGGTGAGGTGTACATCAATGGCCCTATGGAACTTTTTATGAATATCGATTTCTGATCCGCATATCAGTGATTCAGATTCAGGAGGTTTTTGAGCTTCTGCCTAATCATTTTTCCTTGAAAAAAAAGAAACAAATAGCTCTGATGTAAAAGAAGTATATAAAATCACTGACTTAGATGTTTAAATTTCCCCGAGAGAAATGAGAGTCAGGAAAGTATCCCCAAAAGAGACAATCATTATCAGACGTTTCAGTTTGCTTGAGGCTCCTCTAAGTACCACAGCTTAAACAACAGAAACTTATTGTTTCTCAGTGCTGGAAGTTAGAGGGCCCAGATCAAGATGTCAGCCTGATTGCTTCCTTTTGGGGGCTGGTGAGTGACAATGTGTCCCTTACCTCTTCCATAGCTAATGGTTTGCTGGCAATCTGATATTCCTTGGATGGTAGATCTCTTCCTTTATCTCATGGCATTCTTCCTGTGTACCTGTCTGTGTCCAAATGTTCTCCTTTTATAAGGATACCAGTTATATTGGACTAGGGCCCATCTCAATAAACTCATTTTAATTAAGTACCTCCATAAAGACCCTCTCTCCACATAAAATCACATTTCTGAGATGCTGGTGATTATGACTTCAACATGAATTTGAGGAGATCACAATTCTATTTGTAAGATCAGATGTCTTTTTTTTTTCTCCAAAAACACATTGCCACTGATAATATCTGCACTATCAATTTTAACAATATTTGATTTTAATAAAATAGTAGCGATGTTAAGTTCAGCAAATTTTCCTGAACTTAACATAGTTCTTACTTGTAATCATAAAGACTTTAGTAGTTGGATTCTGTAGTTCATTCATTGACCATGCTGATCAGATAAAATGGTATTGAAGACATTATGCATATGCTTCTCTATATGCAAAACAGTGATGAGGATTTTATAACGTGCTACATTTTAAGAATATCATGGCTTCAGGACATTTTTAAACTAAGTGGATGGTGATAGAACAGTATTATCTTATGCTAAAAATATCAAGCTTTTCCCTTACAAAATGGTTTCTATTGCCCATGAGTTCTTTTCTAGCCTTGAGATAAATTTTGTAGAGAAATCCATAATTCTGGGGGTAATAGAAATCTCTATGAGTCTTTAATTATCAAGCTCATTTGGTTTCATATTTTTATATCCTCCATTTGATAACTGAATAATCAGGTCTGTGGTCATATATGGTTATGTGAGACAGTGAGATATGACCTCAATAGTCAGCAAACTCCTAGCTGATTAAATTTTTCTTCTTAAATATATATAAAACATTCTCTTTTGTACCCTATATTTCAGCATACCAATATTTCATGATTTGGTTGGGGAGCGGAAAATATCAGCTCATCATCACAGAGGAGGATCTAGTTCTAGCATATTCAAATGTAGACAATTCAATTAAATTTGATAATTCAACAAATGAAGAAACACTGAAAGTGCTCCTATTTCATTTCAGGTCAGAGAGAGATGCAGAGCTAAAGGAGAAATAATTGATGAAATTAAGATAAGAGCTAGTTTCATGGCAGCTTCACTAAGAACAGGCATCATTTGCTCATGTGGAAAAGGATGTTAGAGCTGGAGGCTTTTAAAAAGAAGAAATAAACAGAACTGAGCCAAAACCCTAACAGTGGGATCTGGATTTACTGTGATTTTTCACTATTTTTTTGGGGGGTGCGGGGGGGGGGGGTGTGCGGGGAATTTGCTTTAAGATGGCATTCTCTCTCAGGCATTCTGCCTCCCAGCAGTGATTCCATATTTAATGACAGGGAACAAGGTGAGTGTGTGTATGTGTGTGTGTGTGTGTGTGTGTGTTGGATGGTGTGAATGTTGCCTTTCCTCTGATATACAAAAGCAGCATAGTTTACATGCATATTTTTTCCACCCCGAGAGAAATGAACCCAGAATTGAAGGGACGTTTTGGCTGAGAGTCTCAGTGGGGATGTGGAAAGCAAACAGAAGAAGGTTAGTGGAAGGTTACGCTGCGTTGTATTGATGTAGTAATGTTGTCTTTAGAACAAATTAGCTCACGGGGACTTGGTGACACCATGGCATATTGAACCCTTCTTTACAAAAGGGACATGAGCAGGTTGTTGCTAGCTTAAAAAATGCCAGCAAAAAAATTGCACAAAGACAAAGCTTGAAAAATGTTTACTTTGCAAAAATCATTTAAAAATGGAATCTCTATTCTGTTGGCAGCTCAGTGTTTTAAAGAGGCTATTTATCCTAGACCCCTCAGCATCTGGTTTGTTGCAGTTTATATGGTGTATTGGAACTGCATGAACTCAAGCACCTTGGGGAATGTTTGTTTTTATTTGTTTAAGGTGGTTGGACTGAAATTCAGTATAAATCATATAAGAGAGATTTAGAAGCACATGAAGATGAATGTTTTCCTTGCGACACTGAACAGAGCATCTGGAAGGTGATCCTATAGAAATAAATACTGCAAAGGCCATCGTTCTAACAGATATCAATAAAGAACAGGCTTGTGCTTTTCCTTAAGTTGAGAAAGGCATACAGTTTTTATGTTTAAAAAAAGAACATCTTTTTTTGATACAGATTTCTTGAAGCTCCATTAGTGTAGAAATAATTCTACACTTATATCTTTTACCCATTAATTCACTCATGTGCTCAACAAACATTGCTGAGATTCTGTCTATTATAGCTGCTCCTTTGCTAGGCTGTATAGATATAAAAAATAAGCGAGAAGCACTTCTTGCCCTAAAATATTTCTTAAGTTACTCATCAATAAGTCTTTTTAAGCATATGACTTTTCCTGCATGTCAGCTGATGTCACCCAACACATCCAGTCATGCTTGGCACAGTGTCTTGAACGAAGTAAATAATGCTATTTATTATTATTTATTTAATAAGAAATTCCCCCCATAGCCTTCAACCTCATGGTATGCTCACTCAGAGACAGAAAGGAAAGAAAGGGGAATGTTTGGATATAGTATTTATACTGCATGAGCTTTTGTGCATTAAGTATTATCTTTATATACTATTAACCTCAATCCTTTGGGGTATTTGTATTAGCCAAATAGTCTGGGTGCAATATCTATTCCACCCAGTATCCTAGTGGTTCAATGTAATGCATGTTTCCTATACTCTATTCCACTCAGCCATTCAGAGAACCAGGCTGCTTCTGTAGAGTGGCTCTACCCTTTTCTAGGACTACAAATTCCCCACATCAATTATCTGTTTCCAGGGACCAGATAGGGAAGAGAGGGACAGAATTCTGCATCCCTACCATTTCACATTAAGCATTTGTTTATTGAATTATTCATTCAACAGATCCCCTATTGGTTCACTTAATACATTAGCTGAATTAATTGAATATTAAATTTACTAATCTAAACTGCCACTGCTTACTATAGATATTGCCCAGAAAAAAAAATACAAATCTAAAACAGATTCTCTATTGCCAACTTCCTTCATACCAGTTTTACTCTATGGTTCTATAAATTTAGTATCATAATGTAATTTAATTACTCTAAGATTTATTTACTACTAGAGACCCAATGCACAAAATTCATGCAAGAGTAGGCCTTCCTTCCCCCGGCTGCCAGCACTGGCTTCCCTCACAGCCCTGGCTTCATTCAGAAGGTCATCTGGAAGGATGTCCAGTCTAATTAGCATATTATGCTTTTATTATTATAGATTTAAGATGAGGATTATTTTATTTCCCATGACAGTGAAAAAATAACAAAATATTGGGTTATTCTCTACGTTGTGCTTTTCTAATGAAGCAAAGAAGAGGAAACTGGTCTTCATTTAGGCTTAAATTTTAAAAACAAATTACTTCTGATGGAATTTGTCTTTCATCACTTAGGAAAGATTGAAATGGCAAGACTTGTGATTTCTAATGTTAACTATGAAATCTGAAAAACTTCTCTCTTAGAAAGAATGGAGCTGATAGAGTAAGATGTTAGATATAAAGTGCAGGAGAGAAATTGTACCGAAGATAAAAATTTAGCATTATAAATTTATTTTTTTTAATTTTATTTTTATTGTTTTAAGTATTACAAATAGTAGTACATATGTCTCCTTTTTTTTCCCCCTTGATCTCCCCCCGACCTCCCTTACCCCCCAGGACATGCCTTCACCTGCCCACCCTGCCCCCTCCTCCTCCCCCCCAGCATTATAAATTTATGAATTATTTGTAAAACCAAGTAATCAGACTCTCTCAGCCTGCAACGAGATTTAGAATCAGAATAACCAGAACCCCAGAGAACATAAAAGTTTACTATTCAGATAAATGTCTTATGAATTAACCCTACCTTCAATTAATATGAATGTTTTATGAATAGTTAGAGTTTCTTGGTCTCTTACCAGTGGGGCCAAATGCCCTAAAATTTCTGTTTTTAAAAATTGACTTTTTTTAATTTAGAAAGAGAAACCAAGATGGCAGCATAGGTAAGCACCTAAACTGCTGCCTCGCACATCAATTTCAAAACTACAACTAAAAGACGGAACAGACACTATCCAGAACTACAGGAAAGCTGGCTGAGTGGAAATTATACAACTAGAAGGAAAGAGAAAAGCTCACGGAGAATCAGAGGTACAGCAAAGGGTCTTTGTGTGCTCAGAGAGGAAGAGCAGCTGAGAGCCTGGCTGACTTTCTCTGGTGGGAGGGGGAAGGAAGCCCCCGACTACACTGAACCCCAGTTCTGACTGCACTGAACCCCAGTTCTGGGCGAAACCCCATGGACCCAGGCTCATACAGGGGGAGTCTGGACTGTCAGGTAGAGAGAAAGGCTCAGAGACTCGGACACCCAGGGGAGACCTGGGGGAGCCCTGGCAGGCAGGGGTCTGGAGGCGCATGCGCCAGTGTGCACAAAAACTACGGAGGTTGCCACAAGCTTTCCCTAGCAGAAGGGAGTCGGACGCTCCTGACTGCACTAAACCCCAGTTCTGACTGCACTGAACCCCAGTTCCAGGCAAGCCCCTGGGGACCCACGCTCTTGCGGGGGGAATCTGGACTCTCGGGTGGAGGCTCGGGACCCGGGAGAGGCAGAGGTCTGGAGGCATGTGTGCACCCAAGGGCAGGGCTGATGGGAAGCCAAGACTGTCTGCTCCGCCCTGAGACTCCACCCCATCCAAGCTGAGCACAGAGGCTTTTGCAATTTGGCAAGTCTAATCCTATAAGGCTGTCTCCAGCACCAAACTTCTCCCAGCATAGACACAGCTGATCCTCACAGCCAACTGGCCTGGAGGTCAATTCCTCCCAGTGATACCAACAACAATCAAGGCTTAACTACAACAAGACTGTGCACACAACCCACAAAGGGGTGCACCAAGAGTGTCCACCTCAGGTTAACTGGGGAGGCCAACCCACTGGGCCATATAGGAAACCTAGCACACAAAGCTACCCTACCAACTCAGGGAAGCAGTGAAAATGTGGCAACAAAGAAACAGATCACAAATGAAAGAAAAGGAGGAAAACAAACGACTGGATATAGAATTCAAAACCACAGTTATAAGGCTTTTCAAAAATATCCTAGAAAAGGCCAATAAATATAACGAGACCCTCGAAGATATGAAAAAGAACCAACTAGAAATTAAACATACACTGACTGAAATAAAAAATATTATACAGAGACCCAACAACAGACTAGAGGAATGCAAGAATCAAGTCAAAGAATTGAAATAGAAAGAAGCAAAAACACTCAACTGAAAAAGCAAAAAGAAAAAAGAATCCAAAAAGTTGAAAATAGTGTAAGAAGCCTCTGGGACAACTTCAAACGTACCAACATCAGAATTATGGGAGTGCCAGAAGAAGAGAGAGAGCAAGATACTGAAAACCATTTGAAGAAATAATGACTGAAAACTACCCCCACCTGGTAAAAGAAATAGACTTACAAGTCCAGGAAGCACACAGAACCCCAACAAAAGGAATCCAAAGAGAACCACACCAAGACACATCATAATTAAAAAGCCAAGAGCAAAAGACAAAGAGAGAATATTAAAAGCAGCAAGAGAAAAACAGTTAATTGCCTACGAGGGAGCACCCATACGATTGTCAGCTGATTTCTCAACAGAAACTATGCAGCCCAGACAGGAGTGGCAAGAAATATTCAAAGTGATGAATAGCTAGAACCTACAATCAAGATTACTCTACCCAGCAAAGCTATCATTCAGAATTGAAGGGCAGATAAAGAGCTTCACAGATAAGAAAAAGCTAAAGTAGTACATCACCACCAAACCAATATTATATGAAATGCTAAAAGGTATTCTTTAAGAAGAGGAAGAAGAAAAAAGTAAAGATAAAAATTATGAACAACAAATACATATCTATCAACAAGGGAACCTAAAAATCAAGTGAATTGAAAACCTGAGGAACAGAATAATCTGGTGAATATAATAGAATCAGGGACATAGAAAGGGAGTGGACTGATAATTCTTAGGGGGAAAGAGGTATTTGGGGCGGGGGGGGGGGGGGGTGCAGGAAGAGACTGGACAAAAATCGTACACCTTTGAATGAGCACAGTGGTGGAGAAGTAAGGGCAGAAGGTTGGGTGGGAACTGGTTGGAGGGGAGCTATGGGGGTGGGGGGTGGGGGAGGAGAAACAATTGTTATAATCTGAATAAAGGTTTATTTTTAAAAATTGACTTAGACTCTAATTTTGCTGTATTTTTTAATTATCAAAGCAAAGTTATGAGATCTCAAAATTTTCATTCTTGCTCACTCACTTATAAAAATTATTAGAAAATTACAGATAGTTTGATTTTTACATTACTAAGAGCCTGTTTTAAAACTATTGATATTTTGTTGTTTTTTAATTGTTCTAAATTGAAAATCTGTAAAACTTGGGCCACTGCCTACCCGCCTAAGACAGAGCTGGATATAGGAATGAATGACGGTTTCGTGGATACCTAGGGCCAGTTCAGCTTTTGAGAATGCATTCCCACTCAGAATGTGTTCCACTGAATTTAATGAACAAAGTAGAGAATCATACAAAGTTATAGAAGAGAGAGTTTCATTACTGAAGTTAAGAAGAAAATTCTGAAATCACTGAGTTGAAGGAGAGAACAATAAACAAAGTGGCAATATTTATACATTCAGTCATTTAGGTTTTACTTATAATTAGTCATATACATTTCAAATTATGTACCTAAGTATATATCCATATTGAATATCTTTACCTATTGTTTTGCAAAAGCCAAGGCACATTCACAAAGTACTTAGCAGAGTATTTGTCACTGAGGAAGGACAGATAAATATTAGTTGTTTGTTAAGTTCTTTGCATGTATTGTCTTATTTAACACCCACCAGCCAGAGAAGATATTACCATTACTGCTATTTTAGAGGAAGGAAAGGTGAAATAAGCTAAACAATTTTTTTTGTTCATCCACTCCTACTAGTACTGGGAGTTCAGGTGTCTCTTCTCTAGCTTATCTTTACCTGGCTTTCTTTTCATGGTCCATTTTTGAGCAAAATTTATTTCTGGGCAAAGGATATAACTTAAAAAGCAGGCATGACTATTTATAGGCCATGGTTTATATCTGTTTCAGACATGATTATGTCTTTATAGGAAATTGGAAAACGTGCCAGTAATGTGAGATAATTAAAGTATAGGGGTTTTATCAGCATCCAACAAGGAGAAGGCTCAAAATGCAAATAGGGCTTGTTTGGATTCTAATACATTCTTCTTGAGAAATAATATGTAACAGGTTGTAATGATCATTCAAATTAAAGTTAGACCTTCCTATATTCTTATTTCAACTAATGTCATGTGAAATCACTTCCTGTTATAGCTGCCATCTCCATAAATGCCAATATTTTTGTTCCCAACATTAAAAATATCACAACCCTCTTAGTCTCAACGTATTCCAATTTAGCGCCAGGTTGCCAGACGAAACCCTGAAATAGCACCTGGCCACCTACCTTAATTCATAGACCAATAAAATTGAGAGCCTTAAAAATGCCATCACCTTGTTTGACTGCACTAAACTGTGAAACCTGGAAGAATGTGGAAACCAGAACAGGCTGCTAAAATGAAGTCATCTTGCTAAAGGGACAATTTGTAATGGGGCATTGTGCTGACAGGTCTGCGAGCCTATAGTCTCAAGTCGGTGTGTATGTTGGAGCTCAAAATAGACCCCGTGTGTGACAAAAACAGCATTATCCTCAACAGTTGAGGGAATTTGATGGATGTTGCTTCTCTAAACTTCGGAAAAGTAAAATTGAGGCCCTGTGGAAAGTCTATTCATGCAGCATGTTCTGTTTTTTTAAAGAAATGCCCGTGTATATAGAAAGAATAGTCCATACGTGTTTGCTGAATATGAAGGGTAATCTCTATTTTTATATTCCAAATTTTAAAATATATATAGTCTAACATAGGGTTGTTTCTTTTTGCCTCCTGATCATTGAAAAGGTTTATCTCAGTTTAAACTCTGAACCATATTTTATAATGCATTGGTTAAATTAAATAGTGTTGCCCCAAAAATCTGAGTAGAATTGTTTATCTAGAACCTGATACGTTGTTGACAGAAATAGTATTGAGTGGTTTCAGGCGTCATAAAGGTTTTTCCTTTCGGTAATGCATATTTTATGCTCTTAGGTGTAATCTATATGATCATTTCACTTCAATTTCACTACATTTTCACTTCAATTTTTTTTACTTGTCATGCAGAATGATGCGTGTGCAAAAAAAAAAAAAAAATCTCTCGTTTTTAAAGATTTGTGCATTCTAGATGTCCAGATGCCTCAAAACCAGACATGCTGCCCTAACCGATTTGGCTCAGTGGATAGAGCGTCAGGCTGCGGTCTAAAAGGTCTCAGGTTCGATTCCGGTCAAGGGCATGTACCTTGGCTGCAGGCACATCCCCAATAGGAGGTGTGCAGGAGGCAGCTGATTGATGTTTCTCTCTCATTGATGTTTCTAACTCTCTATCCCTCTCTCTTCCTCTCTGTAAAAAAATCAATAAAATATATTTGGGGAAAAAATAGGAAAACTTTTTTTTAAAAAAAAAACAGACATGCTTCATGTTAATTGATAGATCAGACACCTTTTAGCGTTTAGTAACAAGATTCATTTTCCTCAGTGTGAGAATTTGTCCTGCTGGTCTTCAGCAGCCATCCCAGGTGGGTGAGGACCAGGAAATGAGATTGTAGTCCCGGCTCTATGAAATTGGAAATTGGTTCATCCCTCTGAATTGGCTTCCCTGTGGGGAAGATGTAGGGCTCAAAGTCAGTAGTAATAATTCATATTTACTGAAAGCTTATTATATGTCAGGTGCGACAGCTCTCCAAGGTCACTGCTAATGTTAGCCCCATTGTATGGATGAGGAAAATTGAGATGCAGAAAGATTAAATAACTTCTCTAAAATTCTCAAAGATAGTAAGGAAGGAAGCCTGAATTTGAGCCAAGGCAATCTCCACAGAACATGCAAAACTACAACTTATTCTGCCTTCCCAAAGTACTTTCTAGCTACAAACAAAATAAATGATTCTACATCTTGCCTTCCTATATTTGTTGTTGATATGTTTTCGCTTGAGTTAGGAGTGTGTCTTCCCATATTTTCCTATAGTTAGTGGCTTATTTAAAGATGTGCTTGTAAAGTACATGTCACTATCCCAATAGTATGGATAAAGAAAACAAGTTTCAAAGGAGCGCATTTGCTTTCTTTTGGACATCTAACTTCCACATGGCGGAACCCAGGTAGCTTCAAATTCAGACTTGTTTTATTCCGGAGCCAATTATCCTTCAGTAACATAACTGAATGTTTACAGTCATTATGGTTAATGATGTCTTTAATTAAAAGGCAAGTAAAATGCAAGTTCCTGAATTCATATCTGATGACTTATAAGGGACACTTCTTACCTGCCTTCTCTTTCAATGCTCACCTAGCATGAGCACTCTGCACAGTGTTTCATTTACAAGATAATGAGCAATGTAGTCTTTCTTTTTCATCCTGGATAGTCAGCTGCCCCACAGAAGAAGCAAATCGGTGGTTCATTAAAAATAAATGAACCGTAGAGGTGGAATCTTCTTTGTTGACAAAGCAGGTCTCAGAGAGAGGAGCTCAAGTCCTCTGGTTAAATGGAGTAGTGACCTTACCAGAAATTCCAAAGCAGAAAAGTCTGTCAAAAAAGAACATCCTGGAAACCAAAGCACATGGATCTAATTCTAAAGAAAGGAAAGATTATTTAATAAAGATAATAGCATAATATAATACCTTAATAAAAAAATGAAAAAAAATTCAATGGAAAAAATATCCTAGGGTGAGGATTTAAAAATAAATAAAGAAAGTAGGCTATAAAAAAAAACAAACAAATAAAAAGAAAATAGCATAGTTTGTTAACTATTTGCATAAAATGAACTATTAAGTTATAACTTTATCTCTATTATATACACAAACAAATTCCACATGTATTAAAGAATTAAATGTAAAAGTTAAACCAAAGCCAGGAAATCAAAAAAAAAAAAAAAGAAAGAAAAGAAAAAGAAAAAGCTAGAAAAAAAGATTTATTGAAAAAATTTATTGAACTGCAGAATGGTCATAAAATACATTACTTCAAAACAATAAAATAATTCATAATGGGTAACTATTATAGACATTTTCCCATTGAGAGTTTTAAATTTTATGTGGCTGGAAAAAAACACCATTAATAAAATTAATAGTCGATTTTAAAAATTTCAGAAAATATTTGTTCAGATAGGAGACAAGAGCCAATTATCTTAATTTGTAAAATTTTCCTCAAAACAATTTAATTAAGAGTCAACTCAGAAGAAAAAATATTTTAAGTAGTAATATATTAAAAATAACATCATACCAGGCCTGGGATGAGGCTGACTTCTACTTATGGAAAGATGAAATAGACACATTTTTTTTCCTATTCTACCATGTAAGTCAACTAAAAACCCTGGACAATCTAATGTTTAAAAACAAGGAAGAAAACTGAAATGTGGAGCAAAGACAGACCAGCTAGAAACTGTGGTCTCAAAGAATGGCATGGGTTGAGTTCCCGGGATTTCTTTTCTCTTGTATATCCCAGACTTGTAGCTAAAGAACCAGCAGCCCAGAACAACAATGGCTGCAGAAAAAGTTCCAACAAAAGATTGCTCTCTCTAGCAAAGGGCCAGGAAAGTGGCAGCTTATCAAGACAAAACTATTAGACAATAACTACTCTACTCAAACAATTCCCAGAGAAAAATAACCATGACCCCATTCGCACACATGGCAGCAAAGACAAGTGGGGAACCTACTCTCCTCCCTCACAAGGCCAGAAAGAGGTGACTTGACACCCCTGCATGGGTGGTGTCCCAGGGTGTCAAGCAGGGAGTTAGAACTGCCATCCTCTCTAGCCAGTAACAAGATCCCTTTGCAGTATAAATGGAGATCCTTTGAGAAGCCTGGACTTCCCTGCCCTCCCTTTTCCCAATGGGATAGCATCAGAGGAGGCTTAGTGAAGAGTGACCACCACTCAGTACACTGAGGTCACCCCCGCCATGGTGTCAGTGGCTTTGGATGTGAATTCTCTGTCTCCTTTGCAAGTAAATAAAACCGCCTAACGACAACCATGTCTCATTCTTGACTGGAACAAGCAGAGAACCCCTGAGTTTGGTAACACCTGCACACATGCTTCAAGAAACGTTTAAACATGGCAACAAGTCTATTGCCTCCATGGAGTACACGCTTCCATATGAGCACATCTTTCTTTAATCCATTTTGAGACTAAACTTGCTAGTAAGTGGAAAAAATAAGGCTTGAGGTAGACTGGAACAGGTTGTAGCCAGAAGTCAACTAGAGAACAAAGTTCCTCACAAGATGTGGGGAAAATAGGAAAATAATTGTGAGGAGATGAATGTTAACTGACCTTAGTGTGCTGATCATTTTGCAGTACATACACATATCGAATCATTACATTATACAGTTTAAATGATGTTATATGGCAATTATATCTCAATAAAACTGAAAAAATAAAATGCCAGAACAATTAATTAACTTAGGGTAAACAAAAAGAATATGATCAAACTGAAAAGAAAAAAAAAGATTAGTATAAATCATCCAGACTAAATTTTACAGAGGTAATAAAGAAAGCACAAAAGAGACAAACAGGATATATTATAAAGGGTTTAACAATACATACAGTTGTATCCTAGCAGAAGAGCAAGAATGGAGTACAAGAAATATTTAGTGATAAGAATGAGAATTTCCACTACCAATGGGGAAATCAAGTCAGAATTTGAAAGCCTATACCAATAAGGGTTTTTTAAAGGAAAAAGAGCACAACAAACCATAATGGGGTAAACAAAAGTAAAAACAGAGAAAAATTCCGAAGGCAGCCTGAGAAAAATAGCACAGTACCTTCAAATGAGAGACAATAATACAAACAGCTGAAAATAGAAAAAAAAATAGAAAAAGGAAATCAGAGGATAAAACAGCAGTATCCTCAAAGTCTGAAACAAAATAATTTTCAACCCAATGAAACTGTACGTCAAAAATGAAGGTGCAAGAAAAATATTTTAGACAAACCAAAACAGAAAATTCATTATTGCAAACCCACATAAAGAAAATACTGAAGGGTGTTCATTTTTCAAATGAAAAATGATTCCATCTGGATGTATCGGTAATGCGGGCATCATTGAGTCATATTATAAACCACTATACTGTGATTTTATGAATTTCTTCTTCCACCTAACAGGTTTTGCTTTATAAATTTTAATGCCATGTCATTCAGACCATAAAGACACATGGCTGTTATGTCTTCTTGATCAATTCTGCCTTTTAACATTGTGAGTTATCATGCTTAGTCCAATTGAATGCTTTTTCACTCAGAATCATATTTAATCAGTTGTTACTATTGCCACTCCTGTTATGAATATAGTTTGTTTTTGTCCATTTTGTCCATTCTTTTCCAGGTAATTTGCCTGTGGTGTGTCTCTAGTAATAAAAATAAGTGTACTTGGTTTCTTAAATTGGATTTTTATTTATTTTTTATTAAATTTATTGGAGTGACATTGGTCAACATGGACATGCAGGTTTCAGGTGTGGGTTTCTATATTACAAAATCTGTATATTGCACCATGTGCCCACCACCCAAAATCAAATATTTTCCTGTCACCATATATTAGGTCCCCCTTCTCCCCTCTTCTCTTCCCTCTGGCAACCACCACACTGCTATTTGTGTTCACGAGTTTTAGTTTTATATCCCACATATAAGTGAAATCACATGGTTCTTAGCTTTCTCTGGCTGATTTATTTCATTTAGCGTAATCTTCTCAAGGTCCATCCATGTTGTTGCAAATGGTGCTATTTCATCCTTTCTTAAGGCTGAGTTGTATTCCATTGTGTATATGATTTTGAGGTTTTCTGGTATATACCCAGAGAGGGATTGCTGGGTCATATGGTAGCTCTATTCTGAATTTTTTGAATAATCATCAGACTGCATTCCATAGTGGTTGTACAGTCTGCATTCTCACCAGCAGTGAATGAGGGTTCCCTTTTTTCTACAGCCTCTCCAACACACGTTATTGCTTGTCTTGTTAATAATGGCCACTCTAACAGGTGTAAGGTGATATCTCATTGCAGTTTTAATTTGCATTTCCCTAATTGCCAGTGAGGTTGAACATCTTTTCATATATCTATTGGCTGTTCATATATCCTCTTGGGAGAGGTGTATTTTCAAGTCCTCTGCTCACTTTTTGATTGGGCTATTTGTTTGTTTGATGTTGAGTTTTATGAGTTCTTTATGTATTTTGGAAATTAAACCTTTGTCAGAGCTACTGTTTGCAAATACCATCTCCCATCTAATTGGCTGCCTCTTTGTTTTGTTGTCAGTTTCTTTTGCTGTGCAGAAGCTTTTTAGTTTGGCATAACCCCATTCACTTATTTTTGCCTTTACTTCCCTTGCCTTTGAGGTCAAATTCATAAAATGTTCTCTATAACCAAGCTCCGTAAGTTTGGTACCTATATTTTCTCCTATATAACTTACTGTTTCAGATCTTATATTTAGGTGTTTGATCCATTTTGAATAAATTTTTGTACATGGGGACAAGTTGCAATCCAGTTTCATTCATTTGCATGTGACTTTCCAGTTTTCCCTGCACCATTTATTGAGACTGTCTTTACTCTATGGTGTGTTTCTGGCTCCTTTGTTGAAAATTATCTGTCCGTATACATATGGTTTAGCTGGGCTCTCTATTCTGTTCCATTGATCAGTATGTCTATTTCTCTGCCAATACCATTCTGTATTGATTATTATAGCTCTGTAGTATAATTTGAAGTCAGGTAGCATGATATCTCCAGCTTCGTTCTTTTTTCTCAGGATTGCCTTGGCTATCAGAGTCTTTTGCAACCAAAGGAATAAAATGCCTAGGAATAAACTTAATAAAGTATGTGAACATCTTTCCTTTTATCATCTTGTCTTTGATAATCTTTTCCCGAATCTCTTATTATGTTATTCTAAAATACTGAAAATTACAAAACATTATTAACAGAGATTGAAAAAGACACAACAAAATGGAAAAATATTCCATGTTCATGTATTGGAAGAATGATATAGTTAAAATGGCCATATTACCCAAAGCAATATATAGATTTAATGCAATCCTCATCAAAATTTCAATGTATTTTTTTAAAGAAATATATTGAGAAATAAACCGATTTGTATGGAACTTTAAATTGGATTTTTAAAATTTTGCCTTTTAATGTGAGGGTTTAACTCATTGAATGTTTTACATTTACTGGAATGTTTGACTACCACCTGCCATTTCTCTGCAGGTTTTCTATTTACTATATATAGATTTCATTTTTCTAGTGACAGTTTGGCCAATTTGTTTTATTTCTTTTGTCATCTCATGGATTAGAAACTATATAGCTACTCTTTTTTTTCTAGATGCCGTCCATCAATTTTTACAAATGCACTTTAATTTGTCTTTCAACATCAAGGATTAAATTATATCTATACTGTTTTCTATTGAATAAGACATTCATCATCTTATATCTACTCTCCTTACCACCTTTTATTGAAGTTTAGTTTTAGATTGGGTCTCTGTGCTTGCATTATTTGGGAAATCTTTTCTTACACTGCATTAAATTTCAGTTACATTGTCAAAAATTGTTTATCCTTACAAATTTTGTTCTTTGCTCATTATCCTATATAATAAAAGCCTAATATGCAAATCAACCAAACGACAGAATGCCTGGTTGGTGGGGGACAGGGCCAGTGAACAGGTGGCACCAGGCCAGCCAAGGCTGATGCCAGTGGGCAGAGGGAGGGGCTGATGCCAGCGGGCAGAGGGAGGGGACGGCAATTAGGGGGCAGGGCCGGCTGCTTGCTGACCAGTGCCATTCCCTCCTCCCGCCCCCCCCCCCCCCACATCAGCCCGCTGATCGCCTCCCACAGAGGAAAGCCAGATTGCAGATTGGGCCTGCTCCCCACAAGAGTGGGCTTAAGCCATCAGTCAGACATCCCCCAAAAGATCCTGGACTGCAAGAGAGCACAGGCTGGGCTGACGGGCCCCCCCACTCCCCCACCCCCCCCCCCACCCCAAGTGCATGAATTTTCATGCACCAGGCCTCTAGTATTATTATATTGCATCTCCCTTCTTTTTTTTTAACATCATTTTTTAAATTAAATCTTTATTATTGAAAGTATTAAATATTTCCCCATTTCCCCTCCATTGACCTTCTTTTTGTATTTTTCATTTCACCAGATTCTGTTATTGAATAATTTTGTTCAGAGACATAAGTATATATTTTCTAAATATTGGAATTCTGAAAATAGCTCTTTTGTGAATATGTATTGCTTTCCCTTCACACTTTAAAGACATATTTTGTTTATCTTTCTACACTGTGCATTTCATATAAAAAATCTGATTAGACTTTCAGTCTCATTCCATGATAACGAGCTTTTATTCCTTTTATTCTCATAGTTTAGAGATTTGGGGGGATCTACTTAGCATTCTATGTTAAGATATGAGTCTTTCTTAATCTCGATGTAATTTTTTACATCTTGCCTTTGATCATATTTTTCCTAATCTCTCATTATCTTATTCTAAAACTCCTATTAGGTTGATCCTAAGTCTGGCTTTCCCATTTATCATGTCAGTATTCAGTGATCTTACCTTTTCTATAGTACTTCAGCTGTGATGTGTTTTGTAGTTGTTCTTTTGTTTCACTTTCTGAAAGATAACCATTTCTGTCGATTTCTAATTCAGTCTTTGTGTTAGCTCAAGTTGCTACAACAAAATATTATGAACTTGGTGGCTTAAAAACAACAGGAATGTATTTTTCACAAATCTAGAGGCTGGACATCTGAGATCAGAATGCCAGCCTGTTTGGGAAAGGGCCACCCTTGCAGGGCTGTTTTATTATTATCTCTATTACTTCTGGGGTCACTGTTCTGATTTCCCCCCTTTTTTTTTTTTGCATATTATTGACTTTGCAGAGGTTCTTCTGCATATTTCACTTCTCTACTTCCTAGGCCTTCTTGTCTTTGACCTTCTGCTAATAGCTTCATATTTGATGACTCTGATGGAGACCTCTTAGGAATTCTCTCCAAGTTCATCATTTCTCTGGAGCTTTGATAAAACGCACTGGTCTTATTACTATCATGTTCCACTCCTTTTCTCTCTCTCTTTCTCAGTTTATATGTTCATCTGCTTTTGATTCCCCAGGAATATCAATATTTCAGACTCAGTCATGCTAATCTTACTTTTTCCCATTAGGCCACTATTGTGTATAAGTTTCTTAAATAAATATAAATCTTAACTTTTGAATGGGATTTTGGCAATGAGACATAAGAGGTAAAAACACAAGTTTAGTTGACCAACCTGAAGCAGAAGACTTGAACTGCTTTTAATTAGAAAAGTTTTTTCTATATATCACCTCTCGAATAATCTATGAAATACTAACATATAGTCCCTGTATTTCCTGGGAAAGAAAGTGTTGCTTCTCCTGTTTAGTCTTGAGATCCTAAGAAACAAAGCTAGAGATACAAGATGTACACACTCAAATTTATCTTCCGGGTGGTGGCAACTTCTACAAAGAAAACATTGAGAGGTTAGAAACTGGCTGCCTTTTGGGAAGCAAAAGTTAATTTTCTTTGTTTTCCTTTATGTGACCAACACTTAGTAGAGTATAAATTGATGTACTCTTTTCGGAAAAATATATCTTCACAATCGATAAATTTTATTTTTAAAAGGAAATCTAGCACTTGAACAGAAAAATGTCCTTACTGGAAATGATTCCTATTAGAAATAAATCAAAATGCATAGTCTTTGGGGTTTTCTTTCCCTTTGTTTGATTTCCCTCTATTTTCCAGTATGTTTAGTGCAATAAACTCCATTTAGAACAAAAGTTGAACCTTTCTAAAGATACAAAATAAAATTAATGATATCATGCACTTCTGGTAGAGATCTTGGGTATCAGTCCTACAGATTTCATTGTCATTCACATGAGACTCTTGTGCAGGATCACCTCAGGTTTCATCGATACAGACACAACAATTTGGAAGCTGGGGCAAATTACATATCCTTTAAGGTTTTGCACAGTTGATCAATGAGTGGCAGGAATTCTAGATTTAATAGACACTACCAGCAAGGAATCACCTCACCAACATCCATCTCGTGACCACATCACACACCCCCTTGTTAAGTCACCTAATAGCCACTACATCTCTGAGAAGAATTAAGTGATGGGACTGATGCTGCCACAGCCCTGCCTGGTCAGGCAGGCGACATTGTTCACAGTTGTAATTTGCAGCCTTCTTTGAAGGGAGCAGTGTGACAGGGTTTCAGGTACCAGCACATTCAAGCAAACTCCCAACTGCACTTCAATTGTTCCCCATTCGAGTCTGCAGCATTTCAATTTCTCACTATTTCCTCCTTGTTAACATTTTCACCTAAAAGATACAATATGATTTTTCTTAAAGAAATGTAATGCTGCATCTGTGATTGAAAATGGGGTAAGATTATTACTCAGGAACTAATATTTTTAAAACAAAATACAGTAGTCAATATGCCCCTGTTATAATCTCACTACATGGATGGACTCCAACTGAGCATTAGCCATGTGTGCTGGGATTTCCCACACATTTCCTATGAATTTCCATCAGCATTTGTTGTGCTTTTCTGGTTATTTCATTTCTTGTGTTTTCCTAGTATGTTGTGTAAGGTAATTTCTCACAGCAGACAATATGCACTCTAGTTTTGCAAAGTACCCATACTCAATACATGTGTGCTGAATAAATAAATTAATATTTGCAGAAGGGATTTTTTTTGCTCATCATAAATCAAGGTCATGATTTAAGAATTCATATTTGGTAAATACACCTGGAAATTTACAATAAACCAGCAAGTATCTACAATTTCACATCTGAGAAGACTTGTCTTCATTATTTCAGAATCTATTTCACTTCCTCACAGTTTAGAGAACAGACCCTTACCCTCCCCCCAAAAAGTCACTGCTTTATTTGCTTTTAGCATTTCCTTGAGCTTTATCAAAATGCAAAACGCTTGCCACACTACCCAATGGCTTTTGCATGCTGGCAAAAATACCCACTGTTTTACAAGAAGGAACTTAGATTGAGTGAAAGATAATCAACGCCATAAAAGGCCCTAATGATTTTGTTATTTAGTGTCAGTGTTGCAAGTGATTAAAAACAGAGGGCTAGAGACTGATTGATTCGTGGCTTTTTTTTTTTCCCAAGAAGACTACAAAACCTCATCATTTCAACCAAATGTCATTCTCAGGGTTTCTGTCCTGTCTTGAATGCTTTTGTTCTGTGTGGTACCTGAAAAGGCTTTGCAAGTTGTATTTTCTTATTTGTCTGTGGAAGGAAACTCCTCTCTCTACATGTTGCTTATGCTTCTCATTTTCAGTTGCTAAAAAGAACTCCCCAGGGCAGTAACGATGAAAACAAGCACCACTGCCCTGGCTGGTGTGGTCCAGTGGGTTGGGCATCATCCTGTGCACTGAAGGATTGCCAGTTTGATTCCTGGTCGGGGCACATGACCAGGTTGTGGGTTCAACTCCTGATGGCGGGTGTGCAGGAGGCAGCCAATCAGCGTTTCTCTCTCTCTCTCTCTCTCTCTCTCTCTCTCTCTCTCTCTCTCTCTCCCCCCCCCTCCTTGTCCTTTCCTCTCTCTCTTAAAATCAATAAAGTTAAAATTTAAAAAAGAACAAGCACCACCAACAAAATAACACTTGTGTGCTAAAATGCACCTCATTTCATATTTATCTAAGCCCAGAGAGCACATCTTGGTCTACTGTGTCTTGGTTAAATGAATGAATATCCAGATTCAACAGAGATGAGCATGCATTATCTGTTTTCAATGTTCCTACCCTAGAAATATGATTTTTTTAGATTGTTGGCAATGATGCTCCTTTGTTCAGTACAAGACGAAGAGTTTGTCTCTGAATAGGAAGAGCTCTGTAATAATAGTGCTACATAGTGATGAGATGGACTGCCTCCATATATCATAAATTCTATGTCTCCAGAGTTGTTTGACAATTCCTAACTGGAAAAAATGTGGTTGAACAAGGTGATCGAGTGTCTTCTCTTATTTTTATTAACTTTCACCACGCCTGCAGTGAGAGGTAGAGAAGATAAGGATAGGAAATATGCATCTAACAATCTCACTTCATAAACTCAAAGGATTTACTCTCTTGCTTGGTAGACAAGGTAAATAGAGGGATAGGTTCAATGTTAATATCATTGGTACTGACCAGTGTTCTAGGAATTCCAAACTAATGAGAACTGAAGCAATCTGGTTAGACATTAAGTAGAAACTAGTGCAACAAAAATGATATAAATTCACTGGGTCGAGTTGTATATTGGGAAGACATTGTACATGAATAATTTTTACTTGTATTTATCTCATCCCAATAAAAGAGGCAATAGAATTTACACCATTCTGAAATATCCACTTTGGGGCACTTTCCCAAAGCATTGCTTATGGGTAAATATCTCTCTACACTCCACCCTTTGAACTCCCCTCTCCAGCCCCAAAGTTGTGAAGGATGAAACCACCATTGTTCATGAAAGCTAGTTGATCTCTAGTAGAATTTGTTAAAAAGATTCCTATACCAGTTCATCTTGTCATTTTCATTGCATAGTCATGTACAACATAATTGAACACACAAAAAGCAAAAACAATAAATAAGTGTTGGATGGGTAAATAAATTTTACTCTGTTTATAAAAGGAAGTCTTTGTCCCCTATCTAAATATGATCAAAACACAATAGCCATCATCTGCTACGATTCCTTGTTATTTGAAGGATTAATTAGCTGGAAAATGGTACTTGCATATTTTAAATGCAGGAAAAGTGCTGCACATCCGATTATGGTTTGGTTTGTGGTGCTCATTTTCAGCTTAAAAAAAATAGCTTGTGTTTCTTAAAGTAACTGGCCTTTGAAATCATATTTTGCTGGCCACAAATTGGTGTTAGTTTACAATGCTGACTTCAGAGGTTAACTATTGAAGGGTGATTCAATAGAAGTCTGTGTATAGGAACACTATAATAAAAAGCAAGTCACAGAGATCAGATTCTCATTAGGAAAACCTCCGTCTCTTTATAATTTCTGTGAAACATTGTTTGGAGTAACCTTTGTAATCTTGATGGAGAAAAAAACAAACCAGGCTTTGGCTGACATTTACAGGAAAATCAGATCCTTCATCACAAATGGAGTGTATATAATGAATGAGTGTTTTAGGGCAGACAATGGAGGGAGTTCTTCAAGTCTGTTTTACATCAGCTAATGTTGGCAGGTAATGCCCTCATTGCTGCCACTGTTTTGTTAAGAAGGAAGAATGTGGTGTAAATCCCCTTAAAATTAAAAATAAGGCCCCAACCCTCCTAGCCCTCAACATGAGTTCATTCCACTAAAATGACTTCTCTTAGAATAGTTAAGGAAGGTCTCAGACCCACACCTTTCTCCACCCAATTACTGGAAGTCTTTTATTTTTTTCCCTCTGTGGGCTTAATGGTGACAGCCGCAGAGTGGAATGTGAATGCCTTCTCTATAACCTAAGTAATGAATCATACCAGATTGGTGAATAATGCTCCACATGAGACAGAGGCAAACAAGTCATGGAAAACAGTGTGAAGAGAACTTTGACTGAATCAGACAAGGTTATTTACTGTCAACATTTGAATCAAAGGCAGCCAGAAATCCAAGGTGAAAGCATGCTGCCTCTAAAGATTGCAGTTAGACACTGAATCAAAACCAATTTCTAAATCACGGTCGTTGTTATGTACCTGTTTGATTTTTACAAGTGGTTGGCTAGTTGCAATTTGGAGATCATATGTTTGCACTGAAAATACAAGACCTAATAATCAATAGATTTTGGAATGAGAAATGAAATCCTCTAGACAGCAAGCCACCATTCTGAAGCCACCTATGAAGAATTTCAATAAAGAAAAGCAATTGGCTTTCAAGGCAAATACAATAAATTTCATCCAACTGCTTTTAAAGGGCTAAGAAAGTCCAGTAATGCTCTCTTCACATTAAACAAAGTTTAGACAAGAATTTTTTTATGCTAAAGTAGTTGGTGTATAGATCCTTGTCTTCATTTGAAATATAGCCTAAAAAGACAACTTTCTGTAATGATCATAAATCTAAAAAGTGAGAGGATGGAGATAATCACTAACTTATTACTGGTTTCTAGTGCTTGTCTTTTCTGGTCTTTGATGGATTGATAAATTACCAAGTTCTTATCATTCTAGGTAACATGAAAGACATGCAGAAGTGGTCAAGATGCCAAAGGAAAGAATATTAACCATTCCCCTATATCTTACTCTGTCCTCATAGGCATTTTTGTTATTCCGAAGGAGATATTTGTGGATTAGTTTGTCTCAGGTATCCTCAGACCATCTCAATAGGATGGGAAGTCCCCTGGAACAAAATCACAAATAATGACTACCATTTATTTTAGCAATTTTCAACCAGTTTGCCACAAGAATTTTTAAAACATGCGACAGCTGACTATTTAGTCAGGGTCAGTGACCTTTTCTTCCTTCAGTTGTGAAATTTAAACAAATTATAACAGGCAACACAATGATAACTGACCAGTGTGAATGAATCAAAATTATACCTATTTTTTGTCAGATAGGCAAAAATATAATTTTGTGTGTGCTGCAGAATTTTAGTAATCAGTTTATGTATATCATGAGATGAAAAAGGTTGAAAATCGCTGATCTATCAGATCCTTAATATATTCAAGGCAAAGTATGAGCAGTTTACATACAATGTTGCATTCACTTCTCAGAATGCTAACAGGTAGATCTTATTTTTAACCTTAATTGATAATAAGGAAACAGGGATAGAAACCCTAAGTAAATAATTCAAGAAAATAATAATACAAAGTGATGAAGTGGGAGGTAAAGTTGTTAGGATTCAAACCCAGGCCCAGCTGACATTAGGGTCCACAAGGTTTAACTACAACATAGTGTCTGTATACTGCTAGAGTATTTCATTGCTTGGAGTGACCACAAAAGTGGTATATATGAAGAGCATATTTGAGGATATAAAGATAATCCAATTTGACTAGAGTGAAAGAAATATATAGTAACGTAAGAAGAAAGAGGAGAAAAAGGTTTTGATATCTCAGGTAGAAAATTATTAATGCATAGGACTGTGAATAACTGAGCATAATTCATCTCTCCATTATTTTTCCAACCACAAACAACCAAGTATCTATTAACTACTGCACACTGTAAGTCTCCAGGAAAGGCATGGGGATCAATCTAATGGGGTCACTGCCTGACCCATGAGTGCAAGGCTACAGGAGAGAATTTGCTAATGTTGTGAGAGAGGAAGCAGCAAACTGACTGCAAGAAACACTCTGAATGTGACTCGTGATGTAAGTAGCCTTCATGGAAAGGACAGTAGATAAGAAAGAACAGACTAGAGGCAAAGATAATCAGTACAAATCAGACTGAATGAATTCAAGCATGAATGGAACTGTGGACCCAGAGCAGTTGCTAGAAAGAGAACAACTTAAAATAGAAATCGTGTGCCAATAATAGGGGGACTCAGAGAAATGCTAGAAAAAGATGAGTAAGTCACTGTCATGTAGTCATCCCTATAAAGGCTAAAGAGTAGATCTTAGAACAGAATGATTTCTAAGCTGTTTTTACTAATGTCTTATTTATAAGAACCAAAATAAATGAGGAAGTAGATGGAATTAGTTGTTCCAACAACACCTCCTTTTTTCAAATGTATCTTGATTGTTGAAAGTATTGCAGATGTCCCCTTTTCTCTCACTGACCATCTTTATCCCTCACCTGCCCCCCTCCAGGCCTTCTCTGCACTATTGTCTGTATCTAGGGGTTATCCAACACACCTCTTGAGCACATTTCAGAGCCCTGTGGGCTTTGCTGAAATGAATACATCATCGTGTCTATCTTCAAGAGGTTCTCACTCAGTGAGAGAGAGCTGGGCACACTGGAGAAAATGCCACTGACAGGTAGAAATATAGAGATTCAGAATTACTTACCAAAATGACAGGAAAATAACATTAAATGGCTGATGGTTGAGCTATACTTGAAAGAGAAGGCAAAATTAAAACAATGTAGATGATCAGAGAGCTTCCCGAAGGAAGAATTAGGAAAGGCAGAAAACCAGCGACAAACGTTATTTTGAATGAAGCACAATTCTAAGAACATAGTGGGGAAAAGAAGGAGTCATTTAGGAATTGATCTGGAAATACCACAAATGCTAACTTAATGACTTTGGATTTCCTTTGGAGAATAGGTAACTGCCTTAAATCCTTCCTTAGAACCTGCTGTGGAAGAGCAAGTGTCTCAGAGAACAGAAAAACACAAATCGTGCTTGTAATTAATTGTCAACCAAGATGAGCTTTTCATCTTAAGGCACAATTTGGAGTATTTTGATCTGTGTGAATGTGGGAAATGTAAATGGATCCCAGTTTATGACAAGCAGATAATGCTAAGCAGCAACTTAGATTAGGTTTATAAGAAATGTCAGTGTGAAAAAATACATTTATAGAACCTGAAGTGTGTTAATGACTACATAAAATTTAGTGTCATGTAATGCATAGATTCAGAGAATGATGAAAACTATTTGGTAATAAAGTAATTCCCCCTTAAAAAGCTGAAGAATATTTTGTTTGTTTTGAGGAGAAAAAAGATTGCTTTTGAGCTAAAAGAAAGAACATAGTCCTCAGATTGCTTGTTGTTTAAGTCCTTCTCCTTCCAGGTCTTGCAGTGCTCTGGGTGCAGAAGTTAAGCAGCAAAGGACAGTCAACATAAATCAGACTTTCTCAACCTCTTTTCTAAACCTCCAGCTTCAATTTCACAAGTTTAAATTATTTGTATAATTCAAAAAAATTCCCTGAAAAAGGAAGTTATAATTTAGGATCATGTTGAAGGGCTCACAAATGATGGACATTTTAGACATGGAGAGTCACTATGACATATTTGCAGTCACAAAGGACCTTATTGGCAAACAGCTGGTCTACCAAACAGAATGTAGATACAAAGTGAATAGACATTTTTAGATCTGAAACTGATTTTATTCAAGTATACACTTACCTGCTGCTGCTCTGAAGTCAAATCCAGAGTATTCCATGCTCAAATGCTTCTGTGGAGAAGATATTTCACTTGACACTGTTGCTTGGAAGGACACCAGGAATCAGTATGATCTGGGCTTGATAAGAATGGAGCTGAAAGTCAACATGCATTTTCTTTTTTACTGTACTTAATTTATCACAACATAAAAAAGAAAAAGAATGTCCTAAAGGTTGCAGGCAGTTCACATATTTTTGGCAGAGGAAATAGAAATAATAGAATTATCCTACTGTATCATGGGTATGATACATTATTAAAATATTGTTATATTTTTCTTACAAATATGATTTTTTAATAAGCCCTATTACTAATTGCCACTGTTAAACTCATCTTATTATGGCTTTGTTTAAATAATTGCATTTAAGTAATAAAAAAGTAGGTAATAAAAAGTATACATAATTTCTAATAAATGTCAATTTTAAAGCACATATATGCCTATAATAATTTATTATATGTTATATTGTAATGTTCTTTTTTGTTTGGTATGGGTGTGCCCCAGACTGGCTTTCAAACAAATTGGTTAACCTTATATCCAAGTCTGAATTCTAGTCCAGCTCTCCACTAGCAATGTAGCCTTAGGCAAATTACTGAACATTCCTCAGTAAAATAGTCTTCACTTTAAAAAACAATTATAAATAGTAATAACCTTTTAAAGATTTTCAAGATAATTATAGATGTTGGAGTGTCTTATAGTAAATGATCAATAAATATTAGCTTTCTTCCAGTGTAATCGTCCCTTCTGAAACAACAAATCCATGCCAAGCTACTCCACAGGGGTTTTGTTTTCCACTTTAAGTTCATTGTTTCTTGGCTTTCTGGCCTCACAGTCCTCATATTGGTTATTGTGTAAGTCCTTCTCCTTCAAGGTCTGGCAGTGCTCTCAGTGCAGAATTTAACTTTAGGCTAAGTCATTTCGATTCCAACTCAGTCAATTCTTGAATCCTAATCAATGTATTTCTGTTTAACATTTCTTTTTTAGCACAAACAGTTACAGAGTATGTGTAGGGTGCTTTCCATTTACATTCGTTTCTTGAAAGAAAAAGCTTATCATCTTACTTCTGATCCCACCACTTTGCATAGAGAGGCTTACTCTATAGTGTCAACTAAAGCTGACACAAAAATTGTCCACACATCCTGGGCAGGGAAGCACTAAAAACTAAGAATGACTGAATGGCTTCTTGTCAGGAAAAGGAATAATTTAAAGAAAGATTTTTTTAAAGCATGGCCTTTTATTTCTTAGTCTAAGTGTGCTAGCAAGAAACACTTCTCAGTAGAGAAACAGGAAAATACCAGAGATAAATTGTCAGTTTGTTTCTTAAAGGAATAAATTTCCAGTGGCATTGTGCCAGGAACTGGTCTTTCCCATCGTCCATCCTTTCCTACCCCTCAAGCACAGTAATAGAGTATGTGTAGGGTCAAGTATGAACTGTGTCATCAGTCAGAAAATCCAAACTGGAGTGAAATGTGAGATTTGGTTTGTGGTTAGTGTGACCATGAAGCCAGACTGATCGGTGGTGCCAGGAGGTTCAGTGTGATGTAATCAAAGGAAGACAAGGATGTGGCTAATGTAATCATTTGCCTCATGATTCTCTGGCCAACATGGGCCCTTTAGAGTATGAAATATCCTGAAACCTCTTCTAAGGGAGGATGTGGACAATTTTTTTTAAAATAAACTTTGGAGAGGTCAGATCAAATATCCTGCCCAATACAAAAACTCATAGAACTGGAACAATTAAAATTAAGGAAAAAAGTAGGTAGAAAGAAAAAAAAAAGTACAAATGAATTACTACTAATCCAAGAAAAAAAAAAGTAGCATTGAATTACTACTAATCCATCACATCTTCCAAATTTAGATATGAACAAGTCAATAGAGAATCCCATGATATAGGAATGGCAGCCCTTTATAATGTTGTCACTATACATTGAGAAAAAAAATAGGTTCTTCTAGAAGTGTTGGCATAAGGACTTATGAGGTCACTGAGGGACCTCCTCCAGGTGTGGAGGACAGCAGTGACAAGTCTCATTGACCACGGATTATTAGATTCTGTGTTTTTCAGAACTTAAATTCTCAGACCTTAGGATCTGAATTTTTGGGGGTAGGAAATAAGATAGAGAATCTCAGTCTCTGAGATACCAGATGTTTATTAATTGTTCTGGAGCCGACTGCTTCCTTGGAAGTTTGGTTGGTGGTGGTGGTGTTGAGGAAGGTAAATGTGAAGACATATGTTATCTAAAATAGATAAACATTTAAAAGTTGGATTTAAGGAATCCAAGCATGGGATGCATTTGTTTGAATTTAATCTTGAGAGAGAGAGAGAGGAAGGAAGGAGCAGCAGCCATGAGAGCAGCCTGCTCCCGTCCGAGGATCAGCAGCTGTGTGAGCAGCCTGCCCCTGTCTGAGGAGTAGCAGCTCTACGAGCAGCCCGCCCCCATTCGAGGAGCAGCCCACCTGGTCTGAGGAGCAGCAGCCATATGAGCAGACCACCCACGTCCAAGGAGCAGCAGCCACACGCAGCCTGCACCCATCCAACGAGCAGCAGCTGGGTGAGCGGCCCGCCCCCATCGGAGGAGCAGAAGCCACACATGCAGCTCACTCCCTTCCAAGGAGCAGCAGCTCTGGGAGCAGCCACCCCCATTCGAGGAGCAGTAGCTGCTCGAGCAGCCCATCCTGGTCCGAGTAGCAGCAGCTGCATGAGCAGCCTACCTCAATCCAAGGAGCAGCAGCCCCAAGAGCAGCTCACTCCCATCCAAGGAGCAACAGCCTCGTGATCAGCCCATCCAAGGAGCAGCAGCTGTGCAAGGAGCCTCCCCCCAACCAGCCAGAGAAGCCACCACTGCTGCGAACAGCACCAACCAGAGGAGCTGCTGCCAACTGAGGAGCAGCCGCTGCTGCGACAGCCTGAGGAGCAACCGCAGCCCTAGGAACCACTGCCACCCAAGGAGCAGCCCCTGCATGACTCGACATCTAGATCCATCTGTGAGATCAAAAATGGGTAGACAAACCCCCAAAGGAAAGAAAAGGAGGAATCACCAGAAAAGCAGCTAAGTGAAACAGAAGCATGCAATATGTCAGAAAAAGAATTCAGACTAGGGGTCATACAGGTCATAAACTGGATGGATGAAAAAAATCAACAACTTATGTAAGAATCAGGAAGAAATGAAGAGTGATATAGCTGCAATAAAAAACACCATGGAAAGTTTCAACAGTAGACCAGAAGAAGCTGAGGACCGCATTAGCAAATTAGAAGACAGGGAAGCAAAACACACCCAAACTGAACTAGAATTGGAGAAAAATATTAAAAGACAGGAGGAGAGCCTAAGGGAGCTATGGGACAACATGTAACAAAGCAACATATGAATAATAGGGGTGCCGGAACAACAGGAAGAGGAACAAGGTTTAGAAAACCTATTTGAAGAAATAATGTCAGAAAACTTCCCTGATGTGGGGAAGAAAAAAGTCACACAAACAAAGAGAGTCCCAAACAAGATGAACCCAAAAAGACCCACATCAAGAC
The DNA here is from genome assembly GCA_026230045.1 of Corynorhinus townsendii. NCBI lineage: Eukaryota > Metazoa > Chordata > Mammalia > Chiroptera > Vespertilionidae > Corynorhinus > Corynorhinus townsendii. The sequence goes on along the minus strand of JAPDVU010000010.1, from coordinate 18,764,653 downwards.
ACATCATAATTATGATGGCAAATATTCAGGACAAAGAGAGAATCTTAAAAGCTGCAAGAGAAAGATAGAAAGTTGCGTACAAGGGATCTCCCATTAGATTATCAAATGATTTCTCAACAGAAACACATCAGGCCAGAAAAGAGTGGAAGGAAATTTACAAAGTGATGCAAAGCAAGAGACAGAATCCAAGAATACTCTATCCATCAAGGCTATCATTCAAAATTGAAGGGAAAATAAGGAGCTTCAGAGACCAAAAAAAAAGGCTAAGGGAGTGTATCACTACCAAGCCAGCAATGCAAGAAATGCTAAAGGTACTGGTGTAAAAAGAAGAAATAAAAAGGTCAGAAGGAACACAGATACAAAAAATAAAAATGGCTACAAACAAGTACCTTTCAATAATAACTTTAAACATTAACCGACTAAATGCTCTAATCAGAAGACATTGAGGGCCAAATGGATAAAAAAGCATGACCCATATATATGCTGTCTACAAGAGACCCACCTCAGAACAAGGGACTCATCACAGACTGAAAGTGAAGAGATGGAAAAATATCTTTCAGGCAAATGGAAATAAAAAAAGCTGGGGTAGCAACACTTATATGTGACAAAATAGACCTCAAAGTGAAGGCCATAACAAGAGATGAGGAAGGCCACTCCATAATACTAAAGGGATCGATACAACAATAGGATATACCTCTGATAAACATATATGCACCCAAATATATAAAAAAAACAACTCCTGGAAGATATCAAGGGAGAGATTGACAACAATACAATCATAGTAGGGGACTTTAATACACCACTGACATTACTGGATAAATCCTCTAGACAAAAAAAAAATAAACAAAGAAACAGCAATCCTAAATGACTCACTAGATCAGATGGACTTAATTGACATCTTCAGAACATTTCAGAACTGTCTTCTCAAATGCACATGGGACATTTTCAAAAATAGACCACATATTGGGTCACGGGCAAAGTCTCCCCAAATTCAAGAAGATTGAAATCATATCAAGCATATTCTCAGACTACAATGGCATATTATTAGAAATAAACTATAATAAAAACAATCCAAAAAATTCAAACACTTGGAAGCTGAATAGCATGCTATTAAACAATGATTGGGTTACCAAAGAGATCAAAGAAGAAATTTAAAACATCCTGGAAACTAATGACAATAAAAACAAAACAATCCAAAATCTGTGGGACACAATGAAAGCAGTCCCGAGAGGGAAGTTTGTAGCCCTACAGGCTTACCTCAAAAAAAAAAAAAATGGTAGTAAATCATCTAACTCTACAACTTAAAGAATTAGAAAGAGAATAACAAGAAAAGCCCAGGGTGAGCAGAGGAAGGAGATAATAAATATCAGAGCAAAAATAAATGACATAGAGACCAAAAAAATACGAAAGATCAATAAAACCAAGAGCTGTTTCTTTGAAAAGATAAACAAGATTGACGAAACTCTAGCCAGGCTCACCAAGAAGCAAAGAGAGAGGACCCAAATAAACAATATCAGAAATGAAAGAGGTGAAATAACAATAGACCCCACCGAAATACAAAGGATTGTTAAAAAATACTATGAACAGCTCTATTCCAACAAACTAGACAACCTGGAGGAAATGGACATATTCCTAGAAAAATACAACCTTCCAAAACTCAATCAGGAAGAATCTAAACATCTCAATAGGCCAATGACTATGGAAGAAGTTGAAGCAGTCATCAAAAAGCTTCCAGCAAACAAAAGCCCATGACCAGACAGTTTCACAAGGGAGTTTTACCAAACATTCAAGGAAGAACTAAAACCTGTCCTCCTCAGACTATTCCCAAAAATTCAAGAGGAAGGAACACTTCCAAGCTCATTCTATGAAGCTCGCATCATTCTGATACCGAAACCAGATAAAAACAACACAATAAAAGAGAATTACAGGCCAATATCCCACATGAACATAGAGCCAAAATCGTCAACAGAATTCTAGCAAATAGGATCCAGCAGTACATCAGAAAGATCATACACCATGACCAAGTAGGATTTATCCGAGGGATGCAAGGATGGTACAATATCTGCAAATCAATAAACATGATACATCACATAAACAAATTGAGAGGTAAAAACCACATAGTCATATCAATTGATGCAGAAAAAGCATTTGACAAAATCCAACACCTTTCTTGGTAAAAACTCTCCACAAGGTGGGAATAGAAGGATCATATCTCAACAAAATAAAAGCCATATATGACAAACTCACAGCCAACATCATACTCAATGGGCAAAAACTAAAACCATTTCCCCTAAGAACAGGAACAAGACAGGGATGCCCACTTTCACTGCCCTGTTTGACATAGTACTGGAAGTACTAGCCCTTGCGATTAGACAAGAAAAGAAATAAAAGGCATCCAAATTGGAAAAGAAGACATAAAACTGTCCTTATTCACAGATGTCATGATACTGTACATAGAAAACCCTAAAGACTCCATCAAAAAATTATTGGACTTAATAAATGAATTTGGCAATGTAGCAGGATACAAAATTAACACCCAGAAATCTGTGGCATTTCTATATACCAATAGTGAACTTACAGAAAGAGAGACTTAAAAAGCAATCCCATTTATTATCACACCAAAAAAATTAAGATACCTAGAAATAAACTTAACTAAGGAGGTAAAAGGCCTATATGCGGAATACTACAGGAAACTAAAAAAAGAAAAAGAGGAAGACAAAACATACAGAAGAACATACCGTGTTCATGGATTGATAGAATCAACATCATTAAAATGTCCATACTACCCAAAGCAATCTATAGATTCAGTGCACTCCTCATTAAAATACCAACGGCATATTTCACAGAACTAGAATGAACTCTCCAATAATTCATCTGGAATAACAAAAAGACCCCGAATAGCTGCAGCAATCCTGAGAAAGAGGACAAAGTAGGTGGGATCCCAATACCAGATATTAAGCTGTATTACAAAGCCACTGTTCTCAAAACTGCCTGGTATTGGCACAAGAACAGACATATAGATCAATGGAATAGAATAGAGAACCTAGAAATTGACCCAAGCCACTATGCTCAATTAATATTTGAAAAAGGAGACATGAACCTACAATGGAGTCAAGACCATTTTCTTCAATAAATGGTGTTGAGAAAATTGGACAGATACATGCAAAAAAAATGAAACTAGACCACCAACTTACACCATACACAAAAATAAACTCAAAATGGATAAAGAACTTAAACATAAGACAGGAAACCATAAAAATACTAGAGGAATCCACAGGCAGCAAAATCTCAGACATATGCCAAAGCAATTTCTTCACCGATATAGCTCCTAGGGCAATGGAAACTAAAGAGAAAATAAACAAATGGGACTATTTTATTTATCAAAATAAAAAGCTTTTGCACAGCAAAAGAAACCATCAACAAAACAACAAGAAAGCCCACTGCATGGAGAACATACATATCTGCCAATTTGTGATAAGGGTTTAATCTCTAACATTTATAGGGAACTCATACAACTTAACAAAAGGAAGATAAAGAACCCAATCAAGAAAATGGGCAATGGACCTAAATAGATACTTTTTGAAAGAAGACAAAACGAAGGCCAAGAGACATATGAAAACATGCTCAGACACTAATTATCCAAGAGATGCAAATCAGAATGACAATGTGGTACCATCTCACACCTGTCAGAATGGCTATCATCAACAAATCAACAAACAACAAGTGCTGGTGAGGATGTGGAGAAAAAGGAACCCTCGTGCACTGCTGGTGGGAATGCAGACTGGTGCAGCTGTGGAGAACAGTCTGGAGTTTCCTCACAAAACTAAAAATGGAACTCCCATTTTTAGGAATATATCCCAAGAAACTAGAAATACCAATCAGAAAGGACATATGCAACCCTATGTTCATAGCATCACAATTCACCATAGCTAAGATTTGGAAACAGCCTAAGTGCCCATCAGCAGATGAGTGGATTAAAATACTGTGGTACATCTACACAATGGAATACTATGCTGCAGTAAAAAAGAAGGAATTCTTACCATTTGCAACAGCATGGATAGAACTGGACAGCATTATGCTAAGTGAAATAAGCCAGTCAGGGAAAGATAAATATTACATGATCTCACTCATTTATGGAATGTAATGAACAACATAAACTGATGAACATTAACAGATCCAGAGACAGAGAAGCATCGATCAGACCGTCAAACCTCAGAAGGAAGGTAGGAGAAGGTGGAGTAAGGAGAGAGATCAACCAAAGGACTTATATGCATGCATATAAGCCTAACCAATGGACACACAACAGGGGCATGGGGGCATGAGTGGGGGGTAGGGGAACAATTGGGGGATAAGGACACATTCTTTTTTTTAATTTCTTTATTGATTAAGGTATTATACATACATAATACCTTAATCAATAAAGAAATTTTAAAAAGAATTCAATGCTATGTTTTCAGAACTTGCAAAGATAGTAGGCTCTTAATAAATACTAATTGTATAGTGAATAAAAGATCTCTTTATTATAGTATTTTCAGTTTCATTAATACTAATTAAATATGTCATTAAAAAGAACAGAGAAAAATACAAATAGGTTGATTTTGTTTACATATGTAAGATAATTATGTATTTTAAATTTATCTAGGTCTAACTAAGAAAATAAAACACAATTGAATTAAATTTATTTAAACATTTATTGTATGTCTATATTGTACCAGAAGCTGTGCTAGAATTTAATTGAAAGAGCAAGTTTCTGTTCTTAAGCATCTAGTGAAGAGATGTTACAATGGACTTTAACAGTGGTATATAGGCAGTATCTTCAAAGACTAAAGCAGTTAAATTAACACAAACTAAAATGAAGGAACTTTAGACAGGATCTGTGGAAGTGGTGACTGAGCAGACCCTTAAACAATGGGACAAAGAACAGGAAAACATCCAGGCATGAAGTCTATTTAAATCATGGATAGACAGAGCAGCTAGTGTGTAGGCGACCTAGAAGTAGGTTGGTGTGGCAAAAGGAAACCGTCCTAGGAAGGGTGTATCATTCAGAAGCAGAACCACTAGGAGTTAGATGATAGATGATAGATAGATAGATAGATAGATAGATAGATAGATAGATAGATAGATAGATGATAGATAGATATAGATAGATAGAATACTTATTACGGTAGCTTGGCCTTATGCCAGTATGGGAACTGATTGAACAGTTTCTGTAATACTGTTGTCATTTCCTCCCACTTATGCTGAGGGAGTCCTACTGTTCCATCACACTTGCTGGCCTTGCTCAGCAACTGGGTTCTGCCTCATTCAGCCACAGCCACTCTTTCCTCTTCCTTTGTTGCTCATGTCATTTGTCTCAGCTCTATTCTTCCCAGCCCCTCCTCCTGCTTGTCTACTTTTCCAGCCTGGGATGCCTCTTCTTTGAGTTTGCTGCTGTTGGGGAGGATTCTCATCAGTCACAGTTCTTTATTAACAGTCACAATGGCTCCTAAAGAATTGGGAATACATTCTGCATAGGATAAAATTTGATGGAAGATGTTTGAGTGACTAAAAGCCTTTATTCCCACTGCTAATCATTAGTGATATACTAGTAGTCGTGTTTCTGGTCTGTCATGCAGTAGGGAGAACATCATTCTTTGTTAGGGCCCTTGTCTCCCCATCTAACACCCTATCTCCACCCCACTCCTGCCAGCTCTGCTGACCCCGGAGTGGCCAACTGTCCCTTTGCTTGAGGGTCTTAGTTCCAGTACCAAAGGCCTGTGATTTTCCCCAAAATCCCTTACATCCATTCAGTGGGTCCTTCTGTGAGTCCTTGGTTCCTAAGGCAAGTAGGTAGCAGATTAATTCAGGCCTCATACCACTCACCACCTAACATCACTAGACATTTAATGTGCCTGTATTTCCATTAGCCCCCTAAACCTTTGTTCCTCTAACCAGACCCCAATATTAAAATAAAAACTACTCTTTTGTATATAACCACTAAATGCCAAAACTTCTGTACTTTTAGAATTCCCTTTCAGAATTTAATAAAATAACTCTATTTACTCTATTTCTCTATTTAGTTTGTTTATCTTCAAATGCCAACCATTCCAGAATAGAAAAACAAGTTAATTTCCCTATTATCACATATTGAATTTTACTGCTGTGGATTTGCTTTGGTATTATGTTATATTGTGTTATTGTAACAAATATTATTTTTCAGTATTTTTTTTGTGGCAAATGTAATTTAGCCAGAAAACATAATCAATTAAAGGAAATCTTTGGGAAATGTTTCAATATCTAGAAAACTCTAACAAGATGTTCTAATAATTTTCTTGTAATGTGACTATTCCCTAAAGTCTTTTTGAAAATTTTGTAAAGTAACCATTGAAAAACTTTAAAAATATTAATACACACTGAAATTCTTATTATCAGATTTTTTAAATGGTGGTATTTTGAGAGCAGAGGCAAGGTTTCAGGACAAATTAGAACAAACAGACAGTTTTATAAAAGAGACTAATGTCATGGAACTTGAGAATTGAAGAAAATTTCAATCTAGTTTATTCTCTGTGTGAAAAATTCTGTCTTTAGCATATAAAATATTCAATTGATATTTTGAATGAAAGAACTATGTTGAATATGAACTGAATTAATTTATTTCTATTTATTCATCTTAGTTATTTTGCCCATATCATATTCTATTTTATTCCATGAACAATTTTTCTGGTTCTTATAATATGCCTAAATACATGCATACACACAATACATGCACACACACACACAACTAAACCTATGTGTAATAGGGAAAAAATGCCTCTTTTTCAATCCAATGAATAATCGGTTTAAAGATATAATTCTAAAATCTCCCTGACTAAAGTCAAATAATTTTTTGACTATATACAAAAGACTAATTTTTATAAAGGTAAATATGACCTCTGACTGTAAAAGTATTTTAGATTATAGGAATAAAATATTTATTTTTTGAAAGAACTAGAGCCTTTTAATTTCTCTGAATCCAGAATTTCAACTGGATCAAATGCAAGTTTTTAACCAAGAAAAGATATCCAATGTATAACACAAATAATTTTTATATATTCATAGCCTTTTAACAATTTTTTTTTAACTTTTCAATATACCATTCTTCTGGAATGCGCAGTCAGAAACTCATTTTGACATAGATCTAGGAGGTATATATTCTAGATTAAAATGGAGTTAAAAGCCTTTGATACATCATCAAAGCATTTCAGAATCTTACACCTCTTCTGTGAACATTTATTTCAAACTTAAAGTAGTACGAAAATAGCTTTATGTGTCTCACTATAACCTCAAAATCATTGCCAACAGAAAACATGTTAAAGAAAATATGAGAGATCATTTTAGTTTTTGTATTTGGACTTGTATCCTTTCTTTTTCACTTTTCTAGGGGTAGTCCTTATCCCAGCCAGACATCAGTTTCAGCAGATTGCTATATAAGAACTGTGAGAAACTTGAGAAATTAACTACAACTACTTGTTCTCAATAATTAATGGGATCTTGGGTATGGTATGCCAGTTTCTCAGAAAGATCTGAAATTATAGGCTTAATTTACTTCCTATTTTTTGACAGCTGGAGTCAAAATATTGGGTGATTTTCTTCTGTTGCTTTGCAAGGGGCACAAGTAGAAAAATAAAAGACAAGGGAGGTTCAATCCCATAAATAGTTACTATTTCAACTTGCTCTTTTAAATTCATTTAGTGTATCTATGCATAGAGTTCACACCACTTGGTCTTCAAAATTGTGTAATTTATTTTGAGTGTTGGCTTATTTTTGTATTTTAACTTGTGATCCTGGTGGGACATTCCATGCCAACTGTGTTCAGAAGTACATTTGGATCTTAGTATGTTGCCAGACAACATTTTAGAAAGCTTTCGTTCAATTTTTTTTTCCTTTGGAAAAGCTCTTTGGGGCAAATATTGTCACAGTGAGAACTTAGGTGAACTTTGATTTTGTATTGGGATATAATATGGTGTAGATCTAATCTTTCCTTAATTTTGCTCACGTACATGGAGGTAGGTAAAGGTAATAATATATTCTTTAGTGTTCCAATTTTATACAATAATTCCATTTCTAATAATTTAGCTTAAGGAAAAGAATATAAATAGGAATTTTTCAAGTTATGTTTATCATAACATTATTAATTATAGAGAACATTTTTAGTAATCTACATATCCAATAAAAGAAACAAGTTACATAATTTAGAGTAATTCCATAAAATAAAATAGAATGCAACCATTAGGAAATTAAGTTTTGAAACATATTTTGTGACATTAAAATTATATAAAATTTAACTGAAATCACCAGGCTATGAATGTATGATATGCAGTATGATCCCTGAAATGTACCTGGAATTTTATTAATAAAGATTTGAATAATTTAAATATTTTATCTGAAAGAACTCCTCCCCTACACACACATAGACATCTATAATATATAAAACCCTAATATGCAAATAGACCAAACGGTGGAACAACCAAACAACCAGTCGCTATGACATGCGCTGACCACCAGGGGGCATGTGCAGAACATGGCAGGCATCGGCAGCAGGTGGCAGAGCGCAGAATATAGTGGGCGTCAGCTGCGGCAGGATGGTGGAGCAGGTGAGCAGGGGTGCTAGACCAATGCGATACACAGGTCACTGTCATTGGGGCGAGCCTCTAGTGGTTACTGAAAATCCTTTGCTCCCCTGTGCCGCGGTCCTGCCCAGTGTTCACACCTGTTGCTGGCGCTGGCCCCACTCACACCCGCTACCAGTGCCAGAGCCACTGCTCACACCCACTGCTAGTGCCTAGCACCAGCCCTGATCACTCAGCGCCATCAGCGGATGCAAGAGGTAGCCGCCAGCCCTGATTGCCCCTGAGGGCTTCTCCACCTCCCCCTGCTCCCAAGGTGTGATCGGGGCAGCAACCACCACTCACACCTACTGACGGCACTGGCCCTCCTCACACCAACTGCTGGTGGCGGCCCCAATTGCTCTGCGCTGTCAGGGGGTGCAAGTGGGGCCAGCTCCATCAGCACTGGGAGTGGCGGCAGGAGCAGGGGTGCTGGTAGACAGGGGACTGAGGTTGGCGGCAGGAGGGGCAGGGCAGGTGTGGGAAGGATGGGCCAGGACCTGCCCTGTGCCCAGCCTCGTGGCCCACAGTTCCTTTCAAGGTGCACAAATTCGTGTACGGGGCCCCTAGTATGAAATAATATTTAAACATGATCAGTAGAAACAGTATGAGTTCTAGGAGGTGGCAGAGAACTTAGTAAATGTCAGAGGTTGATATATGTTGGGACACATTATAGAATAGGAGATCTTGGGCAACAAGACTGAAAAGAATCATGTGGAGAAAGGAAGGCAGGTGGACTTCAGAGACAAACTTCCACTTGTTCAGATTCTGCCTGAGTCAGGAGAACAACCCCAGGCTAGGAGGACATTTGCAAATATGGCTACTTCTCCAACTAAGAAGGAAAAATTAAAAATTCGCAATTTTTTTGAGGGAAGAACACAATATAAGGAAATAATGGCCTACCAAGGAGAATCCACATGAAGCTATAAGGAGATTGTCTCTCCTCCTTTCTCATGAAGAAACATTTCTAGTGCCTTCCTCCAACATAAACAACAAAAGTCTCCTTAATTGTATAAATGTAAATAGTATTAATGTTCTCTCCAATTCAGAAAGAAAAATGAAACCAAATATTCTTTTGCTAACCTTCTGTATTAGGGTTCTCCAGATAAACAAAACTAATAGGACATATATGGAGATGATAGAAGATAGATAGATGATAGATAGATAGATAGATAGATAGATAGATAGATAGATAGGTAGAGAAAGGTGTTCATTATGGGAATTAGCTGACATGGTTATAGAGGCTAGAAAGTCCCAAAATCTGTGTTCAGCAAGTTGGTGAATCCAATTGTATAACTCCCACTTCTGGACCAAAAGTCTGAGGACTGGGGCAGCTGTTGTAAGTCCCCAAGTCCAAAGACCCAAGAACCAGGATCTCTGAAGTCCAAGGGCAGAAGAAGAGGGGCATTCCAGCTCAAGCAGAGGGAGTGAATTCCTCCTTCTTCATCCTTTTTGTTCTATTCAGGCCTTAGCAGATTGAATGATGCCTGCCCACATTATTAAGAGTGAATCTTCCTAACTCAGTCTACAGATTCACATGCTGATCTATTCCAGAAACATCTTCCCAGACACACCCAGAAATAAAGTTTTACTAGCTATTTGGTCATCCCTTAGCCCAGTCAAGTTGACATATAAAATTAATCATCCTTTACTTTTATTTTACCTATTCTCCCTCTAAGCTCTCAATTTTTACTTTTCCAAATCATAGTATAATTTATTTACTTCAAAGCTAACTTTTCTATTTTTTTCACTTCAACATAAAGGGAAGAAAACATTTGCTTTCTGGTAGTCCACATGACTCAACAGCAGGTGAATTGTAGCTGTCTTTTATTTGCCTTACCCAAAAGTCATCATGACAATGCATACAAGCATGAACTCTCTTCTGCTACAACTTTCTGTCCCAGTAGCACTCAGCAGTTCCAAAGAATCAATATTGCTGTGGTAACAGGCCACACATTAAGGCTTTGGGGACACAAACTTTCAGAATCAGAGTTTAAGGATTTCTGATGTGGGTGGTTTTATTGATTTGAGAACAGGTGATTTTACCTAAGGTGGCTGCATTTCTCTTCTCCTGTCAATGTCTTATCAGTCCCACAAGAAGTCAAACTTTTCAGTCACAAAAGGAGAAAAAGACTTTGAGCTCAACTAGTAGCAACCCTAACTTTCAGAATGAAAAAATGATTTACTTGATGCGGTAAAGGTGGCCAAAATATCAACTACTTAATAGAATTATGGAAGGAAGGGATTCTGCATTTTTTTTGTGTGTTTGTATTTAGGCATGAGCTGTTTTCATTAAAGATCATTTGAAGCCTAGCCAGTGTTGCTCAGTGGTTGAGCATCAACCTATGAGCCAAGTGGTCACAGTTTGATTCCTAGTCAGGGCATATGCCTGGCTTGCAGGCTCGATCCCCAGTAGGAGGCATGCAGGAGGCAGCTGATCAATGATTCTCTCTCATCAGTGATGTTTCTATCTCTTTTCTCCTCTGCCTTCCTCTATGAAATCAATAAAACTATGTTTTTTTAAAAAAGATCATTTGAAGGCACTTAGATATTAAAATATAGTTGATATTAGTACTATGTCCAGTAGTAGACATAGTACTACTGGACCATTTGTGAATGCCAAGCATCCGTTTTGACTGGTTGGTGTTTAAGCCATTGAATGTTATCTTTGCATATAAATCAAATCCAAATAATGTTTGAGGATGCAGTTTAACTAAGTTCTTTATGGGATTTCTCTGAAGCAATATTATGTGATTTTTTGGTCCCAAAATATTGCTACTTAAAATTATTACATAAATATTTGACTAGATATGTAACAACTTGATAGTTTAAAGCTATGTGGCTTGGTGCATCACAATTTAGAAACGGCCCTGCTCAGAGACTCTTATTTAATTGTATATTATTTGACAGAGTGGGAAAAATGAGTTTAATTACCAATTCACCTTTACTCCATTTTGCTTTCCTAAAAGGCATTTAAGTTTATTTGCCCCATTATGAAATCAATAGCAATCATTACTTTATTTTGAGAAACATCTCAATTGATTTGACTTCTTACCTTATATACTTCAGTTGCTATGAAGATATAAATTTGATGCATAAACTAAATTTTTAAAAGGCTTTTATAAATTATAATATAAACTGTGCATGTTGTAAAACAATCTTACACACAAATACACACACACAATAGTACTTCATGGTATAAAGAAAGCAAAATCCCCCATTTTCCTATTCACAATATATTCGCCAGAGGAAGCCACTGAAGGAAAAATTCAGTTATATAATGCTTATAAAAGAAAATGCACAATTAAGGTTTGGATATATATATTGATTTCCCTGTATTTGCAGGGGCACACAGATGACTTTACACGCATCTACAGGGACACACAGGCCAAGGCTGAAGCCTTGGCAGGACCCCCTGGGATTCCTCTAAAGCACAAGAAGATAGGAGGCTTGTAAGGAGCCACAAGGAGGCCATCTCCCACTCACTCCTCTCTCTCCCCTGGGAGATTGTTATGAAAGTTCCTCATCGCCTCCCACGTCCGGAAGTAGGAACTGTTTTTCCCCACTCCCACCCCCTTAAAAGTATAGCCGCAGACTATCAAACTGGTTAGCAGCAGTCCAGAATTGAATCCTCCACAATTAGTTTCAGATGAGGTCATGAAAGAGGAGCCCATACTGGGATTAGTACCCTTATAAGACCTGGAAAAGAGACCAGAACTCTAGCTCTCCTTCTGTGCAAGCACATTAGTAAAAGAGACATTACATAAGTGCTCAGTGAGATAGTGACTGTCTGCAAGCCAGGAAGAGGGCTCTGACCAAGAAACAACTCAATTAGCACCTTGATCTTGGGCTTCCCAGCCTCCAGAACTGGGAGAAATAAATGTCTGTTGTTTAAGCCACCCAGTCTACGGTATTTTACTGGCACAGCCTGAGCAGTCAAAGGTAATGAAATGTAGAGGTAATATAGGTCTTCCTAGCAAGTAGTAGAATCCCAGATTAAACCAAGATGGTCTTGCCATAGGGACTGCATTCTTAACCACTGCACTAAGTTGACTTTTAATAGCTATCCAAAACTGTGTATTTAAAAACCCAATCAACTAGGATGGCTATAATCAAAGACACAGGTGATAATAAACATTGACAGTCTGTAGAGAAATGGCAACCCTCACACACTGCTTGCTGATAGGAATTTAAAATGGTGCAGCCACTTTGTAAAACAGCTATCTCTCAAAAGGATCCAGAAATTCCACTCCTAGGTATATGCCCAAGAAAAATAAAAACATATGGCCACACAAAAATTTATGCATGAATATTCATGGCAGTATTATTCATAATAGCCTAAAATGTGGAACATAATCCAAATACCCATCAAATGATGGATGGATAAATAAAATGTGTCATATCCATACAATGTATTATCCTATATAATAAAAAGGTAATATGCAAATTGACCATAACACCCTCACAAGATGGCTGCCTATGACCAGGCTGGCAGGGGTGGTTAGTGAGGGATGACCAAACGACTGAACAAGCAGGCTGCGTGGGGCAACCAGGCTGTCAGGGGACCCATGAGGGGAGGTAGTTGGTCTGGATTGGAGGGGTGCAGGATGGGCTGAGAGGACACCCCCATGCACGAATTTTGTGCACCAGGCCTCTAGTCCTATATAATAAAGAGGTGATATGCAAATTGACCCTCACACCCTCACAAGATGGCTGCCTATGACCAGGCTGGCGGGGGCGGTTAGTGAGGCACAGCCAAATGACTGAACAAGCAGGCTGCATGGGACGACCAGACCAGCAGGGAGGCCATGAAGGGTGATCAGGCCAGCAGGGGGGCCAGGCAATTGGGGGTGACCAGGCCAGTGGGGGGGGGGGCAATTGGGGGCCACCAGGCTGACAGGGGCCTGTGAGGGGTAACTAGGCCAGCGGGGCGGGGGGTTGCAGTTGGAGGCAGGCCGGCGGGGGGCGGGCAGTTAGGGGTGACCAGGCAGGCAGACAGGTGAGTGATTAGAAGCCAGCAGTCCAGGATTGTGAGAGGGATGTCCAACTGCCGGTTTAGGCCCGATCACCTTAATTTTTTTCTTCACTTCCTCCCTCGGACCTGCTTTGCTCCCTCCCCCATTTTTTCCTTCTTCCCATTCTCCTTTCAAGCTCTACTAGCTCCCCTTTAAAGCTTTTCTTCCCTCCCTCTTTCTCTCTCATCCTACCTTTCCAATACATTCTTCTCTACTTACTTCCACTGTTTTAATATGTATCTATCTACCTGCCTAATTATTCAATATCATTTATCTTTTTTCTTTTCTGACTCCTACTTTTAAAATCTGTCCCCAGTACACAACTATACTTGATTTTCATTATAGCTCCTACAGTTCACTCATACATCCTCTTTCCTTCTTTAACTCTGCTCTCGACTGACTCCTTTATAAAGTTCTTCCCTCCCTCCTTCCCTTCTTAAAGCTTCTGTTGGGGAGTGGGGGGCATTAACCCCCAGCCCAGGACTCAGCCCTGACCAGGTGTTTGCCATCCCCCCTTCCTCGGCCTCCCCACCGCTGTCCTGCTCCCATTTCCTGCCTTGGATGCCCAGCCCAGCGAGGGTGGCCAAGGCTCCTGTGGCCCCAGTGCTGCTGCCGCGAAGCAAGAGGGCCTCCACCCAGAAGGCCTCGGACCGTCCTTCACTCCATCCTGGACCCGTGGGCGCCTCCCTGCCAATGGCTGCCACCACCCTCCCCCCACATCTGGATGGGGCTCCCCACTCTGTGCCGCCTGAACCCTGCCCCTCACTGGGCGCACCTGCTCCACCCCACCACGGTCACCACCCCCTCCTGTGTGCAGCCCCAAATCTCCTTCTCTTTTTCATTCCTGCGTCTTTTTCTTGTTCCCTTTCTGTATTTCTGTTCCTCCTCTTGGCCTGTCTGCATGCAGGCCTGCCTTCCTCTTCCTCTCCTTTCATATCCCTTCCTATCATATCCTATCCTACCCCGGGCCTTGCAGCTGCCTGAGCAGAGGGTGGGGAGGCAGCCTGCTGATCCATTCATGATGTGATGCTGTAATGGACAATTTGCATATTCCTCTATTATATATATAAATAGTGTCATCAGCTATAGACCTTATTCACCCTACAACTGAAAGTTTGTACCCTTTTACCAACCTCTTCTTATTTCCCCTATCTCTCAGCCCCTGAAAACCACCCTTCTACTCTCTGTTTCTATGACTTTGACTTTTTTTGGCCTACCTGAGTGTACAATAATGTTTTCTGCTTTAAAGTAAGTGACCTGGGATGGTTCTTCTATTCCAGACATACTGTGGTGTGTGTGAGGGGTTAAGAGTTGAGTGTGGGGTTAGGCTACAACTTCTAACAAGCAAGTACTCAAAGGCTGGTGGCTGCAGAGGGACAGGAAAGGCAGGGACCCTGGATTTCTAATACCTGCACACCTTCCTTCTAAGTGTTTATGAACAATAAAACAATATGAGAGATTCTATTTTCATCTTGCTTTCAGTGTGTTGCTTCTTATTTTAAAAATTAAAACTCTTGCCCTGGTTGGTGTGGCTCGGTTGGTTGGAGTGACATCCCATGTCCCATTCACTGAAAGGTCACTGGTTCGATTCCCGGTCAGGGTACATTCCCAGATACTGGTCAGGCTCTGTACAGGAAGTAACTGATTGGTGTTTCTCTTTCCCATTGATGTCTCTTTCCCTCTCCCTTCCACTCTAAAATCAATTAAAAAATATTTGTTTTAAAAAAGTAAAACTCTTTAGCATTAAGTAGGGGAGGATGAGTTGAGAACTCTAAGTAATTTTGGTTATGGTTATGGTTATGTTCATATCACTATGTTTTCCAAATAATATGCTGTAAGGAAGCAAATGACAGCAATTATGCTACAGGAAATCTTCTAATATAATCTTTTATTGACCCTTAGAGAAATGCTTTCCACTTTGTAATGATGTCAATCAATATTAAGAATTTAAGGTCTTATTAAAAGATTTTCTAAAAATAAAGGCTCTTAGAGATAAATCTATAGCCACATATCGAAGCAAATAATGTGATGTGACAACCACATAATGGGAAATTCACTATAAATTATCCACATGACACAGTACAACTAGGAGGAGGCATTATCTTTTACCATAAAAAATACACTTTGTTCAGTATTGCCATGTAGAGTATCTTATTGACAGAAAAATGAAGACTCTTGGGATCTTCCCAGCTGTGTACTTAACAAGGCCCCACAGCTGTCTTTTTAGATCCTTTGTGGTAAACCATTTAGGAAGAGAGTGTTTTATCATAAACATCCTGATCCATGCTTTCTCCAGTTCTTTCTCCAGCTCAGACTTCTTTCAAAGTTCAGAACTTGGCCCATTATCAGAAAGTAAAGAAACCAAAGTTTTGCAACTAGAATTTTAATAAATAGTTTAGACCTTTAAGTCCATCAGTAAACCAGAATCCAGTGACCAAGAGAACAGAGGGAAACATTGAGAAGTCCTCCTTCTGGAGGTAGTACATTGTTCCAAGGACCCAGAAACATGGGTATGGAGGTTGCAATAAACTTAGTTGTTTTTCCTGAAAAAATGGCAGCTCCTTCTGGCCTACATCACATCCTATGGCACCTCCAGTAGAAGATATTCAAGATCTTGGAGGGACGTGCAATGAATCACATAAACTCTCCCTTTTTACTGTGCAGGAAATTGTTTGGTCAATGGTTTGGTGACATTGGAAGAGCAGTGAGAGTGAGGAAAGAGAATTGAAAGTAATGGCTAAAATATATTAAAAGGGTTATTAATGAACGTCTGTCCTTCACATCCTTTGCTAAAAACAATTTGATCTCAATGTTTTTCATTAATCCCAATAGTAACTATGGAATGGCTCAAAACAGATTTAAAAACCCCTTTTATAGAGAGAAACAGAAATTAACTCAAATAGCCTATACTCAGAGTATAATACCATCCAAGTATAATACCATTCCATCTACTCAGCATGTCACCATGAAGTGACCCCATAGCTAATGACTCAGAAATGACTTAAAAATTTATGACTGAACTTTCTGAAAATGAGGCTTATAAAAATAGAATATTACTTTCTTATTTAATTTGATTTTTTTTCTGGATATCAGCTTGTATGGGGCAAGTTAAAGTGGATTGCCTACTTATCTATAAAATTATGGCAGCTAAATAAAATTTTCTAAGCTATTTACCAATCTCTTATCCATTTTTATCTCCCTAAATATCGTTTTGCACTGTGTTTCACTTACTTTGTAAAAGTATATAACCTTTACATAGATTTTCAATTGTGGATTTAGTAACATGAGAGGTGACATCAAGGACTTATACATTGATTGAGTGATTGATTAATCTATTCATGATTTATGTAACATTGTATATTCAGAATTATAGGAAATTGTTAATAAATTAGGCACACATTCTTACTTCAAGAAGCTGAGGGACTAGTAAAGAAGAAGACATTTGTGTGAATAACTATGGTCCATAGAAAAGAATAAATGACTAGAAAAATGTTATACATACTATTGTATTTATGAAAGGGGTTTTGCTAATAATTCCTCTAAATTATTGGGAAAAGACTACTTTAACATAGAATTATATAATGGGAAAAGGGGAGTTTTCTCAGAAGAGTGGCAACTTGAAAGGCTAAGTTTTTAAAACCATATAAAAAAACCTCAAGTTACATGTATCAATCCAAAGTTTTTTAAACTCATATCTATATTTCATATAAATTATTCTATAATGCATAAATAAATTTTCACAAAAATAGTTGTAATAAAATATATCTTTTAGCTGTCTATAAGAAAATTCTTATTTTGATTAAGAAGTATTACAAGTTTTCTTTACAAAACTCAGAATATAAAGAAAAATTTCATATGAGAGGCATAATTGGAGCAAGTGGTAAAAATGTGTATCCTCAAAGCATAGGCAGGTCGAGGAAATGTGGTGTTGGTGAGTAGCACAGAGAACAAAGACAAGGAGTAGGGAAGTGGGGGTGTATTGGAAATGCTGGGGAGGCTTATTCATACCAGAAGGGGAGCTGTGGTGGCTTCAGTAGGTAGGTTGGGATCACAGTGCAGAAGGACCCACTTCTGGGCTGTGTAGTATGGCTAGTGTATTCCTGGGATAATAGTGGGAAGCCATCAAAATGTTTGAATAGATGAGCATTTGATATTCATATATTCAAGTTGTTCTTCAGGATGACTAAACTGACTGCAGTGTTTTGAATGCAATGGCATTAGGAAACATATTAAAATCCTATATAATAAAAGCATAGTATGCAAATTGTCCCCTTGACCTGGGAGTGGGGCCGGCTGGGGGAAGAGAGGGACGCCCTGGCCAGTGGCAGGTGGCCGGGGGAAGGGAGGAAGTACCTGCATGGCTGCCATCAGCCACTAGAGACCCTACCAGTGCATGAATTTTGTGCACTGGGCCTCTAGTATTACTATAATAGTCCAGGTGAAGACTGATGATTAAATATTGAGGGACTGAATGAAAGTAATAACAGTAGGAATACAAAGAAAGGGATGATGCTTATGACAGAATTAATCATACATCAGACAGTGTGACAAACTGGATCCCCTTTACTCAGTGTCCCTTGAAATATAAAAATGAACCTTACTTTGGAAGACCATTACACAACACTATACAAACTCAAATAATGGACCAAGAGAGTCGTGAAAATAGCTATAGTTCTAACTATAGTTAGAAAACCACATTCGTTTGAGTTCCTTCTTGTTTTTTGCATAAAAAGGTCAATATCATGCACTCATAGTACTTTAACAACACCATGCATGTGTCAAGTTCACTAAAAGCACGTATTTCCATCTGATGACAAACACACAGCCCCAAGTTTTAACTTCATAATACAACTGCAGAATGCCAAATAGAAAATCAGGGTGCTGCACTTCCTCTGAATTGCAGTGGACCGGTTGACCTGCGAATGCATATTGTCCTAGTTTGGAAATTAAAGAGGAGTCTCCCTGAGCTCACTTGGCTCATGAGGGTGAATAAGCATGTGTATGTGATCTGATATTTTTATATCAGTGATTTACTTGACTGTCTCTTCAAATTAAGCTTCAACTCTCTTGCCTTGTTATATGTCAGCTATTCTTGCTGGAGTCTAAATAAAAGAAATTAAATCCAATCAATTCTATAGACTGAAAATAAACACTAAAGAAGCAATGTAAGCAGCATTTGTTCTTAGAATTCCAAGAGCTTTTTTAGTTTGGCCAGCACTCCTATTGGGGAACCTCCGGTGGGACCCTTGGTAAGTGCATACACAAAAAGCTGAGTATTATCAGGTAATTGTCTGGCAATATCAGAAAGTTTCCATCTTATTTCAGAAGAAAGCACCCATTGGTGTCAGTGAGCATAACATGAGAGGGAGGAAATCCACATTGGCATGAACTGGCTTTTCCCCATTAAGCCAGAATGGGCAGGCGGAGTTCCGTTCAAGACTTGCCAAATCAGTTTCAGCTAAAGTCAGGAAAATGGAAAATGCCTGGGTATTTCATTGTTTAATGGAGAACACCAGATATGTTGAGAGACAGGCAAGAGGCAGCAATTTATTGACTGACAAACATGCTCCAATGGAAATAGGGAACCAGAGGACTGGTCATAAAAGAGATTTTTCTATAATGGTTTGCAACTGGGTACCTAGAAGGACCACCCTCCCAGAGAATGGAGAACTACTCATGTGTGCATGGCACACGCAATCTGAATGGCCCAGATTTTCAAACCAGACAATCTAGGAAATTATGTGACTGGAATTTTACAACCTGCATTTCTACTTTATATATCACAAAGCACTGTGTTCCTTATCCTGTAATGTTTTAAGCATGAAATTCCACAAGCAAAAAGTTGAATGGAAATTGTTTTTTTCCAACTTTTGAAATCCTTTCTTATTAATTTGAAGTAATTAGTAAAATTGGGATTTATTGAACAGTTTTGATCATAGATTGTTTCTAAAGCCATTATTATCTTGACAGAGAGAGGAAAGAGAGAGACAGGAGAGAGAGAGAGAGAGAAAGAGAGAGAGAGAGAGAGAGAGAAAGAGAGAGAGAGAGAGAGATCACTTGAGGGAAAGTAGAGAAGTAATTTACCAGTTCTTTGCACATGTAATTAATTTACTTCTCAGAATATTCCATTGTGGGTAGGTATTTTGAACCCTAATTTATAGATGAGGAATGAGATATTGAGAGAGTTAAATAAGTTGTCCAAGGTCATACAGAAGGAGAAATTCAAAGGCAAGATTTTTATTTTCTAAGGAACCTCTGACTCCTAAGCCCTGAAGCCCTGATGTTCTACACAATACCCTCAGCATCCCAAGAGTTGATAAAGAAAGTTCCTTGAGAATTAACTTAATGACCAGATGGCATTTATTTCTCACTTTCATTACAATGATTCGTTTTCAAGAAATGATGTTAAAGTACTTTAAAAAATAATATGTTTCACAATTCATATGTGGGATGAAAACATCTTTCTCAGTTCTGCTACAGCTTTGCTGTGTGACCTTAGGCAAGTTACTTAACTTCTCAGAGACTCACTTTCTTCACATGTAAAATAGGAATACTAAAACCCATTTCATAGGTTATTATATTAAACTAGAGACCCATTTGGGGTGGGGGCCCCTCATCCTGGATTGCGAGAGGGCACAGGCCAGGCCGAGGGACCTCACGGGTACATGTTTGGGGCTGGGGAGGCATGCTCAGGGCCAGGAAGACACCACGGGAAGGCTCCAGGACATGTCAGGCCCACTTGGTTCAGTCCCGATTTGCCGGACCCCAACAACAAGCTAACCTACGGTCGGAGCGTCTGCCCTCTGGTGGTCAGTGCATTTCATAGTGAGTGGTTGAAATGCCTTAGCATATCATAAGCATATTAGTCTTTGATTGGTTGAACAGATGACCAGACAACTGGACACTTAGCATATTAGGCTTTTATTATATAAGATGAGGTCATTCAGGTAGATAGCACAGTGCCTGACATGTAGTGATGCTCTGTTAGGGTTAGTGATGATTCCAGGTAAGTTATGCTTCCCTAACCAACAACCACCAAAATATCAATGGTTTGGAGAAACCAAGATGGTGGCATAGGTAAGCATCTAAACTGCTGCCTCGCACAATAATTTCAAAACTACAACTAAAAGACAGAACGGACACCATCCAGAACCACAGGAAAGCTGGCTGAGTGGAAATTCTACAACTAGAAGGAAAGAGAAAAGCTGACGGAGAACTAGAGGAATGGCAAAGGGTTGAGGTACGGCAAAGAGTCTTTGTGCACACAGAGAGAAAGGGCGGCTGAGAGCCTGGCTGACTTTCTCTGGTGGGAGGGAGAAGGAAGCCCCCGACTGCACTGAACTCCAGTTCTGACTGCACTGAACCCCAGTTCCGGGCAAAACCCCGTGGACCCAGGCTCATCCAGGGGGAGTCTGGACTGTCAGGTAGAGAGAGAGGCACTCGGAGACTCAGAGATCCGGGGGAGAGCCTCGGCGGGCAGGGATCTGGAGGTGTGCACGCGCCAGTGTGCACAAAGACTGTGGAGGTTGCCATAGGCTTTCCCTAGCAGAAGGGAGTCAGAAGCTCCTGACTACACTGAACTCCAGTTCTGATTGCACTGAACCCCAGTTCCAGGCTAACCTCTGGGGACCCACGCTCTTGCTGGGGGAATCTGGACTCTCGGGCAGAGGCTCAGGAGCCGGGGAAGACAGAGGTCTGGAGGCACGCATGCACGCGCAAGGGCAGGACTGATGGGAAGCCAAGACTATCTGCTCTGCCCTGAGACTCCATCCCATCCAAGGTGAGCACAGAGGCTTTTGCAAGTCTTGTCTCATAAGGGTGTCTCCAGCACAGAACTTCTCCCATTGTAGACACAGCTGATCCTCACAGCCAACTGGCCTGGAGGTCAATTCCTCCCAGTGATACCAACAACAATCAAGGCTTAACTACAACAAGGCTGTACACACAGTCCACAAAGGGGTGCACCAAGAGTGTCCACCTCAGGTAACTGGGAGGCTGAGCCACTGGGCCCTATAGGACACCTAGCACACAAAGCCACTCTATCAACTCAGGGAAGCAGCCAAAATGAGGAGACAAAGAAACAGATCACAAATTAAAGAAATGGAGGAAAGCAAATGACTGGATATAGAGTTCAAAACCATGGTTATAATGCTTTTCAAGAATATCCTAGAAAAGGCCAATAAATTTAGTGAAACCCTCGAAGATATGAAAAAGGACCAACTAGAAATTAAACATACACTGACTGAAATAAAAAATATTATTCAGAGATCTAACAGCAGACAAGAGGATCACAAGAATCAAGTCAAAGATTTGAAATACAAAGAAGCAAAAAACACCCAACCAGAAAAGCAAAGTGAAAAAGAATCCAAAAATTTGAAGATAGTGTAAGGAGCCTCTGGGACAACTTTAAGCATACCAACATCAGAATTATGGGGGTGCCAGAAGAAGAGAGAGAGCAAGATACTGAAAACCTACTTGAAGAAATAATGACTGAAAACTTCCCCCACCTGGTGAAAGAAATAGACTTACAAGTCCAGGAAGCACAGAGAACCCCAAACAAAAGGAATCCAAAGAGGACCACACCAAGACACATCATAATTAAAATGCCAAGAGCAAAAGACAAAGAGAGAATATTAAAAGCAGCAAGACAAAAACAGTCAGTTACCTACAAGGGAGCACCCATAGGATTGTCAGCTGATTTCTCAACAGAAACTATGCAGGCCAGACAGGAGTGGCAAGAAATATTCAAAGTGATGAATAGCAAGAACCTACAACCAAGATTACTCTACCCAGCAAAGCTATCATTCAGAATTGAAGGTCAGATAAAGAGCTTCACAGATAAGAAAAAGCTAAATGAGTTCATCACCACCAAACCAGTATTATATGAAAGTGCTGAAAGGTATTCTTTAAGAAGAGGAAGAAGAAAAAGGTAAAGATAAAAATTATGTGAATCTAAAAATCAAGTGAATAAGAAAATCTGATGAACGGAATAAACTGGTGAATATAATAGAATCAGAGGCCTAGAA
Organism: Corynorhinus townsendii; assembly: GCA_026230045.1. NCBI lineage: Eukaryota > Metazoa > Chordata > Mammalia > Chiroptera > Vespertilionidae > Corynorhinus > Corynorhinus townsendii. The sequence continues at coordinate 18,741,988 of JAPDVU010000010.1, read as the reverse complement.
AGGGAGTGGACTGACAATTCTCAGGGGGAAAAGGGTGTGGGGGGTGTGGGAAGAGACTGGACAAAAATTGTACACCTATGGATGAGGACAGTGGGGGGGCAGGGTAAGGGTAGAGGCTGGGGTTGGAACCGGGTGGAGGGGAGCTATGGGGGAAAAAAGAGGAACAATTGTAATAATCTGAACAATAAAGATTTATTAAATTAAAAAATAAAAGATTTGGAAACAGCCTAAATGCCCATCAGCAGATGAGTGGATTTAAAAACTCTAGTACATCTACAGAATGGAATACTACGCTGCGGTAAAAAAGAAGGAATTCTTACCATTTGCAACGACATGGATGGAGGTGTTTCATTATGCTAAGTGAAATAAGCCAGGCAGAGAAAGATAAATATCACATGATCTCACTCATTTATGGAAAATAATGAACAACATAAACTGATGAACAAAAACAGTTCCAGAGACAGAGAAACATCGATCAGACCATCAAACCTTGGAGGGAAGGTAGGGGAAGGTGGGGGTAACAGGGAAAGATCAACCAAAGGACTTGTATGCATGTATATGAGCCTAACCAATGGACACAGACAACAGGGGGGTGAGGGCATGAGTGGGGGGCATGGGGGGCTAATGGGGAAAGAAGGACACATATGTAACATCTTAATCAATAAAGAAATTTTTAAAAAAGAATAGAATTTAAAAAAAAAATTTAAAATATATATCAATGGTTTTAAGCAACAAAATTAACTTGCCGTTCACTTAAATGTCAATCATTGGTTAGCTAAGCTCTAGATTGAGCTTGTTCAAGGTTGCAGAATGGGTGAAGCTTCATTTTAATGTGTCACGTTCTTCCTTATTCACTTCAGTGAAAGAAGCAAAGGTAGTAACTCATGCTATTGGTTCTTCAAGCTTTCACCTGAAAATGGAACGTGGTACTTCTGCTTACATTTCATGAGTCAAAGAAAGTTTCATGATTATGCCAAATTCATGAGTGTCAGATGTGCAAACCTACATGTGCCCAGAGCCTATCACAATAATTATTTAAAATAATTTCTACCATTGCCTGGCTGGTGTGGCTCAGCAGTTGAACATCCACCCAGGAACTGAGATCATTGGTTTGATTCCCACATGCTCAGGTTGCAGGCTGGATCCCCAATGGGTTCATGCAGGAAGCAGCTGATTAATGTTTCTCTCTCATCAATGTTTATTTCTCTATCCTTCTTCCTTCCTCTCGCTTTAAAAATCAGCACATCAACAAATGTTTTTCAAATAATAATAATTTCTACCTTTAATTTTCTAAAAGAAATATAAACTTAGACCCACTTTATCAAAAAGCAGTTAGTCAAATCATTATTGATATTTTATTAAATTAACAGAGATAAGTATCCTTCAGTATCCAAATTTAATCATTTTCAGGTTCAACTACCAACGGGTTGGACCTGAGGAACATTGATAATCAGAACCAAGTGAGACACTGCACTAAACTGAAAACCTTCTTTCTCTTACATGCTCTCTATGCAGGTATTCCAGTATCCAAATTCTATGTGTCTTTCTATATTTGTTTTATCATCTTCTCCCCTTCATCTATCTATCTATCTATCTATCTATCTATCTATCTATCTATCTATCTATCTATCTTTTATCAATGCTTGAATTTTCCTAGACTTGACTGTTAGAAGCACCGTTAATGTGACTTCTATATTATCTTGACATTTATCCCATCAGTCTTTGGAAAATTCCTATTCTCTCTCTCTCTCTCTCTCTCTCTCTCTCTCTCTCTCTCTCTCACACACACACACACACACACACACACACACACACACACACACACACACACGGTCAAGGCTCATATATGCATTTCCTGCATAGGCTTGGAATCAGTTATTTCTCTATGGACCCCTGATCCCTTTAAGAGGATAATTATATCTAGAAAACAAGATCTGAATCTCAGCATGTCTATTGCTCTGAGTTGTCATTGTTTTCTGGGCCCTCTCAGAGGCTATAGCAAGGAAATACACACACACAAATTCACTTATATGTACATCTTTTCTAAATCCATTTATCTACATATATATTAAAAACATGTGTTCATATCAATACCTCCAATTCCAACTCAGTTTCACAGGGTTTATGCTGCATCCTTCACCACAATTAGCGTTGAACCCACCACTCTTGCATCAGGTTCTTTAGGTACCTCAAGACCCTATTTTTAGAAATCAGAACACAATTTAGAAATTATAGTGAGAATTGAATGGAAAATATGCCCTTTCACATGTGGTCTCATTTTATTCTCGGAAAAATATTTATGGACTACCCATAGTTGGGGCTGAAAAAGGCAAAAGACTTTTGGTTTCTTGGTGAAATATTTTATTATTTTGTTCCAAAATCACATATAAATGTAGTATATACATGAAGCTTTTTTATCAGCACTAAATTGATTTCATTGGTTTTGGGGTGTATATGTAAAGGTACATACAGGAGAGAGAAACAAATCTACAATGAGAAGTCTGATTCCAGCCAAGATTGAGTAGCCTCATTCCTACCAGATTATCTAAAAATTATAAAAATGCTGGACATCACACACACACACACACACACACACACACACACACACACACACACACACACAAAACAAGCCTAGGAAGATTCAGAAAGGTGGAAGAAAAATAGACCGCCTATGAACATCAGGACTTGAGGAACAACACAGACATGAGTCATCTGGGCTTCCTTACTTAATTGATTCTATATATCCCAAACAGAGCATGTCAGAAGCCTTTAACCCTCAACTGCCAACAGTCACAGAAAAAAAATTTTAAACTTCAAGAATATCCTATTCCCCTTACCAGAGGATGGAGCGTGTCAACAGAAAACATTTTTACTACTGAGCCAAATGTTAATGGAAAAACCACACCATCTCCCTGTGGTTTCAGTAGGGCAAAGCAAGGAAGGGTTCTTCCACTCCTCCACCCTGGGCTTCCTCACTGGGTGATGTCAGTGTTTCCCTGCAGGGATCTGAGTCTCCACCTCCACCCAGTGTCAACAAGACTATAAAAGGGGGTGCAAGGTAGAGCTGGTCAATACTGCTGGTATTAGGAGGCCCTAGGGGGGGCAAGGAGGCAGGTCTAGGTACCTATACCCACCCAGCAGCAATGAGACTGACTGAGGAGGTACAAAGCTGGGCTTATCTAATCAGTGTTCCACTCCCCTATCCTGGTGTCAGCAGCGCACAGTGGGAACTGAGTCCCCATCCCATATAGTATCAGTGAGGGAGAAAGAGATGGTGAGAGGCAGGTCTGTTTGGCATCTTCACCCCTAGTGTCATCAGGGTTCAGTGGGGGAGTTGAACTTCTGGCCCAACATTGCAGCAACCACATGATGAAACTGAACATAAATGCCTACTTGACTCTCACACTACACATTAATTGGGTGACTGCCTCGCGGAAAAATAAAAGGTCAAATAGAATTCAGAGACTCATAATCTCCAAAATTTCCAGCAGACAATTTTTAAAAGTCACAGGAAAATCTTAACTTGAATGAGAAAAGACAATCAACAAACATTTAACACCCAGATGAATCAGATGTTGGAATTAAATGACAATAATCTTAAAGCAGTCATCATAAAAATACTTCACTAAACAATTATACATTCACTTAACACAATTAAAAAATAAAGAAAATCTTAGCAGAGAAATATAATTACATAAAAAAGTGGATGACTATAGTTGATAGCACTGTATTGTATAATTGAAATATTCTAAGAGAGCAGTACTTAATGTTCTCATGAAAAATAATAATAATAATAAAAATAATAATAAGGTAAATAGTGAGGTAATGGGTGTGTTCCGTAGTTTGATAAGGGGAATCCTTTCACCATGTACATACGTCAAATCATCATGTTGTACACTTTAAATATCTTACAACTGTATTTGTTAATTACACCTCAATAAAGCTGGAAAAATAAAAGAACCCAATGGACTGAAAAATATAATAGCTGATAATAAAAACTTGCTGGATGGGCTTATTTATATAATGAAGATGACAAAGGATAGAATCAATGAACTTGAAGACAGATCTATAGAATTTATTCAATCTGAACAAAGGGAATATAAACTAAAAAGAAATGAACACAGTGTCAAGAACCTGTGAGATGATAACAAAAGACCTAACGTTCATACCATCAGATTCCCAGAAGGAAAGGAAAGAAAGAATGATATTGAAAAAGTGTCCAAGGAAATAATGACTGAAAACTCCCAAAATTTGATAGAATATATATCTCTACAATATTCAAGAAATTAAACAGGACAAACTCAAACAAATACATGCCAAGAAATATTGAAATTAAATTTGTGAAAATTAAAGACAAAGAAAAAAGTCTTCAAATCAGCCAGAGAGAAACACACATATTCTTTAGGGGAACAACAATTTGAATAAGGCAGATTGCTTATCTGAAACCATGAAGGCTGAAAGGAAGTGACACATTTTTCAAGTACCAAAGAAAAGCACTGTCAACTGAGAATTCTATATGAGGAGGAAATAATCTTTCAGGAGTAAGAAAAGTCAAGACATTCTCAGAAAAAGGAGAACTAAGAAGTAATTTCTAGCATGCCTGACCTTTAAAAATGGCTAATGGAAGTTCTTTAAACTGACAGGAAATAATAGTGACTGTTTTGGGCCACAGATTAATTGAAGAAATGACATATATCCTTTTTGTATTGAACAATGGCATTATCTGCAATCTTGCCAGAGATCTTCATTTAGGAACAATGTTGTCTAATACAAGTTGGAAAGTATGAGCTTAGGTGTGATCCTAGTTTTCTGCTGCTGGTTTGTGACAGAAATGTGGTCCTACTATAAACTCTCACCACAACTGCTCATGGATGGAGAATCAAAGACAAATGAAAGAGCAGCTCAATATTTGAGTCTAGCCTTGAACTGATATATGGTGCCAAGAACAAAAGTCCAACTTCCCCCAACAAGAGAAAGGACAGTGCTTAGAAATATACCTGGGAGTATATAACTGTTCTAGCAAGAATGCTAGTGATCTGAGACCTTCTGAAACTAAGCCCAGGACTATTCTCCTGGGGGGAAAATAAAATAAAAAGAAGAGTTGGAGTCTTCGATTTTGTTCAAAAGGTCCGGGGTGGAGGTGGAGAAATAGTAATTTGGGGTGTGGAGGTGTGATTTAAGTGGGGGAAGAGGGATAACTTTTCCATTATTCCTCTGTCTGAATAGTCAAAGTCTGGAAGACATCAAAAGCAGTTAAAAATAAAGAGGATTGTTTTACTTATCTGTCATCCCAAGGCAGTTCCCATATTATTTAAAACAGCAAGCTCTCTTTGGGTGCCATTAGCCTTAGTGATGTGAATTGCAGTTTTCTTCATGATGTCAGAGCTTAGTTATTAGTAAGTGGGAGGAAAACTTTATAACAGAATGTACCTTAATAGGAAGAAAATCAGTTGAACTGAATAAACTACAATTTACATTCCCTCAGTCTCTGTTTCATCTAATATTACTCCATTCCACTGGAGCCTCAGCCAAGAATTGAATTTTATTCTTTCTGGCCTTATGATTTCCCTTCAGTAAGAAGTGTTCAGGCTAAGACATTTAATAAATGCAAATAAATTTAGCTAGTACTTGTTTGGCCAATTCTCAAAGAGGATCAAGAAAGGAAATGGAGAATACCAATGATAAACTATTCAAAGGAAAGTTTTGAAATTGGCAAAGTTGCAAGAATGATATTTTATGATTGTTCAGATATATAATGTTTTGTAAAATGTTCAGGAAAAAAAAAGATCAAACCATAGCCTTTTAGACATAGATGGCACAGCAAGGGGTTTATTCGATATATAATAGATATTTTAAATGATTTCAATTCACTTCAAGTACAGTACAGGATAAGGTTTATTGAAGAAAAATATTATAAAGTACATGGAGGTATTTGGAGTTAGATTAGATTTCATTTGTGATGTAAAGGAAAATATCCAATATTTCTTTTAGATATTAAGGAGTCATTTAATTAGCATACATAGACTGCTGATCTAGTGTCTCACAATCGCTGAGCTTATATTAAGCATGGCAACTACATGTGTTTTATTAAATAACTTACTAATATTACTATACCCCCCCCCTAAAAAAAGGATTTGTGGTGAGAAATGAGTACCTCTAGAAGTGGATAGATGATACCAGTCCTAAAATTCTGCAGCTCACTAGTACTGCATGAAGTTGCTTTACCCTAAGCACATTTTAAAAAAGGAACACATTCAAACTCAATATTAGTGTAGAAAAAATAAAATACAAGCCTGAATATAAAATGCATTTAGCAGAGGGAGGTTTCAGATGACCAGTGTTTTTATGTTTTTGTGTATTAATCTGATACAGCTTTTTCATTTTATTTTGCATTGTTTTAATTCTTTAGGTCTGCCAGTCACAATACTGAAGTCCTAAAGAAACTAACTGGCATGATTTCCAGGTTGCCCAAGAAGGAAAATAGTGAAATGCTTACTAATATTCATTAGTGAGGTTTATTTTCCATATCAAGTAACTTAAGTCAACTGAGGGAAATTTCACAAACATGAACTACGAGAATTTTACAGGAAACGGGTGTTTCCTGTAAAATTCTCAGGGTGTTTTGTTTGTTTGTTTGTTTTTAACTTCAGAGGTAATTCTACTTATATAGTTAACCAGTGACATACTAGTAGTTAGGAATTCAGGAGAAAATAGCCAATTATGCTAGGACTATCTATAGATGTTTAAATTCAAATGAACAAGAAAAACAAATGACCCAGAGATACTGGTCTTCAAGAGTATCATTAGAATTCACGAAAGCCTTTCTTTCAAATTGTGCTATTTTGGGACTAGCTGTATCACGTTGGAATTTGAGTTAATGAGGAAATAGTTAATTGTAAGTGTTCTCATTTAGCTGAGTCCTTTGTAGTTTATGAACTAGAGGGACACCACAGGAGGTGATACTGGTGGAATTTTTCTCTTTTCTCTGATTGATGTGACACAGCAGCTTTGAAGGGACAGTGACCTTGGATTTAGACAGCCTAACTGCAGGTCAGGTGTTCCCGCCTACCTGCGTTATAACCTCACAAGTCCTTTCTCTTGTAAGATCATGAACAAAAGGAGGCCTATAATACTTTGTTTACTTCACATGATGAACTAATAGTATCAATCTGCTTTATATAAAGTAAATCATTATACAAGGAAAATATATTCTGTGGGGTTTTTTTTATAACATAAAAGTGAACTAAATTAAAACCATCCTAGTTATCCAAATTGGTTAAACATGGCCAAGCAGTGATCTCTGGTCATTTTTAACACTTGCAAATGAAAAACTCATTGTTACTATATCAATATCATGACTGAATCAATGGCTTTGAGTTCTTAGAAGAAAGTTACAGAATACAGATTGGCTTGCCCTTGAGATTTAAATAATGTGCTCTGTGGAACTAATAATTGTATTAGAAATATTTGCTGAATGAAGTAATGAATAAACAAGTCTTGTCTACAGAAATAAATCCAACCCAATAGATGCCAGGGTTGCAGGAAAGCTACTCACTGAAAGGTCACTGCCTTTTTTACACAAAATGTCATCAAAAGAAGAGCCTTGAATTTCCATAATTAGAGAACTTTATATGAGTTAAAGTACTGTGTTTTTAAGAGTCTATGAAAATAGATATTTGAGATGGTATATTTAGGTTATTCCTGATCTATGCTTACTGTTTTTAATGTTGCAAACAGGAAAAACTAAATAAAATATTGCAAGGATCCAATCACTCAGATGCCTGGATTTTGATCATCTAGACAGATTGCATGTCCAAGTAGATTTCTGAAGATCATGCAGGAATAACTACTTTGGATACTTGTTTCTCTTAAAACAACCTCTTTATTTTCATGGAAAAATGAGTAGTTTTAAATGCTTATTCATGTACCAGTAAAGACTTGTGTGTGAGGAATTCAAAATGCACGTAATTATACCCTGATCTTATCATTCTTCCAAATGGAATATTCAAGAGATCTGTTAAGTAGCAAGATTTAGTAAAAGATTTTGCCATACAATAGTTAAAGTTGGCTTTTCAAATGTGAATAAACTCTGCTAATAGATGATTAAAAATAAGCAGAAAACTCTTAATACATTCCATTCTGCCAGCCTTGCAAAATAGCACAACATTTTGTCTTTCAGACTTTAAAAAATGGGTCATTTTTAAAGAATATAAACTTGGAAAGCTTCTAAAAGTAGAAATTTAGTAAAATTTAGCTCAAAATACTTAAATACATACTTCAGCTGTACCTAGCCTCAACACTTAGACTTAAAGATTATTGTCAATGTGACAGTAATCTGTTTGGAAAATTCTTGAGAAAATTTTTGCTGCTGGTTTACTTTTTTCCCTCTATGTATATTACAAAATATCGTTATGTCTCAAACTAGGTTAAGTTCAAAATACAAAGTGCATAAGTCATGTATTTGATGCCTTTTAACCAGCAATATTTGGGGCAGCCTATATTCCTTATAATACAGCCTCAGTATCAGTGGTTATGGTAAGAAGTAACCTGGCGACTGTCTTTATTACCCATGAATAAGAACTCTTTTCTGAAAGGAACCCCTGCTTCCTATCTCTTTGTGACTCAAAAAAAAATTTTTTTTATTGTTTGAAGTATTACAAATAGTAGTACATATGTCTCCTTTTTTTCCCCCCACTGACCTCCCCCCAGCATGTGTACAAGTCCTTCGGCTGATCTCTTACAACCCCTCTCCCCCCCGCCCAACCTCCCCTGCCTTCCCGCTGTAGTTTGACAGTCTGTTCAATGCTTCTTTGCCTCTGTATCTATTTTACCCCCCATTTCTTTCCTTTAAAAATTTTTGCCTCTACAGACTAGAAATAAACATATAATAACACACAAAAAAAAAGTTTGAGTCCCAATTTCAATGTCCAACAGTTCTGAGTCCCTGTTTCAATGTCTAACAGTTCCTTATGTGTACATGTCAGCAATGATATCTGGATGGTGGGCACATGGTGGCAATGCAGGTCCGACTCTCTCTGGTTTGGTCCTAGGCAACCTGCAGCGACGCACAGCTGTTGACTGCTAGCGTGGCAAGGCGTCGTTAGCATCTTCCATCTCTGGACTGTTTTTCCTCTTGTCTTTGTGGTTGGAGCACTCCTGTCAATTCCTCTCTGTTGCAGGAATCCACCTGGTCTTGGGGTTGTTTTCTGAAAATATACAAACATATTCTCGACCAAAAGTTAATAAAGGAATCTTTTCTATATAATTGATTTGGGATCCTTTTTATTTTTGCCCAAACGATTTTCCTTTGTCTTATTTAGACACCATGTGTGTTTTTCATGGGTGTCTTGCTGTTAGCATTACAAATGAAAATTAATTTTGTAAAGTAAAAATTTTCTAGATGTAATTTACTTATAGGATATTTTTCCTTACATGATATTACCCTACTATCTCCCCCCCCTTTTTTTAATTAATGGAGGCTTTTGTAAATTTTATAATGCAGTCTTGATAACTTTAAATTTTAATTTTTTTTTGCCCAAAAATATGACTGCTTTAGGTTCATTGCATGTTCAGGAATTTTACCATGAGATGAACTACCAATAGAAATTTTAGTTATTACTTTAGGAAAAGTTTTTTGTCCAGTACAATTAAATTTACTTGAATATTCACTTATTTCAATTAGCCTATTTAAATTAATCTGAAAACTTGATTACTATTTTACTGTCAAATTTAATACTCTGCCAACAATCTTAGTTTACCCTGTAAATATTAGTGGAAAGGGTTATTTGCATTCTTGAGTAGGCCCTGAGCATTCCTGATGCTAGGCTGGATTTAGATATAGGGCAGCTGCTGTCGGCCAAGTCTCTTGTCTGTTACCTGGGTCCCGATCTGAGCTGGGCCAAGTCTCTGTCACCTGTATCCCGATCTGAGCTGGGCATGGGAAGCAAAGCAGCCATTGGGGCAGGAGACCTCCCTCAGAAGGGGTGAGGGTTGAGGCCCCTTCAGAGTTGGAGGGGTGAGGGTCTGTGCCCCACCTCTGTTGACCCCCAAGTTCTCTCCTGATGTGACTCAATTTTTTTAAAAAAATATTTTTTTATTGATTTCAGAGAGGAACGAAGAGGGAGAGAGAGATAGATTATTGATCTCAATGATGAGAGATGATTATTGATCAGCTGCCTCCTGCATGCCCCATACTGGAGACAGAGCCCACAACTTGGGCATGTGCCCTGACTGGGAATAGAACCATGAATCCCTGGTTCATAGGTCAACGCTCAACCACTGAGCCATGCCAGTCGGACAGTGACTCAAATTTTGACTTTTCTATCTCCCCTGATCTATGGGCTTTTTCTTTACTAATTCCATTTGGAATGATCTCTACCACCAAAGAAGGCCTCTAATGGTATGTTGATCTGAATAGCTAGCCATCTTTTGTTAGAAATTGAACCAACTCTTCCCTGCTTGGTTGGAAGTATTGAGAAGTTCTTTACAAACAAATAAAGGAAAATGTGACACCTCTTTTTGTATTAGCCATTTTCTTTGCCCAAAATGTGCTCCTTCTTTTTCTCTTATTAGATTTTGCCCCTAATTTCAAAGATGGACACGTAACCCAGTAAGAATAAACCATCTTTGAGGCCTCAGCTACTGTTTCAGGAAGAGATACAGAATCCAAGCTACATTATTCAAATGCTTCCAGGAATTTTATATCTAGAGTTTGTGGGGAGAGGGGGGCACTTTTCATCTCCGGGAATGGAAATCTTAGGGTGTGAAACCACTGCTGCAGTAAGTCATGATCTATATTCATTATGGCAAAAAAAAAGGGGGGGGGCAGGAAATCCCTCTGTAGAAAGAGAATATGAATCCAAATAGAAGATGCAGAGAAAGAGAATTCTGATTTGTTTCAGCTCTTTGGTAAGCCAATAAATTCTTCCTTTTAATTTGTTTGTTTGAGATTATTTCTATCACTTGCAACCAAGAATTTTGACAAATAAGCATGAAAACCACCAAATGAAAAAGACTACAGAGCATAATTTCTTTATGTGAGAATAACATAAGTATGCCTATATGTTAAATTTTCTTAAAATTTTAATTCTCACCCAAGGATATGTTTATTGACTTTAGAGAGAAAGAAAAAACACATATATGTGTGTCAGAGAAATATCAATTGGTTGCCTCCCCTGTGCACCACAACTAGGGATCATACCTGCAACCTAGGTCTGTGCCTTGATCAGGAATCAAACCCACAACCTTTTGGTGTGCAGGATGGCACTGCAACCAACAGAGCCACCCGACCAGGACATCTATATATTAATTTATAGAGGATGGTTGCCAGGTTCACAAGTTGTTGGGTTTTTAAAAAATCTCTAATTTACTCAGACCTGGCTATTCAACCAGACCACTCACTATTTGGTCTAAAAGGAAGTTACTTTGCCACCTTCCACTAATTATACAAAGAGTCTAACTACTTTGTGGATTCTTAATTCATTTATCAGTTTACTTATTATGTAAACATTGCTAGACAGTCCCATTGCATCGAGATCAATGTTCTAGACACTGTTGTTGCAAATAAGAAGCAGAGAGGAACAACCCAATCTAGGAACTCAGAGTGTAATAGAGGAATAACACCATAGAGGCTCATGGGAACTCAGAGCAGAGCCAGCTAGTACTCTGGAAAGGTCAGAAGTCCTTCACCCAGGAGATAACATTGGAGCAATGTCACAAAGAATGAGTGGAAAATGTCCTGCAGTGCCTTTCCTAGTTGTCAGTTTCTCACCTATCTCATATCTGCATTTGAAAATGGAGACACTTAGAACATCGAAAGACAGCCTCAGTGCCAGCAATTGGACTTACATTTTTTACTTGAAACATACAGAAACAGGTGAGAAAGACTGCAGTGCCCAAACAGATATTGTGGTGTAAAAATTGGAATCAGGTGAAACAATATGAAAAGCAAGATGAGTAGGAAAAAAAAATCTGTTTTGTGTTTCTGTGTAGAATTTGAATTTCTTGTTCCAAGACCACTTTTTAAACATTAATAATTCTAAAGGCCTTGCATATGGCCAGAAATGTTGCCAGCATTTTAGAGCATGAAAACTATGAATCTCTTTACTGTTGATTTTTAGTCATTTTGATCCTGAAATTAATTTTCCACAGACTGTTCATATTAGTGACTAGTAATTCATATTAGTTGATCAGGAAAGGCGTGCTTCCTGATGATTGTATTGTTTTTCAAGTGCTAGCTCTTCCCAAGGAAATAATCATTCATATTATTCATACTAGTAATCAAAATAATACTCTAATTGTTGGGAGTTTCAGAACTTGTATTTTGGTTGTTTCTTGTAAACCCAGAAAACTATCTATACATTTTAAGTGGATGGCCTTGCCTTTAATTTCTTTTATTGGATTCCATTCTATCTAGAACTAAGTTTAAATAATGTCATTTGAGACCATGTGCTGTCTCTTAGGCCTGCATGTTTATAAAACAAAGTCTAGTGTTAAAAGTGACTTGGGTGTCTGCTAATTATTAAAATTATCCACATACTGATACTTGAAAATGTTTCTTCATTGTCAAAGATAAGATGATTACTGTGTCTTGTTGCATGAGGTCCAGGAGAACCTCTTCTCATACAAGTTATTTTTATGGCACATTCATATTAAGAATGGAAGGCAGCCAGGCCGGCGTTGCTCAGTGGCTGAGCATGGACCCATGGACCAGGATGTCATGGTTCAATTCCCGGTCAGGGCATGGGCCAGGTTGCTGGCTCTGTCCCCAGAAGGGGATGTGCAGGAGCTGGCTGATTGATGATTTTCTCTCATCATTGATGTTTCTCTCTCTCCCTCTCCCTTCCTCTCGCTGAGAATCCATAGAAATATACATATATGATTGGGAAGGAAGTGGTTAGAATGAAGCTGGATACAAGTAAAGAAGTTGACAGAGCATTGTGGAAGAGTGGCAAATAAGAAATAACAGAAGGCAAGACAAATAACAGAAAAATGGGAGCACATTTTTATTTACATACAAAAACATGAAGAAACCTGAGCCCCAGGAGTCCATATATTTTTATAGTGAAACATAACAAGAGAGGTCCAGAGATTGTAATCTGCCACTTCTAAAATGGAAACACGTTCCAATATCAAACACTTTCCAGTTCCAACACCAACTTATCAACTGATTTTGTGCAAGCCTATATTTTGGAAAAGTGCTATATTTTAGTACTGATCTTGTCTGAACTCACAAGTCATCTTTTTATACGCACTGAATCCCATAGACCTAACAAATGAACCTATGCTGGTGGGGTAGCTTCTTTTTACAGTCATTCCCACCCAGTCTCATATTATCTCTCTTCTCTCTGCTAACCACTTTTTTTCTGGAACACCCAGTTGATTGTTAAGTGTTACATAAGGTCAACAGCTCTGCCAGTGAGTGGTGAAGACCAGAGTGACCTTGCCCTTTTCTTTAATCACAGGATTACATGGCATGTTTGGCATATTGCTAAACTAAATAATGTCACATATGCATATTTTTCTAATTGTTGGCTGTCTGGAGTCAAATTACTGAAAATGTGATTTATTGGGTAATTGTCCATCAAGATTAAGCTGAAACACTCTTAATCAAGTATTACAGCCAACTGTGGTTGTAGAAAATCCACCAGTGTTTGCCTCAGCTTGATGATTAGTAAAACCATGATTTACTTTTTTTTTTAAGATTAACTTTTTTTTTTTAGTATAATAGCTTCAGGGCCTAATCTCTTCATATTTTTCAGGGTAAAGACAGCTTCACATATTTCAACATAGACTATACCTAGATATCATTTCTAATATGCATAGAAACAATGATTTAATATGTATTTGAACCCCACTTTCTACCTTTGTTTATTGTCAAGGTTTGGATATTTATGGGTAGCTACACAAAATTCAGGCTTCATTAAAACTTTTCATAGTGTTAGTAAATGAGTATTGGGTAGTTTACTATCAATTAACTTTTTTACATTCTTGTGTGGATTAAAAAAAAATCATTCTCCCTCAAGAAGACTTATTTTTTCTAAGAACATGAAAATACAATTATGCAAGTAGATTAGTCAGAAGAGGAAAGAACAAAAGCAAATAAATTTTTGAAAGTTCTGTTTGCTTTGGAGATTCTGAAGATAGCTGAGAAATTTAACTTGAGAATTTTTAACTTTCCACAAGGATGCCTTAAATTATCACAAGATTATCACTTCCACATGTATGGCTAGTATTCCTGAAATAATATTTTAAGAGGCTCATTTCAGAAAACAATAGTGATTGTGGATTAATGAAAGGCTTGAAGGTCAAAAGTTAGGAAATTATTACTCTTCTCCCCATCTCTATTGTTAACCTGATATGCAGCCTTTAAGAAATTACTTCAGCCTTCCCTCTATTTATTGCTAAAAACTTTGTGCTTTCAAGGTATTGTAAAACTAAACATCGGGTTGATATTGCTAAATAAAAGCAAATTCACACTGGCAATTCAAAACATATTCTCATGTACAGTTCTTTATAATCTTGGTTGGTCGCATAAAAACAGTTTACATATTATTCCTGGCAGTATTCACTGGTAAAGTCATCTTCCCACTTTTCAAAATCTTATTTAGAAAAGTTGGAATATCAGTTCTTCAAAAAGTGAATAAATCTTGCCATCACGTCAACCAAAACTAGTATTATGTGAGATAAGCATGGTGCCTTCCATACTTCTTTCTTTAAAGGGCACTTTAGCTTATCTTGGTATCTTACATGTTCTGCACAATAAAAATGAATGTCTGATCTCTGGACTAGCACCTCTTCTCTCTCAAAAGCAATAATGTCATTGCTCTTGGCTGCCACAAAGTGGCAGTGTGCCCACTAACTTCTCCATTAATAAACCCAATGTTGGCCTTCAGAATGAACTGGGGCAGGAGAACTCCACCCCAGGACTAGGGATGCAGATAAAACACAGGAAGCCTAGTTCAGTTTGAATTTTAGAAAAATGACAACATATTTATACTAAAAAATTACTCAGTGTTTACCTTAAGTTCATATTTAACTGAGTGTGTTTTATGTTGTCAATCTGGAAATTCTACTTGATAGATTTGACTCTTGTAACCATGTAATCTTTTTAGGTTGAAATATATTTATCCTTAATGTCTTATTTAGAAATCTGTATTTATGGAATCATAGAAAATCTTTAAGTTAAGGAATCTGGATTTCTCCATTCCACTAGACTTCCATTTATCATATAGTTCTAGATTCACATTTTTAGTCTCATAATAGAATGCTAACTACATGGCCAATATCAGTACATACTTTGTTACAATGTCTTGTGTGCCAAGAAAGTTAGAAAAGGCTCTAAAGAGAGGGCAGGAATTGACCTAAATATTGGGGTATGGGGGTGTGGGTGGAATGAAGATACAAGAACATTGTGGATTAATGAAAGGCTTAATCTCTGTCTGACCAACAGATATTATAAAGAATTGTACATGTTTTGAATTGCCAGTATGAATTTGTTTTTATTTAGCAATATCAACCCAATGTCTAGTTTTACAATATTGGGGTATGGGTGGAATGAAGGTACAAGAACATTTTAGATGGGTGGGAAGGTATTTTCTATAGCAAAATAAATGTTTTATAAAAACCTGAAAGATTTAGTCCAAAGAACTAGTTAGAATATAGGAACATTAACATGATTTATTATTTATTCTATTGCTCAATCTTGGCATATATCATGCCCCTCAATAATGAATTAATAGAATTATTTCAAGAAATAAAAATGGCACTGGGCTATAATAAGCTATTTTTTCATTTTTAATTCACTTAAAATTTGTTTCCTTACCTATAATGAAGTCACCCCAAGCTTTATCAAATTTCAGCAAAACCCAATCTTGACTTTTATTACACCAATCTTATGTAATTTTTTCTATATAAAATTATGTGTATTAGTTGTTTATACCAATATACTAGGTTTAAAAAAGACGTTTTTCTGTGTCTGATGTATTCAAAGGCAGTTTAACTTTAAAACTTTCTAATGTAACACAAAGTGTACCATAAAACTTTGCCTTCAAAGTTTTCTCACTCTACCAGAAATTTTTTACCAGTTTTTTGTTTGTGAGATTCCCCTTCCATTTTTGGGGACATTAAAAATTACATGCTAGATCTGAACTCCTGTAAGACTACATTCATCTATGCTTCTACTTCTCATCAAGTATATTCAGTGTTGAGGGGCTCTATATTTTTATATGTCTATAGGATAAATAACTCATCTACTAGTATTTCTTATTATAAGGAGGAGATGGTGAAAGACAATCTGTAACTGCTATGTTTTACATAGTAAACCAGTAATTAAACCTCCTTTGAGCTACAGATACTGCATAGCACACCAAACTAGAAACAAATGCGTTATCCATTTATGTTGTAGCTGGGAAGTATGTATGTACTGTAGCTATTTAATGAGTTTATTATTTGGGGGGGAAAGTACACTATATTTTACCATTTTAAGAATCTTCTATATTTAGGTAACATTTTCCTACCTTGAGAAAAGTATTATAAAAATCTTATTCTTTTATCATCAGCATCTCATTTTTTTTTTATTGTATGTGCTAGATTTTCTGCTGAGGATATACCAATATATATATTTTATATGCCACTTCTTTCTAAAAGATTTTAAAGTAGTTTATAATACAGAGTTAAAGGGGGTTAGGGTTATTAATAAAGTTACAATTATATTATTAGGAGCTGAAGGGGATTAATGAGCTCATGAAGTTCAAAGTTCTCTCACCAAGAAAGCATAAAGGACACATGAGTGGTTACAGGAATGGCAGAGCAGTGGTTATATTCTCTAGCATGGAACATGATGTATAAATATTCCAGTTGCTAACTGATGGCAAATCTCCATGTCTTGATAATACACAGAATAGAAAATAAGAATAACATTTTCTTATGGAAATCAAGTATCCTCACTAGTAAGTGAGTACATGACAAATCTACCTTGGCATGAAGAAGGACAGGGGAAGAAGACATGGGGATGAGGATGCCTGCATCTCACTTGTGAACACTGTAATAGAAGCACAGGGTATTTCAATAGTAGAGCAAATAGAGAGTGCTTGATAAGAAGCAAGGAATATTTAAATCTGAATGAGACTGGCTGAGTAATGAAAGGGAAAACTACTGTGCGATTGTAAAGTGCATGTCCGAGGAAAAAGATCTAATCAACCAATGAGAATAAAACAAAAATCTAATTTAAAAGTAGGCAAAGAATATGGAAGATAATAAAAATATCAACAAACAACAAGTGCTGGAGAAGATGTGGAGAAAAGGGAACACTAGTTCACTGCTGGTGGGAATGAAGATGGGTGCAGCCACTATGGAAAATAGTATGGACTTTGCTCAAAAATATAAAAATGGAACTTCCATTTGACCCAGCAATTCCACTTCTGGGAATATATCCTAAAAACCCCAAAACACCAATCAGAAAGAATATATGCATCCCTGTGTTCATAGCAGCATTATTTACAATAGCTAAGATTTGAAACAGCCCAAGGGCCCATCAGTAGATGAATGGATAAAAAAAGCTGTGGGATGTTTACACTATGGAATACTATGCAACAGTTAAAAAAGACGTATCTCTTATCCTTTGGGACAGCATGGACAGACCTGGAAAATATTATGCTAAGTGAAATAAGCCAGACTGAGGAAGACAAATGTCACATGATCTCACTTATTTGTGGAATCTAATGAACAAAATGAATTAACCAATAAAATAAGACTTGAACAGGGAGGCACAGACTGACCTACCTCGATGTGGGGTTGGGAGGACAAGAAAAGATAAACCAAAAAACTTACATACTTATATGTGTAGCTCATGGACAAGGTCAATAGGTTAGTGAAAACCTGGGAGGAGGGGAGGAGCTGAGAGAAGTGGGGAGTGGGGAGGAAAGTGAGAGACATCTGTAATACTATCAACAATAAATATTATATTTTTAAAAAGGATATGGAAGATAGTAAATTAAACAGAAAATCTAAATAGCTCCTACACATCTGAAAAGATGGTCAACCTCATTCATATTAAGAGAAGTGCACATGAAAACTACAGTGAGATAGCATTTTTCCCCATCAAATTACTAGGAATAAAACAGTTTCTAAGACAATAGGCATAAGAGAGAGGGAGGAAGACAGGATAAAATGACAGTGACCGTGGAGCAGGGGACAACTATTATAGAAGGTGTGAACCATTCCAGTGGAGTAGTGGGGCAGGGAGGGGGAGTGTTAGCAGGAAGGGGAAAGCAAGTAAAAGACAACAGTGAGGATAGATGATTTGTTTGAGGTGTGTTACTATTAAAGAGACTAGATAATGAGAACAGTACTGAGAGGAGAATAGGGAGTAAAAAGAGAAATGCGGTTTGTGTATTTTGATTTTTACTGCATACATTTGATAGATAGATGATAGATAGATAAATAGATAGATAGACAGACAGATAGATAGGTGCTTGTATATGAAATATGCAAAGAATATTACTAAAAGAATTAACAAAATACTAATTACTAATTACAGTGTTTATTTCTTGGGAAGAAAATTAGGGCTGGAAGTTGATTTCCTTTTGTGTTTTTCGACTATGTATCATGTACTTGAATTACCCATGCAGAAATAAACAATTCATTATTTAAATACCATATAAATTGTGCTCAAATCTGAACAGGATTTAATTGTTCTCCATTTAAGTTGTCATAACCTTAAAAGTAGTTTAATTACAACAAGAAAACTACAATCAAAAAAAGATTGCATTAATTTTAGTGTTTGTGTGGAGCTTATTAATCCTATATAATAAAAGGGTAATATGCAAATTGACCTAACAGGGCAACAACTGGTTGCTATGACGTGCACTGACCACCAGGAGGCAGACGCTCAATGCAGGAGCTGCCCCTGGTGGTCAGTGCACTCCCAGGGGGGGAGCGCTGCTCAGCCAGAAGCTGGCTGAAGGCTGGAGAGCACAGAGGTGGTGGCAGGAGCCTCTCTTGCCTCCGCAGCAGTGCTAAGAATATCCAACTGATGGCTTAGGCCTGCTCCCCGGGGGAAGTGGGCCTAAGCTGTCAGTCAGACATCCCCTGAGGGCTCCCAGACTGTGAGAGGGGGCAGGCCAGGCAGAGGGACCCTCCTCCTCTCCCCACCCCCCAGTGCACAATTCTCATACACCGGTCCTCTAGTTCATAAATATTTGTATCATAATCTATTAGCATGAATCAAAATATATGTTCACAATTATTGTGTATTGAATTGTGCCCCCCAAGAAATGTTAAAGTGCTAAACCCTGCTACGTGTGAATATGACCTCATTTGTAAATAAGGTCTTGGCAACTGTAATCAAGTTAAAATGAGGTCATAGTGGATTAGGGTTGACTCAAATCTAATGACTAGTGTTCTTTGAGATTAGAGAACTTTGGAAAGATATCTATTGACAGAGAGAATATCTATTGATAAAGGGAACTAAATTGGAGTGATGTATCTGTAAGCCAAGGAATGCCAAGGCGTGCCAGCAACCACCAGAAACGAGGAGAGGCAAGGAAGCCTGTAGAGAGAGCATGGCCCAGCCAACACCTTGATTTTGAACTTCTAGCATTCAGAACCATGAGAGAATAAATTTCTGTTGTTTTAAACTACCCAATTGTGGTATTTTGCTATAACTGCCCCCAAACTAACACAACAATAAAGCAATAGTTCATGATGATGTAGTAACATGTTTCTTGGAGAAAATAGGTGAGATTTCAGGAATATGAGATTATAGGCATTCATAGAAAACTGAGATTAGAGCATTGCATAATATCTTTTAAAAGAACAAGATAAACTAGAGCAAATTTGTTTGAATAGGAGAGAGATAATTGATATAGTCAGGTCTCTACATAAAAGTAAAATAGGTATAAATGTGAATAATTCATTTCTCATATGACAAAGATGCTAAATGGATAAAAAAAGAAAAAAGAAAAGGCAGCTTCATAGTATACATTTGACTGTGATTAAGACTCTATTGTGCAAGTTTATCAAACAACCTAGCTTAAAGAAAGCATTGATGGCTTTATTCATGTAGAAAAAAAAAGGAGTGTATTCATGTTGGGAAAGGTGTTGCAAACACAGTACTGAATACTTCACCATTTTAAAATACTGTGCAGAGGAGAGAAACCAAGATGGTGGCATAGGTAAAACCTAAACTGCTGCCTCGCACAACAATTTCAAAACTACAACTAAAAGACAAAACGGACATCATCGAGAACCACAGGAAAGCTAGCTGAGTGGAAATTCTACAACTAGAAGGAAAGAGAAAAGCACACAGAGACTCAGAGGAGCTGCAAAATGCTGAGGTACGGAGACGTGCTCGCAGAGAGGACTGGCTGCTGAGTGCACGGCAGGCTAGACGGAAGCTCCCAACTGTGCTGAACTCCAGTTCTGGGGTGACTCTGGGGACTCAGACTCATTCGGGGGGAATCTGGACTGTCTGACAGGGGGCGAAACTTGAGGGTGGCTTTCTCTCAGAGGTGCTTGCAACAATTACTGAGGGACACTGAGACCCAGGGGCCTATTAGGGCAGGGCGGACGGGAAGCAAAGGCTGTCTGCCCTGAGACTCTGTCCCATCCAAGCTGAGCATAGAGGTTTTTGTAATTTTGCAAGTCTTGTCTCAGAAGGGTGTCTCCAGCACAGAACTTCTCCCAGTGTAGACACAGTTGATCCTCACAGCCAATTGGCCTGGAGGTCAATTCCTCCCAGTGATACCAACAACAATCAAGACTTAACTAAAACAAGGCTGTACACACAGTCCACAAAGGGGTGCACCAAGAGTGTCCACCTCAGGTAACTGGGGAGGCTGAGCCACTGGGCCCTATAGGATACCTAGCACACAAAGCTACTGTGCCAACTCACGGAAGTGGTAAAATGTGGAGACAAAGAAACAGATCACAAATGAAAGAAATGGAAGAAAGCAAATGACTGGATATAGAGTTCAAAACAACGGTTGTAAGGTTTTTCAAGAATTTCCTAGAAAAGGCTGATAAATTTAGTGAGACCCTCAAGGATATGAAAAAAAGACCAACAAGAAATTAAACATACACTGACTGAAATAAAAAATATTATACAGAGACCTAACAGCAGACTAGAGTACCACAAGAATCAAGTCAAAGATTTGAAATACAAAGAAGCAAAAAACACTCAACCGGAAAAGCAAAAAGAAAAAAGAATCCAAAAACTTGAAGATAGTGTAAGGAGCCTCTGGGACAACCTCAAGCGTACCAACATCTGAATTTTGGGGGTGCCAGAAGAAGAGAGAGAGCAAGTTACTGAAAACCTACTTGAAGAAATAATGACCGAAAACTTCTCCCACCTGGTGAAAGAAATAGACTTACAAGTCCAGGAAGCACAGAGAACCCCAAACAAAAGGAATCCAAAGAGGACAATACCAAGACACATCAAAATTAAAATGCCAAGAGCAAAAGACAAAGAGAGAATATTAAAAGCAGCAAGAGAAAAACAGTTACCTACACAGGAGCACCCATATGACTGTCAGCTGATTTCTCAACAGAAACTATGTAGGCCAGACGGGAGTGGCAAGAAATATTCAAAGTGATGAATAGCAAGAGTCTACAAACCAAGATTGCTCTACCCAGCAAAGCTATCGTTCAGAATTGAAGGTCAGATAAAGAGCTTCACAGATAAGAAAAAGCTAAAGGAGTTCATCAACACCAAACCAGTATTATATGAAATGCTGAAAGGTATTCTTTAAGAAGAGAAAGAAGAAGAAAAAGGTAAAGATAAAAATTATGAACAGCAAATACATATCTATCAACAAGTGAACCTAAAAATCAAGTGAATTAAAAACCTGAGGAACAGAATAATCTGGTGAATATAATAGAATCAGGGGCATAGAAAGGGAGTGGACTGACAATTCTCAGGGGGAAAGAGGTGTGGGGGGTGCAGGAAGAGACTGGACAAAAATCATACACCTATGGATGAGGACAGTGGGGGGGGGCGGGGTAAGGGCAGAGGGTGGGGTGGGAACTGGGTGGAGGGGAGCTATGGGGGGGGGGAAGAGGAACAATTGTAATAATCTGAACAACAAAAATTTATTAAATTAAAAAAAAAATACCGTGCAACTGTAATTGCTCAGTGCCATACTCAGGGCATTGAGTAATGGCTGTTCGTTTGCTTACTTTTAGATAAAGGATCTGCAGCTATAGAACTCTTCTCCATGACATTGTCACAGAACACACTATTTAAAGATTTACATCATTTCATCACTCCAGGTAATTTATTTCTTAAGAATGCCATATATTCTACTTAAGTCATTTCCTGTCTTCCAGTGAAATGAAAGGCATTGCTAAAGAGATTTCAGTGTATCTTTTTGAGGGTGTGTGTTTTATATTTTTGCATTTTCCCAGGAAGAAAGGGAGACAGTGACTCAATTAATACCTTATGCTTATCCTCTCATTATTCCATTCTGGGTTTGGGGGATCATTTGAAATAAATGGAGGGTGTTTGCTCACACCCCTCAGGCTGGTACTTGTTAAGTTACAGCCCTGGTCTGCCCTGTGTTGTTTTTGTAGCCCGTCATGGATGGGTAGGATGCTAGTTCTCACTGGTCAAAGTAACCTTTAGAAATAATTTTTTTTTCCTCTTTCCCATTTATTTCTGCCAATATTTTTAAAAGCGGGGGGGGGGGGGATGTTTGAGACTGATAAAAAGTTGCAGTCTTAATATTTATTTAAAAAGGAAGAACTGTCAGCTCATCAGACACTGGGCTGGGACTGATGAGTTACATGACCCCCTGACTGAATTGTAAAGCATTCTTTCCTAAGCTGTTCATGAAATGTAGGTTCCTCACTCTTTTTTTGTTTGTTTTCTTTTGTTAAGGTAACTGTAGATTCACATGCAATTGCAAAAAGAGTAATAGAGATCATCTCCCGCCTCCACTCAGTTTCCTGCAATAGTAACATTATGCAATGCAGGGTGTCGGCACAATCCATTGCTCTTATTCACATTTCTCCAGTTTAACTAAAACTTGTTTGCATGTGTGTATATGTGCATGTGTGAGTGCTCCTGTGTGTATAAGTAGCTATATACAATCTATCACATGTGTCGGTGCATGCATCTGCCATCATAGATAAGATGCTAAAGGATTAAATCACCAGAAGGATCCTTCAGGTTGCTCTTTTGTAACCAAACCTGCCTCTCTCCTGACCCCACTTCCAGCTACTCCCTGACCCAGTCCCTAATCCCTGACAACTCCAAATCTGTTCTCCAGTTTGACAATTTTGTCATTTCAAAGTGTTACATTAACGGAATCGTACATTATGTAAACTTGAGAGATTTTTTTTTTTCACCCTAGAGATTTAACCAAGTTGTGCACATGTATCAAAAATACGTTCCTTTTTCTTGGAACTATGGGTGTGCCATAGTTTCTTTAACCGTTCACCCATTGAAGATCAACTGAGCTATTTTTAGTTTGGGGCTGTTATGAGTAAAGCTGCTATGAACAACCATGCACAGGTTTCTCTGGGAACATGCTTTTGTTTCTCTGGAATAAATGCCCAGGAATGCAGTTGCTGAATAAAGCGCAATGGCATATATTCTATATAATAAAAGCCTAATATGCAAATCAACCGAACGGCAGAACAACTGATCCCTATGATGCACACTGACCACCAGGGAGCAGATGATCAATGCAGGAGCTGCCCCCAGCCCTCAGGCCCTAGGCCAGCCAACGTGGGTGGAAGCGGGGGCCCCCCGATCTCCCCTCTGGTTGCCCTGCAAATCAGCCCTGATTGCCGGCCAGGCCTAGGGACCCTACTGGTGCTTGAATTTCATGCACCGGGCCTCTAGTAATTTTATAAGAAACTTCCAAACTTTTTGTGCATTAATCTACCATTTTATATTCCCACCAGCAATATAAGAGTAACCTAGTGCCTGCTCATGAATGCTGGTATACAGTGTTGTCACAATTTTTATGTGAGCCATTCTGCGAGGTTAGTAATGGTATCCTTTTGGCTGGTAATTCCAATACCTGATTCATCTCTGCAGTGGCCTTACCTTTTGTTGCTGGTTGTCTTTTCTCCATCAGGTTTATTATATTGGTTCCTGGCAGATTATTTGATTGCATTTTGTCTGTTCCATTAGCAGACCCTAGATCTTACTTAAGTCTCTTATTTTAGCAAGCAGTTGCCCTGTCTATGGTTAGCCCAAGGTCCTGGCCTCTTTTTGTGGTTTCTAGGGCTGTTCAGTTTCAAACCCTTTGCTTTGTTAATTTTATCTGCTTGGTTTATCGGGTGTTGCTGAGGCTCTTGTTGGTGCTGACACTGCCTGAGAGGGTTAAAGTAGTTTCAACAGGCCAGAATATGGGGTGTGTCTTCATATGGAAGAGGGGTCTCAGGCCCATGAAAGCAAGTCATTCTCAGTCTTTATCTTACACAGCCTTTCCAAAAACTCTTATATTAGTTGATTGTGCCATTCTTTTTTAAAACCCTGTACTAATTTGACTTCTGGAATAACCCTTTTTGTTTTATTCTCTACTTGTTCTTTTCAGTCTTGTTTGCTATTGTTTCTCCTCAGTCTCTAAATATTAAATAGCATTGAGGGTCAGGGATCAAAAATTGTCCCTTCAGCCCAGCCGGCATGGCTCAGTGGTTAAGCATCAACCTATGAACGATTTGATTCCTGGTCAGGGCACATGCCTGGGTTGCTGGATTGATCCCCAGTGGGGGGCACATAGGAGGCAGCCAATCAATGATTCTCTCTTATCATTGATGTTTCTATCTCTCTCTTCTTCTCCTCTGAAATCATTGAAGAAAAAAACATCATCACATTACAGGTAATTTAACAGTGATTAATAC
The DNA here is from genome assembly GCA_026230045.1 of Corynorhinus townsendii. NCBI lineage: Eukaryota > Metazoa > Chordata > Mammalia > Chiroptera > Vespertilionidae > Corynorhinus > Corynorhinus townsendii. The sequence goes on along the minus strand of JAPDVU010000010.1, from coordinate 18,717,136 downwards.
CTGTAAATATTATCTGTATGCTCAAATTTATGTCTTCAGCCCAGGCTCCCATTTGTAATGGCCTGTGCAACATCGCATTGGGATATCTAGTAGTATTTTATTGTTCTAGTTGCTTAAGTTAAGTTTTAGAAAGTTTACTAGTTTCTTTACATTGTACATCCAATCCATCATCAATGGATTAATGGAAAGTTCTTGGTTCTACCTTCAAAATATATACAGACTTTGGCCATATCTCCATCTCACTGCAAACATCTTGGTCTAAACCACTAGAAGCTGTTGCCTTGACTGTTGCAACAACCTCCATACTGTTCTCTGTTTTCACTGTTGTTTTCCTGCAGTCATTGTCTACAGCAGATCATGTGTTTTCCTCTGCTCAGAACCCTCTAATGTCCAATGATTTCCTTTCTCACTCAGAGAAAAAGTCAATGTCATTACTATGCCCTACAAATAACTTAATGGTATGACGCTTGACTTACTTTTTTTCTACCACTGACCACCCCACGCACTTTGCTCCAGCCATATTTCTGGAGCATGAGCCATTTGTCCCTGCCTCCACACCACCTTTACATTTGCTGCTACTTCTGCTTGAGACCTTCTTCCCCTAGATGTTTATATGGCTCACTCACTCATAACTTCAATTGTAATGTCAGCTATCACAAAGTGCTTCCTGGTTATCCTTTAGAAAATAGTTGCATTATCACATACAGCATTCTCTATCCCTGTACCTTGCTATAATTTTATCCACAGCACATAACACTGGGTGATGAAGATCATATATCATATTATTACATATTACATTTAAGGATAAAATATAATTATATATTATATTTCACTAAATCCTCCCATTAGAACAAAAGCACTATGAAACCAGAGACTTTGCCTGTTTTGTTCATTTGCTATACCTGGCACCTACAAAAGGTGTTTGTTTAATGAACAGTTGATGAATGACTAAAAGAATAAAGAGTAAATGCATACATGAATAATGTATTTGGAAGAAAAAAAATATAGAACATACACCCTCTCACCAAAGAATTAGTGACAAAACTTGACCTTTCTGCTGAGATTTTGGTTTCTCACACTGTTCTGGGTTTTTTACTTTGTTCCAAACATTATTGTTCTCCCTTTAGACTCTGCTGGAAATCCATGCTTCTTTTCAGAACCTTTATTCTAATCACAAAGAGTCTTGACAAATCAGTTTGCTTTCTTCCCCAAATTTTCTTTCTTTTCAGTACATACCGTTCATTTTTGGCTGCCTGATTGATTTCTTCACAGAGAATGCATTTATTCATTTATCAGACAAGTATTTATTGAGAATCTGTTATGTGCCAGGCAAAGTTCCGTGTGTTTCCCTCTCTCTAAGTTCAGTGCCCTGTACTGTTCTTCCTGGCAGCTATGCACTCTCTATGGGATCAACGTTCCCTGAAAGATCAGTGTTTTTCACATGCTCTATTGATGAAAGGCACTTTCAGAAGGAGAGGAAAATCATTTCCAGCCTAGAGTATATGATGAAAATAGATGCCCCATTTCCCAGAAACATTAAGAGCCTATACTTCCTATGTACACCATTAAATAAACTGGAAACATCAAGTGATGTGCATTATTGCTTCTTCATAGCCAAGCAGACATCAGTTAGAGTATCATTAGGTTTATTAAAGAACAAAAATAAAGTTCTTACATAAGCCAAATATTAAGAATGATAGGTTTGGAAAGAATGAGAATTAAACAGTGGAGAAAATAATGTGTATGTAGAAGTAAATTTGAAAACGAGACAAAAATAAAACAGGACCCTCTTCACAAAGGCTGTGTTGACTCTCTGTCAGATGTCTTACATCATCAGAGTTCTGTTTTCCTAGTGAAGTAAGGCTTCAGGTTACCAAGCTACCACTGGCTTTTTGGTGTTGTAAAATTTAAGTGTGCCTACAAAGCAACTTCTGAAGATATATATAATTTTTCCCTTAGAAGATAAACAGGAACTATATTAAATTGTAACTGGTGTTCAAGTCTACCAACTAGTTAGTTGGTTATTAACTAATATATTATAATCAATTTAACACCTTTTCTGTCTCCTTCATCCACATTAAGGACTCTTGTGATTACACTGAGCCTATCATATCATCCAGGATAATCTCCATATTTTAAAATCAGTTAATTAGCAACCTTAATTCCATCTGCTACTTTAATTCCCCTTTGTCTGGTAACCTAACATAGTCACAGGGGATTAAGAAATGGACATATGGCAATATCACATGATTTTGTTTATATGTGGAATCTAATGTACAAAATAAGCTTAAAAAAAAACAAAAGAAAAACAGACTCATAGATATAGAAAACAGACTAAGAGCTGTTAGAGAAGAAGGAAGACGGGGGCTAGGTGAAAAAAGTGAAGGGACTAAACAAAAAACTCATAGGCACAGACAAGAGTATGGTGATTACCAGAGGGAAAGGGTTGGGGTGGTAGAAAAGGGTAAAGGGGAGATAAATGCTGACAGAAGGAGACTTGACTTTGAGTGTCAAACACAAAATACAGTATACAGATGATGTATTATAGAATTGTACACCTGAAACCTATATAATTTTATTAACCAATGTCACTCAAATAAACTCAATAAAACTTTTTTTAAAAAAAGACATGAACATCTGGGAGGGAGGGAAAAACTTTATTCTGCCTACCAAAATATCAATTAAACTTTTGATGTTTTATAATCATTTTTCTGCTTTTATTTTTATTGTTTTCTCCTGCTTCCTTGATGTAATTTTATTGCCATTTTAAAAGTTTTAGTTAGTAAAATTCCTTTCCTCTCCCCCCCCCCCCCCACTTTTTAACAAAAGATTTTATGTACAGCTTTGGTTGTATTCTGAGGTTTTACTAATCCTGACTAGATAATGTCTAAATATTAGATATCATAGATTTAAATTTACATGTGTTTGCATTATCTTTAAATAAAGTTTTATTTTTCATTTTTTTTATTGGAAATTGGTTGGTTCAATTTTTCTTTAGAGATTTTCTTTGTTCCATAATATGGGAGCTATATTTACAAATATTTCATCCAAATATGGAATGAATGAATAGTTTCTGTTTGTAGTAGACAAGATTTTTATTACTAATAACAATAATGATCACAGCATTTTTAAGTTTACCTGCACTGCTATGTAATTATAGATATTATCTCCTTTAATCTATATATATATATAAAGATCCAGGGTCCATAACATCCAAAATGAATGAAGGCTCGACAGAACACTGGAAGTCAGTCGCTGCGGGAACCTCATCGACCCAGCACTGACTGCCAAGGGGGCTGCAAACAGGCCCGGAGAGAAAAGCAGGGTCTGATTGCAGCCCCTGTGGCAGTCAGTGCTGGGTCCGCATGGCAGAAGTCAGTCCTGGCTACCCAGCACTGACTGCCACACTGTGGGCACCTCAGCGACCCAGCACTGACTGCCACACTGCGGGCGCCTCAGCAACGCAGCACTGACTGCCAAGGGGGCTGCAATCAGGCCCTGACAGAGGCCGGGAGAGAAAAGCAGGGTCTGATCGCAGCCCTGGTGGCAGTCAGTGCTGGGTTGGTGTGGCGGAAGTCAGTCCTGCAGTCAGTGAACATAGGGTCAATTAATGCCTCTTTGAGAGGAATTGAGAATATAAAGTACAGTGTAGAGCAATTACTTATATTATTTCACATAAAACTCTTTTCAACTAAGATATTTTCCTTTATTTAAAATGTATCTTATTGTTGAAAGTATTACAGATGTCCCTTTGTTTTAGGGTGTTTTGTTTGTTTGTTTGTTTTTTCCCATTGATCTCCTCCACCCTGCACCCACCCCTTCCAGGCCTTCGCCAGACTGTGTCCATTGGCTATTCCTATATAATACATAAAAACCTAGAAAGATTTAGAGAAAAATAAATAAAAGATATGCCTGATAAATATTGAACAGAAGAGGTGAAGTTGCTGCATGAATACTGGATACAGGCTTGAAGCCAAAACACAGCTCATGAGATAAAGTTAGTCTTGTAACATAACAAAAGGCTCCTTTCACTAAAGAGATAAGATGGTTCCCAATATTTATACACATAACAGAACAGTGTGGGGGTTCAGAATGAGCCTCATTAAGATGTGTCTCAGTGGTATGCAGATTTTTGAACTAAGGGCAATTTTAGCTTCAGGCTCAAGTGAAAATTCTTCCCCTCCCTTTAACCACCTAAAATAAGTTGAATTAGAGGCCTTGCCCATAATAAGACATTATCCTATATAATAAAAGGCCAATACGCAAATTGACCGAACAGCAGAATGACCAGTCACTATGACATGCACTGACCATCAGGGGCCAGATGCTCAATGCAGGAGCTGTCCCCTGGTGGTACTGTGCTCCCACAGGGGGAGCACCACTGAGCCAGAAGCCGGGCTCATGGCTGGCTAGTGCAGCAGCGGTGGTGGGAGCCTCTCTCACCTCCGTGGCAGCGCTAAGGATGTCCGTCTGATGGCTTAGGCCCGCTCCCTATGGAGAGCGAGAGGGTGCAGTCCAGGCTGAGGGAACCCCCCTCAAAGTGCATGAATTTTGTGCACTGGGCCTCTAGTCTTCATAATAATACTGTGAGTAGATATTGTTATTTTCTGTAATTTATAAAGGGAGAAACAAAGTCACAAAGCTAGTAGACAAGAAAAATAACATGAATTTAAATTGTTATATCTAGTATTCAATTTCAAAGAAATACATTATCATAATGTTTTACTCTCTTAATTTTTTATTTGTTTTCACTCTTTAAATGTAAAGACTGAGTAAGTTAGTAAAATTTTGCACGATTCTGTTTCTATGATTTCTTTGGACTTATATAATTTTTGTTTTGCAGAATTTTGATGTTAGCTTGGTCAACAAATGCTATCTCTGACAATTATATCTACAATTGTGAAAATACACTTTTCCTATGCTTTTAAAAAATTTCAAATGACTCTTCTCTCATTTAACACTTTTTCTACTCTTCCTATAGCTAAAATTGCTCCATACTTCCCTCACTATCCTTGTTTTTTGTATTTTCCTTGATAAATCTGCCCAATTGTTTTTAATATTTGTCATCACTTTCTGTTTTAAATATCTAACATCACATTTATAATATACACTGAGACTGAGTGGCCAGATTATTATGATCTCTGAACGCATAATAATCTGGCCACTCATTGTGTGTGTGTGTGTGTGTGTGTGTGTGTGTGTGTGTGTGTGTGTATTTGAGGCCCGGTGCATGAATTCGTGCATGGGTGAGGTCCGGCCAGCCTGGCCAGGGGGGAGGGGACATGGGCGGCTGGCCTGCCTGCCTGCTGGTCGAACTCCTGGTCAAGGGGACAATTTGCATATTAGCCTTTTATTATATAGGATATACACTGAATGGCCAGATTATTATGTGTTTAGAGATCATAATAATCTGGCCACTCAGTGTATATGCATAATTTTTAGCTGGGTTTTATTTAGTAACTCAAACTGAGAGTCTTTTTTTCTAAATTGCATTTTAAAGCAACTTATGTTTGCCTCCATAACTGATTATTTCAGCCTCACTTTATTAACTTATTTTATACTTCTGTCTACTTTCTATTGTGTGCTATGTGAAGTATTGTGAATGTTTTCTAAGCTTTTGTCTTCTCTGGTGTTTTAAAAAATAGTCAATCTATTTTTAATGTACTAGTGGTTATTATTACCTTTCAAAGATGTTCTGATGGTATAATTCTATACAGATATCTTCAGACTGCCCATATGTCACCTTTTATTTATTCCCATTTATCTCTTTTCCACTTGGCAGTCTTATTTTTAAAATCTAGGTAGATTTTCAACTCAGATTATTACTAATAAATCTATATTCTTACATTTCTGGACATGCAGAAATGGTCTCGTGGAACTTACATTCCGTGGAGAGAGGCAAAAAATAAATCCAAGCATCAACACAGGTTAGTGATAAAGGCTATGAAGAAAATAAAATAGAATGATGCCAGTGGTTGGAGAGCCAGGGAAGCTATTATTGCTGGAATGTTCAAGAAACATCTTAGGATATGACAGGAAAGATGAGATCAAACCAAAGAGAAGAAAATACCCACATGAAGATCAGGGGAAATGTTGCCCAGGCAACAGGAAAAGCACAAGACAATGTCCTACAATACAAATAAGTTTCTCTTCTAAAGACCAGGAGGGACAGGATCACTGGGGCGTACTCAGGAAGGAGAGGAGTGGTAAATGATAAAACTATCAGAGTTGGACGTGAGAACGAGCCTGGAAGTCCCAGGAGAGAAACAAGCAAAATGGAACTGACTGGAGCAGTGATAAGGAGGAAGTTTGGAGAGGATCAGTCTCAGTTCCAAGTATTTCTTCTTCTTCTAAGTGCTAGACATTTTTCTGAGCATTTTTACCTGCGTTCTCTCATTTAATTCTCAACCATGGTGATTATCATTTAACTTAATGGGTGAGGAACTGGGAATTCCAAGAGTTCAACAATTTGCCAAAGATTCATCAGATCATGTGTGGCAACGTTATCATTTGTATGCCTGCCTGACCACCAAGTGTGTGCCCTTAACCGCTATCCCATATCCAGTGTCACTCAGACAGACAGACCTGTTCACATTGATTGGAGTAAAATACATCACATAACCTGTACGTAAGATTTGAATCTTCTCTCTGACCCCACTCATTAGTTCTGCATCCTCTCTACTGGTGCCTAGCATAAAAATGTATTTCCATAGTCCTTTCGCCTTCCCTTCAAGCAAGAAGACCAATTTACATTTAGCTGGTGAGTAAATGTCTCCAGTAGGCACAACTCTGTAAGCCTCTCTGCTCAGGCTCCAGTGAGCTCGCTACAGCTGCCATAGTAAATCACTGTTGTCTCAGTCACATCACTCATTCCAGACGTGCACCGAATAGTGGGAATGCTACCTGATAGCCTTGTTTATCTCTTTAGGTTTAGCTTGTTCACAGGTGTTAGCAAAATCTTCTGCACTAAACAACATATATAGTCAGAATGCATACAAGGGAATGACCAATGAGCTGGATTTCCTTTCGCATCTTTCCAATTCTTTTGTTTTACTTGTCACCAGAATGCCTCCTATTCTGTGGCTCAAACACTGAGATTTTCTTCGTGACTAGTTTGCCTTGTGGTGACTAAGGAAAAGTAGGTGATTATATTGAGAAGTGATGAGAGAGAAGGTTTACACTCCCTCTGGCTTCAATTATGAGGCCCTGTTACTTGTTTAGGAAAAATATCCTGAGTAAATAAAGTTAATCACTCTTATTTGAGTAAAGATAACCTGAGATATCAGTGTATTTATTTATTAACTCCTAGCGCTATCTTTTTCTTACTGTCCATTGGGACATTGTATCTTTTGTGTATTGTTATTAAAGGAGAAAGGCTAGATTTCTCAAGGAACATCATTTATTTTAAAATGAAACAGATTATACATTTTCTTTCAGGATACAAGACATCAAATCAGCTCATTGGTCATGAAAAAAAACTCCATCTCCAAAACAAAGGCATAAATCAGTCTAGTTTGTGCTCCATTTATGAAGTATCATACAAACTAGGTTTGGGTTTTAACATAGATTGGGTATCAATCTGTAAGTTTCATGTGAGAAATAGTGTCAATGTCAGTGAGTTTTTAGCAGTGAGATTGCTTCTGCTGAATCCCACCGACCCTGTAAATAGCCCCAGAGTGATGGAGTGATGGGACAGAGTGGACAAGGAGCGAAACAGTTCTTATTAGGGCCTTAAAACACCCATTTTTAACATCATTCATGCTCACAACCCCTCGTCTTACCATGTATTTTCTGTGGCCATATTCCAGTTGACCATGTGTTCCCACTTAAAGTGGTATGTTAGCATTTTGGTTTCCAGTTGCCTGCTTGCTCTTCATTTTTAATAGCTTATATATTTCACTCAGTATATCATTTTTGGAAGAATTTGAAAGAAACTATAGGCATGCTATAATCGGTACCATTAGTTTTAGCCGGCTGATTAGGTAGAGGGACTCTGACTCACATTTTTTATGTGGTCCATGTTTTTGGTGATACGTCACTGAAATATCTCTTTCTGTCCATGATGACAGCATCATGGGAGACCGCGCTCCACTCTTTGCACCATATTCTGATCAGTGACTCTACTGTGACAGCTATTTCAGCTATGTTGAAAATTCTACTTAAAAATGAAGTGGTTCCATCTTATGTATAAGAACCTGGATGAAGAACTTAATGTGATGCTTGTTTTCCCAATGAAATCATAGGGATAAGTCCTGATCAAATCAGGATTTTTATGTTTTGAATGGTATGGGAATCTGGAATCCAGCTTCCTCAGTCTGTTTTTCACTACCTCACCTCAACTCTGGAACTGAGTGAAATGCAAATATTGACTCCAACACTTTTGTGAAAAGTGTTGAAAACATCAGGTAGATCTAAAAGGTAAGTAGATTTGAATCCCTAGCTGTATCACTCTGGGCCTGTATCACTCAGAAGTGTCTCCTCTACTGCTCTTAAACAAGCATCGGGATTCTGGGTTGATAACCCCCAAAAACTTTCTGGCTCCTATCACTCTGAAACATTTATATGATCACATCAAAATGGGAATTTCCATTTCTCTACCTGGGCTGGACTTGACATTAGTACTTGGAAGCAGTAGTTTCAAAGGCAAGAATCAAGGACAACAAATAAAACTACGTGTTGCTCTGATGCAGGTAAGTCACATCTGCCCTCTTCCTTCGGGCTTTCCTCTCCAATCTTCCCCATTGCTTTCCGCAGGTGCTGCCTGCTAAGACCCACAGAATCTAATTAGTTGTGTTAACATATTGTCCAGTGATAAAGACTCTTAACAAGTAATGGCATTTTCTTACATAAATACGCAGGAGAAATCGACATTTTTGAAGAGACAAAGGACAGAAGTCTGAAGTGTTTTATATTTGGAAATAACTGTCAGAATCTCTTCATGAGGATCCCTAGGACCTACACCGTAAATGAGGATCTGTAAAAAGTCCTGCGGGTTCAGGAGGAAAAGCCTTTGCCTTGGGTCAGTCTTTTTAACTGTGCACAGATAATAAGTCATCAAGAACGTCTTCCTCAATTACAGCAGGCAGCAATACCTATGTACGCAAGTGAAAACAGACGCCAACCCAGCCCTCAGGGGATTTTAGATTCCCCTTAGTACATTTATAAGATGGATTCAATGTAACTTTCCTATAAAATGAATATATGGGAAGTGATTTTTCCAAAAACACACTGTGACAATGCAGACAAGGAGTCTGAGAACCAGACCAAATGTCATAAAACATGAAATCTGTTCTCAACCCTTTCACTCACTAATGTGGCTTAGAGGAATGAGGTCAATTTCCAATCCTTTTGTAAAAACAATATTTCCTATTTTTAGAATCATCCACTCAAAAATTTTATATTTTTCTTGTCTTTTTTGAGTTATAACACAAGAAAAGTTAGAACTTTATTTCAGACTATCATGGCATCCACTGAGCACAATGAGAAGAATCATCAGACTGAGGTAGGCTACCATTGTGCCAGATCAAATGCCATCACAGAGCATGGGTGTTGAATAGACTCTCTCCTGACTGGTTTCTTGAGGCACAGACTAGTGTTAGAGAGTGGGAATTTTTTAGCACTACTGAGGCCGTGGACTATGCCCCAGATAAAGTTGTCACCAGGCCAGGCCTTGAGATACGGTCTAATGGCCCCTTCCCAGCACATAGGCCTTCTTTCATAGAACACTGCCAACTTTCTAAAGAACAGGATGACCCTGTGAATAACATGGTCGTCAATGGCATGACTCTGACGTTGCTTGGGAAAAACTGTTTTGTCTTGGGTTACTTGCTCTGCAAGAACAGGAGGATGTGGTTAATGTGCTTAAAAGTGGTCCTGCACAAAGGGTCGGGGCTGCTCTCAGGACTCCCTGATTGGAGAATGGCAGAGCAGTCACCTGGCTAGCTTGAATAAAGGCTCTTTGCTTTTGCATCGGACTCAGCTCCCTGGTGGTCTTTGGGGATCACGAAATCTGGGCATAACACTAGGACACAATGAAAGTCTTCATCAATCTGGGGACAGCTGTCAATAGTAAATATCTAATGAACCTGGACAAATTTCAGTTGTGCTTTGCAGATGTTTGCTAATGAGTCTGAGTCTACAGCAGTCTGGGTCTGGATACAGACCCCTGAAAGACATAGTCCTTGAAAAAACCAGAACTCTCTGGGTATAGATACCGATACAGCAGGTAGCTTCTAATGTATTCATCCTCAGCCAATTTTTCCATCTAGAGATAAGGCATTGTCAACTTTAGATCAATTGCTTTCCTAAAATGTGCTAAGTTGACAAAGGGAAGGAATATTAGCACCCCTGAGAAGTCTTCATCATGACTTCCCCAATCATTGATCCTGAGCTTAAGAGAGTCTTTTGATAATGTTGATACTTAACCAGACTGAGCTGTGCTCAGGTTGTGAAGGACCTTGGCATCCCAAACTAAACTCATCAGAGATGTCTGATGGCAGAATAATGCCCCCAAATTAAGCTGGAGTTAAATTTAAAGGCAGTGAGCTATAAGGCATGATGTCAAGCAAGACGGGAAAGCTAAAAACACAGGACACCTAATTTTAAGGTCAAAGATGAAGATGAAGAAAGGCAGGCACTACACCCAACTACCAAATCCCTTTTCTGTGACAATTTACAGCCTTGTGCTGGGACCAGAGAATGGCCCAGAGCAGGTGCACAATGAATCAGTTGCTTTGATTGTATACTTTTTGCTAACATTAATAGACACACTATCATAATACTTTTCTTCTGTTTCTCAAGACCAATATGTTTATGCATGCAAGATAACATCAATAATATTATTACAACCACATGTTTTTGATGCTTGCTTATCAGAGTCATACTCAAAGATGCATGGGGCCATTGCAGCCTGTCTTGGGAATTCTCTAGTTTGGGGAAAGGAAATTTAAGACCTGAATCGAGTAAAAGGATGAAAATTGCAGTGGCTGGAAGCAATATTCTAAAGTTGCTCACAAAGAAAAAAAACAAGCTGTGCAGGTTTGGGAAAGCAAGGAATTTGTAACCACAGATCATTAAGAGAAGCATCTGTATGATAAAACAAACGCAATCACACAAACCCTCTAAGTTTTAGTCAGAACAAAGTGTGATTTCCAAAAGTGAAATATTTGAAAATTTGTAACCAGATGACTATACTTTAGAAACCACTCGGATTGTTTTTTTGTTTTTATTGTTTCTGCTTTCTGGGGCTTTTCCTCATATTCCAAAGCAAAATCCTACCTGAATTGCTTAAAAGAAATTGTCCAGATATGTTCGTTGGAAACTAAACTCATCAGAGAATAGGAGTGATTTGTAATTTCCTTTAATTTCACATTTTTCACAGACAGAATTTAGCATTAATTGCTAGCTTCCAAATACTTAGTTACATTGTGCATTCATTATTTGAAATATTTTCTTACTGGAATGGCACATTTTGGTAACTAAATACAATAAACGTGTTTACTGGATTGAGAGTAAATAACACTAAACATGTGATTAACAATGGATACTTTTTAAAGTGCTGGGAGATTGACATTTTCTCATGGTAGTTCTAAGAAAGGTAAAACAAGATAAAATCTGAATTTCATTTATTACAATAGATATGATATAGAAATATTTATCATTGTGCAATGTTGAATATTATTCAGATTCAAATTACCATTTTATATACATTTAAAAATAATTTCATATGTTTCAAACATAAGATACCTTTATTTTAAATATATGTGGTTTTCCATAAAATTTCCTTAATTATTCCTTTTCCTAAAGGTAGAGTCAAAGAAAGATTTCAAAAAGCTACTTGGTTAGTGTAACACAATATTCATTTTGATAAAAACATTATGGAGTAAGTGGTCAAAGAATGTATTACCCAAGTGGTTCTACCCTCCATTTTTTTAAATCTTCCATTGTCATTTGATAATTCAGAACATTTTCTGTTTTTATTTCCTGCACACTTAACAAAACAAAGATACTTTCTTCTTTGTTGATTTAGACCTAACGTATCTGCCATTTGCAATACTTTTTTCATAGTGTATGATGAATTCTATACTGTTTCAAAAATTCATGCTAGTGAATCTGAGGGATCACTCCTATATTTATGATGACAAAGCTTTTGAATTTTGTAACAATGAAATCAGATGAGATCTCATAGTTTCTTCTCAACATTTGACTTTGAAATGAATTCTAGCCTAAAGCAAGATTTAAACTGTATCTAAAACTTGTAAGCAAATTACCCTATTATATTGAAATTTTCTTATAGTTTACTCATTGATCAAGTATTCATAAAATCTCTTTGAAATTATATCATGTCTCAATTTGGGTTCCTTGAAAGTAGACTGAGGCAGGGATTTGCATGAAACAGTTTTATTGGAAGGGTGTTCTCAGAGGAAGTGGGGAATACAGGACTGGCAAAAGGGAAAAGCCGGCTCACAGTGTGGTTGTAAGTGAAGTCTCCATTTATCAATCCTGCAGAGGGTTTGGACTTAAGAAGGACCTTCTGAGTTGTCCTACATCATGGCTGTGGGCATATCCATGGTGGAGATGAGAGGAAGGAACGGTTCCTTGCAGGTCACAGTGACTTCCAATGAGGGCATAGCTGTGAGCCTTCAGGGCTGATACTCCTGGAAGCTGAAGGATGGGCACACAGGCCCTGGAAAGGAGATCAGGGCCAGGCACAAAATAGGTTTTGGTTAAAAATCAATTATATATACTGAGTCATTAAGGTAGAGCTCGGGAAATGGGGTAGACTAATAATAGTAATAATAATAATAATATATCTTAATCTTACATCAGGATGATGTCTACATTTGTCTATCTATAAAATAACCCCTTTTGTCTTCTCCTTAAGGGTGGTCATGCTTTCCAGTAAAGGTAAACATGCTCAAATTACCTTGGAAAATAGGGTAACTTGTCATTCTTCTTCTGCTTAAACTCTATTATCTTCTTTTTCTTCTTAGTCACATGGCTGCCAGCTAGAGATAAAATTTCCCAGCCTCCCTTGTATATACCTGTCATCACGTGACTGAGTTCTCAACACTGAGTTGTGAGCAGAATTGATTAGGAAACTTCCAGATCCCTTAAAAATGCTTTTATGTAACTGTTCTTCCTTTTCCTTTTTCCTGGTGGAAATTACTAGACCAACCCTAGAAATGTCAAGTTAAAGTTAGCAAAGATGTCCCCACTCTGTGGAGTAAAGCCCACCTATCTGCCATAGACTGGTACATATGCAAGATATAAATGTCTATTTCTTGTAAGCTGCTCTATTTTAAAATCCATTTGTTAGAAGAATTTAGCTTTTTACCTAATTAAACAAATAGATTACTTTAAGAAGATACAACAAATAAGGGATATAGGAATACCCATGTTTATAAATGATTAAGAATGGCAAGGCCGTTCACAATGCAAACAGCTCTAGAAACCAGATTATCTTGTTTTGGGGGTTTTGTTTTGTTTTTCAGTGTAAGATTTCCAATACTCCCTCCTCTGGTTTTGTGCTCATAGTGATAAAGTTAAACCTTGTCTTAGCTGGCACTTATTAATTTCTCTTTACAATCCTAGGTCACAACATCTGCTTAGGAATACCTCCTATCATGTTGTTGTGTGTTTTTTTGTTTGTTTGTTTGTTTTGGTGGGGGGTTTTTTTTTGTGTTTTTTTTTTTACTGATTGCCTACTCTTTGCATGCTTTACAGCTAAAAGAACCCCGAATAAAATACTGACTCTCTCTGTCTGAGTCACATTTCAACCTTTTAAGAGAAAAGGTCTAACTGGTTTCCATGGTAATTATTATCCCTGTTGGGCAAAGCACTCATTCCAGACCCACTTATGGGCAGCCCTTGGGACAAGTATTGTAGGGGATTTTGCCAATTTTGGCTGCTCTGCATCCAACATTCTTCCTATTTGTTTAGAGTTTCCACTGTGTGTGTTTTTAGAAGCATCCACAGGAAGTCAAAAACTTTTCCTTGTTCCTTGACTTAAAGAATGGACACATGAACTAGGCTCAGAAACTCAGGACTTCCACCAGGAGAAAATGGCATAAAGTCCAGGGGACAGTTAGAGACTATTTGCAATGGTGGTAATATGGCCAAGAGTCCAGGAGGCTGAGCAGTGGTAACTTAAGTAAACTGTACCTGAGATGTTCCTTTGGCAATATCCCCTGCTGCTCCTATACTCCTGTTTCCAAGGAATACTGTTTTTAAACTTCCTATAAATTCTATAAGCTTTCCCATATCTGTTCCCCTTTCAAAAAAATCTTTTCTGATAAGTTAGTAATTTATCTTGCTTATACCCAAGATCCTTATTGTAGTGGGTATTGGCACCCACCTGTGGTCCAATTAGCTGTGGCTCAGTTGGCAGGGCCATATGATTGGCTTTCTTCAGAAATGGTGGCATGAGTGATGCAGGAAACCTGATGGTATTAGGGTACATTCATTCAAAACTATCTCTATATATAAAAGGCTAATATGCTAAGTGTGCCTCCTACCATCCAAATGGTTGCTATGATGCACACTGATTTCCAGGGGGCAGATGCTTAACTCAGGAGCTGCCATGACGTGCACTGGCCGGCACCACAGATTTGGTGCCGACAAACCAACACTTGGCTTTCCCGAAGTGGGACACAGGCCCTGCCACTACCCCAGAGCAACAACCCACCAAATTGCAGCCAATTCTGTCAATACCCCATGGCACAAAATGCAACTCACAGCCCAGCCCAGCCCAGAAATGGTCACTGTGGGCTCCGGGTAATGACATCATGTAGCAATGACTGGCTTTCTCTCCCTAGCAACTAGCCTCCTTGCAGTTTCTTCAGCCCAGGAACACAGGTGGAAACATTTTACACTTTAACCAAATGTCTGTGAAGTGTTTTCCCGGGCCTCATCTCATTTGATCCTCACAGAAGTCCTAGAGTAGGTAGATAGGAGATTCGGTGGAATCCTATTTTCTTTTCATCAGCCTGAAAATGGAGATTTAGAAAGCTTAGAAACTTGACCCAACTGAAAAGAAGCAAGAAATGATGGACCTTGAAAAGGACTTCAGGTTTTCTCACTGCCCAGAATATAGTCAAACACTGCTGCAGTTAAATATTTTACCCTTTGTTCTCCCTGCATGATCTACAATAATAATCTGCTTCGTGTTGACATTTACTGCTGTGTTGCTGACAATTACCTGAAAGAGAAGTTGGGGTGCTTCACTGGACTGGAAAAAGTTTAGCTACATCAGAAAGCAGGTCTAATTCAGCAAATTTGTTCTATATCTATAAAAGACTAAGTTGACCCGTGCATGCACGATACATATAAAGCTCTTGCTGGCGCCAATCACACGCGTGTATTTCCATCTGTCATTGTCGATCGTGAATTTGGTTGACACTTCTATTATACAGAAAGGGCAAATAGCAATATTAAAATATTTCTTCTAATTAATTTCTTTTCAAGGTGCACAAATTTGTGTACTAGCCCACTAGTTAAAATATAAAAAAATAAGAAAAAAACACGTCTTTTTGCAGTCACTAGCTTACTTCTATAAACAAAGAGCAAAGGTGCAATAACTTTGAAAACACAACAAATTCATTCAGTTATCAAAAGTTTTCTCTTAGAGGAGTCTCAAGTCCAGGAGAGGAAAGGAAAGCCCTCTTCTGCTTACACTCGGCGACTCTTCCCTCTTCACTGGTGACTGGAGGCGAGCACTGTGACTCTAGCTAGAGCTTAAACCCTAAAACAGAGTTCAAAATCCGTTGTCTGCAAATGCTGCATTAATATACTTCAATTTATTCTTCACAAATATCATAACCCACAACAAGTATTCTTATATTGCCTCAATTAGAAGCACTAAATCTATTCTCTGGAAAATAAATATAATTGAGTATTAAAACAAAATATTCTACATTTTAAATAAGCATAATGGCCATTTCAAAATACACGTCTTCCTGAGATTTCTGAAAATCATTGCTATCAGATTATGTTGTCTAATATGGGCAAGTGGTGGATATAGCTCTTCTTAAAAGCTTTAGATAAATGGCATGGAGTCTGTAAAGAATTTTAATGTCTGACTTTCTGAGTGTTAATGTTATACAAGGTAATTGAACTAATATCACACTGATCAATCAAGATCCTCTTTATTTCCCCTTATCAGTCCTTTTATTTTTCTCTTTTAAGATTTACAACAGTACTTCACTAAGCGATGGAAAATATATACATAGTCATGATAATGTAAGCACTATCGATTTTCCATTTTCAGAATCAAACCATATGTAAAACATAGAGGAGATTTGCTTATGGCTACAAAACTGAATATAACAGTCCTGACAACTATGCAATAAAAGTACAACTGGAAGAACTTGAAAAATGGGAGTGGGTGTGAGAGAAAAGATAAAGGTAAAGGTCATGCAATAATAAACTATTTTTACAAAATAGAAATGAAAGGATACTGAAGAAAATGATGGAACTCGGAATAGAGGTTTAAATTTATCAAAGAGATTTAAAGTTACTGAAGAAGGACCAAGACAATAGTGAAAAAGGAGAGACTAAAGTATTTTAAGCACATAAAATGTTCATATTTAATTTAATGGACAAGTAATATGCAATATCTAGAGTTGACAAGTCTAAATTTGATTTTACTTTACATTTCAACATGGCTTGGTAATAGGTGTTGATATGTAGATATTCTGCTAATCACTAATATGCTTTCATAGCACAGTAGGGCCCATAATATGTCACTGGGCTCTACTGCACTACACCTAGGTTAAAATAGTACAAACTGGCAGTCTACTACTTACAGTTCCTTTCACACTTTTTCATTTCCTCTTTGCTTTCAGTTTTTTAAAAATCCCATTTTACTGCAAACAGATTGACAAGAAATGGATTATGGATTATGGGTTATGGGTTATATTTCCCCTGGGTCTAGTATGGCAGAGAACAAATCCCTGAAAACTACTGAGGTCCTTGTGGGTTGTTTTTGTTTGTTTGTCTGTTCGTCTTCTTGTCTATCTTACTGCCCCCTCCTTCCCATTCCTACAATGGTGCCTTCACAGGCAATGCAAATGCAGACAGTTCTTTCAGAGCCATCTTCATTTCCAAATGCAGAAAGCATTTCTATCTCCTCCCATTGCCATTTGTAAAAGCTGTCACTGCTTCACTTCTATTTCTTATTCTTCCTTTTTCTCTTGCCTTCTCTCTCCTGACTCTCTTCTTGCTTTTTTCAGTATTTTTTATAAGAAGGCTAATTATGTATATGTATGTATATATGTACTTATAGATATACATAGAGATTACACATATATGTATATAAATGTACTAGTATATGCACACATATACATATGTAATATTGCCCATGTACTCTTATAGACAGCAAATATGATATGCATCTCTGCATATCATTTACATCCTTTTTATTTCAGTTTTGTAATAATATTGCTGAATAATCAGAGTAAGTTTCCTTATGGTCAGAGACATTGGACTGGAGTTTTAGAAACTATTAGCAGTTTTTTTACTCCAGTAAATGTTTGAGAGTGAGAGCATGTTGGTTTAAAAAGTAGTAGAGTAGATCCTTAAAGTAAGGGCTACATTTTTTTTCCCTAGTAAAGAAGTATGTTTACCATCCAATGCACACATTGTTGGGCAATCTACTAGTAAGGCCTTTTTAAAATTCAATAAAGAATGTTATATTTCAACAAGATAGAGACATCATACAAAATATACTTAAGAAAGATAGGATTACAGATGTATGATAAAGTGAGATCAGGACAGAAAAATGTAAGCTGATACATTTGGCAAAGAAAAGTTGTAGATATAGATAATTTATGAAATGGAGAAACTTGGCAAAATATTAAAAATGAGCTTTAAATGTAATCATCAGAAAAAATGTATTAAATGGTTGTGATGTGAACTTTCAATAAAATATGTTGAAACCAAGGTGCAGGGTATAGTTCTGGACACCACATTGCAAAGTATTGCTCCTTCTGATAATGTGTAATAGTTGAAATTATACAATAATATCAAGATGAGCTAGCGGTCATCTGAATGATTTCAATGATGGCTTTAAGTTGTACACTCCTGGAAGGCTGAATTTGTTTAGCTCACTCTGGGTTGCTTAGCATTTCAACGTGTAAAGCTTAGGTCCTTTACTGATGATTTGAAATAATGACCATATCTAATATTAGAAACACTGCATATATTATAATAGCAGGAAGATCCACCAGAATGTTTCCTTCAGGAAGGATAAAACCATCATTTTCCATTGTGGCTCTAAGGGTCTTCAAAGTCAGACAGTGCTACTACAATACTTTTAAAGATAGCTAACAAGTAGGGACAAGGAAATTGAAAATGTAAATATAGCAATTATTTACTTGAAAGCAAATGCTGAATTGCCTTTAAACTATTTTTTAGTCTCTTTTTAAGAAGAATCTGCCACATAAAAAGCGAATCCTTGGACTACCATAGTGGGGGACAGTGGCATCGTAGTTGCCAAGGACTCCATCAGGCAACCAACCACCTTTGCAAACTTGGCAAATGTGTTTGAAATGTTCACATCACTACTTCCTCATCAAAACACAGAAAGACAGTTCTCTTTCTTCCTCTGCAAAAGTTCTGATTGTTAGTGAATTTCCATAGAATGGCTGATTTCTAGGAATTCATCCTCCTGTCTAACCACTCCCTGAATAGCAGGCCATCAATGCCATCTCTTTGCCACCTACAAAAAAAGCAAATCCATGGATGTTCTTCCTTGGTTTACCTATTATCTACATCTTCTACTTCTTTCAAGCAATGACTCACCCTTTATTTCTTTCCAGGGGCTTTTCCTGGCAAGCACCATCATAAAATGAGTCTTGAAGGCCATCAACATATGAGAACTATGACTTGGACCAGATCATCATGTATGCTTGTATGTTACTTTAGATGAATCTATCATTCTTTTTCATAGAAGTATATCCTGCTTCCCCAGCTAGACTATAGGCCCCTCAAATGGGAGTGCACAGCATTTTATATATTCTTGAGCTACTGCAGTTTTTTTAAACAATCTGGACATTCCATAGGCACTATTAGAAACACTCAATAAATTAATATAATCTATAGATTTACTTGGTCCATTTATATTGTCTGCTCTGTGTCTCTCATCATATCTAAGACCTAGACTTGGGCTACATATTTGTTGAAAAGAAGAAATAATATATACTTTAAAAAATATTTTTCATTTTTAAAAGATGCATTTTTAACATAGAAATTTTCCTTTCTCTTTTCCTGGTCACCTTCACCTTTTCAGACAAATCATAAGGATCTCTCTCAAAGAGAGTTCAGTCTACATTTTAGCCAGATTTTTGGGGGTAGGAGGCTCTCAATTCTAATTGAATTTTGTGCTGAGATTTGGACATGATTCCTTTGGCACTCACCCCTAAATGGCGCTCTGGATAGACTAAACTTTAGTCACTAAAGCATATAAGGTGGGGTTTCATTTTACATATTCTTTTCTTTTTCTGTTGAAGGTATCTAAAGCCATTTCTTTGTAGGAGGCAGCTTGCAAGCCTTTGCTATGAAATACATAACATTCCATGTTTACACATCACATTTTTTGCAATCACTCCCGAGAGCCTAGAAAAGGTAGAATACCTAATCAGAGCTGACACAGCCTTGGGGTGGTTTCCCTACCCTAGATTCTAAAACTTTAACAAGCTGGAAAAAAATATATGATTTCTTAAACCTTCCTCTGACTTGAAGACAATATCAGAGTGAGAAAATAAATGTATACCAAAAACACTACTAAGTTAATTGTCCTTTTACTTCTAATTGTACCAGCTATCTGGCTCCTGTGATTTATAAAGCTGTGGTTTGATTGGGTGACCCCTTTTCATCTTGCTGGTAATTAGACTCTGGGATATCCACTTACCCTTCTGGATCCTAAGTAAATATTTTGATTGCATACCAGACTGTTTACAGTGCTTTTAGCCTGGTACCCACTGTGAGGACATAAAGTTAAACCCACTTTACAGCAATTATGAAATTAGAGATTAATTACTCCCATTGGATTGGAAAGATTTTGTTCCAATAAGATGTAAATTGTCCAGAACTAATAGTCTCAGACAAACACGCTTTATGTGGCAATCCAATAATCCAAAGGAAAAAGTGATTAAATAAATTAGACATCATAGTATTCACTAAGGCTTTGTTTGACTCACATACCCAACTGATGCCGGTAAAATGCATCAAATGATTTTAAGGAGACAGAAAACTAGTCAATCCCAATAGCACCCAAGACCCAGAAAAGCAAGTACTTTGCCCTAGAGACACTGTAGAGACTGACCAAGCCAGTGAAGACCAACCTGCAAGTCTCCAGGGCAGCTTTCCTTCTCCGGAGCACCATGCTGCCTCCTACTGAGGGAAAGCAAATGTGCTTGTTTCCATGCCACACCACCCATCCCCAGCATCAGCTCTGCCCTGATCCGCTCTCATGCCCTTTGTAACCAGACATGCTCCCATGAAAATCCAGCACGTCCAGCCAGGAGAACTCAGTCACTGCCTGTCAACTTCCATAGTCCCCCAGGACCATTGGCAGGGTTCCTGCATGAGGCTTACGGTTGATGACATGCAGAAAGCCACTGCTACAACATTCTCAGCAAGAATGAAAGAGAAGTAGGATAACGTTGACATGAGAATTTGCCAGGTCTTCTTGGAAGACACAATGTTACCGAGAACATTGTGTGTGTGTGTAAATTTATCTTTATTGTTGAAAGTATTACAGATGTCTCTCTTTTCCCCCCATTGACCCCATCTACTCCACTCCTGCCCTGTCCCCTCCCCAGGCCTTCAAGGCACTATTGTCTGTGTCCATGGGTTTCATATACTCATTGATTAGCAAAGACACATTTACACACACATAAGTTCTTTGGTTAATCTCTTCCCACCCCATCCCCCTTCCCTCTAGGATTCATCAGTCTTGCATGCTACCATGTCTCTTGATCTATTTTGTTCATCAGTTTATTTTATTCATTAGCTTTCACATGTAAGTGTGATCATGTGATACTTGTCTTTCTCTGACTGGGCTTATTTTGCTTAGCATAATACTCTCCAGTCCCTCCATGCTGTCTCAAAGGGTAAGAGATCCTTCTTTTGTATTTTTAATTCAATAAACAGCCATTGAATATACTATAATATATGCTAGATCCTCCCATAGTGAAACCCAAATATTTTAGGGCCCCAGTAGCCTGTGCCCACAACTGAGGACATGTTACTGTGGCAGCTCAAACAGTGCCCTCCTGGGTGTCTATAGGATGTCAGTCCCCTATTACTGGTTCTCCAGCCCTTTACTCTGCAAGGGAATCTCCAGGAGAAACAGGCTGTACCTCATCCCTGTCCACTCTGTCCTGGCACTGCTAATTCTACTGTTTTGTCATGTCCCTTCTCCATAAGTCCCATCAGGGACTTCCCATCACCTTTAAAAAAAGGATTCTCAACATTTTACTCCAACCTACATACCCCTACGTAATCATCCCCAGCCTTCCCATCTGAGGTCCCCTGTCACCACCCCTTTGCCTGCTCTGCTCCAAGGCTGGCCTGCTAGCTTTCACTCACAGGTGGTTCTGATTACTGCCTCAGGCTCCTGCATTAATGGTTCCCTCTGCCTAGGACATGCTTCCCCAGGGATTCCTTAATCTGAATAAATTCCTTTAATCTCAGTCCAATATCACAATCTAAATTAGCAACTTGGTGGTCTAGTGGTTAGGTCTCAGCATTCTCATTGCTGTGGCTTGGGTTCAACTCCTGGTCAGGGAACGCCTTTCTTTGCTAATCAATGAGTATAAAGTTTCAGTTATGCAAGATGAATAAGGTTCTAGACATCTGCTATACAACATAGATGCTGAGATGGTATGTTGCACTGAAAAACCTGCTAAGAGAGCAGGTCTCATGTGAAGTGTTCTTGCCATCAAAAAATGTAACTTACATTTAAAAGTAAATTAGTTACCCAACACCCTTCAATATATCGCCCATCATTCTGTTTTCTTCATCACACCTATAACTCTCTAAGAAAAATATAACACAAATCACAAAGGTAATGTTAAAGTTTCTAGTAGTAGCTTTTAAAAAAGAAAGAGGTGAAATTATTTTCATTTTATTTTATTTTATTGAATTTATTAAGGTGACATTGGTTAATAAAATTATGTAGGGTTCAGATGTACAATTCTATAATTCATCTTTTGTGTATTGTATTGTGTGTTCATCACCAAAAATCAAATCTACTTCCATCACAATTTATCCCCCATTTACCCTCTTCTACCTCCAACCACCCACCTTTCCCTCTGGTAAATTCGCATACTGTTGTCTGTGTCTATGAGGTTTTTTGTTTAATTTTTTTGCTTAATCCCTTCACTTTTTTTACCAAGCCACCCAACCTCTCTCCCCTCTAACAGCTGACAGTCTGTTTTCTGGGTCTATGAGTCTATTTCCTTTTTTGTTGTTGTTGTTCAGTAGATTCCACATAAAAGTGAAATCATATGGTATTTGTTTTTCTCTGATTGGTTTATTTCACTTAGCATAATACTCTCCAGGTCCATTCATGCTGTCACAAAAGGAAAGATTTCATTCTTTACTACACCTAAATAGTATTCTGTTGTGTGAAAGTACCACTGCTTTTTTATCCACTCATCTACTGATGGGTACTTGGGCTGCATGCAAATCTTGGCTATTGTAAATAATACTGGAATGAACATATGGATGCATATATTCTTTTGAATCGGTGTTTTGGGTGTATTCAAATATATTCCCAGAAGTGAAATCACTGGGTAATGAGGCAGTTCTGTTTTTAATGTTTGAGGAAACATTGTTTTCCACAGTGGCTCCACCAATCTGCATTCCCAGCAGTTGACAGGAGTTTCCGTTTCTTTGCATCCTTGCCAACACTTGTTTGTTAATTTATTGATGATAGCCCTTTTGACAGGTGTGAGCTAATATCTCATTGTGGTTTTAATGTGCCTTTCTCTGATGATTAGTGACATTGGGCATCTTTTCATATGTCTAATAGCAATCTGTATGTCCTCTTTAGAGAAATATCTATTTAGGTCCTTTGCCCATTTTTAAATTGGATTATTTGGGGGTTTATTGGTGTTCAGTTGTATCACTCCCTTATAAATGTTGGGTATTAAACCCTTTTCAGGTGTACCATTTGCGAATACGTACTCCCATTCAATGAGCTGTCTTTCATTTTGTTGATGGTTTTGGTTTCCTTTACTGTGCAAAACTTTTTAGCTTGATGTAGCCCCATTTGTTTATTTTCCCTTTTGTTTCCTTTGCCCAAGAAGACATATCAGAAAAAATATTGTTACAAAAAATGAAATTTTACTGCCTATGTTTGCACATGTGTATCGGGCAGCTAGGACATGACAGGTGTGTATGACAGCCATAGGAGCCATTTCTCTCAGCTACTGCTTAGGGACTTTGCCAAGACCTACCTTTCTCTCTCTCTCTCTCTCTCTCTCTCTCTCTCTCTCTCTCTCTCTCTCTCCATGGATTCTCTCCTTAGAGGCCCACAAGCTTCCTTTATTTTTTTTTTTATCTCTACTCTCCTTTGTTATTTAGGGTTCTCTAGAATAAAACAGAACCAATAGGATGGATAGATAGATAGATAGATAGATAGATAGATAGATAGATAGATAGATATAGATTTATATATAGAGAGAGAGATTGAAATTATAAGGAATTGATTCACACAATTATGGAGGCTAAGAGGTCTCATGAGCTCTTAGGCATCTTTTCATATGTCTAATAGCTGTGTGAAAGCTGAGGACCCAGGAAAGGCAGTGGTATAAGTTCCAGTCTGAGACAGAACACTGATATTCCAGCTCTAGAGTCAGGCAATGAAAGAGAATGTTCCCTTTCTTTTTTTTTATTCTGTTCAAGCTCTCAACAGATTAGATGATAGCCACTCACACAAGGAGGAAGGTAGGGGGGTATCTGCTTTACTCAATCCATTGATTCACATGCTGATCTCTTCCAGAAACACCCTCACAGACACACCCAGGAAATAATGTTTGACCAGCAATCTCCATATCCTGTGGCCCAGGAGACACATAAAATTAACCATCGCACCGCCCATGTTTGTATATATTTGAATTCCAGTTACTGACATTGCCTAATATTGTTTTTTAATGGAAGGAAGGGTCTTGGCAGTTGTGGCAAGATTAAGAGGTCATTGAGAAACGTGCAGCACATAGAGTATATCCATAGCAGGAGATCCATAAATATTTGTGAATTGAAAGAATAGATGAATAGATGATGTTCCTTAGGCCAGGTATAAATCACCTGGGAGAGGGGAAGGGAAATGGCTATATTCTGTCACCTCTTAGGCTCAGCCTCACACTGACACACGGTATCATGAGCATTTCAAAAGTAAGACCCTTAGGCCTAGCTGGTTTGGCTCAGTGGATAGAGCATTGGCCTGCAGATTGAAGAGTCCCCTGTTCGATTCCAGTTAAGGGCACATGCCCAGATTGCAGGCTTGATCCCCAGTAGGGGGTGTGCAGGTGGAAACCAATCAATGATTCCCTCTCATCATTGATGTTTCTCTCTCTCTCTCTCCCTCTCCTTCCCTCTCTGAAATTAATAATATATATATATTTTTCTTTTTTTTAAAAAAAAGAACCTTAATAAGCCCTTGTCCTCAATTAGATTATAGTTGGTAGAGGTGATAGATATATACACCTCTAAATACATTTCTGTAGATTATTATACTGCATAAAATCCCACAGATAAACCATGTGGCCCAGGAAAGCATGGATCCTGGCAGTGGGTAAAGCAGGAAGGACACAGGTTGGAACTATACAGAACTAGGTTCAAATCCTACCTCCAAGGCTGGGTAACTCCGTAACCAAGGGCAAGTTATTCTCAACCTCTCTTCATCTATAAAGATAAAATTTACTACAGGATGCGTTTCCTTCTCCCTCCCAACTCTCTGGTCATTCTCAGTTCTCCTAAATTAGGAATGAGCAGGCTGTTTCTCAAGAAACAAGCACAGAACTATTCTCCCCCTCTACCCTCCAAAACAGCTCTGAGAAGGATGTTTTTACAGGTGCTGCCTTTAAATATCTCACCGTAAAGGAAAGCTATTTTGGTGGGGTTTCTATGGGAATTTCTTTGTTTATAATCTGGAATAGTTCTGAAAAAGAAACCATCTATGTGGTTTAAAAATGGTTTACTCTACAGCAGACTTAATAGCAGAAAATTACGCTTGCATTACACAATACAAACTTCTCTTCATGTTTCAAGACTATGAAATTTTAAAATAAATAGCTTCTTTGTGTTTTATTCTTTTGCACTATTAGCAAAAGCATGTAGAAAGACATATATGCTATTTGGTAGGCCATGAGGAGTGATATCTTTTGGAGGAATGAAATTTTTTGCCTATGGCAGGGAAGCAAAGTTACCAAAATTATTTTAAAATAAAAACTAAAGCAACCAATAAATACAAGTCCAACACAAAAGCAAAAAGCAAAACCAAAACAAAAACACACCTATATCTGTTACAACGTGTTCTGAGGTGACCAAGCTGACAGCAATCTCATAAACATTGTGGTTGCAAACCTCAAGTGGACCCTTGGAGCTGCCAGAAAAACTTACCTTATGACTCAATCTCCTCTCCAAGACAACTATTTCATATTTTCCTGTTATGAGTTGAATTGCACCCCCCTAAAAATGATATACTGAAGTTTTAACCCCAATACCTCAGAATGTGACCTTGTTTGGAAATAGGATTGTTGCAAATGTAACTGGTTGACGTGAGCTCATACTGGAGCAGTGTGGGCCCCTAACATGATATGACTGCTGTCCATGTATTAAAGGGGAGAGCGGCACACAGAGGAAAGATGCCATGTGACGACAGAGGGAGGAGAGAAAGTGTGTGAGCCAAGGAGTGCCAAGGATTGCTAGCAAACCACCAGAAGCTGAGAAGAGGCAAGGAAGGATTCCCCTACAGTTTTCAGAGGGAGCACAGCCCTGCTGACAATTTGATTTCAGAGTTCTGGACTCTAGAATGTGAGAAAATACATTTCTGTACCACCCAGTTTGTGGTACTTGGTTACAGCAGCCCTAGGAAACTAACACATTTCCCCTCACTCTTCCAACATCCATCATTCCTTCAACTTCTCACCAGCCATTACAATCAGCTGATATACTTCAGTGAGAAAAAGGAAGTAAAAGTAATCATAAAGTTATCCATGTTACCCCTCCTCACCCCAACCAACTGAGCTACATTGATGTCTTCTCTCCTGTTCTTAGGAATGCACTGTCCCTGCTCCATCTAAGGCTAGCCTACCTACCTCACCCCTGCCTGTGCACTGGGCCTCTCTCTCTCATCTACTCTAGCACTTCACTCTTGCAGTTATATCCATCTGCTCCTACATCATCTAAATTTTCCTTCCAACTGCATAATTCTATCAGCAAAGAGACATGCTTTAAAATGTGGAAGACAGGGAGGAAGAGATAAGGAAGGAAGGAAGGAAGGAAGGAAGGAAGGAAGGAAGGAAGGAAGGAAGGAAGGAAGGAAGGAAGGAAGGAGGGAAGGAAGGAAGGAAGGAAGGAAGGAAGGAAGGGAGGGAGGGAGGGAAGGAGGGAGGGAGGAAAGCGGTCCTTTTCTTTTTTTAAATATATTTTTATTAATTTCAGAGAGGAAGGGAGAGATAAAAACATCAATGATGAGAGAGAATCATTGACTGGCTGCCTCCTGCATGCCCCACACTGGGGATTGAAGCCACAACCCGGGCATGTGCCTGACCAGGAATCAAACCATGACCTCCTGGTTCATAGGTCAACGCTCAACCACTGAACCATGCCAGCGGGATGGGATCCTTTTCTTGATCCCACATTCCCTTCCAACAATAGCCCCATGTCTTGTGCCCATCTCTAGAGAAACATGTCAGAATGGTTGTGTATCCTTATAGACTCCACTTCCTCAATACTCATTATCCACTAAAATAATTCTTTACAAGGTTTAAAAGGACCTTCACCTTGGGCCCTCACTCCTTATACTACTTGACCTCTCAGCTATTTTTTCCATAGTTGATCACTCTTTTTTAGACAGTCTTGCCATTTGGCTTCTAGAGACACCATATTCCCTAGTGTCCATTGTTGGCTGCCCTTTTGCAGATCTCCAAGTTTTTGAGTCCTCAGGCCCCATACCTTATGAGATTTCATCTAATAAGCTAATAACCAACATTTGTACCTCCAGCCAAACCTCTGCTTTTACCTACAGATTTATAGATTCAGCCACCTGCTTCGCATTTCCATGTGGATCACTAACAGGGATCTCAAGTACGGCATGCCCAAACCTGAATTCTATTGACTACAAAACTCTTACTCCAGGAGCATTTCCCATCTTGTAAATGACACATTATTAATCCAGTTGCTCAAACTCAGAAATTACCCTTCTTTCCTTCTCTCATATCTCACATTCAATCTGGAAAAAAAAAAGTTGTGTTGACTGAACCATCAAAATGTAGACTAAGTCTGCTACTTACCACCTTCACTGCTTACACCATAGACCAAGCCACCATATTTTGCCTGGATTGTTGCCATAGCCTTTTAAATGGCTTCCCCACTTCTTCTCCTGTAGCATCTTTTCTATGAAGTACTCTTTTTACCCCTAATCTCTCTCCTGCCTCTCATGGCTTCCTATCATACTGCAAAGAAAGTCCAAAGTTCTTTCCATGGCCAAGAAAACCCGACATGACTAACCAGTGCTCATGTCTCTGATGAAATCGCCTAACATTCTCCTCTTTACTTACTCCACTCCAGCTGCCCTTGAAGACACCAAATTCATTCCTGCCCTAGTACTTTGAAACATCTCAGTCCATGACCCTGGAAAATGCTTTGTCCAGAGTCCCGTGTCTCATTACCTCATTTAATTCGCGTTTCTAGTCTTGTGCCACCTCCTCAAAATAAAACTTTCCTGGTTATCTGCTCTGAAATCCCCTATTCCATTGTCACTATCTCTGACACTGCTTTGTTTCCCTTTCTGGCACTACCACCAACTGGCATTATACATTTGTTGACTCATTTGTTTGTGATTAATCTCTCCACTAGAACATAAGTTCTACCAGATCAGGGACTTGATCTTCATGTTGTCTTATCCCTAATAAGGAAAGCAATTCTTGGCACAGTGTAGACAGTCAATATATGAGTATTGATAAATGAATGTTTGAGTGACTTCTCTTCCTTATGGTACTTATTAAAATTCAAAGGGATGTTCCTTCAGGTAGAAAAAATATATCTCACTCACTGTGATTAAAATAATTAATGGAGCCTTATGAAGCTGTATAATAAGCAGAGGCCCTCTTTTCTTGTGTGTAATTATTAGGGAGATAGTTTCAATGTTTTTCAGTATTAGAGTACAGAAGAAATGTATAGTTTTGCTTGATGCCAAACCCGCAAGGGCATATGTGGTAAAGTTGTTACTTAGAATAAGGTGTTAAAATGCCAGATTAAAAATACATTAAAAAAGCAAGAAGTGATAGAAGAAAATAGATGTTCTTTGATTTGCATTTACTATAGATTAACTGAGATACCATTTGTAGGATAAGGCTTCAATGAGCAGTTTGTTTCTAGTGACCTTAGCACTGAAACTATAATCATTTCACAAAGGACTCAGGAAAGAGTGTGTGAACACCATCTACTGGTATGTACACTTCATATTTTTCATCTGTTATGGGAAAAGTATGAATATATAATCATAAAACACTATGGCCCTAATATGTTAAAAAATTAAAGAAAATTTAATTTATGTATAAAATTTGTAAGCATAGTCTAATGCTAAATAGGAAGGTTTGCACAAACTTATCCATTTATGAGCAAGCACATATGTTCATTCAGTTTAAATTGAAATTTTTAATCTTAATATCTCCAGGTGTGGTAAGAGACAACCAAGTCAACTGCTTGGTAGGGAATTTGCAGATACCAACTTCTTTTTGTCCTAGGTCCTGTGTTTAGTATTGCATAAGAATTGGAGTCAGTGAAAATTTTTACCTTTATGAATTGCATAATATTCAGCTTTCAAATTATCAGTGGATTCTTGTAACACTTCCTAGATATCACTGCTGTCAAAGTCACCATTATCCTTTATTAGGTCTGTGTGACTGCATCACTTTATTGGAAGACATCCATCGCAATTGCCTCTTCTCAAGCCCGTCTCACTGTAATTGAACCTAGCCCATCAGCTGGAGTTTGGTCTTCAGTGCGATTTGAAAAACAGCATCATTTAGTAGAAATTACTTTGACTTTAGAGCCAGACAGAAGTCTCTGCTCAGCCATTTACTGCTAAAGCTCAGTTATTTCATCTGGAAAAACAGAGATAATAATCCTGACATAAAGACATATCAGAAATATTTGAAAGGCAATATATAAAGTCTCCAGAATGACATGTACTCAATAAAGGAAAGTTGTTACTTATTTTTGTAAATCACTTTCCACTGCACAAGTGGAGGCAAGTGCACTCCGGTCCTATCTGTAACAGTTCTGGGCTGTTTCTGAGATAATTGGAGCAAACAAATGAATTAGGCACTTGAAGCTTGTGGAGGTATTCACAGAGCACCTGAGCCATTATTTTCAAAGGACCCATCACCATTTCATTGCTGCTGATGATACAAAACGTAATAGAGAGCCTGATTAAATGTCAAACCACTTCATCGGGTTACTGTAGCATTTCTGAAGCCAGATTTCTCAGTCATGTTTTTCAGAAGCACAGTGAGGATGAGGTCCACCCAGCCCTCGTGAAAAGAATGCTTACTTCCACAAGGACATTCGTGTAACTTCAAATTCTCTGTCCTATCCAAGAAGGCAAGTCACAGTGCTATTGAGACAGTAGATGATAGTAAGGGCAGTGTTAACTTTTTTTAAAAGGACACCATCGTTACAACCATGTTATTCATAAAATAATTACATTTGTCATTTCACTGCTGATCATGACACATTGGATTGTGGCCACATATCCATGGAGAATGCTGCTATATACCACCAGACAACCTACCAGCAGAGGAACAGACACCCTGGAGGTGAACAGATAAGCAATAATGTCTGAAATATATCAAGATAAAAGAGACAGATAAGAGCATTTTAGGCATCAATGATCTGATTCAGGGACTATGTGCTTCATAATGCAAATTAATGGCTCCAGAAAGTGGCATCCAAGGAAGGAACTCATGAAAATAATATATGCCAAGGGGAAAAAATCACT
Source organism: Corynorhinus townsendii (assembly GCA_026230045.1). Taxonomy (NCBI): domain Eukaryota; kingdom Metazoa; phylum Chordata; class Mammalia; order Chiroptera; family Vespertilionidae; genus Corynorhinus; species Corynorhinus townsendii. The sequence continues at coordinate 18,686,901 of JAPDVU010000010.1, read as the reverse complement.
ATCTGTAAATTCATCATAATGTTCATGCTGATGAACAGCCGTAGCTAACACACACATACACACACACACACACACACACACACACACACACACACATACACACACACACTGCTTAGCAGCTGCTAAAACCAGATAACAGGACTCAGATGTTTTTCCCTATTTCCTTCAGACACTCTTCAGTTCATTGGCTGACTCCAGCAGTGCAAGAAATAATTAGCACCTTTATTATGCAATCTTAATGTTGGTTGGCAAAAGAAAAAGATTAATAGTATTTATACGATTGTCAAAGATATGTGCTCTGTTGTTAGAAAAAGAATTCAAAACAATTTTTTGTTTTTTGTCTCTGGTCATTTTCTACCTTAAAGTGTCATGTAAAACTGAAAATCTGAGATTTGAATACATTGAAAATCTTAGCTATCTGTGTATTGGTTTATATCTTTGCTCGCTTTTAATTTTAACCTCATTAAAACTCTAAGGATTCAGTTCTCATCTCATAAGGAAGACTGTTTAACATATCATTCATCACCATCCTCTTCACACATAAATTCCCTATGACTCAGAACAGAGCCAAATATCAACAGTACAATGATTGAAAATTCTTTTGAGGGCCAAATGTTTTAAACTTAAACTTCTTCTAACACCACTTCTTCAAAATAGACTCTCCCAGGCTGTGGTATTTTGTGTAAGAGCCACACGCAAGGGGCCAAAGAGCTTCATGTGGCTCTCGAGCCGCAGTTTACCGACCACGGCCCTATGTTATTTAAAGATGTCAGGTGCGGTAGTACCATGGATCCAAATGGGAAATCACTCCTGAATGAGATATATTTTCCTTCATGTTTCAGCAAGATTCCCACTTCAGGTGCATGTTAAGAAAGAATATAGCCTCAAGTGTTCATTTATGAAAACGTTCTTTTCTGGAAGGCAGAGGTTTTTTAATGGTTTTTAATACAGAGAAAGCATCACACATTATCATCATCAGTAATTGGACCATCATTTTCTCGAAACAGTTAAATCGCATTTGCTTCTGCAAGTCTGGAGTAAATAAAACTGTCATTATTCCAATGACACTCTACTGTTGGCTCTACATTCTTTCTATGCACATTCCTCAGGTATTTGTAAATAATTCTGATATATTTGAACATTTGAAACATTTGGGATGCATAGTACTTTTTAAAAAAAAATGTGTTTGAACTTCATGTCCTGCCCTTTTCTCTTGTCTCAACTCATGTCTTCTTAAAATCAGAAATGTATTTATTTGATTAAATGATCCATAAGCATATTTTAATAATTTTCAGTAACTCCATAAGGGTAACATCTGGCTGTTTACATCAAAAGGCAAAATCTGGTATTCATAAGAATTTATAAATAATATATATATTAGATCAGATGAATTCCCTGTCTGTGATGTTTTTACTCTGCCACCTACTGTGAATATATAAACTTGAAAGGTTAATCGAATATTCTCTAACCATAAATAAGTAAATTCTTATTACTTAATGCCGTAAATAGGTTTCCAAATTAATTTCCACTTTGCATTGCCATTCTGCAGAATTCCATCTCCATCATACTAACAAGTACACTTTGTACTGAATGGGGTCTCTTCATGACCAAAACTACTTCTCAAGGTAAAGTACGAATGTAACACAGAAAATAGTCCTGAATAATTGGTCTGTGGTCTAAAGCAATTACTTAATTTTCTCAACGTAACTACCATATTTGTGGGAGTTTTATTCCCCTGGGACAAGAAGTCTAACAAGTTTTTATTAAAGTCATTTGGGTCAATGTTTTTTGTGGTTTTTTTTTCATCTTTCCTTTTATTTTATTTGTGTTGAAGCTCTTTTATGGACATACCATTGTGCAGGTGTATTAATTAAAACTAGATGGGAAAATGGCATATGTTCATACCTTACATCAGTAATTACAACAGTAAAAAATCTGACGCAGATATTTCTAACTGAAGCTACTGAACACCTCCTACAATTATTGATTCCACATGAGTTACATGAAACCCCTACCAGGAGACTAGCTACATTAGAACACTTAAGAGAAATTAGTAGGGAAGCCTCGAATTTTTTCAAAGCAGTATTGAGGCACCACTAGAAATAGGAGACCATAAGATTACAGTGGTAAAAACCTAAATGATTGTGGTATCTTTGCTTATAAGTTATGAAAAAGATTGACAGATAGGGTTTTTCCAGGTTGAGGGGCTTGCCAGCAAAATGCTATAGTAAACTATGAAGTAAGGGATGTGAGGATACTGACTAAAAAGTGGTTGAAATTATAGATGATGAAATGTAACCTGGATAGAAAATGAAGGCATGAGTGACAGACTTGGGAACAGTGAGATGAAGGAGATCTTTTAGCCCAAGAATAGATCCCTAGCCTATTTGGCTCAGTGGACAGAGCACTGTCCTGCGGACTGAAGGGTCTCAGATTCGATTCCTAGTCAGGGCACATGACAGAGTTGCACGCTCAAACCCCAGTAAGTGGCATGCAGGAGGCAGACAATCAAATGATTCTCTCTCATCATTGGTGTTTCCTCTCTGAAATCAATAAAAAGATGTAATTTAAAAAAAAGAAAGAAAGAAATAGGTACTGTGAGTGGGTGTAGCTGAATGGAATGGCTAGAGTGCTCTTAAATGTATTTATGATATTTTGAAAAATATGTTTGACTTTGATTTTCATGGTGCCCAGTTCCAGGAAGTGGCATACTTCGAAGTATGGAAATGGAGTTGAAGTAAAGGTTAGTCAAGTTGAGCAGGCCCTGAATAGGAGAAGCTAGGGAATAGAAGGTCGCAGTGACCCAACATGATGGGAAGACCCAGCACAGGGAGGAAGATGGTGAGCCAGGGCCAGAGAGGTCAGTACATAGAGGAAGTGACCTGAACATCCATACTGGAGGAGATAAGGAAGAAAAGTTCTTTCTGTGCATGAATGCCAAAAACCCTGCGAGAGCAGTGGTTTCCCAAGAGTGTTGAGGAGGGATGAACTGCTGGGGCCATAGTGTGGCCTGGCGAGGAGGGCCTGGCACCTCCTACACCCTGCTACCTGTAGGCGGAGCAGCCCTCAGTGGAGAGACCCGAAGCGCTCCCTTCAGGAACGCAGGAATGCGCTAAGGCTGAGCACCAGGGAAGGAGTTTGGGGGTGGGGGAGATTGTGTATCTATTACATGTAAATGAGCTTTGGCTACTAGTGTCTTTTGCAAAACAACTGTTTTAAATACTTCTTATCTATTTGCCTCAAGGAAGTTCTATGTGCCAGTAATCAAGCTAAAGTTCTTTCCCAGAAATAATTCTCAAGCTTTATTTATTGTTTCTGTGTAACTGTATTTTTCTCTTTCAATGTGGAGCCTGCCACTTTGAGGTTCTCTGACTTCTAAACATGGGTGGAAATGTTGTAGATGGTGGGAACAACGCCAGGTGTCTGGCGTGTGGAGTCAGATCAAACCTGAGTACAGCAACCTTGATACTTGAGTTCTGGCTAGGGAAGAATTCAGAGCAAGACCCAAACTGTAAGAGCACATTTATTTAGAAAATTACAGAGGTAGAAGCAGTAATTCCTAGAAGAAATGGGCTTAGCAAACAAGTTAATAAAGGTAAGGAAAGGGCCCTTGAAGCTTGGGAGAGAGGAAGCTCACGGTAATGTGCCAAGGGGAACGGGGGAGGGGAAAGCCTGGACCGTGCTCCCTGGATGGAGAGTGCACTGGGTCCTCCCCACTGAGGACTCTAAGGGCGGAGATTTGGGGGGAGGCCCCAGGGAAAGACCTTCATAGAATATTCAGCAGTTTTCCAGGTGTGTCCTTTCAGGGTCTAGGTCTCCACTGATTGATTGGCAGGCACCCGGGCAGGGGGTCATTATTCAATGCAGCTGGTCCTGATGTCAGCTGCGGCTGGTTTTGTTGCTTATCCGGGCCTGGAGCTGAAATACAAGAGGCCTAGAGGTTATCTCTAGGGAGGAAAGGTCAGAGGGTCCAAACCACCTGACCAGCAATATGCAAAGGGAGGAAAATTCACCCTAGGGGCAAGGTCCCACCCCACAGTTGATTGCTCATTACTAGGCACCTGGGGCTTTCCATCCTAGTGATCTGTACCTCACCCGCCGTCCTTGCTCTGCTCTTCTCTGTCTACCCACAGCAGAAAAATTGTGGAGGGAGACAAATTGAGTCTGGGAGAGGCCATAACTGCATGATCGGAACCATCACGTCCCTGACCAAATAGAGGTGGGTGCTCATCAGTTTGCCTTAAGGTTCCAGTTAGAACTGGTTCTGAAACTGCTCTGTCTCCATTTCATAGTGATTCGCAGCGGAAGGGAACCCGTTTCCTTTATTTTATTTGAACTTCTAAGTAAGAGATAGGCATAAAACACAGCTAGAAAATCGTCTGCGATATCATAAACGCCCTTTTCCACATTTGCACCTTGGAAAACAGAAGCCGTTTCCATGCGATGGTTAGCAGCTTCGGAATCACTGCCCTTTCGCGGACCTGTTTTATTCCTCAGTGTTGCGTTTAAGCCATGAGTGCATTCTGTTTTCAGAAGTACATTTTAAAGAAACGACATTAATTGATGCATCTACTTAAAAGTCGGTTTGTCGGTAATAATCCTAATTGTTGAGTTTCATTTGTATCACGAAGGAGTGCTAAGTGTTTAAGAAGTCACTCTGTCATTTCTCACCATATACTTAAAAAATAAATGAGGGATTTTCAAAGTCCTTTACTTATTAAGAATTAGATTTTCCCTGAGAAAATTCATGGAATCTAAAATGACCTTTCGTAAAGGAATAAGTTCCAAAGAGACTCAGATCAAATTTCATCAGCAAAGCGAAAGACCCATAACAAAGTTATGTGTATCTATCTGTGTGTTTGTTTTTTACTTGTTATCGGACTAGCCCTTCTGTTCTTAATATACCGTCTGGATAATAATAGTGACTAGAAAGTTTTCTTTGCTCCCCAAGTTGGAGAGAGAAAATTCAGAGCTCACGATGAGAGCCTGTCAGGCTTATCACTATTCTGTTTCTTAAAAAACAAGCAATCAATATATGTTTAACATACTTTATTTGGTGTGGTCCTGGGCTTTCTAAATTAGGAAACAGAAATGAGTGCAGACAGGTTTTATTTTCTTTCGTGTGCTTTTTATAAACATCGGCCATAAAGTTAGATACAGCAACGTAAGCATCTGTTCTGTGAGGCACGGTTATCTTTGCCACACATTAGCTTTGTGCTTTTCCCCCACCTCACTAAAGAAAAAAATAATAAACTATACCTGCTGGTGGGCATGCTCACCAAGCCGGAGAGGGGGCCGGGGAAGCTGCTAGGAGAATGAGCTTTTGTTATTTAGCTTTTTGTGTTGTTTTCTTACAGGCTGGTCTTGACTATTACTTCCTTCTTTGTGCCTTATCTGTGGGCGAAATAATCCTTTGGAAAAATGAAGGGTAGCTTGACCTCTCATTTATCTCTGTCCAGAGTTACTGTCATCAGGCTGATGAAAAGTAGGGAAAAGGGGCCATCCGCAGAGCCTGTTCATTCTAAGTTCTCTGTCTCACTCGTTTTGTTTGGGGAGTATAGACTTTCTTTCTGCTAAGTGAACAAATTATTTTCTTTCTGGCCAGCTTGGGCTATAGAATGATCAGGGCCCCTGAAGAGTAAATTAGTCTCTGCTGACTGGTAACAGAGAAGTTGGAAAGTCAACAGGGTTGTTAAAAAAGACTTTCTTTCCAAATGGCACTGGGTGTGCCAGAGCCAACTGTTCATGACAGAACTGGATGGATAAGTCCCAGTTAGATTTGCCCAAATCAAGGGGGAAAGATATGGACAAACCGGACGACATAAGTACATGGAGCAATCAAAGCTGGCCTCTGACTGGCATGCCTAAAGCATACTTTACCCAGCAATGTGACTTTCTTTCCGAAGTCCCTTTGCTTTTCTCCAAAGGTATTTTGTGTTTTCATAATGCACATGATTTCCAATATTCTCCTTCCCTTTAAACTGCAAGCCATGAGTATCTGTGAGTTCACGCATATAATAAAGAAAAGTAAACATGTGAAAGTATTTATTATCTTAGAATATGTTCATGGGAACCTTATTTTTAAGGCCACATTTGATAAAGAAGATTGTGCTGAAATTGTTGAGGGTGTTACTTTTACCTTGATAGTAGGGGATGAGGGAAGAAAATTATGAGTACAGAAAAAAATTAATTCTAATAATTGAAATGAGAAAAATGCATACAATGCATTATTCTTTGTGGGGTGGGAGTCCAAAAAAATATATGATTCCAATTTGTGATATACATACGTTTCCATACCAAATAACAATAATGGCTATTTGTGAGTGGCAGGATCATGGAAGATGTTTAATTTTTATGTATTTATTTTTAAATTTTACAACACAGTTAACAATATAACTGGCACCAATTGCTTTGTAGATTATGGTTTTGGGGGGCAATACACCACATACTTCCCCATCTGCAAAATAGGGCAAGAAATATTTCATGGAATTCTTGTGAAGACTGGATGAGGCAAATTGTGTTAACAGGGTAAATAATTATTCACCAGTACTCTAGGAGTCTGGGTAAAGCCAATGGGTGTGGAAAAGGGCCGAGTCAAGAAAGATAAAGTGCAAGAGAAGAGAAGGAAAGAGCTGAAATCTGATAATAGTGTGTGTGGGACATGGCAGGTCAGATGGGAGAAGAGCCTGAGATTGTTCCAGGTGATTCTGCTGAACCTCCTGCTGCCACATTCCCTGAGCACCACAAAACTCTTCTAACTTCCTGTGACAGAGGCTAGTGAGTTCAGTGACTGCCCACAGTCCCGTCTTTCGGCACCTCCTCTAGTCTTTGCCGTTTACCCATTCATTACCCACGCTGTGACCAGCTGGTAAGAGTCAGAGAGCACCACCGCAGGCCTTGCTCGGTTGCTCCTGTGTCTCTCATTCTCTCATCATCTCTAGATTTTACTTTCGTGCCATCAACCTCAGGCTCCATGTCCATTTGGGTGTGCCTCCCCTCACCTGCCTTCTCGAGCAAGGATGCTCCAATTCCCAACTCATGGCATGTCACCCTGGGTCGCGCCAGCACTCACACCTGCTCCCACCAAGCCAGAGCCTGATTTTGGCAATACTGGATTAAATGAAACTCTAGCACTTGAAACAGATTACAATTCTGATTTGTCTGTCACTTTAAAATATGAAGCTTTTTCTGTCCATTGCATCTCCTTGTTTTGATAGAGTACTTAGATACAGACAGAATGGTTATTAAAAGTCTTAAAGAAGTAGTTTGGTAATTACTATTTTGGGAAGCATGTGGTAGAAAAGTAAAATGAGACATGAAAGATAAAAGCCATACAAATATGTTTGCTCTATAATTTTCTTTTCCTGAAATATTCATAGCTAAAATGTCTCTTAACTAAGTACTTTCACAAGCATCTGTAAAAGTAATAAAAACAGAAAATTTTATTATAATGTTCTTAATACATATTTGTTCATGCCCTCATTTTCTTGAAAGTTTATATTTTTAACTTCTGTTTTGGTATACATGTCTGGCAGTGACATGGTTGCCAAGTTCAAGAATGACAAATATCCTAAGTTTAAAAATGTTTTTAAAGTATATTGATGATGTTCAAATGTGGAAAGACATTTTTACACTTACCTGAAGAAAACAAATTTCGTTTATTTAAACTTTAAAATGAGAGTAAAGCCAAAAAGCAGTAGCAGTTTGTCTTTAAACATAGCCCGATGAGTCTATGTTTCCAAGAAACGATTTTCTCTTTGGTGACCACTGCAAAAGAATAAAAATTTCTGTCATAAAAACGGTGTACTTTGTGAGTCCCTTGGGTAATTAGTTGAGTCATTGCCCTAAAAAAGAGACCAGAATTCTCTTAAAAATCCAGAGTTGGCTCACTAACTATTGATGGCTGGGCCATTCTCATGTATGTTTTCTTAAGAAAAAGAGAAACTTTTGTAACCATCCCATCTATTTCTAATTGATAGAAATCAGACCATTTCAGTAACTTCAAATTTTTTTAAAAAGCCTCTTTAAAACCATGTGGACAGTATCCATTCAGAAATATTAGGTTTTATTAGAACGCTTTGGTTTTGTCCATGTTTTTCAAGGCACAGTTCTAGATATTTTATGAATCATACCCAAAAAAATCAATAAGGTCATTTTCCACAGAAGCATTAGTAAGAATCACCTAATGAATCTCTGTCCTTTTTTATTTTAATGGCATATCTATCTTCTCACCATTAAGCAAATTAAATGAAATTTCAAGGAAACGCTATCATTAATTGAATTACATGTAAGACAGCACATATTTGGTTGCAAACAAGGGTAAATATTTCCACTCGGAATTTTCTTATTAATGCTAATTCAGTGTCAGTTTTATTTTTAAAGTTCAGTGTTCATTTATAATAGGAGAATATACTTTCCATTTGTCTGCTCAACTCCTGCTTTATCACCCCTGTGAGGAAGACATTTCCATCGGCAATCACCTGAGCACCTGTCCTGTATCTTGCACTGTGTTAACACCAGAATGATACGGAAGAATATTTGATGTGGTCTCTGAACTCGAGGAAGTTCAAAGCTAATTGAGGGAGGAAGGAATAATGCCCATTAAGTTAATTAAAGAGCGTTGACCTCTGATAAACTCTCTAGGTGTTCAGTAGAGAGAACAGTCTTTATAACAGAGGGAAGAGTTGGTATAACTTGGAGCTCTTTTTTCCTTGAAGTGTGTTCTAGCATGGTCAAGCTCAGAAAACTCTTTTACTTTGACTATTTAGTATGCTAATATGTCTTATGAATGTTAGAAAATGTGATATTGTACTAACCCATCTATTCAAAAAAATGTTTATTGGATGCCCAATTTGGAAATTCAGCAGTAAGAAAAATAAGCATGCCTTTTTTTTTTTTTTAATCCTCACCCGAGGGTATGTTTTTATTGATTTTAGAGAGAGAAGAGGTAAAGACAGAGAGAGATAATCATGGATTGCCTCCCGTAGGTGCCCTGATCAGGCCTTACAACCTAGGTATGTGCCCTGACCAGGAATTAAACCTGCAACCTTTCGGTGGGACGATGCTCCAATCAACTGAGCCGCCCGGCCAAGACACGATGTCCTTTATATGGAGTTTTATGTAGGGTAGGCAGCTAAGCCCTCACCAGCAACGTCACATCTGAGCAGAGACCTGAGCCAAGTGAGTGCCAGGCCCAGTGGTTATGTGGGGGAAGGTCTTTCAGGGCCACGAAACCAGTGAGAAGCCAAAGCAGGAGCATATAGGTCTTGTTTAAGGAATGGCAAGGGGGTTCTGGGCTAGAATAAAGGAGACGAGCCACTCACCTACCTAAGAGATGGCAAGTTTCCACATGAATTGGACCACTGAACCCTCACCTCTTTTCTTGAGAGAATCTTACTCGGCAAAGCAAAACAATGTGGCCAAGAATAATTAGAGGAGCAGAGGCTGGATGTGCTCTAGGCATTAGAACCTGAGCGGGAGTTTCTGGTTGACCATGTTGAGAAAGACATTCCAGGAAGCAAAGGCCCAAAGGAAGTGGGGAAAGTAGAGCAGGAGGTGAGACAAGAATGTCAGCATGGAACCTGACACCAGGTAGTTATTTGTCTAGTTTATTTGTTCAGACTGATCGTCTGGAACATGGAGTGTGTTACTTGTATATCTCAAGCTGAAAATATATTTTGCTGGAATTTGGGGCAGCTTGAATTCACAAGAAACTGGTTTCATTTCTCCTTCTGACTATGAATGACCCTACGTGTCCCTTTCATTGAATAGGACAATTTTAAGTCCTGATGTCTCTCTTGGGAGTGAAATGCCAGGCATTGTTCACAGAGATTTGCCTGGAATTATTTATTGAACTCATGCAACAAATCGCCCATTTGTTTTTCATCCGTGAGTCAGTCGGTTAACATTTATTAAACATCTACTGTTAAGAAAACACTTTGTCAAGGACTGCGTGAGTCAAAACAGTTGGATACGCAGAAACGCAGTCACTGCCCTCAAAGAGTATTTGGTTTTCTGTGAATTTTAATAAGACTGACATTTGTTTTTGGGGGACAAACCGTTTTAACACTCATTACAGAAATTAATACCAGGCTGGCTATCATTCTAGAAGTCTCAAGGATACGTATCCAAATGAAATATCCAGGATTGTCAAGCAACTCAGTGCATATTAAATGATTACCCTGGGGTGAATGTAAGATAAGTCGGAAGAAACTAAAGATTTGATGGTGAGCTGAAGTTTGTCTACTAAGTTTTTATAATAACATTTGTTTTGATGCAAAGACGAAGAGTGGAAACTATGAGTGTCTGATGTTGACAAATGTTGGAAAACAAACGTGTTTATGCGCTTGGCAACATGTGCTCTGCAATCTGCTATGGGGTCAGGCGCGTTCGGGAAGGCTTGTTTTCAGGAATACACATTGCGAAAAACACAGCCGTTGATGAGGCCACATTGAATTCACGCCTTCCACATTTTCCACAATTAAAGACGTGGAAACATGAGACATGCTCATTTCACTGCATGAGTAAGCTGTTCATCCTTCTTTTTAAACATCTTTGCTCCATTTGCAGACAACATCTCTTACTTGCATTGCAGTAAGAGACAATATCTCTTACTTTTAGAACATTTTCTTTGTCATGAACAAACTCCTTCAATTTCTCTTGATATACCACTTTGGAGGAGGGAAAAGATGAAAGAGGATAAATGGGTTTTGTCCAACAGGAAAACTGAAAGCTCCTCTTCCTGTTTCCATCATAATCTTGCACATTAAGCGCACAGTATGTCTGGCCAGCATGGCTCAGTGGTTGAGCGTCAATCTATGAACCAGGAGGTCATGGTTCGATTCCCAGTCAGGGCACATGCCTGGGTTGTGGGCTCAGTCCCTGGTTGGGGGCGTGCAGGAGGCAGCCAATCAATGGTTCTCTCTCATCATCGATGTTTCTGTCTCCCTCTCCCTTCCTCTCTGAAATCAGTAAAACATATAATTTTTAAAAGTGCACATTAAATGCATCAAGAGAGGAGGACCTCAGGGTAACAAACTGATTCAATATTTTCTCTGTCCTCTGGACCTGCCAGAGTTCTGCATTCTTCCAGAGCTAATGCATGTATGACACCACAGGAGTCAGTATTTAGAATTTAGTAATATAATAATCTCTGTAATAAACTACATCCTTCTACAATGATCAATATTACTCATTTAACATGAAATATTTAGTGCCTAATGGTTTTGAAAATTTAATTATCAATTTATATGTCTCCTCAACTATATTGTAATCATTTTAAAGAGCTATAGCTGCAAACATCGTCATGGACCTGGACAGAGAGAGAGAGAGAGAGAGCCGTGTCTTTCTGGACCTAGCAACATACTTTGAACACATAGGTGCTTCCTATGTTGTTTCCTATCTAGGGTCTAGTTGCTTATTGCACAGAAGTAACATGCTACTTAGGTTCTGCCTGTGACATTGGCATGGAACCTAAGCTCTTTTCCCTGCTCTGCTTTTAATTAAATATTGGCTCTCTGGGAAGTGACTTCATGGCTCCTGTCTTGGTGTCCTTATGTATAAAATAAAATAAATCTACATTCATATCTCTTCCATAATAGTTGGGACTCTATAAATCCATAATAATTCTATAATTCCACAATAGCTCAAAATAAGGACTATTAGCACATTGATTTGGCTTTACACTAGCAAACGAAGTGCCTAGTACACAATTTTTTCTATTGAACGGATTGGGTGTTTTTCTTCTTTTACATTTTGTTTTGAAATAATTTTAGGCTTATAAGAGTTACAAAGATAATACAGAAAAATTTCCCATATACACCTCATCCAGCTTCTCCTAATATAAACACTATGCGTGATCACAGTAAAATCATAAAAATCAAGACATTAACGTTGGCACAACACTATTATCTAAACTGTAGAATTTTTTCAGCTTTTACTAGTTTTTCCACTAGCATCCTTTTTCTGTTCCAGAATCCAATCTAAGATTCCTAGATTGATTGTAATTTTGCCTTAGCCTTCTCCCTAACTAGATATTTTGGCTGTTTGAAATGGATACTTGTGGACTATGATAGTTTTGAAAGGATTCTATTGCTGCGCATGGAGAAAGCCCTCATCTGGTTCTTTTCCCATGAACAATGCCATTGTTTTTACCCTTTTGCTCTTTGTCTTCTCATAAAGAGTCCATCTTGAATCTCATCCAATTTTCTCAAGATTTCAAAAGATGACACTGAATCTGCAAAATGGAATTTTTCATTTTCTTCTTTGCCCCTTAAAATCATTCCTACCTGGGAAACCATCCACATGCAAACTGAAGCAGGTCTTTGTGCAGAGCAGCTTTGTGGATCCTGAGTTAGAGCCAGGAGAGGTTTTCAGTGGGTTGATGAAGTGTAATGAACTGAAGTGGGTCCTGAAAAAGCAATCCTTATCTGCAGGAAACATGGATCTATGGCATTGTATGATTTTCATTCTTCTATTATCAGTAGAAACGTTCAGATCTTTGGCACACTAATCAACACAGGCACACTTCACAGTGGAGATTTTCACCTTGAACTTGAGGAAGATTATCATCTCAGAAGTCTAAGTGCACAAAAGTTAGGCCTGGGGACACATCCTGGCACACCACCAAGGGCTGCCAAACACAGCACACCTGAAACTTAGTGATTGGCTCCTACTCAACCCATTGGCCACTCGAAGGCCGACAGTAATTATGAGGCACACCTCTGGTCTCCTGTGTGCCAGGTTTTCATGGCTAACTGCTGAGCAGATGTCTCAAGTGAGACTTTCAGCCTGGATAGTAATTGGGAACTGCTGAAAGCCTCCTCTTTCGGGGGAAATTCTGGAAGACATGTCTTTCCCTCCTACTGTTTAAACACTGCAGATTGTCAAATTATACATGGCAGATGGATTATAGTTTGTCCTTTTAGTGACAGGAAAAGCTGTTTCTATACTCTGGAAAAAGCATCCACTTACATCAAGAAATGATTCTACTGCTCCTCTGCTATATTTGGGAAAAAGTGTTTTGTTCTGTTTTAACGAGTGACTATAAAAGCCTTTCATTATATTATGCCGTAATGAAATAGCTGGCTTTCATTAATATATTGTACTAGAAATGCTATAGGCATCCTATAATTATATGTAAGACTTGGCTAGTCTTATTAGCTCAACTGTGTTGTCTTTGCACTGTGTAGGACAATTACAAGATACATAAAATGTGCGTTGTGAGTCATCTTGGCATTATTGGGGAAAATGCTCTATTTAAAAGCAAAAGGCAAATGTAGCCCTTTTTTTCTGTTTGAGCATTGGAGAAATTCAGTGCCTATTCTTTCAGTGTCAGTGTCTTTCCATGCCTCGTTTTCTCCTTCAATTTTTATGTCCTCGTGTCTTTCTTGCTCTTTCCCATTGCTTTTCATATTTTTTATCTCTTTGTTCTTTCTATAAATGCCATTGATTTCCTCCCCAGAAGTTGTTCTTCAGGGTCTTTTGACCTTGCTCCAATTTAGATGGATAAATTTCAAAGAATGATTGTCATTAAGTTTTGTCATTGTTGAATGAATAAACGAAAGAGAATATCAAACAGAAAATCATGTTTTGTAATTCTGAATGAAGCACCTAAATGTTCTCATTTACTATCTAATTTCTCCTTCATAATCTATTCCATCTTGGAGAATAATTATTTCCAGTGTAAAAATTGACCTACACTTCCCTTTGTGGTCTACAGTTTAATCTCCTACAACCGTTAGGGGGAATTTCCTGTTGTATTTCTGCTGTTTTCCTCAAATGTAAAACATTCAAAACCGAAAGGATCTTTCTCCACCATACTCTAATCTATTCATCATCTCAGATGTCAGTAATGCTGTCATGCCACAGTACCCCAAGCTCCAAACGTCTAAATAAGCCTTTATTCCTCCATCACCTTTATGGCATGGGAAGGAGTTACTGAGTCCTGCCAGTCTCCACTGAATTATCTCATCCCTTCTTTTCTTTCATTTCTGTCATTGCCAAATGCATGTTCATACCCAGACAAGTAGACCCTTGCAAGCCACAAGTGCTTAAGTGTTCTACCTGCTCCTGACTTTTTCTATATGCCTGCATCCCTCCACCTGAGTTGTCCTCTTAAATTCCTGCTTCCATCATGATACTTGCTTGCTCAAAAACTTTCATTACTCTCCAAACCTAGTTAAGCCTTATTTACAGGCGCAGTTGTTACAGAATGTAGGAAATCTCCTGCCAATTAGATAAGAGGCCCATTTCTCTGACCTAGACCAGTGGTCGGCAAACTCATTAGTCTCTCTCTCTCTCTCTCTCTCTCTCTCTATATATATATATATATATATATATATATATATATATATATACACACACACACACACACACACACACATATATATATATATGCTCAATGATCTATATGTCTGCTACTTTGGGGACCCTTTTTGTGCTCTGATGCTTGTGTTGGTTACTTGTGCTAAATAAACATCAGAGCGCCTAGCTTCCTCTAAGAATGATTTCATACAGGCTGTAAAGCAGAGATATTAGCCATTAGAGATCAATGTTTCTCTATTGTGAATTAAATGTGTTAGGACCATGACTGCATTAATTATTATTGAATTAACAAAACATTTTTGTTGCTGACAACTTAATTAGCTCATTAATTGTATTTTAATTATCCATTGTTTATATCCTACAACTGTCAGCAACTAAATTTTCAGTCATTGATGTTAATTACATATTCTGTAATAACTTTGGAATCAGAGTCTGGAGCACTTGGTACAAATTAGCCAGTGTAACAAGCCAGTGATTTACAACCAATTCACCCTCAAGGGGATGACTATAATGACTACAACTTACACACTCATGGGAATTACTCTAGAGCAGTGGTTCTTAATCTTTTTAATGCCGCGACCATTTAATACAGTTCCTCATGTTGTGGTGACCCCCAACCATAAAATTATTTTCGTTGCTACTTCATAACTGTAATTTTGCTACTGTTATGAATCGTAATGTAAATACCTGTGTTTTCCGATGGTCTTAGGCTCTACAGCAACGGTTCTCAACCTGTGGGTCACGACTCAAAGGTTGAGAACCGCTAGCAGGGTTGCCAAAGACCATCGGAAAACACAGATATTTACATTACGATTCATTAACAGCAGCAAAATTACAGTTATGAAGTAGCAACGAAAATAATTTTATGGTCGGGGGTCACCACAACATGCGGAACTCTATTAAAGGGTCGCGGCATTAAAAAGGTTGAGAACCACTGCTCTAGTAAGTAATGTAGAAAGTGGATTTCAGCTAAACGTTGCATGACTCTTTTTCCCACCCAGTTTTAGAATTATAGGGATCCCACATTAAAATCATTCTATCGGAAATTTTGACTATAAACATCCCATTACTGTAAAACAAAACAAAACTTCCTTAAAATATTGTACCTCCTTTAAGTGGAATCTTTGCCAATTAGAAAACTAATTGAGGACTTTCACTGCCAAACGTCCAGAGGGTTAAACCTGTCCTGGTCCGCCATGTGTGTGATTTGAGAAGGTCCAGGAACTCTCCTTCCAAACGTATCTGTATAAGTAACTGTCTGTTTCAATTACCTGGACCTTACTGCTAAGCCAATACATAAGAACAGTCTGACAAAGAATTTTTTGATTTGCTTATTTATATATGACAAGACTTGCAAAGGCAATAAAATTAAATTACATTTGGAAGAACTTTTAATGAGTTCTTTTTATTGAAAAGGCTAAAACCCTCATAATATTTGCACTGAAACTAGAAAATGTAGGACATGTGGTTTTTAGAGATGTTTTCAATTTCTGCATTAGAATTTTATTTCTTAGAGCTTTGAAAGCATTGAAATCCTTTAGAGGCCCCCATTAGGATTTATCAATGAATACCTAGTGAAAAATAGCCAATAGCAAGTAAGAATTGGTAAGAACTTTACAGTCAGCAGTGGAGAGTCCTAAAGCTACTTCATCTATTTTACTCTTCCTGGAGCTAAGAAGGTAAAGGAATCAGGAAAAAAATAACACCTAATTCTTACATATTGCTTTATAAAACATACACACAAATAAATAAACATATGTATGCATACATATGCTTTTTCTTAACTGAATAAGAGCCTGCCGTCTCTTGATGGCCTCTAACCCACCTTTCCATTGTCCATCTATACAAAGGTAAGACTGCTGTACAGTAACAATTCAGATTCATTACATTTCTCAATGATTTTGTGCCCCATATGCTTCTGATGGCACAGTTCTATATCTGGAAATGTTCAAGCCAAGTCAGGAAATATATTCATCAAGAAAGAGAAATTCTTAACAATCAGGGCCCATGAATGTGGTAAAAATGCAATGATGAAATATAAGTTGTTGATAATGACTTCTCAGAAAATGGATTGAAGAGAAAATATTATCTATTAAAAGATATGTATTAATTATTTGGCGGACATATACATTTCTTCCTCACCTCCCCCCCAATTATTTTATTAAAATAGATGCTTTGTATTTCCATTTGATTGAGAAATCTAAAGACTAAAAGCACAGTCCAATATTGTCAGTTTCTTCTTTTCTCAAATGTTGTTCTGATTCTTATAAACTAACCTCTATGGGTCTGTAGTCCCTAATTTTCAGTAGCTGGTAGCTCTAGTGATGAGGGTTGATGGCAGGTTGCCAAGGTTGTGGGAGGCGCCATTCACTGGGAGCATTCTGCATGCTATAGGGCCCTTAACTGCAGGGCACTATAGAGTTTAGAGCTGCAACCATCAAACATACTCATGTACAGCCCTTTATCCTGTTAGATGATGAACCCGAGCCCTCCCTGGCTAGACCATTTCCCAGTGTTCCAAATGTGTGGAAGCTTAGGGTTGAACAGAAGCCTCTTGCTTCCTAGAGAAACATTCATGCACTCCAGCTACCCCCTTTCAATTGTGAAAAATTGTCAGTTTTTCAAGTTTTAGAAAATTTTTTGCTTTTCTTGATGTTTTTCCAGTTGTCTTGTTTTACCCTTTAAGCTTCCTATATGAGTACATCCATAAGTGATTCATCCTGTAACGAGCTTAAGATGGGTGAAGACTTCGTTTTCAATGAACCAGAGCTTTAAGGTTTTTGGATCTAGTCCCTTCTAAATGCCTGTTTTTTAATTATAAAAGTTATGCATATGACTTCTTAAATACTTAATTGTGAGTGATTTTATTTCATTGTATTACTCTGTAAATGCAGTTATATTAACTTTGATTATTTGGTGACTTGACAATTATCTGCTGAAAGCAAGAAATTTAGGAAAGAAAAGTAGATCTCAGAAAGCATCCTGTGTAAGTATCCTAAAGTTTTCTCATAGAGAGTGACTTTATTATAACTCGGTATCTCCAAAAGCTAGTGGGGAGACAGTTACATCTGCAGTCTACCTTGTCCAGCATCCCAAGAGAAAGCAAGTTAGACACACTTGATAATCAGTTCTTGCTGAGAAATCTAGCAGATTTGGGTTTCTCATTTCATGCTACCCAAACTGCTCCAACATTTAGCTATGCATATTCAGCTGTCTTCCTCTTCCTCCCTCCTTACCAAGTTAGCGCAGAGTAAGTGGGAAATGCTTGTTCGATTCTAGGACTATTTACATACGTCCAATTCAGTCACCTAACCTTGGCTCATAACCTCCTTTTCTTGGACAGTACCTAATAAAATGTAACTAGGTTTGCCAGAAACTGCTCTCCCCTGGCAGCATACCCCATGAATAGCACAGTGTGCCAGCTGGATTATATAATGCTGTCATGCTCAATAGTGAAAGTGTTTTGTGCTGTAGGACACTTCTCCCAAATTATGTGATGAGTATGAGAAAGATACTTGTACCTGATAAAGTTATGTTTTTCAGCTTGGCCAGATATGATCTTGTGATGAAGGCCATTTATTAAAGCAGGTGAACAAATCCCAGAATTCTGACAACATATGTCTCAGTTATCATCATCTGCCTCTATCAACTCTACTCTGGCATCTTCTGGAATTTAGTAGTTTCACTTTGCTTTCTTTAAAGGAGAGTATGATACACAATGCAAATGGCAACTGCAAATATAATTAATTTTTAAAACAGGTAATTTTTGCATTTACTATTATATCAAAATAATACTCAAGAATCTAATGTTTGAAAGAGAAATAGAGCATTATAGTACCTTTTCAAAAACTGTTAAGCATTAATTATCTCCAAACATCAGAAGTCCAATATAAATTTACTTAAGTGGACTTAGTGTGATACATTTTCATAGCACACACAAAATTTCATTTACATCCTACCTTCACATATGAGAATACCAACCCTTGCTCTGCTCTGTAACTTGGGTTAGAATTAGCCACTTCATTCCCCTAAATCTTTCCATGAAAGAAATGGTGGGTTTTTTTTTTTAATTTGGTTCAAAACTCTTGGTGTATGTAGAAGGACTCTGAAACGGAGCAGCCATTTGGCCAGAGTGCTGTTGCTGAGCTGATGAATGGAAATCGCTTTTTCACCACCTGTTGGAAAATGTTAGTGTTCATGTTCAATCATGTGCCTAATTTAGTGTGTAATTGAAAATGTAGCGCTTGCAAGGCAGGCAAATCTTTTTGAAGGTTTAGCTATTTATATTGAGCGTATTAATTACACTGAAATAGAGGAGAACACAACACTATCAGAAGAACAGAGACCACTTTCAAAGTAATAGCTCAACAGGACACACACTGGCTACTTAGAAAGATAAAAGCACTGTGTTTGTTGTTTGAGTAAGTGTGAAATACTTCAGAGCGGCCATATTATCACCATCACAAATTGTCAGCAGATGTTTCTTCTACTCAACTCAAATGGGCACTGGTTCTTGCCACTGGAAAGAAACATACACCAGTGGCTTTTAAAGTCCTGGTGTCTTTTTCCTGTCGTGTGTTAACATTAAAATTTCCCTATGGGGTTTACCGATAAACATAATTTGAAATATTATATAATGCTCTACAGGCACATTGCATTGTTTCCAGTTCTTGAATGTTCTTGAATTTTCCACTGAATCTAAACATTCAATAGGTTGGTTCTAGGAACTTTTGAGTGAAACTTTTAGTTAATGTGGTCTGTTTGCCCAGCATCATGATGAGAAGGATGAGGGCCCCTCATGCATCTGCTTGAACCATTTTGTCCGCATCAAGGAGAGGTCAGTACTTCAGTGATAAAGGCTAACTAAGAAAAAAAGAAGAAAGTACCTAAGTGTGAATTTTCCAACAGTAGGGGTTACCATTGTCTTAATTTTAGGAAATGTCTTCAATCAGAGGAAACAGTGAAGGTATGAGTGAGGCATGACAAGGATAGGCATCATTTTAAAACACCTATTAAGTGTAAATATATGAGCTTTGGCTACTAGTTTCTTTTGCAAAACAATTCTTTTACATATTTCTTATCTATTTGCCTCAAGGAAGTTCCTTGTGCCAATAATCATGCTAAAATTCTTTCCTAGAAGTAATTCTCAAGCTTTATTTGTTTATTGCTTCTGTGTAGCTGTATTCTTCTCTTTTAATATAAAGCCTGCCACTTTGAGGTTCTCTGACTTCTAAACTTGGGGGGCAAGGCCACGCCTTTAAACTGATCTTTGCTACAAGAGTAGATCTTAATGCTACTTTGTCAAAAATTTTCTCTGGATTTTCCCTCCTAATTCCAGATCTATAAGCAACTGATTTTTTTAAACCTTCAAGGCCCCAAATTTCTAACCTTTCTAGTTTATCTTATTTTTACATACAAACCAGACAGTATTTCATAATCTGCATTGCCTTTCTTGAAAGAGCACCTTAAAAACACAAAATAAAAGCCAACACACCTCACCACTATTCTGTTAATTTGTAACCCTACAGACTCAGTAGGCACCTGATATGCCTTCCAAGTTATTCAGGTGACACTTTTGCAAAAGTTTCATTATTGCCTAACATGGGTCTCAAATTTTCCAGTTTGGTTTCAGTTTTCTTGCACTTGATATCTAAGACAAATACATATTTTTGTTCTGGTTTGGTTTGGTTTTATTTATATGACAGCATCTCACTTCTGGTACCAATTTTGGTGATAGTTAAAATAATGCTAGCTGTATTAATAAATAAATCACCATATCCCTGTGGAGTAACACAATTGAAGTTTATTTTTTACTCTCAAGTTTAAGTGGATTTTCCATCTTGTGCCTCTGCCATTCTCCAAGGACTTCAGTGTCTTCTGTATTCATCTGGCTGGTGGGCAAGAAAGGCGAAATCACACACAGGGCCTTTTATGTGTGTGTTTTTTTAATGGCATTTCAGTTTTATAAATACATTATTTTCAAGCTGTCAATTTCATTTACTATTGCACTTGAGAAGGAAAATTTGTGCAAAACACACAGGATGTTTTTATCTGCCAGGACTCGAAATGACACTCATCATGATCTTTATATGCCATTGGCTAGACCTAAGTCACATGGGCCCTCCCTTTGATGAAGACTGAAAAAGGTAGTCTAGTTTTGTGCACACAAAGAAAAGAAAGTGACTTTGGAGATCAGATAGCCAATCTCTGGCACAAATAAATAAATAAGTAAAAAAGTCTCCCACATAGCTTGAGAACCAGGGCTCCACAGTCAGAAATAATTCCAGATTATATTTCAGAACTGGTACAGTAGAGACACCATTACTGCCCTTGGGCAGAGATGCAGCCAGCAGCTAAACAGCTGCCACTGTATCTCTGAAAACTGGATGCAGCTGCTGCCACCTTTAACTGATTTGATTCTTTGAAGTGTCTACCTCTTTCTATCAACCTATCAATGTCAAGAGAAATGAATCTGCTTGGTGGGCCTTAGTGAGACTGGGAAAGCAAGTTTCAGCTTCAATGAAAAGTGTCATGTTCTTCTTCAAAATCTAAAGAAACTCCCTAAACATGGGGAAAAGTTTCAGGCAATGAGTAGCCCTCCCTCCCCTTGCCAAAAATAGGACAGATGTTCACCACACCTACCAGGAAGACATAAGGTGCCTAGAATATTCGAAATCATTGTTTGATTCAGAAAATTATTCTGAATTTTTGGCTGCAGACAAAAGTCTGGCAAACATTTTGATCCATCTGGCATTGTGAAAGCATAGTCTCTTTTATAAGCTGTTGAAAATCAAGGTGAGACCTGCCATAGTGATATAAATATAAATAAAAAATGAAAGGTACCCAACTGAATGCAATTGCCTCCTAATTGTTATGTGGTTGCTCTATGCGTTTTGAGAATGACACATTTTCTTTTTTATTATACTTTGAAAAAGTACCTTCAGCAATTTCAGAAGAATATAATTTAAATGGATCTCCAAAAAGATCTGGGTGTCACATTGGTAGTGAAATTCTTAAGCACTGCCTGAGGGCCACGGGCCAACACTGTTCACTCACTGAAGCCAGCATGTCTGGCTAATGACATGCCCCTGCCCATTGCTGTGTGATCCTGTGTTGTTCAGGATGAAGCTTTATGAACCTGGTTGTGTCCAGTGACTTTTTAACTCTTATGGGAAATAGTGACTGAAATAATCAAATCCACATAAAGACCTCAAGATGAAAAGGTTGATAAAAGTCATCACTTAGGAAGTAAAATGAAAATGTCCAACCCCACTGAGAAAAGTCTACCCATCATTGACGTTGACTACATGTTTGGCTCAAATAAAAACACCATCAGATGAGTGCATGAAAATACATTCACCTATACATACTTCCTTGGCAAAAAAAAAATTCTTATGACTGAAAATGATGAAGCTGATAGTGGTATGACCATGAATATTGTCAGTTGCTTTTATTGTTTTTGCTTATCTGTGAGAGAAGGTGAGCAATGTTGAAGAACACTCTCTTGATTCTCTTAGTCACTACTTTATCAACTTGAACAATTTGCTTAGCCTCTCCACATGCTTGTTTTGTTTCTCCATCTGCAAAATGGGGAAGAAATACTACATCTCCACAGAATTGTTGTATTTCATGTATTTGACAAATGCCTATTACATGCCAAAGATGGGGATGTATTTGACAAATGCCTACTACATCTAAGTGCTAGGGATGTCTGAGTGACTAGAACAGGCAAAAGTATCTCTGCCCTCATGGAACTTACACTCTAGAAATGAGATAACACATATAAAGTATTTAAAAGGAGTCTTGGGTACAAAATAAGAGTTCAATAAATATCTACTACTTTTTCTTTTCTCTTCTTAAACTATTGATTTGCAGTACATGCTAATGTAATATATAGAGCAAAAAGTAATACAGGGAAAGTGTCAGAACTTTTTAACCTACTAGATCAGATCTCCTAGTCTTCCTTTTTCATAATAAAATTCATTTCAATTTTAATGTCTCTGAATTGCTCTTCAGGTCATGGAAAGCTAATAAGCAAATAAAACTACAGGTTTTGTTATTAAATACTATTCCTTTCCTTTGCTGATTAAAATTTATTAGTGAATGACAGCATCTCACTTCTGGTACTAACTTCTGGTAGCAAAGTTCAGAAGAATTACACAATTATATACTAATAAAAATAGTTTTAGGCTACTTTTGATTGAATGCTAAAAATTCATCTTTTTAAAAGTTAACTTTTCCTTTGCTATTTTTTAATTTTTAATATATTTTTATTTATTCAATGTTCAGATTATTACAATTGTTCCTCTTCCCCCCCCCCCATAGCTGCCCTCCACCCGGTTCCCACCCACCCTCTGCCCTTACCTCCCCCCACTGTCCTCTTCCATAGGTGTACGACCTTTGTCCAGTCTCTTCCTGCACCCCCACACCCCTTTCCCCCTGAGAATTGTCAGTCCACTTCCTTTCTATGCCCCTGATTCTATTATATTCACCAATTTATTCTGTTCATCAGATTTTTTGATTCACTTGATTTTTAGATTCACTTGTTGATAGATATGTATTTGTTGTTCATAATTTTTATCTTTACCTTTTTCTTCTTCTTCCTCTTCTTAAAGAATACCTTTCAGCATTTCATATAATACTGGTTTGGTGTTGATAAACTCCTTTAGCTTTTTCTTATCTGTGAAGCTCTTTATCTGACCTTTAATTCTGAATGATAGCTTTGCTGGGTAGAGTAATCTTGGTTGTAGATTCTTGCTATTCATCACTTGGAATATTTCTTGCTACTCCCTCTGGCCTGCATAGTTTCTGTTGAGAAATCAGCTGACAGTCGGATGGGTGCTCCCTTGCAGGTAACTGACTGTTTTTCTCTTGCTGCTTTTAATATTCTCTCTTTGTCTTTTGCTCTTGGCATTTTAATTATGATGTGTCCTGGTGTGGTCCTCTTTGGATTCCTTTTGTTTGGGGTTCTGTGCACTTCCTGGACTTGTAGGTCTATTTCTTTCACCAGGTGGGGGAAGTTTTCAGTCATTATTTCTTCAAATAGGTTTTCAGTATCTTGCTCTCTCTCTTCTTCTGGCACCCCCATAATTCGGATATTGGTATGCTTGAAGTTGTCCCAGAGGATCCTTACACTATCTTCAAATTTTTGGATTCTTTTTGCTTTTTGCTTTTCCAGCTGATTGTTTTTTGCTTCTTTGTATTTCAAATATTTGACTTAATTCTTGCATTCCTCTAGTCTGCTGTTAGGTCTCTGTATAATATTTTTTATTTCAGTCAGTGTATGTTTAATTTCTAGTTGGTCCTTTTTCATATCCTTGAGGGTCTCGCTAAATTTATCAGCCTTTTCTAGAAAATTCTTGAAAAACATTATAACCATGGTTTTGAACTCTATATCCAGTCATTTGCTTTCCTCCATTTCTTTTGTTTGTGATCTGTTTCTTTGTCTCTGCATTTTCGCTGCTTCCTGAGTTGGCAGAGTAGCTTTGTGTGCTAGGTGTCCTATAGGGCCCAGTGGCTCAGCCTCCCCAGTTACCCGAGGTGGACACTCTTGGTGTACCCCTTTGTGGGCTCTGTGCACAGTCTTGTTATAGTTAAGCCTTGATTGTTGTTGGTATCACTGGGAGGAATTGACCTCCAGGTCAATTGGCTGTGAGGATCAGCTGTGTCTATGCCAGTAGAACTTCTGTGCTGGAGACACCCTTATGAGACAAGACTTGCAAAATTGCAAAAGCCTCTGTGCTCAGCTTGGATGGGACGGAGTCTCGGGGCTGAGCAGACAGCCTTGGCTTCCTATCAGCCCTGCCCTATGAGGCCCCTGGTTCTCAGTGTCCCTTGGTAATCGCTTCAAGCACCTCTGAGAGAAAGCCGCCCTCTAGTTTTGCCCACTGCCAGACAGTCCAGTTTCTCCCCCAATGAATCTGGATTTCTAGATTCTCACCCGGAACTGGAGTTCAGCGCAGTCAGGAGCTTCAGTCTTCCTCCTGCTAGAGAAAGCCAGTGGCACACTCAGCAGTTAGTCCTCACTGCTCGCACTTGTGCATGCACCTCCAGACCTCTGCCTTTCATGGCTCCCCTGAGTTTCCATGCGCTCCTCTCTTTTCCTGACAGTCCAGACTCCCCCCGTATGAGTCTGGGTCCCCAGGTTCTCACCCAAAACTGGGGTTCAGTGCAGTTGGAACTGGAGTTCAGCACCATCAGGAGCTTCCACCTTCCTCCCACTAGAGAAAGCTAGCGGCACACTCAGCAGTCAGTCCTCTCTGCATGCACTTGTGTGCGCACCGCCAGACCTCTGCCTTTTGTGGCTCCCCTGAGTTTCCGTGTACTCCTCTCTTTTCCCAACAATCCAGACTCCCCCCATATGAGTCTGGGACCCCAGGGTCTTGCCCGGAATTGGGGTTCAATGCAGTCGGAACTGGGGTTCAGTGCAGTCGGGAGCTTCTGTCTCTCTCCCTAGAGAAAGCAAGCCAGGCATTCAGCCGCCCGTCCTCTTCACGCGCATGTCTCCGTACCTCAGCCTTTTGTAGCTCCTCTGAGTCGCCATGTGCCCCTCTCTTTTCTTCTAGTTCTAGAATTTCCACCAGCCAGCTTTCCTGTGGTTCTGGATGATGTCCGTTCTGTCTTTTAGCTGTAGTTTTGAAATGGTTGTGCGAGGCAGCAGTTTAGGTGTTCACCTATGCCACCATCTTGGTTTCTCTAATATATTTTTATTGATTTCAGAAAGGAAGGAAGAGGAAGAGAGAGATAGAAACATCAATAATGAGAGTGAATCATTGGTCAGCTGCCTCCTGCACACCCCACATTGGGGATCAAGCCCACAACCCGGGCATGTGCCTTTTCTGGGAATCAAATTGTGACCTCCTGGTTCATAGGTCGACGCTCAACCATTGAGCCATGAAGCTCTTTTACTTTATTACTAACTATTGTGGGTGGGGATTAAACACCCAAACAGTGCATCAATCAAAATGCAAAAATGCTTTTCGGATACAGAAGAGTGATATCTATAAACTACCAGACTGATGGATTTCAAACGCTCCAAGGGGTTTGGTGAAATTGCCTGTTATCTTAAATTAGAGGCCCAATGCATTAAATTCATGCAAAGGTAAGGTTCTTAGGCCTAGCCAGCGATTTGGACCTATCAGGGCCTTCTGGCTGCCGGCTGGGGCCTCCCTTCCCTGACTGCCAGCTGCTGGCTGGGGCCTTCCTTTGTTTCACACTGCCCCTTGGGGGTCAGCGCACATCATAACAAATGATAGAACTCCCGGTCGAGCTCCCACAGGGACACTTTGCATATTAAACTTTTATATATATATATAGATTACCTGTATTTTATGTAAAGTCACTACCTCAAAGAGACGCTCTATCCTTTCATAAGCTTCTGTACTTTTTATTTTCAGTTAAACATCTTCCCTCTAATTTATTGTGTCTGAGAGATGCTGTTAATTGTAGGATCCACAGATATAGAATCAGGAATGAGTGAGTGTCCTTACTTTGGCACAGAAGAGTAAGACATGCTAGTGTAAAAATGACTGGTGACTTGGGAGCTTTTTAGAACACTCTGGAGACTTTCATTTACCTCCCACCTTCACTTATAGGACCTCAGGAGTTCAAGATGAGTAGTAATTACCTCTCCCTCAGTAGGTGGTTTCTAGAGCACTAAGTGTATTCTTTAAAATGCATTTGGTTTTGGAAATTTGATGTGATAAGTCTTTTGTGATTATCATGGAAGACATTTTCAAAATTGTTCATGTCAAGCAATCATACACACAGATGCATATAGATAGATGTTAAAGAAACTTAAAAGGTAATATTAGGTATGCTTATGTATTTCTATAGGCTCTAATGAGGGAAAATTCTAACAGTCTAAAGTCAATTTTCTATTTTACAAATATGAAATTAAAATTGGTTAGAATAAGAAGAAAATAATTCTAATTCATCATCTATGATTGCAACCACAAGGACATATTAATAAGAAAGTATAATTTTTTTTACCTTCTTAATAGTTCTGAAAATATCTACTTCTTTCTGTTCTCAATTTTAGTCACCATTAACTTTCCCCATATTATCTCAGTAGCCTTCTCTCTATCCATGTCTTGCTGATGGTCTTGGTCACCTTAAGACTACAGTCTACTATTAAAGAACAAATCCAATGTATTCAGTTGATTGTTACTATAGCACAAATCTGACCATGGCAGTCTCCTGCCATGGCTTTCCACTTTCAGTTCAAATGTCTTGCTACAATCTTTCATGATCTGCTTCTTGCCCATCTTTCATCTTTTCTTTCACCCATTGCTTAGTCTTCTTTCCCACTGTGGGCTACATGCAATCTTGTGAAAACGCTGTACTCTCTTATCACTGGACTCTTGTATATGCTGTTTTTTCTCCCTATACGACCATAAGCTCCCAGATAAGGATCTGAATCTTGCTCTCCTTCCAGTGACCGACACACTATGACTTCTCAATACACATTTACTGAGTAAAGGATTTGTCAACTATGTACAAGGCATGGCACTGGGTCCTGCAAATGCTTGTAAGCTCTGCTGCCCATGGAACTACATCTCCTAGTCTCCAGCTTGCAGATCATGGGACTTCTCAGCCTCCATATCCTTATAAATATGCACCCCATTGGTTCTGTTTCTCTGGAGAACCCTAATACTTCCTCTGCAAGAGTTCAATTTGTTTTTAACTACAATCAGGCAGGTAGAATTTTTCTCCCCCCAAATGATGTAATGACTAAAAGGAGAAAAGAAGTTTCAATACCTTCATAAACTCACTGATACGTGGAATTCTCTCTCTCTCTCTCTTTATTTTCAAATGATAAAGTCAATGAAATAATTAATTGTTATAATGGAGATGAAGACTATACTATGAAGAAAACTCTAATTCAGTTACCAGAAAGCAACTGTATACTGAGTGTTGTGCAGGAATCAATGAACTTCTTCAGTAAAGGACTAGTTATTAAATATGTGAGACTTTGCAGACCATACATATCATGTTATCACCACTACCCAACTGCTTGGTGGTGTGAAAGCAGACACTGGCACTATATAAGTAACTAGGTATGGCTGTGCAGTACTAATACTTTATTTGCAAAAGGAGGGGGCAGGCCTACTTTTGCCTACAGGCCATAGCTTGCTGACCCCAGTGTAGCAGTTTAGAGAGAGCACAGAGAAAAGTTAGGGAGCAAGGGTTCAGGTTCTGACTTCACCAACTCTCTGTTCTGTACCAAGTGCAGGCCACTTAAACTCTATTAATTAAGTACCCACCTCCCAGGTTGGTTATGACAATTAAATGAACTATGGGCTTCAATTGCTTGTTGAAACATTTGAATTATAGTAAGCATTATAGGTTAGTTATTATTTTCAAATCATTTTCTTTGACACTTAAGGGTTAGGGTTTTATATACACCACCTCTTTAAAATAAAAAAAAAAAAAAAAAAGTAGCCTGAAATAAAGCTGTAGTCAGTTTTATAGAAGAAAGTTTTCATTCCCATTGTTGATGCAATCTGGAACTTTGGAACATGTTATTGAAAATATTTCATCATCTCGTTCTGAGTAATGTATCCTCTTTGCAATAGAGAACATCTCATTCCAGTGAAGCCTGAGAGATTGTCTTGAGCAAAAAACAGTTTAGATAAGACTGGGGGGGGAGGGGAATTTTTAGTGCTTACAGCTCCTTTTGAATTTGTCCAGCAGGTCTTTCAGCTTTTACTGGAAAGCCCTCAAAAAACAAAAAAAAAGACTTGGGTGAAAATTTTTAACTGCTCCAGTTTTCTTGTCTAACTGTTAAGCTTCTTTATATAACTTCTCAAGACTTTAACATTTAGTTTTCCTCAATTACCCATTTTTTTCTTTTCTAATGCAGTTTCAACTGATTAAAAAAAAAATAACCCAGTAAAAAACATGGCCATATTTACTTCTCCTTAAGGTCAGTCATTAATATTTCACCTCTAACTATCTTTTCTTTCTACCACTTTGATCATTTTACACTCATCCTGGACACCCTAATGTAGCTTTTTATTCCCTTCTCTGCATATCAGGACCAAGTGCTTCAACTTGGAGTTCACAGCTCCCTTCAGGTTTCTCAGGACCCTCTGGCACTCGTCCTGACTCCCCCACCTACCAGGGCCCTCCACCCAGATAGGAAAGCAAGTCACCCTTTCATCTGTGCATTCCCAGGACTGAGTTATGTCTGGAATGCTTTCTCCCTCCCCTTGATGGGTTCCCTCCCTTCTATCATTTATGGAGCTTATCAGAACACACTGTCTTCTCAACCTTCCCCCCAAACGGAAAACACCAAAGTAATTCTGTGCCTTCGGAAGACAGAAAATTTTGCCTCTGAGTGTAAGAGTGCACGCACAATATATTTTACCCCTTTTCACTGTGATGCTTTATCTAATCTTTGCATTTTGTATGACTTGAATGTCATTCTTTCAGGTAGTGCTCCCTGTTACTGATGGTTATTTTCAGTCGGATAGTTTGGAAATGTTGCTGTGGCTCCTGGCAGAAGTGTGTGCCCTCTGAGGACCAGGGCCTCCGGACACACAGAGGTACAGGACAGGAGACACAGATCCCCATGAAGGTCACTGGGAGTTAAAGTAAATGACAGTGAGTGGTAAGCAGAAAGGTTCCCAAAGGTGTCCACAACCTAATCCCTGGAATTTTGAACATGATGTTACATGGCAAAAGAGACTTTGCAGATGTAATTAAAATTATGGGCTTTAAAATAGGAGGAGTTCACCAAGTCGGCATGGCTCAGTGGTTGAGAATTGACCTATGAATCAGGAGGTCACTGTTCGATTCCTGATCAGGGCACATGCCCGGGTTGCAGGCTCGATCCCCAGTGTGGGGTGTGCAGGAGGCAGCTGATCAATGATTCTCCCGTCATTGATGTTTCTATTTCTCCCTCTCCCTTCCTCTATGAGATCAATAAAAATATATTTTTAAATAAGGATTAATTAAATTAAATAGGGGAAGTTTCCTGGATTATTGGTGTAGGACCAATCCATGATTATATGCAGTCATATGAGCCCTTGAAAACAGAAAACTTTCTCTGCCCTGAGTAAGAGAGTATGGGGCTAAAAATAATAATAATAATACTTTTTCTCCCACCTCCTAAGTTCTTTTTGCTGGGCTAATAATCAAATTAATAGAGACAGGGAAACAGGAGAAAATCAAAATTGTAATACATGTGCATAGGAAAGCTACATGTGCATAGGGAAGCCACATAAGCATGAAATTCCAGAGAGTGAGGCAATATTATATATTTGACATTTTTGGACAAAGAAGAAAGGCAGAGGGTGGGAAATGAGATTTCTGAAGTGGGAATGGTGATTTACAGGTAGCTGAGGAAGAATGGACACACAAAACTGGGAAATTCTTGCTAGGCAACTCAGAAACGATGAGACGTGGGTGTCTAGCTGACAGGCTCCTGCCTGAAGCCTTCTTATTTACCACGAGAGGCCTGATGCATGAAATTCATGCAAGGGGCTGGGCCCTCGCAGCCTCTGCTTCCTCTGGAAGGTCGTCCAGAAAAGTCGTTCAGCTGTCCGGTCTAATTAGCATATTACGCTTTTATTATTATAGATACTTAATTCCAGTTAGACTAAGGAGAACACCCTAAGATTTCCTGCCTGAAGCAAAATGTTCTGTCTGCATCTCTTGGGCAGGAAACAGATGGGGGAGAGGAGGGGCTTCACAGGTTCTTTCTGAGTCTTGTTTCTGAATTAACAGCTTAAAATCGGTATCTCAAAAGGGCAGCATAAGGGTGGCAAACTGGTTGCCTTCAAGAAATGCAGCAAAGGAAGTCAGAGAGATGCAAAGTATAAAAGGGACTCGTTTGTGGGAGAGCCACATGGGAAGCAGGAGAAGGAGTAGGCAGCTCCCGGCAGTGGAGCCCCGCCCCAGTTAACAGCCAGCACAGAAACGGGCTTCAGTCCTAGGCCTGGAGACAACTAGAAACAGCCCCTGGGCCCCACAGCCCACGGACATTTTTCAGTCCAGCCAATCCTAAGCCTGTTTATCACGCCTCACCCATTCCTTTCTGCAGAAATGAAAAGAAAGGCTCTTGCCCATGCTTTCCTCCCGCTCCCCTGCCTCCTGATTGACCCTGGTGTTTCCTCACGTGGTCCCTCCTGCGTGGCCTCCTGAGAGTGCCTCCTGTTCCAGGTGTTGTTCTTGACTTAGCTGTTTCCCTTGTTTAGGGAAACATCCTTCCTGACTTCCTTCATCTGTACCTTGTTCATTTATTCTTCCTCCCTCACCAGGATCCCATCCCCTTTTCTCTTACACACATTGCCTCCCTATCTTGAGTGAACTGGAAATTAAATAAGACCCAGTGCTGGTTTCAGGGAAACAGTGTTGAATCAAGCAGATAAAATTCCTTCTTTCAATCATTTCATAATTCCCGGGGGTGGTAGCCCCTATCGTTCCACCTGCATAGCTGATATTTGATACCAGGGTTTCACAAGCCACAGCTGCCGTATGTCTCCAGGCCACATTCTTCTGGGTGGGTCACTGTCACCAATGACTGCTTCTGTCACAGTCACCCTGCTGTGGACAGCCCCAGCTCAAAATGGACAAACTCCGCCTTCTCTGCTTTTAGAAAAGGCACAGTAAGACGACTTAGACTCAAACTTGGTCATTTTTAAAAGTCAGTCATCTTCCCTCATATGCTTGTCATCAGGATGGCAAGATGATGTGGGTTCAGGTGACTGTCGTAACACTGTGCCTGAAACTCCCACTGACTCTGGTGGCTGAATCTAGCTATTCATGCCAACCGCTCTTCATTCAGGTATGATTTTCTCCAAAGCACCAAATGCCCCTTTCTCTTCCCTGGACAGAATCTAAACGTAATTCAGTTGAGACAAATAGTAGATACATCAAAGACAGGTAGAGAGAGGCCATCCAATTTTCCTTGGATTCAGCTGGGGTACCGGGTGACTTACATCATACTCAGTAATTTAGATAATCCTATAAAGAATGATGAGCTATTATTTAGATTCGGAGAGAGAGAAGGAGAGGGAGATGGATAAGGAGAGAAAGAGGGAGAGGGAGAGATGTATATTTCTGAGGAATTTGTAAGCATTCCTGTTTTACTTTTTAATAACGTAAATTATCTTCTGGGAAACGTTGACACTGAATATACTGTGACATAAAACTGACAGTAGTCTCAAATCGTTCATCTTATCTTTCCCCAGAAAAAAATTAAAAATCATCAATTTTGGTGATGGTTTGTAGCTCATGGTTAGATGGTTCAAGCTTATGAAAGGAAATTTGCCCAAGGGACTCCCAGATGGAAGGTTTAAGCTATGAAAACAACCATAATTGTTGATTTCCTTCTAGTAAGTACAAAACTAGAGTAGAGTCCCAGGCCTTAATGGGGTTAATGGGATGTTTACTCAGGATTTGCCCTGGAAGCACATAAAATCCAAGAGCCTGTTGAAGGTGGTCATTTGGGGAAGATCCTTGAGACAAGCATTATCAGGACACAAGTCTGAGAATTAAGTATTAGGTTTAGATAAGGTGAACAAGGACAGCTTAAATAATGACATCTTTTGCATGTTGTGTTTATTTTGCTCCAAGTTTGTGTTTTTGAGTTCTGTACCATACATCTTGCCAAAGCTGGTAATTCCATGCTATGGCATAGATCTTCAATTTTAACCTGGCATGTCAATCCCAAGGCACCACTATGACAGCTCCTTCCTGTGATCACACAGCCAGCCTTCGCCTAAACTTAAAATGCACATTTTCTTCATGTTTATGTTATGTTGACACCATATTTCCCACCCAAGTCTTGGTTTATGTTTTAAAAATTATATTGCCTATATATCTCCTTTCATACTTTTATAACCAGGAGTCCCTCAGAAAGCAGAGCTTCCACATGCCATTCTGGTTTACTGACAATTCCAATTAGAAATTTAATAAATGGATTTTGATGGAAGATGAACATAGTACCCCCAAAACCTTCCCCCTGCCTACATCGGATATTCCTACATGTCCTGACCTAGAGCAATACAGGCACTTTGTCTACATCAACTCTCTTGTATCTAGTCTGTCCTGAATGGCCCCCTAGTACCACAATCAGTACTTTTTTCCTGTTAATTTTTAAATTAGTTTAACACATATTTCAATTTCCAAAGTATGAGTATATAAAATTCTGGTAAGCATTTTATGTTCCTAAGGGTTCATTTTTTTAAGACCTTTTATTTCTTTCAATAATCTTGAACTAACATTCATGTTTTTATCTTTTGCAATTTGGTCATCCTCAGGGTCCATTAAGCCCATAAGATTAGAATATTTTTCTAATAAGATAGCAAGGAAATAAATCAAGATTCTTTTTCCTGCTGAAATGATAGCCAGCATCATTTCCAAAGGCCTTAATCTATAAATGTCACATGCTTTTTGGTGGAAATGAGAAGTTAAATAAAAAATAATTAATGATTATATTTTATTTGCAAGAGTTATAAACTTTTCATGAACACTGATACTTATCAGCACTTTCATTAGCAGCATTAAAAATACTCTGCAATTGATATTTTATCAAATTAGTTTAATAACAAAGGCAAAAATATTTTAATAACTGAGGTTTAGTTTACTTAAAAATTGAGCATAAATTTATTCCTAAGTTTTGTCTTCCATTCTTACTTTTTTTCCGCCCCCCCCCCCACCTTCTTTTTAAAAATTTCATTTTCTTCCTCACCAATGGTTCATAATAACAGCTTTGTCTGGCCTCTGAATTCTTCCTTGTCATTTAATGCCAGTTGGAGTCTTGAGGAGCCCTGGCTTCACTTCTAGCTTTTAACTTCTCCAGACTGTAGGTCATTAGTTCAGTAAAAGAGCTGAAGATCAGATAAAGTTGCTTAACCCCTCCCAAGCCAATGGCCCTACAGCCTGTGATCTCCTCTTTGCTTCTCTCAGAGCTGTTATATGGTCAGCTCTGCAGGGTTTCAGATGGTACCCTTTTGTTGAACTCCATGTTCCTTTTCCAAGGCACTAAAAGGGTTAAGTAACATTAAAATAAAAATTTGCTTGCCCTTGACCCTTTTCATCAGTTGCGCTCTGGTTGGATGCATATGGCCTTTCTCTTTGCTTGCTCTCCTCACAGAGCTTATGGCTAATGGATGTAGTAAAGAGGAGGGCTGTTCAAGAGGAGGGTGTTACATACTTAGGCTGTAATTTAGTATAGCTCTTTTGTTTACTTAATTAATTAACTCATTAACTTCTCTTCCCCAAAATTGTTCATGGTGGCTTATGAAAGTGCACTCTACAGAAAACAGGACAGAGAGTGGGTAGGTGTATGTGTGTATATGTAGAAAACACACAACAGAAAAAAGTACAAATATAGAATGCACACTACAGAAAGTAGGAGGCAGAAATATATATTTTATATGGAACCACATGTAATTAATTAATACTTAATCTTAATGTAAATATATTAATTATAAAATATAATCGATCATATAAAATATATTTTATGTATAATTGACATGTTAAATATATAGAGTATAAGAAAACATAATAAAACTTATACAAACCAGTTCTCATATGAGAAATTGAAAATCAAGCTATTTGTTCTACCTAAAGTAAATTTTGATATTTATATTAGTTACTTTTTGAACAAAATACTTAGGAAAGCCTACAGAGACAACAAAAAACATTAAACATCCAAAGCTGTCAGATCCTTGGCCCCAGCTCCCCCTCCCCCTCACATTTAATTTCCTTAATGGTTCTACTTTTAAAAAAAGAAAAATGAAAAGACGTTGTAAAGATAAGGGTACATACATTACAGCCCATTAACACCATTAGGGCAAGTGTCTTTAAAGAAAATCTGTTCAATATAACAAAACTGCGGAATTTCTTCTCTCTTCGGTGTCCTTTTGTTTTTTCCTTTTTGTCATTTAGCGCCTAGGACTACAGCCAGGTGCAGCGCATTTCAAAGCACCTTAATACCATTTATATTTTACTTGCAGAATATTATGGCCACAGATAAACCTTGGGAAGACAGACCGTTTAGTTAAACCTTGCATTGGGCCACATGACATAAACTGCACACAGACAGCTTCCAGCTGGGACAACACTTAAGTTCCATTTATAGCTCTAAACTGTGGTCCTGTCTTTGAAAGTTCTCACTAGACTCTCACCCAGCCCAGTGCTTGGTGGGTTACCTATACGAGAACTATAGGAGACTATACCTTTCCTTTTCCTTCTAGAAAAATCGCATGGAGGCTTAACCAGTCTATTGTAACATCATGAGACTACTGTCCCAAGGCTTCAAACGCAATACAATTAAAGAAGGAAAATACAGTTACATAAAGGGAACTACTGTAGTTAAACTCTTGCTTCTGGTTACTGCCACTTCCCTACTTGTTAAAAACCAAAGATAAAAAAGTATTCTTTTGATCTCTGAGGAGGCACGTACTTCTAAAATGATTTATCTCATGTCTACGAGTATTTTAATGTTCAAGAGTAAGAGGAAATTTTAAGAAAGAAAGAAGAAAATTTCTTTCCCTGCTGACAGGAAAAAAAAAAATAGTTCATGAGAGTTTGCACCTCCTTGAATAGTTAAGAAATGGCCAGATTTATTTTAACCCTAATATATACCTTCATATCTTTTGTTGTTTGGTTAAGTTGCTCTTGTGTTATCACTTTTGTATTTGTTATTCTTTCAGTTATAAAGTTCTAATTAATCATTCATAACATGTACAGTTTATAGTAGTTGTTCACAACCATTTTCCAAAGATCCCTCATGAAAGATGAGGTTTATATGCAGGAAAAATTTATGTGTAACCATCACTGACTCCTATATATACCATCACTCTTATATAACCCCTCCAAAAAAACAAAAAAAAAACCACCATCATAGAAATTAATGAAAGTAAGAGAGGGATAACCTTGAATACAATCTGCTGTCTTCTTTTTTTTTTTCTATCTAAAGCTCCTTTATTATTTTTAAATAAATCTTTATTGTTCAGGTTATTACAATTGTTCCTCTCCCCCCCCCCCCATACCTCCCCTCCACCCGGTTCCCACCCCACCCTCTGCCCTTACCGCCCCCACTGTCTTCATCCATAGTTATACGATTTTTGTCCAGTCTCTTCCCACACCCCCCACATCCCTTTTCCCCTGAGAATTGTCAGTCCACTCCCTTTCTGTGCCCCTGATTCTGTTATATTCACCAGTTTATTCTGTTCATCAGATTTTTTATTCACTTGACTATTAGATTCACTTGTTGATTGAAATGTTTTTGTTGTTCATAATTTTTATCTTTACCTTTTTCTTCTTCCTCTTCTTAAAGAATACCTTTCAGCATTTCATATAATACTGGTTTGATGGTGATGAACTCCTTTAGCTTTTTCTTATCTGTGAAGCTCTTTATCTGCCCTTCAATTCTGAATGATAGCTTTGCTGGGTAGAGTAATCTTGGTTGTAGGTTATTGCTATTCATCACTTTGAATATTTCTTGCCACTCCCATCTGGCCTGCATAGTTTCTGTTGAGAAATCAGCTGACAATCCTATGGGTGCTCCTTGTAGGTAATTAACTGTTTTTCTCTTGCTGCTTTTAATATTTTCTCTTTGTCTTTTGCTCTTGGCATTTTAATTTTGATGTGTCTTAGTGTTGTCCTCTTTGGATTCCTTTTGTTTGGGGTTCTCTGTGCTTCCTGGACTTGTAAGTCTATTTCTTTCACCAGGTGGGGGAAGTTTTCAGTCATTATTTCTTCAAATAGGTTTTCAGTATCTTGCTTTCTCTCTTCTTCTGGCACCCCCATAATTCAGATGTTGGTATGCTTGAGGTTGTCCCAGAGGCTCCTTACACTATCTTCATATTTTTGGATTCTTTTTTCTTTTTGCTTTTCCTGTTGGGTGTTTTTTGCTTCTTTGTATTTCAAATCTTTGACTTGATTCTTGCAATCATCTAGTCTGCTGTTAGATTTCTGTATATATTATTTTTTATTTCAGTCAGTGTATGCTTAATTTCTAGTTGGTCCTTTTTCATATCTTCGAGGGTCTCGCTAAATTTATCAGCCTTTTCTAGAAAATTCTTGAAAAACCTTATAACCATGGTTTTGAACTCTATATCCAGTCATTTGCTTTCCTCTATTTCTTTCATTTGAAATCTGTTTCTTTGCCTCTGCATTTTGGCTGCTTCCCTGAGTTGATAGAGTGGCTTTGTGTGCTAGGTGTCCTATAGGGCCCAGTGGCTCAGCCTCCCCAGTTAACTGAGGTGGACACTCTTGGTATACCCCTTTGTGGGCTGTGTGCACAGTCTTGTTGTAGTTAAGTCTTGATTGTTGTTGGTATCACTAGGAGGAATTGACCTCCAGGCCAATTGGCTATAAGGATCAGCTGTGTCTATGCTGGGAGAACATCTGTGCTGGAGACACCCTTATGAGACAAGACTTGCAAAAGCCTCTGTGCTCAGCTTGGATGGGGCGGAGTCTCAGGGCAGAGCAGAGAGCAATGGCTTCCCATCAGCCCTGCCCTAAGAGTCCCCTGGGTCTCAGTGTCCCACAGTAATCACTGCAAGCACCTCTGAGAGAAAGCCGCCCTCGAGTTTTGCCCGCTGCCAGACAGTCCAGTTTCTCCCCGAATGAGTCTGGGTCCCCAGGGTCTCACCTGGAACTGGAGTTCAGAGCTGTTGGGAGCTTTAGTCTCCCTCCTGGTTGAGAAAGCCAGCGGTGTACTCAGTTGCCAGTCCTCTGCGCTCACGTGCCTCGGTACCTCTGCCTCCTGCAGCTCCTCTGAGTCTCAGTGTGCTTTTCTCTTTCCTTCTAGTTGTAGAATTTCCACTCAAAACCAGCCTTTCTGTGGTTCTGGATGATGTCCGTGTTGTCTTTTAGTTGTAGTTTTGAAATTGTTGTGTGAGGCAGCAGTTTAGGTGTTTACCTATGTCGCCATCTTGATTTCTCCCCCTCTGCTGTCTTCTTATAAATCATTCACAAACTTCATTTTTTTCACTTGTAAGATATGCCCAAGGCAGTAAGACAAACCCACAATATCATGACAGAAGTGTTAAGAGTACAGAGTAGTGCTGGCCAGCCCTGTGTCTGAGAGACACCTATGCCGTTTACTAGCTATGGCGCCTTGGGCAAACTACTTCTCTCATTTTTTCATTCTATAAAAGGGGAGCAAGAATAGTACATATGTGATAAAATTCTTGAGAAGACCAAAGGACATAATACACATAAGAAGCTAAGCACAGTACCTGGCACATACTAAATAAATATTCTGTTAAGCTCTATTAGAGAAGTCCTAGCATTAAAATCCTTCATTCTAAAACATTAGTTTAGGCATCAAAAACCTTCTGCTTTTAACCATGAATGAACAGCATGATTTGGACATACCCTTCACATCACCATTGAAAAAACTGAACGAAATATATGAAACACCTGTTTTCACACATTGGACAATAGGCAGGACAGGACTGTGATGATCTCTCAGAGAGGGGAAGCAAATGAGGTGACTCCTATGATTGGCTGAGCTTTTTACCTAGAGATATTTTCCAAAACCGTAGCACAATTAGGGAGGCTAAGTAAAAAATGCTGAGCTGAGAAGACAGAGCTTGGAGTTAAGTGTCAATGTGGCTGGAATTCGTGGGTCGTATTACTCAAGAGGAAGGAGTTATTTAAAGTAAGAGCTCCAGAATTCTGCATGGTGTTCACTTGACTCTTTGGCTGATTGCCAATCCGTGCGTGCATAGAGGAGAATTCTATCAGGCTGGACAAAGAACAACATCTGGTGAAAGAATATTACCGAAAACCAGTAAACCAAACAATTCCCAGAGCTCACACAAGCCCAGGAATCATTCAAGTTTTCATCATCCAGAGTAGACAGACCACATGAAATATATAGGACATTCTGTAGTGACTCCCCACAAAGTCAAACCATAGTAGTGGGACAGAACTAGACCTAGAGTAACATCAACCCTAAATCTGCCCTCGGCCTCAAAGTGATCAGACTAATTGACAAGTCATTTAACTGCCTCCCCAACACATTAAAAGATTTTTAAAGTATTTAGCAAAGGCTAGTACTCAAAAATGTACAATTGTAATTTCAGCATCCAATAAAAAATTAATAGACAGGAAACAAGAAAATATGACTCAGAACTAGGAGAAAAATACAAAAATAGAAATAGATGTAACGATATTAGAGACTATGGAATTATCAGGACACTAATGTTATAAATGCTATTATATGTAAAGATGCTCAAATATTTAAACAAAAAGGTGATCTTAATGGGGACAGATCCTAGTGGGACAAATGTAACATTAAACATGAAAAATAAAGTATCTGTAATAAAAATTTATTGGATGGAATTCATAGCAAATCAGGCACTTCTAAAGAAAAGGTCACTCAACTTGTAATTGTAGCAATAAAACCATCTACAATGAAGCACAGTGAGAAAAAAAAAAAGAAAAGACTGAATGAACAACAACAACAAACAGAATTGTACTGACTTCTCAGGACAATATTAAGCAATCTAACATTAGTGCAACTCGAGTGGAATCCTAATAGAAAAAGAGAGTGGGAAGACAGGAAAAAAATTGATGAAATTTGATTAGTTATAATTCTTCAATAGAAGTAAGCTCAATAAACCCCAAGCTGAATAAACTAAAGATATACTAGTAAACAAACAGAAACAAGTCAAGGTATCCTATATAATAAAACCCTAATATGCAAATCAACTGAACGGCAGAACAACCAGTCGCTATGATGCACACTGACCACCAGGATAGACACTCAAACCAGGAGCTGCCCCCTGGTGGTCAGTACGCTCACACAGGGGGAGCACTGCTCAGCCAGAAACCAGGCTCATAGCTGGTGAGCGCAGTAGTGGTGGCAGGAGCCTCTCCCACCTCTGCAGCAGTGCTAAGAACCCCTCAGTGGACATCCCCTGAGGGGTTTTTGGACTGTGAGAGGGCCTTGGGCCTCCCTTTGTTTTGCACCGCCCCCTAGTGGTCAGCACACATCATACCAAGTGATCGAACTCCCGGTCGCTATGACGTGCACTGACCACCAGGGGGCAGACACGCCAACCAGTAGGTTAGCTTGCTGCTAGGGTCTGGCCAATTGGGACTGAGTGAGACAGGCCGGATATGGCCTGAAGCCCTCCATGGTCCCTCCCCAGCTGGCCAACCTCCTGAGTTCCTCCCCGGCCCCAATTGTGCACCAGTGGGGTCCCTTGGCCTGTCCTGTGCCCTCTCACAATCCGGGACTCCTCAGGGGATGCCAGAGAGCCGATTTCAGCCTGTTCCCCCAGGCCAGGCTGAGGGACCCCACGGGTACACAAATTCGTGCACTGGGCCTCTAGTATACCATAAAGATATAAGCGATACAGGTTTTCCATTGGAAACTATGAAATACAGAAGATAACGAGACAACAATGTTAAAGTATTGGAAGAAAGAAATTGTTAATCTAGAAATCTTTTGAATATGAAGAACAAAAAAAGTACAGATTTATCAGTAGCAGACCCAAATGATAAAAAATGTGAAAGGAAGTTCTTTAGACAGAAAGAACATGATACTAGGGGATACTTGGACCTACAAAAATGGTAAATACATAGGTAAATGTAAAATATTTTTTCTAAATTTTAACTAATTGAAAAAAATAATTGCTTTAAAAAGTCAATAAATGTATAGAGGGGTTTATAACATGTAGAAACAGAATATATAATAACTAAAGCACAAAAGGTAGTAGAAGTGAAATGGAAGTACGTTAGAGTTTTATTATATGTAAAGTGGTATAATGATATTTGAAAAGTATTGCAATTAGATAAAGTTGCATATTATAAACCTAGACAAAAACCAGGGATTAAGGAAATAAAATATAGTGATAGCTAATAAATTAATAGCAAAATATAAAGGATGTTTAAAATATGCTCCATTGAAAAAGGAAGAAATAAGAACAAATAGTACAAGTAAAAAAAAAACAGTCTTTAAAATCAAACCATATTGATAATAATTTTAACTGTAAGTTTGGTCTAAAGCAAATTAAAAGAAAAAATGTCAAATGGGACAACAGAGCAAAATCCAACATAAACTACTAGTAAGAAGCTCATTTTAAATGTAAAGACACAGATTAAAAATTAAAAGATGGAGCCCTAACCGGTTTGGCTCAGTGGATAGAGCATCAGCCTACAGACTGAAGGGTCCCATGTTCGATTCTGGTCAAGGGCATGTACCTGGTTTGCGGGCACATCCCCAGTAGGGGGCGTGCAAGAGGCAGCTGATTGATGTCTCTCTGTCATCGATGTTTCTAGCTTTCTATCCCTCTCTCTTCCTCTCTGTAAAAAATCAATAAAATATATTTTAAAAATATATGTTATGCAGCAAACACTAATGATTAGAAAGGTAGAGTGTCAGCAATATTAATATCTGACAAAGTAAAATTCAGAACAAGGAAAGATTCCAAGGATAAAGATGAACATTTCATAAAGATAAAGGGATAATTCCTCAAGACAGCAAAGCAATCCTGAATGTGTATGTACTTGGTAATGGAGCTTTAAAAATTTTCCAGCAAAAACTCACAGAACTGACATGAATACTATTGGATATTTAGCCATTCTCTTCTTGGTACCTGAAGGGGGAAAAATAGAAAATTTAAGTGGCTCTAGAAGATTTAACCAACTTGACCTAAATGATATCTAAAGGAACACTCTAACCCAAATTCATTTATATAGAACATTCACTATGATTGAACATATGCTAGGCCATAAATGCCATATTTTTCCATGGAGAAGAGGCCTCCATGTATAACATGCCCCCCACTTTTCCAATCCAAAATTAAGAAATCAATATTTTAAAAATTTTGCTGGTTTTCCTCTTAAGGCCTTCTTCTTTTTTGGCATCTTAAGGAGTTGTTCTTCCTGTTTTCTCCACTGTCTGATCACACACTCAGGAGGAGGAGGTCCAAATTGTCTCTCTGCAACTCTCTTTCCATGCTCTTTTGCGTAGCTGATTGCATTCCATTTGAATTTTACAGAGTAAGACAATTGCTTCCCCGTATTTATGTTTTTATTTTTTGAAATCTTTATGGGCTCAGAACGCTCAGATCCCTGTTGCATCTGCACACTCTCCATCTCCACTTCCAAATATGGCATCAGCTGATGTCAGTAACAATAAGGCTCGTGATTGGAGGAATCCTGTTTGACAAGTATGGGCAACTACGCACCTGTGGGTTTCCCTCCTCAGCTGACTTCCATGTATAAGATGCCCTTCGATTTTCAGTCTAACAATTTTATAAAAAAATAGCATCTTATACATGGAAAAATATTTTTTTAAAAGGCTCAGTAGCAATGATATATACTTCACCTTTAGGAATCTCTAAATTTAAGTAGAATGAAGATAGTAATAAAGGGGGAAACCAAAAAGAAAATGGACAGACAATATAAAAAATAAACAAGCATCTTAAGATACAAATACCAAAATGTATTTAATAAGAAATATAAAATCTGAAAAATTATATATATTTTTAATAAAATTAATTTGCATTAAAACCTCCTTTCCCTCCCTGCCAAAAAATAAAATTTAACACCTAGATGGCCAAAGGAACATGGCAAAGTGATGGCATTTCACTCCTGTGATTCCATTTTGTTATATGACTACTCTTTTACATCAGATTCTCTTTACAGAAAGTGTAGCTCTCCATTTCTGGCTTCTAGGAAACAAACCACAATGTCTTCTACAGCCTCTAGGAAATGAATTCTGCCAAAGTCTGACTGAGTTTGGAAAAGACTCCTTCCCCAGGCTAGCCTCCAGATGAGAACCCAGGCCTGGCCAACAACTTGATTACAACCTTGCAGAGGACCCAGCTGAGCTATGCCCAGTCTCCTGACCCAAAGATTCTGTGAGACAACAAATGTGTATGGTTTTAAACTGCTAAGTTTGAGTCAGTGTGCCAAACAGCAACAAAAAACTAATACAAGCTATCAAAACAACCTAAATATGCAACAAGTACATGGCTATATGACATAGCCAAAGGAAAAATTGACTAATATACATAATAAGGATTAATCTCAAAAATATGCTGAGCAATAAAATCAAGAAATGAAAGAGTGCATGCTGCATGATTCAATTTATATGGTACTAGTGGCCTGGTTCACAAAATTTGTGCACAGAGGTGGGAGGGTGTCCCTCAGCCCAGCCTGCACCGTCTCCAATCTGGGACCCCTTGGGGGATGTCCAAATGCCAGTTTAGGCCCGATCCCTGTCAGGCAGTTGGACATCCCTCTCACAATCTGGGACCACTGGCTCCTAACCACTCATCTGCCTGCCTGCCTGATCGCTCCTAACTGCCTCTGGTTGCCCCTAACTGCCCTCCTCTGTTGGCCTGATCTCGACCCCAATGGCCCTCCCTTGCCGGCCTGACCGCCCCCAACTGCCCTACCCTGCTGGCCAATTTGGTTCTGATTGGTTGGCTTCTATGTCAGTCAGGGTCAAAAGCTCCGCCTCCTAGGCAGCCATTGGCTCCTCACACTTCACCCAGATTTGGTTCTGATTGGTCGGTTTCTATGCCAGTCAGCATCTCCAGGCCCATCTCCAGGCCTGATCAGAGAGGCAGGGCTGATCAGCAGCTCCCTGGAGGCCCAGAGAGTAACAGGCACTGCTGCTGGCAAAGCCCGGAGAGAAAAAGAGAGAGGCAACGGCTGATCAACAGCTGCCACGGAGGCTGTGGATCAGACCCTGCCTCTCTCTCTCTGAGTGTCTCTCTGGGCCTGATCTGCAGCCCCCTTGGCAGTCCCAGCACTGCCCCCATGGCGACCCAGCACTTGCCTGCAGGACTGACTTCTGGTGTTCGGTCAACCTTCGGTTATTTTGGACGTTACAGACCCTGGGTTTTATATGTTTTAAACAATTTATGTTACTGTATGATATAGTATATCTGGCAGCAGATAACATTTTTAAGACTTGAAATCTTGCTCCTGATATGGACTTATAAATAATCACCATAAAGGAATTTTAGGAGTATAGATAAAATTCTGTACTGGCTCTAGCTACACAATAACAAATACCTAGAACTCTCAGGCCAAATATGGACTTTCACTAATTTCTTAACTAATAATGTTCAGATGATTTTTCTCCTGATTGCTTATTAATTGCAAAGCACACCAGATCTTTTGAACCATGAAAAAATACAGACCCTGTACTCCAGAAACAAAGAGTATTAGGAGACCAAAGACAGTACTAGAAGTCACTAAAAGGCCATGTAGAACGTTTGGGTATAGATAAAGTCCTAGGTATATTCACAGAAAGTAGTGCTTGCTTTGGAATGGGAGTCTAAGCCAAACTAATATAGAACGAAATTTTTTTATCTTGATGTAGAGCTTAAAGGACATGTGGAATTTTGGTGTTTACAGAAGGAAAGTAACCATAGAGAGGCGTTTTTGATTAAATGCAAGAATACTGAGATTAAGAAAGTTTCATTTTAAGGATCACAGTATACATTTTGGAAGATAATGCAGATTTTGGAGGGATTTAAGGATACAACTCTAAATAAACTCTCTCTGAGTGATTTTATCCAATCTCTCAGCATTAAATAACACATTTATGCCAATGATTCCAAATTATATCTTTGTTTGGCCTCTCCCTTGACCTTCAAATTTGATATCTAACTGCCTCCTTGATGCTGATTCAAATGGCTAATAGTAATCACAGCCTCAACATTGTTTACCTACTTGTTAAAAAAAAACAACCCTAGGAATTCTCTTTGAATCCTTTCTTTCCCTCATTTCCATTTCAAATACATTGAAAATTCTTGCTTACTTTTTCTTGAAAATATATACTACCTATCTGTCTCCAGTGCTGTTGACCGAGTCCAGGCAGCTCTAATCTCATGCCTTGGCAAGCTAACTGATCTCCCTGCTCCCATTCTTCCCCTCTCCAATCTCCTCCCACAGAAAAGCCAGAATAATCTTCTTCAAAGTTAAATTATATTGTGTAACACCCATTAAAACTTTTCACCAGCTTCACATTGCAGTTAGAGTAAAATCCAACTTCCTTCTAATGTCTGCAAAGCCCTACATGGCTGGGCTATTGGCCACCTCCCTATCTCAGGTCTCACCCTTCCCCACCTCACTGACTCAGCTTCAGACACCCTGCTGGTTCAAGCTCAGTTGTGTCCAGGCCTTTGCCTCCCTATTTTACCTGTCTGGAAAATTTCTTCAAATGTTTACTCTAAATTGTCTTTGTGTTCTCATTCAGTAAGGCTCTTTCTGATCAACACGTCTATTAGTCCCCTACATAGGGTTGACTGTAAATCATAAATAGTTCTAGGGATC
The DNA here is from genome assembly GCA_026230045.1 of Corynorhinus townsendii. NCBI lineage: Eukaryota > Metazoa > Chordata > Mammalia > Chiroptera > Vespertilionidae > Corynorhinus > Corynorhinus townsendii. The sequence goes on along the minus strand of JAPDVU010000010.1, from coordinate 18,642,300 downwards.
CTCTTTAGAATCAGAGTGGAATGAAACAACAGTGTTAACCTCCTAGGGTTAAAATATCTTACTCTGGTAAATGTGACCGTGTGAACGCATTGCAGGGCTCCCTACGGCTTGGGGAAGGGTCTTTGACATTGAAGATCCTTCAGCTTTAGCTTCTTAGCTTCACAGGGAACCTTTCCTTAGTCCCACCTTGTCAGTTTTCTTATCAGTGTTTCATTCTCTTCGTAGCACTTGTTACTTTTGAAAATTCGCTTTTCATCAATCTGACTACTCTTTAAAGATCTGATCTCCTTTTCCCCATTAGAATGTAAACTCTCTGAGAGCAAGGACCTTGTTGAAAATTTATAACTATAATCCAAGAAACTGGAAAAGTGCCTATCACATCGTGGGCCTCAATAAATATTTTTAGAATGAGTGAATATTAGAGAGTTTGAGCTTGAATCTTTAGAAAGTGGTTTTTAAAATAAATCTTAAAAAAAGGTAAAAATGAAAGCAAGGATATCATTAAGGGGCTATTACTATGGCTTTAACCAGAGAAAATTAGGATATAAATTCAGGTCATGCAAATGGAAATACTGAGGAAAAGAAAAATATGAATGATATAATGCTTATAGAATTCACAGAACTTGTTGGCTTAAATGAGAGTAGCAAGCGGAAGGAAGGAGACAAATATAGCTGTAATATTTTAAGCCTAGACAATGGGAGGATGATGATACCATTAAAAAAGAAGAAAAACAGTTCGTCTGAAGAAAATTCCAAGATTAGTGTCCAAAATGGAATCAGAGATGAACTAAAATATTGCCTGTAAATATGTGAATATCTTCTTTAAAATCCTATTTCCCTGTTGATTTTTTTAAACAATATTAGTATTATTTACTTTTAGAAAATGTTTTGGCCTCCAGTCTTTAAAAAAAAAGATTATATGTATTGTTAGTATATACTGAAATCATATCATTACAGGGAAATGTTTACTTTACTGAAATCATCAGTTATATTATGAATAAGTTAAAATATAAATGTAAAGAAATCTGGTTTATCTTCATATTTGACCTACTTTAACTTCCAAAGAAGCTTGTCAGTAAAGAAAGCGTGTCAGTGTCGACCAGACTGAGCAAAACACTAGGGCAAAATCAGTCACCTTCTGTTTAATCATCTTGTGAAGCAGGGTAACATGCTGTTCTTGCTGACTGCCCAAATGTTTGAACCTAGCACTGCTGTGCAACCTACAGGCTTTTAGGAACTGGAGGAAGGTCTAGGGTTTGACATGGAGCCATGGAGGAGTCTCAACAGGAAACATGCTAATGAAACACTTAGCTAGGTAGTCCTAAAATGTTGTAAAGTAAAAATTCAAATGACATCCTTTCAATCTGTTCCCAGGTTTAAACTTTGTCATTATTCAGTGTGCTGAGAAATTCTGATTTCTCTCCTCCTGATTGAATTTTCCTCCAAACTACAACCAGAAAAAGGAGGCATCGTTTGCATAAACATATAACTGATGATTCTGGTTCAATAAAGCAAACTTGTATGTTGACAAGTTATAAGAGATAAAGAACCTGAGGTGGAGTTTGAATGGGTTCTCATACAATTCATCATTCACCAGTGACATTTGAAGGACTCTTGTTCTACTTACTCTTCCCAGGTACAATTATGACTATACTAGAGGCCCAATGCATGAAAATTCATGCAAGAGTAGGCCTTCCCTCCCCTGGCTGCTGGCACTGGCTTCCCTCTGGCACCCGGGACCCGGGCTGCTTCCCTCGGGCTGCCCGCAGGCACCGCAGGACTGGCTGGCTTCCCTTTGGCCCCAACAGGAAGGACGTCCAGAATGACATCTGGAAGACGTCTGATCTAATGAGCATATTACCCTTTTATTACTATAGATAGTGACTCTAGAAAAGAGTCTTGCAGACCCCACTTCCACAACACATTGCAAGTCGAAGTGATTTCTTGTTCCATCAGATGTCAACCTCAAGGGACTGCAAAGCTAGTTTTTTGTGCCCCCGCATGGGCTTCCATTTTCCTTTCCAGGCTAAAATGTTTCCACCTTGATGTGAGCCCCTCCTCCTTTGAGATGCATTTCATCTGGGTACAAAGAACCTGCCAAATTCTCTCCCCATCTCCTCCTACCTCTAACTGTAATGAATCAAAGACATTGGCATTTGTCTTACAATCTTCTGCCCCGGGAAGGTCCAAGGGTCATCATGAATGACCACTGAGTTCAATGTGAAAGTCTCCCAACTCCCAGGTCACAAACTTCTTGCTCTTCTAGGAGTCAATGAGTATCAACTTCATTTCATTGTAGCAACCTATTCCCTTGAGCTAGGATGTCAAGCAGAATTCCAGTTTCTCTCACCATAACTCCCATCCCTTCCACCTTCTCACTCTTGAGTGCACAGTACATGAATATTCACAAGACATATAACAAAGGATTAATACCCCAGAAGTCAGTGAGAAAAGGTCAAACCACCAGGAGAAAATGGGCCAATTATAAGAACAGGCAATTTAGAGAAGAGGACCTCAAAAGACCTCCAGTTACTGATTCTTTTTTCCCCCAATTCATCATCTTCACCCTGTAATTTATTTTCTAATGTACAGATATATATTTTCAATTACAGTTTACATTCAATATTATGTTGTGTTAGTTGCAGAGGTACAGCAGAGTGGTTAGACAATCATATACATTAAAGTGTTCCCCTTGATATTTCCACCTGGCACCCATACATAGTTCTTACAATATTTTTGACTATATTTCTTTTCTAGGCTATACATTATATCCCCATTACTTCTCAATCCTTTCACCTTCTCACCCTGTCATTTAAATCCTTCCCATTCTCTTATTTGTATCCTCAACACCCTCACCTCCATCTTTTCTACCATTCACCACATTTCCTATTAAGCCATCTATCATTTTTCCCAGTTCACCACTTCTTGCTGCTGGCTGCTGGGTACTGTTATAAAACTTGGGGTTTGGTGCTCCACAAACTTAAGGCTTTTAACCTCAGATGGGGCCTTAGCTCCCAAAGAAGCCATTCTAAACTTTTATCACCATACTAATCATATTTACTTGCAGTCAACAGACTATATTTCATGTTTCACAAAAAAAAAAAAATGCAACTATCAGGTGGGAATGCCCTCCATTTCCTTATCATAAATCAGTATTTTATATCCATTCAATAATACAAAGCAGTGTTTCTTGAAGAACCCCACACATTTATATGCTCTGCCTCAGAGAAAACCACTTTTTTTGTGTGTCTTGAAACACTTCTCTGTGCATTTTTAAATATATACATTTGAAATATACTTTATCTGTTTATATTTTAACATAGTTAGTAATTGTCTTAGATCGTATAGGCTGCTCACCCCTCCTAACAAAATAGCACAGACTGGTGGTATGTTAGCAACAGAAATTTATTTCTCACCATCTGGAGCCTGGAAGTCCAAGATCTGGGTGCCAGCATGGTCAGGTTGTAGGTGGCGCCTCCTTCCGGGTTGCAGACTTCTCCTTGTCTCTTCACATGGCAGAAGGGGGTGCGGGATCTCTCTGGAGCTCTCATGACCTAATCACCTCCCAAAGCCCTTACTACCCAATACCATCACCCTTAGGGGATAGGTTTCAACATAAGAATTTTGAGACACAAACATTGGAACCATAGAGGTATTCTGCAACTGTCACTCTGCTACTTTCTCTTTTTTCTCACCAAAGAGGCCTGAAGATTGTTCCATTTCAGGGTTTTGTAGCTCCTGCCTTATATTTCACCATATAAATGCATCACAACTAATTAGCCCCTATTCTATCTGTGGGCATGTAGGTTGCAAACAACCTTATAATATCCTTTTATATACCTCCCTGTGCACATATGAAATTGTTTCTGTAAATATCTAGAAGTGAAAATGCTAGGTACAGGTTATGTGCATTTTTAAAACTTTATTTTCTATTGCCATTTGCCCTCTACAGTGCTGTATAATTTTCACTCCTATCATCTATAATAATAAAAGTGTAATATGTTAATTAGACCGGACGATCTTCTGGATGAAGCCAGGGCTGCGAGGGAATCCCGGGTCCTGGGTGCCAGCAGCCGTGGAAGGAAGGCCTACTCTGACACAAATTTTGTGCACTGGGCCTCTAGTCAATAAATAAGAGTAACAGATATTTCACATCTTCAACAGCACTTGATATTTTGTAGTTTTTGCTAATCTGATAGGTGAAAAATGGTATTTCATTATTTTAATTGACATTTTTTTCTCATTACTAATGGGCTAACTTCAAGTGTTAATTTCCTGTCCTATGAAAAGCCAGTTTGTATGCTTTGTGCATTTTTCTTATGGAATGTTCTTTTTTTTTTATTTGTTGTAAATATATAACAATATACATTTCTTTTGTTATTTTCAATATTATAAAATCTTCCTTCCAATTTGTCAATTTTCTGTTTAGTAGCAGATCTTTAACTTCATGTATTATGTTGATGGTTGTGTGCAATTTTTAACTTTGGTATGACAGCTATATCAATTTTTTTTCCTCTAGGACTCTGTTACCTGTTAAAAGGAAGCTTTCTAGATTAAGGTAAGAAGCATAAAACTATATATTTTCTTCTAATTCTTTATATATTCACACACACACACACACACCTATGCACATACTTGCATAAACATATTAGGCTACATCTTTACCCTACTTGGAATTCATTTAATTAATGGTATGAGGAAGATATTTGACTTCATTTTTTTCACCAAGCTGTCATCTTTATTGAAGAATCCACCCATCCCACACTGAGTATATCCATATTCCAAGTTCTATTTGTATTCTCTATGCTGTTCCATTTATTTATTGTTATATTTTTACCCAACTTCCATAAAGTTTTGATTATCATACACTTATTGCAGTTTTTGTAATATCACATTTCAAAATTTTCCTAGATCGTTTTGCTCATTATATCATTAAAATTTTAAGTGTCCTTATCATGTTTCTGTAAGAAATCCTGGAGGGCTTTTATTTGGGCTGATTGTGGTTGGTAAGTACCGAAATATTTAAATATTGTGTCTTCCCATCTAGGAAAAAAGTATTCTTCGCCTTTCAGATTTTCTTTTGATTCATTGGTTTCATTCTTTTCTTGGGTATTTTTTTTTCCTCCAAGATGTTTTTATACTTGTGCTGGTTTGTGAATGAATGTGCTACCACTGGTTTATAAGAATATATTTATAGGAGACTCTAAGGGGAGTATCATGACCCTATGGTGTCACTCTTCTCTGGAACCTGTCTCCTTCAAGAAGCTTTTGCTCCTATTCTAACATTTCCCTCCCTTCTCCCCACCCCTCTTGCCCCACTGTACCAACAAGTCCATATGGCTCTTTCAGTGCCTGTCTCAATACTTTCAGACATCTGCATACACATACCTCCGATGCTAGACTGTGCCTCTGCGTCTAGCCTCATGCCTGACAAATAAGGAAAAACTTATTCATTGAAATGTGTGTGGATTTACCCATTTCATAGTACATTATTGTTTGTAAGATGTTTTCATATATAAAACTGATATGGCCCAAGGTCTTTCTACTACTTAATGAAAACAAATCATAGTTAATCATAATAAATTTTAGCATTTCAAAATTACTCACAAGTTACATGTTTTTCTTGACATTTGACTTTTTCACTCGGTCTGAGAATCTTCCATTGGTGCAAATGTCCCTGGACCAGAACCGGTATTGGTTCCAGGAGAGTACTATTTCTCTAGCAGAGCTCCTCAGAGGAGCAGAGAAAAGCATGCTGTCTCACATGTGAGCAGAGCCCCTGCCCGTGGTTTCCAGATCCTTCTTCTCAGTAGACCACATTGCTCTGTGCCACAAGTGGGTTGGCATCCTGTTCACTGCAGGAGGCTCCAGACTCCAAGCCCTGGTGTTCACCTCCTCACTGACCCAAGAAAAGATTTTCCCTTTCTGAGCTGTTTCGGATGGAGTTTCCTCAATAGAGCTATTTGGACCATGAGTGACATTATCTTTTTCCTTATAGCATAGGCATGTTTCCCCAACCACATGTGCTTTCAAGGGACAGGGTAAGGTGAGAAAGAGAAAAGGATATTGGTGTCATGACTAAGCACAAATATCTTCCTACATGTCACTCCTCACCTGTACAGACCAACCCTTCAACGACATCCCTCCTTCATCTTGATGGTTTTTTTTAGGGACCTGTATGTCCTTCCAGATCACCTCTCCAGTCTATCCAACAGATCTGCATGGACTTGAATCCTAGTTATGGACAAAGCTCAAAGTCTTTGTCACAGAGCTTCCAGGCTCCTTGACAGTCTTTTTTAAATGCACTGGATTTCCATGAACAAATTAAGTTCCCTAAATATTACATAAAAGGGAAATACCTGCATAGTATGTGGGGGACCTCTAAGGGAGAGTATTCCCCACCTCCACAAACCCATCTAAATGACCCCACTGAAACACTTGGCTACAGAGGGACTTTTTAATTATGACCCTCACTACAGCCATTACAGATACAGCTGATATCCACAGAGTTTAAATGATTTTCTCCAAGACTGATAGTGATAGACAAAGCAGAATTGAGAACCAGACAATTAAGCCTTATAAGCATTATAAGTTAAAAGCATGGGTTTTGTAATCAGATTGGCAAGGGTTCAAGTCTCAGATATGCCAGTTACTGTTCAGCTGGCCCTGAGCAAGACAACTTTCTTTGTCCACCTAATGGGAGGACCTCTACTTTGTAGGGTGGTTGTTTTCACAAAAGAGATATGCAGAGAACTGAGCCCAAAGCTGGTCACAAAAGATGTATTCAACAAAATTCAACTATTCACATTCTTCACATTTTAAAACTCATCCTTTGATTTTACAACATCATTTCCTCAAAGTTAAGGAGTCAGTGAACACTTATTGACAAATATAATTTTAAATGGAACCCTATTAAAAACCTTCAGCATAGCTTTGGGTTCTAAAGATAGAGTGGCAGAAACCCATCCCTGTTGTCAAGTTGTTTATCAGCTTGGGAGTGCATTGGTCAGATTGTGCCATTCAACTATTGTTATTAAGTATGTGCTGTGACACACACTCAGGGGCTCCAGAAGTTTTCCTTCACAGGTTGTACGTACTTGAGTTTACAAATACTTTCCTCAGAGCCAAAGAAAGCTTTGGAAAAGGTGCTCCAATTCTGGATCAGGCTTTGAAAAACCTTAATAACGTAATCTGATATCTGAAAATACAGAAATTGTTTTCTGTGTAAATGCCTAAATGTGTATACAATAATTAGAATAATCCACTTATTTGCTCAAAGTAGAATTTACTACATGGCACAAAACACTATAATTTGACAAGAAATGAATTCATAGAGAAAATGTTATCATCCTCTAGTTTATATGTTTGAAGCTGTGAGCTTCATAATTCAGAGAATAGTGATTACACTTCAAATCCAGTATTTTTTTATTTCTTTCTGTTTACATAAATTAGGATTGAGGTATTGGGTTCCAAATTCTATTTCTACTGATAACTTGCTTGGTGGTCTCAGGACAAGTATTGATCCTTCTAAAAGCTTGTTGCTTCTTTTAATCTATAATATGCAAAAAGCATGTTAGTGAGGCTCAACCTCATCATGTGTAGTGAGGCTCAAATGAGATGGTGTGCACACTGTGGCTGGTTGATGGTAGGTAGTCTGTAGTGCTGGTGCCCATGTTTGTTTTGATAGCATTGCTGTCCTTAATGAGATGAGACGTTTGGGACAGGCTAGAAACTCCACCTGAGGTTCATCTTTTTAAAGTTTCTCTAATGATATTTTTAAAAGATCTAAAATTCCAAATTCTTGTGTTCTGGACATATTTTCAAATCAGTATGTGGCAATTATCCAGGAAGTAACTATGGGGCAGACTTTACCTATTGTCCATACTCTTTGGAGGATATATATCTAATAACCTCTCAGCACACACTAACGCACAAATGCAATGTCCTTCGCTACTTTATGGAATACAGTATTGAATTAGTCAAACCAATATTTTAAAATACCGAAAACATTTAGTTGTGACTATAAAAGCAATTCAGTCCTTTGAAATAAATTTTAAAGTGAAAATTTTATTGAAACAAGATGACTATCTTCTGCCCAGCTGGTGTTGCTCAGTAGTTGAGCCTCAACCTTTGAATCAGGAAGTCACAGTTCCATTTCCAGTCAGGGCACATGCCTAGGTTTCAGGCTTAATATCCAATAGGTTGCAAGCGGGAGTCAAGCAATCGATTCTCTCTCATCATTGATGTTTCTATCTCTCCCTTTCCCTTTCTCTCTGAAATCAATAAAAATATATATTTTTAAGAAGGTGACGATCACTCTAACTGGTTTGACTCAGTGGATAGAGAGTCAGCCTGTGGACTGAAGGGTCCCAGGTTCGATTCTGGTCAAGGGCATGTACCTTGGTTGCGGGCACATCCCCAGTAGGGGGTGTGCAGGAGGCAGCTGATCGATGTTTCTCTCTCATTGATGTTTCTAACTCTCTATCCCTCTCCCTTCCTCTCTGTAAAAAAATAAAATCAATAAAATATATTTTAAAAAAAGATTACTATCATCAAAATATTGTATTGATTAAAAGGAAAGTAACAGGCATATTTACTTATTCCATACTTAAACCAGGAATTTCACATAAAATATGGATTTTCTTTTCACTGTTTGGTAGTTACAAAATAGTCATGGAGATATAAAGTACAGCATAGGAAATGTACTCAATAATATTCTAATAATTATGTATAGTGCCAGGCAGATAACGGGAATATCAGGGGAACACTTTGTAAAGTATATGACTGTCTGACAACTATGCTTTACACCTAAAAGTAATACAAAGTAGTATTAAATGTACACACTAATTTTTTAAAAATTTAAAGAAATTAAACTGTACTAATATTTCAAAAAATATATATAGATTTTCATAACTGTCCTATGGGTTATAAAGAACTACTACCTTACAAAACCCAAAGGCCATTCAAACCTTAGACCATGGGTAGACATCCCTGGAATATTCCAATGTGCAATCTTTTGGGCATATATAAAAGAATATTCTTGAAATATTATTATAAACAACATTTTAGTTTATCAAATCCAATTTTACTACTGTTTTATAAAATTAAAAACTCTTTGTAGAGAAGTTTTTAATAATAGAAAATAATATCATACTTATAAAGATAAATATTTTTTTATTTTTCCAAACTAAATGGTATGTTCTTAATTAAAATTGTGTATGGTTATTAAGGTAAAGACTGAAGATCTCTGGAAGTCAAAAATCTGGTCAGTCCTTCTGGGCCTAAACATTTCTCCAATTCCTTCTCTGGTAGAAGTTTGCAAAAAAAAAAACCACCACAGGATGAACTAAAAAGTAACCTTTTTCTTTATAGCTACTGAAATGCTTGGATGCAAATAAGTAAAAATAAACTAAATTCCAGAGGGGGAATAGCCCTTTTTAGGTACGCAGAAACCATTGCTCACTTTTCTTTCCAGGGGCATTAGCCCTGGAAATGTCCAAGGAGAGTCAGGAGCCTATAAAGCAGGGGTCCTCAAACTATGGCCCGCGGGCCACATGCGGCCCGCCAAGGACATTTATCCGGCCTGCCAGGTGCCGCTGCCTGTCCTGCTTAGCAGCTGATTCGTCCCGGGCCCGCAGTGCGCATAGGAATTTGTTCATAGTTGTTTTTTTAAACTATAGTCTGGCCCTCCAACGGTTTGAGGGATAGTGAAAAAGTCTAAAAAGTTTGAGGACCCCTGCAGTGGGGCTTTTTCTTTGACAAGCAGAATCTAGTCAAACTCCTAGTGGCCATATATGTACTGCAAAGGTGATTGAAATATGAAGGAGAACAAAAACTTACTATTGCCTGCCTTCTATAAATTCTTCCTTATGGGAATTTTTCTGAGTCTGAAGCATCATGGAAAGTGAGGGTGGATTTAAAAACAGAGAGACAGGCTTATAGTTCTTGGGCTTAAAATGCTACTGAAGAGAGAAACTAATTCCATCCTCCAAACACTTAAAATTAGAGCTGAGCTGAAACAAACTAAAGTGGCAATCCAGCTCCATAATGGCTCAATTTTTTATTATATTGAAAGAAATTGTCCCTCACCCTACCTTCCTCACAGAAGAAAGGGAAATTCCATTTTGGAGTAAAATTAGTGTCTATTTCAGTTCCTCCTATGTTTTGTATATAATGTCTGATATACAATAAAAAAAATGGGAAGCAAGAAAATATGACCCAGGGAGGAACCAAGATGCATAGGTAAACACCTGAACTGCTGCCTCACACAACAATTTCAAAACTACAACTAAAACACAACATGGACATCATCCAGAACCACCGGAAGGCTGGCTGAGTGGAAATTCTACAACTAGAAGGAAAGAGAAAAGCACACTGAGACTCAGAGGAGCTGCAGAAGGCAGAGGTACTGAGGCACACGCAGAGAGGGAGGGCAACTGAGTACTCGGCTGGCTTTCTCAAGCGGGAGGGAGAAGGAAGCTCCCAACTGCACTGAACTCCAGTTCTGGGTGAGACTCTGGGCACCCAGACTCATTCGGGGAGAAACTGGACTGTTTGGCAGCGGGCGAAACTCGAGGGCGGCTTTCTCTCAGAGGTCCTTGCAGTGATTTCACCACGGGACACTGAGACCCAGGGGCCTCATAGGGCAAGGCTGATGGGAAACCAAGGCTGTCTGCTCTGCCCTGAGACTCTTCCCCATCCAAGCTGAGCATAGAGACTTTTGCAAGTCTTGTCTCATAAGGGTGTCTCCAGCACAGAAGTTCTCCCAGCATAGACACAGCTGATCCTTATAGCCAATTGGCCTGGATCAATTCCTCCCAGTGATACCAACAACAATCAAGGCTTAATTACAACAAGACTGTGCACACAGCCCACAAAGGGGTACACCAAGAGTGTCCACCTCAGTTAACTGGGGAGGCTGAGCCAATGGGCCCTATAGGACACCTAAGCAGACAAAGCCACTCTATCAACTCATGGAAGCAGCCAAAATGCAGAGACAAAAAACAGATCACAAATGAAAGAAATGGAGGAAAGCAAATGACTAGATATAGAGTTCAAAACCACCGTTATAAGGTTTTTCAAGAATTTTCTAGAAAAGGCCAATAAATTTAGTGAGACCCTCGAAGATATGAAAAAGGACCAACTAGAAATTAAGCATACACTGACTGAAATAAAAAATACTGTACAGAGACCTAACAGCAGACTAGAGCAGTGGTCGGCAAACTGCGGCTTGTGAGCCACATGCAGCTCTTTGGCCCCTTGAGTGTGCTCTTCCACAAAATACCACAGCCTGGGCGAGTCTATTTTGAAGAAGTGATGTTAGAAGAAGTTTAAGTTTAAAAACTTTGGCTCTCAAAAGAAATTTCAATCGTTGTACTGTTGATATTTGGCTCTGTTGACTAATGAGTTTGCCGACCACTGGATTAGAGGACCACAAGAATCAAGTCAAAGATTTCAAATACAAAGAAGCAAAAAACACCCAACAGGAAAAGCACAAAGAAAAAAGAATCCAAAAATATGAAGATAGTGTAAGACGCCTCTGGGACAACTTCAAGCATACCGACATCCGAATTATGGGGGTGCCAGAAGAAGAGAGAGAGCAAGATACTGAAAACCTATTTGAAGAAATAATGACCGAAAACTTCCCCCACCTGGTGAAAGAAATAGACTTACAAGTCCAGGAAGCAGAGAGAATCCCAAACAAAAGGAATCCAAAGAGGACCACACCAAGGCACATCATAATTAAAATGACAAGAGCAAAAGACAAAGAGAGAATATTAAAAGCATCAAGAGAAAAAGAGTTAGTTACCTACAAGGGAGCACCCATACGATTGTCAGCTGATTTCTCAACAGAAACTATGCAGGCCAGAAGGGAGTGGCAAGAAATATTCAAAGTGATGAATAGCAAGAACCTGCAACAAAGATTACTCTACCCAGCAAAGCTATCATTCAGAATTGAAGGGCAGATAAAGAGCTTCACAGATAAGAAAAAGCTAAAGGAGTTCATCACCATCAAACCAGTATTATATGAAATGCTGAAAGGTATTCTTTAAGAAGAGAAAGAAGAAGAAAAAGGTAAAGATAAAACTTATGAACAACAAATACATATCTATCAACAAGTGAATCTAAAAATCAAGTGAATAAAAAAATCTGATGAACAGAATAAACTGGTGAATATAATAGAATTAGGGGCATAGAAAGGGAGTGGACTGACAATTCTCGGGGGGAAAGGGGTGTGGAGGGTGCAGGAAGAGACTGGACAAAAATCGTATACCTATGGATGAGGACAGTGGGAGTGGGGGTGTAAGGGCAGAGAGAGGGGTGGGAACCAGGTGGAGGGGAGCTATGGAAGAAAAAAGAGGAACAATTGTAATAAGCTGAACAATAAGGATTTATTACATTTAAAAAAAAGAAAATATGACCCATAACCAATGAAAAGTAACAATAAAAGCATATTCACTGATCACTCAGATGTTCAAATTAGCACACAAGTGATTTGAAATTATTATTAATATAAAAATAGTTTAGGAAAAATAGATGATATTTATAATGGAGAATTTCTACAGAAAATAAATGGAAACTCTAAAAAAAGAAATTTAGGATTATAAAATATGATATCTGAAATAAAATAAATGAACAATCACAATATTAGACTGGATACAATAGAAGAATCAGTGAAATTGAAGAGAAGTCAATAAAAATAATCCAAACTGAGGCACAAGGATGAAAAGAAGAAGAAGAAGAATTTTAAAAACCAATAAAGTGTATCAGACATCTGCAGAACTCCGTCTATAGACATGTGGAAGTGGAGTCTTATACCATGTATCATACCATATACCAGGGCTTAGTGTGTTTAAAGCTAGTCTCAATAAATTTTTAAAAACTTAAATTATAGAGGATATTTATGACAATAGATTTAATCAAGAAATCAGTAACAAAAAGAAAGTGAAAAAAATCCTGATATTGGAAATAAAACAGCACTCTTCTAAATAACCCATATATCAATGAGGAAATCATAATGGCAATTAGAAAACATTTTAAACTGAAAAATAATTAAAAACAGTACATATTAAACTTAGTGAGATACCGTCAAACAGTGTATAAAGGGAACTACTAGTATACAGATATTCATACTAGATACAAATAAAGATTTAAAATCAATAATCAACATTCCTGCTCAGGAAGCTAGAAAAAGAAGAGAAAATGAAATACAAAGTAAGTAGAAATGAGAAAAAATAAGATAGAAATTAATGATATAGAAAACATAAATAACAGAGAAACAACAATAAAGCCAAACTGTGAATCTTTAAAAATAAGAATTTAATTTCTCAATCTGAAGAGACAGAGAAGAGTCATGAATCACCAATATCAGAAATGAAAAGGGAAACATTACCACAGACACTAAAGACCTTAAAATGAGAATAAAAAAATATTATGACAATACATTTGACAACTTAGAAATAAGGATGAATTTATTATAACCTCAACTTTTCAAAGATGACATTAGAAGAAATAGAAAATATGAATTTTTAAAAGTATGACTAGCGCTAACCGGTTTGGCTCAGTGGATAGAGCATCGGCCTGCAGACTGAAAGGTCCCAGGTTCGATTCCTGTCAAGGGCATGTACCTTGGTTGCGGGCACATCCCCAGTAGGGTGTGTGCAGGAGGCAGCTGATTGATGTTTCTCTCTCATCAATGTTTCTAATTCTCTATCCCTTCCCCTTCCTCTCTGTAAAAAATTAACAAAATATATTTAAAAATAAATAAAAAGTATAACTACTTCTATGCCTATTAAAGCAATTGAATTTATTACTTAAAAATTCCTACGTAGCAAACCCTAGGTGCAGATGGTGAAAATGATACCAAACCCTTCAAAGAATAAAAAGGAATTTCACAAACACTGCTCTTCAGAAAACCTAATTAAATTATCCTCTTTCTTCTCACTCGTAGATTCTCATCTCAAGAATTATATATCTGTACATTCTTTTTTTACTTTTTCTCCCTTCCATAACCAAACTTACACTTTTATATATGATACTAGGAGGCCAGGTGCATGAATTCGTGGATGGGTGGGGTCTGGCCTGCCTGCCCTGATCAGGCCGATCAGGCCAGCCGGGGGAGGGGCCATGGGCAGTTGATTGGCCCATTCCACCTCCTGGTTGAACTCCCAGTCAAGGGGACAATTTGCATATGAGCCTTTTATTATATAGGATTCTTATTTCATGCACTTAACATTTTCTTTCAAATAATTCTATTATTTTTCCAAGTGATATTGTTAATAATTTATTTTCTACTTACATAATCATTTTGTCTTCATACGTGAATTTGGATACTATAATTTCCTAGTTTTATAAATGAGGAAACTAAGACTCAGGGTTCACTTACTTATTCAAAATCTCAGGGAACTGAAACTCCTGTCTGATTTCAAAGCCCACACTCCTTCCAACACACCACCCCCTCAATAACAGTCAATGATTAATGGGCCATTCCCAACCAGCCTGTCAAGAAGTAGTGCCGCATAAGTTCTGTATTTGGTAGTGTTTTAATTATTAATTAAACCAGAAAAAAAATAATTTCAGAGGGAATATTTATCCAGCTGCTTTTATTCTTGTGAACCAGTCTGCCATGTTTCAAACTATGGGACTTGTCAGAGGGTAAATAAACTCCACTTATTCTATCATTTGTAAACTTTCAGGAATTGCTGAGTGAGGATATTCTAGCCCCATATGTTTTTATGTAGAATACTGGGTTAATTTAAAACAGACACAAGTGAGAAAACCCGCCTGTTCTAATGGTGTGACTTCTGTCACAGAGCCTCTGCTGATTGCCTATCCAAATCATCTCCACTGCCACTCTGGGCTTAATATTCTTATGATTATCTCCTCCATCACCTTGCCGGTACCCTTTTTAGAAGCATTTACAACACTACAGTCAACAGAAAACTCCTTGAAGACAGAAATTGGCTTTTGCTCACTACTGTATATACCCAATATGCCCAATGCCTGTCACATAATAAGCACTTGATAAATATTTAGCTGTATGAATACACAGTTTGTAATCATTGGGTGGTTTTGAAATACCTGAAAATCTCAATAGCGATACATTACTTACAAGCATTTTCATGTGACAATACTAATTTCCTAGATGGCAATGTCTGGCTCTGACAGTGAGGAGTGATATCTTATAGTGAGTACCATCTTATGTCAAAGTGATGCTCTAATGGCCATTTGAGAGCCACACTCACCCTTCTATTAATTTTCTCAGAACAAGTTAGTCTACACTGCTTTCTCTTAAATCTCTTGAATTGAGTTTTAAAATGAGGAGTTTTTGCTTGGCTTCAGCACCTGGGCTTCTAGCAATGTGATTTTTTAAAAAATATGGTTTCTCTTACCCTGGTTTCCATTGCCATAAAGGTCAGTTTGTTAACTCTGGTGACAGCCTGCCCTTCATAGCACATGTTCAATAAATGTCAGTAAGTGAGCAAAGACAAGAGATACTAGAACACTCTTAGCCTTAATAGACTGAGAAGGTAGTAGGGGACTGAACATTAAATTCATTCAGAATAAAGAGGCCTGTAGAGTCCACTTTTCTGGTTGAGAGATCAGAGCAAATGAATTGCAAACCTAAAATAGAAGTTGTTTTGTTCTCATGGGTTCTGACATTTTCTTGGTGAGCTGCAAATTATAAAAAGTCCTACTGAACTCCAAATTGCTAGCACCATATGGGAAAAAATCCTGCAGTATATCTCTTATCATTTTAATACATATGTGTAGACAATCATTGCAGCTGAATTATTTCAGAATGTTTTTTTTTAAATATATTTTATTGATTTTTTACAGAAAGGAAGAGAGAGAGATAGAAAGCTAGAAACATTGATGAGAGAGAGACATCGATCAGCTGCCTCCTGCACAGCCCCCACTGGGGATGTGCCCGCAACCCAGGTACATGCCCTTGACCAGAATCGAACCTGGGACCCTTCAGTCCGCAGGCCAACGCTCTATCCACTGAGCCAAACCGGTTAGGGCCAGAATGGTTTTTTAAAATAAGCACCATCGGGAGGGTGGAAATATTGGGAGGCCATGCAGACTATTACAGATAAAAGAATGGTCACTGACCTCATGCTGGCAGTCGATATTTAAGCGGGCTGCCTTCACCTGATACTTGAAGTTGATGAGTTTAGGAAACCTGCTACATCTCTTAGTCAAATATCTCCTGGTTGACTTGGGTTAGGTTGCTTGCCTCCATTTCATTTAGCTCTTTTTTTGGAGATTTCTCCTGTTCTTTCAGATGAGGCACGTTTCTTTGTCTCCCCATCTTGGCTGCCTCTTCGTGGTTGTGTCTATCTTAGATAGATCTGCTATGACTTCTGGTCTTGTGAGGTGGCTTAATGTAATAGGTATCCTGTGGGATCCAGTGGTGTAGTCTCCTTGATCAGCTGCGCTGGATGCTCCAGGTATATCCCTTGTGTGGGTTATGTGGGCCCTCCACTTGTAACTGAGTCTTGATTGCTATTGGCCCATTCACGTGTGGTATCAATCCTCAGGCTGGCTGACTAGGAGAATACTCTACCCCCGTGGTTGGCAAACCGCGGCTCGCAAGCCACATGCGGTTCTTTGGCCCCTTGAGTGTGGCTCTTCCACAAAATACCATGGCCTGGGCGAGTCTATTTTGAAGAAGTGGCATTAGAAGAAGTTTAAGTTTAAAAAATTTGGCTCTCAAAAGAAATTTCAATCGTTGTACTGTTGATATTTGGCTCTGTTGACTAATGAGTTTGCCGACCACTGTCTACCCCAACCATAGTGTGCAAACTCTTATTTAGGTTAAGCAATGGTATTTTTTAAAATATATTTTTATTGACTTCAGAGAGGCAGAAAGAGATATAAACATCAATGAGGAGAGAAAATCATTGATCAGCTGCCTCCTGTACATTCCCTACTGAGCACAGAGCCTGCAACCTAGGCATGTGCCCTTGACCAGAATCGAACCTGGGACCCTTCAGGCCAGTGCTTTATCCACTGAGCCAAACCGGCCAGGGCAAGCAATGGTATTTTTTAAGAGCTCTCAAAATGACTCCAATTTGCAGTATAGATTGACACATACTGGTTAAACTACATCATCAAGCCATCAATTAAGATAGGAATAAAATAAAGGTTTATGTCACAGCAAAGCCCTAGCTTTGCCCTAAGGATTACTCATAAAACTTTCTTGGGTACCTTTGGGATTTGGGCCCACATCCCTGGGACATGTACAGAATCATTACACATCAGTCATCTACTGGCCCAGGAGAAAAATAGAATGACTAGTTGTACCATCAGTTTCATCATCCATATCACAGTAAAGCAATGTCTGGGTCCATATAAGGCAGTACACACCGTATTTCCAAGAGCAGTTTTCTAATAAATGAGGTCATCAGAAAATGCTTTGTACACTAAGATTCTACCATCTTTTCTTCAAAAACATTTGTTTATCATTGTGTAGATATTGCCAGAGGGATTCTGTGTGGTGGCTAAGTGTTCCTAACTTAAAAGTTTATTATTCAGGAGTGGCAGATAGCTACCATGGAACAGTGCTAAGAATGGAAAAGCTGTAGTGCTTTTATGTAACTAGCATAAAACTTTCCATATGATGGAAATTCAAACGCAGGCATTCAAATTACTAATGGATGAAAACAATAAATCTAATTAACTTAATTTGCTTTAAGAAGAAACAAGCTATACCATTTCTAGAAAATAGTTTTGTTTTGAAATATTTACTCTAAAGGTTATTATGGCTGGATTTAACAACAAAAATTCTCAATATTAATAATTTTACTGGCTGATAGCATAAAAATAGCTGAAGAAGAATGCAAAAGAGTTAGGCAAATAAATTTTTTTATTGTGTAGGATCTGTACAAAGAAAATTATAAAATTTTGATAACAGATAAAGATGTAAGTGAAAAGCCATGAATGGAAAGAATAAATATTGAGGAGATATAAATGTTTCCCAAAATAATTTTTGGTTTTACAATATAATTCTGATCAAAATTCCATTTTGATATTTTTAGAACAGGAGAAATTATTTTCTGAAAAAGAAACAGGTGAGCACATTTTTCAAAACTTCAAAGAAAACTAATAAAAGAGGATTAATTATGAGAAATTAAAATCTTCATTCATTAAGACAGTATTGTACTGACATAAGAAAAGACACACAAATTAGTAAATAAAACAAAAGCCCAAAAAAAGACTAGAATTAGTATTTAATAGTATTGTAATTAAAGCACACAAAAATCAAGGGGAAAATAATAAAATTATTTAATGATTAATTGAAATATTTAACTAACTAATGTTTATATCAGTTTAGACATCCACCTTGTATCATGTAAATGAAAAAAAATTTTTAATTGAATTAGAAACATCTAAAAGAAGCATAGGTTAATATTTATCTTATTTCTATGTGAGAAAAGACTCTTGTAGCATAAAAATAATAAGAGTTTTCAGGAAATAAAAAATGATAAATAGATTTCCTACACATTTCAAACTTTTTACCTATAAAAAAATTCAGAACTAAATCCAAAGAGAAAATTGGAGGAAATATTTGCTAAAAATACAACAAAGAGTTAAAGTACAAAGAAATCCACTTCACCCATAAGGAAAACATTACTGTCATAGTAGAAAAGTAGCAGGAGATAAGGACAATAATTCACAAAAGAGGAGGAAATACAAGGGCATAATAAGCAAGGACAAGAAACACAACCTCATAATAGTCAAAAAAGCACAATTAAGGGAACAAGATGATACTTTAGTTCCACCATCAAATCAATATTTTTATAAATCATAATATTCAGTGGTAATCAGAGTACTCTGAGATTACTACATCCCAGACTGCTAATTTAAATAGAACTTACCTGGAAATTAATTTAGCAATCCAAAGACAACGAGGTAGTTAGACCAATGTTTATGTACCATGATTTTAATCACATTATCGATATCAAAAAATGTGGGTATTGTTTGAATCTGAGTTTTTGTCTCACGAAAATCAAAGAATGAAGTCAAAAACAAAAACAATGAATGGGAGCAAAGCTTATTAGAAGCCAGTCCTGGAGAAGATGTAGCTGGAGTTCCAGGAGCAGGCCAGTGTCCGGAGCTTCCTTTCCATGTTACAGTTGGGAGTAGTTTAGCTTCCAAGCTAATTAGTAAAGTCTAATAGTCCATGTGTGGAGGTCCACATGGCCATAAACCACGTGAACACAGGGATATGCTTTTAATTTAGAGGGTGGGTAATCTTGCTAGCTCCTAATTGGTCTTTTCAAAGAATTCTGCCTTAGCAATATCCTTTGGATTGGTTTATATGTCTTACTGCCTTGTGATTGGTTATCTGCATGCTGCCTGTCAACAATATCCATGCATTGTAAAGTTCATGCCTCTCCCCTGAGTGCCCTTTCTTCCCTGCACAGTTTGGGTGCCTTAGTAACTCTGCCTTCCTTCCCCATGGTCCCTCCCCTATCTACCTAGCTTCCTTCTATCTCTTCATTATTACCTGTAATGACAATAAATCAGGCCCTGAAAATATTCAGTAAATTGAAGAATGGATTAAAAATATGAAACCAAAAAATGAAGTAATGCAGTTGTTATAGACTGAATGTTTTCCTCCCAAATTCAGATATTGAAATCTAATTTCCAATGTGATGGTATTAGGAGGATGGGTCTTTGGGAAGTGATTAGGTCAGGAGGGAGGAGTGTTCATGAATGGGATTAGTGCCCTTGTAAGAATGCCTGGGGAAGAGGGCAGGTGCAGGGTGGAGGCAGTCAATGGGGAAAAAAAGGGGGACATATAAACAACAAAGATAAATTAAAAAAAAAAAAAAAAAGGCCAGAGAGCTGGCAGGCTCTTTTTCTAACATATGAGGATCAAGGAGAATTCATCAGTGTGCAACCTGAAAGAGGAGCCACCAGAGCTCAACCATGTCTGCACCATGGTCTCAGATTTTCAACCTCCAGAACTGTGAGAAATACATTTCTGTTGTGATAAGCCATCATCAACTTTATGGTGTTCTGTTATAGCAACCCAAACTGACTAAGATAGCAATGAATAAAAGTCATGTTTTTGAAACAACATTAATGATTTACAAATACACCAGGACACACTGTAAAGTGAAAGAAGCAGGGTAAAAAAAGAAAGGAACTTCACTTGGGAGATAAAGTTCCCTGAGAGGTAGAATTGGAGATTTTAATTTGCCTTCTTATACTTTTCTACAATTTACAAGGGTTTGCTATCAACATAATTAAGTTCATTATAAAATATAATAAAAACAAAAGGCATTCTTAAACCACAGATATCTTGATAGATTTTTCTCATGGTATAATCCAATTAAGGAGTCAGAATGAGAATGACCAATTACATCAGCATTAGTTAAATGCTTGGAGAGCAACCACTTTTGGCTTCTTTTGTATCACATAATTCATACCCGATATGAAATTGAAAGGGAGCACTTTTTTCCTAACGAGTCAAAAAGCAACCACACACCTCCCACCCCACTCTCACAAAACACAACCACTGAGAGTCTCCCAAAGAGAAGAGATCAATGTAACTAAATCGTTAAACATGTGAGTACGTAATAACACAACCAACATGGTTTATTTTATCTCTGTGCCAATGCAATCGTAAAAGGTAATCTTTGATTTTTTAATGAAAAAAGGGGCCCATAAAAGCAAAAGTGCCTAAGATCCACAAAATCATCATATAGCTCTAAAAAAGACAGAGAAGGCTGCATACTGACAACTTCTTAAACAAAGCCATCCTACCACTCCTGGACTATCTACCTAAGAATGATTATTGATAACCCCATAAATGATCCCCTGAGAAGCGCACCCCTAAACACTAATGTTATGTTGTTGTTTTTTTAATAAACCCACCTAAGTCCTCACAAATTCTATTACATTTCCAGGCATTTCAAGTACATGTAAAGAACACTTACAAATCAGTAAGTAAAAGAGGAACATCCCCTATATTAAAAATTTTTTAAAGGAAAGAAATGGTGGGAAAAAGATACAGAGGCAAAGAAGCATTGAACAGACTGTCAAACTACATCGGGAAGACAGGGGAGGTTGGGCGAGGGGGCCTGTAAGAGACCAACCGAAGGACTTGTACGCATGCATATAAGCACAACCAATGGATACAAGACACAGCGGGGGGGGGGGGGGGAGGCGTGGGCAGGTGAAGGCATGTACTGGGGGGTAGGGGAGACCCCGGGGGGAGGTCATTGGGGGGGAAAAAAAGGAGACATATGTACTACTATTTGTAATACTTAAAACAATAAAAAAAGGGCCAATTGACAAAATAAATGTTCAGCTTCACAATCAATGAAAAGAAAGCAAATTAAATTAAAAATGTAATTATTTTTGCATAACAAGGATGTATTTTTTTCAAATACATGCAGAGTTTATAAGAATTTAGGGGAAAGAAACATTTTTAGGGGTTATCAGTGGACACAGACCTACGTAGGAGATTTTAGTAAAATATTTCCATAAATGTAATGTCTTTTAGTCTATAAATTCTCCTAGGAATTTATCCCGTAAGATAGGATCTTAAATGTGGGGAAACTGACTTTAGCGTACAATTATGACAGCATTAATTATAATGATGTAAATTGGAAGTGAGCTAAGTGCCCAACAAGAGGAAGTTGATTAATTTCATCCAATCAATCAATAAATTGTGCCAGGCACTGTTTTTTTGCGTCACTTTCTGTGCCACCCCCTCCTGTGCTGATTCTCGTAACACAGGGTTGGGTTTCCAGATGACAGATATAATCTGTGTGAAGTCAGTCTTAATTCCCACATGCATCCTAGCCCACAGCTTCTGTGCTGACTCCATTATGAGAGAGGGAGTGGGCTAAATGGTGTCGTTTCAGATCCATTTCTCAATTGTAACATTGTTCTCTTGATGGAGGACTTGAACCCCAGTCTTGTCAAGATCACCAAGATGTTAAGACTCCACCTCCGTCGCTGCCTTTAGATAGTTTGGCTTTCTTTCTGAAAATGTTCCCCCTGTTCCTCCTTCCTCCTCCTGGGACGATCTTGTACATCTTGTGCTTAAAATAGTTTATTGAAGCATTTGAGGCATTTGGCTGGATTGATGGGAAATCAGGAAGCTTTCCCAGGTCTGATCTGCAATCCTTCCTTGCTCTGGGTTCTCCCTTATTTAGCAGTCTTTAGCGTTTGATTTGTACCAGGCTTCTGGCTATTTCTCTGTTTTTCCATGTGCACTGACAAATTTTACAAGGTACTAGCTACATAATTGCCCGCCGCTTTTATGAGCTCAGTCATAGCATTGTTGGGGCCAGGTGCTTTTCTCAGCGAGCTTTTTTTTTTTTGCTGTGGGTTTCAGATGTGGTTTCAATTTCTTCCCTAAGGCTTCAGAGGCAGGGCTTCTTTCGCTGTATTTAACTGCCTCATTATTGATCATTTTCCCTGGAATATTTAATATCCTTTTCTAATGTCTCTAGGTTTGAACCATTCTTTCTGGGGCTTTCTTTTTTAAAATAGAAAAACCCCTTTGCCTTCAGACCCAGAATTAAAATTTATAGAGTCTGAAACTCTGCCTGTCTCAGAAATGATGGCCATCCACTCCTAATTGCTCTTTCCCTGGGTCTCATCTATAATTGGAGAAGCAAATCTAATGAGAATATGTGGACAAACCGAGAAATGTTTTTTTATTGGTAACATTTTTTGTAATTGTTAATATATAAATATACAGACCTTCCACGTGTGATATGACTTTGAAAAAAGGGAAAGTTGTGCTTGAATAATTACTCTTTTTGAGGATGAAGTATTAAAGAACACCTTAATCTCTATGAAGCCAACCATCTCTAAAAGCTCCTTTGCTGGATATTAAAAATGGACAGAAACTGTATCGAATTCTGGAAATGTGCTAAGAGTAGGTTTCTGGTGCTCTCTCATCACACAAAAATAGTAACTATGTGAAGAGAAGATATGTTAATTAGCTTGACTACAGCAATCATTTCACAGCCCATATGTATAGCAAATCATTATGTTGTATACCTTAAATATATACAATTTTTATTTTTAAAATTGAATTAAATAAATAAGGACAGGAAAACACTTCTATAGAGTTCAGAATTGGGAAGTCATTGATAGACTCAATGTATAATACCAGGAACACAGAGACACAAAATTGTGCCTCAAAATATGTTGATTTTACTTCATAATATTGAAACACCAATCGAATTTTAAAAGTTTAGTCCTATAGAAATAAAAAATATTTTGTAATTTATGAGAAATAGAAATTTTAAAACAAAAGAGCATCTGACATTATAAATTCTCACACTCTACCGAGTAGACCTCTGGCATATTACTTTTTAATTTTTTAGGTGATTCCAATCTATAATCAAAGTTGAGAATTACATTCTCCAGAAAGGAAAGGAGGAAAGGCATTTAGGAAGAGGTACAAATGGTCCAAGGAAGTTTCAGTGTGGAAAGTAATGCATTTAGGGAAATATGGTCCCAATCACATTTATAAGATGACAGGTTCTAGACTATCCATTTTGACTTTGGAAAATGCTCTGTACACCCTGTGTTTGTATCTATGATAGCACTTAGACTATTTAATAATTACATGTTTGTTTGTCTCTCTCACTCTAGCCCTCTGAGATGGCAGGAACTAGATATTTTCTACCATTGATTTCTAGTTGTCAACAGAGTACTTGGTAACTATTCAACCATGAGCTCATGATTGAATAGTTACCAGGTGCCTTCTCTGACGCCAGGCACTGTGGTAGACAGTTTGTCTATGGTAAGAATTCAGACAAGGTCTTATTCCTGGTGGGGAGAAGAAGGAAAGAGGCAATACACAACTAAATAAATAAACAAGTAGTTATCAGGTAAAAAGAAGTATGGGGCCCTAACTGGTTTAGCTCAGTGGATAGAGCGTCAGCATGCAGACTGAAGGGTCCCAGGTTCGATTCTGGTCAAGGGCATGTACATTGGTTACAGGCACATCCCCAGGAGGGGGTGTGCAGGAGGCAGCTGGCCGATGTTTCTAATTCTCTATCCCTCTCCCTTACTCTCTGTAAAAAGTCAATAAATATATTTTTAAAAAAAGAAGTATGGGTATGGGGAGAGGTGCAGGAGGGTATGGGGGGATAATTGATAATGGATGGAAATTTGACTTGGGGTGATAAACATACCATACTGTGTACAGATGATGTGTTGTGGAATTGTGCACCTGAAACCTGTATAATTTTGTTACCAGTGCCACCTCCAATAAATTCAATAAAAAGGGGCAGCAGGAATATTGCCAGAGAATTCAAGCCTGGATTAATAGCATCTATAGTAAATTGAGACTAAACTCAAACAGAGAACTGAATGACAAAAAGAAAAAGAAAAAGCCATCCATATGAAGATCTAGAAGACCCAATATTCATGCTCATGGGCAGAAAAAAACCTTAGTGTTCAATGAATAAAAAGAAGTGGACTGGAGAGTAGTGGAAAAGAGAAACGTGGTAGGAAATGTGATTGAAGATATAGGCAGACAGAGGCCAGATTCAGAAAGATTTTATAGGCAGAGGTAAGAATTCTGAATTTTATTGTAAATGCGATAGAGAACCATTCATTGGAGGGTTTTACTCAGGGGAAGAACATCATTCATTTATGTTTCGCAGGGATCCCACCAGCTGTTGAGGGAAAAATAGATAGAGAGGGACCTTTATTGGAAGCAGGAGACCAGCTAAGAGGCTATTGCTGCTGTCCAGATGAGGAGGAGGTCATTTTTTGAGATGAGAAAATGGTAAAAATATGTGAGAGAAGGGAAAAGTCAAGAATCCTGCTTTGACTAAGTTTGAACTGTCTAGTAAACAAACAAGCAGAAATAACCAAGAAGGGGGTTTCTTATACCAGTCCGATGACTAGGGAAGAGCTGAAGGCTAAAAAAAAAACCTGGGAGAAATTGGCACAAATAGAGTTTCCTATACCATGGGGTGGGTGACAGTACATCGAGAAAGTACACAAATGAAGAGCCCAGTAACGAGCCTGCTGTGATAATCTATTGGGCAGAGAGGATGAAGATAATTAGGAGAATGCAGTTTCGTTAATAACTAAAATACTGGAGAAGGAGCATTTCCCCAGACTAAAAGTATTTCTTATGTGTTCATCATATAATATTGCAATTTCTTCCCTCTTTCAAGGTGGCTTTTCATTTATACATAGCTGATACTCTAAATTTTGTAGAAGAAAAAAATTTTCATCCCAATACCCATTACCTACTATTTTTGTAGATGGAAACATAATTCATGTGCTTCAATATAAGAAAAGTGAAAACGGATCTAAGAAAAGAAGGTGGATATTTTCATCCATGGTTTCATATGAGATGAGACCTGATTTGTATACTCCTGCACCAAGCTTATAAGGCAGCGGTTCTGCTCAGAGGAGGAGATGTGTGGGACAGGCAGGGCTTCTGCTGAGGCTGGCGACTCAAGATCCCTCAGGGAGTGAACTTCTAGATGTGCTTCCCCTGGTACAGACCCTTCTCATTCCCGGCTCCCCTGGTGAATCGCTGTTGCAGTGAGCCACTGTTCTCATTGGAGTGTGCCATATCCGCCAAATGGATTAAGGAAGAGAGCAGCTAGTTGATAACCACTGCCTTCAGCATTAAAAAGCAACAAAGCCTACTCTGGTGCCTATTGTTAAATATCCAGAGAAGGACTGGGGGGGAAATGGATTTTAATTTTTAATAAGCAGACCAAAGTAATAATAGAGTCCTTATGTTCTTAATTTGTATTCTATGTAAGGATAAAATATATTTTTCAAACTCTTACTCACCTAAACCGTTTTCATAATACAAAATGCACAACAAAGCTCAGTAAAGAATAACTGAAAAGGAAAACTTTAGGTTGTGGGAAAAGACAGAGCATAGTGCAGTGTTTAAGCAACAAAAAAACAAACATGGATGTGGGGAGGTGTTAGGTTGAATGATGTCCCCAAAAAGATGTATTGAAGTCCTAATCCCGGGTACCTCTGAACGTGAACTTATTTGAAAATAGGGTCCTTGCAGTTGTACTTGGTTAAGATAAGATCACACTGGGCTGGGTGAGCCCTTAATTCAATATGACTGATGTTCTTATAAGAAAAGGAAAGAGACGTATGAGGAGAAGATAGCCATTGAAAATGGAGGCGAGATTGGAGTGTTGCATCTACAAGCCAAAGAATAACAAGAATTGCAGGTGACACTAAAAGCTAGAAGAAACAAGGAAGGAAACTGCCATGGGGGGGGGGGGGGAGGGGGAAGAGAGAGAGAGAGAGAGAATGAGAGAGAATGAATGAGAATGGCCCTACCCACACCTTGATATTCTACTTCTAGCCTCCAGAACTGTGAACAATTTGTTTTAAGGCACCCAATTTGTGTCCCTTTGTTACAGCAGCTCTGGGAAACAGATACAACCTAGTTCTGTCACTTAACTAGGTCTGTGATTGGGACGTCCCTTTACTTCTCTATGCCTCCATCTCTTCTAATGTGAAATGGGGATCACAGTAAAATGTAGTATAGGATTGTGGTGAAGATTGAAGGAGTGCATGTAAGTAAAGCAGTTAGAAAAATGTTAGGTGCTCAGCCAGGTTCATAGAAACTTGTATCTCATTCATTACGAATATGTAAAGGGCCTACACTAGCACCTGAGCCACAGATGGCATTCAGTGAACAGGTGTTTCCTTGCTACAGTTATAATTTACTAATCGTTATTAATGTGAAGACATGGTAGCATTTATAAAATAATAGGCAATTTTTTACTGTCTCAGATAAATCTTTTGTCTCAGATAAGTCTTTCGATATATTTTTTGTTATTGTTGTTGAAAACTTTGCATTCTGAGCTTATCTATGAAGACTGCCTTCAAACCCACACTTCACTACCACTTCTTTGGTGCAGGACCATGGAATTTAAACCTGGCTACCAGACAAAGAAAGCTTTACCAGTAATTATATAGATTACTCTTCAGCCCCCCTCCCTCCACCATCTCCAAATTGCATTCATTTCAGAGTTTAAATCTATAGAACCTTGGAAGTCTCTTTTTTGAACTTCTGAGTTTCCTGATCCTTCATTGCAGACATTTAAAAGTTGATGGAATTCTTCATTAATACAGATGTTGACCTAATTTTGACCATACATTAATATTTATTAAGAGTTCTATAATCTCCTAAAAATTAATTGCCTTTTTTCAGAAAGTAATTTCATGTTACACATCATATTAACTACTAGTACATAGCTGTACTCACATGTACCCACTGTTTCTTACCCCTAAAATGTATTTAACATACATTTATTCAGAAAACATTTATTGAATTATTTTTCACAGATCACTGTTGGGAAAAAAGAAAATAGAGAAATGGAAGAAACTAATAATACAAAGAAGAACAAAACATATAATTGGAACAAATATATGAGCCTACAGTTCCTCTTGGGGCAATCAATAAAGGCTTTAGTGGATGTAGCATTTGATGGAACTCTTGGAGGATATAGATTTTAAAACATAAATTTTTCTTTTAACTTTTATGTTTTCATAATAATTTCACTGGCTTGCCAGAACTGCAATAAAAAAAAATGGAATCATTGATAATCCAAAGTAGATGAAAATTTGTCCAGGGTAAATTTAAAACATTTGTCAGAATTCTATGGAGAGCATTTGACTTTGGAGCCTAAAAACAAAATCTGGTTTTTAAATGACAGAGTTCCTCAGAGTAAAGGATGCTGGGGTAGGGGTATAAAGGAGAGGACTGGTGCCGGCATGCGCCTGTGAAACAGAGGAGGCCCCTGAAGAGTCTTCTGACATGCCTTCACATACCACCTGCAACAGTTATGAAATCCAAAGAAATGGGAAAGTTTATCATTATTTTCATTCTAGTGGTGTTTGAAAACTTAATGTAAAAGCCACCATTTTAATACGGTCTTCCTTTTAGAGTTTGGCAAAGCAAACCCATAAGAGAGAGATTGGATTTGTTTTCCTTGGCAAAGAGGTGCAATCTGAACTTCTTTCATCTGAAACTCTTTACCATCTTTTGAGGAAGAGCAGCTGAACTCATGGCAGGCTGTGCACTCTCCAAGGGCCCCACAAGGAAGCTGGAACCATCCAGAAAATATTAATGTTCAGCAGGAGGCTCCAAGAACCATTACCAAGAGGAGAGCGGGAGAGAATGAGAAAATGTATAAATATATGCATCCAGATATATCGGTATATTGATAAAAAGCCTTTAGATGACAACATTAGTCATCTAAAAATGCCCAACGTGAAGTATAATGAAACCACAGAGAGCTGCTAACCAATCTCATCAGTTGCTTAAATTACGAATTCACAGCTAACCACAATACCCTCGGGGAAAGCACACAGTGCTTTCACAGTGCCTAAGTTCTACAAAGGCAGGACTGAGTCATGAATTAAGACAATTATGGATAATTAAACAAACAAACCCAGCTAAAGAGTCTCCTAATCTGAAAATCCCATTTTTATCTACCTAGATTTATAAAGGTATCCTGTTTGTTGTTGTTCAGCTTTCCATCTCATTTTGGGTTAGGGTCACCAAGGTTCTAGGTGCATATTTCAGAGGACAAGTCTAGAGACTGCAGGGCCTGCTGATGAGAACAGGAGAACGCGGGCCCTGGTATCAAACTATCAAACGCAGGCTGTTCCTTCCAGACCCTGGAACCCGGCTGACTTACTGGACCTCTCTGAGCCTCCATTTTCTTGTCTATAAAATGGAGTAAACACCACCTGATCCTTGGGGTGCTGATGAGGGGTAACACACAGGGCAGTGCTTAATACATGAGAGTCTTTATTATCCCTGCCTGCTCAAGGAGCTTTTCAACATCTTCACTTAAGTACTGCACACTCCGAGTTGGAATTAATGTCTTTTTTTTTTTTTTTTTTTGTCTGAACTGACTTCAATGGGAAACAAAAAGAACATGTTTCAGCTACTTTTCTAACCACCCCTAAAAGCCTTGGAGAGGTCTCTCCATTTTAGGCTTGAGAAACTGGCATGAAGAAAGACCTTTTTTAAGTAAGAGAAATTACATGAAAAGCAATCCTCTCTTGCAGTC
This sequence comes from Corynorhinus townsendii, assembly GCA_026230045.1. Lineage (NCBI taxonomy): Eukaryota > Metazoa > Chordata > Mammalia > Chiroptera > Vespertilionidae > Corynorhinus > Corynorhinus townsendii. Next base: position 18,613,225 of record JAPDVU010000010.1, on the reverse strand, counting down.
TCACAGGCTTTTGCAGACGTTAATGATCCTGGGAATGAACGCAAGCTAGCACCTGGGCTTTCTGCGATGCGATCCAGCCGCCCTCCACCACGGGCCACAGAGGCTGGGAAGAACTGCATAAGGTCGCAGTAGGATAGATACCTGAGTGCCTCTCAGACGCACTATTTCCTTTGGATGGGACATTCAAAGTCAGCATCTAGCCTTCTACTTGGAGACATTGGAAGGCTTCCACAGGTGAAGATTTTAAATAACCTTCCATACAGATTTTTAATGAGAAAGCCACGCACAGCTCTTTTTGGACTGGTTTGAATCAAATTCCCTGAGAAACATACAGTAAGGGAACCATTTCGTGGGCTTATGGTTCAGCCTTAGACCCTTCCCAAATGTTCTCTTCCCAGGCCTGTACTAGGGACAGTTGGGTATATGTGACTGTCCTCCGTAGTACCTTTTGACTTAAAAGCACAGTGGGACAGAGACCAGCAGAGTAGGCTAAAATAATGCTACCCACCTTGGGGACCATTATAGATAGTGACTCATGACATGTTCTTACCAATCCTGCAGAAAGCGCAGTTGCCTTTAAATTTCCACTTACCCACGCCCCCCCCTAAAAAAAAAGTGCACATATCCAAGGCCTTTTTAGTGATAGGGTTATAATGGTGAGCAAAAACCTCATCAGCAGATTCAGCTCATGCACTGAAAGAGCGGTGATCCATGCCCATCTCCACAAGATGAGAGCATGCTCTTCCGTGTAATTGCTGCAATATTTGGGTTTATTCATTACTGTGGTGAATCAGGGGGGATGAAAAAAATGACAACCCTAGAAAGTCGGACCAAATTATTCAGAGCATTCATATTTCGGTGGGAAAATATTTTTAATGAGGGACAATTTCTAATCAGCATGGATTCTGATCTGCATAATTAGAAAACTAGATTTGGTTAAGGAGAGTACAATGTTTCATTCTGTAAAAAACAACATTGACTCAAAAAATTAGCATTTATTGAAAGTTTTGCTTAATGGTATTTTATATTCTTCTAAAACCTCTCAGTAAACATAACAAATAAAAAAACAGAATTAGTGATTTCACTGGCTTTCTTTCCAGTCTTAGTACTCACACAAATGAGATTTTTATAGTCTAAATATCTGCATTTTGTTCACATATTCTCCCAAGTAGAGAGTTTGAGACAAGATAAAGGAGTCGCTCTTCATCTATGGAACAAGGGTGCCCTGGCTTGAATGGGCCAAATGCCTTGGAAAGTCCATCCACTGAGAGAAAATCCATAAACCACACCTCACGCTTGTGTGTAGTCCTGCGTTTCTTCCTACTCAGCAGATTGTCCTGGGGAACCGTTTAAATTCTTTAGATTTGGTCATAAACAGTTGCCATTTTGACCATTTCCTTTTGCAGAGCCACAAACTGCAGAAGAAATGAATAGCTCCTTTCCTTTGATGGCCTTGCCCAAGGGCTGTTTCAGCACCCCATAAATCCTGTAATTGTATAGGATCCTTTGGCAGCGTGTGGATTTTTCTGCTAAATCACAGTGAGAAGAAGATCGGGAGGAAATCTGAAAAATAAAGCATTAGAATGGCATTAGAAGATTTACGGTGGGAGGGAATGGCACTGGCAAAACCCCAGCAAGGCCCTTCATCCTGGTAAAGAGAAGGCACAGCTAAGCTTTAAGCCTCTTCCCTGTTGGCTGGGAGTAAAACGAAGGGTTAGATCCAGTTCTTTTTCTCCCCTGCGCATTGCTGGTGTCAGTGAGGGTGCGGTGAGATTCCAAAGCCAACTTAGCCGTCAGGGATATCGACCCAGTGCGTTTATGCTCTTTTATATAGATGTTCTGTAATGGACTTACTGCATGACAGTGGGGAAACAGGCCTGGGAAACAGCACGTAACCATTTGTGCATGCCTTGTTTTCTGTTTGGTGTATGTGTGTGTTTTCCCCCGAGGGGCTCTATCAAACCAGTGTGTGTAAAGGCATTGTAGAATTCTGCCAATATTTTATAAACTGCATTTTCATGTGTCAACAAGAAGTCAGTGTGGGGTAAGCTAAACCATGCCGGTGCTCGGGGGGATGTTGATAGTGGGTTGGAAATCCAAAAAAAAGTACCCTATTGAATAAAACCTGTGCTATTCCCTGGATAAGAGACTTCAGTTGCTGTGTTTATGAATGCTTCGTGAACAGGGACGTCTGAAAAGACACAGAAAGCATTTCCCCTAATGGTATCAAATTTAAATGTTTTCTAGCAAGTTGAAACCAGCAGGACGCTTCAGTAATTAACAGATTAAGATCTATCGACAAACTCTTCACATCAGAAATGCAAAGGAAAATTACAGGTCTTTTCAGAAGTTAAGGCTTCTCATAAAGCAATAGCAAGGAATAGCTGCATATCTTAACGGAAATTTTTTTTTGTTGTTTTGGCAAAATAAGCAGTGCTAAATTATATGGAATGTGTAATTCTTTAGAACTCTCTGAGCCTGGGAATCCTATAAAATAGAAGTTTCAGGTTTTTTGAAAGTGGTTGCTGATACTTGAAGACATGCATTGGAAATAACAGATAATAAATGTTGCCTGCATTTTTACTTCTTCAGGGCAGAGCCCAGGACCTCCTCTCTCTCTCTCTCTCTCTCTCTCTCTCTCTCTCTCTCTATCTCTATCTCTCTTCTCCCACCCCCACCCCCCGCTCTTTCCCCAGATGATCTCAAACACTCCTGGGCCTTTGAAAGTTGCATTTGTGCTGATGAATCCTCAACTCAATATCCCACCTCTGAGCTCCAAACTGGTGTGTTTAGTTGCCAACCTGTGATTTCTCATGTGGCTCAAAGTGAACGTGTCCAAAGCAGAACGTTTGATTTTCAACTTCACCACACACATGTGCACACGCACACACACATACACATCAGAACAACACTGTGTCTGTCTTGGCTTTACCCATCTCATTAAAGAGTATCACCTTCCTCGCAGTTGCCCAGACTAAAACCTAGGCATTTCCATGAACTATCCTCTTTATATCCCATATAGAATTCTTCAGCAAGGTCTGTTGGCCCTTCCTCTACAACATACACCAAACAATCCCACTTCTCTTCCTTTCCACGGCCACTACTCTGTCTTAAAGCACCATTATCTCTCTTTGTCTCCTTAGAGCTTCTTCTGCTTCTATTCTTGCACTCAGCACAAGGAGGAGATTTGGACAGTCTCTTTTTTGTGCTCTAAATCTTTTTATGTCTCCAGCTCAAAAAGCATTACACTTGAAGCCTCCTAGCCAATCATATATTGCATATTGATTGTACCTGCCATGTTCAAGGCGCAGAGCACGGGGGTACAAAGATGCATGATACAGCCACTGCCCTCAATCAAGTCACGATTTAAATAAGCCATCCAGAACAGCAAGACAAATTAGAAAGAAGTCACCCTTTTCTTGCAGATATAAAATATTACCAAGTTTAGAGGGAACTGATTAATTTGTGAATTAAAGATGGATAGCATGGTGAGTTAGTAAGAAAGAATTGATGGATGCTAACATCTTTGCCCTAGGAAAGAGAGAGAAGCATTATGCTTTTGCAGCAGGTAAGGGAACAGGATGTCAGTTTTGTGGTTCCATAATCCTGCTGCTTCCTCTCGGCATTGCCAGAGATGATCCCACCTCCTCAGACTGGGGGAGATGTATGGAGCACATGGAGAAGGGGGGTTGGGTTGCAGGGTCATAGGTGGGTTCCTCAAGCTCTGCACAGGAAAAGCAGAGAAGCAGCCCCCAAAAGCACCTGTAGCCTTGGAACATGAGCTCATCAGACGTGATCAGCATGAACTAACACAAGACTGAATGTTTGCTGGGCTCTTAACTGTTTATCCTCATAACAACCCTGTGGGGTAAGCACTAATATTATATCCTCATAACCATGAGGAAATGGACGCAGAGAAGGTAATTGACTTGCCCACTGCTTCCCCACTGTGTTAGTTTTCTGTGGCTGTTGTAACACATTACCACAAACTTAGAGGCTTAAAACAGCAGAAATGTCCTCTCTCACCGTTCTGGAGGCCAGAAATATGAACAGAAGGTGTCAGCAGGGCTGTGCTCCCTTCACAGTTATTATTGCAGAAGCCTGCCGTGCTTCTTCCAGTTTTTGGTGGCCCCAGCAGGGGTCCTCAAACTACGGCCCACGGGCCACATGTGGCCCGCCGAGGACATTTATCCAGTCTGCCAGGTGCCGCTGCCTGTCCTGCTTAGCAGACGACTCGTCCCGGGTCCACAGTGCGCATAGGAATTTGTTCATAGTTTGTTTTTTTTTAAACTATAATCCGGCCCTCCAATGGTCTGAGGGACAGTGAACTGGCCCCCTGTTTAAAAAGTTTGAGGACCCCTGCCCCACGGATTCCATGGCTTATGGTGGCATAAGCCATGGAGGCAGAGATGGTGGCCATCTCTGCCTCCACCTTCATTCCCATGCTTTTCCTCTGTGTCTTCTCTTCTTCTAAAGGGACTTGTCTTTGGATTTAGGGCCAGGATGGTCTCATCTCAAGATCCATAACTAAATAATATCTGCAAAGACCTTTTCTTTCCAAATAAGGCCACATTCACAGGGTTGAGGTATTAGGACCCAGGCATTCAACCCAAACCTATCAAGAGGTAAAGCTAAAATTCAAGGCCTAGCAATCTGGCTATAGGGTGTTTGCTCCCCAAACCACCCCGATATGTGGCTTCTCAAAGACCAAGAATGGGGTGGGAGGGTTGGAGTCAAGAGAACTTTGATGAATGTTCTGAGATAAGACCCTTCAAGCCTTCACTTGACTCTGGCCTGTGGGGAAGATCCCAGCAATGACAGTTTAATTACTTGACAGCCCGAGAAAATGGGAAGTTGTAACAAATTAAATTTCATTGTATATAAAGGTAAGATGATGCACCTCTTACCCAGTTTCATGGAGTAAAATTCATGCCCTAGCCAGTTTGGCTTAGTGGATAGAGCATTGGCCTGCGGACTGAAGGGTCTCAGGTTCGATTCCAGTTTAGGGCATATGCCTGGGTTGTGGGCTCGATCCCCAATAGGGGGCGTGCAGGAGGCAGCCGATCAATGATTCTTTCTCATCATTGATGCTTCTATCTCTCTCTTCCTCTCCCTTCCTCTCTGAAATCAATAAAAATATGTAAAAAAAATAAATTAATTAAATTAAATACAATAAAATTCATGCCCACAGCTACAGAGGTCTAACGCATAAAGCTGGGCCATTTTTACCCCTTTCCAAAGGAAACCCCATAAATGTTTTAAGATCAAAATTCACACTGTGTTTCCCAGGCAGTCCAAGCAGCTAAATGATTTTGCCAACCTCAATAAAAGGCCTTCTCTAAGATGATGGAAAAACAGAGTCTTTCGGATCGGGAAGAATGCTCCGTCTCCCAGGGCTCATGGAAGCTGACATTATTTAACGGCAAGACCTCTAGCTTGGGAGCGGAGCCTGAATGAATTTCTTTGCCTTGAATAATTTCTTTGCCTTGGGGCCTCATTTTCCTCATCTGCAAGGTAAGATGGTTAGAATACATAATTCTAAGAGTTTACAATTTGCTTAAAATTTTTTACTCAGAAAGGTTTCTGTGTTTTTCTAATTTCCCTAAGCAAAGAGATCTGGGAGAAAAGCCATTATATTTGAATATCCATTGGTCCATTGAGTTATAGCATATTCCACTTCACTTTTAGGAATACACATTAAAAAGAAATTTTCTCTAGAAATTCTCTACAAGCTTGAAGCTGATATTGGTGACATGACTTCCACTCTGCTTTGAAAGTTCGCCAGAAAAATTCCCTTGTAATTTAATCATGTTAATATCTTCTGAGAAACTTTAACCTTAATTTAGCACCTAAAATCACAGAATAATTCTAACGGTACAATTCATACCAATAACTGGTTTTTGGGGATACGAACTCCCACTTCTGGGAAGTCATTGGTGATTCAGTTGTAAGTTGCTCAACTGTTTGCCTGGAATTATTTTAATACATCAAGTCCCTTCATTTTTGCCAAAGTCACTTATGAATATCTTTTGAGGAGAGAACGTACCTTGCATGAGTCATTATGTCTGAGTATCATATTTAAAACTATATTTAAAATATGGCCTCATATTTAAAACTCTAAAGGGTACTTTCGTGGGAGGCAGGTCATCAGCTTTAGGCAACAATTCCTCTCCCTTCTCAGCACTACTGGGAAGAAACGCTTAGTGAAATGGCCATGTTTAATTTACAGCCACCACCATCGTAGGCACTGATAACACAGGCGTTCAGGAAAAGCAGTCGGTCATTAAACAGGAAATACAAAACCCCTTTACTCTGTAGGTAACATATTGAGACTAAAACTCCCCCTTCCCCATTTTCTCTGGATGAATTCAGAACCTTCAAGCTCAGCCTGGGAGAAATGAGAAGGAACAGGTCAGCAAGGACAGGGAATATTTTTAATCCTCGGAATCACTTCTGAGCAAATGCCTGCATTACTAATAATTAGGGTTTCACCAGCTCTGTCTGCAAACACTCAGGGTTCCCAGCAATGACCAAAATTAACCAAGAAAAAAATAACTTCCTATTTACCAGGAACTAATTTCTCTACTTATCTCACAGGTAACATTTATAACTTCACCAACATCTTTTTTTATTTTAATCTATCTTTATACCCAGTGGTCATCCTGAGAACTTGCCTCATGTCATCCTCCTGGGAACCCATCCCACCCCCAACCCCCACCCTCAGCTTCCTCCTCCGGAGGAAAGAGATGGAGTTTAACTCTCTGTTCACTCCCTTGCTAGTTTTGCTGTCTAGATATAGCATTCCTGCCTATGCCTGGAAGGAGAAAACAAAGAACAAACGTGCTATCATAACCCATGGATTGGATCTATAGTGACACCTCTGCAGACTGATTTCTGTTTTTCCTTTATAGACTACTAGAGGCCCAGTACATGAAATTCGTGCATGGGGGGGTGGAGGTTGTCCCTCAGCCCAGCCTGCACCCTCTCCATTCTGGGACCCCTCAAGGGATGTCCAACTGCCTGGTGGGATCGGGCCTAAATGGGTAGTAGGACATCCCTCTCACAATCCAGGACTGCTGGCTCCCAACCGCTCACCTGCCTGCCTGCTTGATTGCCCCTAACCACTTCTGCCTGCCAGCCTGAACACCCCCTAACCACTCCCCTGCCAGCCTGATTGATGCCTAACTGCTTCCCTGCTGGCCCAGTAACCCCTAACTGCCCTCCCTTGCCAGCCTGGTCACCTCCAGCTGCCCTCCCCTGCTGGCCCGGTCACCCCTAACTGTTGTCCCCTGCAGGCCTGGTGCCCCCCCAACTGTCCTCCCCTACAGGCCTGGTTGCCCACAAGTGCCCTCACTTGCAGGCCTGGTCTCTCACAACTGCCCTCCCCTGCTGGCCTGATCGTCCACAACTGCCCTCCTCTGCCAGCCATCTTGTGTCCACATGGGAGTGGCCATCTTTGACATATGGGGGTGGCCATCTTGTGTGTTGGAGTGACTGTCAATTTGCATATTACTCTTTTATAAGATAGGATACATCCCCTGGGGTCAGATATACCTCTTTATATCCAAAGCATCATCACAAGAATAGGGAGTTAGGGATTACGCCATGACTCACTGCTCAGTATTGCTACACTTTGAACTGTAGTTCTCTGCCTTTGAGAACTTAGAAATCTGGCTGTGAGATTTCTAAGCACACCTCCAAACCAGGCAGAGGTGCAGAGGGATGTGCTTCAGAAAGTAGAGGTGGGAGAGAAGGCAGGGGGACCGCATGGCAGGAGAGAGGCAGGGGGACCACCTGGCTTCCTGCAGAAAACAGAGCCAAGTCTATCTGGAAGAGTAAGTGAGACTCAGAGCTGGTCTGTGGGGGTCTCTGTCTATTCAGGAGACTGAACAGAAAGGGGAGGGAGGTTGTAGGAATAACCTGAGCTGTCACCCTGTCCCAAATTTTAATCTGTCCTCTGTCATTGTCTGTGTGACTTCTGCTAGTTACCATAAAACTGTGAGCCTCTGCCTCTTCATCTATTAAGTAGAGATGACATATCGATGTCATAATTTAAAATCCAGTAATGTTCTTCACTCCTTGGGTTTGTAATCCTGGTCTGTCTGTGGCTTTTGATTTTGTAGACAGTAGTTTCTGTTTGGAATATTCTTTCCCTTAGCTTTCCAGATACCACCGTGCTTGATTTTTTTCTTATCTCTAAGATGATGTCTTCTCTTTCCCTTAAAGATTAGGGCTCCCCAAAATATTGTCTTTAACTCTTTTATAGTTCCCAGTAATCTCATCCTTACCTGTAGATTTAAATATGGTTCCCAGATTCCTAGCTCTGACTTAGTCTTCTCTCCTCCATTCCAAGTTTATATACACTTCCTACGGGACATTTCCACTGGATGCTCCCCAAGCACCTCTACTCAACACATTCAAATTAAACTAATTTCCCTCCACATCTGTTTCTTCTCATGTATTTCTTATCTCCATGAATAACACCACTATTTATCCAAGTGATTACTAGTGTTCAGAGGTCCCCAAGACCACCCTTGGGCTCAAAAATTTGTGAGAAGGCCTCATAGAATCCAGAAAAGCTGTTATACTCACTGTTAAATTTTATTGTAGTGAAAGGATACGGATTAAAATTAGCAAAGGTAAAAAACACACAGAGCAGAGACCAGAAGAGGCCAGGCAGAAGTTTCCACTGGTCCTCTTCCAGTGAAATTTATAGGAACGCTAACTTCTCTTAGTGTTGCTGTGTGACAACACACACAAAGAATTACCTCCCAGGATATCGTGTGTGTGCGTGTGCGTGTGCGTGTGCGTGTGTGTGTGTGTGTGTGTGTGTGTGTGTATATTCCTTTCTCTGCTCTCTTCTGTTATTATAATTTTTTCTCAAAAAAGTGCAGAAGGGCAAGCAAAAACATTCTATATTTTGCATTTTTAAGATACAGACTATGTGTCTCTCATTTATTCTGTATGGTTTAGCTTGAAATAATCTTCAGAAATCATGCTTTTAAATTCCATAATGAGCCCAGCATACCTGATACCAGATAGAATATGAGCTATGAGGTCAGTTAATGAGATCGCATGACTAAGCATTCTAATCCAGATAAAGCCATATCTAAAAGAGCTTGTGGATTCCTGCTACTGTTTGCATTAGTTTTTACTGGTTGTGGGTCTAGAGTTGTTGCCATGTATTGTAGCAACATTAGCAACTTAAAAAAATCAACCTTTATCACCAAGAGCCAAGAAATGTATAGATGTCTTCAGAAGCGGCATGAAAAATTTCATTTGCACTATAGCCTCTTAACAAAACAAACAAAAAGATTCTGCTTTAGCTTTATTGACTATCTGGCAGAGCAGCAGTCTAAGGGTTGGAACAAAGAAAAAAGGTGTTGTTTTTTTAACCGTTTTGCATATAGATTAGTATTAATTACCATGTAATGAGCTGAAAATTCCTGCCAAGAAGCTGAGGTTTGTGGGTTCTTTAATGAGTATTTTCTTCCACTGAGTAAAGTAAAAAGTTTTAAGTGTTAGGGATGTGCACTTGGAAAACATCTCTATTTATACAAGCAAGTCAATAGGAAAAGCACATTTTCCATTTATAGCCTTTGTAGGGGATTCATGGGCCTGACGTGTCTGGCAGCGTGTTGCTCTTCCTGGTGGTTCTGAGCTGTGGCGCAGGGCAGAGTTCAATGCAGCAGAGGTGACTTCTCCACCCTCCACTCCAGCCTCGGGCTGTGGCCTCACCTAGGCTGGAGTCCTCACTTCCTTCCCATTTGCTTCCCAAACTGGGAGGAACCACAGAAGTGTGCTTTCTGACTCTCCAATGGATCGCCAGTGGGTTCAGCCTGTAACAGGTCCCCCAAACACTGAGGGCTGCTGGTACAAGATGCCACCAGGGACATAAGTGAGAGCCTTTCATCCCCCTGACTAGAGGCAAACATCTACTCTATATGACTTCAGAATGACAGTATTGTGGTTAAAACCAAAAGGAGAAACCAATCCCAGCTCTTTTGTTCACTAACAGTGTGAACTAATGACCAAGCAATTAAGACTTTCTGCCACCTAATAAGTGCTCAATCAATGTTATTAGCTGTTGGTTTGATATTTTTACACAAGATAAGGATCCTTAAAGTAGGGTGAGGCATTAAAAAAAAAAAACTACCCTAAAAGCTCTTTGGTTTTTAACAGCTCATCCTAAACTCTATAGCCTAAAACACCAAAGCGATTTTTTTTTAAAGTTACAGGTACCTTTCCTGACACCTCTGTTTTAAATATTTCCTTTCTTTTTTCTATGTGTTTTCTACACTCTCTGTGTGTATGTTTTTGTTTCTAGGAGGCTTTTTTCTGCCTGTTACTTTTTTCCTTTTCTATGTTCCCTGACCTTCTAAGATGTCCCCCAGGTTGCCTTTCTAACTGCCACTAACTCTGCCCTGCTGACACCTCACACCAGGTGCCATGGGGTGTGGCACAGACTCATGCAGTCTCCAGGCCCTCCTGCCATCTACAGATCCAGAGCCCATCAGCAGACAGGACTTGCTAAGCACTCTATTACCTGCATATTTTTAATCATTTCAACACCCTGAGATTAGAATACATATTTTCATCCAATTAATTCAGAAATGTCAACACATAGCAGTGCTTAGCCAACGTGAATTCTAGATCAGCTAATGAAGAGATTAGAAAATCCCCTTCTCTAAGCAGCAAAAGCTTCTTGCAAAATCACATAATTTTAATAATCTCTAGGCTTGTAGGTGGAATGTTAACTATATTGCACTCTCTAACGGAATATGATCACTCAAAATTCCACATTCATTTGGATATCTATGGCTAAAATTTCTTGTTTATCAATACGTATTTCATCTTTCTCTACTGCTAAACCCCGCTAATAATTACTTGCCCATGTATCAGAGTTTATAAATTTGAAAGGTCTTTTAGTCTCTCTAGATCCCTCATAAATAAATTATATTGGAAATAAACAATACAGCATTATAGCTTTTGGCTACCTTCAAAGTTGGAATAATTTTTCATACAGGGACAGCTCTCTAGCATCCTGTGCTTTGTACCTTTCTAACCAATGACAAATTGCTTAACTTTCCAGGATTCTGTCACTTCATTTGTCAAGAAGAGTTAATAATATCTAGCTGGTAGAAGTGTTGTAAAGATCAGGGACAATGGACATGAAACACTAAGCCCAATGCTCTCATTTAATAGGTACTCCATAAAAGGGGGCAACGGTGGTGGTGATGATAGTGATGATGCTTATAAGGAGATTTGGAAATAGAGGAGATGAGGGAAATGGAGAAGAAGGACCTGTTGGTTTTCTATTGCTACAGTAACAAATTGCCACAAACCTCATGGCCACAAGGTCAAAATCAAGATGTCAGCTGTGCTGTGTTCCCTCTGGAGGGCTTAGGGGAGAATCTGTCTCCTTGCCTTTTCTAACTTCTAGAGTCTGTCTGCATAGCTTGGCTCATGGCATAGGGGTGTGTGTGTGTGTGTGTGTGTGTGTGTGTGTGTGTGTGTGTGCTTGTTTTTTTACAAAAAGTAACAGTTTCCCTGAATTTTTGTTCCAGGGCAACATGCCATGCTCATCATGTTGCTTCATGCACCATCCACTCACCCTGTATCTTCACTACCTCCAGTTTTGTTGCAATGAAGGCAGCTGCACCTGCCCCTCCCCTCTCCCAGCCCTATAATAAAACTGGGGCAGAAATGGCTTGCAATCCAGTTTTGTAAATCACCATCCATTTCACATGGCACTCCCACCCTAGCCCTTTCCAGTGCTCCATCCTCCCGTGTGGGAGAGCAAACAGGTAGGCCCTGCACAACGGTCCTGGTGGGTCTCAGGTGGAGAGTCGCACTAAGCCACACGGCACTGAGGTACAACAAAGCAGGTAGAGAAGTGAAAATGGTTCCCGTGAGTGGGAGCGGTGCCATGTGAGGAGCTCCGATTGGAACTCAATGCTATGCAGCCCATAGCAAAGTCCTTCCCAAAGTCCCCAGTCAGAGCCCATAATTTACAGCAAAAAATGGCTGAGATCATAGACAGACACTTGAATAAATAGACATCAGAGAGTTAGCTTGGGTACATATGCATTATTAAATGTATAGCTAAATAGCTCTTGCTTTCTTCTACCCTGGAAACCAAGGTACAGCTGCCTATTCTGTTATATTTCTTAGCATCTATACTCCTCATAAGTCGCCCTGCTTCTCATGGGCAAGCACTAGCTTCCTGCTCAACTATGAAAACAAGTCCCTGATTCAAAACTGAGAAAACACTCGTTTCATACCCAGCTTTTTAAACATAAAGCAGAATCTTATCCAAGCTTATTTTTATAAACAAACATATGCACAAAAAAGCAATTTGAATGAAATGAACTTAAACCCCACTACATATTAAACATATTTAATCAACTGAGTTAAATTCATTCTAAGAGGAAAAGAAGACAGTACCTGGCTTTGATAGTCAACATATGTCGGCATAATTTTGCAATAGTATTTTCATAAAGCCCAAGAATGAGTTACTAATCTATTTGCCTTGGAGGGAAATGGATGAATAGTTGAGTATGTTATAAGAGTTGACAGGGCTCTGGTCTAAGCATACTTATCATATAAAGAACAAGATGGAAATAATTCTACATGGGAAAAGTTGTTTTGTGTTGTGCACTTACATGAATTCCTTCTCTGCTTCATATATCAGTTCCTTAATTACCATGCTGAATTCTTGGCAACCCAAGTTACTTTGCCTTTTTTATATTATCTAGAGCAAAAATTATATGGTGAACTTTTGCATTTTTATGTACTGTGTTAGTGTAATTTAACACAATTAATCTGACCAGTTATATTTTTCCTACAGTGTTCCAACTCTTTATGAATATTTTTCTTTTTCCTAATTGAGAATATTTCAAATTTAAAACCCATCTTTCTAAGAGTTATATAATTATACCATTTGCCATTCTAGTAACACACACACATAACTTACTTAGGTTTTTATCCAGAAACATTTCATTTTCCTATTTGGATCGATCAATGCTCAGTAACATAAAACCTACTTTGTTAACCATGAAAAAGAAGAAACATATTAAGAATATTATGTCAATTTAGACTAATTAAACAGATATTTATTTCACAATATGGTGCCCAATATATAACTCTATACCTTTATTTTGGTATGGATGAGTATCAAATTGGTAAAATTCACAGTCTTCTTTGAAGGGAAGAATTATGATCTCTCTAAAATTATATATTGGTTTAGAGAATTACAGAAAATGAAAGCTTCGCAGAGAAAGAACAATCTAATGAAAGCAGTGCTGCGCTTAGACTCAGGGAAGAGAGGCAAGAGCATTTTACAGAGCTCTACATAGCATAGACCAGGCACAAAATCAATTCACTAAATGACACATGCCTACCTCTGTCATAACCAGTGCTGACTGATGGTTAACAATCTGCTGAAGGAGGTAAGGAACCTGATTTTGTAGCATGTACTGATTTCCAAGGTGTACATACTCCCACCCCTGGTGGATTTCAGGCTCCCTCTATGATGTCACTAAACTCAGAATTGAGAAAGATGCCATAAATAGACTCTCTTGAGCCCGAGCACTGCCTGTGACCTTGACCTTCCCCTCTAGTGTCTAACAAAGCTGGGATATTTCCATATCTCTTGCCCTGTGGCTGCTAACTAGAAGGTAACTGTGTCCAAATGACATGAAGTTTTCTGTGTTTAGTTTCTGATGCTATCCAAGGTAATCCCTGCTTTGTAACATGGGGAAGATTTGAGAGGTGGAAAGTTTTAGATAACAAAAAGGACAAATTGATTAGCGTGTTAAATCTTTCCTCTCTGGAGGTGGTGAAAGGGAACTCTTATACATTGTTAGTGAGAATTGGTTAGTAAGTTGGTTCAACCACTATGGAAAAAAAATTTTAAAGTAGGTCTACCGTAAGATCCCACAATTTCACTTCTGGGTGTATATCCAAAAGAAATGAAGGCAGGATTTTGACAAGATATCTACACTCTCATGTTTATCACAGCATTATTCACAGCAGCCAAATGCCCACCAACAAATGAATGCATAAAAAAGATATGGTACATATACCTGATGGAATATTATTCAGCCATGAGAAAGGAGAGTCTCCTTCCATTGTGACAACATGGGTGGACCTTGAGCACATTATGGGAAGGGAGATTGGTCAGAGAAGGCTGAGTACTATGTGATATCATATCTGGAATCTGAAAAAGTTAAACCTACAAAGAAACTGAGAAAAATGGTGGTTATCAGTGGATAGGGGGAAAGCAGATAAGATTGATGGTGTTTAAGGGCACCAACTTGTAATGAGTAGCAAATAAGCCATAGAGATCTAATACACAATATAATGAATATAGACAATATTGTGCTATAATGATGTAATGTGGTAAATATCACTACATTGGGAATTATATCACAATATATAAATGTATCAAAATAACATGCTATACACCTTAAAATTCCACAATATTACATGTCAAATTTATTCAATTAAAAAATCCTCTCTGATAGTCTAAATGCAATAGATTCTTACATAAAGGCATTTCATAATTTGAGCAAAAATAGCATAAGTTAGTAATTTTGCTCAAAGGAAAGAAAAAATAAGTCACATAGATCAAGTTTATAATAACTCATCAAATGTATATTTTTTATTTGATCACTCTTCCAAATATCATTAGCCCATCAACAGAACATTTAGGCAAACACAAGGAAAAAAAATTTGGCATCTTTGATATTTTGCCTAATTTTAATCATATTAATAAAGTAACTTGACACATATAGTTTATTTTGTTATATTGTCCTATTTATCAAGGTAGAATGCTAGAATAGGTTTTACTGGACAGATTATTAGTTTCATTTATGACTTTAAATATTTGGATATTACTAATTATACAGCTATGTTGTTTATAAAATTGTTTTTCAATATTATTACATCCAATATTATATTTCCTATGCAAAGGGACTACAAAAATCATTTTGAATGTTTTTAATTAGTCAAATATTGTGGAAATGTAGAATAGAAATATAGAAATTTGAATTTTTAAAGAAAAAATTATTCCCCCCAATAGTTAAGCATGGTTATTGACTATAAATGCAGGCATTGTAGCATTTCCATGGAGAACACTTTGATGCCTGCAACCAGATTAAAGACATGAAGACAATAAGTAGTATTTTCATTTTTTTCAAAATTTTTCTGAAAGCCCAACTCTTTACTCTTGAAAATATTTTTAGTCAAAGCCTATAGATTTTGTTAATTGAACCTAAGTCATTCATGACTGTGCTATAAAATTCAATAAAAAACTGAGGCACCCTGAGTCCTAAATATCATATTTGAACGTGGGAATTTACAGTAGTACATATCAAGCACACCTCCATTGTGGTTTTTGGAGTTTTGTGAGACAATATACGGGAGCATCCAGCACAAACTGGATCTTCACTAAATGTTTGTTGCCCTTGCCTCTCTAGAATATAGTTTTCACAACAATCATTTAGTATATTTACAGCCCCATGTTACTATTTAACTCAATTTTAATCCAGGGAAGACAGAGACTATGCCTCATTCATTTTTTAAATCTTTGTCCCTCAGCTTGGGGCCGGATCATTTCCCAGTGTTGGACAATATCAATACCCTAAACCTAAATCTGTTAACGCCTGTGGTCAGCAAACTGCGGTTGACGAGCCACATGCGGCTCTTTGGCCCCTTGAGTGTGGCTCTTCCACAAAATATGGCGGCCTGGGCGAGTCTATTTTGAAGAAGTGGCATTAGAAGAAGTTGAAGTTTAAAAAATTTGGCTCTCAAAAGAAATTTCAATCGTTGTACTGTTGATATTTGGCTCTGTTGACTAATGACTTTGCCGACCACTGTGTTATGCTATCAGTTCTGTTGTGGAACCTGAACCATCAACCTACAGGGCAGAATTGGCATTTACCTACGGGTGGTGTGACTTTAAATAGTCCAGTTTTTACAAATCCCTCTTCTGCAATGTCTCACATTCTATCATTAGAATAATTACTTTGAGGCTCCCCTGCGTTGGTCTCCTTTTAATATACAAGTAATCCTAAGAACTTAAAAAACATTCCTTCTCAGGGCACTAGCACCAAAGGCTGATGGAAAACTAAGGCAAAGAGGAGACGTTGCTAGCATTTCACCAGAACTAGCTTACGATGATTGCAAATAGCCAAACACAGAACTTTCGCGGCTGGTAACACTGAAATTTAAAAATAAACAGATATCACTCTTTGGAAGTCATAGTATTTTCCAGCATCTTAAACCAAACCAACCCGTTAGTATTCTTTATTTTTATTTCCATGCTGCAACCCCTATATGCTGCCCCTTCCTTCCAGAGTCATAAAAAAAGAGGTGAAAGGAAATAAATTCTTCATCCTCACTCATCACGCACACTCTCATCCTGTTTAGAAATGCAAATCAAACAGGAAGATAGAGAAGAATATCTGCCAGGATCTGGAAAATGGCAGAGGTTAAGTAGAAAATGATAGAATAAATGGAGTTAATGCAAAGCTTCTTTGTCTGGGTGAGGAAGAGGTAGGTGACGTGGGGAGCAGGGGAGCGGTGGAGAGGGGCTGAGTATCAGACACACATGTTACAGAAAGAGCCAAACATGATTGAAACCAGTTCATTTTAACTCATCTATTCAAGTATGCTTGCTCCTTTGTTTTTTAAGTTGTTGTTGATGTTTATCAAGCTGTTTAGGGCAAAGTCATTAAAGATAATCCTTGGTTTGCTCTGCACAACAAGGAGCAAAGTTTTGGCAGGCGATGGGGAATGAAAGTGTCTTACCAGAGGGCCACGCTGAGTCCTCCGAGTGGAGCCATCCTCAAGTGTGGAGGAAACATGGTGTGTCCACCATCTAGACTGTGGTTCTTCTGTACCCACTTCCAATTGGCCAGCTTAGAGTCTGCCAGTTTAGAGTCTGCCCTTCTGTTTGCTAGGCCCCCTTGCTGGGGCCTAATTTTAAGAGCTTGTTTCAAGACCATAGGCACAGAAAAATTTTTAAAGGCCATTCTCGGGGGGTAATTAGGAACAGAAATGTAGAACTTGGTTCCATACCACCTCTTGATTTCCTTGCTTGCTTCATGAAAGCAGATGCTCTAGAAGGGCAAGCTGGGAATCCCCAAAGGTGGCGGTGCAAATGCTTGGTTTAAAATACTGGGTAAAATGAAACTATGACGCATCTTTGCAATTCTCAATGCACGTGGATACATTGCCTCATGCAGTCCTAGCAACCATGTGAGGCATCATGAAATGCTTTATTTTGCAGATAAGGTTTGGCCGGAGTGCACAGCTATTAAGATCTCAGCCTAGCTTCTGTGTCTCAGTCTCTACTCTCTCCACTATGTCACCATACCACATGTAGAAGAACCCAAGTCGTTCTTCAACTTGGGAGCTCTTGGGAACTTTGTTTCTAGGCTTTCTTTCGCATTTTAAAATCAACTCAGAAACCTCTATTTTATGATTCCATTAGTTGCTCATCTTTTCATTTCCCTGTTTGCTTGCCTCCTTCATATGCTCCATCTAACACAGTTGTCATTGTATCAAAGATTTTCTGTGGGAACTGTGAGCTGGTGAACAAAGAACAGGCAAGCATTATAAAGGCTTTTCTCATAGTTTACTCTGATTTTTCTTTCATTAATAAGTTTTTGGAACTAAATAACAAGCACACTTTATAAATTAATTTCTAATTACAAATTGACATACATATTACATTAATTTCAGGTGTACAACATAGTGATTAGACATTTATATACCTTACAAAGTGATCCCCCAAGAAACCTAGTACCCATCTGACACCACACATGGTTATTACAATGTTATTGACTATACTAGAGGCCTGGTGCACGAATTCGTGCACGGGGGCGTGGGGGACCATGGGAGACTGGCCGGCCGGGGGAGGGACCGCAGGAGGTTGGCTGGCCTCAGGAGGTTGGCTGTGGGAGTGCACTGACCGCCAGGGGGCAGCTCCTGCATTAAGTGTCTGCCCCCTGGTGGTCAGTGCACATCATAATGACCGGTCAATCAGTCGACTGATTGTAATGGTCATTTAGGCTTTTACATATAGAGATTCCCTATGACAAGTACATAGGCCACACGTGCAAAGAGAAAGTGTGGTCGTGCTTCCCGTAGGGCAGTCATGGGCCTGAGCAATTAGGAGTAGTGTGTCCCTCTCACTCTCACAACTATCCTGACTTGAACAGTAAATGATCACTCAGGACCAAGCAAAGCGAATCACCTTCTTCACAAGTGGAGGATAAGGGAAGATATTTCTTCTTTGCAAAATTGCTCAAAGAACTTGCCTTCAAAGGTTCTACCAGCCTCCCAGTAGCCAGGATGCCTGCTTGTTAAGCTGCAGCTGCAATCTGGGTATATTGCAATATGCTTGTTCCCATTTGATTGGCTGCAACCAGGAGGAGGGGTGGGGGTGCCCATCATATAGAATGGAATGTTTTCCAAAGGTCATTTATATTCGACTGGAGAGCTGCACAGCTATTTTCATACCGTTTTTCTTTGGCAAAAAATATCCTAGACTCTATTCCAAGATACAATAACATGTTCATAGTTCTTGGAGAGCTGTTTCTTCATTAAGCTTGGGAAACCCCAAGTTAAACAGGTTTTTTAAATAAATACTTAGACAAGCTTTTAATATTCTAATGTGCTTTGTGCATCTTTAGAGGTGGAGAGATGGGTTATATGGAATGTTTACCAAATTGATTTGACCACAGAAGACAATTTGGGAAAACAGTTAAGTTAGGCTTAGGTCTGGGACAATATTAAAATGGTTTTAATAGTGCTTTGTATGTGATAGTAATTAATTAACATTTTAATTGATTTTAATTTCCCACCCACACACTAGCTTAGTGATGAGAAATTGCAAATTAGGCTGAGTAACAGTGTTTTCAACTAAAGTAGAAAGTTTGCCCTTTGTACTCCTCCTAGAAAATTTTAGGAAATCTTACCAGGAAGAGAAGTCATCTAAAGTCACCACATGAAGAATTAATTGTTTAGCTTTGTATTTTAAAAAAATGGTCCTCACAAATTATTCTCATGATATTATCTGCTATATATAGAATAGTAATTGGCTAAAAGTATTGTGACAAAAAATCCTACTGTCTTACCTTCAAATTTTCAAATAAAGTTCGATTCAGAACCAATATAATTTATTTATACATATATGTGCTTGTGTGTGTGTATGAGAGAGAGAGAGAGAGAGTCTATGACGCACTCTGTACCTGCCTCAGTGTTATAGCGTTTACCACACTTTTGTAACTGTTGCTGTTTTGTTATTGTTTTCAATAAGTCTGGAATAGAGTAAGTCTTTTTTGCATCGTGGCATTTCCCAACATCTGTAACAGTGTCTTCCACAAAAGCACATACATGATATGGATGCCAAGAATCTCACAGCATTTTTAGGGCAAATAAGACCACTCATTCTTGTTTTTTTAAATTAGTACTCTCTGGTCATAGTTGAAGATGACACAAATCTTTAATATGTATGCAATGAAGTTCTTCTTGTCAGATCTGTTTTTATTCATTTTGGTAAAGAAAACTTGTCTTCCACAAATATTTATCACATTGATATCTCACTTATCTGAGGATTAATAGTGAAGCATTTTGGTACAATACTGAATTTCCTTGGCTCCCAAGAAAATAGTGTCTTGTTCCAAATTAAATTTTACAGCTACAAAGCTAAGAAGGCATTATTAAGATAGATACTTCTTCAGTTTTTGTTGTTTTATTTTTATAATTTTATAATTTATAATTCAACCTATGTTATCCTAAGTGAATTAGAATTTTTCATTAGTTATATTCCTAATATATTTCCCTTATTCCATCTTTTTATGTGCAGCATATTATTTCTGTTTTCATTGGTTATTAAATTTAACTGTCCACACTTTAATCTTTATTTACTGCCTCACATTATTTTTAGAATGAGGCTAGTCATAAATAGAGATATAAATAAACAGAACAGGTAAATATACTTAAATATTTTTCTTATTAAAAC
Source organism: Corynorhinus townsendii (assembly GCA_026230045.1). Lineage (NCBI taxonomy): Eukaryota > Metazoa > Chordata > Mammalia > Chiroptera > Vespertilionidae > Corynorhinus > Corynorhinus townsendii. The sequence continues at coordinate 18,593,190 of JAPDVU010000010.1, read as the reverse complement.
ATTTTCCAACCAGTTACATAACTACCCTTTCTCTCTCTATCCCAGATATTATATGATTCTTAATATTTTCTCCAGAAATTCACAAACTTAGGGACAAATATAATAGGAAATCTAAGTGTGAAACATTTACTCACTTGTGACCATTCTAGATAGTTTATCAGAAAATAAAACTATTGTGTCCAGTGTATATTCAGTTTAGCTTGAAGAGATTACTTTGAGCTTTGATTGCCTGGGTTTTATAACTAGCCTAATAATTTTCTGCTTAAGATAATAAGAATAATAGTCAGGAGAGTTGCATTAGAGTTGTAGTACTTTTTATGTGCTAATTATATACATGTTTTATTCTACTTAATTCTCAAAACAAGCCAATAAGATAGATGCTATTATTGTCTTTCTTTGATATATAAGGAGAATGAGACTGTGAGAATTTAAGTGACTTTCTCCATGTCACCCGACTTGAAAGTTATGGAGCCAGAATTTGAATCTCTGACTGAGAAGCATATAATCACAATCCTAATAAGTCATATTTTCATAATGAATACGTTTAATAATCTTTTAAAGAAGAATTTGTTAAGTTTAATTTTTACTCTAAAAAAAAATAGGATTTTTGTCTCCTGTAGAAAAAAAACAGTTAATATCTATAAATTTTTGAGGGAAACATTTCTTTTATTTATTTATTTTTTTTTTTCATAGTGTCCTTTGATAGATGATTGGATAAATAAGTTTGGTTTATATTTAAATATGTTTTTTTAAAATTTTATTTTATTTTTATTGTTTTAAGTATTACAAATAGTAGTACATATGTCTCCTTTTTTTTTTTCCCCTTTGATCTCCCCCCGACCACCCCTACCCCCCAGGACATGCCTTCACCTGCCCACCCTCCCCCCCCACCCCAGTGTCTTATATCCATTGGTTGTGCTTATATGCATGCGTACAAGTCCTTCGGTTGGTCTCTTACAGCCCTCCTCGCCCAACCACCCCTGTCTTCCCAATGTAGTTTGACAGTCTGTTCAATGCTTCTTTGCCTCTGTATCTTTTTCCCACCATTTCTTTCCTTTAAAAAGTTTTGCCTTTGCAGACTGGAAATAAACATATAATAACAAAACAAGACAGAACAAAAAAATGTTTGAGTCCCAATTTCAATGTCCAACAGTTCCTTATGTGTACATGTCAGCAGTGATATCTGGATGGTGGGCACATGGTGGCAATGCAGGTCCGACCCTCTCTGGTTTGGTCCTAGGTAACCTGCAGCGGTGCACAGCTGCTGACTGCTCCCATGGCAAGGCGTTGTGAGCGTCTTCCATCTCTGGACTGTTTTTTCCTCTTGTCTTCGTGGTTGGAGCACTCCTGTCAATTCCTCTCTGTTGCAGGAATCCATCTGGTCTTGGGGTTGTTTTCTGAAAATATACAAATATATTCTCGACCACAAGTTAATAAAGGAATCTTTTCTATATAATTGATTTGGGATCCTTTTTATTTTTGTTCAAACGATTTTCCTTTGTCTTATTTAGACACCATGTGTGTTTTTAATGGCCGTCTGTAGGGCAATATCATGTAAGGAAAAATATCCTATAAGTAAATTACATCTAGAAAATTTTTACTTTACCAAATTAAGGTTCATTTGCAATGCTTACAGCAAGACGGAAACATTTCTTTTAATTAGCAAGACCCTTTTACTAAACAGAGAAACCAAAGTCAAATTTCTATTCCTCAATAAAAAAGTAAGTAAATTGAAAAAGTATCTTCCCATAAAAGATTAAGAATAAAATGGCTCATAAGAACTTTATTAATACATTGTTAAATCAGTTGCTAACAAGATTTATTTTCATTCAGCTGAGAACTGTTTTATTTTTCCCTGAAATACTAATGCTGGCTAAGTTTGAATTTCTTTCCTTTGGTGAGGGAATTGGATGAATGTGTTAGATCTCTAGTGTTTGGCAGTAGGTAGATTCAACATCATGTTCACACATCAGGTCCTTGAATTTTATTTTGCAAAGGGGGTGGGGGGGAACAAAATGCTAAGATCTGGAAAACTCCTGCAAATAGAGATAGCCCAAAAAATCAAATCCATTCATATACTAGTAAAACCAAAATCTTCTGTAATCAAAAGGTACTATTTCAAGTCCTCAGAAATACTGTTGTATCAAAGTGCTTTACACCTATGACCCTCTGCTCTGTCCCAAAGTGGACAGTACCCTGTGTGTCAGAAACATAGTTCCTGGTTTCTTTTTGCATTTGGAATGTTATGCCTGCCAATCTGTAACCTAGACATTTAAACTTAGGAAGGAAATGACAAGAAAAATTTGTCACACTATAAAATGTATCAATTCTTTCACCAAATTCTGATGGAGTCTCCCACATTATTTATTATGCAGTTACTTTTACTGACATGCTCATCAAGGTTTCTTTTGTGATGTGAGAATTTTGGTGTGGGTGGAAAAGACAGGAGTGGAGCAGAGGGAAGATGGAATGTCACAATACTTGATGCTTTTTAGCCAATATTTCATTCTTGAAACTCTCCCATACTTTCTAATTGGGAACATCAAATCTATGTGTTCTAATAGAACTTTAGAGTTTACCATGTCCAACCCCTTATATCCCACTGATAGCCTACGGGAAGTGCCCACGTCAAACAGGAAGTGACAGAATCAGGTTTAATTCCAAATCCAATCTTCTTTCCACTCTGCTGTCTTTCTCTGATTACTCGGCCTCTTTTTCCATTACTGGCTTCTCGTCATCTTTATATTGCCTTACTGAGGCTGGCCTGCAAATGAGCTTCCTAAGTCTTTTCTTCAAAGATGATTAGATGAGTCTGGGTGTTTGCGTTCACCCCACATCTCTACTTCTCATGCCTTTTCACGTCTGCGTCATACTTCATATGAATGGAATATACCAAAATATGGAGCCCAGCATGTGGAAAGTTTCTCCCCAGATCAGCATTCCTTCCCGCCACTTTTTACTGCTAATTTTATCACTGTTTCCCTAGTCTCTTAAATTCATAACCTGGAGATCTTAAAAAGTGATGCTATTTGGGGAATCATAGCCTTAGTTAAGTTTTCAAAGAGTAGTAAGAGTTTAGTCTTTAAAATGTTATGTTACAGATGACTGTGTCTCAATAAAATCGAAATGGTTTCCCATATACCTCAGAAATAATTCTGTAATACAGTCTTTCCAAATGTTTTCCATAATGTCTCTTGGATCAACCAAAAAGTTGATCTTTTTTTCCATTCTCACAGTCATTTCTCCTGCCTTTTTCGATTTTCATGCCTAGCTTATGACATGAGATGATTATCTTTAAAATCCCTTTCATTTCATCTCTCCTTCATTCAAGAACTTCCCCTGAGTACATCTTGCCCATCAGATCAAACCTAATTGTCAAGGCTGAACTCTAACAATTGTTTCTTCCATGCATCTCTGATAGTTTCTCATTTATCTCTAACATGACTCCTTCAGGTGGAAATCATTAGAAAGGAAAGAGTTGCAGGTGGGGGTGAGTGGAGAAAGATGAAATTATTTTCAGAATGAGGACAATGTGTCCCACCAGAAAGAGTATAGGGTTTACAGCCAGACAGATCTGGGGGACAAATACACAGTTGTCCCCTCTTATTTATCCACTAGGAGCCCTGCGCACGAATCCATGCACCAGTAGCTCTCTGTGGGGCCTGGCCGCTCCACGCCCACTGCCCAGAGGCTTTCTGCAGCCCAGAGGCCCACCCGCGGCCGGGCGAGGAACACTTGCTTCGCTGCCTCGGCGATGAAGCAAGCGTTCCGCCAGGCTGCTTATGCTGCCCACCCTCAGCGGCCTCCCTCCCAGGACTGGAGACTCCGGCAGGGCTGAGAGGACTGGGGGCTGCCATCTTGTGGCTATGGGCGCCACCATCTTTGCGATGGGATGACAGTTAATTTGCATATTATCCTTTTATTAGATAGGATGCTTTCGCTTTCCATGGTTTCAATTACCCACAGTCAACCACAGTCTAAAAATATTAAAAGGAGAATTTTATAAATAAAGTAACTGATATGTTTTAAATTATGGCATTGTCCTCTATGCTTGCTGCCCAGGCAGGAGCAAGTATGGGAGGAAAAGGGAACCTGGATTCAGAGTCAAGCTGGGAAGAAGTGAACTTAATAAGAATTTGAGAACAGTGTCTGCTCATAAACTGCCACCTGAGGAGGAAAAAAGAGAGGGACCTGAGACTGTGGATAGATAGGTTCTAATAGGTAATTTGCGGCTTTGAAAGTAGAGGCAATGTGCCATTATATACACATTTTGTTTGTAAAAAAAACAAAAATAAAAAGTCTGTGAATTATCCTTTTTTCCCCCAATGGACCATAACTAATACCATGTCTTTGCTACTCTCATTAAGCATGACCTTTTATTGATAAAAGCCCCCACAGGATGCCAGGAGCAATTTGATACATGTTTGTTCACTCACTTTGGGGCAGAAGAGGTACATTGGGATAGGATACCCTCAGTTACCAGAACTATGCGACTTTCTTGGGAACTCTTCAAAATACAGTTAGAGCCATTCCACGGGCCAGGTGTGGTCCTGGGGGAATAATAGGATATGGATATAATATGTCCATTGGAAACAATTTGCATAATATCTGCTCTCTTTATTTTTCCTATCCTTCGGGAGACTTTCTACTTAGAAAGATAAAATAAAGAGTTCAAATGATAGTGTCTATGCTGACCGTGCAAGCCCCCAGGAAGCCATCTTTATCTCCATTTTCAAGACACTCCAGGTGAAAACTGAAACTTACCGATCATAACCTCAGTTTAACACTTCCACTTCCACATCTTATCAGAGCATGAGAAATCAGAAAGTGTGAAAGGAAGCTGCCTCATACAATATGTTTTCTTATGGGAAGGTAGCATCAGTCTTTGCAAAATGATTATTTACTCATCTATGGAATGCATGTGAAAACTAAGTGGTCATTTTTATGGTAAAAACTTAAGCATTGAGCCTGAGAATGTCCCCTAATGAAAATTGGCATTTTCTCTGTTGCCTTATTCTAGATTGTATTCATTTCCTGTTGCTGCAATAACAAATGACTACAAACTTAGTGGCTTGAAACAGCACAAAGTTATTATTTAACAGTTCTGTGGGTTAGAAGTCAGACAGAGCTTTCACAGAGCTAACGCCAGTGTGTCAGCGGGGCCGCACTCCTTCCTGAAGACTCTGAGGGAGACTCTATTTCCTTGCCCTTTTCAGCTTCTAGAGCAGTGGTTCTCAACCTTCCTAAGGCCGCGACCCCTTAATACAGTTCCTCATGTTGTGGTGACCCCCAACCATAAAATTATTTTCGTGGCTACTTCATAACTGTAATTTTGCTACTGTTATGAATCGTAATGTAAATATCTGTGTTTTCCGATGGTCTTAGGCGACCCTGCTAGCGGTTCACAACCTGTGGGTCATGACCCACAGGTTGAGAGCCGCTGCTGTAGAGGTCAGGCAGAAGAAGACTAGAATCCAGGGGACAGTAGAGAGTTCCAGGTCCAATGACTTTAGGAAGAGGTGATTGAGGGAGGCAGCCTAAGCCCTGAAAGATTCTGGGTCAACTTGTTAAGGGATTGAAGAAATATTCCCTGTGAGTACAAGCCATACTCACACAACTACCTGGGCTAGAGGGCCAGTCCTGTGAGCACAGGCACGTCTCCGGAGCCTCGGCTTGATGTTTATGGCAGGTTCCTTCGAGCTACTGGAGAGGGGCCCAGAAAGCGGGATGGGCTGCCCATTCCCAAGTCGCTACTAAACCTTGGAAATTATACACCTGAAAATCAGTTACGTCTTTGCATGTCAAAAATATATTCATGTCTGAATTTATACTTACTGTAACCAATCTTTGTTATGGCCGACTGGCTTTGAGTTTATTAGGAAACAGTTTAATAGGATATGAAGAAAATTTTGTAATAAAATATATATTTGGAAGTCATGACTCCAAAGGGGAATTGCCCTGCAAACCTTTCAAAAATATCTATCAGTTGAAAAACCTTATAATCTGAACAAAAGAAAGTAATCAGGCATGCCACTTAGTTTTGCATGTATCTCTTTTTAAAAATATATATATTTTTTTAATTGATTTTTTACAGAGAGGAAGGGAGAGGGAGAGAGAGTTAGAAACATCGATGAGAGAGAAACATCAATCAGCTGCTTCCTGCACAACCCCCACTGGGTATGTGCCCTCAACCAAGGTACATGCCTTTGACTGGAATCAAACCTAGGACCCTTGTATCCACAGGCCAACGCTCTATCCACTGAGCCAAACTGGTCAGGGTGCATGTATCTCTTATAATCAAAATATAACTGAAAAAAAATTTTTTAATAAATCCTTATTGTTCAGATTATTACAATTGTTCCTCTTTTTTCCCCCCCATTGCTCCCCTCCACCCAGTTCCTACCCCACCCTCTGCCCTTACGACCCCCCACCACTGTCCTCATCCATAGGTGTACAATTTTTGTCCAGTTTCTTTATTCCTGCACCCCCCACATCCCTTTCCCCCAAGAATTGTCAGTCCACTCCCTTTCTATGCCCCTGATTCTATTATATTCAACAGTTTGTTCTGTTCATCAGATATTTTATTCACTTGATTTTTAGATTCACTTGTTGATAGATATATATTTGTTGTTCATAATTTTTATCTTTACCTTTTTCTTCTTCTTCCTCTTAAAGAATACCTTTCAGCATTTCATATAATACTGGTTTGGGGGTAATGAATTCCTTTAGCTTTTTCTTATCTGTGAAGCTCTTTATCTGACCTTTAATTCTGAATGATAGCTTTGCTGGGTAATCTTGGTTGTAGGTTCTTAATATTCATCACTTGGAATATTTCTTGCCACTCCCGTCTGGCCTGCATAGTTTCTGTTGAGAAATCAGCTGACAATCGTATGGGTGCTCCCTTGTAGGTAATTGTTTTTCTCTTGCTGCTTTTAATATTCTCTCTTTGTCTTTTGCTCTTGGCATTTTAATTATGATGTGTCTTGGTGTGGTCCTCTTTGGATTCCTTTTGTTTGGGGTTCTCTGCATTTCCTGGGCTTGTAAGTCTATTTCTTTCACCAGGTGGGGGAAGTTTTCAGTCATTATTTCTTCAAATAGTTTTTCAGTATCTTGCTCTCTCTCTTCTTCTGGCACCCCCATAATTCGGATGTTGGTATGCTTGAAGTTGTCCCAGAGGCTCCTTACACTATCTTCATATTTTTTCTTTTTGCTTTTCCAGTTGGGTGTTTTTTGCTTCTTTGTATTTCACATCTTTGTCTTGTTTCTTGGGATCCACTAGTCTGCTGTTAGATCTCTGTATATATTATTTTTTATTTCAGTCAGTGTATGCTTAATTTCTAGTTGGTTCTTTTTCATATCCTCGAGGGTCTCACTAAATGTATCGGCCTTTTCTAGAAAATTCTTGAAAAACCTTATAAACATGGTTTTGAACTCCATATCCAGTCATTTGCTTTCCTCTGTTTCTTTCATTTGTGACCTGTTTCTTTGTCTCCACATTTTGGCTGCTTCCCTGAGTTGATAGAGTGGCTTTGTGTGCTAGGTGTCCTATAGGGCCCAGTGGCTCAGCCTCCCCAGTTACCTGAGGTAGACACTCTTGGTGCACACCTTTGTGGGCTGTGTGCACAGTCTTATTGTAGTTAAGCCTTGATTGTTGTTGGTATCACTGGGAGGAATTGACTTCCAGGCCAATTGGCTGTGAGGATCAGCTGTGTCTACAATGAGAGAAGTTCTGTGCTGGAGACACCCTTATGAGGCAAGACTTGCTTCAGTGGTGCTTTGGTGCTCACTGAGTCTGCCCCCTGAGTGTGTCCCTTATGGATCTGAGGAGTTTTAATCTGGATGGTCCTACTCTGACCCCTGGGTACACTGGCTCTTGGATCTCCAAGGAGGTGCTAATTTAGACTCTGCCTGAGGCCACCCAGCAGAAACTACAGACAGATCTGCAGATTCCTCCTCTTTGTTTGGGTTTTCGAGGTGCCCAGATGAAGCCCAGCTGTGAAGCAATGCAAGCTGCTGTGGGGCCTTGGTTCTTCTTTTGGATGTTCTGGATCTCACTGACTCAGCTGTAGTTTGTTAGGTAAGTTTAGATTTCAAAGGACCAGGCCATTTGTATGCAGAAGCCTCTGCACAAAGCTGGGGTGGGGCGGAGTCTCTGGGTGGAGCAAACAGCAATGGCTTCCCGTCAGCCCTGCCCTAAGAGGCCCCCGGGTCTCAGTGTCCCTTGGTAATCGCTGCAAGCACCTCTGAGAGAAAGCCGCCCTCGAGTTCCCCCTGCTGCCAGACAATCCAGTTTCTCCCCGTATGAGTCTGGGTCCCCAGAGTCTCGGCCTGAGCTAGAGTTCAGAGCAGTCAGGAGCTTGTTTCTCCTTCCTGCTTGAAAAAGACAGCCGTACTCAGTTGCCAGCCCTTTCCACGTGCACTCTGTACCTCTACCTTTACTTCCGCACCTCCTCTGAGTCTCAGTGTGCTTTTCTCTTTCCTTCTCGTTGTAGAATTTCCACTTACCCAGCCTTCCTGTGGTTCTGGATGATGTCCGTTTTGTCTTTTAGTTGTAGTTTTGAAGTTGTTGTGCAAGGCAGCAGTTCAGGTGTTTACCTATGCCACCATTTTGGTTTCTCAATTTTTTAAAATTTAATCTGAGCTTTAACTTTTACTTCAGTAATTTAACCCATCTATGCTCATTGTGATGATTAATATGTTTAATTACAGATGTATCATATTTTTATACTTTTTGCTTTTTCCTCTCATTTATCCTTACCTTTATTTCCTGTGTCTTACTATAGCTACGTTTTCTTTGTTGTTGTTTTTCTCTAGTGGAATGAGTTGTACACTTATAGTTTTAAATTTTGCTACATAGCAACATTTTTATTTTAGAACCCACATATTAAGTACATTTCTCTTTTATTTAATATGGGGTCAAAGTTACAAAAGAGAACAAGACAAGATCCTACCCTGTGAAACTTGCCTTCAAGGAAGGGGGATATACATGGACATGTAATAAACAAATGAAAAAGGAAACAAGATGCTATGGGAACTAAACAAAGTAATAAGAGAGAGAGTAAGTGATGGTGCCCTTAGTTATTATGGAGAGCACTGGAAGAGGAAGAGGTAAAGATAGAGATGGAACAAACAGCTCTGCATTGAGCATATTATCCTTGATATGCCTTGTGATTTTCAAGTGGAGTTACTCATTATCAGTCAGATATCAGGTGTATAACTCAGGGGAGAAGCACACATGATACATAGAAAACTTGGGAATCATCAGCCTTTAGATGCTACTTAAAGTCCTGGTACTATCCAAAATCATCTTGAGAGAGAAAACAGAAAGGAGAGGAGAGGGGAGGAGAGAAGGAAGGAAGAAAGAAAGACAAGATGGCTCAAGATCAGGTGTCAAGGTGCCTCAAACTTTAAAGGTTGGTAGAGGTGGAAGAGCCACCTGATAAAGATATTGGGGGCACTAGAATGTCCGTTCATGCTGATGGAAATGATGCAGTAGGGAGGGAACAGCTGATGATTTAGGGGAGAGGGAAATAAAGTCTCATGCCTTGAAAGACAAGAAGATATGGATCCAGAACAAAAGAGGTAAAATTCTCATTATCTGAACCAAGTTTAAAAAGGTAACTTCAATAGTCCTAACATAAGAAGAGAAATGTTAGGCCCTTTCCTTAACCTACCCCTTCCATCACCTTCCAAGTCTTTCTTAACTTGATATATGACTTTAAACCCAATATTGCATCACTTAACATTATATGTATTTGCGTTCAAGGGACACTTTTTGTTTTGTTTTGTTTTCATTTATTTTTATTGTTTAGATCCAACCTCAAATTAAAATAGTTTCACTTATCACCAACACTAAAGGAAGTGTTTTACGTTTATTGCATCATTAAATACTAATGCTAACAAAGCAATCTAGTCATATGTATTTTGTTCTTACCAAGACAGTGGAAATGCTGAAAATTAACTCAGCTGTTTTCCTTTTATCTGATAAGAGTCTATCCAGCACATGGAAAGAATTCTTACAATTCAATAGCAAAACTCCCATTAAAAACAGGGCAATGGGCCTGAATGGACGCCTCTCCAAAGTAGACACACAAATGGCCAACAAGCACACAAAAAGATGCCCAGCAACACCACCAATCACCAGGAAAATGCAAATCAAAACCACAATGAGATATCATCTGCATGCATGCCTATAATTTGAAAAAATGGAAAATAAATATTGGCAAGAATGTGGAGAAATCAGAACCCTATGCACTGCTAATGGGAATGCAAAATGGTGAGGCCTATGTGGAAAAGTTTGGTGACCTCCCCAAAAAGTCAAACAGAACTACCGTATGACCCAACAATCCCACTCATAGGGACACTTTCACAAGAATTAAAAACAAGTTTTCAAAAAAGTACTTGTACACAAATGTTCACAGCGGCACCATTCCCAAGAGCCAAAAGATAGAAACAACCCAAAAGTTCATCAATACACAAATGTAATATAATATTAGTATGTGCTTTATGATGAACAAAATGTGACATCCACACAATGGAACATTATTCAGCCACAAAAGAGAATAAAATACTGATGTGTGCTACAGCACTGATGAACTAACTCAGCTGGTTTTTCACTCTTTGATTCATACACATTCAACCAGCACTCTCTACTTTTGGCTTACTGATGAGTAAGAAAGAACTTAAAGGAAAAGAAATTATGGGTTGCCTTATCTTCCCCTTTTCTCTTGGTCATCAATTTCAACATAAGTAACTGGCCAACGCAGATAATTACTGTGGTAAGTATATTATTGTGCTAGGGCTGCCATCTAACAAAGTACCATAGACTGGGTGGCTTAAACAACAGATATTTGTCTTCTCATATTTCTGGAGGCAGAAGTCTGAGATCAAGATGTTGTCAGAGTTGGTTTCTTCTCAGCCCTCTCTCTTTGGTGTGTGGATGGGCTATTGTCTTCCTGTGTTTCAGATGGTCTTCCCTCTGTATGTCTCTGGGTCCAGATTTCCTCTTCTTATAAGTTATTGGATTAGGGCCCACACTAATGACCTCATTTAACATAATTCACTTTTTAAAGACCCAATCTCCAAATACAATCATGTTCTGCAGTATTGGGGGTTAGGATTTAAACATGAATTTGGGGAAACACGGTTCAGCCCATCACAGTAAGAAAGGATATAGTAGCATTTCCTTGGTTGTTCATTATTCTTAGGATGCTGTTGCCTTCTTTCTGCCTTTGAAGTCAACTCTGGGTCTAACAGAAAGTGTGACTCTTGGGACTGTCATCTTCTCCACCTACTCAACATAGCACACTTATTTGTACTTTCTCTGAGTCTCACTGAGCTCTAATTCCTTGTGGGTCCACTGGAGTTCTGTGCTCCAATGACATTAGAAAGACTGTCTGAGAATGATACAGTAAGAAATAGCAGCCTGGCCAGCATGACTCAGTGGTTGAGCATTGACCTATGAACCAGGAGGTCACAATTTGATTCCCAGTCAAGGCACATGCCTGGGTCAAGGCTCAATCCCCAATGTGGGGTGTGCAGGGGGCAGCCAATCAACGATTCTCTCTCATCGTTAATGTTTCTCCCTCTCCCTTCTTCTCTAAAATCAATAAAATATATATTTTTTAAAAAAGAAATAGACACATTGCATCTATTTCCTCTAGTCATACAAATGCTCCATTGTTAAGAATTTCAAGATGGCAACAGCAGAGAACTGAACCTAGTGCTGTAAGCATGAGGCCCTATGCAGTTGCACAGATTGCATGCCCAAGAAGCTGGCCTTGGGAACAGATGTGGCCACCCATGGAAAGTATTGGCCATGTGTTACCGGGAAGGCTTCTCTGCTTAGCCTCATCTCTGAATTGGCCCAGGACATGGTATGGTTGGCAATCTTTTCTCATCATTCCTAGGGTTGCCATGTGGTTTCAGCCAAAATACCAGACACACCTGATAAAATGTGTAGACTGAAATACAACCGTAAAAATGTGTACATCAAAAATACACAATCTGCAAACTATATTAATAGCAGTCCAGATGACAACTTCTATAGAAAATACTACTTATTACATATTATAAATATATCTTACATGCTTATAAATATTAGACAAAATAAAACAATATGCTCTCCATGGCACTGAATGTAGGTCCTGTTATAATAAAATGCTCTTAATTTTTTTTAATGGGCATTTTTATATCTCATCTTTATTTCATCAGCAGAAACCTCATACAGACTGTCAGCTTCCAAGCGGGACACCTGCATGCCCTAAGCTTTTCCTGTCTGACCCTGCTGTTCGGTTTCAGCCATTTCAAAGTATGTGTCAACCACTAATGGGTCAGTCCAGCCCCATCTGTGTGGTGGGTACTGACATTCTTCCCAGTGTTGTTGGAGCTCTGCATCTGTTTTAATGCCTCCAAGAGAATTCAGTGAAGTGGCAGGAAAGGGAAATCACTTCTTCAATCTCATGAGTACTGTTTTGCTATTTTGAAAAGTTACAACGTCAACAGCAACAAACTATCTGAGTGACCAAAACAATGGTCTGCATTTTTAGAAGTCTCATTCACGTGGTATATGCAGACATGCCCTTCCTCGTTAGTTCTCGTTGAATCATGCCCGCATGTGTACATATTGAAATATGTTCATCTTTCATTGCTTTACTTTATTTCTCCTTTATATTTATGTGATGGCATGATACTGATTTCTGTTCAGAATTAAAAAAAAAAGGGGGGGGTTCTATTGGGAATTTTACAAAATATTGGTGATAAAAAGAACCTGATGGCTGTGATAGGCAAAGAATGGCTCCCATACCGGATATGCTGCCAAGTGAGGATCACCTGCATCCTCAGCTTCACTGCGTTTCATTAATTTTCCTTCCAGGACAATTAACAAGCTTTAATTGTTTGTTTGTTTGTTTTTCCTTAATATGGGCTCCTTCAATGGAAACTTTGCTATCTGGGGACTACATCTGTACTCACCATAGCCATGTGTTTCTGATTATCTCCTGTTTATATTCTGACTGTTTCCTTGTTGCTTGACTGTTCGTTCACCATTCTTTTTTTTTTTCTTTTCTTCTTTATTGGTTAAGGTATTACATATGTGTCCTCATCCCTCCATTAACTCCCCCCCCCCACTCATGCCCTCATCCCCCTGGTGTTCATGTCCATTGGTTAGGCTTATATTCATGCATACAAGTCCATTGGTTGATATCTCCTCCTTTCCCCCACCCTCCCCTATCTTCCCTCTGAGGTTTGGCAGTCTGATCGATGCTTCTCTGTCTCTGGATCTGTCCCTGTTCATCAGTTTATGTTGTTCATTATATTCCACAAATGAGTGAGATCATGTATTTGTCTTTCTCTGACTGGCTTATTTCACTTAGCATAATGCTCTCCAGTTCCATCCATGCTGTTGCAAATGGTAAGAACTCCTTCTATTACTGCAGTGTAGTATTCCATTGTGTAGATGTACCACAGTTTTTTAATCCTCTCATCTACTGATGGGCACTTAGGCTGTTTCCAAATCTTAGCTATGGTGAGTTGTGCTGCTATGAACATAGGGGTACATTTATCCTTTCTGATTGGTGTTTCATATTTCTTCAGATATATTCCTAGAAGTGGGATTACGGGGTCAAATGGGAGTTCCATTTTTAGTTTTTTGAGGAAACTCCATACTGTTCTCCACAGTGGCTGCACCAGTCTGCATTCCCACCAGCAGTGCAAGAGTTCCTTTTTCTCCGCATCCTCACCAGCACTTGTCATTTGTTGATTTGTTGATGATAGCCATTCTGACAGGTGTGAGATGGTACCGCATTGTTGTTTTGATTTGCATCTCTTGGATAATTAGTGTCTTTGAGCATGTTTTCATATGTCTCTTGGCCTTCCTTCTATCCTCCTTCAAAAGTGTCTATTTAGGTCCGTTGCCCATTTTTTGATTGGATTGTTTATCTTCCTTTTGTTAAGTTGTATGAGTTTCCTGTAAATGTTGGAGATTAAACCCTTATCGGTGATGACATTGGCAAATATGATCTCCCATGCAGTGGGCTTTCTTGTTGTTTTGTTGATGGTTTCTTTGCTGTGAAAAAGCTTTTTATTTTGATGTAGTCCCATTTGTTTATTTTCTCTTTAGTTTCCATTGCCCTAGGAGTAGTATCGGTGAAGTTCCTTCAGCATATGTCTGAGATTTCGTTGCCTGTGGATTCCGCTAGTATTTTTATGGTTTCCCATCTTATGTTTAAGTCCTTTATCTATTTTGAGTTTATTTTTGTGTAGGGTGTAAGTTGATGGTCTAGTTTCATTTTTTTGCATGTATCTGTCCAATTTTCCCAACACCATTTATTGAAGAGACTGTCTTGACTCCATTTTATGTTCATGCCTCCTTTGTCAAATATTAATTGGGCATAGTGGTTTGGGTCGATTTCTGGGTTCTCTATTCTATTCCATTGATCTATATGTCTGTTCTTGTGTAAGTAACAGGCTGTTTTGAGGACAGTGGCTTTGTAATACAGCTTGATATCTGGTATTGAGATCCCACCTACTTTGTTCTTCTTTCTCAGGATTGCCGCAACTATTCGGGATCTTTTTTTATTCCAGATGAATTTTTGGAAAGTTCGTTCTAGGTCTGTGAAATATGCCATTGGTATTTTAATGGAAATTTCATTGAATCTGTAGATTGCTTTGGGTATTATGGACATTTTAATGATGTTGATTCTACCAATCCATGAACACGGTATGTTCTTCCATCTGTTTATGTCTTCCTCTATCTCTTTTTTCAGTGTCCTGTAGTTTTTCGCATATAGGTCTTTTACCTCCTTAGTTAAGTTTATTCCTAGGTATCTTAATTTTTTTGGTGTGTTGGTAAATGGGATTGCTTTTTTAGTCTCTCTTTCTATAAGTTCACTATTGGTATAAAGAAATGCCATAGATTTCTTGACATTAATTTTGTATTCTGCTACATTGCCAAATTCATTTATTAAGTCTAATAATTTTTTGATGGAGTCTTTAGGGTTTTCTATGTACAATATCATGTCATCTGTGAATAAGGACAGTTTTACTTCTTTTCCAATTTGGATGCCTTTTATTTCTCCTTCTTGTCTGATCGCAATTGCTAGTACTTCCAGTACTATGTCGAACAGGAGTGGTGCAAGTGGGCATCCCTGTCTTGTTCCTGTTCTTAGGGGAAATGTTGGCTGTGGGTTTTTCATGTATAGCTTTTATTATGTTGAGGTATGATCCTTCTATTCCCACCTTGCTGAGAGTTTTTATCAAGAAGGGGTGTTGGATTTTGTCAAATGCTTTTTCTGTGTCAGTTGAAATGATTATGTGATTTTTTATCTCTTAAATTTTTTATGTGATGTATCACGTTTATTGATTTGTGGATATTGTACCATCCTTGCATTCCTGGAATAAATCCTACTTAGTCATGGTGTATGATCTTTCTGATGTACTGCTGGATCCAATTTCCTAGAATTTTGTTGATGATTTTGGCATCTATGTTCATGAGGGATATTGTCCTATAATTCTCTTTCATTGTGTTGTCTTTATCTGATTTTGGTATTAGTGTGATGCTTCATAGAATGAGCTTGGAAGTGTTCCTTCCTCTTAAATTTTTTGGAATAGTCTAAGGAGGATAGGTTTTAGTTCTTCCTTGAATGTTTGGTATAACATCCCTGTGAAGCCATCTGGCCCTGGGCTTTTGTTTGCTGGGAGCTTTTTGATAACTGCTTCAATTTCATCCATAGTTATCGGCCTATTGAGATTTTTAGAATCTTCCTGATTGAGTTTTGGAAGGTTGTATTTTTTCTAGGAATATGTCCATTTCCTCCAGGTTATCTAGTTTTTTGAGTAGAGTTGTTCATAGTATTTTTTTAACGATCCTTTGTATTTCTGTGGGATCTGTTATTATTTCTCCTCTATCATTTCTGTTTTTGTTTATTTGAGTCCTCTGTCTTTGCTTCTTGGTGAGCCTGGCTAGAGGTTCATCAATCTTGTTTATCCTTTCAAAGAACCAGCTCTTGGTTTCATTGACCTTTTGTGTTGTTGTTTTTTTTTTGGTCTCTATATCATTTATTTCTGCTCTGATCTTTATTATCTCCTTCTGCTCACTCTGGGCTATCCTTGTTGCTCTCTTTCTAATTCTTTGAGTTGTAGAGTTAGATGATTTACTACCATTTTTTCTTGCTTTTTGAGGTAGGCCTGTAGAGCTATGAACTTCCCTCTCAGAACTGCTTTCATTGTGTCACATAGATTTTGGATTGTTTTGTTTATGTTGTTGTTAGTTTCCAGAATGCTTTTAATTTCTTCTTTGATCTATTTGGTAACCCAGTCATTATTTAATAGCATGCTATTCAGCTTCCAAGTGTTTGAGATTTTTGGATTGTTTTTATTGTAGTTTATTTCTAATTTTATGGCATTGTGGTCTGAGAAGATGCTTGGTATGATTTCAATCTTCTTGAATTTGTGGAGACTTTGCTTGTGACCCAATATGTGGTCTATTTTTGAAAATGTCCCATGTGCACTTGAGAAGAACATATATTCTGTGGCTTTGGTATACAATGTTCTGAAGATGTCAGTTAAGTCCCTCTGATCTAGTGAGTCATTTAGGATTTCTGTGTCTTTGCTGATTTTTTGTCTAGAGGATATATCCAGTGATATCAGTGGTGTATTAAAGTCCCCTACTATGATGGTATTGTTGTCTGGCTCTGTCTTGATATCTTCCAGGAGATTTTTTAGGTATTTGGGTGCTCCTGCATTGGATGCATATATGTTTATCAGGGTTATATCCTCTTGTGGTATCGATCCCTTTAGTATTATGAAGTGGCCTTCCTTATCTCTTCAAAGTGTTATGGCCTTCACTTTGAGGTCTATTTTGTCAGATATAAGTATTGCTAACCCAGCTTTTTTCTCATTTCCATTTGCCTGAAAGATATTTTTCCATCCTTTCACTTTCACTCTGTGTGAGTCCCTTGTTCTGAAGTGGGTCTCTTGTAGACAACATATATATGTTTCATTTTTTTTTTTTTTATCCATTCAGCCACTTGATGTCTTTTGATTGGAGCATTTAGTCCGTTTACTTTTAAAGTTATTACTGAAAGGTACTTGTTTGTAGTCATATCTATTTTTGTGTCTGTGTTCCTTCTTACCTGTTTATTTCTTCTTTTTACAGTATTCCCTTTAGCATTTCTTGCATTGCTGGTATCGTGGTGATAAACTCCCTTAGTCTTTTTTTGTCTGCAAAGCTCCTGATTTCCCCTTCAATTTTGATTGATAGTCTTGCTGGATAGAGTATTCTTGGATTCAGTCCTTTGCTTTGCAATCCTTCCATTCTCTTCTAGCTTGATGTGTTTCTGTTGAGAAATCATTTGATAATCTGATGGGGGATTCTTTGTAGGTAACCCTTTGTCTCTCTCTTGCCACCTTTGAGATCCTCTCTTTGTCATTAATATTTGCAATTGAAATTATGATGTGTCTTGGTGTGGGTCTTTTGGGATTGATCCTGTTTGGGACTCTCTGTACTTGTGTAACTTTTTTCTTTCCCATATCCGGGAAGTTTTCTGTCATTATTTCTTCAAATAGATTTTCTAATCCTTGCTGCTCTTCTTGTCCTTCTGGCAGCCCTATTATACATATGTTACTTCGTTTCATGTTGTCCCAAAGCTCCCTTAGGCTTTCCTCCTGCTTTTTAATTTTTTTCTCCAGATGCTGTTTAGATTGGGCTTGTTTCTGTACCTGATCTTCTAACTCACTAATTCGGTCCTTTGCTTCTTCTAGTCTGCAGTTGAAACTTTCCATGGTGTTTTTGATTGTAGCTATATCACTTTTCATTTCTTCCTGATTCTTGCATAGGTTGTTGATTTTCTCATCCATCCAATGTATAAATTCCATGACCATTACTCTGAATTCTTTTTCGGTTGTGTTGCATGCTTCAATTTCACTAATTTCCTTTCTTGGCAACTCCTCATTTTCTTTCCTCTGGGGATTGTGTCATCTCCCCATTCTGACTATCACCAGAAGGTTCAAACTTCAAGTTGCATGGACCTGGGCCATGTGCCATGGGAACTTCACACCACCCGAGTGTCAACTGAAGTGCTCCGACAGGAGGACATGTGGCTGCCATGGGTTGGTGGGAACCAGGCTCACCCAGGGTCAGTGTTACCAGGGTTCAGTGTGGTCTCATGTGCGCAGCTAGAATCATGGACCCCGCCTGCACTGCGCTGTTGGCATGTGCCAAAAATGAGTCCCCTAGCATGTCCCAGGAGTCAGAGTTTCCCTGCGTCTGCACCAAGAATCAAGTATCAGAGTCTCTGTTGCCTCGTGCGGCTTCTCGCTAAGAATCAGGGTCCCTGTGTGCGCATGCACCAAGAATTGGAGTCACTGGCTCTTAGTGTGAATGCGCTGTGAGTCAGGGATCCCAGGTGCACACGGTAAGAAACAGAGTCAAGTCAGTGGTGCTCAGTGCTGCCTCTTGCTGGAAGAATCTGGGTCCTGGTCACCATGGGGGACTGGGTTGCACAGTAGCACTGTGGTGTGCCTCCGCTGTGGAAAACAGACTTTCATGTGTGTTGTGGAAAACAGACTTCTGTGTGCACTGTGGAAAACAGATTTCCCTGTCGGCTTGTCCAGAATCCAAGTAAGGTGGCACTGCCGCCCTGCATGGACTTGGGGTTTGGTTGCCTATTGCCTTGCGGAGAGCAGATTTCAGTCTCTGTGAGTGTGCAGGCTCAAATTTCCTTGGGGGCGCTGCGGCGGAGCAAGGGGCGGGTCTATCCGTTACTATGGCGGAGCAAGGGGCGGGTCTATCCGTTACTATGGCGCTATCCTTGATCCTGTGGGGAGGGGATAGGCTCTCTGACTCACAGAAATCTGCAGCCGGGAAGTCTGCATTCTTGTTATATGTTGGTCTGAAGCTGTGGTCACAGTTCTCTGTCCCCAGTGGCTGAAGGGTTCTGGTTTGCGTCTGAGATGCTACTGGGTAGTGCTGAGGATCCTAGTCTCAAGCAGCTCTGTTTCTCAAGATGGCGTGGTCTCTGTGCCCGCACTGGCCGCCCAGAAGTGTCTGCTTTGTGTGCGGGGCTCCGCCGTCTAAGACTGCCCGGTTTGGCAGCCCCTTGGAGGACCTGCAGAATCTAACTGTCCCTAGCTCATACACACACACACCACACACGTCTACACTCTCCTCTATGGTTCCTCACTCTCTCACACTCTCTCCCTCCCTACCTTCCTGCCGGTCGCCATCTTCCAATCAACCAGCTTTAATTGTTCCACAAAATTGCCAACTCCTGAGTTTTCACTTTTTAAAAAAATTGCCTATCTGAAGGGTAGGATATGAAACCTGATTGTTATTTAATTTCCATTTCTCTGATACTAGAGAGACTGAGAAACAAATTTACATGTTTGTGGGCCTCTCAGGGTTCTTCGGAGGATTTCTGGTTCATATCATTCACCCACTTTTCTCCAAATGCTTTTATGTATTCCAGCCCTAGCCATTTTTTCAATATGTTTTACTAATGCTCACCACACCCTGGAATTTCTTTTCACTTTGATTTTGATGTCTTTTATTCTATGAAAGCTTTCCATTTTAATGAAAACCGATTCATCACACTATGTCTCTTTTGCTTTATGCTTTTTGCATTTTAAATTTTTTTCCTTTTTCAAGTTTAAACTTCTATCAAGAGTATTAACATTTTGCTTTTTACATGTATGTCTTTAATTTACCTGGAGTTGATTTGTGTGATTCAGATGAGGCAGGAATTCAATTCTCTTCCAATGAAATAACTAATTTTACCCAGCATTGTGTATTGAATTATTCATCCTTTACCTATTTGTAATGCCTCTTCCATCAATTCTGCACAAAACCCTCCCTTCTGTTGATTAGTTTCTCTTTCCAATCCAGAGCCAATGTCACTGTCACTATCACTAAATATCACTATCTTAATTAGTTCAGTTTTGTAACAAGTATTATTGGACAAATCCCCCTGTTCTTTCTACTACTCATCTACAAAACTGGTCAGGCTAACAAAATCTCAACTTGTTAGCATGAATTTTAATTCTTAGTTTTTCCACATCAATTTTAAGGTCAGCTAGTCACATTCCAGAAAAAATCTACAAGAATTTTCATTGGAATTGCATGAAACTGCTGGATAATTTAGGGGAAAGTGACAGGTTTACAATAGCAAGCCTTTCCATCGATGCATTTGTATCTCCTTCCTTTTAATCAAGTCTTCATTTCTGGTATGGCAGGGTCAGCTCTCTATCTTCCCAACAAACTCCTTCCTTTTCTTCCTCAATAACAAAATACAAATATTTGTTTTAGAGATGGCAGCATGCCTCATGTGATGCACCAGCATTCAGTAAGTGGCAACTACTTACTGTCATCACTCTATGGTCCACCATCTCATAACCAAAGTAAATAAAGCTCTACGTAGGGCTTAACAAATTATGGCCCACAGGCCAGATCTTTCTCACTTCCTGTTTTTGTAAAGAAATATTTATTGGGGCCCTGGCCCAATACGTCAGTTGGTTAGAGTGTCATCCTGATAGGCCAAGTTTGCAGGTTCAATCCCTGCCCAGTTAGGACACATAAAAGAATCAACCAATGAATGCATAAATAAGTGGTCATTGCCAATGAATGCATAAATAATTGATCATTGCCTTTCTCCCTCTCTCTCTCTCTCTCTCTCTTTTCTCTCTATCCCCTTCCTCTCTCTCCCTAAAATAAAATAAAATCATTAAATAAGTAAAAGAAACATTTATTAAAACCTAGCCATGCCCTTGCACTTACATGTTGTCTATGAATACTTTCACACCACAGCTGAAAACTTGACCAGTTGCAAAAGGCCACTGAATCCTACCTAGCCTTTTTACAGGAAAAGTTTGCCAACTCCTGTTTAAATTGGATTCTTAGCCAGATAATGGCTTGGACCATTCTGTCCTCTTTTCCAGATGCTTACTATTCCATTCTATTTTTCAACTTAAAGTATACATGGAGCCCAGAGGTAGCTGAATACTTCTAGGAAGACTTTTAAATTCCTGATAAAGGCAATGGCTGTAAAAGAAAAGCTTGCAGTCACCAACTCTTCCATCTTTTTCCTGCCGCCGATACAGACTTGGTGTCTAGAACTTTGAGAGTGATCTTGCAATTATGGGGCAAGCAGTAAGCTGAGTGAGAATGGCAGACAGAGCCAGCTAAACAGTTTGCAAGGTCCAATTCAAAATGAAAATGCAGGGTCCCTTGTTCAAAAAGCAGGAAAAGAGGTAATGTTGAAGGTACAAAAGTATAAGCCTTTCTCCTTTTCTCCATGGTATCCCTCTTGACTTGCCATTTTTTATTTGCTATTTAATGGTGTTCTCAGTAAAGAAAAAATAAAACCTCAACTTGTTAACATGAATTTTACCATTTTCTCTATATTGTGAGATGCCAGTTTTAAATGCAAAATAAGAGCATTCGACTCATATGTAGAATCTCAAAATTACACTTGTATTTCATACATGCATATGTATTTCATTCCTGGCAGAACTGTAGCAATGCTAACTCCATTGTCTTTATTTAGTGTCTTGATTTGCACACATTCAACCAGCACTCTGTACCATGCACTTAGCGATAAGTAAGGAAGGACTGAAAGGAAAAGATACAGTGGTTACCCTATCTTTCCCTTTCCTTCTATGTCATCATTTTCAGCATAAATAAAATGGCTAATATAGGGAAGTGACCTAAATGAGAAAGGATATGATAGGGTTCCTTGGCTGTTCATGTTTCTTAGCATTTGCGCCTTCTTTTCTTATTTTAAGCAAGTTCTGGTTCGAATGGGAAATTGTCGTCTCTCTGGGCTGTCATCTCTCCGATTTCGTCACAGATGTAACAGCAGGCCTAACGAGCACTTACTGTGAGTCTCACTGAACTCCCCCATGCATCATGGGTCCGCTCAGTTCTGTGCTCACGGGCTGTCACAAAGATGATATGTAAGTGGAGTGGCAGGGTATGATAGACACACACATTACATGTGTCTCCTCTGCCCACACGCATGGCCCTTTGTCCCATTGGACTCCATTTACTAAACACAAGTTCAAAGATAAATTTGTCAAGATTTTCAAAACTGCCATAGCAGAGCACTACACCAAGCATGGAGCCCTCCTGAACGCGGAGGCCTGTGTGACTTGACGGGTCACACGCCCATGAAGCCAGCCAGATGGCAGAGCAAACACAATGCAAAGAGCCGAGGTCATTGCCTCATTGTTGAGCTGCCAAAACAAACCACCTTCAGACATTTTCTTAACTAAACTATAAATGTCTTCATGATTTAAGTCTTATTTTCTTTCCTAACAGCCAAAACCACCTCATGACTTCTGTAAGATTTATTCCTAGGCACATTAGAGCTTTTATTGCTATTAGAAAATATGACCCTTGAAATTTTATTTTCTAAGTGTTTGTTGCTAGAGTATGTAAAAATAATTGATTTTTATCATCAGAATTTTTGCCACATCCTCTTACTAGGTCTAATAAGGTTTTCTCTGAGTCTCTTAGATTCTTTTAGGTTTTAATCACAAATATATAAACATAATAGATAAGTGTTAAAAATGTTGCTTTATCTTTTCAGTCCTTAGGCCTTTTTTCCTGGTCTGACCATAATTAGCGTGTATGTCCAGTACAATGACAAGCCAGGTTCCTGCTCTTATTCCTGGCTTCAAAGGGGATTCTCTGTTCATCACTAAGTATGCTAGTTGCTATAGAATTTTGATGAATTCTTGTTATCAGCTAAAAGAACTTGGCTGTTGTTTCTATTTTGCTAATGAAAGAAAGTAGAGTTTTATCAGATGACTTTTCTACATCTATTGAGATAATCAAATAATTAAATTAATATCTAATGTAGAGAATCACATCAAATCTTTAATTTTAAGCCTTCTTTATATTTCTGAGCTAAACCCACTTGATCACATCGCATTGTAATATTATAACCATGTACATTCATTTGCACCCATACACAAATATGCATATGAATCTAATATGAACATCTATTTTATAAATGTTATTAGATCCTTTCTTGTCTGGTTTTGTTATCAAGATTATATTAGCTATGCCCTAGCTGGTTTGGCTCAGTGGATAGAGCATCAGCCTATGAACTGAAGGGTCCCAGATTCGACCCTGGTCAAGGGCACAAGCCCAGGTTGCAGGATCAATCCCCAGTAGGGGGTGTAGAGGAGGCAGCCAATCAATGATTCTCTGTCATCATTGATGTTTCTATCTCTCTCTTCCTCTTCCTTCCTCTCTGAAATCAATAAAAATATATTTTTTTAAAAGATTGTATTAGCCTCATAAAAGGAGATGGGAAGCATGCCTTCTTTGCTTATCCTCTTTATTCAGGAATGCACTTATTGAACCAGTACTTATTTCTGATGTGCCATAAAATATAGGAATTGTTTCTTAAATGTCTGGCAAATGTGCCTAAAAATAAACTAAATCCTGTGTTGGGTGTTTTTCTTTTTCTTTTGAATATATTTTTATTGATTTCAGAGGAAGAGGGGGAGAGAGAGAAACATCAATGATGAGAGGGAATCATTGATTGGCTGCCTCCTGCAGGCCCCACACTGGGGATCAAGCACATAACCCGGACATGTGCCCTGACCGGGAATAGAACCATAACCTCCTGGTTCATAGGTCAATGCTCAACTACTGATCCACACCAGCTGGGCTGGGTGTTTTTCTTTACTTGGTTTTGTTGTTATGTTTTTAATTACTGATACATACAATATATTTACTGGTTTGTTTCTTTTTGACTCAATATTAGTAAGTTATATTTTTCCTAGAAATTTTCTCTTTCACATATTTTTAAATGTGTGAATAACGTTCTCTATAACTGCAACAGATCATGATTATACATTGATAAGTTTCATACATTATAAGTTTATAAATTCATATTCCCACTAGTTTATAAAGTCCTTAAGGCCAGGCACTGGACCTATTCTTTTTTTTATCTCCAGTTCAGCCACTGTTTTGATATACTTTTTTATTTCTATTATTTTCTATCTTTTATTACCATGCAGGAATGAAAAACATCTAATTTGAGCAGCAGATTGAGAAAGATTTTACTGCATTTAAGGAATAACTCAAACTCATTTTAAACAACCATTTTATTACTTTATGTGATTTTTTAAATATTTTTAATAACTTAATACTCCAGAACCAAATTTTGCTGCAGTTCAGAAAGTTTTTTTTTTTCTTTCTTCCATGAAAATTGAAGCTTTTTAACCAAGTACCAGTTGCTAAGGGATTTGGAATGGAGATTAGCATAGATTTGGGTAGCACAAATGATCCTTTGTACACGGTAAACAGTCTACTTTTTCATTTAAAAATTAATATCTCTGCCTGTGATGCTCACTAAGAAGAGTTAGAAAATAAGCTAAATATAATCCTCTTCTCTTTAATTTCCATGAGGCCAGCACCACTTGATCTGATTACGTAAAGTCAAAAACTCAAGTTTACTGTCCAGACGCAGAGTGCCTCTGGGTCCTCAGAGTCTTGGACAATAATTAAACTTCTGTCTCTTTACAGAGGTTCTGAAAATATTCTCAGGAGTAGGCAGTCCACAGAATATTCTGCAGAAACATTTTAATTTTTTGCTTCCTAATTTTGGCAATAACTCAAATGGTTATTGTTTATCATTTGTTTTATACACTTCCCACCAATTTCCATCACTTTAGATCCTTATCACCTTTCTCCAAGGAAGCACCTCCACCAGGCCCAGGCCCAGAGTAGCAATAGGGAGATCTACCTGGCTGCCTGCACTCCAGGTCTTTCAGACATCAGCTTCAGGACAAGGCCACCTGTGGTGCAGGCCCATGACTTCTCTCTGGACAAAATTCCTAAGGTCCATAGCACTCCTCTGACTCTCATGTGCTGGGGATTTCCAAGCTCATCACAAATCTTCAAATAAACAACTCAGTTTTACCAATAAGGCCATTTTGAAATGCTCCTTGAAGACTGCTTTCTCCTAAGCACAAAGGACAATTAAACTTTATAGTGTCAACCAAGAGATAATAAAGCTATCCCAAGATG
Organism: Corynorhinus townsendii; assembly: GCA_026230045.1. Taxonomy (NCBI): domain Eukaryota; kingdom Metazoa; phylum Chordata; class Mammalia; order Chiroptera; family Vespertilionidae; genus Corynorhinus; species Corynorhinus townsendii. The sequence goes on along the minus strand of JAPDVU010000010.1, from coordinate 18,568,151 downwards.
CAGAGCAAGAACAAAGAATGCCCAGCAAAACACTCGTCAGATGAAGTGCTTATCAGACAGTGGCTGATCTATCATATATGTGTGTGTGAGAGGAATAAACGTGGATATAAAAACATTAGATCTTCACAAACTTTGTGATTAATTTATTCCACAATACTTATAGAGCAGCTGCTATACAGTTGGCACTCTTTGGCTTACTGATAAATAAGGAAGGCCTAAAGAGAAAATTGTTGCCTCTTTTCTTTCCTTCCACGTAAGAGAAAGTCTCCATGTAAATGAAGTGGCTAGAATAGGGAAGTAACAAAAGTCAGAAAGGATATGATAGTCATTTGGTCATTTGTAGCTCGTAAAATATCAATGCCCTCATTCTGTGTTTGAAATAACTTCTGGTTTGAAAGGAAACTGTAGCTTCCCTGGCCTGTCATCTTCCCCAGTTAGTTGTAGATGTAATGTGCACAACAACAAAAAAGAAAGAAAAGAAAATAACTTAAATGTCCAAAATAAGAAAATGAGTATATAAATTATGGCACATACATATAATAAATTATCATGCAACCATGTGTGTGTGTGTGTGTGTGTGTGTGTGTGTGTGTATGTGCTGACCTAGAAAAAGGTTCCATGATATATTGTCAAGGAAAACATATTTCAAAACTATATTATTTATAGGAGCTCATTTTTATAAAATATAATAAATCATCTATATATCTGTATGTATAAATAGGCTAAGGAAACTATCTGGAAGGATATCAATTAAAGAGATAATTGTTAGCTATGGGTAGTAAAATTTGTGTAACTCACTTTTTACTCTATACATTTCTATTTAATTCACTTACCTATTAACAAAGAATAAGAAAAGAAAAAATATTGTGGGAATACAAAAACAAGTCATTAAATTGGGATTCCAAAAGCATCATATATAGTTGAACATTTATTTTCTACAGATTATTTAAAAAATTCACTTACGTTGTTTACATGCCTTAGTTTCTCCATCTGACAAATGGGGAGGGTGGTTTATGTCTTACTTTTTAGATGCAAATGAAAGTATGTTCTGTTCAGAGACTAAATATGAATCCAAGCTATTACTCCTGCAAAAACTTAGTATGCATCTTAGTTTTAAAATAATGTAATAATTTATAAAACATAATAAGCTCATTTGGGTTTCCTAATCAAAGCCATACCTCTCAGGCAAATGACACCTTCAAAGACCTTATAATATATCATGAAAAAGCAGGGGGATGATATTCTAGGACATTTAACATGGAACAGTCTCACTCAAGTCCTTTCTATTGTTCCCAAAGATGCCCTTATTCCTTCAGAAAAAGATAAATGGTTGCAATTGTCCCTATTAGGGTGGAGAATAATCAAAGGAAAGCACTTCCTCACTAATTCCCATCTCCATAGAAACCGCTCAGCTCCCCAAGCCTCTTGTCTACAGACATCAGTCCACAGTTTTCTGATGTTAGGCAGTCTGAGCCCAAAGCCTGCATTCCCTCACACTGTGATACCTTAAAGAGTGAGTTGAAAGAACAAAAAGACATATGCCAAATTTTTAAAGACTCCACTACATCAAATTTAAATCCTTCCTGTATATATTTTTTCAGGTGTCTTATGAACTGGCCCTAACGTAAGTTTAAGAAGCCCATATGAAGTGTGCCTGTTATCACAGTGCCCTTAATCTCTAATATCCCTTTCTTGTTTTTACATTCAAATTGTGCATTGATAACAATTTTCTCCCTTCCTTAACTTTTTTTTTATATGTATATTTTCAGAAGAGTGAGACCAGGCTGTGGGAATTTTTACCTGCTTTTACCTAAGAGAATATGTCACTTTAATGTGGAAGTGATAGATGAGCAGTATTTACTCCGCATGTCACTTTGTTCCTATTCAAGATCACAGGTTGGAGGATGCTATGGTAAATAACCTAAGGCTGATGGAAAATAATTTAACTCAGTGGCTAATTGGATTTGATAATTGCACCAGAGCCTTCAGTGTATTGAAGTCCATTGACCTGAAAAAGAATTATCAAACTAGAATTCCGGGCTTAGTTGGATTGATAGAATTTCAGAGATAATTTAAGTCAGAATTCTAAGCATAGGAACTTGAAAAAACAAACTGGAACACAGAATCAGAGACCCGTTCCATATCCACTAAGTCAGAATCCACAGGAGTGGGGCCCAAGAATGTGTATTTTTATTGATATACCAAATTATTTTTATAATCAACCAAATTTGGGAACTACTTTTCTACTATCACCTGTCACCCTCCCTCCCCAAGCCCATTTTTACAGATAATAATATTGACACATGGATACTAGCTCAGAGATTGCAAACTCAGGCCTCAGGGTCATGCAGACACAGATGACGAATGGGCGGGGTGCGGGGGCAGGGGGAGGATAAGGCAGTAGAGAGTGGTGAGGACAGTGGTCACTGAAACAGCACATGTTCCAGCTCAAGGCGATAGTACTACTCAGCTTAGATCAAGCGTCATGGAAAATTCAAGCCCAAGATCAAGTTTATCCTTTTCATTTTTTTCCTATGAGAAACTGGAAATTCAGATTTTTAGGTGGAATCTTCAGTTTTCTAAATGCTGTCGGGGAAAGAAAACCTATGTTTGGACTGAATCTTGGCCTTTAACTCCCAGCTTACCACCCCCTTAAAAGCAAAAAGTGATTCATCTAACATCACGTCAATGGGAGTTTGCCAACAGGAGTGCAACATTGAGAGGATAATTGAGGTGTTTTATTTCTCCTACCCTGTGCTCCCATTTCTTCATATTATAGCAACTTGTAAAAGTCAGAGGAAGGATGATCTTTCAATTTCCTCCCAACTCTAGATATTAGGATTTTTATCCTCATCAACACCTAGAGGTCTTTTTTATAATGATTTGCTATAAGGGACTTGCGTGGCATTAAAGAAGCATAGTTTACATACTGGTTAAGCCAAAGTTAATGTCTTAATGAAAGTGAGGACCCTTCCCTAATTGTGTCCTCTGCCCGCAGTCAGAAGCTGACTGCTCGGTGTCTTTCGTTTTCATTGAACCTGTCTTGGAAAACAGTGAAGTTTCAATAGTTTATATTAATAAAAATGGGTGGGAGGGAATATTATTCATGAGCAGCGTAGGTGAAAAGCAAGCACGGAGCAGGTTAAACGCTGCAGTCCTCTCTGGGATGTTGGCATTTCCTAACATTTGTGTATAACCATTTGTTACCAACTCCTGCCCTGCCCCACCAGCCCCAGCAACACCATTTCCCATCCCTTTCACTTCCTTGCGTGACAGGAAACCCAACAGCAACAATCTACGGCAGAGTAACAAGGTACTAGGAAGACTTCCAAGGCTAAAATTGTCTTCCTCAAGAGGCACAAAATTCCACACTTCATTCTCTCACACTCCCTTGAAATCCTGTGCCTCCCATATGCATTTTGGTAAACTTGCCGACCTCTTTTCAAATGGGAAACCCCCTGGGAAGGCTGCACCCTAGGGTGGATTGCTTAGCTATTTGCTTTAGTTCAGAGCTGCTGAAGCCCCATGGTCATAATGCAGAGGAAGGAACTTAGGGGCCTGCATCACTTCAGAGGGTCACAGACCAGCTGAGACCTGGGAGTAATGGGGAGACCAATAGCAAGGTTATCCGGACGCTTCGATGCGAAGGAAACAAGGAAAGGAACTAGAAATAGACCCAAAGCAGACTTAATCTTGTCCCAAAACTTCACTTGAGGATATCTCAGGAAGTCAGGCCTAGACACTGTGGCCGCCATAATGAGGCAACTCCAAAGCCCTAAAATCTTGTTCATTTCTCCTCATATATACCTCTTTTCCTTCCCTCCCACCATTTTGTTTTACCACCTTGAGTTGGTGATTCTCTTTCAGTCATTTATGTTGAATTTTTGTAAAGCTTACCAGGGATTGCTTTCAATTCTATAAAGCCCAGTTATGATTTTTCTATTAAGACTCAAACCAATAAGTAGCCTTATATTGATTATGCAGGCACATTTAATTCATTTTTAAATTCGTGGATGATTTTTTTTCTTAGGAATACCTTTGTATTATTGGTCTGTACGAGAAGAAAGAAAAGGCTTACCACTGTGTTGTTTTAATATCAATGTTGAAATTGCAATTTTAAAAAGTAGCTGACTTGGGAGCTTCTTCTTGCCTGGGTGTCAGTTCAGCTCAGACTGACTTTGGAGACACCAAAGTGTTCCAAGTGCCTGGGGCCTTTTCCTTTTTTTTAACTTAAAAAAAAACAAACGATGGGTTTGTCGTTATAGTAAAAATGAACTCAATAATAATAATAACTTCCACATTTGCTTGCTTTCCTTCTTTCTTTTGTTTAAACATAATGTATTGGATGCCAAAGACATGCCAGGCATTGTTCTAGCTCCTTGGGAAGCAAAGACAAAACACTCTTCTTGGTTCTTAGGAAAATAGATGTGTTGATAAAAAGCATCAGGTTATTTGTTCATTCCAGGATGAAGGCATCAACAAATGTCTACATCAGGGAAGAGGAGAAAGTGATGAACTCAGTCCCCACTGAAGTAGTCAGGACAGTCTGCAAAGAATACATGAAAACCATGCTAAACGATGAGAAGGGCCTGCTAAGGAAAAAGAGAAAGGGCACTTACAGTAATCAGGAAGAGCAGGCTGTGTTGAGGCAAAGTGTGATCAAGGAAGTGTGAATTGGTTCCATGTGACTGGAAATTAGTGGGAGACCATGGGAAGGTGAGTTGAAATAGCAAACATAGCCTAAGGAGATAGGGGTACACAGCTAAGCATGCCATGCTAATGAACTTGGACTTAATTCAGGAGAAAATTGGAAGTCGTTGACAAATGTTAAGTGAGACCAAAATTGTTCTTTACAACATTCCTTGTAGATTGGGGATAAGGGGGCAGAGACAGACTAAAGGCATTGTTTTCACACACATCTCTTTTAATCCAATAAAGAACTCTGAGGAAGGTTTCCTTATTTTCTCTGTACAGATACCTGTCAGGGTAAAAAAGGTTAAGTTACTTGCCCAAGGCCAAGTGGTAGACAGAGCACTCAAACCGGATCATCTGCTTCTCATTCCATTGAGAATCCACTGGTCCTTACTGGCTTCTACATCTCAGTGGGATAGCAGTAGCTATTACGCCAAGGACACTTCCAGTTGGCCAGGCACTGTACTGGGCACATCACCTTCATTATTTCTTCTAAATCGCAATAATATGAGAGGTGTAAATTATTATCCCCAATTTATAAACAAGGAAACTGAGACCTAGAGAGTGTGAACAAGGACACATTAGTTGGTCACAAAGCTGGGACTCAAAATCAGCACCCTGCTACTATGCTAGAGTTCGTCCACACATTAAGAAGAAACCTAGCAACATACCATCAGTCGGCCACATAAGAGGCATTCGCAAAGGTTGGATAGATGTTGATTGAAAGTTGGAATCACATAGCAAATTAGTGGCAAAGCTAGACCTAGAGAGAAACCAGGTCTCGCCGCCAGCATTCTTCCCATGACCACACTTGGCAACAATCTACTTGGGACCTAATTTAGCCAGACGAAGTTGTGAAACTCACACAGAGAAAAGTCACAGAATGTTTGATGTTGGGTGCAAATCTCCAGTCTCTGAGATAAATCTTTCAAAACCTCATCTCCTTTCCGGTGCGCTGCCAGCTCAGTGGGGTGGCTCGGGCAGGAGCTGACCCTTTAGATGGCCTCGTAATCTTTGAAAAGTCCAACAGTAGCCTCTGAAAGCCAGATGAGATGGGAATAGGTACCTGAAAATAAAGAGCCTGAACCAATTTTTTGAGTAAAATGAACTCAGCAAAATAACAAAGAAAGCACTTTGCAGAGAGAGCCCTTTTATTTCATACCGGACTTTGAATATTACCTAAAACATAATTTCTCTTCAAAAATGATCTGGAAATATGTGATTATACCAGAAAGAAAATGAAGGTATATACTAGTGTACTGAGGAGACCATTTGTCTTCTAGGATTTTAACTATGAAATAATTAAATTCAATGGAGTGTGTAATTATACAAAAACAAAACCTGATCGCCCTAGAAATTTCCCCTCTGCTACCTCAGGGGACTAAGCCAGACCTTGTGTTTGTGCTTGTGTGCATTTTCTGCATTAATCTTGTCATGATTTGAAAAAAAAAGGGGGGGGAGGAGGATCCTGGAATTCTCAGATGGGTTTCCCATTTTCTGGAATTCCCACGCAGGGAAAAATCTCTTCTGTGTGGCCATGTGGTGTGATGGCTCCCAGCAAGCAAAGGTGGCCAGAGGCACAACGACCCCATCTCTACCCCTGAGACGATGGCTCTTTGAAGAACAAAGACCTTTCTCATTACAGGTGCAGAACTGATAAGAATGGCCTTTTTAAAAAACTAGGAAAAATTCAGATGAATCTCTTTAAAATGCTCAGGGGCTACACTCTTTAACTAACACAGAGTATGTTTTTTGAAAAGTATATTTTGTGATAACCTAGTTTAACATTTAGCGGCTTGTTAAAGCTGTAAGGAGATAAGAATGGAATTCATTTTTCAGATGCCAGTCTGAATTTTCACCCTTCTAGAAACTATGTGATCCACAGAGATTTGAATGGTGTTTAAAAGTAACACTTGATCTGCTTTTTCCTTTACATTTTCATCAGTACTTTGAGCAAGAGTCTTGGTCAGTATATGATATCCACGATTTTCCTGCATCTAGCTGCTTTGAGTTAGTTTATTGCTTAGGAATTAATAGTTAAGCTATTTCTATTTCCCAGCTAAATTTTCAGTCACCCTGTGAGGACATGTGCAGGCTCTGATTAATAAGCGTTCCTCTACAAGCCATTCTTGGTTTAAAAAGAGGAGATAGATCCATATATGCTATTCTCTCTGCTTGTTCATTTTCCTATTCCCCCTCACTTTTCCCTATTCCTTTTTGGGAGCTTTAAGACAAAAAAAAAAAAAGAAAAGAAAAAGTCCAGTGGTGTTGGTCTGTGGACTGAAGGGTCACAGGCTCGATCACCAGCCCTGGTTGGGGTGCGTGCAGGAGGCACCCAATCTCTCTCTCTCTCTCTCCCTGTGTGTGTGTGTGTGTGTGTGTGTGTATCCTCCTCCCCTCCACTCTTTCTAAAAATCAATGGAAAAATATCCTCAAGCAAGGATTAACACACACACACACACACACACACACACACACACACACACACACAAAGGATTGGTGATGTAGTAAAAGAGGCATCACAATAACTTCCTATCTCCATTTTCCTGGTTTTCTTGCTGAAAACAGCACAGCAATTTTGGGGCTCTAGAGGCTGCTGCTCTCAAATGCTAAGTTGTTTCTGCTCTTCTCCAGAACTTCCCTCTGCTGGACCTGCACCAATTGGTTATCAAGGCCATAAATTGGCCAGGACAGCCCTGAAACAGTGGTTATAAACTCAGAAAAGCATAAAAAACTTCCCCATGTTCTCTTCCCTCCTTAAGAAAAAGTAGCATCATGGAGAATGCTATATCCCCCCAAGCTAGCTGCTCATCAGTTCCAGAAGAGACTGATTTTTTAAGAAGTGTTTTGACATAATATTTTAAGGCAAGACTTGGGAGTTCTCTCCAGTGGACTTTACTTGGATATTTAAAACCCAATAGAAATGCTGATTAACCTGCACAATTGTGGATACACTACGGGAATGAATGCCCAAATCAAATGTCTGCCTTTCTCCAGGAGTCCCGTGCGGTTTACAGATGAGTTCAGTAGCAGTTAGGATCTTTATCGCGATCCTCCTTATGGAAATAAAAGGGTGGGGGTCTCGTGGCTTGCACTGTCTGAGTAGGAACAACAGGTCATAATGAGGTTCTTTTTTTGGAATGACTCCTTTTTACTTAAATGCAGAAAGGTTTCTTGAAGAACAAGGAAAAACATTCCTTGTTTGGTTGGTGTATGAGCAAGTTGATTTAATAATTGTGGGTAAAAATATATCACAAAAGTTTGGTCTTTGAGGAAGGGGCTGGATTTCAGTCTAAAGAAGATGGTTAAGAGACAGAGAGGTGGCCCACTGCATCATTCTGCTCAGTTTTAAGTTTTCAATCCACTCCCCCTTCTCAAGAGATTACACCTCACCATCTTCACAGGCTGAGCACATGAACTGGTCTCTGAGCTTTCAGCGGGGAAAAACGGGTGTGTGTTTTTTCTTGTCATTTTCCCTTGTCTTTTTTTCATATGTATATAAAAGTGTGAAAATCATGGGTGAAGTTTCAAGTTTACAACGGTTGCTACATAGGTATCAACTGACTTTTTTTCTGACTACAGGATGTCTGTGGGCTCCCAGCAATTTAAATTTCAGTTCCTCAGTGCATATTCCCTACCTTACAATGTCTACATTTACCAGACTCAAACAGAGAATTCCTTATGCTGGTTTATGGTTTTTACACCCATAAATGTATCTATTAACTATTTTTCATTCATGAGCATCTCTGACTAGGAACAACATTTTCATATTGAGTCTGATGAAGCTAAACATTAAAGTTAAATGATTTAAAACTACATGACCAAAATCAGCAATAAACTAATTTCAAACTATTTCACTCCTGGACACTCTTCTAAACATAATAATTTCCTTTCTCAATGTTTTCAGATTCTGAAACTACTACATTTCATTTCTGTTTTTATAATTCCATATACAAGTGGTAAAACTTATGGTCAGAAAATGAGGGTCTGATGTAAACTTTAAAAAGTCAGTTGTAGATTTTTCAATAGAAAGTATTCACATAGAAAAAAATAATAAAATCCTTTTCCTTTTTCCTTTAAGGAATTTTGTAAAAGAGTCACCCTGCATTTAAGCCTCAGACATTTGGAGTCATGTTTTTTCTGGTATTGATATTAATTAAACTGAAGAGGAAGAAAAGGAAGATACAGATTTTAGGAACTAGGAATGTGCTGTATGGGCAATGGCTTCTGGTTGCCATAGGATGAAGCTCCTCATTGTCCTCCACAGAGCCCCCTGGGTGACTGTCCACTCCTCTCCCTTTCCCCTAACACATTCTTGCCTGCTCCTCTCCAAGCTTTTGCTCATATCAAAGGACACTGTGTTTACCTTATACCACACAAGTTACTTCTACACACCACCCTACTGAACTTTCAAAACAACCCTCTGACAGAGGAATCTCTATTTTACAGATTCTATTCAGGCTCAGAAAGATATATTTACTAGCCCAGTATCACAGAGCCAATAAGTAACTGAAGGGCAAGTTTTAAAAATGCAATCCAGTAGTGTAGCTAATGTGTATATACATTATATGGTGGGAATGCAATGGGGGTGGTCCAGTCTGCCTGGTGGGAGGAGAAAGGAATGAGGTGTTAATAAAGAGTTCATAGAAGAGATGACTGGAGTGAGCCCTGAAGATGAGGAGAAACAGGAACAAAAAGAATGGAAGAGAAATTGAGAGCTACCCAATGCCAGAAGTGAGAAAGCAGAAGAATGAGTGACAACTGAATTAAATTAGCAGCTCTAAGGAAACTAAATCCTTAACCAGCAGGTTAAAATCAAGTATTATGCCAATTTTCACCACAGACCAATCCCAGAAAATCTAAAGAAATGGAAACATCATGTATTTCTGGAAGTAGTGATGAAGTAGGACTGAAAACAGCAAGATCAGTTGAAAGTTTGCTGTAAAACCAAATCCCGTATCTCCTCCCCATTTTAGGGGCAAGCATTAGTCTTTTCTCCACTGCAGCAGAAAACTAGAGGTATAGTGTCTAGAAAGAGGGCCTGAAGAGACCAGGAACAACAGAGTGCAGGGATATCATCAGAAAAAAGGAGGGGCCGGGGTTCCCTGGCTGGTTTCTCAGTGGTTAGAGCATCTACCCAAGGACCAAAGGCTGGCAGGTTCAATTCCCAACCAAGGGCATGGAACTCGGTTGCAGGTTTGATCCCAGTGGGGGCTAAAGTAGAAGGCAACCGATCGATGGGTCTCTCTCACGTTGATGTTTCCCTCTCCTCCTCCTCCTCCTCTCCCACCTATCCACTCTCTCTAAAAAAAAATCAATGGAAAAAATATCCTTGGGTGAGGGGGGTTAAGTAAAATTTTACCTACCATGGGTAGAGACTCTTAGCTTTCTTCCTCACCTTACAATAAAGCTGTTCATAATATCCTTTTATTATTTTATGATATCTGTAGTATCAGATAGATATCCCTGACCTTAGCTCTTCCTATAGACTGAATATCTTGTCCCTGCCAAAATTCATATGTTGAAAGCTAATCACAAATGTGAGTATATCGGAAGGTGGGTCCTCTGAGAGGTGAGTAAGTTATGAGGACAAAGCCCTCAGGAATGAGATTAGTGTCCTTACAAACTGAAATCTCAGAGAGCTCCCATGGGAAAATACATTAAAAAATGTGGCCATCTTTGAACCAGAAATGGACTCTCACCAGACACCAGCACCTTAATCTTGGCCTTCTTAGCCTCCAGAACTGTGAGAAATAAGTATCTGTTGTTTATAAACAGATAAATCTCTGTTGTGTTTTGTTATAGCAGCTTGAACAAACTGAGACAGAAACTAATGAGCTGAGCCTAAGAAGGGGCTTGTGGCGCTAACAAATGCCTAAAAAGGTGGGGACGGCTTTGGAACTGGGTAATGGGTGAAGATTGGAAGAGCTTCGAGGTGCATGCTAGAAAAATTTACATTGCCATTGTTATGGGAAAGGGGAGCAGGCCCGGAGCGGGTCTGCCTCGAGCTGGCCTGCAGTGTGTGGGTCCATGCAGGAAAGATTTCACAATACTGGTCCAGGCGAATTTGAGAATACATTTGTTAAAGCTGAGGAGAGTGAAACAAGGAAGGGACTAGGATAGAAGAAGCAACAGGAGAGAGAGCCTAGGCAGGGTTGCTTTGGCTCTCTAGAAATGTTTTGGAAAAGAACATTTCCAAGGGCAGCTATCAGCTCACTGGAAAGTCAGAGAAAAAGGGGCCTTGGAGACAGGTTCAGGGGGTTAGCCCAGGATGAGCTGCAGCTGCCCATTGCTTCCCTGGTTGCAAGTTTCATGGGGACCCTCAGAGTTTAAGAGATAGAAAATTCACTCAAAACAGAGATTCAAGTGGGGGTGCCCTAAGGAGTTCATGCCACTGGCTTCTTTGACTTGCAGGCTTTTATCTACTTTCCAGGGTGAAAGTAGGGGAGGCCTTAGGGGAGATTTCAATAGAATATTCATCAGCTTTTCCAGTAGTACCCTTTCAGGGTCATGGTCTCCACTGATTGGTCAGAACCAGGGCAGAGGATCATTAATCACTGTAGCTGGTGCATCGCCTGCCTGGTTTTACTGCTTTTCTGGGCCCAGAGTTGAAATACAACTGAAGCCTAGATGTTACCTCTAGGAAGGAAAGGTCAGGTGGGTCTAAACAGCATGATCAGCAATATGCCAGAGGCCAGCAACAGGCCACCCTGGGGTAAGGACCATTACCAGGTTTGCCCATTGCTAGGCACTCGGGGCTTTCTGTCCTGGTGACCTTCTGTATCTGGCTGTAAATAGCTGTGCCACTTTGTTCAGCTATCTGTCTCACTTTCCCCATTCCGTTTACCAAGGAATTTTCCTAGCTTCTTAGTGTCCTGCCTCACCATGAACAGACCTTGAAAAATTATTCTGGTGAGGTCTCAGAAGGAAAAGAAAGGTGCTGTAAAGAAAGCTTCCGTCTTCTTTAGAATACCTAAGTAATCCTGAACAGAATTTTAAGGACAAGTTTTCTGAATTGGTTCTGGGGTTTCTGGAATTGGTCGTCTGATCTGATTAGATGTGAAGTATTTGAAACCTATTTCAAGTAGTAAAGAGAACACTAATCCATGGTGTGATGAAGTGTTTATAGAGGTAGGCAAACTATCTGCATTGGATCCTCCTAGTCAACCGCTTATAAAAAACAAGGGAGGAGGGGGAGAGAGAGAGAGAGAGAGAGAGAGAGAGAGAGAGAGAGAGGGAGGAGTTAAGTGACTCTATATATGATACCTTCAAACATTAATTGAAAATGAGGACTATAATAACATTTACTAGTTGCTCCTAATGTTGTTCGCAAAGAAGTAAAAGAAAAGAAGGAGGTCAGAGATTGAATCCCCAGCTCAAGGGCATTCTGAGTGCCCTGATGAAGAGCCTATCTGCTGTAGCTGCAGGGCTAAAATTGCTGAAGATCAAATGCAGAACCTTATCCTGGGAATGTGATTTACAACAAAACTTGAACTCCCAGCCTTATAGGGTATCTGCTGTTAAAGAAAAGGCATTGATTAGGAGAGAATGGGATCTGGTAAGGTGGGATGGAGGGCAAGTGGTAAAACCCCGACGAAGCTGAGGACATTGAGCCCCTAAATTCTGAGTCCTCTTTGCTAATGGAAGATGCCCTCCCCACCTCCAGGGGTCCAGTGACATGGGCCTCTCCACCTCAGTGTGAAGGGATTCATCCTGCATTGCCTAAGGAAACAATTATGGCTTCCCCTGAGGCTGCTGCCCAGCAAGACAATGCTGATTCTCCTCAAGACCTCCTCTCCCCCATCACCCCTCTTTGCTTCTAGAGCTATAATTAGACTCAAGTCCTAGCAGGTTCCTAAAAGTGAGGTACAAAGTGTGACCCATGGGGAGGTACACTCCACTCCAAAATAACTGTTTGAGTTTTCTACACTTATAGAAGCAGAAATCTGGGGAACATGTATGGGAATGGATACTAGAGGTATTAGATAATAGTGGAAGGAACATAAAGTTGGATCAGGCCAAATTTGATATGAACTCACTAAGCAGAGATCCCGCCTTTAATGTGCAGCTTTGGGAGTTAGGAAAGACTCTTGAACAGTTGGTTGGGTTAGTTGGCTGAAACATGGACTGAAAGATGGCCCACTATTAGCAAATTGGAAATGTCCGATGTGGGGCCTGAAAAACATGAATACTTTTCCTCCCGCCTTTTAAGTTCTTGTTGGGCTAATCATCAAATTAACAGAGACAGATTAACAGGAGGAAATCAAAGTTTTCATACTTGTGCATAGGGAATTCCTATAAGTATGAAAATTCCAGAGACAGTGAGGCAACATTGGGTATATAAGACATTTTTGGACAAAGGAAAAGGGTTGGGAGGGTGGGAGGGATAGGGTATTAGGTTTCAGAAGTGAGAGGGGATGATTTATGGGTAGTTGAGGAAGAAGGGAAAACACAGACAGGAACATCCTGGACTGGACTGGAAAAATCTAGAACCACACCACTACTGTCACCATCAGAAAGCTGCCAATGATATGATGTACAAATTTACACTGAATGCAAAAGAATGATGTTTACTAGAGTGGAGAGCTAGACCAAAATAGCATGAATAACTGAAGTCAATGGGTAATTGGAGGAAAATCATTTTAACTAGCATTTAAAATCTCCTTTTCTGATTATTTTAGTGGAAATACTAATTAAGTGGTAAAGGACGTGTTTTGAGTTTTATTTTTGCTTCTGCACCCCTCTTCCCACAATGCACAAGTAGTAAAAGAGCTGAAAGGAAGGCAGTGGTCCGGAGGAGAAACAAGATCCCTCATTTATTGAATAATCAGCCAAGGAAAATCTGAGCATTGGCTGGATGTTTCCATACTGTGAGGTTTACACCAACAATAAAATAGTTAATATTATAGAAAAAGACAGGTATTAAAAATATGAGACGTTTTCACTGTAATCAAAACTGCCTGGTACTGGCATAAGAACAGGCATATAGATCAATGGAACAGAACAGAGAACCCAAAAATCAACCCAAGACATTATGCTCAATTCATATTTGACAAAGGAGGCAAGAACATAAATGGAATAAAGATAGTCTCTTCAATAAATGGTGTTGGGATAATTGGACAGATACATGCAAAACAATGAAACTAGACCACCAACTTACACCATACACAAAAATAAACTCAAAATAGATAAAGGACTTAAATGTAAGAGGGGAAACCATAAAAATCCTAGAAGAAACCATTGGCAACAAAATATAAGACATCTCATATATCAGAATTTTCACTGATAGGGCAAGAGTAAAAAAAAGGAACAAATGGGACTACATCAAAATGAAAAGCTTCTCCACAGCAAAAGAAACCTCTCTTCTTATCCCTATTGACCTCCCAGATTCAGCTACTTTTCTTTACCGCTCAGTTTAGCCACCAACTAGGCTTTTTCTTGAGGTTTTCCTTTGCTCTCAACTGGCACATAGTTGCACTCAAGTGTTTGTTGAATTGATTAATTAATTAAAGAATGATTGAGAAGAGCAGTCTCCCCAGCCTCACATTTTTTGCTGTCCCCCTTTAAAAGATTGGTGCCTCTTATCATTATAACAAATAAGAGAAAATGACAAAGTTCTAGGTTCTTAATAAGTTTGCTTCATCACTGTGCCTTATTTTCCAGTTCCTGAAACTTATTTGTTACCTAGTATTCAGTAGCACCTCTCTGAAGGTAGCTGGAGCTAAAATGCTTACATTCATCTCCAGCCCAAAGCAGAGCATTAATGCTAAGACTGGCCATGATCACCTGGAGAAAGTACTTGCCTCACACCACAGATTCTTCCACTGTTCTTTAGACCTTTCCAAACAACTTTATAGACACCTGTCTCACTCCTCCCTAGCACCTGAAGCTACTACATTTGTGGCAAATTGTAATTTCCCCACAATGGCTGCAAAAATAACTTCCCTCCCTGCATGCTCTTCTTATAATATGATTCTGACTCTTCTCCGAGGTGGGGTGAATGCTCCCTCCCCTTGAATTTGTACTTGTGGTGGAAGTGATGTCATGTGACTCCTGGAGCTAGGTTATGGAAAGTGATAGAGCTTCTCCTTGGGTCTTTTGGGTTGCTTGCTCTTGGAAACCATGCTGTGAGGCAGGCCAAAGTGACCTACTTGGAGAGACCTCCTGGAGAGACCTCCTGGAGAGGCCAGGTAGAGTGTTCCAATGACAACCCCAGTGACGCCCCAGCCAACAGCCATTTCTGGACATGGGAGTGAAGATACCTCCAGATGATTCCAGGCTCTACCACCCCATGAATCATCCAGACTTTGATATGCCATCCCCACTGTGGCCTATGCAAATTCCTAATCCTCACAATTCTTGAACATAATGATTGTTTTATCCCCCTAAGTTTTAGGAGCATCTATAATGTAGCAATAGTTACTAGATCAGCTGTTCATCCATTAAAACAAAAACCGTATTGAGTTCCTAATATGTTTTAGATGGGCACTTTTTATCCCTACCAGGACTACTGATCTGAAAGGTTCTCTTCCTGGTCCTCAGAGGACTTGCAGCGGCCTCTTCCACTGCTGTAAGTCTATTGGGTTTAGTCCTCAGAAAGTCTTTCCCTGGGCCCAGTTCTGTCCTCGTATGTGTTGTTTGTCGGCAGCACAACAGCTATGTGGTTGCTAAGGCTGACCCATCCTCCAGTGACGCTGGGATTCTTCACCTATTCTCTAAGTCAATGTCTAAGCCAAAGCTTCCTGGTTGCCACTGGGTCCAGATAGGGAAACTCTCTTCCCAGGAGTTTATTTGTCCAGTGTGCTGCTTCCACATTCTCACTGCTTTTTTTGGCTACATTGAGGCGATAGTTACAACTACATTATAGGATGATTTTGAGGGGTCAATAGGACACATATGTCCCCTATAACATTGCCCAGCACACTCTAGGTACTCAACACATAATAATTTTTGACCCTCTCATCTCTAGTTCAAAAGGTCTTAAGTTCCCAAAGGATGTTCCAGAATATCCCTGTTTCTAATCAGAGTAATATTCTAAGTTCAAAGTCCATTTTCAAAGCCAAAATGACTATCATGTTCTGTCACTAGTGTTGGATCTGGATAATTTTTTAACCTGGTGTAGGGGGAGGGATCTTCAGACATATTTTGAGGATCACACAAGTTTACCCACATTATTAAATATTGTATTCTCAGCACTATGATGCTTTTATAAATCAAATTAGTTTACAATGTTAATGCAGAATTCCGAGAAATTTTTATACAGTTGATTTTCATTTCTTCAGATGCCACTTCTCCTATAGGGAACCAGAAGTCCATAGACATGTTTTCAGGTCCTGAAGGAATTGTTCTTATTTATTATTGTCATTGATGTTGTTTATTAATTGTTATAAAATGGACTTGACTCTTTAAATATAATTTTAAAGCAATGGTTTCAAATCTGTGGTCACTAACCTTGAGAGGGGTCATGTCAGGGAAGTTCTTGTATGTTTATAGGTCCATCAAATTTTTAGACTAAGTAATATTGCAAACAGCTTTTCTTTTATCCCTCAAGTGTATAGCATTATAGTTATCAATTTATTTTAAAGTTCTACTGAATTCATTCATATAGATTTAGCAAAATTTATTTTTTCAACCAATGGCTATTGAAAGTGTAATAACTATAATATAGGAACACAGTAAATATTTTCTAGATGAAAAGGGTACTTCTGCTCCCAAAAGTTCAAGTGTCATTTCTACCCTTCTCCTTCTAGTGTTAAAGATGATGGATTCAGTGGGTCACCTTAGGGAACCAGGGAGATTTCAGAATTACAGCTTTTAATAGAAAGATTGCTTAACCATACATAATACTCACAATTTTCACCAAGGGAAAGCAAGAGTTATTTCATAACGGGCCACATTATATTGCAACAATCCAACTTGTGCGGTGAGGGGGGTAGGGTGTTTCAAAAAGGGCAATGGCTATGTTTTTGTACAGATCTCTAATTTAACAATCTAAAATTGGTGAAATGACTGGGGCACATTAATCAGTCTGTGACTACCACCACAACCCTGAATTGAGTAAGACATTCTTCACAGGAAAATATTCATTTCCCCGCAAAAAGTATTGCTATTAGAACAAGCCTGAGTTTCAGATAGTTTTTATCTTCCCACACTTACAAGACAAAGAATAATGTAGCTAATCTTTTTCTATGATATTTCTGGCTTAGTTCTTAAACAGAAGGATTCCTGTTTCAAGAAAAATCTATAAATGTCCACTCTTCATGGGGGTGGGGGCACGGGGAGGAGTGGGTGATGGGAATTGCTTAAAAGTTATTGGTTCACTGCCATTATAATGAAAACCATGTGTCCGGGGAAATTTACAGCCATAAATCTCTCAGTGCACATAACTTCTAATTAAAACCTTATAACAATCTTTTCCAAATAATGAACACAATTTTGAGATCTAGTTTAATTTCATTATTTCAGAAATGGTCATGAGAAATGTGTGTCTGGGAATGTGTTGCTACAGTAGTGTGACTGGGACACCAGAAAGAAAGCCATAGCTACTATCTCTCTAAAAATGTGGGAGGAGAAAGGTTCTTGGCTTTTTTAAAAAATAGCACTTACTGTAGAGAACATCTAGTCGGGCTTAGGTTTCCTATTCAGTTAGAAAGCTTCCTAATTTAGATAACCAGTCTCTCCAGGAAGTGAATGTGTACACTGTAGACAGAATTCATATTATGTTGAATAAAAATTATCTGAGCTACGCCTGAAACACAGCTCAGAGTATATGGTGTTTCCTTGGTCCAAGGGACAGAGTGTGTGTTGATGAAACCATGATTTCGTTCTTGGGTCTTGACATCTCATGCAGCCCCGTTTGCCTCTTGGCAGCTCCTTCAGCAATTCAGAGAGTGCTCACAAACTCCCGGGAGGACAGCATTTTCCCAGAGGAAGACATTGCAGTGAAGGGCACTCGAAACCGGGTCAGTGAGCCCAGCAGAAGCCAAATATCAACATCATCCCATGAACCATGAAGGAAAGATTTCCTTTCCGTTACAATCAGAAAGAAAGAGCAATAATTTGGCCCTTAAAGAATAATATTAACTGCCTTCTTTATCGGAGATCATTTCTTATTTCAGTTGGATGACAGTGATAACAGTAATAAACATCTTTAATCTATTAATTTAAATGGAGCACTTACTCTACCTGAAGATTCCTCTTTGAGCTCCTTTTCTTTCTACTGAAAGTCATCAACAGGTATAAGTCATTATTCAAATACAGTAAATCTAATGGGTGTATTAACATTAAGTTAATTCAACTATGAATATGCCCTAGTAATAATTGATAGATATTATAAATGGTACTTTTATGGAGGCAAAATACCATTTAAGCATAGGTAATACAGGTGATAAACTTTGAGCACCAGCCCAGCTAGAAAACATATGCATGGCCTCAGTGCCAACTCAAATAGAGTTTTATTGAATGCACCTGAGTGTAAGCCTCCTTTTAGTATTCCCTTTTAATAGCTTAATAAGAACCAGTTATAGCCCAGCTAGCTAGTGCCTATGTGTTTAAAATTCAGAAGGCTACATCAGACAAGCTTATCAGTTTATAGAAACTCATCAGAGGCAGCATAACATGTATTTAATGTTTTTTTCAAAAACCCCATCTTTAAATTAACCTGGCCCTTTGTTGTAAATTATTTGCACAATCTGCTTAGAACATCTAAAGCCCGGCCTATCAAAGCTTTCCCAAGACCCTTAATTCAGGCCTGGCCTTTATGTTAAAGAGCTCGAGCTGCTGTTTGCATCAAGGGCTCTGGGATTACGACTGAAGCAGGCTACCTAAGAGTGATCATTCTCCGCGAACATCTGCAGCCATTGAGATGGCGGCCGGCTCAGAGGGCCGGGAAGCAGGCCATCATGGCCTGGCCTCTGTGTCCTCCCAGCTGCAAGCCCACACGAGGGCCAGGTGCAGAAGCCTTGCTCAAGAGGAGACTCTAGGGTAATGGTCACGGCGATTACGAACCGATAATTATTCCCTCCCTATTTCCACATTTCAACCAACTGGTTGCTTCACTAATTATTTTCTCTTTACTGCTGAAAATGGTATCCTATGGCTGCAGGCTGATTGCATTTTTCTTTCTGGTAAGGCTTTTATTTCAAAATTATGTAGCATGTAATTTGTTAGATTGTACCATTAGCCACAAACCTGAAGAAATCACCCTATTGATGGTTTCACAGTGGAAAGTATGAGGGTTAATGCAGAATATTATACTCTCCATTTTTTTAAACTATAACTCCATATGTGGCCCACTAGATTTTTTTTTTCTTAGTCTGTTTCTATTGGTTGAGCAAGTGCTCAATTTATTCTTGTCGAGCTTTCCTCATTTTCAGACGCAGACTTAAGAAGCTGCAGTTGTATTTCCGCCTACCAACTATAAAGCACGCCACTGTGCCTGCATTCACCAACGTGGCACAAATTTTATCCGATACAGTAAAATAAGCATTTTATAGTCGTGTGCTATATGGCCAAACACTAATTAAAAACAGGATGGAGCTTTTATTTCCCTCGTTAGAGATATGGGGGCCAAAGTGTCTTTAGTAGAAACAATGGTTTTCATTGCTCTGCAACATAGTTTTTAAAGGCTGAACATGGGAGTTCCAAATGAATATCCTGCAAATAAAGGGAGCTACTCCATGATGTTAAACTAAGAAACTGCCACAACTGAGTGCTGAAAAAGAAAGACATTTGGAATGAGATGTTTAAAAACTAAATAATTGAAATAGTTAAGTGGGCACAATGCTCTCACACAAGTGAATATAAATCTTTTCATCCAGCCTCACAAATCTCACCAACTGGCCAAGTTTTCATCAGTACAGGAAAACCCCAAATCTTACAGACAGCTGCAACCAACTCTAGTGACATCGTAGGGATTGAACATTTCTGGACATTTTGAAGCTATGAGGGGAAAACACTGTTTCCATCTTTTTGTTCTACCTCTCACTGGGGATGGAAGGAAGGAAGGAAAAGAGAGGGAAGGAGGGAGGGAGGGAGGGAGGGAACAAGCTAGTGGTAATACTAAAATCAAGCATGTTTTCTAGATCTAAGATAACTTTGCTACTTCATGAATATTACCTATATTATGTGGAAATTGGTTAGCTTACAAAATTATATTTATTACATTAAATTTTAAAATCAGTCTTATTAGGCAGCATAAAGTTACTAATTGAATTTATTTTCTTTCTCTTTTTTTTTAATAAATAGAAGCTCATGCTGTTATAGAATCCAACACTTCTTTTTTACTTAACTGTTTCTAGAATATTAGAAGCAAACCAAGACTGTAATAGAGAAGAATCAATATTTTTTAATGAATCCTACTGTATCAAATGAATTCAGAAAGCATTTATTTATTAAAATAAATAAATGGATTTGATCTCAGACATTTCTCATAGCAATCTTTTTTTCTGATATATCATCTCGGGCAAGGGAAACAAAAGATAAAATAAACAAATGGAAATACATAAAAATGAAAAGGTTTTGCACGGCAAAGAAAACTGTTAACAAAATGAAAAAACAACCCACTGAATGGGTGAACATACTTGCTGATACATCTGATAAGGTCTTAATATCCAAAATTTATAAGGAACTAATAAAACTCAACACCAAAAAAAGCAAGCAATCCAATTAAGAAATGGGTGAAGGGCCAGAATAGATACTTCTCCAAAGAGGACATACAAATGGTCAATAGACATATGAAAGGATGCCCATCATCACTAATCATCAGAGAAATGCAAATTAAAACCACAATGAGATATGACCTCACACCTGTCAGAATGGCTAGCATCAATAAATCAACAACAACAAAATCAACAAACCACAGATCTTGGCAAGGATGTGAAAGAAAGGGATCTGTTGGTGGGAATGCAGACTGGTGCAGCCACTGTGGACAGCAGTATGGAGTTTCCTCAAAAAACTGAAAATGGAAATGCCTTATTACCCAGCAATTTCACTTCTGGGAATATTTCCACAGAAACGGCAACACTAATTCACATGCACCCCTATGTTCATTACAGCATTAAGTACAATAGCCGAGATTTGGAAGCAGCCCAAGTGCCTGTCAGCAGAGGAGTGGATAAAAAAGCAGGGGTACATTTACACTATGGAATACTACACGGCTGTAAAAAATAAGGAAATCTTACCATTTGTGACAGCAAAAGACTATTCTGCTAAATGAAATAAGCCAGTCGGAGAAAGACAGGTACCATAAGATTTCATGTATATGTGGAACCTAATGAACCAAATAAACTAGCAGAGTGGAGACAGACTGATGGAGTCAGAGGATAGAATGACAGCTGTCAGAGGGAGGGGGTCTGGAGCTGGGTGAGAAGGGTGAAGGGATTAAGCAAATTTAAAAAAGAAAGACTCATGGTAAGACAACAGTATGGCAATCACCAGAGGTAAGAGGGGGTGGGGAAGGTAGGACAAGGTAAAGTGGGGATAAATGATGATGGAAGGAGACCTCAGTTGGGGTGGTAAATATACAATACAATATATGGAAGATGTATTGTAGAATTGTATACCTGAAACCTGTATCATTTGATTAACCAATGTCACCCCAATAAATTCAATAAAAAATGAATAAGTAAATAAGTAAATGGAAGAAAAAGGGGAGAGATACAAACTTCATTGACTATTACTTTTGCTATATGAAATATTACCTAGGACTCTCCATTGGAATTGTATATCTCATATGACATTATGTCAAAATCTCATTCTTTTTCTCTTGCAGTGCGGAAATGTTTCTGTATGTTATAAGTTGGTCTCACCATTTTGCTAAGAAAGCAAATAAAACAAACAGCGTTTTGTGGCCCACTTGAACATGAACACCAAGCAGCAAACATTAGGGGCAGATCCAGGACTCATGACCCTTCGGAGTTAACTGTCCCCAACCCTGCACTTCCCCAGGCTGTGTCTCGGCTAATACAAGCTTGTGAATTTTCTATACAACACCAGAATTGGAGAGATTCCACTGGCACTTCCATGTAACCTGTAAAAATACTTATTATTGAATTTCATTCATTTATTGTAATTGTCTAATTCATATACTATCTATAATAATAAAAGCCTAATATGCTCATTAGCCCTGACAGCCAAACGACCTTCCAGACCTCCTTCCGGACGACCTTCTGGATGAAGCTGGGGCTGCAAGGGCCAAGCCCTTTGCAGGAATTTCGTGCATCGGACCTCTAGTATTTACTATAATTCAGATATCTAGGTGTTCCCACGTACCTATTAACCTAAAGTTGAGAGTGACTAAAAATTTGTCAAAAGCACTTACTTTTCCTTTTTTTTTTTTATTCTTTTTTAAAATTAAAAACATTGTACAGTTTGCAAATACCATGTAGGTCACCAGGCCAGGGGTGATAGCAAGTTCCAATTTATTTTAATATTTGCTCTTATTTTTCTGCCCCAGTCATTTCCAGAAAACAAAGCAATATGTTTTTAATATTCTAATTTCTTCAAGAATATATGCTTATCATATCTCCAACTCTAGACCCAAGATCACAAAACCTGTAAGTGCACTGAATTCTTGCTGCTGCTTCTCTTGGAACAAGGTGACTGTCAACTCTGGGCAGAAGTGCTTTGGCTCTGACCATCTACACCTCTGCAATGGTGCTGACACTCATTGCATATAATACTTAATCACCTGAAGCTATAAATTATTTATGAAAGTGGCTTCTTAGTGCACACCTTTTGGACATTTTTTTTCTTTTCTCTCACTCTTTTCTTACTCTCTCATTGGGAACCAAACTGGAGATAATAACATTGAATCTACTCACGTTGTCAAAAGTTGTTTAGCACAGTTACCCGATTACACCCAAGTGCCCGGCATGCAATTCTGTAAGCAGGCAAACTGCAGCTCACCATGCCAAGGGAACCTTACACTCGACATCATCTACTTAGACTGAGCAAATTGGGCTCCTCTGGCTACCCACAACTCCACTGCCTCATAATTGGACAATTACCCTTAACTACTTTTTGAAAGTAGTACGCACCATCTGTCACATCGTGATTTTCACTTTGGCTCTCATCTGGAGGATGCCAGAGTTGGGGGATGCTAACCACATTGAAGTATGGAAAAACTTAAGAGGCAAAGTCTATTTTCACTTGTTTGTTGGGGATGTGTTCACCAGTTAAGAATGCTAATAATATAGAAATAATTCCCAGAAGTTTTTGGTAAAATTCCAGTTTATAAAGGAGTTATAGATAGGAGTTAAAGATAGTCAGTTGTAGGAGTCAAATACAGGAGTTAAAGATAGTCAGTTGTAGGAGTCAAGTACAGGTCAAAAGCAAATACTGTGGCTGCGAATTTGAGTTAGCTGGTATTTAAACGGACAGTTAAGTGGTAACTCTTCAGTCTAACCTCTCTTAACCTCTACACTATGTGTGACTTGCAATTTTCTTAGTCATAATGATGTCACAGTGTATTTTCACTCTAAATTTCAGACTCAGATGCATACTTTAATTACACTGCCTTCCCTCTCACCCTTGAAACACTGATACAATGCCTCATTTATGAAAACTAGAGTAATTATGTTGCTTACTTTCTTTTTTTAAAATATATTTTATTGATTTTTTTTTTTTTTTTTTTTACAGAGAGGAAAGGAGAGGGATAGAGAGTTAGAAACATCCATCAGCTGCCTCCTGCACACCTCCTACTGGGGATGTGTCCACACTCAAGGTACATGCCCTTGACCGGAATCGAACCTGGGACCTTTCAGTCCACAGGCCGATGCTCTATCCACTGAGCCAAACCAGTTAGGGCTATTTTGCTTACTTTCTATGTTAACTTGTCCTTGGTTTTTACATTTCCTCTGGAAATTCAGTGAGTTCTTCAGATTCATAAAATTTTCTCTTTTTTTTCTGAAAAGGTGTACATTAATATGGTATTTGTTTCATAAAAAATTAAATTTTATCTTGTATATTTAGATGATCAAAATTAGAATGAACTTAAGATTCTGGTAGACACATACACCACTGTATAGCAAGCAAACCACTTCTTTGGAAACTGCTCCTTTCCCAAATCCAACCACGTGCATCCAAGAAAGAATCCCCTCAAACACAGGGCCACAGTTGATTGGTCCAGGAGTGGGCATCTGACCTGTAATAACCAATCAGATTCCTTCTCCAGGCCTTTTGTACTGAATGTACTGTGGAGAGTTGGTCTATCACTAGTGGTAGAAGCTACATAATGGGAAACAGTCATTATTAATGTTCATGTCCCCTGCCCCATAGAAGAGTATGATCAGCTGTTAGAGGGAAAAAAACTAATCTATAATAATAAAAGCGTAATATGCAAATCAACCCAATGGCTGAACAGTGGAACGACCATTCGGACTACCATGCTATGACACCTGCTGGCTCCAGGCCAGCCAAGGCAGGTGTGATGCGATTGGTTGGGGGCTGGCCATTGCTCCACGATCGCCCCGCAAAGGGAGGCCCAGGCCACTGACTGGCAGGGCAATCGATCAGGGGGCTCCGCGATCACCCCAAAGAGGAAGGCCCAGGCCACCGATGGGTGGGCTGTGGCAGGTGGACAGGGCCTCCCGCTGTGGGGCAATTGATTGCAGGGCTCCCAGATTGTGAGGGGACCCCCCCCTCCAGTGCACAAATTTTTACACTGGTCCTCTAGTTTATATATAAAAGCCTAAGCGACCATTTTGCCAAACGACCAGATGACCAGCTGGTAGCTTTGATGCGCATTTACCCAGACCTTGCTGCTGGAGCCCTGACAGCCCTGAATCTGGTTCACCCACACCCTGGACCCAGACAGGAGGGAGGAGGGAGCCTGATTCCCATTCGACCCTGATCGCCAGCCAGGCTGGGGGACCCCACCTGTGCACAATTTGTGCACCAGGCCTCTAGTAGAGAAATAAAAGGTAAGCAACTAAATAAAAGACACCTGTCCACAACCATGTCCCTAGTTCCTGGTTTTCCTAGGACCCAGTCATACCTTTACCCTTGTGGTTTAGCTCTTGAACCCTCTGCCTGTCTATGCTACTTCAAAATGGCCTTGTCACTTACAATTAATACAGAATTAATACACTAGTGCTAAATCCTAAGTAATACATATTTTGAAAATAAGAAAAATAAGATTTGAAAATAAGAATATAGTTACAATCGAAAAACACTCCTTGACATTGGTGTTTATCTTAATTTACTCTTCTGCACAATAATAGAAGAAACGTTTATTTAAAAATCCCAGAATGTCAGAGGAGTCCAGCACACCTTTCCCTCACCTCACCTCTAAAATCCTGTATCACATACAGTGAGAATCAATATATCAGCAATTATTTGGTATTTTTTCTTTTCTCAGCACTGGCAAGGATATAAGAGAAAAATAAAATATGTCCCATTTGATTACATTTGCCTATATTACTCACTTAGTAAGGAGTCACTGCATTAATAATTTGGCTAAAGACACATGGGTAGCAAATTTAAATTTAAGCCAAGATTTAAATACAGGAATTATTTTTCAGAGTCTAGATTTTTTTAAACTACCAACTACATATTATCTCTTTCCAACCAAGAACATTTTGCCATTCCACTTCCTTTCATTTTGACAAATTTCCAACTTAAAGGAAAGTTGGAAGAAAAGTCCATGTACCTTTCACCTAGATTCGCCAGTTGAGATACATTTACTCATGAAGGTATGTAGGTAGGTAGGTAAATTGATAGATTAATTGGCGCTAAACTACTTGAAAGTAAGTTGCAGATATGATACTTCACCCCTCAATACTTCAGTGTAAATGTCTGAAGAATAAAAATTCTGTACAATCATCCTATTGGACCTGTACAATGAATTTAGCTAATCAAATTGTTTACACCAAGTTATGTCTGGTAATTCAGAACTAGCATTAAAAAGAGTAAATATAGTAAATATAGTGATTACTATATCTAAATTGACTTTACATTTATTGTAAGTAAAAAATGATTTATATGCACAATATATAATTTGAAGATAGATGTATGTAAATTTTTTAAACATTTTGAAAATGTTTTAAATTCATACAAAAGTTTTAAAATTTTCTATAATTTAATTTTTTAGGGTATAAAAATAAATCAAAGTTTACATTTCAAAGATGATATAAAAACTATTTCGGATGCTGGAATATGTCAATTATATTTCAGTCTACTTTTTAATATGTGATAAATCACTAAATTTTAAGTAATATGTTTGTTTACAAATCATTCCTTTTCTTTCATATTTAAATTAAATTAAATAGCATGGGTCACTTTAAGAAATGCAGAAATTTTGAAATTTACCTCAATTTATGGATATTAAATGTATTAAATAAACTTCATAAATACAATTTAATAATGTGACATATAATATTTTTTACCTAAAATAGTTTCTTTATAAATCACTTCATAAAAATGGTGAAATGATTACAAAAATTCACAAAGGAGGTTTGTGAGATTATTATATATTACAGTGAAAGGAATTCAGTAATCAAAAATGTTGGAAAACTGTTCTAATCTACTTATTTTCCAAAAAGTTCAAGTACACACAGTAGATGTATTATTGAAGAAATAAGCACATCTACTGAGCACATAACACTATCCACAAACTACCACCATTTGTTTTATCTTTTTGAATATGTTTAGGAAGTTAAAGTTTTAATACACATAAGCATATACACCAACATTCAGACAGTTGGTGAAAATGACAGTAAAAGGTCTGGCCAATCAATGGCATATGCACCTCAGTAAATAAAAATCGCCTCTGGCCCTAGCTGGTTTGGCTCAGTGGGTTGAGCGTCCGCCTGGGGATCAAAGGATCCCAGGTTCAATTCCGGTCAAGGGCCCATACCTCGGCTGCAGGTTGCAGGCTCCCTCCCAGCCTAGGCCCCGGTCAGGGCACCTTGATGTGCTTCTCTCACATCGATGTTTTTCTCTGCCTTTCCCTCCCTTCCAGTCTCTCTAAAAATCAATGGAAAAGTATCCTCAAGTGAGGATTAAAATAAAATAAAAGAACCGCTGAAATTTTTTTAAGGGCAAAATCATCCAAGAAATTTTTAAAAACTTAGTAACCATAGAATTGATTTATCCTCCAAGTATTTAAGCAGACAAGGTCAAGGTCAGCCTTGATTGGCATGTAGAATTTTATGTATTTCAAAATGTGTAAAATTTTAATTAAGTTCTAAGTCATTTTAGATGAAAGTTTGCAAAGAAAATGATTTTCCTACCACAGAATCACAGGGATTTAGCTTGGCTCCCTGAGGGCTGTACAAATCACTTAATCCCTTTTCCTCAGTTTCCGGTTGGGAATTACGTCCCCACCATATAGAGGGGGTGAGCAAATACTCTAACATCTACAACGAGCTTTGAAGTTTGGTAATGCGGATGTACTGGTTGGAGAGCAACACTATTGTTTTCATTGTGTTTCATTACTTTTCTAACCCAGGCTTTCTGTGGACGGGCGCCTGCCTCAAAGCATTCACGGTGTGTGTGCTTCACACTGCCACATTGGTGGCTCCCTGTGTTTACACACAAAACATCCACTTACTCTTTGGTGAATTTCTATGAACTATTATTATTGGATACTTTCCCATTATTTTAACTTACCTCAGTCACCAGAATTATTTCATTAATACAGGTCAGAAGTGCTCTTACTGTGCACACTCTGCATTGGGTAACAGCACTTATTTCCCAGGTATAACTTGACTAAAAAAAAAAAAAAAGAAGAAATAGTGGGGTTTTATAGCCTGCCAAATGACTATGTCATCAAGCAGGGTTGGTATTTAAAATATGTGTACATGGCGAAGTCAAATATTGTCAAATTGTTGTAATTTCCTGAGATCCCAGTAAAAATGAAAGCAGGAAGACTTTTCATTGACATCCATGAGAAGTACCTTAATAAAATAAGACACATTTCTCTTCTCCTTTCTTTGTCAATTTGCATTTCAGAGTGATAAGAAGGCTTATGTTCCAAACTGGAACTGAGAAACACTTCTCTATTACCATTGAAATTTAGACCATTTTGCCAGACCTCTCTTTTGTAGGACTCACGCAATGTCTTCATCTGCAAAAAAATAAAAAACTAAATAAGTTTCATTAAATGTGTTTGTCACACAAATAAGAATTCATTTCAAATATTAACCTATTTGAAATAATTCTACCTTTTATTCCTACATTACATTTACCCTGAAAATTTTAAACTAACAATAAAGTTGTTTTAGCTAGATATACTTATTTATGAGAAATGACAATATACTGATGCATTCTACACAGAAAAAAATAAAGTCAGTTACATCAATGTAATATTATTAGGAAACTACACGTGTATTGTAATGGTATCATTTAAAACGAGAGGCCAAGCGCGCACGAAATCTTGTGCGAGTAGCTCGCTTCTGCTTGCCTCAGCTGGCCGCCCTGCCTATCGCCTCTCATAGCTCACTGCCCCACCTTCCGCCACTCATAGCTCTCTACCGCCAGTAGCTCGCACCCTGCCCCACCCACCACAAGAGCCACTGCTCACGGGCGGGGGGGTTGGGGAGGGGCCGAGAGGTGCTCAATGCACCTCCTGGTGACTGGTTTTTGGTCATTACAGTGTTACCACCACTTGGTTTTTTATTATATAGATAATTTTGTAACTTTTGCTTTGTTTATATTAGATGTTCATTACTTGCTAAATGCTAAAAAGAATGAATGAATGAGTGAGTGAGTGAGTGAGTGAGTTGTGAGGCTTAAATAGCAGCGAGTTATTTTCTCTCAGTCTGGAGGCTGAAAGTCCAAGATCAGGGTGCCAATGTGAGTGGTTTCTGGTGAAGTTCTCTTCTGATTTTCCTGCTGAGTCCTCCATGGTGAAGAGAAAGAGAGAGAGCACTCAGAGTTCTAGGGTGTGATAGGATTAGTGCCCTTCTTATAAAGTCAGAGCCCCACCCTTATGATGTCATGTAACCTTATTTATTTCCTTATAAACCCTATCTCCAAATACAGTTACATTGAGGATGAAGACTTCAATATATGGACTTGGGGGTGGGGATGGGGGGCACAAATATTCAATTTATGACAACATGTACACACCATTATAGTATAGAATAAAAACAGAATAGTTTCATCTTATGATTAGAATCATACAATATGTAGCCTTTTCAGATTTGCTTTCAGTTATTAATATGCATTTAAAGTTCCTTTGTGTGTTTTCATGGCTTGGTAGCTCATTTCTTTGTCATGGAATGGTAGTGCATTGTTTGGATGTACCAGTTTGTTTATACATTCACCTACTGAAGGACATCTTGGCTACTTCCCATTTTTGACAATCATGAATAAAGCTGCTATAAATATGTGTTTCCCAGGTTTGTGTGGACATAAGTTGACAGCTCATTTGAATAAATGCCTAAAAGCATAATTGCTGGATCAAATGGTATGACTATGTTAGGCGTTGTAGGAAATGGTCAAATTATCATCCAAAATGGCTGTACCATTTTTGCATTCTGATAAATGAGAGTTCCTGTTGCTATACATCCTCACCAGCATTTGGGTTTTAAGGTTTTTGTATTTTAGCCATTCTAATAGTTGTGCAATAGTATTTTATTGTTTTAATTTACAATCCCCTAATGACATGTAATGTTTAGCACCTTTTCATATGCTTACTTGCCATTTCTATATCTTCTTTGATGAGGTGTCTATTCAAATGTTATGCCTATGTTTTATTTATTTATTTCTTTGTTTGTTGTTGATGCTCACCCGAGGACATTTTTCCATTGATTTTTAGGGAGAGTGGAAGAGAAAGGGAACGACAGAGAGAAGCATCGATGTGAGAGAAACACATCGATTGGTTGCCTCCTGCATGAACCCTGACCATGGCCCGGTCCAGGGAGGAGCCTGCAACCAAGGTATGTGCCCTTGACCAGAATCCTTTGGTCCACAGGCTGACACTCGATCCACTGAGCCAAAACAGCGAGGGCTACTTATTTATTTATTTAAGATATATTTTTATTGATTTCAGAGAGGAAGGGAGAGATAGAAACACCAATGGTGAGAGAATCATTGATCATATGTCTGTGTTTTAATTGAGATATTTGTTTTCTTATTGTTGCATTTTAAGAGGTTTTTTTTGTGTGTTTTGGATAACAGTGCTTTATCAGATATGTGTTTTGCAAATATTTTCTTTCAGTCTATGATTTGGCCTTTCAGTCTCTTATATGTCTTTATATTTTAAGAATTCATTATGTACCAGGCTCTATAACTAGAGACCAACTTATAAAAATAGATAAGATATATCACTTTTCTTCAAAGGGTCCATAATCAAGTTGGGGAACATACATAAATAGCAAATATCTATATTACAATGACATAGTGCTTTAAAAATATGGATACAATGAATTTTTGGCATAAAAAACAACGAGGTCATCAATAATTCTTCACAGAGAAGGTAAAAAGATAAAGTAAGATTTTAAAAATGAGTCAGCATATTTTAAGAGGAAAAGGGAAATGAGCATTTTAACAAAGAGCACGTGCTAAGACATGGAAACGTAAAAGAAAGTGGGAATGTTCAAGATATTGCACATAGTTTTACAATCCTAGAAGGTAAGGATAAACCATATCATGAAAGTTTTTGATAGTATTGACAGAGATCTCAGAGAGATTTTGTAGTTGGCCAAGAGTCTTAGAAACATGCACTTGTTATAGAGGAGGAGGCATATGGTCAAATATGTGATCATGTGAAAGATAGGACTGTCAAAACAAAAGTAACAGGCCACTTAGGCATTAGGGATGGCCTAATTATTTTTTAATTAATTGTGAGTTAAAAATGACAATATTTAATAATCAGTTGAAAATGAAGGAGAATAAATATTTGAAAGCATCATCAGGGTTTTAACTTGAAATGATTGATGGATAGTGTTGCACCTAATGAAGAAAATAAATACTATTGAGTTAAATTGAGATAATAGTCTCTGTTTTCAAAATATTGAACTTGCGATGCCTTTGAAAATTTGTGTAGAGCTATTTCTGTCAGTATTACAACACAAAATACATGGTGTACTATAAAAACAGTGTTTGAATAGACTTCATTAAGAAACTACTTACGGAGTTTGAGTAGGAATAGAAGAAACCAACAAGAAATGATGAAGCACCCAAGTCTAGTAGTCAGAGGTAAGGCTCCACCACTCCCAGGCTTGGAGGCATAAATGAAGGGAGCAGTTACCAATCCAAAGAGGTCTTTAGTTATAGCTGTAGGAACACAACCACTAACAACAAACTGGCCGAGAGAAAGGGCACCAAGGGTTAAATATGTTCTCCTCTTTGCTCGCCCACAATTTCTTGTCAGTGGTTTTCACTGACCAAACACAAATGGAAGGAGAGAGCAAGAAAGTCTGTTCATGTGTCTGCAAAGGTGGGCCTCCTGGGGCCCTTAGCAGGGTAGGGAAGGGAGAAGGTAGGTCTGGAGATTCAGAGATCGAGAGAATATCCTCCACAGGGAATATTCTAGAATCCTCTAGGTCAGAGGGAGATCTAGAAATTAAGTTTGGGGATTTATCACCATGTAGGTTGCAAATGAAATAATGAAATAGAGATAAGACCCATTTCACAGATTAGAAAACTTAATTCATAAATAAGTCTTAAGTTTTTTAAGTTATAATTTTTTATAAAATATTATATAATAATTATAATATACTAGAGGCTCAGTGCACAAAAAGTGTGCACTCGTGGGGGGGGGGGGTCCCTCAGCCTGACCTGCACCCACTCAGCAGATGTTCGACTAACGGAGTGGACCTAAGCCGGCAGTCGGACAACCTTAGCACTGCCATGGAGGCAGGAGAGGCTCCTGCCACTGCTGCTGTGCTCGCCAGCTATGAGCCCAGCTTCTG
The DNA here is from genome assembly GCA_026230045.1 of Corynorhinus townsendii. Lineage (NCBI taxonomy): Eukaryota > Metazoa > Chordata > Mammalia > Chiroptera > Vespertilionidae > Corynorhinus > Corynorhinus townsendii. The sequence continues at coordinate 18,536,598 of JAPDVU010000010.1, read as the reverse complement.
ACCACCAGGGGACAGCTCTTGTGTTGAGTCTGCCCCCTGGTGGTCAGTGTGCATCAGAGCGATCAGTTGTTCTGCTGTTCGGTCGATTTGCATATTAGCCTTTTATTATATAGGATAATTATAAATGCAATTCATAGTTATTTGGCTAAAGACTATCAGGTAATAAATACTCTGATCTTCAGGATCCTGGTCTCCTCTCTCTCTCACTCTCTCTCTCTACCCTAATGATCTTGAACAATGATAACAGACCTTGACTATCAAGCTCATTGGTGCAAATTTTTTTATTATGCATTAGAATATTATTTTCTCCTCTATCCCAGTCTTTATGTATCACATGGAGATGAACCTATGTCCTAGCTTCAGGGGTGAGCTCTTGTCCCAGACTTAGCCTATTAGAATATTCCATTCCTCTGAACATGTGTAGGTAATTGATTCAGGAGTTGTGTGCCCCAATCTATTACAACCAGAATAAATGGCTGGAAATGTTGACAAAGAGGCTTTCTCCTGAGATGCTAAGATTTAAAGACATGAGCCCAAAGTTGCTGAAGGCCTTTTCTGCCACTACTGGGGGAAAATCCAAGATTAAAACCTAAACACACATTAAAAAAAGAAGGAGGAGGAGGAGGAGGGGAAGGGGAAGGGAAAAGGGGAGGGGAAGGGGAAAGTGGAGGGAAGAAAGTTTCTACCTGCATTAGTGAAGCCAGTTGAACCTTTTGACTTCATAGTTATGAAAAGAAAAGAAAAAACATGTCTCCCTTTTCTTGCCATTGTCAGCTTGAGGTTCTTTCTGTCACTTGCAATTGAAAGAAGGCAGGCTACTATATGTATGTTGATTTTCATTAATATATAAAATTGTTTTCAAAATTGTATTTGAACTTAACCATTGAAGGTCTTCTCTCAATCCAAGGTTATATAAGTTGCTATTTTGTAAAATATATTTTTATTGATTTCAGAGAGGAAGGGAGAGGTAAAGAGAGATAGAAGCATCAATGAGGAGAGAGAATCATTGATTTGCTGCCTCCTGCACGCCCCCCAGTAGGGGTCAAGCCCACATCCTGGGCATGTGTCCTGACCTGGCATCAAACCATGACCTCCTGGTTCATAGGTTGATGCTCAACCACTGAGCCATGCCGACTGGGTTAAGTTGCTAATTTTTAAAAGAGATTATTAATAATTCTTGAGCTTTTGCCCTAACTGGTTTGGCTCAGTGGATAGAGCGTGGCCTGGGGACAGAAAGGTCCCAGGTTCAATTCTGGTCAGGGGCATGTACCTTGGTTGCGGGCACATCCCCGGTGGGAGGTGTGTAGGAGGCAGCTGATCGATGTTTCTCTCTCATCGGCTGTTTCCAACTCTCTATCCCTTTCCCTTCCTCTCTGTAAAAAATCAATAAACTATATTTTTAAAAAATAATTCTTGAGCTTTTTAATTATGACCCACAAGGCAAAATCCTACACAAAAGCCTGAAATAAGTGAGCTCTCCTGAAACTTCAGGTCCTTTCATTCCAGCAGATTTCATAATTAAAAATATATATATATGGAGAAAAAAGTATTTCAGAAAATATACACCACAAAATATTTGGATAAGTTTGTTTGTTTTATTTTCACACTTTTGTCATGCCTTAGGACATCAAAACCTAAATAACATAAAGCAAGAAATGTGATCATGAAAATTTGATATCATAAGGTATTACTCCTGGAATCTTTAAAAATTCAAACAAACTAGTGGCTCTCCAGTTTCCATTTGCTTTTATGTTTTCAAAATGCAAATGGGATGGAATTGTTGATAGATTATATTGTATACTTTATTAATTTACATATAGAATAATTCATGGTATTCACAATTGAAATATAATGCCTGATATGGCTGTTCTCGTGACAGCAGAGTTCCTCCAAGCTACAGAAATGTCTTTTCGACTTGTGGTGCACAGTTATTGCAACAGTATAAAAATACAATTTTGATGAGTAATTTTTAACATATGTATGAGATGACTTCAAGATTTTGAGGGAGAGAAGGGTAAAATGAATGTTTCTCCAAAGATGTTTTTCTTCCAGACCTAATAGTGACAACGTTAAACCTGCCCTCTGTCGATTGTGTCATCTGGTCCTGGCCAGAAGAGGCCCCTGAGTATGTGGCGGCCATGACCTTCTCCCCTTCACGCCAATTTTCTGGTTTGAGTGCACGTGCTCTGAGGCGTATAAACTGCTTTCCTTTCCTTATTAAGACATTGACACACGTGTCCCTGCAGGAGTGAAGAAAGACTTCAAAATTGAAATGAACCACCCTTGGGGTTCCATGTTCTTCTTTTCTTTCTTCTCTTCTCTTTTTCCTTTCTTTTTATTTTGATGAAGACGATAACAGCAGGGAATATATAGACCCTGAAATCGCCAAAAAACAAAGTATTTCCACAGCACTGAGAGGCACTTAGTGCTAAGACAGAAATGTGGTCCTTCTATTGTTCTTCTGTAAAGAGTTTTTAAAAAACACGAATAAAATAGAAATCACTTCAGGGTGAAGGGAGAGCCCATGTTCCAGGACACGCTGCTCTCTCATTCTCAGGGCATTCAGTGATAAAGAAAGTGAAAAAAAGGGAAAATGGCCGAATCAGAGTCCCATCAATGGAGTGGATAAACTAAAGAAAATGAAAATGATCCTTTTTTACTGATTAAAGTGACTTTTCAAAAGAAGAGATTTCAAAATCCGTGGCACTGAGCACCTGCTGCTAAATCCATTGTTGATTCTTACTTGGAACTGTTTGTTTAATGCACTGTTCTGTTTTCTTCTTCTGTGGCATAGCTTCATAATATATATGTACATAAACACATACACACAAAGCTGTGCCTTTTTTTTTTCCTCTCTAAATTCAGATTCCTGATGTTCTATTACCGCAAATCACACATTCCAACGTAATTTGGGGGATTATAATTCAAAAAAGCAATGAATAATTCAATAAATATGTTATTTTAATTTTTTAAAAGGAAAGAATATGCTCTACCCTTTATAAATTTATTCTTTTTATTCTCAAAAAGTTCTTTGGTATTTTTCAGTGGGGGGGGGGGGGAAGCAGGTTGTTGGTCTCCCTAAGCACAGACAAAAGAACAGATCACACACAAAAAGCAGAAGAGCCCTCAGATTGGTGTATGGGAGGGAGTGGGGTGAGGATTAGGCAGGGAGCAGAGGACAGGTAGCTCAGGAGGGTGAGTCATCAAAGTTAAGGAAAGAAAGGTCGGCTCTGATACTTTTACGCATCTTGATTTACTTTTCCCAAAGCCCTCTAACTCCTAAATTACTCACCGCCTGCTTTCAGGCATTTTGAACGTACTTTAAAAGAACAATTCAAATTCTAAAAATGAACTTGTACAGAAGCAGGATTGCCTCTCTTGGTCTTTCAGCTTGAGCCTCTGGCATCTGAATGGTGCTAAATGAAAGACCTCATTGGCACCCTACAGTGGAGAAGAAACCTTTCCCACAGCCCAGGCCTGTAGCCCTTTGTGTGATATCCTGCCACTTCCATCCTGATGCCTTTATTCGTTCTAAGGACAGAAATGGAAAGTTAATGTTTCAAGGGTCATCTGTGCTGTAGCATGTATATCAGTACTCTGTTCCTTTTAATGGCTGAACACTATTCCATTGCGTGGATATACCGCATTTGTCCCTCCATTCACCAGTTGATGGACATTTGGGTTATTTTTACCATTTGGCTACTGTGAATAGTGCTATGAACATTCATGTACAGGTTTCCACAGAAACGGAAATCAGATTAGTGGTTGCCAGTGGCTGGGGGAAGGGAGGGTGGGGCATGACTGCTTAATGCAGTCAGGGGCTCCTTTTGCAGCAATGATGAAAAATTTCTGAGACTACCAGTGAGATTGCACAACCTTGTGAATCTACTCAATGTCCTGAATTGTGCACTTAAAATGGTTAAAATAGTCAACGTTATCTTATGGGTGTTTCACACTGAAAATGAAGGAGTAGTTCACCTTTCCATCCATGTCTGTCAGAAGTCCCAGTTCCCTACGTGCTGCCACCACCTCTCACTTGCCCAGGCGACTTCCTCTTCCCCGCCGTTGGTATAGTAAAGCTCTGGCTCTGGGCAACGCTAGGGCTGCACATCCTGCACGTGGAGCCCCACGTGTTCTCCCTGTCCCCTGCTTTCGGAAGAGGGGGTTATCTACATGCTCCGTGTGTTGCCAGAGCTACCCATCTTCATCAGGGTGAGCAGTGAGGCAGCCTGGCCAGTGGCAAGGTCGCTAAGGATGAGTGATGGCTGACGTGTGACCAGCAGAAGTGGAAGAGAGAGATTTTGTCTCCTGGGTTATTGGGAATTCCTATTACATCAGAGCTGGCCACCAGGTGTGGAACTCCTCCCCGCCTCCCCTCCACCTTTGAGTTTTCTTGAGCAAAGTGACAGTACAACTACTCTGCTAGCTCACTATTTCTCAGTGTTTGCCTTTATCTGCTGATTGGGTGCAACTTACTTTGTTTCTAAGGGGGTTTTGTTGGTTTTCTTTAACCACGACGGATAAGATTTTTCACTGCCTACTAATTAGAACAATACTAGTGCTAAGAATTACAGAAGAATGTTTAGGCATTTAATATTAATAATAGATCATCTGCAGTTACCTGATGTGCACATATTGATAAATCAGTTTAAAAGCAGTCTCCAGAATAGGTTTGCAAGACAAAAATATATTCTAAACCAGAATTCAGAGGTCCCAGAATTAGGTAAAAGGAGAAAGGAGACTAAACATTGCCTCATAAGCTCATAGATTACTTGCACTGGTCTTTTTGATAGAAAATTTTGTCTTTAGGCATTACAATAAAGTATTTTGAATTTTTAAATTCAGTGAAGAGCAATTGTAAATGGTCAGAATCCTCAGACACATTTATTTTTATCCATCTCTAGGGAAAATCTAAGAACCTTGATATAGATTTGTTTGGCTAGTCACCTCAATTTTTTAAATAAAGTTTCAGATCGCCACTTACACTATGACACAATTGGGTTGCTGATATACTTTTTCTTTTATCTCCTTACCTCTAAAATGATTTCTTTTGTTCTTAATAAAAGACACTAAAGCTATATCCCTGGCTCAGTGTGGACTTACAGACATTTTGAGACAAGCTTGTTTTGTATCACAGGAAACTCCTTAGAAACTTACCTAGAAACTGACTGAGTCACCATTTTGTTCTCAGCATCTCTTTCAACTAGCTTTTTTTAAAATAACAGCTTTATTGAGTTATAATCCACATACTGTATAATTCAGCTATTTAAAATGTACACTTCAAAGCTATTTGGAATAGTCACAGAATTGTACAAACATCATCACAATAACTTTAGAAAATTTTAATCACCTCCAAAAGAAACCCTATACCCATTAGTAGTCATTCCTTATTCTCCCCTCCCCCAGCTCCTGGCAACCACTAATCCACTTCCTGTCTCCTTGGATTTGCCTATTCTAGACACTTCATATAAATGGAATAATGCAGTATGTGCCTTCCTCTGTGGCCGGCTTATTTCACTTAGCATAATGTTTTCAAGGTTTTACCATATTGTAGCATATAGCAGTGCTTCATTTCTTTTTATAGACAATTAACAGTGCATTGTATGAATATTTTATTTATCCAGGCATAAATTGGTGGACAGTTGGATTGCTTCCACCTTTGGCTATTACACAATGCTGCTCTGAACACTTGTATTTAAGTTTTTGTGTGGACATATGTTTTCATTTCTCTTGGGTTTGCATATAAATTTTAAGTTAATAGAGACTAGACTTCATTCTGAATGACCTGGGCAGATATTTTGAGTGTGGGAGTGAGTCAGTGCCTGAGAAGAGTGAGAAGGATTCAAAGTAGAGTACTAATGAACAAGTGGATGATACTTAGTTCACTGGTTTCCCAGTTTCCAAATCTCTCTAAAATCATATCTTAGAATCACAAATTTACATGTGGGAAACTGAGGACCCAGTAAAGTTAAGTTGCTCAACAATTTGTTGAAGGCCAAGCAGGACCCTGGGCCTATGGTTTTTAGTTCCTAGAACACTGCCTTTTGTCCCATCTGCCTTGTATCAGCACTCTCTGTGATCCAGGTGGTGTCCAATTAGACAAATTTGCCAAGGATCATATTGAGGAAAAATTGTGCAATTGGGTAGGATTGCCTTCATTTCATCAGGAAGAGAAATAACAATTTCTCTGTCAATCAAAGATAACACTTATGGAAGGTTTAGTATGTACCATGTACCCAGCAAAATGCTTTGCTTGTGCTACCATTTTTTAATTCTGTGTTATTTATTGAGTTATAATCTTTATGCAACCCCATTTTGCAAATGAGGAAACCAAGGGTTAAAGATAACAATTTACACAGTTCAATACATGATGAAGAAAATTGAAGCCAGAAGCATCTCACTCTGCACAAGTTGGTTCTTAAGTGTGCTTCTGTGCTGCCAGAAATAGGTGAAACATTCTCTGCCTGCCTTCCTGTCCTCCACTCCCAACTGCTGTTTCCATAGGTCATGAGATTTAAGCAACCTACAAATGAGACATTTGTAGATTAGGAATGTCTTGCATATACAGTTAAGCAAAAATATGAAATCATTCCATCCTGTCTAATAAAAGTAATATGCAAATTGACCATCACTCCAACACACAAGATGGCTGACCCCATGTGGTCAAAGATAGCTGCCTCCATGTGGACACAACATGGCCACTACAAGATGGCCTGCAAGGGAGGGCAGTTGGGGGCAACCAGGCCTAAGGGGGAGGAGAGTTGGGAGTACCCAGGCCTGCAGGGGAGGGCAGTTGTGGGTGACCAGGCCTGCAGAGAAGGGCAGTTTAGAACAACCAGGCCAGCAGGGGAGGGCAGTTAGGGGTTACTGGGCCAGCAGGGCAGTGCAGTTGGGGGCAACCAGGCCTGCAAGGGAGGACAGTTAGGGGCGACCAGGCCGGCAGGGGAGGGCAGGGGTGACCAGGCAAGCAAGGGAGGGCAGTTAGGGGCAATAGGGCTGGTAGGGTTGCAGTTAGGCATCAATCAGTCTAGCAGGGGAGTGGTTAGGGGGTAATCAGGCTGGCAGGCAGGTGAGCAGTTGGGAGCCAGCAGTCCTGGATTGTGAGAGGGGTGTCCGACTGCCCGTTTAGGCCCGATCCCACCAGGCAGTTGTACATCCCTCGTGGGGCCCCAGATTGGAGAGGTTGTAGGCTGGGCTGAGGGACACATACACACACACCCCCTCCCTGTGCACAAATTTCATGCACCAGGCCTCTAGTTTCTAAATAAAATCACACATATCCTTCTTCAAAATTATCAACAGAAATGGAATGTTCTCCATCTAAAGCCAGATAAGCAATGTTTTTTAAACTAAAGGGCAAACTATAATCAATTTTTAGTGTCTCCTGGAATATTGCATTAAAAAGGATTCTGAGGCCTTGAAGAAGAAGATTGCAGCAATCTGTTTATGAAGTTCTATTGGTGTAGGAATGAGTACATGAGACATGTGTTTGCCTCTCCCGGGTGTTTAAAAAAAATTCTCACATCAAATTAAGGATGGTAGAATGTGGTTTTATATGTATTTCTTCTAAATGTTAATATTTCCATAGGTATAACCACTTGTATTTTTACTTTAAAAATAAGGATCTATTGGCATTTCATTTGGGGCATGTTGTAGTTAAATAAAGAAAAACGAGAAAATCAAGATTGGAAATAAATAGTATATTAGATAACAATGCTTTCAATGGACTATTTTAATAACTTCTATAGTGATAAGAGTAACAGCAACCAATTTAGTGAAAAATATTTCTGGACATAGCTTGGTTGTCAAAGGAAGTTTGTGAACTAGTACAGTGACCATATTTTCCTAACCTAAATTGGAACATACAATCCCATAATGATTTTTAAGTGAATGACAAATGTATTGCTATAAAGATACTTTGCAAAGATATTAAAATTAAATAGCATTCAAGCATATTTTAAGTAAATCACCTTTATAGTAAAGGTAATACTAAAAAGATATATTCTATTTGGGAAAGGTACTGGAAAAGGCAGGACTGTTGATTTAAATAGCAGAAAAAGAATTTTTGAGCCACTGGTCTCTGATTTCCCCAAAGAAAAGTCCTTACATCTTGCCAGACCCATCAACTCCCTGAAATTCACTCGTCTCCTTTAGCTTCTGGCTGAAATCCATACATAGAAGATCAATGTTCTGATTCGCTGTAAACACACATTTCTCTTCAGAATGAGCTAATATTCTTAAGAACATACTGTCAGTCCATTTCTATAGGTATAAGGACACCACTTCCTATGTGAATTGTAATTTCAGGATCACTCACATCAAGATTCTAGGTCCTCACCCTTTCATACTCCTTAATTCCCCCTTTTAATCATTTGCTTATTCTCCAAGGGTGGCTTAGTTTTAGCCTCAGTTTTAATTTTCCTTTTCTCTGGTGACTAGGCAATCTGTTATTTTCATGAGTGGTCTAGGAATTCTTCAGTAGAGTATGAATTCCTCCAAATTCCAGGTCTATTGTCTTTGCTTATGACCTTTAACCCCAGTTTTAAGTCTTTTTCGGTAGTCATCCACATTTCGCTTCAGGACACTCTGCCAAAGCCAAAGGCTACAAAGTCTTTCTAACTTAGGCATCCCTTGTCAGACTGACCCTGGATGACTGTTGTTGTTTTTTCCTTTTCCCCACAATAAATATAAAAATTAACTAAGTTGAACCTTAAGGTAAACCAACTATCCTAACTTGAGTGCCCATCAATAATCCTTTTATTTCATCATGTTTTCTTGCCTCTTCCTAGCCTTTGTGCTTAAACAATCAAGCTTCTCCTCTCCGACTTTTTTTTCTTCCTATTCTTTGATCCTGCATTGAAATCATAATGCTGGATTTGTGACGTCACTCTCAATTGTTTCCAGATGGTTTCTCATGATCAAAAAGAAGGTGAAGCCAATATATGTTAGTAAAAAAGTAGATCTTCAAACGGGGAGATGGTTGAGAAAAGAAAGAGTATAATAATAATAATGTTGAAAATACAAAACAACTATAGGTAAATTGCCTTTTCTCTCCATCTTAAAATAAAGTCTTTGATCAATTGTGCCAATGTATGAAAATTTGAACTCTAAAGAGGCTAGACAGCTTTCTAAATGCAAACATCAAAAGCTTTGCTTCCATTAGAAAAAATTAAATCCATGATACTTTGAATGGATTTGAAATTCTCTAAAATGAGCTCTAATAATAACCTTTACAAACAGAAAGAAAAAAACAGTAGGTTATGTGGCTTCATGCTACCATTTTCTCTGGTACATTAGTTTTCCAAAGATGGCATTTTGGCTTGTACCAAATAAAAGGGCAAAGGTTACCAAATGCAAGCCTGGGGAAGCCAGAAGAGAGAGCAGCTATTACAATGGAGGGGGAAATCCAAGCTGTCAGCTCTGAATGGACAAAAATAGCATGTGTGAAATTGACAACCAGCAACAGCATGGCACCTTTAGAAGGGCCAGGAAATGAATTGAACCAGAATTTCTATTTTCTGTTTTAGAGCAACAATTCTGGTAAAGATTTATTCAAGGTTCTTAGAGAGAAATGTCCAGGTCTGTGATAACTTTGGTAATATTCAGTTGTTCAGAAAGCAATTTAAGCAAATAAAATATCAGAATGAAAATGGTAGAAAAAAATGATACAGAGGAAAACATAAATAAAAAATAAAAATCATCCTTCCCAAGAGTCTCTGTTAACAATTTGGTACATTTGCCTCCTCTTACACCATGCCTTGTATTTACAAAGTTGAAACCAGCTTGTATACATAATTTTGATTTATGCCTTTTTATTAAGTATTATATCATAAATATTTTCCCATGTCATGAAACTGTCTTCATAACCATTGTTGCTCATGTTTATAGACTATTCTGTCATATGAATATTCAGACCTTAATTCACATAACCATAATTAATTCAGTTACTCTTCCCCCATTCCTTTGTCCTATTCCAATATATTTTCCACTGAGCAACTAGAGTGATCTTTTAAAACCCTGAAGTTGATCTTGTTACTCTCCTTTTTTAAAAAAAAGCCATTTGATAACTAATTGCTCTTAGAAAATATCACTATCCTCAGCAGGCTCTTTGGGGCTTTATGTCCTTGCTACTTGGAAATGCAGAATCTATTCCTCTTCCCGGACTTAATCAGCGCCGCATTTTTACAAGATCCTGGCTGATTTTTATTCACACTAGGATTGAGACCTGGTAGTCTTCATGATCTGGCTCTTTCTGCCACTGCACCAGCCTCATTGAGATCAGCCTTCTTGGGAATCCCTCTGATACAGCAGGAGACATACACCCTCAGAGCCTCACTCTCATGCCTCATTCCCCAACAGAGCCTTCCCAGGTGCTATGGATTGAATGTTTGTGTGCCCCAAATTTCATATGTTGAAGCTCTACCCCCCAATGTGATGGTATTTGTAGACGGGGTCTTTAAGAGATAATTAGGTTTAGATGCAGTCATGAGGTTTGACTCTTCGTGATCAGGTTAATGCCTTTATAGAGCAAAGCCTCTCTCTCTCTCTCTCTCTCTCTCTCTCCTCTTTCTCTCTCTCTCTCCCTCCCTCTCTCCTCCCTCCCCCCATGTGAGAAAAGGCAACCATTTGGAGCCAGGAAGAAAGCTCTCACTAGAACCTGACATTGCTGGTACCCTGATCTCAAACTTCTGCCCCGCACCCCCCCCACCCCCCCGCCCAAACTGTGATAAAATAAGTGTCCACTGTTTTAGCCACTCAGTCTATAGTGTTTTGTTATGGCAGCCTAAGACAGCGGTATGCACTGTACTCTCTGCCCAGAAAGATCTTCCCGTGACTCTCTACCAAGTTAACTTCCACTTTTCCTTCGGAGCCTAGTTTAAAAGGGGGAGGGGGAGGTCTAGTATCCTGAAAATATAAAGAGCTCTTACAACTCAACAGCAAAAGCTCAACCCAATTTAAAAATGAGCAAAGAACATGAATACACATTCAAAGGAGATAACAGTTGTCCAACAAACATATAAACAGATGCTCAATGTCATTAGCTATCAAGGAAATGCAAATCAAAACCGCTGTGATACACTACTTCACGCCCACTAAGATGGCTAGAATTTAAAAAAATAAAACCAAAGTAATAAGCATTAGTGAGGATGAAGAGAAGCAGGAACCTTTATACATTGTTGGCAAGAATATAAAATGTAGAAAGCAGTTTAGTGGTTCTGCAATGAGTTAAACAAGAATTGCCATTCAATCCAGCAATTTCACTCCAGGTAAATGACCAAAAGAAATACAGGGATATGTCCACACACAAAATGTTACATAAATATTCAGATCAGAATTATGCATAATAGCCAAAAGGTAGCTGACCCAAATGCCCACCAATTTATGAATGTACCAATAAAATGTGGTATATCCATACAATGTAACATTAATTGGCCATAAAAAGGGATGAAGTCCGGATACATGATACATTTAACATGGACAAATCTTGAAAACACCATGTTAAATAAAATAAGCCATTTATATGAAATATGCAGAATAGGCAAATCCACAGAGACAGCAGATCCGTATTGCCAGGGGCTGTGGAGAGGGGGAATGGGGAGTGACTGCTTTGTGCTATTTTGCTTCATGGGTGAGAGGCTACCTCTTGAGGTGATGAAATGTTCTGAAACTACATGTTGACGATGGTTGCACAACATTATGAATGTAGTTGATGTCACTAAATCATACCATTTTAGGATGGTTGAAGTGGTGTATTTTGTTATGTATATTATTTTAAAAATAAAGAAGAGGCGGAGAAACAGAAATAAAAGAAACAGGCTGGGGGACAAAACAGCAACACAGATGAAAACAACATATATATATATATATATATACATATATATGTATATATATATGTATATATATATATATATATATATATGTTCAAAAAAATTATTATTTACTGTGAAGCCCAGCCATCCTCTTTTTTTTTTTTTTTCCTTTGGATGACTCTTACTATTTGATGCTGTTGGTAATCAGGGCTGCTTAAAACTTTCCTGTGTTTCCCCGTGTGAAAAAGAAATGCTTCTTTTAGTCTTAGTCCTTGGGCAGAGGCCTGCTTTTTCTACTTTACCTCCCTCAGAAGCATCAGCTGTCTACCTGCAATCATCCTGCAGGCATTTTTAGTCCTCACCTTTCTCCTGGGCTCAGAGATGGATATTTCCAACTCTCTCGCCATCATCTCATGCTTAACACATTCATAATTTCTCCCTAAAATCATCTTCCATCTGCTGCTTTTCTCTTGTACCATTTTAGCTAGTCATGTGAATTTACAGAATCCAAAACCCAGGAGACGTGAGTTGTTAAAGCCACATAGACAGCTGGTGCACTCAGCTCTGAAAGGTTGCAGTCATCTTTCACTCAGTATTTTCCTTCATCCAGGATCTCCCACTGGTCAGTAAACGGTGTTGATCTTTCCTTCAAATGGTCTTTGTATCCACCTGCACCCTTCCATTCCTACTGCCAAATCCCAGATTCAGGATTTCAGCACCTCCAGCCTCATTGCCTGTGTTGGCCTCCTGGCAGGTCCCTGTAAATCCACCCTGCACTGTGTGGCCTAGGAGCATGCCTGAAACCACAGCAGGCTTGTGTAGAAAGGTTTTGGGAGATCATCAACTCTGTTTTACTAAACAGAGAGAATGTATGAGCCAGAGCAAACCTCTATATCCCGTCTAGGTCCATGCCGATTCCCTGACTATTAAGACATGGGAGGAAAATGTAATAAGGAATGAATCTCAAGATAATCATGACCCCAGACTGTCAGCAGGTCCAGTCTCTGCTTGAAGGGACGACACTGTCACAAAGTCCTATGGAGTCACACAACAGGGAACTCAAGTACATCTCTGTGTGGTTTGAAGAACTTCACAATCCAGGCACTATCTGTGCTCCTCCCACCAAATGGGTCAGCAACAACAGTACAAAGGAAATACAAGATCTGATCCAAAGGGAAAGTTCCCAGGATCATTTGGGAGCCACACTTTGGTAATAAATGGCTGCCTAGTGCAGGGTCCTTGAGTGCCACTGGGGTACCAGAAAACTTTAAGGTGGAACTTGAAGCATTCAAACTTTCTCATTTTAAAATGCTAGAACCCTTTTACATTTACCCTTTGGCTACTTTTAAAATCTTATGTCTAGTTCCATAATTGAGTTCACAATAACTTAAACTGTTATCAAACATCTTTTAGGGATTAGAACTCACTCCTGGTCCAAATGAAGCATCACACATTGTGTTGTCCTGACAAAGCAATGCATACAATTATAATTCCCCTAGGATTAATGAAGAGTTGGAATGATTAAAAATGGGATTTAAGGACTGCCATGGGGATATTTACCATATTTTGAAATGTCAAATGCATGTGGTGATTAGGTCCTGCCAAAGATGTTGAGGCTTTGAAAAATGAAAGATGACAAAGGATCTGTTATAGGGAGTACAGCTGTACATAAGCAGATGTACTTGCCTCCACATTATGTAATATCACTTGAGCATCTTCTGGGTCTTAAATGCTCCAGTGCCCTTGGATTGGCTAGGTGGGGGAATGAGATCCCTCTCATTAAGTGCAAGAGATAGATCATTCATTGTAAGAAAATTCTTTTTTAAGATTGTTAAGAAATTTCAACTGAGTACATTTTAAAGATCTTATTGCTTTCATTCAACAATGAATGAATTGGGCAGCATCCAGTCTAACATATAGAAAGGAGCTCCAAGGAGCTGCAAAACATTGATTTTATTTTATTTTTTTATTCAATGATTTTTTTCCATTGATTTTTATAGCAAGAGAAAAGGAGAGGGAAAGAGAGAGAAATATCACTGGGAGAGCAAAACATCAATTAGCTGCTTCGTGCATGCCCCCCACGGGGGATCAAGCCCTAAACCTGGGCATATGCCTAGACCAGAATCAAACCAGCAACCTTTTGGTGCATGGGATGATGCCCAACCAACTGAACCACACCGGCCAGGGAGAAAATGATTTATTTATTTTTTATATAGGCAAAAGGAAGCAGGAACAGGAAGCTATACTAAACAAAAAATGTAGGTTGGTTAGTGCAAAGTTACTTTTCTTTAGGGGATGACAGGGTTCTGTCAGGCAGATTAACTCACTAGTATTGATCAGGAGACTCCTAATAGACTGGTTTAAGATTCCATTTCTGAAAGGGCCAAAACTGTAATTAAGTCTCAGATTGGCGCTATGGGGCTTAGCATAAGTGACTCCATTTTGGGCCTGCTGTCTTTTTCTGAGCAGGGTTCAGTTGTCTCTCGTTTCAGAGCAATAATGGTTATGGTGGGCAGTCAGGTAGGCATGAGCAGAGCAGGACAATAAGCCAGGTATAGAATGCCACCAGGACAGAAAGTCCTGAACACCTGGCAACGGATTTCTGGCAACAGGCAGAACTGGGAGAGCAAGTATTGTTAACTAGGACCTTGGAAATAAGTGTTGGTAAGGGACCTTGTCCCTTTCCTCCCCTAGATGATCCTTGGTCATATAGGTCAGATCCTCCCCCTGATCTTTTCTCCCCTGGCATATAGCTAGTCATGCGGTAGACCCCTGAACCCCCTTAGAAAGAACAAGGGGGCTGGAGAAAAGCCCCATCTGACTTCCATACAAAGACAGGGGATGATGGGACAGACCCCGATAGGTCAGCTTAAAGAAGAAAGCAGAACTGCCTCTATTCAGTTCTGTATATCTGAAAACAACAGTGGCACCTTATATGAAAAATAAAGACTTATTGCCATAAAGAAAAAAAGAAAGCAGTTAACCCTCTCTTAAGAGGTTAAAAGGAGCCCTAGCCCCAAACGCGGGGGAGTTCTTTGAGACACCAGCTGGAAACTTTCTTTGAGTGTTCGTCTTTGCTTTCTGAATAAACTTTCTCTTGTGGCTTTGGGTCTTGTCTCTGAATTCTTTCTGAACCAGAACTCAAGTACCGAGGCCTACTTGTACCATTTACATGGGGAGTTATTTCTACAATTTATAGAAACCTCTCCTTGGATTAAGGTACTCTTAGACTTCATAAACACATATAGAAACATGAGGGGACTTAGGCTTTAGCAAACTGATGGAGACTTTTGATGAATGACCCTCCCATCTTAAAATTCTCATAAATAGGAATTAGAAAGTTGAAACAAGGACAAAGTCATTAGTGATATAAACTCTGAATGTAGGAGTTCATATCCAGGATCTGCTTCTTGTTGGATGTTTGACCCAGAGTAGAGCACTTTATATTTCTAAACCTCAGTCCCCTTTCTATAAAATACAGATACTATAGGCTCTTCCTCATTGGCATATTGTGATGTTTAATTAAATTAACCTGGTGAATATATTAAAAAGCCTCACTGATAGTGAGTTCCAAGACTATTAGCTATTATTATTATGGTAAGAATTGGAAGAAGAAAAAACAAAAAAGAATTGGAAGAAGAAAGTCCTTTTAATGGTATAGGTCAGGGGGAAAAGGCAAGTCTAAATAAAGAGCAATAGCTTTAAATGAAAAGATAGGTCAATGCTTGCAAGGTTTACTCTAACAGGAAAAAAAATTAAATACTTTTGAAAAATAAAATCCTTTCAAAAATATAGATTTTTTTTTTAAATCATAGTAATAAATCTCTACAGTGTATTGTTTTATAGCTTCTGGCATTGGTGGTGTAATTGATGACATTAGAGGCAATTAAACCATTCGTTGGAAATCTGCATTGATGCAAATCAGAGAGGAAATAAACAACTTCAACTTTAGTTTCTGACATATTTACACTTGAAATCAAGGCTTTTGTTAAGTTAAACCAAAAAGAGCCACTTATCATAAGAAAGAGTTAACACTGGTTTGGGCATGTTCTGTGTGTGTTTTTTTTTAAAAAAGGTTTGTTGGAAAATACTTGACAAATCTGCCTTTTAAAGCAACTGCAAAAATATTGTGACTGCTCTTTTGACAGTCTTCCTAGGAAACTTAGCCAATGTGAAAAAAAACCGTGGTTGTCAAAATAACAAGCAAACTACATTTTGCAAGTATCAAGAGAAAAAGAAGCAAGAGTTTTTTATTTTATACAGTTGTGGTTTTTGTATATCTTACTGTGTGATAACAAGAAAAATTATCATTAAGGATGGGTGAATAAAATCAGTTTGATAGGTATATTCCTAAAAAGGTCTAACAAAATCTAAGCTTTTATTTAGATTGCAGAAATTACATTGGCCTATTGAGTAAGTATCTGAAGATTGTGGCTCATTTAAAAAACTATATATTTATGGAAATAAACATTTTTATTAACATCTGTAAGCTTTGGTTTCTCAGTAAAGACTGTAATAGTAATAAGTATGAGTGTGCAGCTGTTTACCAGCTGTTACTCAGAAACTCTTACACAAGTACTTACTTCCCAGTAATGTTAAGTGAGTACTAGAACCATAGTACCTTCCTTAAAATGAGAAAGACAGGTATATATTCTGCTTTTGAACAGCTATATACTCAGGAGGCCTGCGTGTATTCAGAAGGAAGGGCCTTCAAGCAAACCACTTAATCTACTTAGACAAACTGAGTTATGTTGTTCAGTACTTGGAAATTTTACCAAGATGAGCAACCCACTAGCATTGGAATCTTTTTATTGAAGATCTGTTATCGAAGAAAGAGCATCCAGCCTAAGGGAAGAGTTTTAAGAGTTTATTTGAGACAAATTGACAACAATTGCCGGGAAGCAAAATCTCAACAGATGTACAAAATGCTCAGGAGAATGGCAGTTTTGTAGCCCATTTTATATATCAAAGTAGGAGACGTGAAGATGGTTACATGGTAGATTAGGGAGGCAGAAGAAAGCAAAGCGGGGATATCTCTGGGATTGGACAAAAAGCAAAACGAAGAGGCAATTACTCCTTTTACATTGATGGGTATAGAGTAGTTAATCATTCACGTTTCCTGCACATAGAGATATAATTCGGGGAACCAGGTAACAATGAGGGTTTCTGTGATCTCCTGCTCTGGTGGGAGATCTGGTCTGGAAAAGGAGATTACCCTTAACATTTCAAAGATATGTTATCTTAGATGCACAAAGACATTAGGTAATTTCAAAGGTAAAGAAGCTACAGGCCTAGGACGTGACTACCTACTATGCCTGGCTTTTAGTTAGACATTTTTACATTCACAGCACCCTGTGAAATTACTTTGATCTCTGAGTTTGTAAGGCCCACCACTCAGACCATCCTTGAGTTGGTCAGGTTCAATATGTGGCCCCTCTCTAGTCCACACTATTATGTAAATGCACTGTGCAAAGCCCTAAAGAGAAGGGATGAATAAGACACAGTTTTTGCTCCCAAAGAATTTGTTATCTTAAAATGGATAGCTTGGGGACCTAAGAGAAGAAAACTCTTCCCCCTTTTTATTTTTTCTCTAACAACAGTTTTTTGTTGTTTTTTTTTTTTTAATTTTATGGAATTACTTTTGCCCTATGCATCTATTATTTTATTATTTCCTATTGTATTGGTTCAGTGATTACTATTTTGCCACTAAATTTTTTCACTTCTTCAATTTGTTTGAGTCTCAGCTTTACACTTTAAACTTTTAAAATAAATATCAGAAAAGTAATGAACTCTACTTTTTAAAATATGATCCTGGTTTGGGGCCAACATGCCTGTGTTAATTTTCTAGACATTAGGCAAATGACAGAGACATGTTCCTGACCTGGGTCCCAATTGTCGCATGGCCCTAGCAAGGAAAAATTTCAATTCAGGGTCTGATGTCCATTTCTTCCAAAATCAACATAACATTAATCTCATTGACATATCCCCAACTCTCTAATCCTGTATATTGGGGAAAAAACACACATACCCAAAAAACATGAACGTAGGAAATGAGGATGATGTGTTCCACAGGATCTATCTCACTTTCTACAATAAAGCATGGCCACAAGAAAAATAATTTTCTCTAATAATTATTAAGTAAAGTTCTATTCCACTTATAATTATATCTACCTAACAACTCTCATGTCTTTAAACACTCTGGTAGCTAGCTTAAAGAAGAAATGCTGCATAACTAAAGGTATTTTATGCATATCAATTCACTGTAACTTCTCAAATTATGTAATGTAATACCAATAAAACATAAGTACTCCAGTTTAAGAAAATCATTTTTAATTTTGTTTCTAATAAAAGTGCATGTTACTATGGAGAGAAAAACATGTGAACAAATAGTTTGAATCATGGGATTTATTCCCTATTCCAAGGATTTAGACATTCCTTATCCTTCCCAAGCCTCGCTTTTCTTAAATCTAAAATAGAGATTAGATTTTTGGGGCAGGGGGGTGGGGGGCTTTCCTTTACCCTCCAAGGTACTTTTGACTGGTCAAATAATTAAATTTACTTTTAACAGATTCACAATAGAAAAGCATCAAATCTAATTGGCATACATGCGTATGGGAACCCTACATACATGAGAGAGTTAGTGACCCCACATACATGAAAAGCCAGAGACAGAAAAGGCGTATGAGGTATATGGGGCATTCTGAGCCAAGGATGAGGTAAGGCCCCTTGGGGCTTCCGAGGGGAGGAAGGTCATTCTCAGGATGGTAAGAGCAGATGTTCAGTAATTAGAAGTTTGCCCTGCCCTATAGATGGGTCATAAAAAAAGTTATTTCTGATAATAACTCTATGGGCAAGGCACCTAATTTGAATTCTTTAAGGGACAGGTAAAAGTTTCTCTTGAGCACACAGGGTCTTGATTGCCTTTAGCTCAAAATAATCCAATGTCAAAGTGGCACATCTTGGGGAGACAAGTTCTGAGTCCCTTTAATTTTGTCTATTATTCCTTCCAAAAGCAAAATTCTTCTGTACTCCCTGAACATAAGTGATGCCCATCCCTGCATCCAGTTTTCTACCTTTTTTCACACCACTTACCTTTTTTTTTTTTTTACACTGGGAAATATACGTATTAAAATGAAAGATAATTATCTGTATTTGACTCATTAGGTTTAGTATATACTCCACCTCAAACATCTGCAATCCTACCTCCAGGGAGACCAAACAACATTTAGTTCTTATTACCAAAATTCATATTTTTCTCATACTTGCTATCCATACTTTCTAATATTATGTCTCATAAATTTAATTATCTGCTCAAATGAGGACTAATACCCAAGGCCCCAAACATTGATTTCCACAAATATATATTTTAAATAGGTTTTTAAAAATTTTACTACTTTGTTGCCATATTCTATTGGATCTACTATCTTTTATTAAATTACCCTATTTGTGGGTCACTGTTTTATTCTAAGTGCTTTAGCTCTCCACATCACCCTTCTAACATTTACGGGGCAGCTTCACATGACTTTTCAGCGTTCTTAGGCTTGTGCTTCCTGGAGGAAACATCATTCAGTGATAAAGCCATTCATCTGGTATGATGGCCACCACTGGCTCCAGTGTCACTTCCCATGTAGCTTATGCAGTCATCAAAAGCATGAGCAAATCTAATGCTTGTCCCATAGCTTGTGACTTCCTTTAACAAGCAGTGATTTATCCTCTCTTTTTTAGAAGTATGTGGTTCAATATGAGTAAAGGCAGGAGAGTTTAGTGGAAGGACACTAAGTAAATGTGAGTGATCTAGAAGTGCATGATATTCCAAATGACAAGATTTGTTGTCACTTGGGATATATGATATATGATATTAATAGCAATGGACTAATTGTTATAGATATTTTTAGCATCGTAGGATTTTAGATGACACTTATCATTTGTTTTAAAGGGAAAAAAAATCAAAGGGAGTGTTGCCATCAAAGAGTTCATCAGTATAAGAAGCCTCACAGATTCCCATAGTCTAGCAGAAAAAACACTGGTGATCAGAACTTGTCCTTGACTAATACTTAGATCACAGATGACTTCAGGGTCAACCTCGGACACAGTTTTGTTTTTTGCTTTTTTAATATATATATATATATTATTGATTTCAGAGAGAAAGGGAGAGGGAAACAGAGATAGAAACATCAATGATGAGCCCTAACTGGTTTGGCTCAGTGGATAGAGCATCAGCCTGCGGACTGAAGGGTCCCAGGTTCGATTCCAGTCAGGGGCATCTACCTTGGTTGTGGGCACATCCCCAGTGGGGGTTATGCAGGAGGCAGCTGATTGATGTTTCTAATTCTCTATCCTTCTCCCTCTCTCTCTGTAAAAATCAATAAAATATATTATTTTTAAAAAGAAACATCAGTGATGGGAGAGAACTATTGATTGGCTGCCTCCTGCAAGCCCCCTACTGAGGAACGAACCCGCAACCCGGGCATGTGCCCTTGACTAGAATCAAACCCAGGACCCTTCAGTCCACAGTCCGACGCTCTATCCACTGAGCAAAACCAGCTATGGCTCAGACATACTTTAAAGAATAAAGCATTTCACCAGAATTAGGAGAATCATATTCTCTAGCATTTTTTTTTTTATGTCCCAACAGGTGTTGGAAAACTGGTGGTAGCAGCAGTAACATAAAAAGGAGAAATCTTGCCAAAAACCGGTTTGGCTCAGTGGATAGAGCATCGGCCTGCAGACTGAAGGGTCCCTGGTTCGATTCCAGTTAGGGGCATGTGCCTTGGTTGCAGGCACATCCCCAATGGGGGGTGTACAGGAGGCAGCTGATGGATGTTTCTCTCTCATCGATGTTTCTGGCCCTCTATCCCTCTTCCTTCCTCTCTGTAAAAAATCAATAAAATTTATTTTAAAAAAAAAAAGGAGAAATCTTGTGTGACCATTTGATCTTAGTGTATCCACGATGAAACACGGACATCACAAAGATGGGCTTCTAAGCTGTCGGTATCTTCTCAATTCTTGAAAGAGATGGTTTGCCTCAAAATAACACCGAATACAATTGAGTTGTGTCCAAATTAAAGTCAGCACAAATTATAAGAGCCCGTGGCTTGCTGAGTTCTCACAATTCCAACCATTTACTGAACTCCCCCCAACCGCCTACAGCAGATCCTTTCCTCGTCACACTAACTTCTGGGGACTTAGCAGCATCACCTGCCCACAGCCCCATGGCACAGGGCTGCCTGTGACCATCAGGATGCTGCAGATCCAGGTTGCCTCCCTCCCACCCAGTGAATGGAGAGCTCTCAGCCTCGCTGATCATTTGTTTACAGCGCTAAGTCAGGATTCTTGGCCAACGGGCGCCCAAGGGGGAACCATGGTGTCTTAAGTGCATTAAATCTTCGTATTAGCCCTCTGGCTTGGTCAACCTTTATGTTGGCTTTGTTCTCTTTTTTTGAAGCATGACAAACAAGTGGTTTTTCTTTTTCACTTTAATGATTCTTTAAACAAAAAGGGGTAGTTTAGGGCTTTCTCTAAGGCTGATAGGTGTGTCTGTTTAATGAGGTTTTTATTGTACTGTATTGGCTTCCCTGAAAAGAAATTACGAGCAGCAAACAGCTGATAATAGAACAAGACTGGAAGAAACAATAACCAAGAGGAGGGAAATTAGTGTGGCAGCAGATGCAGGCGGTGCAGTTTGGGGATTAAATGCCACTTGCATTCTTCCTTGGCCACCACTGCCCTAGTAATAAAGTGGATGTGGGCACTTATGTGCCAGTTATGTGTGCGCAAAAGATAAGGCTATAGATATAGACCCAGCTAAACTGCCATCTGTGGAGGAAGAAGGGTGGTGAGCTCAGCCTAGACAAAGATGAGTGAAACTCCGAGTGCGGGTTTACAAGGGCTGGTCGGTTACCATGGAAACTAATTGGCGCTAATAAGTAAAGGGACATTTTAACTGTGGGAACAGAATAGGAGGGCCTATTTTTCAATATCACCGTTACCTACAATTAATTTTTTTTCATTTTCACAATTATCCTTACTTAATTCCTATGATGAAGCTCTTCCCTCCGCACACAGCCTCACCCTGACCAACAAACATTACATTCAAATGCTGAATATCGTCTTTTAAAATGTGCTGTATTTCAGGTTTAGATCTTTCAAGACAGAATCAATTTCACTTTTTTTTTTTTCCTTAAAAAATAAACTGTTTGCAGATGGCAAGGAGAAAGGAAGGGAGGGAATGGAAAGTTCTTAACTTCTAAACCGACCCTGCTGAGCACTGACGCTGGCTGCAGGGAGAGGGAAGCTGGCACCTTATCCTGCAGCACCAGCTTCAGGTTTTTCTTTGAGTTGATTTTCCCTAACAAAAGCATTTCAGAGCATCAACCAAGAAACACACACATGCGCGCGCCAAAAAAAGTGTCTTGTGGACTTATTTTGCAAAGGTAATGTTTACAGACACTTGCAGGGAGCAAGAATTAAGATCAGAGCAAATGGGCAGCAGCTATTGCTCAACTTGTACTTTTCTTAAAGCAAGTTTTAAGTAGAACAAATAGCTGAAGTTCGCAAAGAGAAGTCGTGACTGAGATTTAATGAAAAGGTTGACAACTAAGAAGCAAAGTGTGTTAAAAAAAAAAAGCACTTCAATAACAATGTGGGTCAGAGCCGGGGACACTTGGGAAATGTCTTTAAAAAGGTGTGTTACAAGCACAGGGTTGATAAAACACCTTCACAGTTTCTTAGGTTTTACTTGTGTAAGTTAATTTCCAGTTTAAGAGAATGCAAACTACGTTAATAATGTCTCCCGGGTCTTCAAAATCTATGCAGTTGAGGTAGTCCAGATTTCCAGACATGAGTCTGGTTGGATTAACAAATATATATATATATCTATATATTTTAAAATGAAAAAAATTGCCTTACAATAATTGGCACAATTAAAAATTTTATGGTGCCCAAGGGAAGTTTTAGCCCCGTGGTGTGCCTTGCCATTGCTGACCGTCTCTGTGTTGATTGTGTATTTGGATTTAGCTGATTAGTTGTAGTGGTTTAGTGAATATATTATATATTGTGAAACAGACACCTCATAATCACTTCTGGGAAGAAACTGAGCAAATGAATCAGTACTTCAGCTTCTAGTTCTGTTTTTCTCTCCTTCTCTACAGCCCAGTGATAGGAAAAATTCACTATCTGAAAATTACGGTTCTCTAATCTTGTGCTTCAGAAAATTGTACCAGGAGTCATTTTTAAGTATCGTAACATAATATCACACAAACATTCCTGAAGAAAACAACAACATGCTAGTCAAGTCAGTTTTGCTAGCTATTGAAATGCTTGTTTGTGATACTGGCGCTCTGAGTATTTGATAGCTATCTATTTATATAGATTTTAATGCTGTAAGCATGTTTAAAATTGGGGGTGGGGGGTTATTCCAGTAGTCCCCCTCACATTTCAAACAAATTCAAAATTTAAAATCTTGGCTTCCCACACACACTGTCAGGGAGTTGATAATATTTCAAATTCCTGATTTTCAAAATTCCTTAGAGGTCTGATTAACTTTAATAAAAGGTGAGATTTGCAGCAAGGAGATTATTTTCATATATCGCCTAAAAGCGGTGTAACAAGTATAGCCATTTTCTAGTTCAGACTGTTATCAAAGTAATTAGTTCTATAAAACAGTTTAGAGAAAAGAAGAAAGGAAGGAAGGAAGAAACGCACGTAAGAAGGAGGTATTGAAATGACCCAAAATGGAAACCATTTCAAAGCAAAATTGTTAATGAGCTGTTGGAGCGATATGGACGTTATAAGTGCAATTAACTAGAAGCCCATAAAAATAATCAATGACAGAGAGCAGCTCTCCGGTACCGAGGGCTTTTACAAAGCGACGTCTGTGGACGCAGCAAGTGATGCAGTGAAAGCCACCGCGACCTATGGGCGCGCGTGCTACTTTCCACGCGTGGAAACCAAAATGAATTTCACTGACTGCTCCTGAAGGTGAGCCTGTGGCAAACAGTGAAGCCGTGTGTGGGAACAGAGAAGTTTCTGCTCCAAGCTGCGCCCCCACCCCCTTCCTCCCAAGGAATGCTGGAGGCAGCCACGATTTAATCAAGGGAAGGTAGGAGTTTAGATTTCAAAATGCAGATAGATGTCACATTTCAGTGCAAACCGCTCCTACATGAACGCTTTACCAGGATATCAAGAGGAATCTGTCATTTCCGGGGCGAGGAGGAGGAGATGGCCCTCACTAGGACGGCAGGAAAAGATTTTTTTAGGGTTTCTGCGCGTCCCACGGAGGGTCCCCAACGTCCCCGGGGAGCGCAGGGAGTTGTGAAAAGTAACGCGCAACTGGCCACCGGGAGAATCCATTCCCTCCACCTTCTCGCTAGCACCTCCCACTTCTCTTTTTATAGCCGCCCTTTCTCTGAGCCAATCTCAGGTTACTGGACCGGGAGTTCTCAGACCTCCACTTTCAGCCCGGCCCTCAGCCTCCGTCGGTGAGAGGCACCAGCCCCAGCAATTGGATTGGGCAGCCCGTCTTGACACACCACTGTGCTGAGTGCTCGCGGACGTGTTTCACCAGATGGTTGGGGTTAGTGTGTGTCATCACGTTCGAGTGGGGATTAGGAGCAGGAAGGCTGCCTTGCTGGAGCTGTGTGGTCTCCTCCAAGGGAGAGTTGCAGGCATCAGAACGACTTTGCTTGTGCAGCAGGAGGAGGGATTCATTTTCTGCAGCCCCAAGACAAGCAGGGTTTTTCCCCCCAGGTAAAGTCAAAGAATGCCTCTCTCTCTCTCTCTCTCTCTCTCTCTCTCTCTCTCTCTCTCTCTCTCTCTCTCTCTCTCTCTCTCTCGTTTGAATGGAATGCTAGCACAGCGCACTTGTCAAAGCCAGTTGTTACTATCTTCTCAATGCTGCTATTGTGCGGCTGACAGATAACAGGGAGCGTCGCCTGGGCTTGGCTCTCTTTGCAGAACTAACGCTCCTCCTGCCTTGCCCTTGAAGGTGCAGCTAAGGAAATGCCTTTTGGAGCCGTGCGTGTACCCTTTAACATCCTCGTTGCACACTCAGAGTGGGAGCTATACATTGCTCCCACAGGATGGATGAGGCCAAGAAAGCGTCCGTGTTAGCTTTCAAAATGAAAATTCACTTCCAAACTGTTGCATTTTACCACTCCATTTATAAAGATTCTTGTCAGGGTCTATTACTGAGTGGCTGGTAGAGATGAAATGCTTTCTGAACTGATTTTTGCCATGTTGATTGTGTCTGATTTACGACGGGCCACAGTGTTTTTAAACCATCTTGGGGATGGGGCTCTGAAGTTGGAAAACTCCTTAAGAGCAGCCGCAGCCCTCCGAGCAGCTGATAGAAGAGCTTTAAAACAAAAATGCTTAGAGCTAGAAGAGAAACAGAAAAGGAGGAAGTGGGAACAAGCTCTTTAACTTAACCCTCAGCAGCTGCAGGGAGCAGTGGGCGGTAATTCATTTGCAGATCTGTTTGTGAAAGTTTTACAAGTCATTGAAAACTGCTGCAGCATCTCTGTAATGGATCATTAAAGCCACTACGTTGATGGGTTTTAAACGGGCTATCTGAAGTGTTAATTAAATGTAAATAGATTTTTTTTCTGGCTTAGTTATAAACAAGCGTGTTTTCTTTGTGTGTGTGTTTTGTTTTGTTTTTTTTTTAAAAAAAGGTTTTCATTATAAATTAATCATTGGAAATGAATGGTCATCCCAGAGCTTGAGAACAGATAATGCGTTTTCAACTTGTGTGTAAGGTAACCACTCTGCCCAAAGCACCCACCAAAATTAAATCGATCTGAAAGCAACAGTGGGATTTCTATACTATGCTTGGTCTGTGGTATAAAGAAGGCCTTCGAATGGATGCCCTGTTTTTACAGGGATCAAAAACTAAATTTCCAGTGTTGAAATGTTTGATCAAGCTAGGGGAGTGGGCGAGGTACTCCTTTTGCGCCCTCGCAGACTTGCCTCCCTCATCAGTATTCATGTACCAGTGGCGCTCAGGATCCTGGCTCCCAGCGGACTTTCGCGGTGGGTGGAGAAACCCAACACCATTCTCACCCGCCACAGGTGAAGAGGCTCAGTAATACTGTATGCGAGCTCTTCTGAAATAGGAGCTGCTTAATAGGTTGCGTAACAGGATTTATGGCCCGTGCTTTGTGATTTTTATATTCATCTGGATAAAGATGCCCATAAAGTTATGTTTCAAGTTGCATTATGTACACTTTACAACCAGATAGTCGATGTGTTGAATTCCCTTCTGAAAAAGTTATGCTCCCAACACTATTTTAGCGCAGTGTTTACTCGTGATTCAGAATGGGCTCCGGATATGGTCTGAGCCAGTTCAATGAGAAAACAGCCTCATAAATAACCAGGCGGTTACTGGGACTGAGCATTATCCGATTCCCAATATTACATAACCAAAATAGGACTAAGTTCGTAAGCTGGAGTCTTTTGGAATTCCAGTCATTCCATTTTGGTTTTACCGTGGAGCAGGGGTTTAGGAGACTGGCCCACGCTGCCTCAGGGTTAGGACTGCACACTGCCTGTGGCAGGTCTGGTGCTGACCAGTGATGCCATTTTTCACCATCGCAGAAATATTTCAGGAGAAAAAGTGCCTCCTCACAGATGTGCTTCTACATGAGGTGTGGTGTGACGGCATCTTACAAAGGCAAGTAAGTGGCTGTTTGGTCACAGGAACCCCACAAGCATAGGCTACTACTGGTGCCTATGCTGACTGACCACCAGGCCACCTGCCCAGGGAGCCGGACAATATGGGACAATCACCAACCTTCCCACGCCCACCCCACCACCACCACCACCACCACCAAGTCAATTGTACATAGGACTAGGCAAGATGGAAACAAGAGCCCAGCCGGTGTGGCTCAGTGGTTAAGCATCGACCCATGCACCAAGAGGTCTCCGGTTCCACACTTAGGGCACATGTCTGGGTTGTGGGCTCATCCCCCACAAGGGGCATGAAGGAGGCAGCCAATCAAAGTTCTCTCTCATCAATGTTTCTCTCCCTTTCTTTTCCTCTCTCTAAAAAAAAAAAAGTCAATAAAAATGTTTTTTTTTAAAGATGGAAACAAGAAAGGAAATGTTGAGGAATAATTAATTCACACCTTGAGAAGACCAAATTGTGTGTTAGTCCCCCTAATATGAAGTCACTGAGCAAAACTTAAAAGGGTCTGCTTGAAAGACAGCGCCCACAGGGCAAGCCCAGTCTCTTGTCACATTCTGAATCCACTGTTGCAGATGGTACACATGCAGAGACATATTTATGGTGACTTCTGCATACCTTAGTTTGACATTTGGATTCTTTGTGACAGCACTTGGGCCAGTAGCACACATGAATTTCCCATCAGTATTCCAACAGCTGTAAAAGTGTTTGAGCACCAGGGGTCTCTGGCTCAGGGAGTGAAGAACTGGGGTGCAGATCTCAGTTTGCACTATTGATGGATCCCGCTATCCTGGCATGCAATAAGGGAACGCATCCTCAAAGTGAAACATGATCTGAAAGCTGGATTCATTAATTTACAAAATCCATGTTTATGGTGGGATGGAAAACTAGGGCACATTAATCCAGGTAGTCAGTGAACTCAAGGTAAATTATGAGTAGGGACCTCCATCAAAGAACTTAAAGGGTCCTACTCTGTTTTTCCCAAGGAAATGTATGTGACTTCAGGGACATTGTTGTGGTCATTGCCATTGTAATAATAGAGACAAATGGCAACTGTGACACTTTGCATTACTTTTCTTAAGTATCTCTGTCTGTCCACATGGGGATGGGTAGGAGCTTGGTTCTTTTGTGTTTTAGATTTTAAATGGTTTTAGTTTTTAAAGATCCATGAAGTGGGTTTCTGATACTGAGTATTGAGCTTTCCCCAACCACTGCCATGTGGATGCGGCCAACCAATGGGTCAGGTCAAGACATCTGGTCTTTTTTGCCCTGTGCAATAAAGCAAAATTAAGGGGGTTCAAATTTTTAAGAAGGTGTTTCTAAATAGATTCTTTTTTAAAATCATAATTATTGACTTCGAAGAAAAAGAGGCTCATATGTAAAATTATGATTTTGGTCAAATGGTAAATTTACCTACTATAGGCGAGATCCATGGTGGTGGGGTGGAGGAGGGATTGGTATTTGAAAGAAGTTTTTTTGGAAAAAGTTTGTCCTAAATATGTTTCCTGTTTAAAATATTTTCAATTCTATCTCAATATGCTAGGAAGAAGAATTAGCCTGGTAGCTTTTTTTTTTTTTTCCTTCTCACCCCATAGCTAATCTGTCATCATATTCTGCAAGTCCTTCCTTTCAAATGCCTCCACATATGGCCCACAGCTACTGCTCCAGGGTGATGAGCGTATCACATGTGGCTCATTACAACAGCCACCTAACTGGTCCACTGCCTCTTCTGTCCACCATGGCAGACGGCACTTCCACAAACACTTCTTCCATCAAAGCTTTTCCCAGCTGAGAAGTCCCACGTGGACCCTCAGTTTGAATTTCTCACTCTGTTATTTGGCCCCAACTTTCTGACCCTATCTCCCACCAAATTCCTATAGCAACAGCAGTCTATCCTTGCCTGCAACTGAAGTGGCCAGATCAATGTCGCCCCTTCCTGGTCTCTTCTCTAATCCCTAACCATTCCAGTTTTCTATCTGGTTATCTGCAAAATGAGAATTTATCATCATGTATGTGGTTTTTCCTAGTTCTATGTTACAAGACTGTATGTAGAACATCCTCATCATGTCTATTACGTCTATGTCCTGCAAAGTTTCAGCTTAAATTCCACCTCCTCCAGGAAGCCTCCCCTGACTACTACATTTCCTGGTGATGTTTTCCTTAGCTTGAAGATGACCATTAGTTACCTATGATTTGCACTTAGCAAAATCACCCTGTTTTTAATCCTGCTTTCTACTTTGCCTTTTTATTCTTGACTCCTTAGATAGGGTGAAGTCTCCTAAAACATGGACTGGCCTGGGCCACTTTGAATCCCACAGAAAACATTCATAAATGTGTGTTGACAAGCTCACAGGGACATTCAAACATCCCAGGCACTTTCCCCTCTAGTTCCACCTATAAGAGGAAGGGGGGATTGGGGGACGGGGGTGGGAATGATGAAACCTGAATGGTTATATTTTGGGGTAGCTTAGGAAAATTGCCTCTTAAGCAAAATATGATATTATTGCCCCAAATTAAGCATGTGTGTCATATGAAAAACCCTTATTAACTTCAGTTTTCTATAACTATGGTAGAAATTATACCTATTAGCTGCCCTTCTAAGTTAAAAAATTTCAAATATGATTTGGAAGCAGGAAGGTACAGTCTTTGGGTTGAGACAGACTGGTGTTCTAATCCAGGCACCACGTCTCACTAGCTGTGTGGCTGTGGACCAGTGACTTCACCGCTCAGTTCTTAAAGTCTGTGAAGCCGAGATAAGAATACTTTCCTTGGGGATGTTATGCAGAAAATGCATTAAGCACCTGGCTCAGCTGCACGTGCACTAAATGGAAGAGACAGAAGGGTGGTAGGTGCATATAGAGATATGGATCTAGGTTGCATGACTGGGTTCAACTTAGTATGTCAGTCATTAATTCTATCTGCTTATGGTGTGTCTTTAGCCATATCTTCTGCCACCAAAGGTGGGAGGATAGGAAAGAGAGAGTGAGAGAAAGAAAAGAGAGAGAGAAGAGAGGGAGGGAGGGAGCTGCTTTGGGCATTTAGGGATTTGGAGCAACCGAGTTAATGGATCTGTAGGGACAATGGTGACAGTTGAATACACGGTGCTGGGAGGAGCAGAGTCCTGGGTCCTGCATGAAAGGATGATAAAGAGCAGGCACTGGGCCTCGGTGCTGGGGAAACAAAGGACTGAGCGGTGGACCCCAGCGGGGAGTGGAATTCGCCGAAGGGTCATGTGCTCTTCTTCCTTCCTCCTGGCCCACTATTTAGAAAGAAATAATAACTTGGCAAAACATTGTAGAGAGTCAGGTCAAGCTTCCAGAAGTAATTGGTAAAGCAAGATACCACTTAGACAAAACAAAGGGGCTTGGACATTTGCCGTCCCCCACGTCCAAACCAAATGTAACAAAAAGCTGAAAGCAATCAGCTTGAGCTGGTCTGTCCCCAAACTCGGCATCCACCTTCCACCTTGCCTTCAGTCTGCAGCCTTTCCCCACCAGGGCAGCTGGCTGAGAAGTCACCTAACAAAGCCTGAATGCCACTGAGCAAATAGGTCCTTGGACACTGGTCATTCAATTTCAGTTTTCAGGATCCAGGGTTAGATCAAAGAATATTCTCTCTGATCCTGATCATCTGGTCTGCACCTGCCCCAGGCCCGAGAGAGGAAAGAAATGGAACTCCGTTAGGATAAAGGGCAAGGCAGTATTTCAGAAGATCCCTCCCTCTCCCCAGCTAACATGTCTATAAACCTCTCAAAACAAAGCATAACAGTCTGTTGCTTGAACTCGTCTTCAGCTGTAGCATCTAAACTAGTTCCATTAGCCCTCAAAATTCGTGACCCATGTTCAATCACGCATTAAAGCTTTGTTAATTTAAAAAAAAAAAATGTGGCTCTCCACTTTACCTTCAAAGGTAAATCCTTTTCCGTTCTGGTTTTTAAAACTATACAGCTACAAATCAGTAGGAAACTATTTCTACATTTTCTAAAATGTGAAGCTAAGGGACTTGGACATGTCACTGTTTAACAGTGGTGGGTGACGTTGATATTAAATTGCAATGGTGAAGAAATGAACAGTCACATCATGTTTCTGGGTAAGAAATCTTCATGAGAAAAGGTAGAATCTCCCAAAATTAATCTACACCCGTTCGTGTAATACTAATCAAATCCTCACACCAGATTAGGTGGCTAGGAGGGAGCAGGGTCTGGGAACCAGAAGAGCCCAGATGGCTCTGGTCAAGTTTCTTCTGGGCAATTAACTCATGAGCAAGCCTACACTCCTTTGCAAGGGAAGGGTGCCACAGGAACAAGGGGCCTTGTTTTATCACATATCCGCGCATGTTATAAAACTGTAGTTACTGAATTTTCCGTTCACTGGACGGCGATTTCCATTCACCTTTGTGTATTTTTGCTTTTGTTGTATTCTATTCGGTCTCACTTCCATCATTTGTTGGAATTGCCATTCTTCAGTTCAGCTGCAGATTGCTGTTGCTAGATAGGAGTTATGTTGCCACTGTTCACTGAAACCCCGAACCAGCCATTTACTTTGTGTTACGGTTTTTCCCATCTGCAAAGAGGGCTACTAATCGACATGCAACTTGTCCACGCTATAGAATACAGATAAGGCCTGGGACAGATTTGTCTCAAGAACTCGGGAAAATCCTTCTGAACCCATTCCCTTGATGAAAGAGGCCCAAAATATACCAGTGTAAGCAGCGTCCCATTTTTCTAAGCAATGACACAGCATTCCTAATAAACAAAATGGAAATCTGAATTACAGAGAGTTTTGTGTTTTGTGTATTTTGTAGTATGGCGGTGTAAGTCAGAGGCAATGCCTGCTACATTAATTTAAAATAAAACTGAAAGTTAGGCCCTTATGAAATATCCCAGAGTCCTGGTGAGGAATGATTAATTGCATGCTGAGTGTGCTTTTATTGATAAGTTAATTTAGAAGTGTGCACCTGTGGATTTATCTTCAAGCTTATATCACTAATAAGGCTTAACATCAAAATCACCTTTCTATAATATAACATGTCCTCTGAATAGACTTCCTGCCAGTTTAAAGCCTCCCCCTTGACCCTCACCTGCCAATAATTAATCTTCCCTTAAATAGAACGTCCTAGTAAACAGATGTGCTTGCTATTGCGTCCAGATATTCTGGAAATCTCAGCTTTTAACTTTCATGTAAAAGAAATGCATCCCCTACAAAAAGAGAGTCCCCTACAAATCATATGCTCCTTTTTTCCTCTTGAGAGCTTCATGCTGCTAAAAGAAAGGAAAGTGTTCTGAATTTAGCAGATGAAGAAAAGCACAGGCAGGTAATATGTTTTATTTGAGACACCTGGAGGCTTCACATGTGTTATCACCTTTTTCATATATGTGACATCTATATTTAGTTAAAGGGACTTGGGGGAATCTACTCAATAGCCAACAGCTTAAATTACTTTTTAGCAGTTGAGTTGAAGCCCTAAGGAATAACCATAATGCACCTTCTAAATATAATCAGAGGCCAAAGGGACAGGCTTAAGAAAGCTCCATCAATGTGTTAATTCATTTATTCCATGTGGGTTTGAGCACTTCCTATGTAGGTATTTCTTTCCTAGTGCAAAGAAGAATACAAGATAATATAGGATACTCTCCTTGCTCTGAAAATATATCTAATTTAGCTGTGGGGGAAAGACATGAACACAAGACAATTCTTAGTAATCATGAAAAGGATTTTGTGGTTAAATATCAATTATTAGTACTAATTAAATAAAAGGGGTGTCAACAGAGCCCCCTGTTGGAGGAGCTGGAACCTGAGCTGGGCAAGACGTTGCTCAATGTCCCTAAGCAGATGAATCAGAGCAGTGATTCATCTCCACCTATAAACTGTGTGCGGACAATGCGTTTACCCTCTTTTTCACGGTTTCCTTCCCTATAGGATGGATATGTGTTTATCACAAAACGCCGTTATAAAGGTTAAATGAGATAATAAAAATAAGATGCTTAGTACAGAGCATAGAACATAGTAAGCACTCAAATAGCTGTATATATATATATTTTTACAAGTAAAAAGAATGGGTGAGCTAGGGCTTGGTGTTAAACTGAGTATGACATTTTCAAATAAAGACACAGTATTTTTTAATCAGGGAATTGGCAGAGATGCAGTTTGAGAAGACAATGAAGGGAGGCACTGGGCAAAGAGGAGAAGGAGGAACAGTGGGAGGATTGGGAGAAAAGAGTGATCAATGACAAGACAGAAGAGAAAGGAAGAGAAGGAGAAAGAGTATGGTCCTCTTGTTATCGGGAAGTTGAGGTATCCCTTTCCCCCATGAGTGCTAGGAGTGGAGTTCTTACACTATCTGGAGAGAAAGAATTTTCTGAGACTCGCGTGGGAAGATGAGTGGTTTTTATTTGTGTAGAAATACATCTCTGTGTTTCTAAAGCCTCATTTCCCTCAATCCAGTCCTGGAAGACGTGCAGCTGGGATTCAGTAGAGCTAAAAGCAAAGCCAGTGTCCAGAGTTTCCCTTCCATGTTGCAGCAGGGTGCAGTTCAGCATCGGGCTAGTTCAGCTTTAGTCCATTGTGTGTAGTGTCCATATGATGGTGGGCCGTGTGGGCAAATGCAGGGGAGCCAACTCTCAACTAAGAAAATGCAACTTGTCCACGCCATAGAATACAGAAAAGTTGGTGGTGGAGAGGGATATATAATTTAAAGAGAGTCTAGAGACAAGAGAGATGAAATATTTAAGTTGTTTCTGCTCATAAACCTTCAGCTTCTACTTTGGAAGAGAAAGGTTGGCATCCATTTGTAGAATATATGAATAACTTATTTTACAAATGATAAAGGCACTCCCTTCTTCACCAACCATAAAGACAAATCATTCCTAATTTTAAAGTTTAAAAAAGATTTCCCTACCTCCCTGCTTTTCTTTCTATGACCTCTTGCTTGGCTCTATTATTTCTTTTTTTCTTTGAATATATTTTTATTTCAGAGTGGAAGGGAGGGGGAGAGAGAGATAGAAACATCAGTGATGAGAGAGAATCATTGATGAATGCCTCCTCACTCTTCCTACTGTGGATTGGGCCGACAACCCGGGCATATGCCCTGACTGGGAAACAAACCATGATCTCCTGGTTCAGTGGTCGGCAAACTCATTAGTCAACAGAGCCAAATATCAACAGTACAATTGAAATTTCTTTTGAGAGCCAAATTTTTTAAACTTAAACTTCTTCTAACGCCACTTCTTCAAAATAGACTCGCCCAGGCCGTGGTATTTTGTGGAAGAGCCACACTCAAGGGGCCAAAGAGCCGCATGTGGCTTGCGAGCCGCAGTTTGCCGACCACTGTCCTGGTTCATAGGTTGACGCTCAACCACTGAGCCATGCCAGCCAGGCTATCCTTTTATTTCTCTTTCAGTCACACTTCATTTTAAGATTCTCTTAAAATGGGAGAGTCGTTTTTTACTCACCTCATTATACAATTTTATTAGAGGTCAAATATTATATTTGCCATTTCAAACTCTTGCACTAGATATTGGGCTGCAGCATGAATGAAAGAATACGCTACTTGAATCAGCAAGATTTGGAATTAAGTTGTGGTCCTATTTCTAGAAATGTGTGGGAATAGCATTGACCTGTGGAGACTTGACAGCATTTTGGTTCCTCAAAAGAGACTTGGGTTCCGTTCAAGTTTTCAATGAAGACTTTGGCCTGAATTTGTTTAACTCAACTGAGTTTTCTGATCCATGTTCCCTGGCTCCTATGGGAGAGATGCCAGCCTAAGTATCAGTACCTGTAATGTATTTCTCATCCATGGTTGCCATGCATGAGGGTCTAATTGGCATGAGCCAGTTTATATTTGGTAGCTACTAAGGGCTAATGACTAAATTGGTAATTCTTGAGATATCCAGTTGAAGGAACCAAGGGGGAAATACATACACACATGAGAGCAATGAATGTCATTTGCAGCAAGCACAAAAGTTGGCCTTAGTGCGAAGCTTAGTGCTCGGTCAGATCTCTTCATCTGGTATCATCTCAGGTCAAATGGCCTAATGTGTTTGAGTGGAGGTTAGGGTGTGGATCAGAAGGTGGGGAAAGAATATCAATGTAGTCAAAACGTGTTCTGTCAGAGAGTTACTTTTAAAAATATTTTTTATTGATAAATACCAATAAAATTGATATTTATTGCTAAAATATCAATAAAAACATTTTATTGATAAAATATCAAGGAAGCGAGAAGGAAAGAGAGATAGAAACATCAATGATGAGAGAGAATTGTTAATTGGCTGCCTCTTGCAAGCCCCCTACTGGGGATCAAGCATGCAATGCAACCTGGGCTGGGAATTGAACCAGCAACCTCCTGGTTTACAAGTTGACGCTCAACCACTGAACCACAGGAAGTCACTTTTTTGACATAAGTATAAAGACAAAACAAACAAACAAAACCCACAGGATGCATATATGCACAGCCCATGGACACAGACAGTAATGTGGTGAAGGCCTGGGAGGGGCAGGAGCGGGGTGGAAGGAGTCAATGGGGGGGAAAAAAAGAGGGACGTCTGTAATATTATCAACAATAAAGATACATTTTTTAAAAAACAGAGAAACTAAACTGTATGCTTCACGTATAGTAATTGTTATTCTCCTTAGCCATTTTGCTCCCAAAACAGCAATCCACTGATGTGCCATTCTGGTCCACCCACAGGTGTCTCAGAAGTGGAATTGGAGGTGTTCTGCCACTGTCATAACTCCTTTGGAAGCTTAGGACACCCACTGGACACCTCAGTGGCTTCAGGTAAATCGTACTTTGTGCTGGGTAAATTATAAATTAAAGTATTACTAGCGATGAAATAAAATGTGTTAAATAATGGGAGTTGTATTATAGTTAGGAAAAAGAGGCAGGATGGTACAGTGAAAAAAAGACATTGGAAACCTAGATTCCAGAACTTGGCTACCATTAATCCTATATAACAAAAGCCTAATGTGCAAATTGTCCCCTGGGTGGTCATTCGGAAGACCGGGAGTTCGACTGCTCGCCATGATGTGCATTAACTACCAGGGGGCGGCATGGAACATGGCAGGCATCAGTGACTTGATGCTGGCAGCAGGCAGCAGTGAAGGCGCTGCCAGCCCTGATGGGCCCCAATGAGAGTGGGACCTTGGCGGGATGGTGGAGCAGGTGAGCGGGTGGTGCCAGGCCAAGGCGGGTGCAAGCAGGGGCCTGATTGCCCCACAGTTGGTGACCAGTGGCGGTGGCAAGGGTGGTGGGGCCTGGCCCTGATCGATCTTCCTGCAGGCAGGATAGTAGAGTAGGTAAAGAGATGGTGCCAGGCCACGATAGGGTGCCAGGCAGGGCTGTGAGGCTGAGGGTGCGAGCTGGGGCCCGATCCCCATAGGCTACCCCAAGGGACCCCACCCGTGCACTAGGCTTCTAGTAGTGTGATACTGAGCAAATTAGTTAAACTTTTGGGAACATGTCACCCACAAACCTCTCTGCCTTTATTTTGCCGTTCCCTCTATCTAGATTACATTATTCTCCTCTATGTGGGGATTCTGTTCTTCCCTAAGACAGGCCTAAATAAATACAACATCCCTTTGAGGTTAAAAAGCATGGTGAAGGGGAAAAGGGGGAGGACTTGAAACCAATTCTGCATCACTCATGCTTCTAAATTGAGCTTTATACTTTATCTCTTTCTTGAGATAACACTGTTAAACTTACCTTCCTTTAGCATTGTTGCATCCTGTCATTCTATTACGCTAAAACAGCCCTCTCCCAATTTCCTGCAGTATCCAGTCTAAATAAAATACTGGCATTTAAGAACCTGGATAATCTCTTCCACTATAACCACCCCACCTCTTCTTTAATACTTTTTGTCTGCTCTTTACTAAGCTGGTCCAGCACCTCCTGAATTGACATCACTCACTCACACTGCTAAGTGTTCACACTGTTTTCTAAAAGGGCTGGGCTGTCCTCCCACCATGGTTCTGAATGTCCAAATCTCATCCATCCTTAAAGCAAAATTACTTTCATTATTACCTCCATCGAACTTTGTTTTCCTAACAATTCCAACCATCAGTAACTTCTTTCTCACAGGTGCTCTCTCACCATTTAAAATCTTGTCACATAATTTTAGCTCTTAATCATGTAGTTTTTCATTTATTGCTATTCTTCATAGATTTTTAAGGGCCACTGGGATAGAAAGTTGCATTTCAGTCACTGAGAACTTTTCGTAAACTAATTGGCAGTGAATCCACAGCTACACCAGGCAACTCTATTGACAATGTGGGAAGCACTAGCTCATGCACTGGTTCTCTGGCTTACATCTTTTTTTTTTTTTTTTCCATCTTCTGTTCACATTGCTCGCCAGGCTGAATTTGAGCCAGCTGGATTCCAACAGGTTCAAACAGACAATCAGCTAACTTAAATTCCCATCTTCCTTGATTAGATGTGAAATGGTATAGCTGGGTGTCACTCACACGCCAGCCACTCAAGATCCTATGTTATCAATTAATTTCTCTTGAGAGCTGAACAGAGGAGATTTTGACAGTTCTGTTTTTAAGGACCTGTGCAATTATGACTAGACCAGAATTTTAGAGATAGTGCCAGATTATAGACCTAAAAGATTATATTCACTGTCAGCTGCATAGCAAACATTAAATGCCCTATAAACTCCATTGTATATATCACATTTTTGTAGCGGGATTTGATTGTAAAAATTCTTTTGGGGAGGACTCATAATCTTATTTGTAGGACAATCAGCCAATGAGATGAGAGGCTTTAAATGACTTAGAAGAAAAAGGAAATTACCACACAATATGCCAAAGTTACTGGATCTTATTTCTTATAGTTTCCTTAAATAATTTAGAATTAGGGATGATTTTTCAGGAAAGGCATTAAAATAACATAGAAGCACAGAATGTTAAAGGTATATCTTTAGAGGTCATGTAAGTAAAAAATTTTTTTTTTTTTACATCTGAGAAAACAGGTCTTCTGGGGAGAAGAGGGGAGTGTGTGTTCAGAGACCTGCCTAAAATCACAAAACTCATTCTCACCAGAGAGAGTTCCACAAGCTAGACTTTATTTTAAAAAGTGCAAATCAGTGAAATTCTACCCGGACTAAAGGGAGTTTGTGTGTCACTTGTACTTAGGACCAAACAAGAACTTGAAGGTATGAACCCAGCTCTCTTGTGACCATGGACCCTCTTGCTGAGTGCTAGGATGAATAATTAGGTACTATAGCGAATTCTTGGGATTGAAACAAATATTAGAAAAAGCAGTTATTGTTCATATGGATTCCTTGCAGAAAATCCATTCTAACACAAACACCTATGTTGCTATGGATGGTCTGAAAGTATGTGGCTTTATTAAGAGAACATTCTTTGTAAAGGCGTTTTTTTGACTCATGCAAAACAAAACAAAACAAACAAACAAAAAAACGCTACCCAAAATATGATGACAATATTGACCATTACTCTTATGTCCCTTCTGCCCATCAGAAAACTCAATCTTCGTGAGGGTGAGCCTGAGTCTAAAGAGCTAGTGAGTGGAATAATCAGCATTACAACTATGTCTTCTAACTTCCACTTCACTGCCCCATGCTTCAAGTGCCTCAAAATATATCACATCTTCTCAATGTTAGGGAAACCTCTTCCATTAGAATAGTTCAGCTGTCTCTCAATAATGTCACCTCGTTGAGAAACACCTGAAATACTTCCTCAAGTACTAGAATTTTCCCAAGAGAAGTATAAGAGCAATATTCTTCATCACTTCATAAATTATATGAGTGTATATGTCATTATGTATCTATATAATTTATGCTTAAAACAGATTTATTTGGTCAAGGAAGTAAAATCAATCATTATTGGATTATAAATGTATTTCATAGCCATTAACTTACATTTTTCATTTTGCACTAAAAAGAATAACAATTTAATCATTCAAAATCAAAGATTAACTTAGATTACTTGTTTGGTTTTGACTCTTTGAAAAATTATTTTTATAACATGCTCTGTATTTCCCTTTTTGTTATTATTATAAGTATCTAAATGAAGCCATTATGATTGTCAGGGCCATGAAAGAAATATGTCACAGGAAAAACAGGATTTTCATTCATATGTTTAAAGTTACTGGTCATATTTCAATCCACTGGAGAATGTGATTATGAATCTGGTTAGAATTAGAGCGAAATTAGGCTTAATAGTATTACCTCTTGTGATGAAAGGGAAAGATTCTGTTGAGAATGTGAAGATAATGTAGCAGAATTACTATCTGTTTGTCATATAGCTAAACTTATTACAGTGAATGCTGAAAAAGTCTTCCATGAATAATCACATCTTTGGTCCGTAAGAACACTTTGTTCATACTATTTTCTACACTGAATATTTTGTAGGACTTGCTTTCCTCTTTCCTATTTGTATCCTGGTTGATGTCTTTAATGAAAATAAAGCAGGACTCTTTCACTATGCCAAGGGAGGACCAGAAGGACAAAGCTGAGCTCTTATTAAACTCTTCACATTGAGTAGCAACTGCCCGTCAGTTTCTATAACCTTTTCTCAAGTATACTCAAAATTTACACCCAAAATACCACATAAAATGGCAAGTTGTTAAAATTTTTTAAAAAGCACAAAAAAAGATGCAAGTCCTGGTGGAGCAAAATAACCTGAAAGGCATGACAG
Organism: Corynorhinus townsendii; assembly: GCA_026230045.1. Taxonomy (NCBI): domain Eukaryota; kingdom Metazoa; phylum Chordata; class Mammalia; order Chiroptera; family Vespertilionidae; genus Corynorhinus; species Corynorhinus townsendii. The sequence goes on along the minus strand of JAPDVU010000010.1, from coordinate 18,497,449 downwards.
AGTCCAAGAGCATCCTTCTTGTCTTTCTCACTCATCACAGGGACACCTACGTAGCTCTAATCTTGTGCACAGAACAATGGACTTTCTTAGTTTGCAATCTACTACAGTAATTTGTAAATACTGTAAAGTTTTGTGTAATTTGATTTTTTCTAATTTATAAACCCCACATCCTTTAAGTTTACATAACAATCTGTACTTTCCAAAGTGCTTTCAAACATTTTGACAACCCTGTGGAGCATGTCACACAACTAAGTCCCTTAATTTTAAAGGATAAAAAACAGGGACATTCATAGGTAATACACACTGAAAAATATTTACAGGTATAAGACCATAATGAATGGTATATGAGTGTTTTTTCTATTATTCTTGCAACCTTCCTGTAGGTTAACTCAACTCTCCAAACCTCAGGGGTATTTTGTAATTATTTTCAAATACAAAAATTTTTTAAAAGATATGGAGACACAGGGAAATTAAATAATTTGCATATGCTAAAGAGCTGATTATAGGCAAAGTAAAGAACCAGAACTCAGGTCTTCTATTTCTCCACATTTCCTCCAAGCCTGTAATCCATTTCTGTACAAACTAAAAAGCAATTTCTAGTTAAAAGTGTTACACCTTTTGCCATTCAGTCATCCATAATCAATACTGTAGCCCAGGGAAAAGTAATAATTACTATTTAACTAAAAATTTTACTTATATATTATATTACCATTGCAAATCATTTTTATAACCCTACTAGAGGTCCAGTGCATGACATCAGGCTATGAAGCTTACTTGTACATTATTGTTCATAGCTACCAAATGGTAGAGTCATATTCTACAGACAGATACTCAAGTATAAAATTCCAGCAGCAGTATTTCCGATACATCCTCTTGACATTCCAGTGCCTTTTCATACTCCTAATGGCCATATCTAAAACTTCTAGGGCTCATGCTGAATTAAGCAATAGAAAAAAATGACATTGTCTTCAAGAACAAAACAACCCAGGCTTCCAGCCACCCCTTTTGTGGTTTCTTCCCTCTCCAAAGTTTCTGATAATATTCATTTGTCTACATTTTTCAAACCAGAATGCTTAGGTGAGCTGAGAGGACCGCACTCACTACCTCCTTCCTCAGTTAGTAATACAGCCCCATCCTGCCCGGTGCTTGCCAGCCCAGCAGACACCTGATGTGCACAGCTTAACCTTACTGCAAAGTAAGGGAATTTCAGGGTAAAACCTGCATTCATGGAAGTCAGTCGCACATCAGTCTCAGGTTACTCAGCTTGGCACCGCTTTAAAGTATTAAAGCAATTCCTTTCAGGCGCTGCCCCTTATCACCCTCTTGCTGTCCATCACCCTTGCCTCAGGCCCAGGCTCTTAGCCTCTGGTTCTTCTTACTAATGCACCTGCCAGCCTCTGACAGGGGTACTTGCAGGTTCTGCAGAATGAGGATGTGTCTGGTCTCAGCACATCCTCTAGCAGCGGCTCAGTCCAGGGCCCTACCCCCACACTTCCTGCCTTCTCTTCATTTTCTCTGCCCAGTCTGTGCTCCTACCCATTGCCCCAGCTTCCCCTCTCTGGCTTCTTAGTTGTTGTTTTGTTTTGTGTGTTTTTTTTTCATTTGCAATTTATTTCGTTACCTGCTAACAAAATGACTGGAGGGGACAAACCAGATTTGGCAATACATGATTTCTTAGATGATATTTCCTCTGCTCATTTTTTGTCTCTCTAACCCATTGTTTCCTAGTGAAAGCTTAATTAGGATTTCTAACACCAACCCTAATTTACCTGATTCTCTGAATAACTGTTCCCAGGGCTGATGTCCAGGTTATCTATATATATATATATATATATATATATATATATATATATATATATATATATATATAAAAAAGCCTAAGCGATCATCCAACCATCCAACCGGTAGCTATGATGCGCATTGACCACCAGGAGGCAGATGCTCAATGCAGGAGCTGCCAAGCTGTGGTGACTTGGCAGCTGTGGTTCTCAGGTGACACACCCAGAACCAGAAAGGAGGGAGCCCGATTCCATGGTGCGTCACCCGAGAACCACCCTCTCACAATCCGGGACCCCTTGGGGGATGTCGGAGAGCCGGTTTCGGCCTGATCCCTGCAGGCCAGGTTGAGGGTCCCCACCAGTGCATGAATAGTTGTTAATAATTACCAATCACTGTCTTCTTTAAAAGACCCCTATTAGTTTTCATTTATGTCATTTAATATTTATAGGAAACTGTTGTCAGGGTTACCCTTTGGCTAATGCTCACTGAAAAAAAGGAACACATTTTTTACTCACTCAGGACAAACAGTCCTGAACTAGCGCTTAGAACATGAACGTCCCAAAGGACATTCAGAAAAGGAAGGAGAAGCCAAATGTCGCTGAGCACCCACCACACGTTGGACACTGCTGTTCACTTTCAGACTCTGTTATTCCAGTTAGACCAGTAAGAAAAGGAATTAGACAAAAAACAGTCACACACTAGTGGGGCTAGGATTTGAACCCAACTCACCTTGTCTCCAAAAGCCAATGCCATGTCTCAGAAGAAAGTTCCATCTCAATACTCAACAGTAAAACTCATTAATTACATGGAGGCAGTTTACATTTTCCTGTAATTCACACCTTTTTTCCACCAGACTAATTAATTTCCAAAGCTGGTAAAGTGCTTCTTCTCACCGTTTACTAGGCTTTGGGGTAAAGAGCTAAATGAAGGTTGGCTGTGAAGCTGGTGAGCAGAAGATGGAGACTCCAATAAAAACGTGTTAACTGGTGTACAACACGGCACCCATTAAGCCAGAACAACCGCTCCAGAACACAGACTGGTCTATACGATGCTCGTAAAGGGCTGGCCTATGCGCTCGTCTCTTAGACGTGTCCCTTGGGCTCAGGCCCAAGCCAGCCCTGACAGGGTGAAACCACCCCCCATGGAAACATGATTGCTTGTGGAGAATCTCGGGCATCACAGCAAACGGGCTGCTTGGTGTTTCCCGGCAGGCGTCATGACTGCTGCTCCAACTAAGCAAGGCAGGACGCACACGTACTGTACGTGTTTTCCGACAATTTGCATGTCCTTGCCTCTTAAATCATTTCCAGAAATTCTTAGGAAATGTGAAAGGAATGTAGCGAGTAAATGTGTATCTCTTCCTCCAACAGAATGTCAGCTCCCTGTTTGAAAGATTTTTTTCCAAATTCTTCTTCGGTTCAAACTAATTCTTAACGAACTTGAATATCCACACCAGAATCAGGAAGCCAATTTATTTTGTTAATTCACATCAGTCTAAAGAATTTTTCCTGACAGATGACTTCCGTGCTGAGTGCCAAGTACTTTTTAATCCCAGTCAGGTTATTGCTGAGGGATAGACAATTTCACATTTCTCATAAAGATGCCAGTCATTAAGAATATTAACACAAATTCCTTTCCCTTGAATGGAAACGAGCTGTCATTTTAGCACTGTTGCTGCGTCAGCTCTTCTATTGTCGAACACAACAAATGATGAGAAAATCAATTTACTCTGTAGAATTAGTCAAGTGAGGAATCCTTTGAAGTAGGAGTGCTGGGTTTTGCTTGGATCCTATAATCACATAAAAGCGAGCAATGTATATATGTTGGTAAAATGTTGTGAAATTTAGTAAGACCTATTTGCTGCTATAGATCTTTCAAACAGAATCTATCTCTGGAAAAGAATTCCCCACTTCTAAAATAGACGTTTGATGCGCGGCAGATGTGGTTCAAATGAACCCTTGTTCAGTGGAACTAAGAATATATTTTTATCTGTATGAGGCACAGTCCAGAAAAGCGGGGAAGTGACTATGGCATGACCTTGGCGTTGAGGTTGGTCGTGGAGTTTGAATATAGTTACTTACTCCATAAAGCTTCTCTCAGAAGGCAGAATACAAATGAGCTTGTAATTAATAATTTCTAGGGGTCAGAGCATGCCATATGTGCTGCTTATGAGAAAATTTACCGTGTTTCGTAGTCTACGAGTGTGTAGAGAAAAGCAGTTCAATGGATAGCCACAACTCTTCTGGTGATGTATGTCCTGGCAGTGATTTGCAAGCTCCACTACTTTGTTTCTCCACCCATTACGGGAAGATGAGATTGTTGTTCAAGAATGACAAGTATTTAATATTTGGAAATGGCTAAATAATGAAGTAACTAGACTCTATAGAAATTCTGAGGAAAAAAGATTAATTTCAAACCAGAATCTAGTACAAACATGGCCTTCTTGTTGTAAATCTCATGAGTAGGAAAAGAAATTACATCTAAAGCTTTGTTCCTAGGACTGAGAATTTGAAAATATATCGGTATTAGGATGTTTCAAATGGGGGAAAAAAGGATCTGTTTATTATAATCTCTTGTCTGTGGAGATGAGAAAAATCCTTTCTGCCACCTTTTACTGAAAGAATGCAGTTAGTAAAGATGTAAATGACAGGACAGGAAGGGTCAACTTTTCATTCCTTTGCCTTTAGGCAGGGCTACAGTTAAGCCATCTCAGGAAAGAGAACAGCGCTTTGCTTCCAAAAATTTCCAGGTGAGAATGATAAAAATTAAAAAGAGCAGATGGGAAAGCCCAGGGGCCTTGAAATTAATAAAAGTTCCAGCTGATATAATTCCAGTTAAAATTCATTTTTATTTACAAATAGCTTGAAACTTAGCAAACTTCCAAAGGATGTGGTATTTGGCACTCATTCTCTGAAAATTCCATTTGTGTTAGTACTAATGTCTGGTCATTGTTTGGTTCACCTCCTGGTCATCTCGTTGGTGAGAGAGGGAGACCTGCTCTTGGGTTCTAAGATAACCAAACACAGGACATCTGACACTGGACACATGGGGTAAACAGCAGTTTCTTCGTCACCTATACCAGTGGTCCGCAAACTGCGGCGGTTTGCTGCTGTGTTGACTAATGAGTTTGCCGACCACTGACCTAGACTAACAGCCAAGGAGGGAGGACATTCCATACCATGGAGGGCGGCACAGAGGATGAATTCAAGCACAGTGAACAAAAAGGAGCTATTTCGAGCATGCTTTTTTGTAGTAAAAAGAGGGTGAGATGTCCCCATTTTCAGGGGAGCGTGTGATTGGCTTCTTTCTATGACTTTGGGTTGTCAGGGAAGTGAAACCTGTTTGGTTGAAGACCAGCTGGAATGCAGCTCCTCCAGCTGTAGAGGAACTAGCCAGGTGGGGAGCCTTTTCCACAGGGGTGTTAGGTAGAAGTAGGAGAAGTCACAGGCCTTTAGAAACCTATGAGGCTCCAAGATGTAAAGGCAGCCCATGAAATCTTAGGCCTTACAAGCTTGTCGTTCATACAAGCTATATAGACTTATAAATGTTCATGTTCCCTGCCTCTACCTGACTTCTAAGAGTGATGTCTTTGCACTCCTGTTGAAAAGAGTGAAAGGAGTCACCTTTGACTGGGCTGATAAATATGGGGGCTTAAGCAGTTTTGTAGCAAGAACACTCGCAGGCCAAGGGTATGTAATTAGCTAGATGATTCATGCAGAAGTTTTGCTACTTGATTTGACATGAATGAAAACAGGGCGAGAGACCTAAATCATCCAGACAAATTGCATATTTAAAACTCTATTCAATTTTAATTTGTCACGGTTGTGAATGTTGACCAACTTCAGACTTACAGCCAAGGGCCATAAAATGGTCCAGCTTGGCTGAGTGAAGGTATTCCTGCCTCCCACTTTTTAAAAGGAGTACTGTCAGGAAACACAACTGGGTCAGGCTATCTCTCACTTCCCCTGTGATTTAACAAGTGAGGAGAAATACCATGGAGAGGCCAGTAGTTTTAGGCAAACCGTGGACATCTGAAGTTAATGGTGGGCCTGTTATAAAATCTCAGATAAAGCATTTAATCTCTCTGCACCCCAACTTCTGTACCTTTTTAATGAGAAAATTTAACTAGATCAAGAGTTTTTAAATAGTTTTTAGTAGAAAACCCTTATTTCAAACAAAATTTAAATTCATTCTATAAAACAGGTAGAAGGGAAACTTCCTTGTTTGAAGCCAATAAATAGAGCCCAAGCCCGAATGACCTGGCCTCCCCCTCACATTTGCTCCAACCCTGTCTGCCCCTTCACTCCAAGATTCCTGAAACACTTTCTTGAAAGCCCAGGGCTCCTTGGAACCAGTTTGAAAACCAGCAGGTGAGATACTATCCAAGGTTCCTTCCAGCTTTCCACAGAATGGAGAAAATCGTAGACTGGAGTGAGACATATTTGTGTTTAGACCCTAGTTCTGTTACTTCCTAAGCTCTATGTCCAGCTTCCCCATCTGTCAAGTGAAGATATAAACATCTCTATTGTAGGACAATTGCTAGGTTAAGAATGTTCGTAAAGCATCTGGTTCTCACCAGTGCCCGCGACCCAGTGGGGACTCAAATGGTAGCAGTAATAAAGGTTACGAACCTGACTTGAGCAGAACAAAGTGTGGGAAGATGCTGTACTTGAACTACTACATTGCAATGTCATTCCTGAAGCCCAAATCTCAAGAACTTGAGGCTAAAACTCCTCCTTAGGACCTGGGTTGGTTTTTATTGTTCCAAATTAGTGGGGATGGGAAAATGCTCCTAATTCACTGAACATTCTGTATGCCTTGGAGAGCATGTACTGTGTAGACACACCCCAAGTCTCTTAAATGACACCTTGGTCAATCCAACCACCACTGATGGAATTTAAAGCACATTGCTTTCACCAAATAATAATAGGGGAAATGTCAATAAGAACCTTTTAATACTAAACCACAAGACACTCAGTTCCTAACAGCTCACATTTGATATTTCACTCCATGTCATAAAACAATTCAGCGAGCAGCCGTTGTTCATTTGGCGAGCTGCTGCTGTGTTAGTCTGCATTTTTTTCAGCAGTGGAGGAGTTCCTCCAGAAAATGCAATCCATCCCAGAAGTCTGTGATTTCTGAAAACCATACCTTTGGGAAATTTCCTGGCATTCTATTAAGCAAGCACCACTTTATAGTCCTCTAATGTGCAGTACAGTAAATGCCAACATTCCTGCTACCCTCACCACCTTACATCCTGAAGGGAACTGACTCAAAGTTTAGAATCCCTTCACCACCAAAGTTTATATATTTATTTTTTTAATCTTTATTGTTGAGAGTATTACAGATATTCTCTTTTTTCTCCACGATTGCCCCCCTCCTCCCAATACCCACCCCTGCCCAGTCCTTCACCATCCTATTGTCTGTGTCCATAGATGCATATAAGTTCTTTGATTAATCTTTTCCCACCCCCCTACTCTTTCCCTCTGAGATTCATCAATCTATTCCATGTTTCCATGCCTCTGGTTTTATTTTACTCATCAGTTTATTTTGTTTTCATTAGATTTCTCATTTATTTTTATTTTTAGATTCAATTGTTGATAGATATGTATTTATTGCCATTTTATTGTTCATATTTTTTTTTATTTCTTCTTCTTCTCCTTCTCCTTCTCCTTCTTCTTCCCAACTGCTTTCTCTTGTTGCTTTTAAGATTCTCTCTTTGTCTTTAACCTTTGGCATTTTAATTATGATGTGTCTTGATGTGGGTCTCTTTGAGTTCCTCATGTTTGGGACTCTCTGTGCTTCCTGGACTTGTAAGTCTATTTCTTTCACCAGGTAGGGAAAGTTTTTTGTCATTATTTCTTCAAATAGGTTTTCAATAGCTTGCTCACTTCTTCTTCTGGAACCCCCATAATGGGAATGTTGGTATACTTGAAGTTGTCCCAGAGGCTCCTTACATTATCTTCATATTTTTTATTCCTTTTTCTTTTTGTTTCTCTGATTGGGTGTTTTTTGCTTCCTCATATTCCAAATCGTTGATTAGATTCTCAGCTTTCTGTACTCTACTGTTGAATCCCTGTAAATTATTATTTATTTCAGGTAGTATATGCTTAATTTCTGACTGGTCCTTTTTCATGTCTTTGAAATTCTCACTAAGATCCTTGAAAGTCTCATTAAGTCCCTTGAAGCTCGCATTAAGATCATTGAGCAATTCTGTTTTGAACTCTGTATTGAGTAGTTTGCTGCTTCTGTTTCATTTAGTTCTTTTTCTGGAGATTTCTTCTGTTCTTTCATTTGTGACATGTTTCTTTGTCTCTGCATTTTGGCTGCTTCCCTGTGTTTGTTTCTATGTATTATGTAGAGCTGCTATGTCTCCTTGAATTAGTAGAGTGGCCTTGTGTAGTAGATGTCCTGAAGGGCCCCTCAGCCTCCCCAGTCACCTGACCTGGGCACTCTAGATCAGCAGTCGCCAACCTTTTAGACCTCACAGACCACCAGTGGTCCGCAGACCACCAGTTGGCGACAGCTGCTCTAAATATCCCTGTGTGGACTGTGTGCACAAGATTGTTGTAGTTGAGCCTTGATTGCTGTTGGTGTCATTGGGAGGAATTGACCTCCAGGCCAATTGGCTGTGAGGATCAGCTGTAACTACAGTGGGAGAGCTGCTATGCAGGAGATACTCTTGTGGGGCAGGACTTGCTTCAGTGAGGCTTTGATGCTTACTGAATGTGTCGCTTATGGGTATGTAAAGTTGTAATCTGGTATGGTCTGAAGTTGTACATGGAGTGCACTAGCTCTGGGGCCTCCCTGGAGGTGCACGGTCAACCATTGCCTGGGGCCACCAGGCAGAAGCTACAGAGTGATTTGCAGATGACTGCTACTTGTTTGAGCTTAGAGGTGCCCAGGCAAGGCCAAGCTGTCTTGGGCTTCTATTGATATGTATGGGGCATGCTGATGCCAGCTGATGCTTGTTTGAGAGATTTTAGCAAAGTCTGAAGCCTGAGCAAGGACAGACCATTCATATGGAAAAGCCACTGTATACAGCTTGGGTGAGGCTATAAATTGGATGGGGCAGGATCTCAGGGAATCACCAGGGCGGGGTGAACAATGTGAGCCAAGCTGATAGAAATTCTGATATGGCTGCCAGTCAGCTCTCCAACATGGGGAGGTCTCAGCACAGGAACTATGTCCCCTTCAAACATCACTGTCTGGGTGGAAGCCACCCCCGAGTTCTTGCTCCAATGTCAGACAATCCAGTTCCTCCCCGTATGTCCCTGGATCCACCTGAACTGTTGCCCCAGTGCTAGAGCTCAGAGGGATTGAGTGGGTAAGTTCATGTTCTCACCCTTTAAGAGGAACTACCTGGGTCTCAAGCAGTCTCTGTGTAACTCAGTCACAATGCCCACTGGGTTTTACAGCCTGAAATTACAGGGACTTCTTTCCCCAGCTCTGGAACCTTGGGCTGGAGGACTGTTGTTGGGATGGGACCCCTTCCTCCACAGCCAAGATATCCCTCCTGATTGAAAAAAAAACCATATATGGGTGTCAGACCAGCCTGTTCCATGCCTCCGTCCCTCTTACCAGTCTCCATGTGCTTTCTTCTTTACTTCTCTAGTTGTAGGACTTCCATTCAGTCAGATTTCAGCCAGTTCTGAATGATGGTTATTCTGTAGTTTAGTTGTAATTCTGATGTGGTTATGGCAGGCAGTGAGTACCTGCATTTATGTATGCTGCCATCTTGGTTCTTCACCACCAAGTTTAGATGCTCCTTGCCACGTTTTATAAAGCTTTATTATTTTTTTAATTTATGAGAATTTGTAAACACACACAAACGTGAAGGATATCCCAAACCCCATAAGGCTACAGCACAGTGTCAACATCAGTACTTCACTACCATGTGGCGGCTTTCACCTGAGTTCAAAGAGGTGACATAGAGCCCCTTTCACTCCAAGACTGATGGCCCAGGTAAGATCAGGTTGACTGTCAGTTAAACTCAGCCTACACACATTAAGCACCAGCTTTAGGCAGACCCCTGGTCTAGCCACCCTGGAGAATCACTCAGGTTCCCAAACCTCTGAAGCCAGACAACAGGTGAGGAATTACAACAGAAAAGCAGAGTCAGCAGGGGAAAAGAGAAAGTATTTGGGAAAGTTTTTGTGGGAAAGATTGGATTTGAACTGAACTTTGAAGGAAGTGGGAGTGAAGGCATTCCTGGCAGAGGAGGGGGACGTGAGGAAGGGTGGGAAGTCAACTGCTGGGCCATTTTAGAGACTGCCTCCTATTTGAATGTGCTGGGGTAGGTGAGGCAGAAGGAAGTCAGTGTGGAGGCCAATGGAAGCTTTGAGTGCCAGGAGGAGGAGGTTCCTTGCTGTTGGGGAGCAGTGCCCAGAACAGAGCAGGATAATAATCATCTAGAGAAAACAGGAGGTCCACGGTTGGGGCGGGAAGGTAGCAGAGGTGACCCAAGGTCTGGGGTAAAGAACCCTTCTCCTGGGTTGTTTCTGCCACCAAGAAAAAAGCAGAGACGGCTGGAAGATTAAAATAGAGGGTTGGCCCTGGCACTGGGAACTCCCTACAAACCGTCATTAAGGAAACAGGAGACCAGGAATCCAGAGAAGCAGCAGAAGCACCTGGTCTGACTCTAAGAAACATCAGTGTTTACTAAGCACTTGGTGTCTGGAAAGCCTGCCTTTCCAAATACCACGTCTTCCTCATCTACTCCATCCTGCCACAGGCAGCTACTGTGTGGGGTGCAGGGGCAGGGGCGGGGGCTGGGGCCAGACCATGTGCCCGGAAACCCAGCTCCATTCCCTCCTCCCCTCCCCCAGAAGCCCTCCCGCCTGTCCCCCCTGCTGCTGTGGCCAGCTGCAGCTCCGTGTTTGTTTGCGGAGGTTTGCATACTCAGATTGAGTTGCCTTTTTTCCAGTCAGTTCAGCAGTGTCCTGAAATTCACCCCCAGTGTAACTTCTGCCTCTGCTCCTCCTCTTCTTGGAACTGCCCTTTGTTTGGCAGCCTTGGTTCTACGGGGGTGTGTGATGATAATAATCCTCTGGCTTATATAACTCCCTTCATCTTGCAAGCACTTGGCAGACTGTCCCACATGAAGTTTGGGGCCAGTGTCAGGCCTGGTGGCTATAGCGGCAGATAGGAAACCCCAGCCTGAGGCTCGGGGGCCAGGGGGCCAGGAGGGAGGGCAGCAAGGGTCAGAGGCCAGGCCTTCCTGGCTCCTGTTGCAGGGAGGTCAGGGGAGATAAGAACAATGACTCTGGCCTTCAGGAGGAAGGCGGTCCCACTGCCCCCTTCTCTCTGCTGCTCTGCAGGCTGCCAGTGCCCAGAGCGTGTCCTCTGGAGAAGATTTTGAAGGCAGCCCTTGTAAGTATGATGCTCTGCTTTTCCTTTAAAAACGAAGGAAGCAGACTTTCCTTGCTGTCTAGTCCATTTCATGTTATTTATTCACTGCAGTCGTTTCCCTCATTCATATTCTTAGATGATGGAAAGTGTGTTTCGGGCCAAAGTTCTCCACCCACTTGGGTCCCTCCTAAAAATCATAGGAGTATGAGGTTCCTGTGATAATTCAGTTAACCAAATAGCACCAGGCAAGGGGCTGGAATTGGCCCCTCTCTCCAAGTCCTGGGGGGGTGCCTGACTGTTGTACACACGTCTGACCCTACAGAGGAGCCTTGATTGTTCACCTGGCTGGTTAGAGAAACAGTGCAACAAGTTTGATCTTCAGTTTCCCTGCTTTCATGCTCACAATTTCAGACAAACATACCATAACTGGTGGAAATTTCTTTTCACACTATGAAATAGATGCCACTTCTCCTTGTAGGCTTAAAACTTGCACCAGCTTGTGTAAACTCTATAAAACTCTGTAACGCTGGTGGACCTGTGAATTGTCACGTTTTTCACTGCCTAGCCGAAGGGTCTGAAAACTAAAAGAACGTGGACTGGCAGAACCCATCGTTTTTAGCTATGTGTCTGCAAAGGATGCTGGGTTAACAGTCATCTTCTCAGGGATGATGCACATTGCTTTGAGAAACTGTCTTCCAACAAAAGGGGGGTTTAAAAACTCTTGAATAATACTGAGCAAGGTAGTTTCTGCACACTTAGAAAGTATGGTTTGCTAATTGAACAAGCCAAGGAAGTAAAGTTCTGTTTTGGGTAGTTGTATAATTTGCCTTTATAAAACCACGATTGTAACTCGGTGCACTATGGGATACAGAAAATTACTGTCTTTATTTCAGGTAAGGAATATAATTTGGTAATAATGTAGAAACGCAAGACCCCTCACTTTTAGTAACATAAGTGCTATGATTAATGCACTGAGCTTTTTCTCTTTAAACAGAAGTGCAAACTACATGTAATGTGTATATGTGTGTGCGTGTATATATATATATATTTTTAAATAATCCTGAAATCCTCCATTTGCTGAATTTGTCTAATGCTCAGTATTTTATATGATAGTATAATATCCAAAATGGACCAAGTGGGAAGATTTCCTGTCAAGTTTCAGAATGCAATAGAGGTTTTTTTATTATTATTATTTACCCAATAAACATGGGAAACCTAATAATATTATGTCTGTGTTTAAGAGTCTGTTTATATGACATTTCCACTTAAAATTCTCTGGGGGCTTCCAAGAAATTCTAAGGCATAATTAAAGTTGAAAGTGAGCCTGGATTCTAGTTGGTTTTACTCCTAAATTTAAAAGTGATCTGTCAACACTAAATTCTATACTCTAGCTAATTTAATTACCAAGATCAGCCACATAATCTCAACATTAGCCTTAAAGGCATACTTGGTCATAGTAGAAAGAACACAAACTCTGATGGGATCCAATCTGAGGCTTGTTTTTGCCATCATCTGGTTATATGACCAGCAGTAAGATTTTTGAGATTTTCAGCCTCAAGTTTCACATCTGTTAAATAAGATGAAGACTATTGACCCCAACGAGAGGATTGTTGAAAGGAATAAAAGAAAGTAATATGTATAAAAATCCAGCACAGTGTCTGAAAATAGCAGCACTTCAATCAATTTTCGGGCTTTACCATTAACTCTATTTTTTCATCTTTGATTCAATTCCTTCATTTATTGAGCATCTACTATGTACTACATGCTATGGCGAGCACTAGTAATTCAAAGGTGAATAAGATTAATATCCCGCCCTGGAAGAGGAGACAGGAAATTTTCTAAACAGTGTATTACCTACAAAAATAGAAGAGAATTTAAGATTAAGTGACAGAGATGAGGCCACAGTGATGATCTCTCCTAGTGAAAGTCAAGGGAACTTTGACAAAGATGATGTTGATTGTGCACCTTTTAAAGGATCATCAGGGGTGTCAAAGGACATTCCAGAGGGGAGGAACTTTGGGGAGCAGAAGGTGTGAGAAAGCCTGGGAACAGGATCTGGTTTTAATTGGTGCTCCAGTATTGAACCTAGGGGAGGCTGGAGATTTCATCAGGGACCCAATCGAGGGTGTTCTGGGTGCTTAATACTAGGATATTTGGACCAATTACTCTAGTAAAACTCAAACTCATGCATGTGCCAGCTTACGATTCACAAAAAGTTTGTTTTATAGGTTCACATCTAGATCAAAAGCATAGGCTGAGCCCTAACTGGTTTGGCTCAGTGGATAGAGCATTGGCCTGCGGGCTCAGGGGTCCCGGGTTCGATTCCATTCAGGGGCATGTATCTTGGTTGCAGGCACATACCCAGTGGGGAGTGTGCAGGAGGCAGCTGATCAATGTTTCTCTCTCTCATCTATGTTTCTAACTCTCTATCCCTCTCCCTTCCTCTGTAAAAAATCAATAAAATATATTTTTTTAAAAAGCTTAGGCTGAAATGTAAGTCAACTACATCACAAAGACATTGTTTGGTTCAATAGACTATGTTATTCGATGGTTTGCTGTCGCAAACCCATCTCAGTGATGGAAGCATGATGACACAAGCTCCTTAACTCACCCGGGTTGGGCACTTTCAGGATCACCTATCAGTGGGAAGACAAGGGAGGACTTTGCACTGGGCTGAGCAGGTGCAGAGCAGATATTATCGATGTTTTAGGGAAGAGTTTATATAGATCATGTACGATCCAGTATGAAGTGTGGGTTTGGCAAGTGCGTGAAGGTGCCAATACTATAAGGTAGGAAACCAGTTAAAAGAGGATTGTAGGGTACAAGTGATAAATGCTGAAATCCTCAGCAGGGTAGGTCAACAATAAGCCACAGATCCAGAGATATTTAGAAGGCAGAACATTCTCAACTTGGGAATGAAGGAAAAGGAAACATCTGTGATATTAGTTTGGGCTTGGGCAACAGGGCAGCTATAATGGAATACCATAAAACAAGAGGAGTCACAAGTTTATAGAAGAAAATTGAGTTAGTTGAGTTATTGTTGGGTTGAGGTGTCACTAAGAGATTGCAACACTGAGTAAAAATCAAAAACAGGTTTTTTTAAAGTATAAAATGGAATATGTCTTGGAAATTTTGAAGAGATAAGCTGGGCTCTCCCCATTATGCTCAATGTCCCCAATAAATGTCAATATCCAGGCTCACTGGCCCCTGAGCTTTCATCTTGTATCCCTACTGTTGACTAGATGATTTTCCCATTAACTTTTCAACAGGAAGGCCATGTCTGGGGCAGTCTTGACAATAACTATGTCTACTCTCAAAAAAAGTAATTGTTACTTCCACTGAGCCTTCAGACATGAGCAGAGAGTAGGAAAGAAATCTGTGGGCCAGTAAAATATTTATTGATAAAGAGCACATATTTGTAGAGAATGAATATTCATCAAGAAGCAGCCCTTTCCTTAGTGGGCCTTTCTCACTTACCTTGAATTGGGGGACCAACCCAGTCTGAGACTACAGTAAAGGAGGTAATTTCTAAGCCAATGCATTGCTTAGCTTACAACCATTTCCTCCTTCTTCAGTGTGAGTAGGAAGTTTTTCCCATATACTTGAATGGTGCAAAATAGGGAGTGAAGGGTGGGTAACATTTGCAAATTTCTAAAAGATGACAAATAGAACTTTAACATTTAGAATGAATAGAAAACAATCTCATTAGCAGACAGGAAGCTGTGACTTTTTAAAGTCTTTGAGGTCTGATTACTTGATAACCTTAGTTTTCTGATAACCTTACACTCATCTCCGCTCAGCACTTAGTCATCTATGGCAAAGCTTCTATCAGATTTCCTGGATTCCAGAGTTCTTACCCCACCTAAACACTTCAAAGCAAATACCATTTATTACAAAAGGGACTTAGCCCCAGACTTCATGGCTAGTCTCGAAAAGTCATATTCCTTTCTGATGGGTAAACTGTATCAACACATTTACAAATAAATTTAAGAGCCTGTGTCTACCTGGAAATATAGAGTTTCATCCCTCATCAGAAAGATAGTATTTGGAGAAAAAGGGAGGGGGCGGGGAGAGAGAGATAGTATTTGGTTAAAATCTGAATTCTATCTGGTTTCTGATGGCTCACTTCAAAATTTCCCAAACTCCAGAAGTTATCTTTGGCTCTGAAAAAGGTTTCTATTGTTGGTAAAATGCTTCCTCCGTGAAACAACAAAGAATGAAGAGTCCCAAAAAGGAACTTTTACTAGCTCAGTTATACAAAATAATCACCAAATATATACTTTAGTATAAGATGAGCTTGCATCATGGGCAAGCTTATTGTTTAAAGAAGGAGCAAGCGAGACTTGGGGAATTCCCATAAGCACAGCTGAGAGTAGGAAGAATGTACTGAGCTTCCACATATGGTGCTGGCCATTCCACATTTAAAGTCTTAGCTTCTTAAGTGAGTGCTGCAACTTCACAAGCTTTTTGGGTTTGCTGACATAATGTTTCCCTGCGGGCTGGGTGCTGCCGGAGCCATTGTGCTCCCTACACAGTGAGGAGTGGATAGGGTGCAGCCGTGCTGTCCCCAGACACCTGAGTTCAGAATAGTTTCACATTTCGCTTTATTTCTGAGCTCTGTGGAAAGCTGGAAGCTCCCCAACTCTCTTTCGGGTTTGGCTTCCCGTCCACATGTTTTCTGGTCTCATGTCATTGTGCATGAAGTAATAGTCCCACATGCGTGCATCGTCACAATGGCAAAATTCGTGTGGTTCAGTGCAAGTTTTCTAATGAGAACATTTTGGACCTTTCACTAACTCCTTAGGGAAGGCAGTTGGGAACCAGATATTTATTACTTAACAAGGACAAGTGAGCAAGGACAGAGCGCACTTCTGCAGCAAGACTGCCGCCATTTATAGGAGACAATTACAGGACGACTGCCTAAGAAAAATAAACTTTTACTTTACACATCCATCTAAATGTGTATGTGTGTACAGCATAGAAAAATGCCTCCAATTCACAGTTTAAAAATAATCAGTTACTGGTTCAGCATTTCCCTCTGAATGGTGCTAGTGTTTTACACCAAGGACTGTTATTCTAGTGACATTTTTTTGCAGCAAAATCTGATGAGTTTACGAAGTTTGAGAGCCAGGAAATGCAGCTCAGTTTCTGAACAACCAAGAAAGCCAAGAGAGCTAAGTTCAGTCATCCACTTGCTTTATGGCGTGGGTTCGTAAGTGCTAAGTGCAATAACACTAATACAGAGAGAAGCCAAACCAAACTTCTAAAGTGCGGCTCTTAAACCATTAAGCTTAACTCCCCACCCTATTATCAGCAGGTGAAATTCTGGCGCACACCCACACTTGGTTATGGATGGTGATGTCAAATCAATGGGCATACGTGCCAAAGTTTTATAGAATTTTAGAACAGGGAAGGATTTGGAGGTCTTCCAATCTTATATTTTATTTTACCAACAGAGAAACTGAGACTTATGAGCTCTCTCTCTGAACACACACACACACACACACACACACACATTTCTGAGTCATGCGCTGAGTCACTGCTTACAGAAAATATAGGTCTGCCTTAAGAGAAAGAAAGGGCAAGTGACCCAGAGCTAGGCCCGTGGTCCCCTGATCCATTCAGGTTTGTGTGGCCCAGCTTCAGAGCTGGGGTCCTACAAGTTATCCTTGTTTCAAGAACCGTTCAGGGTCCCAGATTACTTTTTTTTTTTTGCCAAAAACTTGAGTAAACTCCAAAATAAACCAAGGATCACTGTGTGACTAGGTTGACTTCCCAGCGATGCTCACTCAGTTCGTGGAAGTTACCAGGGCCGCATTATAATGAGCGTATGACATGTAGACAAAGCCTGGGATACACCCCTCGCACTGAGGACCCCTAAGACCTGCCCAGAGAGACAGGTCTTCCCTCACCGTGGAGGCAGTGGGGACTCTATAGGTAAGTGCTACATTGTGTGGCACAGATTTCAAATTCTTTCTACTGGCCTCGGGTGCTTACAGTGTCGCTTCCAAATGTGCCTTCAGTTCGGGAGATCAGGAGGTGCGATGCATAACTGTAAATTCCAGCATTTCTATGTTGTTCTGGAACATACTTAAAAAGTAGACATCTGAGTGATGCTTCTAATAATTTGTAATGTTGTCAGAGACATGGAATAGAGAATATAAACAAACTAGAACTCATCCACTCCCAAGAGAGAAGAAGCTCAGGGGAGTGATCAAAGGGCCGACTGGGTTGGGTGTGCCAGATGACAGGGTGGCGTAAGCGGGTGGAGGAGTCGAGCTTCTGTTGGGAATGGAAAGAGATGTGATAAGAGTGATGTGGGAGAGAAAGTCCTGCAGCAACAAGCCAGTGCCAGGGAGGCCCTGCTGCAGCAATCTGCCCATAAGAGGGAAGCTTCTGGAATAAAGGGGAGGACCTGGAACCGCCCATATGTATCCTGAATCCCAGGGCCAGTTCAGAACAAGAGATTCCAGGTCTATGTACTGAGGGAAACAATCTCCACCCATTACCTCATTACCTCTGAGATTCCCCTCGCTGTATACCAACAGTGAAGAGGTTAAAAAAAAAATGCTTTGAATGAAATGCTTTAATATGTACATGGGCAAGAGAAATATTTTTTTTAAATGTAAAGGAAAATTTGAATTGTTAGTATTTGTCATTTTCCTGTTCTTGTATCTTATATTTCTGTGTAAGATATGTTACGTATCTTATATTTCCTCTTCTATCTCATATATCATATCCACATTTATATATGATGTGTGTACATGTTAAAACGGGCTATTTGTGGCAGCAAGATTGCTTCATCAAATCCTTAATGCATTAAAATAGGTGTTTCCTCTTATTCAAACTAATTGGCTTTAGTCACTTACATTTTTTCAACTGCCATAAATGCAGAATAGAAACAAATTTAAGCACCTGCAAATGTTTACATTGCTGTTCATCATATAATAGCTTGCAGTCACTTTAAAAGATTTTATTATTCAGCACATTTTTCTTTAAAATAGATCTCATCACCTAAAATGAGAACTCACTCAACTTTTAAACCTGGAACACTTTGTAAACTTTTAAAAAGAAACTCTTTTTTAATTGTTTTTATGAAATCCAGTCAAAGAATAATATGAAATGAACCTAATGGCTAGTCTTCCCCTTGAAGAGAGAGTCCAATGGAAACTTCTACAAAAGTACTAAATTACCCACAATTCTTCAAGGTTTCTGGCAAGTGATTGTAAAAGGAATCAGGTTGGATGAAATTTGGAGAATATTATTCCTACTGATGTCCACCCTTGAAGTTGTGAAAGGGCAACATCTGAAAGATAAGAGAAATCATTGATAAAATGCACTGATAGCACTTTTACGTTTCTCCATTGTAGGTGCAACTGTCATCTGAAGGTGGATTTGGCAAATGATATGCAGGTTTCCCAAGATTGAGTAATTACAGAAAACTTTCAAAGGTACTCATCTCATATATTTATCTCTTGAGTAATTGACCCAAGGCGCTGATTAAACCTGAGCACTAAACGTCCCTTGACAAGGGGAATGGTTCACCGGCAGGCAATTTCTAAGAAACTGAAGAGTCCTGCACCTTCCTGTGGTGTCTTCCTTCTTGGGTGAGCGCTAAAAAGGGCCTTACATGAGGCAGAGCAATTTTGTGAAATTAGTCTTCAGGAATAGCAAAAGAACCACCTGAAAAATGGGTATCTAAAGAATCACATAACTTGATTAACATGTCATGAGCTGTTCAGGAAGCTTAGGGGAATTTGAGGGACAGTGAATGGCAGACCAGCTACTCCCAATCATTGGCATTCTCAGGAGTGAAAACTGTACAGTGGTCACTTGTCTTGTTCACAGGTTGCCTTCACGGTTTCTTGCCTTGGCCATGTCAATATTAGTGCCAAGACTGTTGTGGGGCCAGGGAGAGTTATAGAGACCCACCTCAGCAATACAGACCTGCTTGCAGAAACGTTCTGAGGGATGGTGATTCACATGACTTTACAACCCCAAGAGTCTTTTCTCAAATATTAACATTGAAAGTAGTTTCCTTCCACCCCCTACCAAAACTAACCCAATGGAAGCTGTTGAGTTTCTCTTGATTTCCAACTGCATCTCTTCAAACTCTTTGTCCTTTGCTTGATTTTATGCAAACCTTGTATTGGCTCAGGTAGGCTTGAAAAAGTCCCCTAATCACTGAAAAGTTCATGAACCTCACACAACACAACAAACAAAACCTTTAACAAGTCTGGCCTGAATTTCAGGTTTGTCTTTTAAGAATTTAGCCCACTTCTCTTTCTAATACTTATGGAATTAAACATTGTGTCTTCAAACTACAAATGGCAAGTGATGACAGGAAATGGCTGGAAGTGTCTGGGAGACTGTGGTTAGTTCCTTGACATAAAATCATGATCATCGGCAGTTTTTCCATAACTCACTAAGCTTTGTCTGCAGGTGGTTTGAGGGATCACCAGTAAGGTATTGGACGCTGGTTATCCACAAGCTAAAAAAAACAACAGTAAGAGGAGATAAGTTGAAGTTTAGGTCTCCTTACTTCAAAACTTTAAACAGGAGAGGAAAACATTCCAAACAGAAACTAAAACAAGATCCTTGCTTAGGAATAAGGTCAATGAACAGAACTGTGATTTCTTAAGAGTTCTTCATCTTCTAGAGTCAGTTTTCCAAACCTTTTCTTTGTGAACCTCTAGCCCACCACATCCCTTTTTCTGCAGGAAAGAAAGGAGTGGCCCTTCAAAACCATGCCATTCAAAACGAACTGCACCAGAGTCTGGAGCACCCTTCATAGTGGAGCCCCCTATGTCTTCTCAAGAGGTCACTGAAGACCTGTTTTCTCAATGCCATCTGCCTTAGTTTCTTCTGTGTGTGGAGAGGCCGCTTTTCTGGGATGCCATGTTGTTTATTACCTGGCCAGTCATCTGTCATTTCACACTTTGCTCCCTTCACTGGGTAATTTCACCACTTTAAGCATTATGTGCTTTTCCTTCCTCAGCATGTCCTTATTTTGAGAAAATAGAAATGTGTTTACTCTAATACTGGATTAAGTTAGAAACCCTTGTTCTAATTTAACACACCTGACACTTTTTTTCTTAAAAATCTGTGCGCTTCCTGTGAGAAGAGACTCCAGTCTGCGTTTTCTGGCTTTGGACTGGAAAATTCAAAGTCTGACCAGCTACCAGCATCAGAGGTCTCTGCCCCTCCTCATCTCTCCTTTGAGAAGGATTGGATAGGTAGCCGAGTCCCTCCTCACCATCACATCTGTATTCATAGACCTACAGTCCTCCCAGTTGGTCAATTCTGTAGAAAGAAATCAGCCTTTCTCTGTGCACACCGACAGTCAGGCTTGTCAAATAACGACCACTTTAATGGGCCTTCAGGTTTCAGAATGCTGCCCTGTGCATTTTTGATTGCCTGTCTGCTCGTGTCATCTGGGTATAAAGTTCTTTCATTTAATATTTTTCCAGCTTTCAAAACTGCTTACCTGCAGTTCATTGAACTTGGCCTCATCTCCAAAATACATAACGCAAAAAACAGAACCAGGAGATGTTACAAGCAAATCTCAGAAGCTGCCCAAGGGCCTCCTGACTGTTTGACTTCCAGAAGATACTGTCTTGTTCCAAGCAGAAATAGGTTGTGTTCACAGAGAATAGGGCACCAAAAGGACAATTAAATTTCACAGCTTGGGAGAGATTTTGAGGGTTCTTGTCAAAAATGTTCACACCTGTGGAGGAGACTGCTATTTTTGTGGAGCCTAGTTGTTGGCTTGAGATACACCTGCCAAAATCTGAATGGCCGCTATTGTACCTTCTGGAGTCAAACATGGCCCTGTCAGACAAGGTTAGGTGTACACAGATGTATAACCTAGAACAGCGACTATGTTGTTTATAAGGAAATTAAGACGTTTCCTAGCCCTGTTGATGCCTATTTGGGATGGAAAATTTTGTCCTAAGCCCACTTTAGCTGTGCCTCCCTGGTACGTTTTCTTTTTTTTTTTTTAATGTTACTTTAATTATTTAAGTTATACTCAATACATTCATTTCAATTTAAGTGATTTTTTAAAAATAGTTCACACACTCTAATAATAAACTAAATGTCATCAAGGAATTGATTTCAGATGTGGACCCTAAAACCCACTAAAATTATCTTCTTCTTGGTATCCAGTGAGCATTCAAATCTTGGTCCAGAATATTAGGAGCTGAATTGGGGTGCGCTAAGAAGCAGTCTCTTAACTTTGTGATCACTTCTCATTAACATTTCTCATTAAAGAGGGCAATTTATTACATAGCATCCTAATGTTAGTTAAGATAATGTATTTGCTGAAAAAACAATATAGTATCCACCTAATACGTAATTTTTTTAAGACTTCAGTAAACCACACACACTTAACCCAAGCCCATAATTCTTTCCTGTATGATTATATGTTAGGTGGAATCATAGAAAATTGCTGCTATCAGACTATTTTTGACCTACAAAAGCAGTAGTTTCATATGGTACCACCAAATGAAAACAATTTTATTCTGATTGTTTTCATTTACCTTTATATCAAACCTGTGTCATTTCTGCATTGTCTACATAATTCATGGTTGAAATTCGTGTGTCATGTTCACAATGGATATGGGACATAATAGTTGCTTTGGCTTTTTTCCTGTAAAACAGAAAACTCCACATTCAATACATTCCTTCAAACAGCCATTCTCACTGATTGCTTCTTAATGCCAGTTTTTAAACTAGCGAAAACCAGTGTCTTCTCCTGAATCACCCTTTCATCCCTCTGCACCTAAATACTTTCACATGTGAGTCTGCATACAACCCTAAGTGACAAAGCAAGCACTGGCGTGCACAGG
The DNA here is from genome assembly GCA_026230045.1 of Corynorhinus townsendii. Lineage (NCBI taxonomy): Eukaryota > Metazoa > Chordata > Mammalia > Chiroptera > Vespertilionidae > Corynorhinus > Corynorhinus townsendii. The sequence continues at coordinate 18,475,469 of JAPDVU010000010.1, read as the reverse complement.
CCTCCAGCTCTGCGCTCATGTACAGACACAGCTAAATGGGTCTGCTTAGACAATACAGCCACCAACCCAGCCAGTTTGTGCTTAAAGAAAATACCAAACTCCAATGGGATGAGAAGCATTGTCCTCACCAGGCTTCACGCCTGTAGCAGGATCCTCTCCAGTCTCCTCTGACCGAGGCTTGCCCCAGCAGATGGCCCTCTCAGTATGCTCGGGCTGCCGATAGAATAGTGCTTTGTCTAATAGGGCGAGGGAGCAAACTCCAGGGATGTGGACCAACCAGAGGAAAACACTTTGCTCTTGCCATAAGGACACATTCAGGCAGGAAGTGAAGAAGAAAATAGCCATTCCCCTGGGGATGAGGGCTGGGGAGTGGGAGGGAGGGAGCCAGCAGTTTAATTCTGCTGAGAGTGTGGGTTGGGGGGCCCGGATAGTCACAAGTGGAGATCAAGAAAAAAGAATGGGATGATGTCATTCTTTATACTGGGACAGTCACTGAAATGAAATCAGGTCACACACAATGGTCTTATTCTATGCTCTGAACCATAAGTGTTACAAGAGATTGCTTCATGGTAACGCTTTTTAGGAAGAGTCTAAGGACCCTGCTCACATGAAAAGGGCCCCAAGGTACCTTTAAGAGCCCTATGAAGGACAGCATCCTTCCATCCAGGGCTGAGTGGGCCCACACTAGGTCCACATTTGTTTAAGGTCACTAAGCCACAGTTTAGGATAAAAAAAAGGTGTCTGGATTCCTATAACACAGTGAATTTCAAGAAGCAGAACTCAACTGCACAGCATGGTATCAAGTCAGATATTTTAAATTGGTGCGCTTTTTTTTTTTTTTTGCAGGATCATTTTGAATGACAATCTGAAGTTAAGGCAGAATATATTTCTCAATACAAAGCTGGCACTTCCTGGGGGGAAAAAATACTGCCTTGTACCATGTTAGGGCACTTTTAGGGCTGATTAATTCTGCTGACAGAGGAAGCATTTGATCTGTGTTGATCTGAGTTCTTAGAGCCACTGGAGGAAGATATATTCAATTTTAGCTTCCTTCTCTCAATGGTGTCCTAACTTAACCTCATTCATCTACTCAGGTTTCACAAGAGGGCATCATCATTACAAATGAAGATTTTCTGAGACGTTATCCCCGGACTAATTAGGTCACAGGGTCAATTCCTGTTATTAAGATTCTGTTGTTTTTGCATTAATAGTGCTTAAAACAAGTAAGTCATTGATGGAGGCTTTTTGAAAGGATGTTTTTGCTGGGTGAGCCTTTATAAGAGAACTGGAACAGCGTAGGTTTTTTACATTGGCATCTGCAGTTTAGAGAATTTGCAAAACTTAATGTGCAATTTTGGGAAACCACTGGTTTTCAGGTGCATTCAGGGACCTGGCCTGGCCCTTCTCTCTCGTAGACAATGCAAAAATGTAAAAGTAAAAGTGGAATATAGTAGGAATTCATATTTGTTCTATAATTTCCTGTCAAATTATTAGGGGATTTTGTGTGGTAATCTAGGGGGAAGAGGAAGGAAGTGGTAGATTGTGGCTATCAAAATGGAAAGAGGCATATTTTGCAGGAGTCTTTGGGAGCAGATTCTAACATGAACTTCAGTGATTTCTGCCTCCCTTTTAAATGAAAGGTAATTAGGCTAGAGGGACTTTAAAGTAGAATAATTATTTAAAAATAAAAAGGTAACCAAAATATTTTCAAACAAATGGTCAGTCCCATCAGAAGTTCCCAGGTTTTTAAGACAGTGTTTAATTTTCTTTTCTGTTTATTTTCTAGTAGGCTTTAAGGAAATATAAGTCCATTGTTCACAGCTAGTGGAGAGTAGCATCTAAAATGCAGGTGTTACTGTAAGCAAATCCATTATATACAAAGCAAGTAAGTCGGGCACGACTTCCTACAATGGGATTCACCATCAAATTAATTTTAAAATGATTTGCTTTTAAAATTTTACTCTCCTCCAAAAAAGATTTGTTGTATTTTCTGCATTAAAATGTACTTATTACAGTAAGTAGGACTGCGTAGCAGATTCAATCCATCCTACTTAATCCTAGGAGTGGGTCTAGCGCAACATGGTGGTACTCAGCAAGGCCCGTGGCCCTGGGCGAAGGGCTGAAGGGCTGCAGGGATTTTGAGCATCTCTCCTGGTGGTCACTATGCCATAACGAAGTCAGTCCAAAGAACAAGGCACTGCACATTGGCTCCGATTTTAGACATTTTATTTACTGTGTGACTTTCCACAAAATTAAAATGTACTTGTTCCACTGCCCTCACCGGGTAAATGTCAGGTAAAGAAAGTAAGAGTCCATTTGGAGGGAGCAGATGTGTGGAGCCACTCAGACACAAGCCATCGCTCTTGTAATATTACAAGGCTAAGGTATTCACGGTAATCATTAGTTCCCATCACCCTGTGCTATTCCCAGCACTTCATTTCTCCCTCATTATTTTTTTAGTTTTATGTCTCTGCCAGTAAACTAATCCCAATGTGTATTTTTGGTGGTTGGCAAAAATTCAAAAATGTTTTGCAAAGAAGGGAGGCTATGGAATCACTTAGATGATAGCTGTGTGTTCAGTGCATTTTAAAGAAAAGCTTCAGAGTGAAATTTCTTTACTGGCTGAAGCATTAAACATAGAAGTGAAAAAAATTAGCACGTATTGTGTCATACACTTGTAGATGTTGGAATTCAGCTAAGGATCGACTCCAAATAATCTTTATAACCAGAAAAAAGATGTGTAAGATTAACTCACCACAGACGGGTGCTATTGCTTTTAATGTCTTGTTGGTTGTCTCCTTTTTGCCCTAACATGGATTCAGGCATTGTCATCATCTGTGCGTTCCCCAGGCAGAGGCCAGAGAAAGAAGTTGACATCACGCTGCTCACTGTCACAAGACAGCCTTTCTCATAGGGAAGTCTTCAATTTTCTGCTTGCTTTTTCCACCCTCAAGCATTGATTTATAGAGGAATTTCTTTCAAATGTCAGCTACAGGATCAGCTTAGCAGTTTGTAAGTGCTGAAATGTCCCTTCCGGGTGAGAGGAGAGGAATGTAATTTACATTTCTCACTTGGAAGTTCTTCTTCGTTTAAAGAACTTTCTCTCTGGTTTGGAAATTTTAACACAGAGTTTATATGGTGCGACTTGTGTATATATGTATGAATTCCAGTGACACCAGTTCCTAAATGTGACAGACAATAATTCTGACTATCAAAACACTGATTTTTTTTTCCTCTATGACTCATGTAAGTTCATGCATTTTCCTGGCTAGAATGAGGATGAACCATCGATCTTTGTGGGTGTCTGAGAACATACTCTGTGAAGTAAAAAGAGCTTTTCCTACCTTAGGGAGCCTTTGGGAGAAGTTCAAGTGCTATTACCAGCAAAATCGACCTTGTCTTCTTAAAATGGAAAACTCTTTTTTCTTTTCTTTCTAATGTATAATGACACGTGAAAGAAGTGTAGCATAGTGGTTAGGAACAGAGATTTGGGAGCCAGACTGCCTGGGTTTGAGTCCCTGCTATGCCATTTGTTAACTGTGTAATTTAATTTATTTGTGCCTCAGTGTCCTTATCAGAAAAATGGGGGCTAGTAATAATACCGACTTCACTTACCTGTTTAGGGAATAGATGACTTCATATGTCCAAAGGGCTCTGAACGTTGCCTAGCACATAGTAAAGTGCTTATGCGTGCTATTATTCGTGGACATTTTAAAAATCCAGAAATGTACAACGTAGATATGTTTTCATAATGTTATTCTGCCTACAATTCATACACTTAACTACACACATACACACAAGTCAGTGTACCAGGCACTGTAGAGAAAACAGTCACAGACCACAGTGCCCACCCTGTGGAAATGTGCTGGTCAGGAGTAGGACATACATGCTTCACACAACAGCAGTAACAATTTTAACCTGCAGTGTACCACACACTGGAAATGTACATTTGCACACTTGTACCCATTTTTGAGAGAGTCGATGACAGGATGAATGGGAAAGTACTTTTGGAGTATATTATCAGCATATATATGGGAAACTTTTTAAAAAACAGCTCTTAATTTTCTAATTCCTGATTTCCCTTAAGGTTTATTTAGCTGTAGGTTCAGTTTTTCCCACCATTCAACCATGTGTGACTAACATTAACAAATAAAAACTAATAATCACTAAATCCAGTACAAAGATTCTCCTTATAGAGGCTCTGATGGTTCATTGGGCCCAGATTCCGATCCCCACACAGGCTGGACATGTATTCCTTCTCTAGTCTTGACTCTTCTTATGGCTGCTTCATGGAGCTGGATGCTGTGATCCACAGAAGTGTGAAATGTGGTTTGCCTCATGAAAACGTGTCGTACATACACTTGATGACTTCTTAAAGCTATCACTATTTAAATGATGATGTCATTTCAAAGCTCCAGGTCGACAACTATAAAGCACCCTACTTTTCTACTTGTGCTATTATTAGGTTCCTTGTTGAAAGGAGAGAAAAAAAATCCTTAGAAAATGATGGGTAGAAGTCTCACAAAGAGAGGTTTTTTGCGTATTTTGTAGTTTTTCCCACACAGTGGAGAGCACTGATTCTGCCTGTATTTTATACTTCTTAAAAAGACATTTCATATATAAAATTCAAAATTCTAATCGACACAATCTTATAAACTTGGGCTCTGGTTTTTTCCACTTCTCTGTCTTTATTTCGAAGTATGTAGGTGTAGCAAGAGCTGGCAAGCCCCTGCTACCTGGAAGACAGTAGAGAAAGTGCTTTGTGAGTGAGTGTCGTACATCTCAGCACCCCCCCAAGTGAACACTAAAGGTGATCGCTAGCATGGCACTAACTGAGCAGCAGGGCAGAAGCAGCCCGTTGTGTAAAGAATCAGGTGTCAACCTGTACCAGGCCATCTCAGTAGGAGAGAAGAATATGGTGCTGTGAAAAGACAAGGGAGATACGCCGCCCTTCTGCTCTCTTGTGGAACTGGGCCCGTTGCAGAGCCTTTTGAGTCTCAGGTTGCCTTTGGTAAGATGTGGGTAACGGCATTTAGCTCCGGGTGTTGTTGGGAGGGACCCAAAGAGAAGATAGGCAAACACCAAGCCCAGAGTCACGCGGATAGCATGTATCTGAGAAGCACTCGTTTCTCTCCTCATCTCGTCTTAGCACATAGCCTTCTTCCTCCTTCCTCACTCAGGACTTAACCCTGCAGAACTTCCAGCCTGTCCCTGCTGGGATCCCTGTGCCCTTACTTCCCCCTCAGACTGCTCATGCTTCCTCAAGCTTCATGGATGGAGCTCTGTAATTTACACAGAACCAGAATGCTCTTTCCTTCACATTCTAGCAAAGCTAAAATGCCATACATAACCGTTGTAAAGCATTCCTTGATTCCCTCACAGCCAGAATTTTTTCTTTTGAACGCCTGTGGACTTTATACTTTAATTATGATTCATATTTATTTAAATCTTATCTGTACCATACGGGCATTTACATGTCCATTTCTGTCTGCTTTTAGCACAGTGCTTTGCAAGTTCAGTGCACAGTAAAAGCTTGTTTTTAATTTAAAAAAAACTTGCAACTTCTGATTTAAAAATATTGAGCTGTGTCAAAAGGAGACATCCATGCTTTGATTCGGGCCAAACTGTAAAAATCACTTTTACATTTTCCCCTCTATTTGCTTAAGTATCTGAATACTTACAAGGCTCCTGTGCAAATAAACCTGGAATTAAATACTGAGTAGGAGCCTGTGGCCTGGCATCTGTCTCTTAGAGTTTAGTGAAAGATACTGGGTATACATGGAGCTGTTATGAAAGGCAAGAACTTTGTGGAATAATGAATGGATAATCCCCCAAATCTCTTTGCCATACATCAATGTCTCTTAAAAGTAGCTTGTTACAAAGGCTCATTCTGAAAGACCAGAATCCTTTGGATACAGAACACTACAGAGACAACTACAAGCCTAATGGTACCACCATTCATGGCTGAGAAGCACCACGCGGGAGGCAGTAGAAAAGCCACACTGGTGGTCAGTGTCTGAAATGGGGTGATTTTATGTGCACAAAGCACTCCAGGGCTAGTTGACTTGCCCTTTAAGGCTTGCCCTTTCTGATAGCTCCAATGAATGCTCATATGTATTCAGCAAGTACTTTCCACTCTGGCTGGTCAGAACTTGAATAACTTGCAACCACATGTAATACAAGTTGTTCATCTTACAGCCCCATATATCTGTAGCTTAGTGTTTCGCTGAGGAGCTTTTTCTCTGTGTTGCTCTCTCCTCTTATACTCTACCCCCACAAATTCCACCTCATGTCTCCAAATTGTACTCCATCTTCATCCCTACCTGGGTTCCACATTCTGGGTCATAGTCCAGAAAATATCTCTTGTGGAACACATCTCACTCATGTCTCTTTTCTCAGGGGTCACAATCTATTGTCCCATGTCTGAGATAGTTGCTTCATATACTTTGTTTTCTGGCTGTTTATAGCAAGAGGATTAGTGCAATACCAGTTACTCCATCTTGACTGAGAATGGAGTCCCACATGCTTATTCAAACTTTGTTTCTTGTTCTTTTCCCTCCACTAGTCAGTAAGACCTTTCAAGGCAGTGACAGGATCTCATTCAACTCTGTTTCTAATGCTTAACATAGAGTTTAGCACAAAGAAGACATAATCAATGTTGTTGAATGAAAGAATGAGTGACTATTGTTTAATTGATCCATAGTATGTAGGGTGTCTATCTAGTTGAGATATTGATGTAAATATCTAAGAATGTGGGGTTTTTTTAAGCAACAGAGAAAGATCTGTTAAACAATTGAATTCATAGGCACTAGAGATCTATGCTAGGGTAGACTAGTTCTATATTAAACCTACTTAACATTCCTTTCAGCTGTAAAATGCCAATATTCAGAAACAGAGATCATAGAGTTTCAGGTACCCATAGGACAGTGCTGACAAGTTATTCTAGAATTAATAGTGTTGCCTGATTTTAATATTTAGTCCATGGAATTGACAAATGCAGTTATATCCCTTCAGAGTATATCCCTCTACGCATATACCAAGATTATAAACTTTTAGGTTATAGTTTTACTTACCTTAGTCTTTTGAAAGGACTGTGATGGCTTTTCATTTATGCAAGAGGTGCATTGAGTTGGTCTTTATAAATCTATCTAGTTTTTTTCCCTATGTTTGAAAAGTAGATTTACAAATTAAAATTATGATCAAACTGCTTTATAATACATAAACTGAGTGGGGAAGAACTCCTGCTTTTACACAATAGAGATTTCTCTCTGAAATCTTAATGCAATACCTGTACAGGAAGTTGTGCATAAGAAGTATCTGTATGTGGAAGTCTCTTAAAAATTGATGATGCTTAAAATCTTTGAATATAGCTACATTTCTTATCATTAGAATACTTTTACCTACTTATTCAAAGAGTTCCAAAATTTTGAAGTATTATAGCCTCCCTCCACCATACATACACACACACATGCACACAAATCACTCTTACCATACTGATAAATTATTCCTACTCTATAAGTCAGTTCAGTATTGCACAGTATTTTATTATCAAAAGTGGTCTTTTAATACTTAATCTTACTTGATCCAAAGGATTCTTAAAATTCCCTTTTGTTTCTTTTTGAGTGTATTTCTGGTTTCTTTCAATGAAAGGCAGCAGTTTTTTTTTGTTAAGGAACTCAACTGTGAATGAGATAGCAAATCGGTTGGTTCATTCTTCTAGTTACCTTCGGCAAGTCACCTTTTCATCTTTGTTCTTTGATTACACAACCAACCAGGTGGAAATAATAATTTGATCTCCATGTGAGAGTGAAGGACCCCTGAAATTCTAATATAGGATAACAAAAAACTGGTTCATTATCAAGGGAACATTTTCAAAATACTGATTATACTTATTTAAAGCCTGAGCGAGGTGACGTTTAAAGCGCAGTGATTTAAGTTTGTGGTCCCAGAGCTGTTCAGAACGAAAGGTTTTATTTCACTTTGTTTTTCTCCAGCATTTACCCCCTTGGTTTACATTCCCCAGTTAGGAATTTAAAGTGAACCCTTGCCAAAGCCTCAGGTTCCACCTGGTTTGGGGTTGAAACCACATGAAGCCACTGAGTTTTGCATAGTTTCCATTTGAAATGATATATCAGCTTAGGTTCTTTTTCAGCGTGAGCCAGGTTTGCAGGAAACTTGGCCAAGCTTTAGATGAACCTGCTCTGAGTTTTGATTTTTATATCAGACCCTAAAATGAGGCCACTCACCTAGTTCAGTCTTTCTAAAAGCTCTTATTATAATGTCCCCAGAGTGTGTATAATCGTTACTAGAGGCTGAGGCGTGGTAACACCTTGTTTCAGTATAATGTGGGGGAGAATTTCTCAGCTACTTGGAACCCATTCTAATTGGGAAACCAGACAGACTCAATAATAGAGGCTCTAGTGTCGGGCATAACATTTAGGGGAAAGAATTTCTTTTGAAGTCTCAACAAAAAGGTTTTCAAGTAAGTAGCTCAGAGAGACCAGGTTAATTCACTTTTTTTCTTTGTCCCTTCCTTTACTTATGCATTCATTAATTCAACAAATATTCACTGAGCACCTACCGAGTGACATGCCAAGCCCTGTTCTGAGGTATTCACAATACATCAGTGAGCAAAATATGTAGAAATCCCAACTTTTGTGGGTCTTACCTTCTAATAGCAGAAGACAGAAAACAGAACTAAGCAAAAATATGTATGCCAAATGTATGTAGTATATTAGAATGTAGTAAGTATTCGTTTATAGTAAAAATGGGAGGGAAAGTGGAGTAAAATTAGAGATCAGGGTAGATTGCAGCATTAAACATAATTCACAAGGAAAGCCTCGTTCAAAGGCTAAGATTTCAACAAAGACCTGAAAAAAGTGAGGAAGTAGGAACCAGCTATCTTGAGGAAGAACAGTCCAGACAGAGGGAACAGCTAGAGCAAAGCCCCAGCATGGGATTATTCCTACATATTAGAGGAACTACAGTGAGATCATTATGACAGACAGAAATGGAGTGAACAAACAGAAGCATGGTAGAACATAAGGTCACACAAGTACCAATAGGCCAGCACATGACCTGTAGGCCACGAGAAGGATTTTGACTATTTCTCTAGATGAAAACAGCCATTGAGGGATTTTGTATAAAGAAATCCTGCATTTTGACTTATATTTTAAAAGGCTCTCTTTATCTGTCATGTTGAGAGTAAACTATAGATGGGCAAAGGTAAAAAGAAAAGATTTATTACAAGACTGAGAGAAGAGTGGTTCATGTTTAGTGATAGCAGTGGAAGTAGCAAAAAGTAGCTAGATGCTAGCTATTTTTGAAGATAGAGGCAACAGCATTGACTAATTGATTAAATGTGGTAGGTGGGGTAGAGGAAAGAAAAGGAAAGAATCAAGGATGTGTCATGGTTTTGAACCAAGTAACTGAAAGGATAGAGTCACCATCGACTGAGATTGGAAAGGCTACAGTTGGAAGAATTCTGGGGAAGAGCTTGATCAGGAGTTCAGTTTTGGAAGTCAAGTTTGAGATATCCAGACCTCCAACTGGAGATATCATTGAGTAAGTTGTTGGATTGATGAGTCTGGATTTGAGATTAGAGGTTTGCATTTGGAAGTCATTAATTAGCATGGTATCAACAAAGATGTCCATACAGAGAGAGAAAAGAAGTAAAGACTAGCCTCTGGTGTACTCCAACATTAAGAAGTCAAAGAGAAGAGGCGGGATCATTAGCAGACAACACTGAGAAGGAGCCCAGTTAAATTTTAATGGGGAATACATGGAGATAAGGTTGAATGAAGATAGGGTTTCAAGGGGGAGAGAATGACCAACGATGTCCAGTCTGATGAGGATTGAGAACTAACTGTTGGATCTGTCTCTTTGGTAGTCAGTGCTGACATGTATGAGAGCAACTTCAGTAGAGCAGAGGGAGAGAGCCTGATAGTGGCAGTCAGAATAGAGAATGTGAGAAGAGAAAGTAAGACAGAAATATGATGGCTCTTCCAAGGAGATTTCTGCATGGGGAGCAAAGAATTGGGGTGGCAGCTGGTGAGAGAGAAGCTAGGTCAAGAATGTTTTTGAAAGGTGGGAGAAATAACAGTATGTGTATATGCTGATGTAATTTTAGAGGAAAATTATGATCTGAGCAAAAGAGGGGAGCATTACTGGAGTATAGTATTCAAATGGGTGAGAAGAAATAGAACCAAGTACACAGGTGGAAGAATTAGCTTCAGACAGAGGGAATATGAGTAATTCATACACTTAAAAAATTAGAAGGCAGAATATAGGGGAGAAGATTCTGGAAATTCTCCTCCAATTGCTTTTATTTCCTCAGAGAAGTATGAACTCAGGTTATACCTTGCCAAGTGTGAAGATCAAGGAGGAGTGCTGTGGGCATAAGAAGGGAGGAGGTGGTGTGAAATGGACATAAGACAGGGAGAATGGAGGAGTAACAGGACTAGGGATAGCAAGTGTTGTTGCCTGGCAGCACATAGAGACTCCTTGAATTTAATAACACTGCATGTGACGTAAGACCATTCTGGGTGATGTGTTTGTCCCTGGGCATGTTCACTTGCACAGGTGCAGCTGTGGAGTAGGCAGGGAGTTAGATTTAACTAGGGTTGAGGTGTGCCAAGCAAGGATGGCAACATGATGGAGGAGGAACGGAGTTGAGAGTATTCACAAAGGACTGATCATAATGACTAACTGTGGGGTTTAATCTGATAAGAAGGGGAGTGAGGACATTAAGGGAGTAAGGGTTAGTAAAGGAGTGGTAGGATCAAAGGCCTGAATCACCCTGCTGTGTCAAAGAAGTGTTGGGGTTGGCACATGGAAAGACCAAGAATAACATCAGAAGGCAGGATGCCAGAAATTGAGATGATGGGAAGGGTGGCAGCTACCAGTATTGCTAAGAGCTAGGGTTTGACTAGATTAGCCTAGAGATTAGAGAAAAGGTAATCCAGGGTCCAGAAAGGATGAGGCTATAGGGCTGGTGAGCTCACATTCATGAACTTTGAAATCTCTAAAAATTCAGACAGGTTTAATACAGTATTGGAGAGAGGCTAAAGTCACTTAATCTCTAAAAATTCAGACAGGTTTAATACAGTATTGGAGAGAGGCAGGAGCTAAAGTCACTTAATAAATGAGAACTATCCTAGGGTCAGTAGATAACTATGGAAGTGGTAGCTATGTAATCTGATGACACAAGCTAATTTTTTTATAAGGCAAGAAATAAGAAAACACACAGAGTTAAGGAGGAAACTAGAGAGGGAGGGAGGGGCAAAGAGGGAAAGGATGGAAGGGAGGAAGGAAGCAAGGCAGGCTGACTTTAAGAAAGATTTTAGCATAACACTGATTTAATGGATTACCCAAAATTGCATTCCATTTTCTAAAATTATATTACTTAAAGATAATTATACACAAACCTGGATAAATCATTACATTTTGTGTAAAGGAATATTTTGCCAAAATGAGACTCTTTTCCTTCCCCACCAAAAGCTATCAAGATGCTGCTTCTTGTTTGCTAGTGAAATAAATAAGAAAATCCTTAAAAAAGTGTCAAACAATAGTGTAGGAGAAGGAATCCATTGAAGTATAGATGGTCCAGGCTTGCTTTATGGCAATAATAAACCAAATATCTTCCCTGGGAAAAAGATCTGAACTCTCTGAAGGACGATGAAGAGTGCTTCAGATGTACAGTGGTGGCTTTATTACCCCTTTTATGGCTTTGCGTCTTGTCCTTACTTTGACAGAAGATCATTCCAATGTGAATTTATTTTGATGATGATCCCTGTACAGACTTTAGGCCTGCAAAAAAGCAATTCATAGTATTCATCCTGATGATGGTTCAGAGAAGATGATCACATTTTTATATTTTCATAGTTAAGCCACATTTCATTCTTGATGCCCTAAGAATATTTGGGGGAAAAATTTCCTGGAAGTCAGGAATGACACCGTGGCCAGATTCTGTCCCAATGTGACCCCACAGAGACTCAGAAAGTGCTCAGTGGCACTAAGTCACTTGCCTGTTAATCCCATTGTCAGTTCAATTTTGTAGTGGAAATGAATCCTATTTTCTTTGGACTGAAAACAAGAAAGATGGCCAGGTAGAATTCTCCGGGAGTAATTTTCCTTTTCATACTTACAAGTCATCTCTTTGCCTGTGGTTAGTGATGGCAAGGATGACACCAGGTATGTGTGTCATGTGGCATTGTGTTGGCTTCGACTCCTTGAATGACATCCACAGTGTCCTGACCTCAACTGCCCTGCTCAGCTCCTATAGACTCATTCCGATGGCTTCTTTTATGGAGTCAATCCATCTTATATTTGGTCTTCCTCTATTCCTACTGTCTTCTATTTTTTCCAGCATTACTGTCTTTTCCAAAGACCTCTTCCTTCTCATGATGTGCCCAAAGTAGGACAGCGTCAGTGTTGCCTCCAGTGACATTTCAAGCTTCATATGCTCTAGGACCCACTTGTTTGTCTTTCTGGTGATTCAGAGTTCCCATAGAGCTCTCCTCCAACACCACACTTCAAATGAATCCATTTTTTCCTGTCAGCCATCTTCACTGTCCCACCTTCACATCCACACATAGGAATTGATAATACGAGGGGTATAGCTTTGGTCTGTAATGACACATCTTTGCTCTTGGAGATCTTCCCTAATTCTTCTATTGCTGCCTTTTGAGTCTCAGCCTTGTCTCGATTTCTTGCTCTAGTCTCCATCTGAACTGATGACTGAACCACGGTAAGAAAAATCTTTAACCATTTCAATGACTCATTTCGTAAATCAGTCAACTAGGGGAGACCTTCTTCCTTGCACTTTTCTAAGCTATTGGTGGGGAGAAAAAAAATATTCAAATGGGAAAAGAACATTCAGTAGGGGATTTTTAATAAATTAGGATCTTGCTAGTACTTTACTATAAATAGCAATAACATTATAAATTGCAGTGTGCTTCCCAGGCAGCCGATACTATGTAGAATGGAGTTGGTGGGGTTCGCCTAAAATGGCCATTGTCAATCATTCATTCACTTAACAGATATCAATGCATGCCTTACACATGCAGGATATTGTTCTAAGACCGGTGACATTACTGAGGCTATAATGACCGATGTGACCTGCAGGCTCCGTTCTCAGGGAGCTTACATTCTAGGGTGACCATAAGACTAAAGCTTCCTGTCAAATTGACTGCTAAAGACCCGGTATCTTTAAAGGGACAATGACTAGTCTTTAGCACTTAGTACATATTTTTTTAAAGCTCTTCAGTGGATAACTCTAACTCCATTGTTTGCTAGAATGTACTTCAGAAAATGATTAGATTTAATAATGAAAATTTGCCAAATCCTGTCCAAAACTGTAAAGTTTATAAGTACAAACTGCTACATAACCCAGCATCAGGCTTCTGCCCACCCTTAGCAGCTTAGGGACGCTTAGGAAGTGGCCGGAGTATTTCCCAGTAACCTCACCAACCAGGTGTTTTGAGTCCAATGACATTCCTTTCCTCAAGTGGCCATGTTAGAAATGCCAACAATCTTCTGTGCAGAGAGCTCTCCTTCAACACTGCAAACATAAAGGGCTTCCCCCCAAGGCTCTTGGCTGTGCTTTAGTGCTTTTGTTTCCAAAGATCAACCTATCTTTTCTTTTTTTTTACCAGTCTATTACAATGACTAACATTTTTGAGGGACAAAAAAATGCTTTTAGGCCCTGGCCGGGTAGCTCAGTTGGTTAGAGCATCGGCCCAATACTCCAAGGTTGTGGGTTCCATCCCTAGTCAGAACACGTATAAGTATCAACCAATGAATGCATAAATAAGTAGGACAACAAGTCAATGTTTCCTCCCCTTTCTCTAAATAAAAAAATATTTTTAAAAAATTTAAAAACTCTTATATTTCAGAATACTTGTTTCCCAAAGCTTATAGAGGCCTCTTGAGTTCCATTCAAGTTATATGGGTTTGTTTAATGAGAAAGACAGCAAAAAAAAAAAAAAAAAAAGTTTCTTGTAAGTGTCTGAAAGGTAGGACTAGTCCAGGAGTATTTGAAATGCTCTAGAAATACAAATAATAAAATGTCACTGTGACCAGTTCTGTTTGGCTTCAGCTGTGACTGATGTTCTTGAGAATCCCCGTCTGGTTCTCGGACCACTCTGCTTTTCCCAGGACTCCGTCACAGACAGGCAGAGCGTGTAAGCACTCTTAGGACAGGCACTTCACACGCCAAAGTAGCTTGTGTTCAGAGCTTTGTTTTAGCAGTTTACAGCCATAGTCTTAATCTGTAAATTGGCTGTCCACAGAAAAGATATAAAGAGAAAATAAGAGGGGGAAACCTCCAACTAGCAGATTGTTCTTAGAAGACCTTGTAGTAGAAACCAAAATAATACAAAACCTTACAATAGCTATGTCATTGAGGGCAAGTGAAAAGACAAGGTGAATGACCAGTAGAGCAAGAGGAAAGAACTGGAGGTCAGAAAGACAAAGGGCTCTGCTCAGAGAGCGAAAGGCTTCATTCCAGATGCTCCGAGATCAGTGATGGCTGGTGGCAGCTTTGTGACTAAGCAGGCACAGGGTTTTACTTTACTTAAAATACCAGTTACGGGGGGGTGGGGGTGGGGGAAACACACAGAATTGCAGGTGCTGCTAATGCATGCATTTCTCCGCACATTCCTAAGTAAATAGAGGATAGACAGAAGGACAGATTAAAAAAAAATAAACAACCATTATCCATACAGATTTAGAGACTTAAAAGTGAATGAGATTCTCATTGTGTGGTTTCCGACTGTGTGTGTGTGTGTGTTTCTTTAGAATTGCAGGGGAAAAATGCATGATGAAAAATCCTCATGTGTATCACGGGGGCAGGGTGCCGAGAGAAACACGGATAAGGGAAATGAAAAAGAGGGAATGTGTAAATAGTTTTGTTCAAAACTCCCCACCCCCAGTATAATGCAACCAACTAAAGAAAGGCTACTTTTGAGAGGATAGCATTTTTAAGTTAAATAATAAAAGGTGATATATCCAGCCAATTTCTTGCTTTCTCCAACTCCTTGATGGCCAACAGCAGGTCTCTATCTTCCTCTAATCCTTTCAGTCTTCTTGCCCTTTGCCCCCACATGACCTTTGGCACCTTGCCTCCTAACCTTAAAAATGAGGATTTCAGAATTTCAGGGAGCTTTTGATGAAACCACCTGCTGCTCTACTCTACCCTTTTCCCCTTCCCCAGCATGGAATTCAAAGAGAATGGCAGAGTGTATAAATATGCTAATATGCTGACCCAGCCTAAATCCCCAACTCAGCAATTCCCATAAGACAGCTGTAGTGGTAGGTTAGATTTCATAATTCTCCCACTACTACCCACATAGGAATGAGAGTGAAAGATCTTATAGAAAGAAGTGGATTCTCTTTTCTTCTCCCCTAGAAAAAGTGAAAAAGTCAGACCAAATTCTCCAAAGATAAGTCAACTTAATATTGTGTTTTAGAACTGAAGTGACTTGATTTTTTTTCTTACAATACTGAGTAGAAAACTGGAATATTTGGTTATGTAAAATTTTCTTTCAAAAACCCAACTTTGGATGTACAGCTCTTAGAAGACAGTCATGTCAGTGCATCCTAAGAGACGGTGTCCTTTAGGTAAGGGACTGAACTGAGACAACAGCATGGCTTTTGAGCTATTGATGGGATGTACTGTCAGCTAGGGAGGCACTGGGGAGAGCAGACGAGATGCCCAGGAGCCACAGCAGTTCTCTCACACAGGACTTCCTTGTCTATTTCGGTTACAAATTTAATTTGGAAGATAATTAGCTGACTAAAGGGGGCATGAATTCAGCTAAAATATGGACACTTAACCTGGTCCCTTTATCTCAGAAAGAGGAAAATCTAACTAAACCTCAGTACTGGCATTGACCCATCACTCAGTGAACACTTCCTGCCCTCTTTAACCAACATATTGAATTAGGCAGCTGTACTTTCCCACGGGGTGGAAGCTGTTTTATCCTGCAGAAATGGGTGCTGAGACGGGGGTGGTGGGGGGAGGGGGAAAGTAGAACCAGAAAAGGGGAAGGCACTTCTTGAGGGTCCCCTGTATAGCAGGCAGATTGCTAGCTCCTTCATACCCATGCCAACTCTTTAATCCCTACAGGAGTGCTATGAGGTAATAGGTGTGATTATTATCTCATTTTACAGAAAAGAAAACTGAGTAGGACACTCGGGGTATCAAGAAGCAGATATGGGACGTAAATCCAGGTCTGCCTGGGCCTGTGGTCTTCCCAACCAAGCTGTCCAAACACAGGTGTCCCCCGCTATCCAAAAGTAGAAATCTATGACCCTTTCGTAAGCTGCAATGGCATAAAGCACAGAAGCAATTACCATAGAGCACATCTTGCCAGCGGATATGCAAAATACATGGAGATGAGCACAGATGTTCATAGGCACTTAGAGGTTTGGTGGTCTGATGCTGCGATGCTGAGTGTGCTTCCCAGGAAAGGAGCTTGGCGGGGTCACCCGCTCTGGGTCCACGTTGCCTCTATAACAGCTCACTGCCAAACAAATGCTGCACACTACTTTATTACTTTCTGCCTTTTATTTGTTTTTAATATTCTTTTTCTTGATTTCAGAGAGGAAGGGAGAGGGAGAGCGAGAAAGAAACATCAACGATTAGAAAGAACCATTGATCAGCTGCCACCTGCACACCCCACACTGGGGGTCAAGCCCCTAACCTGGGCATGTGCCCTGACCTGAAATTGAACCATGACTTCCTGGTTCATAGCTCAATGCTCAACAACTGAGCCACACTGGCCGGGCTTTGCCTTTTGTTTTTAAAAGTAAAAATTCTCTTCAATTTTATTTTGGTTAGGGAAAACAGGCACTAATGTAGGGTTTTTTTTTGTAAAAGTGAAGTGGTGTAAAGTGAACTTTCGAAAAGTGGGAGATACTTGTACACCCCAAAACTGACTTCTCATCAGACAGGCCCAGCTCCCTCCTATGCACTCTCCTCAGATTATCCCATGTGGCTTTGTAAGTGCTGAGCTTAAAAATGATTTTATCTTCACGTTTGCCTACGTGTCTAAATGAAGACTTTGCAAATATATTGCCATCTCCTTTATATCAGTGCTCCTTGTTAATTCCCCATTTTCCTCATCATTTTTTTCCTCCACCAGAAGGGAACACTCCATGGGTTGAGATGGAGATGGCAGTGGCTTGGGTGAAAATTTGCCATGAGAACAAATACTATCTTCAGAGCTCACTGTCTGCTTCAGAATTGTGATTACAGTAATTAATATGGAAGCTGAAAATTCAATTGTATTGTGACCAAGACAGATCCCTACGGAAGGAACCCTACATCTTAATGTCATCTTAGGAGTGTTGTTTATTCTGGAATCACTTTTTAAGTGCAGGCACATTATAATCAGTGCTTTCTTTTTCTCTTTGTCTGTAATTACCAAGAAGACCTTTTCTTCTTTGTTTCTGTTTGTGTGGTGGCTCCATAGCTCAGCATCGCCACAGGAAAGGGAACTCTAAGCTGATTAAGTGCACCGCCACCCATCTAGGGGGGTATTCTCGCTGCCAAGCTCAGGAATTCGCATCCTCCATGGCAGCGGCAGCTCCCCCGCTGAAGACCTGGGACGCACGAGCCCGCTGATAACCTGTGACAGGATCATTTTTAGTTACTTCTGTTGAGACTCCAAAAGGAACAAGTTGAGGTTAGGAAGCAGAAGCATTACTGAAGTTGCTGCTTCTCCATTAAAGAACATTGAGAAACAAGCCCTTCAAGGAGCACATCCATTTAGATCACAAGATTGGTCTTCAGGTTGGTCTTCAGGTTACCCTATAACCTCAAACTTTGTATCGTTCCATTAAAAAGCCTTTTGCCCGAGGGTCTTGCAAGGGAACACGAGTCATTTCTATGTCTTAAAATAATTGTTTCAAAACAAACAGATACATGAGAAAGCTTTAAGCTTCACTGAACCTTAAAAGAATTTTTTAGTACTTAGGGAGAAATAAACAATCTGTGCAGCAATATGAATAGAATAGATGCATTAGCTTTGTGAAAAACAGGCCACTGACTCTTTCCTATTTCCCCAGACAACCGATACTTTGCTGCTATTAATAACTGTCATAAACAAAAGACCTAGTGCTTTCACAAACGTCTGAACGAAGAAAATGCAGGGCTGGATCTTTAAATGCATACTCCAGTAAGCAAATGAAGAAAGTAATAGAGAGAAGAGTGGACAACTACCCATTTGACCTGTAGATATCACAGATTAATTAGAGTAATTGTGAGTACAAATAAGACTTTAAGTGTGCAAATTGATTAATCGGGATATACAAATATTAAGAAAAAAATCATGAATTAGAACCATGATTGGCCAAGTGATTAAGAATGCTTATTTGGTCCTTACTGTCTTTAATACAGTCTTCTACACACTTGGTTGAGACTCCATGAGGAACAGGTTGAAAAACCTGATCTCTGATATCTGTATTCCCAGTGAGGCCTGGGTAGCATTGGGTTGTGCAGAGTGGTAAGGTCTACTCTCAAGACCTTTGAGCCATTTGTTCCAAAATCAAGCAAGTTGGAAAGAATTTAGTTATTTTTATCCCCAATTATCTCTCTTGTAATAGTAAAATCAAAGGCTTGTTGTGAATCACCTAAAACTCCATAAACAAAGTTAAAAGGCAAGCAACAGACTAGGAAAAAATATTCGCAAGGGTCACTTGTAATGCTGATCAGTTTCTATGGCCTAAGGGAGTTTTGTTCTTCGCTGCTATGATAATGACAAAACCTCCTGATGTGGAAGGGGAATGACAAGGAAGATGTCAGTGGTTTGGGGGGAAATCTCCAGTAAATGATGTTAGTGAGAGCCACACAATGGAAGTTCATCTTTAGGCTGAATACACTTGCTAATGTACATTTCACATTAGCCAACCCTTGGTTTGCTTACTTGCATTTCTTGCAGGAAGTAGCTGTTAATTAAATAGGTAATCTCCAAGTCTAGATGACAATGGGAAAAAATTCAGGAAGCATTTACCAATGGTTTAAATGTCTATAATGTAATATTGCATATTTAGAGCCAAATGGCTCTTTGAGACACTCTTTAGTTAAGAATTCCACGATAGCTACTTTTGCTAAATTGTGCATGGTTAATTTCTGGGTGACTTACTATCAGTTGTTAAAGGAATTATTTATACGCCAGAAGAAATAAGAATCCAGTGCACTTGAAGATGCCAACTCTGAAGAATTAGGGATGTATTTCTAGAAGCACCACCAGTCATTTGAAGTTTTATAATACATAAGAATAAGTGCCAGAAGAGCAGGAATATTCTGTTCCTTTTACTTATATTGTTTTATTACCAATTCAAATTTCAACATTGATGAAGTCAGCTTGATCTTCCATACATCGTGGACTGCATTTCCTTGACAAATGCATGCATTTTAAGACTTTATTTTACCACTCTTTTGAGACTTAAGAGAAATGAGACAAGATAGTGATATCCAAAAGTCAATATGAGAGGTTGGCAAGATTACAAATTTCTCAAACCCATGAAATAAATGTGTGACATTGATTTAATTGATGTCATGCACATTTAACACAAACTCTGTTTTTAAGTTGTTCTAAACACAAAAGTCACCATTCATAATTCATTAATACTTAAGTGAAAACTTTTTACATAATTCAGATAAGAATGTGCTGATTGGAAGTGGAAGTGTATTAGATTTCATAAGGACTGTTTCTATAACAAAAGCAAGCTGCTTTACATGGTGTGTGTGTGTGTGTGTGTGTGTGTGTATTGATTAGAGTGCTTTGAGTTGATAGGAAAAAAGTGTCCCAAATTGCCTTAGGCAACAAGTGCATGTTTGGGTCACAAATGATAGTTCCAGGGAATAGGGCTTCTGCAGCCAGGGCTGTACTGGAGCTCAGTTTAAGAGTTTAAATCATCTACTCTACTTCCTTTCCTACATCTTTGGTCTCTGCCTGCTGAGGGGGGCTCAAAACAGAGGCATGTTTATAACCTCAGGTTTACAATGTGACTGCTGCAGCTCCAGATTCACACCTTCAAAGTCTTAAGTCAATGGACAGCAGAGTACTGGCTTCCTCCCCAGCTCACACAACAAAGCCTCTGAAGTGAGTCACTGGCTCTGAATGACCTGGTGTTGGCTAAGTATGTCTTTGAAACAATCACTCCTGCTGAAAGGAAGGGAAAAAGAATGTACAGCACTACTAAGGCCACAGCCCATTTCTAGACTACCTCAGTGCGCAGGAGTCTTCCCTGAGTAGCCGGGAAGCTTAGTGAGTTTTGAAAGCACTTGTCTGCAAGGTGAGGGAGAGATATTTAATAATGGTTTCTATGGAGAGGAGCTTAGAAACCAAGTACTGAGCAAAAAGGAGACAATGAGAGAAGAGAGAAAATCCTGTCATGTCTAAGCCTTCCCACACTAGTCTTCTTTTCTTTCGCAAGCTTCAATTTATTTCCAAAACAAAGTGAGGTAAGCCAGGATTGCGCCCTGCAGCTAGGTACATGATCGTGTCCAGGGCTGTCTTTGAAAAGAGCAGGGCACATCTCTCAGTGAATCCATCCCACTGCCCTCACTCACCCACTGCCAGCCAGCTTGCTCTCAGGCTGAGGGGCTGTGGCGGAACCAGATACCTGAGCCTTTCTTCTCAGGGGGGTCAATCTAAGGCCTAAGAAACGGCTTTCAAATCCATTGGGGGAAAAGTCAGACTTCCACAGCTTTTCATTCCTTTTTCTTTTTCCTTTCTTTCTTTCTTTCTTTCTTTCTTTCTTTCTTTCTTTCTTTCTTTCTTTCTTTCTTTCTTTCTTTCTTCCTTCCTTCCTTCCTTCCTTCCTTCCTTCCTTCCTTCCTTCCTTTCTTCCTTTCTTTCTTTCTTCCTTTCTTTCTTTTTGAGTCTACTGAATAAAAATGATCTTTTAGAATTGAAGCTCATTGAAAAAAGAAAGGCTTTTAAAGATAAAAGATTACACATTATGTGAAAGAGACATTTAAATGCCCTGATTGTTCTCACATTACACTATGATATGCAAATATGAAAAGATCTGGTCCTATTTCGATGTGACTGAAAATACCAAAGGATGAGGTAGCCAATTCATTTTTTAAAATATTTTACATTAGGTTGAAGAAATACCTATAAATGAGTATATTGCCATGGAGACTATTATTCTTGTATTCCACAAGCATTTCCTAAACGCCTGTGCTGTACTAGATTCTGGGTGGGCTCTAAAGGCACAGTGACAGTCCAGATGCATGGGTATTACTAGATTCCGGAGGAGGGACACAGAATTTCTGGAGAAAGGAAGTAAGTGGGTAGGTGGCAGAGGGAGGTCAAGGAAGACTTTGTTGATGTGTGAACTGTCTTAAGGAATAAAAAATGGCCCAGCCAGTGTGGCTCAAGTGGTTGAGCACTGACCTATGAACTAGAAGGTCATGATTCTATTCCTGGTCAGGGCATATGTCTGAGTTGTGGGCTTAATCCCCCAGTGGGCAGTGTGCATTAGGCAGCCAATCAATGATTCTTTCTCATCATTGATGTTCCTACCTCTCTCACCCTCTCCCTTCCTCTCTGAAATCAATTTTTAAAAAAAATTTTTAATGATGGGAGTGGAGTCAGTTGGGCAGATATTATAATTGGGAATCAGCAGGTGCTTGGACCTAAAAGGTGTTTTTAACACTAGGACCATGATAGGGAAGAAAGGATAAAGTCTCCAGGTCTATGCAGTAATCCCCCACTCAAGTCAATCAAATGGAAATGACATCCACATTATACAGAAATGTGATGGCAAAGCATATTCACATGGAATGACTGCCATCTGTGAGACACATCACCCCCAAGCAGTGTCAACCTACGTAAGGGCATTTCTTCTGAGAAGATGATGCCAGCGACCTGCCCAGTGTGGAGGGCAGTCTGAAGGATTATCTAACTTTATCTCTGTCTTTACTCAGAAAAACTGAGGCAATGGAACCAAGGGAAATTGAAAATTTACTGGTACATATTTACTCTTCTAGCAAAGGGGAGAAATAGGCCTGGCTCCGGTGAGGGAATATATGATCTTGTTTTCAATCAGATGTAATAAACGAGAAGGACGAAAAAGTAGGCAGGAGAGATACCCACTCCTAAAAGTTATATAATGTTTTATTGATTTTTAGAGAGAAAAGAAGGGAAAGGGATAGAGAAATGGAAACATTGATGAGAGAGAAACATCATCATTGATCGGCTGCCTCCTGCACATCCCCCACTGGGGATCAATCCAGCAACCTGGGCATGTGCCCTGGCCAGGAATCAAACCAGCGGCCTCTTGGTTCCTGGGTTGATGCTCAGACGCTGAGCTGGGCCTAACAGTTATATTTTAAGGCAAGTACAGAAATCCCTGAACATGGATTTGAAAGCAGAAATGGTCTTGTGCATTCAGGTGTCACAGAATCCCAGCTTTCAAAGGAAGGAGAACTTACAAAGAGAGTTTTTCCTTCTAAATATTTGTTAAGGGGAACAAGCCATTTGATAAAATATGTGGGTAATGTGTGTAGATACATGTGTGGCTAAATAGTGAGGTTTGTTTTCCAAAGCAACAGATTTTTAAAAAAATGAGATAGAAATGTTTCAAGCTCAGAACTGGATCCACCAATCTGTTGATCACTGAAAACACTTGACTTTCCATCCTTCTTTCTCAGCGCTTCTGGATCGAAGCCATTGATGGGCAGGATTCAAGGAGGGGGCAGAAGGAAGAGTATGAGGAAGGGGTGTCCTTCCTTGGACTTGGGGCATATAGACCTGTAATCATGCACTTCCTTCACTACAGAGCCATTTATTGGAAGGATCAGATGATACACATGCTCTCTAGCCCCTTCTGCCCAGGGAGCTGAAGACATAGTCATTTCCTGTTCTTCCTCACACACCTTCTTCATTGGCATAACTTCTCTTGGGAGTCCCTGCTTTAAAACCAGGGGAGTACCACATGCTCTGAAGAATGTTGGGGAGGGTTGCACACATTTTAGGTATGCGGGTGTGGTGGGGGCAGAGGATATTTCTTCACAGCACAAATGCAATTTGCTCATTGGAGCAAGTCCCTTCACTCGAGACAGAGCTGACTTCAGTGAAAACATCCATGGAACTAGAAGGAAACCGCCTTCAGTTAGTTTTGCATCAAGTGCAATATAGAGGGGGTGATCATGTGACGTCATAGGAAAGAAAGCATGTGACGTGGGGTTCCTTCTTCACTTTGAGAAACAGTGATCTGGGGTTGGTCACTTAGCCTCTCCTAAATGCATTTGAGTGTGTATGTGTTCATTTGACTTTATCAAAACCTTAAATTAAGGAATAACTGATATCCACAAAACAGATCATTTTTGCATTCCTTAGAGCAAAGAGACCTTGAGTTTTAGGAATTTGAATTTTTTAGGAAATTCTTGCTTTTCAAGTAAAAGCAGAATCAATCCTATTTTCAACCAAAAAAAGTCATATCTGCAGGAGCTAGAAGGGAAGAGGTTTCTAGGTGAAGAGAAATTATTAAGAATAAACATGTCCCTGCGTTCATTTTTGCAAGAGTTATTTTGTTATTATCTTTATACCCAACATTAACATTTTGCATTTAGATAAGAAAATAATACAATATCTTAAGCAATGTTTTCTGAACTTATGGAAATTCCTCCTTTGGGTATGAAATATGAAAATCCATCTTTGGTGGTGACCCTTCAACCTATTTCAAGAAAACTCAGGTAGCCTTTTGCTTTGTTGCGTCCATGAAAGCAAGATGGGTTACCAGTAGCTCTATGGGAGCCATTTGAGAAAACTCAGCAGGGTTCTCACTCTTGCAACATCTGCTCAAACTGGCACAGTCTGCTCTAAAAATAACGCAAAGGATGTTGGCTTCATGAACTAAGTAAGTGAACATCCTTGAGTGATCATCCAGTATAACTACCTGGCTGCAGAAATGTTAGCAGCTCTTTGTACATAAAAAACATTTTTTTAACTTCAGTTCTGAGTGTTTTAATGTGATTGGAATGGTCAATTGGTTGTAGAATTTATTATTATCTTCTCAATGGATTCATCTTCAAAATATGAGGCTTTTTGGCGCCCCCCACCCCCCGTTTTATAAAATATTCATGGTGGGGGGGGAAGCCTCAGGTAACTACTAGTATATTGTCTATATAAACATTGCAGGCTTTTTTAAAAAAAAAAGCTAAAGAGCAATTTATGCCATAATAAAGTTCCTTGAATCCTGGGAAATTACAAAACATAAAGGAATCCATTTATTTTTTATTTCCATAGCTAATGAGAGATTTCTAACATTCTTTAACTGACCCAAAAACCTTAAACTGGCTTAAATATCAGTTACATATTAGTTTGGAGATTGATGCCTGCTGAGAGAATTTCATGTCCTCACCTGTCCCCATGAACTTCACAGCACTTATCACAAGTTGTAATTATACTTTTATTTGTGTAGTTCTTTATTTCTTCAAATCTCTCATTAACCACAGGTTTTGTTTTTTCCTATTCTGAATATAAATCAAATTCTTCTGGTTTTGACTTAAAAGGCTATGTTTTTTTAACATTTTAAAGCCAAGAATGTTAGTTAGGAGATATAATTGGAAATTTGATTACACATAGCAGAAATCAAAATAGTAACTTGGCCACAAAAGGTTTGTTCTCTCAAATGAAGAAATCCAGATTCAGGGAGAGTATATGCTAAGTGAAGTAAACCAGTAACAGGAAGACAAGTATCACATGATCTCACTTATATGTGGAATCTAATTAACAAAATAAACTGATGAACAAAATAGATCCAGAGCACTGAAGCATGCAACAGACTGATGTATTTCAGAGGGTAGGGTGGAGGGTGGGAAGAGATTAACCAAAGAACTTATATGCATAACCATGGATAGACAATAGTGCAATGAAGGCCTTGGGAGGGGGCAGGAGCAGGTGGGGGTGGGGTCAATGGAGGGGAAAATGGGACATCTGTAATACTTTCAACAATAAAGGTAAGTTTTAAAACATTAAAAAATAATTTTAAAAAATTCAGCCATGGCCAGTTTTCTCAGTGGTTAGAGTGTCAGCCCAAGGACTGAAGGATCCTGGCTTCATTTCCGGTCAAGGGTACATACTTCAGTTGCAGGCTCCATCCCAGCCCCAGTCAAGGCATGCGGGGGAAGCAACCAATCAGTGTGTAGCTCTCAGGTTGATGTTTCTCTCTGTCTCTCCCCCTTGCTTCCACTCTCTAAAAATCAATGGAAAAAAATATCCTTGGGTGAGGATTAACAAAACAAAACAAAAATCCATAGTCAGGCTTTCAGTGTGGGGACAGTAGTCACTAGGGACCCAGACTTCTTTTCTTTCTGCTCTCCCATGGAGCATTCCATCAATGATAGTATCTCATGTTCCAAGATGGCTACGGAAGCTCCGGACATGTTATATGACAAACTAGAGGCCCAGAGCACGAAATTCGTGTACTAGCCCACCCTGAACCCTCTCGCAGTCAGAGAGCCCTCAGGGGATGTCTGACTGATGGCTTAGGCCTGCTCCCCAGCTTAGGGCCTAAGCTGTGAGTCGGACATCCTTAGCACTGCCACAGAGGCGGGAGAGGCTCCCACCACCACCGCTGCACTCGCCAGCTGTGAGCCCGGCTTCTGGCTGAGTGGCACTCCCCCTGTGGGAGCGCACTGACCACCAGAGGGCAGCTCCTGCGTTGAGCATCTATCCCCTGGTAGTTAGTGCACGTCATAGTGACCAGTTGTTCTGCCATTGGGTCAATTTGCCTATTAGCCTTTTATTATATAGGATGACCACTCACACTTATTTTTTTAATCCTCACCCGAGGATATGTTTTTATTGATTTGAGAGAGATAGAGAAACTTCTCTGTGATCTGTTGCCTCCTGCACATGCCCCGACCAGGAATCAAATCCACAACCTGGGTATATGCTCTGACCAAGAATTGAACCTGCCACCTTTTGATGTACAGAATGTCACCCCAAGCAACTGAGCCACAGTGGCCAGGGGTACTCATCTCTTTTACGGAACCCTCCCAGAAGTTCCGCAGTCTTTTTGTCGCATCTCATTGGAAAGAATTCAGCCTCATGAGCACATAGAGTTTGGAAAGAAGCAGCGAGATGTCACCTAAAGCTGGGCACATCGCCACTGCAAACGAAGGCAGGATCCTGTTATACACGAAGAAGGCAATGAATGGTGAAGTAGGCAATGAGCAGTCCCTGCCATATAATTTAGAACTATCTACATCTGTCAAAAATTAAAATACCGTTTTCCTTTCAATAAGTGGTAACAAATTATATAAGCTTGGAATTTGGAGAAAAATAGGTTGTTTCCATCAGACAAAATAAAGAAAAGTTGTGCCTTAGCATTTTTGTATCGAATGCTGTTTGGGCCTCTACATTCAGCCCTATGGCTGAGCAAAGCAATGACTCCAGGTGAGGTGAATTTCCAAGAATAACCAGCACTCTCCCGCATTCCCACCTAGAAGGCTACAAGTTTTCCTGCCGCTGTCCACTGAGAAAGGTGCTAACTTCCTACAAGCCAGTCCTTTCCTGTTTGCGGTTCATGTCACACACGAATGCATTTTCACCAGTGTAATCAATCTAACTTTCCAGTCTGTTTTTGTAAAGAGACTATTAGAATGTTAAAATCAACATATCTTCAAGACATTAATCCTTAACTTACTTAATCCAAAGGATCTCAGACATAGTTTAATTAAAAAGTTGTTTTTCCCATTTTTTTTAACCTAAGAGTCTATTAAGGATACCCTGATCTACATAATAATATTGCTGAAATTATTAGAGAACAGCATTAACTCTTAAACTCATTCCACTCTCCTGACTATGTACATTATTCTTTTTCTTTTTAGTGGTTGGTGGGTTTGTGCGGAAAGAATAAGGAAACATAAAACCAATATTCTGTTTGCTTGAGTTATAGGGAAAAGCAGCAATGAAAATTGAAACTAGCGCCAATGCAGTTTTCTTTGCCTGCTTGTACATTAGTCTATATGTTTCTAACATCTATGTCCATGGGTGATCAAGTTGGCAATTATTCACAAAATGGCAAGATAAGAATGGAAAAGAATTGGTTTCTTGGGGAGGGCAGGGAACCACCAGGCTCAGAACAGAAGATTTGAGTGTGAGTTTCAGCTTCAGCACTTTGAACGTCCTGTGAGGGAAAGAGATGGACTGGAGAAAGACTAATGGTGCTGCTCCACCTCCTTAAATAAGTTGCTTGAAGAGCAAATTTGATCAGTTAGAGTTTTTTACAAGCGGTGATGCATCGTGTGCATAGAAAGAGTTATTTTATCCCTGAGAGAACAAATATATCTTCTAACGGGATTTCAGATACAAGAAACCACCTAAGCATATGAAAAATCTTGTTCACAGTTCAGTTATTATCAGTGTAAGACCAGGAATTCAGAGGATAATTAAAGATATAGTAGAGAAAAGTGTTAGCTAAGAAAATAGGTGTCCACTCACCAAGCTGGAAACATTTGACTTCCCTATACCTCGACTGGCTAATATGGCTCTTTGGGGTTTCTTTTCATCAGACTCCACTGTGGCATTCAGGGTAATATCAACCCAAAGTGAGCAGCGTGCACACTCTAGGGTACCCTGGGGCCTTTAAAACTGTGCTGTCTGCCCTACCTTCACAAAGAGGGCAGTTGCTGGCGCACTCTGGAACTGTTATACCCAGCACCGTATGTAACTATCCGATTGAAAGCAGGGTTCTCTTCTCATTCCTTCATCCATGTTCTCCAATAGCGCTGAACAAAGTGCCTCACACAGGTGTTCTGCCAAAGGTTGTTTAATTAAACGTGTATGGCAATTAAAATCAATGGAATTGAACAAGAAATGGCAGGTAGTTTTAACGCTTAATCAGCTATCTAGGAAAGAATTCCTGTTAAATATGGGGAATGGCAAAACAGGGTGCTCCTGTGGAACTTAACCCCAAACCTGGTCTCTCCTAACTTCATTTATCCAACACCCTCAATCAGCCAGACTCAGGCAAAAACAAACAAACAAACAAACCTACAAAGAAATCTAATAATCCTACGAAGCACCCAAACATTTGTCACCGAGTCCATGCACCATCCCACCAATAGATGGCACTTGAGTGAGACCCTCATGTCTTTGCTCTTATTTTAAACATGGATCTAGCAAGATAATCTCCCTGACGTCTCTCTAGCATATCAGAAGAGGGAAGGTGGAATTCTGACAGGTAAATACGCTTATACTAACTAGAAGTGAGAACTGATAACAAAGGAAGTAAAGGCAATGTTAGGAAAAGCATCCATGAAGAATTCCGAACAGCATTATTCCAGTGTGTTGAGCAAACAGCTTGGTACACCCAAGTACGGTATTCCTAAAGGAACGTCTGAATTATAACCAAGCGCAATATTTATGTTAACAGTGGTGACCCGGAGCCATAAAACAAAACAGAACAGTGACATCATTCCCAGTAGTCTTTAAAGATGAGGAAACACTTGATTAACTTTTGCAAGTGCATGGGGTAGATTAAATCACACTCCCAAAGTGCTGCCGCACCCCCTCCCCCACCCCCAGAGAAATGAACATAGTTTTAATATCCTCACCCACTGCAGTGGGACTTAAAAAGCCTTCCAGGGAGCTACCCCTCTCTGGGTTCCATCACGTGGCTTGCTTTGGCCAATGACAGGTAAGCAGGTGTGCCCAGATGCCATGTCCGTTTCTGCTCCCGTCCTGAGGTTGGCACATCTCACATAGGGGCTGCTGTCCTGGGGTCAGAGGACTCGGTCCTGGGGTGAGAAGACTGAGAGCTACAGCCTGAAGCAGGGCCCCACTCGTCCTTTTAAGTTATCAGCCTCTGCACTTTGGGAGGCCTTTGTGCAAACCCAGGGTGCTTTTTTGGTTCCTGTTCGTTTGTTTGGAACACCCACCTTTAAACAGGTCAAGGTATCGTGGAAATTCACACATTTGGGAATCCTCCTTCCCCTACCACAGAGGTGTTTCTGTGACTAGCCTGAGTTAACATTGCACTGGAGGACATGTGGGGGAAATGGCCACAAGCAGCCACCTGCAATCAATTAACCGATTGTGCCTCCTTTGCCCAGCAAGACAGGAAGCCGAGCTCAGGGAGGGCTCCTGTGGGCATGCCGCCCCAGGCTGGGGAACAGGCCTGCTGGCTGGGGGTGGGGACTCAGGAGGGGATTTCCGTGGTCTGGTGATATGAGAATGAGGTCATGAGGGTGTGTGTTAAGGACAGCTGGCAGCCACCTGCCCTCCGTACAGAAAATTTCAGGGGTGGCGGGGTGAATCTCTGGGATCAGAGGCACAAAGCTGAAAGTCAGGTTCAGTCTCCTTTCTGTGTCTGGAAAAGGCAGCCCTCCAGAACTGACTTGGAGCCTGAGAATGACCAACTGCGTGAGTATGCACAAATTATTTCACCTTCTGCCTCGGCACCAGGGATTAATTAATCACTGCAAATTGTCTCGTGACTACACAATGCTAAATACAAATAGAGGAGACCCTCGAATTCACCGAGTTGTGACTCATGGTCTTGAATATTCATGTTCAGCCACGCCAGTCCACTCCCTCACCCAGCAACGACTCTTTGTTTTACCAGGCTCTGGGGGTCCCCTTCTGTTTGTAAGGTGAAAGGGGACCTGTACGCGGTGTGTGGCTGCAATACTGATGCCCTGTTTTGTTCTCCTTGGCCAGATACCGTCAGGCACAGTGGCAGATGCCTGGAAACCCAGCAACACCTGACTCCCATTTTCACCCCCCAAATTTCTTCCCATTAAGTCTGCCAGATCGGAATTCTTCAGGCATACAAGATCTCTTAAAGTGAACACGCACTACAGGAGAGACAGCAGACACAGAACAAAGTTTCTGGTGGGAGGGAGTTTCAGTGCCGCCATTGCTGTGTGATTTTGCACAGATTCCTTCAGTTCCCTGACTCTCATTTTCCAATGAGTAATGTTAGCACCTACTCCGGAGGTATGTGACTGGGATGGAGTGAACTGATGAACTGAGAGGTTTAATACATACCACATGCCCAGTGGAGATTCACAAAGATTTTTTTACTTTTTTGATAAAATATATGGTTTCCTCCACATGTTGGAAGCTGTGGAAATGTGGAGACTTGCGAATGCAGAAGGAAAGAAGAGAATAATGAAGCGGGGAGACTGGGGTGGTAGGAATGTAGGAGACACGGGCGATAAGATGGGGAAGGGGTAAAGGAAAAAGAAGAAAAGGCCACAAACTCAAGATGTGCCACTTCTCAGTAGAGTCCAGATCCCAGCAGCAGTCCACGTGGTCCTGAAATATACTCGCTGAAGTCGGGCAACTGGAAAGCCAAACTGCGAAACTGTTGCACCTCCTCAATGGGCTGTCCGACCGCGGATTCCCATCTGGGGCTCTGAGAAGTGGCTGCTGCAGGAATTCGGGTGCACAAAGTCGCTGGGAAGGCTGCAAGCCTGACTTCTGCTCTATTTCAACACTTTCTACACTTAGCCCCCGTGAGTTCCGTGCAGCTTTCCAGCTCACTTTTGTGTGGCCACACACCTTTCCCGCCTCTTCCACGGCGTAAGAAGGAGAGTCCCCAGAACCCCTAGTGTCTCCTGCACATCACAGTGGGTTGATATATATATATTTTGGTTCATGTTGTTGAAATGAGTCAGAGTTTGTTTTTTATGGCAACTATATTTGTCTCCTAGCGTCCCAGAGGAGGTGATGGGTGGGGGTCAAAGGCCCAGTGTGGATGATTGGGATAGAATTGGAAGAGTGAGGAAGGACTTCATTAAAACAAAAGCAAGTAACTCGCTCTGCCTCCTTAATCTCTAGGAATAACTTACCTAAAGATAAAAAAGAAAATGTGCTGATGGTCAACCATATTTGCGCATAGCAATTGTTTAATGTTAAAATTGCACTGGGCCACTGCCAGACTCCATCAGTTCATGGATGTCGAGGATTTGTGGAACCTAGTTTCTTCAGACATGGAGTGAGAATATTTAGAGAGGGATATTAAAGGGTCATTTGAAAGACGCTCCAAAGAACATTTCTGTTTATTTGCTGAGGGAAATTTAATGGTCTTCAATGGATAACTCTTCCAGTTGCCCATGCCTAGTGAGGACTGAGTGCATTGGAATGTTTGCTTTCCTGTCAACTGTGCAAAAGATGGCCTTACAAAAGTCCTTTCCGCTGTGACCTCACTGGCAATATCAGTTGTCCTGTCCTGTGAATGCTCAGCTGCTCCAGCCAATGCAAAGGCCTGAAAGATCAACCTTCCTGAAAAGACTTGAAGCACCTGCCCCAGGCTTGGCTCTAGCCGTCTTTCCTTTGCTAGTACTAGTGGGGTGATTGCTCCACCCTGGACCAGTACTGTCAGGGTAGAGCAATCACCTAGGAACTTGTTAGAAATGCAATTCCTTAGGCCCCACCCTTGAATTGAACTCTAGAGTAATTAAAAAAATTATGATAGACCCCTGTCTACCTTATAAATTAAATACTTGAGTTTGGCCTTTGTTTAATGATGGAATGGTGGTTCTTGTCTTGCATAGCTCTTGTAAAGTAGCCAGTATTCTGAAATTGGAAGCCAAGTGTAAGATATTTCTTCTTAAAATAAAAGCTTTCTCAAAGTCTAGAGAGAAGTCAGTGATTAAATGGACAAGTAATAACAAAAATCCAGTACTTGTATTATGACTCTTAGCCTGGATGGGTCTTCCTCTTTCTTCTCTGGCTTTACCCTCTAATAAAACTGATTAACAAGATAATTATGCAAATTTTAAAACATTTTAAAATTAAATTTAGTCCAAACCCAAAAGTAACAGTATATGAGAAAATTTTTCTTAGTGAATTTGGAAAACATGGATTAGTAGTCTGGTAGTCCAAATTCTTTTGAGTCAGATGGGCAATTAGATATGCTGGCTTCTATTTCTGTAACTATAGTTGTGTAGCATCTATTGATCCAATATTTAGCTAACCAATGGCCAAATCCAAAATAACTCCTTTACCACTTTCCTGTAATTTACCACTAAACAACCACATAAGTATGTTTTGTAAGAGAGGAGGATTTAGGAGTTAGATAGAAACAATCTTTAGATATTTAAAGCGCTTGTTATATATAGAAGAGTATAGATTTATTCTGCATGGCTTAGATGAGAGCATAATTAAACATAAAGAAGAGAGGAAGGTAGATTTTTGTTCAATAAAAGGGAGAATTTTCTAACCTTAATTGCTTTCCCAAATTAAACAAGTGGCCTAGTGAGTCCTGTGTTACCTAGAAGGGCAATGCTCTAGAGAAGTATTCCTCACAAGTTAAAAGTTGATACATGTCCACTTTAAGATCCGTTTGTCTTAGCCTGTTCGGGTTGTTATAACAAAAATACCATAAACTGGGTGACTTAAATAATGTTTATTTCTCAAAGTTCTGAAATTTGTAAGTTTAAGATCAAGGCACCAGCAGATTCAGTGTCTGGTGAGAGCACTACCTGGTTCATAGATGGCCATTTTCTCAGTGTCTTCACTCAGAAAGAGTATGGGAGCACTCTCTGGGGTCCCTTTCACAAGGGCACTCATCCCATTCAGAACAGCTTCACCCTGATGACCTAATGACCGCCCAAATGCCCCCAACTCCTGATACCATCACATTGGAGGTTAGGATTTCAACATATGAACTTTCGGGAGATATAAACATTCAGTCTATCGCATCTTCTAACTCAGAGATTCTATAATGTGTTTTCTAGAATGTCATCCTCAAATTAGCTCTCTAAGGTGAAGGTTGCCAATCTCCTTTCTCATATGTGATCTGGCCTGTGAAGTGATGTTTCAATGAGGAACATCTGTGTGCCACAGTGTTGCTTTGTGCTAATTTCAAAGCCAGCTGATGATCATGTACATGGTGTGTGTGTGTGTGTGTGTGTGTGTGTGTGTGTGTGTGTATTTCAAGGATATAAAGCTCTATGCCGGAGATCTTGGAGTGGAGGGCCAGAAACATACAAATCTAATCCTTTGTATTCTCATCCATGATTGAAGCTAAGTTCAAATAGAAAATAAAAAAGGATCAAGAAAAACAAACAAACAAACAAATCCTCCAGAAATCTACCAATCTTAGGGGTCTTGGTAAACTTCTTAGGCAACCAGACTTACTTAGTAACTGTAAGAATCCAGTTCTACAAAGAATGACAATTGATATTTTGAAGTTGTCAAATGCTGTTACATGACACATTTTGATAATGTTTCACCATAGCAAGTCAAATGAATTATCAAATAGAAATTCACAACTTTATAAAGAATTTTCTAAAGTTCCTCACTATTTATAGTTATAAAATAGTTATGTGCTTTGCTAATCCATCTTACAGTGAAAACTGTTTAAGGACCTCCACACACACTTTTATATGAAAATTTAAAATTCAGGTAACATTCTTTTTTTTCCCCTTAATAGTCAACACTATCTACTTTTGTATGCATATGTTTTAGTAAGCTTACAAATATAATTGAAAATTGTTTTCCTTTTCGAAGACTCAGATATTAAAATCAGCCCAACCCTGTTGCATTATAATCTCTAATATTACATCAGGTTTTAATAAACCTCCTTTTGCAGAACACATGTGCTTAAGATTTCATGGAAACCAAATCAGTGGAGAGAAGGGATTACTGTAGATTACTTTGAAATATGCATTGTTTGAAAGAGCCTCGGGTGACCAGCTTTCATGAATGGCTGATTTTACTTGTGGGGCACATTCTCTGGTTTAATTATATCAGCTTTTTGTGTGATAAGTACTGTTCATGTGTGTGCTGAGAAATGAAAGTTGAAAACAAAGTAGAGTAGTTAGTGAGAAAATTAATTCTAGAAGTGGAACACCTTGGGTGTTTGTAGAATAGAGGTCTAGATGAAATGTAAGGACTCGTCCAACTATAACCTCCTAATTATAAAAATACAGATAATAAACAGAAACTTGCCAAACATCCATAGATATAGATCGTAATTTGAAGCTTTTTAGGAAAATTATTACACAAATATGACTAATAACTGTTGAGGGTGATAATTTGGCTCTTAAAATTTTCATTCTATAAATTTCCACAGCTTACAGTTTCATAAAGTTTACTCTTTTATAATAATAGAGGGAAATGTTAGTTTTCATTAGCTAAAATATTTCCCAACTTCTGTTTGGACAATAAACTAAGACAGAAGTCATGTTTTAAATTTCAAGTTATTACAAACCTTTGATGCAAGTACCTTGTGAATCAGTAAATTTTAGTGACTTTATGGTTTTAAAATTTTCCTGCAATATCTCTTCAGGTGCTAATCTATTTAAAGACATTGATAAATAATGATTTGAAGATAAGATGATGAATTCAATTGGGCAAGAATGCCAAACAGATAGCAACAAAAATAGACCATTAGCATTCATTGTATGCTTTATGCATGCTTTATGGCTAAGATTAATAAATTAATTTTCCTAGAAAGATCTCTAATTACTTTGTTTTACTGCAATTGTATTTGCCAAGATTGCAGGCCTGAATTTCACTTGAAATTTTAATAGAGTTGCTCTTTTTATTTGGTAAATGTACAAGTATGCAAGGTAATCATTGAGAGATGAGTATATAGCTAAAGGAGAGGTGATCATCTGAGCATAGCACAGGGACTTAGGTACATATACACGTTTAAGATGATTTTGTCATTGATAGACTTGGAATTAGCCCTGGCCGATGCACTCAGTGGTTAGAGCATCAGCCAGTGCACCAAGGGGTCATGGGTTCAATTCCCGGTCAAGGGCATATACCTGGGTTGTGAGTTCACTCTCTGCTCCCAGTTGGGGTGTGTACTGGAGGCAACCAGTCGATGTGTCTCTCTCACATCAATGTTTCCCTCTCTCCCTCCCTCTCCCTCTCTACCTCTCTACTCCCTCCCTTTTTCCCTACCTTCCAGTCTCTGAAAAAAAAATAGGAAAATATCTTCAAGTGAGGATTAACAATAACAAAAAAGACTTGGAATTATATATTTAACCAATAATACAAAAATTGCAACACAATATTTTCTAGTACAATTTATGAAGGAGTATTCTTGAAATATCACTACATCAACTAATCTAAATCTTAAGGTTTCCTTGGAAATGTCACTGAGCAAAGGAGTTGACTAAACTGTGGATGTGTGATTTTTAAAGATTCTCCTGTAAGTAACACATTATTTTAAAAAAAAGAAACAGCTATTTTCCATAATTTTTACCCCTGAATCTTAAGCCAGGATGTAGATTACTTACTCCCCACTGTCCAGACTTCCCTTTGTTGGTCATCACATGTGCGGCCAGCAGGATCCCTCAGAAGGAACTCCTAGCTCCACTCTTCTGTATTCCAACCCTTAGAAATGATAAAGAGCATTGTTGGTGGCGAGCTTGACCCGACAGAAAGTAGCCTGGTAAAATTCTCTTTGAGTGTGGATTAATTTACAGAGTCAAGTCAGATGTTACTCTTTCCTCACACAGATCTTAACTACAAGAAAATATTTGGAGAAATGCTTTTGAAATGTAAATATGGCATTTAAGTGTCTTTTTTCAAAATATTTTCTTCAACTTAAATGTTTCACAAGAATTGCTGAACTATAAGATACATGTGTATTGTGCCAGATTATGTATATCAGGAAAACAAACTAGAAGGAAACATGTCCAAAAAAAAAACCCCAAGTTTGTTAAAACTACATTTTTAGTACCTAAGAATGGTTGAACTTTAAGCTGCGAAGAAGACTATGTTTCTTCACTACTTGAAATATGTATGTCTGTGTGTAAAAATATTTATACACATACATTAAGTGTGCATATATGTGTGTGTGTGTGTGTTTCAGAGAGAAAGATAAATTCATAAGGTACTAATGAAACTTGATGCTTGTGGCATAGTCACTAGTGCTCAGCACACACTTCATCCGCTCCACCAGGTTTCCAGCCTCCTTGCAGCTGGATGGGGCCACATAACTAGTTGCAGCCAATGAAATGTTAGAAGTGACTGAGTCACTTCCAGGTTGAAGCCAAGAAAACCTCCTGCAAGATTCTCCAATTTTTTTCTTCCTCTGCTACTTGGTCCAGTTATTGTAGCAACAAGACAGCAATGCCCTTGACTAGCCAGCGACCACACCAACCCATGTGTGACTTGTAATATGAGTGATTGATATACTTTTATTATGTTAAGCCATTGACATTACAACAAACTACTGCTGACTGATGCAATACCTCAAGACACTTCAATCACAAATAAACTATAAGTATGTAAAACCAATGACAAATTTAATGTAATAAGCCATACACTTTAAGACCCTCATTAAGATGCCTAAGATCACATCAGTAGTTCTTTTCCTCAATATTGTTGCCTATTCACCTACCCATATTAACTGAAGTTTCCGATGCCCCCTCTTTTGAAACTCCAATAATCTCTTTGTTCTCATTCTCTTGGATCTCATTGCCACCATTGACACTAGTGGCCATTGTCAGGCCCTTTACCCTTTAGACACTTGGTAGCATCTGCTTCAGAAAAATCAGCTCCTTCTGGTTCTTTTTATAATTTTTAGGTCACTTCATTTTCCTTTGTTTTGCTAATCTGATTTGAAAGAAGTAGGACAAATCTCAGTCTTAGACTTTTTGCATTCTTTTACATGCCCTTGGTACACTGGTATTTACGTGGTTTGGGTTCCTACCTTTGCAGGGCCACATCTCAAAACTGCATTTCTTGCTCTAGCCTCTCACTTCATTCTTATCACCACCCACCTCCTATTTTCTTCCTCCATGAGAAGACAGAGGGAATGCCTAGAAAACTTAAATTTACTTATTTCTACTTTTATAATGCAACAGAGCATTTTTTAAAAATCCAATATAGGCATGAATGAAGTGAAAAATAAAATCCGTCTCTAGCCCTCACCATACCACACGGACAGCCGACGCCACCAGTTTTGTTGAATAAATGACTTTTCAAGGTTCCTTCACAACGTTGGGGGGAGGAAGAGAAGGAAGAAAAGCAAACATTGTTCAAGGAGGCGCTCATCATTTCGCCAAGTATTTTCTCAAAGGTGCTCCAGGTCAGAATGCACACTTTCCAGCTGACATCAGTTGTTGGAAGAGATTTATGATTAGAGGGCTCTAAAAATACTGCTGCACCAGAAGGAGATGCTTGTCTCTCTTCTTTGCTTAGAGTTGTAATAAATTAGGCTGGGAAACAGGCTTTCTGGGGACTAACCGTAGATGAACTTTGCAAGCGGGGAGGGTTTTTAAACGAAGAAATTAGCTCCTTCATGATTCCACATATATCATAAAGAAGATAGCATGTCCCGAAGGCTTTCACTAAAGAAAAGAGTGATGTTTGGGGAATCCGAAAGCCAGAATGAAGGGAAAAGGGTTATGTAAACTGCCGTTAAGAAATGTATGTAGATTGGCGGTGCATGTGGGCCCATGTGATTACCAACAATCCTATTTTGCTTCACCCTGACCGGAAACTAAATGTGTTCTGGCTAAATTCAGCTTTTAACAATTGCGTGCTGCTGGCCTAATCTCCCCGGCTGTTTTGATTGGTTATGGTATCTCTTTTTTTTTTTTTTCCTCTGTCCCAACTATGGAGTGCATTGCTTTGTTCTAGAAACAGTTGTTTGCCCCATCCCTGGGAGGCGTGTGTCTGTGCTGATCGGTGGTTCTGATCCTGCCTCTCGCGTGCTTTAGCTGTGTGGGCATTCCTCTGTGACGTTCGGTGTTCCCCTCGGATTAAAACACACACACACAGAATGTCATCATTATTCATAACTCCTATGTGACACCAGGATTTGGAACCTAGGGCAGTTTCAAGGCTTTAAGGGAAAAAGTGACTGAGAATGAGGCCAGATCTCCAGCCTTGGACGTGAGAGTCTGGGCTGAACTGTGGAGGCAGGTAAACTATAGGCCAGCAACTCACAAACCCTTTAGACTTGGGATTCCTTTATATTAGTGAAACTTATTGAAGCCCCCAGGAGCTTTTGTTTATGTGGATTGTAGCTATTGATACTTAAGGCATTAAAGCTGAGAAATTTTAAGAATATTAATCCTTTTGAATGGAATAACAAATCTATTATATGCTAACTTAAATAATACATTTTATGAGAAATACCTATATTTTCCAAGCCAAAAAACTATTGGTGAGTAAAGTGGCATTGTCTTGCATTTTTGCAAATCTCTTTCATGTGTATCTGAATAGAAGAGGGCTGGGTTCTAATAACAGCTTCTACGTTCAGCCTTTTGAAATATGTTGTTTTATTGAAGTACAGTAATAAAAGTCAGCCTCACACGGATAAGTAGTTGGCAGAGGAGAAATAAATTAATAGCTTATGCAGATACCTGTAGATCTTCTTTGATACTCTACCTAGACTTGACAAGTGGTAATTTTTTAAAAATGTATTAAAGGTTAGAAATAGTAAGAAATCTGAAACCATACCAGTAAACATTCCAATACTCTGTTATTTTAAAATCCAAAGGTCATTTGCACTTTGATTGGACGTTTTTACTCATGTATGACTTTTGTAGCATTGTATTTGGTCATTTGGGAAATATTGGGTCCCTGAATTACATAAATATTCTAAAGGTTGACATACTTTGTTTTACCATATGAAAAAACAATACTTGTTAATATGCTAATATCAATGCCAATGTCATCAGAAGACTTTTATGTATTGGGGAGCTGCCAAGCTCACAGTGGCGGATACAAGTCCTCCAAAATTCTGATTTTAACTTGAAAGCAAGCTTTCTATCCTTGGCAACAAACACAACCAATCCTGCCAGTTGTTTTCCTTGAAAACACAGTCGCATTTCATTCATCATTTGAGAAAATGCCTGCCAAATATCTAAGTCCAAATAATTCTTTCAAGTAAAAATGGTGTTTATGAGAAAAATTAGTGTCTAGTTCAGCTTGCAACCTGGTCACACAGGTGCTTTTCTCCCAGACAGTGGTCACGCCTGCCCAGGTGGCCAAGTCCTCGATGTGTTCTTTTTATGTACCTCCCATCTTCTGACACAGAAAATGAAAAAGAAAAGATGTGCGTTCAAGGTCCAGGTTTAATACAATTAATCATTTCACTGCTTCGTCTTACATAAAACTGGCTTTTTTAAATTGTAGGTGGCACTTCCTTCATTGGATCTGAGACAAAAGCAGTTTTACCTACCATTGCTCTTACCCCATCAGTGTAAATAGCAACAACTTTTTTAATAAGCAAATAGCATGTCAGTATTCTTATCGATACAGTTGTGGCCTTATGGACCTCCCCCAAAGGATCTCAGAGTCTCCCCAGATTCTCAGATTACACTTGGGAACTGCTATGGTGGACAGAGCAGGACATTGTCAGCATAAGGCCACCTCCGCCCCAGCTGCCAGGACAAGAGGGGCTTGGTGAAGTCAGAGATCCCTTTAAACCCACTAGGACATTGGGTGTGGAGTATGGCACCCGATCAAATGTCAACTCAACTTTCTAGGTGGCGTCAAGTCCTCCAGTCTCTTTTTTCTTTGATATGTGACTTGAAACTTTTAATGTCACATTCAGAGTTTGGCTTCCTGCCCTGAACAAAGTCCTGTAAGACTGCACACGATTGGCCAGAATTACAATTGCTGTTTTCATTCTAGGGCTTGGAGACCGGTCCTCAAGCTCCCTTCCCATGTGTGAGAAAACCTCTTTTTACATTTCTCCCATTTTCTACTATTTCTCAAGACAAATTGCTAGTCTCTAAGGACACTTGCCGTCCACCACAAAGTATCCAATTCAAACATTGCATCCTTGTCTCCTTTGTCCAGTTCTGCATTTTGTCTGGTGGTGTTTTTCTTCTGCTTCTTTACTTCTTTTCCTTCTGGGGCTGGAAACCAGGCAGTGAGAGGATGACAGGTTTTAAAAGGTCATTTTTGAATAAAGAATTGTCTGTGTGTAGTTTGCGCACAGTGGTGTGTTTTGTATGTTTGAGCGAAGGCGGGGCGGGCGCGGGGGAGATAAAGGACTGAGCACTCCTGCTGGCCAGACCTGTCAGAAAGTTCTCTACCACTCAATTCCGGACTTTCACATAAAATCCCCTCAACTGCTTATAAACTGTGGTGGGAGAAATGTGGGTCTCTTCTGCACCTTCAACTTTCCAAAAAGGAAGGTCATTCTACAGGTTAAAAAAAGGAAAGGAAAGAAGAGAAGCCACCTACTCTGTCTCCTTCTCTTTATTAGGAAATGATTTTCAATGTAGTTTATATAAGGGACCATTAATACTAATTTCCTTTTTCCTAAAGGAAGAAGTAAAGTAAATAAGATAAGGGGAAGAATAGTATTGTTGATTGGGTTCCAGGGAATGTTATCAGCATCTTAATTGTCGGAATTTTCGGTGCGTGTGTGGCTGACCAAGCTCCACACAGTGAGTCTGTCCGTCCTTCCCAGTCACTGCCATCCGCAGAGGTTGGTTTCTAAGATAGGAGATGCAAGAAAGCCCTGCTCGCTCTCTCCACACACCCTTGCACAGTCTGAGAAAGGGACACAGTTTGGCTGCTTCAAGGACCAACCCTGTAAGAAATTTCTGTATTTAACAGAGCCTGGTGCATGCTCTTTGGGAGAAAGACATTGTTTGGCACCGTATTTCTTTCATTTTCCGGTCCCTTTGTGCCCATAGCAGTTTTCTCATGATTTAAAACAAATGCACAGAAACCAGAGTCAGTGCAGAACAATTGTGGGCTTCCAGCGTTCAGCATGCCCAGCAATGATGGAAATAACCCTGCTTGTTACCAAGAAAACCCTTCCACATCGACTCTTAGAGCCACAGGGGCCATCAGAGGGAGCTTGTTGGTTGCTTGGCAGATCATGGAGTTAGGACTGCCTTGCTGCAGACACTAGATTTTTGTTTAAAAGCTTATTTCTTGTTGAGTTGCATTTCTCTCTCTCTCTCTCTCTCTCTCTCTAATTATAGGCTGCAGAATGAAAAGCATTAGAACTGTTTACAAAACAGCTCATGAAGTTTAAAATAATGGGGGGGGGGGTAATGTAAACAAAATGCTGTGTGTGGCGGGGGTAAACAATACACTGTCTTTCTTCTTCCCCGGCCTTTGCCACCCTCCAGAATTTAAGGCGTGGAAGTGAGCGATGGAGGCCTTTCCCTCCTGCTACGCTATCCCACACTTAACTCATTATATTTATTTATCTGATGCCAGTTTATTGTTGCAGATCAACATACAGACCCTCAGGTATGTGGGGACAGAGGCACGGATGAAGGGGGCTGCCACCTAGTTAATGTTAGGGCAGCCTGAATTCCCGTGCAGATGTTGCCGCATGACGTCCAAGAGACAGATTTTTTTTTTTTTTTAATGAGCCCTTTGCCATCTTTCAGAAGTTCAGGAGAAAAGCTTGTGGCAAGTTTGTGTTCCAAAGCAAAAGGGGCATTCCCAGCCCTTTCAAACTCTGCCCTCTTGTACAGACTGGCCAAGATTTTGCAGTGCTCCCTCTGGATTTTATTTATTTTCTAACGTGGGAGAGTAGCCTCTAACCCCCAGCCTCGGAGCCCATCAATCATTTTGCTTTGCAGGTTTAGATCTGCGGCAGCAAAGCACAACCTCTGTGCTGGCGGCGCTGCACCGGGTCTTGATAATAATAGTGAGGCTGGTGCTGACAGTCAAAGGAGGGCTCTATCCCCTTAGGCGCCAGCGCGCTGAGGACGCGGGCTGGACAGAAGGACCAGCCTTGCTCGAGGAAGCGCCTCTCCCCCTGGTGATTGATGGAGGACAGTTAGGAGGTTTTCAGAGGCTGGGAAAATTTGCCCTCCTTTCTGTGAAGTCTTTGTCAGCAAAAAGAACTCTCCTGGGTAGTGAGTGACATAATGCAGATGACAAATGACAGCTTTGCATTGCATTCTACTTGATAAGTACGCAATATCTTACTATGCAGGTGAGTTAATGCGCCTCCAACACAACCCCTTGTGTCAGACCGCCCCCCGCCCCAGACCCCCCATGGATGCTCTGTGCAGATGCACTGTGTTTCACAGGCACCGCCGGCTCTTCCTGAGCCGGCCTTAGTTTTGGGGGGATGTTTAAAGTGCAATTAGGGGGTGTGAGTGGGGATGATACTCAGTGCCCTTTGTGGAGCTGGTTATGGGAATGAAGATGTTGAAGTCATTTGTTAGCAGTTCTGAATGTTATTTAATTCTGTTTCTCCCTTTTGGCGTGCAGATGGGGAAAATATACATACATAAATAATGTATATGAATGTATACCACACATATATATTATGTTGTTTTAAGAGACTAGTTCAGATAAAAAAACCTGTTTCAAAATCCTTGACCAATGTTTTCTATGTCTTTTTCTCTCCTATGTTGCAGGACCCCATCTACAGATGTTCTGAACACCTCTGAGTAGAGAGATTGATTTTTCAACCAGGATACCTAATTCAAGGTATTAGCCCTTGTCAGAAAGCTTTTGCATCCGAGCCCTGTGTTGGAAGTGATATTTTGGCAATGAACTGAAATAGGGAAAGTTGGAATGAGACTAAAGGACGAAAGTGAATTTGCAAAATAATCAAGTGCTTAAAAAAAAAAGGACCCAGCGCCTGCCTGCAAGGGTTTGCGGCTTCTGACTCCTGTGCAGCCTGCTCCCTGCCAGCAAATGTGCCAGGTCTCACTTAGCTGAAGCCCTTTTTCTGCAACTGTGTTTGGGTTTGGATTTCATTTCAGTCTCTCCCTCTCGCTTTCTCTCTGGCTGCTCAGTCCTGCAGAAGCCAGGAGGCTGGGACGCTTTGCCGGTTTTGCGACAGCGGACCACACATGATGCAGTGTTCTTGCTGGGCTCTGGTTCTGGCTGTGTTGGGCGCAGAGCTGCTGGGGAGCCTCGGATCCATGGGCAGGTCCCCGAGGTTCAGAGGACGGACACCGCAGGAGCGAAAGAACATCCGACCCAATATCATTCTTGTGCTCACCGACGACCAGGATGTGGAGCTGGGTGAGACCCCCGATGTTTCCCTCGTTAGTCTCTTTTGCTCAGATGATTCGCTGACCTTGCTCACGATCAGT
Organism: Corynorhinus townsendii; assembly: GCA_026230045.1. Taxonomy (NCBI): domain Eukaryota; kingdom Metazoa; phylum Chordata; class Mammalia; order Chiroptera; family Vespertilionidae; genus Corynorhinus; species Corynorhinus townsendii. The sequence goes on along the minus strand of JAPDVU010000010.1, from coordinate 18,432,481 downwards.
AACTGTCAGTGAACATTTGGGGGTTTGGCGCTTCTTTCTACCTTCATAACCAATGACCTAGTTTATAAAAATGAACTTGTATTGAGGATAAGGCATTTGGTTTGTGTTTCAACATTACTTTTCTGGTCTTAAACTTTTGAAACAGTCTAAGGGGCTTCAGAGAACAAGAGAAGGGAGGAAGCCAGGATTAAATATTATAGGAGTCAAGGATTTGATGGTGGACCTTGGGAACTCTTGGTCAATTTTTTTTTTTTTTTTAATATTTGGGCAAAGTTGTTTCAAAGAGTATAACATTCTAACTGGAATTCTATGCGATATATATGAACCTAGATAGATCCTTGAGGAACTTTCAATGGTTTATTAGTATCAGAGTGAATGATTTGTTCACAGCTTGTAATAATTGTTAGGTAATTGACATTTACAGTACTTTACATACTTTCTGGTAGTAATTCACTACTGCCACCTAAGATGTGATGCCTTTCTGAAGACTTAGCTCAGCTGGGTTAACGCTAGAGCACTTAGAGAGCCTGCCAAAATCCGGGGTACCAGCTTCGCTTCTGTCTTAGCTGACTGGGTTTCTTATCTTCTCACCTTGCCTGTTGGCCCAGACCCGTGATCTTGTCTGTACACCGAGGGTCAAGTTCTTCCAGATGACCCCAGGACAGATAAAAAACTTGACCTGACAAGTTGTCACCACCTCTCATTTCCATTGCTGGACCCAGATTCCTCGTTGTCGGGCATCACTCAGCTAGGCTTCTCTGTCCAGCGCAATCGCGGTATCTTCTAGACGTGGCGCTAGCGGAGTGCCTGCCTTCAGGACAGAGCTCCTCTGACTTAGTGTCTCGAGGAGAAAACCCTCCGTGTGGGGACTTGATCTCCAGGGAAGAGAACTTTGCTTTCCAATTTGAAACCAAACCATGGAATTCCATCGAAGTTAACTCCTTGGGTTCCGCAGGAAGCAAATGCACCAGCAGCCAGCAGGGGTAATGAGCCACAAGGTCTGCTCTTTCTCACTTCACGTTTTAAACGAGCATAGAGATTTCAGGCACGATGCCAACGTGAAACATCTTGCAGGTATGACTTTAGTATGTGTGTGTCTGGTGGTTTCAGGTTTTAATCACTTGCAGAGCAAGTGAAATGATGTAAACACATTTGAATGCACCTTCCTTAACATCTCTCATCTCCATCCTTTTGGCTATAGCCAAGCTCTGTCGACCTCCCCTTGCAGCTTTTTCCTCTCTTCTCTAAAAGCGAATGAGCACTGGGCCATCTGGCTCCTGCCTGTGTTTGTGAGGCTACTTTTCCTTTCCCCCACTTTCCTCTGTGCTTCGTGAAACAACTGACACTCCCCTGAAGGAATCTTGTGGTTTCATCTCCCTCACCTGTGTTTCCTGCCTCTGCACATCTGGTCCCCACTGTCTTTCCCCTGTCTGCACCTGGAGAAGCCCTCTCTGTTCTTTATGACTCCATTCAATGCCTTGCCCTTGAGGGACTTTTCCTCCCCAAAATCATCCTCCCCTCCAGCAGGGCAATGGAACTGACCTTCGCACCACCATGGGCGTGCCGTCAGTGTGGCCCTTAATCCCCCATGTGCTTCCATCCCCATCTCTTCCACTTGACTGAGAGCAACTAGAGGGCAGGGGTGTGTTTGTTTATGTTGCAGTCCTGATGCTGAGACTGTGCTAGAAAGACAGTAGGTGCTAAATAAACTTGAAATAGACCCAGAAAGGTCTGAAAAAGCTAAGATCATTCCCAGAAATGAATACAGGCTCATAAAACATCTCAAGTGCAGAGATAGTTTAAACAACACATCTCTTTGAGACCCTGCTTTTAATACTTTGGGGTATATACCCAGAAGTGGAATTGATGGATAATTTGATAATTCTATTTTAATTTTTTGAGGAACCACCGTAATATTTTTCATAACAACCACACCATTCTACAATCCCACCAACAGTGTACAAGGGTATCCATTTCTCTACATCTTCACCAACATTTGTTATTTGAAAGCAGCCATCCTAATGGGTGTGAGGTGGTATCTCATTGTGGTTTTGATATGGATGGGTTTTGTTTTGTGTTTTGTTTACTTACATGTAATTATGTTCAAATGCTTGAATAAATCTTCACCTAAGCAAAACATTTTGCACCTGTAATACTGTAGGCAATTTTGGCTACTGTGCCTCCAGAAATATATAACAGACTTAGAAAAGGCTTAAAAAAACAATTTGGAAAATTGCAATAGAATACTTTTAATTTGGGGGGAAATAAAACAATTCTAGCTCTTTGTCTGGAAAGACAAAGGCTGAGAAGGGTTTTAATCAAAGTTTATGAACTCAGGCTGGCCAGGAAAGCTCCTATTCAGGAAGAATAGCGGGCCACTCCCTCAATTCAGTCTGAGAACAAATAAAATAAACTAGTACTTTGTGAAGGGAGTAAGACATATAAGGAGTTCATTAATAAAAGTGCTAGAACCTTGCATGTGGGTAATGCTTTATCTTTATCCGAAGAATATTTGTTCTCTTTATTACATTTTCTTGTCATCCCACCCACGTTGGGTGGGAAAGACAAAGATAGTTATTCCAGGAGAAAACTTGGTTATGTGGAAATACTAAATAAGGTCAGTGGTCTCCTTACTCCTGGATTTTTTATTTTTTTTTTAGAACTTAACAGGTTGTTCAGGATGTGCCTACACCTATAAATAGTTCAGGTTTTTAGACTAAACTACTGGATGGAAGATTAACACTTTTTATTTTATTTTTAAATATATTTTTATTGATTTCAGAGAGGAAAGGAGAGGGAGAGAGAGATAGAAACATCAATGATGAGAGAGAATCATTGATTGGCTGCCTCCTGTACACCCCCTCCTGGGGATAGAGCCCACAACCCAGCATGTGCCCTTGACTGGAATCAAACCCGGGACCCTTCAGTCCACAGGCCGACACTCTATCCGCTAAGCCAAACCGGCTAGGGCAGATTAACACTTTTTAAAGCTAGGGAAACATTCATGGACATGATCAACATGAAGTTTGGGATGATGGCACCTCTGGGGAAGGAGTGGTAACCAAGCGCATTGACAGGATCCACATTTCACTTTTCAATTTAAAAACTATCTCTGAAGTGACTATGATGTTAAGCTTTGGTAAAGCTAGGTGATGTGTTGTTTATACTGTCTCTGCACTTGAGATGTTTTATGAATCAAAAACAAGAAAATCAGAAATGCTTGTGGAACTACCCTAACTTTTGAGGACTTGAATCAAAGAGATTGGGTCTTAATCTTTCCCAAATGCTTCCTGGGAGACACTCTGAGAAATAAAGTCATGAACTGATTGGACATTGATCTGAATCACTGTGGCATTCCTTATGTTCTTAGGAAATTGGGCTGATGCTAACATCTTAGTAATGCTGACCTCACCAATGCTTCTCTTACATCATAGTGGAATCAAGAAACCATGAATACATGGAAATACCTTGTTTCTTTAAAGTAGAGATCACAAAGGGGATATATACTAGTAGTGTAGAGCTAGCCCATTGGTATGTTTTACTTGACCAGCATACTTTTTTCAGATCAAGGCAACATTTTAAAAATCAGGTGATTTCTTTTCTTAAATCCAGAAGAATAAGGGCTTACATTCCCATGAGGCAGCCTTCTGTTAGATGCTTGAAGGGGAAGTGAAGGCGACCCCATTAAGTATGCATGTCCTCCCCAGGTCATCACGGTCCCAGCTCTCCATTGCTCCCAACACTTAGACCAAGGAGCAGCTGCCATTTATCATCACGCCCATACTGTGGTTCTCCTTATAGTCAGGGAAGAGTTCTGTACACCCATACCTCTATCAAATATGAAAAGACAAAAGCCTTGTGATTTTTCCTCTACCTGACTGGCTTCACTTGCTTACCTTCTCTGTTTAGCTCTATAGACTTTTTAAGTGCCACCCCCTTAGGAAACTAGTCTCCACTTTTAATGGCCTTTTGCTCTTTGGGGGGAAAAATAATGAATCCTAGTGACTGGAGACATTTTGGACAGATTTATTTATTTATTTTCTCTTATTTATTTATTTTTATAATCGTCATTGTTGAAATTATTACATATGTTCCCCTTTTCCCCCCATTGAACTCTCCCATCCCACCCTCTTATCTGCTTCTTGGTCCCTTTCCCAAATTTGATTTCCCTCCTCTGGTTTTAGCTGAAGTATCTGTTTTTTTTCTATCATTCCATAGTTGAATAGAAGACACTATGCTGTTTTATCATGTTATTTTTTTTTATACTTTCAGAATTAAAATATTCAATAGACCAGTAAAACCATTTTTAATATGAAAAATGGCACTGTTTAAGATTCCATAATGCATGAGGAACTAACAGTGATGTATTTGGTACCGACCATTTATATGCTTAAAGCACTAGTCTTTCTTCATCACAAAACAATGACATCAAGAAACAACCCTGTACAATTAATAAGAGCTGTGTTTGCTTGTTGTGTCACTCATGAAGCCATGAACCATTATGAGCCACACAGGGATGTGTCTCCCTAGGAAGCCAGGTGTGCATGAATCCCACATGCCTGGGATTTCCGTAAAGGATGGTGATGACAAGAGTCATTACTGAATTTCAGGTTTTGTGAGATTTCCTGGTCATGATAAATAGGCTGGATGAAAAATTTAATGTTTGACAGTATAAAATATTGAATAATCAAATGCTACGATAGTTGAATCAGGACAGGTAAAGCTTTGCTGTAAAGTTTAACATGCAAATACAGTAACCCACGCTCTCAGTGTGATTTTGGTAAAGTCATTCAGATTAGAGGGACATTTTCTCCATGACCTTTTCACAGAGATGATTGGGGGATAAGTAGGCAGACTGTGTAGAGTAATTTAAATTCCTGGCTGTGGTTCCATCCAGGCCCAATATCCTATCCCTTAGGCCATCCAAAGGACTTGTCTTGGCGGCTGGATTTGTAACTCCACCAATCTTGCTAACCTGGTGGATCCTGTAGGACTCCCAAAGAGTGCCACTTCTCCCCTCCCGGTCACCACTGTCGGAGCAGCATTCTGTGATGGCCAAATGCTGTGACAGCCTCCCTGCCCCTGTGACAGCAACAGCAGACTTCCCCAGTCCCAACCTGGAAGTCTGGCGCTGCGACAGCTTTTCTTGGCAGCCCTGAAGCTCAGCTGTGGCTGGGACCTTCCCTGTCCTCAAGCCAGCCCAGTCAGCAGTGCCCCTATGCCAGCTGCTGGCCCTAATTTCAGTCCCTTCATTGCATCTGTCAGGCTCCCACCTCACAGGAAAACGGTAAATGATAATAGGCTTTTTGCTTACGGGGGAAGGGCAGTTTGTGTGGCAGGGGGGATAAATGATATTTTTAACTATAAGCCAACATTAACATTTTAAGTCTTAAAAAACGTAGTTGACCTCAATTGTAGTCTATTTGGGCTGTTATAACCCTTTATAGACTGGGTGGTTTAGTGACTTATAAATAGTCTGGACACTGAGAAGTCCAAGGTCAAAGCACCAGGAGATTCCATGTCTGGTGATGATCCATTTCCTGTTAATCAATGTCTGTCTTTTCACTGTGTCCTTACTTGGCAGAGGGTCAAGGGAGCTCTCTGCAGTCTTTTTTATAAGAGCACTAATCCCATTCATGAGGATTCTACCTTCATGACCTAATCACCTTCCAAAGGTCTTACTTCCTGCTACCAGCACTTGGGCTCTTAGGATTTACCATACGAATTTTCAGGGATACATTCAGTCTGTGGTAACCTCTCTACTCTTAACCCAGCTTTTGGAATTGGGATGTAGATTACAGAGAGGGAGATGGGAAAGGCAATGAGAAAACTAAACATGGGGTTGAGGTGAGCACTAAGTGAAATTGTGGCCCTATGCCATGACCGCCCCATCAATTCTGTAAACTCGGCAGGGGAACTGTTATTAGCTCCATTTTACAGATGAAAAGCACAAATGAAAAGAGAGTAAAGGACGTGCTCAAGCCAATCTGTGGCAAAATCAGATATTGTCTCAGAAGTTCAAGTCTCTTCCTCTTCTTATTCTTATCCTCCTAAGCCCTGTGGTAGGAATATTGTTGTGAGTCTTCCATCTTCAGTTTCAAATAATTTCTGTGAAATAATTGTTCTGATAACTGTGAACCAGCATGGTTTGCATTTTAGGCACCAAGGCCTGAAACCCGGAGAGGTGAGGAGCTTCAGCTTAAAACAAAGGACATCTTTGCCCTTTGTACCACAGCACAGGACTTGGTCCCACCCACTCTGCTCAATAGTTGTAAATGCATAATTATGAGTTCTATTACAGGAAACTTGTTTAGAGAGTTTTCCAGTGAAAAATCAATGGTACGATCACATGGCAATAGATGCAGTGCAAGGCGGTGTTATTGACCAACATTAATCATTGCAGAGCCGTAAAAAGAAGAGGCTGTGTGCTTACCTCGCTGATGCATGCTAGCTTGCTTTACAGAGAGAAGAGGTATGATTCCTGCACTCCACCCTCTGAGTCTAACCAGGGAATAGATCAGAAGCTGAGCTTGACACCATTGTGGCTGTCAACTACTAAAGACAGACCCATCTTCAGCCCACTCACCCTTCTCCTGAGCCTAAGTCACTGAGATCCCTTCAGCCCTTGGGAGGGCAACAGGCAGGCATTAGTGTCTGTCAGTAATCTCCCCTTAAAGGCCAGATGGAGCAGAATATGGACTACAGAAAGGGAGGCATATCTTGACTACAAGCAGACATCATTTCTGTTTCTCTGTCTTGAAAACATCAATGTCACAGTCCGTGCTCAGTCTCATGAGCTGAAGAGATGGTCTCTGGAGCAGGCTGCCTCTATTTGCACCTGCGCTCTGTGTGGCCCCCATGTACGTTATTTAAGCCTTTACATTTCAGCTTTAACATCAATAAATTGGGAATAATAAAACAGCACCAGCACTACAAAGGGTTGTTGTCAGGATTAAATGAGTTGATGTATGTGGAGCTCTTAGAGGAGAACCTGAGAGTTAAGTATAAAATCACTGTTTTCTTTTTCTGTCTACACATCTGATAGCCTGGAACATGGTCTAAGCCACTTAGATCACTTAAAACAAGGCAACCTCTAAAGTCACTTCCAGCTCTAGGCTTCCCTAATTCTGTGTCCAACCTAGAATGCTTCCCCAAGTGTGGTCTGTGGACATAAAGCTTGTTAGAAATGCAAGTTCTCAGCCCCTTCCCTGGTCTTACTATGTCAGTTTCTTTGGGTGGGCCCAGAATTCTGTGATTTAATGTGTTCTCCGGATGATGTTTAAATCTGGAGAAGGATGTCTCAGAATTTTCTCTTTATTGAGAAGCTTCAAGCCAGGTGCCACTTCCAGGAACCCCAATGATGGAGCTGTGGTGGTCACAGTGATGGTGGCAACCAAATCGCCTCATGGTTCCCTTTGACATGGGGACTAGTTGGAAGCAGAGCATTGGTAGGAATTGTTAATGTTACTTAGAATGAGGTGAGTCCTGGCCAGGGCAATTCCAAAGATTTTGATTGGGCTAAGTTTTAGCCTATTTTCATTTTATTTGACCTTAGATCCAGTTTCTACCTACCATCTTATATTTTCACTCCAAATGAGTCTATAAACTAGAGATTGTAGCTTTGTGACTTGGGACCTTGAAAGATGGTTTCCAGCTGCATTTTTTAAATTTGAATCCAGCTAGTCTCATAAAGAAAACTCGGAGAGCTCATTCTTTGAAATAAAGAGATTATTAGGAAATGAAAATTTTCCCAAATTCAGGATATTACAATGAGTAAGCACTGAGGATGTCTGAAGAAGAGAGGGGACTGATAGACTTCAGCATGTACCTCTCACTCTCTCCCACGCCATGTCCCTAGTCATCTACTCATCTCCAGGATGCTTCCCCTTGTAGGATCAACCAACACAAGTACAAAATGCAACATTTTTTAAATGAATTTCTTTGATCATAGGGCATATCTCTTTTTACTTATTTTTTTGGGCCAACAGTGAAACAATTATTTTTCAGTCTTTTTCTTCATGCTGAAATCTTTGAGGTATTAGTCAACTCATGACCTTCTGATGCATTACGAAGTCTTTTGGATCTGCTTCATAGAGTCGCTCTATTTTAGCAACACAATCCAGTTCAGGTTCTTATCACCTTGTGGCCTGATGGCTTCAGTGACCTCTTGGCTGTACCCTTGATGGACCAGCCTATTCCTTCCTCTGCGTGCACTCCCATTGACACAGCAACACCCCTCAAAGACTTTTTTCTTGCCGTGTTGTTCATGCCTCTGGCAAAGAACCTGCTCTGCCTTTATTTTGTCCATTCTATCCAATCCAGATATCTCTACCCAGCCTCCAGCCCTTTGCTCACGCTGCCTCCCACATTTCAAGCGACTTCTCCATATTTTTTTCAATTCCAGGAAACCAATGTGGTGTACTCATCACTCCACTTCTTAGCATCCTCCCCATTCGCCCACCAATCCACTTCACCCATCACGTTTTTCTCCCTCCCTCTGTCCTCAGCTCTCGTTTCAGAACCCTTATTGGACATTCTCTCTAGGTCCCCTCTAACCTCAGAGGTACTGCCACCGCTGTACCTCCACTCTGGTGTGTACGTTGCTTTGCAGTTAACCCCCAGGATTTTTGTAATGTGGGTTTTCTTTTAGATCGTTGACTACCGAAGACCCGCAGCAGCAGAGAATTTTCCATTTCCTTTGTTAATGCTTCACTTGGGGCCCAGCCCAGAGTGCGAGGCTGGTAAAATGTCCGGCATAAAATGGGTGACATATTATTCCCTGATTACAAAAAGGTTGTGGGGTCCCCCCAAAGACACCCAGTGGGGAAGAAGCAGTTGGGATCCCCTAAGTGAAGCATGGTTTAGGGAGCGCTAATGAGACCCAATTAGAACCCCCTTGCTGTTTGCCTGTTTCATGTGAATGGTAAAAGCGGGTATGTGAAAAAAACAGGCAAACTGTGGCTTTTTGGACTGGGGCACGCTTCTCTTCTGCTATGAATGCTCGCCTGGTTTGCATTACGATTTCCTTCCTTGCTGGAAAACTACACAGACTTTCTCCCTTTCTTTGGAAGAAGTGGGACCTGTTGGAAATGTGCGGCTCCAGGATTCAAATGCAGTGGGCTTGGCTGTGGTGCTCTGTAGTGCATTTCTTGACAAGTCCTGAAAAGACTATTGAATTCTGGCCTGTGCTTTTCTCTGCAGTATTTGGATGGGTTTCAGCTGCAGTGTTTGGCTGGATAGAGTAATCGAAATAGATTTTTTTTTCTTCCTCAGTAATCTTAGGTTACAATTTCATCTTTTACTGTGAAAACGGAGTATTTTTCTACCACGCAAGTACTTTTGAGTGCGCTAGAATCATGGCTCTCTCACAAGCAAACAACCTGTCTTTTGAAATTACATGCAAACAGGTGAAAATATAAGCTGGTAGTGCTATCCTCAGAGGAACACTGGGCAGGCATTGGGGGAGTTTGCTAGAGGATACCAAGTTACATTCATCTCTCTCTCTCTCTTTTTTTTTTAAATTAAATGCCGGCATTTTACTGAGTAGAAAAAAAATCCTCTTTTTTTCATGGATTAAAGCACTATCTGTAGGCATCGCTGCAACGTCACCAGCTCTGCATGTGTGGTGGGAGGGGGTTGATGCTGTGTAAGCGCCAATCGCTCTCTGTGTCTTCAAAGAGCGGCTGGCCTTCGAATCTGCTCCGTATCTAGAATTCCAGCTTTAATTATCAGATTAGCCTGCATTTTCCCCTTTGTGATTAAGGAGGAGAGAAGCTGAAGTGTGTTTATTACTCTGCAAAATACTTGACATAGTAGCATCCCAACTGTTTTAATTTTGTTCTGGAAATGAGAGCTGGTGAAATTATAGACTTCTTCAAGCCAAGAGAAAGAAATGAGTAAATCAAGGGAACAGAGTCACTGAGTGACAAGACAAAAATGGCTAAACAACACTGGAATTGTGCCTTTCAGGGTCCCTGCAAGTGATGAACAAAACGAGAAAGATTATGGAACATGGGGGGGCCACTTTCACCAACGCCTTTGTGACCACGCCAATGTGCTGCCCCTCCCGGTCCTCCATGCTCACTGGGAAGTATGTGCACAACCACAACGTCTACACCAACAACGAGAACTGCTCTTCACCCTCCTGGCAGGCGATGCACGAACCTCGGACTTTTGCTGTGTATCTTAACAACACTGGCTACAGAACAGGTAAAGGGTGGACTTTCTTGCCCGTGACCCTCTGATAAAACGTCTTAGTCACAGGAAAATGCAGCACCCAGTGAAATATATGAAGACCCACTAAGTTCCTAAATGGAAGTATTTAGGCTGTTCTCTTCTGTATCATATCCTTCCCTTCCCTCACTTTTCCACTCTGAAGGATGTCCCAATGAGAGGCCCCTTAGAGAGAAAACAGGCTGATTCTCAGTGGACGTGTTCTGAAAAGGTTGTACTCATCAGATACCCAGCAATTGGAATTTTCCAGGAGAACATGCAATAGATGGTTTTTCTTCCCATTTGCCTGCTTGCTTCAACCTCCCGAATCTCAGGGCATCATGGCACAGCTTGAAGTTTGTTTTAGATGTTGGTAAATTTCTGTTGATTGTTCCTCAGGGTCTGGCACACAGTAGATGGTCACAATCATTTAGTGAATTAATAAATCATTGAATGAATAAGTCAATAATGTGTACCTTATTGATGCATTTATTTATTCATTCATAATTTAGTAAGATTTGGTTTCTTTAGCTTACATTGCAGTCATTTTTAGGTCTCAGATGTTCACCTCCACCTTCCAAGACAGGAAGGCAATTGCTATACCTGCTATCATTGTTTTACCTACAGAGGGCAAGAGGAAGGTTAGGGTTAGTTGGTCTTTTGAAAATTGTGGACCTCTTTCAAGAGAGGTCATACGCATCATGCCAGTCTTCCTAAGAAAGAAGCAAGGCTTCTTTAGTAGTAAGGCTGCCCACCCTCACCAAAGCCTTTATTCCTCCAACATTTAGATGCTTTCAGCATTTCTTCATGAAAGGAAAAAAGAATAATTATAGAGGGGCTACAATGCAAAATAGATTTTTCAGAGCCACCTATCATTAAAGCTTACTGGAAATTATTTTACAAATTCTCTGTTCCAAAGATTTAAAAGTAAAGGATTCCAGATAAATGTATTCTGTTAAATCTCTTCAAAAAGCAAAATGAATCTTTCCCACTGATCTCAGGAAACACGTGGCCATTGGCTCCTCTGCAGAGCACCCCGTGGGCACTTAATACTTTTTATTTATGGATGAAAATATTCATTGTGAATATGACAGCATTGCCATTCACAGACATTTCAAGATAGCCACTCACAGGGGAAGCTCCTCCCAGGAATCTCAAGGGTGTTTGCTTATGCTTAGGAAAAAAACTAGGTTACTCCGAGTGCCTTACCCTGTTTCTCACATAAGTGATTTAAATTTATAGCACCTTTCATCTGAGAGCTCTGAAGCAATTTGCAAACCCATCAAGCATCCCTGTAGTGTTTTGTAGCCAGCAAATGTACTTGGCTCTGTTTTATAACTGAAGTGGGAATTTCAAACATTGTGTGACCAGCTCAGGAGCAAAATCAGCAATGGTCCCCTAATGCCTGGTTCCTGATTTGCACCGTCCGATTTTGTTTTGTTCCTGGAAAGCGCTGTGTGAGATCAGGGCCTTTCGACTCCCAGGCGCCCTATAATTTTTTCCCAGCAGTGTGCACACAGCTTGGAGGGTTGGGACTCTCACCATATCCAGAGCAATATGGACAATGTCCGTGATAAGTAGAGACGCAGGGTGAGTCAGAGCATCCTGCAGGACTGAGAGTGGCCAACGAGGGTTTGCTAATTTGTTTCAGGGCTCACCCACGAAAGGGGGAAAACAAGCTAAGTTCTGGAGGCATGGTATACAGCAATGTGGCTATAGTTGACAATATTGTACATGTACTTGTTTCACCCATGCTCTGTTGTATCTACCCTAAAATGGGTTGCAAGAACTTGAATGAAACTCAGAGATAATTTAGTTCAGTTCCCTTAGACCCACAAGATTAAACTGACTCGCTGAAGTGACACATTCGATGTTCTAATGGGAAGACCAGGCGTCAGGACCTTGATCCTTGGGTCTCTCTCCAGTGTGCGACTCTAACTCATGGGTCCGGTCCAGGATGAAATTGCACATCATAAGGCTTTGCCCATGACAAGTGTCTGACCTTTTGTTCAGCCCAGCAGGCCTGCTTCATTCAGGGAGAGGAGATATGTTCTTGGAAACTAAGACAGATTCTGAAGCCAACCTTCTCCCCGGGGGTCCAGACACTTAGGTAATAGTGGAATTTATAGTGAGTCATCCTACAAAATTAAAGGCATTTTTTCAAGGGTAACAAGGACTTATCCAGACACTTAGTGTGGAAAACAAATATTGATGTGCCCATTAGTAAATCAGAAAAATTATAAATGAATGACTAAAATGGCAGTGATAGAATCTACAGAGTTTAAATTTATCTTTGATGGGAGCATATTGAAGTGTCTGAGACAATTAGGAAGCAAAGATGTCTTTGTGACAATAATTATTGGTCTAACCAGGGACAGTGACACATTTGAAAATAAACACATAAGCATATCAAGATGACAGGCACCTTAGGAAATTAAGAGAACTGGTGAGTAGGCATTAAACTAACATAATTATTCATGAGCCACTAGACTAGTCGGAAAAGAGCCAGCATATAAAGATTTTATTGTTGTCTTAATAATGAATATATTATTTGGAAGATTTAGCTGAGAACCGAAGAAAAATAATGAAGGAAACTGAAATATGTATTAGACATAAATATCCATTGAGAGAAAAGCACAAAGCAGCAATTAGATTTACGAAGAACAGCTCAGAGAAGACAAATTACTAAGAGGTTTATTTTGGGAGGAATCCAGAATACATGGATTTAAATGAATTGAATTGATCCAATATTATATTTACTGTTGTATGACATGATTTTTCTTTTTCAGAACTGAGGCATATTTTTGGACTGGCTATAGCCTAAATTTTTCTAAACTTACTCATGGAAAATATGAGTCCATAACCACTTAAATGTTCGAGAAACGGAAAATACAGTAACATGTCTATTGCATTTTATGTTCTGACAAGTGAACTGGGAATGACATTAGATTATCGATCATAAAAATGAATATCCTGCCTGACTCTATGCTCAACATTTTTTTTAGCTTGCATTTCTTGCAAGGGTATAGATATGCGTGTGAAACCTGGCCTAGTTTTAAGGTAAAGGTGATAAGCCATGTTTCAGAGGTAGCATCAAGTGTTAGCAAAAACCCTGAACAAAGACTGAGGACAGCTGGAGTCACGTTCTAGCTCAGTCGGCCTTTCCTTTGTTTTGAGAACTTGTGGAGAGGCACAGTTTTCCAACCGATAAAATGTAGAGCTTGGACTAGAAGGATTCCTAAGTTTTCTTTCCTGTTCAAAATTATACTGTCATCTTATTATGACCACTGCAGTTATCATATTGATTCACTTAAAAATTGTAGTGTTCAAATTATAATCAGAGCACATGATACATGAAATCACATGTGAATTAAATTTTACTTTTGCTAATTCTACATATCACTGAAAGATAAAGGGCAATATTTAACAGAGATCTGCAGTACACCTTTTTGTAGAGTATTCTTGTGTAACAAAACAATTCATACAAATTAGTCAACTTTTCTAATTTCATGTCTTTTATATTATAAAATTTATTTATGTTACTTATGGCAAGTATATTTATTCTCTAATATAGGATTTTGTAAAGGTAGAGTTCACTTAAAATAAGGCAAACTAATATTCTTCTTCTTATGAGTACATAACATAAGACATAGCATTCCACAGTATGCTATTTATTGAGCATTCTTAGAACTTCACTAGACACTGGGCTGAGAAGAGATATAAAATAAGATCCCTGTCTTCATTAGACTTACAATCTAATTGGGGAAACCAGATGGGTTGACGTAAGAGGAAATGATAATTTTTACTTGGTTTAAAATGATGTGTATTACTAGTTATGACCAGTGAAATTCTGTGACCCAAATCTATCCATTACATAAAGTAAAAAAGCTCAATTAGTATATCATTTTTTATATTGAATAAGATTGAACTTCTCCACAGCATCAGAAATCTTTTGTGTAGTTAACTATTGCTGATTTAAGATAAATACCTTTGCCCTGGCCATTGTAACTCAGTGGTTAGAGCATTGGCCTGTGCACCAAAGGGTCATAGGCTCAATCTGGGTCAAGGGCATGTACCTGGGTTGCAGGTTCAAACCCCAGCCCAGTTGGGGTGTTCGTGGGAAGTAGCCAATCGATGTGTTTCTCTCACATCTTTTTTCTCTCTTTATCTCTCTCTCCCTCCATATATATATAAAATTGATTTCAGAGAGGAAGGGAGAAGGGAAAGAGATATAGAAACATCCATGATGAGAGAGAATCATGGATCAGCTGCCTCCTGCACACCCCCTACTGGGGATTGAGCCCGCAACTCAGGCGTGTGCCCTTGATTAGGAATTGAACCCAGGACCCTTCAGTCCTCATGCGGACTCTCTATCCACTGAGCCAGACCAGCTGGGGCCTCCTTCCCTTTTACTCTCTCTAAAAACCAATAGAAAAATATATCCTTGGGTGAGGATTAACAATAACAACAATAGTAATAATAATAAAATAAAATAAATACCTTTGCTTCAAATAGCTCAAGGAAACTTTCCTATGTATTATGGCACAAATAGTCCTGCACAGAGTAGCATGGCCTAAAGTCAAAAATAATTATAACCAAGTCTTTGTGATCTTTCTCCTGGCACCAACAGCTGTGAAGGGACGTGTTCGGTGGCATCCCAGAGAGACAATCATATGGAAGGGCGGGTCCGTGGCGTGTTGGTGATACATTCAGATAGCACAGCAGTAAGTGAAGTTTAATGCCAGCACCAAAGGGGAGAAAAACTTCAAACTCCCCATAATACAATGGCAATATGGGCAAGAAAATGAAATTCACCTTAGGGAGGGAGGAAGAGATTTAAAACATCTGGAGGGAAATCATTAGAAGGCCAGATAATCAATTGCAGAGTGCTGCCAGGGGTGATTACAAATGAGTCTCAACGTCAGGAGGCAACAAAAAAGGCCAGAGTCCCTCGAAGCTGCCAACACTGGGGTGTCGCTTTGTGAGGCATGAGGTCCTGGTTTCTTGGAACAAGTGTGATGGGCGAGGGCACATCTGGAAAACTGATACATTCTTTGCACTCCATTAACACAAAGACACCGAAAACCTGGAGGGAGTTCTGACGTGAATGACAAGCACAGTAAAGAGACTCGTAGAAATAGTTTCTAAGAGGAGGAGAAAGGGCAGGGAATAGCCATGGCGATGGGTAGAAAACAGTACAAAATATTAGTAGTCTCTCGAGGGAAACAATGAAGGAACGGCTTGGCATGGCTGCCCTGGGAGGAAAAAAACAAAAAGTAAAACTAAGAGGAACAGGAACACTTTTATAATGCATCGAGCAGGGGAAAGGAAGCCAAATGGGAGAGAATGTGTTGCCACAAAATCCATCAGATCGGAAAAGAAAATATTGTAACCTCTCAGGAAATGGTTTCAAACGCACAAGTGCAGAGATCTGGGACGAGAGTTCCTTGCACCACAGAATGGTCAATTATTTACAATCAGAACACAGATTCGAAAGGATGGAGGTAATAATGATGCTAATAATAACAGCAGCAGTAGCGGCACTTAAAAAGCTCTTGTTATGTGCCAGGCACTGTGTGGAGCACTTGATGTGTGCATTAACTCATTTAATCCTGACCAGAATGCTGCCACGTTACTATTATCATCTTCATGGTTTTAGGAAAGGGAATCGGAGGTAGAGTTCAGTAACTTGCCTGTGGACACATAGCCAAGCAAGTAGCAAGCCAGGATTGGAACCCAGGCAGGCTGGCTCCAGGGTTGATAGCCCAAACCATTATGCTCTTTTACTTCTTTGTAAACCAAAGGAGAGGAAAATGGAATAAACCCCCAGGGATGAGGCACAGGCCAGAGGAAAGAGCTGGGCCTGAGGTTATTAAGTGGAAGATTCTGGAAACAGCTCCCTTCTAGAGTGACATTGTTGGGCTGTGGTGTTGGTCGGCTGCCTGTGACTTCAAGTCATGTTGCTTTTGTCGGAAAAGGAAACTCATCTTGTGGTTCTGTGTGAAAAGATGGTTGGTCTCTGCAGACAAGAACCCATCATTAGAAGAATTCCTACTACACGGTCAGCTGGGAGGGAAATCCTGAGTCAGAACTGACGTGAGAGCCTCTGACACTTTGTCCTACCCCCCTGGAGCTCCCTGGGGCCCTGGCAGATTCCTCAGGCTGTGGGTGTTTGGCTAAGGGACAGCTTAATCCATTCACTTACTCACAGATTCAACAGATAAACATTCACTCAACAAATAAGGAGACATTGCCTTGTTCCTCAGACTGAAGTCAACGCTTAAAAAAAAATCAGTCTGAGAAACATCAACTTCAGCAAGTCTGGAGCTCTATTGTATGAAAATATTTAGACCAAATCAGCATTGAAATTATAACCCAGGTGCAAACACAAAATGTAACAAGTCTGGAACCTGTGGAATCCGCAGAATGCATGGGGATCCATAAACTCCAGTTCAAGAAACAAAACTTATGGAGCCCCTATACTAGGGGCAAGGATGGAGAGGGGGTACAGAGATGAGGCCAAGGTAATGCTTGTCCTCAAAAACCTTACAGTATAAGAAGGGTTAGGCTCACATATGAACTTGACTCTACCACTAGGAAGAAAGACAGGATGTCCTTAGAGCCACAGACACAAATTGCTACGGGATTGGGGTGAAATGGCATGTGCTCTGACCTTGACAGAGAAAGGGAGATGAAGACAGTAGCACAGGAGAGGTAGAGAGATGCAAACCAGAGCTGCAGAGAGGGACATGAGCTGAGAAGTGCAGGTGGATGTGGAGAGTGATTTTGTGCAGACCCAAGGAAGGCTGAGGATAGCACTCTATCAAATTAAACTGGATCCTGCAGGCGACAAGGGTTCATCTAGAATGTGAGAAGAGGGTCATGTGACCAGAGCTGGGCTTCAGGAAGGTGGTACTGAGCGTGGAAAGACCTGGAGCCTGGCAAGCAAAGCTGGCCAGGAGACTGGGCATCTGTGGGGGATCACATCATCAGAGAGGGAGGCGAGGTTCGAGAGCCATCACCCAGGTGGAACCTACAGGCAGTGGCGACTGCATGGCGAGGGGCAGGTGCAATCAGGGAAGGCTCTGGGTTGCCAAGCATGTGATCCAGCCGGGAGATTATACCACTCAGAGAATTGAAGGATAGCGGAGAAGTAAATTTGGAAGGGAAAATTATTAATTCCATTTGGATGATTGCGTTAAAGGGCAAGTAAAACATTCAGATGGAGATAATCTACAGGTAGTTACAGATCAGAGATGAGAGCAAGGTAAATAGCTATCCCGTAAAGACACGGAAATGACGTACCGTGGATAAGGTGATGACGGAGAAATATGTGCTTTAAGACAATACCAGGGAAGTGCCTGGATTCTAGCGTCCGTTTCCATCCCAAGCCAGTCACCCGGGAACTACTTGTCTTCATTGTGTGAGTGAAAGCATCTGCAAAACCTGCCTAATGAAGCTGGGAAGTGGCTTTGACCTGGAAGGCAGAGGACATGCTCTCTCCCTAAATTAAAGAGGGAGGCCTTTTAAACATCAGAAAAATTAAAACATGCATGCATGTGTGTATGTATGCATGTAAGTGTGTATGTATGTGTAGATATAGATGTGTGTGTACACATGTACTTCACTATACACATATGTATTCCCATATATACATATATAAAATAAAATGTTCTCTAGTCCTTCACACTTGCGGGGAAGGCTATATGTGTATCTAATAGGGTGATCAAACACTTAGATTTACCCTGAATAGTGCTTGTTTATATCTGTTTCCTTTATACCAAAAGGAAAATGTGTGTATGTATGTCACTTTGTCAAAGGACTGAGGTATGACACTAACATTATTTTGACATCCACTGCCCTAAGTTAATTTTTCTTCTACCGTCTCTTTTTCAAGCCATCGTTTCATATTTTTGCATTTATACATTTATGATTAATCATTTCACATGAGAACATAATCCTTTTTTTTTTCTCATTGCAGCCTTTTTTGGAAAATACCTCAATGAATATAATGGCAGCTACATCCCTCCTGGGTGGCGAGAATGGCTTGGATTAATCAAGAATTCTCGTTTCTATAATTACACTGTTTGTCGCAATGGCATCAAAGAAAAGCATGGATTTGATTATGCAAAGGTAATTTTCAGGCACTTTTACACGGCATCAATTTACTTTGTGCATAATGGAGAACAGCCATTTTCAGCAAATTAACCTATCCGCAAGATTGGCTTTCTATGTTCTCACAATGTTAGAATGAGAAATTTTAAGGTAATTTTAAACTCCAGGCAAGAAAAGACTCTCAAGGAACACTGACTTTATATAGTGATTTTTTCTTCCCCTCATTAGAACACAAGGCAATCAGCCTTTGATGAAAGGATCATCAAGAAAATCATAGATGCCTCCACTCTGTCTTGTGATAATTTTTGGTTTCCCTCCCACACCCAGAGGACTTGTCCACATAATCAAATGTTCATCTTTGTACTGTTTTGCTTTTCACTGGGATGAAAGTCAATTTTGTCTTCAGATTTAGATGTAAAAATAAGAGCAAACAAGTGGACTAATCAGAGGTTGGGGACCCACACGCCTCCCTGGGCCTCCTGTCTGACCAACCTTAGCTCTGAGACCAGGACACCTGCCCCGGGGCAGCTTGTCCACGAGTGTCTCTAAAGCTGTCAATCCTAGGATTTCCAAAGCAGTTCATAGAAACTGGAATTGGCGTGCCCCATGGCCCCCTAACAGATGGATCCTAGATTGGACTTTAAAATTCCCAAGGGTTCTGTGATTGCCAGTGTAAATAAGACAATTTTCAGATCACAGGAGTGAAGGGGGAAAATACCTTTGAATTTAGCCTGCTAATTAGCCTAAAATAGGCTCTTCCCTTCTGGCCACATTCACCTCTTCCTCATTTCCCTAAAAGAAGCCTCGAATCCGCTCTATGTAGCACAGATCACTACGAAAGAGCCACTGTTAGAAATGAGAAGGAAGGAACTTGATTTAATTCGGGCACATTGCTGCCTTGATGCTTGGCCTGATTTAAGCACAAGGAACTTGGTGGGAGATAAGGTGTAAGTCTCCTCTTTCATACCCTTCAGCGATCAATGAATGCAAATGAATTCACCAACATTCCTAATAAAGTTTCCAGACTCTATCAAAGTTGAGAGCTAGCTGGCAGGGACCTAGGAGGCAGATCCGAGCTGCATCCTACAACGTGCCCGGATTGTCACCGCTATCATTTTTTATCTGTGGGGATGCTTTCATGCTCCTTGTTCTGGCGATTAACCTCTCTTTCCCTGTTGTCCTAAGGAGAGCGATGTAATCAAGATTCCCTCCAAAGACTAAATCAGCGTAACGTGCCCATTACCACAGCTGATTAAGTGTCAAAGACAACTGTGTCCAAAAAGAATATATATCTTCTTTTTTTTTTTTTTTAGTGGGGAAAGGAATGAAACAGACACTCCCACAGAAAAAGGTGATAGCCTGTGGGCTTGTCCTAACAATGGCTTGTGACACAGATTTCGTCCCGTGGGCGCTGCTTTTGCAGCTGTTCTGGTCCTTAAATCGACATGGGATTCCTTATGCCTGGAAGCCCCTGCCACTGCAAACCTTGCCCGGGCACTTTCTGACGTTTAGGCTGGAACTCTAGGCCACTGACACACACTTAGAGAGGCAGGTGGTTTAATTTAAGTTTTCATCTTTTCTTTCCTTTTCATTCCCTTCTAGACTTGCATCAGCCCCTGGGACTGGGGGTTAAGTCATTTTATTAACGTCAGGCTCTAATCCCAGCAGCTGTATCATTTTAGCTGTGCAATTAACGGAGGATAATCTGCAGGAAATCAACTGCTTCCCATATTTTAGTGTTTCGAGTACATTAATTAATAAAATGTTACAGCTTTTCCTGTGCACCCAGATTTTGGCCAAGGTTTCCTTTAGCAATTATTGTATCATTCCTACAGGTGAATTTTTAATTTAAAAGAAAAGATCTTTTGTTTGTTTGTACGTGTGTGTGTGTGTGTGTGTGTGTGTGTTCTGGAACTGTGAATGTGTAGTGGGTGTTGGTGTTTCCTGCCCTTGAAGTAATTAAATTTTTGTCAATGGATTACATCAACGAAATCTGAGAATGAAATATGTATCCGGTGTTTTATGTGTTCTAGCATTTGGGTTGCCAGATCTGATCATTATCTTGGGCAAACAGGACTTGACTTTTTTCTTGCCTAATTGCTAAGTTGTGCATTACTTAAAATACATTTTACCACGCTAGTGACCCTAGAAAGTCCCTGGCAACTGACTTGTGGCCTTGGGAAGTCCAGGGTCCCTTCCCGCTTTAGACCTTACCTCGTCATTCAGTGAGTTGCTTCTGAGGAAAGCAGTATTCAAATGTGATCTGATGACTGTCACCTTTTGTAATTTCTGTTTTGTGTCAAATATATGTTTCAGGACTACTTCACAGACTTAATCACTAACGAGAGCATTAATTACTTCAAAATGTCTAAGAGAATGTATCCCCATAGGCCCATTATGATGGTGATCAGCCACGCTGCGCCCCACGGCCCCGAGGACTCGGCCCCACAGTTTTCAAAACTGTACCCCAATGCTTCCCAACACATGTGAGTAATACCATCGGTTCTGGGACCTGCTGAGCCTGGGCCTCTCCTTTGCTCCCCAACCTGCTTCTCTCCTCTCCCCCATTCCTTCCACACGGCAGGAACATCAGCTTGGAACAGGCATGCAACCAAGGGCCTCGTCTAGGTTGTCTGATTAGGAACCCCATTTCCAACATTTGTAAGTTGCTAAAAGGAAAGCAAAGAAGCACACAGGGTGAATGAGACGATTTTTATCAAGCGTCCCCTTCAGTTATCTTACTATTCATGAGTAGCGTCTAATAATAATGATGATCAAACTGTTCGCTTTGCATAGCTGCAGAGTGGGGGCCGGGTCTGGTTATAGAAACATGGCTCGTTTTCTAAAGAAAACTGTGAAACAGCGTTGCTGCAGGCGTGCAGTTAGCACTGTGCCAGAAAGCAGCAGGAGGGGCCTTGCCCGAGAGGTCTGCCCAGGTCACAGCTTTAAAATAACCTGCTGTTTCTTTGTGAGAGGAGGGGCTGGGGAGGCATGGAAACTGGAGGGACTGTGCAGAGAGCAGAAAGCTGTGTTATGCTGAGAGTGCTCCGTAGCCAAGGGTGGAAAAGTCTGGGTGCTTTGGCAGCGGAGAACCTGATTTTGGTGTTGACTCTGTGGACACATTTCCTTCCTATCTGTTGTCATAACCTGCAGTCTTCCCCACAGAGCCTTTGGCTCGGGGTACGCTCCAAGTTTGGCCCTCAGGGAGGTTGGGAACAGGAATCGATACATGTTTATCATTAAAGCTCAAAAGTTGATTCTTACTCTGCTTGTGCTTAAATACCATCCTTTTTTATCCACACTGATGTTCTAACTGTGATCCCGGACAAAGAGAACATAGATTAGATGTGCAGTTGACCCGTGGGGGTTAGGGGTGCTGAGCACTGAGCAATAGAAAATCCATGTGTAAGTTTTTACTCCCCCAAAACCTAACCACCGTGTCCTCTTGCTCTTGGTTCCAGAACACCCTCCCCCACTGTGGATAGTCCCTTATATAAAATGGGGTACAACAATGCATACCATTGCCTCTCCACGGATTCCCAATCACGGATTGAAAATACTGTTTTCGATCCACATTTGGTTGAATCCATGATGCAAAGCGCAGGGATACAGAGGACCACCTGTGTATCTATCTCATAAGTGAACCAGTGCAGTGTTGTTCAGGGGCCAACTGTACTTCCTGTGTAAAGAGAGGAGTAACTACTGAAGGCACTCTAGTTCAGCGGTCGCCAACCGGTGGTCCATAAGGTCCGAAAGGTTGGTGACCGCTGCTCTAGTTGCTGTCATTACACATGCATGGAGGACATTCTTGTGCGCTTATTCTGTCTCTAATTATAGCTAATAGACTGACAACTCCTGGTCAGTAGGATATAGATCGTCTCTATGTATCAAGTGACTTAGAAAGGAGAGAGGTTAGAGCTTACTGAGGACAGGAACTAACAATAAATATGGAACCAGGGTGGATAACCTACCGAACGTGCCCAGACACTTGGAAGGCAGAAGTGTTTTAATGCACTAAATATTGTCAACAAATAAAGAGGAGTGCCCCATACCTGGCCGGCATGGCTCAGTGGTTGAGCATTGACCTATGAACCAGGAGATGACAGTTCAATTCATGGTCAGGGCACATGCCCAGATTGCAGGTTCAATCCCCAGTGATTGGGGGGAGGGGCATGTAGGAGGCAGCCAATCAGTGATTCTCTCTCATCATTGATGTTTCTCCCTTCCTCTCTGAAATCAATAAAAATTAATTTTTTAAAAAGAGGGGTGCCCCAGCCCCTGGGGAGCCACTGTGTTTTGGAATTGACCCTTTGGATGGACATGCAAACCTCTGAAGATTTTCCCTACGTATAAAAGTGGTGCCAAATTCAGGAGTGAAGCCCACGAGTGGCAAGCACCTCTCCATTATAAAGTTAGGACCCAGCTGGTCCAGTGAAGGAAAACAGACTTTGCGAGATTCTTCCTGTGCTGGGACCCACTTTCCCTTTCCTTTTGAGTCAGAAATCATCATATATGATGGCTTCCTTTGTTGCATTAGCATTAGTCAGCCTAAGCAGTGGTTCTCAACCTTTCTAATGCGCGATCCTTTAATACAGTTCCTCATGTTGTGGTGACCTTGCTAGCGGTTCTCAACCTGTGGGTCGCTACTGTTATGAATAGAAATGTAAATATCTGTGTTTTCCAATGTTCTTAGGCGACCCTGCTAGCGGTTCTCAACCTGTGGGCCGTGACCCACAGATTGAGAACCACTGCTGTAGAGCCTAAGACCATCAGAAAACACAGGTATTTACATTACGATTCATTAACAGTAGCAAAATTACAGTTATGAAGTAGCAACGAAAATAATGTTATGGTTGGGGGTCACCACAACATGAGGAACTGTATTAAAGGGTCGCGGCATTAGAAAGGTTGAGAACCACTAAGGTGACTTTGTACACCTATAAATTTTACCGGTGTTTTCTCAGATTTGAGAAGGGGTTGGCAAAGGGTTTTGTGGCTCCCTAGGGTCCCTGCCTTTGAAGCTCCAGGCCATACCTACAGGAAAGTCAGCCACAGGTCAACAGGCAGCTCAGTGTCAAGCACAGACAGCAATCGCATGGGGGGAGAAGTCTGCAGAGTTCTCAGGGCCCCAATGATAGCTAAAAAAGCATCTCTGATTCCAACACCTAAAAACTCTATTTAGTTCCACTAACATTTATGAGTGCCACTTGTGACACTCTGCTGCAGAGCAGATAGACATGAGGAAGATACAGTTGTTGACATTGGAAAACCAATAAGCTCAATCAGGGATTGACCCATGGGGGCCGAATCCAGCTTGCCAATAGTTTGTATTAATAAAGTTTTATTGAAGCACAGCCACATCCATTTATTTAGGTACTGTCTATGGCTGCTTTCACAATACAACAGCAGAGCTGAGTAGTTGTGGCAGGTACTGGGTGGCCTGGAGTGCCTAAAATAGTACTTACTATCTGGTCCTTTACAGAATAAGTTTGCCCCAGATCCCTGATCTAGGCAACTGTCCAATTAGCCACATCACCAGTGGGACCAGAAGTGGTAAAACCTTAGAGGGGACTATGGAAATTTGGAGGAGGATGTGTTCACATCTTTTGGGGGACCAGGAAAAATGCGTGGGCCAGGAGGCATTCAGAGTGGGCCTCAAAGGATGGATACAATTCCTGTAGCCAGTTCTACAGAGTGGGTTGATGATTTCAGAAAGAGAACGAGGCTCAAACAAGTGGTCACCACGTAAGTGAGGGGATCTCAGATGTGACTGAGGAAGTGGAGAATGGGATGCCAGGAAAGCAAGGTGGGGGGAGATAAAGCTAGAAAGGGAATTAGCAGAATGTTGAGGACGGGTGAATTTGTACATAACTGTAAGCAGACAGTCACTGGGGGTTATTTAGTAGGGTAGTGGCATAATATCCGACTCGGTCACTTTTACATGGAAATAGTGCTAGTTATTCCTTAGTTTAAATGAGCCACCTGTAAGCCTTATTAGTTAGTTCATAAAGTAAAATCTACACCTGGCAGAGGGAAGAGTGTTCAGATCTTAAAGGCACCCAAGCGTGGGTTCCCATCTCAGCTGTCCTCACTAAGGCTGGGAGCAATTTCTTTAAAAAAAATTTTTTTAATTGATTTTTTGAGCGAGAGGAAGGCAGAGTGGAGAGAGAGAAACATCAATGTGAGAGTGTAACATCCATCATCCATTAGCTGCCTCCTAATGCCGCTCCCCCTCCTCCCCACTAGGGATCGAGCCCGAAACCCAGGCATGTTCCCTGACCAGGAATCAAACTGGCAACCCTTTAGTGCACAGATGTCACTCAACCTACTGAGCCACACCAGCCAGGGCAGGGCAATTTCTTTAACCTCTCAGAAGTTCATGGTCTCATCTGCAAAATGGGGATAAATTAGCACCTTGACATGATGTCATGCATGGAAATGAAGAGAAACAGCATAGCTAAAGTCCCCAGCTAGGGCCTGGGACATAGAAGTCACTTCATGGGTGTTAATTCATGTCGATTCTTTCTATTAAGATGAACCATATAACACTGCTCTTTCTTTTTCTTTTTTTTTTTTCATTCTTTATTGATTAAAGTATTACATAGTCTCCTTTTCCCCCCATTGACCTCTCCCCCGTCACTCGTACCCCACAGCACATGCCCTCACCCTCCTAGTGTCTGTGTTCATTGGTAATGCTTATATGCATGCATACAACCAAAGGACTTGTATGCATGCATATAAACACTGCTCTTTCTTGTTTTATCTTTGACTTACGAAAAATGCAATCTTATTTGGTTCAACTTAATGTTTAGGGGAAGCAGCTAGAGAAATGACAGCTTGATACTTGCCCATTGTGACATGGCAAATCTCTTGACACGCTAAGACTCACATTGGGATGCGCCCCCCGCACCTGGCCATTCTGAAAACACAGGCTAAGCACCGAGATGGGCTGTGTTCTCTCTTCCAGGTGCAAAACCGGTGCTACGGCAAGCGCCAGTTTGGAGCACAGCCTTAGCCGCAGAACATGAAAATTCATGTGGTTGGTTGAGTGACTGAGCTTGTACCTGCTGCTAACCTGTGGGGTGTGGTGTCCCTCGTCCCCACAGGCCTTAGGGCCTTGGGGTTGCGGCGTCATTGTTGCAAAGTCCTCCGGACTGCCGCTGGGGGAAGGGGCTGGAGAGAATCAGTGTGCATGTCTTGTTTTACTGTGAGTGACGGCACCGGTTCACAGTTCCGTCCGCGGACAAAGGGAGTGAGACAAATGGAGGACAGGCTGCCATTTGGGGTGCACGGAGCTCCTGAATGGCCGGTGTCCTTAGCGCATGAGCAGCACATTGGAGCGAGGGGATGGCAGCAGTGACGTCCGCTGCAGAAAGCTTTGGCAGGCCCAGGGACAGCAGAGCAAGAAGCTGCAGACTGACCCCCACGGCGGGACCCAAGTAACGCGGACGCTTTCCTTCAGGTCGCCTTCCTTGGTGGTCAGGCATCATTGCGACGCCTTTCAGCCGGCTTTGGGTTATGGCTCTGTGACCCGCTCAGCCCCGAGCCAAGGTATCATGTTTGCACGGTGCTTGCCGGTCCCAACAAAGGATGAAGCCAGGCCAACACTGGCTTGTTGGCTTTACAAACGGAGGCTAGAGGTTACTATGCTCACCAGCTAAGAAGGAGAGCGGATTCCCGGCCCCTCGGGACAGAGGCACTGTTTAAGCAGACAGCAGCCCAGCCGCTCCTGGCCTCCGAGACACCTGAGGGCGCCGCCGTCATAGCAGCACGCAGAGCCATCCCTATTGCGAAGCCCTTCACGGCGGCTAAGACCCTGTTGTACCTTTCAGTAAGTTACCTGGCCAGTATCCTCCGAGTAGGGCTGTACCTCACTCTGGCTTTGACATAACTGCTGGCCCCTGGCCTCCGTGATGTCAGGATATGCACCGGTGACAGGGAGGCTCCACTTGCCAAGCTCCCTTATCACCTTCCTGCCACCGATGGGCCTGTCAACTTAAAACATGGCTGTGTGTGTTTCAGTGCCACATTCTCTCTTCCCACACCCGGGAACGTGTGGCTGTGTGTGTGAACGCACAGGTTCAGGCGAAATCTGCGATCTCCGCGCAACCACCCAGGTCCCCTAATGTGCGGGAATCGCTCTGAAGGTGGCGCTTTCTGCTGAACAAGGTGTGTTAAAGGGGAAACTATCCTGTGTAAGCCTCCAACGTTTTTGAAACGCCTTTATGATCTGAAGTTGGGAAAAAATGCCTTGCCATAAAAAGAAGTTGCGCATTCTTACTTTATTTCTTCCACAAATACGTAAAAGGAAATTCTTTGGAAGGTGAGAGCATTTTTAATTCTCTGTAAAAATTTCTGATTCGGGCCGAACTAGTTGCCCATCTTGTTCTCTCCATCTTTTCTGCTCATCCCGTTCCCTGAAGTCCAAGTGCACACCTCCAGGGGGACAGCGTTCACACCAAATACCATGGAAATGGAGCGATGCAAGGCAGCCCCGTCCTGAAAACAGAACCAAGAGTCTCATCTGTACCTTCCAGTGACCGGTGTGCATTGGTTAGCAAATAAATAAATGTGTTAACCCCTCCGACTAGCTGACATTAAAACTTTTTAAAAAATAATATAAAAATAGTTAAATAATTGGTTTTATGAATTAAAAAAGGACACCTAAAAATAGCATAATTCCATAAATTTTTATATTAAAAAAACGAAGACTTAATTTTTGTTTTTAATAAAAAGACCCCAAAATGGCTTTGCCCAGGTCACATAAGTAGATAGGGTCAAAGCTGGAGCCAAAACTCGATTCTCTTTGGACCCAGGTGATGTGCCCTCCAGGCTTGTTCAGTACCCATCAAAGTCACAATTAATATTAGAAGTGGTTCCTGTGTGTGCCTCGGCAAAATTCTAACTGGCATGGGCAACGTTGTCAGAAAACTCTTTAAATTAGTCTGGTAATGTAGCAATAATCAAGATCATTTGGTATTATTCTGCACGTGTTCAATTTTGCCTAAGTAAAGACATTTGAACTCTTGTGGGGAATATCTCCACAAAGCCAATTAAGTAAGTTCAATTTTAGTGAAAGCTGAGATCGTGTGGCTTGGGAGATTAAGTATAGAATTTCCCATTTAATGCCTTGAGTGTGTGTCTTCAATCTGTGTAACTGGCTTATTCTGGGAACTGAGACCTATTTTATTTCTCAGGGAATGATGGTTCCGCTACCAATACTCTTTAAGACTTAGACCACTGGGGGGATTTTGTTGATGGTTGAGACTAAATAACAAATGAAGAAAACAGATGTCAAACTGTAACACACTAGAAACATCTTTATTTTCACTGGTAACAACAGAGGCCACCCGTGGTAAGAATGAACTGCTAAGTTCCTTGCATTTCCCCAAGTGTGGGTTTAATCTACAGCACATGCATTTCTTGAAACTATTTTTTTGCTCGGAAGAATTATTCTCCTAAAATACCCACCCATCAAAAAGAAAGGGGACAGTGTTGATTTTCAGAATTCTTATTCCTGTTCCATCGATAAGCAATACTGGAAAGAGAATCAAAGGCCAAAGAGAATTGCATTGATGTGGAAGGCTGAACTGACCGATGCCATGGGCTACAGGATCTGTGCTCTAACGGGCTGAGCAATGAAGTCCAACCAGTAGTGACTAGAGAAAAACAAGGTGCAGGCAAACTCACCGGGAGAAGTTAACACTGTCAGGTCCTGGAATAGTCTATTGAGGGCTCTGGGTATGTTTTCTGGAGAGTCTAAGGTCTGGAGCGCACCGTTCTGGGCAAAACTCATACCTGAAGAGACAACAGAAAGTCTCACCAACCCAGGCACATGGGACTATAACTCACACGGAATTTTGTGGGGTTTTTTTGTTGTTGTTGTTGTTTTTTTTGTTTTTTTTTTTTTAGGGAAGCAACAGAAACTTGAAAACAATAAGTTGGTTCTTTGTCCTCTCAATTTTAAAGCAAGTAGTCGGGGTTACCTACCTTCTCGCTGGCGCCTCCAGGGTGCCGTGCAGGGTCAGACGTTATTCTGTATTTGCAACAAAAGGAGATGCTCAGCGTCTGGTGGGAGCGATCTGAATGGGAAGCAGGAGCTGCTAATGTTTCAAATCAGGATGAAGGCGAAGGATTTCAGGACTTACTTTCCCATAGAAAGAAATGTTTGTTTCCATTCTCCTTTTGATGACTGGGACTTCGAGGTGCTTCTTGGGGACTGTGGCCATTGTGACGTCGTGGAAGGAGCACCGGCCCCTGCACGTTCTTATGTCCACTTCACTTTCCCGTTTGTAAAATGGGACTAAGATGCCCTCCCTCAGGGTTGCCACGACAATCAAAGGCACCCATCAGTGTGGCTCTGATGTGGTCCCAGGATTTGCTCTTTCTGTCACTGAAATCCCTTTAACCCTCACAAGAACTCTTTGAAGTTGTTCTACCCACTATATAGGTGAGGAAACAGAGGCTCAGAGAAAAAACGTTGCCCACAATCTCACACTAATAAGTAACTGAGCAGGGGTGAGAATTCGGGTCTGATTTCAAAACATTCTGGAACAATCGAATATGTGGTTTTCCACTTTTCCTTAAGACAGTTCCCTGCTTCTCTGGCTGGCTTGTGTTCCAGCTGACCGCTCCAGTGGGTTTGAATAATTGTAAGTCAATTCTTAGCTAGGGAAGCAGTCCTTAATTATAAGGGGGGACGGACGGCTGCATCTTCCAGGAATTTGGCAGACCCCAGCAGGAGGCAACCACAGGCCTTTGGCAAAAGATCACTTTTCAACAACATTGTCAATTTCAGTGACCCCTGACCTTCCACCTGCAAGGTCCCTGAACAGCTGCTGTGTTGTGGGAAGCAGTGGCAGTCTGTCTTCTTTTAAAAGGCAAATGCATACCCCCGCTCTCTGCCCCCTGCTGAGATCCCACCTGGGATTTCAGCCCCAGAGCTGGGGTCATCTCCCACATCCAGAAACTAAGCGCGCGCGCGCGCGCGCGCACACACACACACACACACACACACACACACACACACACACACACAAAAAGCAGGGAGTACAGCTTTGACAACTGACCTGAACTCTCCCTTTTAATATAAGCCAGGTTTAGCATATGTCATTCTGTAAATCCGGGAGTCCGATTTGAGGCTTGTAATTTGCTGCCTCTCCAAGTGAGCTGGAGCCTTGCCAAGCACATCAAGGTAACCGGGGAAGATATAATTTGCCCACTGTGAGCCCGCGTTGCGGTTCCCTATTGTAATTTTTATTTGTGTTGAGGTTTTGCGGTTTTTAAAGAGTCAACTAGATTTATTTTAAAATTAAGGCGGACCAACATCAAAGGCAGGCGGAGGAGGATGTTTAGGTATTATGAGGAAACCCCGTGTAATCTCTCAGAGCCGTGTTCTTTCTCAGGGTGCGTATCAGTAAATGGTTAGGGGCCTTTCACAGCCAGCTTGCTACGTGTCTCTGACCTCAACCTACCCCCACGGGTGAAAATCCCTTTCCAATGGGATTTAGAAGCCCCCTCGCTCCTCCTCAGCCACTTAATCTAATCCTGTTTGTCACTCGACATGCTGCGTGAAGAATAAGAAACTCCAAGCTGGTGTCCTTTCCTACTGTTCAGGCTCCTGAGATGCGAGTCTGATTGGGCAGTGGTTCCCTTTCAGATATCCTTTCAGGCCAAAAAAACGGGACCATTTGGATCATGAGTCATTTACTTGGTAAAAGAGAAGGAAGTTTATATTGAAAGTTTCTCTTAAAAAGAATAGCAGGTGACACCTGAAGCGCTTGTTTTGTTTGTTTGTTTTTTAATGCTACCGGTTTTTTTCCCACCCGCTTACTTATATAAAATGTATTTGTTTATTGGCTCATGTAGGAAACTCATGTGCTTCCTCTGTTCTAGGCACTTTAAGTGATAGAAATAGATAGATAGATAGATAGATAGATAGATATAGGTAGGGTGTAGATTGTTAGATACAGGCAGACAGATCAAGTTGTTCCTCAAAAAAGCTTTTTAAGAGAGGTGCTATTATCCCCATTTAAAGGTGAGCAAATTGAGCGACACCAGCTTCTTGCACTCTACAAATGTGTCTCTTTAAAAGGGAAATAGATGAGCTCTAGCTAGTTTGGCTCAATGGGTAGAGCGTCGGTCTACAGACTGAAGGGTCCCAGGTTCGATTCCTTTCAAGGACACATACCCAGGTTGCAGGCTCGATACCCAGTAGGGGGCGTGCAGGAGGCAGCTGATCAATGATTCTCTCTCAGCATTGGTGTTTCTATCTCTCCCTCTCTTTTCCTCTCTGAAATCAATAAAAAGAAAAATTTCTTTTTAAAAAGAGGGAGATGAGCATAAGCTGTACAGTGTCTTCTGTGCTCCGTGTTGTACTGGCTTTGGAGTTGTTGGGTGCCAAAACAGGTGTTCTGCAAATCCCCTGGCAGAAGAAAATGTACAAAACAGGTGGCACTGGTAGAGCTCGGTGTGCATGGAAATGCCCCAGGGCACAGCCATGGGCTCGCCCTGACTGGTGGTTTCTCTGGTCTTGTCTAGTGTAAATAATGCACGGCGACACCTTCAGTCACTATGACCCACAGTCTTTCACTGATAGGATATCCCTGCACAGAGAGAGGTGGCAACCAAATTTTTCAGTCAACATAGGCTGTTGCTTGTTCTTGAGACTGACTATGTGTAAAGTTGTGGGTCGTATGAAAAGCAATCTTGGAGGTAGGAAGTGGCCCTCACCTTACTTTTCTTTCATTTTGTTAGAGGAAGTGGGCTTTGGAATTGAATGCTAGTTCTTCAGCTGCTAACTTTGTTAATCTGAAGAAATTATTTCATTTTGCTAAACCTCCATTTTCTCAGCTGTAAAATGGGAATGATAAACCTAATTAAAGGAGCTAATGTACATAAAACAGCACAATACCGGATGCATACCAAATTTTAATATTACTGCTTCTATGTGTTTAATAAAATCTAAGGAGAAGGCTCAAGTACATTAGAGTGTGATGGAGAGGTCAAATATACACAAATACAGTGTGAGGATTGCTGTAGCGTAGATATGTCCTTTGGGAAGATGAGATGAGCGTCTCCTGGTTGAAGGGGTTGGGTAAAACTTCAAAGAGAAGGGGAGTTCTTTGGCAGGTTTTCAGTGGAAAGTACTAGTATGGGATACCACTGGCATCTGCAATAGATTAAATATATGCTTGCACTGACCTGCCCTGTAGTTAACAAAAATTATGCCTTGCATCGCTATTGATTTGTCTATAAAGAGACACGTTTATTAGTATTTATTGGTAAGCATGTATATTGCAGAATAAGCTTGGTTATAATTCCAGTAAATCCAGTTATGTTCAGGGCAGCTATATATACAAGGTTAGGAATGAGAAAAACTCATAGAGGCTAGATATACAAGGGTGGGTAAAAGTAGGTTAACAGTTGTGTATATGTGAAACAGAGCTTATTTTTGTATTATTATTTATTAATTATTATATTATTTCCAGATAAACAACTGTAAGCCTACTTTTGCCCACCCCATATAATTAATAATCTACAAAACACCCTAGTAAATTCAACAGGAAAAAAATGTGTTGAAATTATGATTCATCATTCCACATATTTGTGACCATATTTAATAGCCTAATTAGCAATAAAATTTTACGAGTTAACATCACCATGGGAACACTACATTCCCTTCTACATTACCGAGTTTTATCTGTAGATTGGTAATGTTTCCATAATCATCTTGATGTGTTTCCACAGTGAACCCAAATGAACTTGTACTAATTAGATTTTTAGCTGCCAGTCTTGCTTTTATCAAGTTGAATCCATATACTTTCAGAGAATGTATGCTACTTAGGGTGGTGAATTCTTCAAATCTTCCTAAATTCACAGAGAGCAGACACATGGGAGAGTGAAATAATGTAGCTGAGTCTCAATTATCTTTCCTAAATGATAATTTCACAATCTTTAACTTGAGATGTTTCTTTAAGCGGCTAAAAAACATATAGTAAGACTCCTTTCTGGGTATTTTCAGAACTCCTAGCTATAACTATGCACCAAATATGGATAAACACTGGATTATGCAGTACACGGGACCCATGCTGCCCATCCACATGGAATTTACCAACGTTCTACATCGCAAAAGGCTTCAGACGTTGATGTCAGTGGATGACTCTGTGGAAAGGGTAAGCACATGAACTTGCCTCACTTACAGGTTTTTGTTCAACTTCCCATTCTTGTCCGACCTATTTTGTTATTTTTGTTTGGTTTGGTTTTTTCCCCAGGAGAAGTGAAAGAGAAAACTTGTCAGCCCTCCCTTACCTTATGCTCCCTTCTATTATCTCTCTAGACTTGGTTCTTATGGAGCCAATAGCAAAGAGGAAGTAAAAATCAAAAATCATTATAAATTCAGGGCTACACCCACAAATACCTTCAGGAATTAAGCGAATAATGTAAGTAACTAAAGCAAGTCCAGTAGAAGACAATAGGGAGTGGTGAGGATTGTGATAAACTTGAAATTACGCTCCATCTAAAGCAAGGAGCAACTACTCAGCTCCAGCTAATTTTTGCCATGTAGAGTGTGGATCCAGAAATTCAAAACATTTTATTTGAAATTT
Organism: Corynorhinus townsendii; assembly: GCA_026230045.1. Lineage (NCBI taxonomy): Eukaryota > Metazoa > Chordata > Mammalia > Chiroptera > Vespertilionidae > Corynorhinus > Corynorhinus townsendii. Next base: position 18,399,548 of record JAPDVU010000010.1, on the reverse strand, counting down.
CATTAATTTTAAAACAACATAAGCCAAGCAAGGCCAGCCTGCAGGCTAAATTTGCCTGGATGGGCTCAGAAACAGCCTGTTTTTAACCCTTGGTTAATAGCTGTAAGACTGGTGATATTAAAATTTGCTTTAACAATGAATTTTTCCAAGTAAAACCTGTAAGTTTGGTGGTGGAGGTTGCTTTGTGAGTGTTTTGGGTGTGTTTTTTTCTCCTTGCAAACAGGTAAACAAAAACATTTAAGGAGCATGAGCCAGATTTTAAAAATGTAACTTTTCAACTGTATTATTGGACTTTTTTTCCTCCAAGATTGTAAGCAGCAAGAAACTGTAGTGAACATTTGCATTTGTCGGTCCTACTAGAGCAACACTTAGCCTCTTAAAACAATGGGGAAAGGACTTGGGGGAGTCGTTGCCATGCCTTTGCTGTCTTAGGCCATCACCACTGTTTCTGATTTGTCGCTGGGCTGTGTTGCAGCTGTATAACATGCTGGCGGAGACGGGGGAGCTGGAGAACACCTACATCATTTACACCGCCGACCACGGGTACCACATTGGGCAGTTCGGACTGGTCAAGGGGAAGTCCATGCCATATGATTTCGATATCCGAGTGCCTTTCTTTATTCGTGGGCCAAGTGTAGAACCCGGATCAATGTACGTATTCCTCTGCTTGCGACGTCCAGCTGTCGTAGCTCGTGTACATCTGAGATAATTCGATTACTAATCTCAGTCTCTGGTTTCCTTTCATCCAAAACAAAAAAGATTGCATGTAGGTTGGTAATTGAGAAGACGAAATCCTACACCTCCCTTGCCTCGCCACATGTTAATTTAGCTAAAGTATACAATTTAAAGAGGAAAAATAACTGGGCCGATGATTAATGCTCTGAAATTGACCAGAATCCATGTCACGTGGACCTGTGTACACAGATATATGATAGGACCATTAGGAACCATCATCCTTACTTTGTTTGGATCAGAGATGCACTATTTTGGTGTGTGTCGTCCATCTTCTTAGTTTTTTGCTTGTTTTTTAAATTATTACTAGAGAACTTTTTAAAATTAAATATTTTAAAGCATGATTAAAAAATAAAAAGAAACCTAAAGGGCTGGAGTCCCATTCCTATCACCTTAGAGAAGCCACTGCATCTCTCTCTTCTCAGCATAATAGGGGTTTGTGTGCCCTGCCAATCACAATAGAAGGTTTTGTATAAAATGAGAACGTGTGCATGAAACAATTATGGGAAGTGGAAGAAAAGAATGCAAGTAGAATTCAAAAGCTGCAAGGGCCCTTAAAGAGCATCGAGCCTAGACCCCTGATTTAACAAAGAAACCCACCCACAGCAACAGCGCCTCCCTCTCAGAGTCCGGGTCCCGGAAGGAGCAGCACCGGGGCCCAGACCCAGATATCTGACTCTCCTGGGAGAAGGCGATGGCAGAAAGAGGGGTTTCTAGGGAAAATATTATTATGTCTCTTCAGGCCATTGGAAATCGTTGAATCTAGAATTAGAAGGCTTTATGTTTGAAAGTCTAAGTGATGTGGATTGGATTTATTGGTAAAAACCTTGTGTCTTTCCTTAGAATTTGATTTGATCTATTTTTATTACTTTATTGGGGTGACATTGGTTAATAAGATTATACACATTTCAAGTGTAGATTTCAATAATACATGATCTGTATATTGCATTCCCTGCAATATAGAAGTCTATTTTAAAGCCCTGGTTTAACAGAGAAGTTACAGGCTATCGGGTTTTAAATATATATATATATTTTTTTTTTTTTAATTCATTTCAGAGAGGAAGGGAGAGGGAGAAAGATAGAACATCAGCGATGAGACAGAATCATTGATTGGCTGCCTCCTACTGGGGATGGAGCCCACAACCCACACACATGCCCTGACCGGGAATTGAACTGTGACCTCCTGGTTCATAGATCTACCCTCAACCTCTGAGCCACGCCGGCTGGACCAGGCTATCGGGTTTTAAAATAACGTATACACCCTTACAAAAACCATTATCAGGTCTCGATTTGTGTGACAGTGTGGCCAGAGCTCAGGGATCTGGGCATCTCTCCAGTGACCCCTGAGACAGTCAGTTAATCTTGCTCCATGCCGTCACTGCTGACCACTCAGCTGTGGCCAAATGCTGCTCCCCTCCCTCGGAGACCAGGTGAAGGGGAGAGGCACTGAAGGCCAGTGAGTCATGGTGTGGAGAAAGCAGCCCCACGTGCCACCCTCCACTGACGCGGGCCCTGCGGCATAACTATCTGTGCCGTTGCAGAGTCCCGCAGATCGTCCTAAACATTGACCTGGCCCCTACGATCCTGGACATCGCTGGACTCGACCCACCTCCCGATGTGGACGGCAAGTCTGTCCTCAAACTTCTGGACCTGGAAAAGCCAGGTAACAGGTGTGTCAATGTTCTTTCCCACAGCCAGCCCCAAGCACACTGGCTCCCAGAGCCACCGGCAGCTGAAGGAGGTAGAAGCCAAATAGCTTTCTCTCCCCACGTGGATCACGCTGCGCTGAGAATTCCCCGGGTGTTTGTCTGTAGCCTGTGATGGAGGCGCAGTCATGGTCTGCGGGAAGTGAGAGGTGTTCTTTTAAACAAACTGTTAGCACAGACCCGTTTGGAAAGACGTCCAGCTGCCAACTGTAAATATTATTATTTTGCTTACAGGTTTCGAACAAACAAAAAGGCCAAAATTTGGCGTGATACGTTTCTCGTGGAAAGAGGGTAATTATTGGTTGCTCGGGTGCTTCTGGGAACCAGTCCTAGGGGGAAGCCTCCCTGCTGGGTACTCTCCCTCCCTTATTTTGGGTTTAAGCATACAGATTTCATAAGTCTAGTAACAAAATTGAATGGTTTGCTAGTCATTCTTTGCTGGCCAGAAGAGTAATGATTGTTGCATCAGAATTGCAAAGAATAAATTCTCATTAGCCGTTACATGGCCGTGGATTTTACTGTTGTTTTTCTCAGCCTTAGTTCCTAATAGGACCAGAACTTCCTTCACAAGTTCTAACTGGCACCTTTCTACTTCTTTTCCTGATGTGCCATTCTTAGTTTTAAATATATAAACATTGGAGATTGTGGTTATTTCCATAGTTGCTTCTGGATTTCCCCTTTAGATTTATAACGCTCAATGGTTTTGTTTTTCTCCATACACACATTGAGAGAAAGCATTACCATAATTGCTTTTCAACAAAAAGAATTTTGAGTCTTTGAAGCTAAAATATAGGTCCAACACTTTGAGGAGAAATGACTCCTCCTACCCTGACCTCTCACCTTCCTAGTACCCAGCTCATCAGGAGGGACTCATCACATGTTGAACACCTGTGGTCAGAGCCTTATCATCTATTTCTTGCTGTTTGAAGAATGCGGAGTCATGTGACAGGAAAGAAAAAAAGAGCAGGCAGATGGTAGGTAAGGTAACACAAATCACTTCTTACTTAAGAAGCTTTTTCATTTCTGTCAAAGGAAATTTCTACGTAAGAAAGAAGAATCCAACAAGAATATCCAACAGTCAAATCACTTGCCCAAATACGAGAGGGTCAAAGAGCTGTGCCAGCAGGCCAGGTACCAGACAGCCTGCGAACAACCGGGACAGGTGAGTACGTGGCTTTCTTTACCGCATGCATATGCACCGCCATGCATGATTCTCTGTTTCTGATGTAAAATATTTTTAACATACAATGCGCATTTACATATAAGTCAATTTTTCATAACAGTCATGGACTGCTCACAGTCGCACCTCTCCCCTGACTGAGAGTTGTCTACCTCATCCAAGCTGGGCCTCCTCCAGGTAAAGGAGATGGTGCTCTCAGAGAGAGTTCTAGATATCCACCCACTTAACCAAAGCCCGTTCAGGTTACCAGATACATGAGATGGTAGCCCCGTTAGAAAGATCGGAGACTCATCCCATCTGAGGATAAGGCACCTTCCCGGGGACTCTTCTTATCTGGTCATCAAGAGAGGGTTGAAAAGCCACTTAAGTCAAGTTCATGGGCAGATGCTGAGCCCCAAGAGACATGATGGAGTCTTCCTACCCTGGACTACAGTCAGACATCATCTAATTCAGAGAGGAGGTCAAACTCTGTGACCAAGGCTGGGAAGTAACAAGGGAAACCATATTCTGTTTGTTTATTGTTTCTACTTCTGCTCACAAAATTTCCAGCCTCAAATATTTCATTAGAATGAATTTTCATTAATAAAAATATTAGTATAGATTTCAGGGCTACCTATAACACCAACTGTTATCAATAAGAACTAAAGAAATACCGGGTGATGAATTAACACAGACCCGTTTTTAAGGAAAGTGAAAATATATGAACACAAACTATTTTAAGCACTTGTGATTGAAATCTCTACTAGCTCAAAGAAAAGCTATGTCGCAATGAGAGGAACTGAATTTCTGCCTACTTAGACCAAAGTCATTGCATCTTAGACCAAAATCGTAGGAGAGGGAAAAATAACATTTATTGAGCATGTTTTTACGTGAGGCTCTGTCCACGGGGTTTTCTATGCATTAGCTCAATTTAATCCTCACATCTGCCGAGTGAGGTAGGCACTGTCGTTGCCATTTTACCAAAGGGCAGCTGGTGAGTGGCAGAGGTGGAATCCAAATGAGTTTTCTGATTCAAAAACTCAGGCCACTTGCCGTCTTCCAAGTTACATCCAGTAAGCGAAGAGAAGTTCAAATCCTCTAAGCCCCTTATTAAAAAAACTTACCTGACCTCTAGCTATCCACACAATTAGCCAACACCAGTTCAAGGTATCGGACGCAGGAAATGAAGATCCCAGTTATTATTAAAATGGCCTCCTTCATTGCACTCTTTTTAGATGGTATCCAGCTTCTTGAAGAGACATTCACAATGAACAGCTTGACCCTCCCACTCTCTGCATTTCCTCATGCCTTGTGTACACAGGGATCCCTTTGAAACAGAACAGGGTGAGGTGGAGCGCTGTTGAAGGAAGGGATAACACCAGGCCTTCCTGGTCTTCTAGTAAGTCTTAATTTTCAAGTGTTTAGTGGAGAAGCTTAGAACTATTCATTATATTTTAATTTGAGCTCTTCTAATCCTTCTTATGGAAGCTCTAAGTATTGTGACTAAAACCTCAGAATTGTTTTGTAGCTCTAGCATGATTTCCATGCACCAGCCTCAGTTGGCTAATTTACTTCTGTTTGGAAGCTGGGAATGTTTGGTGTGAAATCTCTCTCATGCAAATGGGTGATCTTGTCTCTATTTTAGGCCTCTAAGCAACCAGCATTATTACCATTTTGCACTGCCTACCTTTCAGTACATAATTTTGTAAACCTCTCTCTAGAGTTCGTGCTGAAATTTGAATATGTGTTCTAAAGGGCAAATGGAGCATAAAATGTATTATGTTACTTTGGCCCAAACTCTTCACACATGTGCTCAATGCTATATTAAAAACTTCACTTGGCTCTTGCATATTTTTCTTCACTTGTTTTGCCCCCATGAAATGCCTCACTATCTGGCTCCCTGGAATTTTCCCCTGCTGCTGTATTTCTGTGTTGAGTAGTTTGATTTTGATTCTATCACATGAATATAGGAGGACTTCAGCAGTGATCTCTTTTAAAGGGCCTGAAGTCATGGACTAAGGAATTCGACTTTGCCCCTGAAGGTGATTTCTTTAAGAGTCTGACAACTTCAAAAAAGTTGAGCCCCCTCAAGGCAACTATTGAACCTGCAGGGCAAACCTGACATGCTTAGTTGTTCTATGGAATCATGAAATCTTGGCCTTTTTTGCTCTATCTGGCTACTTTGACGATTATCTTTTTAGTTACAATATCACTGACTTTTAAAAAAAAGGAAGAAAAAGGTTCAGAAAAATTAGATTATATTGTTCAGGATCAAGGCGACAGTTGGCTAGAACTAACTAGCTTGGAATCTCTTCTCTTGACATTGACCCTCCATGGGGTACAGAGAAAAAATCAGCATGATCAGCCCATGCCCTTCACCACCCCTCAAGGCCGGGTCTCCTAAGGATTGTGTGGCAGGACCAATGTGGATGCATGAAGTCAAGTACATTTTTAAAAGATGAATTGAAGTTACAGGTTTGGGATAGAATATTGGCATCCACTACTTTTTAGTGGTGTGTTCTTGGACCAGACGCTTAATTTCTCCTCTCAGGATTTCTATCTCTAAAATGAAGAAAATCAATCTCAATCTTACGAGGATAAAGTGATATCACATATGCACAGGCTGGGAGAACCGTAAGGCAGTGTGCGAATGTCAGGTGGTGGTATTGTGCCAGGCCATCTTACCTGTTGTCTTCATTCCTAGAAAGCCAGCAGGGAATGGAAATGGGCTGGAATCCCAGATATTTGGCATCCCTTCTGGCATCCCTTTCCACTATGTGAACAGAACAATCAGCAGGGATTAGATAAGACAGCGTGGATGTGTGTGTGTGTGTGTGTGTGTGTGTGTGTGTGTGTGTGTGTGTTACTTCTGTGTTCCTGAATTAATATGAGGCCGAGTGTAAATTCCTACCACCCTCTCAGCTGGAATTACACCCCTAGCACATCTATGTACAAAGATACTACATACATCCACTCTCTCCCTCTGTCTTTCTCTCTGTCTCCCTCTCATGTGCGAATCTCATCTCTTTGAAAGGACTTTGGTTTAACAGAGAACATGGACCCATGATACTCCATTCTGGCTGCACAACAAAATCACCTGGGGAGCTTTTGAAAATATTGATGCACAGCCTCACCTCAGACCGATCAGATAATAACGTTCAGAGGGGAGTTAAAGCATCAGTATTTTTCAATAGTGTTCAGAACCACAGGCCCTGAATAAGAGAATGCCAGAGGTGGCAGGGGAATAGAAATCTTCTAGTTGGATGATATCATTTTCTTGAGAAGGAAATGTAGAGCCAGAAGACTTAAGCTACAAACCCAAAGTCAGGACCTGTACCTGTTCATTGCCTGTTTGATCATTTCTTCCCCACAACATGCAGAAATGTAAGAGAGGAGAAGTTCCCTTGGAAATTCTAAATGGCATTTGCCTGGCTGCAGGCATGGGTGTAGGACCCACGCCCAGCATCGGAGACAATGGTCTCAGCCATGACCTCACGTTAGAATCACAGGCACCTTGCAAATGCTGCTCCTCAAGTCCTGCTCCAGACAAATTAAATCAGAACCTCTGGGGGTGGCACCAGGCATCAGGGGTGGTGGTTTCTGGTTTTGATTTTGTTTTTTGAAGCTCCTGCATGATTCCTATGAGCAGCTAAGATTGAGAATCACTCATGTGGGGTCAGCATAGTTTTCCTTTTTTTTTTTTTTCTAGGTATAGATATTGACTCTTAAATAGGCGTTACATAAAAAGAAATTCCCTACACATCCAATTCTGGAGTACATCTTACACATGTTCTGTCACTTAAGAGGAAAAATGGTTTTGTTTTTATACAGCAAATGCCATGTCCCCTCGTGGGGTTGTCGAGTGCCAGCATCTTTGCAATGTAGTTCGCCTTTATACCTTTGTGTCAATATAGAATCAAAGGTTTTGTAAGATTCTAAGAGGATCCCAGCATCAAGCAAAGGAAATAAGAAGGTAGCTTGTTGAGTGTAAACTGGTTTAGTTCCAGGATTTCTGTTCTCATCCAAAACTCATCCCTCAGATCTTCTGTGATCAGCTGCAGAGCAAAGATAAAGAGACATTTACCAACAAGATCTGGCTAGAATTGTTCCTTTGCCAGAAATTGACGGCCTGTTGTCAGAAACTCCCTGAGTGCTGGTTAAAATCACAGCAAGGCTTCCAGACATTTCCTGGGTTCTCCTGATTCCAGAGGGTCCTGTCTGAAGGACTGAGCCCCAGTGCTATCCTCTGGCTGAACTCTTGTCTGCACCCAGCCCAGCCCGGTGTAGACAGCTCAGCCTCTAACCCCTGCCTCCGCCCCTCCTCACCATGTACCAAACAGTCGTGCATCTGCTTAGATGTTTTGGCTTCTGTGCATTTTTCAGAATACAAACCACAGGGTTTAACATCAAACCATATTTAATGATGTCCCCAACAAGTCAGAGACAAATGTAAGGATACACACTAAACTCTATCCTGCAGCCCCACCCTATTTGATTTATGCTGCAGTATCTTATCTCCCATGATTCCCTAGCATAGCCCAAATGGTTAGGCTCCCGCCCCCCCCCCCCCGACCCCCCTGCCTTAACTGTAACTTTCTCATCTGCATGTAAATGGTTGCCTCTGCCTTCCAAATGCCAGCCCCTTGACTGAGGCCCACCTGACGCCTCACACTCTGTCCCCAACCTTTCTCCTTTGTGATTGGTGTCCTGGTCAAGGTGCCTTAGAATTGCATCTTAGGTTCACCACTTTCTTGGTATGTGACACAAGCAAGCTACTTAATCTCACTTTGCCTCAGTTTCTTTATCTGTAAAATGGGCATAATAATAGCACCTGTCTCGGAGCACTGCTACAAAGGTTAGATCTGTTAAATACACTAAGCATCTGGAACAGTACCTGGCAACACAGCAAGCACTCAGCCAATGCTGGCTATCGATTATGGGCCAAGATCAATTCACCGATTTTACTTTTCCCTGAACTGCAAGGACCATACTTCTTCCAACAGTCCAACACTGGCTTTTACAAATGTTTATCCAGATTAAAACATAGAGGAGGAAACTCCCTCTCTCTCCTGCTTCTCCTTCCTCTCCACATTTCCTCCCCCTAGCCCTGTCACCCCATCTCAGAGGAAACAGGAGAAAAATCGCCTTGTCATGAGTAACTCTATTTCATGTTGTGGAAAAATTTGATAGTGGCCTGGGCTAAGTATCAGTTTGAACAAAAAGATTTACATGGTCTTCTTATATTCCCCAGTGTTGAGATAAAAATTCTAAAACGCATGTCCACGTGCAGGTAGCTGCTTTCCATGCTGTGTGTACTGGCCTGAAGGATAATCAGGTCATCAGAAAATTGCTGTATGGTTGTGACATTTCAGAAAACATGATTTTACCTGAATTATGGCCAAATTCACATAATAGGACTTATAACAATGGAGAAATGTGTGTGTGCACGCACACGCGTGTGTGTATGTGTGTAATATTCAGCTTTCATTGCAGTGTGCCTCAGAAAAACTTATAACCAAATTTTTATTTCTTACTCATGAAAATGGGCATAAGGTGGTATAAATAAGAATATGGATCAGTCTTAAGCAAGCTGAGGAATACATGCAATTCAAAATGATTACCTAGTAGTCACTCAGGAAAGAAAAATAATCAGAGTTCAACCATCACCTAATATTTTACATTTATACCTGAAAGTATTCTAAAAAATAGATATTATGTCCACTCAAAAGATGAAGAGACTGAAACTCAGATGGGGAAGTAACTTGATCGAAGTCACACAGCTCGAAAGGTGACAAGTATCAGTTCAAACTGAGATCCATGTGGTCTGAAGCCCCAGTCTCCCCACTAAATGATAATTACTATGTTATACACAGGTTTTTTTTTGTTTTGTTTTGTTTTTTTTTTTGTTATACACAGTTTACACCCAGGAAATACTAGCTTACCCAGAGATTGGGTAACCATTTCCCATTGATTTCTTAGAGATATAGGAAGGGAGAGAGCAACATTTTTGTCCCATGTATTTATGCATTCATTGGTTGATTCTATATGTGCCCTGACTGGGGATTGAACCTGCACCTTATCATATTGGGACGATGCTCTAACCAACTGAGCTACCCAGCCAGGGCCTGGATAACCATCTTTAAAGGCCAATCCTATATAATGAAAGCCTAATATGCTAAGTGTCTGGTCATCCAGTTAGCCATTCAACCAATCAAAGGGTAATATGCTAATGATATGCTAAGACTCAACTGCTCGCGATGACGTGCACTGACCACCAGGGGGCAGACGCTCTGACCTGTAGTTTAGCTTGCTGCTGAGGTCCCGCCGATTGGGACTGAGCAAGATGGCGGGACACGCCCTGGAGCCCCCCTGCAGTCAATCTTTGGCTGGCCAACCTCCCACATCCCTCCCTGGCCCTGATCTTGTACCGGTGGGGTCCCTCGGCTTGGCCTGCGCCCTCTCGCAATCTGGGACCCCTCAGGAGATGTCAGAGAGCCAGTTTCGGCCCGATGGTGGAACAACCGGTTCCTATGATGTGCACTGACCACCAGTGGGCAGACGCTCAATGCAGGAGCTTACCTCTGGTGGTCAGTGCTCCCCCACTCAGCCAGAAGCCAGCTCACAGCTGGCCTCCGCGGCAGCACTAAGGATGTCCGACTGATGGCTTAGGCTCACTCCCCCAAGGGCTCCCGGACTGCAAAAGGGCGTAGGCCTATTTGAAGGATCCCCCCACCCCTCAAGTGCAGGAATTTCATGCACCAGGCCTCTAGTTAATTTTAATGGTACTGCTCTGTATTCATATAGGGCATCTTTTCCTCAGAACTCCAAAAACACTCAACAATTTATTCTCACGACATATCCTTGAGGCCAAGGGGAGGAAGATGTGGAATCTGGAAGAACAAAGAAATTCTGTAATTTGCTCAAGGCCATAAAGTAGCAGCTAAAGAAAATTAAAATTGAGGTCTTCAGATCCCTAACCTAATACTTGTCTCCTTAAAAATGGCTACCTCTTATCAAGTTTACATTGGGTCAAATTCTTTGAGTAATAAACTGTGTACCTGTGTGATGGCGATGAGAAGAATAGCAGCTCCTATGTTGAGTACCCACCCTGTGTTGAGTTCTTCTTCTAGGTTACCGCTAATGCTCGTGACCCTGCAAAAGCTTAGACTGTCTAGCTGACTTGCTCAAGGCCACAGAGCAATGTGATAAAGCTTATACTCAAATCCAGTCTTTTCTAGCTTGAAAGTCCAGATTTTTTTCCACTGAGTCACATCCATATGGTTGTAAAATGCCATTCCCAGGTCCCAGGCAGAATATAGATCATGGTCCCTACTACCATGGAAGCTATTCCTATGCCTATGAGTGAATTATGGCAGCACAGTAGGTTGTTGTGAAGGTTGAGTGAATAAACCTGTATAACATGCCCTAGTCCAGTACCTGGCATCAAGTGAAGAGTTCATAGCTACAGATAATGGTGGTGCTGCTGGTGGTACTAAATTGAATTATTTGAAAGGCATTGGACATATTTCTCATTAGGTTTGATTTCACCAAGCAGCTGTACACTGGAATCCTTATAGCCATCCTTCTCTTCTTCCTCAGGTGTTATATACCTACAGGAATATGTAACCAATCAAAAATGCTAAGACATAACTACTAACTGGAGTGATTCATTCCCCAGTTGAGTGTAGTTGGAAAGGCTAAAATAAAGTAATAATAATTTAAGAAATTATTTAAATAGTTTGATCTAACCCCTTACCAGTAGGTTTGCAGACGTATGAATGCATACTAAGGGGCCAAGTTGGAAAGGCAGGACAGTTGGGGCAATGTCGTCCCATGAGCAGGAAGAATTTGCAGAAGGAGTGAGTGGTCAGGGAAGCTGGAGACCAGCGAATTTGGTAATGAACTGATTTACTGATAAACTTCAAGGGCGTAGATAACAGTGAGACCGTGTGACATCTACATTTCTACAAGGGCATTTGTTTAACAAAGGCCTTTTCTGAGGCTATCTCTAAGTCCCATTAGCCTCACTTGAGTTCCTGCCTCCATCTGATTTCTGAAACTTCTGCGATGCAAAATCGGCTCATTATCTTCACCATTTGAATGGCATGCGGCGTGAGTTTCAGAGCATTTTATTCTTTTTAAAAAACCTTCCTTCGCTGCCCTCAGTAAATACGCTGAGCAAGATGACCGCTTTAGCTGCAGCTATTTCAAGGTTTTATTGCTCAGCCATAAAAATTGTCATGATATTGAACATTAAAATGACTGTGACAAATGTGTGGCAATTACATTTCATTACAATTCCTAGTAAGCTTGCCACTAAGAAGATTTTCAAAGCCTTTAGCTCAAGCATGTCAAACTCAAAGGCTAACATGAGTCAAAAAAAATGAGGCATGCGGCCTGTGGGCCACGAGTTTGACATGCTTGCTTTAGCTAATTATCTAATGAGGTCTAAGATTTGTTCAAAGGGTACATGGATGAAAAATAACTGGTGTCTTTGTCCAAGGCTCTTGTTTTATACAAGAATGTGGGTAGGTATATGTATGTATGTATGTGGGTATGCATGTTTATACATATACATGCATATATGTATGTGTATTTGATTTTGCATATACCTTAGTAATGCCAAGGACAGTGCCAGACCTCAGGTGTGTTTAAATTCAGCTCTTCAGGAAGGAAACAGCTGTTCCTTTCATCTCTATCCCATAGGAAGTTAGCAGGAACTTGGCTAATGGAAAATGCAGGTTGTATTCCAAATAGGCTAAGTCACTAAAGTTTCTGCCTACCTGTTTGTGTTCTACAGGCATCTACTTGTACTCTCAGCTCTTCCAGGCCAAAAGAAAGGCAGAGTTGTTTTTTGGTTTTTTTTTTAATATATTGTGGTTATTTAAAAGGAAGGTTTTCACCATAGTTGTGTGTTTTAAAATTATTATTTGTACTAAAGTTGATATCAATTGGAACCACAAAAAACATAAGGCCATCATTTTTCAGGAACCAAGTTAGCCCTGACAGCATGGCTCAGTTGTTGAGCGTCCACCTATGAACCAGGAGGTCATGGTTTGGGTCCCAGTTGGGACACAAGCCCCGGTTGTGGGCTCAATCCCTAGTATGGGGCATACAAGAGGAAGCCAGTCAATGATTCTCTCTCATCATTGCTGTTTTCTATTTGTCTCTCCCTCTCACTTCCTCTCTGAAATCAATAAAAAAATATATATTAAAAAAATCAAGTTAGCCACATTTTTCTGTCTGATAGAAAGTAGAGCACTTTGTTGTTGTTTTTAAAATATATTTCTATTGATTTTTTACAGAGAGGAAGGGAGAGGGATAGAGAGTTAGAAACATCAATGAGAGAGACATCCATCAGCTGCCTCCTGCACCACCACCCCCCCACACACACACACTGGGGATGTGCCCACAACCAAGGTACATGCCCTTGACCAGAATCGAACCTGGAACCCTTTAGTCCGCAGGCCAACGCTCTATCCACTGAGCCAAACCAGTTAGGGTGAAAGTAGAGCACTTTCAGCTTCTGCTTGGCTTGGATTGTGAGGCCCCGACCACTTCTTTTGCTTCTATAGACACTAAGCAGTCAACTCTCAGTGTTTAAACTGAGGTAGAGATTACCCAGGTGGATGGATACATTTTAAACCATTTGGATTTAAGACAGCTATAGACAGGCACTCAAGCTGTATTTCTCCACACAGTTTGATTCCCAAACTGTGTGGAGCTCTAAAAAGTTAGCATTTATTTTTATGACATTTTTCACCAGCAAGAATTCTACATGGCATATAATTATTTTTTTAAAGATTTTTGTCATTGACTTTTAGAGAAAGAGAAAGGGAGAGGGAGGGAGGGAGGAAGGGAGGGAGAAGGGAGGGGGAGGGGGAGAGAGAGAGAGAGAAGAAGCACCAATGTGAGAGCAAAACAGAGATCAGCTGCCTCCCCTAAACCCCCTTCCAAGGATGGAGGCTGAAACCCAGGCACATGCCCTGACCAGGAATCAAACCAGCACTCCCTCAGTGCAGGGGACGACATCCAACCACCTGAGCCACACCAGCCAGGGCCTAATTATTTCCTAATGGAGTTGTATCTGAGTTCCCGAGAATGTTTCATGGCGCCTCTTCAAGCTAACTGGGCATATCTGGGAGTGCTGGTCTCCACCTGAGACGGCAGAACTGTGCAAGGGCACACGCAGTTTTCAGCTAAGAGCGGAGGAAGAGTTCTGTCACTCGTCAACTAACTGTGGAGAGAGAGTGAGAACAGGTTACTCGTAGATTTGCCAGTAGACATGAGCTGGCAGCGTTCACCTGTTCAACTGGAGTCACTCTCTCACCTGCTACGTTTCTAGACACACCCACACCCAGGAATACGTACACCCCTCTCAGACCCTCATGCATCTGAGCTACTTCCACCTAGAGAGATCCCTTCCGCCCTCCTCCTGGGAACCAGCTGCAAAGAGGTCCAGTAACCAGATGCTGCGAATCTGAAGGCCAAGGACACATTAAAATCACCAGGGAAGCTTTTGAACATCTCACTGTAGAGCCAAGTGTGAGAACCATCGGCCTGACATCACTCAGGGTGCCTAGTCAAACTGACTTCACATTTTGGGGGTTTTGCCTGTCGGTTTTCAGCTAAATCATCTCTATTTAATTCAGCTGTAAACTATTCTTGCCGACGTAGCCTTTTCGTGGCTTTGTAAATAGATGGTGAGTTGCCTTGTCTCTTGAGCTCCTGCCTCTCAGAATGGAAATGCTGAACGTCCCAGACTTTCTGTCCAAGCCACAGGAGAAGGTGGTGACCTGGTGTGGCCTGAATGATGTGGCTTGGAGCAATCAAATTCAATAGCACCATGGAGTGTATGGGGGCTCAGGCAAAATCACAGAGCCAGTCCTCTGGATCTGGGATTTGAGAACAATGTCGTAGAAACTCAAAGGCAGCTGAGATAGTTCAGCCCTTACTGAAGGCAGGTGACTCCTGTAAAACAAACCGTGACTGGTGTGCGAATGGTTCATACCATTTTGTACATGAGTAAGTGTCATCTGTCTGCTAGCCAAGCCATGTGGGACCCTTAACCAAACTTTACCTTGTCTTAGGACACTCTGAAATTGAAAAGTTACCCAAAGTATGGTACAGGTATAAGGGGCTACATGAGATTATTGTATGTGGTGCATGAAAGAGCATCCTTTATTTAATAATGTTGTATTTGTTTTCATATATGTGTGAAAATATCTAGCTGGCACAACAGACACATAATATTACAATTATCATGTCTTTCACGGCAGTTTAGAAGTGTGTCCATTTAAAGAAAATTCTCGATACAATTACACACAGGTGATACTCATTTATGGAAGAGGAAAAAGACAAGTTTGATAACACTACCAGATAGCATTTTGTAACAACCGTGGTCAACTTAGAATTAAAATCAGTATTCTTTCTGCTCCCCCAATTAACATTTTAGGGAGGGAGAAGGGGGGAATAAAAAGTAAGAGGAAGGTAATTAGGTCTTTCAGATATGGAGGGCCCTATGAAATGATTCTCAGGGGAAGCACTGTTATTTCAGCCAAATTGATTCTCAGGAAATGGAGGGCGGGGGACACTGAAACCCACGGCTGTGTCGTATTTCTCCAAAATTAAGCCGGCAATATCTGCAACAGTCCTTCCTTCCTGCCTTCCTTCCTTCCTTCCTTCCTGTCTTCTTTCCTTCCTTCCTGTCTTCTTTCCTTCCTTCCTGTCTTCCTGTCTTCTTGTCTTCCTTCCTTCCTGTCTTCCTTCCTTCCTTCCTTCCTTCCTGTCTTCTTTCCTTCCTTCCTGTCTTCCTGTCTTCTTGTCTTCCTTCCTTCCTTCCTTCCTTCCTTCCTTCCTTCCTTCCTTCCTTCCTTCCTTCCTTCCTCTGTTGGGTAGATTTTCTTAAGTTTTCTTTAATTACAGTTTACATCCAATATTATCTTGTATTAGTTTCAGGTGTACAGCATAGTGATCACACAATCATATACCCCAATATTTTCGGTACCCACCTGGCGCCGGACATACTGGTAGTTGTTACAGTATTATTGACTATATTTCCTATGCACCAGTCTTGCTCGAAAACTCAAACTAGAAAACCCAGCGCCTGCTCCCCGCGCGGGTCTCTGGGGGAGGTGGCCGATGTCTCTTTAAGAGCAGCTCGCGCTGCCAGGTGTGCGGCATCTGGGCCAGGATAAGAAAGGCGGCACAAGGGAACCCCACGTGTCGGCGCTGCGTGCAAGTTGGCTCGCCCGGGGATGGACTCGGATTCAACTCATCTCTGTCTTCCTCGTGTGCCACTGTTCTCTGGCTCCCGTTAGGAACTCAGGGCAGAAAACAAAGCAGCCACGTTTGTTTTTCCAGAGAAGGAGAGAGGGGTCTGGGGAAAACAGCGCTGGCAGCTGGGCCCAGTGCTTGCTGGATGAAGGGCTTTCCCGCGTTTCATTCAAGACTCTGTTTAGTCTGGATGGTAAGGATTTATGTATCCGTGCTTGGCTCTGGTGTCACCGAGGCAGTTCTGGTTTCCAGGGATTTGGTTGTCGTCTGCATTTGCTCCAATGAGCGAGGCCTGGGGGCCCACGTAGGGCAGGGCCGCTTAGCAGCTCGCCTTTCCCCGCGCGCGCGCGCTGAGGGGGCTGCCGCGCTGCTGCGCACCCAAGCGGCGTGCTTAATCCAAAACACCTGTGGCTTTTGCAGAAGTGGCAGTGCATCGAGGACACGGCGGGCAAGCTCCGAATTCACAAGTGTAAGGGATCCGGGGACCTGCTCGCCGCCCGGCAGAGCACGCGCAACCTCTACCCTCGCGGCTTCCACGACAAGGACAAGGAGTGCCAGTGTGGGGAGGCCGCTTACCGCGCCGGCCGGAGCCAGAGGAAGAGTCAGAGGCAGTTCCTGAGGAACCAGGGCGCTCCAAGTAAGCCCCAGGCCGGGCCATCGCGGGCAGCCGCTAGACTCCAGAGAGGAAAGGCCCGCTCTGGCTACGTTTTCAATATTAACCATGCATAGTTTTAGGGCCAAAAGCCAATGATCGTCCTGGTTAAAATATTGAAGCTAAGGTAATTTGAGTTGTTGCTTTGTAAACAAACATAGAACGCAAATGTATCCAGTAAAAGCAGCAGACACAGCACGCAGGCCCGCAAACTGTCACGGGACCCGGGGTGTGTGTGTAGTTCAGGTAAGCTTTATTTTACGTTAATGCTGATGTCCTGATGTTTTCTGCCTTAGTTGCTTTAAAAAAAAATAAAAGAGAGAAAAAGAAAAAAAAATCCAAAGTTTCAGGGTTTGTGCCTTTAGTAGGAAAAGCATAAATACTATTTTTAAAGGCATATCTGTTTTAGGACAATTTTTTTAATTCTTCTTTTTAACTGGCAGAGTTAAACTAGTTGAATTAAGTGTGAAAATCATTGCCTAGTCTCTTCTTTATAAAAAGTCTTATCAGGCAGCAGCTATGAGATGGTCTTTACTGGTATATAGATAGGAAAACTCGGTCATCTAATGGGAGTCTAGTGCCATCTAGTGGCGTAATATGAGCAGTGACTCGTTTCTGGAGTCATTTCTTTCTATATTGGTTTGGAAATAACCAAGATATGTAGAAATTTAATTCTGTGTCTGAAATTAGGAAATCAAATCATTCAGTAGGACAGTGGAAGTCCTTAAAACATGATTTTATATCCTGGGTTCCACAGGTGGACTTTAGGGGACCAGGAGCCCCCTACTATCAAATTTTAAGTATATTCTATTTGTACATGCACATTTTTTGGGATGCTCATAACTTCCAACAAATTCTCAAAGGAGTTCATAACCCAGAAGTCTAAGAACCATTAATCTTGGAGATTTTCTTTCCTCCCTGAGAGAAAATGCTAGGCTTAAAAATTTATATGAAGATATCAAATGTAAAACCCACGAGGGATAAGGACCCCTGAGACGCTCCCTTAACTGAAACTGATTATCATGTTCAACTGAGAAGCAGAGGCAGCTTTTTCTCCCATGAAGTTGGATGTGGCTCCCAAGCGCACAAACTATTCATAAAGCACATTGGTTTTTCAATACTGAGCACAAACTAGAGAAGTCTGGGGCACTCTTCCAAGCTGCGTGGAATCATGTATTTGAAAGCGGGAGGTGTTTCTTCATCTGGAAACTGCCCTCAGAGCAGGATTCTACAGAGAGTTGATCCGGATTCCACAGCCAATAGGCTCCCCTCTTTCCTGTTCTAGGAAGGCGGGGGATTGCGGGGGAGGTCCTATGAGCAAGCCCCACAGAGACAAAGTGCATCTGGTAAGCAGGGACCAATGTTTGCACATTAAAGCTCTTGCCCAGCACACTGAGCCTCCACAGTGGTCTCTCGTGACCAGAGGACAGGTTGGCCCTCCATCTGACGGGTATGAAGAGTCAGTTGGCTGATGGAAGCATGTGCCAAATTTAATTTTTCTTACGTTTGTACAAATAGCAGGAGTCCAGAGCATTTGCCTTTTTGCAAAAGCATCTCAATGGAGTAGGAAGACTCCTTGGTTTTTAGAATCTGAATTACTTGGAATCTGAACCTATTGACTGTATCACCTTGCAAAATGTACATAACATTCAAAGCTCCAGTTCTCTCATCCATAAAATAAGGACACCAAATTCATCAGCCTGTTTGGATAATCTGATATTTTTTAATGTACAGATTTATCATAATGCCTGTCTTTTAAGATTAGAGGTAAGTACCAGATGAATAATACATAGCAAAAGCTAAAAAAATGAGTTATCGTTATTAATACCGTAATGGGGGCTATAGTTTTATTCACACTGCCTTAGCAGTTTATGTTGAAAACTCACTGTAGAAGTTCACAGCCTGCCCTTAGTGGGAAGGGTCTTAGCAATCACTCAGACCTACCCCCTCACTGGTGAGGAAGGGCCCGAGGCCAGAGAAGCATGGTGGCCATCACACCACCATGGTGCCCCTCTGTGTACTGTATGCCCCTTTCCAAAATGCTCATCGAGCCGTGCGATCATTTTCTTCTCCCCTCAGGTACATCTGGACACGGTATTAACATCTCTTCCCTTATTTCCAGAGTACAAGCCCAGGTTTGTCCACACTCGGCAGACACGGTCCTTGTCAGTCGAATTTGAAGGCGAAGTATATGACATAAACCTGGAAGAAGAGGAACTGCAAGTGTTGCAGCCAAGAAGCATTGCCAAGCGTCATGATGAAGGCCACAAGGGGCTAGGAGGTCGCCAAGCTCCCAACGGTGGCAACGGGGACGCCCTGCTGGCCACCAGTGGCAATGCTGTGGGCCTGCCCACCACCGTCCGAGTGACACACAAGTAGGAAGGGCTTCGTGTATTCAAAGGGTTGAGTTCAAAGTCATCCCCGCCTACTAACACCATTTGGTCCCTTTAAGAAGAGTAATGTCATTCAGCCAGATGATGTCCAGGACTCTCCTACATACCAGTGGGGGTTAAGGAAGCAATAAGCAGCCCAACCAATAGTAGATGCGGATGTGTGCTTTGGGTTCAGCTTCACATTAGGCTGGTCAGCTGGGAATTTAGCCAGAGTGATTCTGTCGCATCTTGACTTAGCAGGCATGGAGCGCTGCCGTTAAGAAGCTTTGTGGGCGTCTAGAAAACGGTGCGAAACCATCACCCAGACTGGTTAGGGGCTCCTCATGCTGGTGGTCGCAGTGGCTCAGAGTAGTTGCAGTCACAGCCTCAGAGATGAGGCTCAGACCAAGGGAGAACTCTGGGTCCTGCAGAAGCTCCCAGAGAGATGGTGCTGGCTGGGAATGGACGTTAGACGCAGACACACCTCACCTGTCCAGATCCCCAAGAGCAAGGGCCTCGGGAGTCATGGAGACAGAGGAGGGAGATGGCTCCCCTCAGCTTTAATGGGCTGGCTTGGTTTTTCAGTTCTTTCCAAACGATTTATTCCTTTGACGGAGAAGTAATTTCCCTCTGAATTTATTAGCAAAATTTTTGTTTCGTCTTTCATTTCATCCCTTCAGGGAGGCAGGATGCCACGAGCCCTGCCAAGATGTTTATCTTTGTGACTGGTCCCCAGGTGCCTGTGGCTGTTACAGTTATATGCTTAGAGATTGAGACCAGGATTCGTTTCTTTTACGTTACTAGTCGACCTCATATCCCACCAGCTCTCTCTCCCTGGGGCTGCTGCTTTGCCTCAGATGTAATGGGGCACTTCAGGCAGGCTCTTTGTAATGAAGTGGATGCGATGAATAAGCTCCTTCTCACTGCATTTCGACAAGCAAGTCATTTCCATGATAGCTGTGGAATCCTCTTTTTTCCCTACAGTATTTGATGGGGCTTTCGAAAACTGAGTGTATCTTTTCATGGGGATGGAACATGAAGAGCTGTCTTGCAAGGTGATCTGAGTGGTGATCACTAAGCATCCTCTACCCATACCAGTAGCCAGGAGACAGTCCCACTTACCCTGCTCTATGGCTCCGCTGCAAACTATAGCTGGTTTCCCAATTAAGGGTTTAGAGGACAATTAAGTTCCCTTTGCTATTTCTAATGCTTTTCTTAATATTAGAATATAAACCTATTTCTAATGCTTCTTGTTTGTTTTGGCAGGTGCTTTATTCTTCCAAATGATACCATCCATTGTGAGAGAGAACTCTATCAGTCAGCCAGAGCATGGAAGGACCACAAGGCATACATTGACAAAGAGGTGAGCCGTGGCCGCGAGATTGGAAGCCCTGCCGGTGGCACATACTGTGTGTGCACGTCACCTGTTAATGTGGAAAACAGACTAGCAAGGTGTTTCTCATTCTCCAGTGAGACAGTGATAGTCCTGACCAAAAAACAGAATGTGAGGAGAGAATGGGAGCCGACTCAATGACCTTCTGAAATTTCTGTGAGAAAATAATTCGGTTATAAAAGAGACAGCTGTTCATGTTTATGATAAGACATCGTTGGAATATAGAGGGAAATAGATTCTATGCTCAGTTTGTCCCCAAATTAATTATCATCTCGGATGAATGGCCACGATTATGGCACACAGAAATAAGGTGAGAAGAAAGACGGTTAGCACAGACAGTCCTCCAGATGTAATTATTGAATTGCCTGTTTCCCAGATTGAAGCTTTGCAGGATAAAATTAAGAATTTGAGAGAAGTGAGAGGGCACTTGAAGAGGAGGAAGCCCGAGGAGTGTGTCTGCAGTAAACAGAGGTGAGCATGGGCCCCTCCTGTGGTCTCCTTTGCAAACTCCTGTTTAGCATTAGGCCTGCTTCTCTCTTTTACCAACGGAAAGCTTAATAAAATGAATTATCACATATTTGTAATGACCTAAAATATCCTCAGTCGAATTAAATGTTGTAAACCTAAGTAGACAGTTAAGGAAAAAAAATTTTTTTAAGTCCCATTAAGCTGAGATAGTTACAACAAAGTTAACTGCCTTCTATTTGCTTTCTTTTTATAAAATAAGCTGTTTAACAAATGCATGCTGAGGAAGACTCACTTTTTCATCTTCTTGCCTGTAGCTACTACAATAAAGAAAAAGGTGTAAAAAAGCAAGAGAAATTAAAGAGCCATCTCCACCCATTCAAGTAAGTGACTCTGTTTCCCTCATTTGCTGGCAGTGAAGGACTGTTCACTAGGCTCTTCCGAAAGGCTGAGGGACTTCTGTGAGCCTGCTGGGGGTAGGGTGGGGGGGATGTAACTGGGAAGGCATGTAGCTCCAGAAGGTGAAAGCAAACCCTACACCTTGCGATGGCCCCTCTAGAGGCAGCCGAGCGGAGTTCTGCTCTGATTCTAGGTAGGCTCTTGCTGATGCTTGCATGGTACCTGGATTTCACTCCGTGCAGGCTCGGCTTTCTGTGCACGGTGCCTGGGAGATGGCCTCTCTGGATTAGCTCAGTGTGTGCTATAGAGCAGCCAGCCATCATGGGGAATTCTGAAAGTTGGAAGAAAAACACATATTTTTTCAGTAATAAAAAATTTGCCAGGGAAGGGGATTTAGTATATGAGTCTCAACAAAATTTGAGCCCTTCTAGAATAAACAAGATAATAAAAAGACGACAATTCTACCCAAGCCTATATTGTCGAATTGGTCAAAGAATTTTAGAAACCTTCTAATGCAAGCCATCTAATCCAGCCGTTGACTTCACGGCTGCCGGCTACTGAGCCACCAGGAAGTGAAGCCATTTGTCCAGAGAGGGAGCTAGCAGACTCTGCTGCTCAACAAGGAAGGAAGTGTTATGTTGTTGAGGGAGAATTCCGAGAGAGCTGTCACATGAACTGTCCTGTTGCTGATTGGAGGGCCCTGGAAAACAAAGGTGGTCTATTACTGCGTGTCTGTTATCCTGTCCCTGCATACTTGGTGCAGGGTTTGTAGCAATAATCCTATTTTTAACTAACAAGTTGCTTTCTGGTCATTGAAAATATCCCCTCCCACCCAACCCCCCTTTTTTAAATTATGGGCTTTATTTATTTATTTACTTTTCCTTAACGAGTTTTCCTTTTTTTTAATCTTCATTGTTGAAAGTATTACATATGTCCCCTTTTTCCCCCATTGACCTCTCCCAGTGCCCCCCCAGACTGCACCCCAAGTCTTCACCACCCTTTTGTCTGTGTCCACGGGTTATGCACAAATGCATAAAAGTTCCTTGGTTCGTCTCTTTACACCCACTTTCCCTCCCCTGCCTTCCCTCTAAGATTTGATAGTCTGTTCAATGCTTTGATCCCTCTCAATCTATTTTTGTTCATTGGTTTATGTTGTTCATTAGATTCCACATATAAGTGAGATCATGTGATACTTATTTTTCCCTGACTGGCTTATTTCGCTTAGCATAATGCTCTCCAGGTCCATCCATGCTGTTGCAAATGGTAAGAGTTCTTTCTTTCTTATAGCTGCATAGTATTCCATTGTGCAGATGTACCACAGTTTTTTAATCCACTCATCTGCTGATGGGCACTTAGGCTGTTTCCAAATCTTAGCTATTATAAATTGTGCTGCTAAGAACATAGGGTGCATATATCCTCTCTGATTGGTGTTTCTGACTTCTTCGGATATACTAGTATTCCTAGAAGTGGGATCACCGGGTCAAATGGGAGTTCCATTTTTTATTTTTGAGGGAACTCCATACTGTTTTCCACAGAGGCTACCCCAGTCTACATTCCCACTAGGGTTCCCTTTTCTCCATATTCTTGCCAGCACTTGTCCTTTGTTGATTTGTTGATGATAGCCATTCTGACAGGTGTGAGGTGATACCTCATTGTTTTCATTTGCATCTCCTGGGGGATTAGTGACTGAGCATTTTTTCCATATACCTCTTGGCCTTCTGTATGTCCACTTTGGAGAAGTGTCTATTT
The DNA here is from genome assembly GCA_026230045.1 of Corynorhinus townsendii. NCBI lineage: Eukaryota > Metazoa > Chordata > Mammalia > Chiroptera > Vespertilionidae > Corynorhinus > Corynorhinus townsendii. The sequence goes on along the minus strand of JAPDVU010000010.1, from coordinate 18,376,645 downwards.
GAGTCCTTTGCCCATTTTTAATTGGATTATCTTCCTTTTGTTAAGTTGTATGAGTTCTCTATAAATTTTGGAGATTAACCCCTTATCGGATGTATCATTGGCAAATAATTTCTCCCATGAAGTGGCTCCTCTTGTTGTTTTGTTGATGGCTTCTTTTGCTGTGCAGAAGCTTTTTATTTTAATGCAGTCCCATTTGTTTATTTTCCCCTTAGTTTCCTTTGCCCTAGGACCGTGGTCGGCAAACTGCGGCTTGCGAGCCACATGCAGCTCTTTGGCCCCTTGAGTGTGGCTCTCCCACAAAATACCACGGCCTGGGCGAGTCTATTTTGAAGAAGTGGCATTAGAAGAAGTTTAACTTTATAAAATTTGGCTCTCAAAAGAAATTTCAATTGTTGTACTGTTGATATTTGGCTTGGTTGACTAATGAGTTTGCTGACCACTGCCCTAGGAGATATGTTGGTAAAACTATTGCTACCAGAGATATCTGAGATTTTGCTGCCAATGGTTTTTTCTAGGATTTTTATGGTTTCACGACTTACATTTAAGTCTTTTAGTTTATTTTTGTGTATGTAAGTTGGTGATCTTATTTCATTTTTTTGCATGTATCTATCCAATTTTCTCAACACCATTTATTGAACATGCTGTCTTGACTCCATTGTATGTTCTTGCCTCCTTTGTTAAATATGGATTGAGCATAATGGCTTGGGTCAATTTCTGGGTTCTCTGTTCTGTTCCATTGATCTATATGTCTGTTCTTGTGCCAGTACTAGGCTGTTTGAAGTACAGTGGCTTTATAGTATAACTTGACATCTAGTATTGTGACCCCTCCAACTTTCAAGATTGCTGCAGCTATTCAGTCTTTTTTGATTCTATCTAAATTTTTGGAGAGTTTGTTCTAGGTCTATGAAATATACTATTGGTATTTTAATAGGGATTGTGTTGAATCTATAGATTGTTTTGGGTAACATGGATATTTTAATGATAATTCTACCAATCCATGAACATGGTATATTCTACCACTTGTTTATATCTTCCTCTATCTCTTTTTTCAATGTCCTATAGTCTTCTGAGTACAAGTCTTTTACCTCCTTGGTTAAGTTTATCCCTGAGTATCTTAATTTTTTTGTTGCACTGGTAAATGGGATTTATTTATTTATTTATTTATTTATTTATTTATTTATTTTAGTTTCTTTTTCTGAGAGTTCATTATTGGTGTATAAAAATGCCATAGATTTCTGGGCGTTAATTTTATAATTCTGCTACATTGCTGAATTCATTTATTAAATCTAGTAGTCTTTTAATGGAATGTTAAAAATAAAAAAAGAATATGCCTTTTATGGGAATAGGGAGGCCGCTCAAGAAGTGGACAGCAAACTGCAGCTTTTCAAGGAGAACCGGAGGAGGAGGAAGGAGAGGAAGGAGAAAAAGCGCCAGAGGAAGGGGGAGGAGTGCAGCCTCCCTGGCCTGACCTGCTTCACTCACGACAACAACCACTGGCAGACGGCCCCCTTCTGGAACTGTGAGTCCCTGGTTCTTTCTAACTGCCTCTTACGGCCGCCACAGAGACACAGTGACTCAACTGCAGGCACGCAGACGAGGCTTCCAGCAGATGCAACCGGACTCTGGAATCATCCGAGAGAGGAGCCTCATATTATTTTCCGTGCTGGCAACTAGAATTATTTTGCCAAAAATTGCTTTTTATTTTTTTAGAAATTTGTTTTGATATTTTGTTTGAAAATGCTGAGCTCTCTGGGTTTTTCTCCTGATGTTTCCCACAGTACCCAGCCTCCCAGGAAGACTGCTCTATAGCGAATCAACTAAATAACGATGACAAATTTACCCCAAACATATGTTGTTTCTGCTCTAGTTCAAGTGTGTACTCTATGAGTAATACAGGAAGTAACGCTCCTCAAAGGCAGGGTCCATATCCTCCTGAGTCAGTCCCCTTCAGTACCTGGCACTGTGCTTGCAGAATATTAGGGACACCGCAAAGTACCTGGTTTTACAGGATCGCTGAGGACAGGGAATACACTTGCGCACTTGTTTATTTTAAACCTCACCCGAGGATATTTTTTCCATTGATCTTGAGAGAGAGAGAGAGTGGGAGGGAGGTAGGAGGAGAAGAGAGAGAGAGAAAGAGAAAGAGAGAGAAAGAGAGAAAGAGAAAGAGAAAGATCAATGTGAAAGAGACACATCAACTGATTGCCTCCCGCACTTGCCCAGGCTGTGGCGGGGATGGACTGCAACTGAGGTATGTGCCCTTGACTGGGAATCGAACCCACAACCCTTCCATCCATGGGCCGACACTCCACCCACTGAGCAACACCGGCCAGGGCCACACTTGTGTATTTCCAGTTGATGCTTATATTGCTATAGTGGCTTGGGTCACAGAGAAATGACACCCTAACTTCTGTGGCATGTTGTCTGACTGAAGGCCTGTCATCCCGAGGAGCTGTTGAAACACCCCCTAGGTCAGTGTTTCTCAAACTGGGATTTGGAGATGTGCAGGAACCCCAGACTATTCTCGGGGAGGAAGTGGGGGGCAAGGGGGGGTGGGCGTCTAGGGCTTATCTGTGCAGCTTTTTGTTTTTCTGCCTTGATGCTTCTTATCTTAGTGTCCATGTTTGCATTGAAGTCTACAATCAGTGAAGGCTGAGCAAACTCTTCAAGGCGTAGCATTTAACTTTTAATGTGCTTTCCTAAAGTGGGGTGCGGGGATCTCTGAGGGTCACTCAAATGGCTGGGATCTGTTCTCCGCCAGGCCCTGGGCTGAGCCCTGCGGACGCAACAATGAACAAGATGTACCTCATTCTCTGCCCTCATGACACTTACATCCTAGCTGGGGGGGTGGGGGTGGGGGGCGTTGAGGTACCATAAAAAAGAAAGTGAAGTAATTACAAAGTGTGGTGATGCTATAAGGAGAGGGTTAGCGAAGTTATTAAAAGGGACCGTTTCGAGAGGGTGGGGCTGATCGGCCTTTCTGAAGAGGTGACCTTTAAGCTGAAACCTAAAGGATTCAAAGAAGCAGTCGGTGTGAAAGGGGGTCCTGGGTGGTAGGGGGCAACACCCCAGGCAGAGGGAATAGCAGGAGCGAGGTCCTGAGGCAGTGACAGATTTGTTGTGTCAGGGCTGGCAAGCCCCTTCAAAGATGAAGTGTTGAGAAATGTGAAGTTGCAGTTTGCTCGTAACTCACACAGGAGGTGACTCAGACCTCTACCAGCTGCACCCACCTGAGCTGTGACCATCCCACCATTCCTTACCTCAACCTCTGCAAAACCCATATGTCTCCCAGACTCTTCTCTTGCTATTGCCAATCTGTTCCGCTCAGAGGATTTTGAATCATCGCTTAGTGATAACCGGTTTTTCTTAGGATAAAGAGCAAAACCCTCACCCTGTAACAAAGCCCTGTGTCCACCTTCCTGCTTCGCTCTGACCCATCTCCCCCCACGCTCACCGACATCGGCCACTTGGCTTTTCTTACTCCTCAAGCATCTGAAGCTCCCTCCCACCTCAGGGCCTTTGCACACACTGATCCATAAAGGCTTCGGCCCAGCACTTACCCAAAGCCCTGTGCCGATCACAGACCTACTCACCCTCACAGTTCCCCTGTAACGTCACTTCTCCCGGAGACCTCCCCTGTACCTCGGACGACGTAAGCCCCTTTTCTATAGTGTCAGCCCATTTGTTTTCTCCATAGAACTTAGCACATTTGTAATTACACGGTTTGTGTGGGGTTTTTTTTTTCCTAAGATTTTCTGCTTTTTGCTTAACATTTGTGACACCAACTAAACTATATGTTTCTCAAGATAAGAGACCAGACCATGCCTGTGAGGTGCTGGACCCCCAACACAAAGGAGATGCTCAATAAATATTAGCTGAATAAACAAACAAGTAAACAAAGAAGCAAAGCACCTGGTCCAAGGTCAAATCAGCTCACATCTCACAGCAAATCTGTACAGAACAGGGGTGGGGGAGATATAGTTATTATTACTATCTACCCGCAGAGGACTTTTAAGAAAGAAAATGTGAATCTTGAAGCGTAATGATGAGGCAGCATTGGAATGGCTAGCCTGCCTCCGTTTCTTTCATTCTTCCCTTCTGTTTTCTTTTTCACCCACAGTGGGCTCTTTCTGTGCTTGCACGAGTTCTAACAACAACACCTACTGGTGTTTGCGCACAGTTAATGAGACGCACAATTTCCTTTTCTGCGAGTTCGCCACTGGCTTTTTGGAGTATTTTGATATGAATACAGATCCTTATCAGGTAAGTCCGTGTGTTTTCATCCCGTGGAGGAGATTGAAAGTAGAATAAGCAGATCAGGAGCCTAACTCGATCGCCCTGGCCTCTCCGTCCACAGCTCACAAACACGGTGCACACGGTGGAGCGGGGCATTTTGAATCAGCTGCACGTCCAGCTCATGGAACTCAGAAGCTGCCAAGGGTATAAGCAGTGCAACCCAAGACCGAAGGGCCTTGACGTGGGTAAGGAAACACAATTTGTTTTTTCTGTGTTACCTGGAAAATTCTTTGTGTTTTCAAGTTTCCTGCCTTTGAAATGTTTATATGCATAGAAACATACACTTGCAGGGAAATCTACCCAGACAGTTCCAAACACAATTTCTTCTCTAAATTTAGCTCTGGGTGCCTGAATGAAAAATTGAACGCACCAGGAGATTTGGTGAGCGTTGTGTCCCAGTCTCTCCCACAGGACTTCCATTAGTAAATCTCGGTGCCGGAGAGAAGCATCCCCTGGAGGATGAGATGAAAGCATAGGGGATTCATTTGTTGTTGCTGTCAACAGTCATAAGACATACTCTAGGTAAACCAGGAGGTTTTTGTTTTTTTTTGAGGGAATTTGGATGGAAGTACACTGTGCCCTGTTTCTACTTATCACAATTTGGAGCTCCCCCAGTTGGACCCAAGCCCATGACATTGTGCATTGATTTCTCTCGCTGGGATTTTCCATCTGAAATTAGAGCTGTTGGAGCCATTCATTGTCTTGGGATCTAAAAGGATAAGAGGGCCTGCGTGGGATCGAGCAGATGTTCCCTCCCTGGTCTGCAGCGCTAAATTTATTTCTCCTTTGGCCCGTGGGGATGCACTTATTTTCTCAGGATTCTCCTAGAAATGTAAATACCAGCTGTCCACAGAAGGACAGAGGAGGACCGGAAGCTGCCCGAGGCCCTGGTGACAGCACAGCATACCAACCCCAAAAGGTTGAATGAGGAGCTGGACACAGGCTGCAGGGAGCCATTTGCAGGAGCCTCTGTTGTGAGGCTGAGTTTTCTGTGTCCTCCACGGCCTGTGTCTCCGTGGGTCCCGAGCAGCTCCCTGAGTCATTGACTTGAAAGGTGGAGGGCAGGGCCAACATCCCCACCTGTCATTTCCACCATCATTGGTCCTGAAGGCTTTCGAGCCGTGAGAGCCCCATAAGAAATTACAAATCCCACGAGAGGGGCCCTGTGTTAGCTGTCCATCAGTGCCTCTCCGCCAGCACCTCAGGGAAAGGACTGGCAGCCTGAAGAGTCCAGTCCCAACTGGCAAACTAGGTCTTTTGGTCACTGACCCCACTCCACTCAAATCTTTTCAGATCCCCTGCTTATCTGTTAACCTTTTCTTCAAATCTTACAAAAAAAAAAAAACCCACAAAGGCCTGGAAACTAAAGCAATTCTTAGAGGCACTGGAAATATTACACCCAGATATTTCTCCCCCAAAGAGCACAGCACGCTTATTGGTGATGACAGAACAGCTCCACTTAGTGAAACCTGACCACGCGGATTCATGGTGAAGTGACTCACCAGGTGGGCCCAGTTATTGCCCTCAGACTTCACGTCGTCCTCTCTACTTTCTAGACGGTTCCTAAGGGAGGTGATTATTGGCCCTTTTTGCCAAGTGTTTTGTCTAAAAATAACCCAAATGTAACTTTTACCGAGACTTACCCAGACTTCTGGAAGCACTTTCTTATTGTTTTTACAAGGCCTCTCCTCCTCTCTCCACCCCACCCATCTTTCATGTGAAAGCTCTTATGTGATTTATCTTACACCTCTTTATTTATAGCTTTTGATCCTCGTTTTGAACCCAATAGAAAAGCTCTGTTGGACTTCGGCACTGTCTGTATTTAACACATTTTGTTTCTCTCTAGGACGTAGGTGTTGCGCATGGGAAATCTATGTAGTGAACGGTTTTATGAGTCCTAACACTAACATAAATTACTCTTGTATTTTCCTCTATCAGGGAATAAAGATGGAGGAAGCTATGACCTACACAGGTATTCACCCTTTTTTATTCTCCCTGGCAGCTTCTTTCCCAATAACTGCATGATCCAGCCATTCCGACTAATTTCCGTTTCTCACCTCATTGCACAGAGCATAGCTGGGGTGCATGCTTTTCCTAACAGCACTGGCCGCCGCCTCGTGCCATTGGTTCCAGATCTGTCCTTTTGTTTTGACATCAGCTCACTGTCACCACACGACGTCTCGGAGCATTTACGCACTCCGGTGCTTGTGTACTTGTTGAATGATGCTTGTCGGCGTGGAATGTTGTGAAGCGGGGGCCTGGGGAGAGGGTGGGAGAAGGCTGTTCCTTGTGGTGCTTACATATTGATTCGCTGGAGGGGCTTCATGGAAACTGGTTAGAGATCTTTATGAACTAGAACGTCAAGAGCACAGAAAGAGTCATGGGGATTTGAGGAGCATTCTACAGCGGAAGTGGAAGAGGTTCCTTGTTAGCAGCTCTTGATGAGCGTTGCTGCTGAAAAGCAGACGGGATGTGACTCACAAGGCTCTGCGGGGGTTGGTGGTTGAAGAGCAGGTGCTGGGATTGGGGACAGGGAACCAGGAGCAAGACATGCAGGGAGGTGTCAACATAGCTCGCAGACAATGCTGCCCGACCCACAAACTTCCTAAACAGGCCTCAGCCCAGTGATCCTGTCCCCCTCCAACTCCCACCCACCCCCTTACCTCCTCATGCTCCAGACCAGGGACCCAGATGCCCGGTGGCCATGTCACTTGGTCACCCGGCATCATCAGACCTCAGGCAGGTTTGTCAGAATATGCCATGTGGGGCAAGACGGTCTGTCCTTAACACCTCTATTTTGGGGCAAGTGAGGCACTGATGTGTCAGCACCCTAGTCAATGAATCCTCTGGGGAGAAAAACTTCCATCAAAGGCACGTGGATTTCACTGGTGCCATCCATACTGACATCGTCTCAGAAACTAAAGAACATTGGTGTTTCAGGGCTCCCTGTCCACCCACCCCCACCATCCGGTCCCTCCTCTTAGAGGGCTGCTCAAGTGGGACCAGAAGCAAAACAGTAGGAACAGTGGTGGGAAGATATAAGCAAACGAAACAAGGAAAGCTGGACTTCTGAGGCTACTTGATAACATTTCTGTATCTCTTCTTTTTCTCCTCTCTGTCGTCTCTCCTGTCCTCGATCTCCCCCCACCCCGACCCGCATCACCCGTAGCCCACGTAGGACCGAGCAGAAGAACCCCCTCTTAAGCTGGTCTCACCCAGGATATGGGCTGACGAGGTAATACCCCATACACCTGCACTGCTTCCGGGGGCACGTAAAGACACCGCCAAAGTATGACATGTTAAATAGCCCTGATGCTGGATATTGTCTTTATGGTTATTTTGTTCTGCACTCAGATTTTACAGCTAAGGGATTTTTGGTGTGGCCTTTTGTGTCTCTCATGGGAGAGGTAAAGGATATGACAGGTTATTAAGGACACAGTCTGGTCAGAGCTGAGTCAGCGTTCTTCTCCATCGTGTCTTCCCTGGACACCTTTGAGATGAAGGGTGCTTACCTGCTCTCCAGCTGGAGTTAAATGTGAGCACCTGGGGCTCTCCCTTCCCTCATTCCTGCCACCACCTCTAAACGAGGCCAACTCCATCATTTCTGAGGTTGATGGGTACAGCTTTGAAAACCTTAGTCAATGGAGTCCCCTCTCTGGTCTTGTGGCCACTGAAAGCATGTGTGCAGGGTGAATACCTGTTGCTTGTTTTTCTCAATTCCTTACCAAAGGCCAGATCTAAGGATACTGTCTTACTCAAAATGACTGGCATTTTCCTAAGCCACCATTCCGTAACTGGTGAGGTGAGCGACCTTTCCATGGCTACCATGTTGCAGGCAGGAAATCATGGAACAGGGTTACTGAGAGCATTCGCCTGTCACGCCTGGGCACTCGCTGGACACCCAAATGCCGAGTTGGATGTGGCTTTCCCCGCTCGCTGTATCCTGTGGGGATTGAAAGGGTGCAAATGCAGAAGCAGCCACCGTGTGTGTGTGTGTGTGTGTGTGTGTGTGTGTGTGTGTGGAGCTGCTGAAAACGGCCATCTCCAGATGGGTTTACCAGCACACCACCCTCCAGCCGCGGCACTGCTCAGGGGTTCAGAAGCCTTGGCTCTTTTTTTTTTAATCTTTATTGTTGTGTTACATATGTCCCCTCCCCCCCCCCCACCCCATTGACCCCTTTTAGCCCACCCCACCCCCACCCCGGGCCTTCACCACCCTATTGTCTGTGTCTATGCATTATGCACATGTGCATACAAGGTCTTTGATCTCTTCCACACCACCCACTCACCCCCACCTTCCCTCTGAGATTCCACAGTCTGTTCCATGCTTCTATATCTCTGGATCTATTTTGTTCATCAGTTTATTTTGTTAATTTGATTCCACCTCTGAGTGAGATCATGTGATCCTTGTCTTTCTCTGACTGGCTTATATCGCTTAGCATAATACTCTCCAGGTCCCTCCATGCTGTCTCAAAAGGTAAGAGATCCTTCTTTATTGCTGCTGCATAATATTCCATGGTGTAAATGTACCACAGCTTTTTTATCCCCTCACCTACTGATGGGCGCTTGGGCTGTTTCCATATCTTAGCTGTTGTAAATTGTGCCGCTATGAAAGTAGGGGTGCAAACATTCTTTCTGATTGGTGTTTTGGGTTTCTTAGGATATATTCCTAGAAGTGGGATCACTGGGTCAAATGGCAGTTCCATATTTAATTTTTTGAGGAAACTCCAAACTGCTTTCTCTAATGGCTGCATTCCAGCCAGCAGTGTGCTAGTGTTCCCTTTCTCCACATTCTCGCCAGCACTTGTCAGCTGATTCGTTGATGGTAGCCATTCTGACAAGTGTGAGGTGATACCTCATTGTCATTTGAATTTGCATCTCTCTGATGACTAGTGTCCTTGAGCATGTTTTCATGTCTCTTGGTGAGAAGTACCCTTTGGAGAAGTGTCTATTTAGGTCATTTGCCCATTTTTTTATTGGATTGTTTGTCTTCCTTTTGTTTAGTTGTATGAGTTCCTTACATATTTTAGATGTAACCCTTTATCAGATGTATCATTGCCAAATATGTTCTTCCTGACAGTGGGCTTCCTTTTAATTTTTTTAAAATGGTTTCTTTTGCTATGCAGAAGGTTTTTATTTTTATGTAGTCCCATTTGTTTATTTTCTCCCTTAGTATTTTTGCTCTAGATGTATCTGCAAACTTATTGCTATGAGAGATAGATTTTGCTGCCTATGGTTTCTTCTAGGATTTTTATGGTTTCACGACTTACATGTAAGTCTTTTATCCATTTAATTTATTCTTGTGTGTGGTATAAGCTGGTGGTCTAGTTTCGTTTTTTGCATGTATCTGTCCAATTTTCTCACCACCATTTATTGAAGAGACTGTCTTGACTACATTGTATGCTCTTGCTTCCTTCGTGAACTATTAATTGAGCATAATGGCTTGGGTCAATTTCTGGGTTCTCTGTTCTGTTCCATTGGTCTATATGTCTGTTCTCGTGCCAGTACCAGATGGTTTTGATTACATTATAAGTTGATACCTGTTATTGTGATCCCTCCAACTTTGTTGTTCTTTCTCAAGATTGCTGTTGCTATTCAGGGTCTTTTTTGGTTCCATATAATTTTTGGAGAGTTTGTTCTAGATCTGTGAAATATGCTGTTGGTAATTTAATAGGGATTGCATTGAATCTATAGATTGCTTTGAGTAGTAAGTGTATTTTAATTGTTAACTCTACCAATCTATGAATACAGTTTATTCTTCCACTTGTTTATATCTTCCCCTCTCTTTTCATCATCCTGTAGTTTTCTGAGTACAGATCTTTTACCTCCTTCATTAAGTTTATTCCTAAGTATCTTAATTTGTTGTTGTTGTTGTACTGATAAATGAGATTGTCTAGTTCCTCTGAGAATTCATTATTGGTGTAGAAAAATGCCGTGGATTTCTAGGTGTTAATTTTGTATCCTGCTACATTTCCAATTTCATTTATCAAATCTAATAGTTTTTTGTTTTTCGGTGGAGTCTATAGGGTTTTCTATATACAATATCATGGCATCTGCAAATAATGAGTTTTGCTTCCTCCTTTCCAATTTGGATGCCTTTTATGTTTTCTTCTTGTCTGATGTGGCTAGGACTTCCAGTACCATGTTGAATAAGACTGGTGGAAGCGGACCTCCCTGTCTTATTCCTGTTCTTAGGGGAAATGATTTTAGTTTTTGCCCATTGAGTATGATGTTGGCTATAGATGTCGTGTATGGCCTTTATCCTGTTGAGGTCTAATTTTTCTATGCCCACTTTGCTGAGAGTTTTTATCAAAAAAGAGTGTTGGATTTTGTCTAATGCTTTTTTTGTGTCTTTTGATATGATCATGTGATTTTTTTTAAATTAAACAAAAATTTATTTCAATATACTTTTTAAAAAACAGTGAAATAAATGTAACAGCAGTAGAAAGGAAAAAGTAAATCCATTTCAAAGAAATAAAAAACCAACACTTTCAATATTCCTTGAAAAAGCATCACGTGGTGATAGACTTGGTCATTATGGTCCCAGTTCACCTCTCTAATCCCATCCCAGGAAATGGGAAGAGACCCAGGACTGACTGAGACAATACTCTCCCCTCTGGCTGAATAAGGTTTGCAAATGAAAGCTATCTGCTGACCCAGATAATCATTTTATAGTTTATAAAATGAACAAGCCTTATAAACTGGACTTGTGTAATTCTCATAGTCATCTGTTTAACGCTGATGGGAGGTAGGTTTGGGGATTTCAAGGTCTCCTCGGCCCTCAGGCTTCACACGTGAAGGACTGTGGGCTGAGATGCAGAGGTTTAAAGGAGAAAGACCAGAAGTCTCAGACGCCAGGGTTACCTTCCCTCAGCACTATGATCATGTGATTTTGTCTTTCAATTTGTTGATGTGATGTATCACATTTATTGACTTGTGAATATTGTACCAGCCTTGAACCCCTCAAATCCCACTTGGTCATAGTGTATGATCGTTTTAATATATTGCTGAGTCCGATTTGCTAATATTTTGTTGAGGATTTTAGCATCTATGTTCATCAGGGATACTGGCCTGTAGTTCTTTCTTTGTAGTGTCTTTATCTGGTTTTGGAATTAGGATAATGCTGGCCTCATAAAAAGAGGTTGGAAGTATTCCTTCCTCTTGGATTTTTGGAATAGTTTGAGGAGGATAGATATTTGTTCCATAAGCCTTGGTTCTTTAAGAAAATTAATTAGGATGCATTGTTAAGCATGAAATATCATTATAAAAGCCTTTGAGAAAAAGGACAAGCAAACCTGAAGAATTTAAAATTTGAAAATTCAAGTGTACTTTAGAAAATTTCTCTTGTACAAAATAAGAGTTTTCAAACTACCTTCAGTTGTGTGGATTTTTAAAAACGAATCCTTGGACTTATTTAAAAGGTCTTCGAAAAGCAAGGCTGTTTCCTATTCATCTTCATTATTTGTTTATGTGGGTTTTTTTGCTGTGGTCTGTGTGTGTGAGGCAGGGTTACTTACACATTCTGGTCATTTTGCTGTTAGATCAAGCTCAGAGTAAGGACACAGCTTAGCAAGTGGCCCCCAAAACTCAGGAAATAATTTTTGGCTTGAGTTGAAAGCAATAATTTCTATGTTGCAAAATAAGATCGACAGGGGCCGGATGTTTATTTTTTCCCATCGCCTGTGAGAGCTGCTGCTGCTGCTGCTGCCCTCTGGTGTCCAACACGAACTCCTGGTGCCGTGGTGTGGCTCCAGCGGGGCACACAGGGCGTGTGGTTGTGGGGGAGACAGTCAGGTCTGGCAGCCTAACGGTAAATATGTTTTACCTGGTCCTCTGTGCAGGCCAGCAGACCACATCATGCTTCCCCCTCGACAACCATGCTCCTGTCCACTTGCTTTTGCTTCTTTGATTCATCTTCCCCTATAGCAACAGCCCAGGCCTGGCAGATGGATATGGTGACATAGCTGTGCATTAGAGGCTGTATCACACTGCGGTTAGAGCACATTCGCTGGAGCCAGGCTGGTCTCAAATCCCAGCCTTGCTAGTAAGAAGCTGAGACCAGAGTCAGGCATGTGTGAAACCCTATCACTGATGGGCATTAGTAAGGTGCACTATGAGATGTACACTTAAGAAGAGTGTATGAAAGGGAATAGTGCCCTTCTCATTTCAGAGCATGCTACCATATTTTATAAGAAACACAAAAAGAGAAATTATGCATCATTACCACCACCGTCTCCATCATCACTCATTGGCAACCAGATTTCCACACACAAACCCACTGTCTGCACCCCCGGAAAGCCTCAAGTCACTGCCCTGCCCCACGTTGCCCTGGTAAAGCTTCCCTGGCATGCCCTCGCGTTCACATCTCAGGACTCCATTTATTTTAAGCTGCCTTGCTGCCACTGTTGGGCTTTTCTGTTTAAGGTGCTTGACCAAGAGATGGGTCAAGGTCTGGGGTTTAGGGGCTGGAAGTGAGGTCAGCCTCCCAAGGCAGTGAGGGTACTCAGGGTCCGAGCTGTTAGGATGTGGGTCAGGCCGCCGTGTGCACTTTGCACCCTGCACAGAAGTGTGCCAGGAGGGACAAGTAGGCATGGAAATGCAGCAGGAGCTCTGCTAGACAAGCCATGCCAACTAATGGGTAAGTCTTTCTTCCCACCACGTGGCCACCCCGCTCAGGATCAGGGTCCATCTAAGCTCCCCATCCAAGCTCTAAGATAATGTTCATAACGTTATGATACTGAGTCTTCGTTCAAGAACAAAGGGTATCTTTCTACTTAGTCCTGTACTTCTGGGTCTTTGGGAGATTTCTGAAGTGTTTTTTACCTGTGTTGCACGATTCTTGTTAAGTTTATTCATAAGCACTTTACCTTCTTTGTTGCTATTGTAAATAGGGTTTTCCTTCATCATTAAAACCTCTATCTGATTATTTGCATTTTCTTATTTATTTTTAGTCCACTTGACCTGTCTTGGATTGACTATCTGCTATTATTATGTTCCTATGTATTTTTCACTGTGTCTTCTATAGATAGCCTCTTCTTTATAAAGCAGGTTGCCCCTTTTTCCCCCCTTAGGAACTTAATAGTGTTAGTATTTTGGTCCTGTTGGTTGCCTTTGAACTTATACCTATTCATTGTCCCTAGTCCCTATTTCATATTTAATCTCTTATTATCTCTTTGGTCAGTTTTTTTTCCTATATAAACCTTTTATTATTTTTTATTAATTTCAGACGGAGAGGAAGGGAAAAGGATATAAATAGAAACATGGATGAGAGACATCTGTTAGCTGCCTCCTGCATGCCCCCTACTGGGGATCGAGCCGGCAACCTGGGCATGTGCCCTGACTGGGAATTGAACCAGGGACCTCTTGGTTCATTGGTCGATGCTCAACCAGAGTCACACCAGTTGGACTTAATATAAACCTTTTATTTTATAATCCCAAAACTTGAAATGAATTAAGAAGCTAGACCCTAAATTTGCTGACCAGCATCCAAGTTTCCTATCTTCGGTCAGTTTTTAAGTGTTCTTTGACTACCAACTGTTACTTGATCTATACCCTGAATTAACTCAGTCTCTTTCTGCTTTTCTATTTTTCTTCTCAGTTCTAGTTGCAATTTGTCATATAAAGTATTTTTTACCTCACTCCTACCTTTGCTTTACCCCCAGACCTGATAAATACCGGGTGGGGCAAAAGGAGCTTTACAGTTGTGAGTACTCAAAGCAGAGTTTTGGTTTTATTTTAAATATTTATTGTTGAATGTATTACCTATGTCCCCTTTTTCTTTTTTAATGGAAGTTGCATCTATCATGCCTGTCCCTTCCCTCGTTTTATTTTTTTATATATATATTTTAATTGATTTTTCACAGAGAGGAAAGGAGAGGGATAGAGAGTTAGAAACATTGATGAGAGAGAAATATCGATCATCTGCCTCCTGCACACCCCCTACTGGGGATGTGCCCGAAACCAAGATACATGCCCTTGACAGGAATCGAACCTGTGACCCTTCAGTCTGCAGGCTCTATCCACTCAGCCAAACCAGTTAGGGCCATATGCCCCCTTTTCCCCCCCATTAGCCCGCCCCTGCCCCCCACCAACCTATTGTCTGTGTCTGTGGGTTATGCATATATGCGTACAAGTTAATTGGTTAATCTCTTCTCATCTTGCCCTGCCTTCCCTTTGAGTTTTGACAGTAGGTTTGGTGCTTCTGTCTCTAGATCTGTTTTTGTTCATCAGTTCCTGTTGTTAGATTCCACATATGAGTAAGATCATGTAATATTTGTCTTTCTCTGACTGGCTTATTTTGCTTAGCATAATGCTCTCCAGGTTCATCCATGCTGTTGCAAATGGTAAGATTTCTTTCTTACAGCTGTGTAGTGTTCAGTGGTGTAGATATACCACAGTTTTTTAATCCACTCACCTGCTGATGGGCACTTAGACTGTTTCCAAATTGTAAATTGTGTTGCTATGAACATAGGGGTGCATATATCCTTTCTAATTGGTGTTTCTGATTTCTTAGGATATATTCCTAGAAGTGGGAACACTGGGTCAAATGGGAGTTCCATTTTTTTTATTTTTGGGGGAAATTCCATACTGTTTTCCACAGAGGCTATACCTGTCTGTAGTTTATTCTTATTATTTATTGCATTAATTTTTTTTAAATACATTTTATTGATTTTTACAGAGAGGAAGGGAGAGGGATAGAGAGTTAGAAACATCGATCAGCTGCCCCCTGTGCACTCCCTACTGGTTATGTGCCTGCAACCAAAGTATGTGCCCTTGACAGGAATCGAACCTGAGACCCTTGAGTCCGCAAGGTGACACTAGCCACGGAGCCAAACTGGCTAGGGCTATTATTTCCCATACGAACGACTCTGCACCTCCTTTTGCCTGCCCCTTCCATTAAATGCTCACCACCAATCGTTTTGCTGAGGTTTCCCCAATGATTTTTTTGGCTGAATGAAACTCATCCGCTAGAAGACTATTCGAGAAGAGCTGACATGCACAGTATCCCGTGCATGCTTACATTTTTTTAAAACTATTTTTCTAGAGCCTGATACTTGCAGGAGAGCTCGTGTGGACATAGCAGCCTTGGCTCATACTGATTTCTGATTGAAAGTGGCTTTCACATCCTCAGATGCTTGATTGCATTTACTTGGCAGTGCTGTGTGCAGCTTTTTTCACTTTATAGTTTATTTTGGTAGGGGCATTTCCATAAAAGGATGGATTCCTTATTATTTTCTGTTATAATTTTGTGTAAATGTAGGCTGCTTTTACTAATTTCATTTTAAATTCGTAAATTTAATTGAAGTATTTATAATTCCTAATTTAAGAGGATCTTTTTCCGGCGGTGTAGCCACGTATGCTTTTTCATGTTTTTTTTTTAATTATTATTATTTGGGGGTGGGAGTGGAAAAGAGCTCTCATGTCCTCCAATTTTTTGTTTTTCCGCTTTTCTTGCAGGACCTGAAATTTCCCTTCTTTTGTTTCCTTTTCCTTTATGATCTGGTTCCCAAAGGGTGTATCTCCCTTCCTCTGTATCCTTTTCTCCCAAAAGCAATACCTTTCACACAGCCACCTTGATGCATGCACACTTAAGTCCCTTCCTTGGGGTCATCTCTGTGATGTACCAGGACGCTACCGTATTTTATACTTCAGGTTGGCATTCTTCCCAGCGATGGTTTCAAATCAATTATTGGCTCCATCCTCACCTCCTTCTGCTGTGGTCCATACTGTTTTCTAGGGCTTGTGCCCAAAATGTGTCATCCAGCTCTGCTGAGATTTGGTATTAACATTTTTTACTTGCAGGTTATTTGAAGGTTATATAATTTTCTGTCTTCTTGTTAAACAGATTTGGGGTTTTGTTTAGTTTTACTTCTTTTTCCTGCCGATCTGTATTGCTAGTTACAGCATTAATCGAGGCCACCTCTTTAGAACAGTACTTGGGCACAACTGGAGAAAAGATGGCATTTTCTGCAGGACTGTGGTCATCTTAGTGATGCAAAAAGATCTGAGAGAAAGTGGGTGCATTCTCTGCATACTGTGAAAACCACTAAGAGATTGATTTATGATAGGATTTTCAGGGGGGGAAAATACAGAGATAGATTTAAGTATTTGATTTTGGAAGTTTAGTTGCATTCAATTTTGTTTTTAAACAAAGTACCAGGGGATATAAAATAAAAATATCTTCCTAAGCTCTGCCTAATACTTTCACATCCATAAAATACTTTCAAATCCACCATTTACCCAGCAACCCCAGAAGAAGTAAAGGTTTTATCACACAAGCATTCCCATGTTTGACAGATGAGGGAACCAGAACTCAGAGACTTACATGATTTCGTGGTTACAGAGTTGGCTTGAGTAGAGCCAGGGGTAAAACATGAGCCTCTAACTTTGCCTGGTCATAGCAGTTATCACTTGTTTGATCTTCTTCCCAATTTTGTAACCTAAGGCCACTCCTTGATAATAAATTACTAGGGTGAAATACTTCTTAGTGTTATACTTCAAATTGAGTTGCTCTGTAAAAACAATGTCAGTTGCTTGTCTAAAAGTAGGAAATCTTTATTCCACTAATGATCTGTCTTCATCTCTCTTCACAGAGGCCAGTTATGGGATGGATGGGAAGGTTAACTTTCCCAGTCCCACTGCAGACATCGGCGGGCAAGGCCTGGAGGATTTATACAGCTTAAAGGAAAGCATCTATGCGTACAGACAGAACTACAGACTTAGTCTGGTTGACTTGACTAATTACTTGGAGGATGTAGATAGAGTATTTGCACTGCTGAACAGTCACCACAAGCAAAATAAAACAAGTAAGACAACTGCTCGAAGTGATGGGTTCCTGGCTGTGTCTGCTGAGCCCTCTGTGCCGGTAGAGATGGCCTCTGCTGAGACAGATGAAGACCCAAGCCCTATGGTTGAGGAATTCTCTCATTTGACGTTGCCAGCCGACCTTCAAACCCTGCATTTGAACCGACCAACATTCAGTCCGGAGAGTAAACTTGAATGGAATAACGACATTCCAGAAGTTAGTCGTTTGAATTCTGAACACTGGAAAAATCATAAAACTGACCAATGGATGGAGCATGAAGAGATGAGTCATCTTGAACTTGACCTCAGTGGTGGTGACATGCCAGAGCTGGTGCTCAAGCTTGACCCCAGGCTGCAGCCCATCAGCAGGCACCAGAAAGGCCTTCCCCAGGATGGTGGTCCAGGAGAAGATGTTTCTGAAGATCAGCTGTATCTTCCTGTGCATTATGACCCAGATTCCACTCCTCAGACGACCAAAGTGTCCACCTTGGAGCAGCCGGGTAACGCCAGCGGCATGGAGAACATGTCTAACGAGGTGGAGAAAAGTCACAGAAGGGAGACTGATTAGACAAAATTGTTACCTTACCCTAAACCCAGTATTAACTTTTTATCAGTAAACTAATCAAGGCAATCAAGACAACCAACGTTCCAAGCTACCCTAGGTACCTACCTGCAGTAGACACCAGTGCGCATGCGAGTGGACGCACAAGGAACCGGTGCTGTAATTCACTGTGTGTCAAGGTGAGAAAGAAAGGTAATTTGTGGAGTTTTGTTGGCTTAGTGGATACTAAAACAGTATTAACTTTGCAAAGTTGTAGAGACATGCATATACAAATGCTATCCAACCAAGATGGCTAGAATTGTGCCTTCCTGCATTTCTGAAACTGGATGTCCTCGGTGAAACTTCCAACACACTTTCCACTGCCTGCATCATGTGGTTTGGATTCATTTTTAACCACTGGAATTTTTCAATGCCCTCACTTTTAGGTCAATGGTTTTGCACTTTGAGATCTAAATGCCATGACTGTTTGGCTAGTCTTTTTTTTTTTTTTTTACAGGCTTGTCACAGTCTCACTGCTTGCTCTCAGTGTGACAAATTAAAATAGACCCCCAAGGATGACACACAGTGTGGATCCCACATTGTTTAACAATATGCTTTTGCCAGAAAATATTGCATGTGGTTTCCCTTAACTTGCTAAAATTGATTAGCAGAAAGGCATGGCTAATAATGTTAGCAGCAAAAATAAATAAGCAAAACAAAGATCACTTGCTCTCTCTGTGCCTAGCCTCAAAGTGTTCATCATATACTTAAGATAGCTAAATTTTTATTTTCTTAACAGGATAAAAGGACTGAAGATTCTCTCCCCACCCCTATCTTTGTTTTGTTTTCTTGGCCTGGCTAATAAGCTTAAGTGTTGAGAAAATATATTTCGTTTTGAATTTATATAAGGAATGTTTCCAATAAAATACACTCATGAATGTTTCGTAATTTAAACACAGGTATGATTAAAGACCTTCAATTTCTGATTTTTTAAAGGCATAGTTCAAAACATGTTCTTAAAAACATTCTTGTTATGTATTAGATTTTTAAATACCGGCAAAAGGATTACCTCATTGAAAGTTATCAGTATCCTAATCAACTTCCCAGTATTAACAGTGATTTTCCTTTTAGATAAAGAAAACATAATTTACCTATGTGTTTGACTTCAGTGTTTAAGGTAAACTCCTTTAAAGATAATTTACAATGGTATAGCTGAATCTTCGATAACTTTTAAGTCCTTATTGTAGACTCTGTACATATGTTAAAATTCACTAGCTCTTTATCAGATGTGTGTGCCACCGGCTGAATGACAGAGGAAACATATTTATGGTCATGAATGATATGCTTTGTAAAAAGGCTTCAAGTTATTAAGAAGCATACCGTGTTTTGTTTTGTTTTTTAAATCTTGTGTAATATTCTGTAATACTTTTATAGAACAATTCTGGCTTCAGGAAAGTCTAGAAGCATTATTTCTTGAAATAAAAGGTGTTTAAACTTTACCTGTTTCAGAGAAATGAACTTGACCAAGTTCTTGAGGTACCCCCTCCCCTTCCTTATAGTAAAACTGAGTCCTGAACTCAATTTACATCATTGAATAGTAGCCGTAGCAATAAAATTGACCAAAAGCCCGTGTGTTACAGAACATTCTCAGATCAGGGATCACAGCATAGATTTGTCTCATTGCTGTCAGGAGGATGTGATGGACAGCACAGGAGGACGCCCTCCACCAAAGGCAGTTTGGGTTCTTTCGGGACCGTGGAGACCTAACCACCCTCCAAAACCTCGAGTTTTCTGAAGGAAGTCCATGCACTTCCTTTTGCTCCAGATTTCCTGAGGACCTTCCCCCCTTAGGAAGAGCCGCTAACAATTCATGTCCAGAAGTCAGAAATCTCTGGTAGTAAAAGGGGGAAAAGCAGAGGACTTTGGGAGCTGCCCGTTCAGTCCTCGGATAACTAAGGAAGCCATCTGTAGTTAGAGCTGCCATGAGAGAACACCACAGACTGGATGCCTTAACAGAAACGTATTTTCTCACCATTCTGGAGGCTGGAAGCAAGGCCTGTCGGCAGGGCTGGTTTCTCCCGAGGCCTCTCTCCTTGGCTTGCAGATGGGCCGCCTTCTCACTGTCCTCGCATGGCCTTTTCTCTGTTCATGCACATCTTCTCTTGCACCAGTGGTATAAGGTTAGGGCCTACCCTTATGGCCTCATTTAACCTTAGATACAGTCACATTGGAGATTAGGACTTCAATATGTGAATTTAGGGGAGACACAATCCAGTCCACAGCCCCACCATTTCTCAAGAGTCCCAGGTAAGGGTGTTGTCCAAAGGCAAGTCATTGTGCCCTCTTCCTGTTCCTTTCCTGTAAAATGTGACTAGGCTAAAGGTTGCTCTCCTGGAGGAAATTACATTTTAGTTCAATCCGATAACTATGGAGTACCAACTATGTGTAAAGGGCCCAATTAGAGGCTATTTC
Source organism: Corynorhinus townsendii (assembly GCA_026230045.1). Lineage (NCBI taxonomy): Eukaryota > Metazoa > Chordata > Mammalia > Chiroptera > Vespertilionidae > Corynorhinus > Corynorhinus townsendii. Next base: position 18,356,532 of record JAPDVU010000010.1, on the reverse strand, counting down.
AGATCTTGAAGGGCCCTTAGAGATTGGCTGGCCAACTGGACTCAATTGGATCTTGGAGGAAGCTGATGCTCAGAAGGTCTGAGCAAGTGTCCCACCTGCCCATTCCCATACAGACTTAGAAGAGGAAGAGATTAGCAGAGGAAAAGACAACCCCTCCCCACTTTCTCAACACATATGCTCATGCACATTCTCTTTCTCTCCCCCTCTCCCTCTCCCACACACCAGATTAGGGAAGAAAGGCCATTAGGGAGACCCCATTTGATTAGAAGTAATAGAGCAATGACCATGAAATCAGACCTAACTTCATGGCAAACTCTAATTTTTACTATCTGTGTGAGCTTGGAAAAGTCACATAACCTCTTGAAAACAGCTTCCTCAATTGGAAAATGAGAGGTTTGAATTTAAAATAGAAAATGCAGAGCATATGTGCTTTCTTTTCACAGAATGTGCCCAGGGAAGACATTGCTAATGCGTAGACACTTTGCCATTAAGCCAGAGCGCATCCATGCCCTTGGAGTTTCTCTCAGTGCCCACTTCCGCCTCAGCCAGCTACCACCAACACTGCAGATATGGTGTTGGCATGCAAGACAGAAACCTGTCCTATCCAAACCGGATAATGACTATCTGAGGCTCCTCCCAGCTTTCTATAAGGAAATCACCTATAACCACCGACATCTGCAGGGTGTTTTAAGAAAGAAGAACTGAATTCTTATCACTCCCATTCCATACCAAACATACCTTTTAAGAAGTTAAATGCTTATTTTTCAGGACTTGCTTTAGAGCTGATATGGTCTCAGATTATAAGAAGGTCTTCCATTTCCCAAATTAGTCCAATTCTGCTTGATATTTTCAAATTTTATTTTAATCTTCAGTTGATAATCAAAATATTCGGGGCAATTAATACCATGATGTGGTCCACTAGCCTGGTTCATTTGGGTATGAACTTCTAGAAGTTGCTATGGAAGCTGCAATAGCCCCCTCGACCCCTTTCCCATCGCTAGCCTCTCCCACCTCCAACACATCCCACACTCACTGCCAGGTGAGCCTGTCATTACTGTGGCTCAGATCTCAGCCTCTGACTCAGAAATCTTCAACGATTGTTCAACATCCTCTGTGAAGCTCTAGCCCAAGCACGTCAAACTCAAGGGCTAACACGGGCCAAATAAACAAGGCATGTGGCCCACGGGTCGCGAGTTTGACATGCTTGCTCTAGCCTTTCATCCACCCATCGGCTCCCTCTCCACTTCACCCGTCGCTATCAGCTTCCCCTGGGTTGGCACCACCTTTCCAGGTCTGAATTTTTCTATACTTTCCATCTGTCCTCCTGGGGTTTATCCCCATTCGCCATCTCAACCTGTAGAAATCCCACCCATTCTTCAATTCCCATATTATTTGAAGTTTTGTTTTTCCTTCCCATGTAAATTTCCCTGTTCTCCTCCAACCCTGGATATAATATCTCCTCCATTTAACACTGTCCCCCAGATAAAGAAACACCAATGTTGTATCAGGTCTGGGGCCAACAGAGTGAAAATAACTGGCCACATGCATAACCTTGCTCCTTCCCCCATTTCAGACCAAGAAACTTACCTAGTTCCTCTTAAAGGGCTGGCTCATGAACTTACTCAGATTCAGTCCCTCTGCGCTCCAGTGCTGGGGTGCCGGCTTGAAAGGACCAGGGACATGCGGGGAGGAATTGGATTGTCTGGCATCAGGGCAAGAACTCGGGGGTGGCTTTGTCCCAGTCAGGCGTGTTTGCAGGGGCCATTGTTCCTATGCTGAGACCTCCACCTTCACAGAGCTGACAGGCAGCCGTATCTGAGTCTCCATCAGCCTGGCTCACACTGTTCGCTCTGCCCTAGTGATTCCCTGAGACCCCACCCCATTCAATTTGCAGCTCCACTCAAGCTGTTTGCCATATGAATGGCCTGTCCTGGCTCAGGCTTCAGACTTTGCTAAAATCTTTCAGAAAAGCAGTAGCTGGCATCAGCTACTCCATACCTATCAATAAAAGACCCAAGACCCAGCACTAGTACCAGCCTGCCTTACTTCACAGCTGTGCCTCAGCTGGGCACTCCAAATCCAACACAAGTAGCAGCCATCTGCAGACCTCTCTGTAGCTCCTGTGGGTGGCTCCAGGCAATGGTTGATTTTTGCACCTCCCAGGAGGCCCCAGAGCCAGAGCATCTGGTGGACAGCTTCAGAACATACCAGATTACAACTCTACACATCCACAAGCAACACACTCAAGGGAAGGGGCAAACTCAGTGAGCACCAAAGCCCCACTGAAGCAAGACCTGCTCCATAGGAGTGTCTCCTGCACAGCTAGCTGCTCTTTGCAGCTGGTCCTCACAGCCAATTGGCCTGGGGGTCAATTCCTCCCAGTAATGCAACAGCAATCTAGGCTCAACTACAAGACTGTGCACACAGCCCACACAGGGGTACCCCTAGAGTGCCCAACTCAGGTGTCTGAGGAGGCTGAGCCACTGGACCCTACAGGACACCTACTACACAAGACCATTCTACCAATTACAAGGAGACATAGCAGCTCTACCTAATACATAGAAACAAACACAGGGAAGCAGCCAAAATGCGGAGACAAAGAAACAAGTCACAAATGAAAGAACAGAAGAAATCTCCAGAAAAAGATCTAAATGAAATCAAAGCAAGCAAACTAGACAAGAAAAAGCTAAAGGAGTTCATCACCACCAAACCAGTATAGCATGAAATTTTGAAGGGTATTCTAGAAGAAGAGAAGAAGAAAAAAAAAGATAGAAAATATGAACAATAAAATGGCAATAAATACATATCTATCAATAATTGAATCTAAAAATCGAATAAATGAACAAGAAATCTAATAAACAAAATAAAATCAGATGCATGGAAACATGGAACAGACTGACAAATATCAGAGGGAAGGGGGGGAGGGTGGGAAGGAATTAACCAAAGATCTTATATGCGTGTATTGCCTGTGGACACAGACAATAGAGTGGTGAAGGCCTGGGGTGGGGCAGGAACTGGGGGGAAATGGGGGAAGAACGAGGACATCTGTAATACTCTCAACAGTAAAGATTTAATAATAATAAAAGAAACTTACCTAATGTGACCATTGGTTAGTATTGGTCAACTCACCTCGTTGTGTTGTTGATGTTGAAAAGTTGGCCAGCATAATACCTTGGCCTCACAGTGAGTCCAATGTTGTATGAAGTAAATAGAATGACTTTCAAAAATCAGATTTTTTTCCGGCTGGGACACCTCTGATCCCAGATGTTAGGGAAGCACTGCAGAAGGGTAGGTACAAAGGGAGCTACAGAGTTGAAGTCTTTCATGCTGAGCGCCACCTCATTTTTCTGCTGGCAAATGGGAGTGGTGGGCAAAGGTATCTACCTTCTGTTCTGAATTTCCAGGCCCCACACGGGTCAGCCTCCCAGGACTCTGGAGCAGAACCTGCATCCTCTACCCCAATCCTCTTCTCCCACATTACCTCCCAGCAACCAACAGCTCACATGACCCAGAACCAGAGTGGAACCAATCCAACCACTAATAGGAGAGAGATGTCATCCACTTCGCCACCTTAAATTAATATGTATGTGGCTAAGAGCCGCACGCAACTCAAGCCCAGGAACCAGAAGAGCCCAGAGACTAGCAGGGCATGTATTTTCCATGCTGACCAGTAGATGGCACTGTAGTGCAACTAAAGACATTTTGGCTGGGAGCCAGGACCTGGCTCCTGGCAGACCTGCCACTGAATTGATTTCTAAAGTAGCTTCACTACCACTTTGACAAGAACACATCTAGAACAGCATGATCCATGGCAGGCTTGCTCTTTCTTCAGTGCCTAGGATCCTAGCCAAGCCAGCAGGCCAATGAACGGTCTTAGCATTCTACTGATTTATATGGATATTATGAGTTGGAACTATGTCAAACTTTGACATTTAAATTCAAAAGTGAGCACCGAATATTGATTGCCTTGCTTTCCAATGACTTTGTGCAATTAAAAATGTTTTTTGGCTCCCACAGGCCCTGTCTGCCCAGCTGAGAGTTTTAAAAACAAGAGAGGAACTGGATGCTTTTTAATAGCTCTTAAAATGCTGAGGTCAGACCAAGTCTCATAACCTTTCCTCCCTCATTTTTCAAAAAGAAACTTTTCCCATGTACTTGTTTCAAAAAACACAATTTACAGATTGGTTCTATCTCTCCCATGAAAGTGTGAGATATTAAAGAAATTAAAGAGAAACCTTTTGCCTAAACTGCACACAAAATTGTGGAGAGGCTGGTAGATTGGGGCAGGGGGGTACTATTTGCTCTTTGCATAAATGGCTCCCTTGATGAATGCACAAAGCCACTGTGAGAAATAAGCATTTATCCAGAAGTCAACAGATGCACTCCCCCAATAGCATGTATCTTGAGCCACTGTGACTCTAGTTTTGCTGTGCAAGGGGTGACGAGGTAAGAAAGGGAAATCAATTAGCCACTTGCTACCTATCCAGTGCTCTAGGCGGCCTCCCAACTATAAAATATAACCACTCTGTGCTTCGGTCCATGGGTCATGCTGCTACTGCCATGCTCCTTTACCTCCTTCCGCCTCTCACTCAAAAGTCTCGGATACCAATGTCCTTGGAAACCTCTGCCTTCCTTCGGAAGAGACCTGGAAAGCCAGTGCTTTTCCCCAAGGGTGGGGTCTGAGCTCACGTTCCTCCTCCAATTTCAGACCAGTTCGTGGGCACTTTGGCAACAATGAACTCCACCGTGGAGGTGGGGGAAGGAGTTTTAACTGCTTTGTTGGCAAAGTTTAGACAGTCACTCCTTCAGAAATCACTCATTTTTATGCTTGAGACTTGGAACTTCCCTTTTGTTTACCAATTTTTAGAAGAATGACTTGGACTCCTTTGGGAATTCTTCTTAATTCGCCATGGTCAACTGTGTGGCAAAAAAAAGAAAAATGCCTACCAAATGCTCAGCATTTGCTCCTGTACACATCCAGGATCCCAGAAGTTAGGCAGGGATGTGCACCTGGTTCGGACAACACAGTGTGACAAGGGTCACTTCTGGGCTGAGAAAGAGAAAAGGTCTTTGCCTTTCTCTGGGCTCTTCCTTCCCTTGTTCAGCAAAGACGACCAACCCTGAAGGTTCCAGATGATGCAGCTTCAAGGTAGTAAAACCTCACCCGAGCTGTTTGGCTCAGTGCATAGAGTGTCGCCCTGCGGACCAAAGGGTCCCAGGTTCAATTCCAGGCAAGGGCATGTACCTCAGTTGCAGGCTCCTCCCTGGCCCGGGCCCTGGTCAGGAAGCGTGCAGGAGGCAACCAATCCATGCAGATCTCTCACGCTGATATTTCTCTGTCTTTCCCTCTCTCTTCCACTCTCTAAAAATCAACGGGAAAAACAAACAAAAAAGATGGTAAGACTTCTGTCAGGCTGGGCCCTTGAAGAACCACATGGAACAGACCCATAGAACCATGTCATGGAAATAAGAAGCAAACTTTTGTGCTATGGAGCCAATGAGATTTGGCGGTTAGCATGTTCTTAAGCATAATTCAGCCTATCTTGACAAGCATAAACCTTATTCAAGGCACATAGTTCTGCAGGGCCAAAGTCTGAATTTAAGTGATGGACTACTTAAAATTATTCTCTGGTGACTCAATGAAAAATGTGCTCCTGCAGGCTCTTAGAACTATAGTCCTGATAATTGACATGTAGGACATTTGACTTCAAGGCAGAATTATCAGTTAAATAAGGAGTGCATTACCACTATTTTTCAGAGCAGTGGTGGGCTATGTAATCCAATCAAACCCCTGGGTCTTCACTGTGTGGAGAGATGATCACACCAGCTTCACTGCTTCGTCTCTTCAAACAACAAAAATCATAAGAGACAAACTACTTTCAATCCAACACACTTTATTCTTTTTTTTTTTTTTACTTTCTTAATTTTCAGTGATCAAGTATTCAAGATGTTGTAAACCGAGGTTGATTAGTACATTGACAATAGATTTCATTAAACACAAGGAAATTATACATATTTTAAATTACCCTAAGAGGTCACCAAATAAATATTCATTTTTAAAATCACAAAATCAAACTTCTTTATGCAACAACTCAAAACAGCCTTTCATCACAGGCATACACAGCTCTACACACAAAACACACACACGCTAAACACGCACTCCATTAGGATCCTGACGCCAGCTGGTTTGACACAGTATCACATCTCCTTTAACTAAAGAATTAGAGGCCGACCTGCCTGTTTCACGCTTCTATCTGATATTTCGGGTTTGGGGTGGAGGTATGTTTTTAAGAGAAATGCTCACTATAAAATCTTACCAATTATTCTTATTTTTCTTTTCTAGATACAAACTTTAAACTTCTTTTGTTCACCCCTTTGGTTTAACATGTCCCTTCAATTACATTGGTTTTAGTTTTTAATATTTTCTCCTTCAACTTTCACATGTAATAGTAGAATACCAGAAAAAAAAGACACCACCTTCCAAACCCTAGTATTAAAAACACCTTACATGGGTGTGCGTTTTTAGAGAATAAGAAAAGATTATCTGAAATATTTTTCTCCTCTCTCGGAAATTATTTTTAGCATCTGATTATTCTTGCTAAAATAAATATCAAAAGCACTGAGTTTTTATAAAAAGAAGATTCCCCCTCACACCCTTCATTTTTGCAATGTCAAGTTCATGGATTAACTGAAGTGATGAGAGTAATGAGTGTTTGCTTCCGGGAAGTTCAGAGTTTCAAAAGCAAAGTGCATGCAGTCCCTTACCAATGAAACACCGTGGGTTCAGTGGCGGGTTTTTGTGGTGAGCATGCTTCATCAGGTACTTCTAGCACCAACGCATTCTTTTTAACGTTATAAAAGCGAACACCCAGGGAGGGTCTTCCTCATATTTGACCCTTCTTAGGGCTGAGTAAAAACGAAGTGCTTAAAATAACATACACAGATCGGATTCCATTGTAGCAAGCAGTCTGGGATGGACGTGGCTAGCAGCATCCTGGGAGATGGGGAAAGAAGAGGAGACGGAAAAGATATAAAGTGCTCAAGGCCGCTGACTTCACGGTCAGCCCTGGCACTCCCTTAGCCGGCATGACAGAGAGAACTCGAACACGTGTAAAGGCCACCAACTGGTCTGCATCACAGAGAATCGGCAAACCTGCAGAGTAGGCAATTCTGGGATTATACCGTATTGCGATGTCCACCTGCTACTTAGAAGACTCAGCGTGCACCAATGTATCAACAGCTATGTTCGTGTGTCTGTGCCACTGAGGATGTACTGCGCACACAGAAAATCACCAGGTAGAATTGGCCACCGCCCTAGGCTTAGGCTCTCCCACACCTCCTGGGCACACGCGAGGATTTCCACAAATGCTTCAGGTCCATTCAAACTGCGAAGCTTCTCCCTGGTGCCCCTGCGGCTGACACGTAGCCAGCGCCCAAAAGCAATGTTCCGCTCCCAGCCCACCCAGGAGTGCAAGCTGAACTGCGGACCGAGGAAGAGTTTCTTGGTGGGTGGTGTGAACGGAGGGCGGCCCTCACCTCCGCCAGGCACCTCCCTTCTGGCGGCTGCATTTCCCAGTGCCTGCTCCTGTTTTTACTGCACCTTCTGGCGGTCACAACCGGACGATGGTTTGGTATATTACATGTAATGTTTTGTATACGTTCGCTTAACGTGTAACACTTTGCATATGTTCATTTAAACCTTTTATTAGGAAACTTAAACCAATTTTCACCAAAAAACAAACCAAAACTAATGGAAATGTTGACGTCCTGAAAGAGGGAGTGGAAAAGCATACCCCTGAAATCCACTAAGCTCAGATTCAGTCAGCCTGAACCTCCTTTCCTCGTATTTCATTTCAGAAACACTACTGAGACACAACATTACCGCCAATGTTGGTTTGTTCTATATTAAATACACACTAGAAATAAATACTTGAGGTATGTTAGGACAAAAACAAATTGAGTATAACACTTAGCTAAATAAATGTAAATTTACTTGCAGATCTAAACATTACATTTTAATGTTTCCTACAGATCTTTTTCTATTTTATGCAAAGAAATAACAACTTCCCTACTCTTCAGAAACAGTAACATGTCAAAAACTATAATGATTTACCTCACTATCGTTTAGTCACAACTTACCTCTGTTAACCAAAACTCTGATATGCATTACGGAGTGTAAGAAGTGAGCCACCATGAGAGAAGCCTGCATCTGAACCCTGACACACAAAGTCACAGGGAGAATTGGCTGCCACCCTGGGCGTGGACACTCCCACAGCTCCTGGGCACCTGGGAGCATTTCCACAAATGCCCACTCGACAGTCCTCAGCAGGTCGCTCTCCCTCTCAGAGCCTCTGTTTTCATGATCTGTTTTAATAACAACAATAACAGAACATAGCTATCTTTCCAAGTTACTAAGAGGATTACACCAATGATATATATCAAATCTCTGCAAATATACCAACACTCAACAAATGCTAATTTGTGTTCTCTCTGCTCCTCCTTTTCCCCCCATCTTGGTTCTGAATGACTTTTGACTGTTTTTCAAGAATTAAAGCCACCTAACAAAGGATCAGGATTTCATAGTAATGAAAATAACCAAAGGATGTGCTCTAATACCCACCCACCCACTGGGGCTTCTAAATTAATAGGCTAGAGTCAAGGATATTATATTTGCATATTAAAGCCAAATAATAGATTAATCTATAGAGTTTATGGAGGAATAAGATGACCTTTTTCCAAAGCAAGTTATTATAAGCTTAAGCTCATGGAGGGTGGCAATTAAACTTATAATAGGACTATAAAGTAACAACCAATTTATTAACAAGCATATAAGAACCTCATACATACAATTAAACGGTGTCTATAAAATAATCACCCTAGTTGACTACATAATATTTCAGTGACGCTACCAGAGCCCAAACCATTCTGGAGACAACTTGTACTTGGCACATATTCCAAGACTTCAATCCGCCATGATTTGTACCACTTAAGCGACACTCACCAACAACACATTCGTGAGACACCTGCTACTTATAAGCATCCGATACTTAAGACATGACAGCATGACGACTCATGCTCATTTCTTTGAATTCTGGCCTAATCAAACCCAAAGGACTTCACCGAGTGCCAAATGGCAATGGGTCAAACGGTGCGCGAGAGAAAGAACTTGCACCCAGTCATTGATTGCTGAACTGGACGACAGTTCAAGGTCGAGAACAGAGGAGCAGCTCTCTGATTATACTTGATGACTCCATCATTCCCTATCCTGGAGTTCTGAGAGCGGCGCCTTTTCAAAATGTCCCACCAAGAAGAGAGAAACTGTAACAGTGGTGAAACATATCCTCTTAGCTACAAAAAAAGTGTAATCCCAGCAATATTTTCTCAATGCAGTTTCTGAATAAAACAGGGAAATTAAGGAAACACTACCTCTCTTTCCCCAACTTATCTTCAACTCCAACACAAAGGGAAACTTCCTCTTCCAAAGACTCAAAGTTTTTCCAGAGCAGGTAAGGGGGAACTCTGAGGCCCCAAAGCAGACACTGGGTTAATCAGCAATATTTTCCCAAGACCTTCAATATGCACCACATTGACTCAAGTTTGATGGACACCAGTGTATGTACAGGCAACCATGGTTCTAAGACTCAGTCAAACAAGACTGCTCAACGGGAAGTCTTTGTCACCCAGGGCACTGGTCCCGCCCCTTGGGAGACATTCTTCAGTCTGATAGTGAGAACCCTCTCCACAAGCTGCATGCAACCAAGGGAACCATTTGACTGCTGCCCTTAGGGCAGAGAGGAAAACCTCCCTGAGCCCAGAAGTATTCACACCACCCCATGGGGCAGCCAACGATGGAGGGCAAGAAGTCTGAATCACGGGACAGTCCTGTCAATCACATTCCTTCTGAGGAAGAGTGTAAACCAGCCAAGGAAACCACTTCCCAGATTAGCCCTACATAAGCACAGGCTCCTTGGCAGAAACAGTGATAGTGGTATTTGGGCCTCACAGTCCCGCCTAAATCTGAGCTGTCAGGATTCTTTTTCCGAGCAGCCAGCTCCCATGAGTTCACTTACCATCAGTCCACAGTGCTGTCAGGTGGCCTCTGCCTGAAGAACCGTGGAGGAGGCATTCTGGGTGGCACCTAAGTCGAAGAGGTGTGCTGGGAGGCACTGGAAAGGATCATGGATAATGAACCCAAAGGAACAGACAAGTCCTTTCTGAGATCACTTCCGGAAAGTCACAGTAGGGAGGAGTCAAAGGTTGGTGTGAAATGATTCTAACCCTGATAAAGCTGGGTTCCATAGGATAGACCAGTTTATTTTGTATTTTTCGATCATTACTTAGGATCATATTCTAGGTCCAGCTCCCAGATCTCCCTCCTCCTGTATTCGAGGTGATTTCCATCCAGGCAAGTATAGCTTTCCTGGTTTAATGACTCTATCTCAGTAGCAACCATAGCAATTTTCTGCACATAGAAAGAGAGGAATACAGATTGGCTACTGTTTCCAGGCAGATAACTAAAATGATCGGGTGGGACTCAGTCTTGGTCTCTGAAATTCCTTTTCCAACTATTTTGAGTGTCAAGTTTACAATTTCTAACTATCCTTATGTGGATCCTTAAGAGGTAAAAGAATTTCTGCAGCAATTTTTTTTTTTTTTTTTTTTTGGATAAGAAAGCCATGAGTTTCTTTCCTTATTATGCATCTCACATTACGGTTTCTAGCCATATTGATTAGCACACTAGTTTTAAAGCCCCTGATGAAGGAATACTGGAGTTTATATTCAGATTACCAGATGATTTTGCAGCCTTCTTAACTACCTTATGATGGGGGCACACAGACCAAAAGAGAATGTGTTTCATGAAACGAAGTAGCATTTCCTTTTATCACCCAATGCATATATTTCCTTTGAAGCATTTGAAAAATCCTACCTGATTTATAAGTCCGCTATGGTTTAAAATGCTATTAACAGTACTTTAAGTTGAGCTTCCTCTTTTTAAAAACATATCTGCTTTAGTTTCTGAAAGCAAAAGTAGCATGCTGCACTTACATTTTCCCGATCAAATTGCATAGTTGAGGCAAATTCATTTGTGCTTTGTAGCAGAACTCACAGTAGGTGTTCAGATCTAAAAAACCGTTGATTTGTGAATGCAAGGCCATGGTCAAGCTCACCTCTGTGTGGAGTGTATGCTAATGAGATGCACCGCCTTTACACTTCCGTGATTTGGTTAACCATGTGCCTTGGCCTTATACCCTATTGGTTCACGAGCGTGAAATTAACATAGTGGAAATGGTACCAAGTCTATCGAAGCTCCTCCTCCTTGGAGCGAAGGCGGGGGAGGGGTCTCAGTCCTGTTGAGGTATCCAGCCCTCAATCAACAGTGGCTGTGTATACTGAGTTTTGTTCGTTTGAGGGTTGTGTCTTTAGAGCTTAAAAAGGGAAAGAAAGAAAAGAAGGCACGGGTGTTTCTCAAGTCGCCAATATTCAACTCAACCAACAAAAAACTAAAGTCTTCCATTTTCAAGCATCAGGAGGGAGGCTACACGGCAGCAGGGCTCTCCTCCAACCCCGGGTCCGATGAGGAACTTATTGCTTCTGGGAAGGGCCCCGGGTAGGTCTGTGCTGTGCATTGGATGCCTTTTCGCAGACGAGTCTCTTGGTGGAATTCTCCCTGCGTGCTGAAAGCCGGGCAGGATCGAGTCCGGGAATATTTGTCCGCACTATCGGGGTGGCCCACCAGCTCACTCACAGTGCCCAGAGGGAACTCTCGCCACCTCTGCCTCTGCAGCGCGTCCTCCTTGTATTTGATAGAGTACCAGGCCAGAAAAATAAAAATAAAGCCAACAAACTTGAGGCCGGCTGCCAAGCCAAAGTAGACAAAACGAAATGATGTCACATTGTACTCCCAGCAAGAGCCTTGCACTCCGCATTCCTGCTGCCAGAGCATGCAGGTGGTGTCAATAACTGCTCCAAAATAAATCGGAGTGGGAATGTATGCTAGTGGGGCAGAGGGAAAGAAAAGAGAAGAAACATGTTTAGCACATCTGGTAAAACAGATCTGTAAGTTAGCAAAGCGCTCTGTGTGCTTGGAATCCAAGAGAGGGCAGTGGTTTTCTTGTGTTACTTGATTTTGTTAAATATATGTCACACTTTATAATATACTAGAGGCCCGGTGCACAAAATTCGTGCAGAGCATGTGTCCCTCAGCCCAGCCTGCACCCTCTCCAATCTGGAACCCCTCAAGGGATGTCCAACTGCCCATTTAGGCCCAATTCTACCTGGATCGGGCCTAAACGGGCAGTCAGACATCCCTCTCACAATCCAGGACTGCTGGCTCCCTACTTCTCGCCTGCCTGCCTTCCTGATTGCCCCTAACTGCTTCTGTCTGCCAGCCTGATCACCCCCTAACCACTTCCCTGCCAGCCTGATTGATGCCTAACTGCTCCCCTGCCAGCCTGATTGCCCCCAACTGCCCTCCCCTGCAGGCCTGGTCCCTCCCAACTGCCCTCTCCTGCTGGCCATCTTGTGTCCACATGGGGGCAGCAATCTTGTGGGTTGGAGTGATGGTCAATTTGCATATTACTCTTTTATTAGATAGGATAGAGGCCTGGTGCATGGGTGGGGGCCAGCTGGTTTGCCCTGAAGGGTGTCCCGGATCAGGGTGGGGGTTCCCTTGGGGCGTGGGGTGGCCTGGGCAAGGGGCCTGTGGTGGTTTGCAGGCCAGCCACGCCCCCCCCCACCCCGGCAACCCAAGTGGAGGCCCTGGTATCTGGGATTTATTTATCTTCTATAATTGAAACTTTGTAGCCTTGAGCAGAGACCAAGGCAGGCCAGGGCTGCGGGAGCTTGGCTTCCTCCATCACCGGGGCAACCCAAGCCTCCTTTTTTTGGGGATTTATCTTCTATAATTGAAACTTTGTAGCCTTGAGTGTAGGCCTGGGCTGGCTGCATGAGTGTAGCCTCATGCTTGCTGCAGCTCCGTGGCCCCAGCCATCTTGGTTGGGTTAATTTGCATACTTGCTCCTGATTGGCTGACAGGCGTGGCTTGTGTGTAGTGGACGTATGGTCAATTTGCATATTATTCTTTTATTAGATAGGATTTACTATAAAAATGTTTACTAAATTGTTGATACTTTATATCTTCCAGTTTGCAATTCAGTCAGAATGTGTTATTGATTTTTAGGGTCATAAAAATGTCTAATGCTAAAAATGCAATTTGGGAATGCTTTTAAAGTTAAAAATCCAATTTTGTCATTAACTGCTCAAGAGGCTATACTGGAAGCCTTTATGATCCACTAAAATTCAGTACAGTGAATTCTTGGGTTCTAGTGTTGGATGAGGTAAACACTGTCTCCCATTAGTGAGAAATCATATTAAATGACAACTTTATAAAGGCACTTGGGGCACAGAAAGAACGAAGGCATAAAATTCATCTCTGAAGCTCAGGAAACATCTGTGATGAGTGGTAATAATGTCATTCTGGGGCCATTCTTTCATTCCATAAGAAAGAAAGTCTACCCAAGTAGACTGCCTTCATCACACGTCACTCCCCTTGCGGGAATGTGTCCCCATCCCCGACTTGTTCACCTTTCGAAGTCCACCCCTCCTTTAAATTCCTGACCCACTCAGATTCCACTACATCCCACTGCCTTTTGTGTATACCTCCATTTTTCAGCTTTCACACGGTATCTAAACTATTTGCACATCTATTATCCATAAGCTCCCTGATAGTGGGGGCCGTGCCTTTTATTCTTTGCATCCCGTGGATCCTCAATAAGCATTGATAGAAGGAAGCAATGGGAAGGTAGGAGCAAGGGAGGAAGGAAAGAGAGGAGGGAGGAAGGGAGAGAGGACAGGTGGGCTAATAGCCCAGGGGGCTGTGGGTGATACATTTTTAAGTACATTGTGTTCATTTAAAAAGGGGGTATATTTGCTATAATTAAAATGTAACATTTTTAAATACTTAATATTTTCATTTTGCTTTGGAATGTGGGGAAATGGAAATTGGCTTGTTGGCCAAACTGTACTTTTTTTTTTAATAATCAATAGAACTTAAGCTAAGGTTGAATTAAATGATAAATGCCTGACATGTTCTCCCTCCTGCTGTTACACGGTCCATCTGTTAACCTACCTTGACCTCCACATCCAGGTCCAATCACCCCACCTTCAGGGCATCAGACACAGGCCAGCAAAAAAGGAGGAACTATTTTCTTTTTTCTTTTCCTACTCAACTACCCCTTTGCTAAACAAACTTCCTTCTTTGAAAATAAACTTTCCAGTTTTCAAAGAGAAGCATAAGGCATACTTCTTAACTATATCAAAGTATGGCAGAATTTCCTTTAACCAGCATGCTTTGAAAAACTGGTACCTTCAATGTCTTATTGATACCAAAAAACAAGTCACTCATTGAATACAACCAGAAAGAGGCCTTGAAGGTTCACTGGAAAGTGCTCACTCTTGGGCCATCAACCACAACATGGGACAAATAGAAAATTCCAGATAGGATTAAAATTCAAAAGGTCAGATGATACCATTTTAAAACGTTTCACCTTTCAAAACTGAAATAACAAATTTCAATCAGAAAAAAATTTTTTGTGTTTCTGTGGACAATGATACTGATTACTGGGGGAAATAACAGCTGTAGAAAATCAGATTCCCACTTAAGAAAGAAAATATGCCTGGTGATGAGGAAGTCAATTAAAAATACATTGAAATTGATCAGAGGAATGGACTACTTCACGCGCTATTTCCCGTGCATTGTCCCAAGACATCACAGGGTGATGCAGTGTTTGGAAAAATCAGAACAATATTCTTCATGCCCAAGTGAGCTCGGCGACTTCCCACATCAACACAGCACTGAGGCACCCCTTTTGGTAATCAGGCCAGGGCAGTCCCTGTATGTCCATTTGGGCATCTTTTCTTTTTTCTTTTTAGAATAGTTTTCTTTCTTTGCCTCAGAAAACCTGACAGGTACACTCTTTGCCCAATCCAATGAAATTACTGGGATGAAGAAATGGGAATTTTCACAAACAAAAAGAGCACCACTCTCCATCACTCTCATGCTAAAAAGCCACAAACGGACAAGAAGACCAGGATCCTAAACCCATCGTGACCGCTTGGTTCAATATTTCTTACAGTACCAAATTCTCTGGGGAATCTAGTCCAAGTTTATGTTCACAGTGAAAAAGGAGCTGACCTCAAGTTGCTTTGGTCTTGTTTCATCAAATGACAGAACTGATCAGCTTTTAGTTCAAATCAGAAATCCAGGAACGCGTGCCCTTACCACTAACCTGTAAATTCCTCGCTACTACAACGGCCACAAATGACTTGGCCTGCCATTTTAAAGGGCAGGGAGAATGTGCCACCTTCAAAGAGGAACTAAGAGGCACACTTGGAAATTAAGGAACATACCGAGCGTTCGCAATAAAACAAATTGCATTCCCAGAGCAAAAGGTCTCTCCTCATCTTCTACAGACCTAAGGTGAAGGGAAAGAAAGAAACATTTCAAAATCGTGGCCATGAGAAAATGACTGTCAAATCAAACCTGCTAAGTGTAGGGCCAGGAGCCTGAGAGACACTGCGCCAAAGTGTTGAATGTTCTAGAATTATTAGCAATAGCCAAGCAAAACTGCTGATGGCTAAACCAGTGAATAAAGGTGTCCCCAATGAAGACACCCAAGAAAGTCCAATGGACTCTAATCATTTCTATATTAGTACTGATGGACGGGCCACAGGGTCAGGACTGAAAATACAGAGGTGGTTCTAACTGAGCTTCCCAAATCAGTTCTGTTAAATACAGAAAGCATTTTATCCTAATTACTATACTTATTCTCTCTTTGCCTGCACTTTCCTGCATGGTGTGTACACTGAAAATTACTCCCATAATTTCTCAAGGAAAAGTAGAGAGAGAAAAGCTTTACAATATACAGTCAAAAACAGCCCGGCCAGTGTGACTCAGTGGTTGAGTGTTGACCCATGAACCAAGAGGTCACCTGTTCGATTTCCCGGACAGGGCGCATGCCCCATTTTTGGGCTCAATCCCCAGCAGGGGAGTGCAGGAGGCAGCCAATCAATGATTCTTTCTCATCGTTGATGTTTCTCTCTCTCTCTCCCTCTCCCTTCCTTTCTGAAATCAATAAAAATATATCTAAATATATATGTGTGTATATTTCACACACACACCAGGAACAAGTCAAAAATTAGAGAAATAATAAATCTTTTCCAACCACCTCATTTTTTCTTCTTTTCCTATAACTTATGCTCCAAATAATTCCCACAGGGCAGGAAGATTTGAGCCTAGTAAACTTTGTAATTATCCAAGATTAAAGGGCTCCTTTTCTGAAGTTTTGGGTTAGATGCCAACTGGTGACTTGCCATGAACACTATAAATCGGGCAGTCATTGTCTGGCTGGCTGAACACCTCTTGCAGAAGTAAAGGTCAAAGAATAACATTATTTAACATCTGTAGAATTAAAGGTCAAAGAATAAGGTTACGAATGATTTGTATTATTTATGACGAAGTACCTTCACCTTTCTATCCCACAGATGCGGGTCCTAGGTAGGGAGTGTAACATCCCCAAGGACCAGGGCACTCATTATCTTCCCCCAACTTCTTCACTTTCTCAGAGCATTTGCCCAACGCCACACACGTAGTTGCCACTCCATATGTGTGTGCTGATGGAGGCCCTGAGTGAATACACCAGCAGGCCTTTTGTGTGCTGTCATCCACCCGTCAAGGAAGGAATTGGCCTGGCAGCGTCTAACTCAGCGTCACATGCAGAATATGCAGGCAAGCAGCCCCAGGGCCCTGCCAAGAGTGCCATCTCTGCAGCAGCTTCCCAGCAGGTGCCCAGCATCGTGGGGAACCGAGGAGCCAGCGAGGAGATGAAAGAAGAAGGAGGACTCTGCTCCCTTTCCTGACTCCTTCATGCCCTGCAGCCCCGGAAGCTGCTGTGGGTGTGTCCTGGTTTCTGCCGGCTGCCCCCTCCCTCCTGTGCCCACCACAGCCTTTACTGCAAATACCAACCGCTGGCTGCAATGTGCTAGTGTCAGCATTCTGAATAGGCCTTCCATTAAGGTAACTTCCATATTCTCATAGAAGCAAAGAAGCTTCTACACGATGGCAAAGAAAGCGCAGCGTGAACTGAAAAATTACATTTTCCAGTCTGCCCTTTCCTTGCTCAGCTCCAGAATTTTATATGATAGAAACAGGAATAGAGTCGGCAGTTCGAGCTGCAGCCCAGCAGAAGCTGCCAGAGGCCCTGGAGGCAGTGGCGGCGCACAGGGCTGGGGATGGTTTTTCTGCTGTAGGCAGCCGTGAGCAGCTGCTCCGAAACCACTCCCTGCCGCCTCCCGGGCCAGGCTTCTTGCAGTGAACACGGTGACAGCTTCGAGCTCCCCAAGTAGAACCTTTACTGCAGAATCTTCAGGAACCCAAGGCACCCCGAAAAGTTACACTGAACTACAGAAATAAAGCTCCTCCGCCTAAAGAAGGTTCTAGAGAATGCAATGTCACAACCTTCCTCTCCCTTTCTGACCTGGCAAAACTCACTTCTCCTAAGTTTGCCAGGCAAACAGCGGAGTGCTTTTCCTGCACGATCTAATTCTGTTTCCCTCTGTGCGCCCGACCCCGGCCCTGGATCACGTACTCCAGCGGCTCACTCGGAGCATGTAACCCAGCGGAGAAGTTGAATGCTGTTCTCACCTGAGCGTTACTATGATGGCTGATGGTTGGGCACACGCTGTGATGAAGGTGACTATGAAGAGGAAAACTAAGAATGGGAAGAGGGTGTTACAAGCCCGTTTGCACTTCCCCGACACGGCATAGCCGTTCTCGTTGAGATAGGTTTTGACGATAACCACGCGGAGCTGGCTGCGCTGTCCCACGGTGGGCGGAGTGATCACTTGCCGGCTTTGCACACAGGCGCATTCCGTGTAATTCCTTATCTAAGGGACAGATAATAAAGTTCAGTGAGTTGGGGGCCAATCAAAAGCAAAATTCAGCATAGGCATGTTAAGACAAAGTTTAGTTCAAAGGCTCTCCAATAACTCCAGTGAGAGAGGAAGCGAGAGAGAGTGAGAAACAGCCCTGTGAGAGCAATCCATTGATTGGCTGCTTCCCATGTGCACCCCAACCAGGGATCCAACCAGCAACCTAGGTATGTGTCCACACCAGGCATCCAACCTGCAGCCTTCTGGTGCCCGGGACCAAACTGAGCCACCCGGCCAGGGCAACTCCAGTGTTTTTAAAAATGCAAAATGTTCGCTTGGAAATGTCTTCCTCATTGCTAACAATAGGGGTGCAAAGTGCGCATCCAATGACACGAAAATCCACTGGTCAAAATTGTTTACACCTCAACTTTTCTAAGAAGCTTTCTACACTCAACTCTAGGCATTCATATTTTGTGCACCCATTTTTTTTTTTTTTGTCCTAATTAAATGCAGCTTCCATTGCTCTTTAACTCCTGGGCTCTTCAATATAAGGCCCTCAGAAACGGGAACCGAGCCCTGCTTGTTGTATTTGTTTGTTTGCTTCTAGCTTTACTGTAGACACCGTGCTCACCAGAGAACGGATCTGAGAGGCCCAGCACTCAACCTCGCATAACCCTGAACTCAGAGTAGGACCCGAAGTCGGTGTCTGTTATGTCAAAACAGGTCATGCACAGGACTTCCATTCCAATAACTGTGCACATTGGCAGCATGGGCTGTTTCGTTCAGTCCAGGGACTAAAAAGGTGTTTCGATGAAACAGCCAATTAAGCTCCTTGCCTATTATGTTGCTTTTACTGAGTGGAGCTTAGCAGAATTCACTGCCTCTCAGTCACTTGGAGAGGCAGTCAGAACAGACGTGAAGATGGGATGCTCTGTGGCCGTCTGAGCTCGAGGGCTGCTGGCCTCTTCGGAAGAAAGAGGGCTGTGCACCAGGAGACTGGCTCTTCGGAAGAATGAGGGCTGTGCACCAGGAGACTGGCTCTTTGGAAGAATGAGGGCTGTGCACCAGGAGACTGGTTCACTCCCAGGGAAGGACTTAGCCACCAGAACAGACCTCCTTGTCTCTTTCAACTTGGGGACACCCGAGAGCTCACCAATAATATACTGGGAAGCCAGCAACTGGAGTTCTCCATTTATTGCTCTAGTTTAAAACTCAGAAGTCAAATATGGCATTCCAGAAACGTGCAGTCAATGGGATAAGCCCTTATCACCAGCCTCCTACAATCCGTTTTTATGCAAAGAATGAAACCAGGCTCGATAAGGAGCTGAGTAGAATATGAAAACCTTCCCCACAGTATTACAGCCTATTTATAATTCACAGGGAAGGGAATTCTCCAAATAGCCTATTCTTGGACTGACAGAAATATCTTTACTCTGAGAGTGGTGGGGGGGAAAAGTCAGAACCAATAATCTATGAAAAATGCCACTGCTCATCTTCACTGACTCTCAGCAGGGGAGGTACATTCCTATTCTCTTCTGTCAGCCCCAGTGTGGTCATCTTGACCTTCAAATCCATCACAAGGGCCCTGTCAGAGGAACGTGTGAGAGGCCCAGCACTCAACCAACCTATCAAGTTTCACTGAGCTGGCACCAAATGCAAAGTAGAAGAGAGCTGATGTGGAAGCAAACGGCTATCCCCAGCCATGCCAATCATCCCTGAGGGAAAAAAATAATGCATTGCATAGTTTTCTTTCCTCTGGGTTTGTGTCAGAGGTATTTTGTAGGTTATTTGAAGTTTCTTGAAAAGTGGAGACTGAAGTCATGTGTTTGCCTCTGGCTTCTAACACATCCTTTTCACAGGATGTCGGATTAACCACAGTACAGGAAGTTGTGACATAGACTCACCCCGGTGCTAAGATTACCACTATTAACACAGCCAGCCAGGCAGGGGTTAAAGTACGTAATTCCATCTGATCCACAGACTGGCTCGTACTCATGTGTCTTACAACCACAGTTAACGTTGCAGCTTCCAGTCAGGTTCCTGTGAGGCATGGTGAGAGAGGGTCTAAGAGAGAAAAGAAGCAGATTGTGAACAACGTTTACTAAAATAAAACTGACAGGAAAGTGCTTGAGATTCAGTCATTCAACCATTTTAGAGAAAATAGTCCCATTAAATCAAAGCTACAGTACTGTTGATCATTATTTTTATAACTTTAAAATAAAACATAAAGGAAAATGTTACAATTTTCTGGTACCACAGATTCAATACTTTTGTATCAAATTATCCATCCTGCCTCAAGTCTACCCTCCACCTTGGTGCTATGCACCTGTTCGCAACATCTGGGCTCAGCAGTTCTAACCACGGACGCTTCATTCTGTGCCAACAAATCTGGGCCTCAATTCCTTTAACTGTAAAATGGAGGAATTACTTTTGGGGGCCAAATCAATAACATCATTATGAGGGCATAAACATGAAATCCATCAATCACAGTTGTCAACACAGGTTCCTTTGGCCAAAAACTTTCATTGTTCTCAAGTAAATTATCAAAGAAAGCCATGGGACTCTAGAAAATCAAAAGGAAGTGATTATTCAAAGGTGAGGAATCAATCACTAGTTTGATTCAAATGATCTGAGAAGAAGGATGAAGCAGTCCCTTCCTCAGGAAGGCCCAGATGTAGGCTCAGTCAAATGTGGTAGGTTTTGTCTTCTCAGGAGATCATGATGTCTGCATCAAATAAATAATCCAATACATAAAGCTCTAATAAAATCAATTCAGGCAACAAATGCAAAAGGGAGAATAAGGCAAGTAAGGACACAGGGCCATGGAGAGAAGTATAAGGAAATGGCTATGGAAGAGCAGAAGCAGCAGGTCCCCTGGGAGACCCAGAAGAATGAAAGGGTCTGTAGTGCTCACACCCAACGGCCTCTCTCCTTTGCTTTTGTCGCCACCATTTATAGGCGTCACCGGTGACATACTCTTTCCAAAGCCACATGCAGATCCTTCATTCATCTGTCCCTCTACTCATCATCCATCCACTCAACAAACATTTTGGAATGTCTGCTCTGTGCTCTAGTTATTATCTTTAATGACTATGTTGAGTAAGCACTCAGCCAGTAGCATAGCCCAACCCAACCGTATGTATTAATCTCTCAGCATGAAGATTTGTTTGTTCCAAGGCTTTTCTCCTGTGGCCTCTTTCATACTTTGAAAACCGAGCCTTGAAATTTTAATGGAACAGATTCATAGCAAAGTTTAAACCTTATCAAGAAAGCCTTCGACACAATTCACCATAGCTAAGATTTGGAAACAGCCTAAGTGCCCATCAGCAGAGGAGTGGATTAAAGAACGGTGGTACATCTACACAATGGAATACTACACTGTGGTGAAAAAGAAGGAGTTCTTACCATTTGCAACAGCATGGATGGAACTGGAGAGCATTATGCTAAGTGAAACAAGCCAGTCAGAGAAAGATAAATATCACATGATCTCACTCATTTCTGGAATATAATGAACAACATAAACTGATGAACAAAAACAGATCCAGAGACAGAGAAGCATTGCTCAGACCGTCAAACCTCAGAGAGAAGGTAGGGGAGGGTGGGGGTAAGGTGGAGAGATCAACCAAAGGACTTGTATGCATGCATATAGGCCTAACCAATGGACACAGACAACTGGGGGGTGAGGGCATGAGTGGGGGCGGGGGGCAATGAGGGGATAAGGACACATATGTAATACCTTAACCAATAAAGAAAAAAAAGAGAAAGCCTTCAAAAAGGCAAAAGTCAAATAAACCCTGTTCTTCATTAGTGTCACTTCACTGAAGAAATTTTACCACATAACTTTAATAATTATTATGTTCACAAACTCTTAGGATCATACAATTTTAAAATTTATATTTAAAATGTGATTTTAAAAATGTGAGTTTTAGACCAGTCATTCTCCACAGGGAGAAATTTGCCCCCTCTCCCCCAGGGGAGACATTTTTGTTTGTCAAACTGAGGGGATGCTATTGGCATCTAGTGGGTAGAGGCCGGGATGCTACTAAATATTCCACAATATATAGAGCAGCCCCTCCCCCACAATGAAGAATTAACTGGCTCAAATCTCAATAGTGCTAAGGCTGGGAAACCCTGTTCTAGACCCACTACCACATGCTACAGGTGATAAAACAGAGGTCCAGAGAGGCCGAGTGATACCCTATGAAGCCAAGTCGTCCTATGTCAGCTGGTATCACATGAAAAGTATTCTATGTGCATTACTATTGTCTTCACTGGTTCCTCAATAACGTAATCGCAAGCATGACCAAATGAAACAGCTTTTATATGCCAGCACACTTAGTCACTAAAAATGACAGGCTTCCAAGCCAGACAGTGTGGCTATTATTATTGCTATTTAGATGTTACAAGGAATTTCTTCTTAGCAGCGTGCATTGTATTCATTTAGGACGGCCACGGACTCTTACACCTCTCCTTTACGGGCAGGTCCACTCAGAAGGAAAGAATCTAAGGATACTATCAAGAGATGTTCCAAACACACTGGCGACAGGAAGGCACAGTCCTGTGTCACCCTTGCATGCGCTTGCTTTTCTCAGGGGATCATGGTGTCTGATACCAATAAACGATATGAAAAGCCGTAAGAAAACAAAAAGGGAAGACAAATTTAAATAGCAATAAAAAGAAGTGGGCATTCCTGGAAAAGTCATGAGAGGAAAAGGCCATACTGGCACAAAAAAGCAAAGATGCCAACACAGTTAATCCACTTTATACTGTGCTGATTTTTAAAAAATCGCTTTTAATAATCACAATTCCGTGTTTGATCATCACTCACTCTTCAGAAAACGGACTGCATTATAATTATGGCGCAAGTGGTTAACCCTGAGTAACATTAAGCACCCTCTCCTTAGCCTGAAGTGAACCTATCACGGGGTCACAGAATGCACCAGGGCTGCAGCATGCTGCACTTACCCCTGTGCGAAGGGACCTTGCCAATAAGTGAACGCACTTCTGACACATGAGCCTTCCAAACTAAAGGCTCATGTTCACTCAGAGTCAGCGTGAGTATTAATTCCAAGCAAGGGACCAGGCCTCACTAATAAATGCCTTATAAATGGCTCAAGCTGCCAGCCTGAAAGTCACATGTGCTGTCTTACTATAAAACTCCTGGCATTAAAGAACTAGAGAGAGGGCACAGGTCTCTGAAATTAGCCAGTACAACCTTTTTAAAGAATGGGAAACTATCAATTCCTCTCTGTTGCAGGAATCCATCTGGTCTTGGGGTTGTTTTCTGAAAATATACAAATAGACTCTGACAACGCCTCGCCACGCGAGCAGTCAGCAGCTGTGCACCGCTGCAGGTTACCTAGGACCAAACCAGAGAGGGTCGGACCTGCATTGCCAACATGTGCCCACCATCCAGATATCATTGCTGACAAGTACACATAAGGAACTGTTGGACATTGAAATTGGGACTCACACATTTTTTTGTTTTGTCTTGTTTTGTTATTACACGTTTATTTCTAGTCTGCAAAGGCAAAACTTTTTAAAGGAAAGAAATGATGAGAAAAAGATACAGAGGCAAAGAAGCATTGAACAGACTGTCAAACTACATTGGGAAGACAGGGGAGGTTGGGCGAGGGGGGCTGTAAGAGACCAACCGAAGGACTTGTACGCATGCATATAAGCACAACCAATGGATATAAGACACTGGGGCGGGGGGGAGGGCGGGCAGGTGAAGGCATGTACTGGGGGTAGGGGAGGTCGGGGGGAGATCAATGGGGGGAAAAAAAGGAGACATATGTACTACTATTTGTAATACTTAAAACAATAAAAAAAATTTTTTTTAAAAAGAATGGGAAACTATGACAGGTGTAATGACATGCCCCACAATCGCTGAGGTTCAAGAAAGACAGCCATGGGAAGAACAGGAAGCAAGACCAAGCTTGCTACCCAACCTTATTAAATCAATCACTCAAGGATCAATGTCTATTTAAAGTCATATACAATAATGAAACAGGCTGTGGCTTAATGTAAGTAAAAACCTTTGCCATAAGGCCATTACAGCTGGGTATGTACAGCTCTCAAATCACACTCTCACAAACCCACACTGTCACTTAATACCACGCCAAGACCTAAAGAACACTGCTAAGCAAGTTTTTCTCTATTGATTACAACTAAAGGAGAAGAGTACCAGAACTCATGGATTTAGATAATTCAGATGTTTGCTTACATCAAGTCCTTACTAGTTTCAGCATCATTATGGGTAACATCCCTGAGCAAAGATTGAAGCTAGACAGTCATCCTTCAAAGAAGAGGAGTGGCTTTGCATCATCTAGAACCGATGGGAGTAGAGACAAACCTAGCTTTTCTAGTGCACACTCAGTGCTAGACACTGTGCTGAGACATATCAGAACCTTTCCTTCATATGATCCTCAAAACCAAAGCTGCAAACATTTGTTTAAAATATTTGAATGCTGCAAACTAGAAATTGAGGGTGAGAGAAAGAGAAATCGACTTTTTATTTTCTACCCTCTGAGGTACAGTATTTTAATTTTCAATTATATGTGCTTTACTTTAATCATGCTTATAACCAGGTATGATTCATATTATCACCAATTTTATACATGAGGAAACCAACACTCAACAATATTAGGTAAATTCTTACAAGGTCACACAGTTAAAAAATGATGCACTAGTACTTGCCTTTGAAAATAATACAATTTTTGACAAAGAAGTTTGAAGGGAGAGGAGAGAGAAATTCAAGGAGTTTGTTCTTAGGATTTCTGTTTATTCAAAAATGCAGAATCCTAGGTTGTCCCATCCGGAAAACAAGATTAGGGTAAGATAAAAAACAATGGAAGGAAAAACATTTAATGGAAAACCATCATGGGGCATAGGAAAGGAAGCTGCCTAGAGC
The DNA here is from genome assembly GCA_026230045.1 of Corynorhinus townsendii. NCBI lineage: Eukaryota > Metazoa > Chordata > Mammalia > Chiroptera > Vespertilionidae > Corynorhinus > Corynorhinus townsendii. The sequence goes on along the minus strand of JAPDVU010000010.1, from coordinate 18,331,691 downwards.
CAAGAAAACGGACTGCTCAGCAGAGATGAGGGCCTGCTAAGATCGGGACTCATACATTTGTAATGGAGCCAATCAGCACAATTATATAATTTTTCAGTCGCGCCGGGAGTCCGAATTCAGTTGATTCAGGATTGGCAGAAGAGAGGCGGTGTTAAGCAAGGGCTTTAAAAAGGCTTGAGGCGACTTGCAGCGTAAAAGCAAGTAAGACATTGAGTCAGCCTGCTTTCCATTCCTTCTGCGGATGCAATGAAAGATGAAAAGGAATAAACTAGCAAAGAGAAATGGAAAGAGTGACAGCAAACTTCACGGAAAGAGCACATGGACAGGTGTGAAGTAAGCAGATGCCTCCTTGGAGCGGAGCCAGCCTGCCCCAGGGAACCGCCACAAGGCTCCAAGCTCAAAGTCAGCCGATGGGACAGGGGCCGAAGGGAGCGTGTAGCTGAAAACAATGGGACTCGTTGGAGATCTGAGGGAGAAAAAGACTGTATCACCGGGTGCTTCCATTTTCCTCTATTCACCCACCTCTATCCCTAACTGAGAACCCCGAAATTCACCAGAAAGCCCTTCTCTAAAGAAATCGAAAGAAATTTTTAAACTAAGCGTCTATTCTCGGTGTGAACAACTCAGAATAAAATTTTTTCAGTCTTGTATCAGAGGGAGGCGGGGAACATGACCATCACCATCATGAAGACATAAAACAGCTCTTCCAAGATACTCACCCTGTTGTGTAAGGGATGTTTATGCCTCCTAGGTTAATACTTTCACATCCCACGATGAACAGGGTTGAAAAGCACAGTAAAGACACTCCACTGCAGATCATTGCTAGCTTTGCAGATTCTCTTGCACCAAGTTTCAATTTCTTTATAATGTAGCCTCCCAGGACAATGCCAACCCCAGCGCTAGGGACAATAATAACACCTGGAGAGAAGGGAAGGACAACATTAACTTGAAGTAATTAATGCTATTGTTTTCCTTTTGTCTCTTTATTTTTTTATCACCATTTATCTCCCCTATCCCCTTCTCCACCTCCACCCCCCTCCTACCCCTTACAATCTATTTGTTTTCTAAATACTGATTCTATTTACTTATTAATACTGAGGTAAAGAGTAAAATTACTATAATCAAAATTGGCAGTTATAATAAGTCAACGGGGATACAGCATAGAGAATATAAATAATATTATAATAACTATAACAGGTGGATGGGTACTAGATTTTCAGGGTGATCACTTCATAAGTTATATAAAGGTCTAATCACTATGTTGTACACCTGAAAAGAATATAACATTGTATATCAACTATCATTATTTTAAAAGAAAAAATTACTTTAAAAATACTGTAATTAATAAATCTTCAAAGTGTATGATTTTATAGTATAATTTATTTTCAACACATGCAAACCAACAAAAGATTCATTTCCAGAATATTAAAAAACTTTTATAAAGCAATAATATAAAAACATGCAGTCCATGAGAAAAGTAAGAAAATTTCTTCACTAAAGAGGAAATCTGGGTTCCCAATAGACACACGCAGGCGCTCAGCCTCATGAGTAAGAGGGAAATACAAGTTTAAATCACCTGAGGTACTTACTCCCCACCAATCACACCAGTAACTGTCAAAGTCTGACTCCCACAAGTTGGCAAAGACACGGAGCAATGGGCACTCTCCGGTGGGATGTAAACTGTGAGAAACAGCCTGGCCTTTATCTGGTAGAGGTGAGGATGTGCACACCCTCTGACAAGCAGTTCCATTCCTAGATCTATACCCTGAATGAACTGACACCCTCGGTGACCGAAAGAAGTGTACAAGAGATCTGAAGAAACGTAATAGCCAAAAACTGGAACTAAACCAAATGTCCATTAACAGATACACAACATGTAGTGAATGCATACAATGGAATGCCACCCCACAGCAGTAGAAGTCGGAACCCTAACTGCACATAACTATGTGGGTGAATGGTACAAACACAATGCTGAATGAAAGCAGCAAAAACACAACAGAATGTATGTGTGATTGCAAATTTGTATGAAGTGCAGGAACAGGTACAATGGAATTTTTAGAAATGTATATACTGGTAGTACAACTATGAAGAAAACCCAGGAAGTAATTATCACAAAAGCCAAGACCGTGGGGGGATGGGCGGGGTCCGGAGAGGACCCGGGCTCCTGGGGTGCTGAAAACACTCCATTCCCTGACCTGGATAACGGGAACACACTTGATCACTTCATAATTACTCATTATCTCTAAACTCTGTTTAATGCACTTCTCAATGCATTCTATTTTGCCGTAAAAATGTTTTTAAATGGTCACAGCGCCTGCACCAAGAACCTTACAGTCTGAAAGAGGACCAAACAAAAAAAATCAGAACACATGGAAGGAATTCTATAAAGGGCAGGGAGAGCACAGGAAAGGAAGCGTCTGAGTTTTCCCTGAGGGATACCAGGGAGGGCTTGGCAGAAGTGACAGTATTTGAGCCGACATTTGACCGATGAGATAGAATCTTTGAAATTGGAAAGATGAGACAGAATCTGTCCAACACACCAGCACAAAGACCATCCTACGCAAATGAACATGTGCAGAGGCATGAGACGGAATGGAGGATCGAGCGCAGTCCACACAAGCGGGGAGTGTAGCATCAATGCAAGCTGCCGGGAAGTGCTGGGACACGGGGAGGAGAGGGAAGGCAGAGCGAGACCATGAGAGGTCAGGAACTCCCGGGAGGGCAGCTGCCTCTCTGGGCAATGAGACACCCCGGAGAACTCTGCGCTGGGGTCTGGCAGGATGGAGGTGTGTGTTACAAAGACAATGTCTGGCCCCGAGATGGAAGACGGCTTAGATGGAGTCAAAACTAGAGACAGAGGAGTGGTCAGGAGGGTGGCTGGAGAGCCACGGTCAGGCTCGACACAGATAGCATGATACACTAGTGACGGAGGACAGGGACAGAGACAGCACTGCACAGCCTGTGCGACAGCAGCTGGAAATGCCTCCCGCCGGGGGTCTTAGCTCAGGAAGACCTGGGCTAGGGCATTTACGACGCGTGGGGGATGAATGGCACAGGCAGCGTGTTCCAACAAGACTAAACAAACACTGAAGGGCCAAGGCCAGAGTCCCGGAGAGCACCGGTATTAATGGGGACCATAAACAGAGGAGCCCACGGAGGACACCGAAAACGAGCAGCCATGGTGAGCGAGAGGAAATCTCGGAGAGATGAATGTCCTAAGCGGGGGAAGCTTTGGCTTTGGAGTCAGAAAGACTGGAATTCAAATCCTCACTCCACCTTTCGGAGCCATGTGATCACACAGAAGCATACGCTTCCTCACCAGACTTCTTCACTGTATCACGGAGGTCTACTTTTCACATTAGAATGAAGACTGCTGGCACTCTGTGTAGCCACCGTACACTGTATCTGTACACAATACACATTGCAGTCATCACCATTACGGCTGTGCCACAGAAGCCACGGAAAGAGAGTTTCAAGGAGAAAATGAAGAGTGCCAAATGCCTCGGAGAAGTCCGGGAGGATAGACTGAAATGAGACAACTACGCCACTGGAGAGCTTGACAAGAACAACCTTCAGGGCATCGTGAAGGCAGAAGCCAGACTGCAAGGGGGTGAGTAGTCAGCCATGAGCATCTGGAGCCTGGCATCGGCACTGCCTTCCAGAACTTTGGCTGAAAGAAAAAAAGAGGGCTATGGGTCCACAGGTAGAGTCGGGACTGTCAGAGTCTGGTCTGACGCTGAGACCTGGAGAGGGCTACCGCACATTAACACAGAGGACTGACAAAAATAGAGCAAAAAGGAGCGGGAAGGAGAACGTAGAGCAAAAAGGTGACTTTGTAACAATGCAAGATCCCCCTCCCCCTTTTTTTAAACGAAGAACTTGAATGTTTTTTTATTAAACTTGCTTGCTTTCCTGCAAGGCCCCTGCTTCACGGTATAAAAATAGCACAGCAAACTCAGTATATTGCTAAATTAAGATAGTATTGTTCATCATCTAGCAACTAACTGTAACAACTAACAACACTTTTCTCCGCAGACAGTTCCAGTGGAAAGATCATGAAGTATTTTGACCCAAATCCAGAGACTGATGTAAGCAAGTTACAATATTATATAAGGCTTAAGATATATAGTATCTTAATATGTTAATATGTTATACTTGAAATAATTTTTATAACTAGATTGTACCATGGATGATTTCAAGAATTTTGAATTTTAGAACTGTAGTAGTCTTACCTAAAAATCATAGGGTATTGGGGGAATGATGCATATTGTGTTTATTTGCAATCATTAAAAAACTAAGGGGTATTTTCTTCCAACAGCATATAGTTTCTTTTCCCACCGGTATTAGTAAAAGTTGCTATTTTAAATCTTCTATCCAGCACCAATTTAAGACAACTATGCCAGATCAAGTTGTTTCATACTACTCTATTTAGGGGGTTCCATTTTCACTCCTCAGTAGAGTATATGTCTTTCTCATATGCTTCTTCTCTCATTGGCTCATCTGGTGACAAGTCCTGGATTTTCTGCAAGAGCTGCATTATTTTGTTACTTCTCCTGACAGAGGAGAATAAACGGAGTTCACCAGCAGCTTTCACACTTTCCAAAGCACCAAACTCGTCTGGTTTTGTTCAATTTTGTCCGAATTTCGGGCAGACTACAATAAACAACACCTCCCGAAGCTTCCTGTGCAAAATTTCTGATTCCCACAGTTCCAATACCATTTTCTGTTGCTGTCCATTCATATTTCTGTGAACTGAGGACTTTGGGGCCGGTGGGCAGCACCCGTGGGGCGCTGGCCTCAGGCTACAGGGCGGAGCAGGCTGCAGACCCCGTGGGCCACACGATCCCAATGCGGGGAGCGCCATGTTCGTAGGAGTGTGGGGTCCCCCACAACCCCTCGACCATCCCCCAAGACCCTTGAGAAGTGAGGAGAATGTGGGATTTCAAGTACAGGTGATCAGATTAGTCCTGGATGGAGATCCCTGCCTCTGCGCTGGGAATAAGATGGGGGAGAAAAGGGTGAGACGTCTCTGGGTGGGCAGTAGTTTCGCTGTTTCATTATTTTCCCATTATTTTGGAGACACAGTGCAATATATGTTGCGCCAACCATTTGAAAATCGTAGAAAAGGATGAAGGAACAAAAATCCACTGCTTACGTATTTCCTTCCAGATTTTTTTCCCTGTGCCTTTTTCCTTTAAGAATTGATAACATGCTGTCGATTTGGTTTCTTATGACTTTGGTTTTTCAGAGAGAGAGAGAGAGAGAGAGAGAGAGAGAGAGAGAGAGAGAGAGAGAGAAATTAAAAAATAAAAGTAAGTCCTAGAAGGAAGGGAGCCTGAGATAACCGTCGCAGGAGGGGAGAGAGCGCGAAGGAGGAAAGTGCTGTAGGCTGGGCACGTGGGGAGCATTGCCATCCCGATGACACCAGACTCCAGAAGCCTGCGGCTGCGCCAGTGCGCGTGCGCAGGCTTGCTTCTGCGTGTTCAACCACCCACCAAAAGCAGACACCGAGGGTTAGCTGTATTGAACATCCGAGCTCTGCCAGGCAGCCAGCGTTCATCTTATAATCCTCACTGCAGTCCCGATTTCATACGTCACGGCTTTGCACAGATGAGGACAATGAAAGCTCGGAGAGGTGACTTGACCAATAGTGCACACAAGGGAGGGGGGCTCTCAATAAAAACTGGGGTCTCTGATTCCCAGCTCTGTCCACATCACCGCAGCAGCCTCCTTGAAGCAGCGGGTCCGGGAAACGCCCCGGGGAAACTGACCAGAGTTCTGCCTGGGCTTAGAGGAGCTGGTTACTCAAGTCTCCTCCTCATCAAGGAAAGGTGCACATGCTGTCAACATGATTAAGCGGGCAAAGCTTTACATTTAGAATGAAATGGTGCACTGATACAATTCCAATGGAACAGTTTATGAGTGACGGGCACTGTGCCACACCCCCAGAACAACAACAAAACACGCCTCCACGCCCATAACTGAGTCAGAACCTACAAGCAGTATCATTAATTCGACGATGCAGCCTAATTAGTACTCAGCTCTTAAAAATGGGACATTGGTCATCAGTAAATTGAGGTTACATCAAACAGACTAAACACCCATTAAAGTCTTCTTCTGATGCCTCCTGTCATCTAAATCTCACCACACCGTCAAAACAGAAGGGCTCTGACGGCTCACTCACGCTAATTCCTACATGGCTCAGATCCCCGGCTGGAGTGAGAGACTCAGATGCTTCCTGTTAGAGTTCATGGCCTACAAGATGAATGGGGAAGATTTGGGGCTGGGGAGCAAGGGGTGGGGTAAGATAGTAGAGCCTTCAGGGCCCCTGACTCGGGGGAAGCAGCTCTGGTAGTGTGGGGCTGGCTGATGGAGATCTTGGAGGGGCTGGGAGTCACTTCCTCCACCTACCACTCCACTATCTATCTAGACCCACCCCAAGTCCTCCACCCCCTCGTGAAGAGAGGGAAATAATGATGTGCGATGGGCTCTCCAGGCAGAAGCTGTCTCACTCAAATTCACCTCACTAACCAGTACTCTCCTTCCCTTCCCTCTGCTCCCAGGCCCCAGCCAGCCAACCCACCCTCTACTGCCTTCCCTCCTCTGAGCTTCTGCGTCTGATCCACCTCCCTCCCAGGTTCTGCAGTCCCCGACTTTCTGCTCCTCATACCCTCTATGGCCTACACATGGGAGAGGCAACTATAGGAGGGTACCCAGGGACACGCTGCTGGAGTATGAGGGAGAGAGGATGGGAACCAGGCTTAGAAAAGTGGGAACGCCTTGGACCCACTTAAAATACAGGTGGTCGAGGAAAGAAGCTAATGCAACTCCACGATTTGTCTAAGAGACAAATCCAGCTCAGAGCATGGGTGGTGTAGGCAGATTCACTGAGTTTGAAACTCAGCTCTGCCACCTCCAAGCTGCATGTTTCTGAACATCCTCGGCCTTGGATTTTCTCATCTGTAAAATATGAGTAAGAATAGTGTCTTCCTCATGGGGTTATTAGGATTAAACAAGGCAAGACACATGAAGCACTCAAAACAGTGTCTGACCCATAGGACACACTCAGTAAATGTCAGCAATCATCATAACAAGCATGAATACCAGTAGTCTCTGCCTAATATTGAGTTTAACACTTGCACAAAGAACTACACTGAGTGGCCAGATTATTATGATCTCTGAACACATAATAATCTGGCCACTCAGAGTGTGTGTGTGTGTGTGTGTGTGTGTGTGTGTGTGTGTGTGTGTATAGTAGAGGCCCGGTGCATGAATTCATGCATGGGTGAGGTCTGGCCAGCCTGGCCAGGGGGAGGGGACAAGGGTGGTTGGCTGGCCTGCCTGCTGGTCAAACTCCTGGTCGAGGGGACAATTTGCATATTAGCCTTTTATTATATAGGATATACACTGAGTGGCCAGATTATTATGTGTTCAGAGATCATAATAATCTGGCCACTCAGTGTATAGCGTAATTATAATTAGGCAAATTGCTAAACACTATTTAATCTATAGAATTAAATGAAGCTATAACTAATGATCTAACATAGATCTCTATGTTCTTTAATATGCAAACTTCTGTTTGATATTTAGCTACTATGAGTCTTAAACACATAACTGTTAGCTATTTAGCTACTGTGTGTACATATCTGAATCTAAAGAACAAGTTGCTGCATTAATTCCTAAAAAGTCTGCTTTCCAGTTGGAAATATTTTCTCTTCTTATTTATCAAAGCAAATTGACCTGTCATTTGTCCTACTTCCGTTCTTTCTCTTATGTCATGCATTATTATAACACTCAGTGAACTTTTTATCCTGGAGTCACACTATTGCTTGCCCTTGTAAAGTGTGGCTGCATGGAGCCCAGAGGTCTTTACGAAAAATGATATTCAGTGAATTGCCAAATATTAAAGCTAATGGAGGACTTTTTCCTCTTCACTCCAATTTTTGTCAATAGATAGATATTATGTACTTCAATGAACACATAAAATATACCCAAGCTTACTGCATGATTTGGAGCAAAGAAAAGTCTTTGACTGAAGGAGAGGTGAGGAAATTTGGGTGATTCGCTCATTATTAAGAATGTTTTATGGAGAAAAGTGAGGAAAACAGGGGGAAAAACAAAACCAAAAAAAAAAAATGCAAGACTGTTTTAAGTCCAGGGAACTTCAACTGTGCTGGCAGCTGTTGCTATTATTAACAAAACAACAGTGTGCTCGTGGATCCCAGAGCCAACCTTGTCATGGGGTCTGCATCATGTTTACTTCTCTGTCTTTCCTGCCAGACCACAATGTTCCGTACACAGTAGGGACATTATCTTTATTCTTCACACCTTTTGAGCACTTGCCAGGACATGGCAAATGTGGAGTTGAATGGTTAATTTTGTTATTTATCATTTACTTCATAAAATCTTCCAAATGACTTATTCATTTTGGTCTTCACATATTCCTTGACCTGGGCTATATCTCATTTTACAAACAGGAAATCAAAGATCTAATTTGGGGTTGAAAACTTGCTAAAATCCATTAAAAACTGGCAGGCACTAAATAGCTAGATTGGTGCCTGGAAAATCTCACTGTTATCCAAGTTCTGAATTGAACATTATTTGCAAAAGCTTAACAGCCAACCTACTAAAGGTGGCAAAATGTGTGATGTCTGGAGTCCCCCGACGCCTCCACTCCGTCGTGAAATCACCATGGTGCAGACTGTCCTGTGGTGAATTAAGTTCACATGGACAGATTCTCAGAATCTTAGCTGTCCTCGTGATCTTTTCTCTAAATTCACTGACCCTCGCTCTGTATTCCAATCCAAAGTTTTCCTTCATGAAGCTAAAAACAGATGACTTGCCAAGCTAAGACTATGAATCACTAAGAAATATCATTGTAAGCCGCTATGTCTTTCAAGTTCTGCTGCCTCTTTTGGGGAAGGTGGCTGGGCATTGGAAGGGGAGAGAATATTCACTTATATTCTCTCCCTCCCTTCCTCCCTCTTTCCCTCTATCTCTCTTTTCTCTACACACTCCCACACATAGATGTTGAGTATACACCAGATGGTGTGATAACTACTCTGCATATAGTATCTGATTTAATTCTCAAACTTGTAAGGACTTTGAGTTGCTCTGAAATCAGAATGCGTCCTACAATTAACGGTGTCTCAAGGAGAAACCAAGATGGCAGCACAGGTAAACACCTGAACTTGCTATCTTGCACAACCACTTCAAAACTATAACTAAAAGACAAAACGGACATCATCCAGAACCACAGGAAGGCTGGCTGAGTGGAAATTCTACAACTAGAAGGAAAGAGAAAAGCACACTGAGACTCAGAGGAGGTGCAGAAGTGAAGTGCGGAGGTACAGAGGTACGCGCGGAAAGGGCTGGCAACTAAGGATGTGGCTGGCTTTCTCAATCGGAAGGGAGACACAAGCTCCTGACTGCTCTGAACTCCAGTTCCGGGTGAGACTCTGGGGAACCAGACTCATACGGGGAGAAACTGGGCTGTCTGACTTCGGGCAGAACTCAAGGGAAGCTTTCTCTCAGAGGTGCTTGCAGTGATTACCGCGGGGGGCCTCTTAGGGCAGGGCTGAAGGTCAGCCATAGCTGTTTGCTCTGCCCTGTTGATTCCCTGAGACCCCGCCCCACCCAAGCTGTGCGCAGAGGCTTTTGCATATGAATGGCCTGGCAGTTTGCAATCTAAAATCACCTAAAAACTGCAGCTCAGTCAGAGAGCCCCAGAACTTCCAAAAGAAGGCCCAAGGCTCCACAGCAGCTTGCAATGCTTCACAGCTGGGCCTCATCTGGGCACCTCCAAACCCCAAACAAAGAGGAATCTACAGATCTCTCTGTAGCTCCTTCTGGGTGGTGTCAGGCAGAGGCTAAATTAGCACCTCCTTGGAGATCCAAGAGCCAGTGTACCCAGGGGTCATTGTAGGACCATCCAGATTACAACTCCTCAGATCCATAAGGGACACACTCAGGGGGCAGACTCAGTGACCACCAAAGCCCCACTGAAGCAAGTCTTGCCTCATAAGGGTATTTCCAGCACAGAAGTTCTCATCGTAGACACAGCTGATCCTCATAGCCAATTGGCCTGGAGGTCAATTCCTCCCAATGATACCAACAACAATCAAGACTTAACTACAACAAGACTGTGCACACAACCCACAAAGGGGTGCACCAAGAGTGTCCACCTCAGGTAATTGGGGAAGCTGAGCCACTGTGCCCCAGAGGACACCTACCACACAAAGCTACTCTACCAACTCAGGGAAGCAGCCAAAATGCGGAGACAAAGAAACAGGTCACAAATGACAGAAATGGAGGAAAGCAAACGACTGGATATAGAGTTCAAAACCATGGTTATAAGGTTTTTCAAGAACCTTCTAGAAACTGCCGATAAATTTAGTGAGACCCTCAAGGATATGAAAAAGGACCAACCAGAAATTAAACATACACTGACTGAAATAAAGAATAATATACAGAGATCCAACAGCAGACTAGAGGATCGCAAGAATCAAGTCAAAGATTTGAAATTCGAAGAAGCAAAAAACATCCAACCAGAAAAGAAAAAAGAAAAAAGAATCCAAAAATATGAAGACAGTGTAAGGAGCCTCTGGGACAACTTCAAGTGTACCAACATCCGAATTATGGGGGTGCCAGAAGAAGAGAGAGAGCAAGATACTGACAACCTATTTGAAGAAATAATGACAGAAAACTTCCCCCACCTGGTGAAAGCAATAGACTTACAAGTCCAGGAAGCGCAGAGAACCCCAAACAAAAGGAATCCAAAGAGGACCACACCAAGACACAGCATAATTAAAATGCCAAGAGCAAAAGACAAACAGAGAATATTAAAAGCAGCAAGACAAAAACAGTCAGTTACCTACAAGGGAGCACCCATACAACTGTCAGTTGATTTCTCAACAGAAACTATGCAGGCCAGACGGAGTGGCAAGAAATATTCAAAGTGATGAATAGCAAGAACCTACAACCAAGATTACTCTACCCAGCAAAGCTATCATTCAGAATTGAAGGTCAGATAAAGAGCTTCACAGATAAGAAAAAGCTAAAGGAGTTCATCACCACCAAACCAGTATTATATGAAATGCTGAAAGGCATTCTTGAAGAAGAAGAAGAAGAAGAAGAAGAAGAAGAAGAAGAAGGAGGAGGAGGAGGAGGAGGAGGAGGAGGAGGAGGAGGAGGAGGAGGGGAAGAAGAAGAAGAAGAAGAGGAGGAGGAAGGTAAAGATAAAAATTATGAACAACAAATACATATCTATCAACAAGTGAATCTAAAAATTAAGTGAATAAAAAATCTGATGAACAGAATAAACTGGTGAATATAATAGAATCAGGGGCATAGAAAGGGAGTGAACAGACAATTCTCAAGGGAGAAGGGGTGCAGGAAGAGACTGGACAAAAAGAGTACACCTATGGATGAGGATTGGGGGAGTAAGGGCAAAGCGTGGGCTAAGACCAGGTGGAGGGGAGCTATGGGGGGGGGGGGGGGAGAGGAACAACTGTAATAATCTGAACAATAAAGATTTATTTTAAAAAAAATTTTTAATGCCACCTAAAAACAAAAAAATAGTGTCTCAGCTCTGTGTCATAATCTAATTAAAAGCATTTTTTCTCTCATCATAATTCAAAATCACGGTGCATCTCACAATGGATGATGTCTTAGAGTGGGAAGAGCATAGTATTCTCTCCACATCCCAGATGAGGAAACTGAATGAGTGGCAGAGCAGGGCAACTAACTCGTGTTTGTTTCACTATGTTTCTAATTTGATGATACAAAATCAACATTTTCCTATCGCCAGGGTAAATTATTTTACCCTGTTAAGCTCCCACTTTCCCTTGAAAACATTTCCTTGTAGAAAATGAGTATCAATTACTGCCAGAGGGAAATAAAAGAAGAGACTATTTTAAAAATTCAAACCTTGAATCTAGAAAAATGTATTGGTCTGGGAATAGGCAGCATAGTAAGTATACACTTACACTAACAATACATAGACCCACAAAGTAATCCCCAAGTACAACATATCTTTTTCTCTCTCCTATATCTCAGAAATACCTTCACAAACAATGAATGAGGTGTAGCATTAGAAGTCATTTATGGTAACTTTTTAATAATTCACTGGCTGTTTTAAGACAGAGAACAGACTATTTCTTGAAGTCCATATTATTGCACAGCACAACACTAAGTCAAAGTGCAAAGGAGGAATGGCAACGTCTAGAACATTGACCGGATTAGGAGAGGCCGCATATTCCATCATCACAGCTCCCAGGACCCCAAGAGAAGCCTATGGGCCCCGAGGGAGAATTTGCAGGGAATTCCTTGAGGAATTCTCTGGAAGCAGATGAGCTGGCCGGGCAGCTAGCCTCACACCAGGCTGCTGCTGTAGACAGCCCGTCTCAAGCTGTGCCCTTCTCTAGTTTCAGAGTAGGCACAGTGCCAGAGACCCCCCAGCCACACTTCCCCTGTGAAGTCCCCCTGACAACCACTAACGAGAGAGAAAGCTGCGAAACTGCTAGCACGGCCTTGCAGAGATCACCAATCAGGGCTTTCAAAGGAATTACACATTTCTCAAACCTCAGCCACCCTCACTTCAGCCTGGAGATCGCAATCTGAAACTCATATTTAATTCTCCTTGGGCAAATGGGTCTCATTCACCCAGAATAACACTTTCTTCAACCCTGCCAACACAGGGAGGCACTGTGCGGTGGGAGAGAAATCTGAGAACCCCAACCACGAAGAGTCAAGGTCTCAGCATCACTGAAGGAAAGGTAATAAAAAGGTGCATTCAACAGAGAAAACAACCACACTTTTCATTTCAGGTTCCTGCAGAGCTCTGGCTGAAATACTACCGAGAAGCAACTGCCGAGCTGTGTCATGCAAAGAATTCAAAAATCAAATCAATATTCCCTCTTCTACGGCTTAAGAAACCTACAAGAGTTTTCTGCATCCGGGCGATAGGACCACGGAGGGCACAACAACGCGCAGTGATGAAATGCAAAAGTCAGAGCGTTTGCTTCCATTTGCACTGGCTCTGGGAAACAAGGTGAAACCGCAAAAGCTTTAAACAAGTTGCTGCTAACGGAGAGGGGAAGGGACCCTTGCAGAGGAAATTTTATAGGAGAATAATGGGAGCTTATTAACATTTTCAGTGATCGAAATAAGTTGCAAACTAAGACCTGGGTATTGAGTTACAGGTATTGGTTTCCTACAGAGGTGGCCAGTGCCACATGCAAAACCCTCTTTGGAGGCCCGTTGGGCGAGATCCATTTTCTGTCAGCGGTTTTCAACTTCTCCCCTTCCCATTGTCCAAATCCAGCAGCTCACAGAGTTTTCCCATCTCCCATCGAGACAGCGTCATCCCGTCCACTAATAGCTGAGCCGAAAAAGCCTCACAGATATCCTCCCCCTGACAGAAGCAAACAGATGTTTACAACTATTTATTTGGGGAGAGGGGGAGGAATTTTGGTACAAACGTCTACACACCTAACCTGTACTGGTTAGAATGGCGTTGCCCCACAAGGGCCAGGTGGAAATTTTGCTCATTAAAAGCCTGGTTAATCCTTCCAAATTTATAGCAAGGACCAGAGCAGCCACTTAATAAAATAGTCAACTCACTAATATGTGTTCCTTTTTTTTTTATTATTGACAATTTCATTGAGCTATAAGTCACATATCACACAATTCACCTGCTTAAGTGAGTGTGCAGTTCAATTTTTTAGTATATGCACAGACATGCAACCATCACCATAATCACTTTTAGAATGTTTTCATCACCCCTGGCAAAGCCCTGTATGCACAGGTATCACAACGCCCTCCCTCAGTCCTAGACAACCACTCATCTATTTCTAGTCTCTACAGACTTGCCCATTCTAGACATTTCATATAAATGGAGTCACGTAATACCTCTGTGTGGCTTGTCACCTAACAATGTTTTCAAGGTTCATCCATTTTGTAGAATGCATTGAAGCTTCCTTTCTATTTATGCCCAAGTAATAACCCATTATACTGATTACCACATTTCATTCATCCATCCATCAGTTTATGGACATTTGGGTTGTTTCTATTTGGAGCTATTATGAGTAACACTGCTATGAACATGCATGTACAAGTTTTTACGGAGACACCGTTTTCATTTCTCTTAGCTATATGCCGAGATAGAAATGGAATGTCTGGATCATAGGCCAACTCTATGCTTAAGGAAGTGCCAAACTGTTTTTCCAAAGTAGCTGCACCATTTGACATTCCTACGAGCAGAGTGTGAGGGTTCCAACTTCTCCATGTCTCTACCAGCACTTATTATCACAGATAGTATCTGATTATAGTCATCCATGAGGGTGGGAAGTGGTATCTCACTGTGGTTTCGATTTGCATTTCCTTGATAACTAATGAGGTTGAGCATCTTTTCAAGTGACTGTTGTATATCTTCTTCAGAGAAATGTCTATTCAGATCCTCTGCCCATTTCTTAATTGGACTATTAGTCTTTTTATTATTGGGTTGTAAGAATTCTTTATATATTATAGATGTAAGTTTCTTATTAAAGACATCTTTTGCAAACATTTTCTCCCATTCTGCGGTGGTTGTTTTTTTACTTCTTTGATGATGTCCTTTGATGTACTAAAGTTTTTAATTTTGATGAAATCCAATTTTTTTTGTATTGGTTGTATTCCAGGGGTCCTCAAACTAGGCCCGCGGGCCACATGCGGCCCGCCGAGGACATTTATCCGGCCCGCCAAGTGCCGCTGCCTGTCCTGCTTAGCAGCCGACTTGTCCCAGGCCCGCAGTGCGCATAGGAATTTGTTCATAGTTTTTTTTTTAAACTATAGTCCGGCCCTCCAACGGTCTGAGGGACAGTGAACTGGCCCCCTGTTTAAAAAGGACCCCTGGGCCAAGGTCACAAAGATTTATGCCTACATTTATTTCTAAGAGTATTATAATTTTAGCTCTTACATTAAGGGCTTTGATCCATTTTGAGATAATTTTTATAGTTGAGCTAAAGTTCACTTTGTGTTATTTACAAGTGTGTTGTTAAGTATAACTTCCAAAAAAGTTATAAAAATACGTAATTTTTAAAACATATATTTAACTTAGCAGAAAACATTTATTGAGAAATTACTATGTTTTGGGCCCTGTATTAGACTCTGGAGCTACATGGTGAAGAGAGATGATAAAAATTCGGACCCACATTGAATTTACAATCTACTGGGGAGAACTAGGCAATAAATAAACCAATGACTAGGAAAATTGCACTGACTGTTAGAAGGTAAAAAACACTCCAGAGGAAATTCTTCAATCCAGCAAGGAAAAATCAGTAGTACTGGGAGAGGAGTGGCATTGTTAAATGAGGAATGCTGGGTTAGGTCTCAATGACAAGTGGCCATTTAAGCAAAAAGTTGGAGAAAAGGTAGTGAAGCATGCACAGGAAATAAAAGACACCCCAATTACACACTGTTTTCATCTACTCATTAAAGGAGGGGCCAAGGGCCATTTGGATATTTATAACATCATTCGCAAGCCATACAAAATTATCAACTTAAAAATTAGCCTGTTATATTTGGTCAAACATGTAATTAACTCACCCCTAATGCCTTGCCAGGGCCAGACCAAATGATTTCACGGGCCTTATAAAGCCCTCAGACCAGACTCTTCCCACCCTTGCTTACTGAGAGCCAAGAGTATTAAAGGTCAGAACATTTTATAAGTAGAAGAAAATTAAAATTTAATTAACCTTCCTTGCTCTCTGAAGGAGATAGCTTAAGCCAGAAAAACTAAGAACGGAGGGAAAGACGGTGACAGTTGGGATGCACATCTTAACCAGTATGCCACATACTGCACTTGTTACCTGAACATGTTGTCTTATTTCAAAAGATATGCATACACGCAGAAAAAGCTAAGAACTATATGATTTCACTCATATGAGAAATATAAAACTGAAACTTATGAACACAAACAGCAGTGTGGTGGTTGCCAGAGAGAGGAGAGTGGAGGGAGGAAGTTATCCTAAATATGAGGTGACCAGAGAAGATTTGACTTTGGGTGGTGGGCACATACTGCTATATACAGATTTTGTAACTTAGTAATCCATACATGAAACCTAAATGTTCATGTTGACTAATGTCACTCCAATAAAATTTTAATTAAAAAAAAAAGACATACATAATTCCACCAGATAATAAAATCCACAAAACAAGTGTTATGAATGAAAATGTATTCTAGTAATCTAATGGTTTGAATAGCTTTGGAGGACACCAAGCTTGCTATTGATGAGAACTTAGGCTTCAGACATCCGTTAGTTATGCAACCTTATAGAAGGTACCCATTGGGTAGAAAATATTTGAAGAGAAACATGTGCCATGGTTCCTGTGTGCCTTTCTAATCTATATATATAAAAACCTAAGCGACCACCAACCGTTCAACCAGCCAATTGGTAGCTATGATGTGCACTTACCACCAGGGGGCAGACGCTCAATGCAGGAGCTGCTGAGCTATGGAGACTTGGCAGCTGCGGTTCCCGGGTGACACAACTGGAACCAGAGAGAAGGGAGCCCAATTCTGGGGTGTGTCACCTGAGAACCACCCTCTCACAATCTGGGACCTCTAAGGGGATGTCAGAGAGCTCGTTTCGGCCTGGTCCCCGCAGGCCAGGCCGAGGGACCCAACCAGTGCACAAATCCATGCACTGGGCCTCTAGTGTAATGATAACAAGCTCCACCAATTGCTCTATCTCTAAATCTCCCAGCAAAACACTAATAGGCTCCTTTCCTTACTGTTCAGATCTTATCTATTCCTGGTTTTGAAATGAAACTTCTTTTTAGAAGACAGTAATATATCTTGAAAAACTAAAAGAATAAGAAAAAGCAATGAATACTTTAAATTTATTAAAGGAACGAAAACACAGTGTAGCAGAAGTCAATGTGATGTATGTCTTGCCCAAAAGCCACGGGCTCCTCTTATAGCACAATGGTCATCAGTTCAAGGTCCACCCCTGATATTACACAAGGGTGACTTCCCCAGGATCAAAAGTATCCCTACACCTTTTCACATCTTTACTGCCACCAAAATGAAGACACATGCCGAATACTGAGGGAGTAGCTGATGCCTTCCGGGCTGGAACCAAAAGCAACCATTTGAGATTGGGAAGTAGACAGAATAAAAAGACTTTCTTACAGGCACAGTTCAGGTTTCAGCCTGTTCAACCAAGAAAGAACTTTGTGGTTTAGTATTTAGCAACACATGTGCTAGTGTTTATTAACATTTTCAAAATTATTCCCACATCATAAGAAATTGTTTGGATTTTGTATTTGTTTGTTATCCTAAAATCAGAATCTGGAAGGGTACTGTGGCAGAGATTGTTACTTATCCCCTGATGACTACCCTTCTTTCTTCTAGAGCAGGAGTGGACAAGATTTTTTTTTTTTAAATAAATGGCCAGATTGTAAATATTTTCCACTTTGTGGGCCAGACAGTGCCTGTTGCAACTGCTGTTGTAATGCTAATGTAGTCCCACATGGAGTTGTGTAAACAAATGGGCATGACTGTTTCAATAATATTTGATTTATAATAAGCAGCAGCAGGCTAAATTTGTCCCAACACCCCTATTCTAGAGTAAGAACCTGTAGTTTATGGCCACGTGACATGCAGACTACATTTCCCAGAATCCCATGCAACTATATGTGGCCATGTGATAAGTTTTGGCCAATGTGATGTAAGCAAAAGTAGAACACCCATCCATGCCTTTCTTCCTTCTATCATCCTGCTGCTTGGAATGCAAAAGGTCCATGGAACCTGCTGGACCTCTCCATTGGACCATGAGGACAAGAGTCCGTGATGGAGCAGAAACAGCCCTGTGCTGCCTAATCACAGACTTTTTGTGAAGAGCAAATAATCATCTATATTGCTTAGAACTCGGTTACTCTGAATCTCTAATATTCTCAAAAATATGCACAATGTAACTCTAAATTAACACAGAGATCATCTCTTCAACTCCCTCATTTTACAGATGACCATGAAAAAAATATTTACAGCCCGGCCAGTGTGTTTCAATGGCTGAACACTGACATCTGAACCAGAAGGTCACAGTTCAATTCTCAGGCAGGGCACATGCCCGGGTTGTAGGCTTGATCCCTGGTGTGGGGCATGCAGGAGGCAGCCAATCAATGATTCTCATCATTGATGTTTCTATCTCTCTCTCCCTCTCCCTTCCTCTCTGAACTCAATAAAATATTTTTTTAAGAGAGAGAGGGAAAAAATGCACACACAAAACACACCTGAGGCTCTGAAAAGATGCTAGACTTGACTTAACTTGGATCGATGGCTTGCTAGCCACTGGCTAACAATGGCTGGTCTGAAGCAAGGCCTAGCCCAGTGGTCGGCAAACTCATTGGTCAACAGAGCCAAATATCAACAGTACAACGATTGAAATTTCTTTTGAGAGCCAAATTTTTTAAACTTAAACTATATAGGTAGGTACATTGTTATTAACTTAATTAGGGTACTCCTAAGCTGGCCTTCGCTAAAAACTTAAGGGGCCAAAGAGCCGCATGTGGCTCACGAGCTACAGTTTGCCGACCACTGGCCTAGACTCTTAAGTGTTCTGAATCTATATCCAATGCTTTTTCTATATTCACAATAGGCTAACACTCCCATAAGCACTTGCTTAAATTACAAAGTGTAGTTATTTTCTCTGTGTGACTTTTTTCCAACCATTTAAGCCACTTGCTTTCCCTGGGAATGAATGCTCAGTTTTATTCTAAAAGTAAAAGGAAAAACATTTTTTATCAATAGATACTTGCTTTATAGTTAATTCTTCCAAATTCTATTTCTTTCAGAATGGGAAGTGTTTTAGAATAATTTTCCACCTAAAGCAGCAGAAAACTCCTCAGAATTCCTTTCAAATAATCTTACCTATTATTATATTGAATCATGCATGAGATACACACCCAGAAATAAATACTGTGATTAAAGGTTAAATGTGAGAGCAAGCTGACTTCAACTTTAACCAAAATTAGCAGCGACAACCTAAACTCACATGAGGGAAATAAACCTTTCTAGTTTTTGCAAAGCATATTCATACCAATTATTTGATTGAGCAATAAAACAGCTCTGCAAACAGGTATTATATCCTCTTATACAGATAAGGAACGGGACTTTGGGAAAAGGAAATGACAATATAATCATCATGACAAATGTGTAGAGTACTTTAAGTCTTAAAGCACTTCCACTTAGTCTTATCCCATGAGACGGGTTCCTATTTATCCCCGTTTTCCATAAAATTACGCATTAAGAAAAATAAGACACATGGCCGATATCACCAAGCTAACAGAGCAGAGCCAGGACACAAATCTGATTTCCAAGCCAGAGTTCTTTCAGGCCTGAGAGGAGAAATCCGCTACCTGAATGCCAAACCCATTGTTCCTTCTAACGCTGAAACCTAGCCTCTTGCCTCCTGCTTAATTTTTTCAGTTAGTTACACCGTCTCGTAAAACAAACGCACATCTTCAATAAAAAAGGAGTGAAATGTGTTAACATGTGGGATGTCCGTAAATGTGCATATATGTGCAAAAAATGTGTGTATTTCTGATAGCCAATATTTTATTTACTTATTACATCACTTAAAACAAAACAAAAGATTTGAGATGTGAACAGGTCCAATCTGCTTAGACAGATAAGCAAATGAAATTTGGGAAGTTGGTGTTTTTAAAGACACATGAAGAGCAGTATGAAGCAAAAGAAAAGGTGACTGAGAAGAACTGCATCATCTCTCTCTTTCATTCCCTCCCCCCGTCTCCCCCCACCCCCCCAAAAAAAAGGATGGGTGCTCAATTGTTTAGGGCAGTGATTTTCAACCGGTGTGTCGCAAGAGGCACACTGGTGTGCCACAGAATGTTAAACATGCAATACCTGACTATGCATTCAGGGGCACTGACCTATTTTCCCTTAGACTGTCCAATTAAAAAATAACAACAGCCAACACATTAGCCGTCTGCTGTGAATGAATACAAATTATGCCTTTTTTTTGGTCTGGTCAGCAAAAAACATTTCTCTGGTGTGCTGCAGCATTTTAGTAATTAGTTTATGTGTACTGTGAGATGAAAAAGGTGGAAAATCACTGGTTTAGGGCAATTTCAGCATGCTTCACAGGAACAGCAGCATATGGCAAGGCACTACAAAAACCACAATATATGAATATCTATTCAATTAAGCAGAACTCCATACAATAATAACCCTGCTGAAACTAACAGGATTGCAGTCTTTCTTTTAAAAAATTAGCTTCCATATTTCCTATGAATCACCGGCTGATCTTAAAAGTCCTCCACCAGGGACTCAGAGCTCTCAGCAATATGAAGCCAATCCACACTGTTTGTTCTATCTCATTTCCTCTCTTAAAATCCTCTCATTCATCTTCACACGCACCATAATGCGCTTCGAAGTAGTTTGCTAAATGGTAGGCACTCAGTAACCACTCAGTGAATTCAGGGAATGGACACAGTATCCCTAGACAGGCGAGAGCACGTAGCATAGAGCAAAATTCTCCGCAGGGCAGACAGTTTTTGTGTTGCTTTTGTTGTTGTTGTGAATCCTCACCCGAGAATATTTCCCATTGATTTGTAAAGGGCGTGGAAAGGAGGCAGAGAGACAGAGAGAGAGAGAAACATCAATGAGAGAGAGAGACACATTGATTGGTTGCCTCCCGCATGCACCCCGACTGGGGATCAAGCCTGCAACCCAGGCACGTGCCTGTGACCAGAATCAAACCCTGGATCCTTCAGCCCGAGGGCTGATGCTCTATCCACAGAACCAAACCAGCTAGGGTCAGATAGTTTATAGTAACACAAAATTTCCCCTGGCACCTTGTCCCAAGATTCTCAGAAACCTGATCTGAAGACAAATAAGACATCTGTTGCTGTCAGCACTGAAGATGCACCTGATGCTTTCGCAATACTTGAAGCAACATATGAAGTTGTTTTCTTAAATATTTTTTAAATTCTCCCTAAAAATCTTTCATTAATGTGCAGAACGCTTTGCTCAACAAAGTTAATGTCAATGACTGTTCAAATAAACAAAAGTTTTAAGTACAAATTGACAGTTTCCTGATAAACATATATAAAATCTGTACATCTTGTAACTACAACTACCAACCCATTGATTATGTAAATAACTAACTCTGAGAGCAAGGCTGAAACAGGAACAAAGAGAAACTTGTAATGTCATGAATACAGATGTTCTGTTGGAAAATCTTATCAAAGGATATAGACATTTCACAGGGTCCTACTCTGCTTCATCATTGAATGATTCCACCAAGCTCAATTGCATTTCCAAAAGGTTTTGATATTTATATGGAAGACATGTTGAACAAATTTAAGGAAGATGTTACAAAACAATGTTGAACTACTCTATATAAAACAATTACATAGAAATTTTTCTTTGCATTGGTTAGAGAAGCATGCACCTATAATGTTTCTAAATATTTACTTAATCAGCAAACCAACATAAATTATATTTATCTTAATTGCAAAGAGAGATATAGGCCTGGCTGGCCTGGCTCAGGCGTTGAGCGTTGACCTGTGAACCAGGAGGTCAAGGTTCGATTCCCAGTGAGGGCACATGCCCGGGTCGCAGACTCAATTCTCAGTATGGGGTATAGAGGAGGCAGCTGATCAACGATTCTCTCACATCATTGATGTTTCTCTCTTTCTTCCCCTCCCTTCCTCTCTGAAATCAATAAAAATATATATTATTTTAAAAATAGAGATATAGGAAAGGTTTCCAATACAATTACTTGAAAAAATTAACTACTAGCTTGAAAGCCAATCGGTCTAACAGTAACAAATCCAAATGTTCTACCTTCTAGCCACAATGGGAATTTGAGCCTGGCAGCAAAGCAAATCTTCTGTGGCCCATCGTGAGATGGTCCAGGTTGCAAAAGGACATTACTTCAACATCTAATAATGTCTACGCATGTGTTTCAGTATTTAGTCGAAAAGAGAAAGGCGCTTCCTGCCAGTGTGGTCATAACCATATCCTGGCCATACTTCAGGGCCACGGCATTCATTAGCTCTGGATGTGCTATTGATGGGCTAAGAGAAAACATCTGAGGAAGTGACAGATGGTGGCATGAGCTGGGAGTCACAACAGTGTGTCTCTGGTCCAAGCATGCCACTACCCATGAGACCATGGATCCTTCAAGCAGTGTCTGTCCTTTATTTACCTATCTATAAATCTGGGGCAATATTATACTCTGTCCCCTATTTCCCCTCCTTCCTCATCTCTTTCAATAATAATCTTGATCCTCTAGTCCTACTATAGAGGATGGAATATTCAATGAATAGGGAGGAAAGCCAGGGTCATTCTCATTAATAATTAATGTGTATGTTGTTCTTTACACTTAATAACTACTTTGTAACTTTTTAAAACTTCTCACCATTTTAAAGCTGGTAAAATTGAGGCCAGAGAAATTAGTTAACTCACTCAGGTTACATGCAGAGGCAGATGTTGAACCCAGACCTTCTGACCCTAATATATATAATGTTTCTCATATAAAATGTTTCTCAGACAAAACAGGTAGAGATCACCTTGCTTCAGTAGGGTATGGACTTGCCAAAATGGGACCATGCTCAGTACAAAGTTTCTGAGTTCTCAAAGGAAATATTTAATCATCGAGTTACCTTGCTCCTTAATAGTCCCTCCAAGAAAAGCAAAAAGTGGAGCAATTCAACCTCATTCCATCACATGCACCAAAGGAGAAAAGAAATCTATATATATGAAATGTAAAATGCCAGGAAGAGGTATTACCTACATATAAAGTAAAATGGTGAGACAATGACTAACTTCAGTGCCTAGAAACAGAAGTTATTGGCAAAATTCAAAGGATTTTCAGGATTGGCAAGGGAGGGGGATGATGGGATGCTTGTTAGTTGATCTTTGGTGAAAGATCTTCTAATTCAATCCCTCATTCCAAAGATGAGACTGGGGGCCAGAAACAGCAATGTTTACATTCCTGCAGCCATCAGCTCTGTGGGTGTTCCTTGGATGATGACTTATCCCAGGCGTGATGCCCTCCGTAGCAGAAATGCTCCTACGCTGCTCCTGACACTTCACTCTTTCCCCAGGGTTTCCGTCCTTGTGAAAAGCTCTCTAATCTTTCTCAGCTCAATTTTTATACATAAATGAATCCTGCTCTGTAAACACTATGTAGTATTTGATGACTAAGGCTCTCCAGAGCCTCTGGGACATTCTGAACAGCAATGATTATCCAGGGGCGATGAATGTAAGATGCAGAAATCCAGAGGCTGAATGTCCTCTGAGCCTGGAAATCCCTTAGGTTCCTAAAGCTTAGAAGGATGTTTGACTTTATGTGTCTGTGCATGTGCCTGTGCACATGTATGCACATGGAAAACTAATCCCAGACACAAGGACTGTGCTATTCACCATCAAAGATGAGTGAAACAAAAACAGTCCCTTTAACTGAGAGATTCACCTGACATTTCACTGCACCATGCTTCAAATATATGAAACTATAACACTTAAAATGCACACACACACACACACCCGCCAAGAGTTGTAAAAAATAGACATATTTGAGGTTGAAAAATAAATGAAGAATAAGTAAATCAGAGATAAAAAGATTTAACCCTTATGCAACACTGACTCAGCTGAAATCACATGTATAATGTGTTACTCTTAAAGCAACCACTTTATCATTTACATTAAGTCTCCAGGCCTCCTTCAGTGCAGAGGAGATAATCCCTCAGCCCTTCCTTCGCATAATTGTCTCCTGCCTTCTCTTCCATTTTCCCACTTCCTGTTAGCCACACTCTTTCTCTCTTCTTACTCTTCAAATCCATTTCCCCCAGATATTCCTTCCTGTGAAAGAGTCCTAGCTTCACTCTTTCGCCTTAGATTCCTTTTCCTGGGTGTCTCATAAAGTGGGCACTGCCATAGTCACTAGTCTCTACTTCCCAAACACTGTGCTAGCATAACACATGCATTCCATTATTTAATCTTCATGACCTGTAACTATCATAGAAGTTCATGAACTTGTTCAGGAACACAAGCAGCCTACTGGGGCCACAGAGGATAGGACCCCTCTGTGTTCTCATTATGGCACCGTGACAGGCTCATAGCAGAAGCTTTAAAAATATTTGTACATGATGGATGGATGGATGGATGAACAGATGAAGAGGAAGAACAAGAATTTCCACAAGATGTGTCTCCCTCCAAAACAGATTCTCTTGCCCTAACCGGTTTGGCTCAGTGGATAGAGTGTCGGCCTGCGGACTGAGGGGCCCCGGGTTCAATTCCGGTCAAGGGCATGTACCTTGGTTGCGGGCACATCCCCAGTAGGGGGCGTGCAGGAGGCAGCTGGCCGATATTTCTCTCTCATCGATGTTTCTAACTCTCTCTCCTTCTCCCTCTCTGTGAAAAATCAATAAAATATATTTTTAAAAAACAGATCCTCTTAACTATTGTACTATATGTCTTACTTTAGTGAAATAAAAATTCTGAAACGTAAGCAGCTTCTGAGGACCAGCTCAATCTATACATTATGGACCATGTTACGGAGTTTTGGGTGTACAGTTTGTAAAACCTACTCTAAACACCCCGGTTTCATCAACCCTGCGCTGGATAGAGAAGGACCTCCACTGAAGCACTGCGGTGAGGGCTGCATGTGCCAGGCTCCGTGCGCAAGGCCAACGAACGTCACCTGCTTTTCCCCTCAGGGCGCAGGTTCATACTGAAGGGAAGTCTCTAAATTGATTTGAATTCCCAAAAGCTATGTAGATTTTTTCCCAAAGTGCTTCCGGAAAGATTCTCTCTTTTGATCTTTATAACAATCTGATGGTCAATGCTCAGCCTTGGGGCTGGGGAACTGAGCCTTATATGACAAACACGTCCACGAGCCCTGTCTCCCTCTGCTGTCCGGAATCAGCCTCTTTACCAGGAGATAGGCAGACTGAAAGCTGGACCATGAAACTAAATTGTGAAAAAGCAATTAAGTATATTAGACAAATGGGCTCTCTAGTATAAAGTGACTTCTACGGATCAAGATACATGTCATTACAGCAAAAGAAACAACACAACCCAATGGCCGCCCGTAGGCAAGCGAAGAGGCCGTGAGACGCAACAGCGTGCTGCGTGGCTGTACATAATGCACATGGCATACATAATGCACATGTTTACTTACATATTCAAAAAGGAATAAGAGGAATAAACTAATAAAACGCGGCCTGTAGAAGGAGCGAGAACTGGAGGAAAGCGGGATGGAAGCAAGGCCTCTCTGAATGTCCTTTGCTTGATGGTTTTCACTCTCAAATCATATAACTGTCTTACATAATTTAAAAAAAAAACAAATGTGGCTTAAAAACATAAAAATAAAGTAATCCCTAAAAACGAAAATAAATAAAAGTAAGTAAACTCCACCTCAGATCAGGTTGTGGGCCTAACCCAGAGAAGAATTATTTCAAATAAGTGTAGGTCATGGGATTTTGCATATCCACAAGAGACAGCCTCTGGACAGAAAGAACCACAAACAAGTCCAAAACTGCATTTCACATTTCATCGTTAGTAACACGCACGCACGCACACACATATACACACTTGTAGTTATATTAAAGTCATTAGGAAGAATGATTTTCAGCATTAGAGCAAAGAGTAACCTATAATCTTAAACATGAAGCAGAAATATCAATGTACTCTCAAGACTTGTTTACTCTTTTTATTAACAAAGGTCCTAGAAACAATGACTACCTCGTAGCAGTGAGCACCCCAGTGTCCAACTTGGGGATCTCCAAATGTCATTTTCTCTCAAAAGAATCATTTTCCCTAGACATGAAATAATTTCTAAAACAAAATTCATAGATTTTCTTTCTAAATTCAAGCATCTCCAATAATTCGATTAAAATCTGTTAACATTTATGAAAGGAGAATCTGTATTTCAAATTATCAGCGTTCAAAAACCTAACACTTTAAGACTCATGCCAACCCATAAAAAGAATTATGCAGATGTACATGTGAATGCCATTGCCTATTTCATCCTTTTTAACTCAGAACAATAAAAACATAAATCAATGCAAAGTTCTCCCTTTCCAACACAGTTGGTAAAGTCACACAGCAATACAATCTGAATTATTATTATAAAAAAACACAAAACATTCAAAGCCTTCCTCCTCCCGAAATCTGGGGGAAGGTATCTGTTAATGAACTTAACACTTTGATGTTAGAGTGAATGTTAGTTCTCTTCACTCATTGCATTTCCGTTTAGTGGTCAAGGATTATCATGTTTTGAAGGCGCTCTCACAGCGGTGCCTTACCAGTGTAGATGCTGGCATTGGAAGCCGGAATACCAAACTGTGACTCGATGAACTTGGGAATGAAGGTAATGAAAGCAGTTACAATGGCACTCTCAGCTGTGTATGACAAACTCACAAAAAGGAATGTCATGTTGCTTAAGATCCTGACAGCTGCTCTTGGTAGGTCTACAAAATGACAAAAATGACAAATGAATGTTATAAACAAGGGATGGAAAATAAAATAAAACTGAATTGTTTTTGAAATGAACTGAAAACAGCCATTCAGCAATACTTGAGAATATTAAATAAAGAATAAAATTTGAAAAACCTGATGACCGATTAGAAATTATCTCCTTTATTAAATAGATTTTGGTGTGTGTTTTTTTAATTTTCAAAAAGGATAAAGAAATTTAATAAAGTTTTTTTAAAACATGCCCATATGCAAATATCCTTGTAAGAAGTATCCAACCTATGATTCCTGTTTCAAAAATGGTTTAAAGTAAAATTATTTGCATTTTTTTAATTTATTAAAACAATGCCATTCTTTGTTACGACTCCAAAGTTTACTAAATGTGTAACGTACCTGCAACATAACCCTAAATTACAGTTTTCACTTCACCCAACTAAAACTCCCGAGAAAATGACATCTGGGTGCCATCTCCCTGGCACCCGATGGCACCCAGAGCAGAGGAACTGGCACGTGACTGGACAGCTGACCTTCCAGCCTCAGGAAATTATACAGCTACAAGGGCACATGGGTAAGGCCACCAGGTCAGACAATTCAGGGACTTTGTAACAAAGAGAAATCTCCAAAGGAGCAGGACAGCCCAGAGCTGGGAGCTCTCCACCTGCCCAGCTGCCTCTCAAGGAAGAGAAAAGTCTGTTCCTCGACTGTAGGCATTTGTTTCACAGGACTTGCCCAATATATGCCTCAAGATGTATCTGCAAGTATTTTCATGTCAGCATTCACTGCTTATAACAGCAAAATGTTAGGAAAAAACACCTCAAAGTCCATTAATGGAAAGTATTCAAATTATGGCACCAGCCATAAAATAAAATACTATGCAGTAATTACACCTGAAATAAGCTGCATGTACTGGCATAAAAGGAACTCCAATCAACACTTTTATTAATGAATAAAGCCAGCTGCTGCAGAAATACACATGTGTATATAAATATATAATGTCATATATTCATATATGTATATATATTTCTATAATTTATGTTTATATTACATTTAATTACATTTGCATATATTTATATTTTATATAATATATCATACATCATATATCATATATCATATATTTATATATAATATTTATGTAAAGATAAAAAACAAAAATATATTTACATGTAGTCAAATGTATACATCTCAATATATATAACACCAAGAAATTCTGTGAATGGAAAATTCATAAAGAAGAATAACAGGAAATTTTTGTATATATAGTTTTGTATTTTTGGCATGTTTACCATGTGAATTAACTCACATTCATGTAATGTTTACATACCTTCAAGGAAAAGGTCAGCTGCATTACTTTACAGTCAGACATCTCAGTGATCAGAACAGTTATTTCATGCTATGACATACAATCAGTTCATAAAAATTAAGCAGCAACTGTTGTTAAAGCTATAATTTATAGGCTATTCACAAGAATTTAAAACTTCAGAAGGCAAGACTATCCACTATTATCATTTTAACTGTAAATTAATTTGTATGTTCTATAGCTTAATTTAGTTAAAGTTTAAATGAATATTACTTAATTTTTTAACATGGAAAAACACGCCAGAAAAAAGATATAATCAAAGTACTTCATAAAATTTCTGACTGTTCTCTTATAAACACTGCAAATCAAAATGTCATATCCAAACTTTAAAAATTAGAAAGTTAAGATTTCATATCAACATTTAAAGATTCAGATGTTATATTAAGTTTACTATTATATTAAAACACCAATGTGTTAAATCTGAAACATCTGAGAAAAATATAAAATAATTTTAATCCAAGAAGATAACATGAATCACATGAATATTTTAAAAGATACTATTTATATCAAACTGGTTTTTCTTTTATACCCATTTGGTATGATACAGTAACCTTCTAATTTCAAAGGTAACTAAAAACATGTGATGTTTCTCCCTTCTCTTTCATTTAAAAAAAAAAAAAAAGCCTGCTATTATTTAAGAAGAATTTATCCAAAGTTAAGACTTTCAACAACTTCAAGTTACTTTCCTTTATTCTTTCACCTTCCTCCTTCCCCTTTGCTGGGCTAACTTTCAGCCTACATGCCCTCCAGGTACCCAGTGTTGTGTCTTTGGCTGGTGGGGCTGGACACAGGGGGGTGAGCAAATAAGTCTAGACATTGAGAATAATGGGAATTGGTTTTTTAACTGCCAGAGAAAGGAGGTACAAATACAGAAAGGAGACAGTTAGGTATAAGATTGGAACTGAAAGTATTGGTATGAATTCATGAGATGATACATACATACATAAATACATAAGATGATAATCAGTCAATGATAAATAATAAATTGTGTGTAAGTGTACCCTCAGAGTGAAGCAAAGTAGGTTTATAGTTGTGAATATGCGAAACACAGTTTATCTTATATTAATTATTGTATTATTTTCCATCTAAACAACTATAAATCTACTTTTGCCCCACCCTGTGTATACATTTCCTAACTCTGTGTATTAACAGGGTTTAGATATAATGACACTCTAGTAGCAATGAGCTCACCTAGCACCCAGTTCTTGGTTTCTCAATGTCATTTTCCACTAAAATGACATTGACCTTCTTAGAGAATTGTCGAACTTCAGAGCTGGGCAGAGAAAATGCAAGATGAGCCTGGAAAATCTTGCTGAACAAGAAAATAAAGAAGTGCTCAAAAAATTATGGGGACATTTCAGGAAGATAGCATGAAGGATTCCCAGTGGCCAAATGTGAAACAATCTGAGCTCAACTGATGCTAAAAACGGTAAGTTAGGTTTAACAGGAACAAGATCCAGTCAATCCTCATTATTCGCAGACTCAGTATTTGCAGATTCACCTGCTCACTAAAATGGATCTGTAACCATAAAATCAATACTAGCAGCACACGGCCAATCGAGGACACACTCAAAATGACAAGACGTGGGAGTCGCAGGATGCACATTCTTGCCTGAGGCTGCACAAGGCCCTCTGGTTTCAGCTCTCACACTGTAAACAAGCGTCCTTCTCACAATACATTGTTACATTTTTTGCATTTTTGTGCTTTTGGTCATTTCATTGTTTAAAATGCCCTGCCACCCCCAAGCATAGTGCTGAAGTGCTGCGCAGTGGTTCTAAGTGCAAGAGGCTGGGACATGCCTCCCTCCCGGAGAAAGTGCGTGTGTTAGATAAGCTTCTCTCAGGCAGGAGGTACGGTGCTGCTGGCCACGGGTTCAATGTTAATGAATCAACAATGTATGTTCAATCAGTGTCGTTGAACAGAAACACACACAAAGCAAGGTTACAGATCGGTGGGTTGCTCACGATGTTGTGG
This sequence comes from Corynorhinus townsendii, assembly GCA_026230045.1. Lineage (NCBI taxonomy): Eukaryota > Metazoa > Chordata > Mammalia > Chiroptera > Vespertilionidae > Corynorhinus > Corynorhinus townsendii. The sequence continues at coordinate 18,301,874 of JAPDVU010000010.1, read as the reverse complement.
CAGGAATCCAGCCCTGTATCCCCCCTGGAGCAATGCTTCCGTCTTGGCTGCATCAGTGCCCCTGATGACTCTCTAGAACACAACTTCTGCAAATGAGGATTGACACAAAGCACCTATAAATTATTTATTGCTTTATAATTGCGACTCACTATTCACTTTACAGTGGAGAAACCAGGTAGAGATACATTCTCATCCAAGTGATGAAAGTTCACCTAACTGGTTACGAGGCAAAGTCGTTACTGTGTGGCCTCTGTTACCGTGTGCTGAGCACGGCACCATTTCAGTGGTAGGTCTACGAAAGGGCATTAAATCAGGGGGTGACGTCATTAAAGCCACGTTCAACAATATCTATAAAGTTATTGCCTATGCTTTTTAAAAAGATAAAGGTCATAAAAGACAAAAAAAAAAAAAAAAAGATGAGGAACTTATCCAGAATGACAGAGATGAAAAAGACACTAAAACTAAAAACGTGTACTTTTGGCCTGGACCTTGGACATAAAGGGCATTGTTGGGATAATGGGCAACATCTGAATGGGACCTGTGGTCTGAGTGGTAACCTGGGGTCGATGTGAATTTCCTGACTCTGCTGGCTGCCCTGTGGTCACACAGGAGCGTGTCCTTGTACTGAGGCAACACACATGAAAGTATTAGCGGGCAGGAGAGCATAGTGTCTTCAGTTTCTCAGGTGGGTCAAAATGTCAGAAATTGGGGAACAGGGGTGCAGGGTACACAGGCATTCTGTGAGCTGCTTCTGTGGCTTTTATGTAAATCCAAAATTATTTCAAAAACACTAAGTTCTAAAACCTAAGTCAGCAAAGAGAGTGCTAAATCCATCCATTTGCAGCCAGGTGCCTCATTTTTATGCTGCAGGACATAGGTAAGTTTCTTGGTGTCGCTTATAACTGTGTCATTGTAAAATCAAAGATGCAGCAAAACGCAGGATGAAGGAGAGATGAAATCTTGACAGTGATCACTGAAAGCTAAGGCATCCTGCCTACCCTAAGGGCAAGCTGACGCTAAAACCTCCAGGCTTTTAGCTTAGTCACAATGGTGTGTGACCACCACCTCTATCTAGTTTCAAAACATACATTTTCATTGTAAATAAATGTAGGCATTTACGTTCAGGAATGAGGCTGGAATTCAACCTTATTGAATGTAAATATACTTTTACCTACTTTCAATTTTCCACCAGGCACATACATTACTTTTATATTCTATGAACAACGCCCCCCGCCCCCACCTCGCCCCCACAAAACTGCAATTCTAAAGGGATGCAGCAACGCGTCATCCTCCAAGGCAGGGGTGGGAATCTTTTTTCTGTCAGGGGCCATTTGGGTACTTGTACCATCACTCACAGGCCATACACAATTATCAACTTCAAAGTTAGCCTGCCATATTTGGTCAAACATTTAATTAACTCCCCCTAATGCCTTGGCAGGGCCAGACCAAATGATTTCTTGGGCCTTCCGCGCCCACGGGCTGCATGCTCCCCATCCCTGCTCTGGGAGAAGTCGTCTCTGATGCAGGCAGCTAACTTAGGAACTCCTTCCTCCTCTTCTTTCAACCTTCCTGAGGATGCATGTCTCCACTTACACTTTATTATGCCTATTTTCCCGTCAACCTCCCTTTAAGGACAAGGGCTGTAACTTTTCCTATATGTATCCCCAGTTCTTCATTTCTATAGTAGCTGCTCAATAAAGATATTTGTGAAAGAAAAAAAGAAACAAAGAAATAGAGAAGCTTTCTTAGGATAGGTATTGCCAGCCATCTAGCTCAGTAATTAGAACGATGTTTGGGACCCAGTGTCCTCCCTTCCTAAAAGTCTTACATAATGCCAATTTCTTAAATAAAAGTAAAATGTGAGCGAAGTGTCACTTGAACAAGCACATAAAAGTGGCTTAACTGGACTCCGTCAAACATGACATAGAATTCATACTGGGCACAAAAAGAACAATAGTAAAAATGGAAACACCAAGAGTGGAGGTCCTTGTTCTATAAAAGGTTGAGAAATTATAAAATAGCACGATATGGTCAGAAGACAGGTGCTTTTCAAAGGACATGGGCAGGACCCAAGGCCTCAGCCTCGAGGGTGGGGAGAGGGAAGGTGAGATGCAGAGGCGGGAGCACCATACAATAATTACAGCAGTCAAGCCGGTGGGAGTCCACAGTGGCTGGACCACCTAAGTTATTATATTAATCATATAATATAACTATATGGGGTTTTTTCCGTATTTCACAATGTTTTAACATAAAAATCTTGCTGGCTAGAAAGAGATGAACTTCCCAGTATCAGAAATAGCCAGGGCTCTGCTGGGAACACATAGTCTCAATCACCAACTTGTCTAACGCACACACACCAAGCCAGTATTTCCTCTGCCCTAAATCTCCCAGGGCCAAAGACAACTAGACACCACCCTGCAGCCCAGAGCCCACTGGAGTTACTCACTCCCCCTGCCGTGTCTTCCCATGGACACCTCAGTAAAGGTGGTGGCCTGGCTTCTCCCCAACCCGTCTTTTATTTCCCAACCACTCCTGGTGCTTCCCTGTGGCTCTGCATGGCATGGCCTGACCCTTTCCTTGTGAGTAATAATCTATAATAATAAAAGTGTAATATGCTCATTAAACAGGACGTCCTTCCGGAAGACCTTCCAGATGAAGCCGGGGCTGTGAGGGAAGCCCGGATCCCAGGTGCCAGAAGGAAGCTTACTCTTGCACAAATGTCATGCATTGGGCCTCCAGTGTAAGTAATACATTTTTCTTTCAATGACATTGACCTTTCACATATATATATATATATAATTTCACATATATCTATATATATAATTTTTATTCCAGAGAGCAAGGGAGAGAGAGAGAGATAAACATCAATGATGAGAGGATCATTAATTGGCTGTCTCCTGCACGCCCCTACTGGGGATCAAGCCCACAACCCAGGCATGTGTCCTTGACCGGAATCGAACCAGGGACCCTTCAGTCCCCTGGCCAACGCTCTACCCACTGATCCAAACCAGCCAGGGCAATGACACTGACCTTCCCCTGACGTCATTCAGTCTCTTCCATGAATTCAGATTCTAAAACCACTTCCATTACCCCCTCGCCACGAAATCCCTTGATCCCCTTCTTTCATAAGCACTCAACATGAGTATTTAATTTTTCCTTTCCCTCAGATCTTTACGTTTTTACTGCCTGTGTACTTCTAAGCCTTCTGGGCCATCAGTGAGAAGGTGTAAACACACCCTCCCCATGCAGGGGACACCTCAGTAACTCCCCGGGTGGCCTGTGGGTCTTGCGCCATCCCCTGCGTTTCATGGGCATAGCGCAGATACGACTTTCTGATGCCCAGGAGCATCGAGCTGGTTTCAGTCTTGTCTTTCTGTAAAAGCAAAACCAAAGTGGCTCTTCATACGTAACATGGCCAAATAGGACCCAACTGTCCCGTCCATTCTCTCTCCATCCATTTCACTCTTGCTCATTTTCTTTGAAACTAATGGTGCCCTGGGCTCCACGTTGAAAGCATGCCAGTTCCTCCTGCCCGTCCACAACACATGGGCCAGGGCCTTTCTTTTTTTAGGAATTCTTTGCCAGGCCTGTTACCATTTACCTTTTCCCTCAGATGCTAGAAGTCCAAGTCTAAAGGTTTAGCTTATCACAAGAAACCACATGCACATAAAAATAAATGTAAAAAAAGAAATGAAACAAAGCATTAGAGGTAAATGAGATGCAAGTAGAGCAGAACATCAAAACCAGAGAGAAGAACTGAACTTGTCTATCAGACCCTCCCTGGGCTTCACATTTGACTCCAAAGCAAACGGCGGTCTTCTCGTTCGCAGGAACACTGACTTCTTCCTGGAAAACAAAGCTTTGCCCATGTTCTAGGGCAGTGATTCTTACAGTGCGGTCTCTGGACCACCAGAGCCAGTATCATTTGGGAACCTGCTGAACATGCATGTTCTCAGGCCCCACCCCAGGCCACCTGGAGGGGACACTCTGGGTTTGCAGAAGCCTGCATGGTGCGTCCGCAGGCTAAGCTGAAGCACCACTGTTCTCAAGCAATAGGTTTTATATGAGGGGCACTGAGCCACGCGTCCAGGGCAAACTGGGAAATTCAAGCACCGGCTTTCAATAGAAGCTGCAAACATAAAACTGAAGTGCAATTTGGCAAAGGAACTTTGCAAGAGGGCTAGTGGCACAAGGCTCATGGCCATCCCTCTGTTTGCAGAATCAAGGATTGACCCCAGCATAGTCCATACTAGGCTAGTTTTTAATGCCAAGCTACGGGCCACATGCAATAGTGCCGGATGTTCTTGGGTAACTCCGATTGAGAACTGATTCCTTCTGCCCCTCTCAACTAGTTCCTCTCCCCACGACCTGAGGTTGGAGCCCTGAAACCACCCTTGGTACGTCCCTCCCCATCATTCCTGTATCAGTCGCCACATTCTGTAGACACAATCTCTTCCTCTCCTCCTCATTGTTAGGATGCACTACCTCTGGCCTCTCCTGTTTGGACATGTTTTCTGAAACATATTGCTATAAGTTTTTTGTTTTTTTTCATAGCTTGGAGCAAACCGCCTGCACCTGCAGAATTTAAGATACACTCCCCAACCGACTCGGGCGCTCCCCTCTGCCTGGCCGAGTTGTGCACCCACCAGACATCCTGCTATCTCCCAAGGATGCCCTGTTGTTCGGGCAGCTACCCCCGCTGGCTGGTGCAAGCCTGCCCCAGTCCCTATAGAGGAGAACACAAACACTCCCTCGGACAAACACTCCCTCGGCGCTGACACTGACACACTGGTCTCAGCCCGCTGTCAGAGAATGTAATAAAATTTCTTAAACTCTCACCGCGTCTCTTGACCTGGTTCCTGTCGGCGTGGACCTAACACTCATCATTCAATAATGCATTCCTCAAGTATGCAGAGGAATCTATATGGTGGTGTAAATTCATCAGGGAACATGATGAACAAAAAAATTCCTTGCCTTCATTAACCTTCCTTTCTCATTGCAGAGATAATAATATAAATAAGTAAAATACACAGTACATTAGTGATGATGGTTGAGAAAATTGAGGAGGAAAGGCGATAAGGAGCTTTGGGGAAGGTGGAGATTGTTAGATAGGGTGACTAAGTGAGGCCTCACTGAAAAGGGACCCTTCGAGTTACATCCCGAAGGTGTGAGGGAACCACAGAGAGAGCCTTCCCAGCACAGGAACGGCAAATGCAAAGGCCTGAGGTGATCCTATGCCTGGCACGTGTGAGGAATATTCCTCAATGCGGTCGGAGCCAAATAATCAAATGGGACTGCAAAAAAGAGATGGGGTCCAACAGGTAACCAGGGGTCAGGTCGCAGCCCCTGTAGGCGGCACCGGAAAGGGACTTTTCTGTGAGTGACGTGGGAGACCACAGAGGCTCTGAGCACAGGAGTGGTGTTTTAACGGGGTCCTTCTGGCTGTCAGGTTGAAGGCAACGGAAAGGGGCAGGGATAGAAGAGGGAGACCAGTTTAGAGGCTTCCGCCCTTTCCTTCTCTACTCATCAAAACCATCATCACCTCTCACTGGGGCTGTGTCCATAGCTTTCTGCCTGGACCCCCTCCTTCCACTCCACTCCTTTTCCTCCATAACCTGCCTAGAGAAGGGCTGCTGAAGTCCGCTCAGACCGCCCCACCGCCCGTTAGGGATGACTCCAGTTACAGGCCAGACCTCCAGCTCTCCACACACCTTACGGCCCCCCCTCGCCTTCTGAACCTCATCTCCCAGGCCTCGGCCTCACATATCCACCCACCAACCACAATGCACGTATTCGGCACTTTCAAACCCATCTGCACAGTCTGAGCTTGCCTCTGCTCTCCCACCACCCCCCTCCACCTACTGGAATTCTCCCTGTCTTCCAAGTTCACGAAACCTTTCCTGATCCTTCAGCGACACATTCCCCCGCCTGCCTTTGAACCTCACGCCATGTGTCCAGCCTCCTTTGTGGTCTTTATACATTCCCACCTGTGCCTGTCCTGTCTGCCTCGGTGGGCTGTAAGCTCCCGGAGGGCAAACCCTGGCTCACTGTCTTCACATCTGACACAGCGCAGAGGACAGCACTTTCTATAGAGGGAAGAGTTGCTTAAATAATGATGACAGCCCGGCTGGCGTGGCTCAGTGGTTGAGTGTCAACTTATGAACCAGGAGGTCACGGTTTGATTCCGGGTCAGAGCACATGCCCGGGTTGCAGGCTCATTCCCCAGTAGGGGGTGTGCAGGAGGCAGCTGATCAATGATTCTCTCTCATCATTGATGTTTCTATCTCCCTCTCCCTTCCTCTCTGATATCAACAAAAAAATATTTTTAAAAAATAATAATGACAACATAATCCCCTAGTGATCAAATTTCTGTAACTTTCAATGGTCTCTTTAAATCCATTCATCACCTCAGAGTAGCTCTTTATGAAGTTAGTATTGCAAACATATCACACTCTAACACAGACAAAGTTTGGCAGAGAAAAATCTGTTATATTTTACGCTTGTTCATAATGCTAAGCAATTAAGCTTAAAAATATAGAAGTGGACACAAAAAATAAAATTGTTCTTGTGATTAACTGCCACCAAACGTTTTCCATTGAGGAAGATAAACAGTTAAATTTGGAAGACTAAAATGCTGGATTTTGAAACTCTGGAAAATTGATCCACTTAAATATTTTAAGTGTTTATTTTTATTGATAAGAGTTTGATGCAATCAATGTTAGTCTCCTTATGGATAGGTGATGCAGACACACTAAAAATTCTACTTTTCTCCTTTGTGGTGTTTTAAAACAGTCTTATTCCTGCATAATTTATAACGAGAATCAAGAAACACCGAGTCAGATTTTCCCAATGTCTGTCATTACAACAGTGGAGGTGGGGTGGGAAGTATCGTACATTTTCTTCTAGTATTCTCTGTGGTAGAACTTCCCATAAGGGGGCCATTCAGTATGGCCCAAATCATTTTCTTTTTAAGGAAGTATTAACTAAGCTTTCTTTCCACCTCCTCTCTGAAGAAGCTATTATTAGTATCCAAATTCTATATACAGTTGTTCCTATGAAAAATAATGCAATCAATAATACAAGAATAAACATTGTGTTTCCCATACTCACAACCATAAACCTACTTTTGCCCCACCCTGCACAAAATAAAGACCCCAAGAAGCCCTGCCCCAGAAAACAGAACAAAGGAACCCAGTAGTTGGGTGGCTCAGTGGTTGGGTGTCAACCCCTGCACCAAGAGGTCATGGTTTGATTCCCAGTCAGGGCACATGCTGGGGTTGCAGGCTCGATCCCCAGTAGGGAGTGTGTAGGAGGCAGCCAGTAGATGTTTCTCTCTCATCAATGTTTCTATCTCTCTCTCCCTTCCTCTCTCTCTAAAGATCAATGAAATACATCTTTTAAAGAAAGAACAAGGGAAAATATCTTGGAATCAAGCTCAGATTTAATTCAAAGGAAATCTTAGTAACCATTCTTTAAGACCTTAATAATGAATGTTGGCTTTGTAACATGAATTATGTCAACAATGAGATGATTCCCCCACACTTTTATTTGTTCTTTTGAAAATCAGTTTAAATATTAGACTATAGGTCTGATTTCATTTCCCATAGGTGTAGGTATTAGATACTCTAAAGCAGTGGTCGGCAAACTGCGGCTCGCGAGCCACATGCAGCTCTTTGGCCCCTTGAGTGCGGCTCTTCCACAAAATACCACCGGCCTGGGTGAGTCTATTTTGAAGAAGTGGCGTTAGAAGAAGTTTAAGTTTAAAAAAATTGGCTCTCAAAAGAAATTTCAATCATTGTACTGTTGATATTTGGCTCTGTTGACTAATGAGTTTGCCGACCACTGCTCTAAAGGAAGTCAATACATGCAAGAAAAGTATGAATTAACTCTATATATTCTAACAAAATATTATTCTAATATTATCAACATCATTTGAATCACTTTTAGCAGAACATTTTCCCTTTATCAGCCCATTAAAATAGGATTCCTTTTTCACAGGAGAAGGTGCCTCTTGAGGTTCCAATCTAGATACGATTAGGGAATCCAGGACAAGTGGAAGTAATGAAAGGAACCAGCTCTCTGTCTGAATAGGAGGTTTGGCTGCAGAAATGACATCAGTCATCAGCGTTAAGGCAGAGAGTACGGTGAGAAAGGTGAGGATTTATCAGAGATACTGACCAGAAAATCAGAATAGAAACAAATGTAAGACTCCTCTTACTCTTTCTTTTAAAAGAAAATATCCTGAACCATGAAACTGAGCATCAAAAAGAGGATAGGAAGCCACCCTGAGCAGCACAAGAGGACAGTGCATAGAATCAATTCTGAAAAATAATTTTGTGATTACTTTTATCACTTCTGAATCTGCCTGCCTAAGTGCATGTCCCCCACTAAAAGCAGGTCCTGAGATAAGGATTCAAGTCCAAGTTGTTTATTTGGGAGATTCGGGACAGGGAATGTGGACATGGTGCTGGGCAGTGAGCTCAGCCTACAAAGCATGGATAATTGTCTGGCCCATGAGCTGGGTGATCATCAGCCCTGGTTAAGACTGCTTTGCTGGGGGGAGGCCAGGTGTTCATTCCTTGGCACTTGAACCTGTCTCAAGCAGGAGACCAGCCGTTTCCCTGCCTACAAAGAAAACCTTCAGGCAAATGACGTAGGTACTGGCAGATGGCCTCCACCAGGAGGACAGAAAGGTCTGGAAGGAGGATGGAGCCCCAACAACATCCCCCAGAAGAAGGCTGTTCCCATCAGCAATAGTTTCCGCTGTTGGGATTTGGTATCAATCTTCTCTCTCTTTTCTCTACTGTACAACACAGCGTATATTTCAGGTTATCTATTCCTAAGCTAACAAACATACAGTTTTAGCTTGCCTATGTCTTTAGTTCTCCCCTTGAATCTACTTTATACTCTCTGTAAGTTAAGATTCTGAGTCTACTCCTGTATTGTAAGTTCTTTAACATTAACCTTGATCTCCACTAAAATTTTTTTTAATCACTCTTTTTTGGTAGCAACCATAATAATCCATAATAACATACATGGAAAACGATGGGCTGGTCCACAGGGTAAGAACTCAGGCACCCAGAGAATTCTTTATGTTATGAGAATAGAAGTCATTTTGGCAGTTCCAAATCATACATTGTCAGAAAAGGATGACAGGTGTGGGGAGGCCAATCTAAAACTTAATAGGAAAGAAGCATGTCCAGTGAACTGTCACTTGGCTTGCTTTGAACAAATGCAGTCATTGAAAATAATCCGATCTAAACGTAATTGTTTTTAGGCTGCAGGAAAAGTTCCATAAAACATAAGCAACTTTTTCTAGGCCTAGCAGGTATCTCTTTGCTTTCCTGTGTATGTGGTCAACGTGAGGTGATATTGTGTCTAGGTACATTCTCCCTGAAACAGTAAGCACCTGACACAGATCATGCTTCATAATTTCATGAAAATCATTTCAGGGAATTCAGGAAAAAGCAGAAGCTAATGGGAGTGAAGCACTATAGGTTTCTTGGATTAAAGGGATTTCTTACCACTCAACAGATATACTGACTGCTGGACAAAAATGGGTTGGATGAGATTCAGTTAAATTGGTTAGGTGTGAGATTGCCTAATCTAGCTATAATGAGTCATTATTTTTAAGAGAAATAAAAATGAAAAAACAGACCAGTACACATCACTGAGACTTTCTGGGTGTTTTTACACTGGGTTGGGAGGCCCGCCCTAGCTGCCTTCTCTCTGTCCACTTACAAGCACTTGGCTGAGCCACTATTGGATGAGATCCCTGTCTAGGGCTAGGTTTTATATTTATAGAAGGATCAAGCCAAAATACCAGACCCACCATTCCCCTGACACAAACCATCCTATCTGATAAAGAGGGAATATGCTAATTGACCATCACTCCATCACAAAGATGGCTGCACCCACAGCTGAAGCCAAGTTCCCTTAAGGAGCCTTAATAAGCAATCAGTAGGGACCTGAGGCTATGCCTCCCCCACCGGTGGGGCTTGACGGGGGACCTCAGGCTGCACCCCCCATATGGCAGGGCTTGATGGGGGACCTCAAGGTGGGCTTCCCATCCTGGTGTTAGGCTAGGGGATCTCAGGCTGCTCCACCTGCCCCAGCGCCAGGCCAAGGGACCTCAGGCTACACCCCCCACTAGGTGGGGCTTGACAGGGGACCTCAGGCTGTGCCCCTCAATCAGCAGGCCTTGACCTCAAGGTACACTCCCAGTGCTGGGTCAAGTGAACTCAGGCCGCGCCCCAGCCCCGTGGGGCTTCACAGGGGACCTGAGGCTGTGCCCCCGCTCCCAGTGCTGGAGCGGGGAACATGAGGCTGCACGTGCTCCCCCCTCCCCCGCCGGCACTAGGCTGGGGAACCTCAGGCCATGCCCCCCACCCAGCAGGGCTTGACAGGGGATCTCATGCCATGTTCCCCACCTGATGAGGCTTGATGGAGGACCTCAAGGCACGCCCCCCACCCCGGTCTGGCCTAGGGGACCTGAGGCCATGCCCCCCATCCTGGTGCTGGGCCAGGGGACCTGAGGCTATGCCCCCTGCCCGGCAGGGCTTAACAAGGGTGAGACTGGCTGGGTCTGGATCTATCTAGCCTGAGGAGGGGGCCAGCTGGGTCTGGGTCTCCCGCAATTTTGTGGTGCATGTGGGTGGATGAGGACTTGACTCTGGGTCCCATGGTGAGCCCCAGACTCTGATAGGAGGAAGGTTTTCATATACATTTTACTAATTTTCTTTCATCTCTGACACTTCTATTATAGAGAAAGGGCAAATAGCAATATTAAATTATTTCCTCTAATTAATCCCCTTTTAATGTGCATGAATTTCGTGCACTGGGGCACTCGTCCATTATATAATGCAATAAGTATTTTTAAAAATCAGACATCTCTAAATATAGTAAATGATATATAGAAATGTATCTTTGGATCTAAATCAATGCTTCTCAAACTATCTGTGGGGAACAATTATTTTATTATTATTATTTTCAGTCTATCATGTACTGTGACTTTTTGCAAAATCCATTAAAAAATGAAGAAAATAAATTGTTAGCCCAACTGGCATGGCTCAGTGGTTGAACATTGACCTATGAACAGGAGATCAAGGTTCGATTCTGGGTCAGGGCACATGCCCAGGTTGCAGGCTCAACCCCCAGTGTGGGGCATGTAGGAGGCAGCCGGAGGTGTCCCATATCAAGCCCCACCTAGTGGGGGGCACGGCCTGACGTCCCCCAGCCTGGTGCTGGGGCAGGTGGAGCAGCCTGAGTTCCCCTAGCCCAATGATTCTCTCTCATCATTCATGTTTCTATCTCTTTCTCCCTCTCCCTTCCAATCTGAAATCAATACTTTTTTAAAAAAAAGCAATTTTTAAAAATATGTACAAAATATAAGCCCATTTTTTTATTATCTCTATTAGATTCAACAGGCATAAAATGACTGTCAAATTTCTTTAAAAGTTTCCCAATGCTTACTCTCAATTTCAGCACTGATCTTATCTCAGACCAGTAACAGCTGTGGGCAGCACTGGCCTGGGACCACAGTCTGAGTCACACTGATTGGAAGTACCAGGCACATATTTATTCAAAAGACATACTTTACCTCTGATATTCTTTCCAAATCCCATAGAAGAAACTTTTTTGTCCACATGCTCATGATTGTTTGATTTCTCCTTCATAATGTCGTCATCGCTAACAGCATGAACAGAGCATTTTTTCTTTTTCTTCTTCTTGTGTCGAGGCGGAAGCTTTTTTGGAAAAGTAAACATTGGGAATATCACAAGAAACATCGCAACGGCACAAAGGAGGAATCCACTCCACCTAAAAAAGTGGGAAATGTGAATAGCATTTATGGCTTTTGCATTGTGAGTGAGAACAAATTAGCAAAGTAGAAGTTTGTGGTGATAAAATTCTCCAGGAAAAAACCTTCGACCCTCATAAACAGTAGGGGGTTAAACAAACTAAGAAAATATAGGAATCTCCCTTTCTGTGGGATAAATGAGAAATCCACCCAATAATTATATGCATGATAAACATTATAATAAGCAACCTAAATTTTCATTCAAGTATTTTTAAGCACATATGTGTTAGTCCTGCTACAATGTGTATTTTATAATAAACCAATAACTCAAGTTTAATAGAAAAATAATTAAGACTCTATAGCATGCTTTGTGGACACTTTTTTCTTAGAAGAAAACCATTGCTATTTTGTGTCGAATGTATTACTGATTGGCACGCAAATATTTTTCTGCAAGCACTTAATATATTGAGCACTCTTAGCTGGTCCTCTCCATACTTAGCCACCAATGACATTTCATTTGATCCTTACTTCAAGAATTACAACCTAGTTACAAGTGAGCTAAATATATATCTCCAAGAAATGCAAGAATGTATATAATTAAGTGTTAGATCAGGTGGAATAGAGCATGAATCCTATAAAAGTTCAGAGAGAGGAAATGTGTGTCGGAAAGATACTTAGGGGATGTACAATTGAGTGTTGTAGAACTGAGACTGTCTTTGAACTCATCTGAGGTTGCAGTGCTGCAGAAACTAGGAAGCAAATACAGAGGAGACGTCAACCTCAAGCCTTGCAGTAGAGTTCTGTGTTTATGGTCTTAGGCTTCCTGCTTGCATAATACTCCAGGGGTAATCCCTCAGTCCCCTTTCGACCTTTTCTTAGCAAATAGCCCCTGGTCCTGCCTAACAGAGCAGCTCTTTCTAACTAGGATTCCTCAACTCCAAACTGTGTCCTTAAAGCTTCCAAGTTCAAGAATGCTCAGACTCCATCCTCTGTATCAACACCCTGTCAGCTGTAATGAGAATGCAAGCAGCATTCTAAGCTTGAGTGTTGATGCAACCCAGTGAGAATATAGATAGATCAATTGCAAAGTGAAAATTCATTTATAAAAGTAGTGTCTCAGTCACAGTGCTGTTAGTTGCTAAAGTTCGTAGGTTAGCTGACAGAATCATTCCTAGAACAGGTCAGTAATAATCCAGTGTGCTATTTTCAAACATATTTAAAGTTACATCAAGTAAAGATTTTAGGACAACCAGAAAGCAGCTTTATTTTGAGAAGATGGCCCAGGACAGACTTGTCACAATCTGTTATTCAGAATATAATCATGACCCAGTGCCTGACACAGATTTGGGTACTGAAAAAATGTCTGGAATAAATACATTGAATGAAATAAGTTTTTTGAAAAAATAAAGTCATTTGTCTGCAGGAAACATAGCTACTATATTTTCTAGCCCCGTTAGTATGTGGCTGCTCACGAGGCCCTCACTAACCTGGCCCTGCTCATCAACCTTTCTTGAATCTCTTCCTGCAAACTTGACATTCAGTCTCCCCAACCTTAAGTTCCCTAGACCTCTCATGCTCTCTCCACAAGAGGGCAGGCAGCATAGCCTCAGGGACAGTTCTTGAGCTGTGGCTTCAGACAGAGCTGGGTTTTTATCCTGTCTTTACCACTCACTAGCTCTAAGATCCTAGGGAACTTATGTTCTGCTTTTCCGAACCCACTTTCTCATCTGAAAGAGGAGTAATAAAAACTGTTTTGGAGTGGGGACTCTTTCCCCCTCCCCACGTGGGAGTCTGTGCTGTGACATTCTTTCCCATTCCCCAGGTGGGAGTCTGTACTTGTTCTTTAATGCATTTCCACCTTTAAAAAAATAATGAAAAAATAAATTTCCACCTTCGCTATACAAAAAAATAAATAAATAAACTGTTCTGGAGTCATGAAAATCAATAAGACAACATACAAACTGAACCTAACAAAATGCCTGCTCCGTCAGCAATCACTTCTTAGTAGCTCGTTTTGTTTGTTTGCACGTAGATCTGCACTCGGGCTCCCACTCCCGCAGCCAGAGCCACTGCCTTAAAATTACATGCAAACATTAAAGATACACTCACAGTAGCCCAGAGTGAGCAAAAATATAGAAGAAGGGGAAGAATTATAGTGAATAAACAGTATAAATGTTTGGGGACATTTCTAAGCAGAGCAAAGCAGCCTACATTCTTCACAATCCACAGTAACAAATCGTTGTTAGCATGTGACATAATGATGGTGCTGAAGAGAACCCTGAGAAAAGGCAGCTAAGACAAGAGAGTGTGCATCATGTGTTGAGAAAAGAAACATAAATAAGAGTCAAAATTGAAAAGCCAGGGTTCTTAAGTCTTTCTTATGAACCATTACTCAGAGCAGACTGTTCACTAACAGGGTCAGTTAAGTGCATTGACTAAGGCCTCCACCCTGACTCAGTTTATCCCAGCTCTCGCTGGCTCTGAAGCTTTGGGGCAGTTATTCAAATCGCTGAGCATCAGTTTTCCTCATGGTTGTTGTAAGTCTTAAATGAAAAGTGTGTAAAGCTCTTAGTATAATGCTTGACACAGAGAAAGTGCCTAATAAATGTTAGCATTATTCATTCCTTCACTCTTTCAACATTTATTTATGGAAAAAATATATAATTCTGCTAGGCATGGGATAAAATAACATTGTATCAAATAACTATGTCTTTGCTCCAGGTAGAAGTCTTACAAACAGGGCTACTCAATAAACAAAACTCATTTTAAAATTTCTATATTGAGGAATTTTATCATTTATAGAACTGATAATGGGCCTTTAAAATGAATGAAATTAATCGAACATTGATGAAATACAAAGGAATGGATAATAACTAAAATATCATATAGCAAGAACTGTTTAGAGCTCTACATACAGAGGCTCATTCATTCCTCACAACAACCCGGTGAAGTAGTACTTTAGCTATTTCCCGTTTTATGGATTTAAAACACAGTGGCAACAACTGAGACCCAGAGAAGTTAAGTAACCTCCCCAATGTCACACAGCTATTCAGTAGCAGACTGGGGTTTAAACCCAGGGAACTATGGGTTTAAACTATGGGTTCACTCTTAATCACTCCACTTTGCAAACAGTGGGTTGATGTCTACGAGGAAACTTCCTAAAGGCAGCACAAAGCACTTGAAAGCAGAAACTTCCTGCCGCCTTCTTTCTCTCAGCCCTCTGGCTCGTCCTCTTTGCCTCTCTCACCACCAGATGTCCCCTACTCTTCTTCCTATGAACATCTACATAGAACACAGCTCATACACTGGATGTTGATAAATATGGTTTAATAATCTAGTGTTCTGAGAACAAAATAAAAAGGCTCTTGTTCTGATTTATTTCAAAACTGCAAAAAAACAGGGGTTGAGACCAAAACTTGCGCAATCAGCCAAGCACCGAAAACTCCTGTGTTATTCCCCTCATGCTGACAAGGGAACTTCCTTTTGTATAATTTCAAAATTCTACCAAGCCAGGCTCATCGAGACCTTAGCACTTCCATCTTCAGAGAGCATTACTTACGAAAATAAGAAGTGTTCTGTAACCTAATTAATATTTTTAACTGCTTTTGAAAATAAATAGTGTGAAGCATTATCCCCACATACCTCAGAGTTACGAGGTTATTATCTTGTAATGAAGCCCAGAACATAGTTCTCTAAGAAATCCTTTAGAAACTAATTACTCAACACTAATGTCTGATCCTGCAGTATTCTCCTTGGTATAAAACGAACATTTCTCATCAATGTATACCTATTACTAATGCATGTCAAATGAATCCAGGACAATACTTTCTGGTGCTTACACTCATGAAAAAAGAACGCACGTCCAAGTGGAGGGCTGTGAAGGGCTCAAACAAAGCCCTGGCTATCTGAATAAATAAGTGGAGCCCTCATTCTCTAAGTCCTAAACATGGCAGCTAAGGGTTTGCAAGTGAGCGAGTAACCCACGCTCCTCTCATGGGGAACACACTACTCCCGAGTGAGAAGATTCACGGCCTGTGCCGATGGGAACGTAGAGCTAGATTTCTGGGCAGTGGGGAGAGGGTTGACAAAGCACAAACACAATATCATAAGAAAGTGGGAGGGGAGATGTTAAAGGCACAGAAAAGATCATGAAAGCTTTGACTCAAGGACACAGGAAAGTCCCCACACAGCCATATCACCCTTTCCCTCCATTCTGCTATTAAGGAACCAGCAGCCTCCGTCCTGAAAAATGGGGATTAAGCTGTTATTCCCAAACCGTTTGTATCAGTTTCCTAGTGCTGCTATAACAAATTACACAAATGTACTATCTTATAGTCCTGGAGGTCAGACATCTAAAATGGGTTGGCAAGGCTGCGTTCCTTCAGGAGGGCCTAGGAAGCACCTACCTCTTTGCCTGTCCAGCCAGAGCCCACCTTCGCTCCGTAGCCCGTGGTCCCTTCCTCATTCTTCAAAGCACATGACGCCAACCTCTGCCTCAGTCACCAGGTCACCTTTTCTTACTCTGACCTCCTTGCCTCCTTCTCTTCCTTATAAAGACCCTTGTGATTATATTGGGTCCACCAAGACCATCCAGGATATTCTCCCCATCTCAAGATCTTTAACTTAATCACATCTACAAAGTCCTCTTTGCCAGGAAAAGGTGACACATTCCTAAATTCTGGGGATTTGGACATAGATAACTTTGAGGGATTATTATTTTGCCTATTACCCCCTCCTCAGTGGCTTTTGGCTATTTTTCATGTTTCCCCTGGGGAAGCTTTTATGTTAACTACAAGGGTACTGTGACTCTGTCGTTAATAAGTAGTGAAATGAAAAATTTAGTAAATGGTTCTTACCAGTTTCCAATGAAACGAGGGTCATTCTGGTCAAGTTGAACAGGATTTCTGGGATCAACATAAAAACCAATAAGAAGTCCACCTAATAAGTATCCCACGGCAGGACCAAGAGCTCCCATGACATACATGATGGCTGAGAAGACAGAAGGGGACATGTGAAATACAGCAGCATGCTCCTGATGCTCCAGTCATCTAATTCCAGTCAGACCACACAGAAGTCGCCGTTCAATCCAGCTAACAACTTCCAAACAGAGTGACAAGAGTCCCTCTTTAGAGAACTTCAGAGATTGTGTCTATGTTGACACTTGGGTTTCAAATCATGCCCTTTATTTAATTGTTGCCTGTTGTACTCTTGGAGCATGCAAACCATGAAGAACTTTTTGGTTGATTTTGTTTTATTTTTTAATATAAGGGCTCAGGACATACCCCAGACCCATGCAGTTTACATTTCTGAAAGTACAGACATGGGTGGTTAATGAGATGGTCATTGAATAACCAAGAGAATATAACAGGTAGTCTCAACAGTAAGAAAAAGGGGGAAAAGTAGATGTCTCTTGTCACAGCTAGAAGATTCTAACAGGTTAAGGGAATTCAAGGCCAGATTTTGCCATGAAGCTGGATTCCGTTGGATTGGCAAACCTTCTTAATCACCCTCAAATCACTGATATTTTCAAGTCACCACTTTAGAATCAAAGACCTCACAATGAATTTGGTTTACTGTTAACTGAGGAATCTTACTTAAAGTTTACTAAATCTCCTTAAATGGCCTGAGTTAGAACCCAAGCGGAAAGCACCAACCCACAGCTGAATTAGAAAATAATTTTTAAAGCACATGTCCAAACGGGCAGGGCCTGGGGTCTTACTGTCAGTAGATCAGAAAGGTTGTCATTCTATTCAAAACACTTCACCATCAGCCTTGCCAGCGTGGTGCAGTGGTTGAGTGTTGACCTATGAACTGGAAGGTCACGGTTCAATTCCTGGTCAGGGCACAAGCCTGGATTGCGGGCTTGATCTCCAGTGTGGGGCATGCAGGAGGCAGCCAATCAGTGATTCTCTCTCATCATCGATGTTTCTATCTCTCTCTCCCTTCCTCTCTGAGATCAATAAAAATACATTTTTTAAAAGTTTCACCATCAGTATGGGCTTATAGCAAAAAGTAACATATCCATTATCCATTCTTTATATTGTTTTCATTCTATGATTTAAAATATTTAAGTAAATAATATTTCCCCAAATTTTAAATTTTGAGATAGGGTTATGAAATTCCTCGAAAGTCATAGAGAAATCTAGCCACACTCCAAACCCAGTGTTTGTCCTGACGAAACCCAGTTACTCAGGGACGAATCAATCGAACACTTTTCAGGAATGATAAACTCAGGTGCTACGTGCTTCTCACTTCTAGTGCCATCATGCATTTTAATCGCTGAAGAAATGAGTATTCACCAAAAGCAAACTGGAATAATCAGAATAGCTGCACCTGAATAAACTTTGAATAATCCTGTCCCTTCTGTTACTTAGAGCTACAGACAGCACCTTAGCACCTGCTCCCACTTTTCACACAATGCAGTAGAGAGCGCACAGTGTGTGTTTATTTTACAGAATCACCTGCTTGTAGCAATAAGATGTCAGATTCTTGCACTTCTCCATCTGTGCGTGGAAATGCAGCCTGGAGGAGGCACACCTCAAGAGGCTGGCATTCTTTTGGAAGCCTGCTTTCCATCAAATAAAACTCGTTTTGATAAATATCATGTTAGCCTCCCTGTTTACAGCCTAAAACGGAACTCAAGAATAGAAAGGACTTTTCCAGACCCAGGCATTCCCGTATGCATGTGAAGATAAAATGTATGTTTACACCTCCGGGCAAACCAGCGCCATGTACAACTCAAAACTGAAATGAGGCCAAAATGTGACGTGAATCATCTGCCCAAAATAGAGCCTCTGGCACGAAAGAGACTGTCTCACAGACCCAGCTGAGAAGGGGGCATTTCTGCCAAACGGTTTGTGCCTGGGGCGCTGAGCGCAGGTACCCCTGCACCAGGATGCCCGTGTGGCTGTGCTGGCGTGACCCGCGGTCACCCGCTGAAGGGGAACCCAGGACACCTGAGCGACGTCATGAGGTGCAGGTGGAGCTTTTAAAAATTCAGCTGTGTAATCAGAAAAACATCTTCATTATAAGCCCAACAGTATCATTCTCATTAACAGACATACATATATACATGTATGAATACCTATAGAACTTTACTATATATAACTGTGTGTGTTATATATATGCCATATTCATACATGTATAGCTATATAACTATACTGTATGTTACTATGTTTGTTATGTGTGTGTTATACATATGTTATATGTTACATGTGTATATATACACATGGCACCCCACCCCTCACCCCTTGCTCTTTGTCACCCTACCCTGTGAGAGTTTGCACTACGGCACACCACACCATCCCTCATGACATTTGTTTATTTGCTTATTGTCTGTCTCTCCCATTGGAATGTCATTTCCATGAGAACAAGGACTTTTTTTTCACTGATGCCATATCCATGCCTAAGCAGTGCTGACCACAAGCACTAGTAAATATTGCTGAGTAGAGAAGGGATGGAGACATGGACTTCAATCTCGAGTGAATTAACAAAAGCCATCGAAGTGGATTCGTCTTTGCAACAGTGCCTCAAAGAGCCATCCATAGGCGCCTGCCTCCTAGACCCCTGGGCTGCCCTGTCCCTGGGAGCCACCTTCATCCTCCTGCCCCATGAAGTCCTCGGTTTGGCACAGTTGGTGTCTGTGCTTTAGCCACAGAGCCTGAACTCCTACCCAGCCCATTCCAGGCCAGGCTGTTACCTCTGCCAGGCTGTCCCTGGGCCACCATCCTCCCCAGTGGGTTTCTGGAGTTCCCAGAGCCTCTTTGGAACTGGCCCAGGTTTGCAGGACCCTCATTCGAACTTGGTCTGTAATTTATCAGACTCTGTTTCCATGTTGCGCCCCACCTCCCACTCTTCCCTGCTCGCTCCCCGCTTCCTCCAGGCCCTCCTGGCTCAGACTCGCACGGCACTGAGTGCTGCTGGGAACTGATGCTGACAGGGGTGGGGGTGACATGAAAAAGTTAGGCTCAGGCTCAGGCTCAAGATCTGGGATTGCACCCAGGATGGGTGTGCAGAGCGACGTGTCACATGCTTGCCTAAGGTCCTCAAATGACCATTGAACCCAGGCCGGGACACAGCGAGAGTAGGTCACTCTCCTGAATATGTTTGGTGTCACAGCCACTGCAGATGAAAAGAGGACACGCAAAGCAGCCCACATGCCGCTGCGAAAGGACAGCAGCAGGGACAGCAGCTCCCACTCAACTTGCATAATTCCTTGAAAATTAGCCAAGTACTTGAGAGCATCACATTTAGAGAAATCTTCCCTCGCTCATTCTTTCCGCTCACAAGCACAGGCAGAGAGGACACCTTTGATCTCAGTTATTTTGAGCAGCAATTTTTTTTAAGTGATTCAGTCACTGTGACACAGACCTGACAGCCAAAGGACAGCTGCCTGTACTCCATCACTTTGCTAAAAGACCCAGAGAGCATCTGAGGTTCCAGATGAGGCAGGAAATGGTTCTTTGGGTTCCAAGTATATTTTCCTCACTACCACAGTGAGCAATAGTTAGTTTAAATTCACTCTCTTCCTCTAGAAATATTTTCAAAGTAATTTGTACTCTAAAAGGGAACAACCAAGTATATATATAAGCCGCCAGTTGCACCTTATTCCTATCTGGGGCATGGCAGAGGGGAGGTTTGTGCCTTTAAGACATCAAATTTGATCACCCGTGAGTGACTGCTATCTATAAACGTAATCCGGTCCCCAGGAAGAACCACAAAGACAGCTATCATGAAAGCATTAAAAAAAATATGTCAAATTTTTAAAAATTACATTTGGGGGCAATAATATGTTTTAGTAAAAGTTAAGTATGGATTCCTAATGCAAAAATAATCAAAACATTAATGAACCCATGAGAAAATAACTTCACGTTATCAAAAAAATAGAAGCTACAAACAATGAGATACAACTCTAACCAAATAAATCATCACCAGAGTTATATGTTTGGTACAAGCTTTTGGGCATAAGCTCGCCATATATCATGATGACATTTCTCTCTGCATTATGTATATAAGAAAGTAGAAACAATATTAATAATATTTTTGAGGCATAATGCAAGTATTGTTAATGTTTAAGAAGAGTTTTTATACCTTCAGGAAATACTCATGTTTATTTTTACTTTTTAAAAATGTTTTTATTAATTTCAGAGATAAAGGGAGAGGGAGAAAGAAACAGAAACATCAGTGATGAGGGAGAATCACTGACTGGCTACCTCCAGCATGCCCCACACTGGGGATTGGGCCCACAACCCAGGCATGTGCCCTTGACTGGAATCAAACCCAGGACCCTTAAGTCCACAGGTTGACGGCTTTATCCACTGAGCCAAACCAGCTAGGGCAGAAATACTCATTTTAAAAATTTAAGTCCATTTTTCCATTATTGGCAATTTCTCAAAGATTCGACATATATATATGCCTAATATGCAAATTGTCCCCTTGGGAGTTTTACCAGGAGACTGGGAGTTCGATTGCTCGCTATGATGTGTACTGACCACCAGGGGGGCAGCACAGAATAAAGGAAGGCCCCGGCTGACAGCCAGAAGGCACTAATGGGCCCTGATCGCTGGCCAGGCCAAGGGACCCTACCCCAGTGGTCGGCAAACCATGGCTCGGGAGCCACATGTGGCTCTTTGGCCCCTTGAGTGTGGCTCTTCCACAAAATACCACGGCCTGGGCAAGTCTATTTTGAAGAAGTGGCATTGGAAGAAGTTTAAGTTTAAAAAATGTGGCTCTCAAAAGAAATTTCAGTTGTTGTACTGTTGATATTTGGCTCTGTTGACTAATGAGTTTGCCGACCACTGCCCTACCTGTGCAAGAATTTCATGCACCAGGCCTCTAGTAAGAGTATAAGCCCCAAGTAATATTTTAGTGGAACTATAATTCACTATGAAATAAAATGACCTCACAACTATTGTTTATTGGTGATCTTCCAGAAACTACAAAAGGCACTTAACATCTTTTGTGCCATTCAACACTAACACTTTATGGGTAAAAAAATATATATATTATCCTTCCCAATTTATAGATAAGAAAGCTGAGCCCTGAGAAGATAGGAGATTATCAATTACCAGTAAGGGTAGAGCCAAAATTAGAACTTGGCTCTGTCTGATACCAAAGCATTTCTGTTTATGAACACATGTCTCTAAAATACAAAAAAAAAAAAAGCAATAAAAGTTTAATTAGAAGTATGTAGGTCTCTGCCGCTAAAGAAATTAGTCCCATAAAAGCTGAAAATCTCTAAATATTTTGGGAATTGCTAGTAGCACAAGACTTAAAAGCATTCTAAATGAAACAGAAGCTCATTTTTCATCTCCAACACCATCACTAATTGGCTGCCATACGATGGCAGAGAAATGCACATTAACTGAAAAATACATTCTAAATGTGTTGTATGACACTTACTTCAATAATTACTGTGAAGACGCAGAGGCGTGTACCAGCTGTTAAGAGCAGATTAAATTTGTCTCCTGGGAAAGGTAAGTCATGCCAGGAAACACCTTCCAGGTAAACAAGCGGAGGTATGACACTCCAGTTGGCTTTCCAGGCATTCGAAGAAGCATGCGTTCCATAGGAAAGAGCCAAGTCCAGAGCAGCACTTAGGCACAAGTGGAAGAATGTCATGTGCAAATGTCCCTACAGACTTTGACATCGTCATGGCCTTCCAAGCAATTTTGCAGACAGTAAAGGGATATAAACTTTTTAGAACATGTTTATATTAGTCCACTGGAGTTAGTTCTAATACAATCAGATAACTTACACTCACTATAAAGCTTATTCTTCTATTTAGAAAAGTGTTAGTTGTCAAAATCTGTAGTAACTGACACAACTATTGCTAAAAGATAACACTAGAACTCTAGCCAGTGTGGCTCAGTTGGTTGGGCATCATCCCATGCACCAAAAGGTTGCCCATTTGATTCTCATTCGGGACACATGCCAGGGTTGCAGGCTTGATACCTGGTCTAATCAATGTTACCCTCTTACATCGGTTTCTTTCTCTCTCCCTCTCTATTCCTCTCTTTCTAAAAATAAATATTTTTTTTAAATAAAGGATAACACTGGGCATCCTATATAATAAAAACCTAATATGCAAATCAACTGAACAGCAAAATGACCAGTTGCTATGACGTGCACTGACCACTAGGGGGCAGATGCTCAATGCAGGAGCTGCCCCCATGGTGGTCAGTGCGCTCCCACAGGGGGAGCACCACTCAGCCAGAAGCCCTGAGCTGGGCTCACAGCTGGCGAGCACAGCAGCGGTGGTGGGAGCCTTTCCCGCCTCCTTGGCAGCACTAAGGATGTCTCACTGCTGGCTTAGGCCCGCTGCCTGCAGGGAGCAGGCCTAAGTCATCAGTTGGACATCCCCCGAGGGCTACCGGACTGCAAGAGGGTGCAGGCTGGGCTGAGGGACCCCCCCCCCTTCTGAGTGCACCAATTTCATGCACTGGGCCTCTAGTTTATCATATATATATATATATATATATAAATTATACTGTACTAAATGCCTTTATATGTATTTTCTCAATCTTCACAACAACTTTATGTGGCAGTGCTATTATTGTCCTAATTTAAGGCATTTTCCTTTGTAACCACCTCATTGATGAAAGAAGAGAATTAATTCATCTGAATTAAAAACAGATAATCCCTGACTCTGTTATATAACAATAACAAAGGTGATTTATAAACACAAGCAATTTCACTAAGTTAATATACCTAACTACTTTGTGTTTCTTCTAACACTTTTCCTTGGAGTAAGAATAAATTCTCATTAGGGGGGATAAATGGTGATGGGCAGAGACTTGACTTGGGGTGGTAAACACACAATACAATGTACAGATGGTGTGTTGTAGAATTGTGCACCTGAAACCTGTATAATTTTGTTAACCAGTGTCACCCCAATAAATTCAATGCAAAGTGGGGGAAAAGAAAGCGGATCTAGAGTAGACTTTTATGAGGAGGAAATATGGTAAATGATCAATCTAAAACAAGGTATTTTATTTTAAATAAAAAGGAATGCTCGATGTCCCAGGGGCAATTATGATTCACCTCAATATCTGAGTGGTTCCTAAGAGCACTGGCTTCAGCATCAGATGTCTGTAACTGTCAGAGACTGGCTCCCTGGTCTTAGACAAGATACTTAATCCTGCTAGACAGGCTTCCTCATCTATAAATAGAGAACCATAACTTACCTACTTCCAAGAGCTATTGAGGGAATAAATGAGATAATGCACATAAAAGCTTTAACACTTGCTAAGTGCTCAGTCAATGTCAGCTATAACAATTAACATCATTACTTCTATTATTATATCTCACTTAATAGTTAAAGTTATGATTCTGAGCTAATACAAGGCTTTAAAATATCTTCAGAGACACAAAAGGATGATGATGATATATTCAGTATCATTTTAGTGTTAAATGTATTTACTGAACTCTTTAAATAGAAAATTCACGTAGCTGGTTATCAGATAATCAGAATATTTAATTACTCAAAACACCCTATTCTCTAATGATTCATCAATCAATAGTTACTTGTTGAAGTTATACTTATGAAATAGCTGGTGTTAAATATTAAGAGTGATATATGTGTGAACTTAAAAAAATTAATAAACACACAAAATATAAACAAACTCAAAGATACAAACAACAAATTGATGGTTCTCAGATGGGAGGAGGGTTGGGAGACTGGGTGAAAAAGGTGAAGGGTTAAGAAGTACAGATTGGTAGTACAAAATAGTCATGGGATGCAAAGTACAGCATAGGGAAATATAGTTGATATTTTAATAACTATGTCTGGGGTCAAGTGGGCACTAGACTTACTTGGGGATCGCTTCTTAAATTATATTATCTATCCACTATGTTGTACACCTAAAATTAATAATATAGTGTATGTCAACTGTAATTGAAAATATTTTTTATTGTAAATATTATTCGTGATAAAAAGGGCCATGTTCCTTCCTATAAAGAGTTTGTGAGGAACTCTTTGAGAAACAAACCACACAGAAAAGATAATTACCAAAATAAGACATTCTATGATAAGGGCTAAATGGTGGTTCCAATAAGAATTTGAGAAGACTTAAGGAGAGAGAGAAATGGAAGAAGAAATCTAATACTTTAAGTGCCTCCTCTGTGCTTTTTAAACACAATACTTAATTCTCCCAACAAAATAACTGAGCAGTAAATTTAATGAGTTCCCACTTGACAGAAGGATTCTGACCTTTGAAAGTTAAGGAATATACCCAAGTCACAAACTTACTGAGGTAGATTCAAGACCAAGTCCATCAGACTCCAGAGTGCAAACATTTATACTTTACTAGAGGCCTGGTGCACGCCTGAAGGTCTCCTGCGAAATTCGTGCACTGGAGGCAGGAGCGGGGGGATGTCCTTCAGCCCAGCCTGCACCCTCTCCAATCTGGGACATCCCTCTCACAATCCGGGACTGCTGGCTTCCAACCACTCACCTGCCTGCCTGCCTGCCTTATTGCCCCTAACCACTGTGCCTGCCAGCCTAATTACCCCCTAACCACTCCCCTGCCAGCCTGATTGACACCTAACTGCTCCCCTGCCAGCCCAGTCACCCCTAACTGCCCTCACATGCCATCCTGGTCACCCCTAACTGCCCTCCCCTGCAGACCTGGTCCCCCGCAACTGCCCTCCCCTGCAGGCCTGGTCACCCCCAACTGCCCTCCCCTGCAGGCCTGGTCACCCCCAACTGCCCTCCCCTGCAGGCCTGGTCACCCCCAACTGCCCTCCCCTGTTGGCCTGGTCAACCCTAAATGCCCTCCCCTGCTGGCCTGATTGCCCACAACTGCCCTCCCCTGAAGGCCATCTTGTGGTGGCCATCTTGTCACCACATGGGGGCGGCCATCTTGTGCAAGGGCATGACAGTCAATTTGCATATTACCTCTTTATTATATAAGATACCACATGGCCTCCCGGGTGATTTGAATGAAACCACAAATGAAATCTCACTTTACACAACCAATACCAAAATCAAACCATGAAAAAAAAAACTCATTAGTGTTCTCCCAGCAGAAAGATATTAATTTATGTGACTGCCAAATACATAAGAGATCTCAACCCTAAGTCCCACTTTAATAAGAAAATTCTGAATTGCCCTAGCTGGTTTGGCTCAGTGGATAGAGTGTCGGCCTGTGGATTAAAGGATCCCAGATTTGATTCCAGTCAAGGGCACATGCCCAGGTTGCAGGCTTGATACTAGGGAGTGCAGGAGGCAGCCAATCAATGATTCCCTCTCATCATATCTCTCTCTCTCTCTCTTTCTCTCTTTCTCCCCACCTTCCTCTCTGAAATCAATAAAAATATATATTTAGAAAAGAAAATCCTGAATTGTCATAGGAGCTACTATAATTTTCAGAGCAAAGTTATTAAAGATGTCTTCATAAATTTACTATAAGTTTTCAAATTTACTCACACACTTTATCAAGTTCTCAAGAACATTTCTAGAGTAATCTCATCACTTACAGAGCATTAATTCTGCAACCTGCTGACTAGAGATAATATAGCTATTATATAATATTTAATAGTTCAAAATGTGAAGCTAATATTTTTCTGAAAATACCAAAGAAGCTAGTATATAAAAATGGCAACTCTGATCAGAAAAAATGGCTTTGAATTCTGTCTAATTCTCTTATACTTCTTTTAAGAGTTCTACATTTTGTATCAGGGACGTCCTGAATAAATAATATCATTTGCTATGAGGCAACTCTTTTTTATATTTTAGCTCATTGTCCATGATACAGATTTATCCGTCTTTTGAAGCCCATACAATCCTTCAATTTTCAGCTACTGTCAGAAAGTTTCACCAATTGGCAAATATGATGAGCAGGGGCGGGGGGGGCGGGGAAGAGGTGGGGGAAGCAGGTACTTCCTATGAGCATGTTTTAATTTTTTTATTGATTTTTAGAGAGAGAGGGAGAGAAAGAGAAACATTGATGTGAGAGCAAAACATCAACCAGTGGCTATTGGTTCTGTTTTTCTGGAATGCCCTAACTAACACAGATTTGCTTCAAATATCTAACTTCTTTATGCCCCATGATAATCATGACTGAGGTGCAGCCACCACTGACTGACCTGAGAGAAGCCATTCGCTGCGTAGACAGCCCTAGCCACCAGCATCTGCATTTGCTTATGGGGCACTGTAATTCATCCAGATTGTCCATATGAGATCAAATCATGAACTTGGGTCCACAATCCCTGAGCCCAAACTCAAGACTGCATGTGTCTTGGAACTAAGAATTTATCACCTTTTACAAAATTAAAAGGATGAATGATGCTGTATACTGGTTAACTCCCCCAGTGGAATGTGGAACAGTGCTCCAAAATCAACCATACTATTGCCACTGCAAAAAAATGAATGAATATTCATACTAAGTGTGATTTAAAAACCAGCTCCCTATCAGATCAGGCCTAATTCTGCCATTAAATGGGTTGCAAAACTAACTTTGGGATTTCAGAGTTATTAATAGAATGTAAAATTAATAGGAGAAGAGTAGTAGCAGTAGAAAATGTTTGCAATTGTTATTCTGAGAGCTGACATCTAAGAACAGATGTCAGGCACCAGCTATGGGTCCTCAAGAGGGTGTTTCACTGAACCAGTTAAAAAACACCCAGGAGGGGGTGGCGGGGAATAGAACATGGTAAAGAGGGGATAAGTGGTGATAGAAGGAGACTTAGGGTGGTGAACACACAATACAATATACAGATGACATAGTACAGAATTGTACACCTGAAACCTATATAAGTTTATTAAGCAATGTCACCCCAATCAATTCAATAAAAAAGTAAAATAAATAAAAAATTAAATAAATCAATAAAATACCTCCCTAAATGGTGAACTAAGCCCAAACTGTTATTAGCCCTGGGTTTGACCAGCCTTCACTTTTTGAACATGACTTCTATCCTTCTGATTACAGGGTTTAATGTGATAAGGTCTGCATAGTAAGTCAAGAGGCAAGTGTGTTTTTAAACCACCTAACTTCAGGTGGTGGAGGCGGGAGGAGGTCAATCAGGGGAAAGAGAGACATATGTAGTAATTTAAACAATAAAAAATCATCTAACTTCACATTGTTTCAGGAGATTTAGAAAGCCATGGGATCAACCCTTAGGTTACTCACCAGTTCTGCTCCTTTGACCAAAATTATATGTTGACAACCATCCCTCTGAGACAGCTTTGCTTCTTCAGTGAACTTCTCTATGCTTAGCCCGTAATTATGAAACACGTGCTTATTCTAACAACCACCGCGAGAAAAAGCTTGATTTTAAAAAAACAATACAAGGCTATGAAAGGACTCCGAGTGTTTGTACTGAATTGGATAGTAAATTGCAGAGTCCAAAAGCAGCACACAGAGACCTGTGCAAACCTCACTCCTGCCCTAGGCCACGGGCACTGCAAGCAGCTTAAGTGGTCCAGGTTCCTCACTGTTTACTCCACATTTACCCTAGTAATTCGGATTAGTTCTCGTCCAAATGCTGCCAGCTCAGCTTGAAAATTGCCAGCCCGCATTGTATCTTGTGGGATTTGTTTATAAACAGGACATTCCAAGAGTCCCAAACATTATAATATATGAGACTAGAGTGATGATCACAACCCCTTACACCTCCAGTGAACAGTTCACTCTAACAACCTTAGTATAAACTGATTACACATGTAATTATCATTTTTATTATTCATTTAAACAATGAACCATATATATAATAACATAATGCATGATCATTTTATTATTCAAATAAGATGC
Source organism: Corynorhinus townsendii (assembly GCA_026230045.1). Classification (NCBI taxonomy): domain Eukaryota; kingdom Metazoa; phylum Chordata; class Mammalia; order Chiroptera; family Vespertilionidae; genus Corynorhinus; species Corynorhinus townsendii. The sequence goes on along the minus strand of JAPDVU010000010.1, from coordinate 18,273,326 downwards.
TTCCCTACTGTACATCTTAATTACAGAGCAAGGGCAGCATGCCAACCAAAAACATAGTCTTAGTACAATCTAAAATTATCTTCTCACAAAAATGTAAGTCTTTGCTATAGCAAGTGACTTAGATTGGGTTCCCCCAGAAGCGGACCCTAACAGCTCTTCCCAAAAGCAGCCTGAGGGGACCTCTGAAAATGGTTCACTATTCACTTGACCCAGAAAACCCCACAAAACAATGCAAAACAAGAGGTTCAAATCTTCATGTTCACTTTAAGGATACTGGTGAAACTGCCCAGGCCATCACGGGTATGACATCCAAAAAGCCACAAGTATCTGAAGGATGTCACTTTACAGAAGCCGTGTTTGTCATTTGTCGTTACAATGGTGGAGCTGGTAGGTGGGCCCAGGCCAAACAGTGGGATGGATGTAAGGTCAGCGGCCCAAAAAAGAGTGTTGAGTTTCTTGCTGCACGTGCTTAAAATCACAGAGAGTAGTGCTGGACTTACGGGTGTAGGTGTTGATTCGCTGGTCACGGAGCACATCCCAGTGAACAAAGCTCCCCAGATGTAACACAGAACTTACAGAGCTCTCGGGCAGGTGAACCCAACCCTGAGCTCTGCCTGCCACACTGAGAGGATCTTACTGCAAAAGAGCAGACTGTTCCTAAACCAGAAGAGGCGGCTGCACAGAAGAAAGAGATATCCCAGAAGAAACCAAAGAAACAAAACTATGGTCTGGGAGTAAATCCAGCATCAAATAAATGCTAAATAAAAGTCAAAAATAAAAAGCAGACTATAAGACAAGGATTTGAGTTAAGTAGTTTAGTATGTTCATGCTGAATTTAGGGACACCAAACAGAGTCAATCCATTTAAACACTATGTCTCTGAAATTCTCACTCTCTCTCCCCCATTCTCCCTACCACTCCCTCTAAAAATCAATGGAAAAAATATCCTCTAGTGTGGATTAACAACATAAATAAATACTGCTATAATCAATAAATTAATGGCCTTTTCTAATCAGTAAATTACAGAAGGCTTGAAAATATTGATCAGACCATTAAAAAAAACTCAGACTATCAGGATAAACATTATAAGTAGCAAAATCAAAAATAAAGACAAAAAGGGAAATATCTAAATTGATATTCTCTTTTTTATTTCTTTTTTTATAGCAGGCTTTTTTCCCTAGCATCTATTTTTATTAAATATTAAGAATAAATGAAGTCATCAATCAATATCTTTTATATCACCCATCCTCTGCAGGACCCCTGGAGTTAAAAAATGTGAGCACCCTCAGAAACACTACAATTTAGTTGGGAAAAGGAGATAAGCACATGAAATATTAAAAGACACAGAGATTAATATCATTTCAGTACAAAAAAAAGGAAGCCAGTGTGTGATGAATTGCCAATGAACAGAGAAGGGCCACTGCAATTTACAAAGGCCAAAATGTGAACACCTTGGACAAGGATGTATGTAAGCAAACTCTTCAAGGATGAGTAAAATATGGACATAAAGGAGACAGGAAGGTGAAGACACTCATTCCAAAATATGGTAGGAAATGACCATAAATCAGGTAAAGATGAAATATTTGGGAGAGAGCAAATGTTGAGAAATCTTCTGTATCAATATAGAAAATTGGACTGTATCCTCAGTCACCTGAGGAGCCCACTCAAAGTGTTTGGGCAAAGGAGTGACATAATCAAAATGGACATTAGTCTGGCATCACTATGTAAGGATCAAAAGGAGACAATGGACAAGAAAACCCGATAGTCCGGGCATGACGTGGTAAGGATCTGAACTAGGCTGAGCCAGTGGACAATGGTGTGAGAGACATTTAAGAGAAAGAATTTATAAACTCTAAGAGACCAAAAGATTTACTGGTCTCCACAACACGTGGCCAAGAGAAGGAAAGGATCATTAACAAAATTTAAAATTTAAGGCAGAAAGCTGGTTTCAGAGCAGATGAGAACTCAACAGAAACAGATCACAGAACAGTGAGACCAAAAATCATAGGATGTGGCATGAATACTGACATAATTTTTTTTGAAAAATAATCATAGTAAATATACTATTTTAAGTGGTATTTTTCTAATTATAAAGCAATTCAAGTTCACTGAAAATTTGATATTAAAGAAAAAACCCAAAACATAAAAATCACTCAGACTCCTACTACCCAAAGATGACTACTTGAACATTGTGTCTATCCTGTCAGTCTTTTTTTAAATGTCAAAAATAATAACAAAACAATAAAGAATTTAAAAAATAATAAGAGGGGAAGGGAAGAGGCAGAGAGGGGGGAAATGGCTAAGCTTTATTGACTGCCTAGAATGCTCCAAGTGCTAGTCTAATCTCTTAACATACATTAATAAAGTTATCTATATATATAAAAGCCAGGCGGCCAGAACACCAGAACAACTGGAACAAGTAGTTGCTTTGGCGCGCACTGTGCCCCAATCACCCCCTACACCCCAATTGGGGGTGGGGCCGGCCAGCCAACCTCCTGCGGCCCCTCCTCCCTGGCTGGCCTGGCCCCGATCAAACCTAATCGGGGCAGGCCGGCCGGACCCCACCCGTGCACGAATTCATGCACCAGGCATCTAGTTCTTTATAACAACCCTATGAGATAGGTACAATTCTTACTTCTTTCTGCAGATAGAGAAACTAGAACCCAGAGAGCTTAAGAAACCTGCCCAAAGTAACGAAGTGTTGGTCTCTGAGCCCAGGCAACACAGCCTGACCCGGGATCTTAACCACCATGTAGTAGTATATTGCCTCTTGCACTGTGTGCTTACATAATGCAAATCAGTTTGAACACATATAATAGAACCTATACTCATTCATTCATTTTTTTAACCAAGTCTTTCAACTTAGCTGCTCACATGAACAACAGAATTCTTTAGGAAATATCCATTTGAGGGGGAGGCAGGCTGCCAACTGGCATCTTTTCTTTAAAATAATTCTTTTCCCAATAGCTGTTGTTCCTTCAGTCTCTAGGGGTGGGGCCCAGGAACCTGGATTTGAGTAAGTCCTCCAGTTGATTCTGATGCTCACTTAAGCTGGGTAACCACTAGTCTAGATTATCCTCAAGATAAATTCCACCCAGGAAATTCTAGAATTCTATTATTTGTGAGCAACTCCCTTAAGGTGCTTTGAGCATTTTACAGGGCAATGGACTAATGTCTCACATTTCCTTAGAGTCTTAGAATGACATATGGCAGCATACTGCTTTTCCCTACAGTGGAAATAAAGCCCAATTAACACACAATGTTCCCCCTGAGAATTGTTTAATTTAATAGCTACCCCAACTCATTTGAGGGCCATTTTACTGTATGCTGTAACTTAGAAAAATCCCGTTACCCTAGAACAGTGGTTGGCAAACTCATTAGTCAACAGAGCCAAATATCAACAGTACAACGATTGAAATTCCTTTTGAGAGCCAAATTTTTTAAACTTAAACTTCTTCTAATGCCACTTCTTCAAAATAGACTCACCCAGGCTGTGGTATTTTGTGGAAGAGCCACACTCAAGGGGCCAAAGAGCTGCATGTGGCTCGCGAGTCGCGGTTTGCCAACCACTGCCCTAGATTAGAATATTTAAAGTTCACACTAACAAAGACTGGGTTCCTCAAAATAAGAAACACATACAGAAAGACTTTCTCATCATGAATTAATCCCTTGACTATATTCCCAGTGGTAACCCCGAAAACCCAAATGAGTCTTTATATTGAGAAACAGTCCAGAGAATAATTGGTACACTCTCATTTTCATCTATTTTCACTTCCTGTTAACTGACTATGACCAATGGGCAATTTTTCACAAAAGTTTTACTGGACGATGCCAAATCAAGCTAGCATTGTTGGATCAAAAAGCCTGTCGTATAGATATCATTTACAAATCACAGCACCTTCTAGGCCTTCCACAGTCCAGCCAAAACACGCCGTCAAGCTCCACGCCGTGCTTTCCCCACTTCCCCACCTTCTGTTTCCATCATACCCTCTCCCCCTCTTTGGCCCAGCCCAATCCTGCCCTGCGCTCAAGGTGGACTCCCACACAAGCCATGTCTACCATCCAGGCCAAAAAGGCTATCACCCTCTTGGGAGTTGGACAGCATCCAATGACCGGGACTGCACTGTCATCAGCTGATGCGTTTCATCTCCTCTTATCATCTCCAGTGTCAGTGAAAGAAGACCGGGACTTGCACATTTCTGCACGCTCCCTCACCTGTTCTCTCCCAAACCTGCCATCTGGCGTCTTGGGCTTGTCCCTTGGTTTCAGTGGTACCCACGGGTTTCGCTAAAAGACCATCCTATGCCTCTCAAGGGATTCCACCCGCCGGGTGAGTCCCCCACAGCTCCTCAGCTCCCTGTCGGGGAAAAGGAGGAAGGAGGAAGCAGCCGGGAAGGAATCCTGACATACAGGAATCTTGCTGCAGGACAGGGGGATGGCTATAAGATAGTGCTTCCTTGTGAAGCAGGGCAGAGACCAGGGTGGATGAGACCCCTGCCAGGTATGTGTGAGTTTCTCACTGTCCTCTGGGAGTAGACATTAGAATTCCCAAGAGAAGATGTAGGATAAAACCAGGCCTGGAAGCAAGGCAATTTTATTAGGATCTGAAATCTATCCCTTAGAAATCAATCCGCATCCTGTATTTTCGGGGTTTATTTCCCTGTCGCTCTCTGTGTTTGTGGATGTCTTTTAGAGACTGCAGCCTGGTTTAAAGAAAACCAGGGAAGGGCTTGTCTGTTCCACAGTTGTCAGCACATGGGGCGGGAGGCTACCAGCCCACTCCTGGGCCTCGGGATGAGTGTGGAAATAAGGCAGAAACAGAGGTCAGGCAGCCTTGGTGGGGGGCGGGGGGTGAATAGGAGCATCAGTCCTGTTCCTGAGCTCCTTGCCCTACCCAAAGGCCCTCCTGTCAGAGAAACCTGGACGTTTCCGGGTTCTCCCACATGAAGGCAAGGGTGAGCCCTCACAGTCACAGGTGCTTCATAAAGATAAATCCATGTATTCACTCCTTCTCACCAAAAAACAACCAGCGGCCTCAAGCTTTGGTGGTCCTAAAGGCATCAATCGCTGGGCATAAGAGGTGACTTGGAGCTCACCCCCTGAGACACCTAAGAATCACTACTCCGACCATTCTCCACTTCAGGACAAGCTGCGCTCCAAAGGAATACCGGTCACTGGTCACATCCTACCAGCCACTAAACTCTACTGGACTGCTAATTTTAACCTTGTACAATACAGCTTGGAGCACAGAAAAGAAACAAAATGCTTAACAGCCTCTCACTGGTAAATCCCAGTGACTACTCTATGTTCTCAAACATGCTGCTGCTGGCTTCCCCAAAACCCCAGGAGGGAGAGAGAAGAGAGAAACAGGCTCCCAGTTACTTCTGACTCAAGGACCCCAACATCAGAGCTAGTACTAATTCCATATTTAAAACTACTTGATTATATTAAATAGGTGTTAAAATATATCCAAGTTTTATTAAAACTAGGCAGAGGGCAAAAGTACAATGAATTCTGCCGTGAGGACTCTCCAGGCTTACTTTCCTAGAATTCTGAATGTTTCCAATAGGTATAGTTACAAAAAGCATTCAGATTTCCAAAACAACCCACCACAGTCTACTGAACATTATTTACCAGAATCCCAATGTATGTCTGCAAGCAGAGCTCCCTTCCCCCACTTAAATAGAATCCAGAAGTCCCCCCACCCCACCCCACCACCATATAACACACCTGCTGGGAACTGGGACCAGCTCCACAACAGTGATGGGGAAGCCCAGACCCTTGTATCACAGAAGCTTCAGAAAGGTGGAGAATGAGGTAGAAACTACACACCGCGATGGGAAGCAACACATAAGACCAGGCCATGGCCATTCCTTGGAAATTAGTGTTTCTGACCAGGATTTCTCCTGGACAATAGTGTCCCAGGATCATCTGGGAAGCTTTTAGAAAGTACAGATTCAAGGACGTGACATAGATAGCCCTACTAATGCAGAACCCTCTGCACAGGTGGCTCCAGGAAGCTACATTTTTATGATAATCAGACATATTTAAAACACCCATTCTACCCAATGTTCATTGGGTAGAATTATTTACATTATTTACACCAGCCAAGACATGGAAGCAACCCAAGTGCCCATCCACAGACAAGTGATAAAAAAGCTACCGTACAATGGAATATCACTTGGCCATAGATGAACATAGAGGGTATTATGCACAGAGAAATGTCAGAGAAAGACAAATATGATTTCATTTATATGGGAATCTAAAGAACAAAATAAATAAACACAATTGGCGGGGGAGGGGAGGGAAGAAGGCCATTCCAAGTTTTTGATATCAGAATTGATGTTCCATTTTCCATGTCACAGTTCTCAAATGTCCCTTAAGCCTTTGCTTACACATGGCTTCCTCTAAGGATCTTTTTATTTAAATATGTTCTCCCAAATGCAATTCCATGTGGCTTCCTTTACTTACAGCACTTAGCATGATTTGTAATTACTTGCCCTTTACTTTTATATTATCTGTCTTCCCCAGCAGACAGTTACACCTCATACCTCAGCATCCAGCAGAGTGTATGTCCATGAACCTTGGATGAGTGAAAGGACATTGTCTTCAGCTCTCTCATTTCATCTTACTGCCACATGTATCACAGAGGTAGAGGGCAAGTCATTATTCGCCAGTGAATGAGATGAGTCAGAACAGCTGGGTGGCTCAAGATCACAGGGTGATTAAGTGGCCAGACCAGACCGCATCTAACACCAAGGCTCAAGCTTCAGGTTGCAGCCCAACTCCTTTTCAGTCTCCCATGCTGCCCCCTTCAGCAAATATCAAAGTTTATTAATATCCAACTGACTGAAGCGATGGTGCCTGTGTCTCAAAGCTTTATATTTATTTGTACGGCAGGCAGTGGTGCATCTCAGAAGCATAAGCCACCTGGAGCTTATGTGGAAATGCAATGATGAATAGCCCACAAATTAAAACCACAGATGATGCCAAATAAAAAAAGAAGAAAACTCAAAAGGGGGAGAGGCACTTTTTTGGCCCGATTCTGGACCGGTGGAGAATGAATATCTGGCATGGGAGTATCCATGTGTGAGATTTTAATGGAGGGATATGCTCCTAAAAGCTACAAGTAGGGCACTTTTTTAATAATCATAGCTAAGGAAATTCATAGACTAATAAAAAATGCCTTCTTGTATAGTAAGAAACTCACCTTCCCACCTGAAAAAAATAAGTATTCTAAGTTTTTATTTTTGCGTATCAATTTTTCTTAAAGCAAGGCAGCCTATGGGTTCAAAACTGAGCCAGCATATTCTGAAATCAACTCATTAAAGAAAATGTGCAGTAATCAGCATGTACTTTTTAGCCTAATAACTCAGATGGAGTAACAATTTACCTTTTAGGTATGAGAGCATATCAACATCAACGAGGAAAAGGAATACTTCTTTTTTAACCTAAATACAATTGCCAATGAAACATGTGAATACTTTATTTGGCATGCAAATTGAAAACAACAAAAACACACACAAAGAAACAAGCCATCTTTCAAAACACAGTAAAACATGCTAAAAAGAAACTCTGAAAAGACCTGGAATCACTTCCGTCATTTAAAACCAGCTGGGTCAGAACACTGAAACACCCTGCCTTCGAAGGACTACTTACAAGATGATGATTCTAATTACCATATCATCATTAGTATGCCAAGTTAATTATAATTATTATTACACATTTTCCATGTACTGCCACACAGTATATGACCTGAAGTGGGAAGGGTTTAGGGGGAGGGAGGAGAGGAGAGAGTGGAGGGATTTTGTATTTTGTCTTAGTGTTTGTTCTTTGCAATGGGGATAGGTGAGCATTGCTCCTAGCCCCTGCCTTCTGGAGAGTTAGTCAGTAAGTAACCTCATTTGCAAGTTGACAGGACAAGATGAGAGCAGTGCATTATGGGACAGAGCAGCGGTAATTGACTCCGCTGTGGTCATGAGCCTCCTTAACACTGGGCGGTGTCTCACCCAGTGAATTCACCAGCCACAGACACAAGATAGGCCCTATGGAGACAGAGAGCTGTATACAGCGAAGCACTTTGTGTGGCTTAAGGTGGGAATTCACGCCTGGGCAAGGGAATCCCAGTGCCCCAGACCCCAGGAACGTTCTGAGAGCTGAGCAGGCGGTCAGTAATAGCAGAACTGGCCAGCTGCCAGAAAGAGCTAATAGAGAGCAAAACTGAGCATCCGAGGAAAAGTTCACTGGAATCCACAGGCACTGGGCGGGGAGAAGAAAGCGAGGCCCAGGCAATGAACATGAATGGGAGGCGCCAGGGCAGAGCAAGCTGGTTGAGAATTTGGAGTAGAAGCGGAGCCTGTGGACTCTTTCTGGGACACTTGGCAGGTGTAACTATAGGTAGCCAAAAGCCTTAAAAGTGGAGACAGAGGACCCAGCTGGTGTAGCATATTTCCAGGAGGCAGAAGGAAGCAAGGCTTGAAGATGTAGCTACTTTTCCACTCACTTTGTTTTTTCTCCTTCACCCCCAGCACTAATACACACACACAGACTGCATCCCTCTATGAGACAATTTGATCAAGGCCCATTTCTGTATTTCCCTGGCATCGCTCCCTGCTCCTGCACATCCTCTTCCCCACCTCCCTTTCTACAATAACCGCATGAGCCAAACTACCCATGAAAGTCATAGGTCCACTCCAGGAACCACAAAATGCTCTCAGGTTACCAGAACTTGATGGTTAGAGACCTGAGCAGAGAGTGTTAAGTCTAGCAGAGGACAGAAAAAGCATAAAGATAGCCCGTGAGCATAGCTATGGTCCTTAGCAATTAAAGGTGATTATAGCCAACAGCTCCCATCATAATTATCAGAAGCCCATAGCAAGAGCATCTCATCAGGAAGTTATTTATAACCTGAAAGCTTTGTCTTTTTTCTCCCCAGGGTCACTCTCTAGTTTGTAAGGAAGGTATCAGCCATTCCAGACCCAAGGAAGCAAGGAGTCCACGCATTACGGTGGGCGGTAGGGAGAGGGGTGGATGCCTCCAGAAGAGACACCGCCCAATTAAGAACTCAGGTGATGTAATGGAACCCACATGCCTCATTCCACCTGGCTCAGGGCAATCAACATGGGGACACTGAGCACAGCTGGTGAGGCAGGCAACCTGTCGAAAAAGCCACAAGAGAAGCTGCACCCTGCCAGCTACCATGAAAGCAAACACCACTCTCTTCCTGGACAGGGATAACTTTTTTACAGAATGACAGCCCACTTTTTTTAGCATTCAACCATGTGCCAGCCCAGGCCCTGTGTTAAGTGCATCACATGCATTCACTCACAACTAGCCCACAATGAGCCTGGTGTTAACAGGGGTGGGACTGGGCAGGGAGCAGCCACAGAACTGCCCCAGGTTACACTGGCCCTGGAAGAGCTGGAACCCAGGCAGCCCAGCTCCAGCAGCCACCAGATTCAACTGCCTTGAATATGCTAGTTTCAGGATCAATGCCACAGCAGGTCCAGAAGAAATCAGACAGTTTAATCCCAGGAAGACCCTTTGAGACTCCAATTCCATCCATTTACAAATATGAAAACTGAAACTCTGAGATGTGGAGTGACTTGCTAGGGGTCACAGCCTACAGATCATCTCATCATCCAGAATAGATGGTGCTAAACAATCAAACTAGGCTGTAAGTTCCTTGGGGATCAGGATTCACTTCCTAGGGTTAGTTTTGTTTTTTTTTTAATACAGTATATGGCCCTAGCCGGTTTTGCTCAGTGGATAGAACATCAACCTGAGAACTAAAGGGTCCCGGGTTCGATTCCTGTCAAAGTGCCTGGGTTGTGGGCTCAATCCCCAGTAGGGGGTGTGCAGGAGGCAGCCAATCAATGATTCTCATCATTGATGTTTCTCTCTCTCCCTTTCTCTCTGAAATCAATAAAAATATATTTTTTAAAAAATACAGTATATAGCATATTCCTCTCACTGCTCCAATCCCTATTCAAACTTTCAAAGCATCACCATAGATTAGAAGTCTTCTGGTATGGTCAAACCAGGTCATTTTACAGGAAAGGAAACTGAGGTCCTGAAAAGTGACATGATTTGGGCAAAGTCATCTCTGTGATTATAGTTGAGTTTGTATCAAATAACAAATGAGCCATTTACATCTGGTTTATCGTTTCTATAGGATGGGTGACCTGGAATGTTTAAGACCCAAGGTCATCATTCCCAAAGTGGTATGAGATGTCATGTAAGTGAATAAGTAGATATCCCATGAGAATACATGTACGAGTCCCACAGGCCACTCCTGGACAATAGCTCTGGAAGAACACGTGTGTGGAGGGCAACACTGTACAACCAGAAACACTGATTCCAGCCACTGGGAGGGGCACGGCCCAGCCCCTTCCCTTCTTGCATTTAATACCGTTGCCCTCCACCATTCCTAAAGAAATTAAAGTTCATTTCTCTTGAGAGTTTCACAGGAATAAAATACTAGTAACTAGAGACACCTTAAAAGCTAGCAAAACCACATTTCAGATCATTGTTCCAAGATTTATATATATATATTTCTTTAAATAAGTCTTTCCCATAGGAAAACTTTTCAGATTTATCTCAGGAAGACTTTTGCATTGTGTTAAAATGTACTGCTGTCCTCCACCTGACGTCATTAAAATGCAATTCAAATCCGGAAAGGTTCCCCTTCCAGCTGAAATTACACCCCAGGGACATAAGCATATTTCTAGATCAGAAACTGGCAAATATCTTTCACCCAATAATACAGAGACACTGTGCAAATCAGGACTGGGGTCCACCTTTATACATTGATCAGAAGTTGATTTACAGCCAGAAAGTCTCAGGTCTGGAATTCACTACCCACAGTCTTGTTCACTTAAATTTCTCACCTCTATTACAAAAACACACACACAAAAACAACAACAAAAGTTAAAACTTCTATTTCCTTTATGAGAATTCAAGGCCGGGAGGGGGGGGGGGGCGGGGGGGGGGATGGGAAAGCATCTGATAAGACCAAAACCTATTATTACTAAAGTATTACAGCCAAGAATTCCTACATGCTAGGAAGTCAGAAACTGAGTGATTCAATTTCATATACTTGCAAACTTACGCCATTTCATCCTGCTGAAAATATTAGTTACAAAAATATGCTCTTTACTTTTAAGCAAGAGTAACCTGCACCTGCCTTTCTAGGCTATATTAGGAAACAGGGATTAGCATTTTTGCAGGGTGACAAGCCATCATAACTCCCGGGAGGGGAAGCAGACTCTGAATTTCCCATCAGGTAATGCACAGCTGCCTGAAATAGGAGCAACAGGAAGCAACAGGCAGGCCTGCTTCCCCACAGACAGCTGGCGCATGGCAGCATCGCTCAAGGCGCCGGGGGCTGGGAACCGTGCTCACAGACAAGCTTCTGGAAGGCAGAGTAGCGACATCTCCTCTCCAGACCCAAGTTCCAGAACAAGACCACACCAAGCAGGGCTGGAAAGGCCACAAATTAGAGAACTTCAGAAGCAACAGGAACCTAAGAAGCCGCTGGCCTTGCCTCCTCGTCTCCTTTCTAGATAATGAAATGAAGCGCCCAGCCAAAGGCACGCCGGGGGCTTATAAACGTCTCCCTCCCCATAATTTTGACAGTCCAAGCTCAGGCTTTGGGTGATTACCTTGGGGGCTGGTTTTGCCACTTTTTAGATGACCTTGAGCACATTATTTAATCTTGATTTCCTCATCTATAAAACATGGAAAACAAAAGCAGCTGCCGGTTATTGACAAGGAAGCCAAGAATACACAATGGCAAAGAAGAGCCTCTTCTACAAATGGTGATGGGAAACCGAATGTCCGCACGCAAAAGAATGAAGTTGGACCCTTACCGTACAACATACTCAAAAAAATAACCCAAATCGGATTAAAGTCCTAAATGGAAGACCTAAAACTATTAAACTCCTGAAAGAAAACATAGGGGAAAAGGCTTTCTATACATTGGATTTGGTGATGATTTCTTGGATATAACTGAAAGGCAAAGGCAACAAAATTACAAATCGACGGTGAGACAACACCAAGGTTAAAAATTTCTGCACATCTAAGGAAACAATCAACAGTGGAAAGACTACACACAGAATGGGAGAAAATAATTGCAAATCATATATCTGCTGTGTTTAACATATCAACTATAACTTTAAAATACATTTTAAATAAAAAATGGCAAAAGGGAGAGAACCAAGATGGTAGCGTGGGTAGACACCGGTACTCACCACCTCCCACAACCACATCAAAATTACAACTAAAATACAGAACAATCATCTTTCAGGACCACCTGAAATCTGGCTGAATGGAAATCCTACAACTAGAGAAGTAAAAATGTACATCAAGACTAGGAGGAGGGGCAGAGGCACAGAACAGGCTGGTCTGACACTCACCTGTGGCATTTTTTTTAATCGTGCGGGGTATCTAGGCTGCAGAGGCCCCCCTGTGAGAAGCAAGGGGTCCCAGCCCCACACCAAACCCCCAGGCTTCCAGAGCTGGGAAGAAAAGTCCCCATAACTTTGGGCTGTAAAAACCAGCGGGAATTGTGGCTGACACAGAGGCTGCTGGAGACCCAGGTGTTCATTTTAAAGGGCCAGCTCATGAGCTTACTTGGACTCGGCCCCTCTGACTCCAGCACTGGGCGGCTTTGGGGGACCCAGATACACACACCGAGGAAATGGATTGTCTGACATCGGGGCAGGAACTCAGGGTGGCTTTCTCCCAGATTGAGATGCAAGGGTCATTGTTCCTATGCTGGGACCTCCACCCATGGCAGAGCTGACTGACAGCCATATTTGAGCTTCCATCAGCTAAACCCACACTGTTTGCTCCGCCCTGGTGATTCCCTGAGACCATCGTCCTATCCAATTTGCAGCCCCACCCAAGCTGTTTGCAACAGCTTTTGCATATGAATGGCCTGTTCAGGCTTCAGACTTTGTTAAATCTTTCAAACAAGCAGCAGCTGGCACCAGTATGCCCCAAACCTATCAAAAAGTGGCCCAGGACCCAGCACTAGCACCAGGCTGCCTTGCTTCACAGCTGGGTCTCCCCTGGGTACTTCCTAACGGTCCAGTGGTCGGCAAACTCATTAGTCAACAGAGCCAAATAGCAACAGTACAACGATTGAAGTTTCTTTTGAGAGCCAAATTTTTTAAACTTAAACTTCTTCTAACGCCACTTTTTCCAAATAAACTCGCCCAGGCTGTGGTATTTTGTGGAAGAGCCACACTCAAGGGGCCAAAGAGCCGTGTGTGGCTCGAGAGCCGAGTTTGCCGAACACGGTGACCTAACCCAATACAAATTGCAGCCACCTGCCGATCTCTCTGTAGCCCCTGCCAGGTGGCCCCAGGCAGTGGCTGGTTTACACCTTCCAGAGGCCCCAGAGCCAGTCACCCAGTGGGCAGCTTCAGACCGTACCCGATTATAACTCTCCACACCCACAAGTGACACACTCAAGGGGCAGACTCAGTGAGCACCAAAGCCCCACTGAATTCTTCATCTCAATGTTGTCTTTTATTCAAGCCATCACCACTGAAACAGAGCTCAGATATATGGTTAAATGACATACCATTTCCCTTAGTACGTACACACACACACACACACACAGTATTCCCAACTCCAGTAATATGGTCTAGAAATCTCTATGGTTAGAAACCTTTTTAATGTTTGATTGGGAACTGAAGTCACAATAAAAACCATAAAACTCTCCATATTTTCGTATATTTTAGTTACCATGGAATCTACTGAGCCATGACATAGTGATGAGTAATGCACAATTAACTTGTATTTCCTACCCTTGGTTTACTAGAAGGCCCTCCTGTCTACAAAGACATGTTTTTCCTGGATCTTCTCCATCCAAATATTCAATGGTTTCTGATTCTATGACCTAGAGATTTATATTGCCAGTTCCAAGATGTAAGAAACACAAGATAACAGAGTAGCTTAAATGCTTAAGATGAAAAAGGTTTAGAGCATCAGTATGGACCATTTTTTGCAGGGTAAATTCTTGTTGTGGGCCTGTTCTGTGCACTGTAAGATGTTTGCAGCAACACTAGCAAAACACCACTAAATGCCAACAGGTCCCTTCCAAGTTGTGACAATCAAAACCGATTTCAGACATTATCAAGTGTGTCCCCTGGGGATGGGGGGAGTCACCCTAGGTGAGAACCACTGTTCAGAATGACCCGCAGACCATGAAGTTTTCCATAGGGAACTGAGATTCAGAACACGTGACACCCGAGCCCTGTGAATGGCTGAGGAGGAGGAGAACCGGGCAGCTGTGGAACCTCTCTCTCTGCTCTACAAGGAGATGGATAAAGCAGAGTGAGCTCCTGCAGGAGCACCCAACATAGCAGAACGTGGCCTTTCTGAACACGGTCTGCGTTTCTGAACATTCCAGTCTCTTTCCCCAAAAAGGACACAACTGAATAATCCCAATGGCCAGGCATGTTTCCCCACCTTCATTTGTCTCTGAAGGCTTCCATCCTAAAACACCCACTCCACAATCTACTTTGTCTCCATTTTGCTTTTCCAAAATCCCTACTCCTTCTTATAATTATGCCCAGAAGGCCTACCTTGCAATTCCCTCACACTTGAAGAAAGGAAAAAAAGTCTCATAGTGGATGTACAAACCCACCTCAACCAACACAGGCTAGAATGCTGTAGAGGCTGGGAGAAGTGACTGCCATCAAGGCCTTGGAGTTTTCAAATTTCCACTTATGTGGTAATGACTGTTTTCATACAGATTGGCTTATGCTCTATAAGTCAGTTCAGACACAAACCAAGCTGACTGGATGACTTGGGCAAATCCTTTAACGTGTTTTTTACCATCATATCCATTTTTAAGTGTGCAGTTTGATAGTGTTAGGAATATTCACATTGTTGTGAAACAGACCTCCACAACTTTTCATCATACAAATTGAAACTCTGTACCCAATAAACGGACTCCCCATTGCCCCGCTCCTGCCAGCAACCACTATTCCGTTTCTATTTCTATGAATTTGACTACCTCACGTAAGTGCAAGTATATAGTATTTTTCCTTTTGTGACTGTTTTCTCTCACTTAGGTTCATCCACACATTCTAGATGGATTAGAATTTCCTTCCTTCTTAGGGCTGAATAATACCCCATTATATGTATCTACTACGTTTTTTATCCATTCGGCCATCAATGGACACGTGGATTCCTTCCACTTCTTGGCTATTGTGAATAATGCTGCTCAGAACATGGTGTGCAAATATCTCTTGGAGACCCTGCTTTCAAATCTTTTGGATATATACCCAGAAGCATGATGGCTGGATCCTGTGATAATTCTATTTGTAATTGATTGAAGGACTGACATCCTGTGTCCCATAGCACAAATCCTTTACCTTTTTGCAGTCTGGGTTTCCTCGTGTGTCAAATGATCATTTTTCAAATGGGGCTGAATGGGACGAACGCTAGGACACACATTGGCTAGACTGTTCCTGCCAGAGAGAGCTCAGCCCCTCTTCTGTCTGATCACCTTCTGCAAAGGGAAAACTTCTGATCCCCGGTCTCCAAATCATTTCCAATTTGCTCAGCTCTTACATTGCCTGTCACCAAACTCCCAATTTACTGCAGAAACTTCTAGATTGTTTAAAAAGAAAAAAGCAAAGCCAAGGCCATGGGTTTGTCTGCTTTTCTTTCAGCGAGAGGCCTTAGACGGTGAGCTCACAGGCTTATCTCTGACTGCAGCGTTGCACCCCCCGAGAGAGACCCTTCAGCCCTGAGCCCACAGGGTGGTGGGTGGAATAAAGAAAGTGGTGCTTCCTTAGGTTAATGTCAAAATGAACATCATTTGTCCAAGGTCACTCTCTCTCACTGACCTCACACTACTGTAGAATTCAAAAGAGTAGCTGCAGGTTACAAAACACCCCAAGTGGACATCTTGCTTTTGCAAATGCAGTCAGAGACGGTGGGGTTCTTCCTGATGAAGTAAAACTTCGATCAGAAGCTGGTTTTGCCAGCCGTGGCTCCCACCCCAGCCCAGAGAGAGACGTCCCACTGTCCACAGAGGCAGGGATCTGCGGACTTTGGACTCTTGCTGCTCCAAACGTGGCCCTCGGACCAGCAACACTGGCCTCACCTGGGAGTTTTATAAAAACGCGGAATTCCAGACCCCACCCCCGAGTGACAGAAGCAGAATCTACGCTTTGAAAAGATACCCTGGGGGTTCACCCACACGTTTCAAGTTTCAGAAGCACAGTTTTGAACCACTTAAATAACAGAACTCAAAAACATATCGGAAATGCTACCAACAGGCTGGCTGTTCGCTGTTATTTGCAGGTGGGCTGAACACACCGATGTGCACCCCACTATCGTTTCCACAACGAAGTGTAAACCCTTCTTTTCTCCAGTTAGAACCTGAAGTTTGTTTCTCAGCATCTTGGGCCAACTAGCTTGTCTTACAGGTGAAAGTGGGCCCCAGGCAGCTGCTGTACATTCCGTAGCTGCTCAGAGTCCAGAAGCCCTGCCCATTCCGACACATGTTAACTGTCCCAGGAGGCTGAAAACTCACTACTTCCTAACAGGAAGCTGCACCGCCCCGCCCCACCTTTCTCCACGTGGCCAGGTCATCTCCCCAAATCCCTCAGTTGCCATCCTCCCTCATGAGTGCTTGCAGTGGAGGTTAGTTTGTGTACCTATTCACGATTTGTACAGAGCCTGCTTCCCAGAAGGATTTTTTTGTTGTTCATCCTCACCTGAGGATATTTTTTCTATGGATTTTTAGAAAGAGTGGAACAGGAAGAGGGAGGGAGGGAGGGAGAGAGAGAGGAGAAATACATCTTTGGATTGGTTGCACACACCAAAACCTGCAACCCAGGTACATGCCCTTGACCAGGAATCGAACCCACAACCATTTGACCCATCAGTCAAATGCTCTACCACTGAGCAACCCTGGCCGTGGCCCAAAAGGATTTTATGTGGCTTGTAAAGATAAACACATTATTAGAAAGACAAGCAAAATTAAAAGAGGTTTAAAAAACAGTTATAAGCCTTAGGGTATAATGTATGTGTGTGCCCACTCTTGCTGTTTCTTGGCTCCCCAGCCCCACCCCCATGCTGTTCCTGCCCAGAGAAGAGAAGAGGATTCATGTAATTGATGAATTTGAAAATAAATGGGGATGCTCAGCTCAACTCCCTCCTCCTTTTTGCCTCCTGGAAGGGAGCATGCGCATGGGAGTAAAAATCCTGCCCTGCTCCTTCTTGGCATGCATCTTACCTGTGCACCCAGCCCACGTGGGAGACCCCCAGCTTCCTTCCGGCCTGGGCAGGTGCAGCATTTCCTGTGGCTGGATGGCTAAGTCTCTTTAATGCTGGGATTAGTAGAAAGTGCATTGCACAAAGATATGCGCTATACTCTTCAATCTTACTTCTATCACCGTTTAATTCCTTTGGCTCATTTCTTAACTCAGAACTCAAGTGAGGGGAAAGGGTGTTCTTTATTGGAGCCTTTAAAAATCCCCACAAAAAGATCAGGAAAACTAATGCTCCCAGCCACTTAGAATAGGTTATTAATAGTGATGGGCGGGGGGGGTCGGGAGAGGGAAAGGCCTGAATTTTCTAACTTTTGAGGCAAAAGAGAAAACATGACCAGTGTGCAGGTACAACTAGAGCCACTCAGTGGTCACACTACCCTCACCTCCCTTGCCTTCCTTTCCCATACAGACTGGAAATTCTAAAACTTGCTTTCCCCCAAATCACCTCAGCCAGAAAAGGCCAGGGGACTCCATTCTGCCCATGGGACATCCTTGAGAGTCAGTGGGCACAGTGGTGAAACCGGGGACACCACGGAGCCCCTCAAACTTCAAAAGAGCTTTTGTTGTGTTACATGAGGCACAAACACGTATTACACGAATGTTCACACGTTAAGGAAAGACAGTCATCAATGGTTGGCACGCAGAAAGCTCTGGTGACAAGACTTTGGGTTCTCAGAAAGTTCGACCAGTCAGAATATAATGTTACTGCAACACTGATTCAGATTTCCTTGTACAATGATTCTAAGGGGTGATTTCCTACACAGTGTTTCTTGCCTTTTCTCCAATTATAAAAAGATATGTCACCTGGCCGGTGTGGCTCAGTGGTACAGCGCCGACCTGTAAACCAGGAGGTTATGGTTCAATTCCCGGTCCGGGCACATGCCTGGGTTGCAAGCTTGATCTGCAGTGGGGGTCATGCAGGAGGCTGACGATCAATGATTCTCTCTCATCATTGATGTTTCTATCTCTTTCCCACTCCTTCCCTCTCTAACATCAATAATAAAAATATATTTTTTTAAAAACTAGAATCAATCACCCTAGCTGGTTTGGCTTAGTGGCTAGAGCTTCAGCCTGCAGACTGAAGGGTCCCAGGTTCTATTCTGGTCAAGGGTACATGCCTGGGATGTGGGCTCAATTCCCAACAGAGGGCATGCAGGGGACAGCCCATCAATGATTCTCATCATTGATCTTTCTCTCTCTCTCTCCCTCTCCCTTCCTCTCTGAAATCAATAAAAATATGTTAAAAAAGAAAAGACTGACAAAAAGGTTAAGAAAGGAGTAGGTAGTTAAAAGGATAATCTAAGAAGAACAGTTTTGTGAAAAGTACCAAAGATATTTAACCAGTTATTTATTAAGAAAAAAATCTACATCACACTAGGTTAACACTGCTCATGTTCTAAGAATATAGTAATCCCTCTTATTTCAATTGGTACAGAAGCAACCAACAAAGCCTCCTTTTAAAAAGGTTTTGAGAAGGATCTTGTTTTAATGACTTCAGGCCGTTCTGAGAACTCTGCTGCACACGGCCCAGCCTTTGCTGTCAGTTAGCTCTCAGAGCCTCTTGCCAAAGGACATGCAGCATGGAGGGAAGCTAAAGGGCTCTGGGGTTAGTTAGGCCTGGGTTTGAAGCCCTGAAGCAACCCCTAAAACTCTCGGGGCCTCAGTTTCCTCATCTATAACATAGGGAAGTCAACTTCCGTGCCATAAGGTCATTGGGAACATTAAATAAAAACAATCTGTGGAAGATTCCTGATACTCAAACCACCAGAGCATTCACTGAGATCCATTTAACATGGAGCAGAATTCTCATGGGTTTCCTAAGGCATTCATCAAACTTTTTTCCAAAAAAATAAAGTCATTAGTCGATAGATACAAGAAGAGAAGGAGAAAGGTGGGGGGGGGGGGGAGGAGCAGAGGAGGAGACAGAGGAGGAGGAGAATGAGAGGAAGGAGAGGGGAAAAGCCAGCACCATTTGTGTAACTTCCCTCCCCTTGCACGTGTCACTTCACACTCTACCTGGAATTGTCAATATTTATTCATTACACTGACAGCTCCTCAGATGTTGAAACTAGGCCTCCTTTTTGCTCTTCCCAAAAGTAGCATTGTGCCCAGCACAGAATAAGGACTCAATACGTACTTGCTGTTTTTCTCCTTGGTGGAGAGTTAAAAGTTAAATTTCCGGGCACTTACTAGTAGATGTTTATTGTGTAGGGCTCTGCTGTGTTTTTGATGAAATTTGTGTCACTGGTACCCAGAAGTGGGATGGAAGGAAGATCCAAGTTTTCAAAGTAAATAAAAGCAAAGATCAGTGAGAATATGGAGATAGGTACACAGAGTCAAGGTATCACTCTAAAGATTACTTATTTCAGAGGGAGAAATGTATATTTACGACAGAAAGACCTGTCAATCACCCACTCAATCAGGTGATTAAACTCAGCATCACCAATGAATGCCAGGTGCAAATAATACAAAACACAGCCTTGACCATGAAGTAGTCTGACCAAAAATGTTTTGTCTGAGTCTCATCACACCTTTAGACTGAACTATATGGAGTGGAGGAACCAGGTGAGTGACACCATGAGGAAATACTCAGATAAATCTAGATTGTAGAACATTCCACAAATCAACTAGCCTTGTCCCTTCAAAAGCCTGTGGGCTGGAAAAAGAAAAATGTTGAGGCAGTCCCTGTTCTAGATTATAAAATGCTAATGAGCCAAATGCAATGTACAAATGAATTTGATTGGCTCCTGGTTTGAGGACATTTGAATATGGAGTGGATATCTATAATAATAAAAGCATACTATGCTAATTAGACCGGACAGCTGAACAACCTTCCGGACGACCTTCTGGATGAAGCCAGGGCTTCGAGGGCTGAGGCAAGCCATGAGGGATGCGAGGGCTGAGTCCCTTGCATGAATTTTTTTTTAATATATTTTATTGATTTTTTACAGAGAGGAAGGGAGAGGGATAGAGAGTTAGAAACATCGATGAGAGAGAAACATCGATCAGCTGCCTCCTGCACACCTCCCACTGGGGATGTGCCCGCAACCAAGGTACATGCCCTTGACCGGAATCGAACCTGGGACCCTTCAGTCTGCAGGCCGAGGCTCTATCCTCTGAGCCAAACTGGTCAGGGCCCTTGCATGAATTTTGTGCATCGGGCCTCTAGTCTGAGAATATTAGGGAATGATTAGTAACTTTCTTAGGATGCTAAAACTCCTGCAGTTATATAAAAGAAAGTCCTTATTTCAACTCTCTGTATGCTTGAAAATTTATCATAATAAATGTTAGAAAACATGCAGGCAAAGCAACAAGCAAGCTAATTCCTCTCTGTCCTAAATAGAAATTTCTTTCTCTTGCATTTAACACCAAAAACGAATTAGAAAACTCCTGTGTTAGTGCATTTGGGCCAGTTACTATAAATGGTTCAGACACCCTCTATAACAGAGTCTGGGGACAGCAGTTTTACTGTGGAAAAAGCATAGCCCTCTTAACTGGGTATCATTTTCATTGTCCTTTGAAACCTTATTATTCCCACACCAAGGATCCTATCAGCACATAGCTGATAAGTTATTACACACAGGTTTCTAGGAGCGACATTTTCCAAGGGGCCACAATGGCTGCTTGGCCTCAACCCTGTACTCAACCCTAGCACCCCTGTCCCCAGGGCTGACTCATGCAAGTCACCTCACCGAACCCAAGAGCCACTGCTGCTCAGAAAATAATAATGGACTCGACTCCCAAGTTCATGTAACTGAGGGGTCTTCAACCAGCAATAAAAATAGCTTCGGATACACTTGGGAAGTTGCTTCTACATAAAGACAACCTAGTCATATGATATCGCTCAAGTTTGTTTGTTGTTTAAGTGATGCAGGCGAAATGTAAGAAATGCAGATATGGAGGCAATGAAGGATGTTTTACGTAGTCTGGGTACTTCCTCACCCAAGCTCCTGGGGATGGGAAAGGCAAGCAGCAACGTCGCTCCACACACTGGCTACTTCTATTCCTTCTGGAAGATTTCTAGAAGGACAGCTATTAGAAGGTAAACTTGATAAATTAGAGCTTTTCCAGAGAAAGAGGCAGAGAGAGAGAGGAGAGAGACTACCTTACAGCTAAAAGTTTATATTACTTGGGAAAAAGAGTATGAAGTGCGAATCTTAAAACTAGTTCAGAGAGCTCTCAACTTTTTGATTCTTTCCCAACCTGAAACGCAATGCTTATAATACATATGTAATACATTGTATATAAATGTACATAAAGTCTCCAGGAGAATGGGAAAGAGAGGGTTTCCTTTTGATGTTTGACTCCAGCTTATTTGAGAGGACAGGAAAGTCTTACCTAGGTACAAGGATGCATTTTCCCTCTTGACGTTGTCGTCTAAGTAGGTTGGTCCCAGGGTATAAATAGGTGTGGAGCCCATGCCAATGAGGATCTGTGCACAAACGAATAAAGCCACAAAGAGCCAGTGATTCTTCCCTCCCGAGTCCTTCCGGCAGTCGGGAGGCTCCACGGTCCCCGTGGAGTTGCCATTCTGACACAGGCCTTCGTTGGAAGCCGAGGCGTTCAATTCTTGGATCTGGTAGGGAGGCGAGATGAAGTGAGGTAAAGTGAAGACCACCGCCCCGATGGCGATGAGGAGGCCACCCACGGCCAGCCACAGCGGCCGCCGACCCCGGCCCCCGAAGTAGCTGACGAACACCACCACCACCAGGCTCCCGATGTCGAAGCAGCTGACCAGCAGCCCGGACTCCGAACTCTTCAGGCTGTAGCGCCTTTCGATGGTGGTGATGACACTGCTCAGGTACCCAGAGACCATTAACGACTGGATGAAGGTCAGAAAGCACATGCAAACCAGGAAGCAGCGCGAATCAGTGAGGACCACATAGAGGCACCTTCTCCCCTGAAGGGTAGCCAACGTGGACGACACCGACATGGCTTTGCCCATGTCCACCCTGTGGTTGCAGTCCACGAGCCCCGCCATCTCTGCCGAAGTGGACGGGGCCGAGGGACTGGAGGCCAACCGGCTCAGGCATTGTTTCAACTCCTGGTGGCCCAAAGCATCCGTGCGGCCTGGCTTGGCGCCTGCACTCGCAGGGCTGAGATCTGGCCGGCAGGAGGTGCTGTTCAGGACGGGTAAACTCTTGGACCTAAAGGTCTCTGGTTCGCGCTTCTGTTGGGCAGCTCCTACTGTGGCCGGGCCTTCCAGCTGCTCCCCGGCCTGGGGCTGCAGCCCAGTGCTTGCGTCCATGGCTCTCAGAATTTAGATTCGATCGCTGATTGCATTCAAGGACTCCCGCGCTTTTCATCCACCGGCAGGAGGGCCCGAAGCCGGGCCCACGCAGTCGTGCCCTCCACGGACAGGGGCTGGGGGATACAGAGCTGCGCAGCAGGACATCCTCACCAGCAGGGAGGTGCCCGGGGCATCCTGAACGCAGATGCAACCCCGAAGCTTCGCAGCCGCGCGCCCCAGGGGGCAGGGGTCCTCGCGGTCCTGCGCTGAGCTCTGCTCGGGGTCCACCTCGGGGTGGTAGCTCGCAGAAGGAGCCTTGTACGTCCTGGGCGCATCCCCTCCGCCGCCGCCGCTTCTCGGCCCGCCTCCCGGAGCGAGAACGCCCGCCCCGTACCTAGCGTGGGGATGCTCAGCGCTGATGCCTGCGACGCATCCCGCCCAGCTGGCTGGGCCAGAGGCGTGCTGTCCTCTCCACCTCGGCTCGCGACACCCTCGGGAGCAAAGATACCAACCTGTAAAGCAGAGAGAGGGAGGTCAGCAAAGGACGGCTGCGGCTAGGGCTGGCGTTTCGCGCCCCGGGGGCCCGCGGAAGAACTCGGGCTGTCCCAAGTGGGACCGAGGGTTGAGCTAGGAGCAGAGCGCCCTGGAGGCGGCGGCAGCGGCTGCAGGATGCAGCCTCTAGTGCGCGAACAATAAACAGCAGGCGGTTGGCGGAGACCCTCCCTCATTGTCTATGGAGGACCTGCCCCCACCCCGCCCCTTTTGCCATAAACATTGCATCTGCTTTTATATGTTAATAATTATCAGCCTGGCAGCTCTGACTCAGAGGCAGTGTCTTTTATTCGAGTGAACTAATTGCAACCTTTTGGTACTCCTACTCCATTAACTCAAAATAGAAAATGCCCAAAAGAACACAAAGAAAAGTTTGTGTGTGTGTGTGTGTGTGTGTGTGTGTGTGTAACAAACAATGCATTCCCAATTTTCAAAAAACAATGGGGGGGGGAGTGTGTAGAAATGTGTGTACACACTTGTGTGCAGGCACGTGTGCGCGCCTGGATGCGAATCCGCCCCATCTGTTAGAGACACGCACTCAAAGCCCGAGGCAGCCGCAGAAAGGACACCGTGCCTGCCTCTGTATTCCCAACACTAAAAATAACCCCCGCGCGAAAGAACTCTTCAATGACAAACACCCGGAGCGTTTGAGGCCGCGGCCCACACCAAGTCCCAGCGCCCAGTGTCTAGCGAAACCGAAAATTACTTTGCTCTGTGGAGGGATGGGGGAGCCACAACCAAACAAAGAGACGCGGGCCCCAGGAGCAGTCCAGGCACGCGGGGGCCAGCGGAGAGGTGCGCTATTTACACGCAGCGCACTCCACCAGGGTGGGCCCGGGGTGCGTGCGGGTGCGCGCGCGCGGACACGCACACAAACGGTATGTATGTGTGGGGGCCCCTCGCGCAATCCCGCACCAGGTTGAATTCAGCGAGAGCTGAAAACAGGTGTGTTCCCGGGGTAAGCCGAAAACAGGTGTGTTCCATTCCATTCCCAGCCCGGGGGGAGGGGGGGCCGGATGTGCACCAGGTGGGAGAGGAGACAGGACTGCGCTGCCTTGGGTTTCATTCCGCAGCGCGCTTTTGTGTTGCTGCTGAGAAAAGAAAGGAAGAAGGGGA
This sequence comes from Corynorhinus townsendii, assembly GCA_026230045.1. Lineage (NCBI taxonomy): Eukaryota > Metazoa > Chordata > Mammalia > Chiroptera > Vespertilionidae > Corynorhinus > Corynorhinus townsendii. Next base: position 18,249,126 of record JAPDVU010000010.1, on the reverse strand, counting down.
ATGGAGAGAGGCGGAGAGGCTGGGCTGCAGGGGCGTCGCTCCGGCGTCTCCCTCGGCTCTGCCCGCCAGACCCGCTCTCAGATTCCCCGCCTGCCGGCCGCTCACAGCCCGGACTTCCCCGCCGCCTCCCGGCCTAGGAGCTTTCCTGGGGAACCCCGCTGGCGGCCGCACGCCGAGCCGGGGAATCCCGGCGAATACCCTCCCGCACTGGGGGCATACGGGCCCCTGCCTGGGGGGAGGGGGCACCCACACCTCCGCGCAGACTCGGGTGGACAGGGAGCTCCCGAGCCGGCGTGGAATCCCAGGGACACCCCCACGCGCGCTCACACGCACGCACGCGCGCTCACACGCACACTCACACACACACAAAGCCCGCGAGGGGCACAGGACCGCCGGGGCAGCTCGCCGCGCTGCGGGGGCACACAAGCCGCGGCTACTCACTCTCGAGTCTGTCGGTCAGTCTGGCTGGCTGAGAGTGGAGCGGCGGGGGACGCGCACTGGGCGGGTGCGGGAGCAGCTGGGAGCCGCCTGGGGAGGCAGCATCGTTCCAGCCGCTGAGAAATCAGTGAATAAGGCTGTGACTCAGGCTGAACTCTTCCCCCACGCCTCGCCTGTCACCCAAGCCTCTCTTCCTCCCCAAACAGACACAAGCGCACAGAGACGCTCGGAGAGCGGAGCAGCAGAGGGCGCAGGCGCGCGGTGGCTGCCCAGCCCAGCCCGAAGGCGGCGAGCTTCCCAGCTGCCTGTCACCTGCGCGGCGGGGGCTGGCCAGGAACCCTGAAGCCTCCAGGGAGGTCTTCCAAAAAGTCAGCTGCTGAGGCAGAGAGTCCCTTCTGAATAAAGAAAGCATTTCTGTTCGTGGCCACTCACAATGTCTCAGGGACCATAGCAGGTTCTTGGGACCAAAGATGAACAGAATAGTGTCCCTCCACTAAGAAAGCACTGTCCTGTGGACTACCCCTGTAAGCAGCCTAAAACAACGCGGTCAATTCAATACTAGGTGCCCCTGGAGAGCCTAAGATCCATTAGCCTATTAGATCTTCATCTCCAGGCAGGAAAGGCGTGTGCGAAAGCACAGGGGTACCGGGCAGCAAGTGTGTCCATGGATACTAAGTTTTCCACGGAGACTTCAGGGATGGGGCAGACTGGACAGGCAGAGAGGCAGCGTAAAAAAGGTCAGCAAGGACTTCAGAGGTTGTGTGCTGTCGGCGCTGAAGGGCCAGTGGCACTGTGACTTGCTCACCAGCAAGCTGGTTCTGGTGGTGGTGGGTGAATCGAGGCCACACTGAGAGCGCTGAGACAAGTTAGGAAGCTACCTCTGAGCAAAACGTGCTGAGGCATTCGTTACAGGGCGTGTTGAGAGGGGGAAGTGGCTGAAGATGCACTGAGAAGGTAGAAGTGGCCAGACTTGGAAACTGAAGTCATCTGGTGCATGAGAAAACCGGCCAGTGGAGGGTGTCTCTGGAGTTCCACACTGTGTGACTGGGTGGCTGAGGTCCAGTGAACACGCAGGAGGAGAAAGATGGCTCTCGCTTCAGAGGGGTTGACTTTGACATGCCTTTGGGGCAGCCAAGCATCCGTGCCCCATAAATCATTTGACATATGCCACCCAGGAAGTTTGGGCTGGGGACACGGATGAGGAATCCACAGCCCAGAGCTGGCATGAGGAGAGTAAGGAAGATCATGCGGAAGTCAAACAGGATGGCCGCTGAAAGAGAGCAGGAGCTGTAGCAAGCAGGAGGGCCCTGGTGAACTTTGACAGAGGGAGACTGTGGTGACTACTCTGGCCGTCGCTGCCATACCAGAGCCACTTCCCTGGACATTGTCTCCACAGGACAGATGTGATGAGTGAAGTGCAAAGAGATTACGTATCTTGGGAAAGGTGCACAGCTAATCTGTAGACGCTATGAAGCCATGTGTCCAAAAGTCCATGCTCTTAAACCTGACTCTGTTCCTCTGTGTTCTCTCCCTGACCATTGTACAGCAGCCTGACTTTCCAATGCACCTTCTATTTGTTCATGATCCCACTCTGGTCCAACAACCACAGACCCGCAGCTGACCCTTAGCGAGCATCCCCTGCCACTGTCCCCTCCTCCTGAGACCTCCATCAAGCCCGCATTACTTTTCCACAAAACGGCAATGGGACTCCAGCAGCCACCCTGCCCAGTGGGCAAGGATTTATGGCACTTCCTGTACCTGAATACTGATCTGCACTTATTCTGGATTCAAACAGGATCGATCTGTCTCCTATTACATCCTCCCAAGCTCTTTGGTGCATTCTCTCATTTCATCCCCAGCCCAGACATATGGTTGTTCTATAGCAAATTCAATCAGTTGTGGCAGGTGCCAGCAGAGGGCTTCCGTGCTGAAAGTCAAATAGCCATGTCTCTGGAACACGCTGTGTTTATTCATGGTGGATTACCATGGTTATGCTAGAAACAACTTTAAGAACCGGAAGATTTTTTTATTGCCACTAATAGAAAGATCATGATTTGTAGACAGACTTTAAAAGGCCCCGTTAGCTGCTACCCACATAGGAAATAAGAAGAAAACGTTTAGCAAGAGACACTTCTTTTGCTTTCTCTTTCCTAGTTAAATATGACTTTGGAAAGGCCAGGTGTGTATCCATCAGCCCGAATCTTTGGATTCTTAGAAGGAAATGGACTCACATCATGGGATTCTGCTACCCCTGTGGTTTATGTCACATGTTGTAAGAGAGTGTGGCTGGCTAGAGCAGGACACCTGCCTTGTGATGTGTATTAGGAGAAGAAGAATATGACTGATTTCACATTTCCAGGCTTGCTTATGCTCCTTCTAAGTCATTAGTCAGTCTAAATCACACTTAAATCGCTTCTTTCCCAATCTATAATAACAGGGTAGCCTTAGGAATCACCTGGGGCATTCTATGGGCTTAAGATCCAGCTGCTCTGGAAAATGGGGCAGGGGAGGCAGAGGGAGCCTTTGCTCCACCCCCTTCCTTCCTCCTTGAGTAGGTTCCCTCAGGGGTGTCCCAGACACACCAGAAGAACCGAGTTTTGGCCCAGAATATTTTCTGGGCTTACAATATGATACAGAGCTGCCACTGCTGGACTTGAATTAGGAACTGGTTGTTTGAGAGGAAACAAACTGTATCTTTAAGGTAACCTTTTTTTAAATATTGAAATACAGCTATACTCACAGACCCTAAAGAGGTGTCCAGATTATTAAGCTCTGTGGCATATTTAATCCACACTTCTATTCTTGATTCGGGGGGCGGGGGTGGAGAAAGTAGTTTATGGCATGCCTGGTTTCAATTTGCGTGTTTTTTTCCTTTTTTAAATTAAATTTAATTTTTATTGACATCTAATTGACACATAACATTGTATGAGTTCTAGGTATACAACAGAATTATTTGATCTATGTATATATTGAGAAATGATCACCATAGTAAGTGTGCTTAACACCCATCACCACACATAGCTACAAATTTTTTTCTTGTGATGAGAACTTTGAGGTATCTACTTTCAAATGTCCAATACAGTACTGTTAACTATAATAATTGTAAGCTCTTTAACAGCACTTGGTATTTCTCGCTTAGGAGCGGTGCAGATCTGGCCCTGGGGTGCCGTGAAGACGGTCACTCCGGCCCTATGGTGTGAGGTCCCTGTGGGGGGCTAAAGGTATGCTGACAGATTGAGTCAGCTTTAGCACTGCATGTCACACAACCCAAAAAAACCAACCTACTGAGCCACACTGGCCACAGCCCCAAGGCCACCTTCGATGCCATTAGACCTACAGCGGTCTCACCCCGACCTCTGGAAAGAGACCGTGTCCACCAAGCCTCCCTCTCAGGAACTCACTGACCATCCTGTAAAGACCCCACCAGAGTTTCTGTTCCGAGGCCCAGCCTCCAGCTGTGGCCACCACTTAACTTTCATGCAAGAAAACTATTAAGTGACTTATGCCTGAAAAATTAAATTAAATTAAATTAAAGCAATTTGCATCAAAGTAATGTAACCTATAAGCAAATAATTAAAGTAAATAATTAAAAGAAGAGAAAAAGTCAAATAAACCAATTGCGGGGGAGGGGAGTGAAATATACTATACAGTCTAAAATAGAAATGCTAATCACCAATCTTAGAATGTGCCTAAGAAACGAAAGCATGTAAGAAAACACAGGTCTGGGAGAAAGTGACAACCCCCTGCCAAACAAGGGGTCACATTATCAATGTGTCTGGGTTCTCGGCACTCCAGGCTTCTCAAATGAAGGCCCCATGTCCCCAGAAGCCCTGGACCACCTGCAGCAGTCAAGTCACATGATAAACATGAGACATCTTCCTAGAAAGTCACCTTTATTAAATTTTGGAAATAAAATGATTAACAGAGCCATATTATGGGGTAGAAATAAACACGCAAATATATGTACTTTTAAATAAAACAGGACCCTTTTAAGAAATGTGGTGTGTGCTTAAGGTTACTTGGGACTACTGTCACACTAGACTCCCTGAGGTATGTGGCCACTCCCTTCAGTCAGACTACTTTTGTTGAAAAGTTTAAGAAGTCCCTTTATCTGATGCTAGTTCTATCCTTAGGAGGGGAGTATTTTCTTTAGAGGCCCTGGCTCAGGGTGGGGGGGAGGGGGGGGCTCAACTGCACAGTTTGGAATTCTCTTAATTTTGCCCATATAACTCTTTTTCAAACAAAATATGCCTGAGGGATTATGCTATCAATCACTCACACTTTAGTACGGATTGCATCATTCATACTTTTTCTCAATATCTGAAACTCTCCATGTTTAGAAATTGGAAAGTGGGAGGGGAGGCAATCAGAGCTCTCATAAGAACTGTCAACTGTATTGGGTAATTTGAGGGGACTATTTGCCATGATGTGGCCAAGTGTGGGGAAACCATGAGGGATGTGCTGTACCCTGGAGTGGGCAGCTACACTCCTTCCACACCAGGCCTCAAGGGGCAGGGGAGGGAGCAGTTTTCAAAAGTTGGGCAGAGAGCATCTTTGGAGAAAGCCATTGATGGGAGCTGTTGCCTGCAGCAGAAGGACAAGGTCAGCAATGACCCTGCAGGGAGGACACCGGGTGAATAAGCACAGTCTGGTCCTCACTCCTCTGACCTCCTGCTGGGTGAAGCCTTTGGAAGCCAAGAGAGCGAGGGAATTGCCCGCTGAAGCAATGTGAACAAGTCCGCCACCAGGGCAAAGAACAGACTGTAGAAAGTGGCGAGTGGAACTGGAGGGAGAAGCAGAGGAAGCCAGCATGGGAGACTGAAGGGAAGCATTGAGCCTGGCTGTGGTGGCTCAGTGGTGAAGTGTCAACCTATGAACCAGGAGGTCACAGTTCGATTCCTAGTCAGGGCACATGCCCAGGTTGAGGGCTCGATCCCCAGTAGGGGGCATGCAGGAGGCAGCCGATCAATGATTTTCTTTCATCATTGATGTTTCCATCTCTCTCTCCCTCCCTTCCTCTCTGAAATCAATAAAAATATTTTTTTAAGATCAGGGGCGGGGGAGCTGGTGGTTTGGCTCAGGGGATAGAGCATCGGCCTGCAGACCAAAGGGTCCCGGGTTCAATTCCGGTCAAGGGCACGTACTTCCATTGCAGGCTCTTCCCCTGCTCGGGCTCTGGTCAGGGCATGGGGGGAGGCCATCAGTCGATGTGTTTCTCTCACATTGATATTTCTCTCTGTCTTTCCCTCTCTCTTCCACTCTGTCTGAAAGTCAGTGGAAAGGTATATCCTCAGATGAGGATAAAAAAAGGGAGGGGGGCATTGAATGGGTGGGAAGTGTTAACAGGGGAATAGACGGACTAAAGGCTGAAGGCATTCAATGTGTTTAAACAAGGCAAGACCTTGGGTTCTGTTTTTAAAACTTAGAGCTTTACTGTAAAAACAGATTTAGAACATATGAATGGCACGTTTCTGTTTAAAGTACAGAGAACATCAGAGAGACTCGAGGGGGATAAAGTGTGCAGCATCGTGCGGCGGGACACCTCGCTCCTTGTGTGGCAGATGGTTACAATGCTCTTTCCCCAACCCTCTTCCACGACTATGTCCAGGCATATACTTGGCCCAGGGACCAGAGAAGCAGTCACGTGGGAGGAATAATCCCATTCTTCTGGCCACAGTGACCGCTCCAAGCATAGGCCTGGGTCCAGAATCCTTCTCTGGGCTTGTCTAAATTAAAGATGAGAGAAGAAAACCATCTTTCCTTCTGCATCACCAGACTGGAATGTTGCAGGTCTGACCCTGCCTGAAGCCAGCCTCCATGCCCCATGGAAAATCCCAGCCTGCAGGGGTGGAGAATGAAGCCATGCACCACGACGAGTGATGGAGAGAGAGGGAGATAGTGCTGACAGGAGCAGCGCGCAATCCCTGAGCTTAGTGCATTCTATCCTTCCCTTTGATGTGAGGCAAAAAAAAAAAAAAAAAAATGGCCCCTTTTACTAGAGTGATTTGAATTTCATTTCTGTCACTTGCAACCAAAAGAGTCCTAACTAATGGTACGGGTTGAATCATGTCCCCCCAAAAAGATATGTACCTCAGAATGTGACCTTATTTGGAAACAGGGTCTTTACAGAGGTGATCAAGTTAAAACGAGATTGGGCCCTAATCCAATATGACTGATGTCCTTAAAAAAAGATGAAGTTTGGAGGCAGGCACATAGAGAAAACCCCATGTGAAGAATGGAATCAGGCTGCCACGTGCTGTGAACCACCAGTAACTGAAGAGAGGCCTACACAGAGCCTCCACTCATAGCCCTCAGAAGCAAGCCAGCCTACCGATGCCTTAATCCACTTCCAGCCTCCAGAACTGTGAGACAGGAAATGGCTGTTCTTTAAGGCATTTCATTAGAGCAACTTTGTTATAGCAGCCCTAGAAAACTAATGCCTCCATCTAGTCAGGATGTGGTAGAAAGAATTCGAACATAGAGTCGAACAAGATTTTCAAAGTCTTCCAGCTCAAACGTAATCATTTCAGATATGGATAATTAGCCCACAAGAATCAAAATTTGAGTCTCTTTTCATTGGGAATGGCATCTGTATAGTTGCTAGTCCAGAAATTGTCCTCCTAGTCCTCTAAAGAAGCCCATACCTAACCCCACCTGTCGGCCACGTAGCATTTATTGAAAAGCTATTATTTATATTCATTAAATACAAACACTAAATAAGGGAAAAAACAGAAACCATTGGGGGGTCCTTGTGAATTACATGGGAAAAACATAATGGACATGCATAAAGCAACTTACATAAAGCAAGTTTTCAGAGCGTGCAAACTACTATCGGTTTGTATTCTCTAACGATGCATCTTCGGAGACCCCTATGCCCCAGTCCCAGGACAGGGTCTGTTGGAGCCCCATTTCTAATCATTTTGCATTATTTATATAGAGTGAAAATGAACTCTCCTAAAGTAGGGCAAGTTCTTTGTTTAAATTGTTCCTGGAGCCTACATAGTTCTCCAAATATGAAATCTAACTATAAAAAAAAGAGAGAAATTTTTAACTAATACCCAGTTTATTTTTTATAAGTACTTTTAAAGTATATTTTTATTGATTTCAGAGAGGAAGGAAGAGGGAAAGAGAGAAACATCAATGATGAGAGAGAATCATTGATCATCTGTCTCTTGCACATACACACACACACACACACACTGCAGATTGAGCCCTCAACCCTGGCATGTGCCCTTGACCGTAATCAAACCAAGGACCCTTCAGTCAGCAAGCCAACGCTCCATTTACTGATCCAAACTAGCCAGGACCCAATTTGTTTTATTTTATTTTTTTAATGAGCTTTTGGTTTCCAAGTTGTTGACTTGGGAGGCTCCATACTTATTCCAACAAAGCTCCTATTGCTCATTGGAATTTGTATTAGTCAACTTCATCCACTATTGCTAGCTTAAGCAGTAAGGAACTTATTAGGGAGTATGAGCCACCTTATGGAACCTCCAGGAGATTCCGGGAAGCAGATACAGGTACCAGACAGCCAGAAACACTATCTGGAAGAAGGCCTTCAGGACTCTCCTGGCTAGAAACCCAGTGCTACCACCTCAGGTTACTTAGCACCTCAAACATTAGGGATCAGAACCTTGTACCTCAGCCAGAACTGCTCCAGAAGAGCCGAATGCTTCCACCCCTGTCCCCTACATGGGAGAGCACCTCCCTGCCTGGCCACTGCCTCCTATGGCTCACTTTTCCATACACATCCCTTGCCAATGTCCCTATTCAGCAAAACCACCACATCTTGCCCTCAGCTACAAAAGGGTCCAGGAAAGGCAGATCAGAGCTTCCCGGATCCTTCTTTATAGGAAAGCGTGTGAGAAGGGTGAACCAATCCACTGTATCTGCCACAAAACGGCCTTCAGAACTAGTTTGTCAACCATAAGAGAAAACTGTATTTCAGTGTTTTAGAGTCACACTTGGCTGGATTTTATCAGACACTTTATTTGCATTATTGGCTCTGAAAATCATTTTAGTCTCCAAAGAATATAATCCAACCCCAAATTCTGATAGCTTTAACCATTAAAGGTATTCAAAAGACTGTGCCATATTATATGAATCTTTTTCAAAAAGAGATCAATGGGTTGCCTCCCCTATGCTCACAGACCAGGGATCCAACCTGAAACCTTTTGGTGTAGAGCTACCCTGCCAGGGCCATATGTTTGCTTTTTAATCAATCCCATTAGTGACAGACATTTGTGACTGGAGGGACCCTCCAGCTTCCTCCAGGAAAGACTGCCAAACACCTGATGGGGAGCCAAGCTCATCACCATTTGACTTCCTGCCAGAATTCTTACAATCACCTACCTTTCAAAGGAGCCTCTCGTTAATGGGTATTGCAAGCAAGACTGCAATGACTCAATACTTAGATGAAAGGCCTCTCCTCAAATAAGCATGCTTTAAAAAATCATATTCCCATTTCCTCTTGGGTGGAACTGGCCTCTTTTTCAGATTCTAATGATGTAAAATCAAGTTTTAATTTATGCGTCCCATGCATATTTTTGACAATATTTAGAGCTCAGGCAGTTTTGCACTGCCGATCCAAAAGTGTAGACAAGATCCAAAGCTTACTCAGAGTTCAGACTTAGTTCTCCTTGTGGGCAATGGCATGCTCTTTATGGATGTATAGGCAAGTGACTTCTGGTTGTGCCCCGAGTGTGCATATCTACATTCTTGTAGGTACCCATCAGATGTATGGGGGGGGAGGGTGGGGGTGATGAGGAGGAATGAGAGTTATTTAAAACACCCTACTTTAAATGATTTAGGAATCACTTTGCAAAAGTGATCTGATTTATCAATGACAATGCATGCCCTCCACCATGGGTGTCAAATCACAGCGAGGACCGTGATGGACATGAATCAAGGAGCCACAACTTATGACTGGCAACTGAGCAGGCTCATCATAGAGACCGGTCATTTCTTTAGGGTTGTTGTGCCCTAGTAGATACGGAAAATCTACCATGGGTAGGAGCATTGTAAGTTCAGATGAACCCTGCCATCAAATCCGGAAAGTTCACAAGATGAAGCAGCATTGTCTTATTGAAGGTTAATGACATGACTGGGAAGAGCCTGTCAAAAAGCTAGAGACTCAGGAGTGCCCATGGATAATTCCAGTCTGAAAACCAGCAGGCTCGAGAACCAAGGAGAGACAACTTTCAGTTCAGTCCAAAGGCAGAAAATGACACACATCCCAGCTCAGGCAGCCAGGTAGAAAGAGCGCCCTCTTACCCAGCCTTTTTGTTCTATTCAAGTCTTCAAGTGATTGGACAAGCCCCTTCCACATTGAGGTGAGCAATCTGCTTTGCTCAGTCTACCAATTCATATGTTGCTCTCCAGTCATTCTCATCATTAATGTTTCTATCTCTCTCTCCCTTCCTCTCTGAAATCAATAAAAATAAATATTTTCTTAAATTATTACAAATGTTGATCTTATCAAGAGACACCCTCACCAACACACCCAGAATAATGTTGAGCCAAATGTCTGGGCACCCATGGCCCAGTCAAGTTAACACATAAAATTAAACATTACATGTACCAACCCAGAAAATCTTGCCAAATCTTACAGTTCACATATGATGAAATCTTAGTAGAAAATTTCCCAAATTTAACAATAATCCTAAAACATAACATTACCAATAATAAACTGTGAAGCTGAAACAAGCTTTTCTAAACTACCCATAATAAAAAGTAATTGATCAGTTTCAAACAATATTTTCTTCTTATTCTCTCTATAGGAAATATTACAAAATTTTTGTCAAATGAGGAGGCAATAAAAAAGGAAGAATCATGGACATAGACAAGAGTATGGTGATTGCCAGAGGGAGGGGGTGTAAAGGGTAAGGGGGACAAATGGTGATGGAAGGAGACGTGACTTGGGGTGGTAAACACACAATACAATGTTCAGATGATGTACTACAGAATTGTACACCTGAAACCTATGTAAGTCTATTAACTAATGGCACCCAATAAATTCAATTTAAAAATAAATATTTTTTTTAAAAAGAAGCAAACAAGAGGACCCAGTCAAGAAATGTAGAAAAAAGTATCAAAGATGTATGTCTGGTAGTTATTAAAAATATTACCCTATTTTTCTGGATTATTTTACATCTATGGTATTTGACTACTCTTTAAAATTTATAATTTGTTGGTTTTTTTTTATTCTAAATAAATATCTTCTTTCTCTCTCTCTCTTTTTTTTTTTTTTTTTAGGGAGAGTAGACAAGAGAGAGAAAGACAGAGAGAAACATCAATGTGAGAGAAACAGATCGATTGGTTGCCTCCTGCATGAGCCCCAACCAGGGCCCAGGCCAGAGAGGAGCCTGCAACCAAGGTACGTGCCCTTGACCAGAATTGAACCCGGATCCTTTGGTCCGCAGGCCGTTGCTCTATCCACTGAACCAAACTGGCTAGGGCAAATATCCTCTTTCATATCTAATTTTATGTTTGTCATTTTGTATTCTTTTTATTAAAGATGGCCTCTGACATTGCTTAAGACCAGGACCTGTCATGTGGCAGGTCTAAATCATTTCATAAAAAGTTTTTTTCAAGCTGTGAAGGGCCTTACACATCTTTCTGAGCAAGTTGTTTCAACCCTGACTATACATGAGAATCAACTGGGGAGCTTTTCAAAAACAAATAAGACTTGGGCCCCAACACAGACCAGTTAAACGTGGGTCTCTGGAAACAGGGCTGGCCATGGCATTTTCTAAAAGTGCCCTGCTGCCTCTACCCTGTTGACAGCCAGCGTTGAACACCACGGTTCTAGCCTAAGCTCTTCGTGGTACAAATGATGAAACAGAGGTCCCTGGTGAGACTGGAGCTTTCCAGCTGGTAAATGGCAGACTTAACCTTAGACCCGGAGTCTCCTAAGCCCAGATTGAAATACAACACTGGCACATTCCTTATTTAATCAGAGGAATGGTCACACATGATCTTACTGTAGATTCCCAGTACGGCACACTCACAAGGGGTTGCTGGCCAGGAAGACCAAGAGGTTAATGTTTTTAAATCTCTAGGTAGAAACATACTGCTTACATTTGATCTTCATTCTGCTATGGCAGAGCAGTTGAGCTCTTCGAATGGTTTAGAGACCGAAGGTAGAGGATGGAGGTTATAATGGGACTTAAAATGACTGTGTTGACTTAAATGTCAAGGTCATGCCAGACTAAAAGCTCCTAAATATAGGTGTTCTATTTTAAGCAAAATAGCCCATTCCGTTTCCATAGCTTCGTGTAAAGTTTGTCCTACAATTTTATTTTCTTGAGGCTTTGTTTAGGGTCTGTTATTTAGAGAACAAAAGTCACTAACGCATCCTAGGACTTCAATTCCTATTTAAACGCCCAAGAGAGAAATCATATCTCTCTTTCCCTGAATTTCCATGGTTGGGACTCACTGTGGGTCTTCTAGCATAAAAATGATTTTATTCTGTAAAATAACACAAGCCTATCATTTCCTTAGTGTTATAATTATCAATTAGTATTTCTTGGGAGTCTACTAAGACTGGGCAACATTAGCTTTTTTTAAAACAGTTGCTATTTTTTAAATGGTTTTTAATGTTTCCCTTATTGCATATAACAATATTAATTTTTTAAAAAATACTAACAGTTAGCCTCCCTGACATCCTAGGGAGAGGCACTTGGCTTGAACAGTGGCATTAATATCTCATCCTTTGAGATAAACAATGATTAGTTCAGTCAAAAATATGTGTATTTTTTTAATATATTTTATTGATTTTTTACAGAGAGGAAGGAAGAGGGATAGAGAGTTAGAAACACTGATGAGAGAGAAACATCGATCAGCTGCTTCCTGCACACCCCCAACTGGGGATGTGCCTGCAACCAAGGTACATGCCCGAAATCAAACCCAGGACCCTTCAGTCCGCAGGCCGACACTCTATCCACTGAGCCAAACCGGTTTCGGCAAAAAATATGTGTATATTTTAATATACATTGCATTTTTTTTCTACATTGCATTTTGATAACTAATCTCATACTGTGTGATTTCACAATCTCTCTTAGACTCTTAGGTATGTTTCCACAATGAGATTGTAAACCTTTAACTTTCCATCTACCAAAGTTAAGCACTTAAAATGTCTATATTGGTTAGATGGAATAAATAAAAGCCAAATTTTTTAAAATTCTGTTTATAAAATTTTCTCTGAAGGCAATTTTTAAAGACACATCTACAAAGTGAAGCATAGTCTACAGTTAATGAAGACCTTCCCACTATCTTCGTCTATTCAGACTGCTGTCACACAGTACCATAGACTTTGCTGGAAAGTCCCAGATCAAGGCACCAGCAAATTCAGTGTCTAGCCTAGTGGTCGGCAAAACTGCAGCTTGCGAGCCACATGCGGCTCTTTGGCCCCTTGAGTGTGGCTCTTCCACAAAATACCACGGCCTGGGCGAGTCTATTTTGAAGAAGTGGCATTGGAAGAAGTTTAAGTTTAAAAAATTTGGCTCTCAAAAGAAATTTCAATCGTTGTACTGTTGATATTTGGCTCTGTTGACTAATGAGTTTGCCAACCACTACCCTAGCCAGTTTGGCTCAGTGGATAGAGAGTCAGCCTGTGGACCAAAGGGTCCCGGGTTTGATTCTGGTTAAGGGCACATACGTCAGATACAGGCTCCTTCCCCGGGCTCATGAAGGAGGCAACCAATCAAAGTATTTGTCTAACATTGATATTTCTCTCTGTCTTTCCCTCTCCCTTTTCCTCTCTCTAAAAATCAATGGGAAAATATCCTCGAGTGAGGATTTTTTTAAAAATTCAGTGTCTGTTGAGGACTCAATTCCTGGTTCACAGAAGTCTCTCTATTCACTGTGTCCTCACCTGGTGGAAGGGGCAAGGGATTTCTCTGCAGTCTCTTATAAGTGCTCAAATCCCATGACGGTTCCACCCTTGTGACTAATCATCTCCCAAAGGCCCCACCTCCAAATACCATCATGTTGGGCATTAGGATTTCAACATATGAATTTTGAGGAGACACAAACATTCCATCTATAACAACCACTGATGCAGTCACCTGTGAGTTATGGGTAATTTTCACTCTTCCTAATCCCCAGGCTCACCCAGGCATCCTTACTGACATACCATTCTGCATTCTCCATATCTCGTTACTTATTTCCATCTCCTACTACTGCTGCCTTTTCCTAGGTTCTCATGATCTCTCCCTGTGTCATCACAGTAACTTCCTAAGCCTTCCCTTCTACTTCTGTTCCCCTCCGATCTTTTTTCCTGATGCTAGATACATTTTTTTCTACAATAAAAGTCTGTTCTTGTCATACTCTACTATCAATTGCAGCCCATCATGACTCCCACTTGCTCTCAGAGAAGAATATAAAGTTGTCCACTGCGCAAGTCTCCTCCTTGTGCTTCAACAGCAACTCTCAATATTCCCTCGTGTGTCCCTCCTGTGCCACAGCAATATTAAAGTACATCTAGTTCTTTAAACACTTGTATAAGTTTTGTCCTGCCTAGACTATCCCTCTCCCACTGTCTACTTAGGGAACCCATTAGCATCCTTTAAGATACAGCTCAGCAATCACCTCATCTCTGATGCTTTTTCTAACCACAACCCTCCTAGCAACCTGGAAGATGGACTATATACGTCAGGGATATCTCATTTGTTTCTTGTCAACTTCATTCAACTTTAGTGGCTGCCTTGGATACTGGAGATAGAATGATTCTAAGTGTGGACTCAGAGGGGGGAGCAGTGCTGATGTTGCCATGCCATCTACATATATAAAAGGCTAAGCAACCGTCGGACTGTCTGACCACCCAGTAGGTATGATGTGCACTGACCACCAGGGGACAGATGCTCAATGCAGGAGCTGCCGAGCTGTGGTGACTTGGCAGCGGTGGTTCCGGTGGTAACATACCCCGGAACCAGAGAGGAGGGAGCCTGATTCCTCACAGGGCTGCACAATTCCACCTTTGGCTGTGGGTTATATTGTTGCTGGGGCACTGTCGGCCCCAAATCTGGTTTACTGCACACTTGCATTTGCATTCCACACCCTGTACAACAGCAACTTTGCAGAGTGCCCTCTTGCACTCTGGGACCCCTTGGGGGATGTTGGAGAGCTAGTTTCAGCACAATCCCTGCAGGCCAGGACAAGGGACCCCACCTGCCAGAGGGACCCCACTCACTCCACAGATGCCCTTCAAACTGTGGTGCCACCCCAGGTGTGGCCAGCTGGGGAGGGACCACAGGAGGTTGGCTCCAGGGTGTGTCCAGCCCATCTCAACCAGTCCTGCCCTGCCAGCCACCTTCTAATTAATTTTCTTTCAATGTGCACGAATCCGTGCACTGGGCCACTAGTGTTAATATAAGCTATGATGCATGAATCCTAGAAGATCTGAGCAGAGAAGATGCTGAGGAGGAGGAGGAGGAGGAGGAGGAGGAGGGGGAGGGGGAGGGCCCTGAATTAATTTCTCAAATTACCATAAAAAACTTCCCAGGTCAGAAGGACTTGGCCAAGTATAGCAGTGACTAGGAAACATACAATGCTTGCCAGAACTAGAGTGGCTCCCTCTGGTGAGCAGCCAAATGAAGCCAGTTGACAAGGAAATTATGGGGACTCAGGAGAGCCAACTTGAAATCAGGCCTGACACTGGCCAAAACTAAGTCAGCAAATAGGAGCTAAACTGGTTCTGGGAGAAGCAAGCTGAGAGAAAGAGGCCAGGAACCAGGAAGACAGAGCAGAAACTGGGCACTTAACCTGGAGGGTGGAGAGAGTAGGCCAGCCTTCTGGGATTGGCACAGAGAAGCTACTGGCCAGCCAGCACAACAAGGAATTGCCTTGGCCCTCAAAAGAGTGAGGGCCTGAGGAAATGAGATTCAATAATAGGAACGACTTTAACTTAAGAAGGGAAAGGGCAGGTGCATAGACTAGAACCAGGGACGATCTGAATGGCCTGGAAAAGCAGGAGACAGCATGGAGGTCCTGGTGAGGCAAAGGTGAGCGCTACCTAAATCAGGGAAATGCACAGAATGGGAGACAAATGCAGGCAAACTGATTTTATTGGCATGGGCAGTCCCTGAAGTTATGGCAACCGATCCCATTGTCCAAACTCCTGCAGAATAGCAAGGAGACAGGCGCCCCTGGGATTTTCAGCCTTTAGAAGACATTGGTCAAGAAGACATTGATAAAGCAGAAGCAGCCAGAAGAATAAAATGGAAATTAATTGATTAACAAGTCCTAAAAGACCAGAGCAGTGAGGAGGAAGCTTTTGAAAGAAACTCGCCACATTTTTTTAATGTGGGGGAAGGAGGAAATCAATGAAAACATAGAAAAATAGCCTTAGAATTTCGAGTAAAGGTTGGGAACATGAAAGAGATTAAACTTAACTTCATTCACCATGGCCATTCTTGTGAGCAGTGCTCACAGGAGATTTGATGAAGGAAAAGGCTGAAGTTGGGAGCGAAAATGGACCCTGGGGGATTATCAGTTAACGTTCATTAGCATGGAGAGCGAGGGCTGGGTACACTGCACAATGAGCACGGGAGTCACGCACAGTCTCCGAACCATCTTTCAGTGGCAGGTGGGCTGTCCAGGCAGCTGTAAGGATTCCTTTTATTTTAACCGTGTGAGGAGAAAATGTCACGATCCCACAGTCATGATAGGGCAACAAAGGAAAATGATCTCTCCCGGCTGTTTTTAAAAGGCTAACGGTGCCCTTTGGCTTTGTCTAGTTCCAGAAATTATACCGTCAGGGTGTCAATTCAGCAGCCCCACACAAAGGAGCTTTGTTTTCCATTCTTCCCCTCCTCTTACTCCAGTCTGCAGAAACAAAAATAGAATGCTATTATAGTACTGGACATAACAGGGAAGAGGATGCCTCAGGCAAGATCATCAATGAAAAAATACACTACATTTAGATTATAAAAATCACATTCAGTGGTTTAGACAGCATACACAGAAATAAAACCATAGCAAACTGGCAAATAAAACCATAGCAAAACCATCACCACTAACAACTTTTAAAACAAAGCTATAGATATAGATATAGATATAGATATAGATATAGATATAGATATAGATGCTTTTTTTTTTTTCCAGAGAGGAAGGGAGAGGGGGAGAGAGAGACAGAAACATCCATGATGAGAGAGAATCATTGATCGGCTGCCTCCAGCACGCCCCTACTGGGGATGAAGCCCACAACTGGGCACGTGCCCTGACTGGGAATTGAACCATGACCTCCTGGTTCCTAGGTTGACGCTCAACCACTGAGCCACACCAGCTGGGCAAAACAAAGCTTTTTGATGATGCAAATGAATGAAAGTCATTGAGATAGAAATGTCCCGTACATTCACTCGTCATTTTAATTAAGAGTACCATAAGCAGGTTAAAGAAAAAGTTTCACTAATGATTATAGTTACTGGCTTATCATAGTAATCTTCTAATTAGCATTTTATACAGTGAAAAGCAAAGTTGTGAAAGGATTTTACAAATTCTTGGGTCCATATATAAGACAGTTTCTTGACATTCAAACATACAGCTAAATGAGAAGAATCGCAAACCCTAACACACACTGTTCTACTGTCTATTACCTTTAGTACCTGCAACCATAGACATAAATCAAGAAGATTTAAATTGAATTTAGGTCAACTAATATTTGAAAAGAGAGGTTCCAGTCAAGATGGTGGTGTAGGTAAAAGCTGTACTCACGGCCTCTCACAACCACATTAAAATGGCAGTATATTGCTATAATTGTTCCATTTTATTATGCTATTGTTTGTAATCTTACTGTGCCTAATTTATAAATTAAACTTTGCCACAGGTATGTATGTGTAGAAGAAAACATAGTGTATGTATAGGGTTCGGCACTATCTACAGTTTGGCACTATCTATAGTTTCAGGCATGCCCTGAGGTCTTGGAATATATCCCTGGGGGATAAGGGGGAACTACTATATACCTTCTTATAGAGTTTTGATATTTGACCCATGTAAATATTTTAAATATTTAGTAAGGGATTAAATTTTAAAAAGGGAAAGTAACCCTAAAATTGAGTGGGGGGAACAGAAACAAATTTAATTTTCTGCACACTGACATAAAGCAAAAATTTATTTCAAGTGACTTTTTTTTCTTTATTGATTACAGTGTTACATACGTGTCCTTATTCACCCCCCTCCCACCTCCCCCCTCATGCCCTCACCCCCTGTTGTCTGTCCATTGGTTAGGCTTATTCAAGTGACTTTTGAACACACAGTTGCACTATACATTTTTTGGTGGGATGTGATCCAAAGAGTAAAAAAACTACTCAAAAAATCCTCAAAATTCACTTTAGTGTTTTTACTATTGTAATGATGTAGTAACACGGATATTGTAATTTTCAAGCCTTTTATATATCTATTAGAATCAAGCAAATATATGTTAATTTTTTAAATTTTAAAATAAAAGCGATATCAATATAAAATCAATAAGTTTAAAAACCTCATGTTATAATCTTTATAATAGCTTTTTGAAATATAATTCACATGCCATAAAATTAACCTATTTATAGTTTTTAGTGGATTCACAGAATTATACAACCATCACCACTATCAAATTTCAGGATATTTCCATCACCCCCAAAGGAAACCCAATATCCATTAGCAATCACTCCCATTCCCCTAATGGGGAATTGAACCATAACCCCTAACTTCTAACCCCTAACCCCTAACTCCAGACAACTACTACCCTATATTATGTCTCCATAGATTTGTCTCTTCTGGACATTTCATATAAATGGAATCTTATATGGTCATCTGTAACTGGCTACTGAGACTTAGCAAAATGTACCAAAATTTGTACTAGTTTCCTGTGGGTGCTATAACAAACACACACAAATTGGGTGGCTTAAAACTGTTGGGGAGCACAGGAGACTTGGTTGGAAAGTTTGTAAAGAGGACATTCCAAGATAAGGGGAGAGTGCTGAAGGCAGCCCACCCTGTTTATTGGAATTCTGAATTAGGGGAGTGCCGAAGGCAGCGCCCCTAATTATTCCTTGACCTTTCCAAACAAGTCTGGGCACGTACAGACCCCCGGGTGTTTACTGGAATCCTTATGCTTAATCTTTGGGCGTTCTTGGTTAAAGGACACTACAAACACATGTGCCCTCCCAAGATTACTTATCCTACTGATTGTATCTAAAAGATAAACTTTATCTCAAACTGCTGTTACAATAAAAACCCAATGGGGCAGGCGATCGAGGCTATCTGGTTTCTTTAGCCAGGCAGTCCCTTAGCCCTCTCTTTCACAGTAAACATGTCAGAGTAATCATTCATCCATCCCTCAGGGTCTGCTGGTCAGCCCAGTGAAAACAAAAGAAATTTATTCTCACATGGTTATTAAGGCCAGAAGTCTAAAATCAAGGTATTAGTAGGGACCTGCTCCCCCAAAGAGACTAGGAAACTATCCAATCCTTTTCTCTTACAGCTTCTGGTGTCTCTGGCAGGCCTTGACTAGTGGCCACATCACGCCAATCTCTACTGCCATTGTCATATTGCTTGCCTCTTCTCTGTCCCCTGTGTATCTCTTGTAAGTACACTTGTCATTGAATTTGGAACCCATTTGGATAGTCAAAGATGATCTCATTTCAACATCCTAATTTGAGCCCTAGCTGATTTTGCTCAGTGGATAGAGCATCAGCCTGTGGGCTAAAGGGTCCCAGGTTCGATTCTGGCCAAGGGCACATCCATGGTTGCTGGCTTGATGCCCAGTGGAGGGAGTGCAAGAGGCAATCTATGATTCTCTCTCATCATTGATGTTTCTCTCTCTCCCTTGCCCTTCCCCTCTAAAATCAATAAAAAAAAATATTTTTTAAAAAAGATCATAATTTGAACCCTAGCTGGTTTGGCTTAGTGGATAGAGCGTCGACCTGCAGACTAAAGGGTCCCGGGTTTGATTCTGGTCAAGGGCATGTACCTGGCTTGCAGGCTCCTTCCCAGGCCAGGCCCGATGGAGGCAACCAATCGAAGTGTTTCTCTTATATCAGTGTTTCTCTCTGTCTTCCCCTCTCTCTTCCACTCTCTCTAAAAGATCGATAGAAAAATATCCTCAGGTGAGGATTAACAACAACAACAAAAGATCCTAATTTGATTGCATATGCAAAGACCTTTTTTCCAAAGAAGCTAACATTCATAATTCCAGGAATTGAGACATGAACATATCTTAATGGGAGCCGATTCAGCCCATGGCAATCTTTCCTCAGGTGCCCCAAATACACATCCATCCCGTGTGAAAAATACATTTACCCCATCCCAACATCCCTAAAATTCTCAATCCACTGCAGCCTCAACTATAAGTCTAAACTCTCATCTGTATGTCATCAACTCAAAAGTCCCAAATCTTATCATCTAAATTACCTAAATCAGATATGGATTTAATTCTGGAGCAAAATTCTCTATCTGTGGACCTGTGAAATGAGAAAACAAGTTATCTGTTTCCAAAAAACAGTGGTGGGACAGCCAAAGAATAAGTTATGGGTATTCCAATTCCAAAAAGAAAACGGAAGACATAAAAGGGCTAATTGGTCTCCAGCAAGTTCAAAATCCAACAGGGTAAATTCCATTAGGTCTCAAAGCCTAGGAGTAATCCTCTGTGTCTCGCTAGCCTCAGTACCTATAGCTCCACTGCCCTCTGATTCTGTGTCCACAGCTTCACTCTCTGGGCCTAAAGCAATGTTTTGGATATTAGAAAAATACCCATAATGAATAAGTTTTGGATTTTTTTTAGGCTTTTAAAGTAACATTTATTTTTTAAAAGTTAACATGGGCATATATAGGAAACTGAAAAACATAAGCAAAGAACAAAGCCACCCATAATCACAAACCATTTAAAACAGTCTGACATGTCCTTCTAAGTCCTGTGTATCTACACAACTAAGCTTTTATTTTTTATGTAATTAAGATGGTACAGTTATGTATCATGCTTTCTCACACATCATGAATATTTACCACTTCAAAGTCCCAAAGCTATGAGTATTTTGATAACCAAGAATACCCTACATCAACTCATTCTGGAAGAAAATGTAATCCTGCCTTACTTGGTGACAAAAATTTCATACAGGACAAAAATAGCAACAGACCTCTAGATAAAAGATATTCACAAAGTTACAATTAAAATAATGTGTTCCCTTAATGTTCCATTAAAAATGAGACCCAAAGCAAGAGTAAACAAAGTATAATGCTTCTGAGAGAACTATGATTTATACTTTAAAATGTTAGCAAGGTAAGTTTTGACCGAAGTACTTAACGGCATATTCTTATTGCACAGTCTAGAGATGCATGCAATGTATGAACACACCCACACACATGCCTCACATGAACAAGTCCTGATGTCCATTTCTCAGATGGTTCAACAACTCCATGTCCACGGTGCCTCTTTTCTAACAATGATAACAAAAAGATATGTACAAATTGGTTAATTCACTAGCTCTACTTTTTATCAGACATTGTCATCTCAGGACATCTAAAAGGCTCCAATGTTGCAAAATAAAGAACCTTGTCCACAATAAACACAGGAACTTTACAAAAATGCATATAGGCCTATAGTTATAACCTAAAACTTTCTTCTAGGTATGGAGATATTAGCAAAGAGCCCTTCCTTCCTCTTCTCCCTCCTCCGCCACGTCAGTGACTAAATACAGATCGCCTGGCTCTAAGAGGTGGCTTAACAAAGACACTCCCAGACAATAGTCCTTCCTAAAAATGAACAAGAGGGCTTTTATAAAGGGACGAGAGGCCCAGTGCATGAAATTCATGCACAGGGTCTGGGGGGTCCCTCAGCCCAGCCTGCACCCTCTCGCAATCCGGGATCCCTCTCATAATCTGGCACTGCTGGCTACTAACCACTCACCTGCCTGCCTGCCTGATTGCCCCTAACTGCCTCTACCTGCCTGCCTGATCACCCCTAACCACTCACCTGCCTGCCTGATCCCCCCTAACTCTTCACCTATCTGCCTGATTGCCCCTAATCACCTCTGCCTCGGCCCCGCCATGGCGGCTTCATCCTGAAGGAGTCCAGAATGATGATCAGAAGGTCGTTTGGCTGTCTGGTCTAATTGGCATATTATGCTTTTATTATTATAGATTATTTACTACCTCTACTTTCAACATACTTCGGGCATTATCCTTGAAAACTCACCAATATTAACTAATATGCACATATGTAACAATGGTTAGATAATTTTAATTTCTCTAAAGACTCATGGGCACAGAACCCTTTTTTCTGTACTTCCTTCCCTCTCCTCTTCCCTTGTGAATAGTCAGCATACTCTCCAAGACATCAAATTTAACAATTCCATTTCTCAAATACCACCATTCCTATAAATTAACAGAAAAAAAAAATACTTAAAAGGCGTCACTTTAACTCTTTTAACATATGTTGTGCACTTTCAAACATCTAGAAAGAATAGCCATCTCAAATAAGGATTTGTTTGATTTAACTGTACATAGAGGCTATAATCTGAAAGTGTCTTCTGAATAGGAAGGTACTTTCTGGCCTAAAACCCATCCCCTTTTCGTCTCTATCAACACAGTGGACAGTACAATAAGCATCTGTAATGCTTAGAGAGGATTTTAACAATTTTACTTCTCATGTTTTCAGAACAGTTCTTCTTAGGAATCTAACACACACTGTACACCATGTATTTGTTTACTAACTACCTCTGCCATACACTGGCAACCTCTGTAACATCTAGAAAGGCTAGATGTTGTAAATTAGAACAGTTTGTCCTTCACATACAATATATACACAGCTAAGTAAAACACAATGCACAGGCACAAGGGAGGATGGTTAATCTTGCTTAACCATAAACATCCTATATAATAAAACCCTAATATGCAAATTGACTGAACAGCGGAACGACCGGTCGCTATGACACACATTGACCACCAGGGGGCAGATGCTCAATACAGGAGCTGCCCCCTGGTGGTCAGTGCACTCCCCCTGTGGGAGCATCACTCAGCCAGAAGCTGGGCTCATGGCTGGTGAGCACAGCAGCGGCCCCAAGGGGTTCCGGACCGAGAGAGGGTGCAGGCCGGGCTGAGGGACATCCCCCCCAGTGCACGAATGTCGTGCACCAGGCCTCTAGTAATGGTATAAAGCCCTTTGCACTTCCTTCTCCTTCCTCCCTGAACCAGTACAAATAGAGTAATGTGTACTGCTCAGAGATGTGGTCTGATCATCCCATTTCCAAAACATAGTATTTGAAATGAATTTAACAAAAGGATACATACAAAAAGTGTTATTTTACTATCTCTACTTTTAACATACTTTGTGCACTTCTAAACATCTAGAAAGACTAGATGTTTCAAATAAGGACTTAAGTTTGTCCACTATATACACAGTAGTGTTGAATAAACTACACACATGTAACAATGGTTATATCTGAAAGTGTCTTCCATATAGGAACATTCTAGTCTGGAACCCTTCATTTCCCCCTGACCACCATCAACTCAATGGGTTGAGTAGGCACATGCATCACTTACAGGTAGGTATCACAATTTGATTTCCAAAGTCCTTTTCAGAAGACAGCCTTTTGATGAATTTTAATACAAAGTGTACAAAATGTGTTAGTTTACTAACTCTACTTTCGTCATACATTGGCAACCTCTTTAATATCTAGAGACTAGACATTATAAAATTAGGACCTGTTTGTCCAGTATAGTCACAATATATACACTAAAGTTAAATGTAACTTTATAGGGTGGCAGACGATAAGCTAAAATTTTCTATTACACACTAGCAAAATATCTTTTTGCAATTTCTTTCCTCCCACCTCCTTCAACTTAGTAGTCAACAAGTACATAGAGTACACTGTTCGTAGAGGTGGTTTAACAATTTCATTTCTAAAGACAATATTTTCTATCAGGTTTTAAAAGCTATTTACAAGAAGCATTATTCTAGTACTTCTACTTTTAAGTACATCAAGCACTTCTAAAGGTCTAGAAAGATGAGATATTTCATATAAGAACTTACTTGCCCACTATGTACACAGCACTGTTTAAATTGCACATACTAACAATAGTTGTAATCCGAGGTATCTACTAAATATGACCATGTTGGCCTGAACCATTCCCTCTCACTCCCTTCTCTTCACCACCAATCCAGTGGACAAGTACAGGCGTGTGTACTATTTAGAAGTGGTTGAACAAATTCATATCCAAAAGTCATTTACGCAAGACAAGCTTTCCTATGAATTTCAATACAAAGTGTACAAAATATGATAATTTTACTAACTACTTTGTCATGTACTGGCAACCTATTGAAAATCTAAAGACTAGCTATTGCAATTTTAGGACTTATTTGCCCATTATATACACAGCAAAACAAAATGCACATAACATATAAAAATGGCTTTATCTGAAAATGTCCAAATGTGCACACACTAGCATATTACTTTTTGCAATTCTTTCCCTCCCACCTCCTCCAAACTACTGAACAAATATCGACTATAGCATACTGCTCACAAAGGTGGATTAACAATTCCATTCCCAAAAGATAGTATTTCCTATGAATTTTAGTAAAACGGTATTTACAAAAGTGGTATTTTACCACCTCTACATTTAACATACGTTGGGCAGTTCTAAACAGATGTTTCAAAAAAGGACTTAATTTGTCCACTCTCTACACAGCCGTTTTGAGTAAACTGCACACATTTAACGGTTATAATCTGAAAGTGTCTTTGAAATATGAACATTGTAGCCTAAAACCATCTTTCCCTTCTTCCCCTCCTCCACCAACCATGTAAGCTATAATGCTCAAATATTCAGAAGACGATCTTTCCTAGAAATTTTAGCACAAACGTACAAAATGCATTAGTTTACTAACTACTTTTGTCATACACTGGCAACCTCTTTAACATCTAGAAAGACTAGATGTTGTACATTAGGACTCGTTTGTCCATTAGACACTCTATACACACAGCTAAGTAAAACTAAATGCATGAACATGAAGGACAGTGGTGAATCTGCCTCATTTTGAAACACACCGGCATGCAGCTCTTCGCCCTTCCTTCTCCTTGAACCATTGCACAAATGTGTCCTGTCAAAGAGGTGGTTTGGCCATTTCCCAAAGTAAGAGTATTTGATATGAATTTTAATGAGATATTTACTAAAATGTCTTTTTTTACTATCTCTACTTTTATCAGGCACTTCAGGACCTATAAAAAGATAGATATTTCAAAAAAGTACTTGGCATTGTTAACTATTATACAACAGTGAGGAATAAAATGCACACATAAAACAATGGTCATAATTTAAAAATGTCTCTAAGCATGGCCAGTGTGGCATAGAGCCTTTTTCCTTCCTCCTCAAGGTCTTCTCCCCAGTCCTCTCACCCCCGGGGCAAGCGTGGGCGTGTCACTCCTGAAGCCGCATGCATGCCCTTTCCAGAGGGCGTCTGACAATTCCATCTCGGAGTCATTTCCAGAAGACATTTCTTTTGATATGTTTTTTTAAATGGGCGTTTGCAAGACGTGTGCTTTTCTGACTCTCCTTTAGCATGCGTTGGCAACCTCTCTACATCCAGGCCTGGGTGCAGCCAAGTTCTCTTTGGAAAGGTTCGGGGGAGAGTTGAGAGCAGCGTGTCCATATTATACACACAGGCGCCTCTGAAGGCCAGTAAACCTTCGCCAAGGGTGGTGGCCCCTCCGTTACCAAACGTGGCATGTTCCTCTGCCGTTTCTCTTCCGAAATCAAGGTTTATTGGAGAACGAGGACCAACCGCCCCAAGGCCCGCTAGCCGCTCCACCGCCACGGATGGGGCTCGGCTCACCTTCGGTCCCTTAAGGCCTCTGTCCATCGTGGTCGAGAGGAGGTGAGGTCGCCTCCACCTGGGACGCGGGAGTCACCCGGGCGCCCATCCGCGCCGCTGGGAGCCCTGAGGGTGGGCGAGCTGTGTCCACGCAGACCCGCCCCTCGGCCTGAGGCCCTAAGGGCTTCCCTCTGCGCAGGCCAGCGCCGCCATTCTTCTCCCCGCACCCCCTCGCTCAAGGCAGCGCGGCCTCAGCCTGGGGCTGGTCTCGTCCTGGGGCTGTTCCCGGGCTCGGTGGGGGCTTGGCAGGGGCTTGGCGGGGCTCAGCTCAGGCCCCGGAGGGTTAGGCCTGGAGACCCTGCGGTGCACAGGATGCGCCCGGGGAGGCCACCGCCATGAGGTCGCGGAGATGGACGTGGGGGTGGAGAGAGAGGTTCGCTGCTGCTTCTGAGCTTGGACCTGGGCAGTGGGCACCCGCAGGGAGGGCTCTGGGTCTGCAGGACAGAGCCTGCTGCCCGTCTGGGCCTCCAGTTCACGCCCAGCCCGGGACCGCAGGAGCCCGCGGGAGCCCGCAGGAGCCCGCAGGAGAAGGACCTTGCTCCACTTCTCACTGCGCTCTCTGCTGGAACTAAATTTTGGATTTTTAAGAAAAGCAAAAATATTGACAAAAAGGGAAAAGAGCGAAAGAAGGGAAAAGAATTAAAGGAAGAAGGAGAGAAAGAGGGAAAGGAAGGAAGTCCCCTCTGCAAGACTAGGATTCCTACTGCATGGACTCCCCTACGCTCACTGGGAAGCAGATGTGCTCAGCTCATGGATGTTACACAAACATCCAGACAAGACCATCTCCATGTAGGACCAGAGCAGAAGGCTGTGCGGGTTTGCCCTGCCCAAGGGCATCAGAAAGCAGACGTGGAGATTTACATACTTATTACAATTTTCCAAAAGAAAGACCGTAAGCTCTCATTGGATATATAATTGCCTATAAGGGGCCCTAAGATAGGCTGGCATTAAGAGAAAGGGAAATGAACAAATACTCAGGTCCTAACGGGTTAAGCTTAGCATAAAATGTTTTATAATACTGCTTTAGTTAACAACGCCACTCTGTGCTTACTCATACTTTTTTAAATTTCATATAGAAGCATTTGATATTTGAAATATTTGATTTCATATTACTTTTACACCTGCTTCTTAAAAACATAAAAAGCAACTCGAGCCAGTTGGACTTAGTAGATAGAGTGTTGGCCTGCAGACTGAAGGGTCAAGAGTTTGGTTCCAGTCAAGGGCATGTACCTTGGTAGCAGGCTCCAAACCCGGCCCACTTGGGGTTATGCGGGAGGCAACCAATCCATGTGTTTTTCTCACAGTGATGTTTCCCTCTCTCTCTCTGTCTTCCCCCTCCCTTCCACTCTTTCTAAAAATGAATGGGAAAATATCCTCAGGTAAGGATTGACATACATACCTACATCCTATATAATAAAAGCCTAATATGCAAATCGACCAAACGGTGGAATGACCGGTTGCTATGATGCGCACTGAACACCAGGGGGCAGATGCTCAATGCAGGTGCTGCCCCCAGCCCACAGGCCCCAGGCCAGCCAAGGCAGGTGCCAGCAGGGCCCCCCAGTTGTCCCACCTGTCACCCCACAGATCAGCCCTGATCACCAGCCAGGCCTAGGGACCCTACCCATGCACAAATTTCATGCATTGGGCCTCTAGTAAATAAATAAAAGCATTTCTAATGAGCAGTTTTTAATAAGTAATGGATGTTCTTCATATCACCATTAATGTTTAAAATCACACGTCTAGGCTAATCACCTTTTTAAATGTCCTGATCTGCTTGCCTTCCAAAAAGCATTAGCCATTCTGCAGAACACATAATACTTCTGGGATTAAATCTATCAACTGTAGAAGTGACGCTGAGTCAGCACAGGTTTACAGGAGTTGATTACATTTCCCTTCCCAACGGCCACGTCTTTAATCTGGGGGCTGAACTGGTTTATGGTAGAAGCATTTCAAAAGGCAACGTGAAACAAAAGCAAGAGGCAAAAACCGTGCCCGACAATGCCATGTGCCCAATCACACACCCTTCCGAGCTGCGGCTCAGCCTGAGCAACGCGCAGGAGACGCTGGTTGCGGCCTGCCGGCTTCAGGCCCCAAGCGGCACCCTTCTCGGCTGTGATTTCCTCACGTCCTGGGTGGCTGAGGAGAACATCCTTCATGTCCACCGGCTGGCAGGGCTACTGACTCGAGCCATCTGACCAAGCAGCTGGACACCTACTAGTCCACCCTCAAAAACCGTGGCCTTCTCGGGGACTGACAGGTGCCGCCAGCTACCCCTGGAAAAGGTCCGCGCCCTGCTCAGCAGCAACCGCCTGAAGGTCTCCTGCGAGAGCGAGGAATCTGGGGGCGCCCTGCTCTCCATCGCACCTTGGAGCAGGAGCAGCCAGACCCGAGCTCACTGCAGAGCCCCCCCTCCCCGCCCCCTCCCAGCCCCTAGAGACGTGCGGTTTCCGCGGATGGAAGCCGAGGTGCTCCAGCGCCTGCCCAAGCTGCACCGCTGCCCTGAGGTCACAAAGGCCAATGCTCCCCTTACCCGCAGAATGCCAGCTGCAGCCGCTGCCCTCAGACGGCGAAGCTGCAGCTGCGGTCGGGCTTCCAGCTCCTCGTGGGCTTCGGGGGCGTGGACTCCACACCACCCGCTGTCCTCAGCGACCAGGCCCCGCCCCTGAGCCCCTGCTGGGAGGGTGGAAGCCCCCCACCCCCGCAATACACACACACACACACACACACACACACACACACACACACGCCCAACCCAGCCATCGCGTGTACCTGATGGGAGGGGACAACAGTCCCAGTCCCGGGATTCTGCGCTGAGCCCTGATCGGGGAGCTACGACCCTCGGCAAAACCCCTGGTTCCAGATCCAGTCCCCGCCGCAGGGGCGCCGGCCTGGGCCTGCGTGTGTCGTGGGCGCTACAGCTACGCGGGGGCGGCCGTGACCACCACAATGACCTGCCTGCTGAGGGCCCCGCCACCTGCCACAACTCCTGGCCTACGGGGCCCCGCTCAAGAGGGAGGTGTGTGCCCGGCCAGCACCGCACGGGAGGGGAAGATGTGCGTGGCCTGCCGCCGCGAGGAAAAGACTGTTTAAGAATCGTGAGGCTTTGGCCCAAACAGCAACAGCTGGCCGGCGGCCCCTGGGTCAGGCCTGGCGCGACATCGCCACCCTCCTGGACAAGCTGTACGCGCTCGGGGGCAGCAACAGTGACGCTGGCTACGGGAGGGGCGTGCCCCAGTGGCCTGCCACAGCCGCACATCTGGGCAGCGGTTGTCGTCTGCCCACTCCCGGCGGGGCATGGTGAGCCGGGCATTGCCATCCTGGACGACAGGATCCATGCCCTGGGTGCTGGGCGCTGGGTGGCTCACATGGGCCACGCGCACATTTGTGATGTGCGGGCGGCCGGGAAGAGGGACCCCTGCTGGACAACTACCCGGGGCCAGGCGGCCGGGGCACTCTGACCAGTCCTCTGCTCCTCGAGACCCCTGACTGTGGCCAGGCCCACCCAGACTTGCCTCTGCGGTGATGGGTATGACTGACGCGGGGGAGTTCGACAACTTCAGCAAAGACTTAGGCTGTGGGGCTGGTGTCAGCAGGAAGGGAAGGGTGGCGGGAGCTCTGAGGGCAGCCCAAGCTCTGAGGGCAGCCCAGGCCAGAGCACTTTACCCCAGGTTGTGGATACCCTTCCTTCTGGACCCCGCACCCAACCCCGCTGGCTCCTGCCACCAGCTTGCAGCAGGTCTGCAGGCTCTGTAGAGCTGGGCTGTGGATCACCATGCAGGGCAAGTGCTGGGGTAGATGCTGGTCCCCTTGAGGGGTTTGCCAGGCCCGCTCCTCCTCAGCTCACACAGGGCATGCAGTCACCAGCTGTCTTGGCATCCCTATTTCTGGTCCTGCTGGGCTGAGAAGGTGTCCTTCTCCAGAGAGACCTGGGCACTGGCACCTGGGCAAGGAGGCTGGGGCATATGAGTCCCCTTCCGTGGGCAGGGAGGGGTGGGGGAGCTCCTCACCTACCCAGCAGCCAGGGGTTGAGTCACCGAGCTCCCGCGGGCCAGAGAGGGAGCAGAGTTGCATCGGTTGCTTGAGACTGGCCCTAGTGATAAGAAGATCCCCTATTGCTGGGCTTTTCTGACCCCACATTGTTGATAAATGAAATAAATCATCTTACAAAAAGTAAAAAATAAAGTAACCAGCATTGGCAATTAACACTGGAGACAAAGATCACACAGGTCATTATTAACAAAAAAGGAAAAAAAGAGTCCAAGTTTACCATCAGGTAAAATGGAATTCAATTCAAAAGGTTTAAGATACACTTTATATTACAAAACGTATTATCCACAAAGAAGACAGAATCGTTATTCTATACCTTTAAAAACTCAACTGGATAGTACCCGAAGATAGAAATCAAAGCTGTTAGAAATGCAAGACAAAGCTGATACCCTCACTACCTTCTGGGAGCGCTCTGTGCTCCCTGAGAGGAAACTGTTTATTTATCCTGGGCCTCTGACTTTGTTTACTGTTAAATACAAACATCTACACTACGAGAAGCCTCCCCACTATATTTAGAATTCTTGTCGTCCAATATGTGCAAAACTTAGGAAAAAGCACTCTTAGATGATTGTTTCAAGGGGACATGTTTTTGTCATTGAATACATAAGGGTCAAGTTGGAATGAGACCTTTACCAACTCTCCTATGTTTTGACATGATGGACACACAATAAATCACATCAGAACTCTCTTAACAGATTCAAATAAGAAGAGGAAAAATCAGGAAGGGAGAAAAGAAAGAAAAGAAATAAACCTTTTATCAAGTAGTCAGTACTGTGTTAGGTGCTTTCACAAACATTAGTTCTAAATTATGTGCCTGTTAAGTCAGAAACAGTCTCCCTGGCATTCATCACAAGCAGGGCCAGATTTCTTTAAAGCCCTAAAGCTTTGAACATGAATTAATTTGTTCTCTAAATCCAGGTCTCTCTGACTCAAAGGATGTAATGCTCAAGGGAGTTAGGAGATCAAGATCTGTGTGTACATTTAAATTCCCTATTCTGCCTCAATTCCAAAATAGATGTCTGAGTTTCTAGCCTTTAAATCCATCTAAAGGGAGATTATTTTCCTCCAGCTTTCTATTGGGACTGAACAGTAGAACAGATACCAAACACCCACTGAAGGCCCATGAACGAGCCTGGTCTCTGGAACCTTCACTGCTCACAGTGTTGGTTCATACACTCTGCACTTGCATAGAGTGAGAATTAGCTAAAGAAGCTAAAAGTGAAAGAGGTGGACACAACTGATATCTTCAGATGTTTGGAAGACTAAGATGCTGAAGAGAAATTAGCCTTACAATGTACAGAGGGCAGGGCTAGGAGGTGGAGGTGGCAGGGAAGCCATCCATCAACTAGAACCCTTTCGTAGGGGATGGCTGCCTGGTGAGGTGACGATCACCTTCCACAGAAGTGTTCATGCAGAGGCTAGAAGAGCATCGGTTGGGGATGCTGGAGGTAGGATTTCTGCTTAAATTAGAAAGATGAACTAGACCAGTGGTTCCCAAACACATGTCCAGATATGACAACATTTCTACTGATCTTAGACAAAATGTGAGGAGGAGGAGGAGGAGGAAGAGGAGAAAGAGAAGGTCATGCATTAGTCCTAGAGCTCACTTTATTTAATTTAAAAGATTGCACTTAATTCTGAGATAATACAAAGTCAGTCCTTCCTACTTTTTCGCTGTTCTAAGTCTCCACTGTTCTACAAAATAATGGTGGTAGTTGTTGCTTTTGTGTAGTTTTTTTCTTCCTTAAGTGGCAAAAGCAAAAATAACATTCCTATGCTGATTACCCCAATTTTTCTTCTATGTTAATGGTTCAGAGAATTCAGAAGTCAGGGAACTGGCCTAGACAAATTCAAAAGTCAGCCAGTTGTTCAAGACAAAACCTCAGCGTAGGGTCATATCAAAGCCTTGAGTCTTCTCTTTCTCTAAACACTCACATCCACCCTAGCTGGTTTGGCTCAATGGGTAGAGCATCGGCTTGTGGACTGAAAGGTCCCAGGTTCGATTGCAGCCAAGGGCACATGCCTGGGTTGTGGGCTTGATTCCCAATAGGGGGCATGCAGGAGGCAGCTGATCAATGATTCTCATCATTGATGTTTCTATCTCTCTATCCCTCTCCCTCCCTCTCTGAAATCAATAAAAATAAATATTTTTTAAAAAGCATTATTTATTAGAGAGAAAAAACAATGTAATCATTAACTCTGGTCCGAATCAAAATATAACTTGTAACCAAGTAGTTGTATTGTTTTATTTTGTTTTGTTTCACTGTGAGAGAGGGATCATGGCAGCTTTTGCCTCTTAAGGACAAGGGGAAGCAAAACTCAGAGAAAAACGTAAGAGAGAGGTTCTCAAAATACCAGTGTCTCAGAATATACTCAGAGATGGACTGAGAAATGATAGTAATTATAATACTTATAAAAATAGCTAGCGTTAGATTATATTCAATACTAGGCACTCCTCTGAACACTCTGTCCGTTACCTTCTTAATCCTCACCACAACCCTACAAGGAAAATACTATTATTATTCCCATTTTATAGATGGGGAAAATGACCCATTTAGCCTCCAGTCATCTCCAGAAGAAAGAAAAAAACGGCCAAAGCTCTAACATTGTTTCTCCAATTTACTTTCATTGCTTGGTTCAACACTTGTTCAGAATTTTTTCTTTCCAGCTCCTCTCAGAATGATTTAGAAAGTGAGGAGAGAGGCAATCTTTATGCCTTTCTCATGCAAAGACTAGTTCCACTAACACATATAATGTCGTGTCCTATCATTTTCCATAACGGGATGTGAATTTTTAACTTGGGTGAGACAAGAGATGCAAATAAGCACAGCCAAAAGGAATGCACAAAACAGGATGCAAAAGCAATGGTAAAGGGGAACGAGGATGCCCCGTCGTTTTCGGTCTTGGCAGCGATCCGCTGAAAAGCAGCCTCTCAGGGGCGCAGAGGGTCAGGATTTGTCAGGAAGGACTGCGCAGCTGGCCCTGATCTGGCTCCAAGAGCTGGCTCTGCCTGGAGGCCAAGAGCTTCCGTCAATTGCCTCCTGCCCACATTCATTAACGTATGTCCCTCAACAAGACAGAGAAGGAAAGTACTTCATTTGGAAACGTGTCTCCCCTTTGTGTCCCTGGATGACACTTTTCTAAAGAATATATTTGGATTTATTTTAGAGAGGAAGGGAGAGGGAGAAAGATGGAAACAATGATGAGAGAGCATCATTAATCAGCTGCCTCCTGCATGCCCCCCACTGGGGATCAAGGCCCACAACCCAGGCAAGTGCCCTAACCAGGAATCAAACCGTGATTTCCTGGGTCATAGGTCAAGGCTTCAACACGTGAGCTGCGCCCTGGATGACACTTTTTATGTGGCAGTGAACAGCAATATGGTGGCTAGCACCTTTTCATTCAGAGCAGCACTGACATGTCTACGTGCAAAAAATTAAAAATTAAAATTTTTCCCAGATTCAGTGGTGGGATGACACTTGAAGCAAGAGGGGAGGGCAGGGGACAAATATTCAGGAGGTGTGAAAGAGATATGTCTCCATTGATCTAAATAACATTAGGAGAAGCTTTTCCAAAAAATCAAAAGCTCTGGGCCTTAGCCAATTCCATGGAGAAGGCCACAGCTGCTGAGTGGAGACGCTGGCCCATCCTATTGTCTTAATAGTAACAAGGGGCAGAGGCCATGGCTTGATCTCCCCTCAGCTCAAGCTAAATCTGAGAGTTTAAGAATCAAGTTTCAGATCAATTTTAAACGGACAGATTTAATGCATTGGCATTTGGAGCCAAGAAGCACATTCCTTTTATATAACGCATTTGTGTTCCAGAAAGAGGCTAGGCACATCCGCTTCACATTGCTGGCTCGCTTTTGCTTCTCAAGGATTCAGCGTACCATTTTTAAGCTGATCTCTATCTTTATAAAGACAAGTTGTGCAACAATGTGAATGTACTGGTGCCACTACTATATATACTTAACATGGTTAACAGACTCAGTTTCATGTTAAGTATATTTTACCATAATTTAAAGACTTTTTCCTTGGAAACAAAAAAAGCAAATGAAGACAAATTTGAAATTTTCGAAGAGTCCAGAGATATCATAATGCTGACAACAGCCATTTTACATAAACATATTTCAATATTAAATGACAAAACAATAAATAAGGAAGAAAGTGAATAAAAACAAATGTGAAATATTTTGTTTTCAGACATAATGTTTGCATAGGAACCTACATTTTTTTCACTAGCACAAAGTGAAGGCATTTTTTACTAAAGACTGGGCTCAAAATATTGACTAGATCTAAAGGCCTGAAAATTTTTAATAAATCAAAAATCAAATCTCTTAAAATTATGATTATTTTAATTGTCTAAAGGGATAGCAATGTTGTTTCAATTAAATTTTGAATTATTTTACAAAAATATTTTCAAAAGTTGTCAGATTTGCTTGGCATCACTAATGGAACAGAACATAGTCTAGAAATAAACCAAATTTATTCTGAAATTTAGTATAAAGGTGTCCTTTCTTTTAAGAATTTTTAAAATATGTTTTTATTGATATTAGAGAGAGAAGAAGGAAAAGGGAGAGAAACCTCAGCATCGATGTGAGAGAGAAACATCCATCGGCTGCCTCCTGCACGCCCCTGCCTGGGGAGCAAGCCCAAAACCTGGCATGTGCCCTGACCAGGAATGGAACAGGTGACCTTTGGGTGCATGGGATGAAGCTCCACCAACCGAGCCACACCGGCCAGGGCAAGGTGGACTTCTTTTGATGGTTGCCGTATGGGAGGAGTGTTGAGTAGATGATGAAAAAGGTAAGGGATTAAGAAAAGCTTCAGAAATAAGAGCAAAGCTTCCTTTTAAAATAACTCTTAGGATCTTTTGAATTTTGTACCATCATCATTACCCAGATCCAAACAAAAACAATTTTAAGGGAAAAGGCCATCAATATAAATGTCTTACCTACAAACACTGATTAATTAGCTCCAGATTGAAATGGTTGAACTAACATTTTTAGAAAAGAAACTGAAATATGACCCACCCCTGTGACAATATAGCATAAAAGCAATGAAAACTCAGTTTCATCAGGAGTTGAGAAGAAAAAATTTAAGAGCAAAGACAAATGAGTAGAATTAAACTTCTTTTTTCAATTGTCTCAAATACTACTAGTGTTTAAAATGTCTTTGGAGTAGGAGGACAAAAACAATAATTATTCATATTAAGGGAACAAAAACCTTTAAAAGTATTTTCAGCCCAGCCGATGGCTCAGTGGTTGAGCATCAACCTGTGACCCAGGAGTTCACGGTTCAATTCCCGGTCAGGGCACATGCCTGGGTTGTGAACCCTGTCCCCAGTGTGGGACATACAGGAGGCAGCCAATCAATGACTCTCTCTCATCATTGATGTTTCTATTTCTCTCATCCTCTCCATTTCTGAAATCAATAAAAATATATATTAAAAAATAAATTAATTAATTTTAAAAAGTATTTTCAGCCCTAGCCTGTTTAGCTCAGTAGATAGAGCATCAGCCTGAAGACTGACGGGTCCCAGGTTCAATTCCAGCCAAGGGCACATGCCCAGGTTGTGGGCTCGATCCCCAGTAGGGGGCGTGCAGGAGGCAGCCGATCAATTATTCTCTCCCTCATCATTGATGTTTCTCTCCCTCATCATTGATGTTTCTCTCTCTCTCTCTCCTGCTCCCTTCCTCTCTGAAATCAATAAAAATAAATTTTAAAAAAAGTATTAAAAGTATCTTCAGATAGAGTTGGGTTTTAATGAGATTTAAAACACAGCTCTCAGGTTCTCCCCACCAACACCCGAGCTATCACCTTAACATAAACATGTACAAATGTCCTTCTAACCCCATCCAAGCACAGCTATCAATAATCAGAGTGTATCTAAATAGGCAGCAAGCGTGGCAAGGAGCTAACAACTCTTCCAATTTGGCCATTAAGGATATCAGTTCCGCTTTATTGTTTACAGGAAGCATTTCCCGCTAAGGCCAGCCTGCGGGTCCTGACCAAAGTAACACCGAGCTGGAGCCCAGGCCTCTGTGTTGTCGCCAGGGAAAGCAAAGGGTCCGGGCAGACAGAGTCCCCAGAAGGGGCTGCTGGAGAGCCCAGGGCTGCCGGAGCAGGCCCGTGTCCCTTCACCTCTGTCCACCTCAGAATAGTGATGGAGCAGGCACAGAAGGGATGAGGAGGAAGCTGGCCCTGAAACACTTGACATGGTTCAGACCCAAAGATAAACACCATCTGAGGGAAGAATTCTCCAGAACATGTTCGCGAGATGAGCATACCGCGATGATTGACAATTCACTGCTACAAAGTCCCTTCAGATTACTTTTTGTTGACGTACATGAGATGCTGGTGATACACAGGTGGAAAGCAAACAAGCTGGCTACAAGGCCTTTCCCCCTCCCTTTTCAGTCTCCTCTCATCCCTCCCCTACATGAACTCTGCATTTTCTCACCTCCTTACCCTGTTCTTCCCTCATGAGACGCCCCATTTCCAGTCTATCTATTCCACTATGTCCCATCCTTCAAGGCCCATTTCAAATCCCTGTCCCCTCCCCAAACCTTCTCTGAACATCCAAGTCTCCTGAGCTTTCTCTAAATTCTAAGACATTTAATATTTTACATTAAATATATACATACATGTACATGCCCACACATGTATGTGTATATCATCTTAAGAGGAAATTAAATATAATACTGAACCATAACATGCATTGAATGTAACAGTTAAGATCACAGGCCTGGGACCCTGGTTTGGAATCCCCTCGCCACCTCTTACTGTGTAGCCTTGAGGAATTTGCTTAACTTCTCTAAGCTGTGTAAGACTCAAGTTTAAGAACGCCTACTTATCAGTTCATTTGCTTTGTTCATTGACTATTTCCTAAGAGTTAATTAAGTGTCAGGCCTGGCAAACAAGATGAACAAGATTTTACCTCCCTAAGAATCTAATGACAAATAGGACCAGTGAAATCCAGATACAGTCAAAGTCA
This sequence comes from Corynorhinus townsendii, assembly GCA_026230045.1. NCBI lineage: Eukaryota > Metazoa > Chordata > Mammalia > Chiroptera > Vespertilionidae > Corynorhinus > Corynorhinus townsendii. The sequence continues at coordinate 18,212,798 of JAPDVU010000010.1, read as the reverse complement.
AACTTATAAAATAACCCACAAATACCAGTTACCAAGATCCAATTCCAATGGAGCTGACTTTAGTGGATGGTTTCTCGGAACATTTTTGGGATGATGTTATCTAGCATAAGGTAAAAGTAGATTGTGAATATTTTTGTCAGTGCAATTGTTTAAGGCCACGGGCCACGTAGTTCAGTTGGTCAGAGCATCTTCCCGATCTGCCAAGGTTGTGGGTTCAATCCTAGGTCAGGGCACATACAAGAATCAACCAATGGATGCATAAATAAGTGGAAAAACAAATCGATGTTTTTCTATCTCTCTCCCTTCCTCTCTCTCTCTAAAAGTCAATTTAATAAAAAGTTTAACCCAGCCGGTGTAGCTCAGTGGTTGAGTGTCCACCCACACACCGAGAGGCTGTTGGTTTGATTCCGTCAGGGCACATGCCCAGGTTGTATGCTTGATCCCAGAAGGGTGGAAGGGGGGTGATGGGAGACAGGATAGGGGGACGGGAGGCAGCCAATCAATGTTTCTCTCATCTATGTTTCTATCTCTCTCTCTTCCTTCCTCTCTCTCTCTGTAAAAAAAAAAAAAAATCAATAAAAATATTTTAATTGTTTAAATGCAATTATTTAAATTAAATTTCTAGTGAAATGAACATATATCCTAGATCCCTAATTTATTTTGTTATTTCTTTTATTGTAGCAAATAATTTATTTATTTTTTTAATATATTTTACTGGTTGTTTTTTTTACAGAGAGGAAGGGAGAGGGATAGAGAGTTAGAAACGTCGATGAGAGAGAAACACCAACCAGCTGCCTCCTGCACACCCCCTACTGGGATGTGCCTGCAACCAAGGTACATGCCCTTGACTGGAATCGAACCCGCGACCCTTCAGTCCGATGCTCTATCCACTGAGCCAAACCGATTAGGGCACAAATAATTTATTTTTAACATAAACATTTCCTCTTGAATAAGTACCATATAGGGTTTTATCATTCTATGATGACTAAGGATTTTGCCAGGCCTCCGTCATAGTTCTACAGATAGTCTCATGATAAACTTTATGTCTACAATGCTACACCTGAAATAACTAATACAAAAATAAGAAATCTAGCTGAATGTATACCCACCCTGTGATATCCTTAAAATAGTTTTATTTCTTTTTAATAAACTTATAGTGTGACTTTTTCTTAAGAGTAGGTTGATTTTCTAAACTAATACTTATCAAATATTTGAGTATTCACTAAAACTATGCTCTAAGTGCTAAAAGGTAAAATTGGAGGAGGGAGGGAATATGTAGGGTCCAGACAATTAGTCCTTCCTTAATAGAAGTTTTGCTCTAATTAAGTCACTAAGAAATTGATTGTGCTTTCTGTCTTTATGAGAATGATATAAAGATAACTTCCTCTTATTAGTAGAGCAGGCTGCCTGCCTTTCTTCTTGCTTCACAGCACTGTGCCAGCTGTAGCTATGCAGGATCCTTTTCTACCTAGCAACTGATAAACAAACAATAAAAAGCAAAAAACCTTTGCCATTGGCCAGATCTCTATTTGGAAACAGGCATAAATTTACTAGTCTTAATTTTAGCTACTGGAATTGCATCTTAGCAGGCAGAAGGAAAAGAGTGTAATTTTTAGAGCACATTACCTCCAACTTGTGTGAACACTATGGAAGAGAGAGTCATAGTGGATAGATGAAAAAGAATGAAAATTTAATGACACATTTAACTCTTTAGTCAACAGAAATGCCGGCTATTGTCTTGGCTCATGTAGCTCATGGTGGAACAGGGGATAATAGACTTTTAAAAAAGCAACAGCCCTGGCCGGGTAGCTCAGTTGGTTAGAGTGTCTTCCTGATACGTCAAGCTTGCGGGTTTGATCCCTGGTCAGGGCACATACAAGACTCAACCAATGAGCCTGGCCAGTGAGGCTCAGTGGTTGAGCATCAACCTATGAACCAGGAGGTCACGGTTTGATTTCCAGTCTGATTGCAGGTCAGGGCACATGCCCAGGTTGTGGGTTCAATCCCCAGTAGGGGGCATGCAGGAGGCAGCCGATGAATGATTCTCTCTCGTCACTGATATTTCTATCAATCTCTTTCCCTTCCTCTCTATGAAATCAATAAAAACATATTTTCAAACATTATAATAATCAATGAATGCATAAATAAGTGGAACAACAAATTGAAGTTTCTCTCTTTTAAATCAGTAAGTTAAAAATATATATATAATAACACTTGGATGTGATTTTTTAAAAATATATTTTATTGATTTTTTTACAGAGAGGAAGGGAGAGGGATAGAGAGTTAGAAACATCAATGAGAGAAGAACATTGATCAGCTGCCACCTGCACAACCCCTGCTGGGGATGTGTCTGCAACCAACACATGCCCTTGATGGGAATTGAACCTGGGACCCTTCAGTCTGCAGGCCGATGCTCTATCCACTGAGCCAAACCAGTCAGGGCATGATGTGATATTTTGTTTAAAAACAGGGATGTGAACACATCACTTATAGAGAAAGCCCTGCAGTGTGCCTGTCACTCTGTCACTGTCCTTTGCTGACTGGGCTCAGAACCACCAACACTTTAAATCTCCTTTTGAAGGGTTTTCTTTTCTTTTAAAAAAATATTTTTTTATTGACTTCAGAGAGGAAGGAAAAGGGAGAGAGATAGAAACATCAATGATGAGAAAGAATCATTGATCAGCTGCCTCCTGCATGCCCCCCACTGGGGATCAAGCCTGCAACCCAGGCATGTGCCCTGACCGGGAATCGAACCGTAATCTCCTGGTTCACAGGTTGATGCTCAACCACTGAGCCATGCCTACCAGGCTCCTTTTAAAGGTTTTCAAAACAGTTTTACTCATGTCATATTCATCTTCCCAGCAACCCTATATCAGGCTAATAGGCTTCATACAAGAAACTTGGCCATCGAGGGATTCAGTGACTTATCCAAGGTCACTGAGTTTTCAACACGTCCAGGAATCAAGTCCAGGTTTCCAGTCTCTACTGACTGATCTCCTCACCCATGTGTCACCCTGTTCTATTCTCAGACAGTGTTCATGCCCTCACTGAAAACAGACACCCCTACTACTGCCAAAGGCTCTTCCCTTCATTGTCCCACAGGCAGGGAGTCACAAGAAGATGGCAATGGCCCATCAGGCGTATCTCCAGATGCCCCCCCAACCCCAATTAAGCTGCCTCCCCTGACAACTTGCCTAACCCCTCCAAGCCTCAACATCCATACTTGGTCTTATGAAGATTAAATGACATTATATGCATATAGTGCTTATCACAGTCCTAGCACAAAATACACCCTTAATAAAAGGTATGTCATAAAATAAAAGGCGTGCTGTTGAGGACGTGGAGAATCTAGAACCTCTGTGGACTGCTGATGGGAATGCAGATTGGTGCAGCCACTAAGGAAACTGTATGGAGGTTCCTCAGAAAATGAAAGAACTGCCATACCATCCAGCAATCCCACTTCTGGGTACTTCTCTAAAGAAGTGAAATCAGGGTCTCAAGGAGGTATCAGCACTATTCACAGCAGCCAGTGTGCGGACACAACCCACATGTCCGTCTGTGGATTCATGAATAAAGCAAATGTGGTCTACCTTTGGCCGGAGAGCTTCATTGGTTGGAGCATCACCCACCATGCCAAGGCTGTGGGAGGTTCAGTCCCCGGCCAGGACACACATACAGGAATCAATAGGTAGGTAGAACAATAAAATCAATTTTTCTCTCTTCCTCCCTCTCTCTCTGTCTCTAAAACCAATAAATAAAAATTTTTAAAGAAAAGAAAATGTGGTCTATATATAAAATGAAATATTATTCAGCCTTAAAAATGAAGGAAATCCGGTCACATGCTACAACATGGATGAACCTTGAAAACATGATGCTAAGTGAAATAAGCTAATCATAGAAGAACAAATACTGGGAGTAGGTGGGTGGGAAGAGATTAGCCAAAGAATTTTTTTTTTAATATATTTTATTGATTTTTTACAGAGAGGAAGGGAGAGGGATAGAGAGCTAGAAACATCGATGAGAGAGAAACATCAATCAGCTGCCTCCTGCACACCCCCCACTGGGGATGCACCCGCAACCAAGGTACATGCCCTTGACCAGAATCAAACCTGGGACCCTTGAGCCTGCAGGCCGACACTCTATCCACTGAGCCAAACCGGTCAGGGCTAGCCAAAGAACTTTTATGCATATGTGCATAATCCATGGACACAGACAACAGTGTGGTGAAGGCCTGGGGCGGGGGACAGGTGTGGGCTAGAAGGGGTCAATGGCAGGGGAGAAGGGGGAGGGATATCTGTAATATTGTCAACAATAAAGATTTAAAAAAAAAAAAAAGAAAAACAAATACTGTGTGATTCCACTTATAGGAGATTTCTAAAGTAGTCAAACTCACCCATAGAATCAAAGAGTGGTAGCTGCCAAGGGCTGGGGGAGGGGCCCATGGGGAGTTTGGTAACGAATAGGCATAACAATTCAGTGAAGCAAGGTGAATGCACTCCAAATAATGGGGGGTGGTGGAGTGTGGGGGCAGGCTGGGAGACGACAATGGGGGGAGGGGGAGAAAGGGGACATATGTAATACTTTCAACAATAAAGAATTTTTTTAAAAAGAAAAAAACTACAGGTAAAAACAAAAAGATGAATGTGCTCTAGCAATCTGCTACATGACCTTATACCTATAGTCAGCAATAATGTATTGTACAGCCCTGGCCGGTTTGGCCCAGTGGATGGAGTGTCTGCCTACGGACTGGGGGGTCCCAGGTTTGATTCTGGCCAGGGGTGCATGCCTGTGTTGCGGGCTCGATCACCAGTGGGGGGTGCACGGGAGGCAGCCAGTCAATGATTCTCTCTCATCATTGATGTTTCTGTCTCTCTCTCCCTCTTCCTCTCTGAAATCAATAAAGAAATACATTAAAAATAATAATAATAATGTATTGTACACTTTAAAATCTGTTAAGAGGGTAGATCTCATATTAAGTGTTCTTACCACACACACAAAGATAAACTAAATAAATATTAGCCTTTATAATTTAAAAAGGCACATGTCATTATGTCATCATCACCACGTGCCTGCCATCACACCAGGAGAGCTGTAGCAGCCCATATATGCATACCTTTCTACACCCAATAGACATTTTTTCCTAATCATGCCCCACTTGAGATTTTAATAGTACAGATATGCTGTTTATGTCCTGTGTCTGGTTGGAGTGACACAAACCAACTCTCTACTAAAATATCTAGGACGTTTTTGCCCCCATCCCCACCAAGAATCAGTGCTCACTGCCTTGGGAGTGACAATGCCCTCGCCATCCTTCCAAGCGTCCCTCCTCAAGCTTTCCAGCAGCCAGCAGGAAGTCTGGGTAACCATAAAAGCCTCCGATGGACACATCTCCCGTAACCTTCGATATCCACATCCTCACGCAGTTCCTCTGAACTATATTGCGATGCAACCCATAGCAGATGCTGGACGTCCACTTGAAGCCCAGGCCCTATTCTGACAGTTGGAAACTTCATAAAAACAAATACACAAACTAAGGCCAAGATATGGATCACCTATTTTTCTTTCTGCCACTTTGAAAGAAAAAAGAATTATCACTGACAATGTTTGAAAAGATAAGCCTGGACAAATACCTGGTCTGGGCTAAATCAATATGACCTTCCATGTGTCTTCCCCACCACATTATGATATATAATCGATCTAATGATGAAATCTGACAGAGAAATGATGCGACACCATAGTTCGGAGTTATTAAATCATTGGCCAATGAGTCTTCTGCATGCATTGCAAGATGACAAATTCTCTCAGACCTTTAAACTTCAATTTAAATAATATAACGTTCTGCTCAAGGACTGGAAGGTCTTGTGTTTATTAACTGTATGAGATGGGAATTTTGCTGAGCATTAAGAAATAAAAATGATCATTTAACAACTAGGACAGAGGATAATCCATTGCTGAAAATAGCATCCTCCACCAGCTTGGAAGGTTTACTATGGAAGAAAATGTACTCAGGCAAATGCCAGTGACCTGCCACTGCCAGATTCTTCTTCCCGGAGTGTGTTCTGGACGGAATTCTCCTTGTATACCAAACACAGCCACATGCCACTCTCCCAATATCTCTGGTGGCCTGTGCCCCCCGCCTACAGTGAGACCACATTAACCTAAATAACTATATGACATTCATATTTATTGTAAGAATGCTGTTGAGGACATTGTTTACTACATAATACAATGTCCTCTGCAAGACAGAAGAAATTTATCTTTGGTTTCAACGCCAGGAATAGTTGTACTTCTCCTAAGCAGCCAGTTTATCCTATCTAAAAAAGAGGGGATATGCTAATTGACCATCACACCCTCACAAAGATGGTGGTGCCCACAGCCAATAAGGAGGGAATATACTAATTGACTGTCACACCCTCAAAGATGGTGGCACCCACAGCCACAAGATGGCGGCGCCCAGTCTCCTCAGCCCCGCTGGGGTGGAGGTGCGCAGCACGGCTGGGCCCACCCCCAGGCAGGTCCAGCTGCGCCACGCGCCTGCCTCTGGACTCCCCCAGTCCCCTCAGGCCCCCAGCCGCCCAGGGCCAGCCGAGGCTCAGGCAAACCTCAGATGTCAGCTGCCCAGCCACCCAAGGCTCAGGTAACCAGGGCCAGCCAAGGCTTATGCTGCTGGCAGTGGCAGCAGCAGAGATGTGATGGGGGCATCGCCTTCCCCTGATCACCGGGTCGCCTCCAGTCCCTGAGGGCTCCTGGACTGTGAGAGGGGGCAGGCCAGGCTGAGGGACTCCCCCCCTCCATTGCGTGAATTTTCATTCACCAGGCCTCTAGTCCTCAGATAAAAGCCGTGAACAGTAGAGCCTTGGCATTTGCAGATTTGATCTTTGTATTTTCAACAGTTCAAAAGAGACAAGTCGAATGGGCCTCACGTTTAATTCACAATGACTGTCAAGGTGGGGTGTGGTCTGAAACCCTAAAAAGTGAGCCTGATGCCCCAATGTGCATGCGTCAGGAAAGCTTTGCTCCCTGAGGTATGCAGCGACCCTCCTGCTCTTCACCACACTGTCCCGTCTGGTCATGCTTTCCTCCTGCTGGCTGCTGGGAAGCTCGGAGTCCATTTTATGCCCACTTCTAAAGGTAATTAGTCTCCACCGCATCCTTTCTGAGTCCTAAGCCTGCCCTTTTTAAAAATAGAATTTTATTGATTTTATTTTATTTTTTTTTTCTTATAAATCTTTATTGTTCAGATTATTACAGGTGTTCCACTTCCCCCCCCCACCACATAGCTCCCCTCCATCTGATTCCCCACCCCACCCCATGCCCTTACCCCCACCACTGTCTTCATCCATAGGAGTAAGATTTTTGTCCAATCTCTTCCCGCACCCCTCACACTTGCTTCCCCTGAGAATTGTTAGGCCACTCCCTTTCTATGTCCCTGATTCTATTATATTCACCAGTCCATTCTGTTCTTCAGATTTATTCACTTGACTTTTAGATTCACTTGTTGGTAGGTATGTATTTGATGTCATTTTGTTGTTCATAATTTTTATCTTTACTTTTTTCTTCTTCTTCCTCTTCTTAAAGAATACCCTTCAGCATTTCGTGTAATCCTGGTTTGGTGGCGATGAACTCCTTTAGCTTTTTCTTGTCTATGAAGCTCTTTATCTGACCTTCAACTCTGAATGATAGCTTTGCTGGGTAGAGTAATCTTGGTTGTAGGTTCTTGCTGTTCATCACTTTGAATATTTCTTGCCACTCCCTTCTGGCCTGCATAGTTTCTGTTGAGAAATCAGCTGACAGTCGTATGGGTACTCCCTTGTAGGTAATTAACTGTTTTTGTCTTGCTGCTTTTAATATTCTCTCTTTGTCTTTTGCCCTTGGCATTTTAATTATGATGTGTCTTGGTGTGGTCCTCTTTGGGTTCCTCTTGTATGGGGTTCTGTGTGCTTCCTGAACTTGTAAGTCTATTTCTTTCACCAGGTAGGGAAAGTTTTCTGTCATTATTTCTTCTAATAGGTTTTTAATATTTTGCTCTCTCCCTTCTTCTGGCACCCCAAAAATTCGGATGTTGGTTCGCTTGAAGTTGTCCCAGAGGCTCCTTACAATATCTTCATATTTTTGGATTCTTTTTTCTTTTTGTTTTTCTGGTTGGATGTTTTTTGTTTCCACATATTTCAGATCTTTGGTTTGATTCTTGGGGTACGTTGATCTACAGTTGAGTTTCTGTATATTCTTTATTTCAGACAGTGTATGCTTCATTTCTGACTGATCCTTTTCCATTTTTTTGGCATTCTCATTAAGCTCCTTGAAGGTCTTACTAAGCTCCTCAGAAGTTCATCAAGTTTCTCAGCGGTTTTTAAAAGATTCTTGAGTAACCTTATACATGTGGTTCTGAACTCTATGTCATCCAGTAGTTTGCTTTCCTCCGTTTCTTTCATTCGTGACATGTTTCTTAGTTTCTGCATTTTGGCTACTTCCCTGTGTTGATGGAGTGGCTTTGTGTGGTAGGTGACCTATAGGGGGCAGTAGCTCAGCCTCCCCAATCACCTGATGTGGATGCTCTTGGTACACCCCTTTGTGGGCTGAGTGCAAAGTCTTGGTTTAGTTAAGCCTGAATTGCTGTTGGTACGCTGGGAGGAATTGACCTCCAGGCCAATTAGCTGTGAGCACTCCCTGTGTCTATAATGGAAGAACTGCTGTGCTGAAGACACGCAGGACTTGTTTCAGTGGGGCTTCGGTGCTCACTGAGTTTGCCTCTTGAATGTGTCACTTATGGATGTGAGGAGTTGAAATCTGGTGTCTCACACTGACCACTAGGTACACTGGCTTCTGGATCTCCAATGGGGTGCAGGTCAGCTACTGTCTGAGGCCACTCAGCAGGAGCTACGGTGAGAGCTGCAGTTTTCTCCTCTTTGCTTGGGGTTTGGAGGTTTTGGAACTGTCTGACCCGGGCTGCAAGTTTGCTAGGTTAAGCTGCGATAGGGCAGGCTTTTCTTATGCTAACTCGGTTGCTTGGAGCTTGGGTGGGTTTGTAGGTTGTGCAGGGCGGGGCCTCAGGGTGTCACTAGGTTAGGGCGTGGCAAACAGCAATGGCTGCTAGTTAGCCGGCTCTGTGTCCCCAAAGGCATCCACGAGTCCCGTGCCCCAGTTCAGTAAACAATTATTCCTTCGCGCAGCTCTGCAAGCAAGCCAACCTCGCTGGCAGACAGTCCAGCTTCTCCCCGTAGGAGTTTGGGTCCCCCGCGTCTCCCCAGAGACTGGATTTCAGAGTAATCGGGGGCTTGTCTCCGTTCGGGTTGAAAAAAGCAACGCACCCAGTCGCCCGCAGCCAGCCCGGATCACGCGCCTCGGTACCTCAGCTTTTCAGCGCTCGTGCACGTCTCAAAGCTCTTTTCTCTTTCCTTCTAGTTGTAGAACTTCCACTCAGCCAGCTTTCCCCTGGTTCTGGGTGATAGACATTTTGTCTTTTAGTTGCAGTTTAAATTGTTGTGGGAGGCAGCAGTTTAGGTGTTTACCTACGCCGCCATCTTGGATTCTCCCGGATTTTATTGATTTTAGAGAGAGAGGAAGGAAGAGGGAGGAAGAGAGATAGAAACATCACATCCTTCCCAAGAAACTAGAAACACCAATCAGAAAGGATATATGCACCCCTATGTTCATAGCAGCACAATTTACAATAGCTAAGTTTTGGAAACAGCCTAGGTGCCCGTCAGCAGATGACTGGATTAGAAAACTATGGTACATCTACACAATGGAATACTACGCTGCTATAAAAAAAAAAGAAGGAATTCTTACAATTTGCAGCAGCATGGATGGACCTGGAGAGCATTATGTTAAATAAGCCAAGCAGTGAAAGAAAAATACCACATGATCTCACTCATTTATGGAAAATAAAGAACATTATAATCTGATGAACAAAAAGATAGATACAGAGGCAATAAAGCACCGAACAGACTGTCAAATTACAGCGGGAAGGCTGGGGAGTGTTGGGGAGGGGGGGAACTAGATCAACCAAAGGACTTGTATGCATGCACATAAGCATACCAATAGACACAAGACACTGGGCCGGGAGGTGGGATGAGGGCATGCGACAGGGGGTAGGGGAGGCTGGGGGAAGGTCAATGGGGAAAAAAAGGAGATATATGTAATACTATATGTAATATTTTAAACAATAAAAAAATTGAAATAAAAAGGAAAAAATAAAAAATAAACAGATACCTCTATATGGGGGGGGGGGGGCGGGGAGGGGAGAAACATCACATCCTGCACACCCCCTTCTGAGGATGGAGACTGAAACCCGGGCATGTGTCCTGACCAGGAATCGAACAGGTGACCTTTTGGTGCATGAGATGACTCAGCCACACCAGCCAGGGTTAATCCCTTTTATAGGATTCTATCTTAATGCAAGTAAGTTCAGAATTTGCAGGCGCCCCTCCCTAGGGCCCAGCGGTCTGCACCATGTCATTTTACCTTGAACAAGGTCAGAGAGCTCAGCTGTGGGAACCCCTGATCTGGGCTCTGCAACAGGACAGAATAGAGCAGAATAGGGCAGCTCTCCCTGGCTCAGGGCCACGCCACCACCAGAAATGCTCGCTTCAAGGAAAGAGTTCCATCTTGGCTGAGAAGAAGGATGAGGAAAAGTAAAGAGGAAATGGCAATATTCAACTTCACCCTACACTGAGAGAAAAGGGTCATCTTTCCCAGCAAATGACTGGGACAGAGACAATTAAGGGCACAAATAATTTTCAAGAATTACTTCTTGGTATTTCCAGCAGAGGGCGCTGTAGTAAAGGTAGAACAGCAGAGCGGTCCACTTTCTAGGGGAGAATGCAGAGAAAGTATATGCTGCTTGCCCACCCAGCTCCAAAATTCCTATACCTAAGGCACTTGGGGTAACATTCTGGGTGGAAGCCAGGAGGGATTTGAAAATGTGTTTATATAGAAGGGGAAGGCAGAGTGGAATTGGCCATAGAAATCTTTGGGGTTTTTGTAGCCCTTCCCAAGGCACCCCTTAGAACAGTCACCAAAAATAAGTAAAATATTTCCAGCAATTAAGACCTATTTTATTAATAATCCCCCCCAATATTATATCACTGGATCCTTCTGTACTTTGGACATTCATTCAATACGCTCATTTTAAGAACCTTTTATGGGCAGACAAGATGTCAGATGCTGTGGAGACTTGAAACATGTAAATCCAGTCTCTGTCATCCAGTTCATCTTGTAAAAGTGAGGTTTAGACAAATACCAAATATACAACTTACCATATTCTGCAAGTCAGAACATAGCCAATGCTATCAAAAAGTCACAAGTAGGTTACAGCCGAAAAGAAGAGCTCTCGTGAGGCTGAGGAGAGTAAGGCAGAAACCATTGTGATTAAGGGCCACCAGCCATTACTCTCCAGCAGACTCCAGAGACCTACCCATGTCCTTTATCATAGACATCGAACTGCCCTCGGAGGTGAGAATGGCTAAAATTCAGGACAGTTAGCCTTATAGAAGTTCCAGACTTAATACTAGGACCTTGTGTATCTTTAATCCTCATGACAACCATATAAGGGACACACTATTATTCTTTTTGTTTTAAATATATTTTTATTGATTTCAGAGAGGAAGGGAACGGGAGAGAGAGATAGAAACATTAACGATGAGAGAGAATCATTGATCAGCTGCCTCCTGCACTCCACCCACTGGGGATCGAGCCTGCAACCGGGCATGTGCCCTTGACCGGAATCGAACCCGGGACCCTTCAGTCCTCAGGCCAGTGCTCTATCCACTGAGCTAAACCAGTTAGGGCCACACTATTATTCTTAAAGATGAAGAAACTGAGCTGGGGGCTGTGGTCACCTGTTAAATGTCATCATAGTCAGGTCTTGAACTTAAATCTCAGTCAAAAGCCTGTGTGGTTCTTGTTACCCCATTCTGCCGCTCTCAAGCGTAAAAAACCCCTAGTCATTGTATTTTACTAAAAGACAATGTTCTGAAGGGAAAGTATTTAAGAGCCAAAAGAGCGAAGCCTTAGTAAACAGTAGAAGGGTGGGAGACAAGGGATTTGTATTAAGATGGCCTGAGGACACCTCCCAGAGGCACACAGGTCTGTGATTTCTCCCTAGGTCTCCTATTTATCTGACTACACTTTTTCTCTCAGCAAAAACACTAGTTAGCAGACTTTTAAAAATATTAATAACAGTAATTTTCAGCTGACCTTAAAGATTATCTAGGACCTTGGTACTGAAAGTCAAGTGTCCTCAAAGGAAAATGCTTGCCTGGCTGCTGTAGCGCAGTGTTGGAGGGTCGACCTACAAAGCAAGAGGTCACTGGTTCGATTCCCGGTCAGGGCACGTGCCCGGGTTTCAGGATCGATCCCCAGTAAGGGGCGTACAGAGACAGATGATGTATCTTTCTATCCTCCCTTTCTCTCTTAAAAAATCAATAAACTTCTTTTTTTGAAGAAAATATTGTGTGTCTTTCTTCCACAAATCCTGTAGATGGCACCCATGCACTGGTTTCAATTAAAGGAGCCCAGCATTGACCTTTAGGAATCAAAATAGGCATTCAGCATACATCAAAGGGAATACTACCATTACTCAAAGTGAGAAAGAAAAAGGAAAGCAGATTCTCACTTCAGTTATTGGCTATCTTTTTTTTTTTTTTTAATGATTTGAGAGAGAGAGAAGGGGATAGGGGGGGAGAAAGACAGAGAAAGAGAAAGAGAAAAACAGAGAGAGAAACCAATTTGTTGTCCCACTTTATTTATGATTCTTTATTCTTGTATGTGCCCTGACCGCAGAGTGAATCTGAAACCTTGGCATATTGGGATGATGCAGTAACCAACTGAGCTACCCAGCCAGGACTATTGGAAATCTTTTAAATATGTTTGAAAAAACTCAGATATATGAATCTACTTTTTTAACTGTAAATTTTATGGAACCTAAGCACGGATCAAGTATTTCCAATGGAAATTTAGCTTCAGGATTGAGATGTGCTCTAAGTGTAAAATACACACTAAGTCCTAGCTGGTTTGGCTCAGTGGATAGAGCATCCACCTGCGGACTAAAGGGTCCCAGGTTCAATTTCGGTCAAAGGCATATGCCTGGATTGTGGGCTCGATCCCCAGTAGAGGGCGTGCAGGAGACAGCCAATCAATGGTTCTCCTCATTGATATTTCTATCTTTCCGTCTCCCTTCCTCTCTGAAATCAATAAAATCTTTTTTTAAAATAATTACTTAAGAAAACACACTGAATTTCAAAGATTTCATATAAAATATGTAAATATCTTGATAATTTTATATTGATTACATATCAAAATAATATTTTAAATAAATTTAGTTCAGTGATTTATTAAAAATAATTTTTTATCACCCAACCGGTTTGGCTCAGTGGATAGAGCGTCGGCCTGAAAACTCAAGGGTCCCAGGTTCATTTCTGGTCAAGGGCATGTACCTTGGTTGCGGGCACATAGCCAGTAGGCGGTGTGCAGGAGGCAGCTGATTGATGTTTCTCTCTCATGGATGTTTCTAACTCTCCCTCCCCCTTCCTCTCTGTAAAAAAATCAATAAAATATATTTTTTAAAAAAGAATTTTATCTGCTTTTCACTTTTATTAATGGACCTACTAGAAAATGTAAAATTACATTTATGGCTTGTATTATTTATTACATCAGCCTGCTCTAAATTATTCCAAGTAGCTGCCAGTCTGTGAGTCTTTCCCGTACATATTTGTCCAGTTAGGTTTTCAGATTTCACTGTAGAACTTGATATTAATCCCCTTTACATCTTTTTTCCTTGGATCTGGTTTATTATTCCAGCCAGGCAATGCAGTCTTTTGGAATTTTGATCCCATATATTTGTAATCCCCTTCAACTTCATGTTATCCACAAGGCTGATAAGTAAAGTTTATTTATACTCATCCAAGTCTTTGGTTAAAATATTGACCATGTCAAGGCTGAAGACATTATTAGAAATCACTTTTCATTTTAGAAGCAACCCATTAATTAAGCATTGCCTTGGACGTTAGATGTACTTTTTGTAGCTAAATAATTCACCTATTGTAACAGCATGCGGTTCTTACTGTATTGCCCCATCTGCTGCCAAAGAAAAGACGGGTGGAGAGGAGGTGGGGGCAACAGTAGCTCTGGATCAATTAGCAAAGCTGTAGTCCGGGTCAAGGCGTAGGGCTGGGGGTGAGGCATCTAAGAAGACTAAAATCTGAGATAAGCAAGACTGCATCTTGAGAAAGCCTACTGTCCCAAAGGGCTTGGGCTTTCTGACAACAGGGTGAGAAATGGCTCTGGGGCCTGAATGATAGAATGAAGTCTCAGTCTGCCAGGAGGGAGGCAGGCACACCTCGTGGCAGTTCAGGGTGAGCCGGCCTTTCCTTTTAACTCTCGAGTCCCTTTGTGTCCCCATCTTAGGGTCAGAGAATCTTAAAGTCAGAGGAATCTTAGACATCCTTTTATTCAAACTTCTGCTCTGCTTTATAACACACATTCCTGCAAAATTGACAAGTCTGGGCATCTTGGTACTGCTAACACACTTCCACCGCAGGGGGCTCATCATTTCATTCAAAAAAAAACAAACCTGAATTTAAAGAGTCCTTCCTTAAATTAAGTGGAAATCTGACTCCTTACAACTTCAATTCACTGGTCTTACTTCTGAATAAACCTAATTCTTCTTCCACATGGCAGTTACGGTGATACTTTAAGGCAGTAAATGGCCCTCTTAATTCTGTTCATACCTAGATGATCCTAGTAGTTTTAGTCACTCCGTATTTGATGTGGGTGGGAACCTCTTCACCTCCCAGGAGCCCTCCTCCGACACACTCTGGTGAACTTCTCACACCCCTCAGAAAGTGCAGTGCCCAGCACTGAGCACAGTACCCTTCCAGTGATCACCTCCCTTCCTCTGGACACCCCACTTCCTCTGACATAGCCTGATTGGAGAAAGTCACATTATATTCTGACCCATTCAGAAGTTGCCATCTATTAAGTTGCACACTGATTCTATGCAATGCTATTCATTGCGTGTGTACTCCCATGCATCTGTCTCAGACAATGCGAATCATTGCGACACATCGTTGCCTGGAATCCAGAAGGATCCTCAGATTCCTTCTCAACACAATCTCCGGGTCGGCACTGACAGTTGACACACAGATACCATTACAGCCTATTTGACATCTAAGTGCAAAGTTAACCCCCAACCTCTACAGCTGCTTCTTTCTGGCAAATCAAAGGCTTTTACATTTGTCCTTGATTGAATTTATTGATATTAGATTTGGCCCATCACATCCAGTTTCATCATCTGCATTATATAGTGCTTAATAGGACATGTATGACTCTATCCAAATATTTCCCTTCATCTTATCTTTTAGTGTTGCTCCCTAATGGTGACTGGAAATTATCTACTTTATTATCTGATGTATGTATTTATTTATTTATTTTAATATATTTTATTAATTTCACAGAGGAAGGGAGCAGGAGAGAGAGAAACAGCAATGATGAGAGAGAATCATTGATCGGCTGCCTCCTGCATGCCCCCTACTGGGGATGACCGAGCCCACAAACTAGGCATGTGCCCTTGACCGGAATCGAACTCGGGACCCTTCAGTCCTCAGGCTGAAGCTCTATCCACTGAGCCAAACTAGCTAAGACCTGATGTATTTATTGAATGGAGTTCTATGTCCTCTGTTTAGGTTTAAAGTATTTCCATCTCCTATGAAATTAGCTGCTTTATAAATGTATGTGACACTGCTTTCTGTCCGCTTCAATTATGAACTTGTATTGGGACCCTATGGGATATAAGCAGTAGCCGTCAGGATGATCCAGAATTAGTGCAGCGCTCACAATATCCCCTGCTAATGTCAGCAGGAAGGAACCTCTGAATTTCTACCTTCTCTTAAACTGGACTGTTCTATTCCTCTGTTCACTGCAATAGTTTCTCACCAGGACCTGCAGGCTCCATGATCACCACCTAACATTTCCCTGCCTCATTTCATTGTCATCGAAGCCATTAGGGCTAGGGCAGAGGAGGTGAATCCTGATGAACCAGTGCTGAGCTTAGTTTTCCCTGCTGGGTCTCCCACTGGGCTGTGCCGGTGGCAGAGTGTGGAAACGGAATGTTCTGTTTTTGAACTTGTGCTCCACACGCAGCACACTCATAGAGGGAGACAAAGAATCATCACATTTTCATGCTTTCCACAAAACTGACAATCGGGGCTCAATGTTCATCAGTAATTGGAGGTTCTTCTTAGGAGCACCAGACCTTTTGTTTGTTTGTTTAAACATATCTTTATTGGTTTCAGAGAGGAAGGGAGAGGGAGAGAGAGATAGAAACATCAATGATGAGAGAGAATCGTTGATGGGCTACTTCAAGCACGCCACCTCCTGGGGATCGAGCTCACAACCCAGGCATGTGCCCTGACTGGGAATCAAGCCGTGATTGTGATCTCATGGTTCATAGGTCGACGCTCAACCACTGAGCCATGCCGGCGGGTGGAGCACCAGACCTTTTGGGGAGCTGCATTTCAGTGCACTAAGTCTTTGGTCCCTGAATCAGTATTTCAGTCTAATGGTTTCTTAGTGGCTAGAAATTCAGATCTTTACACACCCAGAGTAACCCCATGCTTACAGATCACTCTGTTACAGGTCAGACAGCAATAAGGGGATCTTGAGTCACAGAGCAGCCTCCCCATAGACATGCAAACCAACAGTCTAGGAAACAGATATGATTCACATAATTCTTTCACCTCTCCCTGTCCTTTATCCAGCCACCATATTATTGGGGACGTGATACTCGGCCAGACAGTCTATACTCTAATTGAAATTACCCAAAGACAACAGTGTGATGAAGTGGTTTGAGCATAGAAGCTGCAAAGAGAGATCCATTTTCCAATTCAACTAGGAGGTTAATGATTATGTGTCACTTTGGAAAATCATCACCTCTTTGTTGAGATGAAAACTAAGTCCAAATGCATGTTACTTTGTGTTGGGTCAGAGCCTCTAACCTTTCAGGGGAGAGGTCAGGGCCTCATTCCCACCCTGCACTCCCACCCCTACGAAGGAGCTTCAACAAAGGACAAAATAGTGTCTACAAGATACAGAATTTGGAAACATTCGTAGAGAATGGAACTCTCCAGGGAAGGAGGAATAGAGCTCAGAAAGTCCTGCGTGGGCGCGCGCGCACACACACACACACACACACACACCAAGTGTAGGGAAGAGGGGTTTGGGGCCCCTCCAGATTGTGGGGTACTCTCCTCTAACAGGCCCAGTAGGGCTTCTGTGGGGACCCAGGTTAGGGAAGGAAGGAAGCAAGCCCACAGCAATGCAGATTGCAGCTGGCTCTTCCATGGGCCTTAGCATGCGAGGAAGGAAGAAATTCTAAGATTCCCAAACTATCCTCCTCAGTTTATCAACAGGAGACACCTGGTAGGAATTTGGGGCACCTTGTAGCAGGAATAAAAACAGAGTAATTTGTCTTCATGGTCCTTTACCCCAGGAACCAACCATCTCCATAGGGGCTGAGAAGAGACTTGGACTGTGGCGATATGGAAAACCCATCTTCCAAAATAATAAACATTCTAGAACCAGAAGGCACTAGACTATGTTGGCTCAGAGTCTCTTTTCCTTTTGATCGATTTTAGCAAGAGAAAGGAAGAGAAACACCTATTTGTTGTTCCACTTATTTATGCATTCATTGGTTGATTCTTGTTTATGCCCTGAACTAGCAACCTTGGCTTATGGGGGATGACCCTCTAACCAACTGAGCTACCCAGCCAGGGCTTGCCTCAGTCATGTACCAACTGTGTGCCCTGGAGCCTCAGCTCCCTCATCCATAAAGTGGGGATAATGCTACTACCCTCCCTCACAAAGGTGGTAAGAATTAAAAGGCTGGAGGCTCATAAAGAGATTATCAGTGGGGAACTGAGTGGGAAGAGCCAGCTCCTAAAATATTACCATTGTGATTATAATGTGCTTTTCAAGCTGAGGTTAGAACCGGGGATTTGGTGTCTGCATAATCAAGCCTTTTAATTCATATTATAAATACCCACCTGGAGCCGAGAAAGGTGAGCATTAGAGGACGGACACCCTGGGGCAGCCCCCAGGGAAAACAGTCAGTAACAGGACGCTCTGGGTAAGGTCACATCGGTTTCTACCGCCACCCCCAGCAGCAGCTCAGAACCTGGGGGAGAATCAACACTAGGTGCTGGTGCTAGAAAAGAAAAAGTCACAAAATCCCTAACCTCCTGGTGCTTATGTTCTAGCGTGGAGAGAGAAATAACAAATAAATCATTACAACTGTTACACAGGAATGTGTCATGAAGAAACGCAACCAGAGAAGGGAGTAGAGGGTACTTCTGAGTGGGACTTCAAATGGGCTAGAAGGTCTCCTCAGAGAGATGGCATTTGAGCAGAGAATTGACCCAAATGAGGAGCAAAATAGATGCAGAGCAGTGTCAAGGGCAAAGGCCTGAGGCAGGGCCCTTGGTAGTCAGTCTCTGAGGACCCTGGGTAGGTAGGTAGGCATAGGGGCTTGATAAAAAAGGCAACGAACCACCCCACACTGTGTGTGATCACCTTCTAACAAACATATCTTACTTATGTAGTGTATTTATTTTTCGCCACCTTGCTTGCCAGAATGTGAGCTCCTACGGTGCAAGGATTTCATCTGTTTGCTTTCCTGACCCAGTTCTGCACAGAGCACAGAGCACACTCCTTGGTAAATGAAGGAGTGACATGTAGGCCATTTGGGTATTGATGAAGTTAACAACCTCATAGGGAGAAGACTTCTTGACAATTTCTGTCCAGATTCTTTTAAATAGACTGCTTTATTGCTTCTTTGAGAGAGAGGAAGGGAGAGGGAGACAGAGAGAAGCATAGATGTGAGAGAGAAGCATTGATCGGCTGTCTTCTGTATGCCCTCCACCAGGGATCGGCCTAACCTGGGCATGTGCCCTGACTGGGAGTTGAACCAGCAACTTTTTGGTGGTGCATGGGACAATGCCCAACCATCTGAGCCACACCAGCCAGGGCTGGACATTTAATTTTTAAAAACATACAATGACTGTTCACCTCAGTCCATAAAGATTGGGCTAATCAAATGAGCATAAATGTTCACATAGACAGAAAGAAACTGGTGAAGTTCCTCCTCTTCAAAATGTACCTGTAGTCTTTCCTTGCCTCTTAGCTTCTAGTTTCCTCTGTGGCTTCTATAATCCTATGCAAGTGATATTTTACATTTCCTAGCACCCTGTAAAAGCTTGAAGTTTGGTAAATTAGTATTGTCTTTTCTCCTTTGGAAAAAGAAATGGCAGTCTTGCCTTTTACCTAAATCATTTCATGGGCCATTAATTGAATAGATAATGTTTCTCAGCCAAGACTGAAGAGTCGTTTACTATTTTCAACTTGACAACGACCCCTGATCACCAGAGAGCAATCGGAGAGGTGACACCAGCTGAACAGCACGGACCTGGCTGGAATCAGAAAGCTACACGCTTCCGTCCCTTATTCGCGCTTGCACATGAGAAAAGTGAGATGACTACCTACATGTTCACTATCGTGAGTCTTGGATAACAGTTTGGTTTTTAAAAAGCAGAGACTATATTTTGGTCTTTAATGTTCAAGAAATAGCCCTGCTGGGTAGCTCAGTTGGTTAGAGCATCCTCCCCATAAGCCAGGTTTTCGGGTCCGATCCCCAGTCAGGGCACATACAAGAACCCACCAATGACTGTATAAATAAGTGGAACCACAAATTGATACCTCTCTCTCTCTCTCTCTCCCTCTCTCTCTCTCTCTCTCTCATCAATACATTTTAAAAAGACGCCAGGGTTTTTCACTGCTTTACTAACTAGAATCAAAGGAGTTCCTGGGTCTCTTAGAAAATACTCTGCAAGTGCCTAGAATTAATGGAGGAATGAAATAGATTCTCCTTTGAAATTATGTCAAACAGAAAGAAAGGAGTTTTAGTCAGAATGCTGAGCCCTTGGAGCAAAATACAGCTCCATAGGAAATCACCCCCAGCACCCCTTCCCTTTCCGACCCCCAATAACCTAATCTGTCTGATGAGACCACGCTTCATTGTATCAAAGGTGTCACCATGAGCAGAGGGGCTGCGGCCACCCCGGCACAGTCCGGTCAGTTTCTTGCACCACAGGGGAACCAGCGGATCCTTTCCATAAATCATGATAAAGTGCACGCAGCATAAACTTCATCATTTGAACCATTTTTATGTGTACAATCCAGTAACATTAAGTACATTCATGTTGCTGTACAACCATCACCACCATCCATCTCCAGAACTTTTCCATCATCCCAAATTGAAAACCTGTGCACATAAAACAGCCCTGGCTGGTGCTGCTCAGTGGTTAGAGTGTCGGCCTACATACCGAAGGGTCGTACGTTCAATTCCCAGTCAAGGGCATGTACCTGGGTTTCAGGTTCGCTCCCTGCCCACAGTTGGGGTATATTTAGGAGGCAACCAGTCTCACATTGATGCTTTTCTCTCTCTTCCCCTTCCCTTCCTGCCTCCCTCCCACTATCTCTGAAAGCAATGAAGGTGGTAGAGGGGAGGTGGGGGGTGGGGGAGGTGAGAGAAGAAATCCTGTGCACATAAAACACTAACTCCCCATTCTCCCCTCCCCCAGCCCCTGGCATCCGCCAGGCTACTTTCCGTCTCTAAGAATGTACGTGCTTTAGGAAACTCATATAGGAAGAATCATACTGTACTGTTCCTCTTGTTCCTTCTTTCACTGAGCATAATGCCCTCCAGTTTCACCCTTGTTAGCATGTGTCACAATCCCCTGTCTTTTTAAGGCTGAATAACATCCCGCTGTCTACATATACACTACATCGTGTCTGTCCACTTTGTCAGGATGGACATGGGTTGATTTTAACCTTTGACTATTGCGAATAATGCTGCTATGAAC
This sequence comes from Corynorhinus townsendii, assembly GCA_026230045.1. NCBI lineage: Eukaryota > Metazoa > Chordata > Mammalia > Chiroptera > Vespertilionidae > Corynorhinus > Corynorhinus townsendii. The sequence goes on along the minus strand of JAPDVU010000010.1, from coordinate 18,191,883 downwards.
ATGGGTGTATGAATACCTGTTTGAGCCACTATATTCACTTATTTGGGGTATATACTCAGCAGTGGAAGTGCTGGATCATATGGTAATTCTATGTTTAATTTTTTTAATATATATTTTTATTGATTTCAGGGAGGAAAGGAGAGGGAGGGAGAGAGAGAAATATCAATGATGAAAGAGAATCACTGATCAGTTGCCTCCTGCATGCCCCCCACTGGGGATTGAGCCTGAAACCTGGGCATGTGCCCTGACCATAACCTCCTGGTTCATAGGTCAGCACTCAATCACTGAGCCACACTGGCCAGGCTATGCTTAATTTTTTTGAGGAGCCACCATAATGTTTCCATAGTGGCTATATAATTGTACATTCCCACCAGCAGTAACACATCTTCATGATGCCTATTCATCAACGTATGAGCAATGTCTTGGCTGAAAATATCGTCATTCTTCAATTCTATCTTATTGTCCACCTTATTGTCTGTCATGTTAGAGTACAAGGACAGAGAGACAAGCAATGGCCCTGAAAATGGACTTCAGAGAAATTGTCCCCTTAGGATGGTCAGCAATCAGCACACTGCTGGTTTCGGTGAAGATATCCCCCCCCCGCCTCCCCCCCCCCCGCCCCTCGCCAAATATATTTTTATTGATTTCAGAGGGGAAGGAAGAGAGAGAAAGAAACATCAATTATGAGAAAGAATCATGGATCAGTTACCTGCTGTACACCCCACACCAGGGATCAAGCCCCAACCAGCACGTACCCTGACTGGGAATCTAACCGTGACCTTCTGGTTCATAGATCCAATGCTCAGCCATTGAGCCTAACCCGCTGGGCGGGCGAAGAGAAGATTTTGACCTAGTTACACAAGTTCAAAAGAAAGAAGAGAAATATGCCTGTTGGGCATACATCTCCCCATCCCACTTGTCTTCAAGATACAATGTCATGAATGGAGCTCCCAAGAATAAAGAGTGGGGGGAGAGCTTTCCTGGAAGAGAGACTGAAATAATTTCGAGTCACCTGAACTAGCTCACCTGAGACTTACTTAACTTCCCACCAGGGAGGCGAGCACTTCTCTTCAGAGTCAGGGTGTGGTGGTAGGGAAAGTTCCTATCTACGCTTAGAGAAGGAGGATTAAAAGCAGTCCTTTGTGCATGGCTCAGTGATTGAGGTTTGACCTATGAACCAGGAAGTCATGGTTCGATTCCTGGTCAGGGCACAAGCAGATTCAATCCCCATTGTGGGGCTTGTAGGAGGCAGCCGATCAATGATTCTCTCTCATCATTGATGTTTCTATCTCTCTCTCATTCTTCCTTCTTCTCTGAAACATATTTTTATTGATTTCAGAGAAGAAGGAAGGAGAGAGAGATAGAAACATCAACGATGAGAGAGAATATTTTTATTGATTTCAGAGAAGAAGGAAGGAGAGAGAGATAGAAACATCAACGATGAGAGAGAATCATTGATCGGCTGCCTCCTGCAAGCCCCCCACTGGGGATCAAAGCCCACAATCTGGGCATGTGCCCTTGACCGGAATCAAACCTGTGACCTTTCAGTTCGCAGGCCAACACTCTATCCACTGAGCCAAAATGGCTAGGGCTAAAAATATACTTTTTAAAAATTAAATAAACAAAAGAAGTCCTTTGAGGTTTGATATCCAGGGCAAAAACCTCAGCCAGATTTTAAGAATTTACACTTGGACTACTATGGCATGTTCACACTGGTCTGTGTTTTCTCTTAGGAATGTCAAACCCAGTGGTTGAGCCTGAAGGATACAGCAAACCCATCAGAGAAGGGAGAGGCCGAAAGCCTGTTAGGGTGGGAGTGTGTGTTCTGCAAAGCTATAGTGAAGTGCTCACCTTCCCTCAACTATGCATGAGGCCTTATATGGAAATACGTTAAGGTGATGTCATTAGAGAGGTCCCTACTCCAATGTGACTGATGTCCTTATAAGAGGGAAGACCTCCATGTGAGGACAGAAGCAGAGATGGGAGTTAAGCCAAGGAGCTGGGGCTACCAGAAGCTGGAAAAGAAAAGAAAGGCTCCTCCCCTAGAAGCAAGTCTTGCCAACATCTTGATTTCAGACGTGTAGCCTCTAGAACGGTGAGAAAGTAGGCTTCTGCTGTTTTAAGCCCCACAGTTTGTGGGAGTTGGTTACGGCAGCCCTAGGAAGCTAATACAGAGCTCAATACCTAGAAATCACACCCAACAACACAGGTTCACATAACTTTTTCATATTTATTAGGAGCATTGTTGAGCTAAGGATGTTTTCTTGAAGAAATGATGACCTGTCATCATTTCAGATTTCTCTAAGTGTTTATGGACTTTTAAATCATAACCTTTGTTAATTAAATTGTCTCTGGCTGGAAGGTTGTCCTTTTAGTACACAAGCATTTCTGACCCCTACCCTCCATCTTAGAGCAATTTTGTTCAGATGTCCCTGACTCAGATTCCTACCTACCAATTAAATCCAGGAGTAATGTATCATGATCCAAGGAAAGTGAATGGATTCTGCATTAACTTTCTCTTTGAAGATCATCTTTGCTAGGGGATATTACCCAGTGGTTGCAGAAGCTCATTAGGCTTTTCAAAATTCCCCTGTGCGTCCTGGACGGTCATTAAAATGTTGCAGCCATTCCCTCCAATAGCCAGGGGGGTCTGTGAACCAGCCTGCTGCCTTATCAGCTCTTTGAAAGGAAACACGACAGGCTCTGCAGCTCGCACAGGTGAATACAGCATCATAGGTGTGACTGCCTATCTATGTCTTCTGTGTCACCTGCCTCTTAATGCTGTGAACAAACTGAAAAGAGTGAGTGCAAAAGGCATGAAGCACCTACCTAATGAGATACCTGAGGAGTTCACTGCTAGGAATCACTGAAATTAGTTGACTAATAGTCTCTGTATTCCATGTAGCTGGTGAGAAGAAAAATAGGATGGAAGCATAAATTCAAACAAAATCAGAGTTGAGAAGGTGTTAGAGAGAGAAGTACAGAACCCAAGAAATTCATTATTCTTTACATATTTGCACAGAACACACACACACACACACACACACACCATGAAGAGAAAACAGTGCCACATTTACTTGTAATGTTAACAAAAGCCACAAATTGACAGTTCACAAAAAGGGCAGAAAATGTGAAAAGATGTTCATTTATATTCATAAGATGAGGAAGAATATATATATATTAAACCTCCATGAACATATAATTTTTTATCAGGTGGGCAAAAATTCAAAATTATGATAGCACTAGAGGCCCGGTGCACGGGATTCATGCACTGGTGGGGGGCGTGGCCTGCGGGGATCGGCCCGCTGTGGGAGCACCACTCATCCCAGTCAGCCAAGAGGCACTTCCACTGTGGGAGCACACTGACCACCAAGGGGCAGCTCCTGAGCGTCTCCCCCCCGGTGGTCAGTGCATGTCATAGCAACTGGTCGGCTGGTCATTCTGGTTGTTCAGTCTCTGGGCTTTTATTATATAGGATATATTCTATGGGTGCAAATATAGGGTCAGTACAACCCCAATGGAGGTCAATTTGGCAACATATCTTAAATGAAAAATGCATCTACCCTTTGACCTGGCAATCCTACTTTTGGGGATTTATCCTGATATGCTTACATATGTTCTAAATATACATTATTCATATCTGCATTATTTATAATAGCAAAAAGATGAAAATAATCCAAGTGCTCATCTATAGGAAACTTGTTAAATTAACTATGGCACATTCACAAAATGAAGAAAAGAATGGGAAAGCTTTATGTACAGGTGCAGAAAAATCTTCTTTTTAAATCTTTATTGTTGAAAGTATTACATATGTTCCCTCTTTTTCCCCATTGACCCCTTCTAGTCCTTACCCCACCACACTCCTGCTGCAGGCCTTCACCACACTATTGTCTATGTGCAGTCCATGGGTTATGCATATATGCATACAAGCTCTTGGGTTAATCTCTTCCCACCCACTCCCTGATGTGACAGATGTACATTATTACTTTTTTTAAAGTGAAAAAACAATTAAAATGTGGTATTAAAATACTTGTACAAAATCTTTTTTTTTTTTTTTTTTTTTACTTGTACAAAATCTTTGATACTTCTCCCTGCAAGCAGTGGAGCCAATGCTTCTCCCCTCAAGTGTGGGCGTGAAGAGAATAAGAGCAGAAGTGATGGTGTGTGAGAGTGGAGACTAGGCCATAAAAGGCACTACTGTTTCCTCCTTGCTCTTTCTTTTGAATCATGAGCTCAGGGGATCCTGGTTGCTATGTTATAAGGACACTCTGATTGTCCCATGTGGAGGGGAACTGAGGCCACCTGCCAATACTCATGTGAGTGAGCCATCCGCTTAGAAGTAGAGCCTCTATCCACAGTCTAGCTTTCAGATGACTGCAGCCCTGGCCAAGAGTTTGACAGAAACCTCATGTGAGTCTGTGAGCCAAACCACTCAGCCAAGTCAAACCTGAACTCTCAGAAACTGTGTAAGATAATACATGTTTGTTGCTTTGAGATGCTAAGTTAGGGGGTAATTTGTTATGCAGCAGTAGCTAACTAATGCAACAGTGTTTATAGCAGTTTATTTCTGTGTAATAAAGAAAAATAATATATATATTTGTATTTATTACTTTTGCAATAAAGAACATGGGAATGGTATCTGAGGATTAACAAGTGGTTACCTGTATAAGAGGTCTATCAATGGAAAACTGGATGGATGGTAATAGGGAAGAAAACAAAACTTCTCAAGCTATCCCTTTTTATAAACCTCTTCTATTTTTAAATTAAGTTCATACATATTTACATGTTTTTAAAATAACTCCTTTTCAAAAAGTAAATTCTTTAAAAAGGACTGCTATGGCCCGGCTGGTGTGGCTCAGTTGTTGAGTATCGACCCATCAACCAAGAGGTCACCGGTTCAATTCCCCGTCAGGGCACATGCCCAGGTTTCGGGCTCCATCCCCTGTAGGGGTATGTGTGGAAGGCAACCAATCAATGTATCTCTCTCACATTGATGTTTCACTCTTTCTCTCCATTCCTCCCTTTCTAAAAATCAATTTTTTAAAAAATAATCTTTTTCTCCTTGATACGTGCTTAAGATTGAGTGAAATGTAGCTTTTCCAGGTAGCTGGACTTATGATATCTAAATTCAGAAGCTGAGGTACCCATCTTGTAGCCTGCTGTGTGAATAGAAGTCAAAGAACGAAGCTGTAGAGAGAGGAAAATGATTGAAGCAGGGACCTATGGGAAATACAGATAAGAGAGAAGTAAAGACAGCTCGAGTATATTCAGGTCCCTCCGCTTCCATAACACTTACCTGTTTCCTTACAATAAATTCTAGCTTGAACCAGTGTCTGCACTTATAGTCAAAAGACTCTTAGCCAATACACTATAAATTCTGTCAATGAAACTACTAGAGCCAGAAACATAGAACTGGCTCTCTCTTTTACTTCTTCCCTGTCTATAATTTACATCTTTTATTTATTTATTATTTTAAAATAGATTTTTCGAGAGAGAAATATTGACTTGTTGTTCCACTTATTTATTCATTTATTGGTTGCTTTTTGTATGTGCCCTGACCAGAGATTGAACCCACAACTTTGCAGTATCAGGATGACGCTCTAATCAAATGAGCTACCCAGCCAGAGTGGGGTGAATTTCACCTTTTATTAATCCAAGGATCTTATTTGAGCCCTGGCCTGTGTGGCTCAGTTGGTTGGGCATCGTCCTGTGCTCTGAAAGGTTGCTGGTTTGATTCCTGGTCAGGCACACGCCTAGGATGTGACCTAATCCCTAGTGAAGGGCATGCAGGAGGCAGCAGATCTATGTTGCACTCTCAAACCAATGTTTCTCTCTTCTCCTTTCCTCTCTCTAATAAATTTTTTTTAAGTTTGCAGCCTGCCAGTGTAGCTCAGTGGGTGAGCATGGACCTCTGAACCAGGAGATCAGGGTTCGATTCCAGGTGAGGGCACATGCCGGGGTTGTGGGTTCAATTCCCAGTGGGGGGCATGCAGGAGGCAGCTGATCAATGATTCTTTCTCATCATTGATGTCTCTATTCCTCTCCCTTCCTCTCTCAAATAAATAAAAATATTAAAAATAATAAAGTAAGAGTATGCATTGGACGTAATAGGTTTGGATCTACTGGAACTACAGAATCACTAGTGGTAGTAGAAAGCACAGAGGATGAATTCCCTCAGGAATGGCATGTAAAGAGAAAATAAAGGCTAAGGAACTACCCAACCATGATCTCATGCAGTATGTGGCCAGCACTGGAGCCTGATGCACTGGGCTCTATCCCAGCTCTGCCACAAAACAGAATTGTGAGATCACATAAGAACAGGCATCTAAAGAACTCATGCCCTACCTCACTGGTTTGGTTCAGTAGATAGAGCATCAGCTCTCAGACTGAAGGGTCCTGGGTTCAATTCCAGTCAAAGAACACAGACCTCGGTTGCAGGCTTGATCCCAACCAGGCCATGCAGAAGGCAACCAATTGATGTGTCTCTCTCACATTGATGTTTCTCTCTAAAAATCAATGGAGAAATATCCTGGGGAAGGATTAACAACAACAAAAGAAGAACTCATGCCCTGCCTGTCCCCAAGCAAATACCCAATAAATGTTACTGATAGATGAGACAGAGGGCCGGAGACCAGGACATAGGCTTTATTAGAGGAGAAGACCCTGCCAGGCTATCTTCCAGATGGAAAAGAGCACACGTGCCGGGGTGAAGGCGCCTTTTGAGGGGAGGAAAGGGAAGGGATGGGGCTTAGGGTCCTTGGCACACGCTGATTGGTGGTTTCATATAAGGCACATAATTAGGGACTTAGGAATCAGGGGTTAGGGTATTTGGCAGGTGCTGATTGGTGGTTCAATGTACAGTCCACATAAGGTGCCTGGTTAGGTGTTCAGGAATGTTCGGGCTGCAGGTGGAGTTTACGTCATTCTCTGTCCATCAGTTGGGGGAAGGGAGGATCTATCAGTTACTTATTAACTCTACGGGAAAACATGTCAACATTTTCACAAGTTTTTGAATGTGTAAATGTAACTTTCATATCTAGTAATATATATTAAATAATAATAAGATGACAACCACACAAAAACGAAGATGACTACAACAAAGAAGAGGAGGAGGAGGAGGAGGAGGGGGAGAAAGGGGAGAAAAGCTCAAGGTTACATCTATTAAGCTAGATTTTCAGAGTACTGGGTGTTTTGCATTAGTTTATTCAATCCGTGTAGCGTTTCTTTCACCCAATAGTATATGTATTATCCCCATTTTACAGGTGTAAAAACGGAAGCACTGAGAGGATGATTTACTTGCTCAAGGTGGTACATTCATTGTAAGCATGAAGGGGAGTGGGAATGAAGAAGGAAGGCCTTGGCCCAGAACAGAGCTCGGAAAGGCGTCACCATGCCTGCTTTCTGTTCCACACCCGCCACACCCACTAGGAAATGTCTATGCATGTACAATGTCATTAAAATGGCGCGATCTAGAGTACATCGAGGTAAAATCACCATTCCATAGTCCTAACTGTGAAGGTTGCCAAAGGTGCCATAAGTAGAAGGTAGACTTCTAGAAACTTTGTCTTGTAAATTTATGACATTAGTTGATGTTTATCTTGCCTCTTTAGGTAAAGTAACAAAAAGGTGAATTATGAATGATTAGGCTATATCTGCCCCACCGTAATTGTATTCAGGAGTAGGAAAGTGACTGGTATGTATTAACATTATAAGAAGAATAAATTTACAATCCCACACAATTTCTTTTTTTTTTCATTAATTGCTTTATTACTTGAATGGCTAGTAATGTAAGTTAAAGATATTTTTAAATTCTTCTTTTTCTTGCATATTTATTTGCATTCTTAAATTTACTTAACAAAAGATTGTCTTATTTGCATGGCTCAACCTTTAATGCAAAGCCTATAGAATATACTGGAAAGTAGACAATAGCCCCACAGGGTTAAGGTATTAGAGTGTGACTATCTTTCATTGTTTGAAAGACCTGGCTAAGTGCTTCGTTTTAACCTAAATAGAGACCCCACTAGCAGAAAGAACCAAAGTCCGTCGCGAATGCAGACAACATCTTTACACAACAACAACGAGACCGAAACTCTGAAAAGCCCTTAATGTTTTAAAAATTTGCCCCCCAAAATAATAACAACAATCTGTGTCCCTCATTGCTCACTGCATTGCAGCAACTGCAGTTACTTTTACACAAACTAATTAGATTTACCAGGTCATGGTGTTTGGGCTCGGTCTTTCCTCAAGAAACACACAAGTTTGATCTGTAGATTATTAAACAAGTGGGTTTATATGCCAGAAAGTCCATTCTGACCTTTTTACTTTTTCATGAGACACTCGTCAATGAATGGATTCAGAGAACCACAGAGGAAAAGGGAAACATTTGCGAGCAATAACTTGTCCTCTAAAAGAATGATTAACTGACAGGTCCTATTGAATGCCAAAATCTAACATCAAATTTTATGCTTAAACTGAAGCAGCATGGGGAAGTAGTTACAAAATAAACATTTTTATAAGTCTACAGAGAGAAAGCCTGGAAAAGCGGGCCATGAACTCAAGTCAGGGATTATGATTCTTAATTAACTATCTAGGAAACTTAGTAAATTTTAGTCTTATTCCTAATGTAGTTTAGTTTTCTGATTAAAAAGGAAATGCTAGTGGTAATGAGATTTTTAAAGTATTGGGAAGGTAAGATATTTCATATGTACTTCTGTAATATTTGAGTTTTGTATGATGAGCACAATACTTCTACAATCATACAAAACGAGCATTTTTTAATTTAAAAAATAAAGTTTAACAAAGTGTTGACCTTCACCATTTTTTTTTTCAAGAAAGAAAAAGAGCCTGGCCAGTGTGGCTCAGTGATTGAGCATATCTACCTATGAATCAGGAGGTAATGGTCTGAATCCCACAGGCACATGTCCTGGTTGTGGGCTCAGTCCTCAGTAGGGGGCGTGCAGGAGGCGACCAATCAATGATTCTCTCTCGTCATTTATGTTTCTATCTCTCCCTCAGTCTTTCTCTCTGAAATCAATAAAAATATATTTTACAAATTTTAGAAAAGAAAACAGAAGTTTGATTACATTCTTTTCCCTTTCATTCTGATTGCCTTTGCCTAGTTACTTATAAGTTTAATTTACATCTAATTTCCTGTTTGACTACCCATTATATTTACACAAAGACTCTAGAAAGAACTGAAAAACACAGCTCAATTTGTGCCATCAGTTAAGATGAATATCCAATACTTATTTTCCTCCCTCTGTAAAGAATTTAAACTTCTCGGCCTAAAGATAAGACTCTGAAAAAAACATTTGCTTTTTTCCCCTTTGTCAAATTACTTTGTTCATGTTACATTTACACACTTTACACTGTGAAGCAATAATTAACATTTTCCACAAATACCTCTTCTCTTGTCGGACAATCTAAGTTGTCATTCTAACCTTTCTCAGATGTCTGTGGCAACAAATGGAAATGTTTGTCTGTAAGAACATCCTAGGCTACTCTAAGTTCTCTGGCTGATACTCATTTTTTGTCTGATTTTAGTTTGTTTTTTTTAATTTGTCAGTCCTAAATTCTTTGGCTGATGTTTATATTGCAAGAAGCCAGACATAGAAAGTGGAATCATAATATACTGAAACTGTAGGATTCCACAAATAAACGGCTGATAAGCATGAGCAACTAGTTTCCACTCGGCATTTCTCTCCGTGAAAGTGATTTTAATTGCTTGCTCGCTTGCTTGCCTGCCTGCCTGTGTGCACGCGCGCGCACACACACACACACACACACACACAACACACAACAATGCTAGAGGAAATGAGCATTTTGTCCCTTGCCAGAAGAAAGCTAAGAAGCTAAGAGGTAATGAGTTTTATTAACTCATAATGTCTGCAAAGTAGCACAGCATCAAAGTATCGGATCTCTTTTTAGTCCTCCCCGAAGACCTACTTACAGGAGCAAGGGCATCAATGTCTAATTGATCAGAAAAAGGCCGGCAGACGCATTCTGCTTCCAGTCACTAGCTGGGTTCTTGCACCATTTCCACAGCCTGCGATGAGCCCACAGACACACGCACTGCACTGCACGGTAATCAGCCAGACCTGCCTCCAAGGTGTGTTCAAACTCTTGTGTTTGGAATCTGAACACCTTTACAAGAGTTGTGAGGTTCTGCAGCCGGGACACAAAAACTTCCTAAGTCATTCTGATCATTTGCAATGAAAACAAGAAATGAAATTAAACAGAGCTTTGGAAACAAAAGAGTAAGACACTGATCTATGTATCAGTCATTCTAATGCTTGAGAAAAGCAGAATCAGACTCTTTCGTGGACTTGCTCAGGCCTGGAGGTGGGGTTGTTGGTTCTCTAGTCGGGGTATTTTGTTAAGTTTGGCCAGCCTTATCTCAGACACAGAGGGTGCAAGCTATCAGTCATGAGAAAGTCCCTTCATTGGTAGTAACTCAGTTTCAAATGGACTAGAATCCATGGTTGTCAGGGTGGGGTTCCCAGACCTGCAGCAGCATCTGGTTAGGAATGCAAATTCTCAGGCCCCACCCCAGATTTACTGAAACTGGCACTCTGGAGGTGGGGCCCAGCAATCTGTTTTACCAAGCACTCCCAGGCATTCTGAGGCCCCCTAAAGTGTGAGAAGCACTGGATTAACTGTCTGTTTCCCAAACCATCCTAGTGATAAAAAAAATAACTTGAGAGGTTGTCAGAACCCTTCCCTGGAGACTCCTTCAGCAGAGTCTGTACTTTATTTTATTTTTTAATATGTTTTTATTGATTTCACAGAGGAAGGGAGAGGGAGAGAGAAATAGAGACGTCAATGATGAGAATCACTGATTGGCTGCCTCCTGCATGACCCCCCACCCCCGGGATTGAGCCCACCACCGGGAATGTGCCCTGACTGGGAATCGAATCTTGACCTCTTGATTCATAGGTTGACGTTCAACCACTGAGCCACACCGGCTGGGTGGAATCTGTATTTTAGCCTGCAGCCAGGGACCTCTTCTGGAGCAAGTGTGGGAATCCCTGAATTGAGTTCTCTCTCCTAGGCTACATTCTAGACTTTTCTTTGTTGCTTGTGTAGAACAGTATCTTGAAAGAGGGAAAGAGCAACAGTGAGGTTGAGCTGAAAAGGGTGAGGATTAGAGTCTGATGGGGGGATTGGGGGGGGGCGCGGAGACAGAGGAAAGTAAAGAGACTGTTCCCATCAGTAAGGAAACCCTTGCCAGGGAAAGACAAATGGATGAAGGGAGACTGACTGGCCGGGCCAAGGTGCCTGTGTGTGGAGATACAAGAAACAGAAAATAGACTTTGGTGAAACTTGGTCACTAACTGAAATGTCTTCCAGGCAAGAAGGAGATAAGGAAAATAGTGTATGATTCACCTCTTATCTTGGGATAGTCTTCATTCCGTGTCCCTAATTTAGGGGGTTGGTGCATGCAGCGATGTAATTGCAGTGGTGCAGACAGCTCAGGCCTCCAGGTTAGATTTCTGCGTTGACCCTGGAAAAAGTGCCAATGAGTGGGGCCCCTCTGGTGTGCCAGCAAAGGAGCAGACCCAGGAGGACTCCAGGCCTCTGCTGGCAAACGCCTGGAATGACACCCTCGGATTTTCTTCAAGAGCTTTTTAGTCGTGAGTCTCTTTTTAAAATGCAAAAAATAAGTCTGATTTATCACAAGAATTCTGCGGCTGTCCCTGCATAGATAGACACTTCTTTTCTTTTCTTTTCTTTTCTTTTCTTTTCTTTTCTTTTCTTTTCTTTTCTTTTCTTTTCTTTTTGGCAAGGAAAAGAGCTAGGGCCCAAGTCTTAGTAGAAAAATGACTACATTTTAAGTGGTTTAAGAGAGCCCTGAGGGCTGTCTTGTCTATTTAAAATGGATAGAGAACCAGGTTAGAGGGTATGAAGATAAATAATAAATGAGTGACAGCTCAAGACCACAATTAGGCCAGGGTTAATAGGCCTCAGTCCCACTGGGTAAAGAATCTCTCTTTGGAAGGAGACGCTACGTAAGTGTATTTCACTGCTGTACCTGTTGATATTCCTTTCGTTAAAAAAATTCTAAAAATAAAACCAAAAGAGTATAACCTTGATGAAATTCAAGAGCCTATTTGCTCAGTGTTAATTGATTCATTTGAGGAAGAGAGATGTCTGAGTCCCTTCTATAATAGATTACCAGTGTTAGATTGACAGTTGCTTTAACCATTATACTTACTCTAATTTATATTCCACGCAATAAACTAGTGTAACATAAATTAGTATATCAGTGTGTGAATTTTTAAATCCATCTTTGTCACAAAAGCATTATAATATACTCATCCTCAGTATCCCTCATCTGCCTTCATCTATGAAATTCTACAGTTGAAATCCAGTGAGAAAGAATATGTAAAAGACCCTAGCCAGTGTGGCTCAATTGGTTGGAGTGTCATCTCATACACCAAAAAGCTGTGGGTTCAATTCCCGGTCAGGACACATACCCAGGTTGCAGGTTCGATCCCTGGTCAGGGCACTTACGGGAGGCAACCAATAGATGTTTCTCTCTCTTTCTCTCTCTCTCTCTCTCTCTCTCTCTCTCTCTCTCTCTCTCTCTCTCTCTCTCTCTCTCTCTCTCTCTCTTTCTCCATCAGAGTCTATCTAAAAGTCAATAGAATAAAATAAAATAAAGAATCATAAAAGCAGATGCTCTGAATTGAAGGGGGGGGGGGGTGTGTATCTCATCAGATCCTCTTCAGCAAGTTGGCTAAAGAATAATTTTCTCAACAGACCTAACTAGATACTTTTTGAAAGAAGACAGAAGGAAGGCCAAGAGACATATGAAAACATGCTCAAAGTCACTAATCATCTGAGAGATTCAAATCAAAACGGCAATGTGGTACCATCTCACACCTGTCAGAATGGCTATCATCAACAAATAACAAGTGCTGGCGAGGATGCGGAGAAAAAGGAACCCTCGTGCACTGCTGGTGGGAATGGGCAGACTGATGCAGCCACTGTGGAGAACAGTATGGAGTTTCCTCAAAAAACTAAAAATGGGCCCTAGCCGATTTGGCTCAGTGGATAGAGCATCGGCCTGTGAACTGAAAGGTCCCAGGTTTGATACCAGTCAAGGGCACATGCCCGGGTTGTGGGCTCGATCCCCAGTGGGGGGACTTGCAGGAGGCAGCCGATCCATGATTCTTTCTCATTATGGATATTTCTATCTCACTCTTCCTTCCTCTCTGAAATCAATAAAAAAAGATATTTAAAAAAAAAACTAAAAATGGCCCTAGCTGGTTTGGCTCAGTGGATAGAGCATCGGCCTGCGGACTGAAGGGACCCGGGTTCGATTCCAGTGAAGGGCACATGCCCGGGTTGCTGGCTCAGTCCCTAGTAGGGGGTATGCAGGAGGCAGCCAATCAATGATTCTCTCTCATCATTGATATTTCTATCTCTCTCATCCTCTCCCTTCCTCTCTGAAATCAATAAAAAAATATTTTTTTAAAAAAACTAAAAACAAAACTCCTATTTGACCCAGTGATCCCACTTCTAGGAATATATCCCAAGACTAGAAACACCAATCAGAAAGGATATATGCATCCCTATGTTCATAGCAACACAATTTACAATAGCTAAGATCTGGAAACAGCCTAAGTGCACATCAGCAGATGAGTGGATTAAAAACTGTGGTACATCTACACAATGGAATACTACACTGTTGTAAAAAGGAGGAACTCCTACCATTTGCAACAACATGGACGGACCTGGAAAGCATTATGCTAAGCAAAATAAGTCAGTCGGGGAGGAGGGATCCAAGATGGTGGTGTAGGTAAACACCTAAACTGCTGCCTCGCACAACAATTTCAAAACTGCAACTAAAAGACAAAACGTCTGTCACCCAGAATCACGGGAAAGCTGGCTGAGTGGAAGTTCTACAACTAGAAGGAAAGAGAAAAGAGCATTGAGACGTGCACAAGCGCTGAAAAGCTGAGGTACGGGAGGCGCGGGATCTGGGCTGGCGTCAGGCGTTGCTTTTTTCAACCCAAAGGGGAGACAAGCCCCCGATTACTCTGAAATACAGTTTCTGGGGAGACGCGGGGGACCCAAACTCCTACGGGGAGAAGCTGGATTGTCTGCCACCGGGTCGGAAAGTGAGGGGGGCCTGCTTGCAGAGCTGTGCGCAAGAATAATTGTTTTTTTGAGCTGGGGTACGGGACACAGTCAGAGACACAGAGCCGGCTAACTAGCAGCCATCGCTGTTTGCCACACCCTAGCCTAGTGACGCCCTGAGACCCCACCCCACACAACCTACAAACCCACCAAGCTCCGAGCAGCAGTTTTAGCATAAGAAAGGCCTGCCCTATCGCAGCTTAACCTAGCAAATTTGCAGCCTGGGTCAGACAGCTCCAAAACCTCCAAACCCCAAGCAAAGAGGAGAAAAACTGTAGCTCTCGCTGTAGCTCCTGCTGGGTGAACTCAGACAATAGCTGACCTGCACCCCATTGGAGATCCAGAAGCCAGTATACCTAGTGGTCAGTGTGAGAAACCAGATTTCAACTCCTCACATCCATAAGTGACACATTCAAGAGGCAGACTCAGTGAGCACCAAAGCCCCACTGAAACAAGTCCTGCACCATAAGCGTGTCTCCAGCACAGCAGTTCTTATAGACACAGTGAGTCCTCACAACTGATTGGCCTGGAGGTCAATTCCTCCCAGCGTACCAACAGCAATTAAGGCTTAACTACACCAAGACTTTGCACTCAGCCCACAAAGGGGTGTACCAAGAGCGTCCACATCAGGTGATTGGGGAGGCTGAGCTACTGCCCCCTATAGGTCACCTACCACACAAAGCCACTCCATCAACACAGGGAAGCAGCCAAAATGCGGAAACAAAGAAACATGTCACGAATGAAAGAAACGGAGGAAAGCAAACTACTGGACGACATAGAGTTCAGAACCACATTTGTAAGGTTACTCAAGAATCTTCTAAAAACCGCCGAGAAACTTGATGACACTTCTGAGGAGCTTAGTGAGACCTTCAAGGACCTTAATGAGAATGCCAAAAAAATGGAAAAGGATCAGTCAGAAATGAAGCATACACTGTCTAAAATAAAGAATATACAGAAACTCAACTGTAGATCAACGTACCCCAAGAATCAAACCAAAGATCTGAAATATGAGGAAACAAAAAACACCCAACCAGAAAAACAAAAAGAAAAAAGAATCCAAAAATATGAAGATAGTGTAAGGAGCCTCTGGGACAACTTCAAGCATATCAACATCCGAATTTTTGGGGTGCCAGAAGAAGGGAGAGAGCAAAATACTGAAAACCTATTAGAAGAAATAATGACAGAAAACTTTCCCTACCTGGTGAAAGAAATAGACTTACAAGTCCAGGAAGCGCACAGAACCCCAAACAAAAGGAATCCAAAGAGGACCACACCAAGACACATCATAATTAAAATGCCAAGGGCAAAAGACAAAGAGAGAATATTAAAAGCAGCAAGAGAAAAACGGTTAGTTACCTACAAGGGAGTACCTATACGACTGTCAGCTGATTTCTCAGCAGAAACTATGCAGGCCAGAAGGGAGTGGCAAGAAATATTCAAAGTGATGAACAGCAAGAACCTACAACCAAGATTACTCTACCCAGCAAAGCTATCATTCAGAGTTGAAGGTCAGATAAAGAGCTTCACAGATAAGAAAAAGCTAAAGGAGTTCATCGCCACGAAACCAGGATTACATGAAATGCTGAAGGGTATTCTTTAAGAAGAGGAAGAAGAAGAAAAAGGTAAAGATAAAAATTATGAACAACAAATATATATCTATTAACAAGTGAATCTAAAAATCAAGTGAATAAAAAAATCTGATGAATAGAATAAACTGGTGAATATAATAGAATCAGGGGCATAGAAAGGGAGTGGCCTGACAATTCTCAGGGGCAAAAGGGTGTGGGGGGTGCGGGGAGAGACTGGACAAAAAGTGTACATCTATGGATGAGGACAGTGGGGAGGGGGGTAAGGGCAGAGGGTGGGATGGGAACCGGGTGGAGGGGAGCTATGGGGGGAAAAAGAGGAACACCTGTAATAATCTGAACAATAAAGATTTATTAAATTTAAAAAATAAAATAAAAAATAGAAGCCACCCTGGGCCCAAACTGCATGAGGTAGAGGACAGACCTATTAGCACCATATGGCTTCCCTTCCAATATTGAGCTTTACTCATTCCTAAAGATTTAGCTAAAACAAAAGATTCTCGCACTACATTTCTTAGCCTAAAATGCAATCATTTCCCATCTGGTCATTTGGCTAAGTAAAGGGACAGTGGCCTTTAGAGTTGGAAATGAAGACTATGATAGTAGTCTTTGTTTCTTGTCCAATAAAACTCATTGTTCATGTTTTTATTATTTTATTTTTATTATTTTTTATTTCAGAGAGGAAGGGAGAGGGAGAGAGATAGAAACATCAATGATGAGAGAGAATCATTGATCAGCTGCCTCTTACACACCCCACATTGGGGAATCGAGCCCAAAACCTGGACATGTGCCCTGATGGGGAATCCAACCATGACCTCCTGGTTTATAGATGAAGGCTCAACCACTGAGCTACGCAGGCTGGGAGTTTTTTTGTGTGTGTTTTTAATGAATTAATATCAGTTTAATAAAGATCAGAATGTGCCCCCCCTCCATAAAACTGTTAGAAGAAGGTATATTAACAACATATCAAGGAAAAGAATAGAGAAGAGAGACATAATGAATTTAAAAATCTTTAATGGCTCCCTTTGTCTCCATGAAACAATGACTGCAGTCTTTCCGCATGCCTCTAGAGTCTAAGACATCACATTAGCTGGGTCTCTGCTCTTTTGCAATCTCTTTGCTCTTCATATCTCTCTGAATCATAGCTATTCTAGACCTTTCCCACTACTAGTCACCAAGACCTCGCCTAGTGTGGCCCATGCACCTCCTTCTCAATAATATTGTTAAAGGTATGAAACACACGACATTACTAAAAACAAAATTATGGTATTAAACACAATTATATTCAAATAGTCTGTGGCTAGAATCAGGGGATCCATGAATTTGGGTAAGATAATAAACACACCTGGTCTCTAGCTGAAACTTATCATTTCCTATAGTGACAATAGAAGAAGCAGTCAACAAATGACAGTTGAATTGTCAGCACCTGACTATTACTAAGAGAAACCATAGGTTTTACATATTATATTACCACTAGTGGCCCAGTGCACAAAATTCATGTGCATTAAAAGGGGATTAATTAGAGAAAATATTTTAATATTGCTATTTGCCCTTTCTCTATAATAGAAGTGTCAGAGATGAAAGAAAATTAGTAAAATGTCTATGAAAATCTCCCTTCCGTCAGAGTGTGGGGCACACCATGGGACCCAGAGTCAAGTCCCTACCCACCCACATGCGCCTCAAAATCACACGAGACCCAGACCTGGCTGGCACACCCCCATTGGGCTAGATCCAGACCCAGCCGGTCCCACCTTTGTCAAGCCCTGCCAGTGGGGGGCACGGCCTCAGGTCCCCTGGCCTGGCACTGGGGCAGGGGGCACGGCCTCAGGTCCCCCAGCCCAGGCCAGGGCAGGGGGCACAGCTTGAGGTCCCCCATCAAGCCCCGCCAGGTAGGGGATGCAGCCTGAGATTTCTTTGTCAAGCCCCACTGGGCAGGAGTTGTGGCCTGAGGTCCCCTGTCAAGCCCCGCCGGGCGGGGGGGGAGGGGTGCACCTTGAGGACACCTGTTCAGCCCCTCCAGGCGGGGGGCGTGGCCTCAGGTCCCCTGGCCCAGTGCCAGGTCAGGGGATGTGGCCTCAGGTCCCCTGTCAAGCCCTGCCAGGTGGGGTGCCTGGCCTGGGGTCCCCCGTCAAGCTCTTCCAGGTTGGGGGCACAGCCTGACGTCCCCTATCAAGCCCCACAGCTTGCTGACTGCTCGTTAAGGCTCGTTACGGGAACTCAGCCTCTACTGCAGGTGCAGCCATCTTGTGTTATGGAAACCCCACCTCTGCTGTGGGCACTGCCATCTTTGTGGCATGGTGACAATCAATTTGCATATTCCTTCTTTATTATATAGGATTGTTGCATATATCTTTTAGCCATTGCAGTGGGTGTGTGGTGTGTATATACATACACACATTTTAAAACATTCTGAGCAGGGGAGTTATCATACACATACATACACACACACACACTATTTATTGGGATGTCATTGGTTAATAAAATTATATAGGTTGCATCCCTGGCCTGGTAGCTCAGTTGGTTAAAATATCATCCCCATACTCCAGAGTTGAGGGCTCAACCAATGAATGCATATTTTTTTAATTGATTTCACAGAGGAAGAGAGAGAGAGAAAGGGAGAAACATCAACGATAAGGGAGAATCATTGATCAGCTGCCTCCTGCATGCTCTAGACTGGGGATTGAGCCCGCATTCCAGGCATGCACCCTGACTGGGAATTGAACTGTGACCTTCTGGTTCGTAGATCGATGCTCAACCACTGAGCCATGCTGGCCAGGCTAAAATACTTTTTAACCAATAAGTACAGTTAGCCATATTCAAATTAAATACATGAATGACTCCTATACTAATATAATCGTATGTCAAGGTATATGCAAAGAGTCATTTATATATATAGTCATTTTCAGGTTATAGAGCTTCATTTAATTATGACACTGATAAAGGCATGTTGCTTTGTTAAGAATTAGATAGAAAAGATAATAAATTATGTAGAAAATATAGTAAGTATTTCTTTATATATATATGTATATATATATATATATATTATTGATTTTTCACAGAGAGAAAGGGAGAGGAAGAGAGAGTCAGAAACAGAAACATCGATCAGCTGCCTCCCACACACTCCCCACTGAGGATGTGCCCGCAACCAAGGCACATGCCCCTGACCGGAATCAAACCTGGGACCCTTGTGTCCACAGGCCAACACTCTATCCACTGAGCTAAACCAGTTAGGGCCAGTAAGTATTTCTTAAAAAGAAAACAAATCTGGGTAATCCTACTAGTTAACAATTTAGAGAATAAGTTCTTTAATATAAATGTAGATTTTAGAATTATTTATACACTGAGTGGCCAGATTATTATGATCTCTGAATGCATAATAATCTGGCCACTCAGTGTGTGTGTGTGTGTATATGTGTGTGTGTGTGTGTATTAGAGGCCCAGTGCATGAATTTGTGCATGGGTGGGGTCTGGCCAGCCTGGTCGGGGGAAGGGACATGGGCGGTTGTCCGGTCTGCCTGCTGGTCAAACTCCTGGTTGAGGGGACAATTTGCATATTAGCCTTTTATTATATACGATATACAATGAGTGGTCAGATTATTATATGGAACGCTTCACGAATTTGCGTGTCATCCTTGCGCACGGGCCATGCTAATCTTCTCTGTATCGTTCCAATTTTTTAGTATATGTGCTGCCGAAGCGAGCACGAGTGGTCAGATTATTATACGTTCAGAGATCATAATAATCTGGCCACTCAGTGTATATATAAAAGCCTAAGCAACTGAACAACTGAATGACCGAACAACCAGTCGACTGGTCACTATGACATGCACTGACCACCACCAGGGGGCAGATACTCAACGCAGGAGCTGCTACCTGGTGGTCAGTGTGCTCTCACAGCAGGAGTGACGCTCAGCTGACAGACAGACACAGGGCTCACGGCTGGCCACCGCAGCCCAGATACTGCAGTGGAGCTGCAGCAAGCCTGCTGAGCAGTGGTGGCAGCAGTCACAGCAGAGCCAGGGTGAGCAGGAGCGGCTGGCAGGAGCGACAGGTGGCGTTGGACTGCTGATTTCAGCCTGATCCCTGCAGGCTACACTGAGGGACCCCACTGGGTGCACAAATCCATGCACTTGGCCTCTAGTTATAATATAAAGCCCCAGGTATTATAAAAAAATATTTTATTGATGTTTTTACAGAGAGGGAGAGAGAGTTAGAAACATTGATGAGAGAAATATCAATCAGCTGCCTCCTGCACACCCCCCACTGGGGATGTGCCCGCAACCAAGGTACATGCCCTTGACCGGAATCAAACCTGGGACCCTTGAGTCTGCAGGCCGACGCTCTATCCACTGAGCCAAACCGGTCAGGGCTAGTCCCAGGTATTTTTTTTTAATGTTTTTATTAGTGGAATTATGTAGCATTTTTCAATAACCCACATTAATTTACAAACTGAGGAAAACATTACAATGAGAGAATTTCAAATATTTACCTAAAATATATTCATAGGGCAAATTGCATTTGACTTCAAATTGCTTTCCTTCTCTCTGAGAAGTCAAGGAGGTGGGGGTAAGGGGTGGGGGAGACAATGGTAAGATATGTACACATATAATACCTTAATTAAAAAAATGGAAAAAATAAATGAAAATAAATAAATAAATAAAGTCACAAAAGTCAAAAAAAGAAGAAGTCAAGGAGGAACGTAAAGATAAAACTCTATCTTTCACTTAGTTGAGAGGAACTATCCTAATTTAAGTAATCAATCAGAGTAGGTCACCTGGCTGTTTCTTGGAACTGCTCAAAAATTGTTTCCCTTTGCCCTAGCCCAGTGGTCGGCAAACTGCGGCTCGCGAGCCACATGCGGCTCTTTGGCCCCTTGAGTGTGGCTCTTCCACAAAATACCACGGCCCGGGCGAGTCTATTTTGAAGAAGTGGCGTTAGAAGAAGTTTAAGTTTAAAAAATTTGGCTCTCAAAAGAAATTACAATCGTTGTACTGTTGATATTTGGCTCTGATGACTAATGAGTTTGCCGACCACTGTCCTAGTCAGTTTGGCTCAGTGGATAGAGTGTCCGCCTGTGGACTGAAGGGTCCCACGTTCAATTCCAGTTAAGGGCACATGCCCAGGTTACAGACTGAATCCCCAGTAGGGGGCATACAGGAGGCAGCCGATCAATGATTCTCTCTCATCACGGAAGCCTCTCTCTCTCTCTCACTCTCCCTTCTTCTCTGAAATCAATAAAAATGTATTTTTTTAAAAAATTGTTTCCCTTCACTCGCAGGAGAATGGTCTTGTTAGGTAAAGGTGACATAAGGAGAATAAACGAGATGTGACCAGAAGAGAACTGGCCTGTGAGAGACATGAGCATGTCTTCAGGGTTCTGATCAAGGAGAAGCCACCCTGCTACATGAGAGCACTGTCTGAAGTAAAAATACTATCGCGTAAAGTTAATATTTTGCTCTAAAAATGCTTAGTTCTCAAAACCTCTTTAGAAAAACACAGAATTTGATTGCTTACGTGTTAAACTGTGTTCTGCGTTTGTTTTTTTATTGATTGTTTTTAATATTTTTTTATTGATTTCAAAGAGGAAGGGAAAGGGAGAGAGGGATCGACACATCAATGATGAGAGAGGATCATTGATTAGCTGCCTCCTGCACATCCCCCACTGGGGATCAAGCCCAAAACGCAGACATGTACCCTACCAGGAATGGAATCATGACCTCATCGTTCATAGGTCAATGCTCAATCACTGAGCCACACCAGCAGGGCTAGGTTGTGGCGCTTTTTTTTTTTTTAACTCAGAAGGAGAATTCAAAGAAAAATATATCTTGCAGCTTTAGGAGAAAGTATCTTGTGCTCTGTTAACAAGGTGTTCTCAAGCCCGGGTAGCACTGTTAGCACAGAGAAGTAATACCTTGAGGAAACCATGGGCATTACTTCACCCCAAAATCACCATGATAATTACCTTCCTGACATTCAAATGTGTAGAAATCATCCTTTATTAAATGTATGTTTTCAGCTGCTGGAACACAAAATTAGGTGGTTGTCTTACTAATAAGCCACCTAGGGTATTACCTGTGCATGCCCTATTCGGAGGGGGGGGGGGGGGGGAGGAATGGGAAGCAGGGGAGGTATTTATGAGTGTTAGATAACGTTGGTGGCAAGATCAAAGAGCCACAGGACAGTTCTGGATGATGCAGTTGAAATGTCACTTTCATAAATAACAAGGTTAAGAAATCTCCTTAACAAGACCTTATAGACATTGAGGTTTCAGTTTCACTACCCTCTGGGAGACTACTCTGTCAGTTTTCCAGGGCTGCTGTAACAAAACCCCAAGAAGTGGGTGGCCTAAAACAACAGATGTATTTTCCCACAGTTCTGCAGGCTAGAAGTCAGAAATCAAGGTGTCTGCAGGGCTGCACTCTTTCCAAAGGCTTCAGGGAAGGATCCTTCCAGGCTTCTTCCAGCATTTGGTGGCTCCAGGTGTTACATGGCTTATGGCTGCATCACGCCAATCTCTGCCTCGTCTTCACAAGGCTTTCTCCTGTCTCTTATAAGATACTTGTCATTAAATTTAGGCCCACCTGGATAAACCAGGGAGCTCTTTAATTACATCTACAAAGACCCCTTTTCCAAAGGCCATGTTCATGGGTTCTAGAAGTTAGAATGGGGTCGTATCTTTTGGGGGGTCCACCATTCACTCCATCACAAATACTGAGTCTGAATGTTACTCCTTTGGATGTTAAATATCCTATCCTCTCATTAAAGTGATGACAGAACACAGCAAAAAACAAAGGCTAACCTTGTGGGGGGCATCAGGGAGACACTAGGACACATGCCTTGCTTACATTTACTTGAATTTTCTGGCTAGTTCTTTCATGATTATTTGTTATAAGGCCAAATCCTGCAGGTTAACTTAAATTGAAGCAAGCCATGATGACCAAAAGTTACTTTGAGTGACAAATCTTTGGGAAAATCTCTGTCCTTGACTCAACTTTTGTAGCCCCTGTCTCTTTGTGAATCTCTGTCCAATGCACCTCAATGTCTACCACTCCCTGAACCCTGAATTGTATTTTAACTGGTAATCAGTTTCCTCAAACTGAAAAGATAGCCAGTTTCACTCCCAAAGCCAACCCCAAAACTATCAGATTTGACAATGCTACTTTCCAAGCTTCAAAGCTCCTGATAGGGTCTCTCTGTTCCATAATGCTTCCATTCACTCATAGCCATGTTTTCTTTTCTTTTTTCTTTTTTTTAGTTTGGTTATACTTTTTTATTCATTCCAGGTAGGCCCGTTATAAATCCCTCTTCTTCCTTTCTTTCTTTTTTAAATAAATCTTTATTGTTCAGATTATTACAGGTGATTCTCTTTTTACCCCCATAGCTCCCCTCCACCTGATTCCCCACCCCACCCTACCCCATGCCCTTACCCCCCACCACTATCTTTATCCATAGGTGTAAGATTTTTGTCCAATCGCTTCCCACACTCCCCCACATCCTCTTCCCCCCAAGAATTGTCAGTCCACTCCCTTTCTATGCCCCTGATTCTATTATATTCATCAGTTTATTCTGTTCATCAGATTTGTAATTCACTTGTCGATAGGTATGTATTTGTTGTCATTTTGTTGTTCATAATTTTTATCTTTACCTTTTTCTTCTTCTTCCTCTTCTTAAAGAATACCCTTCAGCTTTTCATATAATCCTGGTTTGGTGGTGATGAACTCCTTTAGCTTTTTCTTATCTGTGAAGCTCTTTATCTGACCTTCAATTCTAAATGATAGCTTTGCTGGGTAGAGTAATCTTGGTTGTAGGTTCTTGCTGTTCATCACTTTGAATATTTCTTGCCACTCCCTTCTGGCCTGCATAGTTTCTGTTGAGAAATCAGCTGACAGTCGTATGGGTACTCCCTTGCAGGTAACTAACTGTTTTTCTCTTGCTGCTTTCAAGATTCTCTCTTTATCTTTTGCCCTTGGCATTTTAATTATGATATGTCTTGGTGTGGTGCTCTTTGGATTCCTCTTGTTTGGGGTTCTCTGCACTTCCTGGACTTGTAAGTCTATTTCTTTCACCAGGTAGGGAAAGTTTTCTGTCATTATTTCTTCTAATAGGTTTTCAGTATTTTGCTCTCTCTCTTCTTCTGGCATCCCAATAATTCGGATGTTGGTATGCTTGAAGTTGTCCCAAAGGCTCCTTACACTATCTTCATATTTTTGGATTCTTTTTTCTTTTTGTTGTTCTGGCTGGGTGTTTTTTGTTTCCTCATATTTCAGATCTTTGGTTTGATTCTTGGGGTCCTTTGATCTACTGTTGAATTTCTATATATTCTTTATTTCAGATAGCGTATGCTTAATTTCTGACTGGTCCTTTTCCATTTTTTTGGCATTCTCATTAAGATCCTTAAAGGTCTCACTAAGTTCCTCAGAGGTTTTTAGAAGATTCTTGAGTAACCTTATAAATGTGGTTTTGAACTCTATGTCCAGTAGTTTGCTTTCCTTCATTTCTTTCATTCGTGACATGTTTCTTTGTCTCCACATTCTGCCTGCTTCCCTGTGTTGATGGAGTGATTTTGTGTGGTAGGTGACCTATAGGGCCCAGTGGTTCAGCCTCCCCTATTACCTGAGGTGGACACTCTTGGTGCACCCCTTTGTGGGCTGAGTGCAAAGTCTTGTTGTAGTTAAGCCTTGATTGCTGTTGGTACACTGGGAAGAATGACCTCCAGGCCAATTGGCTGTGAGGACCCGCTGTGTCTATAATGGAAGAACTGCTGTGCTGGAGACACCCTTATGGGGCAGGACTTGTTTCAGTGGGGCTTTGGTGCTCACTGAGTCTGCCTCTTGAATGTGTCACTTAGGGATGTAAGGGGCTGAAATCTGGTGTCGTCTCACACTGAGGACTAAGTACACTGGCTTCTGGATTTTCAATGGGGTGCAGGTCAGCTACTGTCTGAGGCCACCCAGCAGGAGCTACAGCGAGATCTGCAGATTTCTCCTCTTTGCTTGGAGGTTTTGGAGCTGTCTGACCAGAGCTGCAGTTTGTTAGGTTAAGCTACAATAGGACAGGCCATTTATATGTAAAAGTTGCTGTGCAGGGCTTGGGTGGGTTTGTAAATTGTGCGGGATGGGATCTCAGGGATTCACTAGGGCATGGCAAACAGCGATGGCTGCCATTCAGCCGCCTCTGCGTCTCCGAGTTTCCGCATCTCCAATTTCCGCGTCCCCGCGTCCCACACCCCAGCGCAGCAAACAATGATTCCTGTATGCACCTCTGCAAGAAAGCCACCCTCACTTTCCAACCCAATGGCAGACAGTCCAGCTTCTCCCCATAGGAGTCTGGTTCCCCAGAGTCTCACCAGGAACTGGAGTTCAGAGTAATCGGGAGCTTGTGTCTCCCTTCAGGTTGAAAAAAAACAGAGCATCCAGTCGCCCACCACCAGCCCAATTCATGCAATTCGCCCGCCTCCTGTACCTCAGCTTTTCCACACTTGTGCACGTCTCAATGCTCTTTTCTCTTTCCTTCTAGTTGTAGAACTTCTACTCAGCCAGCTTTCCCCTGGTTCTGGGTGATAGATGTTTTGTCTTTTAGTTGCAGTTTTGGTGTGGTTGTGAGAGGCAGCACGTACAGGTGTATACCTTATGCCGCCATCTTGGTTTTTCCATAGCCATGTTTTCACTGGTTAACCAAAAGTACGGACCTGCTTAGTCAAATGACATGTTTGAGTGTTCAAAATTCAAGTTTAAGTCCATAATATCATCCCATTAAATGCACTTGTTTTTACCTCAATGGGTCGTGTATAACAGCTATTCCCACTTCAGTCTTAGGGCATCCCTTTTCAATGGATAGTCATCATTTTCTTTTTTCTGTCCAGTATCTGAATCTTCTATGTAAGTAATCCCCCATGTTATGAGACAAAGCCACCTACTACAAAAGAATCTAAATATATATATAAACATAGGCCCAGCTACATAATTTGGAGGGCCTCATGCAATATGAAAGTGGGGACTTCTTGTTCAAAAGGGCTTGAGGAAAAAGTGCTATTATGAATACTAACAAATGAAGGTCTTCCCTTTAAAAAGATCTTATTATGTATAAAATGTAATAGGGATAACAGCAATATATGAGTAAAAACACATTTAAGATTGCAAAAGAAAGTATTTTTGGTGTCATAATTTTATAAACAATAAATTATGTCTTATTAATGTGATATCTTGATTGAGTATAAGATTTTTCTGGCTCACTTTTCTGAAAATTCATTTATTACATCATCAAAATTTTACCTTTTCTTTTTTTCAATTTTTTTTTTATTGATTTCAGAGAGGAAGGGAGAGGGAGAAAGAGATAGAAACATCAATGATGAAAGAGAATCACTGATGAAGAATCCTACTGGGGATGAAGCCTGCAACCAGGCATGTGCCCTTGACCAGAATCAAACTCGGGACCCTTCAGTCCATATGCTGACGCTCTATCCACTGTGCCAAACCAGCTAGGGCCAAAACTTACACTTTTTTTTTCCTTTTTTTTTTTTATTGTTTTAAGTATTACAAATAATAGTACATATGTCTCCTTTTTTTTCCCCCCATTGACCTCCCCCCGACCTCCGCTACCCCCCAGTACATGCCTTCACCTGCCCGCCCTCCCCCCCGCCCCCCCCGCCCCAGTGTCTTGTATCCATTGGTTGTGCTTATATGCATGCGTACAAGTCCTTCGGTTGGTCTCTTACAGCCCCCCTCGCCCAACCTCCCCTGTCTTCCCAATGTAGTTTGACAGTCTGTTCAATGCTTCTTTGCCTTTGTATCTTTTTCCCACCATTTCTTTCCTTTAAAAAGTTTTGTCTTTGCAGACTCGAAATAAACATATAATAACAAAACAAAAAAATGTTGAGTCCCAATTCCAATGTCCAACAGTTCTGAGTCCCTGTTTCAATGTCTAACAGTTCCTTATGTGTACATGTCAGCAATGATATCTGGATGGTGGGCACATGTTGGCAATGCAGGTCTGACCCTCTCTGGTTTGGTCCTAGGTAACCTGCAGCGGTGCACAGCTGCTGACTGCTCACGTGGCAAGGCATTGTCAGTGTCTTCCATCTCTGGACTGTTTTTCCTCTTGTCTTCATGGTTGGAGCAGACCTGTCAATTCCTCTCTGTTGCAGGAATCCACCTGGTCTTGGGGTTGTTTTCTGAAAATATACAAATATATTCTCGACCACAAGTTAATAAAGGAATCTTTTCTATATAATTGATTTGGGATCCTTTTTATTTTTGTTCAAACGATTTTCCTTTGTCTTATATAGACATCACGTGTGTTTTTAATGGCCGTCTTGCTGTTAGCATTACAAATGAAAATTAATTTGGTAAAGTAAAAATTTTCTAGATGTAACTTACTTATAGGATATTTTTCCTTACATGATGTTGCCCTACTATCCCCCCTTTTTTTTTTATTAATGGAAGTTTTTGTAAATTTTATAATGCAATCTTGATAACTTTAAATTTAAATTTTTTTTTTTTTCCCCACACATATGACTGCTTTAGGCTCATTGCATATTCAGGAATTTTACCATGAGATGAACTACCAATAGAAATTTTAGTTATTACTTTAAGAACAGCTTTTTGTCCAATACAATTAAATTTACTTGAATATTCACTTATTTCAATTAGACTATTTAAGTTAATCTGAAAACTTGATTACTATTTTACTGTCAAATTTAATACTCTACCAACAATCTTAGTTTACCCTGTAAATATTAGTGGGAAGGATTATTTGCATTCTTGAGTGGGCCCTGAGCATTCCTGAAGCTAGGCTGAATTTAGATATAGGGCAGATGCTGTCGGCCAAGTCTCTTTCTGTTGCCTGGGTCCCGATCTGAGCTAGGTATGAAAACTTACACTTTTTCAACCTCGTTTTTCTAGGTTTAAAAACATTTTTTATTAATATTATTTTTATCCTCACCCAAGGATATATTTTTTAAACATCATTGTGAGAGAGAAGCATCGATGGGTAACTTGACCAGGGATCAAACCCGCAACCTAGGATATGCCCTGACTGGGAATCAAACTGCTACCTTTTGGTGGATGGGAGGATGCTCCAACTAAAGGAGCCACGCTGGCCAGGGCTTCAAACCTCACTTTCAGTCGGTATAATTGAAAATCACTCTCGACAAATGCAAGATGACAAAACAATTTTTATGATTTTTAATTTTGAGGACATTTCTGAAGATGTAACTATTAGAAGAAGTTGAGAGTATTTTATAGACTGGCAACCTATAGTTTATTGAGATGAATTTCCAGTAAATTATTTTGAAAAATAAATTTTAGCGCTAGCCGGTTAAGCTCAGTGGATAAGAGCATTGGCCTGCGGACTGAAGGGTCCTAGGTTTGATTCCGGTCAAGGGCATCCCGGGTTGCTGGCTCGATCCCTAGTAGGGGTCATGCAAGAGGTGGCCAATCAATGATTCTCTCTCATCATTGATATTTCTATCTCTCTTGCCCTCTCCATTCCTCTCTGAAGTCAATAAAAATATATTTAAAATAAATAAATAAGTTTTAGTACAGGTATAGGTGATGGTTCTCATGGAATAATTTTTCTAAAAAGATTTAACTCTTCACACAAATTGGTCGATGTAAGTTTAATTTTTATTTTTATTTTATTTTATTTTATTTCTATTCTCTCCCACATTGATGTTTCTTTCTCTCTGTCTCTCCTCCCTCCCTTGACTGGTCCGCACGCCCCCTGACCGGAATTGAACCTGAGACCCTTCATTCCGAGGGCCCACACTCTATCCACTGAACCAAATTGGCTAGAGCTATAAAGATTAATTTTTAAGTGCAAATGTATGCAGTGGTATTTTAATATTTCCTCTTACATTTCCTGTAACTCGTGGTTTACAAGAAACCGAAAGTGGCTTCATGATTTGTACACAATTCCAATTGCCTATTTATGCATTCTATCTCTGCATCTTCAATTGCGAGAGAGAAATGAATCTAAAAATTGTTTCCTTTAAGAATTGGTTCTTCTGAAACATCTCATGAAAATAGTGTTCTGCCAGGAGGTGTGTGTGCTCAGTAGTTGAGCCTCCACCAATCAACCCATTCCGGTCAGGGCACATTCGGGGGTTGTGGGCTGGATCCCCAGCAGGGGGCGTGCAGGATGCAGCCTCACCATCTCATCATTGATATTTCTCTTTCTCCCTCCCCTTCCTCTCTGAAATCTATTATTTTTAAGAGAAAACAGTGTTCTTTTCCACGGACTATGACCATCTTTAACTTTAATTTCTCTTCCTAAGACTGTAGATACTGGCTTGCAATGTGGCAGCGGTTTTCAAAACCAAAGCATGTCTAGTATCCCCTGAGGTGCTTCATTACAACGTCCAGGCCGACGCTTTTGTCTTGTAATGACTTACTGACAGAGTTTGCAGGCTTGAGGGGTGCTGCAAGGACTGCCTCCGGGGCAGATGTGCGGAGCCCCTCCCCTCTCCTGCATCTGCCGCTGCCGCCCCAGGCGCCACCTCTAATCTTCCCCCGCCCTGCGGGCCTGGCCAGGCCCCAGGCTTGCGCGTGCGCACTGGGCACCAGGCCAATCTGTTCCGTGCCAGCAATGTGGTGCCTGCAGGCCAGAGTCCCCACCCTGCGGCCAGGTTTATCGCTTCATTATAAATCGGCCTTCACTTACAAAACACGAGTTCCCAGATAAAATAATTACAGCAGCAAAGCGCTGAGTCAAATTCCATGGCCCTTGCATGGGGGTGGGGGGCAGAGGGGTGGTGTCTCTCAAATGCCCGTAAATGACTTGCATCCGTGGTGTCAGCAAGACAATGTGAAGTTTCCACGAGCCTTGCCTCTGGAAATCTGTTCTTCCAGAAGGCCGACTTCAAATGAAACCAGGGCAAGAGGGTACTTGTGTCCCTGAAGGTGATGGGACTCTGCAACTAAGTGCTGTGTGCCCTGGGGCAAGCTGTTTGACCTCCCAAGCCTCAGTTTCTTCATCCACGTTAATTTCCTGACTTGGCAACTAAGTACGTGGGCTTTGTAAGAGGGTAACATCAGGGAAAGCCGGGTGACCGTTTGATAGTTATTTATATTATTTCTGCGGCTTTTCTGGAAGTATAACATTCTTTCAGCAGCAGACGGTTGGAAGGGCATTACAACTAGAATGGGCAGGCGTGACCAGTCCTGGCTTCTACAAACTCACTGTGTGTCCTTCAGCTCAATGCTTAACTTCCGATCCCTTACCTTCGCAGGAAAAATGTAGACAGTGGGTTAGATTCTTAATGCCCTTTCTAGTCTTAAGATGTAAGAACAAAGGGCCTCTAGTTTCTCATTTACCTCCTTTGCTCCTTCTTAATTTTTTTAAATTCATGCTTCCAACCCCCCACACCCCCCACTCCCGCTGTTTGCCTCTTACTCTGTCCACTCAGTCTCTCCGGAGCTCATGCAAAGTTAGTGCTTACAAATATCCACGAGTACATTTACATAAGGAAAGCCGCTCTTGCTGTCGGAAGAAGCCCATTTCCAGCACATCCGATTGAAAGAAGGTGCTTGTCACCCAGCACTCTCGTCCCAGCCACGCTCAGCTAAACTGGTATCCCTCCGCCTTGATGGCGCCTTGAAATCACCTGGCAAGCTTTTAAAACTCTGATACAACAATCCCACTGGGAGAGACTCTGATCTCATAGGTGTGGGTATGACTGGGCCAGATTCCACTTTTTACAACTGGTGCACTTGAGATATTTATCGAAACCATTGCTCAACTGACATTATGGTCTATCTGAATGAAGCATAATTCATCCTTGTACGGAACCTCCAAGGCCCATATTAGATAATCCCCTTTCAAGCCAAATCAGGGAACAAGAACATGGATTAATGTACAAATTTCAACAAATGGAAATTGGTGTGGCTCTTGTCAGGACTATAGGACAGAATAATCCTTAACGTCTTTCGTAAACTTCCCACCACAGGAGACAAAGGCCAGGAAGAGAGCTTGCTGGACACCAGGAATCAGGCCATATAAGGAATTGAAACTATCCCGAAGGTACCTGATCACACACCTGCATTCCATCCACATTCCAAGCCCACCACCTCAGCGGCCAAACCCACTGAGGACACAAGTTTCCCCCCAGTGACTGTATATAAGGATGGAACTCCAGCTCCTGGGGGCTGCCATCCACGACCCAATGTCCCCTTGGCGAGGTGCTGTGCAGCCCTTCCCTTTGGCTATCCCATCCTCAACGGGGGAAAAATATCCTCAGGTGAGAATTGGCAAAAAATTAAAAAAAAAAAATTAAAGTGTACAATTCAATGGTTTTTAGTATACTCACGGAGCTGTCAGGGACTTAACATTTAACCTTTGTTATACAGGAGAGCAAATGTGAAAGAACCAGTAATTCCCATTTGATTATGTCTGTGTTAGTCTACACAAGCCTGCCAAAAGGAAAGAAGGTAATTACCAGTGATAAACTCATCTTTAATGAAAAGAAGTGTCATTGAGAAAAAAAATGTCAGTTTTTCTCAATGCTCATTTATTTTCCCTGAAAGGACATAGAACACTTCCAAAGAGTGATGATTAAATCCAAAATTTATATGCTCTGCTTTCTATACTCTTTGATTAATCCATAACAACCAATTACCATTGCTTACCTTTATTATTAGATTTCCCCAGCACCATTAATTACACCCTGACTAATGAAAATGCTGATAAGAATCTATTAAGAGCTGGCACAATATCATCTACCAATGCCAAGTGGTTAATTGTCTTTAAAATGTGAAGGTATGGGCTTATGATTTGGGACCGTGACTACATAAAAATGAGTCTATATCAAGCACTTAGAAGAGCACAGAGTACAAACTAAGTGCTCAGTGAGCAGAGTGATCACATGCGCTTCCTGCCGAGAGTGAAATGTTTTAGCTATTGTTATGTCATAGGGCATGTCTATTTTGCATAACTGAAATTATAATACAGACAAGTGGCCATTCTTAAGGGTATTAATTTATAAATAAATCTTAGAGAAAAAAATCCCACAAAGATTCATCAATATCTTTTATTAGAATTAAGCACATATAAATAAAATAAACATTGCCGTCTTTGACTGTCACTTTTGACTCACACTGTACCCCCCCCCCCCCCACCACCACCACCAAATCCAGATGAGCCATGAGACCTATTCATTATTAAACAGCCTAAAGGAGATGTGTTTATGAGCCTGGTCACTTCTACTTGAGCCAAACCTGCAAGCACCCATGGGACTGCAGGTGCCAGGCTCTTACACATTCGGAATTCTAAAGCAATTACTCTGCCATGCTTTGACATGTGATCAATTTGCTAATAATTGAGCTTTAAGAGGAATGGGTAGACAATGGGCCTTTGTATTCGAACTGTAAGGAAGTAAAACACAAATGACTTTTCCAGGTCATGGAAGCTTTCGTCATCATTTTAAATCAGTTTAGATAGAAATCTTCCTAAACTTCCTTGTTTTCCAAGAGAGCCCAGGTCCTTGTTTTAGGAAAATATGATTTCACATCCCCCACCTGCCAAAAATCTGACTGCTAGTCAGCCCTATTTTTCAGGGAAAAGAAGGCACGCATGCCGCATCTACTCTACATGCTAAGGAGGAGAATCTTGCCCTATTTTTCAGGGAAAAGAAGGCATGCATGCTGCATCTACTCCACATGCTAAGGAGGAAAATCTTGCAAAACCACCATCCTCCCTCGGCATCCTTGACATGACTGCCCCTGTCTCATTCAGGGTCAGGGAAGGAGCCTCTGGAATCAACATCCCCCAGGCTGCTTCCTCATGATTTTCTAGCCTCAAAATGTCCTTTTTTCTACCGTGACTCCTAACAGATGCTGTCCAGCTTTATAGCACATGTCTGAGCATACCCAAGTCCAGGCACCAGTCCTGGTTGGCCACTCACAACTTTACCCTTTTTCCCCCATACTCAAGAAAGCAAGTGAGTAAAAGTGATGTTATTGTATGGAGAACCTCAAATCAACCCTGCTTTCCCTTTTAACAACTTGCTTAACTTGGATATGTTATTGGAAAAAAACACAAGTATTTGTGAATTACCTTTCAACTTACTATGACATGTCAGAGTGTGTACTGTCACTCCGTGCTTGGGATGGATCTGCAGTAAGGCCAACCTTCCCTTTCTTTCCAGAACACTCATTCATTATTTATTTATTCATTTGCTGTTCTTTTATTCATTCCACAAACATTTACTGTGCTACATGCTAAGGATATCTGATGATCAGACAGAAAATATCTACTGAGGGAAGTTAGCTATGTCAACAAAAGAAATTGAGACGTAAATATGGATATGGATAGAACTACATCCAATAGATGGATGGATGATTGACAGACAGCTGCTGATAAGGGTTATGTAGAGCTAGGAGAGATCCCAAGGGAAGTGGCTGAAATAAAAAATAAAAAATATATATCCCAAAGGTCTCTAACCTTCCTACTGGAGGAAGGTGGTCAGGGAAGCTCAATCTGGAAGAATTAGAACACTCTGCCAGCCAGAAAAGGGAGGTAAAAAACAGAGATCTTGGTGATGGATTAACTTAGGAAGGAGGTTGATGGAAGAGTCACAAATAGCCTTCAGTTTGGATAGATTTGAACAGATGGTGTGCCCAATGGTGGTTCTTAAACAGAGATCCCATAAAAAAGATGAGATTTAAAGGGAAATATGATTACATTTTTGAACATTGACTTTAAGGAGGAAACAGTGGAGTCAAATCTTGTTTGCCTTTTATGTTCCCAGTAACATAGTCACTGCTCAGTAAAGAACTGTTTAATGAATGAATGGCCAGATGTACTGAAGTTCAGGAGAGAGATTTGGGCTGAAGGTATAGATGAGAGACTCATTAGCAAATAGTGGTGGAAGCCATGGATCTGGAGAAGTGTGCACAGAGGTCAGGTGGGACAGAGTTCTACAGATGCCAACACACAGGGGAAAGACCGGAAGAAGGTGGTTTCTCCAGTCAAAGGAAGAACCTTTAAATGGAGTGGAGGGAGGGGAGAAGGTGGGAGGTGTGGAGATAGAGACAGTGAATGCAAAATTCCTTCCAAACCTTTGGCCATGAAAGGGCGGGGAGTGTGGTGAAAGATAGAGAAGGGAGATAGTTGGAAGAGTTTCAGGTGTGTTGTTGTTCTGTTATGGCTTAGAGGGAGAATTTAGGGTTGTTGATGGTGAGGAGGTTATTGATAACAGTGGTGATAACGTTACTGTCCTTGTACTCTGAGATAGGGAGACTAGAGAGTGTTTGAAGAGAAGGAGGGTGAAGTCATTGATTCTGAGGAGGAGGAACTTGTAGAGAAAGCTAATCTAGAGCATGGATTTTTGATAGAATAAAAGGCACATTTTCCCTTGTTTTGTGACTTAAGCATGGAGTGGGCCAGAATTTGAAGGCATTCCTTTCCAGTGGCTTGTATTTTCTCGGTGAAGTTGGAGATCAGGTAAATTTGCTAACAGCATTGGAAGAAAAGTTTTCAAAATGGGGTTTGAAGTGACCACTGTCATGAATGGGAACACAAACTCACCAGGGCAAAGGGGGCGTTGCCAGGCCCTGTTGAGGGTTCACCTGAGGTTGGACACAGCAGACTCTGAGCAGCATTCAGGTTCAGGCTGTAAAGGGCAGAACTGAGGGGATCCAGTGTTTGGGTTTTGCCTGATGAATGTGACAAAAGGACAATGCGTGAAAGGATCTGGCAGGAGAGTCCCCATGGAATCCAAGCCAGACCAGAAAAAAGGAAAGACCCCAGAGGCAGGAACAATTGAGAACAAGTACTGGGCAAGTGACTAAAGAGTCCCATATCTTATCTGATCTCAGAAGCTGAAGTTCACAGCCATGCCAGGAAGAAATTTCTAAAATGGGGTGAAGGAAAGGAAGGAAGGAAGGAAGAAAGGAAGGAAGGAAGGAAGGAAGGAAGGAAGGAAGGAAGGAAGGAAGAAAGAAGGAAAGAAGGAAGGAAGGAAAGAAAGAAGGAAGGAAAGAAAGAAAGAAAATGGGGTAGAGTATCAGTTCATAATAAGTGTCGGGTATTGTGCTGTGAATTGTATACCAGTATTAATTCATTTGGCCTTCAAAATAAACCTAAAAGTCAGGGATTATTATTCTTATTAAAGAAAACTCATGTTCAGGAAGGATTGTGCCCATAAGTCACAAAGCTTATCAAGAATTCAGCCTGGGTCAAACTCTGGTCTTATCCCCACATCCCAATCTTTCAATTCTAAAACTGCCTCAGAAGTTGCTAGAAGTAAACCTCTTTCATATCTTTTTTCAACTAGTTTTTTTAAATTGAAGAATTAAAGCCAGAAGCCTGGCCAGCGTGGCTCAGTGATTGAGTGTCAACCTATGAACCAGGAGGTCACGGTTCAGTTCCTGGTCAGAGCACATGACTGGGTTGCAGGCTCAATCCCTGGGGGGGAGGGGCTATGCAGGAGGCAGCCAATTAAAGATTCTCTCTCATCATTGATGTTTCTATCTCTCCCTCTCCCTTCCTCTCTGAAATCAATAAAAATACACATTTTTTTAAAAATTCAAGTCAGAAAAATGGATATGATAAGGCAAAGTAGGTGTTTCTCTTCCACTTTTGGTTTCTTAAATACCCTTCTAGAATACTTCTTACACACAGTCACATGTGTGTACATATGTTTACATAAAGTCTGTCAGGTACTGGTCTACACACTCTTTTTCATATGTAGCAACAGAGCTTGAAAAGTTTGATATAGCACACCTTTTTCCTTTTCAGACAGCCTATGCTTCCTGGAGATACCATAAATGATTTAACCCTACAACAGTTTTAGGTTGTTTCCCACCTTTTTCTACTACAAATAACAGTAATAATCACCCTTGTGTATATGCCTGTCTCCATCTGGAATTTTATTTTATTTGGGGGTGAGAATGCTAGATATCTACTCCAGCATCATTAATTGACTAAACTGTATGCTACCTCGGTGATTTGAAATGTCACCTTTCTCTTATACTGTAATAAATTCTCAAATGAATTTTGCTCTATTTCCGTACTTCCTGTTCTGTACCATTGATCTATATAGTTTTCGTCATATATTTTACTTTAATACACATTATAAATCACAACATACATTTTTATTGTTTTGTGTTAAACAGTGATGTTTTCTAAAATTTAATACAATATCTGTATATTCTTAATCCACACAGTCAGCTGTGAACACCACACTGTTTCACTTACTGTCGTTTTATGAAACATTTTAATATCTGTTAAGGATAGGACTCCCTCATTTCTTTTATTTATTTTCAGGATTTTCCCGGTTAATCTGGGGAAATTACATCATAGTGACTAGATGAATTAATTTAGAGACACTTCTCATTCACACGCTAGTAAGAGTTACTAAGAACTGGAGGAACTCGAGGAACCAGAGAGTAGACTGCAGCAGGAAAAACAGGGACCATTCAGATCGTAATTAGCTCAACAGGCCCTCACAGACCCTACAGGTCCTGAAAAGAGGAGGAGGAAGAGAGAGTTTGGAGAGAGGTGGGGGAAGACTAGAAAGATGAGGGTCACACTGCCTCCCTGTGATATGGCTTCTGCTCTCTCCACTCTACTGTAATGCTCTTGACAAGGACCTCAGGTGTTCTGGTTCCTAAATGCAATGGGCTCTTCTCTTGGCCTCCTTTGGTTATCTCCCAAATATAGTGGTGCTTTGCTGATACTCTCATTAGGCTGCAAGATCAGACCCAGCGTGAAGAGCTGCAAACCTCAGCTTCTTTAGTCAATTTCCCCAGGCCAAGAAGAGTCCAATCCACACATAAGGATGTCTCCATTGCACACAGTAATCTCTGCCTTTACTTCCTCATCTTCCTCCCCTCAGCCTCCTCCATCGTTCTTATTTACAATGGATTATTTTGAGGGAGGGCTGGGTGGGGACCAATAGAGGGAGGCCCAGGAATTAGGCAATATTCCCCAAGATTCTCCAGCATTTGCCTCACAGCATAACTTATCTGAATAAGTAGATCTCTACAGTTTATAAGACGCATGGTACAGTGTCTAGCACAATGCTTGGAAGCTCAGATTCTCAGTATCCATTGAATAATCAACTACTGAATTATCTGTTGCTTATAAATCAAAATGGCTGCGGCCATGAATGACAACTGCAGGTTACCCGAAAGAGCTCATCCCTGCAGAACCTAGCCAAGACAAACTTCGTTATAAATGAGTATAGTTTCATTGACATTTGGTCTAGGGCAAGTAAATTACCCAATGAGTTGATTTACAAATGCATTCAACTAATTCTCTGATAGGAAGCTGAGCAATGAGCTCTGTTCATTGGGTCTGATTTACAGCAGAGAAGCGTACAAAGGAAAATGGAGGTTCTCTATCTTGCCCTTGTCCGCTACTGGTTTCCTGTTACTATATAACAGGCATCCTTTTCCTTTAATTACCTTCTTCATGGCTTGGGAGTTTTGATGACTTGATTAAGCTGTGCGATGCTGTTCCAGTCCCTACCCACCTGATTAATTAGCCCAAACCTTATTAACTTCCTAATTCTGATCAATAAGGCACTGATGCTAAACTGGGCAAGGACAAAGTAAGGAGGCAATGTTATTTCAAGACAGCGTCCCTACTGCTTTTTAACCATCTTTTCTTTTTATCTTACTTTTTAGTGCAGCCAGGTCAGAATATAGCAATATGATAACAGTCCTGGGAGGACTCACCCATTCTCTAGTCATAGCCACTTTGATGCAACAATGTTATTTATGGTGTTATTTGGGGATCTTGCATTGTCTTAATGCCTCCATTACCTAGGAGATCAGGTAAGTGTTGCTCATGGCCAGAGGAAGAATATGATGATGATGATACCATTTTTCCTTCTCTGCAGGAAACTGAGCAAATTTGTAATAAGAAACTCTTCTTCCCCAAACCCAAACTCAGAACAGATTTCTCTAACATTGAGGGAATATTCCGATATTTTAGACCAGCACTCTTCAATAGAAATATTTTACATTTTCTGGCAGCCACATTCAAAAAATCAAAAACTCACAAGTGAAATTAATTTTTATAGCATATTATTTTGATCTAATATATCATACAGTCTTTGTCTTTTTCTATCTGACTTATTTCACTTAGCATATGCCCTTAAAGTCCATCCATGTTGTCAGGACTTCCTTCTTTTTATTTTATTAAAGGTGTGTTTTTTTTGTTAATCCTCACACAAAGATATTTTTTCATTGAATTTTTTTTTTAAGCGAGAGAGTGGAAGGAGGGGTGAGAGACACAGAGAGAAACAACGATGTGAGAAAGACACATCAACTGGCTGCCTCCCACATGGGCCCCAACCAGGTGATGCAGCTTACAACCGAGGTACCTGAGGTATGTGCCCCTGACCAGAATCAAAACCAGGACTCTCCAATCCACACTGAGCCAAACTGGATAGGTCTACTTATGATTTTTAATTGATTTTTAGAGAGAGAGAGAAAGGGAGAGGGAGAAAGAGAGAGAGAAATATTGATGTGAGAGAGCACTATCCATCGATTGCTTCCTGCACAACCCCCAACCAGGGATTGAGCCCACAACCTGGGCATGTGTCCTGACCGGGAATCGAACCTGCAACCTTTTGGTGCACAGGACAATACCCAACCAACTGAGCCATGCTGGCCAGGGCACTCCTGATCTTTTTATTGGTATTTTCTCTTCATTTTTGCTTGGTCAGACTTGTCTATTTGTTGTTGTTGTTTTTCTAAATAACCAGATATTTATTTTACTTATGTGTCAATCTTTCTTTCATTTTGTTCTTCATTGATTTCTGCCTTCCCTCAGTTTCTAACTGTTTCATAACTTATAATCTATAATATCATTCCATTTACATTAATGTAAATTTTACTAATTTTAAGGATGCAACAAGGACTAGTCTTAAGGCTGTATCAAGAACATGTGTTGGCCAAAACTAGAAGTTTTATAGATATTCATGTATACCACTAATTTTCAAATAATGGATGAATGTTTGGTTATACTTGCTTTTAAATTTTCTAAGCCATAGTAGAATTACTAGAGTCATGATGGTATAGATTTCATGGCTTTAAGTGCCCCTTTATCTGTAAGTCTGAGTGGATCTAAAATTATTTTGAAAGCAAGTTGTTCCGTGAGCTGTCCCTGCCTTAGCCCACCTCTGCAGAGCTGAGATGGCTCTCTATGGAAGCATGGGTGATGGTTATTCCCAGCTTTCCCTGGCGCACATGAATTGCTGTCTCTGTTCAGAGGAAGGATATGAAGTTGGTTCCTTATCTCTCTGGGTTTGTTTGCCCATCTGCAGAATGGGCATAACAACAAGCTATTCGCAATAATCTTTTAAAGGTATTTGAAGATGAGAAAAATGAAGCTCAGAAATATTGAGTGACTTGCCTGAAGCCGTCCAGTTAATTCAAAGTTTGAACCAGCTGTATCTGGGGTCAAGAACACTGCTTAGATCTGTGAAGGCTCCCCCTACACACTGTTTCCTGAATTTGATTCTAATCATACATATAACAATTTTCAACATGTGGTTGCATCTTATGATCAATTTACATTTAATGTGTTATATATAGCATCTCAAGTATAAAGAAGTACTTTATACTTGTATAAATGTCAAAAGATACCAAATGCAATAGAGAGCTGATAAGATTTGGAAAGTGTACATGCACTTGCCAATTAGGAGTTTGTTAATGATCTTAGCAAGAGTAGATGCAATGCTGTGCTGAGGACAGAGCCAGAATGAAAAACAATTGCAACTGGAATAAATGCTTTGCTGTAGTAAGTGCGTTCGCATCACATAGCATTATAACATAACATGCGTTGCTCTGAGTACAAGCCAAATCCTTCCAGTGGCCTCCAGGTCCTACAAATCTGTGTGGTCTGCACCCTCGCACCCCCACTCCTACTCCTCCTACCCTATGGCTCTCCAGTCCGTCCTCTGCCTCCACCAGCCTGGCCCCCAGTACTGTCCCACTATCACACAGTTTTCCCTGAAGACTTGAAATATTTTTCAATTACCGTTCATATTCAATATTATATTAGTTTCAGGTGTACAGCACAGTGGTTAGACATTCATATAACTTACAAAGTGATCCCCCTCCAAAAAATCTAGTACCCTTCACTCAACATACATAGTTACTGCGATATTACTGACTAGACTCTCTATACTGTACTTTACATCCCAATCCCCTGAAAATCCTGTTCCTCAGACTGCAGGCTCCTTGCTGGATATTCTCCCGTGACCCCCTGACCTTTGCTGAGGCCTGTCTGACTGCCCTTTGTCAGATCACACTTGTCTGCATCCCGGTCTCCCTGGCCTGCTGGACTTTGCTTTTCTCCACAGCACTTGCTATTTTCTTTCTTTTTGAAAATATGTTTTTATTGATTTTGGGGTTTTTTTTAGAGAGAGGAGGGGGAGGAAGAGAGAGATGGGAACATCGCTGAGAGAGAAATATCAACATGGATTGGCTGCCTCCTTCATGCCCTTGCTGGGGATCGAGCCCAAAACCTGGGCGTGTGTCCTAAGAATTGAAGCGGCGACCTCCTGGTACATGAGTCGATACTCAACTACAGAGACACCGGCTGGCTCTTATTTCTTTCATTAATATTTATTTTGTTTATTTAATCCTCACCCATGAACTTGTTTAGGGGGAGAAAGGGAAGGAGAGAGGGAGAGAGAGAGAGAGAAAGAGAGAGAGAGAGAAACATTGGTCTGTTACCTTGCGTATGTGCCCCAACCTGGGGTTGTGCCCTGACTGGGAATCAAACTGGCAACCTTTCAGTGCACCCAGGCCACACGGCACTTGCTGTTTTCTGGCACACAACACATCTCATTCCCCATGTCTGTTCTCTGACCAATTCTCCCCCACTTCCTGTCGCTAGAATGTAAGTTCCATGCGAGTGAAGATTGTGGTTTGGTTTACAGGTGTCCCATGGAACATCCTGACACATAATAGGTCCTCGAAAAACATTTGGTGAAAAAATGAATTAAGAAATAAATGAACAAATGGGAACAGAGTGTACTAGTTACGTGTTCATATTCTTCAGTCACCCAGACTTAGATTCACATCTGGACTCTGCCACTCACTAGCTGCATAACCTTTTTAAACCTTTATTTCCTCATCTGCTAATGAAACAATAAATATTACCTCATTGATTATTGTTTAGATTATATCAAGTAATGAATATAAAATGCTTAGCACCATGCCTGGAGCATAGTCTTTGCTCAGTAAATGTTAGATGATACTACCATACACCATTTATCATTATTGTTATCATTGTTTCACTTAATTTCCACACTAATCCTAAAAGGCAAACATCATCTTTAGGGAAAGTGAACAAAGAGAGAGTGATCTCTTTGCCATCAGAGGGGGTAAACTCCCGCCTGGCCCACTGGATACCTCTGTCCGCCACCTCAGCTCATCTGGGCCACGCCTGACTCCCGAGTCCTTGGCCACTTGCTCCACCTGAGGCCACCAGCCTCCCACAACGTCCTGCCTTAGCGGAAGCATCAGGCTGCAGGGCTTCCCCAGTGGCTACCAGGGGTTGGGGACACCACCCAGAAATGCACAGCCACCTTCCCACGGACCGCAGACAAGTCCCGCTTCCTTTCCCCTTCTGAGATAGCTTCTAAGGCGTTTCTGCATAGCCTCCTGAAGAAGAGCCTATGGCTGAGCTCGTGTATCTTCCCACAGCAGGGATTTAGACACACATCACCTTGTATTTTCTTCCCATCC
This sequence comes from Corynorhinus townsendii, assembly GCA_026230045.1. Taxonomy (NCBI): domain Eukaryota; kingdom Metazoa; phylum Chordata; class Mammalia; order Chiroptera; family Vespertilionidae; genus Corynorhinus; species Corynorhinus townsendii. The sequence continues at coordinate 18,150,446 of JAPDVU010000010.1, read as the reverse complement.
GTCCCTGCCTCATTTTCCCTCACTCTTCTTGCCCTGGGACCCCACCTCCCCAGAAAGAACCAGCACGCCAGCCTTGTCTCAGGCTCTCTTTTCTACGGAACCTAAAATAGATACTGGGCTTATCTCCTAGACATGATTCCAGAGCCAATGCTTTCCTATCAGTCATCCAGCCCTAACAATCACATGCTGCTCCCAGAGTCTGTACTGTATGTAAACTATAGTCCATTTAGATTATAAATTCCTGGAGGGCATGCACAGTCATTCCTGCTGCTTTTTCCCTCCTAAGCACCTAAGAAGGGGGCATACATGTCGAAATGTTTCATAACTATATGAAAAGCACCGATGCATTGTTCTCAAATTTCAAATCTCTCTTCCACTCCACAGACGGACAGGCTTCCCCTAGATCTGATGACTAAATGCCTTTTGAGAAATGGTTGAAGGTGTATGGCGTGTAAAAGCCAGGAAAATCCTCAGGAAAAACACAACAATGTCTTCAACACACAAAGGAAATGGTTTTGCACTAGAGATTCCACATGCTCTGGGCAGCACCAACAGACAGCAGCCACCGGTAAGGTACATTGCAACTAAGTACAAAGGAAAATGTCCTAACAGCCTGTAGGTGCATAAAGAGGGAAGCGGGTGCTGGAGAAGGTAGTGCTCAAGCTTTGTCTGAGCGATGCTTTGATGGGTGTGTTTATAAGGGGCTCAAGCAATGGCAGGTTTTGATTTTCTACACGGGGGGTTGGGGGGATGCTTAAGGGAGGCAGTCTGCTGGAAGAAGGTACACTAAGGGACATAGAGTTTTAAAGTTATAATAAAATATACAAAGAATTTATATTTATTTGGGGTGGCCTGGGGCACAAAACCATGGCTCCTGAATGGGGTACTTTTTCAGAAGGAATTTTACTCAAATCTAAATAATGTATGTAGATGAGAAATAATTAAAATTCAAATGGAAAATATATATAGTGGAATTCCACTTGCAACAAATCTGCAAACAATTAAACAGTGGGAAGTGGGTGAAGTCTGGTGAGGTCAAAGAGCACCTCAGCCACGCCCAGGCTGAAGCGCACCGGAGTCCCAGGCCCAGTCAGCTCCCACCCACCTGGTCTCTGATGGTGAATCTCTACCCTTATTTTGTCTCTGAAACTTGACAGTAGACCAGGGAATCTGACATCCTTTTTAGGGCAAAATAATAGAAGCAATAACTTTGAGTTCACGTATCTTAAATGAAATGCTAGAATGGGAGAATAAAAATCTGTCTCTTCAACCAGGGCTCCTTAGTATACTTAGTGGCCATTCAATACAATTGTTAAGAATATAGGCTATGAAACTCCACACATAGAAAGTGGTGCAAATTAAAACTGCTCTGCGATACCATCTTTCATGTATCAGATTAGCAAAACTCAATAAATTGGATTACCCACTTGGCAAGGCTGTGAGGGAATGCACAACCTCCTACACTGGCCTGCAATTTGGCAATATCTATCAATATTACACATCTGGATACATCTAATTATACTTTCATACATGGTTATGCATTTGCTGCATTAATTACGACAGCAAAGATCAGAAACAATGGGCCACCAATAGATGGACAAAGTAAACTATACTGTATCATACAATGGAGAATTACACAGCTCTACAAAAGAATGAGAAAATGCTAAATGCTCTAGGTTCTGATTGGAAAAGGTTTTGCAGATATTTTGATAAATTTAAGAAGTTCATATAGAAGAGAATGGGGAGGGAAAAAGACACAGATATTTGTTTCACATGCATAACAAAACTCTGGAGGACACCTAAAAAGCTAGTAACTGATTGCTTATGAGAATGGGAGACACAGGAAGTGGAAAAAGATTTCATTGTATATATTTTTTTAATTTCATATATTTTATTTTATGTTTAAACCATGTGACTGTCTTACCTATTCAAAAAATTGTAAAGTTAAGAATAAAAAGCCTGTGTGATGCCTGTGTGGATTCACAGGTCTACCCTCCACTTGAGCAAATTGCTTTTTCTCTCTCTACTTCAATTTCCTCATCTATGCAACAAGGCTGATAATAAAATCCACCAAAAAGTATTTAAAACAGGACCAGGCATATAAAATATTACATTTAGAAGGTAAAATTTTGATCAGGGCATTTAAAGCTTTGAAAATAAACTATACTGCCGAAACCGGTTTGGCTCAGTGGATAGAGCATCGGCCTGCGGACTGAAGGGTCCCAGGTTCGATTCCGGTCAGGGGCATGTACCTGGGTTGCGGGCACATCCCTAGTGGGGGGCGTGCAGGAGGCAGCTGATCGATGTTTCTCTCTCATCAATGTTTCTAACTCTCTATCCCTCTCCCTTCCTCTCTGTAAAAAATCAATAAAATAAAAAAATTTAAAAAAAGAAATAACATCAATCACACAGTTATTGGAAAAGATACCACTGTATTGGAACCAGATATTGGTCTAAGAACTTATAAAGTATCTTATTTAATACACACAAAAAGCCTGTGTGGTAGGAATTATCCTCCTCATTTTACAAATAGGGAACTGAGCTCAGAGCAGTTTGCTGTCCCGAATCACACAAGTAATGATATCTATCTCTTATGTCTATGCTCTTCATTTTTACCCACCAGTCAGAAAATAGGAGGTAAGCTCCTTGATATGCAAAAATAGGTGGAATTTTAAATACAACAACTTAAAAATCTCCAAGCTGAATTTTCATACTGGGCATTATGGTAAGGCTAATACTCTGCTTACAAAACAATTATGACGGAGTGGGGGTGGGATGGAGGGGGGATTAAAATGCAGGCTTTGCTTCTAATATAGTGTATGTTGTGTTTACAAACAATAGGACAACTGTGAATAGGAGGGGGGAAACTTTCCATGGGAAATAATAAACTATTATTAACTTAAAGAGAATCTCATCCTGAAAAATACCCGCAAACTTCAACAAAATTAACTCCTACTAGTAAATGTAAAACAAAAGCATTATGCTGTTCCAGCTTCGCTAATCGGTGCCCCAAATGGAAGATAGAAAATGCCAGTTCTGTTTTAAAACTACTATAACAACTCACAAGAGCGTTTGTCACAAGAGCGTTGTCAAAGCGTTAACAGCTTTGTCACTTACAGGATGCTTTTAGCAATAAGGTATTGTCTTCTTTTCTTCTCCTACTCTGCATGAAGTCCAACCTGAAATTAAAGATTTCACAATGAGGGCTTCGTAGTCACAGACTGGGAGCTCCTAGTTAAATTACATTCCTCCTTATTGTTCTACATGGGCCTTGCCAAATAAACCACACACGCAGGTAACAATGTCTGAGAAAATGCCGTTATTTTTCCCTCTGGAAGGAATGCAGCCTTCATCTTATTCAGTTGCTCCATCTTTCACCTAGTTTGGTCTGGCACAGAAATTAACTTCATTTTACAGCTCATCACACTCTGTATACGCGCCAACAAATGGAGCCCCGTGTCCAGAGACCAGTAAAACCCGTCTCCCTTGGGGATTCTGCTATAGCATTTGTTCTAGGACATTAACGGATGTCCTAACCAGCCCGTGTTTTCCAAAGCAATGACAACTCAAGGTCATACTCTCAAAACGAGGCATGTTCAATATAATGACTGCAAAACATTGTCCATATGCAGCACGCAGACATTCCTGGTGATGTCAATCAAACATATTGCTCTTTTCCCAAGATGAAATTTAATGGGGATTCTTATTCTAAGAGGCATTTTAAAACTCAACAAATCAATTTCTAGCAAGAAGCCTTTTGCATGAGTTAGAGCAAATGTTCAGTCAGCACCCAGTGTTTGCTCAGAAGAGATGCCGCTAGAAATGTGCACAGAGGACTAGGGGAGGAAATGGTCAAGATTGTGTGTCCTCACAAAACTTATGCCCCAACCCCCCCCCCCCAAAATGAATTATGATCTCAACCAAACTACTTCAAATGATAGTTCAGAAACTTTCTGTCTCAAATTCTTTTAGACAAAATGTTTTTAATAACTTGGAGTTTCTTGTTCAGTAAACTAAATTGCTATACAACTGAAGAATGAGCATATTTCTGCATAAAAGTTGTGATTTGGAGTTTAAGGAAATGTGTCCAAAATGCTTCCCAGCAAATCTCAGAAAGTTATGGAAGGGCATATTATAAAACCAGACTACCAAACCCGTCTGTGGAAAGGCAAGCAAGTATATTAACGCAATTCTGAGTATGAAAACAAGACTAACAGAAATAGCTCAATTATGAGCTCTTTAAATAATAAAAAGAAACACCCAGCTGATTGAATTGGAAGGATGCAGATGATTTCACCCTATTTGTAGCTTGAACTAACAGATATGAATAAGAATTTTACCTTGTTTACAGATTCACTTCCAATTAATTTAATTATTATTGTCTAGATTTCACTTGATGTCCATATTGCTATAATAAAACCATAGAAGGGCACCCCTGGCCAGCATGGCTCAGTAGTTAGAGTGTTGGCATGTGGACCAAAGGGTCTCGAGTTCGATTCCTGGTCAAGGGCCTATACCTGGGTTGCAGAGGGGTGCAGGAGGCAACCAATTCATGTGAGAGATACATCAATGTGGTGTGTGTGTTTTTCTCTCTCTCTCCCTCCCTCTCTCCCTTTCATTCTCTCTAAAAAATAAAAATCAATGGAAAAAATATCCATGGGTGAGGATCAACAAAACAAAAACAACAAAAAGAACAACTGTAGAAGGGCACCTGAGTATGGATCTTTCATGTAAAATTTTCACTTGAGACAACTCAAACCAGCATGGGATTCAGAACTAAAACTAGTAAACACATAAAAGTGTATTTATAAAAAAAACAAAAACAAAAACAAAAAAAACAGCATTGCCCCATCCAGTTAAGCTATTCTAGAATTCTGGCTGGAGGAGCTTCCCGTTCCTCCTGAATGACATCAGCCACCATGCACTGCCCTGCCTCTCAGACCCCCTCACTGAACCTCCCTTGGAGGAGACAGTTTCCAGTGAAATCCAGAAAAGAACTATGGGGGAGGGGGGTTATATTAACACAATTTGGAACTGCTCACAGAAATATTAGACATCATTATGAAACTCCCTGTTTTCCCTGTCTCACTGAGTGTAATAAAAGACAAAAGCAAAATAATAGACAAAACCAGGAAAAAATAATTGAAAAAAAATAGTATATATATCAGGTAGCTACTAATAAAAAGCTAATCCTTTCACCTTCCTTTATCTAGTCCCCCCCCCCCCCCAACCCACTCCTCTCTGACATTTGTCAGTCTATTCGTTGTATCCATGCCTCTGGTTCTATTTTGTTCATCGGTTTATTTTGTTCATTAGATTCCAAATATTAGTGAGATCATATGGTATTTGTCTTTCTCTGGCTGGCTTATTTTGCTTAGCATAATACTCTCCAGATCCATCCATGCTGTCTTAAAGGGCAAGAATTCCTTCCTTTAAACAGCTGAGTAGTATTCCATTGCACAAATGTACAATAACTTTTTTATCCACTCATCTACTGATAGGACTTGGGCTGTTTCCAGATCTTAGCTATTGTAAATAACACTGCTATAACATAGAGGCACATATATTATTTCTGATTGGTGTTTCAGGATTCTTAGAATATATACCCAGAAGTGGTTTTACTGAGTCAAAATGCAGTTCCATTTTTTTTTTAATGTTTTGAGGAAACTCCATGCTGTTTTCCACAGTGGTTGCACCGGTCTGCATTCCCACCAGCAGTGTACTACCGTTTCCTTTTCTCACATCCTTGCCAGCACTTGTTGTTTGCTGATTTATTGATAGCAGCCATTCTGACAGATGTGAAGTAATACCTCACTGTAGTTTTAATTTGCATCTCTCTGATGATTAGTTACTCTGACCATTTTTTAAAAATAGATTTTTATTGATTTCAGAGAGGAAGGGAGAGGAAGATAAAGATAGAAATATCAAGGATGAGAGAGAATCACTGATTGGCTGCTTCCTGCATGCCCCACACTGGGGATCGAGCCTGCAACCCGGACATGTGCCTTACCTGGGAATTGAATCAGCGACCTTTCCATGCATGGTTTGACATTCAACCAACTGAGCCACATGGGCCAAGGCTCATTCCTTTCCTTAAATGCTGACCTTTCAGGTCCCCAAAATTCTCTTCACAATGTTTGCCTTTCATAAAGCTTTCCTGCATTCCTACTGCATCTTGTCCCAAACCTTCTGGTTGACCCTAGCTCACCACTGAATACATACTTAATGGTATATTTCCCTTGACTCTCACTCCTTCACTTTCCATGGCTACAGACCACCAGAAAGAGATTACCCATTTCAATTAACCCACTCAGCGGTGGGATGCCTGAGAATTTATGTTTTCTACTTTTGTGGGGAAATGTCCCAATGAGTTTTCTTCCCAGAGGAGTAACTATTAAGCTGGGATGGAAAGGGTGTGGAACTTAGCTAGGTGAACCACAGTGATCCAGGTAGAGGAGCTTACCTACCCATGTTTCCCCACCCCACAGAACGCAGGGGGCCTTTCCATTCTTTTCTTTTTTTAAATATACATACTTTATTAATTTTTTACAGAGAAGAAGGGAGAGGGATAGAGAGTTAGGAACATCGATGAGAGAGAAACATTGATCAGCTGCCTCCTGCACACTCCCCACTGGGGATGTGCCCACAACCAAGGTACATGCCCTTGACGGGAATCGAACCTGGGACCCTTCAGTCCACAGGCCAATGCTCTACCCACTGAGCCAGACTGGTTAGTGCAGCCTTTCCATTCTTGATGGTTCAAGGGCAGTGAGCCTAAGAGGCAGCCTACTGCCATGTACACAATTGTTGCTATTTTAGTCCTAGCTTCATCTCTTGCCCAAATAGTATTATACAGGTAGGCAGGTTATATACCAAAAACATATATTCAGTATATAAAAAATACGTATTATATGTATATTCTTCTATCAGTGAACCCACATAAGAAGTGTAAGGTGTAGTCTGTTGTATTCAAGAAGTTTAAGCAGTAGTGAAGAATATATACAGAGCAACCAGACTTAGAGCAAGTGAACAATGGAAAAATTTCACAAAATGCCAGAAGATTCTGCAACAAGGTTGCATTTAAGGCTTCGCCCTTTCACTCTGAGACCAGCTGGTGAAACAGCAAGACAAGGATGGGGGGTGGGGGGTGGGGGGCGGGAGGACAGAGACTGTTGCGGGCCTGGATGCCTTGTTTCAGTTCTCTGTCTCTCAGGACCAGGGCCATCCCAGCAGAAAGAAAAAGCATCGGAAGAAACCCGTTGCCCCACTTAGTCAACAGGCACAAGGCCCCGAGTTAGCACCTTTCCTCAATAGGCTGGTCTCTAGCTGTAACCTGGTGAGCTGGCCCAGCCTCTGTTTTTTTTTTTTTGGGGGGGGGGGGGGGAGCGGGGCGGAGAGGAAATGAGCTGCAGCTCGGGATGCCGGGCCGTGTGGGGAGGAGCCTTAGCTCTCTCTGCAGGACGCGTACCTCTGCAGCCACGCTGCCCCACACCCTCTCTAGCCTCAGGCCAGCCTTCTCATCCACTGGGCGCCCCACTCACCCCGGCGTGGGGGCTCCGGCAGCGGCGGGTGGGGAACAGGGGAGGAGGTCCGAAGGCGTGGGGACAGGGAGGGAGGGGAGAAAGGAGGGAGACTGCGCACCCCCATGGCCAGCAGCTCTGAGGAGGGCCACCTGTCATCACAGCCATTGTCACGACCCTCCCCCCCCATGCCACGCCCATGCACGGGGATGGAGCGGGGACGGGCCCTGGATGTCACCTGGGCGAGACTTGCGTCCTTACACTGGACCCAGCCTGTGCCGCCTCCCCTCCGCCACTCCCGCCCCCCAGGTCCCCCATGCCCAGGGGTCCAGGCTCCCGGCCCGGTCAGCCACCCTACCGGGAAACCCGGGGCGCCCAGGAAAGCTCAGAATAGTGAGTATTGAGGGTGTGGAAAGGAAGACGGAAGGTACACGAAGAAAATGGTGACAGTTCCTGCTGAGGTTCCTGCCCCTGGGCGGTCACTGCGCTGTCGTCAGCACACCTGGGCCCACCCCACCTTCCCGTTCCAGACCTATGTTTGGGCCCATTCGTCCGCACCTAGAAACTGATTCGAACGAAAAGCAATCCGGGATGAAGGCAAATATTTATCTGCGTCGGGATTTAGCACGGCTATTTGTTAATATTGAAACATTGGAAGCTACTTAAAATGACCGACAGTAACGCCACTGACTCCAAATGGCGGCACACCTTTTGGGGGGACTTCATGCGCACGTTTAACGTCACGGAAAGTCCTTCGGCCCAACAGAAAACGCTCCCTGCGCGATGAGTGTGGGGGTAGACGCGTTTACAAAACAGTCTCCGTTTAGTGAAGAGAACATACAGGCGTGATGTGGGTAGACAGAGACTGGGAATGATCAAGGGGCTGGATGCTAAGCACCAATTTCCCGTGAGGATAAGAAAGAAAAATGCACTTTAAAAATCTCCAGATCCGCTCTCCCTCTCGCCTCCCTCGGGTTGTCACTGTGGGGGAAGCTGGGGGGGGCGGGGGGGGTGGGGAGGCTGCAGGAAGGTCGCTCGCTTTCCCTCCGAGTCTCCCCATCCCCCACCCCAGGTCCCACCACCCAAGCAAGCACCCCAGGTGCCGGATTAGCTGGGGCGGGGTAGCCGGGTAGGCGAGGGGACTCCCACGCTCTGCTGGGGCTCAGGGGCGGCTGGCCTCTCCCGGTTCCCGGAGGCGGGCGGGGGTCGTGGCGTCTCCGCCCCCTCTCCCCCCAGTGCCCTTCAGTGTGTTGAATTCGGGAATCGATCGGGAATTACGAGGCCAATGAAATGCCCTCCGATTTAGAGCTCTGGTTAGGCCTGAAAGGCTTCAAACAGCCCCTCAGCCCCTCGGAGGCCTCCGCTGCGGTGACCTCTGGTGTCCCCTCACCCAGAAATGTCCCCCAGGGGGCCCCTGCGCGCCAGAGGGGGCTGCGCCTCTCCAGGCGGCCCCACCCCCTGCCAGGCCGGCGGGGAGGAGGGTCTTCGCGACTAGAAAGCCCGGCGAGGTGGACCCGGGCGGCCGGGGTTCCGGGAAACAGCCAGCAGACGGCGTCCTGGCCACCTGCTTACTCTCACGCACCTGCTTGCGGGTCCCTGGGAGCGGCGATCCCATTCCTCAGAACCTGCCACGCTGCACCCCCCCCCCCCCCCCCCACACACACACACACTCACCCGACGCCTCCTCTGCGCTTCTCCCTTCCCCTCGGTTGCAGCTTTGCACCCAGTTCAATAGCAACTGTTACCCGCGGTCGTGCCTACGTTGCATATTTGTTCCTAGACGTCTTCGCGATAATATAGTCCAACCTCCTCATTTGATAGAGAAGGAAACAGGCTCCGCAGAGTGACAGGCGGTCCTGGATGCCATGATAGCTCCAGTGCATCAAGACTGCCTCGAACGCCCCCAAAATAAGGCCTGTTAGCGGGGGGAGGGGGGGGTCCTACCTAATCACGTCCCTCCGCCTGGCTAGCGACCAGTGCCCGCAAAGCGGGAGTTGTGTGTAGATGTGCACCTGCGGGAGGGAGCTGGCGTTCTTTTCCGCTGAGCATGACAGTTGACCCTTGAACAACAAGGGTTTGAACTCTGCGGGTCCACGACTCCCCGGCTTTTCCCCATTAGCTACAGCGGGCTCTTCCTATCCTGGGGTTCGCACCTGCGGATTCAACAAACCGCGGGTGGCAAAGAGTATTTTCGCCTTCCCTACGGCAGATTCCCAGCCGCCCATTCCCACCTGGGCTGGAAGGCACTGTTCCCAGCTGCAGGTGGTGAGTCCACTGATGGTGAAGGGCCGACTGTAGTTGAGCTGTTTGCGGATTTTGAACTGCGCTGCATTCAGAGCCCCTAGCCCCCGCCCCCCATTATTCAAGGGTCAACCTGTATACTGTGAGCTTTTTTAGGTTTGTAGAAAGAATGTCAAACATGCTTCGAAAAACCGCCGTTTTAATAGTCACCCAATACTCCATTTTATCAAAGTGCCATAAGCTCTGTTGCTGAACATCTATGTTATCAGTTTTCATTGTCAAAACAGTGCTAAGGGCAGCGCCTCTGCCACTGGGGAGGGGGAGACTTCCTTTCTCCCTCCTCACCCCCACGCCCCCCTGCACCTTGCCTTTTCCTCTCCTAAGGTCCAAGGACCCTGCTGCTTCTGTAACTGGTTTCCTGAGCCTGCACAGCCCAGCTGGCTCACTTCAACTACCTCTGTAACTTTCTAAATAAACTTCCTCTTATAATTTGAAAAAAAAAATAGTACCAAGAACATTCTTGTTGACAAGTCTTTGCATTCTGACTCTATAAGGTTAACGACTACAGACCTTCCCCCCGCCCCCCCAATTGTTTAAAGTATCACATATAGTGCCTACTTTGTTCCATTACCGGTGAGTTTGAGAATTGCTGAGGTCAAGAAAGTCACTAGGTCTAGGTGCAACTAGATGGTGGCCCTATGGGATCTTCTAGAAGCATCACAGGGTAGTAGTGGCTTTTCTTTGCTCCTTGGACCCATTGGGCTTGGCCTCTAGCCCTGGGCACCATGCCTGTTGTTGACTGAATGAACGCATTCCCACTTGCCCCACTCCCACAGGTCACACCCGGGGATCTCGGGGCTGACATCTGCCTGACAGCTGTAGGTGTACGCGCATTATTAGGGTGTCTCACCACTCCTTGTCTTCACACATGCCATCCTTCTCACTTTGTCTTTCCCTCTCCAGGTGGTTATATACCCTGTCGCCCTTACATAGGGACATTTGGGTTCTACAGGAATGACAATGGACAAGTCCAGATCTCATCTTTCACACACTGTTCATCCACTTATTTATCCAATAAACAGTTACTGAGTCACCTATTAAACATGGGACCTTATGTTTGCTAGAAGCACAGAAGAAAATAAATATTGATATTAATATCTAATATTCATGGAACACATAAAAGTGCCCCTCACTGCAGTAAGGATAAGATTAGGCATCTGAATGTACTTCTTCTTTATCATAGTCCAATCAGGTAAGTACTATTATTGCCCCATTTTACAGATAAGGAAACTGATGCAAGTTAAAAGTCATACCAATGGACCTAACCGGTTTGGCTCAGTGGATAGAGCTTCGGCCTGCGGACTCAAGGGTCCCAGATTCGACTCTGGTCAAGGGCATGTACCTTGGTTGCGGGCACATTCCCAGTAGGGAGTGTGCAGGAGGGAGCTGATCGATATTTCTAATCTCCATCCCTCTCCCTTCCTCACTGTAAAAAATCAATAAAATATATATATTTTTAAAAAGTCACACCAATGGTTGAAGAGCAGAGCCTTAGATACAAACCCAGGCAGTCAGCACTAAAAGCTGGATTCCAGAAGAGTGGGGAGTGCTCCATACAAGGGCTATAATCAGTGAAGGTCCGGAGGCTAAAAGACATTGGGCTGTTAAAGAAACGGTTGGAAAGCTGGTGTGGCCAGAGCACAGGTTGAAATCGGAGGCCTTGTAGGTGAAGGTTAACGATTTTGGACTATGAATGGGAAGCTTTTCAAACGCCTGGAGCAAAGCAGAGATAACAGAGTTTGTGCTTTGTGAAGAAGTCTCTGCCTGGAAGGAAGTGTTCTGGCCAGGGCTGGGAATGGAGGCCATAACTATTGTCTCATCCCCCTCAAGTTGATGGACTTTAGGCTTCTGAGACGAATTATGCAAACTCGATGTGAGGTGTGACCACCAGGTTCCCAGACAGCGGGTGGAGGCACCCTTGCTAAGGGATTTGAAGAAAGACCTGAAGTTTAGTTTTGGACACGTCAAAATGGTTGCCTCCCACACACATTTAGGCACTTCCTCCACAGGAAGTCAGATGGAAATGTAGAAATGACAGGGTGGAGATGGCAGTGGAAGCCAGCCCAGGCGATGTGGCAGAGCGTAGGGATGGAGGGGGCCCAGAGTGAGGGAAGTAGAGGTTCCCAACACTCACGGATGAAGGCGAGGAAGGGAGGGAGCCAGTGAAGGTTCCAGAGGGACCATGAGGAGGAGGGGGCGTGGGTCAGATGCAGACCCACACCTCTCAGATGCCTCGCGAGGCTAGACTGATCCAGGGGTCAGGATTAGAAGTCGGGACTAGAAACAATTTTACCTCTTTCTTGGCTCACTCACGGTGGGGCTGTCCCCATTTGATCTAGCAGACCTTAATTTGAAGGTTTAGCAATAAGTGAGTTGTGGGGCCTTTCTTGGTAGTTACTCATATTTTCACCTGTATGTCTCACCTAATAACAAAAGTGGGGGATAATTTAATGAAAGAACTCTGCGTGCACTTTCATTCCTCCTGGATCCCACTCCGTGTGTGTATTAGCCATTGACGAGTGAACACAACGGAACATTTAAAACCATCTTTAGATCTGCACTAACAGAAATTGGGTTCAAGTCTGAACCCTAACCTTCAGAAAACACCAACGTGCAGGTCCCATTCCTTTCCTAGATCCCACAATGAGGAGTCTCATCTAGGCACTGTTTCCGACAACAAAATCGTTTCTATCAACAACCATTGAGTCCCTGCTGTGCAAGACTGGTGACTGTGAGATGCTCTCCCCCTCCCCACCTCTTAGTCTTTTATTTCATGAAAGAAAGACCAGGGAGAGGGCGGGAAGAAGAGAGGGCAAGAAGGGAAACAAGTTTCTTGCCATAAAAGAACTCAGGATTTGGTGCCGACGATCTGTAAATAACTAAAGGAGATTTGGTTAAGGGACGGCAATATGTATATTTTCTAAGAACCTGGCTGAAAATGTCATCCGCGAGCTCTGGATGAACTAGGCATGCGCATATAAAATGCTTTACATGAGACAAATGATTTAAAATAGAGTCTAAAGACAGTGCATTTGTGCTGGAAACGAAAAAATAAACTTCAACCGCCTTGCAAGATAGCCGTGCGCCGCGCTGTGCATGGGAGCCAGTTTATCAAGCAATCATTCAGTGAGTTAACGCTACACCCAGGGAATGCTGCTGGCAGCATTAGCCATCCATAAATAAGCTAATATGTACAATAGCTAAATGAATAGACTCTTCCTTGGTGTTTTATGGCCTGCAAAGAATGCAGCTTTTCATTAAAGGAATCATTCGAAAATGTGGACACGGATACCGCAGCAGTGCGGGGCTCTCTGCCCATTGATAATGGCCTCTGTTTTAGGTGGGGGGGAGGGGGAGACTGATGTCCATTTACTTTAGCAAAGATTGTTATTGAATGAAACCTTTAATGGGGGCGTTTATGACCCCACCCCTCCGCTAAGAGCTCGGGGCTGCCTTAGCGTAGTCTCTCCCCCACCCTGGCGGCTCTTAGAGAATCAATACAGGTAAGATGTCAGCTGGCGGCCAGCAGTCCAGCCCGTGGAGAGGTAGCGCTGAAATGGAGACGGACAGGTAGCTACTCAGAGAGGGTAGGGGGTAAACGCTGAAAGTGAGGGGAGCTCCCCTCGGGAGCGGGGGAGGGAGGTCCGGCCCTCCCTTCACAGTCGGCGCTTGGATCAGATAGGAGGAGATTAGAACAAGGACTAGAGAGCAGGGCAAGGCCACCGGGAGCTTAGGAACGGCCCTCGGTGGGGTGGTACTTAGAGCCCCAGAATTCACAGCCGTTTGTCCACTTACAGCGCCCGCTTCCCCTCCGTCCGAAATCTTGCTGAGGGATGCACCATAAATGAGATGAAGCGCAGATGCTCAGACACAGTGCAGGGCGCTGCATGCTGAGTGTGGTTCCCGGGGAAGGGGCTGGAGGGGCCGCGCTCGCTGCTGGCTGCTCGCTGCTGGGGATGCGCGCTGCCTCCGTCAGAGCTCCCTGCAAAACAAACCTGAGCGCTATGTCCACCTTTTGCCTCACCGTCCCCCCTACCCCCCATCAAAATAAAAACCCTCTGCGTATTTCTTTGAGTTAGCAAACACAGGTACTAATGTAGGTCTTTCATAAAAGCGAAGTGGTGTATAGTCCGCTTTAAAAGCAGGGATACCTGCTTCTACCATTAGGCTCATTCTTTAAAATTGCGGTAAAGTGCACATTGTGAAATTTACCATCTTATCACTTTTAAGTGTCCAGCTCACCGCGTGGCATGAAGTGCATTCACATTGTTGTGCAGCCAGTACCACTGTCCAGCTCTAAAGCTCTCTGCATCTTGCAAAACTGGAGCGCTCTACCCGTTAAACTTTCCACTCCCCCTTTCCCCAAACCGGGGAGCAAGCGCAACCCAGGTTCGTACTCTTGTCCAGGAATTGAACCTGAGACCTTTCCTCGTGAGGGCCGACGCTCTAACCGCTGAGCAACACCGGCCAGGGCTAGTCTCACTTTTTTTTTTACCCTAAATTCACTTATTTTCTTTCCTAGTTTTTAAAAGCATCCAAGACCCAGAAACCTTCCAGAGATTCTTAGAAAAAAGACTTCGTTTAGAGCCGCCCAAGCCTCCTGTCCCACCCCACCCTTGATCCTCAGCATTTACCATGAACAGTGGACACTACAACGTTAGCATCTTTTCAACATGATTGATGCTTTTCTGATGAGCCACCCGCTCCCCAGGGATTCAGTGGTGTGGAGGAGGGTCCTGGGCGCCTCAGGTTTAATGGGCATTTCAGGTGATTCCCATCTAGGCAAGTGAGAAGCGGGCTTTAGCTTGGTAGGGACCTTTTACTACCAACAAGCCTCTTCTATAGTTGGGATGCAAACATCACAAACTTAAAACGAATGGCTGGCTGTATTTCTTTCCGAAGATGGCTCCTGGGTCTGGCCCTGTGTCTTCTATTATTAGAAAGTCAGGGTTCTATTGTCTCAGAGGCTGAATGAGTAAACAGCTGTAACCACAAACGCACTCTTCTCATTTCACATCCAAAATCTGTTTGGGGCTGCAGGAATCATTCCCCTCTTCTGTTTTCTAATTCACTCACACACAGACCCCCATTTTTTACAGTGTCTCTTGACATTTTGATTTGTTATTCTAGTAATTTCGATTTACAACACCCATTTCTTCTCCCTCTCAAGTCCTGTCAGTCCTTGAAAAATCAACCGCAGGGAAGTAGTTAACCAGGAGAGGCTTTTGTCATTAGTAACATTTGTAACAATTGCCAGTTTCTGGCAGGGCTCAAGGGTCTTCTCCCTCCAAACTCTACCGGGCAATTGTGTCCTCGGACTCCGGACCCCCAGGTCCCCAGAGCTGTGGCCGCCCCAGGGGGCTTTGGTTTGGAAAGCCAAATCTTCAGCACTGGCCTTTCCACACCCTCAGTCCTCAGTTTTGGCACAAGGAAAATACTAGAATTCCATCCCATGCCTGCTCTCCATTGCCCAGCCCTAAACTCCTAGTCACCCTGGAGATTAGAGTTAGACCTGCCTTGGGCTTGCCCAGGGGGCCTTGTGGCTGGGATTTGGTATTTAAGAACTGGAAAGCAGAGATAACCTTGGAAGACACCTTGCACATTCTTATTGGAAGAGAGTTTCAAAATCCAATTTAAGGGAATTCAGCTCTGGCACCTTTAAATCAGATAACCCAGGAGAGTGGAATTCTCCAAGAGGACTTTGCTCATATTCCCAGGTTCAAGTACTCACAGTCTTGCAGCCATCAGAGTGGAGAACACCTTTTCAAAGGAAAAATCTTGTCAAAAATAAGCTCAAGTGAGTTGTGGACTGTGTTTGGCATCTCAATTGTCTTGCTGCATTTAACTGGTTAAGAATGGGGAGGAGGGGGGAGAATCACACAATGGCTTTAAAATCTTACCAATTATTTTTATTGGTACTTAAAAAATAATTGATATAGAGAAATAGATGTCAAATAGAACACACCATGGAAGCAAATGGAAGAGCACAGCATTTTTAAAGTTTATAAAAATCAAGAATGGAATTCCAATCCCTTTGATATATTTTCTTCACAGCAAACTGTTTTTGACACAAAGCATTAAACCTGAGAAACAAATTTCGCAGACAACACACACAATTTATCCTACTTTTTAATATATAATTACAAAAATCCTGTGATAACGTAAGATGAAATGATGGTGAAAGAATATTTTATCCTGAGACCATATGCAAAAATAAGAACACAGCGTTCTCCCTAAATATTCTGTACCGTAGCTGTGATTATGGCTGAATATCCCTCCTCAAAATACTATCACTTATTTTATTAGTTACTTTTAAGCCAACAAAGCAATGAAAATTCTTGGCAATAAATAAATGGAAGCTGAATATATACCTCTTACAAGGTAGAAAACTACATTGTTTTCTATAAGATTCCCATATTTTATGAAGAGTATCAATGAGGGGTAAGTTTATCTCTATTTTGTTATTCTTTAAAAAAAAAGTTTCTTGATATGAGAGCGGGAGAAGGCAAAACTTTGTTGTTCCACTTATTTATGCATTCGTTGGTTGATTCTTGTATGTGCCCTGACCAGGGATTGAACCCAAAACCTTGGCCTATCGGGACAATGCTCTAACCAACTGAGCTACCTGGCCACCCAGCCAGGGTTACTTTATATTATTCTTTTAAAATATATATATATTTTATTGATTTTTTTACAGAGAGGAAGGGAGAGGGATAGTTAGAAACATCAATCAGCTGCCTCCTGCACACCCCCTATTGGGGATGTGCCCGCAACCAAGGCACACACCCTTGACTGGAATTGAACCTGGGACCCTTCAGTCCGCAGGCCGATGCTCTATCCACTGAGCCAAACCAGTCAGGGCTACTTTATATTATCCTTAACACTATTTTTCTTTCAAATCTAGCTTGAAAGTACTTAAATCCTCCACGAAAGAAACACTGTGCAACCTGGGACAGTGTTTGAGTTGTTCTATCATATTGTGAATGGCAGTTCCTTGTAAACCCAACCTGCCTGCATTGTGGTTACAAAGTGAGCAATGACTTAGGCCACAATGCTGCGCCTACTGGAGGCCCCAAGTGTACTTCCACAGTTTCCTTCATTCCAGCTTCCCAAGTCCTAGGACACCCTAAAGACCCATTAAGAACTTCAGCAATATCATGGATGTCACTTTGGGCCTGGTTATTTTTCCAGCGTTTAGATGTCCCCTTTTATATTTATTTTTTACTCTAATGAATGAACAGGTGATAACCAGACAGACAGGCAGGGAAAGGAAGATGAAGAGAGACACTTCATTTATAGGTGGCCTCTAAGTTCCATTGATCAGGCTGGTAGCTGCAAGTTTACATCTCCAGCCGTCATGTGATGACGGAGTTCTACTGGAACCCAACTCGGCAGTCCCAGGAAGAGTACTATCTGCCTGCAAGCTGCATTCTAATGATTTCTTCCAACTGAACAGCTTTGTGATTTTGCCCACTTACCTGGCTGCTTAGTTTTACCCGCGCTGTGTAGGGACTGGGAAGATAAATCAAACAAAGTGGTGATTTTCAAACTGAAATACAGATTGCTGAGTCCCAATCCCAGGATTGCTGGTTCAGTAGACATCCAGCTGGGCCAGAGAATATGCCTTCCTAACCAGTTCCCAGGTGACGCTGACGCGGCTGGTCCAGGAGCCACACTTCAGAGGACCATTGAAAAAAAGCTTATCTGTCAATAATAAAATTTGCCTAATTCTCTCTCACTTTTGCCTTAACAGGTTAAGAGAAGAATAGATTTAAGTTTCAAACAGAATACTAGTAATTTCATTTTAATTCTCACAAATGAAAGAATTATTTTATGAATGAGGATGTTAAACCTCAACAGTTAAATGAGTTGCCTAACATTGTACAGTGAGGACCTGGTAGACAAAGACAAGTTCAAAATCTACATTCCATTTGTTATGTTTCAGCAATCTTTAGCCAAAAAATTATATGAACTTATTCTACTTTCTACTAGTATGTGGTGGTGTGTCTTTGACTTAATCTACTTTGTATTATTGTTATAAATTAACCTAAATTATCTTTAGGAATAGGCGAGATACACGTTCTAAACAAACATAAGAGAGCTTAAGGTAATTACTAAAGAAAGATGTTATGAGTTGATTGTATTTTCCAAACCAAAAATTGACATATGTAACCTGATCAATATGACCCAAATGGTCAAATTAAACAGTCTAGTTTTCAGTTAGTGTGGGCATGTATGATCTATGAAAAGTTATTATTTTGCATGCATGCATCTTGGAGTGCTGGTTAGAAAAGAAAAAAATTTACCTTCCTTTGTTACTATTCTGCTTCAAAACACAAAGTAGTTAATTTGAATTATTCACCTAGAGGGGAAATCGGCATCACACCACTTCCTGATGTTCGCTTTAGTGTTTGATTTTAAAATAATGCTCAACCCCAGGCACAGAAAGAAATACATTTTGAACTAGCCGTCAAAGAAAGGCTAATTACAGGATGAGCCCCAGTCTTTTCTGAAGACCATTGTTCTGCCTTAATTAACATGAATTAAAACAGCCCTAAAACAACAGGGCACATTCCCATTAGGATCAATTACTCAGACCCAGTCACTGAAGCTAAGAATTCCCCAGAGGAAAATCTGTCACTGCTTTTCCATGGGCATCCCTTCTGTCTAAGGACCGGGCCACAGCTGGGAGCCTCCCTCTGGAAGGGGCATCTGTTCCGTATTGGATTTACTCCAGTTTGAGACGTGGACCATGGATAAAGGGTGAAGAAAAATCCTAGGTTGTCAATAGAACCATGTGATATTGTAGCTTAGTAGCTAGGTTGCCTACAAAGTCCTTTTATTCTGGTCTTGAGTTTTCTGTATGAATGTTGAAATGAAGTTTGTTGTTGCTTGTCTTAATATAGAGCATACTGGCTGGGTCACAGGCTGGGCTGTGGAGTCAGGTGGACCTGGCTTTGTCCTTTCAAGGCACCAGTTCTTACGTTTATTTTTATAGTAGGGAGCTCCGCGGTACCCTTACATGGGGTTAACACTCAATAAATGTTGGCTATTATTGCCCATGAGATGAGTCTGTGGTCTCCCTACACATAGAAGAGATTATTCCCAAACTACTCACATCTATGGCACATTTAAAAAATGGGTTTCTTTTTAAATACTCTATATACTATCATGAACCACCTAATTAGAAAGACCTCAAAGAATTCCATTTTTCTATTCATCAGGAACAAAATCAGTCTTAAAACTAGAATATAAATACACTTATTTATTTTTCATTCTATTGCAAAATTGTTAACCTTTCTTTGTTTGGTAATAATTTGTCTTCCCCAATTGGTAATGGTCACACACAGATGGTGGGGTGAATAAGTAACTTCCCTGTCCTCCAAGTAATTCTGTGCTGGGCTAGCCAAATTAACAGGCATTTGTCATGAGATGGGAGAGAAGTGAGAACTGAGGGTTTACAACTAATCCAACTAAAGATGGGAGATCAACTCGTGTCTGAACACTTAGTTACAATACTAATGATTCTCGGGCTTGAGTGAATTTGAAAAGAATTTATTCTAGGAAGAAACTTAACAGGTGACGGCCACAGACATATCATAATTGGGGGCCCAAGGAAAGGCTTCTCTTTCACCCCAGAAATTCAACGTGGCTTCTCCTCTCTCAGAGTTTTTTTCTTTTCCAGAATGCTCAAGAACTATTAACAGCCAGCTTTCACAACTTAACGGTAAATTCACCAAAATTTCATTCTTATTGAAATGACAGAAAACATTTCTTCAAAAGCTATTAAAACCAGTTGATAAATCTGGTCACTGCAGCTAATCGGTCAGTCTCATTTTTCAGTAGAACCATCATTTGTTCACACAACACACACATACACAGGAAAAATAAAGACAGAACCCGAGTCCTTAGTTTCCCCCGGTCCCCATCCTGTCTGAGGGCTAGGAGTCTTCATGAAGCTTCATGTGGGAGCAGAGGGAGTCTTGATCTGGAAAGGTTTTCCCGCAGCTGCCGCAAGAGCAGCCCTGGCCCTCCTTGTGTGAGCGGCGGACGTGGCTGTCGTGGGCGGCGTGGGACGCGAACGATTTGCCACAGTGTTTGCATTTGAAGGGCTTCTCCCCCGAGTGCTGCCTGATGTGTGTGCGGAGGATGCTGGAGGCAGTGAACTTCTGCCGGGACAGAAAGCAGAAGGAAAAGCAAACTTCCATCAGCTGGAAGACCAGTGAAACGACGGATTTCCTTTCCTGGTTACTATCGCTTATGCCACCCCTTCATTCTCCAGTTGATGAACCCGAGGTAGCACCCTCGGCCAGCAAGAGTAGCCTTAATAGAAAAGGACATGATCCATGTGTCGTCCTGACTGGTTCCGAGTAGCCCTGGTTATTCAAACAGTGGCTTTCCAGTGCCTAAGATCACCTGGGGGCTAGTTAAAAATGCAAATTGACAGCTAGGGCTGAATGTGCCTGGAGAATGTGCCCAGTAAGTACACTCTTTGGGGGTAAGAAGGAACCTGCATTTAAACCAGCAATTCTGATGGGGGGAAGGGGAGAGGGGTCCTAGGACCCCACTCCAAGATACACTGCACTACAGAAGGAGCAGCTAATACTGGCCAATGTCTTTGCATAAGTTCCATATTGGTTTCTTCTTGTAGATTCACATGTACTCAAGAAGAATTAATAGAGATTCCGTGTGCCCTTTACCCAGTTTCCAAAGGGTTACATCTTACAAAATATAATATCACAGCCCGGCTATTGATGTTGACAGTTAAGATAACGAACATTCTCATCATTAAGATCCTTCATGTTGCCCTTTTGTAGACACACTTACTCCCTCCCACTCCCGTTTCTTTTGTAAGCAGTGGCAACCACTCATCTATCCTCCACTTCTATAATTTCATCATCTCAGAATGTTATATACACAGAATTCTAAGGATGCAACCTTTGGGTCATTGGTTTTCCTCACTTGGCATAGTTCTCTGGTGATTCACCCAGGCTGCTGGGTATACAGCCCATGCCCCTTTTATTGCTGAGTGCATTCCACGGTGTGGATGTACCACAGTCAGTCCCACCCCTTACCCCCCAGAAGGACATCTGGGCGGGGGCGGTTATGCAATAAGCTGCTACAAACATTTGTGCACAGGTTTTTGTGTGAACATATAAGCAACTGCAGGGTAAAGAAACTGCCCAACGGTTTTGCAGAGAGACTAACATTATAGATTCCCAAGTATTTGCTGTTTTTACATGATTTTTTCTTGGCCACTTTTCTTCTCCTTATTTATCACCAACCCATCGTTCAGGTCAATACTATGCTCTGACCTTTGTCACTTTCAGGTAGTATATTAACAATGTAATGACTTTGCTTTTTGGGTCCACTGACAGTGATATAGAACACCAGTTTAAACTGGAGACCTCAGATTCCAGGGGCTGGGAGAGAAGCACTGAACAACGGGGTGTCTGGGCATATGCAGGGTTGGATCACTGCTAGGTAAGGACAAGCTGTCCTTGCACAGACACTCAGACATGGCCAGTCTTCACCAGATTAAGTAATGGGCGTCTACTGTGTAATCTGGGGTGTATTTCCTCATCACACATGCCATGAATGCCAATTTGGCAGTAGGTCATTGTATCTGACCATCACAAGCAAATGTGAGCATATTTGGGGGTAGAAATAGGGTTAGGTAAGCCAGACTTTATGCTTCAAGTTCCTATCCATGGACACCCAAACAGAGCTCAAGGCAGATCCCTTACAAGGAGGTTCCACCTACCTTGGTACAGTACACACACTGGTAGGGTCTGTCTCCAGAGTGAACTCTCATGTGCTTGTTTAGGCTGGAAGACTGAGAGAAAGATTTCCCACATGTAGAACACTAAGGCAAAAAAAAAGAATAGAGTCGGAATGACGTCTCCCCCTAACAAGTTCATTTCCCCATGATGTTAACTATTGTCTTTATTTTGTGTGCTATCAGAGAATCAAGCAGGCCCAGGCAAGGGTCTCTGGGTAGTAGATAGACCTCCTGGAACAACACGGAGGAATCCCGCAGCATGGGCTCTGGCCCAGAGCCTGCCCGGTGCTAATGTCATCTAACCTCTTTGGATGTCAGTTTCTTCAGGTGTGAAACGAGGGAATTTAATAGGATCATGGTGTTTAACAGAGGCCTGAATTAGTCCTGCCCTGTCAACATGCCACGGTGTGACTCAGAATCTTTGTTCCCCGATTTTCCTCAAGGGCAAAATACCTACTCTGTTCTCCTTTCAGGGTAATCACTGTGCAATTAATGCAAAAGTATTTATGGAGTGCCTACTGTATACCTAATACACTAATTTTTCTGTAGTGCTTGAAATTTAAATAATGGGCATATATTATTGTTACTGAAGCAAAAAAAAAAAATCAGACGTTTGAGATAATATTGCAAACGGAACAAATTATAAAAGAGAAGTGATTAGAAAAAGAAACTGTTCTTGGAAATTAAAAACAAACAATAAGATGAGGGAACTTTATGAGAAAGCTAAGAAAAAAAAAAAAATGAGGTTAAGCACAGGGAGGTAGATTGAACTTAACACCTGGCCAAAAGGAGCTCCAGCAGAGAACAAAGGCCTAGAAGACAGATAATAACCAAAGAGAGAACAAGATCATTCCTCTGAGCTTAGGATTTGTGCCTTCAGATGGAAAGAGTACCTTGTATTCCACTGTGTGCAAAGCAAGAGAAAGAAAAATACATCCAATTTTGACACATTCTATTAAAATGTCAGAACTCCAAAGATAAAGCAAAATTTCCACAAAGAAAAGTGGTTATTTACAAAGAAACAAGAACCAGATTGGTGTCCTGGCCAGTTTAGCTCAGTGGATAGAGCATTGGCCCGTGGACTGAAGGGTCTCAGGTTTGATTCCGGTCAGGGGTGCATACCTCGGCTGCAGGCTTGATCCCCATCACATGCCGGGGGAGGCAACCAATCAATGTGTCTCTCACATTGATGTTTCTGTCTCTCCCCCTCCTTTCCATTCTCTCTAAAGAAATCAATGGGGAAAATATCATTGGGTGAGGATTAACAAAAGTAAATAAATAAAACAAATTTAAAAAAAAAAAAGATTGGCTCCAAATGATAGAAGAAAATGGAGTGATGCTTTGAATATTCTGAGGGAGGATTATTTCTACCTATAATTCTGTATCCAGGCAAACCATCAAACAGATATGTGAATAAAATATCCTCAGACAAAGAAGGACTCAGAAAACTTTTCACTATATATCCTTTAATTCAATTACTTGGAAGATATGCACCAGTGATACAAAAAACAAATCAAGCAAGAGGAAGAGTGGAATAGAAGAATCAGTAGAAGTTAAGAAGGTGTTAAAAAAAAATCCAGCCCTAACAGGTTTGGCTCAGTGGATAGAGTGTCAGCCTTCGGACTCAAGGGTCAAGGGCCAAGGGCATGTACCTTCGTTGTGGGCACATCCCCAGTAGGGGGTATGCAGGAGGCAGCTGATAGATATTTCTCTCCCATCGATGTTTCTAACTCTCTCCCTCTCCCTTATTCTCTGTAAAAATAAATAAATAAAATACACTTAAAAATAAAAATCCAAATGACAGTTCACAGGTCCAGAAATCACTGGTTCAAATCAGAATAAGCTCCAGAAAGAATGTGAATGTCATCATACAATTAAGAAACTAAATTTGTGCCTTGGAATTAGAAATGCTAGCAAAACAAAAGCTTACAAGGAAGTCAAAGATGAAGTAAAGTTAAAGCCTTGTATAAATCTGCACAATTTATGGACTATAGGGAACAATGCTTTATGAAGAAGAAAAAAAAATCAAGCCCTGTCTCCCTGGGTCAGGTATTTCAGAAGGCTAGAGCCTACATTCTGGACTTGTGTGAACTCTTGGTCCTCATTGTTATGGACTATACTGCAAGGGTGGGGAACCTTTTCTCTGCCAAGGGTGATTTGGATATTTATAATATCGTTAAGTGGACCATACACAATTATCAACTTAAAAATTAGCCTGCTTGCCCTGGCTGGTTTGGCTCAGTGAACAGAGCATCGGCCTGTGGACTGAAGGGTTCCTAGTTTGATTCTGGTCAAGGGCACATGCCCGGGTTGCAGGCTCCATCCCCAGTAGGGGGCGTGTAGGAGGCAGCCGATCAATTATTTTCTCTCATCATTGATGTTTCTATCTCTCTCTCCCTTCCTCTCTGAAATCAAGAAAAATATATTTTTAAAAAATTAGCCTGCTGTATTTAGCGAAACATTTAATTACCTGACCCCTAAAGCTTTGGCCAAATTATTTCATGGGCCTTATATGGCCCTCAGGCTGGACGTTCCCCACCCCTGGACTACAGGGGTTTCTGACATTTTAAATCTATGTCCCACTTGAAGTTTGCTTGACAGATTATCTGAAAAGGGGGCGCATTCAGGCTTAAAGGCTGGAAGGAGGATTGTAATGCAGGGGTTTTCCATTGTTGGTTGTATACTCACATCTTCTGTTATTTTTGTCAATTTTTTTTCGCTTTTAGAAACCCATTATTTTTGTTAAAAATCATTTATCTTCACTGGATCTTTTCTCCTATTAAAGTTAAATTAAATGTTTTCTTTTGGGCTTCAATGGAAATTAAATATGCTTTATCATTTTAAAAGTTAAGTACTACTCAAGCTAAAGTAAATGAAATATAGAAAACTAAAAGAGAATAAAAATGTTAAGCAATAAAAAATCAGGAAAAACCTCAAAACTCCAAACATGAGGGCAAAGTGCCATGGGAAATTCAGGCTAGATGTTGGGACAGTACTACGTATGTGCCTCTTGAGCTCTGAACAGAATTCTTGGCTACAGGTTTGAAATCCAATGTTAAACAATATTTATAGTCATGATAAAGGAGAGCTTGCAAAGAGAAAATAACGAAAGAAACCTTGGGAACACAAAGTATGACACGTTATTATTCCTTTAGTCTACCAGAAAAACAACTCTTTTGAAGGTCAAATCATCACTTCCTTTTTTTCTTTAAATGTTTGTATTGATTTTTAGAGAGAGAGGAAGGGAGAGGGATAGGTAGAAACATGGATGAGAAAGGAACATCATCTATCGGTTGCCTCCTGCACCACCCCTCCCCCCCCCACCGACTGGGGATCAATCAATTACAAAAATAATCATAAATGGATAACAGAAATAGCTACTTCTATGTAATATTGTTCACGGCATCATCATTGGCGAGACATGCGCAAAACAGGGGATTGGTTAAATAAATCATGGTGCAACTATCTGGTATACTGACATAACCATTATATTTACAAATGAGTTTGTGATGTCTTAGGTCAGAAAATTAGCCTCATAGTCTTCAGCATGATCTAAGCATATTAAAAACACAAACACACATTGAAAAGAAGTATACCTAAGATGTCTTAACTTTGGGCCATCGCCTACCAGGTGGCTTCCGTCTTGTTTTTTCTTCATATTGTATTTACCAAGCATGCACTATATTTTTATGTTAAAAAATAATTGGAAAAGGGAAAAAACAAAAGGGAAAAAATAAAATGAAATAAAAATTGGAAGTAACATTTTTAAAGGATCACCAAGTTGAAACATAATGACCTCTCTCTGCTTCCCTCTCAATTGCAGGTCCAAAGTGACAGCAGGCACCGCACCCAGGAGGCCTTCAGTGTGTTCGGGGTCCTGGGAGGGACCCGGAAAGCCAGTCTGGGCCACGGGTGGGATCATTTGCTAACAGAACCAAGTTCTCACCTTGTGAGGCCGGTGCTTCTCATGAACGTGGAGGATATGGATTCGGAGCCGGTCCCGTTTCTCAAAAGACCTTTTGCACTGAGAGCAGGGGAACTTCCTGTCGCCCTGGTCCACGCAGGGGGTGTACTTGAGATGCTTGTCTCTGTAGTATCTGTATGTAAACACCTTTCCACAGCGGTCACATCTGTACCCTTCTGCAGACTCTGTCAAACACGGGACAGGAGCAGTGGCTTGGTCAGCAGCCCTACCTCATTCTTACTTCCTCCAAGTCGGCTTGTACAGCCTTTCCCTTATTATTGGCAATTTTAAACATATACTGAAGTAAACATAATAAAATAATAAACCCTTGTGTGCCTTGACAATGACCAGCTTAGATAATTTTGTTTTCATTAGTATCACTTCCCTTCATGATGGAACACTGATTTATCACTTGGTTCTTAAATACCTCACACCATAATCTTACATTGACTGGCACTTGTTACAAGGTTAATAATATAACCAAAACATGCCTATCCTGTGTCCCTTTCAGACTAGCCAGAGCTACAAGTTCAAAACTATTCACCCAGGACAATAATGGACACCAGAGCTCCCGTCCCAGGCCTCCCGAGGCTGTTCCCCTTGACCCCATTTACAAAGTCTTAGGCACTCTTTTAGCTTATAGTTCACTTCTCTGAATTTTCGGGGAGGATTCCAGAGCTAGAATCTTCACATAGAAAGGAGGGATGACAGTATCTTGCCTTCCCTAACACAGAGTTCTCATGATAGTTAATTTAATTCTGACACTTAATGAGTTCTTACCACCATGAGTGATACTATCACTGAGTGATAGGTAAGACTGAGAAAGGTAAGTTGTTACCAATGGAAGAGGGAGGAGAGAGAGAGAGAAGTTAAGAGAGGGTGCTGCTGCTAGCTGGTTTGGCTCAGTGGATAGAGCGTCAGCCTGCAGACTGAAGGGTCCTGGGTTCGATTCCAGTCGAGGGCACATGCCCGGGTTGTAGGCTTGATCCCCAGTGGGGGTCATGCAAGATGCAGCCGATCAATGATTCTCTCTCATCATTGATGTTTCTATCTCTCTCTCCCTCTTCTGAAATCAATAAAGATATATTTAAAAAAGGGGGGGGGGGGGAGTGCTGCAGATTCTAGCAAAGGAGGTGCCAGGTGAGGGTTGTCTATGTGTTGGGAGGGAGAGGACAGGGCCACCTACAGGGGTCTCTGTCAGGACACTGGATTCCAGGAGAAGTGCTCCCCTGAGACCTCATTGTCTGGCCCCAGGGAGGGAGAAAAGAGCCAGGAGTGAGTATATGCAAGAATCTGGAGATGGAAATCTTTTCAGGATCAGGACAGCAGGGAAGCTATCCATCTGGGGCTTTGTTAGTTAACAACTGCATCCCAGGCACGTTCGACAAGTGGCTAAGGAAATAAACCATTCACTAAGTAAATAACCAGGAAGGCAGCCGCCAACCCCCGGACAATCCATCGCCCAGCCCAGTCTGCCACTTTCATTGAGGTGCTAATCTTCTCAGAACCCCCGTGCCGCTGCAACCGTTTTTGTTCAGAGCTAGAATCTGGTCAGAAATACCTGGCCTTCCTGCTTCCTGGGATGGGAAAAGGGGGTCTGAACGATGGGGCCAGTGATCTTTACAAATCAAAGCACTGAAACACGCCAAAATGCAAAATATGGGTATTAGAGTGCATTCTCAAGAGAACAACCACTTAGGCAGAAGTGACACCCACCTTACTAATTAGACTCAGGTCTTTGGAAATTTATCTTCATTTTATTCTATTCCCTTTTCCTTCTCTTCCTCCCCTCTGCTGGGTCAGCTACGCTTTCTCATCCAGGCTTTCACAGCCCTGATTCCCATGTTTCTTGCCCCCCCACAATTCACACCAAATTTTGGAAGGATTAAGAGGAAGGATTAAGCGTCGTTTTCACATTCCACACCTCCAGCCCCCAAAACACACACTCGGCAGGCTGCATACTCAAATAACCCGCCCACATAGGGTCCAGGACCCACACACACACACCCCCCACCGACCTTAAGAGAAAGGTTGTCACCCATCCTCACCAAAAGCCTTGAAAACCTGTCCAAAACATTCATAACAGCAAACAAATGAATTCCTTTGCAAGTTCCCCCCACACACACTGTCCAAAATACACAGCATTTTAACAGTGCTGGGAGCATCGGAAAATTTGGTTCATAACTGGAGCAGCGGTAGCTGCAGGCTCGGTTTCCCACACTTACCATTAAACCCTCATGCCTGTTGCTTATATGCTGTGATCTCTGCTATCTGCATATTACTCCATGTGAATACGCCTTCATTTATTTAAGTATTCTACTACTGAGTACTTGAGATTGTGCTTTTTCACTAATACGGGTGGTGCCGTAGCAAAAATCCTTTTGGACTATTTCCTGAAGATAAATATCCAGAATAGCATTACTGAGACATCAACGGTTATGAACAATTTAATTGCTCGATACATCAGGTTAAGGGATTTTTCAAAAAGGGGAATGAATAAATTTGGGGAGTTATCAAGTATGTATTTGTCTCAAATCTATTTTTCACTTTTGTTTTAAAAACAATGGGGGGGGGGGGTAAGAGATCAACCATAGGACTTGTATGCATGCATATAAGCACAACCAATGGATGCAAGACACTGGGAGGGGGATGAGGGGCTGTGCAGGGGAGGGGGGAGGGGAGGCTGGGGAAGGTCAATTGGAACAAAAAATAAAGGAGACATATGTACTACTATTGGTAATACTTTAAACAATAAAAAAGAAAAAATAATATAAAAGCAATTGGTAAAAGGGAGACATTTCTAATACTTTCAACAATAAAGATAAGTTTAAAAAAAAGTAAGTAAAAGCTGATGGTATATTTTGGGAAATCACCAAAAGGCCATGCATGACGCAGTGCTAAGTATGTGACAACTCCGAGTCCCAGGACTTTAGAGATCCCACCACCTCACTCCCACCCCATGTTAGGGTAGGAGGATGATAGCTCACCCAAACAATTTGGACAGGCCCTCATTACTTGGCCTCTGGAAAGATACCTCCCGTTATTCACCTCCTAATCCCTGGAGAACGTGTGGTTGGTTGACTTTGGCTTCACCATCCCCCAGCCTGGACTGCCTTCTCTCTTCCTGCCTAACACACCCCCTACCCCCTCTTCCACACACCCCCAGCCCCGAATTTCCTCTCATCCCTAAGCAACTTTTCCCAATAGAGTCAGCATTTTCCTCCTTCATTCAGTCCACACAGGGCTCCAGGAGCAGGGGATACGAAGGTTTAGGGTTACTCCCTGGCCTGAAGGACTGTCTAGCTCAAAGACAGGCATGTAGACAACCAGTGCAGTGTGTGATGAATGCTATTCCCATTGGCTTTTCCCTGCTACTCACGGCACTTATTGTAACACAAGGTCGTCTGCTACCTGATCACACACATTACAGTAATTTGCACTTGTCCTGTTGCACCTATAAGATCAGTGATTCCCAAGGCTCACTCTGAGAGCCTTTTTAAAATGCTAATTCCAGAGGCTCACTCCCAGAGAGTGGGTTGGTGGTCTTCTAGTGCCTTGCTACTAAAATGTGGTCCAGGGGCCAGCAGCATCAGCAACCCTTGGCAGCTTGATAGAAATGCAGAATCTCAGGTCCCAGGAATGAGAATCTGCTCCTCCCCAAGACTGCCCAGGTATTCACAGCCACATTAAAATCGAAGAGTGAATCTAGCTCAATGCTTGTCAAACTTGATTGAGACCCCACAGTAAGAAACACATTCTCTGAGACCCAGCCCCCACACACATCCCTGTGAAACAACTTCACAAACAATGCTTGCTCTTACTTGAGATTCACATCAATATTTTCTATCCTACTTTATTCTTTTTCTCTTTTTTCCTTTCATGCACATCTCCACCACTGAATTGATTTCTCACCCCACCATCTGAAAACACTGCTCTGGAGTGACTTTCCAGGCTGTGTTAGCCTGAACAGGCAGGACTCAGAAACTGGCTCGCCTAAGGCAGAGGTCGTGTCCATTCATTTCACTTTTATTGTCTTCTCTGGGTGGAGGGAGAGGGGGTACAAGAAAAGGGATCCTTGTGAATAGAAGCAGTTTCAGCAGCTTTGGGAAGATGAGGGCCTCGTCCTCCAGCTGGGTAATGCCCCCTGGTTAGAGACACTCTCAGTTTAGTCTCGGGCGAGCCTTCGGGGGGAGGGGAGCTCCACCAGCTGCCCAGAAGCTGCAGGAAGGTGTCCTTCCACCAGGAGCGCCTCACTGGCGAGGCAAAGGCGTGCACTCACCTTCAGAGGGCCCAGGTGCCTGCTTCCCCTGCTCCGTCACCTGAAGGCTCACGGGAATGTCCAAAAACTTTTCATAGCAGTCTCCATACCACACAAGGAGCTCTTGGTTCTGGGAGATCTCTTTGCAGCTCTCATAAAATATCTGCCCTTGACATTGCACTGCAACCAGGTTCTGCTCCTTGGGGAACCGGGCACAGTTGACGTAGGACATCCAGTTCCCTGCACCTCCTTTTCCATCTATAAAGTGGCTCAAACGACCATCTTCAAAGATCTAAAAGATATAAGGCATGAAATTTGAAATTTACTTGTCAAAAACTTATCCAAATCTCACACTGGAGTCTACTGAATATATTTATATTAAGCCTAATTAACTTTATTGGCTTAAGGACTTCTCTGTAGGTGATGGTACGTTTTTAAAGATTCTTACTTTATCTTTCTTGATTTCCAAATTTCTATAGTGAGCATGTGTTAATCTCATAGGCAGAGGTAAGGGAAACAAGAGGAGGTTCTGCTCAATTCTACTGCTTCAAAGCAACCAATTAGTTTTGTATTTTATCCCAACCAAGTGTTCATGCATAATAATGAAGCCATGCTTTCTTTCTCTGATCTTGGCAATTCCACTGGCTCAACCTGTGATTAACATCTTCCACATAGTCAGAATTTCAGCTTACTTCCTTGGAGGACATACTGGAAGTAGAAATTCAGGGTCAAGGGTGGGTAGCTAATATATTCTGACAAACTGCAGTCTGGTCTGCAACCCTCATACACAGTCAAGAGTCTCAGTTTTTAGCTAACTTCATAGACAAGTGACAAAACATTTTAAATTTGGGTTTATTTCCCTTGGCATCTTCTCAGCATCACTAGATCCTATTAAAGCAGTTGTTTTTGTCTATAATTAAGCACAGTGTATGAATTCTTTAAATATGTATGCCGTGGCTCATGTTCACAGATTAAAATGACTTAGGGCACCACAGGGCGCCTGGGATTTCTGCAGAAGTGTTATTGGTCAAGGTCATGGATTATGAATCAGCCCCTCCCCCCCCCATATTGCAAAGCAGGCAGCACAGCTAGCAGATTACTGCCTTGTACCCTCTCCCAGGGGGGCACAGGCCAAGATGCTCCTCCCGCAGCCCCCTCCCCACCAAAAACACATTTACCTCCCACATCAGAGAATTGTCTCCATAGGTCTTGACTTCACTGGCGTTGACCACTTTACCTTGAAAGGGCCCAAACCTGACTCCTTTGGCAATGAGGCTATAGCAGAACACGCCAAAATGTGGGACTCCACCAAACAGCATCTGCCTGAGGCAGAGACCTAGGGGGACCCGAAACAGATAAGTGGATGAGCAAACGCACTGCATTAGACTGAGGAAAGAAATCCAAGCAAGAACTGCCTACCTTCTGGCAGTTGAAGTGCGTCCTGATCCAAAGCTTGAGGAAGACACTCAGACCCTAGAAAAAGGCAGAGGTAACGTCTTCTTTCTCACTGCAAAGTATTATGAAACCCTTTCATGAGGCGTTTCCCTCCATGCTCCCTAGAGGTAACCTTTTTCCTGAGTTTGAGGTTTATATTTTTCTTGCTCCTTTTACATATACAATGTCTCCTTTGAGACACAAAACACCCTTGTAAGGTTGTGAAACGAACCCCATTTGCAAATTTAAAGAACTTGAGAATCAGAGATAATGGCGACTTTGACTAAGGTCAAGGTCGATGGATGCTGAGCTGGGACTCCATGACCTGCATGAGGTGCTCATGGAACTACCTGGCACATCCTGGTAGAATCTGAGTCCAGTGGACAAGCCCAGGGCAGGAACCATTCTCTCCTCACCCTTAGCTCTCACTACAACCAACCTCAAGAGTCACACAGTTTAGCAAGTAGAGTTCAGACGTGAGCCTGGCCTTCCTTTGATAGAATTCCTGATAGAAGTCCTCACATGCAGCTCCCCACCTCTTCCGGACTCCTATTCACCCTTAAGTGCCCCCTCCCCCCTCTATTCCCCCATCCATCCTTCCATCCATCCATCCATCCTAACCCCAGGAAGAAGTGGACTGCCTTTACCAGCGCTGTCTGGGGGGACCAGGAGGCCGGAAGCTGCATGGTGCAGGCGCTCTGGCGAGTGCTCCAGGCCGGGAAGGAATCCGTACAGGACGAAGTGCAGGTCCTCCTGGGTGAAGTGGTAGCGATGAGCCGACTTCCTCTCCTGGTTCAGGAGTTTGGGGTCATCCTCAGACCGCTTGCTGGGGAAGTGAGGTAGTAACTGGGAGGTCTTCAGCCCCTCAGGGAACAGGGAAGCACCCACAGGGGGCGGCGGTGGCATGAAGACCTCAGGTCCATAACACTGGCCACTGTCGCCTGGACCACCAATGCGGGCCAGGTCTTCACCGGTGGCCCCAGCATAGTGGCGGCCGCCGTTCACGAAGGGCTGCAGCTCCTTGGTTAAGGGGGGAAATGGGCACCATGGGGCCAGTTTGCCGGGCCAGGGCAGATCGTAGAGCGGCTCCCTCGGTAGGGCCAGGCCGGGGCTCAGCAAGGGAGGGGCGGTCCGCAGGGCGAAGGGGGCCACGACCGGAGACGCAGACACAGTGGGGACGGGGAAAGGTTGGTAATCCTCCCCCGCGGCGGTCAGGCTGTTCCCAAGGGGTCCATAGGGTGCGAAGGGCGCGTAGTAGGGGGCCAGGTGTTGGGGGCTGCTCTGGAGTCTCTCAGGCGGGTAGCACACCTTGTCCGGAGGTCCGGCCTCACCCGGCGACCGCAGAGCCATCCTGGGCCACAGCGCGGCGGGTCTGCAGAGAGCAAGGGCGGTGCGAGGGAGGACGCGGGTGTGCGGGCCGGCTCCTGCCCGCCGAGCCTCCACCCGCCGAGCCTCCACCGCCAGAGCCTCCACCCGCCGAGCCTCCACCGCCAGGGCCAGCCCCGGGTCGGAGGGAATCGGATAAACTCCTAATTCGATCCCGCAAGCCCCACCTCACAAACAAAACAGAAACAACGGCCCGGCGGGCCGGCGTGGCTCCGTGGTTGAGCGTGGACCTACCAACCAGGAGGTTAGGGGTGGGTTCCTGGTCAGGGCACATGCCCGGTTTGCGGGCTCCGTCCCCGGTGGGAGGCAGCCATGGATGACTCTCTCTCATCACTGAGGCTTCAATGTCTCTCTCTCTCCCTTCCTCTCTGAAATCAATAAAAGAGTAAAATATATGCATCAATTATATATATGTGCAAAACGAAAACCTGGGATCCGGCCAGAGCCGACTACCCGTTCTGGTGCGTGTGGCCGGTGCCCTCCCTCCCCAACATACCTTAAGCCACTCTTTCTCCATGTGGCCCCAAACCCGGCTGGAGCAAAATCTGTTTTAAGTGCCCCCTCCCCCTCTTCGCGGTCCAACAAGACTCTTCACAGGGTCGGGAGCCTCCGGGCCGTCCCACGCCGGCGCTGGGCCCGGAGCCGAGCGCAAGACCGCCCTGGGCGTCGGGCGAGCGGCACGCCCAGCCGCTCCTGCGTGCCCGGAGAGAGGGCCGAGCCAAGGGCCCGCTCGCATCGCGCAGGACGCGCTCCCGGAACCCGGGCTCGACCCCGCGGACCCAGGCGGTCTGGCTGCCCGGAGAAGGCGCCACCTCCGGCTCCCCTCGAGCTCCGCAACCGGCGCCGGGTTTCCCGCGCGGACCGAGTCCCGCCACTCGCCCCAAGTCCCTCGGGTCACCCCAGCTGGGGTTGCCCCCTCGGGAGCAGGTGAACCGCGCGCCGGGCCGGGTGGGAGGGCGAAGCGTCGCGGGCCGCCGGCTCTCCAGCCCCGGCGCCGCCGCCGCCGCCCCCCGCGCCCCGCAGGATGGCGTTTTAATGGACACAAGTTCACCAAGGCCGCAGCATGGAGGTCCTCCAGGGCCGCCGGGTCTTGAGGGCAGGATCAATGAGCCCCATAAGGAAACCAAGCAGGGTCGTGACTCAGAAATTAAAGAACACGGGGTCAGGAGGAGAGGTCAGCAGGACGCAGGCATCTTCCCGGCTCCTGCGCCCCCTAGGGCTCCGCTCCCGGCCTCCCCGCGCCCCAAGGACCTGAAACTTGGGGCGGAGAGCCGCTTAAGGGAAAAAGCCCAAGAGTGTAACACGACCTCCCCAGACGAGCAGCGACTACTGCCTGCGCTCCCCACCCGCCCCTGCAGACGACGCCCCGGGACGCCGCGGCGGCACCCGACCCGCACCCACCTGCGAGTGCGCCGCTACCGGGCGGGCGCCTCCAGGACCAGAGAGGCGGCGCGGGATCGGGACCCGCAGGCTTCGGGCGGGCCGGGCGGAGGGCTTAAGAGGGAGGCGGGCAGAGGGG
Source organism: Corynorhinus townsendii (assembly GCA_026230045.1). Taxonomy (NCBI): domain Eukaryota; kingdom Metazoa; phylum Chordata; class Mammalia; order Chiroptera; family Vespertilionidae; genus Corynorhinus; species Corynorhinus townsendii. Next base: position 18,116,282 of record JAPDVU010000010.1, on the reverse strand, counting down.
CCGCGGGCCTTGAGAGGGCGACGGTGGGGAGGGGATGCGGCCCACGCAGGTCCCCAGGCCAGCCTCGTCCCCGCCCACCGCAGCCATTGGCCAACGCGGGACTCGCCCTCAGCCTCGGGGTTGCGCGCCTCACTCCCCAGCTCTCCGAACCCTGGCAGGGACCCCACCCAGAGCCCTGGCCGCCAGCGGTGCGCCACGCGTCCGGGCTCGGGGCTCGGGAAGCCTGTGCCAGTGGCGCTCAGGGTCCCTGGATAAGCCCGTTGGCGGCTCCCAGACTCTGAATCGGAGCCAGGAGGCCCAGGACTCCCGCCCGGGGTCGCGCCCCTGCCTTCGGCGCCGCGTTGGGCAGGAGGCGGCTGCAAACGCAAGGGCCCGGTGGACGTTCGTCCCTGGTACCTCGTGGGGAGCCTGGCGGTGCTCGTAACGCCCCCGAGGCTTCGGGTGGTTGTTCAGCCTGCTCCGGGTTTTTACTATTTTTACTGATTTCAGAGAGGAGGGGAGAGAGAGAAACATCCCTGGTGGGAGAATCATGGACCGGCTGCCTCCTGCACGCCCCACACTGGGGGTTGAGCCCTGACCTCCTGGTTCATAGGTCACGCTCAATCCCCGAGCCACTCCAGCCGGATCGGGCGTTCACTTCTTAAATATGACTTCCAGCGCCGAGGAGCGGTCGCCCGCGCCGCCACACCGGTCGGTTCCCCGGGGAAAAGCAAGGGCCAGGCCCTTCCCGGGCGCTCAAAGGCCGCATTCGCAGTCTCCCGGCCGGGCATTGAGGGGAAGAAAGGAGCACTTGGGCCCATTCACATTCACATTCACATTTGGAAACAAATGGGGGTGGGGGGAGCCCAGGTAAAGCCTGGTGACCTTGGCCAGGGTCTTCGCCACGCGGTCGCTGCTTCCTCTTTGCAAAACGGGGCGACTGCCGCCTGCCTGCGGGCCGGACTGGAAGGGGGAAGGCAGAGGCGCAAAGCCACACACCTGTGGGGCCCGGGCTGGGTTACTGAAGTCGGAGGAACATCCCTGCAGCTACGGGACGCCTCCAGAGGTCCCAACGCTGCGGTGGAGGGCGCCTGTGCGGCTCCGACTTGGGGAGCAGCCACTGCGGGGCGGGCGCCCCCTCCCGGGGCCACGGGCTGGGACCTGGCAGCCTTCGCCTCGGACGCGGATCCCTGCCGCCGCCGCCGGGTCACCGCCCCGGACGCCATCCGTGGGGGCCCGCGCTGCCCGCGTCCAGATCCGTGTCCCGCGTGCAAGGCGCCTCTCAGATGAGAAGCGGCGCATTATTTTCTCACCAGGGAGCGGTGACGGGCGCCCGGGCTTTCCTTCCCCCTGTTCTGTGCCTCTAGCCCGGCTCTCGGGGCTATAGGATGAAGTGCGGGGGAACCCGGTCCCGAGGGCGAGCGCCCCAGGAAGGATCGCGCCCTGGAAAAGCAGGGCGAGTGCTGCCGCGACTTCCTCCCGGAGGCGCGCCGCCTGCCCCTCCCCCGTTCGCCGCCCTTCAGAGCCCCGGGCCTCACCCGCAGGCTTGAAAGCTGGACACTCGGGGAGCACCTTCGGGTCTTGTTCTGCAAATAATTGCGAGTTCAAAACATTTAAAACTTTTTAATGACAAACTTGCCTGATTAACTAGTTTGGAGAAATGGATAAAATAAAAATGGAAGTCCCCGCCCATGGCTCATTCCTACGCTCCAGAGGTAATACCCATGAACAGTGTGGTTTATTCCGTACCCTCACCTTTTTCTTTTTGCAGGTACTTGTTTATTTTTCTTCTTAAAAAATACGTTTTTATTGATTTTGGAGAAAGAGGAAGGGAGGAGAGTGACAGAAACATCCATCCTGTACCCCCACCAGGGATTGAATCCCCAACCTGAGTATGTGCCCTGACCAGGAATTGAACCGGCTTTCTTTTGGTGCATGGGACAGTGCTCAACGTACTGAGCCGCACAGGCCAGGCTGTAGTAGTATGTAATACTTTTAAATTGTTTTCTTAAAATGCATTTTTTATTGATTTCAGAGAAGAAGGGAGGATAAAGAGATAGAAACATCAATGATGAGAGAAAATCATTGATCGGCTGCCTCCTGCACGCCCCCTACTGGGATGGAGCCCACAACCCAGGCATGTGTCCTTGGCCGGAATCGAACCTGGGACCTTTCAGCCGCAGGCTGACGGCTCTATCCACTATGTCAAAACAAAATGGGACTATTCTTTTCACTATTAATCATTATTCCTGTCAGTACATTAAAAGTAGCTTTATTCCTTCTCATGGCTGAGTGGTACAGAAATTCATCTTATGAGTGTTCCCTAACTTGTACAGCCTCTTCTGGAAAGGAATTTAAGTTGTTGCCAGTTTTTAAACCAGCTAGGGCCACATTGAACATTTAGATAATTAGTCCAAACCATACCAATTCAGACCTCCACCACCGAGGAGTGCAAATGCCCTGTTTCTTCATGTCCTCGCCTAATACTGAATACTGCCAATCCTTTTTCCAAGCAAATTCTGGGAATATTGTTATATATAGGGTAGTCCCCCAAAATGTTGTATACACGTTTTGAATGATTATAAAGTCAGTGTTTATTGATATAGTTTGTTTTCAAAATTTTAAAAAATCTACAGAAATGGATAACGTTGTGTGTGACAATGCATGTTTTCAAACCGATGACTGTTCTGGTCTCGGCACTGCTCATAAGGCGAAGCAACGGAATCACAAACATCAAGAATCATTTCGTTCGGTATTTGTGTGCCCTCAATTCATCAACTGTTTCTGGTTTGTACGGTAAACTTTATCTTTTATGCATCCCCAAAATGAAGTCTAGTGGATAAACTTTCTTTGTTCAAAGCTTAGTCTGACTTCACCCATTATTTCAAATCAGTTAAACCTGAAAAAGAGTGAAAATTAAGTGAGTTTTCAACTGTTAAAGTGTGTACACAGTTTGGGGGAACACCAAAATCATTATAAAGGCAGTGTTTGTACTTCAACTGTGTTTTCAAACTTCCAGTGGCATTTTAGGATGAATTTCCTTTTTTCAAAGCTTAGTCTGGCTCAGTGGTCGGCAAACCGCGTGGTTCATGAGCCACATGCGGCTCGTGAACCGAGGTTTGCCACTCTGTTGACTAATGAGTTTGCCAACCACTGGTCTGGCCGAAAAGAAAGAAACATCAATTGAACTATCATTGGTTAAAGTGTCTGTAATACATGCTTTTGGGACATCCTGTAGATACTCATTTGTGTCACTGTGCCTATAGAATGAAGACCTAGATGTGAAATTGCTATATCAACATTGAACATTTATTTTTAAAATGTTTTTACTGATTTCAGAGAGGAAGGGAGATAGAAACATCATTGGCTGCCTTCTGCACTGGGGATCAAGCCCAGAACCTGGACATTTGCCCTTGACCAGAATCGAACCCAGGACCTTTCCGTCTGCAGGCGGACACTCTATCCACTGAGCCAAACCAGCTAGGGCCACACTGAACATTTAGATAATTAGTTCAAACCATACCATTTCAGACCTTCACCACCGAGGAGTGCAAATGCCCTGTTTCTTCATGTCCTCACCTAATACTGAATACTGCCAATCCTTTAAAGCTGCCCATCTTTCACGCGAGAAGTGGGATCTTATTCTAATATGCCTTTCAGTCATTTGCCCAACAAACTTCCTGAGCACCTAAGCTATGGATGTGCTGAGCACCAAGCCAGACACAAGGAATACAACTGTGAGCAAAGCAGCCCTGTCCAGCCCTCATCCCCATAACAGTGTTCCGAGGAAGATAAATGTTTGTGGGACTACTTGATGAATGTGTGATGAGAACTGTGGTGGGGACGATGAAAGGGAAGAGGAGCAAGCAGGTCCTGATCTAGGATGGGAGGACAGGGAGGCTCCTCTGTCCTGGAGGGTCTGAAAGGTCTGTATAAAATCAATGAGGTGAGCCTGGCCAGTGTGGCTCAGTGGTTGAGCATCAACCCACGAACCAGCAGGTCATGGTTTGATTCCTGGTCAGGGCACATGCCCAGGTTGCAGGCTTGAACCCCTGGGGGAGTGTGCAGGAGGCAGTCGATCAATGTTTCTCATCATTGATGTTTCTATTCCTCTCTCCCTCTCCCTTCCTCTCTCCGAAAACAAACAAACAAACAAATAAATAAATAACTAGGTGAGGAGAGCAAGTGGTGTTCCAGAACATTTGGTGCCAAGGCCCTGCAGTTTGGACAGAGCCCAGCTGAGTCACAACACAGAAGGATGCCTGGGGTGGAGGAGACAGCCAGAAAGGTTGGAGAATCAGCAGTGGCCAGGTCTTGCAAAGGACAGTTGTGAAGATGTAAGTATCCTTATATCCTTACTTGAAAATCTTTCTTTTAAAAAAAAAATATATCTTATTGATTTTTTACAGAGAAGAAGGGAGAGGGATAGAGAGTTAGAAACTCCCCACCGGGGATGTGCTCGCAACCAAGGTACACGCCCCTGACCCGATTCAAACCTGGGACCCCTCAGTCCGCAGGCCGCCGACGCTCTATCCACTGAGCCAAACCGGTCAGGGCCTTACTTGCAAATCTTTACTGAAGAAGTAACAGAAAGTCTTTGAAGGGAAAAGGAAGTTACTATAGCCATTAGTATACTTGCCTAAATAATTTCAGCATTCACTTCATTAACTCAAGTTCAATGTTTGTTTACGGTTCTCTTAAACACATATATTTTTATTGATTTTTAGAGAGAGAGGAAAGGAGCAGAGAGACAGCAACATTGATGTGAGAGAGAAACATGGATCAGCTGCTTCATGCACACCCCCCACTGGGGATGGAGCCGGAAACCCGGGCATGTGCCCTGACCAGGAATCGAACCGTGACCTCCTGGTTCATAGGTCGACAACCACTGAGCCACGCCGGCTGGGCAAAATGCACATACCTTAATTGTTCAATGAGTTTTGACAGCTGCATAAATGCGTGTCTCCCCACTCTATCAAAATAGAGAACATATTACCCCAGGAAGTCCTCCAAGCCCCTCCCGAGGTAATCCCTGCAGCGAACCGCCCTGGTCTGCATGTTCCTTCTGCACAGAGGAGCTGCCTGTTCCGGGAACGGAACCACAGGGTGTATTGTTCAGGGCGCTGCTGGAGCCTTTGCTCTTGGATCATGAAAAGTTTTTTTGGTTTTTTTTGGTATAGCAAAGGTGGAGATTTATTGAAGAATAAGTACAGGCTCCCACATGGGAAGAGGGAAAGATTCCCACAGAATGGACTCCCAAGTAGGGAGGGGGAGAGGGTCCCCATGAAAAGTTTTTTTAAAGGAAAGCAGCATATTAGGAGGAATGCTCTTTTTTAATTGATGAGAGAATAAGAAAGGGGGGAGGGAGAGAGAGAGAAACATTGATTTATTGTTCTACTTATTACTTTTTTTATTGTTCTACTTATTGATACATTCATTGAATGCTTTTTAAAAAATCCTCACCCAAGTATATGTTTATTAATTTTAGAGAGCCAAAGGGATGTGAGAGAGAAATATTTTATCGGTTGGCTCCTATATGCGCCCCGACCCAAGACCTAGGTATATTCCCTGACCAGGAATTTAACCCTTAACCTTTTGGTGTATGGAACAATGATCCAACCAACTGAGCTCCTCAGCCTAGGCTCATTGGTTCCTTCTTGTATGTGTCCTGACCATGGATGGAACCCAAAATCTTGGCATTAATTAACATTTGACAAAGGAGGCAAGAGCATACAATGGAGTAAAGACAGTCCCTTCAACAAATGGTTTTGGGAAAATTGGACAGATACATGCAAAAAAACAAACAAACAAAAAGAAACTGGATCACCAACTTACACCATATACAAGAATAAACTCAAAATAGAGAAAGACTTAAATGTAAGTTCTGAAACCATAAAAATCCTAGAAGAAACCATAGGCAGCATAATCTCAGACATCTCTCGTAGCAATATGTTTGCTGATACATCTAGGGCAAGAAAACTAAGGAGAAAATAAATAAATGAGAGTACATCAAAATAAAAAGCTTCTGCCTAGCAAAAGAAACCATGAACAAAACAAAAAGAGAGCCCACTGTATGGGAGAACATATTTGCCAATGATACTTCTGATAAGGGGTAATATCCAAAATATATAAGGAACTCATACAACTTAATAAAAGGAAAATAAACAAACCAATTAAAAAAATGGGCAAATGACCTAAATAGACACTTCTCCAAAGTGGACATACAGAAGGCCAAGAGACATATGAAAAAATGCTCAAGGTCCCTAATCATCTGAGATATGCAAATCAAAATGACAATGCGGTATCACCTCAAACCTGTCAGAATGGCTAACCATCAACAAATCAACAAAGGACAAATGCTGGCGAGGATGTGGAGAAAAGGGAACCCTAGTGCACTGCTGGTGGGAATGCAGACTATGCAGCCACTATAGAAATCTGTAATTTAAACATGGAACTACCATTTGACCCAGTGATCCACTTCTAGGAATAGATCCTAAGAAACCCAGAACACCAGTCAGAAAGAATATATGCACCCTCTGTTCATAGCAGCACAATTTACAACAGCTAAGATCTGGAAACATCCCAAGTGCCCATCAGTAGGTGAGTGGAAAAAAAGCTGTGGTACATTTACACCACGGAATACTATGCAGCAGTAAAAAAGAAGGAACTCTTACCCTTTGAGACAGCATGGAGGGACCTGGAAAGTATTATGCTAAGTGAAATAAGCCAGTCAGAGAAAGATAAGTATTACATGATTTCACTCATATGTGGAATCTAATGAACAAAATAAACTGATGAACAAAACAGATCTGGAGACATAGAAGCATGGAACAGACTGTTGAATCTCAGAGGGAAGGTGGGGATAAGGGAGGTGAAGTGGAGGATGTTGGGTGGGTGGCAAGAGATTAACCAAAGAATTTCTGTGTATATATGCATAAACCATGGCTACAGACGATAGTTTGGTGAAGGCCTGAGGCAGGGTGCTAGAAAGGGTCAATGGGGGGGAAAATGGGACATCTGTGCCCAGTGATGTGGCTCAGTGGTTGAGTGTGGACCTATGAACCAGGAGGTCATTGTTTGATTCCTGGTCAGGGTACATGCCCGGGCTTTGGGCTTGATCCCCGGTTGGGGGCCTGAGGGAGGCAGCCTATCAGTGATTCTCTTTCATCATTAATGTTTCTCTCTCCCTTCTCCCTCTCTCTGAAATCAATAAAAACATCTACACTCACACACACACACACACACACACACACACACACACACACACAGGTAATATGCAAATTAGCTGGGACATTGTAACAGTCATGACTGGCTCAGGAGGAGGTTGCACACACAGATGAGCGGGAGGGGACTGCTTGCACTGTGAGGCAAGTCAGGGATGGTGCAGCCGCCGGCGCAGAGAGGCAGGGGTGTGTGTCCAGGCTGCTGCCGCCACCGCCCAGCCCCAGCAGGCCCACCTCTGCGCATGAGCTGCAGAGGAAACACCTTTTCTGACCATTCATTGGCTAAGCTCCCAGTATGCCACTCACAATGTTCTTGGTAACTTGGGTAATAAGAATCCAAGAAGGTGATCTAGGGTTTTTCCACCTCACTCCTGGAGGAAAAAATGAAGGTCCGCTACTGGCGGGGCTAAGAAATGTCATATCCTGCCCTAGCCAGTTTGGCTCAGTGGATAGAGCCTCGGCCTGCGGACCACAGGGTCTGGGTTCGATTCTGATCAAGGGCATGTGCCTAGGTTGCAGGCTCCTTCCTGGCCAGGGCCCAGGTCAGGGCTCATACAGGAGGCAACCAATCAAAGTGTCCCTCTCACATTGATGTTTCTCTCTGTCTTTCCCTCTCTCTTCCAAGCTCTCTAAAAGTCAATGGAAACATATCCTCAGGTGAGAATAAAAAGAACGAAAGAAAGAAATGTCATAACCTATGAAAGACACATCTTGAAAATGCCTAAAGAAAGTTGTCATTTTTTCATGGTGAAGGGACTGGAGTCCGTGTTGATGAAAACACCTTGGCGGCCAGCAGTGGCAGCAGCAGCAGGGTGATGGGGGTGGCAACTTTCCCTGATCAGCCTGCAGAGGGAGGCCAGACTGCGGTTTAGGCCTGCTCCCCCTGTGAGAGGGGACAGGCTGGGCTGAGGGACGCCCCCCCCTCCCCCAGTGCACGAGTTTTATGCACCAGGCCTCTAGTATTTTATAAAAGGGGGGATATCAGTAATACTTTTAACAATAAGGATACATTTTAAAACAATGTCATTTAAACATTTTGCAACGTTTTCCATAAGGTAGGCAAGGAAAAGGAAATATCTGTTTTCACAATTTATGAATCATTGATTTTCTTATTTCCTATTACTTACCTGTTCTCATTCCACAGTGCTTGCACCTTATTTTTTCTTCTTAAAAAATATCCATTTTTCTGGCCTGGCCAGCATGGCTCAGTGGTTGAGCGTCGTCGACCTATGAACCAGGACTTACGGTTCAATTCCCAGTCTGGGTGCATGCCTGGTTTGTGGGCTTGCTCCCCAGTGTGGGTGTGCAGGAGGCAGCCAGTTGATTGGTGATTCTCATCATTGATGTTTCTATCTCTCTCTCCCTCTCCCTTCCTCTCTGAAATCAATTAAAAAAAATTTTAAAAATCAATTTTAATGAGAAAATGTACACAATGCCTGCAATTCTGAATATGGTCAGTTCTCTTCTCCCTTCTAGTTTACTTCTAATACTGTTTCTAGATCTACTTACTATTAGACACATTCTCTTAATTTGGCCTTAGTTTCTGCTTCGGGAGAATTCAAGACGTTTTGATTTTTCTTAGAGAAAGTACATAAGAAAACTAGAAATTGTAAACTATGTCTCTGGTTTTCACTAGTGTTGGGGTTTCAGTAATTTGTAACTTGAACAATAGATTACTCCCAGGTACAAGATTTTTACTTTCAAAGAGTAGGATTTCCTCTCTTCCAGTACAGCAGCCACAATAGGGAACCAGCTTTGTTTAAAATTTTCTATCAGTCTTGGCCTGAACGAGAGAGAAACCATAGTCATTTGAGCAGGGAAAGCTTAATATAAAGAGTTATTACCAATAGCAGGGGATTGGAGTGGCCAGGGATTGGGTAGTAAGAAGAAAACCCTAAAAAACGTCGGAAAAATTTACATTAAAATGTATCTATTAGCTACCCCACACCCCACGGGCTGAGATGAGACCTTGTTGAAGGCTGAGCTGTGACTACTGAATGGCAGGCAGGTTGGTGTGGTGCCACACTGCGGGGACTTGCCGGAAGGCAGCCCTCTCGTGCCGGGGAAAGCTGCTCCCAGGGAGGTCCCCTTGGAGGCACTCGGCCACGGACCCATCTGCGGAGCTGCTGAGGGTTGCTGGCAGCTGTGCAGGGCCCTGGCTCGGCCTCGCCCCCTGCAGGACCCAGCTGAGATCACTCCAGGACCAGGAAGCGAAACTCCTGCCTCCTGTAACGTCTCTCCAGCGCCCTCTACTGACACAGCTTCCACGCCAGCTGGCAACTTCCTTAAAGGACTCCTTTACATAAAGCGCTCAAAGAGAGTGAATTTGGGGCTGAGAGGAATTAATGTCAATAACCAACATAAAACCCATCCGGTAAATAGGCAAATAAGTCCAGGACTTTTACTCTTGCAGATGTGGACTTGGTTTCCTTGTTTTTAAAATGGTGGTCGTGGTGTGATACAAACTTCAAGTTCCTTTTTATTATAATACTAGAGATCCGATGCATGAAATTCAAGCAAGAGTAGGCCTTTCTTCCCCCTGCTGCCGGCACCGGCTTCCCTCCGGCACCCGGGACCCGGACTTCCCTGGCAGCCCCAGCTTCATCCATCCAGAAGGTCGTCCATCCGGAAGGATGTCTGGTCTAATTAGCATATTATGCTTTTATTACTATAGATTCCACTGTTACGTTTAAACCAAGTGAGTGCTGAACTTCTCTCGTCCGTTCGTTCCTCTTATTACTTTAGTGGCGCTGTTGCATGAGTGTTTGTCAGTCTTTGGAAAGAAACTGTGGATAAAAGTTTGTTCAGTTATTTGTTCAAGCCTGTTAGAAATTGTTCCAGAGGGTTTTGCTGTTGTTTTTGGTGGGTGTGTGTGTGTTAAATATGGTCAGCCTATTGGCATTTGTGACTCACCTTATGGTTCCCTAATGAAGTTAAGTGTTTTAGTCTGCTCCGGCTGCTATAACCGAATACCATAGACTGGGTGTCTAAAAACAATATTTATTTCTCAGTGCTGGAGGCTGGGCAGTCCAAGGTCAAGATGCAGCAGATTTGATGTCTGGTAAGAATGCACTTCCTAATTCACAGCTGGCCGTTTTCTCCTGCATCCTCACGTGGTGTGAGGAGCAAAGGAGCTCTCGGGGTCTGTTATAAGGGCATCAATCCTATTCATGAGGGCTCTGCTCATGACCTAATCACCCCCAAATGCTCACCTCCAAGCAGCATCACATTTAGAGAGGAGGGGGGAGGGAGAGAGGAACAATGATGAGAATCATTGATTGGCTGCCTTCTGCATGCCCCCTACTGGGGTTGAGCACACAACCTGGGCATGTGCCCTGACCGGGAATCGAACCTGGGACTCTTCGGTCGACAGGCTGACGCTCTATCCACCGACCAAAACCAGCGAGGGCCAGACTAGGTTTTAACATAAACATTTTAGGGTGACACAAACCTTGTTTATAATCCCAAGTAAAAGCAGTAAATCTTCCCAGATGTTTCCATTCTGTTCCCTTCAAGAACCTCCTTTTGTTTGTCTCCAAATCCCTTGCCCTGGCCTGCAAGATCTTACTTGTTCTGGCCCTTGCCTACTTCTCAGTCCTACCACTCGCCCTGTCAGTCATCTCCAGCCACACTGTCCTTCAGGCACCAAAGCTGGTCTGCCTCACAACCTTTGCATTTGCTATTCCTTCTACCGAAGCATTCTTCCCTCCAGATTACTTTTTTAAGTAGAACTTTTCATTGATTTTTAGAGAGAGAGGAAGAGAGAGGGAGAAACATTGATGTGAGAGTGAAGCATTGATCAGCTGCCTCCCACATGCCCCCTACCAGGGCTCAAGCCTGAAACCTGGGCATGTGCCCTGACTGGAAATCGAACTAGCACCATTCCATGTATGGGAAGACACCCAACCAACTGAAGCACACTAGCCAGGGCTCTTCCCCCAAGGTTCTTACCTTTCATGCTGCCTGTTTCTGATCTCTGATCAAATGAATATAGGGTCAATTCATAAAAAGGACTTATAACTGCTATATAGATATCTATGTCCCTAATAATAATGTTACAGAATGCAAAAGCAGTGATGTAAAGACGAGACAAATATACAACCATCATTGAAGACTAACACTTTTCTCTTACTAGGTAAAAAATTTGTAAGGAACTACTCACATGCTGCTTCTAAGGTTGCAAAGTCAAAGAATGAATAAAGATATAAAAAGAGGATTACCAGAGGTAGAATGGGGCAGTATATAATAAAAAGTCCAGTTCATTTGGATAAGTGTCCATGTTCCTAGTAACAGCACTTGTGGATTCCATAAGCAAAAATCGATGGAACTCAGAGAAGAAAACCCAAAGCCATCACTGGAGATTTTACTTGATTGGGATGCTGCTAAAAGCAGTAAAGGGAAACATTTATAACCTTGAAACACATGTATTAGAAAACAAAGCTTGAAAATTGACGAACTATTCATATAATTGTCAAGAAGTTAGAAAAGAAAAAAAAAAGCCACCAAAATAAAAGCATAAGCTAGGAAAGAAAAGTTTAAATATGCAATAGGTGGAATAATACAGGGACATTTCAAAGGATGCTCAAAACATTGTTTACTGTTTTTTGATTTAACTTTGTTGGTAGATTAAATTTTTATAAATGTATCCTTTTCTTAATAACTTGTCTTTTAAAGAAATGTTCAGTTTTCCAATGATGTAAGCATATTCTTCCATTTTTACATTTCATTGTTTTTAACCCTGATGCATTTGGAATTTCTTGATCTTGAGAGACAGGAAGTTAAAATCAACCACTGAGCCATGATGGCCAGACCACAATTGCTATTACTGTACATCATATCTTCCAAACCCATTTTACTTTTTGGATTGCTTTGGGAGGAGTTGATGCTTTTATAATATTAGGTTTTTTCTTTTCTAGGTTCCTGGCCTGTCTCCATTTTTTTTCTCCAGGTTTTCTGTCTTTTGGTAAAACTTTATAGTTTTCTACACAAAGATCTTTCAAACTTTGTGTTAGGTATAATCCTATTGTATAAGCATTGTATTATGTTGTTATTGTAAATGGGGATTTAAAAAATTGTTTTTTGGTGTGGACAGAGGTATTGGTTTTTTGAATGTTCTATTCATCTCACTGAGCTTTATGATTCATTCCAAGAGCCAGTCAATTGATTCATGTGGCTTTTCCTTAAAGACAGTCAAATTGGCTGAATGTCTTCTCTCTTCTCTTCAGGTGGTTAACACCCCATTTCTCAGCATTGGTAGTGGGCTTCCTTGTTTTGTTCTAGTTAATAAGTTTAGTATTTCACTGTTAAGTAAAATGTATCACATTTAGGACTGCATCTTATCTGAAAACTCAAGTAACTTTAGAACATTTACTTTTCCTAGAGGTTTCATTTTGCCTTGAGATTTCCTCATAAATGGGTGTTGAAATTTATTCTATGCAAAGTTATCAAATGGCATCTTTTTCCTTCAACTTGTTAATGTAGTCAACAGTATTGACGGAGTTTTCTAATCACTCATTTTGTTTTTGGTATACCTGGGTTTTAGGCATTGTACCTATATTGTTTATCAACTATCTAACAAACCAATCTATTAAAACTATCATTACCCGGCCAACGTGGCTCAATGGTTGAGTGTGGACCTGTGAACCAAAAGGTCAGGGCACATGCCTAGGTTATGGGCTCAATCCCCAGTGTGGGTTGTGCAGGAGGCAGCTGATCAATGATTCTCTCTCATCATTGATGTTTCTAGCTCTCTTTCTCCGCCCCCCCTGAAATCAATAAAAATATATTTAAAAAAAAATCACCCTTCTTGGCTTCAAATGAAAAATCTATAAAATGGGTCGCTGAGAGAATCAAATGTTAACGTGCTGAACACAGTGTCCACTCCTGCATAAATGTAAGACATTATTAAATTGCAAGTCAGATATTTTAAATTTAAATGCATTTATGAATGAAGGTACAATATAAACACATTACACTCTCCAAAGCCATGTAAAACCCGAAGGCATTAAAATTTATTAAATGATGCAATAACAACAGAATTCTTTATTTACAATAGCATTATTTAACATCAAATAAGCAAAGAGCATCAGCAAAGCAATATTAACTTGCATAAATGTATTTAAAATTTCTCTGAATATATCTACCTTTGCATAAACTGCTCACACGAGAAATACAAACATCGATGCAGGTGAACAAGGTGATGTTCAGAGTCAACTCCATTTGGAAAATAAACCACAACCTGAAACACGGTAAGCTTTCTCCTGAAGAACCATAGTTAATATATTGCTTAATTTTACCCTTGTATAATCTTTTCATATACACACATCTCAGATGCAACTTCATGAGGAACTGTACAAATAAAACCCACAAATGACAAAGGAAAAAAGAGACAGTTAAATGTTTGAAGAAATGTATCATCATCACCATCCAACAACGTAAAGGTTGAGTGATGATGTACTTATTCAAAAAATTGTACACAATTCACTATACAAATATAATACATCGGACAGCTATGTAGGAATATACAAGACTTAAAAACAGATCTAAGGCATTATGCTAGATTTTAGCATTTTGAGGTTCTTGCACATAGCTTTTACCTGTAGTAAGAAACTTAAAAGATTTCGTTTTAGTCTATAAAGAAACACCAGGGAGGAAATTCTAATTAAAATCGAAGCCACTACAGTAATTTTCTTTTGTGCAGAGAATGCTTTGCTCTTAGGCAGCACACTACCATACAAATACTAGAAAATTTTAAATTCACACCAACAATTAATGGCTTAAGTTGCATTTCAAAATTGATTGTGTATCTTTGGGTTCTACAGTGGATGTGGGCCACCCATTTCATGTGGTCAGCCCATATGAACTCCATTTTTAAACACAGATTAAAAATTGCATTATATAAACTGCAAAAACATTGCTTTCAATTATTACAGGCCATAGGATATACACGTGGGAAGGGACATTTTAATCTTTGAGTCAAACGAATTCATTGTAGTCAAAGAGCTCACTTCACTTTCCAACTCACCACATTACATGAACACTTAAATGAGTCTTACAACCAAGTGAATGTATGTATACTTTTCACATTATTTGTTTTTCACATTTAGTAATAAAAGTAAAACACTGATTCTCTGTCCTATTAACGAAAACCAAGAACTCAGTCTAACAAATTTACTGTGTACAGCATGAAAAATACTGATAACGAAGGGGATCAATTTGGCTTTTGCTTCCACAGTGATCAATATGATCAGAGGATTCCTTCACTTACTTTTCTTCTCTTAATTAGATGTAAAGCAAAACCCATTCATTCCCTGATCTGAGCCAGAAGAGAATTTATAATCTCTTTTCCTTCAAAATAGCTGTGATCATGAATTATTCGAAATGACCAGCATCATTGGTTTACAGATTTATCTGACTTGGGGTTGACATTAAAACACAGTGGGCAGGTGGATAAACAGTAAAAGATACACAGATTTAAAAAATTTTTTTGGACAGTGTTACAGTGAAAGGGGACTTAAAACTCAAAACAAATCCAGCTTAAACTCCATTTCTCCTTTGTGCTGTGTGAAGTTAAAGTCATTCTAAGTCACATGTTTCTAAAAAGCAACTTAAAACTGGTCACATGACATCGTGTAGGACATAAGCCTTGGCACACGGATTCGGTCATGGAGTTCTGGGCCAATGTCTGCTCGTTTTATCCATCGCAGTTGGGCAACCCAGCGTTTGGTTGAGAAGAGTAGAGCCTGGTGAGGGGGCATGTAGACTGATGGCCCCAAGAAGTGCTGTTCTGGGCCACCTCCCTGTAGTGAGACCCCTCTCAAGTGGAAAAAGTATTGAAATGCAAATTTCCAGGAAATTTCTTTAGTATGGAGCAACACCTTCAGACTGTCTACTTACCATTTATCTTTGGGCTACCGGTATATCTCTTTATAATCCATCACTTGTACATATAGGGAGAGATATACATATAAATAGGGGTAGTTTGTCCATTGTCCACCCGGCCACAAATAAACAATCAATCAAATTTCAAGGAAAACCCTCTCTGTTCCTAAAAAGCCTGGCTTAGTGAGATATAAAATGCTTTGCTTTTTAGACATCAAAAAGACACCATTCTGAAATTTAGGTAAGAAAGTCTTAGGGGTTGGGGAGAAATAGCTCAAAAAAGGTAATCAGTTTCTTGGTATTGCATTTGTCTGAAACTGACACCAATTAATAAAAGATTATTCCCCTTCCCGTGTGGGTGAGAGAAACAACCATGAAAGTTGACTGCTCACCACAGGTGGTCTTCCCGAGGTTCATTAAGAAAGAATATAAACATATAAAAATCAAGAACTGGGTCCTACAGCGGCTGCATATTATATAGATTGGATAAATTATTTATGAGCAGAATCACAAGGTTTAGAAAATAAAAAGTCTCAAGTCTACAAATTAGGTCTAATCAAGGCATTGATATCCTTTACAAAACACCTTTAGGAGACATTGCTATGAAGATATCTAATTTAATACTGAAGTACCTCATTTTTGAGTTAATTCCACAATATGTATACCTCACAAAAATTATACAATTAAAACACGTTCTCAAATTAAATTATTGCTTGTTTACATATAAATTGGATTTTATGTACCTTACAAAACTTCGGCTTAGCACTGCTAAAAAAACAAAATAAAAAACACATGGCGGAGGTGACCCCTGTCGTGTCTCTGCTGCTGTCAGCGTGAAACACGCTGTTGTAGATCTGTGTCGCTGGGAACCAGGACAGACACGCTTTGGGAGCAGGTGTCGTCAGTGGGATCGGGGTCGTGCTGACTCTGCTCCTCTCCTTGCCAGTAAATGCATTTTTCTGAAATTTAAGTTAGCAATTGCTAAGTGGCTGGCAAAACATTTAAGGAAATAAGGGGCTTATCTGATTTCTGTTACTTTTATTGTTTTGTTGAATGAATGAAAGGGGGGTGGGGGAGGACTGGGGAAAGAAGAGTCAGGATCAGGGAGGAAGAGGAGATGCTAATCCAAGCTGGCTGATCAATCGAAAGGGAACTTAATTTGAAAATTAATAATATTTCTTCTTGATTAATGATTTAGATGAACTTGTTCGGTTTTAACAAACAAAAAACAAAAATAAAAAAAGGAAAAAGTCCTTGTTACGTGAACAGCCCTCTCACGTGCTCCTTTTCATCTGTTCATTAGCTGGAAACTCTTCCCAACTTGGCCTTGAGAGCTTTCTGCAGATATCGGTCTTCACTTTGTGGGCGTCTCTGTCCATACAGCGCTGTCCATGGTGTCTGCCCTGCTTTTATCCCAAATGCAGTTTGATTTTTTAAAAAACCCTTTTCTTTCCCCCAGATGAAACCGTCATCTTTTGTACAAGACTTTAGCCAGGGAAAACAAAGCAGGAAGCCAGTGTCTGGAACCAAACAGGAACAGAACAAGAGCACGGTTGTTTTCCTTAAATACGTACATTTAGATACATTCAATCTGACACGGGGATGAACGTTGCCTGTCAACATTTACTTCGCAGGAGAGATCTAAGTTGCACTAAGGTGAATGCAGTGAACAGACTGAGCAACTGTCTGGACACAAGCTTCAGGCTGGAGAGAGAGAGAGAGAGAGAGAGAGAGAGAGAGAGAGAGAGAGAGAGAGGCAGGCAGCCCCTCTTGCAACCGCCAGTCCCCGGGCCAGGCCCGCGTCTGCTGAGCTCGTTGGGCAGACCTAGCTGGCAGGCCGGCGGGTCAAAACAAATAGATGCAGCTCTCCATCCCAGACCAGGAAGTGTTGTGAGCAAGTGAGCCCAGTCAGCTGAAGAAAGAAGCAACCAGCTACCTTCAGTGTCAGCAGTATTTCTGCAGAAAAACAGAAAGATCTCTGAACATGTGGTAAAACCATCATAGAGCCCATCACAAAACATCAAAATATTCAGCCTTTAAACAAGGCCAGCCCCAAAGGCTGCCTCTGGATGAGTTGCACCCGATTTAGAAGCAGACAGATGGCACTGTCCCTCAGTGAACACACAATGTTGGCAGAGGCCAGCAGAGCCCACATGCTAGTGAAGGACGCTGCAACGGGTTTCTGACTGCTCCTTCCGAATGACTGCCACTCAGCAGTGACATCCTCGCCCGCTCCAATCTCTCCTGCCTACTCAGAAAGCATGAGACTCCCAGTGGCTGAACTGCCCCTGCCTTTTGACAGCATCTGACCCAGAAGCGACACCATTTTCTTAATCCTTCCTCAGCATCACCCAGGACAAAGCCAATTCCTATAAAATAAAAGGCCTCTCTCTTTTTTTTAAATTTACTTTTAAAAATATTTTTTTATTGATTTCGGAGAGAAAGGGAGAAGGAGAGAGAGAGAAACATCAATGATGAGAGAGAATCTTTGATCAGCTGCCTCCTGCACACCCCCCTACTGGGGATCAAGCCTGCAACCCGGGCATGTGCCCTGACCAGGAATCAAACAGTGATCACCTGTTTACAGGTCAAGGCTCAATCACTGAGCCACAATGGCCAGGCTAAAAGGATCCTCTTGACTCTCCTACCGAGATACTCCCAAGGTTCCATGTGTGTGTTCTCTCTGGCAAGCTAAATCACCCAGGGTGTTTGCTCAGCAAGTATTCTTGCTAGTTTCTGGTTGGTTATGCACTGACAATCGATTTGAATGACCGGATACCCAGGGCTATATACTTGTTACTGTAGTGAGCAAGAACCTTGTGCAGGTGTTCCTCTGGCTGGTGAAAGTGTATCTGTCAATGCTTTTTCTTTGGCTATTGACTTTACACACTCTCCCCCAAGTTTTCACTATTTGCTAATATTTCATTAGCAAATATTAATTGAGTACCTACTACTCTGTGCCAGGTTCTGGGGATATAATCAAAAACAAGCCATTTCTAGTCACTGCTCTCAAAACACTGCTGAATGGGCCAGAAAGGCAATTAAAGAATAGTGTGATCCGAATTATATGAGGGGAACATTAGTTGCTGTGGGAACATATAAAAACTGCTTGCTCCTGGGATTTAGATACTGAGACAGAATTTTAGCACATCAGGGCCATTAATGATGATCTAGTTTAAGTAAGATCAGGGAGGAAGTCAACCCAGAATAACGGATTTCACCAGAGCACCTTGGAAAGTGATCTGGGGAAACTGGCCAGCTCATGAGTTCTAGGAGCAAGAGGTGGAGTTCCTGCCTGGGCACTTACACAATTCCAACCCCCGCCCCCCCGCCCCCAACCTGAAAAGCTAGCCCAGGACACCTCGATTATATTTTCTCTTATAGAAGAACACCCAGTGTACTTTTCTTTGTAATGTTTATCCCTAATTTGTGTCACTACATGATTTTGCATGGAAATACTTGAAGGTTCTGACTGAAATATGAAAAAAAAATCCTTCAAATTACAGTTAATCTGGAAAAATGCTAATGGAGAAGATTTATATCCTTCCAAACTTTAAGGCAGGGTTCTTTAACATGGACCAACATCAGTAAGTGGCTCTGAGCCAGACGCAGGTTAGTAACAGACGCTGAGCATGGATGACATGTGTCGCTGGAGTGGCGGGGCGGGGCATGCTATCCCAGCTGGCCTCAGAGTGGGGAGTCATTGAACCCTTTTGCACTTAATATACCTTAGAGCTGTGTGAGGATTAAACAAAAGAATGTACACAGAGCATTTAAACAGTTCCTGGGACATAGTAAATGCTCAGCAAATGTCATCATGAGCATCATCACCAACTCAAAGTGAATCCTAGTTTCCATACACTAGTAAATACAAGTAATTACAACTATGCTTTATCCAAGAGCCATGAGACTGGGCAGTGAACTCAATTTTAACATGTATAAATATGAAAATACAAAGGACTGCTATAACAAGTCCTATAAATTTTGGTTAAAATAAAATACCCGTCCTTCTCTACATAGTTTTTGGGTAAGTCCACAGTTGTATATACCTGCTCTGCTTAAAGCAAACTATAATTTTAATCTCCATTTACAGACAAATGGAACACAGATTCAATTAATAATGAATCACAGTGGTTTCTAGCTCAGCAAATAGAACCCGATTACAAATAAAAATTCTGAGGAAAGTTCTTTGATTTGCCAGAGCACAGAGCACATCACAGCACATGGGGTAAGTGACTGAGCCCTCGGTGCCCACATCAGCGGCTGGTGACACAGGCAGTGATGTCGCTATTACTCATGGATTAAAAGGGATATACTGTACACAGCCTTCTCTGAAGGAAACAAGAGTGTCCGTGACAGACTGTTCTCTGGCCTTAACACTCAGCATAAACAGAGGACAGATGGGTAAGCCAGACTCAAGAGAGGACTGGGAAAAACAGATCAAGTGAGAGGGTGCAAATGGCCCCCTCGGTTCCGAAGGCACCTCTGATGGAGAGTGCCTCCTGTACTACTGAAGTTGCCTTTTGTGATCCTAACGATAATTCTTGCATTCCACGTTTAGCGGGTACCCATCAGGCACCTGGGCTCTCGGGGCCCACCCTGCCCGTGCTCGCCTCTGCACCGTGCCCAGTGCCAGCTCTGCAATTAGTCGAGCTTGGGCGTCCCTGCCTCGCCCTCCTTTCTCCGGTGCTGCTCGGGGTGGCCCTCCACTCCTATGATCTGACCCATCACTTCCGGCTGTGTGACCTTAGATAGATGGCCTAATCCTGAGCTTCACTCTTCACATCTATAAATGTTGGGAGGCCCAGGTTAGAGACCACAGGCCATTCCCTCTCTTAGAGGTTCCTCCCCACCCCAAGATTAAGAACCAGTGCTTGAGGCCGAGGGCTCGTCTAAGGGTATTTCTCTTCCCGGCAGGATGGCAGCAGGAAGGAGATAACCTGCTCCTTTATGGCCTTCTCCGGTGTTAGCTGTCTAAAACCCAGAGGAAGGCCCTTTGGAGGCAGGCAGTAGAGTACAGGGCGAAGGATGCACAAGGAGCTCAGAGGCCGGGTCCACTCCCTGCTGGTGCGGGACCTTGGGCAGGGCTTTACACGGCAAAGCTGTACTTGTGCCAACACTAGTGTGGTTCGAATGAGGTCACTTAAACAAAGCTGAGCGAGAATGGGCGTGCAGTAAGTGCTCAATACACGCTGGTGCGCCTGTGATTTTAAAGAAGAGCGAGCGCTCTGCTTCACCCAGGCCAGTCTTTTCTGTTTGGAGGTGATGCAGTGGCAGAGGGAGACAAGGCAAGTGACTCCCCGGGTCATGGCAGACAGGAGGGGGGACTGGCTGCTGGCCTGGCCCAGGAAGTGCTGCTGGAGCCTTACCCCACCAAGTGGTGGGCCAGCACCCAGCCACACTGAAAGGTGAGGGAGGGATGCCTGATGGACTCGGTCTCCCCGACAGAGACACAATGTGCTCGGAGGTTCAGCCCCTGGCACTTCTGGGCTCAGCTGGCTCTCCTCTGTGGGAGCCTCATCACGAATAACCTTGCCGTTCCTGGGAGGTGCAGCCCAGGCCCTAAGCCTCTACTCTGCACATAACCACCCCTGAGCTCTGGGCCCCACCTGGGGAGGCGCAGTGCACAGGAGGCAGGACTGACATGGGGAGGCGCCAGCCAACGTCAAACCTCATGCAACGGCAAATTTATTCTAAACACAGGCTCCATTTTCTGCTTGAGTTTCTATGCTGATCCGTCCACCATTTAGACAAGCTGTGCGTCTGGGTGCATAGAAGGTAACAGCTCCTGGACGCCCACCCACAGGCCTCTGTGCCAGGTGACCGTTCTCTCAACGAGAGATGCCACACAGGCAAGTGCACACACTCTGCCATTAAAACCCACCTACTGCTTTTTAAGCTTGAATGGTAATCTCAACAAAACCACCCAAGATCCACTTATTTTTGTAGGAAATTCAACATCAATTCTACATTTTTTCCATTGAGAGGGAATTTTTAACTTAAAAGAGAGTATCTAGTGCTTACTTATCCCTTGTCTTAAGGGCCCCCCAGGGCAAGTGTTACAGAGCCTTCCTGTAACCGAGCCCCTGCTAGGCCCACAAGGCGCTGGGTTCTAAGCACTAATTAGTCTACTGTTTCAAGGCTATATGTTGAACATGGTAATATTACTCTCCTTAGAACAACTGTCAAGGTAACCAGGATATAATACACAAGATTGTTGCCTAAACAAAATGGAATATAGACAAACATGTAAGCAAACATAAATTCAATGGTTTGCCCTAATTTGACTAATTCACTGCCACTTTATGTTCTGCTTTGCTATAATATCATTCCAGGGCAAAATTAGTGTTCTTAGTTCGTACATCACCATCAGCTCAATTAAAATCAGCTTAAAGGGATAATTACTCACACAGAACCATTGTAAGTCAGATAACATTAGGAGATATTAAAAAAAAAATCACAAGCATTATAACTATCTTCAATCACTCTGCCAATTTTGGTCTATAAAACATTCATGCTCACTTTACCCAATTCACACATTTCTTCACTGTTTCTTACCCGTGATGCGTCTCCCTCCTGCTTAATCATATCCATTCCAGGCAGCTGGTTTGAGAAAAGGCTGCCTCCCCTCAGAGCAGGATCATTAACCTGAGGGCAACAAGACAGGACAACAGGTATTTTTAGCGGGATGTCCAGAAGTGTGGTGGGAACAACCAACCACCAACGTTCCTCTTGCTGGAACTTAGGAGTAAATGATGGGAAAGATGACTATGTAAATAAAAATGTAATCTTCCAGCACATGAAGAAACATGAAAATAAACACGTTAATATACTAGCTGCCTTCAAATTAAATTTTATTTGTCTTCTGTATAGAAATCCAATAGAGATGATCATATTGGAAACATTTTCATATCATATCATGTTCATTTTGGGGGCTGAATTAGACTAATGACTCATATTTGGGACTTTGAAGACATCGGAGAGCTCCTCCATATCCTTGGTTACTCAGGCAAATTACAGATTAGTCAGAGCCAGTGTGGATCTGAATTTGGGGACTCTTCCAAGACTAAGCGAGCTGTTCATTAGCATTTGTACACGTCTTTTACTAATGACAAAGTGAACGCACAAATGCTGATAGAGGACTTTGTCATGAGACACACACCGCAGTTGTGTTTTGGGGGCTTTCAACATAACTGTGATATTCGAAAGGTTGAAATCCATGCAAAAGTTTCAGAGCAATCTGGACTATTACAAATGCATCAATTATACTTGTGTAGGTTGACTAGGTTCTAGGCACTAGATTAGTCTACTGTTTCATGTAGACTAATACTGTTTCATACTAGATTAGACCATCTCAGCAGCCCTCACTTCTCCTAGAAAGCAAATCAGGAACCACTAGTGGTGGCCCATTTTTATAAAAACTCAACATCAACACTACCTCTCATGCACCACTAGGAATTTTTATTAATATCTTCTTATAGAATAAAAACACTGAGGCACTGCAAAATTCTGTAAATTTTCAGTAAATTGTGGTTAACCAACCTCAGAATGAAACAGACCTAATCCAACTTAATCTTCACCTTTCTCACAATTGTGATCTAATGGAAATTCATGGGGCTGTGAATGGCCCGATTTCTCCAGATATAAAATCCGATTCAGGGTCCTTGCCACATCTACACTTTGAATGAACTACTGAGGAAGTAGAATGCCAAGCATTTTGTGCCCCTTAAAAATAAGATTTTCTATAAACACAATTTTAAAATTATTAACCCACACCTTTACCTCTGGCTCAGCCCTACCCAGCTTTATTTAAAAATATATATATTTTATTGATTTTTTACAGAGAGGAAGGGAGAGGGATAGAGAGCTAGAAACATCAGTGAGAGAGAAACATCGATCAACTGCCTCCTGCACACCTCCTACTGGGGATGTGCCAGCAACCAAGGTACATGCCCTTGACCAGAATCGAACCTGGGACCTTTCAGTCTGCAGGCCGATGCTCTATGCACTGAGCCAAACCGGTTAGGGCCCTACCCAGCTTTTTGAGTCCCAGGCTGGCTCCTGAGATACCAGATGCTTTGAGTCTTTTTCCCACCAGTGGAGCTGGTGCATACTTAGGAGTGGGAGAACTGTTTCAATGTTATTCAACACAAAACAGCACCATTAAAAAATACTGACAAGAAGACCATGGCATCCACATCCAAAGATGACAGAACTAGTTCTGGGTCACCCCTGTCAGCCTCCTAGCAGGAGTGAAGTATCATTTAAAGCTAATTGGATGGCAGGTAGCTTGGCCTGTGATTCATCTGGTTTTATATTTAGAAAAAAAAAAAATCAGCTCCTAAACTAGAAGTCCAAATAAAGCTATTTAGAAAGCACATTCACCATTCCATGTTCAGAGATTCATTTTAGCTGTTGCTAAATTCATCAAATAAGAAAAAAATTTAAATGACAAGAAAGTTAAGAAATGTTTTCAAAGATGCTTGAGCAGTCAGAACTGCTTTGATGTGTATTTTGTCATTAACAAGTATTCCTGATAATCGCACTAACATAGGTGAAAAAACACTCCTCAAAATAAATGTGGGAGTTGACAGCAGATGCTGAGTACAAGGGAAGATTCACTGAAATGAAGAAACAGACAAAACGTGATGATCGGAAGACACGGGCTCCTCAGGGTCCTCACCTGCTCGGGACCCATGGAGGACAGCCCTGACGTAGGCACGGAGGTCACTGAGGTCATGCTGATCTGTCCTGTCATCTGGTTCATGTTGCTCATCCCACCCGTGTTGGTCGCCATGGATACATTGATGTTCATATTGTTATTGTACATGCTGGTGTTCGCTTGCTGCCCAAAGTGTGGTGGGGACTGCTGTGAAAACATGCTGGAATGCAATGAAAAGATGACAATGTCAGCGCCCAGTTATTAAACAGGCAGGCAGTGTGGAGCACTTGCTCCTCTGGCATTTACTTCACAGTGAAGGAACCGAAGGAACCATCTCTCTTCAGAGCGGAGAGAACCCAGGGTGGGACAGCCAGCAGGTGCTGAGGCCAGAAACAGGGCGTGAAGTGCTTAATGAGGCTACATGGGTGGCCGAAGCACCGGGAAAGTCTGGAAGGCTGTTGCCCACTTTTGTGTCTGTACTGGACAAGCTTTGTGGTCGTTCCCTTTTCTTATACACACTGATAAGGATGGCTTCTAGGGCACTGCCTTCTTCAGCAGTTCATCAACTGGCGAGGTGCTACCTTCTGAGGGGGTTCCTTTTACTTCCAAGGAAAAGACTTCAGACTAAGTTTTTTCAAATTCTGGTGACTTCTGCCCTAGAAAAAGCAAGCTGGCTTACTTAGCAGTTTATTTGGTATCCCTTGCTTGTGTAAAGGAGTTAAGAAAACTACAGCAAAGAGACTTGTGGTCTATAGGACGATTCCCTGGTGATTAATGAAATAAAAAAGACACAGAAACACAGCATACCTGTTTCCACCCATAGACCCCTGTGCCCATCCGTTCATGTCAGAGGAGGCCTGGTAGGCGGGGCTGGCCTGGGTCTGCTGCAGCATGGGGCTCTGCGTGTGTGCCATTCGGGGCGACATCAGAGGGCTCTGGGGTGTGGTAGCCCCAGTAAAACCGGGATCAGGTTGCTGACTTATTCCTTAAAAACCAAAACAGAAATCCAAAGGAGACTGTTAGTTTGATTGTAGTGACTTGGGGAAAAGAAAGAGAGCATTCAAGTTAAATACACACAGAAAATTACTTTCAAATATCTGCTCATGTACTGGTTAATTACATATATTTTAAAAAGATTCCAAGGTGGGATAAAATGTGTGAAGAAAAATATCTCCATGTCTTAATTGTCACAGCAGTTACAGGGGTGCCTAGGAACCATATTAAACATCATGGCTAGAGGTAGAGAGAGAAAATATTATTTCCCCCCATAAACCTTTCCAAATCAAGAATGGTCAAATATATATTTTTCTTTAACCTGAAATAGTCTTTAAATTTTTATATGCCACTATAAGGACTGTTTAAACAGAATTGAAGTTTCACTATATATAAAAAGTCAACATATTTGAGTAATATTTTTACTGAATCAATGTCATTCTCTATGAGGCAGAAGCATTTTTACAAATAAGCAACTGCATTCACAGTGAGCTGTCTGGCTTCCGAAAGGGCTCGATGGTGCGCAGTGCTATCCAGGACGAGCAGGAAGAGGGGAACATTCAATGCAAGCTTCTTGTTCAGTTTAGAACCAAGTGGCATTTAGACTAAATGGGGGGGGGGGGGGGGCGGGAATGTTGGGAAGACTATTCTAAACCATCAAGAAGGAAATAGAGGAGAGGAGCTTGGAAACAAAGGAGGCAACTTCTCGGGAAATTTCAGGGGTGATATTGAGGTAAGCAGGTTTTTGCCCAGAAGACATGTAAAACATGCATATTTAATCAATATTTAAATTAGCTATAAAGGAAAAGTTGAAGATCACACAGGAAAAAGCTGCACATTATCTTTCTGTGTTTTTTTTTTTAGTTTTTTTTAAAGAAATACAAATACTTGATAGTTACTTATAGATAAAGCTGGCAAAAGATAGGCAGTCATTTTGAATATTAATGTAAGCACTTACTTTTGTCAATAATTCAACTATTAATTGAACATGCCATGCACATGAATATTAACATTGATGACACTACACACTTGCCTCTTAAGGCTGACACAACAAATCATATGAAGAAAACCAAGAGGCCTTCCATTGTGGATCCTATATAGCATTTCTCAAGGATTACCTGTTCATTAAAAATCTGGTATACATTTTGAAGTCTTTATTTTTCAAAGTTGTAGAATGTCTCTAATATTTACATTTCTATATGGCTTTCAACATTTTGTGTATGTCTATTGATTTGTTTGAGTCAGACTCAGAGGTTCAAATACAAATACATATATATCCACCTGTGTTTACAGACACGGACATAAACACACAGATCCATACACGCGCACACACACGAGTGGTGGATGCACTGAACACTCACACTGACTTCGGTCATTCTTAAAGTAAGACCTGCACTCAGAGAAAAGGTGGTACCTGAGCTGAGAGACTGGAAGGTACTGTGCTGGACCTGGGGACTCCTGACAGGCCCCAACTGTCCTCCCAGGTTGCCTATCATTCCCTGGTTAGCCAGAGCCATCTGGGAGCCATGCAAAGAGCTGTGAGAGAGGAGCTGTGACCCAGGACTGGGGGACACTGGGGAGAAAGGACTGGAGAAAGGTGGTGGGGATGTAAGTCCAGTACCGTAGTTTGGAGGAAATGGAAACTGCTGTGCATTTGTCTGGGGGACCCGGGGGTTGCTCATAGTTGCG
Source organism: Corynorhinus townsendii (assembly GCA_026230045.1). Classification (NCBI taxonomy): domain Eukaryota; kingdom Metazoa; phylum Chordata; class Mammalia; order Chiroptera; family Vespertilionidae; genus Corynorhinus; species Corynorhinus townsendii. Next base: position 18,089,855 of record JAPDVU010000010.1, on the reverse strand, counting down.
GGCATCCCACTAGGAGCCACCATGCTTGATGTCATATTCAACCCTTGGCCTCTCATCATCAAAGTCCTTTGCTGAACTTGCTGCTGCTGATGCATCTGTCTCTGGCGGAGATGCTGGTTCAGGATCTCCCTCTGCCTCTGGGCCAGCATCTGGGCATTAATAGGTGCCTGAAACGGGGTAGCACAGGGTGGAAAACGTTGGGGTAGACACAGGTTGAAAAACAAAGTGTATATTAGAAATAGGATAAAAAAATGGTACAGTCTCGTGCAAAATTATTTGGGAAATACATTTACATGGAAGGAACATAGAGCTGAGTGACTACTGGTGGTTGAGAACGTGAGCTTCTAAGTTCTATAGAGATGACTATTCCGAAACATGCCATGACGCGCACAGGTAAGTCCAACGCTGTACATAGGTAAGTGCAATGTAAGTACCAATTAACTTGGGGCTCGAGGTGAGAGGACCTCACGGGAAGTCCAGTCCCTCCTGTCAGAGGACTCTGACCTCAACTTTGAGAATGGCAATTCCTGAAGCCCTTCAGAAAAGGCTGCGCAGCCGAAACCGGTTTGGCTCAGTGGATGGAGCGTTGGCCTGCGGACTGAAGGGTCCCGGGTTTGATTCCGGTCAAGGGCATGTACCTGGGTTGCGGGCACATCCCCAGTAGGGGGTGTGCAGGAGGCAGCTGATGGATGTTTCTCTCTCATGGATGTTTCTAACTCTCTATCTCTCTCCCTTCCTCTCTGTAAAAAATCAATAAAGTATATTTAAAAAAAAGAAAAAATAAAAAAGGCTGAGCAGAGGCAGGGAGAGAGGCGGCAGGGACAGGTGACAGGAAGAGATGCCGGCACTTGGGGGCCCTAGCAATATACAGCCAACCCTCATTATTAATGGATTCCTTATCTGTGCACTCCCTTCCTCACTAAAATTGACTTGTATCCCAAATCAATATTCACAGCACTGCCGCCATGTCATTTATAGACACTTGCAAAGTGGTGGATAATTTGAGACCCCCTGTGCCTGCTCCCTCCCGACTCCGCCTTCTGGTTCCCGCCCTCAGGCTGCAAACAATTGTCCTGTTTGTGGATACGTGGTTCCATGGTTTCACACTGCAGCGTTCCTGAGCACGAGGCCCGGATGTGCCTCACAGAGGAAATACGACATTAGGTGAGTTACAGGACTATTGGCTGTGAGTTCAATGTCAAAGAATGAACAATACATATTAAATGAGCTGTTTTCAAATGGAAACACACCTAAAACAAGGCCATGTATTGCTACGTTGCTGAAAATGTTGTGATCAGAGGCTCGTAGGAACTAACCCTCTACTTCTCCTAGGAGCAGTAGTTCTATGTCCGCTAATTTTTGCTTGCAGTAACTTTATGGAACACAACATGTGAATAATGGAATTGCTTGCACCGCAGTAACAATGGCAATGGTCAGGAGAACTACGAAAGATGACTGAAGGATGTTACAGATCCCCTGTGTTCATCAGATCATCTGGCATCTAAGTTATGTCACGTGGGACATCAAGGGGGGAGAAATGGACCCAGCAAAAGCTGATGGCGGGACTGCCCCTTACCTGTGTTGGTACTCCAGGCCTCAGAGTCAGGTTGGACACATTGGACACATTGCTCATTTGATTCATAAGGGGCTGGCGATTCTAAATGGATACACAGAGGAATCAGTACACTTAAAAAACCCTATACCCTGAGTGGCCAGATTATTACGATCTCTGAATGCATAATAATCTGGCCACTAAGTTTATTTGTATTTCAAATGGGTACCAAAAGTATTCTAGACTTTTGTTGGGGATCAACCACCTATTTTCCCTGAGCTTTCTATCAGCTAGTGCAAAGGGGAAAACTGATCAGGTATCTTTGATATCAAATAAATGAGGTACTCAAGAGAAGTATACTGAGTGGCCAGATTATTATGCGTTCAGAGATCATAATAATCTGGCCACTCAGTGTATATTTTATTTCAAATCACCTTCCTAACAAAATCACCTTCCACCCAACATCTGCCTGCTGCTGGGCACTGAAGCTCCGGGCTTGCAGCTGGATTCTTGTGGAAGCCATTTCTGAATGAGGTGTCACACTGCTCATAACTGGGGACTTACTTTGGACTGTTTGGAAAACATACTGTTCGAGAGGGAGAAAGGGAGGAGAATGACCAGAAAAGGAGGCCAAGAGGAAGACTAGAAAAAGGCAGGTGCTCATCACTCAGAGAAATGAAAGGAGATTGGAAAGCCACAACATGATTACGGCTGTATTACAGAAATCTGTTCGGGCTTGTTGCTGACGGGGACCATTTCTGTCACAGACAGGACTCCTGACAGGAGCAGCTGGTGTTCTGAGTGCTCGGTTTGGGCTCGGAACTGTGCTGGATCCCTCAAATATACATATACCTCCCTATACTGTACAACAAGCCCATTTTACAGAATGAAAACTGAGGCTCAGAGAGCTAGAGATTAGACCATTCGTAAAGAATGGAGTTAGGGTGTTAAAGGATAGCTACTCTGTACTGGAGTTAGTGGAGGAGAAAGAAAGAAAGGAGTATGAAAACTGTAGGATCATCTTGACAAGTTTTTACCCTCCTGGAAAGCATGGAATGAGACCGAAGGCATCCAAAGGACACATGATTACTGCTCCATCTGACATCTGTCTTCCCTGTGCCCCCTCCCCCCAACCCCTCCCCCCCACCCCAGGCATCCAGGCACCCACAGAGCACATACCTGCTGTGCTTGGAGGCGATGCTGCAGTTGAAGCCTCAGCTGATTTGGCTGGTTCTGAACCAGGCCTGTGGGCCTGAGGCTGGGCCTGGGCTGCATGCGGAGTGTGGCGTAACTAGGCCGCTGCCCCATGCTGTGGAAGTTGGGGTCCTGCATGGGAGAATAGCTCCCCTGGGCCATCTGGGCCTGAGACGCGTACTGCTGGGGGAAGACGGGTGCCTTCTGCTCCAGCATCATGTTGGAGTCCTGGCTCGAGAACTGGTCTGGATCGACTGCCTGGCTCTGAAGAGAAAGCCCAGGAACAAACAAAGAAATAAAGAAACTAACAACAGCAGAGGGAACGTAAGGCTGTTTCTCTCACTGTCAGAGAGTTGAAGTCCTTTATACTATCCTCACTACACAAAGGTACTTTTAGGTTGACTTCACTTTTCTTTCTAGGAAAGCCTTTATGTGAGGCAGGAAGCTGGGTCAGGCCTGACGTCCCTGTCATTTTTTCCCAGGGAAGGGACCCATGGGCCACGACAATGAAAACTGACCTGGACTTTAAATGTGCCTGTTTCATGTTTTCTTGATAGATTATTCATACCTGTATAGTTCATTTTAATGGGCAACCACCTTGATATCTCGTTGGGATCAGCAGTGTTGGGGTCCCTACCACCATTATTCCCCTTTTGTAGATAACGAAACTGAGACTTGGAGAGGCGAAACAAATTGCAAGAAGCCAACCTAGGTTCCAGTTCAATCTGTTGGTTCCAGTCCAGTCTGTGACTTAGGACCTGAGCTACTTACCAGTATGATACAATGCCTTTATTTTATTAAGAAATATATATCTTTATTGATTTTAGAAGGGAAGGGAGAGGGAGAGGGAGGGGAAGAGAGAGAGAGAGGGAGGGAGGGAGGGAGAGAGAGAGAAAGAGAGGGAGAGAGAGAGAGAAACATTGATCGGTTGTACCCTGACCAGTAATTGAACCTGCGACCTTTTGGTGCACAGGAAGATGCTCTAACCAACTGAGCCACACTGGCCAGGGCCCCATGATAGTTTTTTGTTTTTTTAAAAACATATTTTATTGATTTTTTACAGAAAGGAAGGGAGAGGGAGAGGGAGTTAGAAACATCTATCAGCTGCCTCCTGCACACTTCCTACTGGGGATGTGCCCACAACCCAGGTACATGCCCTTGACCGGAATCGAACCTGGGACCTTTCAGTCTGCAGGCCGAGGCTCTATCCACTGAGCCAAAGCGGTTAGGGGCCCATGATAGTTTTGAAAATGTGGATGGATCTATGTGGGGGAAACCATTCATTGTTGAATTACTATTCTAGCTAAATCCACAAAACGACCTCAGAACTTTAAATATCTGCCCATCTGTAGCCCTGGTGATGTGGCCGTTGTTTGGGAATCATATGGTGCACCCAAAGGTTGCTGGTTTGATCCTGGTCAGGGCACATGCCAGGGACATGCAGGAGGCAGCTGATGGCTGTTTCCCTCTCACATCAATTTTTCTCTCCCTCCCTCTCTCAAAATCAATTAAAAAATAAATATGTATTTGCCAACTTTAAGAGAGAGAAAATTTAATTTCCATTTTCAAAGAAAACACATTTCTGATGAGAACAAATAAAGTCCACTACTACTTCACATTTCCCAGCCTCATCTACTAATAAGCACATTTCCATAATTCAGTTTAATATGATATAACGATGATGTATTTGATGAGACAAAATAGGAGTAATACAAAGAAATGGAAAAAATAAGACTAAAATATTAAATGATGAAATGATGCCAGTTTTGATAAAAACAGTGTACTCAGCAAACCCAAGGATCACATTTTTAAATGTCACTGAGACAAAACTCAAGGACAACAACACTGAATGCTGAATTCTAACTACCACCCAAGGCAAAGCCAGCCAGCCACACAGGAAATAGTTAAACTCCATTTTCCTTTCCTGATGTATTTCAAGTTATATCAAGTCATTTCTTTCCATTCTGCTGTTCTCAGTATGAATTGACAAGTCTGAACTCCCACTTATGTCTGCGAACTATGGGGATTATGACGAGACTGTTTTTAATGCTTCAGAAGTCTCCAATGACTGCACCACCTTCATCGCAGACCTCATGGCACGTCAGACGTGCAAGAAGTCGATTCGACACTAGGAGGTACTTTTCAGTAACAAGAAACAAAGATGATTCATGCTGCTAAGAGAGGAAGACAGAAACACGACCGTGATCGTTTTCTCTAGGTTCCTCCTTATACAGTTAATCAGGAAGTCGACTTTACACCAATTTTGCTAGGTAGCCAGCTTCAGAAAGTCTTATTTCATGAGACTGTGCTAGGTAATTTATGAGATTACTGCTATAAAGTAATCTTACAGCAGAGACTTACTTTAAGTTACCTACTAGTTACCAGGAGGAAGGAAGCTAACTGAGTACACTAAAATTGGTTAACTTCTTTATATTCTCACTTATGCTTAAATATCCTAAATATTGTTGTGGGCTACACCTACACAAAGGTCAAAATGATTAATGAGCTACAGCAACCTCTAAATTGACTTCTGCTACCGTATGTGCAAAATATTCTTTTAGAACAAATAGCTGCCTATCACTGGCCCACAAACCTAAGATTCATATGGTGATCATGGGTACTGGGTTTGAGGAAAGCACTCAAGGTCACTGGGGCAGCAGTGTTCCATTCTGCGTGTCCCGGCCTGTCATTAGGTGAGCTGGACCTGTGTTTCTGCCTCTTAGCTAAATAACCCAAATTCTACGTAAAGCTCATTGCCAGTGTTTTCCGTTCTTGGGCCAGAGTTTATGAGGGAATCAGAAGGAGAGGGGGAGAAAGAAACCAGAGCTAGAGTGGCACAAGGTGAAAAGGTATTCTAAAACGCAGGCTGCAGATTATCTGTGGGCAAAAGGAAACGGACATCTTTGTGCCCACGAGATGCTCAGCCCCGCCAGCTTCCGCCTGCACATACCTGGCTGACCAGTTCGGGTATTCCCAAAGCTCTGTCAATCTCCTCCAGGCCATCGAAGTTCCGCAAGGCCAGGTAGAGCTGGTCCAGGAGAGCACCCTCATCACTGGGAGACTCGGCGGCAGGGTGTGGGCACAGCAGGTCATCGGGGGAGCTGCCGAACGGCTGCCTGTAAAGACAAGACTTCGGCTTGGGCCCGTGGAAAAGCTAGCTGATTGCAGAACATTATTATTCCTTAAGGACTGAAGTCTCAGTTGATTTATGGGGTCTTTGTAGTAAAATACTGTACCAGCCGGACACAGAACAAAATGACCTATGTGAGTCCAGGGCCCACTGGCCATTAATGTTTCCACAGATGGACGCTGACTCCACAAGCACATATATGTTTACTTTGCACTGAAGTGATCAAAGGACTTTTCCTGAAGTTCACTAGGAAAGTCTAATTGATTGAATAGTCTTATCTCATAGGAGGCTGTGCTGACCCACCCAGGAGAGGCTAGAGCAGGAGAGGCATAAAAGCCACTTGAGTTTCTGAACTCGGCTGTCACTAGAGTAAACTTCACTGGACTAACAGGACCCATAAGCAGGACCTGGAAACATGAAAGCCCTCCTGAGTTAGCCAAGAGAAGCTGATCATGAACCTGCAAAGTATGTTTGTTAATCTATAAGGTAATAGGTGATAAAACCATAACATTAAACTCCAAATTCTATGGTATATAAAACTCTCAATATTGAAATTAACTGACAAATTGGGGGAGATTTTTAAAAAGCTTCTGAGTCACTTTAACACCAAAGGGGAAATGATACTTACCTTTCCAAAACAGTCTAAATTTGTGCCCTTTGAGTTACTATATGATGTCTTAGAGGAAATAAGTTTACAGGTGAGTAACTTCATTCTTTTTTTAAAATATATTTTATTGATTTTTTTACAGAGAGGAAGGGAGAGGGATAGAGTTAAAAACATCGATGAGAGAGAAATATCGATCAGCTGCCTCCTGCACACCCCCTACTGGGGATGTGCCTGCAACCAAGGTACATGCCCTTGACCAGAACTGAACCCGGGACCCTTCAGTCTGCAGGCCGACGCTCTATCCACTGAGGCAAACCGGTCAGGGTGAGTAACCTCATTCTTAAGTGAACACAGGGACGAAGCTGCCTCTTTAGCCCAGTTGAAAACGCCATGTTTTCTGAAGAAAGCTGGATATGCCACATTGGCCTAGAATCCAGAAATCCTGATTATTAAAGCCAACAATTTCAAAAAGTTGTAACAACACAGTACATTAAAAATAATCTAGACTCTCCACTGATCCCTAGTTACTTGTAAAGAAAAGCACCCAATTAAGGTCCCTCGAGGACACCCCTCACCTGTCACTGGCTCCAAGCCTGTAGCCCCACTGCCTCCGAGGCACTGGACCCAGTTAAAGGACACAGTAGACTTCACATGAGCCTACCACCAGTTACACGCACGCACCAGGCACTAGGGCTTCCACCCACACTCTCAGCCTCTCCTCTCACTGGGGACTCTGCACCTGCCTCCTCTCCCCAGCATTGCTGTGGTTCTCGGTAAACAACAGGCACTGAAATAGCTCCCCCATGGCCCTGCCATACCTTCCCAGAACTCACGTTTAAGTCAAATGTGATCAGATCACTCCTCTGCTGCTGCTTAGGGAGTGGGAGGCAGGAGCAGACAGAAACACGGCAACCGGGAGAAAACCACAGGACTGCATGTCATGGAAGCAAAGGCAGAACGAAATTCCCGAGCAGTGACCAACATTTGGATGTGGTAAATTTCATGCAAAAAGAGCTCAAGTCAGCCAGGGCGGATGTTGGCTCTGTACCAGGTCTTTTAGGCTGAGACCTCAGTCCCCAAAGATGCTATTCACGTGGAGCATTCAAGTATTTCCTTTGTCTAGCTTTATTTAAAAAGTTTCAACTCCTGTTTCTCCAAAAGTTTCATTCCTATACACACCCCCACCCCTCATCTCTCCGCTGGTGATAGGTTCATGGGAAACCATACCATCACCCTCACTTTTCACATGTATTCCCAAAATCCTGCAAAAAAGTAGCAGCTACTACATGAGAAATAGTCAACACAAGAAACTTTACTCTCATGTACATTTCAAACAACAGAAAACCAAGTTAACTCAAAAAATTTGAATTTAATGTGAAAGCAAATCTTTCATGAAAGACAGTGATTCTATTTTAAGGAAAAAAAATCACTTTTATAAATCCAACAGAAATCTTCAAACAAATCATCTATACATTTTGGACTATATTTCAAACCTCTCTTTTACATACCAGATGACCTGAGGAAAAAACACAATGGAACTACAGAAAATGGCAATTCAGCTACAAATCAGTGCGTATGGGGATATGTTAGAGATTTAAGGGCTACTGTCTTTTTGAAATATGTACATAAACTAATGCTTGGTTCACGAAACACTAACAAACCCATGCCTAAGCAGGTAGGCTGTCAAAATATAAATGGTGATGGTGATACTTACAGAGGGGATTTTTAAAGAAGCACTGCGCTCCTTTTATTTCAGGAGGGATGTTGTTAGAACCTGTTACCATCACCTCTGAGGCTCTATGGCAGTAAGATTAGCTTGAAGTTGGTCATAACTTTCTTCCAAACGCAATTATTTAAAATAAAATACGTGGGATGAGTGCCTGGAAAGACTGAAATAACTTCTAAAGTGGCGAAAATATTTTGTTCACACAGTTCTTAGACACAGACAGTTGGAGACAGGGACCGAGGGGGTAGTTATAGGCTACATTGAGCCCCGGAAACTGCATAGCACACCTCACTCTGCATCTGGACTCAGTAAAATCAGAATTCTTCCCTTTTAAAGAAACAAACAAACCAACCAATTAAGCAACCAACCAACGAACCAGAACTCTCTGTTTGGGCAACTGAAAATCCTAATTCCGGGCTTAGGATGAGTTCCCTAGAAACTAATCTTTCACATTTCATTCAAAAACAACTATCAAGTGTTGGATTTAATTATTGCACTATATTTTTATTATGTGCAAATTTCCATGGAAATGGGTTTATTTTTTATTTTATTTTTTACTATTTTTATTTATTTCAGAGAGAAAAGGAGAGGGAGAGAGAGATAGAAACACCAATGATGAGAGAGAATCATTGATTGGCTGCTTCCTGCACACCCCCTACTGGGGACTGAGCCCACAACCCAGGCATGTGCCCTTGACCAGAATCGAACCTGGGATACTTCAGTCCATGGGCTGACGCTCTATCCACTGAGCCAAACCAGCTAGGGCCAGGTGGTTTTTTAACATACCAAATAAACATATAGAGGAAAAGAACAAGCCTCCCCGACACTGTGAAATTAGACTCAAAGTCTCCCTGCCTGTTCTTCCAGCCTCATTGCCACTCACGGGGCAGTGGGAGGACCAGCGGTGCTGGCATCACCTGGGCTTTGTTGGGAATGCAGACTCCTGGGTTCCCCCCAGACCTGCCTTTCAGTGAGACCCCAGAGGCGGTTCGCAGGCTCAGTGTGGTTTGAAAACACTTGTTTTGCTGGGCCAGTGTGGCTCAGTGGTTGAGCACTGACCTATGAACTAGGAGGTCATGGTTCCATTCCTGGTCAGGGCACATGCCTGGGTTGTGGGCTTGATCCCTGGTGGGGGGCATGCAGGAGGCAGCCGATCAATGATTTTCTCTCATCATTGATGTTTCTATCCCTCTTTCCCCCTCTTCCTCTCTGAAATCAATAAAAACATAACCTCCTTAGTGAATGGCATACAGCAGGTGAGCACCCTTCCTTTTTTAGACAGTTATTAAGCAGTTCCATTAATCTTTTCTTTCAGTGCAATAACCAGCTCTCTACTTTTCTCACCAATCCTACTGCTGGGCTCATATTCATCTTCTGCTATTTTTTTTGTCATTGAATCCTCTGAATCCCTTATTACTCACTTTACAGAAAGGAAAACGGGCACACACTGCAACCCTGCGCTGTGCAGCCCCGACTACGACAAAAGCATTACATCCCAGAGAGGGACTCACTCAGAAATTTGCATTTTTAAGCAGCTCTGGAAATGTAGCCTGCCTGTGTGAAGATCCAGAAACCCTGTTGACTTTCATCATTTGTGCATTTGATAAGAGAATTATATGATTGGAGACTAGAATAATCCCAGAAGGACATAAACATTCACTCTGCAAAAAGGTCTTCATGGAGCCTCCAATCCCAACTCTTTACATATGAGCCGCAAGGTTTCTAAGAGGTTTGTTCCTGGAAAGCAAAGCCTGCATCCTTTGAGTTCCCACACTGCCTCTTGCTCAGGCCCCAGCTCTCTCCCTGCCGTAGGCTCTCACCCACCCGGCTGGCTGGGCAGTGCCATCACTCAGGCCTCCAGGTCCCCTGTGCAACATCGGCTTCCAGTGCTCTGCTAAAACCCAGTGAGATCATGCAGGAACACAACCGTGATGTTACCTTTGCCAGGAATAACACAAAACAAAAAACAGCAATGAGCTGAAACTCAGGCATTCTCCGAGCCACAGGTGATGGGTGCCTTTTTTTCCGTAAAGCAAAGCAAAGTCAAAGAGCTACCCTGAGACTGCTGGGCTGAGCTGAGGGACCCAAGTCAGTAGTGATGTCACATCTGGCAGAGACCACTGCAAATTCTTCCTTAATAAAAGTGCCCCCCAATTTCAATCCCAGATGTTTCACTAACTGAGATCTGTTATGAACTCCCAGTGAAATTACCAATGTACTAAGGGAAATAGGTCAATCACTGGATTTAGAACTTCAAGAAATCCAGATTTTGAAAGTATTGAATAAAAACATTTAGACATAATGATTAATGTAATATTTAAAGATATAAAGTTAAAATCACAAAAACAGCCCTAGCTGGTTTGGCTCAGTGGATAAAGCATTGGCCTGCAGACTAAAGGGTCCCAGGTTTGATTCCGGCCAAGGGCACATGCCCAGGTTGCGGGCTCAATCCCCTCCCCGGTAGAGGATGTGCAGGAAGCAGCCAATCAATGATTCTCTTTCATCATTGATGTTTCTATCTCTCTAGCTCTCTTCCTTCCTCTCTGAAATCAATAAAAAATATATTTTTTAAAAAAATAAGCAAGCAGAAAGAGATTAGGAAAAATAACTGGGCAAATAAAACTATTAGAAATGAACAATATATACCAAATACCAGGTAGTATCAATAAATCCACACCTAGACACACTGTAGTAAAGCTACAAAGCAGCAAATACAAAGAACTGTTCAAAGGCCATTAGAAAGAAAAGATCACCTACAAGGAAATGAAAATGATTAGACTGATAATCACAACCAAAAAAACTCAATAAACTTGATCAGACACCACATCCTTTTTCAAAAAACTATTTCAACGGCTTAATGTACAAAGTCTGAATTCTTCAGTTTGGCCAGGCAGCAGCTATTAAAAGGAGAGGACTGACTTTGGGTGTAGGCATATGTAAAATGACATATAGAACCCAGGAAGCAGCTCTCCTGGACCTCCTGGGGGCTCAGAACTCACCTGCTCTGGCTGGCGAAGGAGGCCTGGTCTATGGGCAGGATGCTCTCAGGCCACGGGGCAGTCTGGTTTGGAGGAGCTTGTTGTTGACTGTACTGGGCCCCTCCCATGTTCATCTCTAACTCAGACGGCCCTAGAAAAGACGACAAAAGTCTAAAAATCTTACAACTTGTAATCAGGGAAGGATCTGTTTCTGCTATGTAATACAAAGCAAAACATTTGGTTTTTAGAAAATGAAAAAGACAGGAGGAACAGTAATCAGGTGAAAATAAGACACTCTTTGTTCTGATACAGAAAGACAGGCAGTGCATATCACGGCTAATCACCCGCTTCAAGGGCAGTGCAGAGAAGCAGCTCCACGCCTCTTCTTGCCCGGAGGACCCTTTACATTCTGTCAGAAAAGATCTTGTCCATGTGGGTTGTATCTTACTGAAATTTACTTTGTTGGAAATTAAAACTGGCCAATAGAAAAACTATCACTTCATTTAAAAATCATTACAATAAACCCAGTATATGTTAACACAAACTTTTTTTGAATGAAAAAACAAACAAAAAAATCCAACACCACCTTTTACTGATGTTGTTTTAGATTTTTGAAAGTCACTTTAATGTCCTGATTGACAGAAGAGAGTCAGAATTTCCTACTTGCGTCCACATTCCAGCCCCCGCGAGAGGAGGAGAGTGAGGGAGGAAAACAGTGTCTTAGTATTATTATGAAAATAGTCTGGGCCTGGCAGACCCCCTTTCCAAAGGGCGCCGGGGTCCTGGGCCGTCCTGTGAGAGGCGCTGGTCTGCGTGTGCTCTTGAACCTACCGGATTCAGTGACTCTCCAGTAAGGGTGGAGCAGAAAGGAGGCCAGTAGCTCAGACATGCTCATTCTTAATAGCTCTTTTTAGAGGTTTAAGGCTAATGATGACATGAGCTTTTTAACAATTTTATTGTTATCATTATCTGTAGGCCAGTCTTCCATTACAATAGATTTCCATTATAATCAGAAAAATTCAGTTACACAACAAAGCTCAAAAGCCAGTTGCGGTGCCCTTCAATGACGAAAGACTGAGAATAAATTACATTTCTGGATATAAGGCATTTATTATGATGATTTTTAAATGAAGAAATATTTTTTAAAAATTTCCCAGTTTAATTTTGCATGGAATTCTGGTCATTTTTTTTAGCATTTCTCATGCAACCTCAAATGACAAGAATTTGTTTGGGAACCACTCATTAACTTGAAGTAGATTCTCTGTAGAAAGGTGACAGAAATGTCATCTTTCAGAAACAATAACCCCAAATGCACTGCGCAGTGAAGTAGCTGGTTAGGAAAACAGATGCCAGAGGTGGGATGAGGAGTCTGCACCACCTCCTCCAAACACCCATGGCATCTTTCCATCATCAGTTAGCTCTACTCATGGCACAATATCTAAGTATATGAAACAGAACATAAATGTCAACTTATCTGAGCTATGCTAATGTGTAAGAGGAAGGTTAATATGTCAATGATTAAAAAAAAAATCTTGAGTATTAGCTGCATTGACCATTAATATTTTTTAATAATGGCTTTATTGAGCTATAATTCATATAGCATATAATTTATTTGTAGTATACCATCCAGTGGGTTTAGTATATTTACAGATTGTACAACCTCCACGACAATCAAGTTTAGAATATTTTTATTCTCCCCTAAAGAAAAACCATTGGGAGTCACTCCCCATTCTGCCCCCATACCCAGACCCCCAGTCCTAGGTAAACACTAATCTACTTTCTCTACAGATTTGCCTATTCTGGACATTTCATATAAAGGGAGTCATGCAATATACCTGACCATTAATTTTTTAAAAAAATATATTTTATTGATTTTTTTACAGAGAAGAAGGGAGAGGGAGTTGGAGACATTGACGAGAGAAACATCGATCAGTTGCCTCCTGCACACCCCCTACTGGGGATGTGCCCGCAACCAAGGTACATGCCCTTGACCAGAATCTAACTTGGGACCCTTCAGTCTGCAGGCCAACGCTCTATCCACTAAGCCAAACTGGTTAGGGCCTGACCATTAATTTTTAATAACATGTGAACTGTATCCAAACAAAATTCTACCGATCCTCACGATTCGTGAGACGTTCCGTAAGACTTGCACCTTCGTGAGGACCCGGGAGAGTCGGTTTAACAGTGGAGAGCAGTGGCCCAGGAACCCGCACTTGAAGGTCCTGAGATGACCCTGATGTTCACCCAGAGTTAGGAACCACTGCTGCATCACTGAAATGCTTCTCCAAAATACACCATTTATAGGAGACACTAACTCACTGCCCCCGAAAGCTGAAATTAGGTAATTTAATGAAAAGAAAACATCACAAAGGTAGCTGGTTCTCTTAGGTACCTGAAAAACCTTTGAGTTTCTATACAGAGTTCCAGCAAAATCCCACTTATGACAGCTTGACATGGGGGACACCTAAATGGCAAATTAGGAGCCTATATTGGGAGCACTTATGGAGCTGAAAACAGAAACAAAGCCAGGAGCACCACCTTACCTAGATTCATGACCTGAGACTGAAGCATCTGCCTTTGGCCAGGCTGGCTGCTGGGTCTCATGGGGATGCTGGCGGCTGGATTCCGAATCATACCTCCTTGGAGCGTCCTGTTCATGGCGCTGGCGGTAGCAGCACAGGTGACTCGCACGGAACTCTGCGGTGCCCACTCCCCAGATGGCATGGTGGGCCGGGCAGCGTTACTACCTATCATCCCTGAAGGCAAGCCAGAGAAGACAGAGACATGCAGAAACTGAAAACATACTCACCACGTGTGAACGCCACACAATCTTACTCTGAACGAGATAACCAGTCTGCAATACGCAGCTAGCCCAACAGCTAAGGCCCTCACTGGGACAGATGTGGGCCGTTGGCTAAGAAATAAGAATTGGCAATTACTACAAAGTTTTTTACAACACGGACTTGCCACTCTTCATAGTTCGGAAAAGCTGTTAAAATTGTTCCCATATGTACTTAGAAACAGGTGCTGTGGCGTGTGGATTACCCCAACTTCCTTCCTCAGGAAGTGAATCACATTAGCTGATATACACGTCAATGCTTTACTTTCCAAAAGGGAGGTGAGGCCAAGAGGAACAAGGTAAAAAACTGATCATCAATACTCTAATCACAAACCAAAACCACGGAGACTATCCCGTGAAGCCCAGGCCTATCCCTTTCGGAGCATTAGAATTTGTGAAGCTTTAAAATTGCCCAGATCTTTCTACTACGGTTCTTTGTAGCCAAGGCCGGGAACTCCTACTACTTCAATATGCCTGGATCACCACATGCCTGAGTATAGATCTAGAATGGGTTAGGGCAGACTTGTAAAAATCCTTTCATGTTTGACATGTTAATAGCTAGTTGACCACACATAATACAGGAGCACGACACTGGTAAGCAGGATCGGGAGTCTGCTTTCCCTGGCCCGGCCACCGGGATGCTGGCAACGGCCAGAGATTTGCTAAGACTTGATATTCTAGAAGTTCTGGAAAAACCCCAAGTGTGGACCCTTCATTTTGAAATGTTTAATGACGGATGTATAAAAGCTTTGCTTTCAAATACATGACTTGCTTTCATTTACTTTAATTATTATAAACAGCTGAAAATAGGGTATATTTAATAAATGGAGCAGCCATGTATGGTGGGTGGTTTCTTCCTGGAGAATGTGCTCCGTTAGGATGATTAAGAATGAAGGACATTTAATTAGATTGAAAAACTTAGAACAATATTATTGTAACATATATTTAACAAACTATTTCAACATTAGATTTAAGTTTTACAAATATATAATAGAAAATAGGCATTTTAGCTTTCAAAAAATCTATTATCTAAACAACGTAACGAGATTATAGAAAGCCCAGAAAGCAGAAGGTAAAACCACCCTTAATGCAACAACATTCATGCAATTATAGCTGAGGGCGTTTCTCTCAGCGTTTTCTTTTTCAACGAAGCACAGGCAATTAACTGCATGACGACAGCCTGAATAGCACTGGTCTCTGGGCTGCTTAGATTTGAATAGAGGTATATCCCCAAGTTCTTAGGTCAGGTTCCCACAAGGACTCAGATCTTCTTGGATTCTGCTAATAAGAAGCCACCTTTAATAAGTTACTGGCTCCTGTTCTCTTATAAAATTTTACATAAACCAATATTTCATTTCTATAAATCAATACTTTGTCTTAAAAATTATGCAAAATTTATATGGAACTATTTCTGTGAATATACAAATTAATGAAGTAGTAAGTTCCTGGCCACTTAGGATAGGTACCCAATTAATACTTGTTGAATGAATAAACTATTTTAATACAGCTTTTTCATTGCTTATAAAAAACAGAAAGTAAAAAAATCCATCTTTTCCCCTTAAATTGAACTCTTATTTTCAGCTAACTACCTAAATGGCAAATGTTTACAGGGATTACATACTAAGCTAAAAAGCAAAACAAACAAAGCCCCCCAAATTAAACACCCACCAATATAAGTTCTTTTGATAATATTATTTCAGTGCCTTTTTCTTTAGATCCTCATTTCAACAAAGGAAGAAAGCTATAAATTGTGAGCAGTTCTTCATAAAAAACTGGAGATCAAGCCCGAAACCTGGGCATGTGCCCTAACCGGGAATTGAACCGTGACCTCCTAGTTAATAGGTCAACGCTCAACAACTGAGCCACACCAGCCGGGCTAGTTTTTATTTTTAATGAATATTTTTCTGAATGAGAACTGTATCATTTACAAGCATGAAAGGTTGGCTGAATTTTAAACTTTTATTCTGAAATTCTCCAAACATAGATTATCAATGAACAGGAAGTTTTGGGATTATCAGTAGATTATCACAAGAAGCTGGCAACCACCAAATTATTTTTTACACACCACTACAATGTCTTGAACAGTAATGGGAACAGAAGTGAAATAAGCCTATGGTAGAGGTGTAATAATTAGCAACCTCTGAAAGTAATAATCACAGAATAAAAGGCCAGCTTACTGGAATGCTCTCTGATCTTCATATACCACTCTCATGGTGAAAATCTGTACACTTTTCTTACATTCAAATGTTAGCTTCTAACATGAAAAATTTCATTGGAAGAATTCTACTAGTTTGATGTGGATGAAATATATCATTAAGTTACAGAACCCAGTAAAGTAAGAGTTCATTTGAGCCCTTACCTGTGCTACTGTTCCCTAAATTTCCTTGGTTTCCTATCATCCCTTGGTTACCCATCATTCCTGGCTGAGGTATCACTGAGTAGGGACTACTGTTTCTGATTGGTGGGAAGGGTCCAGCACCAGTTGGGCTTTGCAATGTGATGTCAAGTGGTAAATTCTGGTTTGGCAATAACCTGCCCAGTTGCCCTGGTCGTGGGTTATTAAAAGCTAAGGAGAGAACACATGAAAATTAAAGGTTAATATCGGATAACAGAAAAGAACTGTAACAAAAGTAGTGTTTAGGAAAAGTGCTGTCTGTAAAATAACAAAAGATATGCATGTCAGAGACCAACTGCCTAAACAAAAGACAAATTCAGACAAAAAACATGCAGTGTCAAAATCTTATAAGCTAATCAATAAACAACTAATTATTCACATTCTTGCAAAAAAAGAAAGACAAAAGATCATAACATGTCTGTCACCATATATTTTTCCCCCACACTAGTTTCTAATATTCAATTGTATTTGCTAAGTAAACCACTAATATGGTGTTTGTCATGTTACATTATTAGAATTTAGTCGTATTGCTGTCACAGCTATGAAGCTATAAACATCTGCATACAGCACCAAACCTAGAAACATATGGTTTGAATGTTACAATTACATGTCTATATTAGATTTTCCTAGAAGAATTAGGTTCAAGGTGTTGAATTTTAGTGGAAATGAAAATCTTCGAGTGTGAACTGTTTCCTGAAGTAATCATTAATGCTTTAGGACCCTATTCTTTAATCTTCCAAATACAGCTTTTTAGAATTCCAGATACATTTAAATTTGAAATGATTCTTAGGGTTAGTTCCCAAGAATTTATTGTGTAATATGCACTACACTAGTACACTGTACTATCACACAGACAACCAGTTATTTGATAGCAATGTTATTAAAAAATTTTAAAGTATGAAGATATTATAAATTATAATTTATAGCACTAATATATTAATACCAAGTTTTTACTTTTTCACATATATAAACATAGTATGAAATAGAAAATTTAAAAGAAATGGGTCTTCACAATCAATAACAGAAATAAAATATTTAGAAAAACTAGAGCTTGGAATAGAAATGATATACATGCTTATTCATGGCTTCCTCGGGGTTAGTTGTGTGGGTTACCCATCAATAATTTGAACACTATTAGAAGGTACAGATGGAGGAGAAACCATGAGTTCACATGCAGTTTGTGCTTCAGTTCCCATGGATAATAAGCATGAACTAACTTTCTAGTGTGTTTTTCACTCACTTCTCAACTCTTTGACTTGTGCTCTCGGATGGTCCATAAATAATCCACCATTCCCCAAGAAATAAGCAGGTTTGAGAGATAACAGTAAAAGCTCAACTTTGTTTTACCCTTTAGGATGATCAGGAATCACTTGAGAAAAGATCTAGTAAATAAATGTACCCTGTGATTTGGTTGATAGTTGCCATTTCTGGTTTGAGAACCAATGCTAAGCTTTGGGCCAAACTGTACTGGAAGAGGGGGGAAAATCATTCTCTCCATTCACCAATGTTAACTCTAAGGAGGTTATCTATCTTCCTATAAATTATGTCCCTGGAACAGGGAAAGTTTTTCTTCTTTTCAAACTATTGGGCAACTTTAGGCAACTATCAAGTTTATAAACTAAGTGTTCATAGTGAAGGTTCATCTTAAACCTAAATAAAATTTAAAATAAAAAGAGTAAAATAAATGATAAACATGTACTTAAGAGTCTATCAAACTAACCAAACTTAAAATGTACTTAAAACACATTTGTATGATAAAGTTGCATGTAAAATTGATATTTGTATGAGGATTCCTAAGAGCTAGTACAAGATGTTTTTAAATGTGTGTAGCCCTTTCATATACAATGATTAAATATTTTGAGAATTTTTAGTAATATATTATTCCTAAAAACTCAGCATAACTTTTTCATTTTCTACATTTTAAGTATTCACTTATATATTAAAACATAAAATCTATTTAAACTCCATTTCTGAAGGCAGTAGCTGAAATGCAGGAACTATTAAGATCATCTAAAGAACTTTATGCATGTGGGTCAGCCAATCTCACTCCATGTTGATTAAATCGACCACAGGGAATGCTGGGAAGCCACATTCACGAGAATCCACTCTGAATACTGTTGGGAAGGACCAGGACAGTAGATGGTGCTATTTGACCATAAAAACCTTGAGGTGACTAAGCTGTTTGCATGAGATTTAATAATCCCCGTTTGTGAAGGTGGTTATATGGCATAACCATCAATATCTCATACTCACTGCTCTGGGAAATTCGCAGTGCTGTTTTCTGGGCTCCAACAGGTGTAACCGGGCTGTTTTCAGCTGTGAGTTGCATGAGGTCATTGATGATGGCTTGCTTGTCAACTGATCCAGCAGGGGCGCCAGGCCTCGTGTCTGGGAAAAGCTGTGGTAATTGACTATTCTGCAAATCATCCAAAATCTCCTCCAAGTTGTCCAGCTCGCTGCCAGGCTGCAGTAGACGACAGAAGAATTTATCCCGCCCCACTGTGTGCGTGGGCCCCACAGGCCCGCTGGCAACTACAGACCTAACTGGCACAAGGCACCTCAGCCAAGTAAAAGATGCAGATACATGCCCACCTCAGGCTCAACAATCAATTGACCACCTTTAAAAAAATTAAATTGACAAAGAACATCTAACTTAATCTCTAGGTCCTGAATTTCCTCTTCTGTAAAAAGAGAGACAGCTGAATTAGGAAAAAAGGTCTCTTCCAGCATCATGACTCATTGGCAATTTATAAATTCCCCCTGATTTTATGCTAGTGATACAATTAATCACAAATATGCATATTTCTAATTAACCAACAACTTACTTCTAATGAACCAACAAATTACAGTCCAGATCTAGGTTTTGTAGTTAATTTCCCTAAGAAATGACAACAGTAATAAATGCTGTTAGAAAATCTGATCCAAATTTACACGACATCAGTACTTAGTAAATGGTGATTCCCTTTTAGAACTTTTTAAAAATTAAAAAATATATTTTTTATTGATTTTAGAGAGGAAGGGAGAGGGAGAGAGAGAGATAGAAACATCAATGATGAGAAAGAATCACTGATCGGCTGCCTCCTGCATGCCCCACACTGGGGATTGAGCCCACAACCCAGGCACGTGCCCTGACCGGGAATCGAACTGCGACCCCCTGATTCCTAGGTGGACACTCAACCACTGAGCCATGCTGGCCGGGCAGGACTTTTTTTTTTTTTAAGAGCCAGGGGAGTAAAACACTAAATCAGCTTGCAGCAACGGCAACGGTGACAGCTAAGCATTGCCTTTTCAACTTGACTAGTGGTTTTTCCTGCTTGTAGTTTCTGTTTCGAATAACACTGCCTTTCTCATCACACACTAGCTTAGGTGACAATATGTAGAGAAGAAGCAGGATGAAAACAGGTGTCCCCAGACATAGCACCTATCAACCTGACTTCACAGAAGCCATACATAATTTCATATGTATGAACATAAAAATAAGGTAAATATCACCACCATGTTATTCTTAGTGGTTTTCTTCAGCAAGCCCAACTAATTTTCATATACTTTTAAGTAGAACCTACCTATGTGCCAAGTATTTAAAACCAGACAGTGCCAACCACACTAGAAAATGGCTAAGTTACACGCTAGGGTTACTTTCTAGTGAAGGAAGTGATAAGAATGATTTTCTTGATGTGTAGGTGGAAAAATGTAACGATAAGTTAGGCAATTTCCCCAAAGTCACTGAATGGACTTCGAATCCTTGACCTTGACTAACTCTTTCGTCTACATTGGCAACTCAAATGAAATTGCTTACTCCAACATGAGGCACAGTTAAGCAGAGGGCTTACAGTTTTATTCTATGTACAATCCTTATTTCCCATGTAGAGGTTGGACTTGTTAATGTTTTTGCAATTTATGGCAAATATAATAGGGATCCATTTTCCTGGGTTACAAGTGGATTTTATGGTTAGGTTAACCATTCATTTCTAGCAAAAGACAGAAGCATCAAACATGAGAGAGCACATCTCAGGTGAGGTGAGGTCCCAAAGCTAGTACGCCTTGACACTTCCCAGGAAGGCAGCTCATGGATGTCCCCTCCCAGGGCAACAGAGCCAGCATCTCCTGATGAGAGGAGGCATATGGCCGCTTGGCTGAATCCTAAATGGTAATGAAGTTGCACTGGGAAGCCTGACGCTGAATTTCACACTATTACTGGAACAGGGAACCAAACCCGGGTGAACTCTGTTACTTCTTTTCACTATATTAATCTGTAATCTAAAACGTTTTCCCAGGATCAACTACATTTCTTATAGAAATTCCTGGATTTTCTCAGAATAAATGATTCATAAAAACGTGTGATATCTTTACAGTGGTGCCATGAAAAAGCTCGAGATTAGCCCTGGCTGCTTTGGCTCAACGGATAGAGCGCCTGCAGACTGAAGGGTCCTGGGTTTGATTCCAGTCAAGGGCACATGCCCAGGTTGCGGGCTCGATCCCTAGTAGGGGGCGTGCAGGAGGCAGCCAATAAATGATTGATGTTTCTATCTCTCCCTTCCTTCCTCTCTGAAATCAATAAAAATGTATTAAAAAAAAAAAGCTCGTGATCAGAAGAGGTCCTAACAACCTGGGAAGTATGTGGCTGCCCTAGGAAACCAAAACTGCCTCGTAGAGCACTTCAGAAAGCGGCCCTGGAAGACCGCTGTGTGCGTGCGCGTGCGCGTGTGCTGAATGAGGTGGCTGTTCTAAGTGATAAAGCTGCTTCTTGAGAAAGCTTTGCAGACTACCTTGGATGAGAAGCATCCAGAATAAATAGGTTCATATAAACAATCATAAAACATAAATCATTTTCCTCAATGCTATTGTGTAAATAAATATATTTTCCCTCAACCTGTTACGTGTAAAGAAAAGTTTTTATACTATCAATTAACAACAGTCTGGCTCTAGGCTCCTGCCTTTTATTTTTACCTTAACTGTTTCCATTAAAATGAAATTATACTTTAAGCCATCTCAAATAGAAAAGTAAAAATCAGTGTTTCAAAGACTTGTAGTGACAGGATTCTTCCTTTGTAATCTACTCTTCTGTATAATATAATGAGTTTAAAAGCCATGCAGAAACTTCTTGGTGTTAAGAGTCAAAATGAATAGGTTGTAGACATTTAATTACTGACACTATTTGAGTTCATTCAGTGTACTCTCAGAAAGATACACTATGAAAATTTCCCCATGAGATAGTATCGCTTTGCTTGCATTTATTCTTGTTAATTTTTGGAGTATACATTTAATGCTAATATAATTATCTTAAGTTTACTTTAAATGTTTCTCTTCAAGTAAATAAAGTTCAAAATGCCTATACTCCTTTGGTTGTTCAGCAATAAAATTGGACAAATATGGCATTTTCTTCTGTAGTCATGCAAGCTTTGGATTTGATCACAATAAGTTTCTGATCTAACATTTCCTTCCTCAAATTAAAAAAAAATTTTTTTTTTAAATTTTAGAGAGAAGAAGGGAGAGGGAGATATAAACATCAGTGATGAGAAAGAATCATTGACTGGCTGCCTCCTGCACACCCCCAGTGGGGACGGAGCCCGAAACCCCGGCATGTGCTCTGACCAGGAACTGAACCATGATCTGGTTCATGGGTCGGTGCTCAACCACTGAGCCACACCAGTTGGGCTCCTTCCCTAAAATTGTGTAAGCTTTAATTCTCAAACAAAGTTCTTTCAGTCAGCCCCTCTTCACTTTTTAGGCATGATTTCTTCACAAGACAAAAAGATTGATGCCTTCCTTTATAAGGCTTTGCCAAGATACTTCAAAGTTTTGCTTCGGCACATCTATTCGAATGCTCAAATTAGCCACATCAATTGAAATAGTTTAAACTATTTCAGGCACAAAATGAGTCAGAAAGATTTTCATACAAGTTCTACAAAATGAAAATTGAATATGATTTCTTTAATTTTTTATTTTTCTGGTTTTATGAATTTTTCATGTGTCAAATTACTTGTTCTTTGAAGCAAACATAAAGAGCACATGCATTTTAATAACACAAGTATTCTAATAAATTACTAAACATCTTTTCAAAATTTTAAATGAAAAGTGTTATTTTACAATATTTGCGTAACATAAAATTATTAAAACATGGTAATCTAATTTACCACATTTGAAGGAAAATACTACAGTATAAGATATAGTTTGCCATTCTAATAGAACCAAATACAAGAAGAAAATTTTTTTAGACTATTTCTAAACCCTTATCCTACGTAGCCCAGTAGCATTAGAAAGAACTTAAGTTCCATTTGGAGGGGTATCAATGGACTCTGTTGTGTAAATAAGTATGTAACTTCAAAGTTGGTAAACAAACTGGAAATTTTGCTGTCATTACTTCCTGTTGGTTATGAAGCGCTGTAGAAACAAATGTTTAAATACTCTGCCCAGTAAAGAAGGCTATTTTAGGTAAAACAGCACCACCGGAATACTTCCTGTCCTTAATCAGTTAGTGATCGGTTAAACACACGCTTGGGTAATGGCTCTTTGCTGAGTCAAAAGAACAAGACAGTTAACTGTGTACTCAGGCTTGCTAACAGTTTATCTCACTAAATAAAAAAAAAACTTGTGTTTCTTTGAAATCAAAGAAAAGTCTCCAATAAATGTGTATAGTAGTTAATAGGGGATACAAATAATCTGTGTTTGGAATTAGTGAAGGAGAGCAGGAGGAGGAAAAAAAAATCACTGTGTTTTTTTTAAAAGTCATTTTAACTTTGATCTAAATTTAAGTAATGCATACTTCCTGTGGTAACTTTTCTTTTCAAGTTGCAATGTTTTTGATGTTAAAAGTGCTCTGAAGCAGTATTTTTTGGTGGAGTTTTAAATGGAAGGGGATGGTGGGTGAGACACAAAATAGGTTTCATTTAGAAAAAATACTGTAGATGTGTGGTGTTTGTGTACATTGCCTTGTGGTCTACTGAAATACTAACAGATTTATATTGATAACACTCTGAGCTTTGCTCCCTAGGTGGGACAATTTTGATTAGAAAAATGTTTCTCCTAAACAACAATTAGAAACTGAAAGGACTTTTTAAAAAACGTCTTTTTGTCCAGTTTTTTTTGTCCGAAGTTAAGTGTAATCATATATTTAAACATAGAAATGCCAAGCAGTGTCCCTCTTCCCTGGCCCTCTAAGTCCTAAGGCCTCAGGCCTGGGACAGAAGCAAATTGTGTTTCTGAAAGGAGGGGCCGATCACTGAGCTACTAAGCTAAGGTGGACCTTGCAAGTCACCTTGCCTTCTAGCATGTGTCAAGAGACTTGAGTGACAGTATGTGTGCCCACCACCCTGGACTGCCACTAGCTCTGTATATTCTAATCTAGTAAACCTCAAAAGATTAAAACATTCACAGTTGTCAGTATGGCCTTAGAGTATACTTAGATAAAGATATTGCTATTAACTTTCTATGGAGCCCTCGGTTTCCGCACCTTATGATTGTACAGCATTACAAAACAGCTGCTACATAGAATTCTGCACTAACATCGAAGTTTAAGGGTTAATTACCAAGAATGTTTATATTCTTAGGCTGTTTGCCTTGTGAAGGACACAGAGGCTTGAAAATCATCTCTGCCTCATAGGAACGGTAGCAGCTTGTCAAGACATCAAAGTGAAAGAAATAAAGGAAGCCAAGTGCTTAGAAACCCGGACAGAGCCCAGCTGCAAGCATGTGTAGCCCCGTCTCTCCCAAATCCTGCCCTCCATCCAGACCCACCGGCACCAGCTTCTGCTGACTCAGCAGGTTCAAGGCTACACATGGCAGGGGTGCTGCCTTCTCCTCTCCCCATGCACACCTACACCCCGAAGACAGTGACACACATCAGATCCACTTACAAAACAAGTGTCAAGGACAAATTAGAGAACCATTTTAAGTAGAAAAGCCCATGTAGCTCCTTCTTTTCTTAACCATTCATGTCTTACAAGGCTTGAGGCTCAGGGCAGAGCCAGGGATTGGAGGAGAGTGGAGAGAGCAGGGTGGGGTCTTGGTTCATTAACCCAGCAGGTCACAGATTCCCCAGGAAACACTTTATGCCAAGCCACTGTGTCAGTTAACATTTTTTTAAAATAAAGAAAATATTAAATGGTTTGCACTTTCCTTGTGATGTCATTATGTCCTCCGAGTATTATCAGGATTGATTTTGAATTACCACTTAGCTATCCTGGATTTTCTCAGAGAATTAAATCTTTAGATAAGAACAGCAGGTAACACAACCAATATTTCAGGTTTGCATTTATATATGACTAGAGGCCTGGTGCATGAAATCTGTGCGGGGGACAGGGGGTGTCCCTCAGGCCAGCCTGCACCCTCTCCAATCTGGGACCTCTCGAGGGATGTCCGACTGCCCATTTAGGCCCGATATCCCTTTCACAATCCAGGACTGCTGGCTCCCAACTGCTCGCCTGCCTGACTTCCTGATTGCCCCTAACTGCTTCTGCCTGCCAGCCTGATCACTCCCTAACCACTCCCCTGAAGCCTGATTGATGCCTAATTGCTCCCCTGCTAGCCTGTTTGCCCATAACTGCCCTCTCCTGCAGGCCTGGTCACCCCTAACTGCCCTCCCCTGCTGGCCTGGTCACCCCTAACTGCCTTCCCCTGTAGGCCTGGTCCCCCCTCCAACCGCTCTCCCTCGCAGGCCTGGGTCCCAAACTGCCCTTCCCTGCAGGCCCAGTCACCCCCAACTCCCCTCCTCTGCTGTCCTGGTTACCCCTAACTGTCCTCCCCTGCAGGCTTGATTGCCCCCAATTGCCCTCCCTTGCAGGCCTGGTCCCTCCCAACTGCCCTCCCCTGCTGGCCTGACCGCCCACCAATTGCCCTCCCTTGCAGGCCTGGTCCCTCCCAACTGCCCTCCCCTGCTGGCCTGACCGCCCACCAATTGCCCTCCCTTGCAGGCCTGGTCCCTCTCAACTGCCCTCCCCTGCTGGCCATCTCGTGGTGGCCATCTTATGTCCACAGGGGGGCAGCCATCTTGTGTGTTGGAGTGACGGTCAATTTGCACATTACTCTTTTATTAGATAGGATAGAGGCCTGCTGCACGGGTGGGGGCCGGCTGGTTTGCCCTGAAGGGTGTCTCAGATCAGGGTTGGGGTTCCCTTGGGGTGTGGGGTGGCCTGCGTGAGGGGCCTATGGTGGTTTGCAGGCTGGCCACGCTCCCCAGCGACCCAAGCACCTGGGATTTATTTATCTTCTATAATTGAAACTTTGTAGCCTTAAGCAGAGGCCAAGGCAGGCCAGGGCTGTGTGAGCTTGGCTTCCTCCATTGCTGGGGGCAACTCAAGCCTCCTGCTCTCTCCAGCTCTGTGGCTGCTGCCATTTTTGTTGGGATTTATTTATCTTCTGTAAGTGAAACTTTGTAGCCTTGAGTGGAGGCCTGGGCCTGTCAAGGTGTGCACAAAGCTTGGCTTTCTCAATTGCCAGGGAAACCCAAGCCTCCTGCTCGCTCTGTGGCTGAAGACATCTTTGTTGGGTTAATTTGCATACTCACTCCTGATTGGCTTGTGGGTGTAGTGGAGTGATGGTTAATTTGCATATTACTCTTTTATTAGATAGAATGGTTCAGCTATACTAACATCAAGTCAAATTTGACCTCTCCTTTCTTACTATCCATTGGCCCTTACCTTTTATACGGATGGTCTAAGAAATTCTTTAGCATGAATCTGAAGTTTTGGTTGAGAACAGAGTTACAATGATTTTCATTAGGTTTGAAAAACCAGTCAAACCCTGATCTTAAAATGAGAAAGGTAAATAAATAACTTAATTCAGTCTGTACTGACAAGGCCCCGCTTCGAGGAAGTGATTATCTCCAATTTTGGCATTGCCTGCTCACAGGGGTCAAACTACAGCTGGCCTGTGGGCTACTCCAGCCACTGCCTGTTTTTGTGTGGCCCACGAGCTAAGAATGGATGTCAATCGGATCAAACTGGAATATCAGGACCTGGAGCACAGCACACTGCTTGTGTTCAGTGTCTGTGGCTGTGTCCACAATGCAGACTATGTAGCCTGCAAAGCCTAAAGTATTTACCATTTGGCCCTTTACAAAAACAGGCAGTCAACCCTGCCTAAGGTAATGTCACTCATTACTTGATAGAGTATTTGGAACTCTGTTTCAATCAAGTGAGAAAATAAGAGAAAACTTATTTTTATTTCATCACCTGTGGCCTCAAAATGCCCCTGTGAAGAAAATCCTTAATGGATATGGGTTAAAAGCCTTGGGGAATACATTAGAAAACTTACCTGGTCACTAGGCTCAAAGTTCATCTCCTCCTTCTCGGTCTTCATAGCTATTAACTTTGTGTTACTGGCAGGGTCCGTCTTACTGTCCAGCCGCTCAAGTTTGGGGGTTATTTCCGGTAAACCAATATCTTTAGTATCATCTTTATCCAGCAAATAGCGAAGTAGTGCATTCTCTTTCTTCTTGGGGCTCACTGGCTCCTGTTTCACAGTCACCTCCGAACCAGGAGCTGTGCTGTTGGCCTCCTGGCTCAGCTCTTTGCCTGTGGCTTCTGCTGTTAGCTTAGCCAAGTCCACAGGAGAACTGCTGTCCTGCAGGAGTCTGTGCAAAATCTTATGCTTCTCCTTGAGCGAGGTCCCATGTGTCGACCCAGAACCGGGCAAGCTACCCGCGGAGTCCTTGTTTGTGTCCGACAAAGAGCTGGACAGCGGCGAAGGCTCCATCTGGTCAGATTTGGTGGTCAGCAGCTGGAGGAGTTTGGTCTGTCCTTTGCTGTCATGCAGTCTGTTCTGTCCGTCAGCTCGCTCGCTGCTCACACCCTGGGGTCCACTGGCATCACTGGTGTCCTTTTGCTCTCCAGGATGGCAGCTGCTCTCTGTCTGTCCAGCTGGACCTTCAGAGGGCTCCCCATACAGCCCAAAACAGTCTTTGGAGTCTAAGCTCCCCATCTTGCTGAGTGGGGGAGGATTCATATTAACTGGGGAGTTTTGCAAATTGCCCATTTTTAGGTCCGGCGAAGCCAACGATGACCCCAAAGAGACCCCGTGCCCCTCGCTGAGGGCCTGAAGTGCGTTGAGGGAACTGTTGGTGTAGCTATGGCTATTTCCTGTGCTGCTGCAAACTCCCACAGGGGAATGCAAGCTTCCTGCAGGGGAAAACTGGCTGGGTGGGATTCGGGGGCTTCCAGCCACCCCAGGGCTCACACGATGTCTCGGTGAAAGCATGGAGGTGGGCTGGCCTGGATTCATGCCAGGGCTGCTCTGTGAGGGGCTGTTCATTTTGAGTGCATAGTTACTACCCTGAGGAGTGGTGGCTTGCATGCCTGACACATGGTTCAGTCCCCCGGAACCACCAAACCTG
The DNA here is from genome assembly GCA_026230045.1 of Corynorhinus townsendii. Classification (NCBI taxonomy): domain Eukaryota; kingdom Metazoa; phylum Chordata; class Mammalia; order Chiroptera; family Vespertilionidae; genus Corynorhinus; species Corynorhinus townsendii. The sequence goes on along the minus strand of JAPDVU010000010.1, from coordinate 18,062,105 downwards.
CCCATGGGCATGCTCATTTGCTCCTTTGGGCCGTTTATGGGGAAATTTATATTGCTACCAATGGCCATGTCCTGACCTGGGTTCGCGCTGCACATGGCCTGATGGGCAGGGCTGCTGGAGCTAATTGGATTCAATGGCTTCCCCATTGCTTGTCCAGTCAGATCCGGATTCATTAAACACACATTCTGCTCTCTGTATAATGAGGAAAAAATATAAGATAAAAGGCAAAACACTTAGCAAGTTGTTATTAATTTTGAAAAATGAAATGGCCTCTTTTCTTTAAAAGAATGAGCTATACTTAAAGGAAAGATAATACTTTGATGAAACAATCTGCAATTATGGGCAAGACTGAACATGTTTAGTGTTGGACCAAGAAGGATGTTTTTCAGTCAACTCATTAAGATGTCTGCGGTTTTCCAGACGGAGGGGGTGTGTTTAAATTTGACTACTACCATACTGAAATGGTAGTTATTAGAGGGGTTCCAATTAATTATATGTATCTTTCTCACTTAATGTTATCTTATCATGAATAACCGAGAACTTGAACAATCCTAAAGAAATGACCCAAACAAGTATAGCTGTCTTCAGTTATTTACCAGAGCTTACAATTCCTAACAATAGACACATCTGTAAGTCTGGAGAGCTGTGATGTGGACGACTTGGCTCAAGATGAACAGCAAACTGAGTGGTAAAAACTTGCCCCTAACTATTAGGAACACTACAAGTTCCAGAGCCAATAAAGTTACCAAAACTGTTTAGAATTAGGTCACTTAAACAGATCCCCACACCCAGGTCCCCTGTATGTCAAAGCAGGAGCCTCCAAAACAGACAGCACGGGAGGGGACTTCGAAGTGACCTTAGTTTGTGACCTGATTCCCCAACTCCTAGACAAGCCCATCCACTCCCTTACTAATGACCAAAAGCAGGGTTTCTGAGCTGGGTGATTTTCCAGGCCCTATGAGCTTTAACTTACAGCCTTGGCAGTCACTCATGAGTTACCAAATGTGCTCACAAACCCAAACAAAACAGGTTTCACAAATTGTCACACATGAGCTTTCAGTTAGGGGGTGAAATCTGGCACATCTGTGATCACTTTCAGATCGTTTCAGTTTGAGGTCAGATTTATTAACAGTTGGCAAACAGTGCTGCCTGTTTTTTTTTTTGTTTTTTTTTTTTTTATTCCAAAATAAGAGAGCAAATAATTGAGAAATGCAATAAAAGGGGACTCTTTCCTGGAGCAACTTTATATATCTTCTGATAGCACCTCATAAAGTTTTATATAGCACGTACATAAATATTTATAGAACTTGAAATGCAATCTTTTTCCTAAATTTGTGCTCTAAAACAATATGGTTCATGACATTTATTTTTTAAATCAACATTTAGTTTAGTTCTCTTTACTTTCATTTCTTATGGAAATGTTTATTACCCATTAATTTAAAGTCTAATGTCAAGAATTTAATGCTGAGAAAAATCTAAAATATTCCTTACAAGTGTATATATTTGACAGTTTTAGGTTTAAACACGTAGGAACAGAAATCATGCTAGTGGCTTCAGTATTCCTGCCTGGGGGAGGTGTCACCCCTGGGACCTAGTCAGTTTCCCTTCTCCGATGTCGCAGGCAGTCATGGCAGAGCAAAGTCAGGTGAGCCTCTGTTCTTCCCGCCGGTTTAAATACCCACTAGTACTCAGGCTAGACATAGCCCTACTTAGCTGGTATCATGCAATGTCTTCAGGTTAACAGCAATCTGATTTTATATTTTACACAGTGTGATCAGCAGAAATGTCTAACAAATCTGAAAGGGTCGGGATGACTTGTGACTTTTCTAACATCTCCTTTAACCCGGGAAGGGACGGCAGTTTTCAGAACTAAACTTACCTGTGAAGCATGTGCAAAGATATGACAAGCTGAGGCTCATTAGTAGTCTGAGAGCGGATGAGTTTGCTTTTCGTTTGTGCAGCAACGAGAGTGCCGTCGGACAAGGAGAAACGGTAGATCTGACTGAAAGCCAGCCCTTGTCTCAGCACTGCGGGCGAGCAAGGAAACAGAACACACGTTAAGGAAGCACATGGGGTGGGGGTGGGACAAGACACAATCCCAGGAATACACTGCATTATGTTTAATATTTTCCGACCAGCAGTTAGAGTTGTAAGTAATATTTCATGATATTAAAACATTACACATTTTTAAAAGCAGATTTATTTTTCACTTAAAATAACAATAAATTCAACATATTGTTTTTTAAAAAATAAAGTTTAGGCCCTCAAACTATGTTTTTAAAAAAATCTTCAGTACCATGGCAAGTTATTAGCTCAAAACAAGCTTTACAATTATTTGTTTAAAATGTTAGAAAACAATGCAGAAACATGTTACCTCTTAAGTGTACGATCTGCCTTTTACGTCCCTTTAAGCTAATACAAATATAGTAAAATTTATGACGGTAAATATATTCCCTGAATATTCATCTCAGTTACGTACTGTTCAACCCATCATTTCACTCTACTATTCCCCAATTCTATTTCTCCGTGTGTAAGAAGCATTATTTCTGTGGTTAAAACAACAGGAAGTAAAAGGTAAACAATCAGAAAATCTTTTTAGAGGGAAAAAAAGGCCAAATAGAAAACCAAAACAACAAAAGTACAAATCTTAGTGACACAGAATTGGTTTAAGTCTTTATAAAGAATCAGGTGTTTCCATTTTCAAGACACTGGCAGAAAATACAACACAGATCAACTATGTTAAAATAATTTTTCTTAAAATAAAACTTCGTGGCTCATCTTTTAATACAACTGTATTTTAAAACTGTCAAATACTGCATATTAAAAAAAATATTTCGATTCAGAAAAAGTAGCCATATAATTTAGTTACCTCTTAAACCACTTTAAGACCATATCGTGTTTTTACCAAATAACTTTCAGCATAAATTTTGTGGGTGAATAGCTAGCCCCAAAGTGACCAATAACATTCACCATTCCACGAGGATGAAGAGAGGGAGGGAGAGGCTGACACATGGTACAGATCTGATTTCATGGTAAAATCTCACTTTGAGCATTTTCCCTAAAGAAACCCCCTCTGCAGTTTGCTACCTGCAGTACTTTGGCATTATATTCTGGCCTCAACTGTTGGGTGTGTACTCTGAAGTGGTCACACTGGAAATGAACTACTGTTCATATGGGTATCTTGCCTTCTACGTAAGTATGTTCCTAAAAGGTAGCATAAATACAATTTTTATAATAAGATTCATATTTCCAATGGTTTATAATTTCAGAATTTTATCTGACCTTGGATGTGCTCCTTTAAGATTTTCCAATTCCATTTGATCTACATCAAACGTGTTTACTAAGTAGACCGGTGTTAGTGGAAGCATTTAGGAAGCTCTCCATTTAAACAAAGCCCTCTAGTAGATTTTCATTTGATGCAAATGATTACCCTTGATCTTACCAACTTTGTACATTTATTTATTTATTTTAAAGAATATATTTTTATTGATTTTTTACAGAGAGGAAGGGTGAAGGATAGAGAGAAACATCGATGAGAGAGAAACATCGATCAGCTGCCTCCTGCATACCCCCTTACTGGGGATGTGCCTGCATCCAAGGTACATGCCCTTGACCGGAATCGAACCCGGGACCTTTCAGGCCACAGGCTGATGCTCTATCCATTGAGCCAAACCAGTCAGGGCCCGACTTTGTACATTTAGATAAAATGTATTTCATGTATTTCAGAGTTTCCTTTCAGTGGGTCCCAGCTAATGAAACCTAGCGGAGTGCCGAATACATCTTCTAAACTCCTTTGTGAGGAATCAGGAAGCCCTAGAAATTAAATGTAGGGCATTGCTACACAGGGCCCAAAGATGTGTTTGCTCATGGTGAGCTCTCCTTTTTTGTTGTTACTATTCTTTTTATTTTAAACCAAATCTGGTGAAATGGCATTGATTCCTATCAAATGTGGCCTTTTAATTTCCTCTTTTTTTTTTACTTAGAGAAAAATGCTGGAATAAAAAATCCACAACTGTCATTGCATTCCTCTTTCCTCCTTACGATTAAGACATTGCTGTTGATATTAGAGGGTAGCTTATTGTCTTACACATCTAGAAGCCTTAGAGTCAAAGACAACGCCCTGCTTCCCTTCCCTTTCACCTGCTCTGTGAGATTATCACGTCCAAGCCTATGTCCCTCATCCCGCTCTCCTGTCCTATGGCACTCCCGTGAAATCTTCCTTCAGAAGGCAGGGCCGTCTGGGCATGGCGACGCAAGCACACCCGCACACAAAGAGTAGCCAGACCCAAGATTGCGAGGTGAGCTTCAGGAACCACTGCTTCAGAGAAAGCTCCCGCAGGAAGCAGCAATTTAGCAAAATCAAGTTCAAGAAAACTCTCCTTTGGAGACGCTTACCTTCATGGTGATGCCTCTTGGCATAGGACAGAGACTCCCCCTCGTGCTGGGCATGGAACTTCTGAATGCACCTCCTCACCAGGTCCTCCCAGCCGGGCTTCATGGCGGCCCGCATGGTGCTTGTGTCCAGTGATGTGATCTTGCCTAGTGAATACAGCAAGCATTAGACCTACGTGCTGACCTACTTACTACTTATGGAAACAATTAAATTTAAAAAAAAAAAAAAGAATATTTATTTACAGTAGCACATGGACCAAAAGGGTAGATAGTTAAAATAATTGTCCCTCCCTGGACCGTCCTCCACTCCTCAGTGAGTCTACCCAGCAGCCACTGGTCCCAGGGTCTGCCACTGTGTAAGCATGTTCCTTGCATGACAAATACGCAAGAATCTAAAATGACTTCTTTGGTCTCCTTTGCAAAGAAAATTTACCTTGGAGATCTTGGCGAGTAGTAAAACTTTCTGATGAGGGAAGAACCGGTCTTTCCTTCATGGGGACTCTCCTTGCCACACAAATCAAGCAGGACTGCAAATCTTCAATCGAAGACACTTAGGGTTATCACATTAGGCTTTGTAGTGATTCAAACAAACTCAAGTGTATTTATGACAGCACAGCTTGTAAATCAACAAGGGAGAGAGTGACAAAACGCCAGGTACCTCTGCTTTTCACCGGCTTTATGCTCTCCTCCACGGAAGTGGGAAGCAGCTGGGGAGGGGGAGGGGTGAGTTGTGTAGGACGAGCCTGGGGAGCTGAGGATAAACTGCTGAAGCCACACGATACATGTGATAAAAGAATATCCACCGTCCTAGCGTCAGCAACCTGAAACCGTCCACCCAATGACGGAGAAGAACGGAATCCTTTTTATGAAACAGCAGACTGTAACAACCAGCTGAATTCATAACAAAGTGGAGAAATGATGAAAACCAAAATCTGACACTGCTTTGTCATCGGTTGCCTCTTGAGTTTCAGGTTTACAACAAGAGGGAAAACTAGATATACCTCCTACCACACTATGTAAATAACCCTATGATGGCAATATGCAATTTAAAATAAAGACTATGAACTAGGTCTAGACTCAGAGTTGGAAAACAAATCCTAAAACATGCGGCCTGTGCCAAGTTCAGAATCTTGGCCATGGCTGTTTCCCACAGAGCCGGTGCTAAGTGTTTACTCCACACCCACTGCAACTATTTTATGCATCTATGTCCACTTCTGGAGAACAGGAAATGTTTCATTCATCTTTGTAACATGCAGAGCGCATGGCATAACTCTTTTCAATTTCAAAAAATGCTGAGTAAAAGTTTGTTAAAGAGTCTCTTCATATCTTACGTTAGGGATTTATGATTATTCACCTTTAAATTTAGGAAAAAATTTCTTTAAACGTATCCAGTAATAACAGGCATCACAACTTAAATATAACCCTCATCTTTAAGATAATTAACACTACATTTCTGAGCACTTACTATGAGATGGACATCTGTCCAGCTGCTTTTATACGCTACCAATTCATTTAAGTCTCTTAACAACTCTTGGAGGTTGGTACTAGCATTACCTCCATTTAATAGAGGAGAAAACCAACCATAAAGTTTAAGGAATGTGCTCAGCATCATGACCTGAACCCGAACGCACCATGGCTCAGAAACTCTACTCATACTGAGAGCTAGCATCCAGAATCAGATTTCAAATGTCAAAAAATGCATAAATATACCACACCAAAACAAAAATGAGCTCAGCTATATCTGTTTATACTACTTTCGAATATTACCATAGATGGATGAATCAGCAGTACTTACTCTGTCACATACAAGTGAATAAAATCTTTTGACATTCCATACCTACATATAAACTTAATTTTGAAGAACTATGTATTGTCTATGACAGCTCTGTTACTCCCATTCTAATAAAATTTAAATTAAAAATTACTTACATATATTTTTTAAAAAGGACTAAATAACTAGACTTAATGCCAATCATGGTTCAGGCACAGCCATGCAATCCTTATTACATTCTGACACTGCTACAGTTGACTTAGCTTGATTCTGGAGTAAACTGCTGTTCAGAGAGCTCAAGGTGCTTGCTCAGGGACAGAGGTGGTGAGTGGCTGAATTAGGAGATGGCCTGCCTAACAGTAGAGCCTATTAATGATGCTTCTGTCCATGTGGTCCTCAGCTCCCCCTTCTCTACGCATGCAGAATGCACTCTATGGCATGTCTCATATTACAGCGTGACCCTCAGCTGTGAATGGCTTGCTTGGAGGGTGCAGGGGTAAATACTATACACCAGCTTCTCTTCAAGGGGAAGAGCCTAAGCGCTTAGAGTCTGAAACCCCTACCATTCCCCACTATCATCTGTATCCTCTCTAAGTATCACTGTGGACCCAGCATCCATGGATAAACTATATGGAACCCACTAATCCCTTGAAGTACAGTTGACTCTTGCACAACACCGGTTTGCCCTGCACAGGTCCAACTTAGACATGGATTCTTTTTCAATAAATACATATAGTACTGTACACTTATTTTTTCTTCCTTATGGTTTTCTTAATAGCATTTTCTTTTCTCTAGCTCACTTTATTGAGAAGATACAGTATAGAATCAAAGCAACATACAATTATGTGCTAATTGACTATTATTGGTAAGGCTTCTGGTCAACACTAGGCTATTAGTTAAAACTGTTTTTGGGAAGTCAGAAGTTATATGTGGAATTTTGATGTTGCAGGGATTAGCGCCTCAACCACCAAATGGTTCAAGGGTCCACTGTACATGAAAACGCTGTTTGTACCGTGTGCACTTTTCTAGGCTGTGGCTCACAGCTCGCAGCAGCTCATTCCGGGAGTCCAGGCTCCCCCAGAGGTTCAGCCACTAACAGGGAAGCCATTAACCACACCTGGCTATTTAATGTAAATTTAATAAAACAGAAAACTCAATCTCCCAATCACATTTCAAATGCTCAATAGCCAGATGTAGTTGGTGGTTGCTATGCTGGACACTGACGATACAAAACAATGCCATCCTTGCAGAAAAGTCTATTGAGTTGTTTTAAAGACTTACAATTAAATTTATCATAAAAATTCTTAAGTAGGTGGAAAAAACAAACAAAAAAGATGTCTCTAAATTTTTCTTTGTGTGGCTACTAATTTTATATTGTTAAGTGTGGAAGAAGCAGCATAATAATAAATACACAAATATATAAAATATACCAAAGATTTCATCCTACCTTCTCCTTCTTCCTTGATGGACTTTGGTTGAGAGACAGCAAAGCACTGCATAGTTTCATATTTCTGATGTGCTTCCTGGTTATCATGACCTTCCTCTTCGGACTCAGGCAAAGGTTTCACCAGCATCCGACAATTGAACGTATGGCTGTTGCGCCTGGGAGGTTCGCCAGACCAAGATCCCCCGTTCACTGAGCAAGGCAAAGCAATCCAAAATTATAAAGAAACCAATGTGAGACTTACCACTGCCAAATTATCAAAATAATACAGGAAGCATATAGTCATTTTATTTTTATATAGCGCTTATCCTTTTCTATCGTAATTTCATAATCTGGAGGGGAAACATTCTTGGGTGAATGTTTCAACTTGAGAAAATTCTAGGGATTTTCAAAATGTCTTTTTACCCTTCAGTCTGACCCCTTCCCTTCAAGTTCAGATCTTGACTATTTATTAACAAAACTAAAGGCCCGCTGCATGAAATTCATGCACGGGGCGGGGGGAGTCCCTCAGCCCAGCCTGTACTCTCTGCAATCTGGGACCCTTCGGGCAGTCGGACAGCCCTCTCACAATCCAGGACTGCTGGCTCCCAACCCCCCGCCTGCCTTCCTGATTGCCCCTAACCACTTCTGCCTGCCAGCCTGATCACCCCCTAAGCACTCCCCTGCCAGCCTGATCAATGCTAACTGTACCCTGCCAGCCTGGTCGCGCCTAACTGTCCTCCCCTGAAGGCCTGGTCACCCCCAACTGCCCTCCTCTGCTGGCCTGGTAACCTCTAACTGCCCACCCTTGCCAGCCTAGTCACTCCTAACTGCCCTCCCCTGCCAGCCTGGTCATCCCCAACTGCCCTACCCTGCAGGCCTGGAGTCTGAAACCCCCTCCATTCCCCACTATCTGTCCTCCCCTGCAGGCCTGGTCACCCCCAACTGCCCTCCCCTGCAGGTCTGGTAGCCCCCAATTGCCCTCCCTTGGAGGCCTGGTTCCCCCCAATTGCTCTCCCCTGCAGGCCTGGTCGCCCCCAATTGCCCTCCTCTGCCAGCCCGGTCACCCCCAACTGCCCTCCCCTGCAGGCCTAGTCCCCCCAATTGTCCTCCCCTGCTGGCCCCATCACCCCTAACTGCCTTCCCCTGCCGGCCTGGTTGCCCCTAACTGCTCTTCCCTGCTGGCCTGGTTCCCCCCAACTGCCCTCCCCTGCAGGCCTGGTGGCCCCCAACTGCTCTCCTCTGCTGGCCCAGTTACCCCTAACTGTCCTCTCCTACAGGCTGGTTCCTCCCAATTGCCCTCCCCTGCAGGCCTGGTCCCCCACAGCTGCCCTCCCCTGCAGGCCTAGACCCCCAACTGCCCTTCCCTGCAGGCCTGATCGCCCCCAATTGCCCTCCCTTGCAGGCCTGATTGGCCCCAATTGCCTTCACTTGCAGGCCTGGTCCCACCCAACTGCCCTCCCCTGCAGGCCTGGTACCCCCCAACTGCCCTTCCCTGCAGGCCTGTCACCCTCAACTGCCCTCCTCTGTCAGCCCAGTTACCCCTAACTGCCCTCCCCTGCTGGCCATCTTGTGTCCACATGGGGGCAGCCATCTTGTGTTGGAGTGACAATTTGCATATTACTAATTTATTAGCTAGGATACTATAGTTCTCTATTTTGAGGTTTTTCTAACTTTGATTTCTTAGAAATTTATTTGAATCTACTTGCATTCCAATTTTACATGTTGCCCCCTACTCAAACATTTGTAAGTGGCACCAACTATAGCATGCATTAAAATTTTTTTTAAATTCATTTTAGAGAAAGAAAGGGAGAGGGAGGGAGGGAGGGAGGGAGGAAGGGAGGGGGGGGGGGGGAGAGAGAGAGAGAGAGAGAGAGAGAGAGAGAGAGAGAGAGAGAGAGAGAGAAACATCTATGTGAGAGAGAAACATCCATAGGTCACCTCCTATATGTACCCTGATGGGGGATTGAACCCAAAACCTGGTTCACTTTTAGCCAGCCAGCGTGGCTCAGTGATTGAGCATCAACCTATGAACCAGAAGTCACAGTTCAATCCCCAGTCAGGGTATATGCCCAGGTTTTGGGCTTGATCCCCAGTAGGGGTTGTGCAGGAGGCAGCCAATCAATGATTCTCTCGCATCACTGATGTTTCTATCTTTCTTTCCCTCTCCCTTCCTCTCTGAAATCAATAATAATATATTTAAAAAGAAAAAGTCACTGGTTAGAAAGCACAGAACGGGCCAGCTAGATGTCATGGGTGTTTTGGCGAATGCATTGTTAATCCTACAGCCAATGGGCTGCTGTAAAGGAGTAAAAAAGGAAACACATGCTAGAGAGAAAAAGGCAATTATCAAGTTAACTGCAAAAAACCATTTTAGAATTACAGAAGGAACAAGAGCTAACTTTATACATTGATGCAGACATTTGAGAAGTCAATTTCATCACCAGCATTCTTACAAGCTTATTTACATAATAAGGACTACACAGAGTAATCAAAGGAAAAGGAGTTCTTATTAACTCAGGTTAATAAGTAATTTGAAAGTATAAAAAAATACAATATAAAGTAAGGCTAGGAACTCCTTAGACAAGTGAATTAATAATAGTGAATTAATAAGTATAGGTCCTTTGAGGAAGTCATAAAATTACTGAAGAGATTTTAAAATATTAGTTACTTGAAATAAAAAATCCCATTTACTAGACAATACAGTAGAAGAATCTCACACTAGTATTCACATATTCTATATTACTGTTGCAGTCACTTTGAATAAAGGGTTATCATATCAGGGAAAGGCCAGTCGTAATGGAATTTGAAAAGACCTTTGCCTATCTACTGTGGTAGCGATAAGACCAGTTAATATAAACAGTCTTAAGAAAAAGAACAGAAATACTTGCTAACTCAGGACTTGACCTTATTCTCTCTTAAAATATGCACTTCTTTTTCTCCGTGAAGATGTTCTTACCATCATCAGTTTAAGTGAGAATATTAAAAAAAGAACCACTTAGTAAGTGGGAACAGCCATACTCCAGAGCAGCAAATAGAGTGGGCCCATGCTGTGAATCACCCACTTTAATATGGGCCTTAATGATCGCCTCCAGCGCAGGTGAGGAAGCAGGAGTTGGGCACAGGGAGGGGCTAAGGAAGCAGTACCTGATGGAGACACCTGCAGAGTCACTGCGTCTGTGAAATGGAAGAGCCCATTTGGAGCTCTGGGCCTGAGAGCATGCAAGCCCTCGACACCCACTCGTTTCTGAACATTTTACTTTTAGAATGCTGCATGCACCCACGTCCATACTTTTTTCACAAGTCGGACTTGAAATAGGTTGAATCTCAAACTTCTCATGACCTTCTACTTCTTAGACAGTCATGGAGAAAAGGACAACACAGTCGCTGGCACTGGGTAGAGTGGGAGGCAATTTGTCAGCTTCTTAAATAACAACAAAACAAACCCCATGAAAACAGTTGCCATGAGTACTTGCCAGCGGAATTATTTTCTTGTACTTTAAATATAGGACCAAAACGATCAATCAGAATCAATGTCTGCAGATGCCCTTTTCTCCATGGCTCCTAAGCTGAAATATTAACACAGCACCTCTAGATCCCCAGGTGACATATTCTAGTTCTCTCTCCCCCGTCTAACCAGGACAATATGTGCACTGGGGGAGGGCAGGGGAGTGAGGAGAGACCCAGCAGACAATCCTTTACCTATAGACTTTGGCAGCAGGTTTTTGACAAATTCAGTGTGGTCCCCAACATGCAGGATGCTATATACACTTTTGTTCATCAGCTCCTCTTGGTTATACCTTAGGTACTGTGTCACATTCTCTGAGACAAACACAACGTTGCCTTCCAGGTTCACTACAAAGAAGAACCCATCAAGGGCCTGAGGGAAAAGACATAGATTGTGTTAGAAAGGATACGATATAGACCCGTATGCAATTGTTAAGAAGGGAACAATCCTTTAAGGGAAATACATAATTCACATATGGCTAGAAAATCGCTCTCTCCTAGTTTTCAGAAACAATGTTTTCTGTTGGTGAAATTAAGAGCCCGGATCAGGGTTGCTTGTCACAAACTAAATGACAAACACTAACTCAGGTAATTTACCAGGAGGTAATTATTACCAAGTAAAACTACAGTATTTATCTGTCTTTTCAAAATGAGGTGGCTCTACTCCAGAGGGCCAAGAACAACTTGGTTACCAGCTCAATACAAAGTAATGTTCTACAGTCTCCCAATAAAGAAGGGGTCACTGATAATTCCCCCCCAATTTAAGGATAAATGCCAAGAATCACCCAAACCCCCAATTTCACTACCTTTAAAGCTACCTGAGTTTAAATGGGAAGCATTGCAGATGCTCTCAGACCTTTAGAGAAACATCAGTCTTTTACTGTTTGACGTCTATGGGGAAAGGGTCTGAGAAATCTCTCTGATGTGGCAAACTAGTTTTTGTCGGAACCTTAGGCATAGATGTGGCCAGCACTGCCCTGAGATGTGAGGCTCTGGTTTGTGATAGTGAGAACTGAAAGTCAACTGTGTCCGTCTACGGGATGCAGGCTTCTCCATCACCTAGATAACAGTAGCATGTTTCCTGTAATGGGTACACAGCCTCAGTCTTCCTTGTCATTCCAATCTAGATTAGGGAAGGAGATGAGGAATCTAGGATCATTTCAGGAAATAAAGATAGTAATGGTAGCTACTGAGCATGTTTCCCGTGCCTTAAACACACTGTCATTTTACTATTACACTCTGGAAGGAATTGGCAGGCAGGCGGGAGTTCAGTGCAGGTGCGCCTGCCTCCAGAGCTGTGTCTAGATGACGACACAGTGAGGGTGCTCTACCCCAGCCCCTTTCCCAGCATGTCTCCTCAGTTATGCAGAGGTTGGGAGCTCAGTGAGTGTCTCTTAGTTACTCCCCTTTCCCTTCCTGAGCCCTGATATTGATAGGCATCCCTGGAAAAGCACCACCTGGTCTACCAGTTGATGCCATACACTTTCTCCATGCTATGCATTTATGACTGTTTTTAACATGAATATCACATGTACATACTGGTATAGTATGAATGTATGGGGCAATGTTTACTTTTCCCCTAGTTTTGTTTTTTCCTTAAGTTATTATTTAACAGGCTCATATTTTATGAGTGTTCTCTGTGTATATTCCAGCTTTAATTCAATTTTCATCACAAAACTAAGAGCTCTCTCAAATTAGAACTTACTATAAGGTTCCCTCTACCCCCAAATCAACACCATTTGTTTTTTTGTTTTTCTTAAAAATTTTGTCAGGTTTTACCAATGGTATAAGCAATATGCTGGGGCAAAGAAAAACTGTATGTAAATGGCCTTCCAGGATAGGTTGGCACCAACACTGGAAAACCCTGTGTGTGCGCGTGCACGTGTGTGTGTGTGTGTGTGTACAACCATGTGTGTCTGTGAGGGGGGACAGGAAGTCAGCTGATTACTTATGTACCAAGTGTCCTTTTAAGCTCACTGCTTTAGATACATATTCATCAGGGATTTTCATAATTATATTTCATAGAGTTCACTTTCGAAAGCGCGTGTAGCTTCCTTTTGCTTTTGTACTCTGGCAAAAAGACTGATATGTGGCTTAATATAACTGAAGGATTAAAATGTTTCATCTTGTAAAACTGTCTGTGTTGTTTTTAAAAGTTCACTATAATATGCTCTGATGAAAAAAACTGACATTGGGTTTTGTTGCCTAGCAACCATTACGCTATGATGTAAGCATGAGTGTGCATCTATGCTTAGGAACAGTTCAACAAGAACACGTTTTCTCTGTTTAAATTATAATGACAGGTTAACAGACATGAAGACTGAGATCCAAACGCTGAGTCACCAGATTCAAGCATTACCTCTCAAATAGATTCAGCACTAACGCCTAGCCACACTGGGATTTGCTCAGTGCACCGGATTTCAGAAGACTATTTTGAAACAGCAAACATGTTGGTTTAATTTTATGAGATAAGGCCCACAACATCTAGCAATCTGATTTCTACACTCATGAAGGTGCTCTTAAAGGGTTTGAGTCACAGCCTTGTGGTTACTCTAAGCATTTCTTTTTAGCAGTTTAGAAATCTTCCCAGGAGTTCCCACCCTACCTTAATTTTTCTTCTGATATAAAGAATATACACAGACATATGAAAGTTTCCTAATTATAATAACTTGGATTACTATAATTTTCAAATCAATTTTATTTGTAATTCAAGATGTTTTCCACAGAAGTTATCTCCTTTCTTTCATCTAATTCTAAACAGTCCACCTAGAATTTTCTTATTTGCTTCTAAGAACCAAGCGGGAAACAGCTCTCTGGCCTTCCCCTGCCTGTTGACTCTGGAAAAGCAGGTTAAATGTTTTTGCTTTTTCCCTGAAAGCTGTAGTTGGAGGATTTCAAGCCAGTGAATCAAGAAAAACAAGCAAAGGCCAACATGGGTCATTTAGAGTCTTTTGGCAGCAGGTCCGGCTCCAGAGAATGAACTTAGTCCTTTCTAAATACTACAAAGACTGAATCAGACAACCTTACATATATTTTTGTGCGCCCCCCCCCCCCCGACCCGCCCACCACCTTCCAATTATATGGTAGATATTCACAGAATTCAATTTTCTAAAAGTAAAAATCATCTTATGAACCAATTGAAAAAAAAGGAGTACTGGTTATCTTTGCATTAAAAATCCCAATTTCTTATATGTATGTGGCTGCTGCGCAACTTCTGGGCATGTGGCACTTTTCAATCTCATCCTATCAGCAGAGGGAATTATCCTGAGAATTGACATAATGTATGTCTCAGGACCCCTCTGCTTCTTGTTATATGTTTGCTGATATTTCCCCCTCACCTTACCATAGCCTACATCTTGAATTTTAATTTTGGAATATGTATAGCACAGTACTGGGTGTTTAATACTGTGCTAGTTAATAAAATAGGAAAGCTGGACTTTACAAATTCTAGACAGCAGTCTGATCATAAAACTCCCTCAAGTTAATAAAGAACAGGCAGTTAAGACCAACCATTACAATTGTGATGCTTATCTGAAAAGTTACGCCTATTACTTCAGTTTTTATCTTTATGAGATAAACAAGTTTGAAGTTGCCTAAATAGAAAGCATAAACCTATTTTTGGCCCTCAAATGTTAACCTGTATATATATATATATATATATATATATATATATATACAAGGCATATGTATATGACATACATAAAATCTAAGAATTTGGGGAAAATTTCAAACTGAAATATATCAGAATTTAACAGGACTTGTGAACATGATTTTCCAAAATGAATTCTCAACTGGCAGTGAAAGCTTGTTAATTTACATTCTGGTCTAGTCAGTTTCATTCTAGATCATTCATTTGAAATGTAGATCTGCTGGAATTGGGAGCCAGGAGAGAGACATGTTAATAAACCCAAGAGGTAAGCAGTACTTTGATCTCAGGAGTGAAAATTAACTGCATTATCCTTAAATTAGATTCACCTGAAAACGAATGCAATAATGTGAAAAGATCGACAACACTGTAAACTACAGAACCAAACAAGGTGTGCTACCTCAAGCATCATGGGCCCCAGCGCATCCTTGTCGATGACACCCTGCCCCGTGGATGACACGTCCGACTTCTGCACCTCGTCTATGTTGGCAGCCGCTGCTTTCTCTGCGACAAACGTAAGTGTAAATTAAATGGCAGTGCGATTTCAAGGACAGAGTGACACAGAAACAGTTTTATTGCAATGATTTTTAGGTCTCTGGCGGGATCAGACATGACTGTAAAAGAGTTGGAGCACATCCCCACTGCCCCTGAATGGGAGAAGCTGCTGAAGCAGGAGCCAGAACACTCACTCTTCGCCTCCAGAACCTGCAGCTCGGCTCCCTCTCAGGCTGCCAAGGAAATGAGTTTAGTGGCTTTACACTAGTCCCTGACAAGCGTTTTTTCCAGTTTATGAAATTGCTATGTCCTATGGCACAATCACTTTCTACTCAAGAGATTCCCCAATCTAGGAAGACGGAGGGTCTGCTGTTCCAAATTCAGTAGCGCAGTCATCTGCACACATTTGGAGAAGGAACAGGGGGGCGTCTAACCTGCTAGGGCTGCTCGCTTGTGACACTCTAGAATGACCGCCTTGACTCCTGTCCTGCTCCACCTCTTGTCGCGTTCACATTTAAAGTAACCAGAAACATTTGGTCCCTGTCTGGTAGAAGGCGCTTAGCCACTTAAGGCAGAGAGGAGAGGCATCCTACCAGGCACCCAGAGAATTCCAGTGACCGTCCACCCTTTCATCTGGTACAGAGGTGAATACCATGTGCTCCTGGATTAAAATGTGCAAGGCAGCCTGCAGGCCCAGAAAACATTCCAACATGGAAAATTCTCCCCAAAGAAACAGATGCGTATTTGTCAATGCACATGTTACAGTTGTTTCAAGAACAGCAAAAAAGGTTTAAAGCATAACAGATACATATCGGCAACTTGTTAGAAAACAACACAGAAACCATGTACCAATTATTTGTACCTGAATAAATTATATCCTTGTTTACACTGCATGTTACCACTGTAATTAAATGCAAATAAAGGAAACTGTAAATCAATTTAGTACTCAGAATCAACCCACTTTCTGGTAAATTTTGTTGCCTCTTTTATTACTACTATTATTTTTTGTAAAAAGGTATTTTACATAGTATTTTGAAAACCTGTAAAGTTTAATTTGCACATGAGAACCTAGAAAATAAAATTAGAGAAATTATGCAGGTGCTGCAAATCTTGCTACTCCTGTGATGAGAGCCCCCGAGTGTATCTTTCCTAGTGAAATGGAGATGACCTGTGTAGTTCAAGCCTGAGCTCAGCCACTTAGCAGAAGTAGGAGCCAGAGCAAGTCACGTCAACTTTTTAAGACCTAGTACGTGCCTTCTATATAAACTTCAACAGAAGTAAATGGGATGATATGTAAAACGCACTTGAAAAACTATAAAGTACCCTGGCTGGTGTGTCTCAGTTGGTTGGGCTTTGGTCTGTGCACCGAAAGGTTGCTGGTTTGATTCCCTGTCAGGGCACTTGGGCTCAGTCTCCAGTAGGGGGCGTGCAGGAGGCAGCAGATCAATGTTTTACTCACATGGATGCTTCTCTCTCCCTCTCCCTTCCCCTCTCTTTAAAAATCAATAATATATATATGTGTGTTTAAAAATATATTTTATTCATTTTTTACAGAGAAGAAGGGAGAGGGAGAGAGTGTTAGAAACATCAATGAGAGAGAAACATCAATCAGCTGCCTCCTGCACACCCCGCAGGCCGATGCTCCATCCACTGAGCCAAACCGGTTAGGGCAATAAAAATATATATATAAAAAAAAATCTATGAGGAGTTAACAAATGGAACCTGCTACTAGCATAGTTGTAGTTATTGGCTCTTCCTTACTAAGTTACAAGCCAAGAGCTTGTCATAAGCAGACTGTATCTGCTTTTTCAGTTACACTACATTCCTGACTCACCTCCTCAGATCTAATTGTAACCTCCTCAGCTATAAACACAGATATGACTTGGCTGGTGGCCTTCATAGTTCAGGATTGTGTGCATTTGTCAATCTTCACTTCGTGTTTCCTTCTTGCTGCCTTCCTGACCTAGCTCTTAACTGTTAGGTTCCTCAACATTTGTCCTATCTGCAGGCTTAGTCTCAGCCCAGTTTAGGCATGAAATAGTTCAGGCTCTCCAGAAAGTTACTGCATATGAGACCCCCATTCCCATTTTCCTAGAACCCCAATAAATGCATATTGGGGCATACTTTATTTATTTATTTATTTTTTTGGGCCAGTTCACTTGGTAAGGCTGTAGATTTCTCTTCAGTTTCTGCTCACTTTCCTACCCACCAGTCCAGGGACAAGACTGGCACCATCACTTGTGGCTTCATCTAATGTTCACCTATAGTAGCCCCCTTATCCATGGTTTCAGTCAGCCATGGTCTGAAAATATTAAATGAAAAATTCCAGAAATAAACAATTCATGCTTTAAACTGTGTACCATTCTGAGCAAGGTGATGAAATCTCATGCTGTTCCCTGCCCCCTCCCGTTAATCATCCCTTTGTCCAGTATTTGTGCACTGTAGACATTCCCACCCACCAGTCACTCAGTAGTCATCTCAGTTATCAATCAACTGTTGCAACATCATGGTGCTTGTGTTCCAGTTACCCTGATTTTATCAAAACTCAAGAGTAGTAATGCTGGCAATACAAATATGCCAAAGAGAAGCCGTAAAGTGCTTCCTTTAAGTGGAAAGGGGAGTACAGCACAATGACATATTTTGAGAGAGATCTATCACATTCATATAATCTTTTTAAAAAATATATATTTTATTGATTTTTTTACAGAGAGGAAGGGAGAGGGATAGAGAATTAGAAACATCGATGAGAGAGAAACATCGATCAGCTGCCTCCCATACACCCTCCCACTGGGAATGTGCCCACAACCAAGGTACATGCCCTTGACCGGAATCGAACCCGGGACCCTTTAGTCCGCAGGCCGACACTCTGTCCACTGAGCCAAACCGGTTTCGGCCATATAACTTTTATTATAGTATATTCTTACAACTGTTCTATTTCATCATGTTATTATTAATCTCTTACTGTGCCTAATTTATAGATTAAACTTTATAATAGGTAGGTATGTATAGGAAGAAACAGTGTATGTGGGGTTCTGTACTATCTTTGGTTTTAGGCATCCACTGGGGGTCTTGGAACCTGTATAATAGGAGGGGAACTACTGTATTTTAACAGCCCTATATTTCAGAGGGCCCAGCAGGCTTCGGATCTAAGGATCCATGATACTAAATACCAACTCTCAAAGACCATATGATAGACATTATATATTTACTAGAGGCCTGGTGCATGAAATTCATGCACTGAGGGGAGAGGGTGTGTGTGTCCCTCAGTCCAGCCTGCACCCTCTCCAATCCAGGACTGCTGGCTCCCAACCGCTCGCCTGCCTGCCTGCCAGCCTAATCACCCCCTAACCACTCCCCTGCCAGCCTGATTGATGCCTAACTGCTTCCCTGCCGGCCCGATTGTCCCTAACTGCTCTCCCCTGCCAGCCTGGTCGCCCCCAACTGCCCTCCCCTGCTGGCCTGGTTGCCCCCAAATGCCCTCCCCTGCTGGCCCAGTCACCTCTAACTGCCCTCCCCTGCTGGCCATCTTGTGGCAGCCATCTTTGACCACATGGGGTGGCCATCTTGTGTGTTGGAGTTATGGTCAATTTGCATATCACCTCTTTATTATATAGGTTGTGGTCCTGTGGTATTCCTACTTATTTTTGTCTCTAGTTGTGTGGCAGTTGATGTACAGGAGCATGTGCTACAACATCCTGGAGAGGGAGTAACTCACAGCCTTCCCTCTGCCTCTGAACTGCTCTCAGGGGCCTCTCCCTCTCATCAGTGACACCTTTCGGCAGCAGCAGTGATTCTCACACCGAACGGTGTAGGTGAGAAGATCTCCCTAGAGAGGGTCCGGCAGAATTTGCAGACAGGAGATTCTGATCCATCTTCCTCAGAGGGAATCCTGGTTCCCCACCTCCTGCAGTGAGCAGCTCAGTGCATGAAATAATGCACTATCCCCACCAGAGGTAAGTTTCAGGGAGGGGGGCTGTTTTATACCCACAGTGGCCAGCACTGTCCTTCAAAAGCCTGTATTTGGTGGCTGCTGGCACTTATTCCCAGAAATGTAGAAGTGACTGGCACTGAGGGCGGGTGAAAATAAAAACTGATTTCTTGTAACTTTAGGCCCACCGGTCCCTAGGGTGCAGAGAATAGAACACCTGGGCAGGGTCAATAGTGGGAGAAAGGACTTCCTGAGGAGAACCAGGCTTAATAACAAATCATCTGGTGAGTGACAGAGCATCTCATATTCTCTCAGGGTCCCAAGTTCTCTTGTCCTTCCACTGGCACAACTGGTGGTGTTATTCTTTTAAAAGAATGGACTTCATTTAGTTTAACGCTGGGAAAAGTGAGATAGGAGGCAACATAAACTCCCTACCTGTTGCTGAGCCCTAGAAAACGTCAGGCCATTTGTCATATGAGATTCTGATATCACAACGCAAGGAGTTATTGCTTTCTGTTGTGTCTATAATAATGTTGCAATTTAGGGAAAAATAAACTTTGTGACAGTCTATTTCCAAGTCTCTTACAATCAATACCTTGCTAGATGTTTACATTTTGAGGTTCTGATCATCATTCAGAAGATGCAAGTCTCCTAAATTCATTCATTAATATTTTCTGCAATTTAAAAATGCAAACTTCCAATCAAGCAGGTCCCTAAACACTGATAAGCTTTCATACTGGGATATTTTAAATATTCTAGCAACATGTGCAGACCCTGAATTTTAATTTTTATCATAAAATATGTAGAATGAGAATCATATCTATAGGGTATTTTCTTTTATTTTTAGGAATCTAAAGGTCAGATATAATTTAGGGTAAGAGCCTAAAATTTAAAGCAGGAGATGACTTAGGTTCAACAAAACATGTGTTTGGGCTCTACTGAAAAGACTAGATAAAAACAATTATTGTGAACAATTATTAATGATAAAAAATGTATTTTTCTCTCTTTATAATATTCAGCTGCTAAATCTTTAAAAGGAGAAAAGCAGCAGCTAACAAGATGCACACTTGAAACCTATATAATCCTATTAACTGTTAATACAATAAAATTAATAAAAAATGAAAATAAATGATATAAAATTATATATTTTTTAATTTTTAAAAAATATATTTTTATTGATTTCAGAGAGAAAAGGAGAGGGAGCGAGAGATAGAAACATCAATGATGAGAGAGAATCTTTGATGGCTGCCTCCTGTACACCCCTATTGGGGATCAAGCTGGCAACCTGGGAATGTGCCCTGACTGGGAATTGAACCGTGACCTCATGGTTCATAGGTCGATGTTCAACCACTGAGTCATGCCGGCTAGGCATAAAATTATATTTTAATTAAAAATAAAAATAAATTACTGAGCATGGCACTGAAAGAACAAATAATTAATAAATTAATGATGTAGAGTAAAAAAAGTTAGAGAGAATGGAGGTCACCATGAGGAAATTGACCAGTAGCACCAGATCCATTCAGTTCTACGGTCTCTGCCTATACCTGGGGTGACCTGCTACGTGTGCAAATGGAATGAACAATTCTTGTCAAGTGACAGACTGAGATCAATTTAAGGCTAAACTGTGAGAAACTAACTTTGAATTCAAAGAGGAGATAGGAATGGTTGGTCATAGCTAATAATATTTCACATACACCGTAACCGAGTTGGAGTCTGCAGGATATGTAAGGAGATGGCAAAGTCAATGGCCTCACAGGGAAACTGGGAATGCATGTCTGACCCCAAGGAAATCTCAGCCTGGCTTCTGAAAACCGATGTTAAGGAATATTCGCAAAAAGTTTGTCTAAGTTGAAATTGTAGAAATCCCTGACTTTTTAAAAAGTGAAAATAATTTTCATAAGATCAATCTACAATTAAATTAGTAGAATATGTGATTTGGAAAAAAAAATATCTGAATGTCATAATACTTACACAAATACCATTTGTATATTAAGAGGATGGGAAGTTTTCACTACTCATACAGAGACAAAGGGTAAAGAATTTAGGGCTTTTCACTCCTGTCCTCACTAAAAGATTGAATTGATGTATTTTCCAACTAGGTTGTCATCTATTATTCAAAAGTCAATAATATGACAGCCAGAAATAAGGTTTTATCAATATAACTGAATTCTAAATTAAAGAGGCCATGAACTTTTGTTATTTGGGTATTTTTCATGAAGTAATTACTAATTCTGTTCAATGTTTGGTTGAGCCTTTATCTATATATAAAAGCCTAAGCAACCAATCGACCAGTAGCTATGATGTGCACTGACCACCAGGGGGCAGATGCTCAACGCAGGAGCTGCCCCCTGGTGGTCAGTGCAATCCTTTAGCGGGAGTGCTGCTCAGCTGACAGGTGGGCGCCAGATGCCAGGGTGTTGGCTGGCGAGCGCAGCTGCAGCGGCGGGAGCCCCTCTAGCAGAAACTCGCCTGCGTGCCCAAGCGGTGCTGGCGGCAGGCACAGTGGGGCCCGGATGGAGGAGCAGCTGGACGCCCAGCCCAGGCTCAGGCTCCTCCCCGGCAGCCTGCTGCTTCACGCACTGCTGTGTGGGAGTGCGGGATCGACGCGGACAGCAGGCTGGAGCCAGAGGAGCTGGTGGGTAAGACGGCTGCAGCAGCACAGAGCTCCACTGATCCCCATTGGACCAAGGGACCCCACTTCATGCACCAGGCCTCTAGTATTACATAAAAGGAAGAAAAGGCTTGGCTGGTGTGCTCAGTGGCTGAGCATCCACCTGTGAACCAGGAGGTTACGGTTTGATTCCCAGTTAGGGCACATGCCTGGGTTTTGGGCTGGATTCCCAGTGTGGAGCATGCAGGAGGCAGCTGATCAATGATTCTCTCTCATCATTGATGTTCTTATCTCTTTCTTCCTCTCCCTCTCTCTCTGATTAAAGAAACTCAATAAAAAATATTTTTTAAAAAAATGTAAAAGGAAGAATAGGACCCCTTTGCAATATATTATTATGTTAACGGCACATATACTGGTATCTTTTTATTTTTCAATTACAGTGTACTTTTAATATTATTTTGTGTTAGTTTCAGGTGTACTGCACTGCACAGTGGTTAGATAATCATATACTTTACAAAGTGTTCCTTCCCTGATATTTCCAGTACCTGCCTGGCACTATTCATAGTTATTGCAATATTATTGACTATATTCCCTATGTTGTACTTTACATCCCCGTGGCCACTTAGTAACTACCAATTTATACTTCTCAATCCCTTCACCTCTTTCTGTCAGTCCCCCAATACCCCTGCCTTATATCAGTATAAGGCATTTCAGTAAAGAGTATGCTATTTTTATGTAGCAGATATAAATAAACTTAAATCCTTAGATATATTTATACTTTTGTAAGTACATTACTATACTAAAACACACTATTTAATATTTTTAATTTAGGCAGTTTTCTCAGTGGTCACAAATTATATTTACTTTTCTATATTTTGCAGCCATTAACCATAGAAAATATATTCTGTTATAAATATATCCTTCAGTAAACTCAACTGTAAAAAGATTGTCCCAGAGTTTCCTATGATCAAAACCTTAGAGAATCTCATTATTTCAGAAAGAACTCTTACACTGGAGAAAGAGATGATAACATGTAATTTTTAGAGCCTACAAAGAGACTTCTCTTCTATGCTCTGACTTCCATTTCTTCCTTCTGCACTTTAACCATTATTCTTTTTACATAAAGAACAC
This sequence comes from Corynorhinus townsendii, assembly GCA_026230045.1. Lineage (NCBI taxonomy): Eukaryota > Metazoa > Chordata > Mammalia > Chiroptera > Vespertilionidae > Corynorhinus > Corynorhinus townsendii. The sequence continues at coordinate 18,039,201 of JAPDVU010000010.1, read as the reverse complement.
GACCTAAGAGAATAACAATGAAAACAATAATCCTACCCTTTTCTTCCTCACTCCCCAAAAGATAAAACAATACCCTAAAACGGCTATGATCTTTACAAGTGCAGTTTTACAATGCAAAACCCTGAGTAGAGACTGGCCAGGATGCCTCTGTAACCTTCCTCTGAGTGTCCCCTCCCTCCTGGTGGCTGCTTGGAGAGCAATCCCATCCGCTGCCCTCCGACATTTGCCTGCACTTCAGAAATCCAATACCAATTAATTAGATTTCCAGTTTCAAAGCAAAGAATAAAACCCCATCTCTTAAGGGACCGTGTTAAGATGAGTCATACCACAAACTGGAGGAAAATCACTAATATTATATTCCATACACTTTTCTTTATAAGTAATTATTATTCGTGATTTCTTTCAGGACAAAAGGAAAGGTGAAAAGGGAAGCATTTGATCCCTAGGAATAGAAATGATTTAAAAACACAAGGAAAATCGGGTATTATTTGAAGCAGCTGGATTAAACTGCTCTTTATCATTGGCAGCTACAGGCAAGCACTTGAAGGTAAAATTTAAGTTTACTGGTGAGAACAGCAACAAATCAGAAAGAAAAACATTTATCTTTTTTAAAAGGTATTTTCATTGATTTCAGAGAAGAAGAGAAAGGGAGAGAGAGAGAGAGATTGAAACATCAGTGATGAGAATCATTGACTGGCTGCCTCCTGCATACCCCCTACTGGGAGCAAACCCACAACCTGGGCATGTGCCCTGACCAGGAATCGAACTTCAACCTCCTTGTTCATAAGTCGACGCTCAACCTCTGAGCCACCCCGGCTGGGCTTTGTTTACCTTTTTAAAAGTTCAATTAGTGCCCTAGATTGTTTGGCTCAGTGGACAGAGTGTCGGCCTGCGGACTGAGGGGTCCCAGGTTCAATTCAGGTCAAGGGCACGTGCCTGGGTTGTGAGCTCGATTCTTAGTAGAGGGTGTACAGGAGGCACCTGATCAACAATTCGCTCTCATCATTGATGTTTCTATCTCTTTCCCTCTCCCGTCCTCTCTCTGAAATCAATAAAAATATATTAAAAAAAAAAAGTGCAATTAGCTATTTGAAAATTATAAAATAGTGTTGTTTTTTTAAAAGACCTTTATATGTTCTTCTATACCAACATTTATTGATTTTTGGTAACTTATTGAATCTTGTAATGTTAGGAAGTCTTATCTATTTGTTTATTAGGCAACTGAACTAAAAACATACACTCAAAGGGCCTTCCCACAAAACATGACCAGAACAGAGTCCAGTCTCCTCACAGCAATAGCAGTGGTGGCTCAGGGACGGCCACGTAATGGTTCCCGCACCAGTAGCAGCAAAGGCAAACCACCACCAGTGACTTCGAAACCTAAATTCTGTTTAATGTCTGTTAGAGGGACAGGGCGATGGGGCCATTATGGAGGAGGTATAACTCCTTTTCTTCTTCATGGTGTCTTTTCTTTTTTCTTTTCTTTTCTTTTCTTTTCTTTTCTTTTCTTTTCTTTTCTTTTCTTTCCTTTTCTTTTCTTTCCTTTCCTTTCCTTTCCTTCCTTCCTTTCCTCTCTCTCTCTCTCTCTCTAAATCATCTGAAGAGGCCATGGAAACCTTGCAGAAATCAGTCTATCTTTAAAAAGTCATAATGTAGCCCTAGCCGGTTTTGTTCAGTGGGTAGAGTGTTGGCCTGTGGACTGAAGGGTCCTGGGTTCAATTCCAGTCAAGGACCTGTACCTTGGCTGCGGACTCCTCCCCGGCCCAGGCCCTGTTTGGGACTCGTACAGGAGGCAACTAATCAATGTCTTTTTCTCATATCGAGATTTCTCTCTGTCTTTCCCTCTTTCTACCACTCTCTAAAAAAAATCAATGGAAAAATATCCTCAGGTAAGGATTAAAAAATAAATAAAAAGTTCTAATTTAAACAAATGTTAATTATTACAAATATATCCACTGAAAGATAATCCATAGGGTATTTACACATTTATAGAAAAGTTTTAGCACTGCCCGTTTTATTAAAAGTTATATTTATGTTTGGCCAATCTTGAGGAGAATTGCTTTTACAAAAGGCAATTCTATATTATTTCATGTATAGAATCTTTAGGTCCTTGTCCCAATACAGCAATGTTGCCAGGCCGATCCCTGGTCTGGGCACATAAAAAACATCAACCAGTAAATGCATACTTAAGTGGAACAACAAATCCATGTCTTTCTCTCTCTTTATGATCAATAAAACTTTCAAAAAGTACAGAATCTTTGACAAAAATAGAATTAATTTCTCTGCTTCCAAATGGGTAAAGTTACTCACCAAGAAATCTTTCAATTTTTCAGTAGACTGACGTCAAACATAAGTATCGTTACCTCCACAACAAATTTTAAGACTCTAGTGGGAGTATACCCACAGTTTTCATCTTTTCCTGCGTTTCGGAGCTGGGAGATTTCAGTTGAAGGGACTATCACACCCGGCAGTGGTGGGGCCATGCGGAGCAAAGGAGTCACTGAAACCATGACAGGCCATGTTGTGGCCAAACACTACAGTTTCGATAGTACAGGAAAAGTTATGAAGCATCTCAAAGGTTCTAGAAGGTAAAACCAGAGAATTATGCATCTGTACCCAACTAAAATTAGAAAAGCTGCCATATGGCTGTGTGAAGCCAGCAGCACATTCTTATTCATTAGGAAGCATTCTGCTAACATAAAAACACAAGGCCCTTCCTGTGCTCTCCAAATGTGTTTATCTTTTCAACATTAATGCACTATATATCATCAGGCTGCTGAAACCTCCTGCCGTGCATATTAAAAACTCGCAGCTGCACTCTCTTTAGCAGTGGGAGGAACCTACCCCCAAGTTGCCTCCCTCTCTTTCCGACACTGAACTTCTTGTTTCCCTTCAGCACGAAGAAACTGCAAAGTGAACCAATCTCAAGGCTACCTCTACCCAGAGAAACTCTCTCGCTCTCTGCTTCCGAGAGCAACAACCTTGGTTTCATTTTCATCAACAGTGAAGACCGTCACTGAGACTGACCCCACAGTCATGGCACAAGCCTGAAAGGTACAGGCCCTACTTGTGACACGAATGCACTTCACTTATCAGGAGACAAAAGAGTCAAGAGTCACCTGGAGGGACTGCGTCTAGTGGCAAGAAAGTGCTTTTGTTTGTAAGAACTTGTCATTGTCGGTAGGCACTTCATGTTGCATATTACCTATCATGATTGAACACATGGATCGGTGAAATAGTGGCTACTTTTAAGTAGTAAGTGGTACAGACTGATTGTTAGAGTCGAAGTACCAAGCAGAAAAGGGATGAGAAAAAAGATCAGACCATATGTGCTAAGGGCATCAGGACAATTTGCTCACTCCCATGGTGGTCAGGCCATGGGGACAGCATGGGGGGCCGGGGGAGTCACCAATGCTCTCTCTCTGAGAGATGAAGAAAAACAAACACCGAGCACCTTTATTAACCCAGATTATCATCTGGGAAGTTACAACCTGCTTCTAAAAAGGACAGTTTGGGCATCCTGAGAGTTTTTATCTGACTCTGGGACTTTCCCACTCTTAGCTCTTAAGCAAATAAATGAATCAAGGAGGAGTTTTGCAAATCCCCCATTGGCCTGGGGTCCCAGTAGAAAAGCTGCTGCATGAGATTCCTCCCACACAGCGGGCTGGCAGGAGCCTCTAAAGGTAAGGTCACCAACCAGCCAGGAGAGCCTTCCAGTGAGAACAGGCCAGTGGAAGGGCTGGAATCCTGGAGAGGCTGGCAAGGCTTTTGTCTTACTCAACTCTGTATGCCCAGTGACTAATATGAAGCTTGCTTACTCCATTCAGATGTCCAACAAAGCCCAGGGAAGGGAGGGGTGGGGGCGGTAAGAAGGCAAGGAGGTAGAACCCCCACTGCCGCTGGAGAGCTCACAGGGCTTCCCCCTCAAGCCTCCGCTTCCCCTTCCGGGTGGATATTCCGGGGATGCGTCCCAGAGGACTGAAAACTGCCCTTGTATCTGGCCTTCACTTGTCCCTTGAGGCCAGTCTTCCATACCCAGGGGTCCTCTGTGCTCCCACTTCCCTTCACGGACATGTGTCTTGCTCCCGGATTCACTTTATGTTCTACTCGTCAGAACTGCTAGCTTTTCTCGCCTCATGGTTTAATCCCATCTGGATGTCTTTTCTTTCTGGGTTTTCTCTACAGACAGGACCTGATGCCTCTGCCTCCTAAAGAGCTGTACAGATACGTACCTTTCCCCCCACTGTGACATCAACAATTCTGCAGGGAGGCCAGAATCCCTGATTCATTCTGCCTGCTACCATCTAGTCCAAGTTCTCTCACTTGCAGTCTTAGCTTGAGTGAGACCTCATGAGCATGCTTTATGAAAAGCAGGTGCCCCCAATTAAAGGACCTAATGCAAGAAGCCAACAATAAAACACAGAATCATCCAATTTAGAGATCTGAAACATTTTAAACTATGCTAAGTCATGTCATCCTAGTAGAGAAAGCAAAGCATTGATAACAACACGAGCACTTTGCATAAAAATATGTAGGAACATGGCTCTGGTCAAATGCAGAAAGCAGGGAAACTGAGGCTGAGGGAGGGAAGGGCATGCTATCCAGGAGTCAAAACTGTTAGCATTCACGAGAACAAAGGAAGTGACTGCATCGTCAGGGCAGTGCCCAAGGCATGCACACCTACCCCTAGGGTCATGGGGCATATCTCCAGGGGAAGGCTCCAGAAATTCTTACAATCTGCAACCACCCAAATCTTCTATAGGTGAAAATATCTATACATATAAGTGTCTGTCCGACCAGTAGCTATGACGCGCCCTGACCACCAGGGGGCAGACACTCAACACAGGAGCTGCTGAGCGGTGGAGGTTCTCGTGTGATGTACCCCGGAACCAGAGAGGAGGGAGTCCGATTTCTTGTGGGGCCACACGATTCCACCTTCGGCCGTGGGTTATGTTGTTGCTGGGGCACTGTCAACCTGAATCTGGTTTACTGCACACTTGTGTTTGCATTCCACACCCTGTACCACAGCAATTTTGCAGAGTGCCCTCTCACATTCCGGGACCCCTCGGGGGATGTCGGAGAGCCAGTTTCGGCCCGATCCCTGCAGGGCAGGCCGAGGGACCTCACCTGCCAGAGGGATCCCACTCACTCTGCAGATACCCTTCAAGCCACAGCGCCGCCCCAGGTTTGGCGGGCTGGGAAGGGACCAAGCCAGGGCATGTCTGGCCCTTCTCGTGCAGTCTTGCCCCCGCAGTCCACCTTCTAATTAATTTCCTTTCAATGTGCAGGTATCCATGCACCGGGTCACTAGTCTAGTAGCTAAAAATGAGGTTCTTCCCAGATCAACTCAGCAGGTTTATTTACTAAGACATAAAAGAACACTAGGTAATTCCTATGTGAATGTCTAGGAAGGAAGTGACTATGAAGAGAATAGGTCTAGTCTCAAGCCCACTTTGAACAATTCTCAGGCAACGTTTACTATTTCTTCTGACCCTTAGTTGTTGTTTGGTTAGTCCTTTTCTGTATGTCTGTTTACGGTCTGCCTAGTTAAAAAATTGTTTTAATTTTTAACCTATTAGAAACTATGTATGGGAATGAGACTACTTAACAGTTAAATAAATACATATAACATAAATATAAAACCTAAAAAAACCCCCACTATATACTTATTGCAAAGAAAGCTAGTTTGGAGAAAAGTGCACAATATCCTGGGTCTAAGATGGGCTTCACTGTCAGAGGGTCTATACTCTCCAAAACAGAACTTGTGTGGGAGAAACTGCACAAAGTACCATTTTTATATCATACAGAAGTTTAACCTATTCTATTCAAATGCTTGAAACAGTTTTGATTTAAATTCACATTTTTTACACAGGAAAGTGTATTTACCCCTTCCCACCAACTAATTTCAAAGTGGCCCTAGTCTTTATGAACTTGGGCTCTACCAAGACAGCAAGCAGGGCTGACCAGGCCGAGCCAGGGGCAGCGGGGACAGAGCTGTTACGAACGATGCATCTTCTGCACTAAGATCACCAGAGCCCTCGTACAGGAAAGAGCCTGAAAATGACATCTTAAAGCCACGTTGCAACTCAGCCTTATGAAGCCTGTCCCTTCCAGACAAATAAAGGATCTGACTTGTTTTGGAGGCCACAGATTCTTTTTAAAGGAAAGTGTGCCTGATTTGTACTTGCCGATTTTCAGATACATGTACTCAAATTTTGTCTGCAGAGAATGATCACTATTTAGAGTAAGATTGGGTGAAAAGAGAATAAGATTAGGAAGCATTTGTGAAATAATCCCAAAGTAGATTTTTCCTACCTTTCTAAAATGTGAAGTTTCTTTATAATTATCACAGTATCCTAAATCGAAGTCATTAAAGAAAAGAGGTTCCTGTCCAATGTCCATTCAATAGTTAGTATGTTTCAAACAATAATAGGTATAGATTTAAATACATCTTCCTTTCCTTTCTTTTTTAGAAAGAAATAAAACTGTCTTTATTTGCAGTCAACACAATTATCTCTGCAGAAAATACTAAACATTTTTTTAAGCTAGGAGGCATAATAAGTATATTTAGTAACACAAGGTCAATACATAAAAAGTTAAATATATGTCAATATCAGCTATATTGTATTTCATACTAGCAAAGCTAGTATTGAAATTTATAATAATATACACTATCATTTCCAAAAAAATAAAAATACACACCTCTTCAAAGTGACCTTTCCCCTGCTGTATGGCATGAAATCTCTCCAATTTAAGCAGGAGTGGCAGTGCATCACCAGCCTTGCACACCATTTAGAGCAGGAGTCAGGAAAAGGAAACCCAGGGTCAGCTTCGCTCAGAAGCTGACATGCCTCAACAGGCGCAGGAGCCCATCCAAGGGAGGGCCTTGGACCACACCCCAGGCATGCTGCCAAGCCCAGCAAATGTGTGGGCAAGAGATGATCACAATTTGCATGATGAGGTCAAAGTGAAATTAACAAAGACCCCACAGCTGATATTCCAACTACCTTTACTCCAACGATATCCTCTCCTTTCTGTATATATGGTCCTGCAGTTCTCTAGCTAATTTTGTTTAAGTTAAGGAGAAAAATAGCCTGACACCTCTGGTAAGGTAGTAATTCTCCTGAAGTTTATATCCATTATGTGCTCTCAAATACAAAGACTATTTAAGCAGTCAAATCCACTTGCAAGAAAAATTTTAAAAAGACTTTCTTTAAAATCCAACAATTTCCTTCTCCAGTAAAGGTTATGAAAACATTTAAGCCACAACTGAAAGACATACAGAGAATGAGTGTCATGGTTACTTGATACATAAAAAAGAAAAATCCTCAGGATGCTAATGATCACCCATATAGGCCAAAGAATAGATCAAAATCAACTGTCTAATCCTATATAATAAGAGGCTAATATGCAAATAGACCAAACGGCAGAACAATCGGAACAACCGAAAAACCGGTCACGATGACGTGCGCTGACCACCAGGGGACATGCGTGGACATGGTGGGCGTCGCAGCAGGATGGTGGAGCAGGTGAGTGGGGGTGCCCGACCAAGGCGGGATGCGGGTAACTGTTATTGGGGCCAGTGCCGGAGCCACTGCTCACATCCACAGCTGGTGCCCAGCGCCAGCCCTGATTACTCGGTGCCATCAGCAGGTGCGAGTGGCAGCTGCCAGCCCCAATCGCTCCTCAGGGCTTCACCACCTCTCCCTGCTCCTGAGGGGAGATTAGGGCTGGCAGCTGCCTCACACCCACTGCTGGTGCCGGAGCTGCCACTCGCACCCACAGCCAGCACTGGCCCCACTCACACCCACAGCCGGCGCCCGGCGCTGGTTCCTATTGCTCGGTGCCATCAGTGGGTGCAAGCGGCAGCTGTCAGCCCTGATCACTCCTGAGGGCTTCTCCACCTGCCCCTGCTCCTGAGTGGCGATCAGGGCAGCAGCTTCTGCTTGCACCTGCTGCTGGCACCAGCCCCAATCACTCTGCGTCTTCAGTGGGTGTGAGTGGGGCCAGCGCCATCAGCGCATGGGAATGGTGGTGGTGGGAGCAGGGCTGGGGCGGGAGGGCCTGGATGGGGGTGCAGAGGATGGGCCAAGACCTGCCCCTGTGCCTACTGCAGCTTCGCAGCCCACAGTTCCTTTCACAGTGCATGAATTCGTGCACTGGGCCCCTCGTTATAACTATAAAAAAGACGTAATAATAATGTAGTTATTCCCTATCAAATTGACTGGCTTAAATTCATTTTGTTTGAAATATACTAGCCAAAAGAGATGTTTCCCCACCATCCTACAACCCTTCAAATAATGAAATAAAATTTTTACAAAATTTATTATTCCTATTTTCAATTTTAATTATCCTACTGTGCTTCCAGATGCTAGATGACTTAGGACTATGCTGTCATCAAGCCTTCAAGAAAGTTTTACCAAAGCCATTTTGAATCAGGTTTAGCTTCAACACAGATGGCCAGTTTGAATTCCAGAAACCTGTTTTTGGAAATCCTCCCTGCCATGTGATGGCTTAGAGGTGAGGCAGATAAAGTGGCTGAAGATGACAGATGACAATTGGGCAGGTCCAGTTTTCAGAGCCATCGCAAGAGCACTGGTAGCCTTTCTTCTGCAGACATAAAGCCTGGACTAGAAGATGCTGCTGTCACTCAGGCTGTAGGAAATTCACCTGCCTCTCAGGTAGACTGTCTTGAATTTGCTTTTTCAAAATGTATCCTTTGTTATTTTTTATTGCATCAATGGACAGTGGGCTTCCCAGAGACTAGAATGGAGGCAGTTGTTAGCTCTGTGTTGCCAAGGAAAAGATTTGGCTGCATATATGGTTTCCTGAGAGCAAGTTAGTACATGACCTCAATCTATTCCAAGCTTATCATAATGTTGTACGGCTGTGCTGATTCAGCAAAGCAATCCATAATCGCTTGCAAAATGCCCCTGCCTCTCAGGGATGTTATGAGGCTTAATAAGATAATGCATGTGAAGCACCCTGAGCTCCACAGAAGAAAGGCGCTAAGTAATAATATCATTCTGCATTTATAATTACAAGCAGTCTTACAAAGAACCCAATAAACCTGTTCACAAGTTACAAATAACAAGTACTTTAAGTAATTTAATATAAAACATTGTATAACAAAAAAACTGTGAAATCATTCATGTTTAAAAAATGAAATGGACAGACTTCATAAGGCTAAGACGCAATGAAAAATAATAAAACTTGACAAGTTTCTACTAAAAGAAAACTACAATTACATCCCTTTGTGATAAAACCAACTAAATCAGAAACTTATAAGAGTATGTTTTATTGAACATATCTTGAGACCTTGCTATCAATGAATTTAATTTAATATCATTTCCATGGGTTTTCTACCAATAAATTTAAATTAAAAAAAATCAAAGCCAGTCATATAGCAGTAAAATTTATTTTCTTCAGTTATCAATGTTAAGAGTGAAAACATAAATCTTAACTTTCAATGAGATAAAATATTAGTACTTTACCAAATGTAAATTTCTTTTTTTTAAATATTAAAATAACGCTGCCTTTTCTGGAGGAGGGGCAATGGCTTTTGTCTCCTAGACGGGAAATGCTTGCTTCCTGTCCTCCTGCCCAAGCCAGGAACACAGTGTATGAAAGTCATCTCCAAAACAGCAGGCCAGCCTAAGTTGGCATCACTGGGTTCATGGGTGTCATTACCTTGACTGGACTGTGACCGGGGCCTTCTTAGTCTTGGGATCATTCCTTCTAGGAAATCCCTGGAATCTCAGGGGTCCAATCTCTGACCCTCTGTTTCTCCACAACATTGCCTTCCTAACACTTGCTACATCATCTGGAAACCATCAGACTCCATCAGAAGGGCCTTGGAATTCCCTTATGGCTGGCAAGTCCTTGAGCTAGAAACTGTATTTCCCACCTCTGCATCGCGGTCCTCTACTGCACTGCTGACCCAAGTACACACTCAGTAAAAGTGAGCTGAACAGATCCCCTCTCTGGAGAAGGCAACAGAAAGAGGCACTCAAGTGCGCTGTGTGGGCTGGACAGGATCGACTCTGAGCACACAGATGGGGTAAGACATTTTACTTCCTAATTTTTATTTGTAATTATTTTTTTTAAAAGTAGTACATTATGTTTTCAAGGAAACATAAACACGGTATTAGATAGGGAGGATGCAAAGATAAAAAAGACAGGCCTTGCCCTCCTGTGTGTGGTGCAGGCACCTTGCCAAGTATTGAAATGGATGACCTTTTATAGTGTTGTGGATAAGTGTCTAGCTCTTTTCTCTCACTTATCCTAATATGAAAATCAGAAACTCAATAAAAAAATAAAAACCCAATTCAAAAAAGGGGGACTTAGCATAGTATGTGAAAGTAAGGGGCTCCTCAGATTAGCATACAGAAGAGAAGCAATACAGAGAATTATCGTAATCAACTACTTACAGGAAGGAACGTCAAAGAAAGCTGGGAAAAGATGAACATTCTAAGTGACTATATTATAAAAGAGAAAAAGTGGGGAGGGGTACAGATTGCTCTGAGGAGGAAATCCTAGATTAGGGAGCTAAGGGGTGCACCTGACAGGAAAAAACTGATTGAGAAACACAGTAGCTATGAGTGTGCACAAGAATATTTAATATTGCAGGTCTTCACAAATCCTGACATCGGATCCATAATCCTTCAGGTCCCTGATGACCACCTCCCACCCTCTTACCCTGAGGGTCAATTTGGAAAAAAGAATAAACTGTTCATGATTTTCAAACATGTGAAAATAGCTTTATTGTGTCCTATAGGCAAAGGACGGGCAGTGAGTACACTCTTACAATTCCGAGTACTGTAACTAGTGGACTGAGAAGATGGGCATCAAAGATAAATCGCTATTGCTTTAAAACCACAGGGTAGGGACTGAAAACTCCAAGTCCACCTGGTCAGTCAGGATTAGATCTGCACCTCAGCACTGAACTAGGCCAGTCAAGAGAAACAGAGGTGATTCCTACCAAACTCTCCAACTACACAGATGGCCTCACCTCCGTTAAAATATTTCCTCCAAAATATAGATGAGCCACACTATCTATCTATCTGGCTTTTGTCCCTTTCTTTTTGTTAATCCTCACCCGAGGGTATTTTTCCCCATTGATTTTTAGAGAGGGAGAGGGAGGAAGATGGAGAAGGAGAGAGGGAGGGAGGGAGGGAGGGGGAGAGAGAGAGAGATCAACTGGCTTCTCCTGCTTGCAACCCAACCACCACGACTGGGGCCAGGGATCAAACCTGCAACCCTTTGGTGCAAGGGCCGATGCTCTAACAGCCACATCAGCCAAGGCGGATCTTTGTCTTTTTCAACAGAATCTAAGAAAATCAAGAAAAGAAGAAAGTGAAAGGGAGAAAGACAGACAGATCTATGGGAATATGGATAGAAGTGAGGGGGACCACAAGCACCTCCCGTGGGATCAAGAGATAAAGTTCAGGGTTGCTAAGGACTGCAGATAAACTTGGGAATATAGACAAAGAGTGAACTAGGGCTTCATTTATATTTCAAAGAATACCTGGAACCTAATTTATCATGAGTTTTAAAGACTTCCTGCAAGTGTGTGACTTTTCCTTTTTACATAACCTGTTTCACTAGCTAAACAATTCCAGAATTAAATGTTTGCTTCAGAGACAAGAACTGCACTTAAAAAGCTGAATTCTGTGCTGCAGTGGACCGGGGGGAAGAAAAATCCCAGTGGAAATAAGGGAGTGGCTAGGCAAGCATGTCAAACTCTAGGTCAACGGGGGGAGTGTTTGACATGCTTGGGCTAGAGGAAGACAGTGGCAGGGGCCACAGGTGAGCTGTGAGGAAAAGGAAAGGACTGTGGCCCAGAGCCTGCGGTTTACTGAGTATCACCTGCTCCAGACTCTCACGTACCACGTGTGAACTTCCTGGCCCCCACAGGCCTGCCTCCCCCACAGGCCTGCCTCCGGGAGCTCTGCCCCTGTCCTGAGTCTTGCCTGGTGTTCCTCGGCAAGTGGAGGCCAGGAGTGAGAGGGGTCCAAGACGAAAAGGAAGGAGAAGGAAACCACGTGGGAAGCCTCTCTGGGAATCCAGAGCAGAGCCTTCCAGAGAAATAGATGGATGTGCTGATGGAGCTTCTACAGCACCTTCACCTGACAGCAACTTGGGCAGTGGTCCCCACTTTTAGGGGTAAGAGGGCTCCTTTACTATCAATAATGTCCATGGAGCCCCACGGGAAGGTATCTACACTTAAACTGGCATAGAACAGAGAGAAAAGGGTACGACATACTTAGCAACGCTTCTATAAGAATCTGTAACTTATACCATCTCTCTGTTTTCGAAACACAGCTGTATGCTAGTAAACCTCACATATTAAGAACTATTCTAGTTAGAGCATTATTGGTTACAATAAGTTTTATGGAACTGGTCCAGGAATCTAATCATCAAAATGGCATTGTTTTGATAGAAAATATCCTCCATTCCAAACAGTTAACTTACAAATAAATCTGAAGGGGAGAAGTGGTTTTTACAGTTACAGATTCTCTGTGCTTCTTCTTAAGAAAGCACTTAATTCAATCACAGAGATATCCATCCATCTAATCAAAGAGAAAAAAATGATTTTAATTCACCTCTGACAATTTTAATTCTCTAGCAACATTCCAAATAAAATGCACTGTATGTAATTTTTTCTAATCTGACATAAAGGATTTACAAATTGAAGATGGTCTATCAAATTAAAAAAGCTTTTAAGGTGAGCTTAATTTAGGGGTGGTAATGGATAATTATGTCAATTCCAATAGGGCTTGCTGTTTTTTCTTTCCCTCTCTGTCATCTATAAGGTAACACATAACACTTGGGATCTTACAGAATGGGGGTATGCAGATGCCCCCCTAATGTGGACAGGCTTAAGTAAGGCTCAAAAGATAGTGCTCCCCAAATGGCCCAGGAATTCCATAATGTCCACCATTTGGCCTTGATGGGCGTGAAAAGGACCTCAGGACTGACCGTGTGGGAGTACTTACATTATTTCTTCCACTTTAGTTGTCTTCCATCAGAGAAAAAAATGATTTCCTAAATTGACAGGCCCAAAAGGATTCATCTATTACAGGTGGTCAAGGCTCTAACACTGTACAATCAGAATCTAAATCCATTTTAATGAAAATTTTTTCTTGGCTGGGTAAAATTAATGTATGTTTTTCTGTATGATTGTGTTGAATTGGACCTTTCTTTGGTTCACAATTATAGAAATGAGAAATATAATGCAAAAGTACCCTTTCCACCAGCCCTGGATATCTAAAAGTTTAAGTTTAAATGCATGCAATCTAATACATCCATTTTCCAGATGCACATTTGTAATTTGCACACTTCCCTTTTAGAACACAGGTTAGAACACACTGCACAGGTAGTGCAGAGCTCAGTACTGTGTGAAATACGGCCCTTAGATGCCACTCCTGTCCTTGACCTCTGGTCTACAATAAAGAACATTGGGGTACTCACAGCAACTATTGGTAAAGTCTGTTTTGCTCCCAATACATTTCCTGAAATCGGAGAGAACACCTTCACGAGGCCAGGACTGCTGTTTATCTGGAGGGTACGGTGCGCCCACATGATGGCCACATAAAACGATGGCACATTCATTCACTCTCACAGAAAACTCGTCTGCTTACACGAGGTTACAAAATTCTCAAAGCAGCTTGTTATCCAGTTTTCTGGCTAAATACCAAGAATTTTTTTTGGCCCACACAGCAACTTTCTATTTTCTTGGGATCTTTTATTTTATTTTTTTTCCTGACAGGAAAAGCTGAGCTGTCTTGAAAGTGTACATTATCCTCTGACATTGGGATTTGCAAAAACATTCTTCCCAGTAATTAAACCACGGTGTCTCAGTGTATCTTAAATTGGGCTTGTCCATGTGCTTAACCCATTTACTCATGACAACTCCTCCCAAAGGGCAGGCAAAAGCAAGAGTAACACTGGCTTTGATCTGGATTTGAGTTCTCGAAGCTGTGAGACTCTGAACGAGTCACTTAAACCCGAGGTTCCCTGTGTAACAAGGAGTTAATAACTAATTACACCTGCCCGGCAGGGGCGCCGCGTGGATGAAATGAGATGATACAGGTAAACGTGAGCACTCCACGTGTGACACGTGGTAACCCCCAGCACTCGCAGGGGCCGGTGAGTCAGAGCTGCAGCAGCTTCGAGCAACCAGCCTCTGAGGGCATGCAACATCAACACACAACTCATGTCCTCTGTTTCCCTCTGTCACTCCTCTGGCTTGTGGGAAATGTGAGGGCTCTGAATGAGAGCAACAGACTCAGAGGTTTTCATATCTGGGAGGAACTTTTTCCACTGCTCAATGACCCTAGCATCTCTTCCTTTCATGACTTACACTGAGCTAACTAGAAAAAGACAGTAAAAAGGACAGTATTGGGAGAGATGCATCCGTAACTACAGCAGCCCTGTTAGAATGCATAGGTGTGGAGAACACGCGTGAACCCGGGTGAGGGGCAGCTATTTGCTTCATGGCCCTTGACTGCAGTTTCCATAAGATTGAAGATATTTAAACCATCAAAATCTCTTCTGTGAATAACATGTTAAAACTACTCCAACCGACACCCCAGTAACTATTATAAATCTTTATTTTGGTTTTGAGTGTTTTGCTTTAGGAATTTCTCTGTAGGTCAACATTTTCTCTCACGATAAACAAAGGCTGGGTTGAAGACACGACCACCACCCTCAGGGGCAGGTCATGGACACGGGGGGAAAGATGCCAGCTTCAGAACTACCAGCACACTGGGGTTGGAATTCTAGTTTGTCATTGACTAATTCGAGCCTTACTATTGTTTCTGCATATCAGTTTCCTTATCTAAGAAACAGACAACAATATTGACCCTGAAGGAGTCTGGTGATCAGAGGCAATGCAGGGACCGAGCAAAGAATAGAGGAATCTTCCAGAAGGGATGAGAGGGTAGCTGGAAACAGTGTGTCTGCATATATTTATGACATTCTTTTAGTATTGCTAAAAAAAATCCCCACATAGTAGCCTTGAATACAAGAATCCTGATTCTTAATACCAAAAATGTTATCTATTTAAGTATTTTTGCATTTTCATAGTATAGTAATTAGGGCCCCAGTGCACAAATTAGTGCACCTTGAAAGGAGCTGTGGGCTGGGAGGCTGTGGTGGGTACAGGGGCGGGTCTCAGCCCATCCTCCACGCCCCTGCCTGGCCCCTCCTACCATGGCCCCCGGTCCCCTCTCTGCTGGTAGCCCCGCTCCCGCCATCACTGCTCCCATGCACTGACTGTGCCCGCCATGCTCTCACCCACTGACAATGCAGAGTGATTGGTGCCAGCACCGTCAGCAGGTGCGAGCAGTAGCTGCTGCCCTAATCGCCCCTCAGGAGCAGGGGGAGGTGGAGAAGCCCTGAGGGGTGATCAGGGCTGGCAGCCACAGCTCACACCAGCTGATGCCACCAAGTGATCGGGGCCAGCGCTGGGCGCTGGCAGCGGGTACGAGCAGGGCCGGCGCCAGCAGCAGATGCAAGCACTGGGCAGGACCGCAGCGCGCAGGAGCAAAGTATTTTCAGTAACCACCAGAGTCTCGCCCTGATGACAGCAACCAGTGCCCCGCCTTGGTCTGGCGCCCCCGCTCACCTGCTCCACCATCCCACTGTGGCTGACACCCGCCATGTTCCATGATTTGCCACCTGCTGCCGATGCTCACCATGTTCCACATGTGCCCCCTGGTGGTCAGCGCATGTCCTAGTGACTGGTTGTTTGGTAGTTCTGCCGTCTGGTCTATTTGCATATTAGGGTTTTATATACATAGATGATTCCTCAAAAAATTAAAAACAGAACTAACACATGATCTAGTAATACCACTTCTGGGTGTAGATCCCCCCAAATGAAAGCAGGGACTTGAACAGATATATGTTCACAAATAATCACGGTATATAACAGCATTATTCACAATAGCTAAAAGGTGGAAACAATCCAAGTGCCCACTGATGGATAAATGGATAAACAAAATATGGCATATACATGCAATAGGATTCAGCCTTAAAAAGGATGGAAATGCAGATATATTACCACATTGGTGAACTTTTAGAACATTATAGTAAGTGAAATAAGCCACTCATAGAAAGTAAATACTATATCATTCCACTATTCTAGATAACTAGAATAGTCAAATCCATAGAATAGTGGTTACCAGGGGTTGGGAGGAGGAGAGGTGAATAATTATTATTTAATAGATCAGGAGTTTTTGTTCGGAATGATGAAAAACTTATAGAGATGGACAGCAATGAATTCTATGTATATTTTATCACAAGAAAAAAGGTCAAATTAAAATCAATTCTCAGGGCAAGGTTAATTGGTATCCAGAGTCTTTAATCAAGAAGTATTATAAGCAGAACTACAATTCCTGTATTTTGTGAAGTATTCTTCACTGTCACATTCTTAGAAAACAGGATTCAATATCTGATATGCTGGAAAGAGCCCGTCTGGAGGAAAAGCTGAGCTCACAATCAAATAAGGCAGAAGCCAAGTCTTACTGGACTTTGCACTCATGGCAAAACACAAGCTGTTAAGGGGTTCCCATTTCTTACCAACAAAATTGAGATGAAAATCACCATGATCACTGCTTTCCTGGAATTATTACTCTAAAAACATCAGGGGTGACAGAAAAGATGAGATAATTTAAAAAACTGGACCCTTACACTTATTATCAGAGATAAATGACTCAGTAATTAGGAAGAGGTGATCATTTTATAAGTAGAAATGAACTAAAATATTTCAGAGTGAACAACACAGTAATAAGAGGAGGAAAGAACTGGTAAACAACATACATGAGTGCCTCTATTTGCCCACCCCCCAAACAATAGACAAAGAGATAACCAAGCATGACTTACACTTCTTCCTTTCCTACAGCCTACATACAGACCTCTGATGTAGCAAAAGGTGTGAGGGAAAGAGACGTTCTTTAGAGGAGTGTGAGAAGCAGCTGAAATAAGGCCAAATATCTTAATGCATTGTGGTTTTCTCTCCTTTTTCTTACTGATTTCATATTTGCCTCAAGGGACCTTCTTGGTCAGCACTACCTCCTCTCCACACTCTTAGCTTAGGGTCATGTTTGATGCCCAAATGTATCAAACAATATCTGATACTAAGATATTTGACTATAGAAGGAATTCAATGCTGCTATCTGGTATTAGATACTTATTCTTTTCAAACTATTTCCTTGAAATATTTAATTAATTAATCATCAGGGAAATGTAAATCAGAACCATAATGAGATAGCACCTCATTAGGATGGCCACTATCAAAAAACCAGAAAGTAACAAGTGTTGGTGAGGATGCAGAGAAACAGGCAACCTCGTGCACTGTTGGTGGAATTGTAAGAATGGTGCAGACACAGTACAGAAAATTAAAAATAGAAGTGGATAATAATCCAAAAATATTGAAAACAAAAATCACAGAAATATTTCTATACCCACACTCACTGCAGCATTTTTCACAAGAGTCAAGATGTAGAAACAACCCTAATGTCCATTGATGAATGAACAGATAAATATAATGTGATATGCTTTTAAAAAAAAAATCCTGTCATTCGTTACAACGTAAATGAAACGTGAGAATATTATGCTAAGTTAAATAAGCCAATGCCAAAGGGGCAAATACTGCATGGCTCCACTTCCTAGTATGTGAGGTATCTAAAGTAATCAAAGTGATGGAAACAAAGTAGAAGGGGATGGCCAGGGGAAACAGCCAGTTGTTCAATGGGTATGGAGTTGCTATCCCGCAAAATGAAAAAGCTCTAGAGACCTGTTGTGCAACAGCATGCATATAATTAATAATAAAATAATGCAGACTTAAAAATTGTTATGAGGATAAATTTATGTTAAGTGTCTTTTACCAAAATTAAGAAAACCACCAAAAATCCAGCCTGGCTGGAGTGGCTCAGCTGGCTGAACGTCGTCCTGGGCACTGGTTCAATTCCTGGTCAGGACACATACCTGGGTTGTGGGTTCCTGGTCGGGGCATGTACGGAAGGCAACTGATCAATGTTCCTCTCTCTCCCTACCCTCTCTAAGCATGTCCTCGGGTGAGGATTAAAAAAGAAACAAAATGAAATAGTTGCACGTGTAATGATTTCTTCCTGTACAATCCACCGCAGCCTGAAAATTAACCTAAAGTCCACAAGAACAGTGATGGTTCTCTCTTGCTCGGCTACCAGTACAGCAGGTTGGGAAGATAGGCTTGTTCTTACCCATTTGCTTAAAAAAAAGAAACAGAAAAAAACAAAACAAATGAAAAACAAAACCACAAAAAACTAAGAAAAATGTACTTTAGGCCTAACCCAAAAAGAGAGTGACACCAACAGCGAAATGTCAAACAGTGGCATGTGCTTTGTACACACAAGTCCTATGCTTAGGACTGGGCATCTCCAGAGCCAGGAGACCATGGTAGAATACTTCAAACCAACTCGGCCAAAGACGTGACGAGTCTGATTTTATGGCACCTTTGCCAAATTCTAACATTGCTACGATACTGTGCTTACTGTCCCTTATGACTCTGACCTGTCCTTTTCAACCTCAAATCCAACCAGATGCTTCACTACATGGTGTTCCCTCCACGGTCCTGTGCCTTGGCTCTGGTTCCTCTGCTCCCCGCCTGACAAGCATTCCTACCCCCTCATCCCATCCCATCCCGGCCCAGCCCCATTGGCCACTCTCTCACCTATTAAAACCTCGTTTACAGCAAGGCTTGCTCCTGTAATCCCACCGTCCCTTCCAGTTCCACAGCTGGTTGGTTGTTTACAAGTCTATTTCATCTCAAATAAATGAAAGCTCCAAAAAAAGTAAAACAAAACAAAAAACCCATGTACTACTGACGGTCAGATTCCCCCTAAGTGAATAACAATGTCTTGCATATAGTATTTACTCAATAAAATTTATCACTGAATGTTTGCTCTTGAGAAAAATCAATACAGGGAGTGGGTGTCAGAATTAATTTCTTTTTATAATAATACAAGGCAATCAAGACAAAAAGGAATGCCTCCTTTCTAGAGTGTGGAAGACAGTGTAAGTCTTGAAATTAGAGCTCATGTCATAAATTGTTAAAATTGTGAAGCATTAGGGTACATTAAATTATTCAAATCCTCTTTATCTGAAAGCTGGTAAACAAACAAAATAAACTTTTCATATACTTAAGAAAAAAATATAAGGGGCCTGAGGAGAAAATAAGAGCAGGAATTCGACCCCTGCTCACTAATTTTAAGCATTTCATTAATAACATGAGCCACTGATCCACATAAGAATAGGAAAGTGATTTATATGCAGACCAGTGGAAAAACATTTTATCTTCATTCAAAATTGCAATGTCAAGGGCAGAATGCCGACCACAGGTTATATTGTCAAACAAGGAAAGAAAGTTTGATTTATTTTTATGAAAACAGATAATAGCTTCAGATCTTCAATAGCAAGATAGGGCCAAATTCATTCTTGTGCTCAAGTAAATAAGAGTGAAATAAAAATTGCCACGACTCTTGCCTTCTTTAGTTCTCCTTAAAGAAAAATTCTTGAACATGTCACTCAGGTAACAGGGACAAGCAAGAGCCAACAAGGTCCACAAGAGTGCTGGAGAGGGTGCAGGTGACTTGATCTTTTCATATAAGTCAATGAATAAGACAAATGTGAAATAATAAAAGTATAGGGTGAGGATATTATAAGTAGAAATGCAATTGTTTCTCAACTTGTGACTTTTTTGCTGCATTGGATATAATTTTTGTGTGTGTATGTATTGGCTACATAATGTTATAATGTTAAATATTAATACTTTCTCCACTACTTAAGTCTAGAATGACAGTCAGCAAAAACAATAAGTCAAGCTTTGATTTGAGTTTACTGATTTTTAGACTTCCATGGTGTGAATACTCGGTATTGAATGCAGACTTCGGAAAAGATGTGTAGTAGCCACCACTACATAGTATTTCTCTCATGTAAATAGATATGACACAAAGAGTCTCTACAGCACAGATAAATGAGTAAAATGAAGTAGAATAATTAGGAAATGATGAGCTTTTGTTTTCCTTACGCTTGTTTTGTAATATAATTTAATTGTAAGTCTATATAATTTTTAATAATGGTTGTTTATCAATTGGCTTATAAAATTCTTGAAATGTAACAATTGGCTCTCATTGGTTGATGTGAATTGACTCCACTAAAATCACTGGCCCTCACCCTCTTTACAATACTCCTTTATTTTCTGATGCTATCCTCACTATTAGGGGAAATTCATATGTACGAAGTAATTTACAATCCCAATGTTCTCATACTGGCACTACAATCAAAATTATATCATTAGAAAGATCAGAATGAGAAATGAGAATGACCTTTTAGGTTGCTTAGTCCAACAAGGAATTTCTTCAGATAAATACACAGAAGTGGGACTGCTGGGCCATGTGGTATTTTAATTTTTTATTTTTTTGAGGAATGTCCATACTGCTTTCCATGGTGGCTGCATGAATTTACCACCAACAGTGCACGAGGGTCACCTTTTCTCCACTTCTTCCCCAACACGTATTCTTTGTTGCCTTTTTGGTAATAGCCATTCTGACAGGCGTGAGGTGATATTTGTGGTTATGATTTACATTTCTCTGATGATTATTGACATTGAGCATCTTTTCGTATGTCCATTGGCCATGTGTATGTCTTTGAAGAAGTGTCTATTCAGGTGCTCTGACCAGTTTTTAATCAGGTAGTTTGAGTCAATTTTATTTTTTAAGAGCATAGGAATTTGCTACAGAAATTTCTATTTAACTTTTCTGATTAAAAGTGTGAAATTGGACATTGTAATCCAAAATAGATGATTGTATTTTTTTATACTACTTATTATTCTGTGAAACAAGAAGCAATATTAGCCCTTCAATGAGGAAATGGGTTTTTTCACCATTTATGACTGCTGTTTGTAAGGTATACAGTAGAAGCCTGAAGTTTTAAACACTTATCAGAATCGTATCAAACAGGCTGAAACATCATCCTTCAGTATCAAAAAGCTGCTGGAATGGTTCAGCGCAGACTCTGAACCTGCCCTGCTCCTAACAAGGCCCGCCCACTGTGAACGCTCTTGGAGGGCTGGCGGCTACAAACACGAGTCTCCCTGCTACTTCACACAAGAGGATGCCCCTTTACTGGAAGAGCTGGTAATTCCCCTCCACGTTCCCATCCTTAGGCCATTAAACACATCCTTTCTTCTCTCCCTTTATTTATAAGCGGATGGAAACTTGAGGAGCAGCTGATGACAGAGTAGACTTGAGTGCAAGAGCTCGTCATGCCTGGCTGACCTGCCTGCACCTTGGACACTGGAAGGTTCCCTAAGTATGAGCCCGGCATTCCTGACAGAGTACTAGTATTCTTTGGTGCAACATCTCATGTAACCCAGTTTAACTTCTCTAGGACAACTATGATTTCATTCAGGCTGATGCCTGTGGCTAAAATACAAATTAAACTTGGACAATGTTGTCAAGATGATGGCTGGATTTTATTTAGACTAAGTAACGGGGGATCGGCTGGGGGGGCGGGCACACAGAGTGAGACAGAAGGGCGTGGGTCACACTTCTGTGCTGCTCTTGAACCCTAATGGCTGTCAGCTGCTGAAAGAAGCACGCTGGCCCATGTGGAGCTGGAGGGGGTGGGGGGCAAGCACAGACACCAAGAAACTTACTGCTTCAATGTCCGTGGAGGGGAGGATGTTCATAACCAACCCCCTTTCCACCTGAAGGAAGCACTCATTGTCTGAAGATCTTAGTGTAAGTGAAGAAAATGCCACCTTCCTGCTCAATATGGGAACGCTAGTTACTGAATACCCAATAACCATTTACTGTGACAGGCACTTGCTGAGTGTGTTCACTCAGCTCAGAAATTTTTCAACAACTGTGCAACCTCGATGTTGTGCTTGCTCAATTCTGAAGGAGGAAACTGAGTCTCAGAGAGAGAAAACACTTTGCCCTGGTTCAAACAGCTTGTCAGGGGCAGAACCAGGACACAAACGTAGCTTCTGTTCTATTTGCTTCTAAAGTCCTGCTCTTTTGAAAGAAAATTTACTAAACAAGCAATCTTCTTAACAGTACTAGACTAGCTGAAAACTTAAAAGTATATTTGTTCTTTTCATTTGGTTTTTAAGTTCTGGTTCCCTTTTCAAAACACATTAGTTTTCAAATTAATAGGAACATTATTAGAAGAATAAGACATGACAGGGTGTTTATTGTTGCTGCTTCTTGGGTGGTTGTGGTGTGCCGTCCATGATGAAACCCACAGTGAAAGTATGGCACAGGCCCAGCGTGACACATCCAAACGTGTTTGATGGTTTGAAGGGAGAATTACCAAGGTTTTGCAAAACTTTAAAACCTTGTGCAAGACCTTGATAGTAAAAAAAATAAATCGATGTAACTGTTTTAAGTGTAAAGTGCTGCCTAACATGCAATGTTCACAAATTTTAACTATTCAAAATTTAGAAATCTGAAACAAGAAACTTAGTGATTTCTCCGCTACAATGGTATCAGCAACCAGAAATATGGCAACTGCAAAATACTGTGAAACCTTAATCAATTTTTTCTCCTAAGAGCTTTAGGAATATTATTTTATCCATTTGCTGATACCAAAGAATGAAGACACAAATTGGAGATTAACTGAGTTTTTGGTAACTAGTGAATGTCATGGGGAAAAGGAGAGAAATGGAGACTGAGACAGGCATTGAGAGTGGAAACTCCTTGAATGGTGAATGTTATAATATAATCTTGACGGAAAAGCCAGGAAATAAATACTGATTTTCAGGGTGGGCTGGTATCAGAAATTGCATTGTGTATGCTATATGTATATTCTTTAGAAACTCTTAGAAGACAGAATTACATTTGTAAAATTGCTTTATATAAAATTTAGCTTAATGGTACATGCATGAAAATGGAAAAGGCTCTGAGGATAATATGCGAGTAGGTAGCTAGGATTTTATAATAGATTTGATCAGGCAGTTTCAGGCTCATATACCTATACAGACAAAGACATCACTGTTCTAAAATCTGCCTCTTTTGAATATTACATAAAAGGTAGATACTCTAAGAGGATGCATTCAAAAACAGATTATAGGAGATACTAATCTCCCTCGCCCTGAAGGAAAGCAGTGTGTGAATACTTCAAGAGCATATATTGGCCCTGAGCACCAAGGCACTGTTCATACTTGCCTAAGACAGATTTTTCTTGGCACCACAAAGTCTAATGTGTTTTTTCAAATATTATTTTCTTAAAGTTTTTCTGTAGGCAAAAATATCAAAGAAGAGAGGCAGAAAATGATCTCAGAAAAAAAGAAAACCCCAGGAAGAAAGCTGTCATGTTCTGTGTTTCAACTTCACAAAAGAATTCCATGTAGAGGCATGAGCCTTTCAAATTGCTTGTCACTCAGGATATGAAATTCTAATCTAGTGGTGCGGCCGGTCGGGGCTCAGACTTCATCAAATATGCTGACGAGCTGGAACAGGAGGTTCACTTCCTTACTTCTGGTCTCCATCTTCACTTGGCTCCTCTCTCGCAGATTATGACAGTCACTTGCCGTGCAAGCTCCGGAAGTCCAAGATGGGCAGAGGCAGCGGGCACCTCACGGAGTTTACCAGACAAAAAGTGACATCACCCCGCCGCACCTCAGGGAATTGGTGAATTTTATATAAAGCCTATTTATACATCACTGCAAGTGATACTTGCCTTCATCTTGCTCTGTGACATCATTTCCTCATCAATAATTTAAGCTGAAGAAATGGATTAAAGGGACTCTGAAGGGACTTCTCACACATGGAAAACCAGAAACCAACTAAACTCTCCAAAATATCAATTTGGTCCTCTTACCTTGTTCTTTGATCTGACGGATTTGCTTCACAGTTTCTTTTAAGATTGCACATTTGTCAGGTTTGAAGTTAAAGTTGTCTATGTCGTTAAAATTTGCAAATATCAGCTCTGCAAGTTCTTCGATATATTTATTTTCCTGTTCACGATTGCGTTTCTCAGTGCTCCTCTTGGGGCTAAAAAAAACACAAAACACATTTTTATTCTGAATTTCAAGAAGAGCTATTTTGAACAACATAAGCATGCCAAACAAGTTCTAACACAAAGACAGCCAACAGAAGTTACTTATGTAAACACAAAAGTACTTTGGGGGTCGGGGGTGAAACCTGAATTTGCTCTAAATGTTGCATGTTTTTAAAAAAAATTAAATTTACCCCAATTTATAATTATATATTTACTTGTATCATCATATGACCAATGTCCTTACTGTTTCCACTGACAGGGATCAGACAATTTGCTCACCCAGTGCTTGATACCAAGCTTGGATATGAAATTTATTGCTGAGTAAGCAAAGAATTCCTTTATGTTTTAGAAAATGGAAGTTACATCTATAAAAATTTGGAAGTTTATGTAAGATCAATAAAAGAAAGGGAAGTTAACCTAGTTAAAATAAGAATAAATTTTAATGATTTTTGATAAAGCATAAAAAATTAAGATAAATAAATCTATATAATTTCACAGGCTTCTTCAAGATGTTAGTAATCAAACCAAACAGGCTTTTTAGATAATGCAAAAGCCACAGTACCACTAGAAACAAAAGTGAACTGATCAGCGTATTTGTTAACTGTCCAAGCTGAATGACATGCAAAATATAAACAAACGATCCAAGTTCTACTAAAGTTTTAAAAAGTTAATGGAAGGGAGGAGAAGGAACTGGCAAGATTCTCTCATTTGAATTTGATAAACAGCAAATTCAAGAGTTCCCTTTGGCCCTAACCAGTTTGGCTCAGTGGACAGAGCATCAGCCTGCGGACTCAAGGGTCCCAGGTTCGATTCTGGTCAGGGGCATGTACCTTGGTTGCGGGCACATACCCAGTAGGGAGTGTGCAGGAGGCAGCTGATCGATGTTTCTAACTCTCTATCCCTCTCCCTTTCTCTCTGTAAAAAATTAATAAAATATATTTTTAAAAAAAAGAGTTCCCTTTGATAATAACAGTGGACCTTTTTCTTCTCGAGTACAGTAGAGGGCCCACTAAAAAGACATTCAACCGATACAATATATAAGCAAAGCAAGTTGTTTAATGTAGCCGCTTTCTGTATTTTTTAACAAATTGGTATTATCTATGTATAAATAACAGCAATTTATAAAATCCTGTAGTTTGCAACAGACTTCCATATATTAGCTTCTAAATATTAGGTTTATTTTCACCAACTAATAAACCTAAGATGGAATATAATTTCCCCATTTTACAGTGGTTATACAATTTGTCCAAGATCACCCAGTAGAGCAAAGACCTGAATTTGGTTTTCCTAAGTCTCATGTGTATTCCTAGCTTCTAGCTGATTAAGTGCAGGGAAAGCGAGGGAGTGGCTAGAATTTGTGAAGGAGCTAAGTTCCCCTTCTGGACCCCTATAACACCCCTTTCTCCCTCCATCTCTCCCCTCCCTCACTCCCCAAGACAATAAGTAAATGGCAAATAGGTGAAGGGGGAGCTGTGCTACAAAGATGGGAGAGTGCCAGGGAGAGGGCTGGAGTCACCCCCCCTCCACCCCCCATGGCACCTGCACAGAGAACGTCCCTCCACTGGAACATGCCAGTTTACCACACTGCCTCCTGGAGGAGGGCTCTGAGCACTGCAGGCAGTTTGACTGACAGACTGTGGTTAGCCAGGAAGTACTAGGGAATCTAGAGGAAACACACAGGAGCTGGGATGTGGGCAGTGGTGACTTAACATGCTTATTTTGCTTGGCACCTACAAGGAGAGAAGGAAATATAAACACTGGCTCTTTGCTCTTTCTCCTTCTCTTCCTCTCTTAACAATGATCTCTAGTCCTCTTCCCTACTGTTGCCCATCTCATCATTTTACTGGCCATTTAATAGAAGTTGCTCTTTTAATTTAAATTTTTAAGTCACTGACATGATTTAAATATTCTTAACAGATTTTTTTCATATCATCCCATTAATAGTGTCCACATTCTTTTTCACAATAACCTGTATTGTGTTCCAGGTTATAGATGTGTAAATAGTTTAAATACAAGCCTACAAGCATTTAGGTTATTCCTAACCTTTTTGTGATGATGAACAATGCTGTTATAAGTAAGCTCAAACATACATAATTTTGCACATGTAAAAGTATACTGTTGGAAAATTCCTAGAAGGGGAACATTGTTAGTTCAAAGAGAATATGCATTCATAACATTAAAAAGGTACGGCTAAATTATCCTCCACGGAGGCTATAGCAACTCATACATCCACCCATGACATATGACCTTGCTGCAAAACTTTTTGCTGTACTCACTGAAAAACCACAGTCTATGTTATCAAATCAAAAGCAAGTGGATTTAACATTTCATGCCTTGCTCATTAAAACAAACAAACAAAACAGAATAGAACCCAGTATAAAATTAACTGCAGATCTTTTTAGTTTGGGATCTTGCCTTTATGACAGTGTGATCGAACAGAAAAGAGTGTGAAAAACTCAAGATTATAGAAGAAAGAGGTTTTAAGAGTCAAGTACTTAGGAGATATCAGAAGAATATAGCTTTCCTCTTCTTAGAAAAAATAATAAGATCTGTAACTGATTAGCATCTCCGAAACATCAGCTAAATAATACATATTTGATTAACTGTTAAGGAGAAAAACCAATCACAGTATCAAATCAGGTGTAAAATCAGTGCTACAATGTCAAAGAAGCCGCATGTGGCTTTTGTGGGCAATCGTCTGACCTGGGTCCGAGCTGGTCAGGACATTCCTTGCGCTTTCTTGTCTCTGCCCTGGACGGGTCAGAGGCATTTTCTCCCATCCCACTCATCTTGAACACATATCAGCAACTGAAACAGAAAACAGGGGCAAAGTGAAAAGAGCGATGATCAAGTGTCTGATCAACTTACTAATAATAAAAACTTTGACTCCTATCGGAAACTTGACAACATTTTAACTTATGTGCGCGTATAACTGTTAACCAAAAGCCTGCCTTTTTTTTTTTTTTTTTCAAATCTTGTTAAAAGGCTAAGCACACGTAAAGGTTACGAGTCAAAAACAAACAAGCCGACCTCAGTAGGCCCACACCCTTTCACCAGGCCTTGTATTTCCTCAGTACCACCGAACCAAACTGCTGGCCCTGGTCTCTGCGGCCAGCCTCCAGTTTCAGGAGCACTCCTGCACATGTGGAAACTACAGGTGTTGTAAGGGGCTCCTCCCAGTCTCTGTTCTGGGTTGGCCAATGTGAAGTCTGTGCTGCAATAGCTCACCCATGACAGACTGCCCCGGGAAGAGGTAGTGCCATGCCACGAAGCTGAATGTTTCCAAATCCCACCAGGGAGATATGACACCTCTCTCCTAGGCCCACACAAGGCCGCCCTAAGCAGTCGCCCTCTAACAGGAGGTTCCTATTTCGCGGCTCCTCCCTTAATGCACCACCCAGGACAGCTCACCTACTTGAGCACACCTCCTAGCCACAGCTTCCTGTCACATCCCTGACTCCCGGCCCGGCCCTCCATGGGTTCTTGCTGCTATCACCCAAGGTTTTAAGATGTACTGAAAAAATCAGGTAACATTACTGACCCTAACCGAGGAGGAGAATTACTGGCTCCTGCTGGCAGAAACCTTCCCGTAAGAAAATATAAGGATACATAATAAGAGAAATAGTGTGTTCATCATCAGTAGAATCCAAATGATGTTTAAATATGCAAATCCAACAGCAACAGAGGCTGAGTTCTCAACAAACTAACAAAGGGACTGACAGAGATTTTGAGGACATAGACACTTGTTACTCAAGGTGCTCAATAACTGCTAACCGCCCCTTCCCCCAATAAACAGACAAACAAATAAAAAGCAGCCCACAAGGTTTTAGCCAGCATGTAATGTAAAAATATTTCCTGGAGTTCAATTCCATGCTATTTCCTCTGCCTTCTGTCCCCCAGCCTCCTAAAATCACCTCCGCCCTCCTCTTCTTTCTGTGGCGGCTTTTCTTCCTTTCCAGATTGGAAAAACTGGAGGGAAGGGCAAGTCGGCAGAAGGTCAAGAATTTGAGAAAGAGGAAGGTGGGCTACGAAAACACCACCTGAGAGGGTCACTGTCACCTACCGATCACACGGCCCAGCTGTTCCCTCCGCCTAATCTGGGATGCTTAGTCTCACGACAGCAATCCTTCCGGACTCTACTCCGATCCGGGGCAGCTGAGTTAACTTTTTTAGGAGTCACGTGTAAGTAGGACGAAGAAACACTGTAGCGGCAGAGGTTCGCACCAATTGCACATTGTATTCAACAGGTCACACAGGAGGGGACAAGTCTAAAAGCCAAGGCCCGAGCTTCCTGCTGCCGGGAGCAGTGTAACAAGCCCCAAGGTCCTGCGCTGTCGTCAGAATTTTGGGCTGATAATGAGCACAATCTGTATTTAGTTACTATTCATTTAGCATTCACTCTGTACCAAGAAATTTACAGATAGAACTTAATCATCAAAACCAGACCATGAGCGGCTGTAGAGCTGAGAACCACCAGCATCCATGTCCAAGCTGCATCTCTTGGTGGGACCTTAAGAAGTCACCTTTCATGCCTTAATGACCCCTTCTGTAAAATGGGGTAATCAGTAGCATCTCCAATACAGGGCTGGTGAGCGGATAGCAAGAACTGGGACGGAGACCCAGGCCAACCCAGTCCTGCTCTTCACAGAAATGTACAGCAAAGGGACTCCCACCAAATAAGCCATTCTTCCTCTAATCTCGCAGTCACAGGTCAGGTGGGGGGAAGCAGCAAGACCTCCCCTCCACATCATGTACTCACTGAGCCTTGGTCCACCACGCTGAGTGTGTGAGGAGCACAGGGACGATTGTTGCTCTCAAGAAAACCAGGTGTGGTGGAGATAAACAAGTAAAAGGTGAAAGTGTCATACAACTGTATGCACTCCTCTTGCTGTGACGCACAGGAAAGAAGAGCACCTCGCCAACTGGTGTGGAGGAGGCCTCAGGAAGCGCAGGAGCTACCCGGAGGGCAGGGAAGCCCAGAGGGCCAAACAAAAACCTGGACACCAAACTCTTCCAGACGATGCCGACACTCTGTATTTTTTCTGTATTTCTCTTGGAACCACAATTCCTAGGGTTCCAATCATGAGCATGGAACAAAAAACATTACTCATCCAATCTAAGAAAGCTTCCTCCACCACCACCACCACCACCACCACCACCAGAACAATCCCAAGGACTTTCTACCCTGGAAGTAGTCTTCTATAAATCCTAAGATTTCAAGTAAATTTTTATCATGAAAATGTAACCCTCAATATATAACAAAATGTCTCATATTATAGGTGTATGTAATAAGTTTGTTGATGTATATTAAAAAATATAGTTCTATCGGAAAGATCAGAAAGTTTTTCAACAGACAATTACAATGTGACCATTTTACTTAAGTTGTATGTGCACACTTTGGGATTTAGCATCAGCATCGTCTACCTTTAAGTTCCCCCATTATAGACACAGATTATTGTACCTTTGCATGAAGGGACGGCACTGATGTATTCAACAAGGGCCTAGGAGACAGTGAGTGAAGCAAAGAGCGAATGTTTTCTGGTTTATGTATATTAAGGCCATTTTAGCAGACTGTTTATATTTTACTTGAAGGCTGGCTCACAAACCATTGTAACTGTAGTTTTAAAACATCATTAGTTTCCTTTTGAAGAGCCAAGTTTTTCCTTTTCTTATGTGATGGTACCTTGAAGACATTCTCTTAAGAACTAAACATTTCAGCTTTATGAACATGCTTGTCCTTATTTTTCCATGTCTGCCCCATATGTCCCCTTTCTGAGCAATTGTCCTGGGCTGTGTATGCCCAGTACATGCAGCCAACCACCCTTTAAACCACCAAAAGGAAAAAAAAAAGAGGGCAATCTGTAGTAACTGGCCACGGACAGGTGGACGCACCCTGCCTGCCACGAACATTAGGCTGGGGATGCCCCTGAATCACGGCTCCTCAGCCAAGGTGAAAACCCCCACAGATTCCCAGGTGGAATACAAAGGAAAGGGAGTGAATTTAGGGTTGAGCAGGAAGGAGAGGAGGGAGAGCAAGGTGGTGACAGACGGTAGCCAGCTCCCACGCTGCCTCTTGCCTGCCACAGGGCCAGAAGTGGATGTAATCCTGGAGCAGAATTTATGCCCTGCTCTTCAGTGGATGAACCAAATAAATAACAGTTAGCCTCACTAATGAGGCGCGCAAATAGAACTTCACGCCCTACGTGAGCTCAGCTGCCAGCAACGCTAGTATATCACACCAGAAGGTGTGGTTGGGGGCTTAGGTGAGTTAATTTCCCCCCGCTCAACTGACACCGATAAAAAGCACAGATAGAGAGAGCAATAGATTACACAGGTGGGTAGGCCTATGACTTCTAGTGTGCACGTACACATGGGAAAATCGTCTAAAAGAAAAGAAACTGTGAGGATGGGTGAGTTTTAAGGCAAAAACAGTGAAATAATCTCCAACAAAAAGGTAGGAGAGAAAAAGTACTGACGGGCAGCCCTGAAGGTTTAGAAATTTCACTTTGTAAGCAGGCCTAAACTAAGAGTTCCTTAAAATTTCTGCATGTTTTCAGCATTCACAGGAAATTAAAATTCTTGAGCATTTCACTCTTAATGCTGAAACTGTTCAACATAAATCAGAAACAGTGAAAACGACACAAGCCAGCTCTTGGGCCGTAAATGATGGTAATTACAGTCAGAGAAGAGTTTCTCCCAGATGCTGGGGGTTGTGGAAGGACAAGACTGGAAAAGAAGTTCCGATTTGTCCCTTCTTGCTATCTACAACATGACAACCGCCGTCCTGCTCCCTGGGCCACTCTCTGAGAGCAACTGGTATAAAGCAGACCTTAGAGTTTCTGCCCAAGATTAACAGGTTTTTTTTAAGTAACAATATTCTGGGAGGGTGAGCAATGCCAGTTAAATCCTTACCATGTTGACAGGAAAGGAAAGCAAAATGTTAAACCTCAATATGTTGAAAATAAATAAAGCACTCTTCCTGCATGGAATTCGTCAACGTAACTTCTAAGCTAAGGAAGCTGTCACTCACAACATAGCCTCATACCATTAAATCTGGTTAATCCTGCAGAATTGATGTAAACGATAATGTGCATATTATCTCTTATCAGAGTTGGCCATCTTCCACGCGAGGCCTATAAAACTGACAGATTTATCGTACGCTGAACAAATTCAGTAAAAGAATAAATAAGGATAATGCTGTTGCTGAAATGCAAACATAGTAAGTGGTCAAACACCAGATCTCTATTGCTAGTTCCAAGAAATATTTTCACAAAGGCGTTCTCTGATATTGCTCACTTGGAGATGAAATTTATAATGAACTGACGTACAAAGAGCTGTTGACACAACTTCTCCTATCAACACCTAGTGGAGGAGGAGCCGCCTGAGAAATCAGCCAGTTCTTCGTGAGAAGGCGCCCACAGCTCCCAAGGCCTCCAGGTTGTCCCTGCCCCCTCTTTTCAAGAGACAGTACATGGCATTATGCTGTCACCTGCAGTCTGATCCTTTACAAACTTTGAAAGATGAAGAAATGCTCAAGTAATATCAAATGTGTACGTAAAGCCTCACTTAAGACACCTTCCCATTTCTATTCCATTAAATTCATTAGGGAAAGATACTCTTTCAGAGCCTTCCATCCTCATAGGTACACAGTTAAAGATGCAGTCACTGCCCTAGCTGGTTTGGCTCAGTGGATAGAGGATTGGCCTGCAAACGGAAGGATCCGCGTTCAATTCCAGTCAAGGGCACGTGCCCGGGTAGTGGGCTCGAGCCCCAGTAGGGGGCATCAGGAGGAAGCCCATCAATAATTCTCTCTCATCATTGATGTTTCTATCTTTCTATCCCTTCCTCTCTGAAATCAATAAAAATAAACTAAAAATAAAAAGGGTGCAGTCTCTATTTCTTTATCAGGAGTGCATTCTACACTCTAAATAGTTTCTCCCTCAAAAGTACACTGTGCTGCAGAACGATCTCTTTATGTTACAAAAGCAAAATTTCTGGGCCAGACCCTGATAAGCGTGAGAAAGCACAGTGGTATCTAATGCTTAATATACAAAATGTGCTTTTAGGATTAGATGCCCGAGAAAGGTAGCAAACAGTGGGCCAACCTTGAAAGCCAGTCATATGATACAGAAGTAGAGACATCAAACCAACAGAGGGGAATACCTCTTTCCAAACACTGTCAACTGGGCAAAATCACCCAAAGCAGACATTATTTTGGCAAGACACTAACTTCTGGTAAAAGTTAAATATTCTCTGCAGCAAATATGCACATTATGCAAGAATATATTGTTGATTCATACAAACAAGCAACCCAAGAAGAATCACGTGCAAGTACAACAGAAGTAGACCTAGGCCTATGAGGACTTATCAATTCAGGGACAAGAGCACACAAAAAATCAAACATGTTGTTCCCACTGCAAAACAAGGGATGCATTTCCAAGTCATAGGAGATGCTATACAATATTTCCAAAATAACTTTCAGCTACAAAAATAGATATTATTTCCCCCAAGTATTATTACTTTTTATTAGATCATGAGGACACTTTTAACTTCATGCTTACCAAACACTATATTGCTTCTTGCTTATCACACAATAACATTCTAATTTACCTCACATATTACAGTCTATATTTACAGATTCAGACTCAGAAAACCGCACACTGATTCAGTGACAGTAGTTGCAAAGTTTTAAGAGACTTGCTTCAAGTAAGTCCAGAATAAAGACATCTTATTTGCAAACCTTCTCAGTTTAATTTCACAACTTTTGAGCTACTTACTGAATACTTTACTTTTTGAAAATCAGCTGCAGTAAGCCAAACACATATTAGAATTAGTGAGGATTTTTCAATAATACCTAACAGTTTACAGGTAGAGAGGAGGTTAAAGAAAATGACATATCCTACAACTGCAACTACTCTGTTCTGAGTAAAATAGTTCAGCACCTACCTTCTCTTAGGCTCTTTCTTACTCCCCAGAACAATAACAACAGTGTATAAACAAATGTTTAAGCTAAAAATTCCTTCCTTTTCAATATGTGCCGCTCTTAGATTTACTTTTGTATAATGGCCTTAAAGTGGTGTATTAGACGGTGACTTGAAGACATATTCCATTTTCTGACTGAAAGCCAATAATGCTCATGAATTTTTTAGTTGGAAGACACTTCAAGATACCACCGGGAAGACTGTAATAAACACATTAGGCTGCAAATGGGCGGCAGCCGCTCTGGAACACACGCTGCAATAATCAAATCAATGCTAAGTTCATGCTCACTGGCTACACAAACATTTTGCTGTAACAATTCCATCATCTGCATCTCTCTTAAAGAAGGAAAAATCCTCTCGTTTTCTCTTAGTAAATTTCAGTGCAGAATCTGTAAGTCGTGGAGAGTTGATGTAAATGGTCACTACCAACAGGGGGGATGTCTAGTCTGACACTGGGGGACAAGGCAGTTTCCACTTTCTCAATTCTCACAGGCCTGCTCCTTAATATAGCCACTCACTGGGCCGATTATAATCCAGCAACGTCAGTGGTGCTAATATGGCCAGGAATAGCAAGACGAGGTTTTAACAGGCCTCAAATGAGAAAACATCCCGGGAAGAAGCTGCATTCCTTGCATAATGTAAGCATTTCCCTCCCTGTCAAGTCAAGCCCGGTGTACTTAGTCCCTATTAATATTCAGAAAACCAGTTTTCACTGCCAGCCTAGGATTCTGGAAGAAGTCATCAAACGAACTACAATGTGGTGCTTGTGTTTGACATTTTTGCATTCAAAACTTGTCCAGATTAAAATTCAATTATCTTTTCGTTATTGTGAAACCCATTTTAAACTTCTTTATGAGATTAAATAAACCTTTCTAATCTACGAGGAAAATTTACTGAAATGGCAAAGGCAAGACAGTCTGTATCTGCATAAAAGTATTTTTATTATTTCAGTTGTAAAATGTTTTTAAATAAATAAATGAATGTCCTCTCCAATATGACACTGCCTGCCTTTTTTTTGGCCAACATTTATTGAGTACTTATTACACACCCCTTGCAGGTTATCTAACCTCTCTGACCTATTTCCATAAGTAAATTGCCCAAGCCACACAGATTAAAAAAAAAAAAAGAAAAAGACAGCCAGGAGTCACACTCAGGTACAATGATAATAACTATCATTTATTAAGTGTTAACCATTTTGGCAGGCATTCTCTACACACTTTATAAATATGAACTCCTTTAATTCCTGTAACAACTTATGATTTCCACCATTTTACAGATGAGGAAACTGAGGTACAGGAGAGAGAAGTAACTTGACCAAGGCCACATAAGAAGTTTTAGAGCTCACAAGAGAATCCCAATCAGTCCCTCAATTCTTAAACAATGTAACACAAGTACTGAGGAACCTATACCTTTAAAAAAATGATTGTTTTAATATAGTTGACATACAAGATTATATTAGTTTCAGGTGTACAATACAGTGACTCAACAATGCTAGACCCTACAACGTAATCACCTCACTAAGTCTAGAGATCACCCGTCACTGAGCAAAATATAGTCACAATATTATTGACTAATTCCCCTTTAGAGGTTCCTATACTTCAACATGTTCATTGAAGAGAAAAACAAACTTATGTATATTATATAAAGCAGTTAATTTTAATTTTATAAACAACCGATACATTAATTCAAAAGTATGTTTCTTTTTGTTAAAAATATAGTGCTATCGATGTAAAATATAAAACACTTCTCTCTGTAACAAACGTACACACTTTAAAATCATTCATCTATCCAGTCAATAACTAACGCACCAGGCACTGTTGGAGACATTGGAGAGAAAGCCGTGAACAAAAGACAGAGGTCCCTGTCCTGAAGCACATGTTCTAGTGCAGAGAGGAAATCATGCCTCGGCTTATCAACAATTATTTCCTGATGAGAAATGAAGTATTATTATTATTGAATTACTATGAAGTTTTTGAAATAATAAAACCAGCTAGGAATTATCTCGAGCGCACCAAGAATGGTGAATTTCATTCAAAATAGCGAAAGCCTCTTTTCCTATAGAATCAGAAGTAGTAATTTGTTAAGTTCAAAAAGTCATTCATCAAGAGCAATTATAGAAAATGATACCTATTACTTTAATCCTTCCATTTAAACTTTAAACAAAAATATATACATTTGAGTATCAGTCTCCAGTGGAATCTTTTTTTTTTTTTTGCATAAATGTTATCCATTAAGGCACTGCCTACTATTGCCAATTTTAATTAAAACAGAGCTAGAACTTATAGACACTTAGATTCTTAAAAGAGCTTATGCGGTATCAATTTTTACTCTTTTCCCCCCAATCTTAGATAGATGTGCTGCATATACCTATTTGACAGCAATTTTCGTCCATCTGCCTGAGTTTTTCAAAGCATTCATCTTAGCTTTTATAGAAACATGTCTTTTCAAACTCATACTTAATCAGTTATATAATATTTAATTAAATGATGAAATTACAATAACAAGTATAACTGGCATAAACCAGTATGGACAAGAAGCTGGCTCTTGGTAAACATGCAGTGCACTGTGGGGGCAGACAGCTGGGGGTTCTGAGTTGCCCATCAGCCCGGGGCACTGGTGAACAGCAACATCAGTTCTGTGATTGACAAGTGATTAACCTGTGGCTGAAGGGGTGGGGGGGGGAGGGGGAGAGGGAGAGGTACAAGCCGGCGGTTATTCCAGACTATCAGTCCCAATGGAGGTTGTTAAGAAATTCCACATTTACATAAAGCTAAACTGAAGGCATGTCATTCCACCATTCAGCAAGTATGAAATATCTATTAGGTGGCATGCATGGTTCTAGGTATTGAGGGAGAGAGCAGTGAACAGAACAAATGAAGTCTTTTGTCTGTGACTCTTATATTCTTTTTTTTTTTTTAAATAAAAAAAGAAGTCAACTTTGTTACAGTGTTATCAACAGCAAAATTAAAATACTAAAGCAGCATGGTTGATATTTCCCTTATATTCTCTGCTTTTTAAGTTATTAACCCTACAGTCCTGGAACCAGTGCTTTAGGTATCATGTTCCTGCTTATATGTATCAAAACTCGTACTGAACAATGAGTTCTGGGTTGCAAAAGAGGCTTTATTTTTAGCACCTGTATGTAAGACTCATATTCTTAAGAGGAAGAAGGGAAAGGAGAAATAGTAAAACAAACGAACATTTACTATATTGGGTAGTGGTGAGTGCTATAAAGAAAAATAAGGTAGGGTTAGGATAGAGTACAAGATAGATGGGGCTGAGGGGTGCCATTTTAAATAGGTGATCAGGAAATTCTTGATAGAGTGATATCTGAGCAGAGACTTTCTAACAGAACTCTCAGGATTCATAGAAGAATTTTCTTTATTATGAAACCATTAAAATAAAATTCATGAAAAGCTATAAAATGTAGTGGCTTAGAGCACATCCTCCATGTCAACTCTGGTTTGGAATCCCAGGAATACCGCATATTAGTTATGACAATTATGCTCATTGACCTCTTTGGACCCAAGCTGTTTCTTTTGTAAAAGTGTAGAAATAGTAATACACACCTTTCTAAGTTTGTTGAGAGCATGAAATGTGAGAGGCATAGCACAGAGACTGGCACTTATTCAGGGCTTATTTAATAAATGTCAGATATTATTGTAGGTTGAGTTTAGCAGAATGTAAATGTCTGTGAAATAATGCAAGCCGATGGTGAATACAGTGGAGAGGAAAATTAATTTATACGAAAAAAATTGGAAGAAAAATTGTCCAAAACATCAGCAGTTATATTTTTTTGATGGGCACTACTGGTGTAATTTAATTTCCATATTTTCCAAATTTCCTTTCATTAACACATCAGACTTTTATGAGTTTTAAAAAAAGGAAGAAAGGAGGAAGGAGGGAGTAAAAAGGAGGGAGGCAGGCAGGCTTGGTTGCTTTGGCCTCCTCGTTATTTCATCCTCTTTTCCTTAACTATAGGAACTTTCTCATGTTGTTTCTCCTACTGATGTGACTCTTTTAAAGCAAGAAAAACACATAAATCACAAACACCTTTCAGTAAAGGTTACTAAAACTGCTCTTCCTCCTTAGGAAAACCTCACCCTTCAAGTACAGCTGAAAAGCCATCCTCTTTACC
The DNA here is from genome assembly GCA_026230045.1 of Corynorhinus townsendii. Taxonomy (NCBI): domain Eukaryota; kingdom Metazoa; phylum Chordata; class Mammalia; order Chiroptera; family Vespertilionidae; genus Corynorhinus; species Corynorhinus townsendii. The sequence continues at coordinate 18,002,034 of JAPDVU010000010.1, read as the reverse complement.
AAGGCTTCCTAGGTTCCCCTAAGAGGAAGTAAAGGTCCCCTGCTACCTAGTGCCCGGCCATGGTCCATAAAATGAAAATAACACTCCTTTCTTCTGCGTCTAGGGCAGCCTGGCACCCACTGCCCGCATGAGCCAGCCCTGCCGGCCCAGGCAGCCCGCACTGCTTCCTCCTGCTCCAGTTTCTGGATGCCAGAGATGAGAATAAGGCACTCATTTCCCCCTCCTTTTTCTCATTCACGCTTATTTAACTACAGACTTCCTTGTGAGTTCTTTATCTCTAATCGAACAGGAAAAGAAAGTGGGGCATATCCTAGGGACAAAGTATAGGACCCAAATTAAATGCTTGTGGTTCAAGAAGAAATAAGGGACAACTGTGGCCCCTTCAAGTGATGTTTCTTCAGGGTAAAACCTGCATAAGAAGTCCGTTTCTGAAATACTCTTTTTTCCCCCCCAATGATCTTTCTCTGTTCTCTGCCACTCTTCTACAGACGTGGAAAATGAGCAAGGAGGAAAAACTTGGTTTGATAGGAGGACCTCTCTCTGATTCATTCTTTTCACCATGCATATTCCTACAAGCTTTCTTTTGGTCACATCATTACAATAACTGAGCAGTATTTGCTAAGAGGCAATGGTTGCCATTAAAAATAGAAAAGGCAGCCTTGGATCAACAGGCCCTTCCTCCCTTACCTCCTCCAAAATAAATAAATAGATAGATAATAAGTCCAAGTTGGTTTTATAATAATAAGGCAACTTAAGTATTTTTATTTGCAAATAACACATAACTATGTGATTTACTGAGAATGACTAGAATTTATAAAGTTATTTACAAGAATTATTTTTAAAGAATTTAAAAATTATCTGGGTATCTGAAAATATGAGCCAAAACACTTAACCATTTTTTTCTCTCTCAAATGTTGGGTTTTGGTGATTATTAAAACTAACTCTCCCAGTGTAGGTTATGAGACATTTATATTTCAGCTTAAGTTTCAAACTTGGGACGCATGAACAGCTTTCAGTAGAATCCAATCACACTGTTTTACTGTGATTGTGCAAAGGAGCCCGGTCCTCTGGCCTCAGGACCAGAGGCCAGGGAGCCCTCCAAGTCTCCATGAACGCCGTGAAGAGCATAGTTGTCCTGGACAGCTGCAAATGGAGGGGTTTCTCCCCTCTTATAGCTCCAGAGGGAGATTAACTGCATTTTGTGAAACTAAGTATATCAACTCAAGAACGGTAGCTTCTAACTAGGCCATGGGTAGTTAATACAAACTAAACCCCAAATGAGCTTAAAAGGCATTGTAAATCATGGATGAGATAAGGGTGGTCTAGAACAGGCAATGAAAAAAGTTAAAACAAACTCCTTCTATTGTAGAACTTGTTGTTCTATACCTTTTTATTTTACCTTATAATTATTAGTCCTCAAATGTGTTTGTATCGAGAGTACAGAATAATTGTTTTGAAAAAAAACTACACCTATGGATAAAGATCTGGAAGATTGCTGGTACCTTATTTTTAACGATAACAGGCAAGTAATAAGCATGAAATAAAGCTTTAAAGAAATTAAGATAATTGCCTGACACCTTAGAAACAGCTAACTATATTATATTCCTTTTGTCTGGTACTCAAATAAAAAGGATATGAATTCATTAAGCTGAAACTTGAATCCTAGTTCCAACTGAGCCAGATGATTTGGAGAAAACTAAGCTAGTTAGCTCTCAGCAATATCGCAACACACACGTGCTCAGCAATATCGCAACACACACGTGCTCATAGCACAGGCATATGACTTCCTTAGTTTGGGGTTTTGTTTTAGGCCAATGTTTCAAAACTTAGAGGAATGATTATTACTTAGGGCAAAAACAGATTTCGGCCCCAGACAATTGAATTTTATAAGGTTAGGTTACTAATGAATACAGGTCTTCTTTTGGTACCTAAGTGATATAACCTAAGTGATAGGGTTTTAATTTAGAAATCAATTCACAGTTCTTTCCTTCTGATGTTTAACTGCACTGGTAGTTATTGAGCAGCAGCTAAGGACAAAGTACTGTGCTCGGTGGACACTGCACTACAATCACTGAATAAGAAACAGAACTGCCCTAACCGGTTTGGCTCAGTGGACAGAGCGTCGGCCTGAGGACTCAAGGGTCCCAGGTTCGATTCTGGTCAAGGGCATGTACCTTGGTTGCAGGCACATACCCAGGAGGGAGTGTGCAAGAGGCAACTGATCGATGTTTCTAACTCTCTATTCCTCTCCCTTCCTCTCTGTAAAAAATCAATAAAACCTATTTTTTTAAAAAACCACACACACAGAACTTATCTCAAGAAATCAGATTTAGGAAGAAGAAAAACTCACATGAATACTGTACACATGAAAAACAACAAAGGGTAATGAGGGGGAAATTAAAGAATGGATACAATTTTTCCTTCTTTTAATATCCTCAATGGAGGATATGTTTATTGGAGAGAGAGAGAGAGAGAGAGAGAGAGAGAGAGAGGACAAGAGAGAGAAGGAGGGAGAGAGAAACATCATCAATATGGGAAAGAAACACTGACTGATGGGTTGCCTCCTGTAGGTGCCCCAACAGGGATCAAACCTAAAACCTGGGAGGCCCTGGTGATGGTGTGGGCTGCACCCACCAAAGTCAGGGAGCCACAGAACTCTGCTTCTCAAGGTGCCACCTAGGAGCTGTCACCAAGGCTCGCTCTTGCCCAGCCAACGTGCCCAAAGGAGGAACAAGCCCTTTCTGAGCTGTGAAGCCTGCCGAGGCTGACAGATCTCTGCCCTGAACTTGGGAGAGAACTTTTCCTGCCCCATCAGTGACCTGAAATGGGACTGATTCACAGTAATTCTCTTCTCCTCTGACGGAGAAAGAAAGGGAGAGATAAGCAGAGTACATTTTATTCACTGAATTCATGTATTTACCCGATATTTAAGTAAACACTGCTTTGTAGAGTCAGAATATAGAAAACCTTAAATCCTAGAATCAGTAGTTCCTGCTGATTAAATAAACCACGGACTCAATGAGAAGTCTTGAGCCAAATGTGGTAAAATCACAGTTAGGCTAGGAAGATCAAAGATCAGCATTATAGAATCATAAACAACATCTCTGGCAGTGTAGGGAGAAGGAGTTGAAGAGTAGCTAACAGGATATTGCAAAAGGCCACACATTGTATAATTGCATTTGTATGAAATATCCAGAATAAGCATATCCATAGAAACAGAAAGTAGATTAGGGCTGCCAGGGGCTACTGGGAAAGGGAAATGGGAGTGACAGCTAGCGAGTACAGGGTTTCTTTTTGGGTTGATGAAAGCATTCTGAAACTAGAGTGTGGTGATGGCTGTACAACCTATGAATAAACTAAAAACCACTGTACCCTTTAAAAGGGTGATTTTTTTTATCTCAATAAAGCTGTTAATAAAAACAAACAAACAAAACAGCAAACAACAACAATAAAAGCCCCACAAGCTGATGCTGATAACTTGGCAAAATTGTGGAATGTCTTGCAAGTACTTAGAAAACACACTGGTGGTTATTATGAGCAAGAATTACTTCTCTAACAATAGTACATCCCAAGTGGATTTTCCTTATTCCATTTGCTAAAAGATTCGAGGAAGAATTTTATTTTTTTAAGTTTTATTTTATTTTTGCTTAATAAAAGTAATACATGTTCATAACAGAAAATACAAAATGCTAAGAAATAAAGTTGCATGTATTCCTACCACCCAGAGAATCACCATTAACTATAAAAAATTTTCTGCTCAGTATTCTAAAATATGTTGTATGTACATATACAATTAAACCAAACTGTATACAGTCAGCACCACTTAATGACGGAGACAGATTGGGAAATGCGTCATTAGACAATTTTGTCGTGCAAACATCACCGAGTGCACGTACTCAAACCTAGATGGTGTAGCCTACTACACACACACACACCTAGGTTAGACGGACAGCCTACTGTTCTAGGCAACAAGCCTGTACAGCAGGTTAGTGCATGAAACAACACGAGATTAAATCAAGCAAAGAAAATGATGCAAGCACAGCTCAGTAAACACAAGATGTGTGAGGATACTGCCAGCATAACATGGCATACTGATTATTAAACTTTTTTTTAATAAGTAGAAAGACCATGTTCTAAAATAACAATCTATAATAATAAAAGCATGATATGCTAAGTAGACTGGACGTCCTTCCAGATGACCTTCTGGACGAAGCCAGAGCTGCGAGGGAAGCCCGGGTCCCGGGTGAATGCGGCAGCTGGAGGGAAGCCTGGGTCCCAGGTGCCAGAGGGAAGAAGCCGGTGCCGGCAGCCGGGGGAAGGAAGGCCTACTCTTGTATGAATTTCGTGCATTAGGCCTCTAGTAAAGTATAATATAGTAAATACACAAACCAGTACTATGGTCATTTATTTAATTATCAAGTATATAATTGTATGTACTGTACTTTATAGCATAGCAGGTTTGTTACAACAGTATGTGGATAATGTGTTGTGCTATTATATTATAACTAGAGGCCTGGTGCACAAAATTCCTGCAGTGGGGGGAGGGGAGGTGTTCCTCAGCCCGGCCTGCACCCTCTCCAATCTGAGACCCCTCGAAGGAAGTCCTACTGCCGGTTTACAGGGATCAGGCCTAAACCAGCAGTCAGACATCCCTCTCACAATCAGGGACTGCTGGCTCCAGCCATTCACCTGTCTGCCTGATATCCCCTAACCACTCTGCCTGCCAGCCTGCTCGCCACTAAATGCCACCCCTGCCAGCCTGATCACCCCAACTGCCCCCCGTGCCAGCCTGCTCACCCCCAACCGCCTCCCCTGCTGGCCTGTTCGCCCCCACCTTTCCTCCCCACTGGCCTGCTCGCCCTCAACTGTCCCCCACCTCTGTCCTCATCACCTCCAACTGACCCCCACTGACGGCCTGCTCACCCCCAACTGGCCCCCCCACTGGTCTGTTTAACCCCAACAGCCCCGCCCCCCACCAGCCTGATCACCCACAACTGCCGTCCCATCCTGGCCTGACCACGCCCCCCCACCCCCACCCCGGTGACCCAAGCTCCCAGCGCTCCTTTTTTTCTTTCTTTTTTTTTTCCCCCAGTGCCTCCTTGAGCTGATGCCAGGGCCAGCTGGAAGCAGGTATCTGGGATTTATTTACCTTCTATAATTGAAACTTTGTAGCCTTGAGTGGTGACCAGGGCCGGCCAGGGCGGGCAGGAAGCTTGGCTTCCTCCATCGCCGGGGCAACCCAAGCCTCCTGCTAGCTCCAGCTCCATGGCCGCCGCCATTTTGGTTGGGTTAATTTGCATACTCACTCCTGATTGGCTGGTGGGCATGGCTTGTGGGCGTAGCAGAGGTACGGTCAATTTGCATGTTTCTCTTTTATTAGTGTAGATGTCACTAGGTGATGGGAATGTTTTAGCTTCATTATAGTCTCATGGGACCACTGTTGTATATTTGGTATATTGTTGATTGAAATATTGTTATTCATCACATGAGACTGTAATAAATTTTATAGATGTTTTCTTTATTTTTCTCCTAATTTTAATTAATGCTATTAATTAAAATTCTCCATGATATTAAATATATCTTTATAAACAATTTTTACTGGTTCTATGATATTCCATCATGTAAAGGTACTATGAAATATTTAACCATTTCCTATAATCATTCATCTTTCTTTCATTTTTCACTTCTATAAATAACAGTGATGAATATCTTTCATATAAATACTGATCCACATTACTGATTATTAACAATAATCAACAGTCTTGATACGAGTCTCTGAAATGTAATTACTAGGTCAAAGGGTGTGACCCCTATTTAAGTCTATCTATGTATACTGTCAAATTACTTTCCAAACAGGTTGTATTAATTTATAAACGCCTCAGCAAGGTGTGCAAGTTACCACCCCACCACAATTCACAATAGCTATAGGTATTATGATTTTTTAAACACTTTGCTAATTTGAAGGTTATGGCATATTATTTCATAATTTAAGCGATCACTAGTATTGAATACTTTAAAATATTCATAAGCATTTCGTTTGTACTTTGACAAAAGAATGTTGAGTCAGGGACATGGCTTAGATATAGTATGTTCACATCTGACAGAATGCTATTGTGGAGATGAAAGCTAAATGTGGGTGGGTTCTGCTGGTGGTTCCTACCCAAATTAGACTGCCAATGAATCACCTGAAGAGTTTCTAAAACCATGGATTTCCTGGCTCTGCCCCAGACCAACTACATCAGAATCCCTGGCAGAAGGACCTGGTGGTCAGGGAAGCCTGCCCAGCACTGACTGGGGAGGAAGAGCAGCACTGGAACTACTGGGCTGGATGACAATGGAGAGGTAGCCACAGCTGGTGGAATAACACTCTGGGTGGTAACTGATTATTATAAACAAAGAGGAGTTCTCCAGTCTAGCCAGTTTATTTTTTTAATTGGTGACTTGAAAAAAGGATCTGTTTGTGTCATCTGCAGATGACACAAAGCATAGCCAGCATGTAATAACAATACGAAGTTTTTGAAAATCTTAATATTAGCAGTTCAGAATAAAGGATCCGAACTGCCTCTTATGATCATATCCTGAACCTTGTTCTCAGCCAGAATTGCTGATATTCTGAATGCCACATGCTGCCCACAACCTCCTAGCGTACTAGTTTTCTTATTGCCTTCTTCCTTAATAATTGGTCTTCAGTGTGTAACAAAACTGAGGTCTAGCCCTAACTGGTTTGGCTCAGTGGATAGAGCGTCGGCCTGCGGACTGAAGGGCCCCAGGTTTGATTCCAGTCAAGGGCATGGACCTTGGTTGTGGGCACATCCCCAGTAGGGGGTGTGCAGGAGGCAGCTGGTCGATGTTTCTCACTCTCTATCCCTCTACCTTCCTGTCTGTAAAAAAATCAATAAAATATATTTAAAAACAAAAAACAAAACAACAACAAAAATAACTGAGGTCTCACGCCCCTTTCACTCAACTCCTTTCCTTCTCTATCTATGAGACCCACCACCAGCCCCTAGAACCTTCGGTTCCCTTTCAAACATCTCGTATCACAGAATTCATTCTGTAAAACGTAATCCCAAGGTTTCTCCACTCTTGTCAGTGGGAAGCTGGACAGTGATGGAGAAAATCATACAGTTAAGGGGCAAAATGGTCCCACAGACATTTCAAGGTTTCTAAACTTGCCCTAGACCCATCGTCTTGCCTGCAAATCCTTTCCCTCATTCTTAAGTCAGCTCCATCTATTCACCCCAACAATTACTTCCAGCACAGGAGCCTGTAGCAGCATTCTCTAATCACTTCTGCAAATGACTATTCAATTTGATTTTCCTCACCTTCCCTTCTTCCTGACTTACAAAGACATCCGCCGTTATCGTCTACATCACTCATGGTGTCTCAGAGGATGTATGATTCCTCCTCTTGTAACCACCAACCATTCCAACCCCATCTCCCATTTCCCTCCCCACCTTCTTTGAGACTTGCCACAAAGCTTCTAGTTACCAAATTTTCAACCTCTTCCTCTCTGTTTTAACCTACAAGCATACTCAGGTCCTTTCCATCCTTTAGAATAAATGCCTCTTGAATCTGAAACCTTCTCTAGCAACTATCCAATTTCACACCTTTCCTTCACATCCCAACCCATCCAAAGACTACAGACCTGTGGACCCTTCCCCCCAACACCTAGGGGCCACATAATTTAGAATTCAGATAGAAAGATATGTTTAATTTTAGAAAGATAATACGTGTTATGAACTGTGTTTCATACCATCCCCACAGGGGCCTGTAGAAGCATTCTGCATTCAAATTCAATATTATTTACGCAATGCAATGTCTGAATTTCACACAAAGTGGGACAAATGAAGATTATAAATCAGCTCAGACCCATTCAGGTCAGGCTTTACTGCCAAACCTTTCCATTTTCTGAGTTTGTTGAATTTTGAGATTCAAATAAGGGAATATGGACCTGTGGTTTATTCCCATTCTCCTCCACTTACTCCATGATCCACGATTACACTTCTCTCCCCCCATTATCCCAGTGCTAGGGTTGGGGAGTAATTGCATAATGGGGACGGGTTTCCTTTGGGTGAGTAAATGTTGTGGAATTAGATGTGGTGATGGTTGCACATTTCTGCGATTAGACTAAAACCACTGAAATGTAGAGGTTAAAAGGTGGATTTTATGGCTAAATAAAGCTATTAAAAATAAATTTTAAAAATAAGACAACTAGGTGGTCATTGGGCTGAGAGGGAGGTCCAGATAACTCTGAAGAGGAAGATCCAGTAAAAGAAAGGGGAAAGAACAATTAAGCAGTCCAAGAGGAGGCCTGTAAGAATGTCTACAGATTTGCCTCATCTGAACGTTTCATGTAAGTGGAATCATACAATATGTAGTCATTTGTGTCTGACTTGTTTCAATCAGAATAATAATTTCAAGGTTCAGCAATATTGTTGCACGTGTCAAGTGTTTCATTCCTTTTTTTATGGTTGAATATGCCAATGTAAGGATATACTACACTTTGTCTATCGGCTCACCAGTTGGTGAACACTTGGGTTGTTTCTACTCTTAGCTATTAGAAATAATGCTACTATGGACATCTGTGTACAGTTCTTACATCCTATATAATAAAAGGCTAATATGCAAATCGACCAAACAGCGGAACGACCAGTCGCTATGATGCGCACTAACCACAAGGGGGCAGACGCTCAACGCAGGAGCTGCCCTCTGGTGGTCAGTGTGCTTGCCGCTCAGTCAGAAGCCAAGCTCATGGCTGGTGAGTGCAGTGGTGGTGGCGGGACATCCCCCGAGGGATCCTGGACTGCAAGAGGGCACAGGCTGGGCTGAGGGGACTCCCCCTCCCTCAAGTGCACGAATTTTGTGCACTGGGTCTCTAGTAGGTATATATTTTCAGTTCTGTAGGACATATAGCTAGGAATGGAACTGGTGAGTCATTTGGTAACTTTGTTTAACTTTTTGAAAAACTGCCAAACTGCTTTCAAAAGCAGACATACTATTTTATTTTACCACTAACATTGTCCCAGGGTTCCAACTTATCCATATCCTTGTCAATACTTGTTATTTCCCTTTTTATTTTCTATTTCTAACCATCCTAATGGGTCTGAAATGGCATCTCATTGTTGGTTTGATTTGTATTTCCCTAAGGACTAATGATATTGGGCGTCTTTCCATGTGCTTACTTGGCCATTACATAACTTCTTTGGAGAAATGTCTACTCAAATCTTTGTCTTTTAACATTATATTCTGCAGTGATTCCTAACTCTGCTTTGGAATTAGGAACTGCTCTGAGAATCTGATCAAAGCCAAAAAGTAAAACCAGGTATATACAAAGTAAGGCATACAATTCTCCTGAAAAGACCAGCGCACTAAGGCCACCCTTCAAGGACCCTCCAGATTAAGCGCCCTTGCTGTACACTGTAAGTTCTTAACTATGGCTGCATATGAAAGATCACCTGGGAGCTCTTAAAAAAATACATTACCACGTGATCCAGCAGTTCCACTTCTGCATAGACTGAAAAGAATTGAAAGCAGGGACTCAACCAGATACATGTACATCGTATTCACAGCAGCATTAAGCAGCCTCACTTGTAAATGAAACTCTATCATAGTAGGCATGTTTTGTAAAAAAAAAACCAACAACATAGTATTATAGGGTTTAGTACTATTATTAGTATCAGGTATCCACTGGGGGGGTCTTGGAACATGCCCCACCAAGATAAGGGAGTTTACTGTACATACAACATGGATGAACCTTGAAAACACTGAGTGGAAGGAATCAGACACAAAAGGCCACATATTACAATCTCACTTACATGGGTACCTAGAATAGTCAATTTCATAAAGACATAAAGTAGAACAGAGGTTACCTGTTCTACTGGGGCTGCAAAGAAGGGAAAAGGGGAGTTTTTAAGGGTTCAGAGTTTCTCTTTGAAATGACACAACAATTCTGGAAATGGACAACATCATGAATGCGCTTAATGTTACAAAACTGTATACTTAAAAATAGTAAAAATGGCCCTAACCGGTTTGGCTCAGTGGATAGAGAGTCGGCCTGCGGACTGAAGGGTCCCAGGTTCAATTCCAGTCAAGGGCATGTACCTTGGTTGTGGGCACATCCCAGTAGGGGGTGTGCAGGAGGCAGCTGGTTGATGTTTCTCTCTCATAGATGTTTCTAACCCTCTATCCCTCTCCCTTCCTCTGTAAGAAATCAATAAAATATATTTTTAAAAAAAGTAAAAATGGTAAAGTTTATGTTATGTGTACTTTTCCACAATTTAAAAAAAACACACACACAACAAATGACCAGGACACCTCTCCAGACCCATTCAATCTGATTTTAGAGGTGTGGCTTGACCATCAATATTTTACTGAGAAGCTCTCTGGGTAATTCAGATGCTCAACAGGGTTAAGAACTGCTGCGTCTCATTCTTCTTGGTGGTATCACCTACTTTGATGGTTTCCCAAATCTTTCTTTCTTTTCTTCACCTCTCAAAGGTTCCACCTCAAAAATTCAGCTCGGGGCCAGTTCACAGGATTGATTACTTCTCCCCACCCTAAAACTGCCCCAATGAAAGAGCACCCATCCACTGATCATCCTTAAATTCCACATCAAATCATCCATAATGTAACTTTCCTCTTAAAGATTCAAGTCTCCACTCTCTTCATTATGATAATCACTCCAGCTCTGGCCCAGGTCTTCATCATCTTTTACCTGGATTTACTAATGTAAGTTTCCCTACTTGCAGATAATATCCCTGCTTAAAATCTTTAGTAGCCTCTACTCCCTCCAGGAGGAAGTCTATGCTGCCCCAAAGGTCACCTAAGCTGCCTTATGATGTAGCCCCTGCCCATTTCTCCAGGCTCCTCTGCCACCCGACTGTCTGCCCTGGTGATGTGAGGTATACATGGTTCCTCATCTACCACATACTGCTTCTCACCTCTTTGCTGTGCTTGTTAGACACGGACAAACCATGCAGCTTCCCCTTTTGGCTAACTCCCACTCATCTTCTAAGTCCCAGCTCAGAGGACCCTCTCCCCTCAATTAAATTTCCTTCCTCTGTTCTATAATAGCCTATATAGAACTCTGTCATTTACATGTATATCATAATTATTTGTCTTTTCCCTGCCAAACTTTAAGCTCCTCAAGGAGCAGAAGCTGAGTATGTTTTTGTCTTTTTATCTTATGCCCTTATCAGAAGGCCTGACAATGTTCACTGAATTAAGCTGCTTTACAAAGTGCTATGGAGTTTGAAGCTATTGTACCATTTACTATCTACTATGCTACACCTGTATTATTTTATTTTATATTCCCTAAAATCCTATGAAGTCATTATTATCATTATTTCCAGAAGTACGGAAAAATAGACTAACATGTCCATGTCCAAGGTCAAACACAGCCAACAGGTGGTAGAAGTGAGATTCAAATCCCAGCAGCCGACTCTGGAGCTTGCACCCTCCCTCACCTGTGCAGGTCTCACTACTCCAGCAGATATTTCCTTCCAGTTTTTATCTCTATGATTTAAAAAAACTCAAGCATACAGTTTTTTATCTTTTAAAATTTAAAAAGCTTTAGCATGTTTCTACATAGCCTTTATAACTAGCCACAGGGACAAAGGTAGAATGTTGCAGTGAGAGTAAAAAACAAATCAACTGCTCTAAGTTCTAAAATAGGGGAAAGCAAGATAACACTCACTTAGGTGGTAATGACCAGGAGCTAAAAATAAAATTAAAATATACTCTTAGATTGTAATAACAAAAGCAAATAAAAAATCTGTAATTCAGATAGACACATGAGAATCCATGTTGCTCTAGAAGAAGAAATAACAGGTGCATGGAGAATTTAGTCAATGAATAGACACTAATTAAAAACATATTTAAATACACAGGGATATGAGAAAGAGAGAGTTTAAAACCACTTGGAGAGATTAAATATACACAGCTGAGAAAACACACCAAGTGTATTTAAGGGATACTTCACAGAGAAGAGATGTCTTAGGTGGTTGGTAATTAAGCGTTGGACACAGTACTAGCCAGTATACCGTTTCATTCTCAGAGCTCTGCAAAGCAGATGCTGCCCCCAGTTTTGCAAAGAAAAAACAGATTCAAAGAAGTTAACGGAGTCTCGATGTCTCAAAGCTTCTAAGTCATGGCACGTAGGCTTCCAACCAAGCTCTGACTGCAAATCCCATGTTCTTTCCACAATTCTACACACTCTCTAACATAAGCTATTCAATAACAACTTCAAAATACAGAATTGGAGACTTGCCAGTGACCTTACAGGAAAAGTCTAGGCAGACGTATTAGAAAATATGAACATAGCATCCTCAACGTTGAGGAGCGGCCATCCCTGGGGATCTTCAGCTGTAACATCATGAGAGGGGCTAGAGAGTCGACATTGGAATTGCCAGGCACAGCGGCACTACTACATGTGGATCTTCTAATGCGAACTGAACATTCAACAGAGCATGTGAACAATGAGATTCCTTGTTCTCTCCTCTCAGCTTACCAAAGGAAGCATGAACCTTTCTCTGAATTTCATGTCACTGTCATATGGCTATTTGTGCTTCTGCTTGAAAGTTTCCAGCCCTCAGACTGGCCCGCCACCTCCAGGTACCAACTGTAACCAACAGTAAATACAGTGCATTACTTGCCTGAACCACAAATGATACTGAACTTGGGAGGTTTAGACATTTAAGACTGGACCAGGCTCCCATTTAGCTCAATTGTGCCCTCAGTGAGCTCCATACCTGCAGCCCAGGCCTCTACCAGTGAAACAAAAACAAAAAACTGTTTGTTTGTTTGTTTGCTTATGTTGGGCAATAACTTGGTCAATTTCTCTTACTTTGGTACATCTGCTCACAGTAACCTTTGTACAAGAAACCACCTCCTACTTATATCTGTTACCTTGTCTCTCTCCTTACTTAACCCTAGGCACCCTGATAACATTTCTAACCATGTACATTAGAGCATTATGTCCCAGAATCTATTCCAACTATCTTGAAGTTACCCAGGTGAAATAACCTGGGAGGTGATGGGAGAGCAAACCAGGGAGCCCATAGGGACCTCTGGAATGTATGGGTCATTATAGGAATTCTCCTTCAACCCTGGCAGAGGGAGATGTAGTCAACTCAACAATGGTTAGCTCTGACCAACATATATCCCAGCTTACTGTCTAAATGAAAGACAGACAACCAGGTAGAACAAGCAGGGAATTTAACTCAGTTTTCTAATATTTGGTGTGAAGAAACGCAAGACCCAGAATCCTGTCCATCTTCTCAGTAAATGTCTCAAAGGACCCAACTCTTCTGCACCCTATTCTGAACTGAATGGTCCATGCCCACACCTCTTCCTATGGACCCTCATGGGCTGTGCCAAGGCAGCTTGATCCAGCTTCTCTCACAGAAGACACCACGGCAACGCCTGAGACACCTCTCCACCGCTCTGCAGGCTACTGGAGTGGCCAGCACAGAAGTTCTATTCAAAGATAATGGTGATGGGTAGAGTCTGTGCGATATGTAGACACAGCTGTTCTGTGGGCAGAGAGAGAAGTTGAAAAGATACACTGAAAGAAATGACAAGACACACAGAGAGGAGCTTTGTCACCACAGTTAACAAATACGTAGGGGCTCTCGACCTTACCTCAGAGTAAATCGTATCACATGCTCAGTCCTTCCAATTTTCAATGGCTAGGCTATCAAACAGATAGGGACACTTTTGAGTGGGGGAATTTGTGGTCCCACCAAAGACAGAAGCCTTACTAAGAATAGTACTTAACTGCATCTCCTAACATGGCCCCAGAGTCACGTGAGGCCTGCCTCATCTCTTGCTTTCACCATTGACAAGCAATGCAACCTTGGGAAAGATACTTAGCCTTTTGGAGCCTCAGTTTCCGTGTCTGTATAATTCAGAAATAATATTCACGCACAAGTTAGCATGCAAATTAAACAAGAAAAGCACACAGCCTGATATATATGTTCCTATGCACAGAAGGCTATGATGTGCCTTATGAAGAAATTTGCATATTTAAGATGAACTTCATTCAAGCAGGAGTTACAGCGCTGCTGGCCGTAAGTTCAATGTTAGTGAATCAACAATATATATACAATAAAGCGTCTTTAAATAGAAACACAACAGAAACACACTTAAAATAAGGTTATGTATTGAGTTGTGACCAGAGGTATTTAAAGAATTCTGTATTTCCCCAAAAAGCAATGACTCAGTCTTTGCTAATTCAGTGTTAGCCACCACTTTACAGAACATAACTCCTGTGAATAAGAAGATTAATTGCTGTTCATTAAAGGTAGAACATGACAGAAGTTTAGAATGTGTAGAGCCTGATCATGAAAAGGCCTTTTATGTCCACCAAGGAATGTGGACTTCAAAATGCTTCTAATCTGCTACTGATCAAAAGACTGTGGGCTGGGGAAGGCTCTATACCATCTTGGTCCTTGGTATATCCCTCATATCTGGCACAGATACATCATCCACAGGAAAGACTACTGCCCCCCACTGTCCCCCTCACATGCTGTCCCCTGGCTCAGAGCAGCACTGATAAGAGAATCTTGGGAGCCACCAATCATTCCTTCACCACAGTGACAGTCAAAAGAAACAGGTGAAATTAAATTTAGTAATATACATTTAATAGGTTTACAGCTATTTGTGTGGAAAATAATACAATAATTAATAAATAATAATACAAAAACAGTCTGTGTTTCGCATACTCACAACTTGTAAACCTACTTTTGCCCTACCCTGTGTTTGCACTCAATGTGCATTAGCTACATCTCAAATGATCAAAAGCCACCTGTGGCTGGTGTGAGGGCCTCGAGTATCCTCCAGTGCCTGCTGATCATCCTCCACTGAAGAATCAGCCTAACTTTCACCATCTCTCTAAGGGTCCTCTGATCAATCCTCACCCCACCCCCAGAGACAGTTGCTTATTCTTCTCCTGTACTAACTAATGAAGAACATGACAAATGCTTACAATAAACAGCTGTTAAATAAATGAACAGTAAGATATATGTGCAAGAATGCAACTGGTTAGTTTTGCATTTTACAAATAAACCAGGTAGGAGGGTACATCAATTGAGACCAAAGACATATGCTAAAGCTATATCCATACTTTACTTCCCCGCTCATTTCCAAGGATCCAGTTACAAGGACTGTATGAGGTAAAACCATTTCCATCATGAATCCTGACAAGAAAGAGTGACATCACCTAGGAATCAACATGGCTGTTAACTATTAAAGTTTCACCAAGTGTAAGTGATCCCTCTCTAAACATCTGTGTAGACACAAGCTCTTCTCTCGGGAATGCGCATGGACATAAAATGACTCACAACAAATCCTAAGCCAACGTTACTATTCCAGGGGTGCTCTCAGTATCTGAAAACAAGGATATTCATTTGGATTCTCCGGTTTTTACATCAGGGTGTAATGACCTTAGAAACAGCAAGGTCTAAGAAAAGGAGAGGTAGCTAATTAAGAAAATACACAGCACATGCCTTCAACCTCAGAAGGTCTCTACACCCCACGAATCTGATGGTAATTCATAGTCCACGTCTCATGCCAATCTCTGCTACCCATGTTAATGCTCTCCCTCATATAGTGATCACCTCCCTCTAAAGCACATTTCTGAATTAGCTGTGAGTTACTTTTTATGAATGTTTCCAGTGCAAACCAAACACCATTTAAACAATGCTTTAGTCTTATAACATATTTGAAGTAGAATAGAAATAAAGTTAATTAAACGTACAAACATTAAAAAACAAAATCAGTTCTATCTTAATCCTTGTCCCTATGTCATCCTGTCCCCATTCCAGAATAAATCAGCAGCTCCAAAAGCAGCACCATTTGAACCCAGTACACATGGCAATTTAGAGCGTAGGCTATATAGAGGCAATTGCCGGGGTCATTGCTTATTATACCTGTGTGAGCTTAGACAAGTTACTTTGCCTCTCTGTGCCTGTTTCCTATGCAGGCAAAGGACAGCACAACCAATGTTGCTATAAGGACTAAATCAATATATGTGAGGTCCTTAGAATAGCATGTGGCACATAATAAAATCTACGTAAAGATTAGCTTTATGGGTAACAATATCACTGTTGTTTGCTAATGTTTTCCTCATCAAAAAGGGGGAAATTCAGTTAATAAAAAAAGAGAGGGGAAAAGTAAAAGCAAAGCCCCCCAAATGTTATTTATCAATAATAAGATTAAATAAAAATAAAATTTTAAATTAAACATTTTCTCATTTAAAATTCTAAAAGACAAAAGCAAAATGTGAAAAGGCCAATTAAAAACAATTAAATTGCTCAGTCGGTTAGAGCATAGTCCCAATATACCAAGGTTACAGGTTCGATCCCTGGTCAGGGCACATACAAAAATCAACCAATGAATCAATAAGTGGAACAACAAATCAATGTCTCTCTCTCAAAGTAAAAATAAAAAATAATTTAAAAAACCAATTTTTAAAAAATTTTAAAAGTAGTTGTTATTTGGTGATGTTTCAACATAATACTTATTGACTAGTATCTAAGAATTTACAGAAATAAAACATGAGTTGTAAATATAAACCTCATAGTCAATTACCTATTATTTGATTTAACATATAAAATGATGAAACCAAACATCTATCTTCTACCTCAATACAAGCATAACTTGATTTATTGCACTTCACAGTGATATTGTATGTGTGTGCATGTGCGTGTGTATTTAAACAAACTGAAGGTTTGTGGCAACCCTGCATTGAGTTGAGCAAGTCTATTGGCACCATTTGTTCAATAGTAGTTGCTAACTTCCTGTCTCTGTGTCACATTTTGGTAATTCTAGCTATATTTCAAACTTTTTCATTATTATTATTCTATTTGTCATGGTAACCTGTGATCACTGATCTTTGATGTTACTATTATAATTGCTTCACTGAACTTAATCAATACGTGTTCTGAATGCTCCACAGACTGGCCCTGTCTCTCTCCCTTTTTTTAGTTTTCCCTATTCCCTAAGACACAAAATACTGAAATCAGGCCAATTAATAAGCCTACAATGGCCTCTAAATGTTCATCTCTCATTTTAAATAAAAAACTAGAAATGATTAAGCTTAGTGAGGGAGGCATGTTGAAAGCTGAGATAGGCTGAAAGCTAGGCAGGCCGCTTGTACCAAAGTTAGTCAAGTTGTGAAAGCAAAGAAAAAGTTCTTAAAGGAAATTAAAAGTGCTACTCCAGCGAACACTAGAAATGATTTAAAAAAAGAAAAAAGTGAAACATCCTTACTGCTCACAGGAAGAAAGTTTTAGTGGTCGGAACGGATCAAACCAGCCATAACATTTCCTTAAGCCAAATCCTAGTCTAGAGCAAGGCCTTAACTCTCTAAAATTCTGGGAAGACGGAGAGAGGTAAGGAAGCGGCAGAACAAAAGTTGGAAGCCAGCAGAAGTTGATTCATGAGGTTTAAGGAAAGAAGCAGCAAATACTGATGCAGAATCTAGAAGATCTAGCTAAGATAATTGACAAAGGCAGTTACCCTGAACAACAGATTTTCAATGTAGACAAAACAGCTTTACATGTGAAGAAGATGCCATCTCTATGACTTTCATAGAGAGGAAAAGCCAACATCTGGCTTCAAAGTTTCAAAGGACAGGCTGACTCCGTTGTTAGGAGCTAATGCAGCCAGTGACTTGAAGTTGAAACCAATGCTCATTTAGGTTGCCAAAATCCTAGGACCCTAAGAATTAAGCCAAATCTCCTCTACCTGGTGCTCTATAAGTGGAACAACAAAGACTGGATGACAGCACATCTGTTTACAACATAGTTTACTGAATATTTCAAGCCCACTGTTGAGACCTACTGCTCAGAAAAAGGAAAAAAAAAACCCACTTTCAAAACATTACTGCTCATTGACGATGCGCATAGTCACCCAAGATCTCTGATGGAGATATACAAGGAAATTAATGTTGTTTTCATGCCCGCAAACACAAAATCAATTCTGCAGCACATGGGTCTAAGAGTGATTTCAACTTTCAAGTCTTACTACTTAAGAAATACATTTTGTAAGGCTATAGCTGCCACAGTGATTCCTGTGATGGATCTAAGAAAAGAAAATTGAAAACCTTCTGGAAAGGATTCACCATTCAGATGTCATTAAGAGCATTCATGATTCACGGGAAGAGGTCAAAGTATCAATATTAACAGGATTTTGGAAGAAGTTGATTCTAAACCTCATGGATGACTTTGAGGGTTTCAAGGCTTCAGTGGAGGAAGTAACTGCAAATGTGGTGGAAATAGCAAGAGAACTAGAAGCGGAGCTTGAAGATGTGACTGAATTGCTGCAATCTCATGATAAAACTTTAACTGATGAGGAGCTGCTTCTTATGGATGAGCAAAGAAAGAGGTTTCTTGAGATGGAATCTACTTCTGGTGAAGATTGGTAAAATGACAGCAAAAGACTTAGAAGAGTACACAAACTTAGTTGATAAAGCAGTAGTATTGTTTGAGGATTGAATCCAATTTTGAAATAAGTAGTAGGTAAAATGCTATCAACCAGCATCACATGCTACGGAGAAATCGTTTGTGAAAGGAAGAGTTGAACTGAGGCAAACTTCATTGTTGTCTTATTTTAAGAATTGCCACAATCACCCCAACCTTCAGCAACCACACTCTCATCAGTCAGCAGCCTTCAACATCAACAAGGCAGGGCTCTCCCCCAGCAAAAAGGTAATGACTCGCTGAAAGCTCAGAGATAGTAGCATTTGGGAGCAATAAAGTATTTTTAATAAAGGTATGTACACTGTTTTGTGTGTGTGTGTGTATATATATATATATATATATATATATATATATGCTATTGCTCACTTAATAGACCATAGTATAGTGTAAACCTAACTTTTATATGCACCAGGAAACCAAAAAATATGTGACTTGCTTTATTGCAGTAGTGTTCTGGAACCGAACCCCAATATCTCCCAAGTATTGGTATATATTTCTCATCTTGACTGGGTTTTAAAAGGAAATACTTTATTCAACATCAAGATGGTAGTATTTGATATTTTAGGCAAAATATTTATTAAAAAATAGTAATGATTAAGGTATCTTTACAGTTAAAGCCAATGTATGCTTATGTTATACTAAGCTATAACCCTGCATATTAACTGTGAGCTTGGTGAAAGGAGTCACTGCTACAGCTAAATACACACCAGACAATGCCAGGGCTTCCCTCTTTAAGGGCTATAACGCCTGAGAGAGAGAAATGGGTAAGCCAAGAGATTCCAAACTTTTCTCAGCATCGCTGAGTGATAATTTTTGGAGTAAACCCTCTACGAGGTCCCCGGGAACAATTTGCTAGCTGTTGCACAGATGTTTTCACTTCATTAATTTTACATCGCCTTGGCTTCCAAAGAATTAAACTGTGTATTAAATATAGCCCAATACCTTAATGCCGTCTAAATCTTCCCAAACATTTACTTTCACAAACAAAAAAAATTCCTATGTACATATTTCACTGAGTTTTACAACACTGAATACTAAGATCACCTTGAATTCCACCTTTTCTTACCCTATCTTCTGCACAAATTAAAGATTGTTCCCAGCAACAAACCCCCTCAGCCTGACAAGCTCAGACCTGGTGTAATATTTGTGGTTAATTACTGTGGTTGGAATTCTCAAGTACAGCAGGATTTGCAAGCTAGTCACCTGGCTTGTTTAGACACTACCCTGACGTCAAAACTCGTGCCTTTTAGCTCTAATCATAAGATTGAGGTTCTTCGCCAACCTCCAAAAGTAAAGGTATTTTGTGATAATACAACATAAAAGTATTTTAGAATGTAAAGGACTAATAATTGATGCTCGAGAAGAAAACCAACACGATCAGGAACAAAAATTACCCTAGTTTTCAGTGGCTGTAAATAAAATGAACTTCTTTCTGTTATGATACAAAGGAGATAAGGAACTACGACAGATGGATACCAGTTAAAACTACCATTTAAACCTGTACATGTGAAAATTCATTCATGAAGATATGGTGAATGTATTCTCTGATTGGCCAAGCAAGTTGTACCAAAAATTCCTCTCAACAATTTAAAATTCCTATAGGATACAGTAAGTCTTCACTTAACATCATCAATGGTTCTTGGAAACTTCAGTGTTAAGTGAAAGGGCCTATAATGAAACCAATTTGACCACAGGCTAATTGATAGAAACAAGAGTTGAGTTCTTAAGATACAGTTCTGATCACAAAAACATCATCAAACATTGCTAAAGACCCAAAACACTTCTAATGTTAAACACTGATATAAATGTGAGCTAACCACATATTTGAAAAATATATTCACGAAAGATTCTTGAAAACAAATAAGATAACTATTTTCCACCCCACTGATTCCAGTTCAGGGTCTCCGTGACCAGAGCCTGTCACCAGGCTCAGGGCCCAAGGCAGGGCCCACCCTGGACAGGACGCCCTTCCATCACAGGGCCACTCACACCCACCCACACTCAGACAGTGACAATGTAGCCATGCCTACCGACCTCACGGGCACATCTTTGGAATGTGGGAGGAACCTGGAGTCCCTAGAAAAACCCCACACAGACGTGGGAAGAACATATATTCTCCACACAGACAGTGACCCCAGTCAGGAATTGATCTCCCCCCGCCCCATCAATGTTATAACAAAGTGACATTGAAGGAAGCAATATTATTGGAGGAGAAGCTGTACAGTACAATTACATTTATTGAGGCTGGGTTCCAGTGCCAGTTATAAGTTATCATGTTGGTTTAAATATCGTATTTGCCTTTGTTTTCTCATACTGCTTCATGGAGTGGTCTTGGAATAATAGTATGTGCTCAATAAAACTACCTTGAATTATTCCAAAGTCCTTGGATCACTTCAAAGACTTTAGATAAGGCAACAAAATAAAATTTATAAGAAAAACAAAGAAAGTCCAAATACTCTGACTATCTAATTTTTATTATTCAACTACCTAATTTTTATTATTCAAAATTTTAACATATGATGCTAGTGACTTTTGGGCTGAAACCAGTATGTAACCCTGTCTTACAGACAACTTATAAGAAGGTGGGAGAGGCCCACAATTAAAGAGAAAAGTTCCAAAACAATCAAAACCACAGTTACTTAAGAGTTTGGTTAAAACCAAACTGTCTTTTTATGGAGATAAACTAAAGTACCAGTGATTTTTAAAAAAGAAAATCCCACCATAATAAGATTAATGATTCATTAAACTATATTATGCTAAGATATGGTTTCTAAATATTATAAGAAAGAAAATAGCCTGTACTTAGTATAATTAAAAATTATGTTTGAGCTACTCTCACTATTTTTTTCTTAAAGATAAATACTTTGTAAACTCTCTATGCAGTGCATAATAGCTTGATAGATTTCTTTCCTAATCCAATCTCAATTTCACAGGGGAGATATAAACAGTATACTTAGTGTCAAAATATGTGATTTAAAAATATATACCTCAAATGGGGCATATCTAGTATTGAAGGTAAATGAAAGATATATTAATGAATTCATTCCTCAGGTACACACTGTGTAATAGTTAACCCTTCAGATAAAGCTTATAATTATTTTTCACCAATCTCAGGTTTTTTAGCACTACACCTTCCAAGGTTAGCAGAAAGGTACAGACTGCAAAGAGAATTAGTAGCATTAGCATGAGCAAAAGTGGACAAGCACAGTATAAAGATTAACTGGGTGTTTTTAGCTTCCTGAATGCAGTAGCATAAGGATGTAATAAATCAGAGAAAGTTAGGAACTATAAATATATAGAGAAAAAATTTATTGATTAGTGCTCAGCCAAAAAAGAAACCTTCATTTATTACCCAACCAAAATTAAATAATTTCAAATTCACTGCAAAGCTCACTTTTAAGCTTGAATTTCAAAAGGATATTGAAAAAATAAAGAGATGGAAATATAAAGCTTATACTTATTCCTTAATGATTAAGATTTGCATTAGATTCTTCTTCGGAATTTGAGAAAATGCTTACCAAAATATTTTCTAAAATAAGCATGAGGCTGTGCTTGGCCACATAAAGAAGCTGCAAGAAACCTTAAGTCACTAAATAAACACAAAAGAAATAAGGACAAGGAAGGAGTCAAATGGGATTGCATTGTATCTATTTGTTCCTGAGGGCATTACCACTGGCTGATTGTCATGCTCAGTTCTCCTGTCCTCCGCAACAGTACATCCAATCCACAGGCACACAGAATCCAAGAACATTACCAAATACCAAGTCAGAGCACTTGTGAAACACACCTTGTAACTGTCCACAGCCTCTGCAGTTCAAACCAGAGTTCGGCAGCTTGTCTTTATCTTCACCAGTGGTGTAAATAAAAACACCACACATCACGCACCAAAAAACATAACAAAACAGAAACAAAAAGCCCCCCACAATTAGCAATACATTTACTGCCTCAGAGATAAATCTTCTCTATTAACCCAAACCCACCTCCCACCCCACGGCAACCTAAACACATGCTGAGCCCCCTGCCGCTTAGCTCCGGCTATCATTTGTTTCTAACCGCAGCTGACAAACTAGCCTCACAAACCCTTTTTTAGCTGCTGATCAGACAGATCTCCCTTTGACAATCCAGCATGGTGGAACACTCGAAAATTCTTCCTGCTTCTATTCTACTGCTTGCTCTAAAAACGAGTTTCCTTTTCATTGAGATAATAGCCTTTTCTGCAGTCACATGACTCAGAAGCTACATTAGCAGAGCTTTATGATAACAGACTGAGTAAGCCTCTGTCCTCTCCTGTTAGTCAAGGGATGTCTTCTCTCTCCCACCCCCCTCCCTCTCTCTCCTCCAGCCTCCCTTCCTCCTTCCCCCTCTCTGTCACACACACGTGCATACTGCATACAAGCACTCACACACCCAAATCTAAAATCATTCACTCCTTTCGGGATTATCAATAAACATAAAAGTATCACCCTAGAATGAAAACGCTAACATTTTCTAGATCTGCTGCTAAAAATAACTGCTAACACAAACATTCTGATGCCCGGTCTTCCTCCTTTCGGGAGGGTGCAGAACTCGGCCAATAACTCTACCCTCAGCAGTATCAGGAGGCGGGACAGTTAGAAGAGACTGGGTACAGACCTGTTCTCTCCAGCTTTGCCCCCAGGGATATAAATCTGGCAGAGGGAACACCCTGGAGACATTATGGCTACCCACATATTGGAAATTAGCTCCTCATACAGTTAAATACATAAAAGCACACTTTTTAACACCAAAATGTACTTTTATTAGGAATATATCCTCATTAAGTAATGTATAAACTGTCCCAAGCAGCAAAATATTCCCACAGCCAAAACAATCTTAAAAGATGATAATAATAATCAAAAGTTCCTTTCAGTCTGGCCAATTTAATTCATTTCTGATAAACAAAATCAATTCTCAAAACATAAATGTGGAAATGCTAGCACAGTGCCTGACACAGTGGTTGCTCCCTACTTTTTAAATGTCCCTAGTAACAGGTTGAAGTGCTAGGCAAAGAGCAGCAGATTACATGAATGCCTGCTTCATTTTCAGTTATGGTTTGTTTCATATTAAAATGTTTTAAATCTACTGATCAAGCAACTTTGGGAAGGAATTTAAGCCCAAGATGTGCTGCAAAACCAAAAATGCACAAAAAGGTGGGGTAAGGTGTTGCCCCCCAAAGAAAGCCACCCTGGGGCACAACACACAACCGGATGGACACAGACGAAAAAAAGTAAACATTTTAAGCTACATCTTACATTTCTTGCTTATAATTATTGTCTTAGTTTTCGCATCTCAAAAATGAAAAACATAGTAGATATTAAAATATTTTCTTTTACTTTTAATTGTGGTAAAATACCCATAACCTAAAAGTTGCCATCATAACCATCTTAAAGTGTACAGTTCAGCAATCATAAGTATATTCAGTTTTGCAACACTTCTGAACTTTTCCATCTTGCAAAACCGAAACTCTCTACCCATTAAACAACAATTCCCCTCCCCCAGCCCTGGCAACCACCGTCTACTTTCTGTTTCTATGAATTTAACACCTCATAGAAGAGCAATTGGACAGTATTGGTCTTTTTGTGTGTAACTATTTTACATAATAATTATTTTAATATCTATAGATCAAGACAAAGAGTTTATCTAACAAAATCACCTTACATAACTACAAGCCAATACTATACTGTGTAATACAGAAAAAACAGAATTGTAGTGCAATTACACAGAGGATTATCCTGAGTTATCTATACGAAAAACTGCAATTTCTCAGAACTCAAAGAATTTGAAAATACTAATTCCAAAACTCCTTATTAGTCGAATTATATTAACCACTCAACATAAAAGTAGCTTTGGTAGGATGGAGTGGGTGTTTATTTCTCTATCTCTCTCTCCTTCTCTCTTCTCTGAAATCAATAAAAATAGATAAATAAATAAATAGAATAGCCTAAAAATTGCGGTGGGCAGCTTTGTGAACACAATCTACCTAAGTTCGTTCTTTTGCTGCTCATAACATCATAAAACATTTGGTTATCTTATAGATCACTGATTTCTATAGAGGTAGGGTAAGTGATAGACACTATGTATGTCCTTTATTAGCCATAACCACAATGGAGTTTCTACAACTTATTTCTTAGCCAAACCACGGGGCAGCAGCATAATGCTGTGAATTCCCTGATCAAATCAACCTCAGTAAGAAAACTGTCTCCTGCCAAACATGTCTAAGTAAAATGTCTCCATCCAGATTCGCGCCCACACTTCTAGGTGGTCGCTGCCTGTCCTGTTGCATTTCTTGCTGGCAGCACCAATGGGTGCAGTTGTCTAACGCCCGTCCTGAGTGCAGAAGGCGCCGCAGCAGATTTTATCATGAGGAATTTTCAATTTTTTTCTTCATCAAATCCTCAGTGCTTACAAGGGAATTAGAGTAGATAATTTGTAAAATTGTTTCTCACTTTCGTGTTTTATATATATACTGTGTGTGTATATTTACATATATATACACATATATGTGTGTATGTGTGTGTGTGTGTGTGTGTGTGTGTGTGTGTGTGTATCCCAGCACAGTAATGTTTTAGTTTCTATAAATTAGGGTGGAATTTACAGTCAGTGCAATAAACAGATCTTAAGCATGTGACAAATGAAAGCACCTATGTACCGGTAATCCACACTCATACCAAGAGGTCGCGCACGTTCACCACCCCTGGAAAGTTCTCCTGTGCCCATTCTCAGACTATCACCACCTTCTTATCCCCACAATAACCACTACTTTTATTTTCTATTACCACAGATTAGTTGTGCTTCTTCTAGAACTTCAAACCAATGGAATCATACAATGAGTACTCTTTATGCTTCTTTCAGCACCAAGTTTCTGAGGTTCATCTGTGTTATTATGAATATGAATAATCTGTCCCTTGCGAGGGCTATAGGTTTTCCGGGGTATGGCTATACACAGCAGTTTGTTTATCCCTTCTCCTGTTGATGCACATCTGGGTTGTTTCCAATTGGGCGTTTGTGGTAGACAGAATCCTGAGATTTCTGCAAGACCCACGCCCACTGGTATGCACCCTCCTAATCCCCAGGACTAGAACTACCCCAGTGGTTAGGTTGTTAGTTGGTGCAATTGACAGGGAGATTACTGAGGTGGGCCTGGTCTAATCATGATGAGTTCTCTCCAGCTGGCAGTATTAAAAGGCAGCAATTCCAAGCACAAGAAGGGTTCGATATGCTGTTGGTGATGTGAGATGGAGGGGAGGAACTACATGACAAGTCAGGCAGGTGACCCCTAGGAGCTGAGAGTGGTGCCCAGCGAACACCCAGCAAGGAAACGGCCTCAGTCCTGCAGCTGCAAGATACTGAATTCTGCTGACAAGAAGAATGAGCTGAAAGTGGATTTTCTCCCCAGAGCTTCTAGACGAGAATTCATTCTTGCTAGGACCTTCATTTCAGCCTCGTGAGACTCGGTGCAGAGAACCCAGCCATGCCATGCTGAATTTCTGATCTCCAGAACAGTGATTTCATAAATGGTTGTAGTTTGTGTAATTTGTTACTCAACAAAAGAAAACGAATACAGGCTTATAATATACAAGCTGCTATAATACACATGCACATGTCTTTTAATAGACATAAGCCTTCACTTTTCATAGGTAAATGCCTAGAATTGCTGACTCATAGATAAATAAATTTTTATAAGAAAAGTGTCAAACTGTTTTCCAAAGTGTTTTACCATTTACCCTCCTACGAGCCACGCATGAGAAATCTGGGTGTCCCACATTCTCACCAATACTTGGCATTGTCAGTCTTCTTAATTTTAGCTGAAATCCTAAATCTGTTAGCAGCCTTCTCTGCATATGGGACATAATCCTCATTTATCTCCTTTTCTGTAGAGTTTTTACTATAGCAAATACTACCACATTAAGCCCTATTGTGTATTCTTTGTACATATGTCATAGGGGTTAGTTTTTCTGCATTGAAACAGACACTAAAGGGCAGGGATCATGCCTTTATCCCTTTAAATCCTCAGCATCATCTATTCTGGTGCTGCTTCTATAGATTATGCGGTCAAACTTATGTACTGACATTCCTCTTTGCTTAAAAATGTAATCAAGTAGCAACACGAAAAAAGATGCTTTTGAAGAAGTCACTTTATAGGGAGGAAAGATCATGGCCTTGGAGTTACACCTGAATTTGAACCCATACACTTGATATATGATTCTTGAGTAAGTTACTTAACCTCTCTGAGTCTCAGGCTCCTTGCCTGTAAATGGGGGCAGGTGGGGAGATGCCTGTACTGTGTTTTTATTGTTACAATTCTATGAATCAAGTGGAAAGCAACTATCCCAGGCCCTGGCACCGGAGGACATTAATTGATGATAGTTATTGTTAGCTCTTAGTTTAACATTATGCACAGCAAAAAGAAGAGGGAAACAGTATCTATCTATTACAGCTTTAAGGAAAGAATGGAAGAGAATACATGCAATGATCAGAGGTGGTGAGGTGGATGAGGCCATAGGTGATTTTCATTCTGATTTCCAAACTTTTAGTAATGCTGTTTTCATAATTTTAAAACATGGCAAGATGTTGGTAACTTCTAAAGCTGGGTGAAGGGTACATGGGGGTTTACTATGCTATTCTAAATTTCCATAATACTAACTTCAAAAAGTAAACTGAGAATACTGTATCAAAAAGCGGCAAATCTTTAATCTACAAAGATTTGTTTACATATTATGACCATATTTTACTCATATGAATATAAATGAGATAAACCCTGAAGATGTCACATATAACAAGCTGCAGTATGTGAACAAATCTTAAATTGTTTATGCCATTAATCCATAATCCCATTAGCATTATAATCCTACTAGAGGCCTGATGCACGAAATTCATGCAAGAGGCTCGGCCCTTGCAGCCCTGGCCTGTCCAGATGGTCGTCTGGAAGGTCGTCCGGATGGTCGTTCTGCTGTTAGGTCTAATTAGCATATTAGCTTTTTATTATATAGGATTATATCTAAATATAAAATATTTAACCAGATAAAATATAGAATTGTTAAGCTATGTTAAATATATTTTTAATGCAATGAGTTTCATAAAAGTAAGATAAAAAAGTGAAAAATAACACTGCCCATCTGAATTAGCTCTTTTCATTAGGCACACAGTGGCCCTAGAATTATGACACTTGACCTCTGACCTCGTTCCTCAAGAGCAGAGCTAGGGATAGAGGAAAGGCCTATCAGTAAATGTACTTCCTGTGCATGCCATCCTGCTAACATTAACTAAAGATTTTGCTCCGTTGATATGTAGGAAAATGAGCCTTAGAGAAGACCCAACTGTGCTAAGCTAGCAGTGAGCACTATTTTGTTGGGTTATTTCCAATAAAAAAGGCTTATGCAAACGGCAGTGCATAATCGTCCATGATATCACTGCAGTTTATACCCACACAAAAGAGAGCTGGGGAGAAGGACTATAGAGTGCAATCAGTTCTAAACACAACTCTGGCACGTTCCCACTTCACGAGATGGAGCGATACACAAACAGCACACTACAGCTCCATCCCAGCATTTGTACTGCAAGGATTTCAGAGGCTTCAACTTCTGAATCAGATGCTTCCCAATCAGTGCATATGCAAACCACTGCAAAGTCAGTCACCTTTAAAGGGGCAGTTATTCTTTGGAGTCACTGGAGTGCTACTAGGTTGCAGTTGAAATGCTAAGTGATCTGGTCAGCAGAATTAATGAGAGGCCCAGTGACCTACCAGGGTTTAAACCTCTTATACCTCAGGCTACCAAAAAAAATGCCTAAGGCTCAGGAAGCAGATTATATGCCACAAGCATCTGTTTCATTGATTGACCTAGTCCTCTGAGATTGGGCATTATTCCCTAAAGGTCTCCGACAGGATCACAGACCATTCAGAACTGTGAAATCTTGGAGCTAAACACAATGTGAGTGCCATCTAATTCTGGGACTCTTGAAGCGTCCACTTCAAATTCCCAGACTTTTTCAAATACCTAACTTCCGAATCATGTACACATTAATTAAGGAGAAAACTTCCCAAACTGTTATTAAGAGAACAAAAAGGAACCAAAGGCAGAGACTAGACCACACTGCTTCTTTAAAATATTCAAGGATCGAGGTTCCAGGGATAAAACAGAAGAGCGATAACCTGGCCTCTGATGGTAGTGGCTAATGGCCTTCCACACCTTGTCATCCTTAACTCTAGGGATTAGCCAGGTTTGCTCGTCCAACTCTGCCATCCTCTGGATCTCCTCCCAAATGGAGCCCAAAGGAAGTGACAAGCACGCACACAGAAAGAGAGCCTGGCTCACTTGTTCTCCCTGCATCAGAAAGGAACGTTCCACAAGTAGCAAGATAGTGAGACGTTCATGTGCTTTCTTAACAACCTGTATGAACTAAGATCTAACTAAAAGTTTTCATTTATCCACAAATTTGGCACTATAAATCACATCGTCCAAGTTAGACAAAAAGCTTCTCTTTGAGGAGATGTCACCTTCTGAGGCAAATCATTAATTATTCATCGATTCCGAATTTCCACAGGCACCAGAGGCACTCGTGACAAAAGGTGTTGCGGAGCATGTGTTTGTTGTTTGTCTCTAAGACTGTGGTTCTCACAGGGTCCCTGCAGCAGAGCACGCGGAGCCAATTCTGATTCAACTTCAAGGTCACTTGTTAAATGCTTCTGAATGAGGTGGTGATTTCTTTCACTTTCCCCTCACCCAGCTCCTCTTTTTTCTGCTTCTGCCTTATTCTCGCCTTTGTTTCAAAATATGGTTAAATTATTTACTCTGGTTGGGAAGAGGGTAATGATAATTGAAATCACAGTAGCAAGTATGGGGAAAATATCATCAGATAAAAAAAAGAAATGTTTCTTAAAGCCCTATAGGCCACAGCAAGTTTATAATAAAGGAAAACCATTTTTAATACATGACCTGATGTCTTTCACTTCTTTCCTGTTTTTTCTTTTTCAGCTTTAGATCAATTCATTTCATTCAACAAATAGTTCTTCAGTACCAATGAAGTGAGGCACTAAGTCAGGTGCTGGCAATACAAAATGAACAGGACAAAATCCTCTCCTCCAGAGACCCATAATCAAGGAAGGCAAACTTAAAACCATGCCCAGAAATGTGATGGCGAGATCTGGCTGTTACAGGAGCAGAGGGAGAATGCTGACTTGGAGGGAAACGCCAAGGAGGCTGCAGAGGCTGCTCCTGCAGGACAAGCAGGATCAAGTGCATGAGGAAGAGGAGAAACAGGTGCATAAGCTGTTGAGCGGAGGAACACACGTCTCACTTGGCTGCAAGGAGCCCCCGTGTCTAGAGCAAAAGGGTGCCCATGGGAAGACGGTGGGAGAAGAGGCTGGAGAGGTAGGTGGGCATGAGTGAGGCTAGCTAGGATGAGCCTTATCTGCAGAGCGTGGGAGGCTGAAGTTCACCCCCCAGGGAAGGGGAACCTGCAGGTTCTGAGCAGTTGAAAAATATGATTGTTTTTTTTAAAAAGAAAGTTTGCCATAGTATGGACTTCAAAAAATGATAGAACTTAGGGAGAGCAGTTAGGAAGTTGTAGCAATAGTATCAGTGAGAAATGATGAGACTGCATGTAAACTAAGATACCTAACCTTTAAACGTCTAATACAGCCTACCAATAAATATACACATGATCAAACGATTTTTGACAAGGGTGCCTAAGACATTCAAAAGGGTTTCACATGTCTCTGGCCCTGGGAAAAGTGGACATCCACATGCAAACAAAATGATATTGGACTTTTACCTTACAATTACAAAACTTAATTCAAAGTATATCAAAGACATAAGCATAAGAGCTAAACATATAAAATTCTTAAAAGAAAATGCAGGGGGAAAGCTTCAGGACATTATATTTGATAATCATCTCTTAGATATGACAACAAAAGCACATGTAACAAAAGAAAAAATAGGCAAGTTGGACTTCATCAAAATTAAAAACTTTTGTACATCAAAGGACACTATCAACACCATGAAAAGACAACCTATGGAATGGGAAAAATATTTGCAAATCATGTATTACTAGATAAGGGATTGATATCCAGTATATATAAAGAATTCCTACAAGACAACAACAACAACAAAACCAAACAGATTGATTTTAAAGCAAAGGACTTAAAGACACTTGCCAAAGAAGATGTACAAATGGCCAAAAAAAGATACTCAACACCATTAGCCATTATGGAAATACAAATTAAAACCACAATGATATACCACTTCCCATCCATTAGGATGGCTACTATAAAAAAAACTAATACTATAAAAAAATAAGTATTGGCAAGGATGTGGAGAAAGTGGAACCCTTGTATATTGCTGGTGGTATGGAAAATGGCACAGATGTTGTGGAAACTGTATGGTGATTCCTCAAAACAAACAAATAAAGAATCACAATTCTACTTTGGGTATGTATCCAGAAGAACTGAAAGCAGGAACTTGAACAAACATTTGTATACCTATGTTCACAGCAGCTTTATTCATAATAGCCAAAAGGTCCATTGACAGATGAATGGATAAATAAAATGTTCTCTATATATATATAATGCATGCAATGAAATATTATTCGGCTATAAAAAGAAAGAAAATTTTGACACATGCTACAAGATGGATGGATGAGAAAGACACAAAAGGATTATAACCTATAATCCTAGAGCTGTCAAATTCACAGAGCTATAAGAAGGGTGCCCATCTCCCCGGGGACTGTGAATACCAGAGACAAAGGTGCCAAGGCCCTGTGCACGCTGTAGAGAGCTGCACAATCCAGCTCTTAAAATCCAGTTCAGCGAAGAATCTGGAAAGTGACCATTGTGAGAAATAAATTCTGTTTGGCTTGGAGACGAAGCTACAAGGTTTTCTTGCTTTCCCATCCCACCTCCAGTCAAGACCCTACCAGTTGAGACTCACTGCTCTGGCCAGACACAGGGTGATGCAAAACACCAGCCTTACAGAGAGGCCAGGGGACCCACTCGAGGTCAGTGATCCTCACACTCTGCTGCATATTAGGTCAATGAGCAACATTAACATTAAAAAATTCCATACCACTGGGGGGAAAAGAATGGTGGTTGCCAGGGCCTGGGAGGAGGAATGGGGAACTGGTGTTTAATGGGTACAGACTTTCATTTGGGAAGATGAAAAAGTTCTGGAGATGGATACTGGTGATGGTTGTACAAGGTGTGAATATACTTAATGCTACAGAATTGTACACTTAAAAATGGTTAAAATAATAATTCTGTTAGGTATATTTTGCCACAATTTTTAAGAAGTCTAATATACCTATAGTTCAGTTTTTTGTCAACAGCCAAAACAGGGAAGATTTACTTTGATTCACAAGAAGAATGTAAAAAGCAAAATACAAGAGGTTAAACTGAGACTTATGTCTGTCCTCTGAGAAGGGACACCAAAAGACACATGGCTTTTCCTTCAGGAATGAGATGCCTGGTCTACTCTGTAATGATTACACCCTCCCAGTCGGGTGCAGCCCCCTGCTCTGTGCTTTAGGTTCTAAGTTGATTCATTTTAATTATCAGTAGTCCAACAAGTAGAATTATCCCAAAACTTAGGATTTTCTGCTAAACTTACAAAACAGAAGATAAAAACAAGTGCCAACTAAGCGTGACAATCTCAATAAAAAGGCAGAGAACAATTTATTTATTTCAGAACTGAGAGAACTGAGAATAACTCAGATATCTAAGATCCTCCTTAAGCAAGCAATGAAAAGCAGCCACATGCCACTCTATGTAATCCCAGCTAATAGATGATTCCTAATTTATTTCTATTTTACTGTGGAATAAAGTAATTGACATATACTAATTCAAAGACAAAAGTACTGAGCACAAAGCGAGACTCTGAGTCTCTCGAGGCTCAACCCTTATCATGAAGTTTGGCAAATGCACAGCACACGCTGCGGTTCCCCCGTCTTCCCTGCACAGCAGACACTGCTAATTAATCACTTCTGAGCCTGTGTGTGGCCTCTCGGTTCTCCTCAACACAGCACTCTAGGCAATCACTACAATCAATAGGAGTTGGCAGCGGAGATGAAGTCGGCCTGCCATCCCAGCACCAGGGTGAAGTGGGAGAGAGATCTGGGGTGGACATGACTCACTAGGAGAAGGTCCGGCAGAAACTCTGCTAATGGGAGAGGATGTCAACACCAGCAGCTCTGCACAGTAGCTTGTGCGAATGGAAAAGGAATCTGCTGATTTGAGCGGGGACCTCTCTTTTCCTAAGCCTGTTTCAGACATCATAGAGATCCAGCCAAGCCCACAGTGATAGCATGAACTCTGTGGTTCTTTGAAAACTGAGCTTTTATCCTTGATGAAGAATCAAGGGGCACAATTAGGGACATGTTCTTGGACTTTTGTTAGAAAAATGATTTGCTAGAAAAGAAAGCCTTGCCCAGAGGGAGGGGCAGTTTTCCAGATTGGCCAGATACTTACCACCTATCCCTCCAATTCTGCAGCTTCCTCCTGGGTTCTACTCAAACTACATCCCAACCATTCCTAGAAACCAGCTGGCAGAATATGGGGTCAGGGAAATGGCAGCCAATTTCCAAGTGACAAAAAAGTTGTTCAAAGATCAGCACTAACCCAGCCTGGTCCTGAGTGGGTCTCATGGAGCCCCAGGAACACTTTCTCTTTGCTGCACATGGAAGAGTCAAGACCATGCTGCAGCATCCAGCCGGGTCAAACCACAAAGGGTAGCTTTCTTGTTTTTGATGTTTTATTATATCTTCCCCTTAAAGATGGCCAATTTCATTATAAAGAAACCCATTCTTTATAAGCAAGGCATCCTACTCAGATTACATCAAGTAAAACTATTTAAGAGTTTAAAGAGAGGGAAAAAGCAGTAACACACATTCTTTGTAATAAAATACATTTAATACTTGTGCAGTACTGCTCCAAGCTTTGTATTTCTTTACAACAACCCTATGGGGCTGGTACTTTTAGGTCAAGTAAAGCTACGTAGTAAAAAGGCAAGCATCTAAATCCATGCAGTCTGGTTCTGGAGTCTATGCTCTTAACCACTTCACTGTCCACAAAAAGAAGGCAGGACTCGTGTCAGTCATGCAGCATGACGCCAGTGAGGTGCTCTGCACATGGCGTCTCACTGATTCCTCCAAATATATATGACATTGGATATTGGTTTAATTTTCCCTTTTAGAGACGAGAAACAAACTCACTGAGATTAAGTAACTTACTCCAAGCTACACCACAGAAAGCTTGCAAAACACGTTATTTATTGGATGCACAATGTGTGCCAGCCATTGTCTCTTTAATACTCTCAACAGTACTATAACATAGGTATCTATATATATAAAAGCCTAAGTGACTATTAACAACCAGTCATTCCACGCATTGACCACCAGGGGGCAGATGCTCAATGCAGGAGCTGCCCCTTTGTGGTCAGTGCGCTTCCATAGCCAACCTCCCTCAGCCGGCCAACCTCCCGTGGTTCTTCCCCCTGGCTGGCTGGCCCCAATGGCCCCAATAGGGACTGGGAGTGATGGCCCCTATCACCAGCCAGGCCAAAGGACCCCACCTGTGCATGAATTCATGCACCAGGCCTTTAGTTAATTTATAACCATTTACAACTAAGGAAAATTAAGCTTAGAGAATGTTTTGGTAGCTCAGAGTCAAATTAGTAAGACCAAAAATCCAAACTCAGACTAGTTGAGTCCAAACCCTTAGTTTTTCCCCTCAGATGCTGCTATAAATAAACTTTATACATTAGCTACAACATGCAGGACATTAATAGGGGTACAAAGATGATTCTGCTCCATAAAATAATTTCATAATATAAAGAGGGAGAAAGGACTGCTATGCGATTCACTGTAATTTCCATAAACCTATTCATCAATTACTGAGATCCTTACTATGTATGGAGCACTGTGGATATATGGGTGAGCCAATGCGATCCAAATCTTTGCCCTCCTGACCTTACAATCTAGACAGGAACAATAAGCAAGATAAATAAATAAAAGATACAATATGTAAGATAGCAATAAGTGCTAAGGAGGAAAAAAGAATGCAGGGATCAGAACCGAGGCTAAGCTGTGGACATTTCAGGTAGGGCAGCCAGGGACAGACTGCTCTCTTTCCTAGACCTATGGACAGGTAGCATGCCTCCTATCACTGTGACAGCCCAAACCAACCCCTTCCCTTTCAAATATACCAGAGGGTCACTGGCCCTTCTGAAAACCACAGATAACACATATTTTCTCACCATTTCCTTCAAGCCTTGTACATTTTTTTTTCCAACATTGTCCCTTGGCTTCAGTGACACTGCACGCTTTTCTTCCCATCTCCCTGCCCAATGTTGAGTAGACCTCAACCTGTCATCAACCCAAAACAAGACCAAAAAAAAACCACACAACAAACAATAACAAAACTATGGGCATTACTTGAAAGACAACCTTTGTTTTCCTTCTCTGTTAAGGTCACTCCTTGCAGATCAGACCTGACACAGTTTCATGATCATATTTATATAAATGGGACCCAATGCACACTTCTAGCCTTGCATCACCCAGCTCCGGTGCCCAGCTTTCAACCTCGTATAGACATCCCTCCCTAGATGTGTCCAAAATGGAACTCCTCCCCTTTCTGAGGAAATTCCTCTTCCTATATCTGCTGCTTCTCACTTTCTGTCAAAGAGTAAACTTTCTGAATCTTCAAACCCAACCAATTTCCAAGATCTTTAGCTTCTACTTTTGCAGTTTATTTGATCACATCACCCACTCTCCCAATCCCTCTGTAATTACCAGGATTTCCTTGTCTCTTTAATAGGCTCCCCCAGGAACTTCTCCCATGCCAGTTTTCTTCTTTGTTCAACTTATCCTGTAATCAGTATTGAATTCTATCAAGTGTCACAGTTCCTTCATGGTTAACATGGGAAGTTACCATAAAGCATATGTAAGATAATTATAATAACCATCTATCATAGTTCTTAACACATAGTAGGGACTCAATAAATATCAGTTCTCTTTCCTCTTTTATTCTTACTCTCTATAAACTCAAACAGGGATTTGCCATTCAGGGGCCTGTGCAATGTACCTAGTTTTCCAGGTTTGTCCACCAAATATTCCCCTAGCTCTATGGTCTCAGATCTGGACAAAATGGAGTCCAATGTCTTAGACTTGGTCTGGTGTGTTCATGTAGGCACATCACTGTGTAAGCATTCAATTTAGAGTGATTCTCCCAGCCATTCTCTGCTATCTAAATCTTCCTGGTCCTCCAAGGCATATCATCTCAATAGCACTTCCTCATGAAGTCTTCACTAAATCCTTCATACGAGAGAACTTCCCCCTCTCAGTCCCCAGAAATCATAAAACTAATCTGACAGCACATTTCGGTCAATTTATAAACACTGGTCACTTGATATGTGCCAAGCAATGTATCATGAAGTGAGGACACAAATGTAAAAAAAAATACTATGTTCTTCCTATATTACAGACAATAATAAGACTATGCACTTATTTCACAGTAAATATATTATAAACTTGAAAGTGGCCCAGCACCAGCACTATGATTATAAGCTCTTTGATGTCAGAGTCTGTGTATTACTCATCTTTGTTTTCTCTATAGCACTTATTATGATACCTTTAATAATATAAACTTAAATTGTTAAATCTGATGGCAGACATAATAGTTGTTGCATTTCAGTAACATTTTATTCCAGAGATTTTTAAGTGGTTTCATAGCAAACTATTGAGTGAAATTACTACTATCTGTAAAATTGCAGATGAAGAAATAAGTATTACATAGAAACTAGGTGCATAAAATTCCTTTTTGATTTATACATAAACCAGGTTTTAAATTTAGTCTTAAACACTGATGCACAAATTTCAAAGTCTAACAAAGATGTCAAAGCAATTAATTGTCTGTGTTTTGTTACTGAGGGGAGATCTCCCATGTAAAAGTCTTATGCCATATGTAAATGAAAAATTAAAATTACTGAGTAAATCACAAATTCACTGTATTGGGTTCCTGATTCAGGTGTTAAACACAAGGCTTATTAGTCAGAGGGTAAGCCAAGGAAATCTGACAGATGGCTACTACTCTCACCCCTTTATATTCAACATCTCTACCAAGAAATAGAGTCACAACCACAGCCTTCCTTAGCAAACTTACCTAAAACAAAATCAAATAAAGGTCAATTTTCCAATAGCTTAGATATTGTCAATATATGAATATATGCTCAGAGAGGAGAAATAATCTTAACAGTTCAAAAATATTACTTATTGGTCCTAATACATTCCGAGTTTAAATTCTCTTCAATGAGGATTAAAGGCCTACCTATGCTTGGTACTGAGCTAGGCACCTACTCATTTGCTTTTAACAGAATAATAAAGACCAAATCCATAGTTCAAATACTCAACTACTAGTATTAAGTATCACAAACACAATTATATGATCAACTAAAAAATTAATGAATAGTAGTACACTGACATCTGCCTCCCACTTTTAAGATAGTAAAGTCAATTTGTTTTCCTTAAAAGCATAGCCAGTATCAGTTATTTTAATAAGAAATATATACCTTTAAAAAATCACCAGACCTTTAAATGAAGTTCCTAGCTAAAAATATGGAAGCATGGAACAGAGTGCAGAATCTCAGCGGGAAGGCGGGGGAGGGTGAATGGGTGGGAGGTAACCAACCAAAGGCCTTAAATGCATATATGCATAACCACCCATGGACACAGACAACAGGGTGCTGAAAGTCTGGGGTGGGGAAGGGGAGCCAGGAGTGAGCTGGAGGGGGTCATTGGGGGGAGGAAGGGACACACACATATTACTTCAGACAATAAGAACTACTTATAAAAAACAAACAAACAAACAAACAAATAAATAAATAAATAAAACCCCACTAAAAATATTTACGAAGAGATTACCAAAAAAGGAGAAGAACCACTGATGATTATTGAAATGTGAACTGGTGAGTGAGCAAAGCAGACCTTTTCCTGGAAGGAGCCAAACTCTCTAGATCCCTAAGATAGCTCAGGGTGAAGATAAAATGGCACACTACCTAGAAGGGAAATCGCCAAAGCTCACATATGTGACAATATGCTTTAACAGAAAAAATGAAGGAAAGAAGACAACAAAATCATGTGCGTGCTCTGGCCGAGAGGGGACAGCTTAGGGTATGGCAAGTAATGAATATGATGGCAAAATCCTGCATGAAACGTCAGTCTTAGTTTAGTAACGTGAAGTAATGTAAAGTGAAACAGAAAAAGCTTCAGGACATACAGCAGGTCTTATGAAATAATTATAGTAACACACTTTAATATCTTCTAAATAGCAAAGCTTCAAATTGAGCTAATTTTAAGAATAGCTAATATTTACTGAGTGCTTAGTAATTGCTAAGCCTACTGTTAAGCACTTTATATACATTGTCTCACTTATACCAACCCTAGGAAGCAGGTATTTTCTATTATCCCCATTTTAGAGTAAGCGTCAAAGCTTGGATTCATACCCAGAACATGACTTGGTTCTTTAATAAATACTGTATTAATATATGCTGTATTAATATGCACTGTACTAACATACAATTCTTTACGGTAATAAAATACTGTATTAACCTTCATGTAAATTTAATGATCAAGCACATATACAGGATAATTATTTTGCCCAATTCTCTCATTGTGCAGTACCCACATGGTGGTTCAAATCTATTCATGTTAAAGTACTTTTACATGGAGGAGAGCGGAGACCAACATAGTGACGATTGGCTGCTGAGGTGGAAAGAGAAAACTAGAATGACTGACTGCAGCTCCACAATCATAGCCCGGGATGGGAGCAGTGGGGATGCGTGGGTGGGTGCCCAGGCACAATCTCTCAATATACTGAATGTGTAACTTTCAATCGTTTATCTGAGCTTGGAAGGGAGAAAGACAAGAGGCCAGTGGGCACTAGTGATATCTGGCTAAATGACAGTTGGTGGCAAATGTGGGAAGACAGAAGAAGGCCTTAATCATAAAGCCTCCAAGATACCTACAAGGAAATGCTCGCTTTTATTTCATTTACCCTCCTATTTGAGAGGCAGTTTACCAATTAGAGGTCATTTTTATTGCCAACAATGTTGCTGAAAATCAGTTGATATATAATCTTATGGGATTACCAGAGGAAGAGACTTACAGAGTTAACCAAGGGTTAAAAATGCCAATCTGGGAGAATCCAAGATGGCGGCGTAGGTAAACACCTAAACTGCTGCCTCCCGCAACAATTTCAAAAATACAACTAAAAGAAACAAATGTCTATCACCCAGAACCACGGGAAAGCTGGCTGAGTGGAAGTTCTACAACTAGAAGGAAAGAGAAAAGAGCATTGAGACGTGCACGAGCGCTGAAAAGCTGAGGTACGGAGGCGCGTGATCCGGGCTGGCGGCAGGCGTTGCTTTTTTCAACACAAAGGGAGACAAGCCCCCGATTACTCTGAAATACAGTTTCTGGGGAGACGCGGGGGACCCAAACTCCTATGGGGAGAAGCTGGACTGTCTGCCAGTGAGGGTGGCTTGCTTGCAGAGCTGCGCGCAGGAATAATTGTTTACTGCACTGGGGCACGGGACTGCTGACAGGGACTCAGAGCCGGCTAACTAGCAGCCATTGCTGTTTGCCACGCCCTAGCCTAGTGACACCCTGAGACCCCGCCCTGCACAACCTACAAACCCACCCAAGCTCTAAGCAGCGACTTTTGCATAAGAAAGCCTGCCCTATCACAGCTTAACCTAGCAAACTTGCAGCCCTGGTCAGACAGCTCCAAAACCTCCAAACCACAAGCAAAGAGGAGAAAACTGTAGCTCTCACTGTAGCTCCTGCTGGGTGGCCTCAGACAGTAGCTGACCTGCACCCCATTGGAGATCCAGAAGCCAGTGTACCTAGTGGTCAGTGTGAGACACCAGATTTCAACTCCTCACATCCATAAGTGACACATTCAAGAGGCAGACTCAGTGAGCACCAAAGCCCCACTGAGACAAGTCCTGCCCCATAAGCGTGTCTTCAGCGCATCAGTTCTTCCATTATAGACACAGCGAGTGCTCACAGCTAATTGGCCTGGAGGTCAATTCCTCCCAGTGTACCAATGGCAATTAAGGCTTAACTACACCAAGACTTTGCACTCAGCCCACAAAGGGGTGTACCAAGAGCATCCACCTCATGTAATTGAGGAGGCTGAGCTACTGCCCCCTATAGATCACCTACCACACAAAGCTACTCCATCAACACAGGGAAGCAGCCAAAATGTGGAGACAAAGAAACATGTCACCAATGAAAGAAACGGAGGAAAGCAAACTACTGGATGACATAGAGTTCAGAACCACATTTATAAGGTTACTCAAGAATCTTCTTAAAACTGCTGAGAAACTTGATGAGACCTTCAAGGAGCTTAATGAGAATGCCAAAAAAATGGAAAAGGATCAGTCAGAAATGAAGCATACACTGTCTGAAATAAAGAATATACAGAAACTCAACTGTAGATCAACGTACCCCAAGAATCAAACCAAAGATCTGAAATATGTGGAAACAAAAAACATCCAACCAGAAAAACAAAAAGAAAAAAGAATCCAAAAATATGAAGATAGTGTAAGGAGCCTCTGGGACAACTTTAAGTGAACCAACATCCGAATTTTTGGGGTGCCAGAAGAAGGGAGAGAGCAAAATATTGAAAACCTATTAGAAGAAATAATAACAGAAAACTTTCCCTTCCTGGTGAAAGAAATAGACTTACAAGTTCAGGAAGCGCACAGGACCCCATACAAGAGGAATCCAAAGAGGACCACACCAAGACACATCATAATTAAAATGCCAAGGGCAAAAGACAAAGAGAGAATATTAAAAGCAGCAAGAGAAAAACAGTTAATTACCTACAAGGGAGTACCCATACGACTGTCAGCTGATTTCTCAACAGAAACTATGCAGGCCAGAAGGGAGTGGCAAGAAATATTCAAAGTGATGAACAGCAAGAACCTACAACCAAGATTACTCTACCCAGCAAAGCTATCATTCAGAGTTGAAGGTCAGATAAAGAGCTTCACAGACAAGAAAAAGCTAAAGGAGTTCATCGCCACCAAACCAGGATTACATGAAATGCTGAAGGGTATTCTTTAAGAAGAAGAAGAAGAAGAAAAAGGTAAAGATAAAAATTATGAACAACAAAATGACATCAAATACATACCTACCAACAAGTGAATCTAAAAATCAAGTGAATAAAAAATCTGAAGAACAGAATGGACTGGTGAATATAATAGAATCAGGGACATAGAAAGGGAGTGGACTGACGATTCTCAGGGGAAGCAAGTGTGAGGGGTGTGGGAAGAGATTGGACAAAAATCTTACTCCTATGGATGAAGACAGTGGCGGGGGGTAAGGGCATGGGGTGGGGTGGGGAATCAGGTGGAGGGGAGCTACGGGGGGAAAAAAGAGGAACACCTGTAATAATCTGAATAATAAAGATTTATTTAAAAAAAAAAAGAAAAAGAAAAGAAAATAAAAATTCCAATCTGAAACAACAACAAAAAAAAGAAAAAACAAAACAACAAAAAAAGAAAAATGCCAAGCTGTACAGAATATAGTCAATGATCAATAGACTTATCGTGGTCATCACTGAGTTAGGTATATAAATGTCTAATCACTATGTTGTACACCTGAAACTAATATAATATTGCATGTTAATTGAAAATTTTAAATGCCAACTTCAAGTATCTGGAATATAGCAATAATTATAAATTAATATGAAAATATAACCCAATAGAAAAATAAACAAAATATATTAACAAGCAATTCAGAAGAACCAAAATGGTCACTGTGTAAATGCAATAGCAATCAGAGAATGCATATTAAAACTAAAGTGAAATACCATTTCACACCCCTAAAATGTCCAAAATTTAAGTCTTAAATCACATATCCAGCAAACTGGCAATAACCATGCGTATTCAAAGCAACATGCACAAAAATGTTTGCTCCTAGAATGATTATAATTGCAAAAAATTATCAATAACCTAAATGTTATCAAAAGGTAAATGGACAATGTTATATATTCATACGATGGAATACTGAATATCTGGCTGTCCTGCAAATACATGGATATTATCTCCTGTGTTACAGGGAAAAGGCAAACTTGCAGAACAATATAAACAATGTGATACTATTTAATTAAGCTTCAAAGCATAGAAAATGATATCAAATATCATAAACAATTAAATACAATAAGAGTAAAAGTAAAAAGCATGGGTACAACAAACAGTCAGGATAGCAGTTACCTCTGGGAAAAAAAAAAAGAATGGCATAAATAATTCCAAAAGGGGGCGGGAGGATTTGAAAACTATTACAATTTTTATTTGATAAAGAAGAACAGCCAGCTGACATGGCTCAGTGGTTGAGCATCAACCTATGAACCAGGAGGTCAGGGCACATGCCCGGGTTGCAGGCTCAATCCCCAGCATGGGATGTGCAAAAGGCCCCTAATCAATGATTCTCTCTCATCATTGAAGTTTCTATCTCTTTCTCCCCCTCTTCCTTCCTTTCTGAAATCAATGAAAATATATTAAAAATAAAAGAAGAAGAACAACAACAAATATTTAAAATCCAGGTTAGGAGAAAGCCACACCTTGAAAGTCCTGGATCAGAACACACTACAAGATGCTGGTTCTCAGTTAACTTTAACTTTCATTCTATTTGCAATTCCATTTTGATACATAGAATTTCTCTTTTCTAAAACAATTAGCAACCAGGTTCTGACAGGCCTTGCACTGGAAGCCAGCACCCTCAGTCCAATTGAAATGCTGGGCCCATTGTTCTAGACCAAGACTTCACACCCCTCGCCTCTTCCGCTCCATTTCGCCCCGAAATACACCCTGTGTACCAACAGCAAATCAAGCAACATCAAATGTCACTCACCAGATCCCGGAATTTAAATCTTTGATGGCAGCTACTGCCTAGAGAATAAAAGGCAAATGCTTGAACCAAGCATTTAAAAGGCTCAAAGCCGTATTCTAGCATATTTTCTAGGTACCTTCTACTCCTCTACAAGGCTCTTGGCCAATGCTCTGTTCAAAGCAAAGGCACAGGCTCTGCTCCTTCCTCTTTGTTCAAGCTGTGTCTCCTGCCCAGAATGCCACCTCTCCAACACCACCTCTCCCCAGGTATCCAAATCTTGGCTGTCTTTCAAACCTTTACAACAAGCCTTATGCCCCCCATAAATCCCACCCTAACATAGTGCCTATGTATATTACACACACATTTAAACATTTTTGGTCTTTCTGTTAATATTTATGTGAACCTCAACTACACTAAAGGCTTCTTAAAGACAAGGAGCTCATTTAATCCCACAGAGCAACTAACAGTACTTTGTAGTGGTCAGGGTTCAATAAATATTTTCTGGTTAAATGAAATTTGAAATGATATGGTTATATGATCTAATTTTTTGACCAAATATAATTAATGCTCATCCTTGGAGCTTTGAATAATTACAACATTTTCTTGTGATACATACATTTACACAACAAGAACAATGGACTTGGAGTCAGAAGGTCTGTGGTTGAACTTGGGCTCCACTACTTACCACCTCTGGCCATAATTCTTTCTCTCAATAATCTCCATAAAATGAAAATATTCACTCCTATCTGAAAAGACTATCACAATTCTCACAAAGAACAAGTAAATTAGGAGAAGACCTATGTTATTATGCTAGAAGAGTGTCCACTACTCATTCATAAGTCCAACTGATATTTGCTTAGACTATTCTTTTCGATGCCAATATCTTGACTTCCTACAAGAGTCTATAAACATAAATTCCCTTTCTGCTGGGGGATAAGAAAGATGTCTTTGATTAGTTTATGAAAGAAGGAGAACCTACCAAAAATAGTCAATTAAAATATTTTAAGTATTAAATAATAATCTCTTATGGTCTTAAAAGTATTCCCCTTTTAAAATGTCTTTATCATTCTATTTAGAACATAAAGTACAAACAGTAAGTATGTATAGCCCTGCTAAGTGCCAATGAAAATGGTTTTGGAAAGAAAAGAGAGATTATAAAATTGCTCATTAGAATTAAGATGATCTCAATAAACTTTACTTCCCTTTATATAAAATCCTTCTATATTTGACATCCTGCTTGGAACAGAACAAGTGGGAATTCATTAATGATTGACTAGCTGGAGTACCTGGGTTTTCAGAAGAATTATTAATCTGATATAAATCCCTGATGCTCCTGCTAGGTAGAGTTGCCCATCTGAGAAGCAGCTGCTCCTGAAATCAATTTTTACAAGCTGGAGTCTGTCCTGTGACCTCCTAGAGTTTATTCTTTAAATCAGCATTTGCTTGTTTTCTGTCCTCAATTGACTTAATAGACAAGACCCATCCCTCCCACTCAGCAGTGCCACACATCTCTAACTGCCTCACCATTTTGG
The DNA here is from genome assembly GCA_026230045.1 of Corynorhinus townsendii. NCBI lineage: Eukaryota > Metazoa > Chordata > Mammalia > Chiroptera > Vespertilionidae > Corynorhinus > Corynorhinus townsendii. The sequence continues at coordinate 17,958,116 of JAPDVU010000010.1, read as the reverse complement.
TGACCTGGGAAGCTCACTGAGACCCACCTCTGAAAGCTAATTTCCAGTAGACCAATTTGCCTAGAATGTACCCTCTAACTTTAATGATACTAAACCTGGCCATTTTTACATGATGTGGCAACAAATGGAAATGTGTGCATTTATTGTTTGTAGGCAAAATCTTACATATTAGGTATAACTTGACTATTTTTCCCTCTATCTTTTCTTTCTAGGTCACATTTTTCATACCACAATTCAAAGTCTAGGTAACTACTATATAATATTGAATATTGTGGGCTTGGGTGCCAGGCCTATTCAAATCCTGGCTGTACTGCTTACTAGGTGTGTTACCTCAGAAACATTATTTCACCTCTCCACGTCTCAGTTCCACCACCACAACCTGAAAGGGTTTGTAGTATTAAATGAGTTAGTGCAAGTAAACTGAACAGCACCTGATTGGAATTCTGTACAAATTCTGTACTTTTAATGGGAAGTAAAACCAGTTATTGGAGAAAAAACTGTAAGTATAGTTTCATTGATTAAACAATAAAATTGAACAAGTATCTTTCTGGTGAGTGGGCCCTTTTAAGCTTAAAAAAGTATAAATACGCCCGGCTAGTGTGTTTTAGTGGTTGAGAGTCAACCCATGAACCAGGAGGTCACAGTTCCATTCCCAGTCAGGGCACATGCCTGGACTGCAGGCTCGATCCCCAGTAGGGGGCATGCAGGAGGCAGCAGATCAATTATTCTCTCTCATCATTGATGCTTCTATCTCTTCCTCTCCCTGCCTCTCTCTGAAATCAATAAAAACATTTTAAAAAATAAATTATAAGCACAATATTATCAGCTATCTCTTCAGCTTATCTGTAAGAATGTTTATTTATAATTCTATTTCCTTCTATTATTTTTATAAGAAAAATGTTCACTAGAAAAAAAAATGTAAAAAATTGGAAAATGTAAAAAAAAAAGGAGGGAAGCACTTATATTTCCACTATATGAAGATACTATTTAACATTGTGATGTATTTATTTACGGGAATATTTGAACAAAATACAATTTTTTAAAATCAGTTGTATAAAATTGAATCTCAGTATTTCTAACTAATGGCATTACCAAGATATTTTTCATTATCTCAGCCTTGAAAATATAATTTTTAATAGCATCATAACATTCCAAGTTGAGTTCATATATTTCACAGCCAACACGGACAGGGCTTTCTTAAAACAACTGCAACCATGCCACTGATTCTCATTAACACTTATGCACACTTGCCATAAAAGAACAGTAATCAGCACCTACATTCGTGGGTGTGCTGATTATTTTCTATAGTACAAATACTGGCATCATTCTATTATTTGGTATAGCCAAAACAAAAACTGTAGCATCAAACAAATAAATGTAAGAAGAGAAAATTTTTTTAAAAAGTTGTGACTTCAACTTCAATGCTAACTTTCATACCAGTATTTCCAAATTTTCACTAGAAACAAAGACAAAGCAATTAACAACTTCAATCAACATGCAACATACACATATCTACATTCTTTTTACAAAATATATTTTTATTGACTTTTAGAGAGAGAGAAAGGGAGAGGGAGAGAGAAACATGGATGTGAGAGCAAAACATTGATAGGCTGCCTCCGGCACGCCCACCTACTGGGGATTGGGCCTGCAACCCAGGCATGTGCCCTGACTTGGAATCAAATCAGCAACCTTTCGGTGCACAGGATGACACCCAACCAATTGAGCCACACTGGCCAGGACCACATAATCTACATTCTGATTTAAAGCAAGTTAACCTAAATTTGTCCATAATAAAAATGCATAGGTGTGCCTTTGTTGAGACTTTAATTTTCACACTAATAGTTTAAGAGTGCCTTAGGTTATAAGAGAGGTTTTAAAAATACATATACACAGGCCCTGGATGGGTAAGTCAGTTGGTTAGTGTCATCCTGATACACCAAGGTTGCTGGTTTGATCTCTGATCAGGGCACATACAAGAAGCAACCAATAAATGCATAAATAAGTGGAACAACAAATCTCTCTCTGAAAATGCATAAATAAAAAATTTTAAAATACATATGCACATATTAACTAAAACCCTAATTAGTAATTTTGCCAGATTCAACATATACCACTTTATTGTTTGATTTACATATATTGTGAAATGATTACCCCTCCATCCCCTTCCCTCTGGCAACTACTGATGTGTTCTCTGTAGTATATACACCATGTTGACTAACAGCAACCAGTGAAAATGTTTCATTTACAGAAGCAATTAGGAAAGCACCATGGTTTGGTAACATGAACCACTGAACTGAGAAGGTGAGAACCTGGATTCATGACCAAGCACAGCCCACAGGTAACTATGAAACAGCCAGAAAATTGTTTACTAAACTATGGGCCTTAACTCTAAAGAATTTAAATGACTCTTAGAGCCTCTTCCAACTCTAAAATGAAGATGCTACAGAATAAAGATGATTTACAGTACAATTTACATATATTGTGAAATGATTACCCCTCCACCCCCTTAGGCAGACAGCTTCGAGTCACTGGTGGAAATCATATCCAAATACCTGGAATTATGTTCAGTCCTGTCCCACACATCCTACATTTCTTTGCTATATAAATGCATTGTTTTTCTTTAAAAGTAAAAAAATGAAGATGAACAATTCTGCATTAGTCTTTTCTGCCACCAGGGCTCCCCTACCCATTCTAACAACAATAACGTAAAATGGATATTAACTATTTAGTGTTACTCTCATTGAAGAAACTTACATTTACTTTTCTGGTGCACAAGGAAACCGATTTTAAAATCTGCCTAATCAATTGACATTAATACTATCTGTTCATAGTCAAAAGGAATGTCATATGTAATCATGCTTGAATTCATTTGTTTTGTTCACATACCTATGAGCAATTAGTTTAAAGATAAAGACAACAATGATGAATTACCTACCCCATATTTATTAAGCAGAGTACTGTTTTGTAGGATTTTTTCAAAGCAGAGCAACTTAGCAACTAAAAAATATATGAATATGCTTTAGAATGCTGATTTAATTAATGTTTTGTTTGTGGTGTGCAGTAAAAGGGAAGATATATGTTGAATATATATCTTGTCACATTAAAAAAAAAAAGCAATACAGGCATCTGTTTAAAAAAAGTAGTTTCTAAACGCAAAGAGAAGCCTTCTTTTTGCCATCTTTCAAACAGTAAACATTCACTTCTGGTCTTGATTATATACAAGATGCAGTACAGTAAATGATAGATTTGCCATGAATTTTTTTCTTCTTTAGTTAATTGAAAAGAATAAGCTTAAAGAAGTGGGAGCAAAGTTAAGCACCAGAGAGCACTGTCAAGGAGACTGAGATTATTAATATTAATTTTTACATGTTTCAACTGAGTAAATGTACCTGTAATTGGTACTCTGGTTGCAAATTTAAACGGCTACGCTTATGTGAGGATTGTGTAATAAGCAGTCATTACCCTCTTTCTTTTGTGCTCTCTTTGTGCTCTCTAACGGGAAAACTGAGAAGCTCTTTCCCCTTTTTAAATTAAATGCTTTTAATAAAGGAAGATTTTTTAGGGGAACAAATACTCAACTTCTTAAGCTGTAAATTACTAAAAGCTGCCCCCACTGGACTTGACTATGGAGAAAATAGAGTGATTTAAATGTTTTCCAGAGCTTACACGTGAGTGCTTTCAACATCAAAAAGTAAAATCAGAATCATGTCAGCGCTCTGTTCTGCAAAGCTTTAGACAAAGGGGGAGCAAGAGCAGTGTGGCCAGATCCTCGCCGCTAGGGAGAGGGACAGGAACGTCGCAGCACCAGAATGACCTAATGATCACTTGCTTCCGACCGCACGTGTCTGCACACTGGCTCACAGCCTTGCGCTTGCAAACATGGCTTCTCCACAGTACACTGTCAGGCCTTTCCCTCGCTCCAGAGTGTCACCGCCTAGTGAAGGAAGGTCCCAGCTAAAACCCTTTCACTCTCCACAGAAAGTATTTTCCACAGGAAAAATTTTGTAGAGATTCTAGTAAACTGGATAAGGACGTTGGAAATCTGTAGGGATTCTGTGCACATGCATAATTACCAAAAGAAAAGAAATATTAAAAAGTACAGATTTTGAGACTACTGATATCCACTGTATAGAAATTTACCTATAAATACTTGAAAAATAGAAATTTGAAAGGACACACTTTTTTTTTTTTTAATATTTCAAAATGTGTTCAAACTTGGCTGAATCTGTGTGATCTCTGAACATCAGGCTTTTTCACTTTTCTTCTCCCATCTTTAAATTGCCTATTAACTTTCATCACCAGTATTTGGCTGCAGGAACAGACATGGCTAAAATGCACTGGTTCATCCTAAAAGGAGGGATGTTTACCTAAATTAAGCAAGGTTTAGTCAAAGCAAAGTACATGCTTCAACATGAAAAACCCTACCCCCTCCTCTGAAACATCCTGGTAGCATCTAACTCTCTACTCCTCCCTTCACTTCTGTCATCTTGGTTTATATTACCATGTGCTTCTCCTTTGATAACAGCCATTTTAAATGGCGAAAGAATCTTCTCCTGACCATAGAATTAATACAGCAGTCTGATAACTGATTGGCCCAAGAGCAGAGATCCTTTTGCTCCACCTCCTAACATCTGTCACAAGAGTCAGATTACAAATCAACCCCAATGAGGGGACAGAGGGAGGCTAAGTGAAGAGGGAGCACAGGAAAAGGAAACACTAGTGGTTGGTGGTTAGGGCATCTGTAGAAACCATAATACAGTTTCGAGCCTTCATTTGATGCAATCAAACAAAGGGACATCATGTTAGAAATAACATTAAACTGTATGTTCAATGCTAAAAAAAAAGAACTGTATAATTTCCTAAATAGAAATACTCTTTGAAAATGTAAAATAATATTTTTATTGTTCAATCTGTGGAGATTTATTAAACACATATAAATGTGTTCAAAGAAAATGATCTTTTCATCCCCAGTTCTTATAGTCATTTCTAATGCCATCAGAAATATTACAGACCAACTTACACAATGTATGTAGCTATTTATGCATTTTACTAGACAAATATTACCTTTGATATTTTAAAATTTAAAAATTGACCCCTGAACTGCTTTTAATAACTGTTTATAAATCTAAGTTTATTACAGTGGAAAGAATTAATCAGTAACTACTTACTGCCAAACTATACCTATAATTTAAAATGATGATAAGAGTAGCCTAAGGCAGTTAGCAAACATCTCAGAAATTTCAGAGTCCAAATGGTTTTAACTTACGACTTTATGCCAAAGAGGGGAAGAAAATATGTCAAGGAAACATTTAACTAAAGCAACAATAAAAAACTTGTAAAATGCTGATTTTTTTTTTTAGGTTAAATATGCTTGATAGTTTTCTAATAATACAAGTACTGAAAGGCAATTCAGATCCAACATTAAAACACTGAAGTTCCCCAAGTGTACAGGGTGTAACCTGATCATAATTGCTGTGAAGGGTGAGAGTTGATTAAACCTTGACACTAAATCTTGCCATCTGTAGGTGCTTTACACATCCCCAGCTTTTTGTAAAAAGGGTCAAAAGTTTACAGTATATTTTCCCATTCATTACCAATCACAAAATTCTATCCGTTTATGTCATCTTAGAACAATACTCTGAACAATTTTGGCACTACTCAGTTGTAAGTCTACACAAAAGCATGAAGGCTATCTCCAAATCCAATGATTAGGCAAGTAATATTTATTTCTATATTTAGCAAAAGGACTGAATTTCCCCAAAATAATTAATTCTCCTAGACTTTTAGATTAGAATAATTATTCTAACTCTAACACTCCTTCACGAAATCATTGATGGCTTATAACCAACAATGCACATTTAAAAGGAAGGTATTCATACTCAAGATGTCAATTTCATCGTCACTAAGTGAACTCAACTATTATATTTTTTCACGCTGCTCACTAATCCCAATCATTTCACCTTGAATGTTCACAATGGAAGCACGGATGCATCATCTTCCATGACTGGGATTCAGGCCTGGAGAACTGTCATAGTGAGTCAGACCAAACAGATTCACACTGCAATTAAACATATTAAAATGTCTGGGTATGAAGGGTCCCAGGTTCGATTCTGGTCAAGGGCATGATGTACCTTGGTTGCGGGCACATTCCCAGTAGGGAGTGTGCAGGAGGCATCCAATCAATGATTCTCTCTCATTGATGTTTCTAACTCTCTATGCCTCTCCCTTCCTCTCTGTAAAAATCAATAAAATATATTAAAAAATAAAAAAAGCCCATGTGGATCTAACAAAAAGGCTTTCAGCAGGCAACAGTGATCTGTGGTTCTGATCATTTTAAATTAGCAAACAACCCAAAATTTTTAAAAAAGTACGAACATGCCATTTTCTAAAATTCTCTCATTTTACAGTTTTACTTCTCTCATTACAGTTATCAAACTTTATGCTAAACTCTATCCTTAATTATTCATAGAAATTGCCAGTAAATTGAAATAATCACCATAAATTCAGTAGGAATAATGGGAAAGCATGCAAGGGTGGAATGAAAACAAAGAAAGTATCAAAATATACTTTCAGTTCAGATGATAAAATAATTGTACACTGAAAAATACTATATGAATCATGTAAATCTGAGTTTTACTTTCAATATATAAGAATTTAATATTTAAAAGAACCCCTCTGAGCCCCATTTTTATGTGAATAATCTAATATGACAGTACAAATGATCAACTCCTAAAAATTATTTTAGATGTAGGAATCTGATATATTAAAACAAATTAAATCAATGTAATATTACTCTAATTAAAAAAACCCCAGCTAATTAAAGAGGAACAAGTTAAGTGAAGAAAATATGAAATTTTGACTTAATGTTTCTAATTAGCAAGGGCTTTCACATAGACTTAAAAGCAAATCTTGCTTTCCTGATTAATTAGAACATTACACAAAGAACTAGACTCTAATTGGTAATTCTTCCAGAGAACTAGAAGGGAGCAGATGTGACAAACAGAAGAAGACATGTTCTCTATTGAAAATAATTGCAAGTGTTATAGCTATATAGTGGTTACAGATATCTAGATAGATGGTGGCTCTCATGCTTAAAAAAGAACATTTCTGAAACTTATAAAGGCTATGTGGCTAGTGGTATGGCAGAAATACTTTGCCCACAAAATAAGCTCACTCTGCTTAAAACCGTGGTCGGCAAACTGTGGCTGGTGAGCCACATGCGGCTCTTTGGCCCCTTGAGTGTGGCTCTTCCACAAAGTACCACGGCCTAGGCAAGTCTATTTTGAAGAAGTGGCGTTAGAAGAAGTTGAAGTTTAAAAAATTTGGCTCTCAAAAGAAATTTCAATCGTTGTACTGTTGATATTTGGCTCTGTTGACTAATGAGTTTGCCAACCACTGCCTTAAAATAACACAAAACTTTGCAAAGAGTTTCTTGTCAACTTAGATAGAAGGTAAAATATTGACTGAAAAGACTTTTGAAAGTATCTAGAATTCTTCTTCTTTCTATTAATGATTCCCTAATTATAAGATATATTTCAATGTTTGCCATTAATTTAAATAGAAGAATTTTACAATACTCTGAGAATACCAATCTCTTCCTCCAAGATACAAAAAGGCACATCACTAATATGAAATGGATATGCCTAAATTAAATGAAGAGAAAAATTGGGGACAGGACCCATAACAGCACTGCAATTAAAAAGATAAGGAAAGGAAATTCTCAGGAAAGAGAAATAAATCCTCCAGCCTCTTAGATGAGGGACTTGCTCTTGGGGGGAAAAAAGATTAACATTAAAGGGTAGCAAATTGAGGGGATTTCAGAAGCTAATTCAAAAATACTGCAGCAAAGATTTCTGGGTGCCAATTTTTAAGCATAAGTACACCAACTAGTTTCAAATCAATTCTCTGAAATGCTGATACATAGACATTTTAAAAACATAGACATCAACTACATACACGTGGCATTGTAAAATCTCATAATTTTTCATTCTGTATTACATTCTACCTTATATTTTGCTGTCTCATTTTACAAGTAAAATAATTTTATAATCAATAACAAAAATATAAATATACTAAAGCCAAAATGATTAATCCACATTGTAGCATGTATCAGTACTTCATTTCCTTTTATTGTCAAATAATAACCTATAGTATATATATATAACACATTTTATTTATCTATTCATCGGCTTATGTACATTTGCATTGTTTTTAGTTTTTGGCTACTCTGAATAATATTGCTATGCACATTCCCATATTCATACTGTTGTAAATATAGAAAAATCTACTAATTAGTTTTGTTAATGGAATGATATAGATGGATCATAGGGAGCCTAGATATCCAAAGGAGACAAGCCTGGTCTTTTGTAGGATCTGGAATGATTCCTCCCTCCCTGAGCATCCATTTATTACTTCCCTACTAACCTGTCAGCATCACTCAAAGCTCCTCCTCCCCATCACCGCCACCCCCTCAATTTGTTCCATCATCTCACCTGGATTACTTAATAACCTAAATATGCCTCAGCCTCCAGCCTTGCCCTCCTCTAGTCCATTCAGCCCAGTGCAGGATATTCATTCTAAAATACAAGTTTCATCATTTCATTTCCCAGCATCAACTTTGTCAATGGACCCCCATGCTACTCAAGATTAAAGTAAAAATTCCTTAGCAAGTGAAAGACTCTAAGGTGATCAGGCCCCACAAACTTCTGCCATCGTGGTCTCTGAGTACGTCTGTTGCATGTAAAGGGACTAATTCCGTTAATTTCTCTCTCTCTGGGCCTTTGTACCTGCTGTCCTCTCAGCCTAGAACTGCCCCCTTTCCCTGTGTTTTTCCCTCAGCCACAGAACTGCTTATCCTGTACCGTTTTACTAGTATACTAGAGTCCCGGTGCACGAAATTCGTGCATGGGGCAGTGTGTCCCTCAGCCCAGCCTGTACCCTCTCCAATCTGGGACCCCTCTCACAATCCAGGCTCCCAACTGCTCACCTGTCTGCCTTTCTGATTGCCCCTAACCGCTTCTGCCTGCCAGCCTGATCACCCCCTAACCACTCCCCTGCCAGCCTGATTGATGCCTAACTGTTCCCCTGCCAGCCTGTTTTCCCATAACTGCCCTCCCCTGCAGGCCGGGTACCCCGCAACTGCTCTCCCCTACAGGCCTGGGTCTCCCCCAACTGCCCTTCCCTGCAGGCCCAGTTGCCCCCAACTTCCCTCCTCTGCTGGCCTGGTCACCCCCAACTGCCCTCCCTTGCAGTCCTGGTCCCTCCCAATTGCTCTCCCCTGCTGGCCATCTTGTGTCCACATGGGGGCAGCCATCTTGTGTGTTGGAGTGATGGTCAATTTGCACATTACTCTTTTATTAGATAGGACAGAGGCCTGGTGCATGGGTGGGGGTCAGCTGGTTTGCCCTGAAGGGTGTCCTGGATCAGGGTGGGGGCTCCCTTGGGGCATGGGGTGGCCTGGGCGAGGGGCCTGTGGTGGTTTGCAGGGCAGCCACACCCCTGGCGACCCAAGCTGAGGCCCTGTTATATGGGGTTTATTTATCTTCTATAATTGAAACTTTGTAGCCTTGAGCGGAGCCAAGCCTCCTGCTTGCTCCATGGCCGTAGCCATTTTTGTTGGGATTTATTTATCTCCTATAATTGAAACTTTGTGGCCTTAAGCAGAGGCCAAGGCAGGCCAGGGCTGCAAGAGCTTGGCTTCCTCCATCGCCGGGGGCAACTCAAGCCTCCTGCTCTCTCCAGCTCCGTGGCTGCCGCCATTTTTGTTGGGATTTATCTATCTTCTATAATTGAAACTTTGTAGCTTTGAGTGGAAGCCTGGGCCCACCAGGGTGTGTGGAAAGCTTGGCTTCCTCCATTGCCAGGGAAACCAAAGCCTCCTGCTCGCTCTCTGGCTGCAGACATCTTGGTTGGGTTAATTTGCATACTTGCTCCTAATTGGCTGGTGGGCGTGGCTTTTGGGTGCAGTGGCGTGATGGTTGATTTGCATATTACTCTTTTATTAGATAGGATGCTATCATCTCCATGATAATATAAACTCCAAATGAGTAAAACATGTCTTTTCTCATAGCTAATACATCCAGCTATGAGATGAATGGCATAGAGTGAGCACTCAACACAGATTTGTGGCTTTGATAAGAAAATGCTAATTATTGGCATTTCTAGTATCTGAATAATTCCCATCAGCAGTTTTCTAGGCTCTCGGCTTGAAAAGAATTTGTTGAAGAAACATGAAACACCCAATCCGTAGTTCTGGCTGCCTATCTCTGATAGAGGCAAACAATCCTCACTGTCAGGCCACGTGGTTAGTTCCCAATGGAACTGACACACACCCTTCCACACAGCCCATACTGTGACTAGGAACTACCCGAGGACCCTGGGCAGGACTGGTTCAAAAATAGGTGGGAAATAGAAGTTGGACCAATGAGTGGGTCCTGTGATTTTTGTTGGAGCTGACAGGAGAGTGCTCTCTTTAAAGAGAAACAGCAGCTGTTAAAATGATGTAAGCAAGAGCAGTCAGGACCTTCCCTGCTATCACAGAGTCCTAACTGAAAAAAGGAGCCAACACAGAAGAAAGTGGAGACAAAAAAAAGAGAGAGAGACGGTTCTGATGATATCATTAAATCCTTCCATCCAGATGTGCCCAGAGCCAGCTGTAGCCTTAAGCTCCCACTTAGGTGAGGAAGTAAATTCTGGTTTTGTTCATCCTGGTTTGCATTGGGTTTCTTTTGGGCAGTCAAGAGCCCCGGCCACACATCAGGAATCATCTGCCCATGTTAGCCTATAACTAGGCATCAAAATTCATTTGTGTTCTAGATAATGAACTTGATCAACTAGGCTTAGTTTTGCTTATGTAGAATTCTTCTCCATTTCATGCAAGATGTACTAGTAAGAATACTGAATTTTATACTCCATCCTCCAACTACTTCCCAGTGGGTGAGGAAGAAGGATGGAGCCCATTTTTCTGAATAAAGTGTCCATGAAATGTTACAAAATTGGGAGTTAATCTAAGCTATATTCTTTTGCTGGAGGTAGGGAAAGATTTGGAATGAAGACATTATCTTTATCCTAAGTGACTTTCAGAGTATAATAGAAAGAACAACATGACAAAGGAAAATCTGGTTTCAGTGCTGGTATCCACGCTATGCAACCTAGCAGCCCCTTTTTCCTGCAGGAGGGTTTTGTAGAACACCGTTGGTAGCTTCTCATTACACATAGGCGTGTGCCTGGGCTGTGTGGAAAGAACGTCACATCAGATACAGTTCCCTGCAGAGGGAGTGAAGGGGTACGTATCAGCCACCCTACCTATGGAAGCATCTGAGGAAGATGCTAACTAAGCATCATGAGCCAGCTATTAAAATAGAAGAAAAATGTATTAAAAATCCAGGTATGAAAAACGTTTCTGTAGTAACTTAGAGCCCTGCTCTAGTCAGGGATCATAGCAGCTGCTGATACAGAGAATACTATGCTGCGGCCTCCAGTAGCTCAGGGAAGAGGTAAGTTAACTGCAAGTGGCTAGGGGATAGTTCCAGAAAAGCTCTATACTAGGAAACTCTTCACCCCCCTGGGCTTTCTTGATCAGGGCAGCAAAAGCAACCACACTGAACAGAATCAGAGTCCTTGGAGAAAGGAATGTGGCCCCTGCCCCGGTGTCCTGCCTTAACACCATGGCCAAAGCTGGGGACTAAGTGGCGTGACCCGGGGGTATGTCTCCTAGCTACTCAGAGTCCCTGTTCTGAAAAAGCATTATACTTTAGAATTTCTGGTTCTTACCCCTGCAAATGGGTATTATACAATGAAACCACTATTAATCAGAGTGCTCATGAGATGCCAAGCTATGTGACCCCACTGCCACCACCAAATTTGGTTCATTATTATTCAAAGCACTCCTAAAAATGTGTGACCATAATCTCCTATTTTAGTAAATATAACATTATAAAGATAATTTTGTATTTATTCGTTAAGCTCTTACATCCTGAGGACTATCACTCTGAGTATTTGATGCTAATACAAATTGATGGAACTTTGTAAGGAGTAGTGGTAATAAAGAATATCTACTAATCCCAACAAATGGTTAACTGCATACAAACACATTATATTCTATTCCTTTCAGGATATTCCATTTAAAATCAATGTAAAGGAAAAATATAATTTATTTCAGCATCTCAGCATAGGGTTCATGTTAATACAAGTTCATTATATTCAACTGGATGCACACAGATTGATAATAAAGATTAATAAAAGTATACTATCATACACATGTCAACTACAAAAAATTGTCCAATAAAGGACTGAACCAGCCAGTGTGGTTCAGCGGTTAAGCATCAACCTATGAACCAGGAGGTCATGGCTAGATTCCCAGTCAGGGCACATGCCCAGTTGTGGGCTGGATCCCCATTAGGGGGTGTGAGGGAGGCAGCCGATTGATGAGTCTCTCTTATCATTGACGTTTCTCTCTCTCTCTCTCTCTCTCTCTCTCTCTCTCTCTCTCTCTCTCTCTCTCTCTCTCCCTCTCCCTCTCCCTCTCCCTCTCCCTCTCCCTCTCCCTCTCCCTTCCTCTCTGAAATCAATATATATATATACACACACACACACACACACACACACATATATATATATATTTTGAAGGACTCCATGGGTGGCAGGATAACTACTGTTATCACTAATAACAGTGCCAGCAGCCAGTTCTGGCTCTGGTATAATAATGAAGCCACGCAATGGGATCTTTCTGGTGTGCAGTGACTATTCAGTGATCCAGTGTCTGGTTTCCTGACGTACTCACTGTGCGCAAGTGTTTGTGTTTGTGTGTGAACAATGATTATTTGGTGGTTACTCAGAAAAAAAGTTTTGCCTCTACCCTCTAGCAGTATAAGTTAAGATGTTTGCCCTAGCCGGTTTGGCTCAGTGGAAAGAGCGTCAGCCTGCAGACTGAAAGGTCCCAGGTTCGATTCTGGTCAAGGGCATGTACCTTGGTTGTGGGCACATCCTCAGTAGGGAGTGTGCAAGAGGCAGCTGAATCGATGTTTCTCTCTCATCGATGTTTCTAACTCTCTATCCCTCTCCCTTCCTCTCTCTAAAAAATTAATAAAATGTATTAAAAAAAAAAGATGTTGAAGTAACAAAATGGATGAGAAGTAGCAGGAAAAATTAAAAAGAGGAGTTGAGTATCTGGCCTAGGCAATGGGTGGAGCTCGGTTGAGTTGTAAACATAACATTTTCAGAAATGTAGTTCAACCTGAACTTGGAACAGGAGTTGGAGATGAGGACTAGAAACAGATGATGAGGAAAGGGAGGAGAATGAGGAAGATAAAAGCTAGTTTTTAAAAACAACTTTCCAAGTAATAGGCACTGTTCTAAGTGCTTTATGTGAATTATCTCAATACAAGAAAACCACACACTAGAAGAACAGGTGTCATAGGGAGGTAGGGAAGTGGAAATTGAAGAGGAAGAGTAGATTGGAGTCAAGTATTATCAAGAATAAAAGGGCCTCTGGGTGGGCTGACTTTAGATGTTCAATAAAACTGGACCTTTTCTATTCTTTCTATTCAATGTACCTGCAACTACTTGTAAAACGACATCTTCCTGTAACATTCTTATATTTGTAATAATTTTTGTAATGCTTTTTATATCATCAAACTTAACCACTTTTTATGCTTTATCAACTAGAGGTACTTGTTTTCAGTTAGAGAATATACTAGATATAACTTCTTAAACTCGAGTAGGTAAATTAAAATCAGTAAGAATGTACTTAGTGCTTTGTATAAACCCATGCATTATACAAAGCACCAAGGAGGGAAATTTACAATATACTTGGACTAGATTTGGAATGTAGCCACCATTAACAGCCCACATTCTCAAGACACTTGCAACTAAAATTGTAACCAGCAGTTATGTTTCTGTCTTTGTGCCATTTGAGTCTCATCAACAAAAGATACCCTTATTTCTGTGTTTCGTTTCTAGCTGTTCCTTTTGTAATGTCTTAGAACATGGCATAGCAAGATAACCACAAGGTCAAGAGTGTCAAGAGAAGGACAGGAGTGGGCCCAGTGTCCATCACCCTTCCCACACTGTACACCTACTACAATGCATTCTTTTATATTTGTTAATACATTACTTTGTAATCACATTTATGTAACTTAATGTTTATCTGCCATTTCTCTTACCACCCTGTGAGATGTGGGTGGGACAAAGGCCACACACATTGCTTCTGTCCACTTTACACATCTCTGCTTTACTGTGTGCACAGTAACTGCTCTCCAGTGAATGTAAACTAAATGGAAAAAGAGTGTCGGTTGGTTGGAGAATGAAAAACAAACCAGGGATTTCACCTAATCAAGAAGTGCCATTTTCATCACTAGAGGAAGCCCTATGCTATACAGTAGGTCCTCGGGTTACATCCGAGATCCGTTCCTACGGCGATGTTAAGCAATTTTCACCGTAAGTTGGAACCCACCTACATAAGCACCTACGTCACTCACATGGAGCACATACACAGCACTAATGAAGTGAAACAGTAAAAAAAAAAAAAATTTAAAGAAAGATGACAATTCCTGACCTTTACTTGTGGTAAATAAGTAATAAAAAACATAAAGCACATATGTACATACGTCAAAATGACAGAAGTTTTTTTTTATATAAATAAATGGAAATGGCGACGTAACCACGAAATAATGTACATCGTACGTCGAGTCCGACGTAACCTGAGGACTGCCTGTACTAGAAAGAGAAGAGATTTGGGAAATATATAGTCCCAGGTTCAAATTCTAGAGCTGCCCACCTGTCTATATGACTTTGATTAATTCCTATGAGCCTCAGTGTTTTCATCTATAAAATGGGAATAATTTCTCTCTCCCAAGCTGATATTAAGAATTTGATTAAATAAAATGTATTTTAAGAACAAGACAAATGCAGGTTTGTAAGAAGAGCTTCCTTCTTAAAACTGCTTTATATTTTGATTCATAAAAATATTATTTCCACATTGTGTTTTAAAAGAATGCTGTTAAGAGCAGGTGGAGGGCTGGTGGAAGTAGAGGCAGAGGGGATGCCATGGCTTGGCCTCTGGGTCCAGAGCACCAATTCCCACCTCTCCCATCCTTGCCTTTGCTGGAGCCCCTGCCTGGCGAGTCTCCCCTCCTGGTCCAGTTGGGATTGGGGGTTTAGCTGTCTAGGGTCCCAGTGCCTGGCAGGAGCCCTCCTCACCCTTCTGTGCATGGGGCTCCTCTCCCTTCGGTGCCACTTGAGCCTGTCCCTGAAGAGCGTATTGGAGACCCTCGGCTGAACCCATCAGGCCCTCTGCCCGGGAGCTGCAGCTGCAGGATGTCTTCATCATAGTCAAGATAATCTGCACCTCCCAGGGCTTTCACCTCAAACTGCTGCTCTGCACGTGGCTCTCCAGGATGAGGGAACAGACAGTTGTCTTCACTGACAGCCCGGATGCCCAGGTAAGTGCCTATAAGAAAGCCTGGGCCCCACTCCGGGTCACCAACTCCTCTGCAGAGCACAGCCACCCAGCCCTGTCCTGCATGGCTGCTGAGTTTCATGCTTTCTTGGCCAGTGGGCTGAGGTGGCCCTGCCACGTGGACGATGACCACTATGTAAATGCAAGGGCGCTTCTGAAGCTGCTAAAAGCCTTCCCATGGACCCCTGATGTCTACAGAGGCTGGCCCGGCCTGAAATGGCCCATCCACGCTTCTGAGCCACGGCCCCACAATCGCACAAGGCTGGTACAGTTCTGGTTCGCCACTGGGGGTGCTGGCTTTTGCATCAACCACAATCAGGCTTTGAAAATGGCTCTGTAGGCCAGCATCTCCACTTCGTGCACTCATCTGGCTGCCTGATGACTGTACTGTGGGCTACATAATTAAGTGCAAGCTGGGTGGCCACTTGCAGACAGGCCCCTCCTCCACTCCCACCTGGAGACCCTGCAGCTGCAGGTGTTGCCCAGCTCCTGCAGCAGGTCACCCTCGGCTGCAGTCTTTGAGGGGCAGCTCAATATCATTACACTACCCAGCCAGCCCCTTCTCTCCTCTCCAGGTTTCACTCCTACCTTGTCTCCTCTACCTGTGCACCCCCTGGCAGCTGATATGAAGTGAATTTAAGATTGTAAGTAATTAAAACCTCTTTTTGATTTTTATGGTACATAATGTTAATTATTATCACCCCAAACTGTAAGCAGCTAAAAGCTCTTAAGAGCTTTTAGAGCAGCTATAATTCCCCCGATGTAAAAAAAAAAAAGGGGGGGGGGCAAAATCTGAGAGGGAGGGCGGCCTAATTTTTTAACATTTTGTAAAATATAAATGCCATGTCTGTTAATTTAGGTCATGACTATCTGAAATATAGTCAACATGAAATAGAAACTGTACTTCCAATATAAATTAAGCTTTTAAAAAAGTAATTGAAAGAATTCTCTAGTCACTCTCAGGAATGTAGAAATATAATTTTTTCCAAATAAAAACTGAAATTTGCTTTTGAATTGAACATTTTCTTTTCTTTGTGTGAAAGTGTCATAGGACTTCTTATTATGGGAATTCCAAAAAAAATGCCTTTTTAAGATTTGAGTAAAACGTCTAAAATTATTTTTAAAGAGGGGAACTATTAAATGAAAAAGAAAGTGGGCTAGCCCCCTTTTCCATCCTTCAAAACAACATAAACAATGTTAACATCTGAACATGTCCCATTGAATGAATTATATGGTAAACTCAATTGAAGTAAAAAAACAGCTTACCATCACTTCTGTGACCTGCATTTTCCTGTTTAACCAATCAGTCACAGTCTCTTCTGATAGGATATACAATTTAGCAACTTCATGGGCTTTGTTTTGCTGGTACCCACATGAGAAGGGGCCGCAACCCTCATGGGAGGGAGGGGTGGCAAGCTCAATACTAAGCCTTGTCATGTCCTTACCCACACTTAGGTTAGCTTGAAACTTTATTTTGATATTACTAAATTTAGGGGTGGGGCTTTAATCGTCTGCTTTTATGTTTTAGGAGAAGAAACTTTGATAGGCAAAACACTACCAATGACAGACTGGGTCTGAATCCAATTCTGCCTCTAACTAGCTACTTAAATGAGGTGCACGTCCCTGGGCAAGTCGCTGAACCTCTCAGTCCTTCCTTGCCCCATTTCTAAAACGAGATAATAATAGCAGCTACGTAATAGATTTTCTGTGTGTGTGTGTGTGTGTGTGTGTGTGTGTGTGTATTATGTGGATTATTATGAGAAAAGCTTAGAACACTACTTGGTAAGGACAATATACACATTAGCAACTATAAATGATCTTTCAGTTCTAAGAACTTTCTATTCCATTTGTACTATGACTAAAACAGGATTTGTGTGGATAATACTTGGTTCTACATTCCTGTCCATGTATTAAAACCACACTGCTGATTGGCCCATAATCATGATTATCAATCTTTAATAATATAGTAATGCTATTTTATTTTTTAATATTTTATTGATTTTTCACAGAGAGGAAGGAAGAGGGACAGAGAGCCAGAAACATCGATGAGAGAGCAACATCGATCAGCTGCCTCCTGCACACCCCCCACTGGGGACGCGCCTGAAACCAAGGCACACGCCCCCGACCGGGTTCGAACCCGGGACCCTTCAGTCCGCAGGCCGATGCTTCATCCACCGAGCCAAAACGGTTTCGGCTAGTAATGCTATTTTAAATAAAATAAATTTATATATTTAATGACATATTGACACAGAAAAGGTATATGTACATAGATGGGCAGCTATAATGTTAAAAATGTTCTGTGAATAAAACAACGAAAAAACAAAACATGTTGCTCTATATAATGAAAAAAAAATTTAATGAAGTAGGATCCTTCTAACTTAATTTCCTTCACATCCTGATGTACATCTTTTGAGCACTCTGACAAAGCTCATTTTGTAGTATCTGATGGGATCAGTTAATCAAAACTCTCCTTTTTCTGAGATCAGAATCACTTTTCCACTTAACTAGAAAGAAGGCAGCACAAAATGTCTTTGCAATTGTTACAAGATCCAATTAAAAGCAGATGAGTTGGAAGACACAAAATTTTATTTCACTATATACATTATGGCCCAGTATATAAAATGCTTTGAAAACAAAAAGCGGTTTATTCTCAATTTCAAATCAAAGCGGATTTAGACACTATCAGAACTCACTTCACATTCTGACACAAAGAATTTAGTCACAGTTTAAACTGATACAACACAAGTAAAGGCCAAGAACCATGTCTTGCCAAAAGTAATGGTAAATGTTTGTTTTTCCTTTTCTCTCTCTACCCCTCAAGCTAACCTACATTTATCTCAGTTTTAAGACATCGTGAAAACCTTAACCACCTCATGAAACCTCATTGTGGTATCTGAACAAATGACCAGGTATGTTTCTTTCTCAATCAGCTCTTGAAACTTAGTAGGAAATAGGACCCTAGACTTCAGTAAAAACAATGATTTAATTAAAAGGAGCATTGAAGTAGAAATAGCACAGCAAGCCAAAGATATCACATTTATTAGGATAAATAAATAATATATAAATGTCTCTTATTTTCTGTCCCTAAAATGAGAAAGGCTCAAGAAGAAGTAAGTGTACAGCTCCTGGTGTGGCAGGCCTAGCCCCAGGGACTCTAGGGCAGCCACCACCAGAACGTCCATGAGGACTGTGGCCAGTGTTGCAGGCAGCATTTAGCTCTGAGGATGAACAGCTTTAGTGATGAGCCACTATGGTAAAAGCAGACTTTTTAAAAATTTAATTTCCTTTTAAAAATAAGATGGGAAATTGGTCAATATAGTGAGCATACATTA
Source organism: Corynorhinus townsendii (assembly GCA_026230045.1). Taxonomy (NCBI): domain Eukaryota; kingdom Metazoa; phylum Chordata; class Mammalia; order Chiroptera; family Vespertilionidae; genus Corynorhinus; species Corynorhinus townsendii. The sequence continues at coordinate 17,939,327 of JAPDVU010000010.1, read as the reverse complement.
TAGTTTAAAGCAATATGCATTGGCATTTAGGATATGTTAAAACAAAAATAAATTTAAAAGACAACAGTGGTATTTTACAAAAGGCTATCATTTTATATCTTCAAAAGATACTTTAAAGAGAAAGTTTGAACTTGACCTTGGCACATAATATAAATATGTCAGTGAACAAGTTCAAAGAAGTAATAACTTACGTGTTAAGACAATAAAGATTTTATGAAACTTTGTGGATATTTTGAGGCAGTAGCAACATTAAACACTAAACTTCTACATTAGAAAAAATGTAAATGTTCACAGTATCTAGTTTCAAGGAAAACCTAAAATCTAGATTGCCCTGAGCTAATAAAACACAATCTACTACAGTAGGTCCTCGGGTTACGTCAGAGATCCGTTTCCACGGCGCGACGTAACGCGATTTTCGCCGTAAGTCGGAACCCACCTACATAAGCACCTGCGTCACTCACATGGAGCACATACACAGCAGTATGAAGTGAAACAGTAACAAAATGTTTTTCAAAGAACATTAACAATTCCTGGCCTTTACTTGTGGTAAATAAATAATAAAAAATATAAAGCACATGTGTACAGACGTCGAAATGACAGAACTTTTTTTAAATAGCTAAATGGGAGATGGCGATGTAGCCACGAAACGACATCCGTTGAGTCTGCTGTAGCCCGGGGACTGCCTGTATTGCATATTGATAAGACTCATGAAACCAGCCTAATCTGTTTCAAGTCCAAGGAATTTTATTTTCCATTCTATTCAAATATAATAACTAGCATGAGTAACCACCATATGGTTCTCAAAATACACTAGTTCAAAACTATCTTCTCTTTCCAACTCTATCTTATAACCTAGAAAACAGAGGTTTATTTTCTGGACTGTAATAAAACTGCCATATAAAAGGAATTAGAAATCTAGATCAAATAGCTTTTTTAATGACTAAGAATTGAAAGGAACTAAAAGATCAACTGTTTCCTTTTGGCCCCTGCTCTGTCTGTTCTAATTTAAGCCACCAGTTCAATAACTGTGACATAGCCGTTTCTTTTAAAGATATTCTTTCATAGTTTAGGTAAAGACAAACGTCTCAGCACTCATTGAGGCACTGGTAGGGCCTTTACAAGCTTCCCCACACCTCTCTCCCCTGAAGTGCATGCTGGCCTATCACACTCCTGTGTCTTGGTCCTTTTCACCCCTCCAGGAGGAACGATAAAACTCTGCTTCAATTCTCTGACATGGATGGGCAACAAACAGTCGGTCCTTTGGTGGAGGCCAGAAAATTTCAAGAGTATGACTTCTGCTTATGAAATTTATGTCACTGGCACCAAAAAGGCCAAAACTGTTAGTTTAAAGAAATCAAAGTTCTCAAAGTCTATGAATTCTAAATCAATTCAGTATTTTTCAATACTTTAGAAAGCAGCGAAGGCAAACAATTCTATAGGCTCCGGCACCACAAAAACCAACCTTTCATGGAGACATGTATTCAAGAGATCCTCCAAAATTGCACCACATACATTTATAGTATATGGTCAAATTCCATGGAGCTACTATGAAATGCTGTATACTTCTTACTCTCCCTTTGCTCTTTTGGATGTAAAGACAGAATTGTGAGTAGGCCAAAAAAACACATTTCCATTGATTGTAGACACCTATGAATCATTCATGAAGTAGCAAACAGTGCTTAGACAACCTAATGCATGGAATTAGGTTAAAGTCACAATTTGCAAAATTTACTGTTAATGTCTCTGGATTTCTCCCCATTTTTTCTGTCTCAAGGAAGCAACACAACCCCCAATGGAAACCTGTATATGCTAATGCCAAAGAATGACAGGGGTGAGGGGTTGGTGGGGGGGGTAACCTACTTAATTAATTTTATAGATCTGGACAATTTTATAAATAAACACTTAATTTATCCCTTACAACTAGATGTTGTAAAACTAGTGGAGACTGACATAAATGATTTGAACTTCAAAAATAAACTCTGAGGTGTTTAATGGAAACAGCCTGATTTTATTTGCTATTTTAACTGTAAGGGGATTCTGGTGAGGTCAGCAGACTCAAATTCAACACCTGCCTAGAAAATAACATATACATTCTGCCACTTTCCTTCCAGAGTGAAAGTGAATGGCATAGTTAAAAATCCTATTAACTGACCCCAGATCAAATGCCATATATTTCTGAAGTTACTATAGTGTCACTTAATGTGAAATTCTGCTCATCAGAGACCTTCTCCTTAAAGCTAGCAACTCTACTATCCAGATGAGTTGAATATACAAGGTTGAACCAAAATCCAAAGACCACTAACAAGAAAGCAGGAGAACACACATTCTCTTAATCTTCAAACACGCCCCCTTCACATTCCCATGCACACAATCACCTGTCTTCCAGTGCACAAGAATGGGGCTGAGAAGGCAGAGCCCACTCTGTCCCAGCAATACCTCCTCAAAGACACGCTAACTCAAAAGACCTATACAAGGTATAGACTGGTAATGGTTTTCATTTTAATTATTTCCAAAGAATATCAGCTATGCCAACAGAGAAGAAACTTCTAATTAAAGAAACAAATGGTGATTTCACAGAAAAATAGCTCTCAACTGAAACTCAACTTTTATAATCCAAGAAGCATCCTTATAGATTTCATTTTTAAAACTGGTTTTTATTGCTGTCTGTAAGTCTATATTTTGCTGTTTCAGAATTTGGATTAACCAGAAAAAAAGCAGGTTCTCTCATATTTCTGGTATACTGTTCAGCAATGCACTATACTCACTAACATCACTGCTCGTGGGTACCTGTGGAAATAGCAAGGCCACCATTCTAAAAGAAGACAGCCTCCCAGTCTAAATGAAGACTGCCTGGATTCTACGATTGTCCCAACCTCACTAAGCACAACACACTAGTCATGAGGGTGTTCCTTCCTCTGAAAGTACCATTAAGGTCATATAAACAAACATTTATTGACAACAGACAGCTTTTGTTGTTGCCTTAATCTCCACTTGTATGAATAGATTAGTAGGAACAGATGTATAATTTAGAAATCAATGCTCATTTTTTTTTCTTTAAAAATCAGAAAGCCAAGTTTCAGTGTAAAAATACTGAGCAAGGAAATATGGAGCAAAACTTTCATTTCTACTCCTTCCAGTTTATAATTTTTGGTAATTATTCTGTATATTTCCCAGAACCCTCAGCACAGGCTAACACAACATAATAAATACTAGAGGCCCAGTGCACGAAATTCATGCATGGGTATGGTCCCTAGGCCTGGCTGCCGGTTGGGGCCTTCCTTCCCCAGGCTGCCAGCTGGGGCCTTTTTTCCCGTGCCGCCCCCTGGTGGTTAGTGAACATCATAGCAAGCAGTTGAACTCCCGATTGGTGGAACTCACGCCTGAGGGGACAATTTGCATATTAGGCTTTTATTATACAGGATTTCTGAAGGAAGGAGAGTCAGAAAGAAGGAGGGATGACCTGAGGGTAAAGGGCAGGAGGGAAGTGCAAGGAGGGTTAATGGTGCTGAATGTATTTCCCTTTGTGGTGAAAACTAGGTCAATCTGAATAGTAAAAGTGCTTTAAAAACTGGCCTGTCATACAAATAGTTTCCAACTGACAGCTTTGTGTCAGTAATACTCATTGGAAGATAATTTCAACCCACCAGGAAGCTTCTTTGGTTCTTGAGTCCAGCAGCCCATCTACCAGCTAAGAGCAGAGACTTCTGTGCAGGGGGACAAGGATTGGGATTCTAGTTTGAAGAGTTTAAACAACAGGTGGTTTTGCCAACTGTTAAAATATTTGTTATTTCCCCATGACTGCCTACCATGGCGACATTTGAAAAAAATTACAACAAAAGTAGCAATATAATTAAATGTCAGCAGATTTTGCCTAAAGCAAAAGATACATAAGTAAATATTGTAATTTTTTAGTGGTGGACAGTGCTCAAAGCCTCAGATCTGTAGTTCAAATCAAGCAGCATGGGGATTCAAAATACAACAAATCTTTTAGGGTCGGTAGGTTGCTGCTGTTGCAGGTGTGCCCTGGGACTGCCTTGCAGTCGCTGCCGTGCTCCAACCACCCCCCCCAACCTGGGACCCAGCTCACGAAAAACATAAAACAACAAATATTCATTGCAAATGTACTTACAACCATGTCAGGTCCAATATGGACATAATTGCTTCTGTCTTTAATATGGTTAATATAATTTTTGGTATTTAGTATATAACAACAAAGTGTACTAGCATCACAAGAAGTATATTGTGCTCTGTGTACTTTGGCGAAGTTCTCTCTGCATAACTTAGTGCTGCCCTCTACCAAGTTTGTGTGTACAATTCTTCCCCCACCCGAAATCTTCCAGTATACAGAAAGTAAACTTAAAAAGAAACTCAAAGTATATATGAATCCACCGTGAGTTCAGTTTTCCATAGTGAAGGGGAAAATCGCATTTCAAGGCTACATTGTCAAACATGTATCTAACGCTTGCTCCTGTTTTGACTATCAATTCTAAGAAAAGTTTATTGGCTAACTTTAAAAATGCTTAAAATGTGAGACTGGAATGGAAATACTGATGTAGCTATAGATTAAGAAGCATGGTTTGGTCTGTTAAATACATTTTTTCTTTTTAATTCAAACTACAGAAGCTCCTTACCATACACTCAAATCTGGAATTTGCATTTACACTCATAGATACAATCCTTTCGGAAAGTGTGAGGAAGTATAATTAATCATATTTTCAAATAAAAACTTTGATGCATTCAACAACACTGCCTTCAAAAATACTTTGTTCGCAATATTATAGGTTTAAGAACAGATATTTTCATGTAATATGTCCTCCTCAGCCTTGAAAATAAACTAAATGTGGAAAGCCGAAGTTCTTTTTGAGGCAATTCTGCTTTACTTCAAAGCGATGCCACCTTATTCTTAAATTATTAAAAAAGTTCCCCAAGATATAAGTTATTACACATTCCAAGATAAGGGTGCTAAGTAATTATACAGTCACTGTATTTCACACAACTTGTTTTCTGTAGGAAAATTGTAACAAACCACAGATACCACTGTAACTTAAACTTTCTGATACTGCAGGGGATGAAGAATGCTGATTCATGGCGTGCCACGTTCATAGGAAAAAAGGAGGAATGCCAATTCATGGCAAGCCACATTTACAATGGAAAAAGGAATCCAATGGCTCCACCATGGGCCTGCCCCCCAAAAGTAAATATGTCGTGAAAGTGCGGAGTGCAAGTTTAAATTGTGCTGGTCATCATTAAATTTCAAATGAGTCGTCATGTTTCATAGTTTGAAATAAAGGCTAAAAGTTGAGGCCTGCTAATGAAATATAAGCAAAACAATGTTTGCCTTTAAATTAATTTTGAAGTCCTCAAATATAAATATGGTTTTCCTATATTACACTTATTGCCACACACACATAAAAATGTGTATATTCTAGGCCATTTAGAAGGAAAATGGAGCTCTGTGATTAAGAACAAGGTCTTTGGAGTGGCAAACTGCCACTTACTTGATATGACCTTGGAAAAGTCACTTAACCTCGCTAAGCTTCAATTTCCTTATCTGCTATTCTGAAGATAACTGAAAAGCACTTACATAATACCTGGCACACAGTGGAAGAGCAATAAGTTACAGCTGCTGCTGTTAGTTATTATCAAAGCAATCTCAGCAAATTGCACTTGTAAATTAGGTGTGAATGAGAAATGGCTGGATAATTCCAAAATTTTACTTAAAAAAAGAACACAAAAACCCTAAAGGTCAGAATTAGTTCTTTTTATAAATGAAAAAAAATCATGGTGGCAGAAGGAGAAACTAATGCCTAAAGAAAGCAAAAGAGATAAAAAATAAAAATACAAGAAAACGAGACAGGAAGCCAATCTCCTGGAACATGTAAAGAAAACTGCCAAGGGCACAGGAAAAGGATGGTCAGCTCCTGCCTACAGCTTTCTTTCATAATGAATTCATACATCAATATGGAGGACAGAAAAATTTCCCAAACTAAAAGCAGAAAACCAATCAAGTTACATTTTAGATTCAGTAACAGGTAGTGGGAAAATCTTAACTTATTTGGTTTTCAGAGATTAAAATTGTCCAATTTTCAGACTCACTTCACTTTGTTCTTTATAAAGTTATCATAAAACATATCTAATATGGTAGCATAATTTAGCAAGGAGGTGGGGAGGTCCCACACCAGCTTCAGGTTTGTCCCTTATTCATCAAAAGAAGCTTCAAGGATAGTGACAAAATAAATACAAACTTGGAAGCATTACCCTCTGAAATCTAACCTGATTAAGCATATCTGAGCACATAAAATAGGCAGCACAGGCAATTTCTCATAATATTTAAAAGCTACCAGTACATACTTTAAGTAGCTGATATAAATTAATTTTACATGTAGAAATAAGTATAAGGAACTAGTTCTGGTTTGTATTTACAGATGCAGAGCTCAGGGACTCTGAATATGAATAAATACCTAGTATTTATTGCCCAATAATTATTTAACAAATATTTCCTCAGTCTTTCCTATATACCAACCTTTCTTAAATACCTACGTGTTTAAGTAGACAAAAATGGTCCCAATGTTTAAGGAGTTTATATTCTAGCAGAGGAGACTCTAAATAATAAAATATTATGACAAAAATAAAGAGATTGTGTGATAAGGAGAAGCTATTTCAGACTGGTTGGACTAGAAAAGCCTGCTCATCAAATTTAAAACATCTACCTCCATAAAACTGAAATTCGCTGCCAAAATCTCTAGCAGCTATTCTTTTATTTACATATAAAAATAAACATTTGCCAAGCTATGAAATTTATATGTAATCTTCCCAAATATACACAGTAAGTACTGATAAATAGGTACGGTTGTTCTACCTTCAAATGTCATTTCAACACATAATAATAAAACAGAAATGGAGACAATATTTTTATAACAATTACTTTGTATTGTCACATTAATTTTACTTACATATTATTTTGCTAAACTATAAATAGAACAATTTTAAGTATTTAATGTTACTTGAAAATCAAAATAATCCAACAGAAAGGCTTACTATTAACTCACCTGTACCTGTATACAGTGCAGAAGATCTATAAATCTGTGGCCAAATCCAAGAGAAATCTGTAATATAAACAAACAAACAAACATGAATAAAAAATGTAGAATCTTCTAATTTTTACAAGCAACATATCAGTAATACTCAATAACACCTTTCCATTAAACTGCATGGTAAAAAACCAAGAAGTAGACTTGTGCATTACTTCTGTTAGCACAGGATAATATAAAATATGTAAGGTCACAGTTCATAAATTAGGAGTTGTCTACCCTACCGATCTTGAGAGCCCGCCATACACTTACTACACTTTCTTGTAGCTACTTGGCTCATCACTAGCTCTGGCTCAGCACTCCACCATGCACCGTGCACTGCTGGGCTAGCCCAGGGCCCAGCACACCGTGACACAATGTGCAGGAAATGTTTGCTGAATAAATGAGTAAACTTCACATAGTTGTCTTCACTTGCTGTGGATTCTGCTTTACCTATATGGAATTGAAAGGCTTGAAATTACTGAAATAAAGCTCTGTGTCATAATTGTTTGAAGAAAGAAGGTCAAAGGTGACTGAATAGCAGGAAGGAGTAAAGGGGGGGGGATGGGAAGTTATCTGTAATACTATCAACAATAAAAAACATTTTTTAAAAAGTGAATAATTTCTCAAAAATAAGTCTTGAGTAAAATGATATAAAAATTATGCTATATAAAACATTCATAACAAATTGCAAGAGCAAATGTGGACAAGAAAAGGAAGAATGTTTTCAATAGTCAAGGCAGCTTCTCCCCAAGTTTCTTCTGCGTGTGTGTCTCTGAGGACAAAGAGCTTAACATGGAAGGGCCCTGGGGCATTTCCCGGGATCTATACAGGAATCACTTCACTGCACAGTGAGGAATACAAGCACAACAAATATGTGCTTATGTTATTTTATGTGTATTAATGTTGACTATTTTTGTATATTTTATGGACCTGAGAAAAATGGCTTGATTGCTACTAGTAGAAGTATTCTTTTTTTAAACCATTATGTGCTACTAGATTTAACAGCTGCAAGGAATGTTTTTACAATGGAGCTACTAGATTTTTTTATTGTCAAATGACACCAATCAGTACTAAATGACACTTTGATTAACTATCAAACTTAAAACAGTATTAACTCTCTTAAGAGCCCTTTACTATTTAGAATAAATACAACATAATAGTAGAAAAGAGCTAATGCTAATTTAATATCCAAATTAACATTTTTCTAGGGCACTGGAAACATCTGATTTCATAATCTAATAGGTCTAAAGAAGAAAGAGAAAAAGTGCATTTTGATTTTCACCAGGACCTGATCAGCTTGGAGATCACTATAAGTAATAAAATGCAGCTAGGGTATTAGTCAGAGATGATTCATGAAAAACAAAAGGAAATCTGTATGCAAATAAGAAGTTAGCACAGTAAGTAAAACAAATGGATTCTCATGTGGCAGGCAGTCAGTAGAGTGCACTGACATGTTACATAATAGGAGCCATCAATTCTTTCCAGCACTGCTGGGGTAACTGTATTCGCTATGCTGGTCTACGTAAGCCTATTACAATTTTATACCAACAACTAATTTGCTCAAGGACATACAGCATGCAACAATCAAAAGCTAAAACTTGTGATATTAGTAGAAATGATGGTATTAAACTATTACTACTTGTTCTATACTATTAAATAAGTTTTTATCAATATGCTAATATGAGGAAAAACTACCAAACCATCCATGCTAAAGAAAGATATATAAGAGATACCCTATTTAATAAAGAGGTAATATGCAAATTAACCCTCATGCCCTCATAAAATGGCTGCCTACGACCAGGCCGGCAGTGAGGGGTGACCAAACGACTGAACAGCAGGCTGTGTGGGGCGACCAGGCCGGCAGGGGGGTTAGTGAGGGACGACCAAATGACTGAACAGCAGGCTGTGTGGGGCGACCAGGCCGGCAGGGGGGTTAGTGAGGGATGACCAAACGACTGAACAGCAGGCTGTGTGGGGCGACCAGGCCGGCAGGGGGGTTAGTGAGGGACAACCAAATGACTGAACAGCAGGCTGCCTGGGGCAACCAGGCCAGCAGGGGCGGGGGCAGTTGGGGGTGACCAGGCTGGCAGAGGGGTGCAGTTGGGAACAACCAGGTTGGCAAGGAGGGTAGTTGGGGGCAATTAGGCTGGCAGGGGGGGCAGTGAGGGGCGAATAGTCTGGTGGGCGGGGGCAGTGAGGGGCGACTAGTCTGGTGGGAGGGGGCAGTTAGGGGCAACCAGGCCAGCAGAAGGGGGATGTTGGGGGTGACCAGGCCGGCGGGGCAGGTGCAGTTAGGAGCAACCAGGCTGGCAGGGAGGAGGCAGTTGGGGGTGACTTGACTGGCAGCAGGGGGCAGTTAGGGGTGACCAGGCAGGCAGGCGGGCAATTAGGAGCCAGCTGTCCAGGATTGTGAGAGGGATGTCCCCGAGGGGTCCTGGATTAGAGAGGGTGCAGGCTGGGCTGAGGGGACTCTCCCCCACACTCATGCACGAATTTCATGCACTGGGCCTCTAGTATGAAGATGTGGATAATTTCTACAGTATAATATAATAATATCTTGGTGTAACATTTTAAACAAAAGAAATTATTAAAATACTTCAACATAGAAATACAAAATATTTTATAAGTTACTAGGGAATATAATAGCCATTAAGGCAATAGTACAGGCAAGAAGAACTTTATAATAAATTAACATCCCTCTATTCTTCTACCAGTCCTGTTTTCACAAAGCTCTTTCCGGAATGTGTTTCAAGGGAGGAAGGGGAGGCTGCCCTAGGCCTGGCAAAGACAGAGGAAAGGCAGAGGGATGCATGTCATCTTTTCCCCAGTGACTATGGCTATTTCCCTTGTACTAAAAAGATATATCCCTCCTCTCTGCATGGAATAGTTGGAAGAGCCCAGGATTAAACATCATCAAATAGACCAGGTTTCAAACTCTGGCTTTATCATGTAAACACAGTATCACTAGTGGCAGCTTAGGTAAGTGACCTAGGAAATGGCACTGTCGACTTATTTATAAAATGAGAATGATGATGTCCTCTTTGTGACATCTGGGAAGTATCAAATGAGATAATTACATAAAGCACCTGGTACACAGTAGGCTTAATAATTATGATCCTGCCACATCTGAACCTATTAAATGCTGCTAGTAAAGACAGGTAACTCAATAAAGTGATGAAAAACAGAAGCTTCAGGCCTACCAACCCCAAGTAGAACTGATTTTGATGGGCTGTCCCTTTATCAGCCCATAATCCTCCAGAGAGACACAAAAATATGGTAAATTTTTAAACCAAAGCTACTTTAAAACTATATCAAAAGTTGAAAGACATTACCTGATTTCAAGACTTACTATAGTTACAATAATCAAAACAATCGGGCTGGGAATAAGAATAAATAACAGAAGAGAACAGAGTCCAGAAACAGGGCTACGCATTTATATCAATTCATATTCAACAAGGATGGCAAGTTACTTCAATAAGGAGAAGAGAGCCTTCAATAAATGGTGCTCAAAACTGGTTAAGCATATGGAGGAAAGGGGGAAAAAGAGCCTCGACCTTCACCTTGCGCCATGTACAAAAATTAACTGAAAATGAATAGGATCTAAATGTTAATAACTAAAACTACAAAGCTTGTAGAAGACAGTACTTGAAGACCAATTATTGTGGATTAGGCAAGAAGTTTTTAGATATGACATCAAATATATAAAAGAAAAAACATAAAAAGAACAATTATAAAAGAAAATAACTTGAACGCCATTAAAATTAAAACGTTTGCTCTTCAAAAGACAATTTTAAAAATAAAACCACAAGTCAGACTGGGAGAAAGTATTGGCAAAATAATTACCTGATAAAGTACATGTGTCTAGAGTATATAAAGAGCTAGATACTTAACTGTTAAAGGATATCTACCTAGAATATATGAAAGATTCTTACAACTCAATAGTAAAACGAATGAATTATTTGTTTTAGAAATAGGCAAAATATTTAAAGATATTTTACATATATCACAGAAGATATACAATGGTGCCCCAGCCGGTTTGGCTCAGTGGACAGAGCATTGGCCTGAGGACTGAAGGGTCCTTGGGTTCAATTCTGGTTAAGGATACATGCCTGGGTTGTGGACTAATCCCCAGTAGGAGATGTGCAGGAGGTAGCTGATCAATGATTCTCTCTCATCATTGATGTTTCTATCTCTCTCTCCCTCTTCCTTTCTCTCTGAAATCATAATCATCAGGATAAATGATATTAAAACCAAACAAAAAGAGCCTAGACTTTCAGTAAAATATCTAAAGTGATGATAAGGACATGAAGAAACAACAGCCCTCACATCACATCCCTCCCTGGCAGGGAAGTATAACAGAATGGCCATTTGGAAAACAGTTTGGAAGTTTCTTATCACATAATCTAACAATTTCACACTAAGGTGTGTTTTCATTTCTCTGGGGACAGATGACCACACAAAGAGTTGTAAATAATGTTCCTAGACAGTAACAGCCAAAACCTGGAAACAATTCAAATGTCCATCAACTGGAGAATGCATTTATTAGAACGTAGTACACTCATACAATGCAATACCACTCAACAATAAAAAAGAATAGATTGCTAATAATGCAACAACATGAATAAAAACACTGTTAAATAAAAGAAGCCAGACACCAAGATTACATAGTGTATGACTCCACTTTTTCTAATTTCTAAAAAAAAAGTAAAACTATACAGATAGAAAACAGAGGAGTGGTGTGTTGGGTCACAGAACAGAAGTGGGAATTGGACACAAAAGAATTTCGGGGACTGACAGATTTTGTTTAAAACTAGATGGTGGTGATGCTAAAGAAAGGTGTGTAAGAAACAGTAGACACACAACTATGTAAATTTACTAAAATTCATCCCTGAATACAGTTAAAATGGGTACATCTCATAGTTATGCAAATTATACCTCAATTTTTTAAATGCTAAAAAAAAAATCTTAAATGAGATTTTAAAATGTATCGCGGTGTCCCTACTCTTTCTTCCTATGTGGTAGTTAAGGTTACTGTGTGAGTATATAAACAAACGGTGGTTTTGCCAAGTAGAGTGTCAACTAGCAGGTTGTACAAGTAACTCATTACTTTGAGGCAGAAAAAAAAAATCAGGACTGAGCCTACATCACACATAAAAAAGGTGCTGGCAACATTAAAACTATGGGTTGATGCTCTTTTAAAAGGTAGGGGAAGGTTAGGGGGAGATATGCTCAATATTTTATGTTACTTTTTTTTTAATTTCTGAAAATGAATGGTTAGGAACCGAGCCACAGGAGGCAAAGTAAGCTGAGAGGAAAATGAAATGATATCTGGAATAGTAGCTAAAAGAGCACTGCACTGCAAGACTATGCGAATGAGAGGAGAGCCACGTTTTTGCTGTTTTGGTTTAATGCCACCACCACCACCACATCACTAGTTATTATTTACTGAATGCCTATTTTGAGAGTGCACTGGGAAGAGGCCTTTGTAAAGTAATACCTAATTCAATCTTTCTAACAACCCCACGAGGTAAGTACTGTCCCTATCATCTCCATTTTGTAGATTAGAAACTTAACTGATAAGTACTTTGTCCAAGACCACAAAGCTAATGCAGTGTCAGAGTCCAGATGCTAACCCAGAATCTGACTGTGGAGTCACACATGCTGTTACCCAGCAGACTGTTATGGAAGTCCACTGTTCTGATAATGCTTCTTTTTACCAACATGATTCAACCTGAAAACTGCCTTCTTGAGGTTTTTGGTATGGTATGAACAAGAAGAACAAAGCTTACTAGTACATTCCCCACCTCATCCACCCTTGGCTGACACTGCAATTGAACCTTAACGTTATTTTTGGCTGACCCAAAGGTAGCCTCACAATTTTCTCAAAGTTGCCACCAATAAAAGGAAGAATCACCAATATATCAATAGATTTCTTTTGAAATGACAATATACTTGCCAAATGGGACAACTTGACTTTGGATGGATAACAGAGTATATGGCATGTGCTACTGGAAAGAGTTGACTAACCAAAGGGGAGCCCTGTGACTACCATACTTCATGTTCCAACAGAGGTCCTGTTATTGGTCATCTTGTCCTCTAGCCAGCACCGCCCCAGCCATCCAGCCAGTCACACTGGCTGGTAGAAATGAAGAGGGCATGGGGAAAGGAAGAAAAGGAGAGGAGTACTGCTCAAATTATTTGAGATTTTCCAACAGTTCCAGCCAAGCATATAGTGCACACCTATAATGCATGATTAAGAAAATAATCTATTTTTCAACTTTTTGCTCAAGAGCACAAAAACTCCCAAAAAACTGAACATAAAATGCACCTTTCATTCAGCATGTTTCAAATCATCTACCATCAAGAGGAAATTCTTACTTTTGAAGACTTAACTCTGAGAATTACTCCAGATTATTGAACATGACATTACATGTATTTAATATTTTATATGCCATAAAATCATAAAATATAGTAGTCTTATATTTTTAATAAAATATTATATTAAAATCCCAATGTGATGTTGCAAAAGTCTTAATAACGTACATAACATGTAAAGAATGTGTGCAACATATGCAAGGAAAAATTCTTCCCCGATTATTAAGTTGATGATGCTAAAAATAACACCAAAACCACAGAAGAATAACTTTACATTGACTGCTTAACTTCTATATACACTTCACATAAGCTTGTTTTCTTCCTTTGTTTACAGGGTTCTACCTCCACTTCAGACAATGACTCTTAACTAATGAAACTCCTTAACAAGTAATTTTCATTTTCAAAAGCCTTTTTTAAAAGAGTCAGCAGTATCACGTCAAGACCCTTTAAAATGACATGTCTATTTGAACATTCGCTCTTATAACATATGTATAAGCATTAATTAACTGACTTTCTAAAAATCTTTCCCACTGTTCATTCTTCCATAACTTAATTCACTCAAAGAAATCTTCACAGATTTGTTGAGAGCTAGATCTCAGTATAGGTCATACAGAAGGTACTCAGTAATTTTTTAGATAAATAAAAGCCTTCTCAGACCTCATCATTTCCCTGTCAGAGAACTCTTCAGTTTTCTAAAACTGGTGGTTAAAATTAATTGAAACTCTTAAGAGTTCTTTTGTTATTTTAATTCAATTTCATAAAGTGCTTCAAACAGTACAATTAATCATGAGTAAAACTTTAGGTTTATAATTTAATTTAGTAACTTTTCACCTATATCAAATGTAAAAATAATTCCTAAGCCACATTAAAATACATTAAAAAAAGTATTTATCATCAGTTTAAAATTTCCTAAGCTACAGACAGGTACACATACACGATAGATATGTATGATATAGTGAAAAATAACAACCATCAAATTCACAGATCTTATATGACCGTTCCTTTCAATTTGGTCTCTTGCCTACAATGGCAGAACCAATACAATAAAGCAACTATCATAAAACAGTAACTCTCCACAAAATAGTATTCTTGCCCAGAGAAACAGATCTAAGAGAAAAATTAATCTCATATGTGTCATTGCATGTCCAAGGCTCAAGTCTGGAACAGGACTAAAGATGCTAAATCTGGAGTCACTAACCTGAAAATAGCATTTAAAACCATAGAAATGGTTAAGATCTCTTAGGGAGAAGTAAAAAAGAATGGAGAACCGAGAGTCTGGAACTAAGCCCCAGGGAACGCCTACATTTAAAGTATGTAGAAAAGGAACTGGCCAGGGAGAATGAGAAATTACCTCAGAGGCAGGAGGAGGGCCAGCAAAGACAAGTCCTGTAGAATCTGGGAGGAGAGGGTGGTCAACATTGCTCACTGCTAAGAGAATTAAATGGTTTCTGCTTGATTGACAAGCAGAACTTGCCGATGACCTCCCTACGAATTTCATTGGAATGATAAAGATATGAATCAGACTGGTGAATAGGAAATAAGGATTGGACAGTGTGCAACGATCACTCATCATTGCCTTATGCTAAAACGTATCTTCCCCTCCAGACTGTGACCTTCCTGAGGGCAAGGGCAAGGTTTCACCCACCTTTCACTAAGCGGGCAGCCTGCTGCTAGACTAGTGTGTTTTTTTTAAGTAACGGGCCTGCAGAAGTCCTGGGGTTTTAATTAGGGTGCTGAGCCAAAAAATTCACACAACAGTAGTCTTCAGTCAAATTTTGGGGAGGAAAGAAAAATACTTCCTGGGAAGAACTTAATCTTTCTTAAACAGAGATAAAAGACTCCCCACCAAGACTGGAACATGCCAACCTGACAACCATCCGCTCCGCCTCAAAGAAAAGGCCCAAGATCCCAGGAGTAGAATTTTAACTGTTTTCTCCCAATAAAGTAGGAAATTTCTGCCCTAATGTTTCCCTTTATTCTCTTCAACATGAGAACAGTTACTGAAACCTAATGTACACACTGAAATATTAGTAGATCTCCATATTGTTATCAGATTATTTCTCACACTAAGCCAGTCTGAAAGGCAAGGTCCGCTTTCTTAATAAAGTAAAATATAAACCTTGCAAATACTAACGGTGGAGGGGGAAAAACTTAAAAGGCTGTGACAAAATGATGACTATCTGACACAAGGCATTACACTAAAAATATACACAATTCTAAACCCCAAGGTTGGGGGCGACAGCTAGGAAAACAACCTAATGTGGCTGAATTTTTCCTCAAATTGGGAGTAGCAAGAATGTACATAAATGTTCATGAAATCTTCTAATATATATTTTTTTATTTTTATGACGGTCTAAAATTACTAACCATATGAATATATGGATGATCGTTACATAACTGATAACTTACTGACATTTAATTTCAGGACTTGCATTTGCACTTACAACTGGAGAGAGACAAGTATTATTTTCATGCCTTTGATATCACGTCTTGAGGGACAAAGGTTTTCATAAGTTCCCAAAAAGAAAAATGGGGGTGAGGAATGTGAAATATCTTCACACAGCCAGTCGTATAGCGTATGAACTCAGTGGACCCCGAGCTCAGCTTATTGTAAACAGCAACTCTGTTGAAGCCAGACAACACTGCACGGTGCTATTAATTTAAACCTTATTTGGTAGTATTGTTTATATTTAGTTAGTAAATCTGGTTTCGTTTTATAGGTCCTAATGAAACGAAAATCTTTCTGCATTGGAAAGTAATTTAGTAACATATACTAAAATGGTTGTTTTTCATAAGGGCCATTACACCAGTTCATTTCTCCCATTATTTACATAATAAATATGGCTATAAAATGTGGATTAAAAAATCATGCATGGCTTTTGTTTTAAAAAGTTCTGCTGGCACCCTAGCTCGTTTGGCTCAGTGGATAGATCGTCGGCCTGCAGACTGAAGGGTCCCAAGTTCGATTCCAGTGAAGGGCACATCCCCGGGGTTGTGAGCTCGATCCCCAGTGTCAGGTGTACAGGAGGCAGCCGATCAATGATTCTCTCTGATCATTGATGTTTCTATCTCTCTTTCCCTCTCCCTTCCTCTCTGAAATGTATAAAAATATATTTAAAAAAAAAAAAAAGTTCTCCTGGCAAATCAAAACATGGCCCTACCAGTGGTTCACAACATGTGCCTCTGAGTGCAACTCAAGAACAGTTTTTTCCCCAGTTTTAAACCTAAATGAGAAAAAAATGTAGTTTTACTTTTCAAAAAGCTAAGTTTTATTAAACTTGAAGAGTCTTCTTTATTATTACATTATAAACTTCCTATTTTAGGTTGTGGTAGTAGATGTCCACCTTTTTTTCATGTGATGACTTGACAAATTTCACAATTTGGCAATCCTATATTAGTTCCCTACATTTTAGGGAAAATTCTTCTTTTTTTTTTTAAATTGATTTTAGAGAGAGTGAGGAAGGAAGTGGGGGAGGGAGAGAGAGGTTTGTTGTTCCACTTATTTATGCAATCATTGGTTGATTCTTATATGTGCCTGACCAGAGATCAAACATGTAACCTTGGCGTATCAGGACAACACTCAAACCAACTGAGCTACCTGTTTGAGGGGAAATTCTTAATAGTATCACATAAAAATAAAGATCTCCAGTTACCACTTTCCCTGTCTACCTATTATAAAATGGTGCAAATATATACACACATACAGCTATATAGGTATAGGTATTCCACTCTGGCATTATGGGGAAAATTCATTCTGAGCATGAACCTCCATTCAAGAAGTTCTTGTTTCTACCCAAAGAAACCTAACCCCCTCCCCAACCCCTGGATCTCTGTCAGGTCTAGGATAAAGAGTGAAGCCACAACTATAGCCTGGAGACAGCAAAGAGAAGCTATCATTTGGCCCCTAGGTGCTCACAAGTAGACATTTTGCAAAGCACCCTAGAATAAATTACAACCTAAAAAGGTGAATAATGATCACAAGTTATACATAGGTAACACAAATCCTGGAAGACTAATGACAGCAATAAACTCTTTGCTACTCCTGCCATTGAGAAGTGATGTATAAGTGTCCTCCCCTTGAAGCTGGGGTTGCCCTGGTGATTAGCTGTTAGACCAATAGACTGTGAAAGAAGTGATATTCTGGGACTTTTGGGGCTTGAAACGTCAACCCTTCATCTTGGGAGTCCTGAGCTGCTAAAATGTCTGACTACCTTGAAGCCACCATATTATGAGGAAGCCCAATCTATCATGTGGAGAGGCTACATGAAAAAGACAATGAGATGCCCAGCCAGCCCCCCGCTGTTCTGATTCCTAAGAGTTCCTGGTCATCCCAGCTGAGACCCCAGACATGCCTGCTATGCCCTATCCAAGTTCCTAACCAACAAAATTTATGTGATACAACAATTTATTTAAAGCAATAAATAACCAGAAATAAAACCAATAGCTTTTCATAAATAGTAATGAAAACTTTAAAGCAAAAAGAAAAAGTCTTGAGCTGTAAACAAGACTGACATCAGACACAAAGGAGGATTATGACGCATAAAGGTAAATATAAACCCATTCATTCATTTATCCCCAACAACTATTTATAAGGATGTATAAGCAGGGTTATATACAGGTTCTGGAGATGGTTTTTAAAGTGTCCTGACTTCAAGGAATTTACAGACTAGGAAGTATTGTACATTATAGCATCTTCTTATATACTCTTCAATGTGTTTTACAAAAATAACATAATCAACTATTCGGATCAAATCAAAACGCAGACCAATCTCACAGAGTAACCCAGAGTTTTTTAAGTTCCTCTATGACAGCAACTTTCAACCCTTTTCATATGATTTACTATCTATTTAGCACACAATCTACTAAAATTCTGCAGCACACCAAAAAATGACACCGATCTAACAAAAAAATAAGCACAATGTTGATTCATGCACACTGGACAGCTATTGTTGCAGTGGCTGTTGTCAGTTTTTTGTTTGACAATCGGTCAGCGCCCCTGGTTAAACAGTCAGGTAGTGCATGTTTTAAAAATGTGCCATGGCACACCGGTTGAAAATTGATGTTCAATAAGAAGGAAGTGAAGACTGAACCCAAATCCCACAAAAGGTCATTTGTAGTCTGTAGTATCAAAACATGCTTTAGTTAATTACAGTATGTAATAAAACATTTGGGTTCTCATTTCAGACTATAAATTCAGGGCATGCGTAACTAATCCTTTTTATTTCTTCTTCATAAAGTATCAGGTTAAAGAACTGTTTAAAGATATTATTACAAATGTGCCGAGTAGACCTTTTATTGCAGTCAAGATTCTGGAACCCAGAATGGGCAAAGTAAGTAAGGTCAGTAGTTATGCTGTTGTTTTAATAAGATTTATTTCTGTCTAGGTGTGCTACAGTTTAAACAAACTATTCCAGTGACTAAAATAATTTTAACTGCTTCTTTTATTAAAGCATTGACAATTTAACCTTTCATAATATTATTCTCAGGGTTCTAAAATTATCCAGATTTTTTCTATTTGCAGTTTTTCTCTATTCAAATTTCACATGAAGCCGAAAAGAACACAAGTAGAGAAAATGATTCTACCAGGTATTTTTAAGTACAGAAAAATGTTTGCTCTCACATTGTAACAGAATAAAACATAAATAAGTACACTTACGGCCTCTTGGACAAAGACCACAGTATGTCTTTAAATCATCAGCATGTAGCACAACGACTCTATAGAAGGTACTTAGCAAATTTGTGTTGACTGATGATAGTACATTTATTTACCGGTTATTTTAAGTGTGGCCAACAAAAATAATGTTATTTTCTGTCTCAGTGACTTCTTGAAGCAAAGAAAAAAGGCTACATTTTCAAAAGCGATCAAAAAGAAACAAACTTTCTCATTTTCACTTCAAAACACCAAAAGAGGGGTTGTGGTGGGGGTATAGTAACAAATTCTATGTGTCTTAAATGTCACAATAAAGGTAAGAGACAATGTAACTAACAGCAACCTAAATGACAAACATGGCCTTATGTTTATCATTTCTCTTATAACTTTAATTACATGTAACTTGTCAAAAATTTATTTTTAAAAAACAGGACACAAAAGAACATTCTTATTGCTGAACAGTCACTTGTTAATACTTTATCTAAAATATAAAAGTCAAAATAGAGTTCTGAACAAGAAGATAATCAGGAACTTTAAAATGATAACTAATATTTCATAAAAAGTAACAATAGCTGGGAGGAAGACACTCAAGAATATCTGAGTGAACAGGTAGCTCATTGTTCTGTCTTCTAGACTGGTCTAGAAGCCAGCGTGGCATGACACCAAGCGTCAGGAGACTTGGCCAGTGTCCTGGATCTCCTAAGAGGCTCAAGGCCAATGACTGACTGTCTTGTGGCCTCAACTTCCTCACCAACAAAAGGAGAGAATGGCACAATTGTCTCCAAATTTCATTTTAGCTATAAAAAATGCTACCGTCCTCAAATAAAGGGCCATTAGTCTAAAAGATTGGGTTTGAAAACTCCAGAATCTTCCATTTGCTTAAAGCACAATTATTTCCCTAATCTTACACTAAACACTTCACAACTTTCAAACACAGATAGCTTACTTTTCTCTTATTTATCTTTACAACAATTCTGTGAGATAGACTGAGTCTGCAGTTACCACACGCAATTGGCAAATGTCAAAAGGAGGCTCAGTGAATGAGGTTATATGATTTGATTAAAGTCATGCAGCCAAAAAAAGAAAAGAAAAGAAAAGAAAGAGCCTAGAAATCAGATCTGATTCCCAGCTCAGTGCCTAAATTTCCAGAAAAGGGCATTTTTAAATCCGTAAGAATGACAAATAAATGACATAGCCGTTAGAAAGAAAAAAATATAGTTATTTTTTAATGTCTACGTTGTTTCTTTAAATTGAGATGCCATGTGTTAAATTCCCTAAGATAACACAATTTTAGGCCTCTATGTCTCAGAATTATTTTCAAGATTTCTGAAATAAGAAAATCCCAGTGGCTTAAACATATTATAAAAATATTACCATATATCAAGGTTTCCTAAATTGATGCATATTCCTTGACAAAGCAGAGTCTGTAGCAAAATAAGTTTGGAAATATTTGCAGATTAACAATTCCCATATATGCTTTTTAGTTTAACATAGCATTTCATAAGTTGGTGTATCAATATAATTTCAGACTTTAAAAAAAATACCAATTGACATTCTAAAAGCCCTTTTATTCCTGTGACCCCATCTTGGAAAATACTTATGCACATTTTAAAATATAACCAATTGCAAAATAAAATATAAAATTACTATATAATTTTAAATAATGAAAAGTTATAGTTGTTTCTTTCTTTCCAAGCAAACATATTTTCATATTTTTTGAAAAGGTGAATGAAGTCTCTTACAACTTGTACATTTAATATGACAGTGTTTCTTTTTATTTTTTTCTTGAAAAGTTACTAATCTAATATTATACTTTATAATCAACAGCAAGCTGGAATAGAGAGCTATGGTGTATAATCTTCTCATAATCTTAAAGCGTTCTCTCAGTGACACAAATGACATCATATTAAAAGGTTTTTTTTATATGTAGTCACAATAAATTAAATACCAGAGCTGATACTGAAGAATCTGAAGGAGACCACACTAGGATAAAACGTACACTTTGAACATGTACTAGCAATGACAGGACATTGGGGGAAATGTTCATTAGCGAAATAACATCTGAACCATCATAAACTATTACAGAGATATGTGATTAACATTGGGAGCAAACAGGTAAAGGGTAAGTCAAATTACTTAATCCTTGAGCCCTAGTTAACCCAATAGTAACCATGGAAATAACTACAAGTTTGGTTTTTGCTATTTATAAAATAGTAGACTCTGAAACAAAGCCTAATTAGTTCATCTGAATTTATCTTGGGCTCTTGATAACACTAGATGAATTTATTGAAGTCTCAGAGGAATGAGATATTTCTAAACCTTTCCTAGACAATTGAGTTCCCTGATACAAATTAACCAAACACACTTTCATTATACTTCCATCTAATAAAGTTTAGCAAGTCCAAAAATACTTTTGAATGCTTTTGAAAATGTAAGGCAGCTTAGAAACTTGAGCTGTTTTTAGCAATGGTATTTTAAAAATGGTATAACTTACCACTCCAAGCAAAGAGGTATGACTTGTCACTGGCAATAGTGGTAACATGGGAGACTGAAAAAAGCTATTTTGAGAAAATAAGAGATTGTGGATTCCAGTCTCAAGCCCCACCCTTCTCTCACATATGTGAAATTTAATGCTTATGTAACTTACAAATTCTGTTAAAAAATGAAAGCAATTACAGTAGAATAAGTTATGTATTTGTTTTTAAAGGTACATAAAAAAATAGCTTTTTACAAATAGAAGCAGTGTGCCTGGAAGAGTTTGTCTCCCACTCCCACTGCCAGGTTTTTGTGTGTTGTTTTTTTTAAGTTAAATTTGCTGAGGTAGCACTGGTTAATATCATGCAAATTCCAAGTGTACAACTTTATAATAAGACATCTGTATACTCATGCTCACCACCGGAAGTCTAGTCTCCTTCCATCACCGAATATCTGACCCCCTTTATAGAAGATTTTAGATACTTCAGTTCTTCCTAATCTTTAAATGTTTATGCGATACTTCCCTTTCTCTTATATCC
Source organism: Corynorhinus townsendii (assembly GCA_026230045.1). Taxonomy (NCBI): domain Eukaryota; kingdom Metazoa; phylum Chordata; class Mammalia; order Chiroptera; family Vespertilionidae; genus Corynorhinus; species Corynorhinus townsendii. The sequence goes on along the minus strand of JAPDVU010000010.1, from coordinate 17,917,215 downwards.
ATTTTAGAATTTAGAAGATAATTCCCATAACCAGGACATAAACAGCTCAAAGATACAGAGTACATTTCAAAGCCACTTCCTTGTCCACAAATACATGGACAAGTCATATTTTAAAATAAAGCACAGAATACCACAAAAAGACTCACAAAAAGGTATCAAAGTATAGCATGCTTCACCAACCTATAGTTATCCTATTTTCAGCTATGGAGTAAAAGCCACCTTTGGGAAAATGAGTTTAGACTCCAAGTGCTAGATTAAGGAATAATACAAGTCTAAAACCACTTAAGAAATCGTCAGAAACAGCATCATTTGGAAGGTCATTTAAAAAGATGAAACTATTGCCTGGCCGGCATGGCTCGGTGGTTGAGCGTTGACCTATGAACCAGGAGGTCACGGTTCGATTCCAGGTCAGGGCATTGCCCAGGTTGCGGGCTCGATCCCCAGTGGGGTGTGCAGGAGGCAGCCAGTTAATGATTCTCTCTCATCACTGATGTTTCTATCTCTCTAGCCCTCTCCCTTCCTCTCTGAAATTTAAAAAAAGAAAAAAAATCTTTAAAAAAAGGATGAAACTATCCCAAATCCATGGCAGAATCTGCCTCTATGAGGAAAAAAACTGAGAGCCCTGGAACCATGATTTACCTTGAGTTCATTTAAAGTAAAACACTGTGAAATCAGGGTCTGGAAATGCCCTTTAAATGTGGAACTAAGCAGCATTTAATTTAAATGTAAAAAAATTTTTAAAGTGTATATAATGAAAAAGACTGACACTTAAGCAATCTGAAACTGTATTTCATCAATAGTTAAACTCCTTTGGGGGAGAATATTAAAATTGCATTGTTGTATGTGTGAAGATCATTGTGTAATCAAGGACATGTCTTGTACCTTGAGAATAAACCATTTCCCACTGATGGGTTCTCTTCAGACAGCCTATATAAATAATTGTAGTCCTGGTCTGTAAGCGATGCCTCCTGGGGACATTTCCTTCACGTTATCATTCCTTTTATCCAACAGGAGGGCAGAAATGACACCTCTCAGTTCTGCAGCCCAGAGCCTTTTCATTTATTTAAATGCTCTAAATCTCTAACGTGTTCACTAAAATACTGGTAGGTAAATAAGTTTTAGAGTGGTAGGGAAAAGAGCACCGTCTAGCTTCATGAAATCTGGTAAGATGTGATACGAATTTCAAGGATTGATCATTTAGCTTCTTGATAATACAAAAGTCCTTCTATCTGTGATTTCTTCTTCTTTTATTCTGGTAATTTCTTTGGGCACTCAATACAATACGTCTAAGAAAAAGTGTTGAGAAAATGAGGTAAAATTCCGATCTCTGAATTTCATTCCCAGTAAAAGCACTTAACAAACAGAATAGCCTCTTGGAGACCTAAAAGAAAATGCAGTAGAAGTGGTTGTGTGAGGATGGCGCCGTTGTGGGTCAATTCTTTCATGTCCATACCTTCTAAATTATAACCATATTATCAAGTTATATTTAAACCAAAACAATGAAAGAGTGTTGAGAAAGTAAAAATAAGTTAAAACTGATGATTTCAAATATTTTAACTATCCTGGGTGTATTTTCTACAAGACAAAAGGGGAGTTGTCTGCATAGCTTGACAATGTAAACAAATACAAAAATATCTATAATTATTCCCTTTTTCATTGTATGAAGAAAGGGAAAGGAATAACGGAAATGAAAACCATGAGTACACACTCAAAAACCAAAACCACAAGAAAATAATCTAAAACCAGGCTGTAGGAGGCAAGAGAAGAGCAAGAGTCTCTACATGAGAAGTGATTTTGCAACACTAATAGGGTAAACCCACATTCCTGCCGCAAGCCTCGTGCTTTCAAATAGGCCACACAGCTGGCGGTCTTGAAAGCTTTCCAGCAAGGAACCAAGATAGTAGGTCTCAGGACTGGACGGAGCTCTCATCTGATTCTGGTGAAACACTGTGCTGCTGGGGAGTAATATAATGGCAGCCAGAAAGTCGGTTAAATAGATGATTACAGCTTTTATAGAAAAATCCTAAAGAAGCATTGCTTTGAATGTGGGCCTCTTTAGTTAATAACAAACTGCCCTAAGTATTGAAAAGTACATGCTTTCTAGGGAGAGTCATCCCCGTAATAAATAACAGTGAGAATGCAGCCCCACCTCCAGAAATAGCCTGGATGGACACCTACAGCAATCCAGGTTGGTGTGAACATTAGGAGTCTAGTTTCCTCTCAAAGTCAAAGCACCATGTGGTTCAAAAGAAAGTCTCACTAGATTTGGAGACTGAACTTGGTTTGCAAAGGCTCCATGATTGTCTAATGAACTGTTGTAAAGACGCTGTTTTCACCAAGCCCTGGGAGTGGGAAGTGTCCCTTGTGAAACCACCTTGACCAACTCCAAGAAGCCAGATACCTTCCTACACAAATCCCAAACACTTTATCTCAGTCCCTAAAGAACTCTCTAAAGCAGGATTCAGGTATTATTTTCAGAACATTCAAGAACTTACTCAATTCAAAGAGATTTGAGTAAGTGCCTGTAAACTGACTGTGCTACACCCAACAGGAAGCAGAACAGCATTCTTTCCTATGACGTTTGAAGTTTTCTGTTGTTGTACCAGGAATGCTTTTTCCCCCTGGCTAGACTGTACTTTGTAAATCTGATTTCTAGATAAGTTATCCTCCTTTGGGGGGAAAGTGAAATGACCAAGTGAATAAATCTATCTTCAAAATGCCAATTACTTACTTTATCACATTTCCTAAATATTGCACTAAGAAAATCGTCATGCTTTCCATAAATCTGGTACGTTGAGAAGCTATACTAGCTCAATATTTTTTGGTATGGTTCTTGCTGAAATCTGCTTCTTTCAAAAAAGCCATTATGCCTCTAGACCTTAGACAAAACTATTTACATGAGTTCATTACCATTATAAATATTTACTGATATTGAAGATAAAAAGTAGTGAGTATAACAAAAATGGTACAAATGTTATAGCCTTCATTTTCACTTAGAAAACAGTATTCATTCAAAGTACAGAAACTATAAATTTCTAAAAGATGCCAATTATTATATGACTAGAAGCTCAGTGCATGAAATATATGCAATGGAGGGGGAGGTCCCCCTCAGCCCAGCCTGCACCCTCTCAAAGTCTGGGACCCCTTGGGTGATATCTGACTGCTGGCTTAGGGAGCAGTCCGGGGCCCCTTGTTCCTTACTGCCCGCCTGCTCGCTGCTCCTTAGTGCTGCCACTAAGACAGCTGGCAGGAGGGAGGGGCTGTGGGTGGTTGGCTGGCTGGCCCCACCCCATATTGGGATGTTAGGGGCTGGTAAGGGGCCGGGCCAGTTGGGGGGAGGGGCCTCGGGCAGTTGGTAACTGGCCCCGCCCCCAATTGGGGTGTTGGGGGCTAAGGGGGGCTGATCAGGGCCCAGATTAGGCTGGTTGGCTGCCACAGTGAGCGTCATAGCCACCAGTTGTTCTGGTCGTTCCGCCGTTCCGGTCCCTGGGTTTTTATATATATATATATAGAGGCCTGGTGCATGAATGCGTGCATGGGTGGGGTCTGCTGGCGGGGAGGGGGGGGGCAGGGGTAGGGGCCGCGGGTGGTTGGCCAGCCAGCCCCACCCTCTGGTTGAACTCCCGGTCAAATTCCTGGTCGAGGGGACAATTTGCATATTAGCCTTTTATTATATAAGATTATAAGCAATACTGTAAGAGCAATATGAGCATTTACTAGCTCCAATATTTGAAGTTAAGTACAGTTGTTCCTTTAGTATCCTCATTCCTGAGAGTTATTAAGACACAGTAAAATCCATATAAGTTTTGGAACCCAACAGACCATAATTCAAATACTGACTTGTGCCATTTACCATGTATATGATCCTGGCAACCTCTCTCTCTGCCTTAGTTCCTTCCTCTATACAATGGGAATGACATATACCATGTTGAGTTTTAATTCCTCCTACTAACCACAGAAGTGAAGGGCTCAGGACCTTCAGAAAGATTCCAAAGAATTTGTCATTTTAAGGATGTGTTTAGACTTGTACTTCTAGGTTCCACAAAGTCCAGGTTGCATTTCTGTATTTAGGCTGTGTCATAGACTCTTCTATTAGGAACTTGTTTGACATTAGTGAGAGGTGAGCAGATAATCCATCACCACTTCAAATGCTAGGACTGCCAATTACTGAGTCAGATTTAACTAATACATGAACTACTCTGACCATGCTAAACACTTTGGGAGGCTTTATCAGATATTTCAACAGCTAGTCAGTGAATATTTATTGAGTCCACAGTGTATCCAACTGTGTTCTGGAAATCTGTCACACACATCAATGATCAAACACAATCCCTGCCCTCAAAGAGTTTCCTATCTAAAGGAAACACAGTGGAAATAAATGGTGATGGAAAGAGACTTGACTTAGAGTGGGAAACACAGAATACCATATACAAAGGATGTATCATAGAATTGTACACCTGAAACTTATATAATCTTATTAACCAATGTCACCACGATAAATATAAAAGATATTAAATACATATTTGTTGATTGAAAACAAAGTAAAATAAGCAAAAGAAACAAAAAAGAAATGAAAAGAAAAATGTAGAAAAATCTAATATTTCTTTGTATAACAGCTGGCTAAAAATGGTTATGCCGAATGGTTGGTGGACAACTGATATTAATTAGAACAGCTTCTTTGAGTCAGTTTTGCTATATTTTTAAACAGGAGATACTGTAAGAGATGACTAAGAAGTGAGAGGCAGTTAAATGGACATTGAATGTAGCAACAGTAAAACAGCACATCAACATAGGACAAAACGTTAACAAAATTATCTGGGTAGGAAAAGAACAAAATTAGCTAGCTTTGAAAAGGTTATTGATATTAGGGCAATAGTAGCCTAATCTGGAAATTTAATAAAATTAAAAAATGAGTATTTGATACATTAAGTCCTTTGCTAATTATTCAGCCTGAGGGAGAGGGAATCATTATTTAGGGGTACTTAAGACCAAATTTCTATAAAACAATGAGTAAATCAAGTTGATGAATAATGCCTATCAAACTATCATTATCTTTCTGTCATTAGATGTAAACCTGAGTTTAACTTTTAGTTTTCTCGAAAAAAAAAATCCAAAAAGTGTTAAAATTTAAATAATAATACGCATATGTACATACAACTATTCAAATATTAGGTGGCAAATTAACAGTATGCCCAGAGCAATCCTGCCCTTCAAGTGAGGAAGAACAAGCTTGCTTCCCTGAGCAATGTGGGGTCTGACTTCTCTGACCCTGGAACTTGCTCCACAGGGATGTTAGATCTTCTGTTCCAAAACTGGCCCCATATCTGGAGCAGCTCTTTCAAAATAAAGCCAGTTCTCCCTTCCCACCTTTAATGAAGTTATTAGTCACTGTTCTTTGCAGATTTGCCCTTAAGATGATAAAATAAACAAATGTTCACTTCGGAAAATAGTGAAAAAGTTTCATAAAAGAGAGGAAAAAAATGTTCACCCACACCTAAAGTTTCTTTTATTAGTAGTTTAGCTAATATTTTCATTTGGTTTTTTTCTTTTGGGTGTTTTTCTATCCATATCTTTAACGTGACTTAATAATATAATTCTATATAACAATGGACCACTCTGACACTTTCCCTTCCCATTATTGTGATGCTATCATAAGAGTATATCATCATTTACTTAACCATTTCTTCCCTGTTAAACAGTACATTTCCACTGTTTCACTGTGTATAGAAACTGTATGATGGAAATCTTTGTACATAAATCTTCGTCTGGATATACAACTACTTCCTTGAAACTATCAGGAGTGGCATTCCTGGGTCAAAAGACATGATTGAGTAATTGTAAGGCTCCTAATATATGAAGTCAAAGTGATTTTCAGAAAATACTGATTTATACCACAAACCAGTAGTTCCCAAAAATGCTGTTTAATAACAACCTAATTAGCAAAGGGCAGACTCTCATTCATTTTACTAATTTGATAGGTAGAAAACTCCAGTTTTCTCTTGTATTTCTTATCTAAGAATTTTTAAATTTAACAATATAATCTACTTTCCATAGAAGCTAAAGTGACACTTAGCTCTCTCCCAGAATCTTTGACATGGAGGCCCATGAATTGGCCTAGCATTCTGGTCTTTCTGGCCAAGGCTTCGTCACCGCTGCCTCATCACCTCAGAGATGGAGGCCATGACCAGCAACACTGTGGGCAGCAGACTGCTCTCCCTGGAACATGTCTACCCTTGCAGTGGCAGAGACCGCTCAAATGGAGCCACCAGAAAACCAGCCTGTCTACTTTCTACCTCCTCATAATTGGCAACTCAGGCCAAAAACACTGGGTTTAAGGTACAACAGTTCCACAAAAACTCCAACTATCCTTAATAAATAGGATACTGTCCTCAATTCTTCCTATACCCCATGATATAGGTCAATGCAGTATATTGTCAAAGTTGCTTAGTACTTATAACACAAACTGTGAGTCTATGAATATATGAATATAAATATATGTATCTTACCTTTAATAATTAAGCTACCACCAGATACATCTAATAAATTACTTACTTACTGTTTATAAAGCACACACATTCTTACACTTACGTCTTCCCACATAATGTGAAAAGATGCAGGCATTTCACTGCTATTAGTTCAAAATACTGATAGCACTAAAATTAGTCAAACACATGGAACGCTGACCCTTCTGCGAGAGAGAGAGAGAGAGAGAGAGAGAGAGAGAGAGAGAGAGAGAGAGAACGAGAACAAACACACACAAGCACTGTGATTCCTAGAATTATAGAAAGAACTTAAAGTTGCCTGTGCGATGGTAGGTTCACACAAGAATAACTGAGAGGTTTTAAATTTCCTATATTTCTTATATATGATCAATCACCAAGATTGTTGGCTACAGCCCCAGTGACCCAATGTGGAAGATTTTCAGCCCAAAAGCTAGTGGAGTGCCCTTGTCCCTTACACACATCCACTCCTGAAAACAGTGGTGGCTTTAAGCTCTTTTTCCAACCTTAACGATCTTCCAGATATATAAAACATGGAATAGGAGAGAGGTGATGAGATATTTAGCCTTCAGTGGTTTTAAAATTTAAAGTAAGTTTATTAGTAATAGTCCATAAACTCAACACTGACATACAAAAGGCAGAAATGGCCTTTTTAAAAAAGGCCTTGGCTACTTTACTGTGCTTCTAATAAATAACTTATTTACTGGGTTTCTCTAGAGACGGCACTCTTGAACACGACAATCAGTAACTCACTGGGTCTGTACCAATAGCTCTTTACCAGCAACTAACTCACCTCATTGCCTTTGCTTAAGCTTTCCCTGCCTAACTTCAAAACTTTCCACTCCTGTTAAAAGATTACATATATTCTTGCAGCTTGCACAAGGAGTGTAATACGTTCTGCTTTGTGTCACCTCTTTTCTTACAACACAAAAACACAGGAACAGCCTTCAAATGAACAACAAACTGCCATCTATTCATTTGCTTTTTTTCACCTTCTTAATCCTTACCTGAGGATACATTTTCCATTGATTTTTTTAGAGAGTGGAAGGGAGAGAGGGAGGGGAAAGAGAGAGAAACATACATGTGAGAGAGACACATCAATGGTTGCCTCCTGCACACACCTCAATCAGGGCCGGGAAATGAACCCACAAGCCAGGTACGTGCCCTTAACCAGAATGGAATCCAAGACCCTTCAGTCTGCGGGCTGACACTATAACCATTGAGCACCACTGGCCAGAGAAATTCATTTACATTTGAACAACAGTTAAGTAATATGCCTGAAATATATTGAGTGAAGTATGCCTGGTAAAAGAATAATGAACAGAACACAAGACTATAGTATATCTCCTCTCCTCATAAATGCATACCTACATTTACCCCAAAATTCCTATGAAATCCGTAATGTATCACAATCCATTCAAATGTTCTACAAAGAATACCTAATAATTTGCTAAGTAGCAAACTGCTTTAACTAATTATATTTTCGAAGACATTTATTTTAAACAATTCTTCACTTCGTTCTCCATAATAAAATATATACATATATAAGGCATAGATCGCAACACTGACTGACAAAGTTAACTAAGTGAAAAATCCACCAGTTACACAAGCAGCAGGACAATGTGACAATGTGAACGTGTTCACAAGTAACCAAACACTCCAGCCAAAACAAACATACTAAACTGTGGAAAGAAGTTACCTGGATTTCCAAAGTCATTCTTAATCTTACTAGAGAAAGCAATCATACCATAAATAATATGATTAAACAGTGATGTATTACAGGAGTTTAAAAACAGAATGGAAAGATAGACAAATAGATAGGAGATAGATGATAGACAGATAGATAGATAGATAGATAGAGAGATAGATAGATTTTTTAAAGCTGCGTTACCTACCAAGTGCTTTCAATAGTCCCTAGTCCTTTCGGAGACAGCATTTTTATGAACCAACTACATCCCAGAGACTCAACCCACATTTCCTGATTTCTATGACAGGGATTGTCATTAACCAACCAAGATCACCAGGAATGCAGTACCAGTGTGGCCACACTTAAATAAACCTTTCATCTCTCTGAGCAAAACAAAAACACCGTAAAACTGGTATGGCAAGTCGTACAACTTAACACTATTATACTTTAGTTTCAGATGAGACCGCCTGACTAATCAGCGTACCTAAGACTCATACAGGAAAGCCAATCACTTGTAACTTGCATGAACTAGGAAAATCGAGAACTAATCAATTCAAACAATTTTTAAAAACTTAGTGTAATATTATGTAAGCCATAAAATGAAGGAAATGTGAGATTAAACTCCTAAAGATTATATGTAATTGCTATATTCCAATGCAAAATAAAGACTTTGATTTTTCAGTTATAAAGGTCATTACTGCCCTGACTGGTTTGGCTCAGTGGATAGAGCATCGGCCTGCGGACTCAAGGGTCCCAGGTTCGATTCCGGTCGAGGGCATGTACCTTGGTTGTGGGCACATCCCCAGGAAGAGGTGTGCAGGAGGCAGCTGATCAATGTTTCTCTCTCATCGATGTTTCTAACTCTCTATCCCTCTCTCTTCCTCTCTGTAAAAAAATCAATAAAATATATATATTTTTAAAAGGTCATTACTTACTTCTTCTACAAGACAATTTTTAAGTCTGTGACATTCCTGGATACAATTTTTCTTATTCTCTCCATGTGTCCTTTGTAATCATCATTTGTAAACTTGATTTCTTGAATAAAGATCTTTACCATCTTAAATTCCTTTAAAAATTTCCCTAAGTAAAATTCTAAATAAAACAAGAGATTTCTAACATACTACACTTGTCCTTATAGGAAAATTTTATTAGTGCCACTAATTAAACAAGCAATCAAGGTTCATTTATAAAGCAGGGATTGGGAAAACAATCTTGACAATATTCAAGATCATGTATACCCACTATTAATCTCTATGATTAATATGCTTTTCACATTAAATGTTTTCTAGTCTAAAACATAACTTTTAATTTGTATTTCCCTGGTATTAAACTAGATAGCTTACTAAAATAATTGAAATTTAAAAGAGAAAAAAAATAATAGGTCTGACAATATCAACTTCTGACGAAGATGCAGAGCAATCAGAACCCCCCCATATAATGCTGATGGTAGTGTCCACTTGTACAAATACTTGAAAAACTAATTGGTAGTGCCTACTAAAGCTCAACATGCACTATTCCCAAGGCCCAGCAATTTCTATCTTGGTTATATATCCAAGAGAAGTAAACACTAGAAACGCATAAAACTAAAAAAAAAACAAAACAAAAAAACACATATATGAGTGCTCGTAGCTTAGAACATTGTCCCAATATGCCAAGGTTGTGGATTTGATCTCCCATCGGGACACATACAAGAAGCAACCAATGAATGCATAAACAAGTAGAATAACAAATCAATGTTCCTCTCTCAAATCAATAAATTTTGTACAGGAAAGCATCGATCAGACTTTCAAACCTCAGAGGGAAGGTAGGGGAGGGTGGGGGTAAGGGGGAGAGATCAACCAAAGGACGTGTATGCATGCATATAAGCCTAACCAGTGGACACAGACAACAGGGGGGTGAGGGCATGAGGGGGGTGGGTGAGAAGGTAATGGGGGGATGAGGACAAATATGTAATACCTTAACCAATAAAGAAATTAAAATGAAAATAAAATAAAATAAATTTTGTTAAAAAGAACATTCATAGCATCTTTATTCATAGCAAACAAAACTGGAAATGACCCAAATGTCCATCAACAAAATTAACATACAATATTTAATATACTCATACCGTGGGATACCACACAGCAATGAAAAAGAAAAATCTAACACTATACAACACAGATGGATCTTACAGAGGTAATGCTGGGCAAAAGAAGCCTGACACCAAAGAGTACATTCTCTATGATTAAATTTTTATCAAGTTCAAGAACAGGCAAAATTAATCTGGGCGGGGGGGGTGGGATAGAGAGATCTATCAATGGCGATCAAGATCAGAATAGTAGCAATCTTTGGGGGTCACACAAGAAAGCCTTCTAGGGTGCTGAAAATTTTCTATGTGTTGATCTGGGAAGCATTTACAAAGGTCTGTACATATTTCACACACATAAAAACTCATCTGAGTCATATTTCATCTTACTGGCTTCCTAACCTTCAGTAAGCTATTTAAACTCTAAACCTGACTTGTTTCCTCCATAGGATGGGAATAACACCTTTGATACAGGGTTGGTATTAAGATTATAAACAGCCCTGGTCAGTTTGGTTCAGTGGATAGAGCATCGGCCTGCAGACTGAAGGGTCCTGGTTTGATTCCGGTAAAGGGCACATGCCCAGGTTGCAGGCTCGATCCCCAATAGGGGGCATGCAGGAGGCAGCCGATCAATGATTTGCTTTCATCACTGATGTTTCTATCTCTCTCTCCCTCTCTCTGAAATCAATAAAAAAAAATATTTTTAAAAGATTATAAGTCATTAAAGAATGATTAATTTATATTATTATCTGGCTTGATCACACATGGTGAAAGAATTTATGAATACTAATAGCTGACAGTCATAGAAAAAAAATCAAACACAAGAAATTAAATTTGGAAAAGCCTGATGCCATACAGTAAAAAAGCAAAAAGCTGAACACAATAAACATTCATGTTGTCACAAGAAAAGGGTAAGTTATATGTATGTAATCCTAAAAGGCATACATGCATACAATATGCTTAAGGCATATTTCCAGCTGAAGTCCTTAAATAAAGAAAAGCGGTTCTAACACCTCAGGGTTGGTTCTCTTCCATTTTCTGGGAAAGGCAATTATGCAAAGCAACTAGCTAAGAAATTAATACAGTAATTTTTCCCTCCTAAATAAAAACTTTCATTAGCTAATTTCTTTTAAAGCCTCTCATACTGTTTTTACTTAAAAAAAAAACACAAAACAAACAAACAAAAAAAGCCACATCAGCAAAGAAAATAGTTCTAACACTAAGGAGGATTTCTTTACATCCCGGATTGCCCACAGCAGTATAGCTTTTAATTATAAAAAGCACACTCCACCTTTAAATTATAGCTTCAGCATAGGTATTAGATTTTTTTAACATGCTATTTCCTGGACTTTCCCTTATAATAATGGTCAAAAGCAAAATTATGACATAAATTATTTCTGTGTATAGAATCAACATAAAGCTTTCTTACTAAAACAAAAATATTACCTAATTTTTACTGACCAATGTAATGCCAGAATGCTAAAGTAAAATTCTTAAAATAACCTAAGTAATCACAAAAGATCATTTCAATCTTTTGAATTTTAGCTATAGCTTGTACAGATTTTTGAATTCATCCTAATTCAAAATTCTAGCCTCTTCAAATTTAAATACTACTTAAAACTTTAACTTGAAAAACTACTACAGCTGTATAAACTATATATAGATGTTTTCCTTTATAATAGTTCTCTTCAGTTCACTAAGAAAATGTATAGCTAAAAATGTCTAAAATTACTTCTACGTATTAACTTGTATCAATTTTTTAAAGCGATATACTTTGACGTTATTTTTATATTTACTTTTTATTTTCTGGCATTAAACCTCATACTACCAGAGAAACCAAAGTAAAAAATCAAATTTACCTAAGTTCATTTTAAGCAAAACTTTATCTTTAAATGCTTACATTAAATTTTCTAAAGTAAAATCGCATATTCAGTGAGGCAACAATCAAACATAATACGAAAAAATCATTATGATGTTATAGTCCCAGCAAAGACAGTAGGAAAAACTGCATTTTCACACACAGACACAAATGACAGTTTTAACAATAAGCCATGCCTTACATCACGAACATGAGCACAGACACTGACAAGTTTAGAATGTAATGTCCCCTTAAGGTCAACAGGATCTATGTTTCTACTCATGTTACATGAATCCCTTTGTAAGGTTTCAAAAACAATATTTATGAAAAGCATTCACTATGTGGCGATAGAAGCCATTTTAAGATGTATAAATCGGCTATTTTACTAAAAACACAAGTATACAGTAAGCAGTAACTGGAATTAGGAGGAGCTGGGACTTAAGCCAACACAACTGCTTGTAGCTAAAACTGGACAGATACTCCAATTTTTTTCAGTCTCTAACAATAAAAAGATTAAAAAGAAAGCTAGTCAATTTTCTTCCGTGAAATAACACAACTACATTTGCTTTGAGCAGAGAAGATCTGTGCCGCCAAGTTCAGACTACTGTGATTTTAAATGGCTAGATTTGTAAGCGGGTTTGAAACTATGCTTAATAAGTAAAAAGAAAACCACCTACTTACATTATATTACATGATTCTATCTCAAAAATGCTGGTCTCACTGAAACTTCTTCCCAATTTATTCCCAATTCTATATTTAAAAAACGAATCTTTCTCCGTGAAAGTTGACAGAAAGTTCTGTCAAAATCCCCTCTGACTATCTTTGTCATAAGTTTTGTTGTTGTTACTGTTTGGGGAGGAGGAGGAGAGGTTTTGTTTTGTTTTGTTTTGTTTTTAAAAGAAACCTTACAATGAATATTACAGTATATGATATAAGATATAATTTAAATAGATTTTAACAGCAAATTTTGATGCTTGTATTTTCTCCCATTTGAAATAACTCACAAGTGGCTGATGCTTGCTTTGGTGTTCAGAATCCTCTCTGTCTATTTAGTCTTTAAAGATCAAACTCCAAGAGTCCATAGTTCTGAGAAACATGCTTTACAGGAGCTGGGATGTGGTTGCTTAATACAGAGTGGAGCGAAAAGCACTGAAATCATCACATTTTGGAGATGGGGCATAAATTATTTTTATTTACAGATCCAGTGCCTATATTTTACAGTTATTACCTCAAGTCATCAAAGCAGGCCTGAAAGGTAAACATTACTTTCATTTTGCAGAGAAAAGAAGAAAATTAAATAATTTGCCTAGGTTCTCACTACTAATGGCAAAGCACGAATTCAAACCTAAGATCTCATATCCAAATGCCATTTTCTTTTCACTCTAGCTTTATCCACTTCAATGTGTGGTTGCAGCATTTATATAAGGGCTGGTGGGACCAGTCTTCTCCAACTGCTTGCAGGACATGTTCAGAGACTAGACCTTGCATTTATTAGCTGACTTGAATGAATTAAAACGCAAAACCAAATTGAATGAAGTGAGGAAGAAGTAATCAGAAACATTCACTATTATCCCCATGCGTATCTCGGGGTACTCGTGACTCCCGGCCATTGGAGTCCCCAGACCCTCCTGGGGCTAGTGTGAGGCAGGCAGCACACACGGCTCTGTCCACAGTACTGGCCCGGGAGGTGAAGCTTCTTGCCCAGTAACAGCAATCATTTGCCTTCTCCAGTCCACAGGGAATAATGTGCTCAGTTTAGATTCTCTTTCACACGTGACCAGACAATGCGACTATGCAGCAAAACGTTCACACAGAATTCCAAACGTTCACAGCACGTTTCCTAAAGGGTTTGCAGTTCACCAGTGTGCTAAGGCACAGAGGTTTAAGAACCACTGGTCTAGGCAACTCTGAGGACACAGCCAACAACACCAGGTCATTGATGGTAACCGGCATCTGCACTTGTCCCTTCAGTGGTCCTGAGAGCCACCTCGGCCCCTCCATCAGCTGGCTCAAGCCAAGGTTCTTCACCCAGGCCATTTCACGACAACATACCCCTGCCTGACCAACGAGGCATTCCTCTTTTCCAAGAGCAGGGAATACTGGTCAGTTATGCTGTGCTGCAATAAATGGTGTGCACATAAACATACTTATTAACTGTAAATTTCATGTCTGTCTTCCTTTTACCATTTACTCTACTTCATATCAATCTTTTCCTCTTTTTGTTTCTGCTACTACTGCCCTAGTCCAGGTCTTCATAATTTCACCATTCAATAACCTTTTAACTAACTAGTCTCTTATCTATACAATCCATTCTACATAAACTAATCTTTAAGACAGCTTCCATGTCAAACTCTGCTCAGACTCTTTTCATGGCTAGCTCTATGCTGTGAACTGAACCGAATTTTTTAAACCTTTTTTTTATTTATTGTCTGAACTGAACCAATTTTTAACACCTGTGCCTAACTTTTAAAGCCTAATTTGTATCCTCCCTATTTCTTTATCCAATCTTATTTCCTATTCAGATGGACACCAAAGAACCAATGCTATGCTATACATTACATTCCTTTGACTTGTTTATTTTGATAACTGGAAGTTTGTGCCTTAGCCCCCTTCACCTTTTTCATTCCATCCCTCCAATCCTCCCCTTTTCACTTAGAGTTTAAAACTTGCAAATACTTTTTTGTGCTCTTCCTAATGTTTATACCAATTCAAATAAAATTACGCTCATTATCAGACATTTTTATGTTTAATACTGCATTATCATTACTTAGGAAACCCAAATAAGTAGGCTTTTCCAATTTACATCTACAAATATATTTTTTATTTGATTATCCTAATACTAAACTAATGTGATTGCCACAGATTCTCATGTGCTGAATTACTGCCCACCTTCTAACATCCTGGAATGCATTAGATGCTGCAAGTGGCCAGACAAACATTAGGATACTAATACATTATTATTTTACTCTAGTTGGCTTTTTCTTTTAACAATACAGATTTCTCTGTAGCGCACAACTTACATAAACACACATACACCTATGTACCTTACATAGTTTAAAATATCTTCTAAAATGTTTTTAGCTAAGCAGCAAAATTTATGTAAGATAGATTCCCTACACAATGTATTTGCTATTTAACATGCACAAAATGTAAGTAATATTGCTAAATAAAGTACATGAAGATAGTATTTCAGAAATAGCAGCCAATAAGCCAATAACCATTAGCTTATATTCTATTTCACTACAGGCACTAAGCAGAAAAGATAAATATTTAATATCCTCCTATGGTCAATAAATTTGAATTACTTCAGCAGTCACTGCAAATACATTTAAGTGTGTTAAAAGAAATACCTATACTTATAACCCCATAGGTTAGTAAACAATTTTCAAGGGACAAAGTCACTAGTAGAATTGAAGTTCATTCAATGCCTCAGATCAAAGATTCCTTTAAAATTTAGGTTTTTGTAAGTCCCCAGCAGGGGTGTCAGGGACTCCCCTCCCCTCCTTGCCTTGGAGGACATGCCCCCCCTCCCTCCTGGAAGGAACAGGGCAGTACTCTGTCTGCCACTGAGTGCAGCAGGGGTTCCCATAGGGCCAGCGGGGAGGCAGCGGGGGATGTGGGAGATGTCCTAGGAAAGATGATGGGGCGGGAAAGGTGGGGAAGGTTTAAGAGTGGAAGAAGACCAGGAGCGGACTGGAAATTTGAGGGAGGTACCAAGCTCGAGAGAAGACAGGCGTGGGTAAGGAACAGTGAGTGCGGCAGAGCCAACCAGTGAGTCATTCTCAACCAAGGGCCAGCCTGCAGCCTTTCAACTCACCACCTCATGGCTACCTCTGCCCAGAGTGTCACTCCTCTCCTGGCCAGCTACAAAACAGAACCTAACCTCTCTGATGTTTCCATTAACAACAAACCCTCTAGCTGTCTAAGGACTTTTACTGCTAATAACAACAACTGCATGTTAAACGGCCCTCTTATGCACTGATAAATGGTGACTCTGTCATGGAGGAAAATGGGACTGGAAGAAGCTGTGGAGTGGAGGACAGAGGAAGGCTTCTTACCCGCCCCAGGCAGGGACAAAGTGGGACTGAGGTGAGGAAAAGCTCCCAGAGGGAAGACAGAACAGGGAGGGGCAAGAGCTCCCAAACTGTAGTAAGTCTTACAAAACAAAGCAAGATTATATAAAGCAGGCCTCTCTTAACAAAAGTTGCACCATTCAAAAGACAAAACACAGTTTTAAATAATATTATAAACACTTTAACTGACTTAAGAAGACGGTTAATTATTTAATGTAAATGTGTCTCAAGTGGAGGAGTTAATGTTAACATACTCTTTCCAACTGCTGATGACAAAGCTACAGTTTTGTAGTAAATTACAGTGGCCACGATAACCCAGGAGTAATTTACTGTCCAAGTTCTCCAATCACACCTGGAAACATTTAAGCCTGTCATGCCATGTATGTTAATAGTTAGGAAGCAGGGACTGTAGATTAACCACATCTGAAAAGTTAAATTATCATTTCATACAACTCCAAAGGATCACAAATAATGCAATATGGTCCCCCCGGGGTAAAAAGGCAATGTGTGACATATGGGAACGCAGGGATAAAGAATCACTCCAAAGACAGTCACAGGCAGAGTTTTCAAAGAATTTGTAAACGTGCCATGCATAGTTTATAAATTTTTCCTCTGCTCAGAACTTGTCTTCAAATTTAGAAATTAATTTTTCAGCCAGATAAAATTTCAAAGCACTTTTTAAAGAATCATACTTAATGTAACTTTTTTTCCCAGAGGGCAAACAACACATGTAAACTACTGCTCCAATGTGTGCCATCTGCTTTCTTTCTGGGGGGAACAGGGGGCTAACAAAAGCCACTAAGCCCCAAAACCATTAGCAGCAGTGTGACAGCAACTAAACCATGACTTACAGGATCACATATAATGCTTGGACCCATTACACGTACCTTGGAAAATCCTACTATAATGATGAGTCCCTCATAAGTTAGATTTGCTTTAGCTGTAAACTCCAAAGTGCAGCACCAGCATTAATTCCCTCTCACAAAGAATCTCAGTACCAACTTTGTTTGCCTAGTGTTTTCTCCAAATCATACTTTTTTGTTTACTATTATTATTCAGGACTTGATATAGATCTACTCTAGCACCCTCAACATTTTTCAATAATTGAAGCATTAAGAGTCCAGGTGACTTGCCTACAGTCAAACAGGGCTGACAGGTAGAGCAAAAAGTTCGGGCCAGCTAGCAGGGCAGACCTGAAGCTAGATGGCAGGGACCCAGGGCCCATGGCCACCGGCTTCTCCCACACAAACTCAACTCCACCATGCTCACAACTCATGTCCAAACACAAAGAGCAGCAGTGCTGGCATGAAATGACACTGGCACCTTTACTATGGGGATCCAAATCTAGGGTATTAGGTATACTCTCCTTTAATCAAGAATAATCAACTTAACTGTCCTCATAAACAAGAGTTATGTGGTTTCTTGTGATGTTTCAAAATGTATAGAAAGACTCCTAACTATAAGTGTTTAATAATAAAATGTTTGATCAGGAATAGAACATCTTCACCTGCGTCTCCTTCTTCAAAGCTGCAAGGACCCTGCTTTTCTGGCCCTCCTGCCGGCCAGGCCACGACACGACACTGGCCATTTTGACCTGTTCGATGACTTGGAAATAACTGTGTACAGCCACTGGGTATAATTATCAAAGTGCTTGCTAAACATTCATCACTTCTCTTAACACCCCTATTTACAGAGATAAGCCAACTGAGACTCAGATGAAGGCCTGTGCTGCACGGAGCACAATACTTTTATATACCGCTAAAGCTTAAAAATCTGATTATTGTTGAAATGACTATCCACCTGAACGTGAGCTGCCTTTTCCCTGTAAAAAGTTAAACATTGTCATAAGAAATTTTTTTTACAAAATAAGAAAGTTTGTTTATCATCTATGTCTCTGTTCAAAGGCCTACTGTACTAGAAGCTACAAGCAGGCAGCTTCTGGGTCTGTATCATTCACACTGGTTGCCAGGCCAGGGCCCAGATCATGTTAGAACTCAACAAATATGTGGAAGGCGAGGAGGTGGGAAAAGTGAAAGCTACAGAACCAACACTGGGTGAACAAGTCCACTTGTCTCTGTCCTCAAGATGGTAGGTTAGTATAATTCCTATGTATATCTGCCCACTATATTCTCAACTCTTTTATCACGATGGAATTTCCTAAGTTAAATTTGCTGACAAGTTAATGGGCAGCTTAATTGTGATTTTTCAACTACAAAAGCATGATTTTAATATTTGCCAATACCATCCCTGTAAAATATACTGGCAGATTCACATTAAATTGGCCTAATAAAGATGGTTTTCTTTAATCACCATTTTAAAAATCACCTTCATTCTACAGATTAAGGGACAAAGTTTGTGGGATTTACTTCTTACATTTATAAATCCATATTGAATTAACATTTAATAACTTTTATCTTAAAACTAGTGGCCCGGTGCACAAAATTCATACACATTAAAAGGGGATTAATTAGAAGAAATAATTTAGTATTGCTATTTGCCCTTTATAATAGAGGTGTCAGAGATGAAAGAAAATTAATAAAATGTATATGAAAATCTTCCTTTTGTCAGAGTCTGGGGCGCACCACGGGACTCAGAGTCAAGTCCCCACCCACCTGTGGCGCTTCAGACCCAGCCAGCCCCAACCCCATTGGGTGAGATCCAGACCCGGCCGGCCCCACCCTTGTCAAGCCCTGCCGGGTGGGGTGGGGGGTCAGCCTCAGATCCCCTGTCAAGCCCTGCTGGGTGGGGGATGTGGCCTGAGGTCCCCCATCAAGCCCCACGGGGGGGGGTGGAGGGAGACAGCCTGAAATCCCCTGTCAAGCCCCGCTGGGGTGGGGGGCGCAGCCTCAGGTCCCCTGCCCTGACCCAGCGCCACGCAGCCTCAGGTCCCTGCTGATTGTTGTGTTACGGAAACCTCACCTCCACTGTGGGCACTGCCATCTTTGTGATGGCGTGATGGTCAATTTGCATATTCCCTCTTTATTAGACAGGATTTATAAGAGTACCATGAGTTGCTGAACTCTCATTTTAAAAAGTCGAGGGAGGGAAGATCTAGCCCTGCCAAGGCAGGAATCCATCAGTGTCCATGTGATGCCTCCAGAAGCCCTTCAAGCAGGATCTTTATTTTGCCACAGAGGCAGCACCCACCATTCCAGGAATACGACTCGTACTTGCAGCCACATCTCTGGAAAGGCTAAGTTTAGTGCTTCCTCGCTGTTGACTCACACTAGAGTAAACTTCTTAGGAAGAGAGTGTGAGAAGTTTCACTGGAGGAAACTATAAACAACTGTAACCATTTATTTATTTTTAATATATTTTTATTGATTTCAGAGAGGAAGAGGGAGAGAAACATCAATGATGAGAGAGGATCATTGATTGGCTGCCTCCTGCATGCCTCCTACTGGGGATTGAGCCCATAACCTGGGAATGTGACCTGACGGGAATCGAACCCTGACCTCCGGGTTCATAGGTTGACTCTCAACCTGAGCCACGACGGTTGGGCACAACTGTAACCAATGAATTCTTTTCTTGTTTTTTCACTTAATTACTTTCAATCAGTATTTCCGGACTATGCTAACTGCTGACAGAAAAAGCTAAGAAACAGTTCCTACTTACTAGGAGTTTATTATCTTTTTACTACAAGGTATTAGGCAAGCACACAAAGGTTTATAATACTGAGATTAAGTGCCTTAGAAAGAACAAGAAAAGCATTCTGCGGGTTACTAAATCCAGCAAAGACTGTAAGGGGACTGCCCTTGACAAGCTTCCTCCCGCAGGCAGACATGAGGGAAGGGTATGCCTTACAGAGTAAACAGTTGAGCAAAAACTCAAGAAAGCAGAGTAGACAGCACACCTGAGCTGGAATACAGGACGGGGAAGGTGGTAAAGGTGAGACAAACAAGACAGGAACATCTGGGCACTAATGGGGAAGACCCGAGAAGCTAAGCTAAGGAGTTTGCACCTATTGTGAAGGCTGTGGGAAGAACAAGTAATTGGAGGCTTTTAAAGAGCAGTCTAGTCTGATTACCATGCTTGAACAAGTTTAATCTTATTTCAGTGTGAAGATAAGCTGGACTCTGTCAACAAGGCAGGGAGCTGGCCACAAAGACCTGAGGCCTGAGTACAAGTGTGACGGAAGGACCGAGAAGAGCTGTCGTGTGCATGTGTGAGCTGTTGTGAAGGCAGGCTGCACAGAGCCTGGCAGACGGGCACACACAGAGGGTAAGAGAGAGGAGTCAAGGAGGAAAACTGGTTTGGGTGGAGGGAAATAAGGAGTTTCACTTTGGTTGTGCTACCTGGAGAAAATGTCAAGCAAGCAGTTTAGAGCTTAGAAGAAAGGTCAGGTTAGGGTCACAAATTTGTGAGCTATGTAAAAAAGATGATGGCAAAAGCGTGCGTTGGATAAGATCACTAATAAAAAAAAAGAGCATAGGAAAGAGGAAAACTGTTTGAGAATGCCTACCTGTGGAGGATGGGAGGTAAGAGGGTAGAAAACTAGCAATAGACACACAGTATTGGCCAGAGACAGAAGAATTAAACTCATGCTCAGTTCAGTTCAACAGAAGGTAAATGGGGGGGTGTTATATGTGAGTATTACACTGGAGGTAATATGATGACTAAACAGTAAAGTCCCTACTTTAAAAATATGATGTCAAGAAAATCAAGCAAAAAAAGTTGCAAAAAGAACACAGGAGGACATAATTATAGCTACTGATACTGCAGACTTTAATAATAATAATAAAAGAATGCTATGAACAAGTTTATGCCAATATTTGCAAGCAATGAGTAATATTCTAGAAAAATACACATTTTCAAAATAGCCTCAAGAATAAACTAAAAGCCTGTAATAACTAGTAATATGAATTTCTACCACAAATCCCCTAACATTGAGAAAATACTGGTAAGCAAAACCGTGACCCATATCATCAGAAGCAAACCAGAAGAAAAAGAAAACAATGATCAGCAAACTAGAAACTGAAGGGGCTGTCCCTCACCTGATGAAGGGCATCAAGAGGCCCATTCTACACTCTGAGTGGTCTCTGGTCTCCCAAGTTTTAACAGGAAAAATGGCCACATGTCAGTTGGACCAGCCTTCCACTAACCCTGCATGCCATCTAACACTAAGGAACAACTTCATGTCATTTTTTTAAATGGAAAAAGTATATTCTCGATATCTCAAATGTTCTTTAATGTTATTCTGTTATGTATGTATCATCTGTGAATATAATTTTTATGAATTTTTTCAATCTATATCCCATCTTGTGGTACTAATTTCCACAAATTGACTCTCTATAGAAAGCTTTTTAATTTATCATAAAGCTGACTCCTATAAAATTCCTAGAAGGCTTCTTGCCCCAACGTCAATTCTAGCATGATGGAATTTGAGGAATTTATCCAAGATATTATTTTAATAACCTCACTACATCCTCCCCCTTTGTATTAATAGCTCTAAGGAACAAGTATTTATAGTATACTGCTGTATGTCCAGACACTTCATTATTTTTATTTAACAGAACAACATACAGCATTTAGCTCTTGGGTGTGTGTACAGCCTGGTTTTGTACAATGGCAAGATAACATGCTATTCCCACCTTTCCAAAAAATGCCGAGCATATTATTGATCTTAGCACAAAATCTAGAGAACCATCTAGAACAGCTTACAGATTCTTATGCTGATTTCAACTGAAGTCAGAACTCCTCACTTAATAAATGGGATCCATATGATTCTTCCCTAAATAGACATTGAGCACTACCCCAGAGCAGCATTCGGACTTTTGCTCACTCACTGTCTGCAGTTAGGTTTTTTCTTGGAGCATTTCACTACCCAAAACAGCTCCAAGTGCACTGTGTACACCTTCCTTTACAAGTAACTCTTTGATTTGACTTGGCCCACTTAATTCCTAATTTATATCTTGCATATTATACTTTCTTAATTAGGAGCTTGGTTTTTTAAAAAAAGAAAACTGTCTTCTAAAATTCTGCCTTGTTTTAATTTTTCAAAAGGTGATGAAGAATTTCCGCCCATGTATGTGTTCCAATCAATCTTATACTTCATGCTTTTTGCAGGATATTCAAAACAGTGTTTTAAAATAAATATTCCTATTCGATTATGCTTGTATAATCTTTTCATTATTTTAATAAATGTTTATTAGGCATTTACTATAGTCCAGGCAAAGTGCTTGGTGTTTATAAGTAATAACTCTCGTAATCATGAGGTAGTATTCTCCTCCTTTTTAAGTGAGAAAGTTGAAGCTCAGAGTGCTGGGGAAAAATTGTTCAATGTCTCGAAGTTTGTATGTGGCAACAGTCAAAACTGGAACCCAGGTCCGACTCTATAAAGTAGGCTCTTCCCATCATGCACACAGCCACAAAGCTAAATGACCCATAGTGCCCACACCCAAGAAGGTCACAGGCATGTAACAAAACAATCCCAACAGAGTCATGTAACTTCTATCAGTTTTCCTAACACCATTTTGTATTTAAAAACTTTGCTAAAATTATTCTGGGGTTATTCCTCTATAAAATTACTAAATTATATTTTGTGCAATTAAGCATTTATTAACTGCCTTTTACCTTGAATGCGCTCTGTACTGTGCTAGTGCTCATAGTGACAATGAAGGAAAGATAAATACATTTTACCTCATGAACCAACCCACACAGGAACTGAAACCAAAGTTTCATGGAAAAGTATTTATTGTTACTACATGTGATATACTTTCATCTATTACATTTTTCTTAATGCTGGTCATGACCCACTAAAATAATACTACAACCCACTTATAGGTCATGCCCCCCAGTTTGCAAACTCTATCCTGTAAAATAGGTTAACCAGACAAAATCTCCACTTTTGCTTCTGGTTCAATCTGGCCATCCTTTATAAATGAAGTGTTTATGGCAGCTAACACCTGTAAGGGCTTATTTTGCTACTATGTTTAGTAGTATTATAATACTAGCCTACACTTCTTTTTTTCATCTTACCACCTTTTTAAATTTTTTGTTTTAACTGAGATACAAAGAGAAACATCAGTTTGTTGCTCCACTTACTTACGCATTCATTGGTTGCTTTTTGTATGTTCCTGATTGGAGATCCAACTCACAACCTTGAAGGATCTGGACAATGCTCTCACCAGGTGAACTACCCAGCCAGGGGTTTATCCTACACTTTAATATGTTCTCATATTTAATGATGCACTACTTTTGAGAGCTTCAAATTTTCCTAATTTGAAAATATTAGGTTGTTAGATCCAAACAGTGTATGTAAAGTAAAATTGTACTTAAAATTTTTTAAACAAATTAACTATAGCAATTAGCCTATAGTCATATCACAGTGACATATCATATTACCATTAAAGAAACCACGTTTGAGAAAACCAACTGACTTGTGTTTGAAGAAACCTAAACCAGCCTTAAATACTGCATGTAGATAAGGCAACCTCTTCTGAAAAAAAACTTTTAATCTGGTAAACCTATTTTAGCATAATAAATGGAAGACACCCCAGGAATAAAAAAATGATGATACACACACTAAAGGTTTAGGAAGTCAAGTCATTTGATCAAGGTCATAAATGACCTTAATGGTAGAGCTTGGACTAGAACCTGGTTGCTTATTAGCAGGGTCTCTTTCCACCATTCTACACAGTGTCCATCCTTATGAAAATCACCACCAGCAGTAACAGTGGCCTACCTTAGTAATCTCCCTTATCTAAAACTCTAGATTATGGTCTGACCTACACAAATGAAGTATACTTGACTAGGTAACCTTGTACATTGTCCTCTAATTGGTTCCTGTGTACTTTGAATAAGAGCTTTAGATATGCCTTATAAATAAAATGACCCTTATAAACTATTAAACATGGTAAATATAATTTAGCCACAGAACTACTTGAAAACCAGTTTCATTTTAATCTCCTCAATTACACACAATGCCTGCCAAGACCTTAGCTCTGGATTCCATCATGTTGCTGTAACCAGCAAAAGAGAACCATTTCTCCTCTTAAAAAAGGAATCGCTCTCTTTATTTGCACAATCTACCCTTTCCCAAGGGTATGACAAAGGTTTCAGTTGTAATTTCAAATCCATTACAGAGCATCACAAATAATATGAAAACATGTGTGATTTTCATTTTGTCTTAGATTCTCAGGGCACTGTTTTTTAAGTAGAAATGATTTTACTAGTTAATTTTTTTTTAAAAAATTAACCATGTGATATTTTCAAAGACCAAATCATAAATCTGATTTAACTTAATAACTATTTATTTTTATGTTTTGTTGCTATGGCTTTAAAGGCTAGAATGAACAAAATTCATATTCAACTACAAATGAATTAGAAGCCTGGGCCTTCTCATACAGATTCTCCCGGAGGTAGTTATAGGAGGTAACTTAGAGATGACCTGTGCATTGTTCTCCTTTATAGATAAACAGTGGCAAATATATTCCTGAAAAGACATGCTTTGTAAACATGTGGTCTAGCACAGAATAACTGTATTTTATAGTACAGGAATCTGAAATATATTTAAAAATGGGACACAGCCCTATACTAACAGTTCAGGGACTGAGGACATCTGGCCTCCATCTTTGATGAAATTTAACAATATATATCTAAACTTTAATTACAAAACCTCTTCGCCATGGCATCTTCCAGAAAAATATTGCAATTTCTTAGATAAAAATAGAGTTTAATATTAATCATAATTAAAACAAGCATCTACTTAATGCTAAGGAAGTCTATGAAAAACATGTTTGCCTAATAGCAATCTTCCTATCTAATAAAAGAGAAACATGCAAATTGATGGTAACTCCACTACAGCCCACAAGCCATGCCCACCACCCAATCAGGAGCAAATATGCAAATTAACCCAACCAATATGTCAGTTAATTTGCATATCCAGGCGCAGAGCAAAGACTGAAGACAGCTTAGAAGGAAGCCAAGCACTGCAGAAGGGAGCGAAGCTGCAGAGAAGCAAGCGGGGCAGAGGGGACTGGAGGGAATCAGGCAGGGCTGCGGAGACGGGAGGGAAGCAGGCAGGGGAGAAGGGAGGGAAGCAGGTGGGGCGGCAGAGACCGCCGCAGGAAGCCCTATTGCAGGAATCTTCCTGCAACAGGCCTTTAGTTTAAAATAATAGAACTTTACTTAAGCAAGACTGGAAAAAGACATTTATTCTTCATGTAGCACAGATTTTGAAAATGAAGTTGATGGTTTATTCTCAGATATTTTAACAGTTCCAATCTAACAAATTTATTTATGGGGAAAATTAGGCTGATCAAAGCCTACTGTAATTAAAGGTGTTTGGCACAGATGTTAGTCCTCAATGTTTGCTTTGTCATCTGTCTAATCCACATGGACATCACAGTAATTAGCACACTGTCTATAATATTTTAAATGCAAATTCAACAAAATTAAACTATTATTTATTGGGAAATGAACACTGATCAAGCTATAAAACGTACTTGTATCTCTATTACTCTAAGATGTCAACCATATGGGTGGCACATGTCTATACTCTGTATGAAGAATATACAAGAAAATTCAAAGCCAAAGACAGACTGTGCTGACCTAAGCTAATAAAAATACCCAAACACCCACCTAAAGGGGAACAGATTCTGATGCTTCAACAAAGAATTAAAGAGTCTTCAAGCCTGTCTCTCTCCACTTCATACAGATATTCACCTCTTCATTTATTTGTTTTGGCATTTACTTTGAGTCTCTAGTACTTTATGGCAGACACTGTTCTAGGCACTACAGACAGAAGGAAGAATAAAATGAAAAAGAAGAAAACTACCTTCATCAAACTTATATTCGATAAAAGATGCAAACGGGTTTCCTGTCACATAGTAACTCCAAAATATTGCATGAAGCCATAGGCTGAAATAGTGTCCAAGACCACGTCCATAGTAGAAGATTTTAAAATTCCACCAAAAAGCTATGAGTCATTAGCAATATCTTGTTATGGACATGATAAAGAATGAAAACACAAGACTGTGAACTTGGATTTGCCATCCTCATTCAAAGGAATGTTTTCTCATCCTCCTTCCTACTTATATACCACACTAGAGACCTGGTGCACGAAATTCGTGCATGGGGGGGGGGGGGGTTGGGGGTGTCCCTCAGCCCAGCCTGCACTCTCTCCAATCTGGGACCCCTTGAGGGATGTCCAACTGCCCATTTAGGCCCGATCCTGGTGGGATCGGGCCTAAACGGGCAGTTGGACATCCCTCTCACAATCCAGGACTGCTGGCTCCCAACTGCTTGCCTGCCTGCCTTCCTGATTGCCCCAACCGCTTCTGCCTGCCAGCCTGATCACCCCCTAACCACTCCCCTGCCAGCCTGATTGATGCCTAACTGCTCCCCTGCCAGCCTGTTTGCCCCTAACTGCCCTCCCCTGCAGGCCTGCTCCCCCCCAACTGTTCTCCCCTGCAGGCCTGGGTCCTCCCCCCCCCCAACTGCCCTTCCCTGCAGGCCCAGTCACCCCCAACTTCCCTCCTCTGCCGGTCTGGTCATCCCTAACTGCCCTCCCCTGCAGGCTTGATCACCCCCAACTGCTCCCTTGCAGGCCTGGTCCCTCCCAACTGCCCTCCCCTGCTGGTCTGATTGCCCACAACTGCCCTCCCTTGCAGGCCTGGTCCCTCCCAACTGCCCTCCCCTGCTGGCCATCTTATGGTGGCCATCTTATGTCCACTTGGGGGCAGCCATCTTTGACCACATGGGGGCAGCAATCTTGTGTGTTGGACTAATGGTCAATCTGCATATTACTTTTTTATTAGATAGGATAGAGGCCTGTTGCACGGGTGGGGGCCAGCTGGTTTGCCCTCAAGGGTGTTCCGGATCAGGGTGGGGGTTCCCTTAGGGTGTGGGTCGGCCTGGCGAGGGCTTGTGGTGGTTTGCAGGCTGGCCACACCCCCCGGCAACCCAAGCAGAGACCCTGGGATCTGGGATTTATTTATCTTCTACAATTGAAACTTTGTAGCCTGGAGCAGAGCCAAGCCTTCTGCTCACTCCTTGGCGGCAGCCATTTCTGTTGGGATTTATTTATATTCTATAATTGAAACTTTGTAGCCTTAAGGAGAGGCCAAGGCAGGCCAGGGCTTCAGAAGCTTGGCTTCCTCCATCACCAGGGGCAACCCTAGCCTCCTGCTCTCTCCTGCTCCGTGGCTGGCTGCCGCCATTTTTGTTGGGATTTATCTTCTATAATTGAAACTTTGTAGCCTGGAGTACAGGCCTGGGACAGCCAGGGTGTGCAGAAAGCTTGGCTTCCTCCTTCGCCAGGGAAATCCAAGCCTCCCTCCTGCTCTCTCCGTGGCCACAGACATCTTGGTTGGGTTAATTTGCATACTTGCTCCTGATTGGCTGGTGGGCGCAGCTTGTGGGTGTAGCAGAGTGATGGTTAATTTGCATGTTAATCTTTTATTAGATAGGATAAAAGTTAATCTAATAATACTAAGTTTTTCAAAGTGCTAACTTCTGTGACTGAGTGGGACTGAATGGTTGGTTATATCCACTTCAGTAGAGGCAGAGGAATACTATTATTTAAATGAAACTATTTCTTAAAAAGCTCAGTGTTTTCACACTCTCTGACTAAACATACAACAATCATTGTGACCTGCCTTCTTATATTTAGAAAAATTATGGTAGAGATTATTTTATAGCCTTTGTCTCTCTTTTTAAAAGTTGATCTTTTTCCTCCCAATAAATGTTCACGTAGCAAGCAAACACAAAAACTTTAAACTAATCATTCTTACAGCAGCATAGGAACCGAAAAACTGCCCTAACAGCTGTACTCCCACAAAACAAAACAAAACACAAATGTCATAGAAACTATGTTTCAATGATTGAAAATGCGAAAAGGGGAAAAGCTAAAAATTTTCATATACCACATATTTCAACACTAAAAGTTTGTTTAATAATTATTAGTAAGCACTTCACAATTTCCTGCTGATTAATTAACCCTTTAAAACAAGCCAAAGTCCCTATAAAAAGCAAAGTGATTTGACTATGAGACAAACTGATATAAAAACCAACAGCATGTCCTCACAACAAAAGATACACACAGACTAAAAAGTAAAGGCATGGAAAAGATATTTTATGCAACTGGGAATTTTTAAAAAGCTGGGGTAGCAATACTTAAATCTGACAAAATAAACTTTAAAACCAAAGCCACAGTAAGAAACGAAGAAGGACACTATATAATGAAAAAGGAGCAATCCAACAAGAGGAAATAACCCTTGTAAACATTTATGCACCCAACACAGGAGCACCTAAATATGTAAAGCAAATCTTGATAGACATAAAGGGAGAGAGTAACAGTAAAATAGTCATAGTAGGAGATTTTAATACCACATTGACATCAATATATAGATCTTCCAGATAGAAAATCAACAAGGAAATGGTGGCCTTAAATGACATACTTAGATGAGATGGATTTAATTGCTATCTTCAGAAACACTAATTCGAAAGAATATATGTTCCCCTAAGTTCATTGTGGTGTTTTTACAATAGCTAAAATTTGGAAACAGCCCAAGTGCCCATCAGTGGATGAGTGAATAAAAAAAAACTGTGGTAGATTTACACAATGGAATGCTACTCGGCCATTAAAGAAAAGGAAGAAAAGGAAGAAAAGGAAGGAAGGAAGGAAGGAAGGAAGGAAGGAAGGGAGGGAGGGAGGGAGGGAGGGAGGGAGGGAGGGAGGGAGGAAGGAATCTTACCTGTCATGACAGCATGGACTTGGAGAGTATTATGCCAAGTGAAATAAGCCAGTCAGAGAAAGGTAAGTACTATATGATTTCACTTACGTATGGCATCTAATGAACAAAATAAAATAACAGTTGTGTGTGGCAGAAGGGACATATAAAATAAATTTTGAAGGATAGAATTTAATATCCAAATTAATGTGGGAGAAGTATATTTTAAGCATAGGGAACTCCCTGAGCGAGCATTTATTAAACTGCCTCATATGTAGGTTTTAGGGAAAACAAGAAGAATTATATTGGGGGAAAGCATATATAATCACTAAAAGAATACATTACAAAAGGAAGAGAACAAAGAAAATATGACTATGATCCAGATTTAATGATGTTTCCTGTTTTATGAAAACTATTAGCCTTTTTAGTCATGCTACCAAATATTTGATGGTTAAATGAAGTAACAAATGTGAAAATTCCTCAAAAAGCTGGCAAGGCATTATAGAAATATGCAAGGTGAAGTTATTTCTCCTATCCTGTTGATTTTCTTTTCTTTTTTTAAATTAAATCTAGTTAACATTTATTGAGTGCTTATTATACACAGGACACTTTTCCAAGTCCTTTAAATACATAATCTCATTTAATTCTCTTGATGATTCCATAGTACAGATACCTATTTTATAAGCAAGAAGTGAAGGCACTTGCCAGAAACTATACAATAGGCCAGCAATGCTGAGATATGAGGGAAAATGTATGGAGTGATGGTAGATGAAACTTTTGTGAATTTCAGTCAGGACCAGATTGTGAATAATGCAAAGGACATAATTAGAGTGCAGAAAGGGTGCATTTACTAAGTGACTACTGTTTGCCAGGCATATACCTGATCTCATCAAATCTTTACAACTCCCATATTTCATAAAAATTATTAGTCACGCTCTTACCAACAAAGCTCAGACATATTTTTATTCTCACTAAATCATGTTAGTAAGCGACAAAAAGAAAAAAAGCATGACTTCTGAGCATATTCTCTACTATATAGTCTTGCCTAATTCTATAGTCCCCTCTCTCCCAGTTCCATTTTTGCTATGCCTCTTTCTCTTCCTAGACAAAACTTTATTTTATTGGAGTCCTTTAGGAAAGAGAAATGAATACAAAAACTTTATAATATGTATGTTGAAATTATCCCTACTTTGAATTAACTGTAAACCTGCAGTTAATTTATATTGTATTAGTAGTATATCTGCATCCTACAATACATAAACTAATCTATATAACGTGATCAAACAAATATTAGTGCTTTTCAATGACTCCAAAATCAATGTCAATGGATAAATCATACACCTTGAAGTAAAATACCAGTAAATAGCCAGGGAAATAAAAAATGTTGAGTTTTCTCTTCCAGCCAAATTTTAATTTTTAGATAAATTAGTTATCTGAGAATTTAGCATGTATTTTTCTAGTGCATTTTAGTGAAAATTCCCTATTTATACTTTCATATCCCCTTTCAAGTTACTGAAGTACCAAGACAAAACAACACATAAATTAAATGCTGTCCTACAAATCTTAACTATGAATTTAATTAGCAGTACAAACAGAACTCTTATATCTAAAGGATAGTTAATTACAGAACATGAGACTAAAAGAGATCACTGGAAGATTTTATGTTCATGGTTATTCATCCCACCAAGAGGGTTCCCTGCAATATGCATGCTTAAAAGCTAGGATTAACACAAAACTGTTCATTTCAACATAATCAGAGAGTGGAAATATCTCATTTATTTAAAATTTTATTTTAAAAATACTGATTCTAATATGGCATTTAGCCAAACATATCACTACCATTTAGCCAAACATATAGCAAAAACTACCTTCTTAAAGAAAGGACAAATCTAAAAAAACAATTTTTGAGACCGTTAAAACTCTATGCCCAAAGCCACTCTTGCTAATAACTGCATTGTTAAATTATGATCCTGATCCTAATCTCTTATCAGTGTTTAACAATAGCTTCTTCATAACAAAACTGTCCCTACAGAGCATGCATTTACAATGAAAACCTTAACTATCTGAGAAATGATTGATTAGGAAAAATGTTTACAAAATTCTAATTCATTTTAAATGGCTGTATAAATTTTAGCTCTTCAATGAGGAAAAATTAGAACCTTTTTATGTATACTAACTCCCGTCATTGATTAAAAAAACAAATACAATATGCTGTTATGAAATCTACTTTTACAGACTAGCCTAGCCCGGCCAGCATGGCTCAGTGATGTGAACATTGACCTATGAACCAGGAAGCCTCGGTTCAATTCCTGGTCAGGGCACAAGCCTGGGTTGTGGGCTTGATTCCCAGTAGGGGGTGTGCAGGAGACAGCCAATCCATGATTCTCTCTCATTATTGATGTTTCTATCTCTCTCTCCCTCTCTAGCATCAATCAATAAATAAAAATATATTTTTAAAAATCCCAGCCTATTTATTCCATTAATTTTGAAATCATCCAATTATGTGTAAATACATTTCTAAATTCCCACCATCTGCAAATGGACTATCAATACTTATGAAGTTCAACCATTTATCTAAATGAACTTAATATTTTAACTCTGCTCAGAGGAATTTTAACAGTGAAGTAGGGGTTAACTGTAATCAGAAACCAAGCCCTCCTTAGGAAGGATCAAGAGGAAATGGTAACTTTTGGAAAATCCCAATTATTTTAAACTCGGGAACATATCCAGTTTTGACAAGCTATATGGCCATGGCATAAGTGCTTCCATCTTCAGTAGCTGTTCAAACAAGCAATCCTTTACAAGTTTGACAGAGAACAGGATTCGTTTCCCCTATCCAGCTGCACTATTTCAAAGTCCCTTAAACATAAGTGTGACAAGATTGATTTTTTCAGAGCATAGGTATTTATTGTATTGTCCTTAAAGGACCTAATTTTAAAATAAATAAGTGTGTGTGCTTTGGGTAGAGGGGGAATGAAGAGAGGAAGAGCAGTCAAAAAAGAAAAGAGGATAATGAAAACCATACATCTACATTAATACACACAGCATATTTAGATGCTCTTCTTTTAAAGCTTTATCTTTCTTTTTTGTGTGTGTAGTATTAATATCAAAATCAATGCTTAGGAACAATCCATCAAATAAAAATTGATAAATAAAAACACTAACTACACCCTGGGAGTACTTACAAATCAATATATCCGACAAAAGACTTCTAACCAGAATATATAAAGAACTCTCAAAACTCAACACTAAGAAAACAAACCAATTTTTTAAAACAGGCAAAAAATTTTAACAGGCTCTTCATCAAAGAACATAAACAAATGGTAAATAAGCTCATGAAAGCTGGTTCAACATCATTACTCATCAGGAGAATGCAAACCCAAACCACAACTAGATATACAACACCCACCCATTAGAGTAGAAGAAAAAACTGACAATACCAAATGCTGAGAAGGATACAGAGCCAACTGGCATTCTCATGCATCGATGCAAAATGGTACAGACACTTTGGAAAATGGTTTGGTTTCTTATAAAGTTTAATAAATTAAGTTTAAAAGTAAACAAGTTTAAACCTACCTCCCAACCCAGCAAGCCCACTCCTGGATATTTACCTATGAGAAATGAAAATTTATGTTCATACATTCTGTAGCCAACAGTTTATAACAGCTTTATTCAAAATTGCCAGAACCTGAAAACAACCAAAACGTCATCTGGTGAATGGTTAAATAAACTGTGGTACAACTACACAAGCAATAAAAAGGAATGAAACAGTGATGCACACCGCCAGGTTCACAAGGCTGTGTGATTCCAAACACAAAACAACCACAACAATAAAAAACAAGGCTGTGTAATTCCACATACGTGACAACCTAAAAAAGGTAAAGTGATAGAAACAGATCAGTGCTTATGAGGGGCTAAGAATGTTGGTTGGGATTGACTGAAGTGAAGCACAGTGGAATTTAGGGGGGAGGGTAATAGAACTGTTCTATAAACAGTGGCTACATGACCACTATTTGTCTGTATACACTTGTCAAAACACACAGTACCATACATTTTAAAAATAGATTATGGTGCATGTTAACTAAGGTGAAGAAAATGCTGGCCATCATCACGAGTGTACTGGGAAAATAATACCTTATTATAAAACTGTTCTTTTGCCCATCACTTGTATATATGCAGTACTGCTGGGTACAACGAGAAAACATAAATAAGACAAAAAATGGCACAAAAATGGTAACGGGGGGAGGGGCTGTTGCTACATGGTTCTCAATCCAGACAAAAAGACTTGAAAGTAGATGTGACTAAAGTCTATTACCAGGAAAAATACAAATGGAAAGAACATTATCCTATTTGCCAATCCTATCACACCAGATGAAAAGGTTATCAGTTATTGCTTAAATCTTTCGATTTTTACAAACTGAGAGCAAGCTTACAAATATCATTTTTCACATAGTACACAGAAAGTGAAGGGGGGCAGTATAAGCAAAAACCATAAAATACTTGGGAAATATGTTTTTAATCAACTTTAATTTGAACAGAACAGCAATTTTGACTTTTTAAGGAAAATTGTAAATTTTTTGGAGAGGAAATGTGGCAGATTGGAAACTGCAAAAAAACTTAACAGTCCAGGGACCTTGGAGAACTAAATCAGATGACACATACTTAAGTCCATAAATGGTGAAGTGTAAAAATGTAATAATAGTTGTTAGTATACTCACTCTGAGCTAGAAACAATGAACATGAGAATTTCCAAGCCAGTATGCTACTCCCACAGATGATTACTGTCACAAGGCCATAAATGGAAGAGCTAAGACTTGAAACCCAATTTGTCAGACTCCACACCTAAGCTCTTAGACCCCCTTATATTATTTCATTTTCCAACAATTCTTAATCAACAATTTTATACCCATGAGCTTAAGGAACAAAGCAATATTGAATACTGCTAGAAGGTTCTAGAAGGTAACTGGAGTTGTTGTTTGCAGTCTGTGCATACAGCATATGGGATACTCATTTCCATCTGAGAACCCACATGTGGTTGCAAACATGTGTTGCACTTAAAGGCGGGTTTCAGTTACAATGGCCAAATGATGTGGTTATTTAGGAATATCTACGCTGGCCTAACACTTTCTAGTTCTCTTCCATTTTAATGTGCATTATCTCATTTGAGACAGATAGTCACCCAGTAGGGATACATAATACTAGGTAATTGGTACAGACTAGTACCTTCACTTCAATCCAATGAATGCACCAATGCTCATGGAGCACCTAATTGACTTTATAAAACAGGCCCAACACAATAAGCCCAAAGAAGGAAGTCCTGCTCTGTTGAAAACAAAAGATCACTACCTTTAGCCAATTTTATTTTTTCCCTTTCTCTGATCAGGTATATAGTTTCTAAGTCATCTAATTCAGGACCAAATTATAGAGCATACTATCTTTTTTAGCCCATATGTTATTCTTTCACAGAAAAACAACCTCATTTTATGGACTTCTAAAACGTGAATAATTAAAGATCATATTTTCCCATGGTGCTCTTTTTTAAATACAGACATGTTTTTTAAATGCCTTTCAAGAGTTCCATACTAGAAACAACAATGTTCTTTCTGCCTACAGAAAGTACTGCTGGTAGCAGAGAACAGAAAACAGGTTCTTTCCTTCAAAATAGAAAGGAAGAAAAGCAAAGCAAGGGCAGTGGTCGGCAAACTCATTAGTCAACAGAGCCAAATATCCACAGTACAATGACTGAAATTTCTTTTGAGAGCCGAAAACCGACTTCTATGCATGGGCCACGAAGTTTCAATCCCACTGTACATGCGCAACAGCACGTGGTATTTTGTGGAAGAGCCGACCACTGAGCAAGGGGGAAGGGAGATGAGTAATTATAACTATGAAAGAGGATAAAAAGACATGGAAAAACCTTTGGCCGGATTGCTCAGTTGGTTGAGTGTTGTCCCAACATACCAAGATTGCAGGTTTGACCCCCAGTAAGGGCACATACAAGAATCAACCAAAGAATGCATCAATAAGTGGAATAACAAAACTAAATGTGTAAAGAAAAAAAGTGGAACAACTAAGCAATGTTTCTCTCTCCCTCTCCCTGTCTCTCTTTCTCAAATCAACAAATTAAAAAAAGATTTTTTAAAGATATGATAGTGTCAAAAATAAATTTTAAAAATGAAGTAATACATCCTTCACTCTCATTCTCTAAATATCCATTTGTTTTTCTTCGAGCACTCATTAATATATAATAGGCACATACAACATAACTTGCATAACAGTAATATGCATTCAATACATAGTTGTTGAATATTGGTTGAAGGAAATGAATAGTACAAAAAAATTTTTAATTTTTTGAAGACATGGGAAGATATTACCCAGTAAAACGATTAACGAAAGGGCCATAATAATCACCATTCATTTTTTAAAAATATATGTTTTATTGCTTTTTTACAGAGAGGAAGGGAGAGGGATAGAGAGTTGGAAACATCAATGAGAGAGAAACATCAATCAGCTGCCTCCTGCACACCCCCTACTGGGAATGTGCCCGCAACCAAGGTACATGCCCTTGACTGGAATCGAACCTGAGACCCTTGAGTCCGCAGGCCGACGCACTATCCACTGAGCCAAACTGATTAGGGCATAATCACCATTCATTTTAATGAAAGATGGAGGGGAGGGACAGAGGGGGAAAGAGGTAAATGAGTAAACATTGAATGAATTACCCCAGTCTGGCCCTGGTCAGGGAAAAGGGCTTGAACAGAAGCTACTAAAGCCAGGAGCCCAGTGCCTCCCTCTCCACCAGCATGTACTCTCCTTACTGCCTGCCTCAAAAGCTACAAGATGGATTTCAGGCCTCCCAGCTGAACCTATGCAGATTCCAAACACCCCATGAGAACCCTCACACCACCATAAGTGCTCCTTTCCAAGTCTGGGGAGAAGTGGTATCTAAAAAGTGAGGTGTGAGGATGTGAGGGACCCTGGTTGCTCTAAAATGGTAAAAGGGTAAGTGGGGGGCATTTAGAGTATGGGTTCACAGAGTTCCCATAGTGGGATCTGCATAATTTCTAACAAATTATGACTCTAAGAAATCAAAATATAAAGCATGTTAAATGTTTCCATGTGAACTGGCTCAAATATGGCCTTAGTCACAACTTAGTAAGGAAGGCGTCAAGACTAAAATATTTAATTCAATACTCAAGGGCTTTGGTGGGGAAGAAAAAAAAAAGCGAGTGTGTATGTGTGTTAAAAATGATAGTTGTCAACCTAAAATTTACAAATTTTTTCCCTATCATCTTTATTATGTTGGCTTTTTCCCTAAGCACTCAATTCAGAATTATATTTCCACTGCCTGCATAAGTACATGTCTATAAAACATTCACAAAACAAGCAAAAGAACACTCTACAAAATTAAGTAGCTACTGGTTTTTCAGTTTTTTGGTGTTTTTTAAAAGTACTTGGAAGCTTGGAGTACTTATTAAATGCTTGCTGTTCTTTCCTAGAATTCTGATTTTAGTCAAGATGGGATCACAAGAGAGCTCTGGTGGCTACAATTCACGCACTTTGGCAGAATACTAGTCAAAACGTGGACCCTGTAATACCTTTTACCCCTAAATGTGCTAAAGGTTCATAAAGGCAAAAGGCTCATGCGGAAGGACAGTGCTCAGTACACTTCCATCTATACACAAGCACCTGTAGCTGATCCGCACAACAGAAACCTACAGTTCCCTATCCTAACAGGAAAGAAAAGCT
Organism: Corynorhinus townsendii; assembly: GCA_026230045.1. Taxonomy (NCBI): domain Eukaryota; kingdom Metazoa; phylum Chordata; class Mammalia; order Chiroptera; family Vespertilionidae; genus Corynorhinus; species Corynorhinus townsendii. The sequence goes on along the minus strand of JAPDVU010000010.1, from coordinate 17,880,609 downwards.
ACCCAATCATGTCTGACTTGACCCTAACACTAACCCAAACCCTAACCCCCTAACACTAACCCCTAGCCACACCAACTCCTTGGATGACGAGGAAATAATTTTTATAAATAAATGCCAGTTACTAGACAACCAGATTTTCCCTGCAACCATCGCTATTCCTTTAATACAAACTGCTAAGCCATTCACATTGCCCTCTTCTGTAATGCTGACCTTGTTTCAGCTTCTGCGGTTCATTAAAAAGCACTGAATACTATTTTGAAGTGAAATAAATTCAAAATAACAGCATTTGTGAGGTTAACGTGAAAACTTTTGTGCCGATTTCTGAGGCTCTGTGGGAATAACGGTATTAAGCGCTACTATTTTTCTCCCTTGTTCCCCAGGAGGTGGACTGCATTTCCAGATACAGTGAAAAGACTACCAACAGAGTAATAGTTACACCAATAACATATATAAATAGGACTGCTGAGAGTATAACATAGATTTTGGAGTTACGGCACAGAGGGACCAATAATCACAGTACTCCAGCTTTTAGTAAAAACCAGTTCACAGGTACAAACAGTCTCAATTTAAATGTTTGATAATCAGTTTCCATGCATTAAGTAGTACCATTCAAAGTGGTTGAAAACTCTAAAATAATCACGTATCTAAATGTTAAGGATTTTTAAATATTTTGATTGATTTTTACAGAGAGAGGAAGGGAGAGAAAAAAAGCCAGACATCCAGGAGCTGCCTCCTGCACGCCCCTACTGGGGATCAAACCCATAACCTGCGCATGTGCCCTGACCAGAAACTGAACAGGCAACCTTTCAGTGCATGGGACAACCAACCGGGCCACACCGGCCAGGGCTAAACGTTAAGGATTTTTAAAGCTGTTTTTAAAAAAGGGACTGAAGTGAAAAACTATTATAAATAACCTGCTGAAATAAAAATAATACAGATACCAATAGAACATGCCCAACCCATAAAATGATTTCAACACAATATTCCCCCAAATCAACATTGATATGACTCAATATTCTCAACTATAAATGACATTTGACCAATATGTCTAGCTCTAAAAATCTATGACTATGAATTCTATGTGTTCCATTACGTCCAAAATGCTGTTACATAGAAATGAAGTCAAAATAGATTCAGCAGAAGACACAGGTCTCTACTCTCAGAAAGATTTCAAATGAAGGCCAGGAAGTGAGACAAATAAGCGTTTAATACTAATGTTAGAACACAATGCAAGGTATTATGGCTTATATGCTAAATGGGAGGTTGAGAGAACAGTAGCAACGATTTCATTAAATGTGAAATAAAAGCTTACTGGCCTGGTCCGAAAAGTTAAACGAGGCTTAACCTTCTAAGCTGTAAAGCATGTACTGGATTTGGTTAGTTAGAAAAGCTAAGAGTGCCACTAGCAAGGATCAGTCAATACTGACTTAAGAAATTTGGCTAAAGTACAAGACTTGTGTTCATGGCAATGAGGTTATAAAATACATTCACTAGGCCACGATTTCAACCAATGGGCAATTACAAGACACTGAAACATTAAGGGAGGCATGAAAGGAAGCATTTTAGAAAGCTTATTTTCAAAAGGAGTGAGGGATATATTAGATGAGCGACCTAAAATGGTACAAAGTAAAAGGAAGAGAATACAGGCATTATTTAGATTTATAGTCAAAGAAAATCTACTGACGCTAAAGTAATTGCTTATCTATATCAGTGAAATTTATCAACTCTTTATTTTTCTTATAAGACAGATTAAGTATGGTTTAGACTATTTATTTTATTAAAACCTGTTCCTGTATTTCTAAAGAATCACATAAACTATGTTTGTGTAAAAATCTCCTTTAACTTAGCAAAATTAGGACAGTTGTTATGGCTGGTCCTGAACCTCTCACAAAAGGAAATAAATGCTGCTTCACTAGAAGAAATCATTTATTGGCCAATGTAACTAACTCCTCCCAAAACTGAGCAATTTGCCTTGTCACTCCCTGCAGGAAAGTCTAGTGTCTGTACCCCATAAATATACCATACAAAAACAAAGTAGCATCTCTGATATAATGGCTACTAAATCAAACATGTAAAATTCATGAAACATTTTCCAAAAATAACATCAAAGTCCCCCCAAAAAGAAAAGAAGATCTATGATGTTCCTCACGCTTTCCATTTATGTTCCATTATATTTAATTTCTTCATATTTAACAGCATACCTAAAATAATAAATCTCACTAACATCTTAAATGTTTTGTAATTTTTATTATCAAAATGCAGATTTCACTTGAAACTCAGTTCATTTGACACACTGGTTTATTCTGCAGGATTCCACAAAAACTCATCAAAGTATCTTTGAAAGGTGTCTATATAAGGAAGCCAGTACTACAAGGGATTCTTTTCTAAAACTGAGATACACTGATGTAAAGTGAACTTCAGCCCAGATTAACCTGTTTTTCTAAACTGGGACTTAGTATTTTCTGAAAGTTTGCTCTTTCTATGTTTATTTATTTTTTTAGAGAGAGAGAGGAAGGGAGAGGGTAGAAAGATGAAAACATCAATGAGAACCATCAATTAGCTGCCCTTCACATGCCCATGGAGGACCGTGCCCACAACCAGGGCACATGCCCAGAATGTGGGCTCCATCCCTGGTAGGGGCTGTGCAGGAGGCAGGTGATCGATGTTTCACTCTCATATCAATACTTCTCTCTCTCTTAAAAAAAAAAAAAAAAAATCAAAAATCAATTAAAAAAAATAGGAACAACTACAAACTAAAAACTTGATCTTCTTCCCTAAGTACCTATCCTACCTCAAAAGGACCTTACTTTTTCTTGATCTATGTTTGTTAATAACACTTCCACAGTGGATCTGTGGCAGATAAAAGAATGACTTAAGACACAGAATTGACACAATGAGTCTTACTTAGCCCAGCTTCTTCCAAATGCCATCATTTTATTACGACTCTGGTTCTCAGCTACGACTGTTTCACCTGGACACATCCTACAAAAATGTGTTTCACATGCAAAAAGATCAAATTCTCTTGGGGGGGAAAAATCCAAATTTTTACAGGGAAAATATGGATTTAAGGTTAAAACATCTGCTTCTTCCCCTCAAACTGCTTATTCTTTTGTTTCTAAGGAATACTACTGTAAGGGGGGAGGGGGGGGCGGAATTACCCTAAAGCAGTGGTTGGCAACCTCATTAGTCAACAGAGCCAAATATCAACAGTACAATGATTGAAATTTCTTTTGAGAGCCAAATTTTTTAAATTTAAACTTCTTCTAATGCCATTTCTTCAAAATAGACTCGCCCAGGCCGTGGTATTTTGTGGAAGAGCCACACTCAAGGGGCCAAAGAGCCGCATGTGGCTCGCGAGCCACGGTTTGCCGACCACTGCCCTAAAGGAACAGAATTTACAACGAAAAGCTTATGACAGAAAGAAAATGCAGGATGATAGCCAACCAACTGAAGAAAGCTTACCAAGAATAAATGGTGCAGGGATCAACTTTTAAAAACTCTTAATGGTTTAAAATTATTTTAAAAATCTAAATAAACTCACATGACACTTATTGTGCCAGGTAATGATACATGTACATTTAAATTAAGTTACCTTAAAAAATAAAAGAAAGCACAACAATGTAAATATACTTAGAACTACTAAAATGTGCACTTAAAATGGTCAAGATGGTAAATTTTATTATTTTTTTATCACAGTTAATAAAAACATAAATAAAATATAGGTAAGAATTGGATAAAACAATCTAGGATTTTTATACATTTTAAATGGAGGCATCATATGTTTAGGAGTTCTCTTTCAAAACATATCGCTTAATGCCCTGACCGGTTTGGCTCAGTGGATAGAGTGTCAGTCTGCAGACTGAAGGGTCCCAGGTTCGATTCCAGTCAAGGGCATGTACCTTGGTTGAGGGCACATTCCCAGTAGGGGGTGTGCAAGAGGCAGCTGATCGATGTTTCTCTCTCATCGATGTTTCTAACTCTCTATCCTTCTCCCTTCCTCTCTGTAAAAAATCAATAAAATATATTTTTTAAAAAAAACATATCGCTTAACTTTGTAGGGAAATAAAACCAGGAATTTCACTTATAAAGATACTAAAAAAGTATTAAGTGATTTATAGAAATTCCTGATACAGTGAGTTCTCACCACTGTCAACATGTTCTGCAACTTTAAGCCAAAGGATGTATAACCAAACCAATTTTCCCACAGGCTAACTGACATAAACAAGAGCTAAGTTCCTATGGCATATTATCTATGTGAGGTTGAACAAATGACGTTATTCTAAGACCTGCCATATTCTGATAAAGGGATAGATTTTATTATCTAGGCTATCAATGAAAACTTTGATCCTGAGAGTACTCATTTGTAGAGTTGGCAGTTTTGTGGTTTTTTTCTGTATGCTTTTTAACTACATAAAAACAAATATACTACACTTAGGGAAGTACACCAGACCCAAGAGGATATAAAAATGACTGCAGTTTTTAAAATATATTCATTGCATTGGTTTCCTCAAAACCCTGAAAAGGAAATCCCCTATCACTTCTGGCCATCACACAGGACCTCTTAAGAGAGGCATTCTAAAAAATCTAAGGTTTTTCAATTTCATTATTAGATAGTATAGACAAGTGGATTCCTTTAATGTTAAGTGAACAAGTAAAACCATTAGATTGAAAAAGTCAATTTTCACAAATGTAGATGTATATACATGTGATTTTTTTTTAACCCTAAAGTATCAGGAAAAAAATTTATTGGGCTAAAAATTACTTTAACTGAATTCCATTAGGAAAAGTGGAATATATTAGTGAGCTAGATTACTGAGTTAATGAAGAAGGAAAATAAAATGGGGGGAGGGGGCACACATAAGCAGTCCATTCATTTCGAAACCCTACAGGTTTTTAAAAAAATTCCAAGCAGAAATTAAGACAGTATTTCTGGAAATCAGATTCTGTTCTAGAACTTTACAGAACCTCAAAGGTTATTTACCTCAACAAAAATCACCACTGAAGCCCTGTTACTGGAAAGAAAAGAAATACTATATTTAATATAGAAATTAGAATTTAGCATTTTAACAGGTGTTAGAAGTGCCTAGATTAGTTAGGGGTTACACAGAACTAAGACACACAGCCCAGCTCCAGAGGAGAAACACACATAGAAACCACCCATTGCAACTCTTTTCAAAAGTGCCGCAAATGTTCCTTTTATGATTTGGCCTCCACGACCTGTATGGTAGGGAGGGGGAAGGGAACAGAATTCACTCTTCTCCTGGATAATACTATCTCTGTCATTTTAAAAAGCATCCAAAAGCAGGGCTGCATCAAAGCTTATAGTTCATGAAATATACAATATGTACAATTGTGTACACAACAAATGTATAGTTTGATGAGTTTTAACTAACAGGTTACAAATGTGTATTACTACAGCAATTAGTAGAACATTTCCATCCTTCCAGAAAGTTCCTTCATGTCCCTTTACAGTCAGTTCCCCAACCCAGTCCAGTCAACCACTTGTCTGATTTCTATCACTATATATAGCTTAGGTTTTCCTGTTTAAAACTGCATGTCAATGGAATCATAGAGTATCTGTCAGGCTTTTTTGTTCACCATAATATTTTTAAAAATATTTTTATTGGTTTTTTAGAGAGAGAGAAAGGGAGACAGGGAGAGTGAAACATGAATCAGCTGTCTCCTGCACACCCCGCCACTGGGGACCAAGCCCACAACCTGGGCATATGCCCCAACTGGAATCGAACCTCTTGGTGCACAGGATGATGCCCAACCGAGCCACACCAGCCAGGGCCAGCATAGCATTTTTGAAATGTAGTTGTTACATTCATTGATCACTAGTTTGTCCTTTTTTATTATTGAATAGTATCCCATTATATTAATATTAGAATTTATTCCAACATTTACTCTACTGATGGACATTTGGGTTTTTCCTAGTTTTGGGGCTGTATGAATAAAGTCACTGTGAACATTCACATATGTCTTTTTATGGACATGTGCTTACATTCCTCTTAGATAAATGGTAACATGAGAAAAATATGTTAAACCTCACAATAAACTTTCTAAGGAACTGCCAACTTGTTTTCACATTCCCCCCTGTACTTGGTATTGTCACTTTCTATAAATTTAGCTATTCAATTTCATTGTGGTTTTGATTTGCATTTCCCTGATGGTTTATGATACTGAGCATCTTTTCCTGTGCTGATTGGCCATTTGCACACATATTTTTTGTGAGGTATCCAAGTCTTTCAAACATTTGAGAAATAGGGTTGATTTCTTATTATAACACTTTTGTTAAGTTATAACTCAAGAGTTCTTTACATATTCTAGATACAAGTCTTTCACATTGTGAATATTTTCTCCCAGCCTGTGGCTTGCCTTTTCATTTCTTAACAGTTTCTTTACAAGAGCAGATGGCTTTGATTTTCATGAAGTCCAATTTATCAATGTTTTTTCTTTTACAAGATAGTGCTTCTTGTGTTCTAAGAAATACTTGCCTATACCAAAGTTGGTATGATTTTATTCTGTTTTTCCTAAAGCTTTTATAGCTTTTGCTTTTAATTTGGGCCAAGGAGCCATTTCAAATGATATTGATGCATTTTATAAGGAAAAAGTCAAGAAGATGGGGTTCATTGTTTCCCATACTAATATCCCATTGTTTTAATGCCATTTGTTGATGAAAAGACAACTAACCATCTCTGTATGGGTATATTTGTCAATTCCATTCTGTTCCATTGATCTATATGTTTGTCCTTATGACAATAAAATACTGTCTTGATTCTTGAAGCTTTATAATAAACCTTGAAATTAGATAGCATGAGACCTCCAAGTTTGTTCACCATTTTCAAAATAAATTCTGGCTCTCCTGGGTCTTTGCATTTCCACATGAATTTTAGCACCAGCTTGTCAATTTATATAATTTTTTCTCTCACTGCTGAGTCAATAAAAGAGCTTGGCAAACTATTAAATATATAATCCCATTTTAGTTCCATCAAATCTATATATATAAAAGGCTAACATGCTAAGTGTCCCTCCAACCATCCAACCGGTTGCTATAATGTGCACTGACCACCAGGAGGCAGACCCTCAACGCAGGAGCTGCCATGAAACACACTGGCCATTTACAAAGAAATGGCACCGTAGACCTGGCTCTGACAAAGCAACACTAGTTGGCTTCACCCAAGTGGGACACAGGCCCCGCCAACACCCCAAAGCAACACCCCACCAAATCACAGCCAACGTGGCTGAGACCCCATGGCACAAAATGCAGCCCACAGCCCAGCCCAGAAACAGTGGCTATGGGCACTGGGTAATGATGTCATGTAGCAATGCCCAGCTTCCTCTTCCTAGCAACTAGCCTCCTTGGAATTTCTTCAGCCCAGGAACACACTTGCTTTATAGCCAGATGCAAACATTTTACAGTTTAACAAAATGTCTGTGAAGCATTTTCCTGTGCCTCATCTCATTTGGTCCTCACAGAAGTCCTGGAGTAGGTAGACAGGAGACTTAGTAGAATCCTATTTTCTTTTCATTAGCTGGAAAACGGAGATTTAGAAAGTTTAGAAACTTGACCTGACTGAAAAGAAGAAATGACTTCAGGTTTTCTCACTATGCAGTATATAGTCAAACACTGCTGCAGTTAAATATTTTACCCTTTGTTCTCCCTGCATGATCTACAATAATAATCTGCTTCATGTTGATATTTACTGCTGTGTTGCTGATAATTACCTGAAAGAGAAGTTGGGGTGCTTCACTGGGCTGGAAAAAGTTTAGCTAAATCAGAAAGCAGGTCTAATTAAGCAAGTTTATACATATAAAGCTCTCGCTGGTGCCAATCACACGCGTGGTGTTTCCATCTGTCATTGTCGATTGTGAATTTGGTTGATACTTCTATTATAGAGAAAGGGCAAATAGTGATATTAAAATATTTCTTCTAATTAACTTCCTTTCAATGTGCACAAATCCGTGCACTGGGCCTCTAGTCTATAAATAAAGTTACATGCAAAAAAGAAACTGAACCCATATATAACAATATGTAAAGGAATTCTAAGGGTGAGATTATAAAATATTATTTTTCCTTCTGCTGAACTTTCTTTTCCAAAATTGACAATTTTATATGGAAAAGGTTATATATAATTCATAAACGTAACCTATATTAACAACTTAAGTAGAAAAAAAGAGAACTGATACCCAAGTCATCCTGTTTCTTCATCCTTAATCTCACATTTTATCTATATGTAAAAAAAAGGCATGAAATGACAAACTACAAACTATTAGCTCAAGAGTCAGGATACTTGCAAAAAGAATGAAGGAAAGACTTTCCATTTTTATTATATATACTTCTCTAATGTCTCATTGTTGCAATGACCATATTTTATGTATTAAGAAAAATTAAAATATTCACCAATAAAATAAAATATATATGTATGATATCAAGCTGAATGGAAGCACTGATGAAAAGATCATCCTTGGGTAAGGCTGCCCAACTTTATGTTTGCCATTTAAATTTTGAGTTAAAGAAAAGCTTTTTCTTGGCTAGGAAGTTGCCTATGGTACCAGGTGAAGACAGATGCTTCAGAAAATCCAAAGCAGATTGACTGTGTATCCTTAGGAATCAGAAGCAACTAGAATACGCTATTTCAAGAGCTAACAAAAATAGCTAGAAATTTTCCAGCCGGTGTGGCTCAGTGGTTGGGAGGCGTGGTTCCATTCTGGTCGAGGCATATACCTGGGTTGCAGGCTCAATCCCCAGTAGGGGACATGCAGGAGGCAGCCGATGGATGGTTCTCTCTCATCATTGATAAGTTTCTCTCCCTCTCCCTTCCTTTCTGAAATCAATAGAAATATATTTTTTTAAATAGCTAGAAATTAAAACTGTAGGCAAAAAATAATGAGATCCAGAAGGGCTGTAACTCAATGTGTGAGACTGTATTATTAATATAAACACCACAGTTGGTGATACTGATTCAGAATTAAGGACTTCAGCACATCAAGGTGAACCTGTTAGAAACATATATACCCAGGGCACTCAAGTTGCTCAGGTGTCAAACCACCTGGAAGTCATAGTACTTCCTTAGGAAATCTGCCTTACAGACATCATGAAATGTCAAGATATCTAAGTCCACTCTATAAACCAGAAACCTTTTATTAGCAGAAAATAAGACATTACATACATGAAACAGAGACTCTTATATATTTATGAAAGAGGCAGCACTGGTGAATTCAGCATGAGATTTCTTACTAATATCCATTTGCTCTTTTCACTTCTACTTTATTATTGGACAATTAGTAAGAGTCACCAAAAACTTAAGGAAAAATTATGAGAGAAGAAACTTAAGCTGAGAATATATTATCCATTAGCTTACTGGGAAAAACACCATTCTACTCAATTTGAGCAATGAAATACCACACTCCATGGCACAGTGTCTGAGGGCCATTATTCCATAACACAGTAGTGAAGAGGGCATGAATGCAGAAGCAGGGCAGGAGTAGAGAAGTATTTCCAATACAGAGCACAGTGACTGTGTTACAACATTCCCCAGAAGGCACACTATCATTTCCTGTTTATGGAAGAAGCACCCTCAATTTTAAATAGCCCTTTAGTTGGTCTCTGTTAGGGAGAGTAATTGATATTATCATATCTTTCTAACTTTTCTGAGCAGAACCTACAGTAAAAATATATTTTACACAGTGACCCAGCCCATATATAACGCACAGGAACACGTGCACACAGGAGCCTACACTTACTAGTCTACTTGCCTATGTGCTGTGCACAGCACTCTGAATTTTTCTATTATATTCAACTAATTCTCTTCTTGAGTGGTTATAACCTACTAATCGGACATGATCTATAGTTTGAAAAATCCTATTATAGAAGCAAGAGAGAAGGACATGAATAGATGTAACATCTCTGAATTCGTTTAGATTATGAAACAAGTACAAATGCACCATTATTTTATAGGTCTATGAATGGAGTTTACTTCATGATAAACTTCCATGAAAAAATGGAAGTATATAATAATGTATATAACCACTATGCTGTACACCTGAAACTAATACAAAATAATATTGAATGTAAACTGTAATTGAAAAATATAATTTAAAATAAACCAGACCAATGAAATTCAATTTTCATAGATGAAGGAAATATTTACTCGCCTTACCAAGGTAGCAGTGTTACAGATAAACGCAACACTTACTTAATTGTACTTCCTGTCAAAATCTTATTCAGGTGTATCTTTAAAATTCAGTCAGGGACTTGGGGCCCTGCTGGGAAAGAGCTGCCCGAGATAAAGTCAATCTCCTAGGCACTGGTGATGTGCGCTCAGCTGGCCTGCTCTTGACCCCTGGAGCATCCCCCAAGCTCAGCTAACAGTGGTAGCACACATGCAACCATCAATCTAAATTTTGAAAAATATATATTGATTTTCCACAAATAATGATGATGGCTTTTTCTGCAGTAAATGTGCTTATAAAATGTTTTTTTCTATACACCAAGACTACGATCAACATCAAGAATAAAAAAGTGCTTTGTGTATTTATTTTTAAGACATATTAATCAATCAAACTCCCTAATGAGACAAAATCCATACCAAAACGTAGTACCTTTTATAATTCTTACATTATGGATAACATGTATTCCTCAAGTCCTAATTACATGGAAACTTTTTAAAAATAATATCAGCAAGGGGACATATGTAATACTTTCAACAATAAAGATTTTAAAATAAAAATAAAAAACATATCAGTCTACCTTTTTAAGGAAAATCTTATTTTCCATGTATTAGAAATTTATAATTCTAATACATTAAATTTCCTGAAATAACAATTTTTTAAAAGGAATAACACCATATAGTGGATTTAATAAGGCATAAATAAGTAAAAATTCAATATTGATTGCGTTACGTTTATTAATAGTATCCAAAATATCTATTATAAAGGATTAAATATCTTAACATTTCCCATACCTTTTATCAGTTTGGTAATTTTAAGCCATCTTTCTAAGCAAAGTAGGTTGAACAGCTTTTAAAACAAAAAACCCTTCCCACATATTTTCAAGTAAAACTGTCTTTTGTGCAATTGCTTGATGAACTGGAATTTCTGGTCTAGAATTCCAGGCACTGAATTGAAAAGAATGTTTCCCATTTCCATAGTACTACAAGTGGAAATATGTAAATTAATTCATGGGCAGACTCATTAATTTAGATAAAAACTATAAACACATTAATTGAGCACCAAAAATGTGACAGTTTTTGCACAAAATTAAAAACGAGACAGCTGCTACCACTGGAGTTTATAAATCTAAATTAAATGAGCAAAAAGGCAGAGAATTTTCATTCTACTTGTTTTCCAAGGAAATGGTGAGTCTGATAGTCAGTACTCCAATCTTTAAATGAACAATGAAGTGACTCTGATTTCCAAAGGCTGATAGTAGCCTAATTATTAGTGCCAAAATCATAGTTTCAGTTTGGGTAGGAAACAGAAAATGTTGACCTAAGTTGGAACCACAGAGATCAAGTAAAATGGATTCCTTCTGGTCACCATTTCCTGGAAGATTTGGGTCAGTAACTCAGCCTTAACTGATACTGCTTACACCCCATATCAACAGCCTTCAATAAAATAGTCACAAACTGATTCTAAATAAGACCCAAATAGCCCTAGCTGGTTTGGCTCAGTGGATAGAGCATCGACCTGCAGACTAAAGGATCCTGGGTTCGATTCTAGTCAAGGGCATATACCTAGGTTGTGGGCTCAAGCCCCAGTAGGGTGTATGCAAGAGGTAGCCAATCAATGATTCTCTCTCATCATTGATGTTTCTCTCTCCCCCCTCCCATCTCCCTTCCTCTCTGATATAAAAAAATGCAAATTGACTGTCACTCCAATACAAGATGGCCACCCCCATGTGGTCAAAGATGGCTGCCTCCATGTGGACACAAGATGGCCACCACAAGACGGCCGGCAGGGGAGGGCAGTTGTGAGCAATCAGGCCTGCAAGGGAGGGCAGTTGGGGGCAATCAGGCCTGCAGAGGAGGGTAGTTAGGCGTAACTGGGCCAGCAGAGTAGGGCAGTTGGGGGTGACCAGGCTTGCAGGGGAGGACAGTTGGGGGAGAGGAGGACCCAGGCCTGCAGAGTAGGACAGTTGGGGGACCATGCCTGCAGGGGAGGGCAGTTGGGGGCAACTAGGCCTGCAAGAGAGGGCAGTTGGGGGGGATCAGGATGGCAGGGGAGGGCAGTTAGGGGCAATCAGGACGGCAGGAAAGGACAGTTAGGGGCGACCAGGCTGGCAGGAGAGCAGTTAGGCATTGATCAGGCTGGCAGGGGAGTGGTTAGGGGGTAATCAGGTTGGCAGGCAGAAGCGGTTAGGGGCAATCAGGCAGACAGGCAGGCGAGCGGTTGGGAGCCAGCAGTCCTGGATTGTGAGAGGGATGTCCGAGATTGGAGAGGGTGCTGGCTGGGCTGAGGGACACACCCCCATGCACAAATTTCGTGCACTGGACCTCTAGTAAAATAAATAATATGCAGACCTACAAAAAGACTTCTGTTACTATGAAACATTTTCATAGTATTTTATGTATTACAATATTGTTACTTTAATTTTTTATTTATTGGTTTTAGAGAGAGGGAGGGAGACAGAGAGAGAGAAAGAAATATCAATTTGTTGATGCATTTATTTGTGCATTCACAGGTTGCTTCCTGTATGTGCCCTGATCAACAACCTTGGCGCATTGGGACAATGCTCTAACCAACTGAACTACCAGGATCCATGCATGTCTCTACATAGACGGCTGAAGTAGGATCCAAAACGAAACTGGGGAGGTTGTGGGGGGAGTTCTATTTTTTTCAAGGGAGATGGTTCATGGCTTTTGGTAGAATCTCAAAGGGATCTGGCAAATCAAAAAATTATTTAATTGTTGTCAGTGCCTCCTTAAATCCTCACAAAGAACCAAAGAGCAGACACCATTATCATAATTCTCACAGCAACTGGGGGGCTGAGCTGGGTTTCACTCTATGCCCTTAACCACTATGGGAGCTATCTTCAGCACCTGAGGACCAGCAATTCAAGGACATGGGTACAAAAAGTGGGATGGAGTCTTTCCTCAGGTAAATTTGTTGACGTTTTAAGCATTTTAGGAAATAACTATTATATGGTAATTCCTTCTTTAGCTAAAATGTTAACACCCCATAAGCCTAAGTTATGGAAAATAGTTTTAGGAAGAATTTTCTGGTTCCTAAAAGATGTGCATAAAACCAAGCATTATTCCATCTCCTATCTAGAAAAATCTATCATCTTCCATATAATACTTATTAGGTATGTATATTAAATAGGCATAGTGTATGACCAAACAAAGTCCTCAGAATTCCTAAAAATTTATCAAGTGGTTTCACGCAGGCTTTTCAGTTCCTAGCAGAAGTATCCCTTTTCTATGATTGGGTCTAGACAAATGCATTATTGCTTGATGGAGTCAACAGACTGCCTATCCTCCACATATCAGTAATACATGTTATCACTGTCATTTTATCTGTTTCTACCACAATTTTGGTTTACTGGGGATAGTTACTGGGAAAGAATAAACTGCTCTTACTAGTTATACATACCATACCCCAAGGGAAATGCAAAGTCTTCGTTGTGCCAACTAAAAATCTTAATATGTTACATATTAAAATTAGCAAGAAAGCAATACTTTATCTTTATCCCCTACACAAATCTCTGAGCAACTAAACTTTTGATTCTATCACTTCCTTATGATGATTTAGTTATTTGCTTGCATAGCAACTCAAATGAAAATGACCAACAGCTGGTGACAGACTGAAATGCTCTTTTCTCCCTTTAAACTTCCCATCAAAAAAATATAAAAGTGTCAATGTTTATGACATGTATAAATAACTCACCAAGGTTAAAAAAGGGATTAGTTCTAAGTGTTCTGAATATGCAAACGTGAGTACTTAACACAGGGTTATGCCTTCTAAAAATAAGATTGGAAACAAGTTTCAAGCAGGTTCTTAATGTGTGTGTGGGGGGGGGGGGTGGGAATGAACATATCACTAATGCTTTAGGTCAACTGCATATCAATAATTAAATAACTGAATACATGTACAAGCTTTAAAATTACCTCTTATTCTAGGTTTTATTTAGCAGAGGCATATGAATTACTTACCACTTACCTTCAAACATCATATAACTTCTTTTTAAATTATATTTCTTGGGGGTGACATTGGTTAATAACATACAATTCAAGTATACAATTCTATAACACATCATCTATGTATTTCATTGTGTTTTCACTACCCAAAGTCTAGCCTCCCTCCATCACCATATATTGACTCCCTTTAGTGTCTTCATGCTCCCCCAATACGCCTTCCCCTCTGTTGCCTGTGCCTAAGAATTGTTCATTTGCTGCTTTCTTAAAATGATATCCTACTAGATTTCAGGATTTTAGGACAAATTTAACTCCCTATCTCCCTCAAGGCAAATTCTAATTCATTATATGTCTTCTCCCTTTCCCTCTCCCCACTTCAAATTCCAATGACAATGAACACAAATAAGACTCATTTTCACAAGAATTTATTTTTTTTTTAAATAAATCTTTATTGTTCAGATTACAGGTGTTCCTCTTTTTGTTTTCCCCCTATACCTCCCCTCCACCTGATTCCCCACCCCACCCTTCCCCATGCCCTTACCCCCTGCCACTGTCTTCACCCATAGGAGTAAGATTTTTGTCCAATCTCTTCCCGCACCACTCACACCCACTTCCCCCTGAGAATTGTCAGTCCACTCCCTTTCTATGTCCCTGATTCTATTATATTCACCAGTCCATTCTGTTCTTCAGATTTTTTATTTACTTGATTTTTAGATTCACTTGTTGGTAGGTATGTATTTGATGTCATTTTGTTGTTCATAATTTTTATCTTTACCTTTTTCTTCTTCTTCCTCTTCTTAAAGAATATCCTTCAGCATTTCATGTAATCCTGGTTTCGTGGCAATGAACTCCTTTAGCTTTTTCTTGTCTGTGAAGCTCTTTATCTGACCTTCAACTCTGAATGATAGCTTTGCTGGGTAGAGTAATCTTGGTTGTAGGCTCTTGCTGTTCATCACTTTGAATATTTCTTGCCACTCCCTTCTGGCCTGCATAGTTTCTGCTGAGAAATCAGCTGACAGTCGTATGGGTACTCCCTTGTAGGTAACTAACCGTTTTTCTCTTGCTGCTTTCAAGATTCTCTCTTTGTCTTTTGCCCTTGGCATTTCAATTATGATGTGTCTTGGTGTGGTCCTCTTTGGATTCCTTTTGTTTGGGGTTCTGTGCGCTTCCTGGACTTGTAAGTTTATTTCTTTCACCAGGTAGGGAAAGTTTTCTGTCATTATTTCTTCTAATAGGTTTCAGTATTTTGCTCTCTCTCTTCTTCTGGCACCCCAAAAATTCGGATGTTGGTACGCTTAAAGTTGTCCCAGAGGCTCCTTACACTATCTTCATATTTTTGGATTCTTTCTTCTTTTTGTTTTTCTGGTTGGGTGTTTTTTGTTTCCTCATATTTCAGATCTTTGGTTTGATTCTTGGGGTACGTTGACCTACAGTTGAGTTTCTATATATTCTTTATTTTAGACAGTGTATGCTTCATTTCTGACTGGTCCTTTTCCATTTTTTTGGCATTCTCATTAAGGTCCTTGAAGGTCTCACTAAGCTCCTCAGAAGTGTCATCAAGTTTCTCGGCGGTTTTTAGAAGATTCTTGAGTAACCTTATAAATGTGGTTCTGAACTCTATGTCGTCCAGTAGTTTGCTTTCCTCCCTTTCTTTCATTCGTGACATGTTTCTTTGTTTCCACATTTTGGCTGCTTCCCTGTGTTGATGGAGTGGCTTTGTGTGGTAGGTGACCTATAGGGGGCAATAGCTCAGCCTCCCCAATCACCTGATGTGGACGCTCTTGGTACCCCCCTTTGTGGGCTGAGTGCAAAGTCTTGGTGTAGTTAAGCCTTAATTGCTGTTGGTACGCTGGGAGGAATTGACCTCCAGGCCAATCGGCTGTGAGGACTCGCTGTGTCTATAAAAACTGCTGTGCTGGAGACACGTTTATGGTGCAGGACTTGTTTCAGTGGGGCTTTGGTACTCGCTGAGTCTGCCTCTTGAATGTGTCACTTACGGATGTGAGGAGTTGAAATCTGGTTTCTCACACTGATCACTAGGTATACTGGCTTCTGGATCTCCAATGGGGTGCAGGTCAGCTATTGTCTGAGTCCACCCAGCAAGAGCTACAGCGAGAGCTACAGTTTTCTCCTCTTTGCTTGGGGTTTGGAGGTTTTGGAGGTGTCTGATCCGGGCTGCAAGTTTGTTAGGTTAAGCTGCCATAGGGCAGGCCTTTCTTATGCTAACACTGCTGCTTGGAGCTTGGGTGGGTTTGTAGAATGTGTGGGGCGGGGTCTCAGGGCGTCACTAGGCTAGGGCGTGGCAAACAGCAATGGCTGCTAGTTAGCCGGCTCTGTGTCTCCTACTGCGTCCCATGCCCCAGCGCAGTAAACAATTATTCTTGCGCACAGCTCTGCAAGCAGGCCCCCCTCACTTTCCAACCCGGTGGCAGACAATCCAGCTTCTCCCCATAGGAGTTTGGGTCCCCCGCGTCTCCCCAGAAACTGTATTTCAGAGTAATTGGGGGCTTGTCTCCCCTTTGGGTTGAAAAAAGCAACGCCTGCCACCAGCCCAGATCCCGCGCCTCCGTACCTCAGCTTTTCAGCGCTTGTGCACGTCTCAATGCTCTTTTCTCTTTCCTTCTAGTTGTAGAACTTCCACTCAGCCAGCTTTCCTGTGGTTCTGGGTGATAGATGTTTTGTCTTTTAGTTGCAGTTTTGAAATTGTTGTGCAAGGCAGCAGTTTAGGTGTTTATCTACGCCACCATCTTGGATTCCCCAAGAATTTATTTTTTAACTAATTTTTTTCATTCATTCAACAAATTAGCATCTACAAAGTGCCAGGCACTGTGCTAGGCCAGAAAGACAAGATCCCTGCCTTCTAGAGCTTGGACTTGATTGTATTGGTTTCATGTGTCCCTGCCCCAGATTGTAAGCCTGTTATGGGCATCTATTATTCCACTTTGAAGCGAAATTTTTAAATAATTAAACACCCCAAGATTTTGTTCCTTCACTCAGCATTTGTTAATTCATATATAACACGTGAAATTCTGTTCATTATAAAACTGCTTAATAGGAAATGAAATATCTGAGCTTTGCTTCAAAATATTTGATGGGGGACAGTAGGTAAAGGTACAAAGGGACTGATTCATGGGTGTTCATTATATTATTCTATCTACTTGTACATAGGTTTAAACTTTTCCATAATATTTTTTAACTGTAAAAGACTTAGCAATACCAAAAATATTACTTTCAGAAGGTGCACAGAAAGAGAGTATAGGAGCCCTAACCAGTTTGGCTCAGTGGATAGAGCGTTGGCCTGCGGACTGAAAGGTCCCGGGTTTGATTCCGGTGAAGGGCATGTACCTTGGTTGCGGGCACATCCCCATTGGGAGGTGTGCAGGAGGCAGCTGATCGATGTTTCTCTCTCATCGATGTTTCTAACTCTCTATCCTTCTCCCTTCCTCTTTGTAAAAAATCAATAAAATATATTTAAAAAAGAAGAAGAAAAAGACAGCACAGGATATTTCAATGCACTTTATTTAATCTACCATGGGATCCTGAATCCTATTCTTAACTCAATTATAAATATTAAGTATCCATTACTTCAAACTTCTCATTTATTAAAACAAAGAAAGTAGTACTAATATATCTCATTGAAAACATATTAGGACTCTGTGATAAGTTATTACAGAGAATCCTAAATAGGGACAATGCTGACTTATATAAGCATTAACACCAATCATGCAAAAGTATTTTCGAATTTTCTTTTCTAGCTTAATAGGTGAAATGGGGCTCTTATTGCAACACCATACAATTACCAAGGTGATATTTCTTGTTATTCAAGCTTATAGAGATCATGACAGAAATGTAAAACTGAAGCTGAGATGATTTTAAAAACATAAGACTTGTTGTTGTTAATCCTCACCCAAGAATATTTTCCCATTGATTTTTAGAGACAGTGGGAGGGAAGGAGAAAGATGGAGACAGAGAAACATCGATGTGAGAGAGACACAGCTATTGGTTGCTTCCCTCAGGCATACCAACCAGGGCAAGGGTCAAAGCCTGCAACCAAGGTAAGTGCCCTTGACTGGAATCGAACTCGGAACCCTTCAGTCTGCGGGCAGACACTCTATCCACTGAGCCAAACCAGCTGGGGTAATATAATACATTTTACTTAACATTTCCCAGGAACCTCTGAAGCTCTCATTTAGAGTCAACAGCTGGTCTAGATAATATACAGTTTAAGATCTCATGGTCGTATTTAAATGTGCCCATAACCACAGCCAATAATATTTGCAATAGCATTTTACAAATATAACAATAAGGTTATAAAGCATTTAATCTATACTTTCTCATTTACTCTTTTTTTTTTTAAGGCTTTTTATTGAATTTTAGAGAGAGAGGAAGAGGAAGAGAAAGAAACATCAATGTGAGAGCAAAACATCGACCTGACCAGCTGCCTACTGCACACCCCCTACAGTGGAATAGAACCTACAACCTTTTGATGCATGGAATGATGCCCAACCAAGTTAGCACACCAGCCAGGGCTTCTCATTTAATCTTCACAAAATCATGTTAGGTGAGTTAATGAGAATATTATTAAAAGATAAGAATCTGCCTATGGTTCCAACTCATGGATAGAGAAGCCAGGACTAATCTCAAAACATCTACATTCAAATTCCTTTCACTTTCTATTATCCTAAGCTGTGGGTGCACAAGGAGTTTATAATTAAAGATTTTTTAAAAAGAAACCTAAATACATAAGGAAAAAATTAGAACATGATATCTGGCTATCAATGGCCAAATGTATGGTCTGGGTAATAAGTACTGGTAAAGATTAGAAAGAGAGAAGATTGTCGATGGGCCAAGGTTATTGGAAAAGATCTCTTAGAAGCATGAATGACACATAAACCAGGAGCAGGACATCTGGTAGAAGTACAGGGGTGGCTTTCTCTCTTTCTAGAACATATTCATAATCAAGAAAAATTATCATATTTGTTGCTGGACTATAAAAATAAATTAATTAGGATAAATCATTGTAAAAGCATACAGTGAGGCTCACATTTAAAATGTCCTTTTTAAAAATATATTTTTATTGATTTCAGAGAGGAAGGAAAAGGGATATATATATATAGCAATGAGAGAGAATCATTGATTGGCTGCCTCCTGCACGCCCCACACTAGGGATCAAGCCCGCAATCTCGGCATGTGCCCTGACAGGGAATCAACCGTGACCTCCTGTTTCATAGGTTGATGCTCAATCACTGAGCCACGCCAGCTGGGCTAAAATACATATTTTTCACAGCAAGGAAAATATCAACAAAATGAAAAAGCAGCCTACAGAATGGGAGAAAATATTTACAAATTATACAGCTGATAAGGCGTTAATATCTAAAATACACATCAATACCAAAAAGCAATAAAACAATCCAATTAAAAAATGGGCAGAAGTGAATAGACATTTTTCCAAACATGACATACAAATAGTTACTAGATACACGAAAAGGTGCTCAACATTATTAATCATCAAGGAAAAGCAAATCAAAAGATTTGGAAAGATATTTTTCCAAAGTGGACATACAATGGCCAAAGTGCACATGAAAAGATGTTCAACACCACCAATCATTAGGAAAATGCAAATAAAATGCACAAGGAGCCATCAAACAAGAGATAAGTGCTGGCTAGGATGTGGAGAAAAGGGAACCCTTGTGCACTGCTGGCAAGACTGTAAATTGGTGCAGACATTGTGAAAAACAGTATGGAAGTCCCCCATCCCCCCAAAAAATAAAAATAGAACTACTATAAAATCCAGCAACTTTGCCCTGGCTGGTTTTGCTCAGTGGATAGTGTGTCGGTCTGCGGACCAAAGGGTCCCAGGTTCGATTCTGGTTGAGGGCACATGCCCAGGTTGTGTGCTTGATTCCCAGTAGGGGGTGTGCAAGAGGCAGCCAATCAATGATTCCCTCTCATCATTGATGTTTCTGTCTCTCTCTACCTCTCCCTTCCTCTCTTAAATCAATAAAAATATATTTTTAAAAAAGATCCAGCAACTTAACTTCTGTGTGTATACAAAGAAAATGAAATCACTGTGCTAAAGAGATCTTTTTTCCAACCCCCTCCCATATTCATTTTGGCATTATTCACAATAGCAAGACATGGAAACAACCTAATGATAAGTGGAAAAAGAAAATGTAATGTATACATACAATGAAATATTATTCGGCCATAAAAAGGAGAAAATCCTACCACTTGCAACAACATGGATAGACCTGAGGGCACTATGCTAAGTGCAATAAGTCAGACAGAAAAAGGCAAATACCATATGATCTCACTTATATATAGAATCTAAAAAAACAAAAAAATGAACTAATTTGAAAAAGAGACCAGATTTGGGAGGGAACAGGGGAAAGTGTAGTCAAAAGGTACTAACATCCAGTTATAAATAAGTCCTGAGATGTAATGAACAGCATGGTGACTATCCTATGTAATAAAAGACTAATATGCTATGTGCCCGTCGTCCGATCATCTGTTCAACCAATCAAAGCATAATATGCTAATGATATGCTAAGGCCACTCAACAGTTCACTATGACATGCACTGACCACCAGGGGGCAGACAGTCAACTGGTCGACCAGTCACTGACACTCTGAATGGTAGGTTAGCATGCTGCTGGGGTCCCGCCAATTGGGACTGAGCAAGACGGGCCAGACACACCCTGGGGCCCTCCCGCGGTCCCTTCCCAGCTTGCCAACCTCCCGTGTCCCTCTCTGGCCCCAGTCATGCACCGGTGGGGTCCCTTGGCCTTGCCTGCGCCCTCTTGCAATCCAGGACCCTTGGGGGATGTTGGAGAGCCGGTTTCGGCCCAATCCCGCAGGCCAGACTGAGGGAGCCACTTGCACATGAATTCGTGCACTGGGCCTCTAGTAGTTAATAATACTGTATTAAACATCTGCAAGATGCTAAGAGAATAAGTCTTAAAAAGGTCTCACCACCAGAAAAAAAAATTGTAACTATGTGATAATAGATGTTAACTATTATTATGGTAATTTTTCAATATATACATATATCTAATCACTATGTTGTACACCTTAAGCTAATGCAATGTTATGTCAGTTGGAAAATAATTTTAGTACATATTTTGTTTCAGAGAAAAGGAACAAAGTGGTCCTGGTCCCAATGTGATGAAATGGAAGACCAGGAGACAGCAATGCTCCATGTTGGGAATGCATGAGTATTTGTTGCTTTAGGCCCACCAACAATATCTAGAACACAAAATGCAGCTATTAGATATTGTTGCTCAGGAATTCCAGAAGGTGAACCAGGGAGGGAAGTTAGCACATACATCATCTATTCTGAAAGAAAACTGAAGTTTATTTGTAAAATTAGTGTGATCCAAGTCAGAGCATGGATGTATTTCTTTTTCAACATACCAAGATGGCATACTGGTATGTACCAACTAATAAATTACTAAATTGTATCATGTGCTCCAGAAAGGTTATTACAATGATCCGGAAAAGCAGTTTGTTCCCCAGAGAGTCATCTTCTCACCCTGACTCCCTGTAGGATCAGCTGTGTTAATAACAATGCTTTGCAATTTTATAGCACTTTTCCTGCTAAAAGCTCAAATATGAGTTGATATGGCACACCGCAAACTACACAGATGGCGCTCCACAGTTTCCACAGCTCTGACTGCATAGCTCATTTGACTTACTAATAAATGCTCCTATCTCAAGATTAAAAACAAATATAAAAACTAAGGAAAATGACAGAAAGACAGTGAATTTTCATACCCAACTCAGTGACAGCTATCTGAAAGGACAAGACTAGCAGAGGACCCAGAACTTCTTTCAGCTGCTGTGCACGCAGGTGTGCATGTCCAAAAACATCCTGCCAAGCCAACAGGCTGCTGGGAGATGAAGGGAGGGTGAGGCAGCGAATGAGGTTGATCAACTTTTCATGTATGGTAGCCCACAGAATGGAGGCTGCCCCAGTAGCCTGGCCCACATCACAAATCTAAACCTAAGTCAGACTGCACTTACAGGAAACACCTGTCAAGGAAACCTACATATACTCATCACAACCCTCCAACTCACCTAACTCAGTCTAGAAAATAAGACCTGCTGGCCTTATAAGGAAATCCCCCACCCCCTGGCTAATCACGCCTGTTTCCAGTTGCCTGCCTCTTCTACAGCTCCATAAAACCCGCACTTGCTCAGAAGCACCTGAGAAGAGCGCTCCACTGCTGTGAGGCTCTGTGCTTCCCCGTCCCATGGATTGTTTTTGCAAACTCAGTACTAAATTGTTTTAGATTCGTCACTTGACAAGGTTATGCTATCTGCATGTGCAACAATCAGACCTAAAGGAAAAATTCTCACCCAAGAAGGAGCTAGATCTGGAATTATCACCTTCTGATTTAGTCCCATGACCTGTAATTATTCATTGAAGGTAGACACATGGTGAGAGCTTGGCTGGCAGTGAAGAAAGGCTACCAGCCTAAAATATAAGTGTTACTGACATTTATAGATCATACTTAAAATGGACCCCTTTAAAAACCAGTTCTGCCCTGGCTAGGTGTTTCAGTTGGTTGGAATGTGATCCTGTACACCAAAATATTGCTGTTCGATCCAGGTCAGGGCACATACCTAGGTTGTGGGTCCAATCCCCAGTCAGGGTGCGTATACAGGAGTCAATAAATCGATGTTTTCTCTCTCTTTCTCTCTCTCTCTAAAAATCAATAAAAACATAGCCTCATGGTCGGATTAAAATAAAGAAGTACAATAAAAGTATTTTTAAATGGTTATATTCTGTATGTGGAGGTGGACCACAGTCACTGTAGAAATTTCCTTTATGCTAGTCACAAATGCTTCGCTCATTACCAGCAAGAGAAGGCATTTATTTCTTTGAACTTCATGAACAGAACTTCTAAATGTTCTTCACTGGTACCTATATCTAACTATCTCATCTATCCCTGGGGATCTGAAAATTCCCCATCAGGGAATTTAACTATATAAAGTTTTCCATTGTCTCTGGGTGAATCATTGTACTGCATTTGTGTAGTAATTGTGGGCAAACATAACTGAATACAGGCATCCTCCATTGCGATTTATTATCTTGAAAATTTCAGACAATCAACTTATTCCTACGGAAAACAGAACTCTTACTGGTGATCAGATTTAATTAAAGTGTACAATGAAGACCACTGAGGTGGAGAGCAGCTCTAGAGACTTGCTCTCCTTGGTGATTCAAGTGGTTCTGTAAGTGTCTACTTACAGGATTATATTTAAGCCCCAGGAAAAACAAATACATGATTTTGGTGAATTATGTCCAACCACTCTTAGCAAGAGTTTCATTTTCTTTTCTGAGAAAATTATTGTATATTAAGCCACATTCTAAACTAGTCAAAAATAATATTCAAGTCTTATGCTGTAATTTTCTCAAAAGAAAAGGGGTTTTAAATTATAATGATCAAAACCAGTCAAATGATTCCAGCATTGAGGTTCCATTAGATATTTCTCTAAAAAATGTAAGCATAATCTCTGTAGAAAGTACCATTGTGCACTTCTAAAACCAACACTTAGATATGTCAAACAAGCATTCAATCTCCCAGGTTTATGAAATGTGAATTTCATATACTTTATTTTTCTAATATTTTCAATTCAGTAATTAAAATGTTCTGCCACCTCTGAGTAGTTTTTAGAATAACTCCAAAGGCTCCTAAAACATAAGAATCTTTAACTTTATTGATTTACTAGTCTAAAGCAGCAATTTTCAACTTTTTTCATCTCATGGCACACAAACTAATCACTAAAATTCTGCAGCACACCAAAAAATGTATTTTTTGCCAATCCAACCAAAAATAGGTATGATTTTGATTCATTCCCACTGGACCACTACTGTTGTGTTGGCTATTATCATTTTTAAATTTGACAATATAAGGAGAGAAAGTTAGTGCCCCTGACTAATAGTCAGATATTGCATGTTTTAAAAATTCTTGGGGCACACCAGTTGAAAGCCTTTGCTCTCAAGAGTTGATAATTACAAAACAGTCTATAATGTTTCCTTACAGACACTTTCATAGAGTGTGCATGACCCTTTGCATTTCTGGGACATGTAAGGAAATTGGGGCACAAGGTCACATTTGCTCAACTGATGGAGGCAAACCTCAATCCAAGCGATGTGGCTCTTAAGTGCTACTCCAAACTGACTTCAAAGAATTAAAAACCAAACAAAAAAAACCTCCTGCATTCAAGGAACTCAAAGTTTGCTGGTATGTGCTAGTAACATCTTCCAAAAGAATATTCCACAAATTGTTAGTAGATTCTCTAAGATTTTACCACCTTTCTGCCCTTCAGTGGCATCATCTCAAGACTAGAAAGGAAAACTAATGACAAAATCTTCAAAGATTTTATACTTTCATTCTACCCTTAAAATTAAAATGCCTTTTCCATAGACAAGCCTGTGGCTGGTGTACATAAAATGTCATTATTTACTTTGGTGAGGGATCTTCTTATCTTTCTGCTGAGAAATTTCTTAATATGGAACAGTGAGCTCAAATAGTGCACACAGACGGACAATGGATAGTCTTGTCTGTTAATCTCCATGGTGACTGTCCCTAACCCTCTACTTCTCAGATTACTGGCATTCCTGGTGGGAAGGAAGGTTCCATTCCTGGCCTCTACTCAGGACCCATACCAGGGGAACTTCAAGCCTACCTCCCCATCATATCTATCCAAGTCCCCTAAAGAGTCTTCAAAAAAGCTGAGACCCACCAATAATTTTTTAATATGTTTATTGATTTCAGAGAGGAAGGGAGAGGGAGCGATAGAAACATAAATGATGAGAGAGAATCATTGATCAGCTGCCTCCTGTACACCCCTCTAGCCAGGCCTGTGTCCTGACCAGGAATCAAACCTTGACCTCCTGGTTCAGTGGTCAGCAAACTGCAGCTCGCAAGCCGCGGTTTGCCGCTCTGTTGACTAATGAGTTTGCCAACCACTGTCCTGGTTCATAGGTTGACACTCAACCACTGAGTCACACCAGCTGGGCCCACCAATAATCTTCTAAATTTCAGAGACCATGGAATTTCCATTTTGATAAGCAAGGTAAATAATTTATGCACTCTGAAATTTGGACTACAGGCTTAGAATAAAAAAAAAAAAAAAAAGTATGTCATTCAAGCCCCCAGCACATGAAAAGCAGCATCTTTTTAACAAAAAGCTGTCTTATCTATAAAATTATCTGTTGAGGCAGCTCCATTCTGGTGCATGCAGAGGGGACTCTGTTAATTATTACTCATACTAGAGGCCTGGTGCCTGAAATTCATGCATTGGTGGAGGGATGTCCCCTCAGCCCAGCCTGCGCCATCTCACAATCTGGGACCCCTCGCTCCTTACCGCCCGCCCGCCCGCCCTCTCGCTGCTCCTTACCGCTAAGCTCGATGATCCTTAGAGCTGCTGCGAGGCGGGAGAGGCTCCCACCACTGCCTCTGCGCTCGCCAGCCCTGAGCCCAGCTTCTGGCTGAGCGGCGCTCCTCCTTGTGGGAGCGCATTGACCACCAGGGGGCAGCTCCTGCATTGAGCATCTGCCCCCTGGTGGTCAGTGTGCATCATTGTGACCCGTCGTTCTGCCATAACGGTTGCTTAGGCTTTTATTATAAGGATGATCATGAGTGGCTTTCTGGATTAACTCACTAGAAATGTTTCTGGTAAAACAAACAGTCCAAAAATATATGTTATTATCATTTAATCAAGTGGTCTACACAGTTCTACACAGTAAGCACATGAATAGAAAAGGAAAATAATAGAGGTCACAATTTTCTCTATTTTGAAAAAAAATTATTCTAGAATTTAACAAAAAAATTTAGAAAGATTAATGTCTGCAATCCTCCTTTTAGTGATAAACAGATCCTTTACCAGAAGATTTCTTTAATATCATCAAACTCATTCTGGCTTCATTAATAATAAAATCTATTTTATCCTCACCACTCTGTGAGGCAAACAAATATTATCCCCATTCAACAAAAATGGAAATTGGGACTTAGAAACATTAAATCACTTGCTCAAAGCAACAGATCCATCTGTAGGCAATATATACATAATCATTATTCAACTTACATTTAAATCATACAAATTTTCCCTGATTAAAAAGAAAGTCTATAAATTTTTTATCAGAAATTTATTTTAAACGTTTAATTAAATTCCATTAGCTATAGTTTAAGAACTGCTGCTCATTATAGTTCATAGAGAATCACTTCATGTATCTCAGAAATAAAATCCTCCTTCCTCATTTTTCTTGTTTTAAAGGACAGTAGTAACACTTCAACTTCCTACAACTTAGCCTGCGACAGATGGTTATTCCCAAAGATGACCAAACAAAACCTCCCAGCCCACATGTTCATCTTCTAATTCAACTGTTAACATTCCTCCCAAAGAGAGCTGGGATCCATGTTCCCAGATCTATATTCCAAATCTAGATAAGTGGAGATGATGACTAAGACGTAAGTGATCCATAAGTGACTCCTGAGGTTAATCTTCAAAGAAGATAATGTTTCCTTGGAATTCTCACTCTTTGAACCCCAGCCGCCATGCTGTGAGGAAGCATAAGCAGGTACACAGAGAGCCATGTGCTGGTATTCTAGCCTACAACTCAGCTCAAGTCCTAGCCAACAGCCCACATCAAATGCCAGGCCTTTACCTGATTCCAGGGCTGAGTCGTTGACTAGGCCCTGGCTTTGAGTCTTCCTGGCTCAGATGCCAAACAGCACGGAGCAAGTCAGCTGTGTCCATTGTGACACAAATTTTCCAATCCTGCTACCAAGTTTTGGATAGTATATTATATATCAACAGTAAACTCCCTAACCCAGAACACGGGCAAAAAATGAAAAGGAGATAAGGAATAAGGCTTCTTTCTGAACTTTCAAAACAAATATCCCAAATCTGTGCCCTAAAGATCTCAGATTCTCATGTAGATCTTATTAAAAGTGCATGTAAAATGAGAGAAAATAGGAACATACTATAATATTTTCTATCTCCATCCCAAACACATGTATCTAGAATGCCTTTTCTCTTCTCTGACAAAATCTCAATCAGCCTTTGAGGCTCAAATCAAATACTACAGCATCTATGAAGCCTTTCCTCAGCTCACAAAGTGAACTCTTTGCTCCTATAAAATATTTGTCTAGCGCACTGAATATAACTTTCTATTCTAATGCACATATTATACTATAATTACTTTTCTGCATGTCCCTAACCTGTGAGATCTTTATGGAGAGGTGCCATTTCTTTTTTAATCTTTATATTCCTGATATCTGGTAGATAGAAAGCACTCATTAAATTTTTGCTGTCCCTGGCCGGGTAGTTCAGTTGGTTAGAACATTGTCCCACTACACCAAGGTTGTAGGTTCAGGGCACATACAAGAAGCAACCAATGAATGCAGAAATAAGTGGACTTGGTTATCTGGTTTCCAAACCGACTGCAGATAAAGTGCAAAAATTCACAAAGGAGAAAAGAGACCCTTATTTAAAAAAAATTTTAAATTTGAAAATAAATGCCCATATTCACAAAAAATAACACCCAATGAACAGAGACAGAAAAGGGAAAGCTGATAGTTAGCTAGAATACCCTAGTACGGGGTCTACAATTTACAGTTACTTCGTGGCCAGACGAACAGACCAATGCCTTAAAAGACCTCATGGACTTCAGTGAATTTTAGCAGATTTCAAATCAGTTCAAAACATAGGGAAATACTACTCATTTTAAAGTATTTTCTCCTAAATGACTAATTTAAAATTTGAGGTGCTCAAAAAATAAAAACCAGAATCAGAAAACTTAGATATATGAGATCTCATTTTCCAAAGGTTTTGTATAGTCACTGTTTCATGTAATTATCACTGTCTTTATATTATTTTGGTTGGTCCCCTCACCCCTACCACCTGTACTTAATAATGTCATGGTCTTAGTTACGTTTCAGAAGCTTGAAGTACTTTCCTCCTAGTTGACCCAAGCTGTTATATATCTATTTGGGATGTATCACTGAACCACTTGAAATGTAACCACCAATCTTTGGTCCAACCCTTTCTAATATGCCAAGATTTTTTTAAAAGGAGTGCAATATATACAGAATGGCAAGAATAAGGAGGTATCGCCTAGTATGCCCATAAAATATTTCAGGGAAGTTAAAAAAAAAATCAGAAAGTGAGATTTCTTTCTTTCTATTTTAAATTTGACTCACCTTAAAATTGCCTAATTTGTTAAATCAAAAGTCCTCCTTTTCTTTGCATTATCAATACCTCTTAACTATTTCCTAAGTATATGATATCTCAGTTAAATTTTTTAAGATAATATTCACATGTTTAAGGCTTTTTTGTTGTTAATCCTCATCGGACAATATTTTTCCATTGATTTTTAGACACAGTGGACAGGAAGGAAGGAGGGAAAGAGAAGGGAGAAAGAAACATGAATGAATGTGAGAGACACATCAATTGGGAGGGAACCTGCAACCCAGGTACATGCCCTTGAACCTGTGATCCTTCAGTATGTGTGCCACTGAGCTACATACACCGGTCAGGGCAACATTCCCATGTTTTGTTTTGATGTTTTATTTCTGGGGATGTCTATATCCCTGTCCCATGCAGGAAGATTCACAGCATGATTCATGGCCATTAGCCTAAGAATGTTCTACCTCCAAGAGTATTACTTTGAATCAGAGAAGATAACCTCAGTTTTGCCTGTTTTTCCCAGAAGCCTAAAAGTTTCAAGCTGAGAGTTATTCAAATACGTGTGTTATTTCTTGTTTTGTTTTGAGTGCTAGTGTTTTTCCCACCTACAACTCTTACACTGAGGTATCTAAAGCTATGTTAAGAATCTAATTACTAATTTTCCACTGGATCAGGTGGGTGAGACCAACCTCTACACACTACACACCTGTGAATGACGTTTGCCTTTATACTCCACTTCCTCAAGTGAGAATAAACTCCAGATACCCACTGTGATTCATGAGGGAAGAGAGGACTCTATCTTAATGAGGTACTAAAGTAAGAAAGAGGTGGTTATAAGGAAACTATAGACACTGGAAATAATTTGGGGATAGGAAAATCAAAAGGGAAACAAATGAAGACATTGCAAAGAACAAGAAACCTCCAAATTCAAAGTTAGGGTGTAGTCAAGTATTCAAGAAACTCAGTTAGTTGCCACAATGTGAAAAGACCCAGGAAATTTTTTTCTCTATAATGTTATTCCAAAAGAAGTGCTTGAATAAAAGCTTTTTATTTAGCCAAGTGGGCTACAAAATTAATGTCTCAATCTCAACCCTCCTCCTGTGCCTAAAACAGAAATTTCTAGGAGGAAAAAACTCCAGCGAGTTCTCTGGCAGTCTAGGTTCTCGTAGGCAGGTGTACCTCTGCATTCACATAGGTGTATCTCCTTATGATGTATTTGCAGAAAGTATCTCTAGGTCCAGTACTAACGAGACTTCCGAAAGAGCTTGCCATGAAAATAGCCACGATGACACTATCTCAAGCAATAAGCTCTTAAAGGTTATGCTTTTCTTCAGCCCTGATGAAATTCATTAATATATTTAACAATTTAATTTCCTAACACTTCTGAAGAAACTGAAGTCTGAACATTGAAAAGATTGCCTGCACAACAATGTGAATACAATTAATTTTATATGGATTTGACCACAATTACAGTTTTTAAATTAAAAACAACAGACATTTTAAAAAGACAATGTCTGAAAACAAAGAAAAAAACAAAAATTAGGGGAACTGTTTCATATTAAAAGAGACTATGGAAGCAAATGCAATGAGTGAACTTGATAAATTTTGGTTTCAAAACCAAAGCTATAACAGACATTTTGGGAACAAGTGGGAAAATTGAAATAGAGGGCTGATAATTTTCTTAGGTTTAATAGTGGTATTGTGAGTGGTTATACAAGACAGTGACTTTGTTTTAAGGCAGTGTACTTTATGGATAAAGGGTCATCTATAACTTACTTTCAAATAGTTCATCCAATACATACATACATATATACATACACACACACAAAAATCTGAAAGACAAAAGCACATACAGCACTAAAATGTAATTTAACCACATTATGGAAGTATCATGGGAGTTAAGAAAAAGAGGGATGACACTGCATATCACAAAGCACCACCCTGCTCTTCCACTTGAGTTGTGTATTGTTTCTACTACTAATATATAATTAGTTGGTGACAAAATATGAACAGATGACAAACAACCTTCTGACTCAGTCTGCAAATAAAGTGATCCCACAAAATAAGGAATTATTGTTTGAGTAGAAATTTGGGGAAAGGGTTAAGAATATTGTTATAGGTGTTGTCACAAGTATAGGCTAATGTGTGGACTACAAAGGCTTTGCTCTTTGGATAGCTGAAGAATTTCATTATTTTATCTATTGAGACATCAGTCCTTCAAGTGACAGTTTCATTCTCTTCTTCAAAGGAAGTAGTTAAGTGCCAACCCAGGTATACTTTCTTTGTATTTGGTTTTGTTTTATTACCCTTCCTGAACTCCTGAATTTCCCCAAGGTTTTTTTTGGTTTTTGTTTCTGTTTGTTTTTTTTAACCTTTTTTCTCCTCTTTCCACAATAAACTGAGATTATTAATCCCTCTTCTCACCATAGTGTCAAAATATTCTGCAGGGGAATTTAATATAAGTCTGGGTATTAAAAATGTTCAATTTTACTAAAGCAACAAAGCTAAAAATTTAAGTCTTTATTGTTTCTGATTTGAAGATAAGTGGACTTTTTTCTTTTTCTATCAAGCACTTTTTTGTATAATCTATAATCAATGTAAGTTAACTTACCAATAACCTCGAATATTGTTGGATTCCATCTCTTTTTATTTTGATTGATTATATATTTTGCTATTAACTGAGATCAACAATATAAACTCCCAAATAAATGGAGTTTTATTTCAAAAGATGGCTTCCTAAATTTTAGAATAACTCTTAGTTTTCTCTTGGCAAACCGAAGAGCATGCGAACCAACACGTTCTCAGGAGGCCAGAAAGAACAGACTAATAGGTACAGTCTCAAGGAAAGAGGAGAAAGAGGGGGAAATGGGTCTGTGACAGACCTAATTAGTAAGTGTTTGGGAATGTCCTTCTGTAATGCGTGGGGAATTTTATTATTATAAAAGAGTTATGTTGGGAAGATCATTCTATTAATGACTTACAGTACAGACGAAGAATTTGTTATATGAGTCCAAAATATAGTTTAAAAATGAAAGCCTTTTGCTGTTCTGGTATACTATTTGAGAGGAGAGGAAGAATATTATTTTTCACCAATTTTAGCAAGCCAATAAGAAAACAGGTACAGCCCTAGCTGGTTTGGCTCAGTGGATAGAGCATTAGCCTGTGGTCTGAAGGGTCCCAAGTTCGATTCCAGCCAAGGGCATATGCCCGGGTTGCTCGATCTCCAGTAGGGGGCGTGCAGGAGGCAGCCAATCAATCATTGATGTTTCTAACTCCCTCTCCCATCCTCTCTGAAATCAATAAAAATATTTTAAAAAAGAAAACAGGTACAATTTCCTATTGTGCATATCTTAAATAAGCCAATGCATAAAATCATTTTAGGTATATTTATAGAACACAATAGACAGATGAATCTGAATACCAGATTAATCAAAGCATTTTAGTTCATGGTTTTCCTCCTTGATATTAAACTCCAAAGAACATATACCAAAAATTATAATTTGCACTGCAATGGGAAAATATTCTAATTTGCTTTACTAATTAATCCTCCACATATTTATCTGAAACTTCAAAAAAATTTTTGTATAAGTAGCCTATTCCACTTAAACTAACAAATACTATAAGCTGACTTCTCAGTTTGATAAGCTGATAAACTAGTAGTACATCCTTAAAAATCTTTCAAACTACAAGGGCATGTACCTGCTACTCTGGATTTATTCTATATATACCTTCACTAATTTATCGATTTCAGTCAAGGCTATTCTTGTGCATCAATATCTTTAATCTGCAGGATCCTAACCTCTTTAGCTTAGATTTAGCACAGCCACTCCTCTGGAGGCCACGTCCAATTCTTTCTGATGCCATTCTCCTTCTCCCCCATCACACACTCAATCCCTTTCCCAAAGAAAATAAACTCCTATGAAAAAATGAGGCTGCTAGAGACACCTGAATCTCACTGGGAACTTTCTAAGTGAATGGAAAGGGCTTGCATAGCCGGGGAAACGCTTTGTCCCTCAGGGAGAAGGCTCCCCTCACTCCTCTAAGGGCAAAGGCCTCTGAAAATCATAAGCCCCTGCAAGCCTTCCTTTGCCTTACCTTGTCCTTATCTGTTCTTGGGTGGAGTAGAAACCTCACTTCTCAATGAAACAGGGAAAAGAATCCCCCAATGCTCAGTCTGGTTGTGCAGAGCATAGGGGTGGAAGAGCAGTGGGGTTCAGTGGTGCCTGAATGGAGTGGGCCACCAGTACCATCATCCTGTTCCAGAATTAAGGATGCAGATCAGAAGACTACACATGAGCCGATTAACTTCCAACAAGTCAGCCAATCACTGTACTGTGTCTGTGCTAAGTGATCTGTTTTCAACCTAATGGTTTCTTTAACAAAAAGCTAGCTTCTTCACTCAAAGCTGTCAGCAGAGCAAATCTGTTTGGTAAAGGGGGAAACTGTAGACCATGATCACACATGAAATACTTAATGATGGTAACAGACTTCCCCATAATCTTGATTGTGTTCCCTTCACTACCACCCATCTTTCATCTCCAATTTTAAGAAAAAAAATTGAGAAAGTCAAGGAAGATGAAGGTTAAAGGAGGCAGAGGAGAAAAGTCTAGAAAAGTCTATGACGATTTACTCCCAAATTGAAGCACTGTGAAGTTTTGCTATTTTTATCATTCTATCCTCACTTCAAATACTGGGCCACACTGGGCTTAGTCTCAATGCACAGCACACCCAACGCAGCATCCACAGCAGGCTGCAGGCACACAGCAGTCGCCTCAACACCCGCACAGACCTCCTGCCTGTCTCCATAATTCTCACAACCAGCTTCTGGAATTTCAAGAAAGCTAGTATATTAAATTTGTAGAAATTCATACACTCCTGACACTCAGATTTTTAGTAAGAAATTGCATATTCCTTATTTAGGTATCTAAAAATACATGTGAAAGTATTTGCCACCTATGTTCCAACAATTCCAGAGGTGATTACCTATTAAACATTTTATGAATAATTCTATTTTTTAAATACAGGGTGGAGCAAAAGTAGATTTACAGGTGTGAGTCCACGAAACACAGTTTATTCTTGTATTATTATTTATTAACTATTGTATTGTTTTCCATATGAACAACTGCAAACCTACTCTTCCCCCACCCTGCATATACAGAAGCGTATTTAAAAATATGTATTCTTAAAAATTTGTTATCCATGTAACTAAATTTCCCACTTAGTTTGACTCAAGTAAAGATAGTTTCCTCTAAGATATGCAATTTTTAAATTTACATAGACAATTACTAAAAGTTTTTCATCATTAAACATTAACAGAATTAGAAATCTAATGGTAAGTTAATGTTAAATATTCTTACAAACGCCACTGTAACACCCAAGACAGGAAGTCATTTCACGTTTGACTCAGGAGCTGATTGCATAAGCAGGAGTCAGTCATCGCTAAAGACCATCCTCACTTAAGGGTACTTCAATGGGCAGAGATCAGTCAGCAACAACGGGAACTTCCAGAACTCATGCACACACTGCAAGTTAAGCCTTGGAGATGTGGGATCGCATTTCATATAACACACTTAATGAATAATAGAAAATACCATGCATTACACTTTCATCTGTGACAACAGGTCTTCAGCCTCAGCAGCTGGAACACTAGAAGCAGTGCGTGCCGATCCGCACACGTGATAGGTGGAAGAGTTCCCTGAAAGCTCTCCTCACTCCCTGCAAACAACTGAGCAGACAGAAGAATTCCACAAATAGCAGAGCCTTAGTCAGATGACTGAATATATTATCAGCCTCCTTTTGGGACTACAATATCTCAACACCGCGTCATCCATGCTACATGGATTGCAAAATATCTGCAAAACATGCATCATACAATCATCACCTAATAGTTAAATATACTAAAATTAAACATATTTTAAAGAAATAGGAAGCCAACTATCTCTATCGTTGTTTCATCCTTTCTAAACCCGTATTCCCCCCCTCCCCAGTGCTCGATAATCTATTTTCTACCTATCCCCTACAATCAGTTCTTGAGCTGATTTTCTGATCTTTTTATTATGCAAAACAATAGGCAACCTGAATAGGATTTTTCAAAATACATTCCTACTCATTTTCCTTTTCCTAGTGGTGAATTACTGTGTTATCTCAACAAAGCACTGGGTAAGACACATCCACACTTACCCTGGAAAAACAGTGCAGCCTGCCAGCTAACAAGAACAGAAGTTAAGGGGGCAGGGCTAAGGGGCAATGCTTGCCTGGGTTCAAATTCCTCTCCGGTAGTCTGGCTATATGACCTTTGGAAAATTACCTGACAGCCCTATGCCTCCACTTCCTGAACCATAAGAGAGAAATGATATTGTTATATCACTGTGTTACAGTGAGAAATATACAAGACTATACACTCAGGGCATCTTAACCCTGCATCAGCACTCAAAAAATGTTACCTGTTTTTACTTCATTATGGTTGTTATTTTGTAAAAATTAAAAGAAAAAAAAGAATCTTGTTATTTAAGAATTGTTCAACTCTGGCTGATGACTAAAAAATCTAAGGACTATTTGTAGGTCTTAAGAAACATCTGTCCAGGTTGAGAGATACCTGCTGACAAAATTTGCAGGGTTGGAACTAAGCAAATCTATTCATCCTTTTTATGGACCAAACAACAGGACTGAGAGCCTTATAAAGGCCTGCAAACATTTGCTTATCAGATTTTTTAAGAGAAGACATGCTCAGACTCACCATTCCCTCTGATATTTATGATTTCTTTTCCTACTCACTGGTCAAGGTTAAACGTTCCCGTGCCCAGTTTTGCCCATAGGCACAATGACTTAATACCCTTTAAACTTCATCTTCTTCTGGAAAATGGGGGTGACCTCTATTTTATAGGTTGTGGCAAGAATGAAAGAATGGAATACACCTCAAAAGATCTATACAGTAGTCCACCCTTACCAGAGGTGATATCTCCCAAGATCCCCCAGTGGATGCCTGAAACCAAAGATAGTACCAAACCCTATGAATACTGTTTTTTTCCTATGTATTCACACACAAGATCTTAAAAGCCCAAAGTGAGATTTAAGTTGTTCATCAGGAACCTATGATAAAGTTTAATTTATAAATTAGTCAATTTCACAGATATAAGAGCCATTCTTACCATAGATCTTAGCAACCTCAACATATGTATGTATGTGTGTGTGTTTATATAACACACACACATCATAGATCTTAGCAACCTCAGCATACAATTTTTTTTCTTTATTAAGTAAAAAACTTTCACCTTTTCACTTAAACGAAGCACTTAGTGGCTTCTCTTTGGCCTATCAGAATTGCCAGCATCACCACTCTTCGCTATTTGGGGCCATTATTAAGTAAAATAAGGGTCACTTGAACACAAGTCCTGCAATATCACAGTCACTCCAATAACCCTGATGGCTACTTCATGACTAACCAGTATGGAGGCACTGGACAAAGGAATAAGTCATGTCTTGGGTGTGATGGGATGGGATGGCACTGAATATCATGAGATTTCATCACTCTACTTAGAAAGCAAACAATTTAAAGCTTATTATAGTTTGTGAAAGCTGCACAAGGGAGTTTTCCATCCTTTACAAACCTAAGATGGGAAGGCCTAAGATATGTTAGTCTTAAAGCAGCAACAGTGCACAAATAACCCACAGAAATGGGTCCCTCATGTGACCTTCAACCAACTACAGATTGCCATCCTGACCACACATGATTTCAGAGGACATAACCATTATAATCCTATTTTCAGGGGGGAAAA
Organism: Corynorhinus townsendii; assembly: GCA_026230045.1. Lineage (NCBI taxonomy): Eukaryota > Metazoa > Chordata > Mammalia > Chiroptera > Vespertilionidae > Corynorhinus > Corynorhinus townsendii. The sequence goes on along the minus strand of JAPDVU010000010.1, from coordinate 17,844,498 downwards.
CCCAAACCCAGATCAAAGCAGAGTTTTCTGACATTATATAATTAAAATTACACACACACACACACACACACACACACACACACACCAATCTTTAGCAGCATCAAAGCAAGTTGAAAATTAAGGTGAACATGTCCCTTTCTACCTTCTCTCAAAAAAAAAAAAAATTTGCCCACTCTAAGTTCTTGCTTTAATCACCAGACTTGAAATGGATGGTTTACACCAGTGGTGGGCAAACCGTGGCTCACGAGCCGCGGTTTGCCGACCACTGGTTTATACTATCTGAGGACCCTGAGAAAGAAGAAAGCTACTAAGAAGAAATTCTGGCGGCACTGGACTCAATTTAAAAAAACAAAAAAACAACAGAGCCTAGCAGCCATTTCTAAACAGGTGCCTCTCACTCAAGCAATGTTTCAGGAAGAAACCTGCACTGAATTGCCTGCCTGCATTGTGCTGGTGCCATGAGGCAGCCCTATAAAAGATTTCCTGGAATTGTATTTCAACCAATAGAAGAACTGACGCTTTCCCTGACCTATCAGAGCTGTGCGTGTCAGAGATATCCATCCCATCAGCATCTTCACTAAACAATCAGAGCAGTCACACTCTGACCAATCAGGTCAATGGCTTTTAGACAAATCAAACTTAAAGATTTGGAGTCCTCATTTGTATCAGGACTGACCAATCAGGGACCAAGAGCAAGGATTTATCTTTATGTAAGTCAGTGCTTCTCTGGCTCCCAGAGCAGACTGTAGCAGACCGGGATTGCCTCACCATTGAGCTGTTTGCACTGAATGACGTGTCCTTCTTCACCACACCTCAAATTGGGGATTCCTATTGGTGTTGAATTGGCACCAACACCATCAGTTGACATATCAAAGTAAACTGCCAATGCTGGGAGCCTCAAATACTCATCAAATAAGTAACTAAACAAATTAAAACAATGGTTAAATGAGTCAAGAACTCAAAGACAGAGATCTAAAAAGCCCAAAGTGAGATTTAACTTGGCCATCAGAAACTCTTAACAGTTCATGATTGGCTGCCTGTAAGTGACAAATTCTGCCAGAATTAACCTACTAACTTCAATTCTCCATGTATCTGTCAATTGATACCCAAAGGGAAGACTGACCTTTTCTTTCAGAACCTTGAACTACTGCCAGTAACCTCTACCTATAAGCAGTTCTCCTCTATAACTTATATCAAGGTTCTATATCCCAAGGCCTCAAAAAGCAGCTAAGTACTAGTAAAATACTTCCATAGGCCCTCTGCTTATTTAATTCTTCTCTAGAAATTTCTAACTACAGAACCAACTGAAAATTGTCCTAGAATCAATGTTTCCACAATTTCATTATGTCATAACAGGCACTAGAAGCCAGAAATGTGGTCAATGATGAACATTTTATAGGGAAAACACATAAAATCTTTACCCTTAAAAGCCAAGAGTATTATGACCTACATGCACACCACAGTTTCTTCACAAGTTTACTTTTAAGAATTCCACTCCTTTTCACAACCAATTTTGCCTCAGTTTTTATAACAGTTTCAAAAATAATCCACAGAAGTCAGATATTCTCACATCTATTTAGAAAATAGTATCGAGGATCCATAAAGGATAGTTTTCTTTATGCTGACTGGCTTGAGGGTCTATGACACTAAAATTATATTTTATAGCTTTTCCAGACATTACTTTTAATAGACTTTAAAGAGTAAGAGAACATAATATTCTTTCTACAATTTGCAATTCATAAACCCTTCTATGAGCCTTTAAAAACAAAAAGAAAATAAACACAAACGCTAAGAACACCTTTTCTGTTTAGAAAACAAGACATAGAGGTAAAATTTGCTTGAGTAATGCAAGAATATTTTAAAAATAGGGTTTTGTTCTGTTTTCTCTTAAATGGCTTTCATTATTGGTATATAAATAGTCTGATTATTTCATTAGAAGATTTGCTGTTTTATGATTTACTGCAATAAAAGAGCAATACCTTAAAAACAGTAGCTATTTCTCCCTCCTATTCTCTTAATTTAAAATTGATAGAGCATGTAATGGCATAATCACCAAAAACTATAAACACAAAAATTGAAAAGCTAGTAATTTCTTAAATAGCAGTTTTGCCACAAAAAAATAGCTAAACATTGTTTTTAAATATAATTTCAACCATGACATAATAATGGTGAAAATATCAAATAAGGATATACTGTGCATTTCAGAAAACTAATCTTCTTGGAAAATTGTTTAAAAAGACACATACACACACTTTTTTATTTTTTATTTATTTATTTTTTTTTTTTGGCTATACAACATCCTAAGGTCTAGTTATTAAAAGAACCATTTTTAAACACAATTTTTTTTTTCAAGAAATCCAAGCTGTTAACTTATGGGTCATATTTCAACCTGATGTGATTTGAAACAGCTAAGGTATTGAATCCTTAAATATAGGGTGTATAATGGAAGCACTGCTCCTCGCAGGTCCTTGATTCTAACTAAGGCTTAGAAAGCTTTAATATGGCATAACTACAGATGAAGCCCTTTATGCACTCTTATACCACAGCCCAAGGCCCCCTCCAATCCTTACAATTTATGTTTCCAGTAAAATTCTTCTCTAAATCTGAGCAAAAGTCATGTAAATTATACTGAACCAATGAAGGGTTAAAATCAGAGCCAAACTATCTAAAAAATACTAAGTTCATAATTAGTGAGCTCTTTTCTACCCTCTGCTTCAGTATTCCGACATCTAAAAGTCAAAGAACTCCTCTGGTAAGAATGAAATTCCCAGGAGGGGGAAGGCTCAGATCCAGTCTGAGAGCTACACAATGGAATCACAGCTGACGATGCACATCTTTTTCTAGATGTCTCCATATGCTTGAGAGGCTTTTTCCCCCTAGCTAGGCATTCAGGGACTTGCTACTCTCTGCCACCAAGAATAGGAGAACATTTTCAAAGATTGTTGCAGAAAATGAAGTAAAACAATGTGTTGGTCTCAAGCATACAAAAGAGAGAGAAGGGCACACGTCAAAGTGGTCATCAGTAACTAAATTAACTAATGATTGGGGGGAGGGGTGAATGTTGTCACATTTTGAATGTTGCTTAATTTATAATACCTCCTACTTCTGGCAGCTGTTTATTTTATCTTGGCAATTTTTACTATTCTATCACTAAGATAACACCTCAGGCGGTTACAGCAAATGCAATTAATTTTTGTCTAAATGAATACAATTATACTGGATTGGAAGCTCACATTATAAATTTGAACATGGTATGTTACAAAAGAACGCATTTGCAGGGTGTGGTAGTTCCCTAAAACTACAGTCCCCCTCTATTCTTTCTTAGTGACCCAATATTAATAAAAGCTAGAGAAACTGGTATAGATAAGATAAATATCATGCAGATAAAATACCTCAAAAAACAACAACAACAAAATACAAAACCCTCACCAGGTCAGTTAAATTCATTGGATACTTATCACAAAATGGACTCATTCTCAATTTAATATTATTCATTCCTTGAACTCCTCAAGATTCTGCAAATTCCAGCCTTGCTGCTGTCAGTGTGCACTAACCTCACCAACAAAGAACAGGAGCACACACACAAAAAAGCAGTGGAATAGCTGCTGTCTTTTTAAAAGACAGCTTTTCCTTCAGAGCAACCTGTGATCATTACAGAGAATCAAAAGACCTACCTTCCCTATTCTTAAAAGTCAAGAGTTGATCAAGTCACTGGACTGAAGGCAACCAACAGCTTAAAACCATCAAAATGTCTCCTCACCTTGCATCAGCCAGAAAAGTACCCACATGCTGGACAAGTTAGCAGTGTTTAAGAAAAATCAAAATAATTTATTTTTAAGAATCTTTTGTTGTTGGCGTAATCTGGCCAACTACATTTTACTCCGACTTCTGTAGATAAATATTCTTTGATTAGCTGTGCTCCTTAAATACCACCGCTTTATGTTTCCAACAGTGAGATGCTTTGGTTCCTAATTTCATTTTGTTTATCCAAGAAAGAGGGGGGAAATGCATACCATAAAACCACAACTTTTTTTTTTAATGTCCTCCCCAAATGCCGAACTTTCAAGTGCACTTTGGGAATTGGCGGTCTAATTAAAAAGGAACCAGTGAAGCCATTACAAACAATGATACTTTACACTCCCAATAATCAATTGGCATAAGGCTACTCATTTTCAAAGTACCCTTCCAAATTTCCCTGTCCCCACGCCGGAGCAGCTGAGTGAAACTGAGGTCGAAGTAAACAGACAACTCCTATGACCCTCAGCCCGTAAACCAGGAGCTCGTGTCCAGAACAAGATCACAATATATGCCATTTTAGAAGCGGGCCTCGGAGTTCCTGCCACATCGTGAGTGGCTTTAGGCTTCGTCGTGTCTCAGACAACGTCTCTTCTGGTACCAGAGAAATACAGTATCTCGAGTCCCTCTGCGTGTCTCCCTGGGTCAAAGCCCCCGTAAGTGACACTACCCTCCAGATCGCGGAGCCGGCGACTAGGGATGGACAAGAGTGGATAGCTCTCGGCGTCTCCATGACTCCCCCGCCCGCGTGCAACTCCGCTCCAACTGGTCCGGCGCAAACCCCGCCCCCTCCCTTCCTCCGGCCCTCACGATTGGCTTACCCACACCTTCGATTGGCTCCCTGCCCCATCAGTCACACGCAGTGAGATTCGGGTCGGTGGGAGGGGAAGGCATTGGAGGAGGTGGAGTGGGAGTGGGATTAGAGGACGAGGTGGCAGAGGAGGGTGTTCGAGCTCGGTCCGGTTTGGGAAAGTTTCCCCTGCCAGTGACAGACCCGGAGGCGCTGGGCCCAGTCCAGCTCCCGGCCGATGCAAGGGACTCGGGTCCCCGATTCCCACCCCCCGGTCCCGCAGGCCCCGGAAACCACTAGGGGGAGGGGGAAGAGGGAGGGACCAGCTAACCAGGGACCGACCCACCCCCGATCTCAGCAGGGACGCTGGCGGGACTCCCCGGAGGGGCCGGGGGCAGGGAGCGCCCGCTCGGAGAGACCACCCTGACCCCCTCCCTCGGCAGCCCCAGGGGCCCAAGAGAGAAGGGGCCTCAGGGTGGGACCGTCGCCCGCCGGCCTGAGGCCCCCTCCCGCTCCCCCCTGGGGCCCTGAGGGCCTGTGCCTTCAGGGGCGGGGAGAGGAGGAAGGGAAAAGGGGGCGCTGGCGAGCCAACCCGGAACCTCCCGGACCGCCTCCCGCCCCCAGCCCCGGCCCCAGCGCGCCTCCGGCACACAAGCCCGCACCCAGAAAGTTAAGTCAGGGGCGAGCCCGGCTCGGCGCCGCCGCGGTCCGGCCCCCGGCTCCCCGCCCCCACCGCGGCCCGGCCTGCTCGGCCCCAGCGCCCCGCCTGCCAGCTCCTTCCCGTCCGCCCGCGGCGCCCCTCGCCCCCCGCCCCCGGCGCTGACACGGGCCCGGCCCGCCCGCCGGGCCGCGGCTCCCGTCTGCCCAGCATCGCACCCCGCCGGCCGCCCCTGGCGTCGCGCTTCACCTTCACACACACCCCCGGCACTTCCCGAGTCCGGCCGCCCCTCGCCGGCTTCCACCCTCCGCTGCAGTCGCTCCGCATTTCCATTAAAGAATGCATGTCCAAACCCACCTTCCCGTTCCAGCTCGCTCCCCCCGAGGGGGCAGGAGCCGCGATCCCCGCGACCCCGCACCCGGCTGGGCGGCGGGCGCCCGGCTCCTCCGGCGGGGGCTGCGCCCGCGCCGCCGGCCTCCCCGCCGCCCTCGGCACTCACCTCTTGCCGGCGCCGCGGGCTGCAGCCTCCGCCCGCCTCACGCTCCAGGATCGACTCCCGAGCCCTCGCACGGCGCTGGAGCGCCTCCTTTCTCTCCTGGGGACTCCGCGTCTCCCCGCTGCTTCCCGCCCTCCCCACCCCCAAGCCCCAACTCCCCAGCTCCGCGGCGCCTGCGGGATGCAACTCCTCGCCCCGCGCACTCGGGCAGCGGTCCCCGCACACACAACAGCCCTCTCCCCGGCGCGCGGCGCTGCCCGGCTCCGCGCTGGAAGCGCAGTCGCGGCCCGGGGTGGGGAGGCGGCGCCCCCCGCCCGCCGCCCGCCCCGCGCCCCGCGCCCGCCCTCGCGGCCCCCAGGGAAGGCGCGGTTACCCGCTCGGGTCGGTCACGCCGTCAGGTGCCGGCTGCCGTCGGCGCTGACCTTCGCCGCTGAAGCCGTGGCTGAGGCTGCGGCCGCCATGTTCCCGTGTTAATAACTGCTGCCTGGTTGTTTATTTCAATGGAGATCCTCCCCCAACTCCCTCCTCCTCCTCGCCTCCTTCTCCTCCTCCTCCTCCTCGCCTCCTCCTCCTCCTCCTCCTCCTCCTCCTCCTCCTCTGAGTCTCCGCACTTGCGGAGAGAGACACAGACCGCGCGAGCTCGGGAGAAGGGGAGGGGGCTCGGGAGCCAGGCCGTCCCTCCCTCCGCCTCCCTGGCCGTGGCCGCCGCCAAGTCTTGTCACCGGGGTAGGGACGGGGCGGAAACTTGCCTCCCGCGCCCCCGGGGAGGGAGCCGAGGTGCACCGAGGGCTCTCCGGGGAGCCGACCCTGGCCGCGGGGTCTGCAGCATCTTCGTGGGCAGAGTCCTCTGAGAAGGCGACCCGGGGGGAGGTGAAGAGTGAGGGAAAAAGGGACAAAATGGGTGACTGTGTGGAAAGAGGGTGACCTAGGGGTGACTGGAAGTGAAGGGAGAGTAAACAGATGACTCCATGGGAGGGCAAAGGGCAGTGCCAAAAAAGAAAGCGAGCTGATGGGGCTGCCGAGGGGAGGCGGTGGGGTCTTGGGGCTGCACACGAGGAGGAAGATGCCCCCAGACCAGAGTCGGGGAGAGCCCAGCGCCAGGTTCGCCCCGGGAGCCTCCCGCCCTCGCCCCGGCCGGGCCCCTCGGCCAGCAGCCTGCACCCCTCGCGCGCACCTCGCACGCCCCGTGTCCGCTGCTACGCCCAGGAGGCGCCCCTGGTCCATCGAGTCTCCCTCCGCTCCTGCGAGCATAGGCGTCTCCAGTTGCAGCCCAATCTCTATAGGGGATGGAGGGGTGCGCCTGCCGGAGGCGAGCTTAAAGGGGTGCCACCCAGCAACTGCACGATAAAGGCAAAGTGCACATAGTGTAAAACCTAACCTAGTTGAGCATTCTTGTCACGACAAGAGTCACAAAAGTTTTTTTTATTGGGTAGTCCACTTTCTAGACATCAGAAAGTGGTGTTTGGGGGACGCAGGAGGGTACCACCGAAACTTGAGAACCTTCATTGGTTGAGATGTTACTAGGGTCAGTTTTATGCTTTGGAGAAGCTAGTTCTTCTGAACTTAGAATAATTCGGCGAGGGCGGGGGGGGGGGGGAGAATGAGCAACATTTATTTAACAAAATTCCTTACTTTTAGTCTTATAATAAGAAAGGTTGCTTGTATAGACAGTAATGTTTATTGAACACTTACTCTGTGCTAAGTGATTTATATATGCTAGATTTTGATCTTCGAGCCTTACAAAATATTTACCATTTTTATCCTTCACAAAAAAAAAAAAAATTTTATGAGGCTTAAAGAAGTAATTTGCCTACAGTCATACAACCGGGAAGCTGGAGAGGATTTGACCCCAGTTCTGCCCACGCTTTTAATGGTGTCTGCAACCTCAAATTTGTGGGAATACCACCAATTTTATTTGGGGAAAGAAAAAATATATGTGTGTATGTGTGATTGTGTTTGACTATGGATAGAAAATGTTTAGAGAGCTACAAGTTGTTCCCACTGGGAGTTTAAGTGTGTGTATGTGTGTAAAGGGCTACTTACAGTTTTATTTTGTACACTTAACCATATAGTGCTTGAAATGTTTGCATTGACCATGTATTGAGTAAATTTTTTAAGATTATTTTATTAGGGGAAGGTCAATGGGGGGGAAAGAAGATATATGTACTAATATATGTCATATTTTAAACAATAATAATAATAAAAGAATATTTTAATTACCATAAGAGAATTGTGTTCCCCCTGAAAACAGAGCTCTCCAAGAAACTGGGAGAAGACCTGGGAAATGGCGTTTTTCATGGCCGTCTTCTTCCATTAATACCAGTCCATTGTATTCCTACAATGAGGTAGTAGTCACCTGAGTTCCCTCACATTGCTGGACTCCCGTTTTCTGTCCTCAACCCCAACTCTGAGTTGGGATACAGATTCTCCTTGCTTTCTATCCCTTCCTTTTTTTGGCAGAAGTCCAGAATCCATCATGCCTTTGAAACAATAGATTTCACACTTTCCAAAACCACCCATGATATCTGTGCAAAGAAATGACTCCTGGTTGCATTTTCATATTACTCAATAAAACTTACTGCATGTTTAAGATACAGGACTGTTTCTGCAAAAATAAAGCAAACAAAAACATCTGACAGCATAACATAATGAGTTCCATGTCCAGCTGCTACTCAGTTGCCTTGAACCTTGAGTAATCATTTAATTTCTGCTCTCTAGTACTGTCTCCGGGTTCCCTCCACACTTCATGCCATTGTTACAACAATATCGTCTTGTACTGTGGTTGTTTATATACTTGTCTTTCTCTTTCACTAGATTGCAGACTACTCAGGGCCCAAACCGTGTCTTGTTCTTCATACTCGCTGGAGCCCCTAACAAGGTCTCACATAATGTTTGTTGTTTCACCGAATCTGTAAAATATAAACAATAGTGTCTGATCCAATCCCTTCCCCACATCACTCTCCAATGTGTTGCTCATAAAACATGTTTATAAAAAAAGTTTTCAGTATTTTGAAAGAACTTAGATTTCTGTGAGACCGCAGAATAATTCTTTATGAAAACTAGCCAGAATTATTAGTGAATTATCACGGGAATCGTGAAATTAAAAGGGTGAAAAGGCAGTAAATACATTGACGATGCAGCCAAAGAAAAAAGAAAGTAAAGATATATAGGAAGTAGTATATTGCCAACAGAGGACAACCCAATTAGGAAAAAATGTGGGTGCAGATCATAAAGGGGAAGGAAATTACTGAAATTTAGTGGAAGCAGAAACTTGATAGACCATGGCGGGATGAGGTAAGGAGACAAACCAAAAGAAACATTAGCAGAATCATAAGTGGAACATAAAGTTGTAAAGGAAAATGATAATTTATATACTTAACAATATACCTAAGAAAATGCAGAACAATATGAATAATACAGGACAAGAAATTCTATTTTGTCTGCCTTATCTTCCCCTATTCAATTTCAAGCTTCCCACTTTCTTCAGATAAACTACATAAAAATGGAAGATTCAATATTTTGTATTATTGATATATACTTCTGGAATACATCATGATATAACGAGAGAAAACATAATATGGTAAAAAACAAAACAAAACAAAAACAGTGCTATAAAAGGTAGGAAAATAAACACAAACTGGACTTTGCTACTTACTATGTGACCTTAGATAAATATCTCATCTGTGTCATTGTTATAGGACAAACAATATGGGGTAAATAAATGTACTTTGTTAACTATCAAGCTCTTTATACCAATATAAAGGAATATTTTTATTAGTTCTGAACATATACTGTTATCTCTGTTTTGGTGCACTCTGAACTTGCAAAAGCAAAAACCTATAGTTTATTATATTAAAAATCACTGGAGGGACAATCAGTTAAAGCATTTGTTTGACAATTTGATTATTGAATGAAACAACTATCTGGCTCTCTCCAAACCTTTTAATATCGTAGCTACCAAAAATGTGTCTAATGTAGGCCAAATATATTACATATATATATATTTTTTATTTTATTGATTTCAGAGAGCAAGGGAGAGGGAGAGAGATAGAAACAACAAGATGAGGGAAATAATTGATTGGCTGCTTCATGAATGCCCCCCTACTGGGGATGGAGCCCACAATCTGGGTATGTGCCCTGACCAGGAATCAAACTGTAACCTCTGGTTCATAGGTTGATGCTCAACCACTGAGCCACACAGGTGGGCTTTATATTTTTATTTTCTAATCAAAGTAGTCATAATTCCCATTTTACATATGAGAAAACTGAGCTTTAGAAAAGTTAATTTATGCAAGATCATACAGCTGCCTTTACAACATGGCTAACAGATTATGCTGAGTCTTTTTGCCATCACTAATTAACTCTACTGCTCTAAGCAACACATCTTCATTTTTATTTTCCTCAGTACCTATAACAATTCCTAGAACATAATAATTGCTCAATAAATGATTGTGAAATGAATGAATAAATGAATGAGGGGCTCCCTTTAAATCATACTGCACATTCACAAGATTCATATTTCCACTTTTATTATATTACTTTCCCACTCAAAAATGATTTTTCATTGCCTGTAAGATACAATCCAAATCCTTTATCTTATATTCAAGACCCTCTTCAATATGACCCTGAATATTTTTTCTAGCCATGTCTTCTTAAGCAATAAAAGCAATTCAATCTTTAAGACACACTCACTCATTCCAGGGTGTTCTGGACTCAGACTGACATGAGTTTCAATCTCTTACTGTGTGAGTTTAAGCAAGTTATTTAGCCTCTCTGCAAATCCTATCCAGTAACAAGACAGGAAACGGAAAAGAAAGGAAATAAAACCATCTTTATTCACTGATAATGTGACTGTATACATATAAAATTCAAAAAATTACCAATTTAGGTAATTAGGAATATATTTAATAATAGATATTCAAGATCTCTACATTGAAAACTAAAAGCATTGCTGATAGAAATTCACAAAGAGCTAATTAAAAGGAGAGGTGGGCAGACACAATACTTTTAAGATGTCAGTTCTTCCAAAATTGATGTATAGATTCATTACAATCCCAAGCAAAACCCAACAGGCCTTTTTATTGAAAAGTAAAATGCTAATTCTAAAATTTATATGGAAATATATTATCTAGAACACCCAAGACAAACTTGAAGAAAAATAGATTGGATAACTTACACTACTGATTTCAATATTCACTAGAATATTGAGCTACAATTATTGAGCTACAATAATTAAGACAGTGTGATATTGGTGTAACAATAAACAAATAGATCAATGGGACAGAACAGAGAGTCTAGAAATAGACCCCTAAATTTACAGTCAATTTTTTATAAAGTTGTCAAACAAATTCAATGTCAATAAATAGTGCTAAAACAAGTAGATAATCAGTATGGAGAAAAATTAATATTGATTCTCTCTTCCACACACACATCATACTTAAGAATGAATTAGAGATGGATCATAGACTTAAATCTTAAAGCTAAACTATAAACCTCCTAGAAGGAAACATGGGATAATAAATATTTTTACAACTTTGGGATAGGCAAAGACATTTTAAAAATATATTTTTACTGATTTCAGAGAGAGAAGTGAGAGGGAGAGAGAGGTAGAAACATCAATGATGAGTGAGAATCATTTATCAGCTACCTCCTGCGTTCCCCTGCTCCTGAGGATCGAGTCCACAACCTGGCATGTGCCTTTGACGGGAATCGAACCCAGGACCCTTCAGTCTGCTGGCCCACGCTCTATCCACTAAGCCAAACCAGCAATGGCAGCAAATACTTTTTTTTTTTTATAACATGAGAGATATGAAAGACACCAGAAAAGTTTAAAAAAATGATAAATTGGACTTCATTAAAATTACAAACTTTTTTTATCAACATTAAAATTATAAACTTGCCACTAAGGTAGTGAAAAGGCAGTCCACAAATTAGTAGAACATATTTGTGATATATGTATCAGGCAAAGTACCTGTATCCAGAAAAAGTAATGAACATTCCAAATTAATAATAAAAAGACAATAACAAAATGGACAGAAGACTTGCAAACGTACTTTACAAAAGCTTATGAATGGCCAAGAAACATAGGAAAAGATGTTCAGAGTCATTAGTCATCAAGGAACTGATGCAAATTACAAGAGGTACTACCTACCCTCTGGAATGGCTAAAATTATAAAGGCTAACAGTACCTAATATTGGTGAGAATGTGCAGCATTTGGAATTTTTATTCATTGCTGGCAGGACTATACAATTGGAAATGGTGTGGGTATTTCCTTATAACGTTAAGCATAAACTTACCATGACCCAAAAGCTCTTTTCCAGGTATTTACCTAAAAGTATATTGATCTAGATCAGTGGTCCGCAAACTGCGGCTCACGAGCCACATACGGCTCTTTGGCCCCTTGAGTGTGGCTCTTCCACAAAATACCACATGCGGGCGCGCACGTACAACGCGGTTGAAATTTCATGGCCAATGCGCAGAAGTCGGTTTTCGGCTCTCAAAAGAAATTTCAATCGTCGTACTGTTGATATTTGGCTCTGTTGACTAATGAGTTTGCTGACCACTGATCTAGATGATGGTTACATTTTGACAATGGTTCATCAAAATTTATTGAACGATACACTTAGAATTTATTTTTGCTATCTGTAAATTATACTTGAAGAAAGTAATATTAGCATTTTTTAAATCTAATAGAAGTTCCCTAGTATGATGATGTGAATATTTCAAAAGCCTGTAAGAAACGTCATACTTAATGGTGAAACGTTAATATACAACAATTGTGTTTCTATATATTATATGTTAGAAACAATTAGAAAATGACAACTTGAAATGCAAATTGAAATGTGTTTGTCAAAATCCATTAAAGCTGAGCATGTCTGCTTTATGACCCAATAGTCTCACTCCTCAGTATATATCCACGGGCGTTCCTTCACAGAAGAATAAATAAATTATAGTGGTTGTATTCAAAGGAATACTATATTGAAATAAAAATGAATAAATGAAATAACATGGATGAGTTATATAAAAATAATATTAAACCCTAACTCGTTTGGCTAAGTGGATAGAGCGTTGGCCTGAGGACTGAAGGGTCCTGGATTTGATTCCAGTCAAGGGCACATGCCTGGGTTGTGGGCTTGATCCTCAGTAGGGGTGTGCAGGAGGCAGCTGATTAATGAATCTCTCTCCTCATTGATGTTTTTACCTCTCTTTCCCTCTCCCTTCCTCTCTGAAATAAACTAAATAACAAATAAATAAAAATAATCTTAAACAAAAGGAGCCAGAAAAAGAAGAACACTACTGTATGATGTTATTTACATAAAGATTAAAGAGGAAAACTAACCTATGGTGAGAGACACCTGGACAGTTGTTAACTTTTGAGGAGTAGTTGTTGCCTGGGAGGGCACATGAGGGAGACTTGGGAATGCTGAAAATTCTATTTCTAACCTGAATGGAGGTTACATGGGTAGGTTCATTTCATGAAATATTTTGTGTAGAGTTCATTCAAAGTATACACTTGACTTGTGTACCTGTGTATATTATTCTTCAATTTTTTTAATATATTTTAAAATTTATTTTACAGAGGAAAGAAGAGGGAGAGAGAGATTGAAACATCAAGGGTGAGAGAGAATCATTGGTAGGCTCCCTCCTGCACACCCCACACTGGGGATTGAGCCCACAATCAAGGTGTGTGCCGTGACTGGAAACCCAGCCGTGATCTCCTGGTTCATAGGTCGATGCTCAAACACTGAGCCACGCCGGCTAGGCTATACTTCCATTTTAAAAGGTTATTATTGTAGGCATTTACTGATGTCTCCCTAACTAGAATGCAGGAATCATATTTCTTAGTATCCTATCCAGATTTTAGCATAGCGGCTTCCTGAAATATTACTTTACATGGCATAAGTAGATACAGATGCCAATAAAGTTTATTTATTTTTAGTATAAGTACAAATAATAATAAAACAAAATGCATATATATGTATCTACACATATAATCAACTTAAGAAATATTGACATTTTTCCTACAATTATACTTTCTCTTATGTTTATCTTTAAAACCTCCAAGATAAAAATTTAGATGCCTTTTAAAAGTGGAATCTAACAAATTAAGTGCAATATGAGAATTACATCTCACTTGTGTACCCTAGTAAGTAACAACTGGTATGTGGGTACACCAGGTGTCCACCTCATTTCATTTAACATGAAAGTTCGTGGCAGGTCAGCTGAGAGGGGTCTTAGAAGAAAGAAGCAGGTTCTAGGCCAGAATTTGAACCCACAATCAATGTGACTTGAACATGTTTTTGGTTGGTTGGTTGGTTAATTCTTTTTATTGTGGTAAAATATATATAACATAACATTGCCTTTTAACCATGTTTAAGTGTTCAGTTCACTGGCATTAAATCCATTCACATTGCTGTGCAACCATCACCACTATCCACCTCTAGAACTTTTCCATGAAAATGTTCTGGACATGTTATTAAATGCATCCAGAACTCAGTTTCCTCCCTGTAGCAGGAAGCAAGCACACTTCAGAGGGATAAAAAGACTTCTTTTGTCAAAAGTTACCATTTTTGTAAAATCCAATTTCGGGGGGAGGACATTAGTGCTCACTTAAAGCTAGGACAGAAACATGTCTTCATAGAAAAAAGGTCATCTGAATAATGGGTCTTTTTCCTTAACAGAAGAATCATCTTGCTTCTTTCCAAACTGGCCTTTGTGAGCATGGATCACTTGACAAATGGTCCTACTCACCACAGAGCACTTCTTCAAGCAACATTTCTTGGGCTTTAAATATAAACTTTTATTCCAAACATTTACAAGGTTGATAAATATCATATCTCAATTAGTCTGCATGTCAGTTTTTTACATCCTTCAATGCCTAGGCTGCTGGCTTGTTTGTTTTGTTTTCAGCTTTTCTCCAAGATGATCATCAACTTCCAGACACACAACTACCTGAAAGATCACAACTGTCCTCTTGTCCCATTCAAACCCTTTTAGTGATTAATGTCCAATTTCTTAGACTGAGTAGTAGGTATATGCATACTTATTATTCCTCATAGCAGTCACACATGTTAAACACACTTCATATATAGTCAGTACTTAATAAAAACATTAAAAAATTCCCTTCTGCGGTAAATATTTTACTTAAGCACATTCTTTTATTACAAAACAACAAAAGCTAATTGTTAGATCCTGTCTTTCTTTTAGATGCAGTTCTAAAATGAACTACTTGTGGGTATTTTCTTTTTTTTTTTTAAGTCTTTATTGTTCAGATTATTACAATTGTTCCTCTTCTCCCCCCCCCCTATTGCTCCCCTCCACTGGTTCCCACCCCAAACTCTGCCCTTACCCCACCCCACTGTCCTCATCCATAGGTGTATGATTTTTGTCCAGTCTCTTCCCACACCCTCCACACCCCTTTCCCCCCAAGAATTGTCAGTCCACTCCCTTTCTATGCCCCTGATTCTATTATATTCACCAGTTTATTCTGTTCATCAGATTTTTTATTCACTTGATTTTTAGATTCACTTGTTGATTGATATGTATTTGTTGTTCATAATTTTTATCTTTACCTTTTTCTTCTTCTTCCTCTTCTTAAAGAATACCTTTCAGCATTTCATATAATACTGGTTTGGCGGTGATGAACTCCTTTAGCTTTTTCTTATCTGTGAAGCTCTTTATCTGACCTTCAATTCTGAATGATAGCTTTGCTGGGTAGAGTAATCTTGGTTGTAGGTTCTTGCTATTCATCACTTTGAATATTTCTTGCCACTCCCATCTGCCCTGCATAGTTTCTGTTGAGAAATCAGCTGACAATTGTATGGGTGCTCCCTTGTAGGTACCTAACTGTTTTTCTCTTGCTGCTCTTAATATTCTCTCTTTGTCTTTTGCTCTTGGCATTTTAATTATGATGTGTCTTGGTGTGGTCCTCTTTGGATTCCTTTTGTTTGGGGTTCTCTGTGCTTCCTGGACTTGTAAGTCTATTTCTTTCACCAGGTGGGGGAAGTTTTCTGTCATTATTTCTTCAAATAGGTTTTCAGTATCTTGCTCTCTCTCTTCTTCTGGCACCCCCATAATTCTGATGTTGGTACATTTGAAGTTGTCCCAGAGGCTCCTTACACTATCTTCATATTTTTGGATTTTTCTTTGTGCTTTTCTGGTTGGATGTTTTTAACTTCTTTGTATTTCGAGTCTTTGACTTGATTCTTGCGATCCTCTAGTCTGCTGTTGGGTCTCTGTATAATATTTTTTCTTTTAGTCAATGTATGGTTAATTTCTAGTTGGTCCTTTTTCATATCCTAGAGGGTCTTGCAAAATTTATCAGCCTTTTCTAGAAAATTCTTGAAAAACCTTTTAACTGTGGTTTTGAACTCTATATCCAGTCATTTGCTTTCCTCCATTTCTTTCATTTGTGACCTGTTTCTTTGTCTCCACATTTTGGCTGCTTCCTTGATTTGATAGAGTGGCTTTGTGTGCTAGGTGTCCTATAGGGCCCAGTGGCTCAGCCTCCCCAGTTACCTGAGGTGGACACTCTTGGTGAACCCCTTTGTGGGCTGTGTGCACAGTCTTGTTGTAGTTCAACCTTGATTGTTGTTGGTATCACTGGGAGGAATTGACCTCCAGGCCAATTGGCTGTGAGAATCAGCTGTGTCTATGCTGGGAGAACTTCTGTGCTGGAGACACCCTTATGAGATAAGACTTGCAAAAGCCTCTGTGCTCAGCTTGGATGGGGCGGAGTTTCAGGGCGGAGCAGACAGCATTGGCTTCCCGTCAGCCCTGCCCTAAGAGGCACCCAGATCTCAGTGTCCCGTGGTAATTGCTGCAAACACCTCTGAGAGAAAGCCACCCTTGAGGTTCACCTGGTGCCAGTCAGTCCAGTTTCTCCCTAAATGAGTCTGGGTCCCCAGAGTCTCACCTGGAACTGGAGTTCAGAGCCGTTGGGAGCTTTTGTCTCCCTCCTGCTTGAGAAAGCCAGTCACACACTCAGTTGCCTGCCCTCTCCGCGTGCGTGTCTCCATACCTCTGCCTCCTGCAGCTTCTCTGAGTCTCAGTGTGCTTTTCTCTTTCCTTCTAGTTGAGGAATTTCCACTCAGCCAGCCTTCCTGTGGTTCTGGATGATGTCCATTTTGTTTTTTAGTTGTAGTTTTGAAATTGTTGTGCGAGGCAACAGTTTAGGTGTTTACCGTCTTGATTTCTCTGTACTTGTGGGTATTTTCTAATACACTCAGTCCCTGATTCACACATGGCCAACCAACCACCTGAGGTTGGTAAGATTCTGACAGAACTAGAACTACCTTCTCTTTTCTGCCTCTGCCTAGAATTGTTCCCACTCCTGGTTCTTTTCCCCCTCTCCTTGGTATAGACTATACAGCCGTTTCTTTTCCTTTCTTAATAGTGGTGTCATTTATAATATCACCAGTTCCTCTTATCTGAGTTCTACCCCTCTCAAGAGTGTATTGTTTTCCTCATTTGGAACTCCTGCTGCAGTCTCTCAGATACATATCAAGCACAGGTGAGTCTGAGCCCTCTTGTCAGGTGTACCCACATTAGCCCAAGACCTACCCTTCTAAAGTCCCTCCCTGAGTGCCACAGGTCAAGTTCTAGTTTTGACATTGATGTTCTGTTATGACTACCATGTTATTTTGGATGTCACAGGTTTTAGGAGGGCAGCTCTGAGAATCTAAACCCCTTGCAAAATCTTGTTTCCATAGAAAAACATGTTCTGCCTCAAACCAATCAATGAAAAAGTAAATTTTTAAATAAATCCATGCCAATTGCTTATATTATTCATATGACTTCAAAGTCTTTCACAAAAACATAATTTTTAAAAGCCTTTTTGCCATAGCTAATAGTTATTAAAGGACTTGTTATATTCACAACTAAGAAGCATATGTTAGTAACCTTTGGGCATGGAGTGCAGGAGATAATGCACAAATTATTACTAGGAGTATTTGGATATGCTTCTTTCCATTTATTAATCCAGCACAAATTTATTGAGTTCCTATCCTGTGCAAGGCATTATTCTCAGCACTGGAGCCCAATGCTGATCCAAATAGGCAACACCCTGTCTTAGGGGAATTTACAGAGGATATGGCTCATTCTAGGCACTTCATAAATATTTGTTGAATGAATGATTGAAGGTGGCTAACAAAACCATTAGAATATGGTAAATATTTACGTTTTCTAAAATTCAGTGAAATCACTGAACAAAGGGGTTGCAGAACATAAATTAGGGGAATTTGTTCCAGCAGTCAAGGTTAAAATATTTCCTTATTATAATGAAGCAGTACTGGGCAGGAGTGTTCGGTGATCACAACCAGAAGGCTAGCACCTCTACAGTCCACAGGGCCCTGACTTTACAGAGCACTGGTTTGGTGACATCCCACTGCTCCCTCCATGCCTTTTTGAAAATTATTATTTTGAGACTAAGTTTATTTTATTTAATAATAATTTTGATTTATCATCTTAACTCCAAGGACTCAGTATCAGTTTACGGTGTCATAATAGCAAAGGGCAAAAATTTACCAAATAGAACAAAGGCTTTAGACTATAATAATCGGGTTGTATTTTAAGTCTCATTTTCATAAATTTTGTAACATATTTATTTTTATAATATTGTCTATGATTTCAATCCCCTAATAGGACATACACACACACACACACAAACACACACACACACAGAAAGCCAGAGAGATTTATTTTAAGGAATTATGCAATTATGAGAGCTGGCTAATGCAAAATTCCCATGGTGGACCAGCAGGCGGGAATCTTCAGTAAGAGTTGATGTTGCAATTTTGAGTCTGAAGGCAGTCTGGAAACAAAATTTTTCCCTTCTTTGAAGAAACTCAATCTTTTCTCTTCAGGTCTTCAGCTGATTGGATGTGGGCTACCCACACTATGGAGGATAATCTGTCTTACTCAAAATCTCCTGATATAAATGTTAATCACATCTAAAAAAAATGCTTTCAGAGCCACATCTAGACTGGTGTTTGACAAAACAAATGGGCACTGTAGCCTAGAAAAGTTGACACTAAAATTAACCATCACAGCCTTGGCTGTGTGGCTCGGTTGCAGCATTGTCCCATACACCAAAAGGTGGTGGGTTTGATCCCCAACCAGGGCATGTGCAAGAGGCAATCAATTAATGTTTCTCTCTCTATGGATGTTTCTCTCCTTCTTTCTCTCTCTCACCCTTCCTCCCTTTCTCTCTCTAAAAAGAAAAAAAATCTCTGAAAAAAAAAATCATCACCACAGTCCACTGCTTATCAACTTGACATTCATACACAGCTTCTTAAACCATCCTTAATTTCAAAATAAAGAAGGTAACAAAGTCATACTTCCACCTAACATGATACAACTATGCTGTGTAAAACTGAAAGCACACCAACTCTTTCCCTAAAAAGGATGCAAAATCCTTGGGTGATATTCACTCATCCTGTAACAAATTCTAGGATGTAAAGTTAACAATATTTAAATACTATGATGTAAAGTCAATTCCTCTTATGTTATATGATAAGGGGACAAGGAAGGGAAGAAAACAAAAGATAAATAGATGATAGATAGATAGATAGATAGATAGATAGATAGATAGATAGATGATAGATAGTGATAGGATAAATAGATAATATTAGATCTATACATATATACACACAACCATATTCATAACAAAATAAGAAATAAATATTACAATTATAGTCCTCATCTCTGTAAGTGGTCACATAGTCATAACTGTTTTTTATAACTACCTTCTTCCACTACTCATTCCCCTCAGCAGACACCTTAGCTGGCCATGCTTCTTTGCCCAGGAGGTGATCCAAACCTTCATTTATGAAGAATCTTGCCATTAATAAACCTTCTTGAATTAGAGTGTTATAGTTTTCCATTGACCTTAATCCAGGGCATAATATAAAAGAAGCCCTAAGGAATTTCCTGAAATCCAGACTTACTCTTCCATGGTGTAGCAGGTAATTAGGATCAATCACCCCAGCCAATGCTCTTATCCTGGCCCATTATGAGACATGAGAAGACTTCTAGACCAGCAAAACATAATGTTAGAGGGACAGGAAGAAAAATGTTGCTAGTGTATCACTAGGGGTAGTAGTGAGTGGCTCCATTCCCATTTCCACCACTTGATTCTTGGACCAAAACATCCTAGCAAAGAGCACAGTATGTTGGATGCCAATTTAGAGCATATACATCCTCCTGAAGAACCTTGCCCCAGCCCTGCAAGATATTGCCACCTAGCTGACTCTATAATTTAGTCTTCCAAGACCTTTCCACTATTCTATTAAGCCAGCTGCTTCAGGATGATGGGGAACATGGTGAGACTAGTGAATTCTATGAGCATAGACCCATTGCTCCACTTCATTGGCCAGAAAATGAGTTCCTTGATAAGAAGCAATGCTTTGTGGAATATCACAATGGTGAATAAGATGACCTATTCTGTGGCTACTACTCCACCTCTTTCCACAGTGATTGGTCATTGCCCAATGGGCTCATGAATGATGTCATCACAGTGGTAACATAGACTTCCATCATCTAGGGAAACCTGGCTCTGGCCACTGCTGAGTACAGCAGAGACCAATACTGAATGCCCAGTATGGCACCATTCCCCGGGGGGATCAGTCAGCTACCTGATGGCAGGTTGATTATATTGGACTCCTTCCATCAAGTTCTTACTGGGATAGACACTCTGGAAATGGATGTGCCTTCCCTGCATGCTGTGGTTACACCAAAACTACCATGAGGGATTACTTTGCTAATGAGCATATCTCTGCAACGTTTTGTAAAAGTATATACAGAGCACTGACTAGTGGTTATAACAGCCTAACTCAACTTTCTTTTGTGATCAAAAATCTCGTACTCTGTTAGCAATATAATAGCTTTAATAAACTTTCTCTAATTGCAAAAAAAGTCTTATTCACAAATTACTATTGGTTATAAACATGCTATCAGCAATGTGGTATAACTGTAGTATTAAGTGACTGTGATATTCAGTCTGCTTTTCATCAGTGTGTATAATGAGCTATCAGTGCCAAGCTGAGAAGTTTTGGATCCCCATGAGCATAATCTCAAGATTTCTTTATAGCATAGTAGAATTTTGTAGAGTTGTATAAAGAACAAGATACCCAGATGTCTTACTAAGCAAATTCTTGCAGTGCATTTGATTTTACTTGATTTGGTTTCAATCTTGACTTTTAAAAAAATTTTTACTAGATTTTTCTATCTTAAATTTTAAATAAGGACATTAATAAGGACACTTTTGCAATTCTTTATGAAGCTTTTATTTTCAGTCTTCTCACTCTTTATTTTTTATTTAATAAATTTTTATTGTTCAGATTATTACAATTGCTCCTCTTTTTTTCCCCCATAGCTCCCGTCCACCTGTTTCCCACCCCAAACTCTGCCCTTACCCCACCCCACTGTCCTCATCCATAGCTGTACAATTTTTGTCCAGTCTCTTCCCGCACCCCCCACACTCTTTTCCCCCAAGAATTGTCAGTCCACTCCCTTTCTATGCCCCTGATTCTATTATATTCACCAGTTTATTCTGTTCATCAGATTTTTTATTCACTTGATTTCTAGATACATTTGTTCATAAATACATATTTGTTGTTCATAATTTTTTATCTTTACCTTTTTCTTCTTCTTCCTCTTCTTAAAGAATATCTTTCAGCATTTCATGTAATACTGGTTTGGTGGTGATGAACTCCTTTAGCTTTTTCTTATCTGTGAAGCTTTTTATCTGACCTTCCATTCTGAATGATAGCTTTGCTGGGTAGAGTAATCATGGTTGTAGGTTCTTGTTATTCATCACTTTGAATATTTCTTGCCACTCCCATCTGCCCTGCATAGTTTCCGTTGAGAAATCAGCTGACAATTGTATGGGTGCTCCCTTGTAGGTAACTAACTGTTTTTCTCTTGCTGCTTCTAATATTCTCTCTTTGTCTTTTGCTCTTGGCATTTTAATTATGATGTCTCTTGGTGTGGTCCTCTTTGGATTCCTTTTGTTTGGGGTTCTCTGTGCTTCCTGGACTTGTAAGTCTCTTTCTTTCACCAGGTGGGGAAGGTTTTCTGTCATTATTTCTTCAAATAGGTTTTCAGTATCTTGCTCTCTCTCTTCTTCTGGCACCCCCATAATTCTGATGTTGGTACATTTGAAGTTGTCCCAGAGACTCCTTACAATATCTTCATATTTTTGGATTCTTTTTTCTTTTCGCTTTTCCAGTTGGGTGTTTTTTGCTTCTCTGTATTTCAAGTCTTTGACAAGTCTTGAAGAGGATTCTTGTGATCCTCTAGTCTGCTGTTGGGTCTCTGTATATTATTTTTAATTTCAATCAGTGTAAGCTTAATTTCTAGTTGGTCCTTTTTCATATCCTAGAGGGTCTTGCAAAATTTATCAGCCTTTTCTAGAAAATTCTTGAAAACCCTTTTGAACTCTATATCCAGTCGTTTGCTTTCCTCCATTTCTCTCATTTGTGACCTGTTTCTTTGTCTCCACATTTTGGCTGCTTCCCTGAGTTGGTAGAGTGGCTTTGTGTGCTAGGTGTCCTATAGGGCCCAGTGGCTCAGCCTCCCCAGTTACCTGAGGTGGACACTCTTGGTGAACCCCTTTGTGGGCTGTGTGCACAGTCTTGTTGTAGTTCAACCTTGATTGTTGTTGGTATCACTGGGAGGAATTGACCTCCAGGCCAATTGGCTGTGAGAATCAGCTGTGTCTATGCTGGGAGAACTTCTGTGCTGGAGACACCCTTATGAGATAAGACTTGCAAAAGCCTCTGTGCTCAGCTTGGATGGGGCGGAGTATCAGGGAAGAGCTGTCTGCTCTTTGGCTTCCCGTCAGCCCTGCCCTAAGAGGCCCCTGGGTCTCAGTGTCCCGTGGTAATTGCTGCAAGCACCTCTGAGAGAAAGCTGCCCTCGAGTTTCGCCTGCTGCCAGACAGTACAGTTTCTCCCCGAATGAATGGGTCCCCAGAGTCTCACCTGGAACTGGAGTTCAGAGCCGTCAGGAGCTTTTGTCTCCCTCCTGCTTGAGAAAGCCAGCCACATACTCAGTTGCCAGCCCACTCTGCGTGCACGTCTCCATACCTCTGCCTCCTGCAGCTTCTCTGAGTCTCAGTGTGCTTTTCTCTTTCCTTCTAGTTGAGGAATTTCCACTCAGCCAGCCTTCCTGTGGTTCTGGATGATGTCCATTTTGTCTTTTAGTTGTAGTTTTGAAATTGTTGTGCGAGGCAACAGTTTAGGTGTTTACCTATGCCGCCATCTTGGTTTCCCCTGCTCACTCTTAAAATAGTTTTTTTAATGAACCAAAATGATATATTTTATATAGCATATTTTCAAAGAATAGTAATGCATTTTTTATAATAGAGTCTATTTTTAATACTGTGCTATTATTACACACTAGAGGCCCAATGCATGAAATTCATGCAAGGGGCTCGGACTTCACAGCCCTGGCTTCGTGAATGTTGTCCAGAAGGACGTCTGGTCTAATTAGCATATTATGCTTTTATTATTATAGATAATCTTTTCTTTAAAATTTGACCTATTTTTCTTCCCTTTATTATATCATTAACTCGTAATATTCTTAAGTACATTTTAATCTTATGCTTTCTTCATGAGACACTCTTTTACTTTTTTTTTTTCTCTTTTCCCTTTCCCTATTAATTGTTTTTATTTTATTCTTGGCCTGTCATATTGGCCCTTTCTGGAATGATTTAAACATCATTTATTGAAATGAGTTGTTTTTTTTTTTATGTTTTACACCAATATTTAACCAGTTTTTGTCATATCAAGGTATTGTCATATTTGACCTCAATTTCAAACAACTTCCTATTTGCTATTGATATAACTGGTGTTAGTCCATGTCTCACTTTTCTGTAACTTCTAATTAAACATGAATTATTATACTTTTAAACTTGATTTAGATATAATGCAATAAAATATGTTCTATTAATATGCTTGAAACTATATTTTAACATACTCATCCAGAGGAAGCCCGCACATGCCTCTGGCATTGCATTTCCCCATATTCACTGAAGTATTTGTCCTCCTATGAGACTGTAAGTCCCTTGAAAGCAGGAGTATATGTAAATCTCTAGTGTCTGTAACAGTATAGGTTTTGAATGAATAAATAATGAATGAATGAATGAATGAGAATTGTTAGTTGTGTAATTTCAGTGGGCTTGTCCAAAAACCACTTTCCCTGGCAGCTCTAATGACAGCAAATAAAATTTCTTTCGCAAAGATCAAACCTTCTAATTTCCCAAATGTACTTATTTTACAACAAAAATATCCTTAGAAAAAATGCATTTTTTTTTAACCTATTCATCCAAGCAGCAGCTGTCAATCCTGGCTGAAGATGAGAATCATGCCCGCCTGCCCCCCATCCCCACCCCCACCCCATCTCTGTCACAGTGAAAATAAAGGAGGAGCCCTCCAGGTGACCCTAAAGAGCAGTCCAGGTTGAAAGCTGCTGTGCTAAGAGAGAAGTAACTGGTGGCAGGTTCTAAGGAGCAAAGAAGAGAAATTAGATCCTTAATGATGTAGCAGAGAATTCTTTGCTGGGGGAGAGTGGTGGGATGCTCGAGGAGAGCCCAGCTCTTCCTTTGAGAGGCTGGAGGTGGCTAGAGAGACAAGTATTTTTAAAAGCATCTGTTGTCTTGAAAAATTAAGAAGAAAATGATAAGTACTTCCTAAAGAGGCAAACTTTGAAAGTAATTTAAAATTCAAATTTAAAAATGAGGTCAGAGATTCCAGCAAATGCTAATAAAAGGGCCCTTTGAATGTCTTGAACATTTTACAAAAATACTAGACAGGCTCACAAATACAGCAAATGCATCGGACATACAAAGACTAAAAGGAAGAAAAGTTAACATAGCACAACTTGAGAGAAGAAAGAGTGTTTTAAAGAAGTAGTAGTCCCCAAAGTTGTGTCTCTGCTATAGTTTTAACAACATACAAACTATATGTGAATATGGGTGAGAACAAGATATGTTAAACAATTGGCATACTTAGGTGTATTGAACTTGAAGTCTGACCTTCTAGCTCCTACTTTGCTACTACATAGCTCCCCTCATTTGTGGCTTCACTTTTCCTGGTTGCATTTATTTGCAATTAACCATGGTCCAAAAATATTAAAGAAAAAATCCAAAAATAAACAATGTATACAATTTAAATTGCTGGCCATTCTGATTGGTGAGATAAAATTTCCTTCTGTCTATCCAGCCCAGGAAGTGTAACATTCCTTTGTCCTGCAGATCCCTGCTGTTTGTACATTACAATAAGGCAATTTGAAAAAGAAAGATCATATTTACATAACTTGTATACAGTATGTTGTTATAATTGTTCTACTTTATTATTGGCTATTGTTATTAATCTCTTACTGTGCCTAATTTATAAAGTAAACCTTATCATAGTATGTGTGTATAGTAAAAAACATCGTTTATATAGGGTTCAGTACTCTCTGTGGTTTCAGGCATCCACCAGGGTCTTGGACTAGATCCCCTGCAGATAAGGGGGCCACTGTAATAGCCTATACTTCCTTAGGCAGGTCTCATTTTCCTTACCTGCAAAATACGGGAGTTGAAAGCTTGAACTAAATTGGTGCTTTTTGTAAGGTTTCTCTAAAAGACTATGTGCATGCCCAGGCTCAGTATGGGGGGCCTGCAGCACCCATGGCCAGTCCAGATATTTTTGAAGTCTCCTGTTTTGTCTTAAAAGTTTATGTCCTGGTATGTAAATTATATCTCCATAAAACTGTTTTTTAAAAAGTTTATGTACTCTTTACTTCTTACTATTCTTTTTCTTTCTTTCACTTTTAAAAAATATATTTTTATTGAATTCAGAGAGAGGAAGGGAGAGGAAGAGAGAGGGATAGAAACATCAATGATGAGAGAGAATCATGGGTCGGCTGCCTCCTGCACGCCCCTACTGGGGATTGAGCCCACAACCCAGACATGTGCCCTGACCCAGAATCAAACCGTGATCTCCGAGTTATGGGTCGATGCTTAACCACTGAGCCACACCAGTTGGGCTGTTTTTTTTTTCTTTTAAAATACAGTTGAGCTTGTATATAAAATTTTACATTCTGCTTCCCCACCCCCATTAAGAATTCTACCTTTCATATATTATGTGTCATTAAAAAGTTGTTACTTTTAGAAAAAAAAGGTTGTTGCTTTTATTTTAGAAAGTATAAAATATGTATCATATGGTTGCACTCTAATGTACTAACCTTCTCCTAATTTGGGTTAGTCATGTTACATACAGCACAGCGAATTTTCATCACCATCTTGCCTTAATTCATTCTGCTTGGCTCTGAGTAAAGACTCAGATTTCTTAATAGTTTCTAACTAAATCCTCTGAAGTGCTAAGATTATAAACTGGGAAAAATATTTCTCTTATTGCTCAGTGTGTTAAATGGTCTCTTGGTGACGTAAGTTGTAATTCATTCTTTTTTGAGATTTCACTGCTAACAAGGGGGAAAGAAACTAACATTGACTGAAGGTGGACTGCTGTGCAGGGTCTTTTGTAAAGGTTGCCACATGTCATCAGCCCAGTGGCATAATGACGCTATCCCACTTCATATCAGAATAAGCTGAAACGCAAAGGAACTGGGAAGCTGGCTAGGGATGTGTATAGTGCCAGGGTTTAAACTGGGTGTGAGCTCCCCCAGCTCTGTCCCAGCAGCAGAAGGGGGAGCATACAGACACCCCAGCACCTCCCTCAGTGCAGATCCCACTTGCCAATCTGTCTTCTTAGCAGTGCAATGGTCTCTCCTATGAATCAATCTTATTTTTTGATGAGCGTCTTTAGACGCAGAGCAGATAGTTTGTTTTTCAAAGGACAATTAAACGAAGGATTATTTTAATGCCTAGAGTAGGGGGTCAGTAAATTTTTTCTGTAAAGGGCCAGAGGGAATAACTTAGCTTTTGTAGAATGTGTGGTCCCAACCCCTCAACTCTGCCCAAGTAGTGGGAGAGCAGCCACCTGAAGCAGGGAACAAATGGGCGTGCCTGTGTTCCAATGAAACTTTATTTAGGGACGCTGAAATGTAAACTTCATGTAATATCCATTTTTCACAAAATATTACTCTTCTTTTGCTTTTTTTTCATATATTTGAAAATGTACTAACCAGTCCTGCCTTGTGGGCGGTACACAAAAAGCTTCATGGGCCATAGTTTGCCGAGTTCTACCCTTCCCCTTCCCTCCTAGTATGGACCGAGAATTGAAGTATGTGCCAGGCTTGGTATGACTGCACTCAGAGTGAGTGAGCAATGGGATTAGATGTGGCTCACGCTCCACTTCCTCCATTAGGACAATTCTGAAGGATGCAGAGGAACTAGAGGTCACAGCCAAATATTGTACGTTCCTGTATGTTGAGAGTAAATGATGTCAGAAATCCACCCCCTGGAGTCCAAGCAATAGCGGATGCCCTCGGATCGCAGTGACTCCGTTAGCTTTCCCGTTTCCTGGGAGGCATCCTTGCACTAAAGAGGACATGTCGTTATTTCTAGGCTTCCCAGTGTCTTACAGTCTCCCCTTTGAAGACAGCCCACTGCGCTATTTCAGCTGCTCCCTCCTGAGGCCGAGGGTTAGACTTTAAGCTAAAACCGGCTCTCCTCAAGCCCTCATGCTTTCACTTTTTACTCTCTTCCAACAATCCTTCCACCCCATTGGCTTCTAGTACCTGCCACTGTATTTACCCAAACCAAATCCTCGGCCTTCTTCTGTATCCAACTTAAACTTAAAAGTTAATCCTATTGTCTTCCTTGCATACTGCCTCAGGGTCTGGTTTTTAGCAACTGGGTGCTGTCTTTCACTCAGACAGGGAAGTATGAGATGTGGGAGGGGTTGAAAAGATTATGAGTTAAACCCCATCCCTCCCCCAGGGTTGCACTGTCCCTGAGGGCAGCCCCTCCCACCAAAGCCAGTCTGGCCTGGTATGCCCCATGTGCTACCTGCATGAGCATTTCTCCAAGGAGAGCCTGCTCCCTAGCCTATGTTTGGGCCCACACCTCATCTGCTCTTCCAAGCAGGCAGGCCCAAGGAATAATCAGAGGAGGAAATGTGAATGGACTGTATTTCCCAGAATTGGTTTTCATTTCCCTTAGCTTTTTCATGTGTTTTATTTATGAAATAAATCCAGGCGGAGGAAAAATTAGATACCAGGTATGTAACCGGGGGAGACAAGGAGACCTAGGTTCTTGTCTTCTTGAGGGAAAGATTTCAATCAAGATACAAGGCAGGTATCTGCGGTTCCCGCCCCCTCGAGTTCAAAAGGACGCGGAGTGGCGCCGGCCCTGTCCCGCAGCCCGTCCGACTGCTAAGATCTGCTCCTTCCTCAAGGTGGCATCGCTTGGGACAATGACTAGCCTCCCCATCACACCTCCCGGTCCTCAAGGTGCCCATCCACTTGCTGCAATGACTAGCCTCCCAACCACGCCTTCTCCAGGAGGACTGATCACCACAATTCGGCAGGTCACTGAGGCCCCGTCCCCAGAAGCTGAAGCCAGCACAGCACTCATTGCAGTTGTTATCACCGTGGTCTTCCTCACCCTGCTCTCAGTCGTGATCTTGATCTTCTTTTACCTGTACAAGAACAAAGGCAGCTACGTCGCCTACGAACCGGCAGAAGGAGAGCCCAGCACCATCCTTCAGATGGAGAGTGACTCAGCCAAGGGCAGGGAGAAGGAGGAATATTTCATCTAATGATTCCCAGGCCCCACAGAGCTTATCCAGGCTCCAGGGCTAACACAAGGACTATTTAATTTATTAGGTGAAAGTTTTATCTGAAGCCAGTGAGAAGCATTGACTGGTCTGGGCAAACCTGAGCTCCTTCCAGGAGGAGGCCCAAATCCAACATCACTGACAGTAGGGACCAGGGACATGGAGAAAGCTGCTTATGTCTTTAGGCAGCAGTGTTTGTGACTGACCAATAATAAGGTAGGGCTATACCAGGCAACATTTCAGTATGTGCCCAGTCATCTCCAGGTTTTTTTCACAGGTCAAAGGGGAGGAGTTAGGGTCACTGGCTGCTCCTCCGTTTCCTACCTAGTGACAGCCCCAGTGGAGGTAGTGTCCACAGACATTCTTCCCAGAGGCTGATACCACAATAAAAGGCCAGGCCATGAGGGGTAGGAGACTACATAGATACCTTACCTCCTAATGAATGTGCAATGTCCCTTAATCTGAGCCCATCCTTTCCCTATTTCCCAGCCTCATACTTAATGCTATTTTTATCAGAATTAAAATTTTTCATTAAGAAATCAAAAAGAGAGAGAGAGAGAGACAAGGCAGGGGCCCTAACTGGTTTAGGGATAGAGCGTCGGTCTGCAGACTCAGGGGTCCCAGGTTCAATTCTGGCCAAGGGCTTGTATCTTGATTGCAGGCACATCCCCAGTGGGGGGTGTGCAGGAGGCAGCTGATTGATGTTTCTCTCTCATTGATGTGTCTAACTCTCTCTTCCTCTCCCTTCCTCTCTGAAAAAAAAATCAATAAAATATATTTTTAAAAAATTTTAAAAAAGAACACCAAAACAAAACAAAAAAAGAGACAAGGCAGGGGTGGGTGAGAAGAGATTAACCAATGAACTTGTATGCTTTTCTGCATAACCCATGGACACAGACAATAGTGTGGTGAAGGCCTGGGTGGGGGATGGTGTGGGCTAGAAGGGGTCAATGGGGAAAAAGGGAGACACCTGTAATACCTACAACAATAAAGATAAAAATAAAGAGACAAAGTGTAGAAAAGCAAGCAAGAATGTATTGGCTGCAGCAAAAACACACTTAGGGCATTGAAGCAAGGAAGGGCATAGAAGCAGCAGCAGGAGAGCCTCGGCTGGGCTGCTTTGGCTCACCGGGAAGTCAGAGAAAAGGGGGCCTTGGAGGCAGGTTCAGAGGGTTATCTCAGGACAAGCTGCCGCTGCCCATTGCTCCCCTGGTTGCAAGTCTCCTGGGGTCTGTTAGAGGTTAGGGGATACCTGCTTATGAGGGAAGAAGAGGGAAAAGAGAATGGCATGGGCATGCTCCCTGGAGAGAGAGCACCCTGGGACCTTCGTTTGCAGGGGTTTTAAAGGCTGGGCATTTTAGGGAAGAATGAATAGAATATTCATTCTTCTTAGGGAAGAATGAATAGAATATTCATCAACTTTATACTAATGTACCAAAATGAGATTTACTCTCTTAATTTGTCTGTCCTTGGGTGTGGTTGGCAAATGGACTTAATTGGATTTCTGTTATCTGTTTCCCTGAGGAGGTGATTTAAGCTCTTTTCTCTCTGGATGGGGAGAAGTGCAAACCATTTACTCTTTTTCTTTAATCTTTATTGTTGAAGGTATTACAGATGTTCTCTCCCGCCCGCCCTCCCCTCCCCCCCCCCCAATTAACACCTTCTAGCCTGTCCCTGCCCCCTACCGAGGCCAACTCTTTAAGTATCCTTGGGTTAGGGAAGATAGGATTTACTAGGTGGCTGCAAACTGCTGTTTAACTATCTGTCTTAGTTTCCCTATTCCACTTACCCTGGATTTTTCCTAGCTCCTTGCTGTATAACAGGTATACAACAAAAACTCTTTTCTCTACAGTTTGATAATTTGTACCTTCTGGACTGAGAAGAGGGGTGACCTAATATTTCCTCCTGGGAAGTAGACAAGTGATTCTCCTTCATTATGACTGGTAAGCTGAACGAACATGCTCTTAAAAATAATGAATGTATGTCAGAGCAAGCAAAATGTACAAATGCCATGATACTATTTTGATGCCTAATAACATTCACACTAAAATAAAACTAATCTAGGCAAAAATTTAACTGCTTTTAAGCAGAATTGTAAGATTAGCAGATGAAGAGAAGGTATTATACTTTATTATGTTTGATTTTTGTAAACTACTTGTATCAGACATGAAATTGTACTGAATAATCAATTCAAATTGACTTAGTTATGGGCATTAGTAAATAAACTAAGGACCGATTAACAGATTAGCAGAAAATGTAGTTTTGCATCACGTTAATGATACGCACTGTGAACTCTCTAATAACAAGTATGCTGTTGACTAGAAAGCTCTCTTATCTACCCACTTAATGTTATTTAATACAAGTTCCTTGAGGGCAGAGTCCATGCCTGTGCATCTAGGTCTTTTTAGTTCTTGTGTCTGGTACTGTGTGTGTCGTAAGCTCAGTAAGTACAACTGGAATGATGAATGAATATTGGGGTGAGGATGAGACACTGCAAACTTCTGAACTGGCTTTTAAACCATTGAAGAAAGCCTAAATTATAT
Organism: Corynorhinus townsendii; assembly: GCA_026230045.1. NCBI lineage: Eukaryota > Metazoa > Chordata > Mammalia > Chiroptera > Vespertilionidae > Corynorhinus > Corynorhinus townsendii. Next base: position 17,813,491 of record JAPDVU010000010.1, on the reverse strand, counting down.
CCACCGTGTCTTATATTCTAATTATTTGAATATTGTTCATCTAATATTGTGTCAAATGGTAAACTCTCAATTTAATAAATAACACCCTTCTTTTCTCACAGAACTGAAAATTAGAATTTATTGACATACTAGAGGCCTGGTGCAAGAATTCCTGCACGGGTGGGGTCCGTGGGGGTGGCCTGCAGAGATCAGGCCCCAGCTCCCAGCCCCGCAGTCCCGCCTGGTACCCTGCCTTGGCCTGGCGCCGCCCCCTCGCCTGCTTCTCCATCCCACTGGTCCCGCTTTCATCAGGGCCCACTGGGGTTGGCAGCGCCTCCACTGCTGCCCGCTGCCAGGGCCGCATCGCTGATGCCCACCATGTTCTGTGCCACCTCCTGGTGGTCAGCATACATCATAGTGAGCGGTCGAACTCCTGGTCTCCTGGTTGAACACTCGGTCAAACAACCACCCGAGGAGACAATTTGCATATTAGGCTTTTATTATATAGGATTATTTGATTGTAGACACAGTATTAATATTTTAAAAGGTGGCCTTGAAGGTTATAAATACCTTCAGTTTTTAGTGGGAAAAAATGAAGAGTATTTCATTAAGGTAGAGAAACGAGTATAATTAGAAGTAAAATGAAAATTAACCAGATACATAAATCATTTTATCCTTTATTAAAAAAAATGAACAATAAAATGGCAATAAGTACATATCTATCAACAATTGAATCTAAAAATAAAAATAAATGAACAAGGAATCCAATGAACAAAATAAACTGTTGAATAAAATAGAACCAGAGGCATGGAAACATGGAACAGACTGATGAATCTCAAAGGGAAGGAGGCGGGGGGGGGGGGGGGGGTGAGAAGAGATTAACCAAAGATCTTATATGCCTGTATGCATTACCTATGGACACAGACAACAGGGTGGTGAAGGCCTGGGTGGGGCAGGAACCGGGTTGAGGGAGGCATTGAGGGGCGGGGGGGGGGGGGGAAGAGGAGGGCATCTGTAATACAGTAATCTCAACAATAAAGATTTTTAAAAAAGAATATGATATTTTTCCCCTTATAGAATATATTTCCCCCCCTCAACATTTTCTTAAGAATACCCTTGCTCCTGTATGTGTATGTATAAAGCCTTTTTAAGCTTTATAATGCATCTCAAATTCTGTAATTTCCAGCTATTGGACTGCAGTGAGGACAGGCGATGGGAATGTGGTTTAGTCGTTTGCCTGAAGTGAGGCAGCACAGCATCTACTCTAGGGCAAATTGCTCAGCTGATCAATGATTCTCTGTCATCATTGATGTTTCTCTTGCCCTTCCTCTGTGGGCTTCTAGTGTCCCTATGACGGAATAGGAGTGTTGTAACTATGTTACAATTCCATTTAATTCATTTAATTTATGCATCTTTCTTTCTACTTCCTTTCCTTCCTCCCTTTCATCTTTTCTTCCTTCCTTTTTTTTTTTTTTTTTTTAATTTATGCTCCTTTCTAGACCAAAGCCACTTGATTCACATGTGGGGTAATTCTCCCCAAGTTGTGATGGTTGTAAAGTCATCCTTAAGAATCTCATTTGACAGTTCACTCTCTTTTATACAGGGAAAGACTTAAATGTATTAAATATGACAAATGGGAAATATGAAACCATCATAATTAATCTTAAGTGAGAAGTAAAAAAAATAATAAATGTGATGTTTTTAATTTTAATCACCAAATTGGAGAACAAGAGGAATAAAAACTAAGATCATAAAGGTATCAGGCAAAAGTGATTTGTAAACTTAAAATATTGTATGATTTTAGTAATTTAAATTTTTTTCAATTAAAAGTCCTTTGTGCCCTAGCCAGTTTTGCTCAGTGGTAAGGGTCAAGGGCACGTACCTCAGTTGCAGGCTAGATCCCCTGCCCTAGTCGTGGATGGTTCTCTCTCTCTCTCTCTCTCTCTCTCTCTCTCTCTCTCTCTCTTCCCCCCCTCCACCACCTCCTCCTCCTCCTCTCTCTAAAAATCAATGGGAAAAATATCCTCAGGTGAGAATTAGCAACAAAAAGTCCTTTGCTTTTGTATTTTTTAATGACAGTAAGTTGCCACTCTGAATTGTAATAGACAACAAGCAAAACAATACATAGAAAACTATTCTCCTCTTAAGTAAGCTTTCCTAAATATCCGAATTTACATCACAAATAAAATGAGGTAAAAAGGAAAACCTCTTGTTCCCATGAGGAAAATGGTATAAAATCACAATCACTTGGTAACTATTTGTACTTTCAGAATCACCTTTGCTTTTACAACAATGCTGCTTTCTTTGCAGCTTTATTAAGGGATGGCTGGCCTACGGGAAATCACTTGTGGCTAAAGTGTACCACTGGCTAAGCTTTGACATAGGCACATACCCTGGAGACCAGCACCTTGATGAAGACAGTGAACGGTCTCATCACCTCTCAAAGCTTCCTTGAGCCCCTTGGTAATTTCTCAGCTTCCTCCCCAACTACCCTCTATCCCAGGCACCCACTGATCTGTTTGCTGTCACTACAGGTTTGATTAGCATTCGCTTTCATAATCTATAACTAAACTAAAATTATTCCTTTCACTCCAAAAATTTTGTGTTGTTTCCTAACTGGAAGAAAAAAATAATAATGCCAGAATGAGAAGGATTAGACACAGGTCATTAGAAAGCACTTTTAATTGAGTCATGATTTTGTAGATTATTTTTATACTCCACAGCCTACTGCTAATTGGATTAAAGATTCAAGAATCCAGGAAATGAAGTAAAAGAGGAGGTGTGTTGATTTTAATAATAAGGTTTTCCCCCTATCTCATCTGTTAATAATGTTCTAATTAATAAATGGATTTTCAAAAGCTGGCCAAAAATGGAGATTTCCACTGATAAATGGTCAAATAAACTTTGTTTCTTCTTTAAAAAAAAAAAAAAAGCTGTAGGTTTGATTGTTGTGTCAATAATAAAGTGGATTATTGCAAATGATATTAAAACACTACCTACACTCTATCTTACAAGCGTACATGTATATTCTAATCTATCATTACAACATGCAAAAATTATGTTTGCATATAAGTGAAGACTGATAGAGAATGCTAAAAATCATGGCAGTTTAATTTTGGTGGTTTTTGGAATTACGTATATAATTTGGTAGTTTGCTTTTAATTAAATCAATATTTTGGTAATGTATGTGTAATGAATAATTTATTCCTATCCCTTTCCAACATACGTTATTCTGTTGAACTTGACGGTGTGCTTCTGTATGTGAGGAGTGTTTTTGTAAGATGTAATATCTAAAGTAAACTCAATACTTCATTTTATCAACAGCACATTTTTCATTCTCTTGACATCACTAAACAAAAATGGTGTACATTGGAACATAAAACAAAAACAGATCCAACTTAGGTGGAATTATAATGTATGTAGCACTAATGCCACTTATTGATTACCACAGAGGTGTTTGCTTATGCTCGTTGAAGCTTTTCCACTATGGAGCAAGAAACAGAAATGCAGTATTTGTTAACGGTGGTTGTATTAAAATGTTTTCATGTGGTAAATGTGTATTCTATATTCTCCTAAAGCAAATTAGTCTTTCATGATGAATGAAGTATTATTTCTTTGGGCTGTGTCATTGGAAATAAATACTTAATTTAAATACCACTAAATCTATGTAGAATACATGAACCCATATGTATTTTATACATTGATTTGTATGTGAATTTTAATTAAAAAATGTTCCAAGAAGTCTATTAGTTCCAACCACTGTTTACATAGTTGTAAAAGATATTGCAGTGACCAATCTAATTTTACAATTTACTAAAATGTTTTATTCATATTATTTCTGATTTAAAAGATATAGAAGTAGCCCTAGCTGGTTTGGCTCAGTGGATAGAGTGTTGGCCTTTGGACCCAAGGCTCCCAGGTTCAATTCTGGTCAAGGGCACATGCCTGATTGCAGGCTCCTCCCTGACCCTGCAGGAAGCAACCAATTGATATTTCACTCTGTCTTTCCCTCTCTCTTCCACTCTCTGTAAAAATCAATGAAAAATACCCTCAGGTGAGGATTAAGAACAAAAACAAACAAAAAACAGAAGATACAGAAGTTTGCTTAAATGTATTCACATATTTGAACACATTTTTTGAACACTCAGAACATAGGACTAGCCTAGGGAAAAAGCTGCATTCAAGCGAAAGATTGAATGGTATATGGGAGTCTGCCCTTAAGACGAGCATACACAATTAGGGAGGAACTAAATGAACACGAACCAGTGGCTGATAAATGAGTATAGATAGGCACATATAGTCCTATATAGGTATTCTATTTATACTTTTTGTTGTTGTTGCTGTTAATCCTCACCTGAGGATATTTTTCCATTGATTTTTAGGGGGAGTGGAAGGAAGAGGGAGAAATAAAGAGGGAGAAATATCAATGTGAGAGAGATACATCAATTGGTTGCAACTGAGGTATATGCCCTTGATGGGAATTGAACCCAGGACCCCTTCAGTCCATGAGCCGACACACTATCCACTGAGCCAAACTGTCTAGGGCTGTTTATATTTCTTGTTAGTACTGGAAGTAAGTTGCACATACAACTTTATGACTAGTTTCAAATTTGCTAACAATTTTCCTGACAGTTGAGACCAAAGTGAAAGGTTTGAATTTATAAATGACATGTTTCTGTGCATCTAGTACAATGGGAAGTATAGGTCTGATTTTTTTTTTTTTTTTAAAGCAGATACGATATAGTTGCTCCACAGGATTTTAGAAGATAGGGTCTTCATTCCAGGCTGCAACCAGGCTAAGCACAGTTCACACCTCTGAGGGCAGAATTCCTGGGGTTCACTCACAAAAACAAAAGAAATGCGGGCCTCTCAAGAAGTTAGGTTATAATATAAATCCTTTAATGATAATTTCATATTTATATGTATTTCTATCTCCTGTGATAAGTTTAGATTTGGTAAACATGCTTCAAACTTACAGGTAACTACGATTCAGTGTATTTTTTTTTTCTTCTGAAATGAAAATCTATGTTTTGGTTAAAGTCTCAAATTTGAACAAAAACAGTTTGTTCTCATCAGTTTCTTTCAGAGATGCATGTGTTGTTAGGGAGTTCTTCTGTTTATATGTTCATTACAAGCTATAATTACATTATGTAAACTGAGAAAGCATGTCACAAACTGGTTTTAACAATAGGTATTTTTTTTATTTATCTGTCTTTTGTAAAAGCTGGACTGGATATCTATATTTTACTTAGTAATATCTCAATTTCCTCAATAAGTAAGTCCGTAAATTGAATTTATAGTTTATTTTGTCTTTCCTCCCATCAAATTATGTGAATAAGAAATACTGTGGTCTCATAACATAATCCTATTTCCAAGAGAAAGAGCATGCAAGTCTGTAAAATAGTATTTAATAGTGATTTTTGTCAAAACATATTTATTGAGCACCTACAGTATGCAGGCACTGCATGTTTTGTCTACTGTCCTTGCTTTCAAGAAGAGCATACTTAAAAAGAGAGAAGATTCTTCCTTTCAGTAAGAATCCGTGTTTAAGCAAAACAAATAAAGGCCATGTTTTCTGAGCTATGTATCAAAGGTAGCTTAGGTGGATTCATATATGCCACTTTTAGGGCTTCTGGATTTAGACCTTTAACAATGTTTAAAAGTAGTTACAAGGACCTGGTCGGCATGGTTGGTCTTTGACCTATGAACCAGGAGGTCAGGGTTCGATTCCAGATCAGGGCACATGCCTAGGTTGTGGGCTCAATTGCCAATGTGGGCTGTGCAGGAGGCAGCTGATCAATGATTCTCTCTCATCATTGATGTTTCTATCCCTCCCTCTCCCTTCCTCTCTGAAATCACTAAAAATATATTAAAAATATAAATTGCAAGCCTCAAAAACTTAGAATGTCAGTGGTGATGGGACGGTGTGCTCAATGTGGACAGGTAGGCAGGAACCAGATCATTCTTTAAGCAGTGGACAACTATTCAAGTCTTTCAAAGCAGGGAGCAATTTTCTAGGCACAGGTAATGAGAATGTGAATTTAGGAACAATAGTTTGACCAGGAAGGAGAGTCTGAGAAATGTTAAGGAAGTGTCATTATCAAGACTTGGTCACTGATCGAAGGTAACTGGTTCTGAAAGTTTCCCAGGTTCCTGGCTCAGGTGAGGTAGATGAATTAAAATTCTTCCTTTTTGGATATGTTGAGTTTGAAGTGTTTTGTGAGACTTTAAGACAAAATATCCACTAGGTAAACTGGTCCTTTGGAACGTCAAGGGAGAAATCTTTGCTAGAATTAAAGGTTTCAGGTTCAGTAAACAAATGAGACTCATTAGCATACATGTTGTCATTAAAATCATAGGAGTGGATGAAATTGCACAGGGTACTCACTAAGTGTTTATGGGCCTTATGAATGAATGAATAAGAAGGGGGAGATGAAAAGACAGTTCCAAGATAATAGGGGAAGTGCCAGGATAAACTGTACCTATTCCACATATGTTCCTAGAATTATCTTTGGTCATAGGGACACATAGGTATGTAACAGTAAATTATGTTTTATTTGATAAATGCATAATTGATTAATTGGGGATAGCTAAACTAGCTATTTCAGAAGCTCCTCCACTGTAGGGGACTGTGGGTCCACATTGTTATGCAGCTCATGAATCCACATTGTTCATGACATGTAGTTTGTTCTTTGCGAAAAGAAAAAACAACACGAAGATTGGGAGGCATGTTAAATGGTTAAGGCCATAAGCTCTAGTGTGTCCCAGCCATTTTTCTATTACTGCCCACCCCCAGGAGAATTTTTAGACATATGTTTTCTAGCCAATTCCCTCCTCCATGATCTTTAACACCATTGATTTACTATATGCCTATTTATTTACTGTGGCCCTTGGGAGGGGCACACACCATGATCATGTTTAAGATAGTTTCACCCTTAAGGGCCAGTTTTCACCCCTGTTGAGAATACAGGCTCTGGCTAGCCATACTACCTGGCCTCAAATTCTGGTGCAAACAGAGCTCAGTTTTCTCTCTGTAAAATGGGGAGAACAATAGTGCTATCCTCATATGAATGCTGTGAAGATTAAAGAAATTCTTACATGGAAAGTAACTAGCCAGCCCAGCATAGAAACATTAGTTATAAGTCCTTTCCCTTTCTATACACATGTTTCTCGCTTTCCTCTAGCTCTTTGGTCTATATTCATTTTACCTTCTTACCTTGTTACATTGGTGGTTGTGAATGGTCACTTCGTGTTAAAAAAAAGTGCTGCTTGTAATTAGAGAACATTTTATTGTTAATATTATTCATGATACTTTTTTCTCTTTAGTGTAAAAGAATGATTTGACTTCATGCCAATTTCATTGAAGTGTTTTTAATAAAACTATGCTTTGAAAGGAAAAAACAAAAGTATTTCTTTTCTCAAAAACCAAGTACCAGTCTTCAGAGACTCTGATTTTCTTCCCATGCCTCATATTATTTTTCTGTTTTAGCCCAATGCCTAGACACAGATTATTTGCAACTGTTATCAAAATTCCGGATGAAAACAGAATCATCTGGTAGACTCTTTAACTAAAATTGTGTCCAGATGTTTAGTGTTATGTAGCCATTGTTCATTACATATGTGGAAGTTGGTCAGGGATACAGTGAGCACCTGCCTTTAGAGGTCACCTTATTTCAGGGTCACGTAGTGTTGCCAGGAAATTTCACAGCATGGTAAAGACCATGAGGTCCCATATGACTGCAAAGTTGCACAATGAACTGTTAGTTGTCTCACTTCCCCACCTCTCTGAGCTCTCTACCCAGCTTGCATTAGTGGTAACAATATTTTGCCATACATTTCACTGTTTATCTTAGATTGTCGAACCCTTTATGCATAACCTATGCTACTGTCAGTATTAACTCTCAGTCTTGATAATGAAGAAGCAGGGGCAGAAATTGCTGAACCTAATCAAAAGAAAAAGCGTTGATTGAATTCAATCCACTCAAAACATTTATTGAGCACTTACTATGTATATGTGGGGTCCGGAGTTGAATCAGCTCATATCCCTGACATGACGTAGCACACGGGGAGAAAGGCATGTACTGTATAAAAGTAACCATCATACAAGGCAGATCAGAAGAGATGAGACAACACATATGATCAGAATGCTTTGGAGCACAGAGGAGGGAACAATATATTAGGCTGGAAGAATTGGGAAAGGCATTTTAGAAGAGGTGGCATTTGAAAAAGGCCACATAGGATTTTGAAGGCATCCATCAGAGGGTAGAGAAGAGTATTTTAGGATATGATGAAACTTCTTACCTTTGTTTGCAAGGCCTTTGGCCCTTGCAAGGGGCATGGTCTGGCCCTGCTATCTCTGGGTAATCTTGCCAGAACATACTCCCATTTTCTCTCTGGTCCGGCTATGCTGACCTGTCTCCCTGTTTCCTGGCCTATGAGTTCTACACAGGCTGCTCCCTTCTGACTGGAACATTCCCACCACCTGTTCAACTGGCTAACTCCTAATTATCCTTTAGTCCCAGCTCAAGTGCCACCTCCTCAGGGAAGCCTTCCCTGACCTCCCTGGTGAAAGAAAATCTCCAAACTAGGCTCCATACCATCACTTGATGAATGTTTACCTGTCCCTTGGGTCATAAGCTCCATGAGGGCAGTAAGTGTGTTCTTTCTCACCTTTGTATTGCCTGCGTCTAACACGATGTCTGGTACCAGCAGGTGCTTAATAACTAGTTGTTGAATCAATAAATGAACTAACATGAGCCAAAGAAAACAAAGAGGTGAAAGAGCACAAGGTATTTGGAAACTGGTGAAAAATCTGGTTTGACTGAAGAAGGAATTCTCAAATTGATGTTCTGAGACCATGATGATGCACAAGTTGCATAGAGGTAAATTTGGGGCAAAATTAATGTCTGTATTTTCCCAAAGCATAAAAAATACATTAGTGGGTAGTTTTCTCTACTTAAAATTTTTCTCAAATATAGTATGTTACTTAAACATTTGAAAGCTGCTGGAGTGTTTGTTTTTCCTGCTAATAAGCAGCTGTGAAGAACAAAATAAATAAATGTGCAGCAAATAATATCAGGAGAAAAAGTTAATCATGATTAATTTGACAACATAAACTTTATTGACATGTGCTCATGGATATTGTATTGTGCAAGCATATAACTGTTATATTTTTCATGAGTTAAGTTGTTCCTAATTGATATAATTGCCCTTCTACTGCAAAGATGTAGAAAGGGTGGGCCAGAATCAAACATTCATAGGAAAAATGTAAGTTCACTAAATCACCCATATAGCTTGAAATATTATAATTTTGCAACTGCATAGATAAAACATCTGGGTGATTAGATGCATTTTTCATTTTCCATCCAATTATTTTAGTTATATACTCCTTCAAGAGCTTAATATCACCATGGTAACTTTACATTATATATGGACATTCTGCTTTTGCTACATATTAATTATCTGAAAGTAATTTAGGACTTAAAAATCACAATTGTTTCACTCCATTTCTGTATTGTTATCAGAGTTTCCCAGTATCCTATTTTCTAAATCAAAAGTCTCTGTTAAAAGTATATTGTAACTTAAAACTCTAGTTTATTCTAGGATTTTGTTGCCTGTTATATGTTCCTAAAGTATTCATTTTATTCTTTTTTTCTTCCTCTCTTTTATTTAATCATTAAATTATCTTATTTTATTTGGCTTTATACTAAAATAACTCAATATATTATCCTGACCTCACCAAAGCTAGACATATGCACAGCATTTACTTAATTGAACCTTTCTGGCTTGTCTTGTTCTATATTTAAGCCTCCATTATGCGATGCTATTTATGTGATTTATTGGGTTTGGCTTACATGCTTTATAAATTGTGACTGTTGGGAAAATTTTAAAGAGATTGACTTGGCCTGATAGGGGAGTTTTATACTGAGGACTCATTGCCATTGAAGTTACATTTGTTTAAAAAATATCCATTTTAATAAGAACCTTGATCTTGGAGAAAATAATACTGGCTTCCAGAAGCTAGGACAAAGGGTTCCTTCCAGTTTTAGATTCTCCCCCTTACCCCAAGGATTAGAATTTGTTTAAAATCTCTACTTAAGACTCCAGGGTAAGGGGTTGGAAATTCAGTCACTGAGATGTTTCAGAATCTCTGAATAGAGGGCATTATGTAGGCCCTAAATTTAAACGCTTTTCTATGTTGCCCTCTTTCCATCCAGAAGTTTGGGCTTCTGCCTAAGTCCTCTTCTGAGGGTTTATACTCCTTCTCTAAGGCTACCTTTATGTTACATAGGTAGTGTAATAGTTACCTCATTAACAAAGTTTAATGAGCATTACTCATTAAATGGCTTAATATCCTTTAATATCCTCTAATGAAAGGGACTATTTCAATATAAAATACTGCTTTTGCTTTTCCTTGTGGTCTGAATTGCTAATTTTGCATGGCTTTTGCTATACTTAGTAATATATGGAGTGCTACTTACTGCGTGCCACGCACTGTGCTAAGTGCTAGGGGGTCAAGACTAAATTAAACACATTCCCTGCCATTAAGGAGCTCACAAACACATGAGGAGGTAAAGGGGACATACTCAAGGTGTAGTGGTGACATTCAAGAAGGGTAGTGGGCAACACTACCCGGTCAGTGGGAAGGAGGAGCAGGGAAAACTTCAGGGAAGAAGTGGCTCTTGAGCTGAGTCATAAAAAAAATTGGATCTAATGAGTCACACACGGGAAAGGCATTCCAGGAAAGCACACAGCACAAGTGGAGCTGTGATACCTCACCCTTCATTTATTCACTCAACAAATGTTTACGGAGCAGGTTCTATGTGAATAGGAGACATGGCTCTGCCTCAAGAAGTGCACTGCCTGGTAGGGAGGTGGGGAGAGAAGACCCAATGAGCAACCAACGTCAATACTGTACGGCAAACATAATAATAACAACAGAGGGACTCCCAGGGTGATACAGAGCTCAGAGGAAGGGCTTCCAAGCTAGACTCCTCGTCCAGTTTGACCGAAGGTATCACTCTATTTGGAGACACTTGCTGCTCTAAGGGACTGCCCCCTGGATTTGCCTGAGTGAATTCCACTCATTCTGACACTAATTTGGTTTTCAGGGTTGCCCCTCAGAGTGTCTGCCCTATGCTGCTGCTCCCAGCCCAGACTCCACCTATCCCAAGTGCCCCTGGGGTCCCAATGTGCTTTGTGCTCAGGACATCAGAATTAAGAAAAGGTGTCAAGAGAGCAATCTTTCCAAAATCTGAAGGGTGTGGAAGAGTCCCTGAGAGAAAGATCGGAAGTGTTGCTCCTTGTCGTTTCCAAACCAATTTATTCAAAATGTAACATTTCAGACCCCCTCTCAGACTCACCAATTTCTTTAAATATATTTTTATTGATTTAAGAGAGGAAAGGAGAGGGAGGGAGAGAGATAGAAACAACAATGATGAGAAAGAATCATTGATTGGCTGCCTCCTGCATGCCCCACATGGGGGATTGAGTATGCAACCCTGGCATGTGCCCTGACCAAGAACTGAACTGTGGCCTGCTGCTTCATAAGTCGACACTCAGGCTCAAGCTCACCAATTTTAATAGGATCCCCAGGAGACTAATATTCTCATTAAAGTTGAAACCCACTGGTCTAGCTCATATATTCAGGTACAGTTCCACTTAAGCCACTCCAAATGGAGAGAAGTCTATTTCTAGGGCTAAAGAGAACATTTACCAACTGTCTTAGGTATCGTAGGCCTCACTTGGATGTATATATACATAAATCCCTAAGCAACATGTCTGAAATCTTATTTTTACCTTTGTTCAAACTTCAGTGGAGATGAAAATAGACAGTCAGCCCTAACTGGTTTGGCTTAGTGGATAGAGCGTCGGCCTGTGGACTGAAAGGTCCCAGGTTTGATTCCGGTCAAGGGCATGTACCTTGGTTGCGGGCACATCCCCCGTGGGGGGTGTGCAGGAGGCAGCTGATTGATCTTTCTCTCTCATCGATGTTTCTAACTCTCTTTCCCTCTCCTGTCCTCTCTGGAAAATAAATCAATAAAATATATTTTTTTAAAAATAAAAATAAAATACAGTCATTTTTTAAAAAGTTTTATTTATTGATTTGAGAGAGAGAAACATTGATTTGCTATTCCGCTTATTTATGCATTCATTGATTTTTGTATGTGCCCTGACTGAGGATCAAACCTGCATCCTTGTGTGTAGGCACAGTGCTCTAACCAACTGAGCTGTTGGGCCAGGGTGATAGTCATCATTCTTGAATATTAGCCTGTCACATATTTTTTAAGTGCTTGGTTTCCTTAGCTCATAATTAATTTTACAAAGCCTTTATTTGTGCCCAGCTGGCATGGCTCAGTGGTTAAGCGTCAACTGATGAACCAGGAGGTCATTGGTTTGATCCCCTGTCAGAGCACATGCTCTGGTTGTGGGCTTGATCCCCAGTAGGGGGTGTACAGCAGGCAGCCGATTGATGTTTCTCTCTCATCAATGTTTCTATCTTTCCCTTTCCCATCTTCTCTCTCTAAAGTCAATGAAAAAACATATATTTTAAAAGCCTTTATTTGCACAAAAAGGAAAATTTCTTGGGTTAGAAAATTTTACTAACTTAAATAGCATATTCCTACTTGCCAAACAGTATTATTCTTAAGTGTTATTTATTTTGTGGTAATAATTCTTTGTCAGCAGCTACTTTCTTCTGTTTTGCATAAAGGGCCCTAGAATGTTGCAGTCCTGGCATTCTAAGGTGTTTTCCTTTCCCCTAAAAATCCAATTACCAGTATGTCCAGTCACTTCTGCCGGAGAATGCTTCCAATTTGCCTTGTGGTAGGAATGGCTCTCCATATGCCTTTTCAGAGCCACCGCTAAGTCCAGCACAGTGCTACGAAGATGGTAACCTGATCAAAAAGATAGGATTCCAGTGTCCCCCATTTTATTATCTGTGAGTCCCCTAAGTCAAAGCAGTGATGTTGACTCAAGAAGGGGCATTTATGGAGGGAGAAACCAAGATGGTGGCATAAGTAAACACCTGAACTGCTGCATCACACAACAACTTCAAAACTACTAAAAGACAAAACTGACATCATCCAGAACCACAGGAATTCTGACTGAGTGGAAATTCTACAACTAGAAAGAAAAAGAAAAGCACATTGAGACTCAGAGGAGCTCCGGAATTAAAGGCAGAGGTACGGGCGCACATGTGGGGAGGGCTGGCAACTGCGTACACGGCTGGCTTTCTCAATCAGGAGGGAGACAAAAGCTCCCGATGGCTCTGAACTCCAGTTCCAGGGGAGACGCTGGGACCCAGACTCATTGAGGGAGAAATTGGACTGTCTGGCAGCAGGCGAAACTCGAGGGCAGCCTTCTCTCAGAGGTGCTTGTAGCGATTACCACGGGACACTGAGACCCAGGGGCCTCTTCAGGCAGGGCTGACGGGAAACCAATGCTGTCTGCTCTGCCCTGAGACTCCGCCCCATCCAAGCTGAGCACAGAGGTTTTTGCAAGTTTTGTCTCATAAGGGTGTCTCCAGCACAGAAGTTCTCCCAGCATAGACACAGCTGATCCTCACAGCCAATTGGCCTGGAGGTCAATTCCTCCCAGTGAAACCAACAACAATCAAGGCTGAACTACAATAAGGCTGTACACACAGCCCACAAAGGGGTTCACCAAGAGTGTCCACCTCAGGTAACTGGGAAGGCTGAGTCACTGGGCCCTATAGGACACCTAGCACACAAAGCTACCCTACCAACTCAGGGAAGCAGCCAAAATGCGAAGATAAAGAAACAGGTCACAAATGAAAGAAATGGAGGAAAGCAAACAACTGGATATAGAGTTCAAAAGGTATTTCAAGAATTTTCTAGAAAGGCCGATAAATTTTGTGAGACCCTTGAGGATATGAAAAAGGACCAACTAGAAATTAAGCATACACTGACTGAAATAAAAAATAATATACAGAGATCCAATAGCAGACTAGAGGATCGCAAGAATCAAGTCAAAGAGTTGAAATAGAAAGAAGCAAAAAACACCCAACTGGAAAAGCAAAAAGAAAAAATAATCCCAAAATATGAAGATAGTGTAAGGAGCCTGTGGGATAACTTCAAGCGTACCAACATCTGAATTATGGAGGTGCCAGAAGAAGAAAGAGAGCAAGATATTGAAAACCTATTTGAAGAAATAATGACAGAAAACTTCCCCCTTACAAGTCCAGGAAGCGCAGAGAACCCCAAACAAAATGAATCCAAAGAGGACCAGACCAAGACACATCATAATTAAAATGCCAAGAGAATATTAAAAGCAGCAAGAGAAAAACAGTTAGGTACCTACAAGGAAGCATCCATACGACTGTCAGCTGATTTCTCAACAGAAACTATGTAGGCCAGATGGGAGTGGCAAGAAATATCCAAAGTGATGAATAGCAAGAGCCTACAACCAAGATTACTCTACCCAGCAAAACTATCATTCAGAATTGAAGGTCAGATAAAAAGCTTCACAGATAAGAAAAAGCTAAAGGAGTTCATCACCGCCAAACCAGTATTACATGAAATGCTGAAAGGTATTCTTTAAGAAGAGGAAGAAGAAGAAAAAGGTAAAGATAAAAATTATGAATAGCAAATACATATCTATCAACAAGTGAATCTAAAAATCAAGTGAATAAAAAATCTGTTGAACAGAATAAACTGGTGAATATAATGGAATCAGGAGCATAGAAAGGGAGTGGACTGACAATTCTCAGGGGAAAGGGGTTTAGGGGGTGCGGGAAGAGACTGGACAAAAATCGTACACCTATGGATGAAGACAGTGGGGGGGGGTAAGGGCAAGGGTGTGGTGGGAACTGGGTGGAGGGGAGCTACGGGGGGGGCGGAAGAGGAACAATTGTAATAATCTGAACAATAAAGATTTATTGAAATGAAAAAAATAAAGTATAACTAAAACACCATTATCACTGCTAACAATATTAACAATAGTATCTTAATATAATGACTTAAATAAACTGGGGACATCAATTTGTAACATAAATGACAGTAAATAAAGTATTTTAATTAAAAAAAAAAAGAGGGGGCATTTATGGATAAGTACCCATACATGGTCCATTCTACAAAAAAGCATGACCTTTATTTTTTCTAGCAAAAACATAGTAAATATAAAATTGTTAGGCTTTCCTCAAGACATCAAAATTTTATAATAGGCATAATACAGTCTTCTCCTTATTATGTAACTTAAAGGAACCACTACCTCTAGACAGCAATAATTTTCTGCATACTTGTATTTTTGTAACTTGTTCAAGGGCACGAACACTCTGCCTCAGAGTTCCTTGGATCTGTCCTATGCGCATGCTCTCTCTGTGCCCTTAGCTTGTGGTTCCTCTCGCCCTATCCTCTCTATTTGTGAATGTGCATGCTCTTCTTTTAACATTCAGTTCAAACCTGGACACCTCCAAGAAATCCTTCCTCAATTGACTGAACTCTTGGTAAGACATCACTTTTCCAATTTCCATACCTTTCCACTAAGTTAGCCCTTAATCTAGGTTGTTATGGTTTTTACTTCTTCAGGGCATAAACTGAATCATTCATCTCATCACTGTGAAGGATGAGGAGGTAAATCTACCTTAAGGGTTCTGGAAGCTCTTTATTCCCCACCAAAGCGTTTTTCTTCCATGGATTACATTTTTAAAAATGTAAGTCTTTGAATTCTGATTTACCCTCTTATCTTTAATATAAACCTCACATTGCCAGATTAATTATTCTAAAGTAAAGTTTTCATAATATTAGTGTCATACTGAGAAGACTTCCTTAGCTTTTTTTTTTTATATATATATATTTTTTTTATTGATTTTTTACAGAGAGGAAGGGAGAGGGATAGAAGTTAGAAACTCCGATGAGAGAAACATCGATCAGCTGCCTCCTGCACACCCCCTACTGGAGATGTGCCCGCAAGCAAGGTACATGCCCTTGACCGGAATTGAACCTGGGACCCTTCAGTCTGCAGGCCGAGGCTCTATCCACTGAGCCAAACCGGTTAGGGCGACTTCCTTAGCTTTTAATTACCCAAACTCTAAAGGCCAAATGCAGGGCTGGCATCAAAGGCTGCAACATCCCATCAAAGCCACTTTATAGTGTGGCCACTCACTAATTCCCCATACAAACTCCCGTTCCAGTTGATAAATCTTTTCCCGCACTTTCTAAATGTAAAATGGAGATTTTTCTGCCTTTGTTTTAACAAAATACATCTTTATTGTTGAAAATATTATAGATGTCTCCTATTTCCCCATTGACCCCTACACCCTGTACCCTCCCTTCCAGGCCTCAATCATACTATTGTCTGTGTCCCTGGGTTATGCATATACGCATATAAATTCTTTGGTTAATCTCTTCCTGCCCCAACTCAACCTTCCCTCTGAGATTCCTGTCTGTTCCATGCTTCCATGTCTCTGGACCTATTGTGTTCATCAGTTTATTTTGTTCATTAAATTCCATATATGAGTGAGATCATGTGATTTTTGTCTTTCTCTGACTGGCTTATTTCCTTTAGCATAATCCTGCCTATGCTTTTTCCCTTTGCCAATGACACTTCCCCTCAAACCCTCTGCTATGCAATTCCTCATTATTTCAAGATTCAGCCCCAGCCTGTCTCTTGGAAGTCTACTCCACAGGTGATTCTAACCATGCAAGACCTTATTGTACCGTTTATATCACTCTGTGTCCAGTACATAACTAACCTGTAAATTCCTCGAAGGCAGAATCACTTCTTCTTCTTCTTCTTTTTTTTACATCTTTTAAAAAAATTCTTATTAATTCTCACCCAAGGATATTTTTCTATTGATTTTTAGAGAGAGTGGAAGGAAGGAGAGAGACAGAGAGAAACATTGATGTGAGGGAGACACATGGATTGGTGGCCTCCCGCAAGTCCCCAGACCTGGTTTGGGGTTAGAACCTACAACAAGGTACGTGCCCTTGACTGGAATCGAACCTGGGACCCTTCAGTCCACAGGCCGGTGCTCTATCCATGGAGCCAAATCGGCTAGGGCCAGAATCACGTCTATTTCCTCACTGGACTTTGAGGTCAGGATCACTGTTCTGTCATCTATGCATTTCTAATGTCTAGTATGATTCCTGGTACACAGTAGGTGCTTAATAAATGTTTTAAATGAATTAATGAGTGAATAAACGGCTCTAAATGGATACAGGGCTCAATATGTGTCCTTCTCTGAGAAACCTTAGCTTGCAAGGAAGAGAAAATGGTACAGTTTATCGTATAGCCCGAGGCTGGGGGAAAGGGATATTTGTGGTCAGACAGCCAACCCTGGAAGCGGGGTGGGGGTGGGGGGGCTGTCTTTATGCTATGGGTCATTTTTAGCAATACCCTAGGGCAGTGGTCGGCAAACTCATTAGTCAACAGAGCCAAGTATCAACAGTACAACGACTGAAATTTCTTTTGAGAGCCAAATTTTTTAAACTTAAACTTCTTCTAACGCCACTTCTTCAAAATAGACTCACCCAGGCTGTGGTATTTTGTGGAAGAGCCACACTCAAGGGGCCAAAGAACCGCATGTGGCTCGTGAGCCGCAGTTTGCCCACCACAGCCCTAGGGTGACTAACAATTGCCTCAACTCACTATACTTCTAGGGCAGTTCTGCCACACTTGGGTGTGAGATCAGCCCATTTTATTTTGCATCTCAGCCCCTCCCACCAGTCTGGATGTGGCTTCATCTTTAAATACCTAGTTGTAGGACTTCCATTCAGCCAGATTTCAGGCAGTTCTGAATGATGGTCATTCTGTAGTTTAGTTGTAATTTTGATGTGGTTGTGGGAGAGCATTAGATTTTTTTAAAATTCAAAATTACAACAAACCGATGGACCTAATCTTGATTCTACCTTTTAAATTTGGAGTTTAGGGTTTTATTAATTTCTTTCACTTATTGGTGTCCACTAGTTTTGCTAACAACTTCAGTAAATGTTTCTACTACTTAAGAGATTTTGTGTGAGACATTGAATGCTGTATTATGGGTGCACGCTATAAATACTGTTTAAAATTAGATGGCAAAGACTTCCAATTTACATCCTGCCAACTGTTTTACCACACTTTTTTTCTTGCCTGTTTGCCTGCCATGTTATCCTCCATAATGAGTGAGTTACAGTAATTGTAGCTGGAAAAATCATCATGCAAGGGGGGGGGGGGAGCTCAAAACCTGCCTTATTTTTAAATCAGTAAAGCTTCTGTCATTTTTTGGCCGAGTTACAGCTTCACAGTAAAGTCAAAGAACCAGTAGAGTAAATGCCACGTGGGGAAAGGCTCCGTTGAAGCATAAATTAACTGTATTTCATTTTCCCTTAATAAAGAATTTCAGTTTTTCCACAGTTAACTGTATAATCAATTTGCTCCCCTGCTGGTTTGCTAACTTGCTGTTGGCTGTACTTCAATAATATTGAGCCGAGCCTGGAAGGAGAGAAGGAGGAGGAGCTGATCTTACTGAGAAGAAATAAGTGGCTGTGATAGAACAGAGTTTCTCCTTCTGGAATTTTGCTGGGCCTTTATCCTTCAGTGGAGTGAAGGGGTTGCCCCCAGGACCCCCCACTCCTGTGGCCACCCAACTCTCTGTGAGCATACCTGGTGTATTCACAGGGCTTCTGTGATCACGTTCTGGTGATGGGATGATGTAACAGTTCAAATCCTCCCCAGGTTTTTGCAACCTTGGGTTTACCAGCCCTTGAGTGCTTCTGGAAGACTTTTTGACTTATTTTTGTTTGTTTGTTTTTCATCATTTAACTATGCAAGAATTGAGAGTTCTAAGTAAGAAACTATTTTAAGTAAAGTTGGCTCCATGAGTAATGCAACATAACTTTATATCAAACGCTGCTGTGTAATCAGCACTTTAATTGTAAAATTATCCTACTGGAAGGGTTGGAGAGAGCACAGAAAAAATACATTCTATCCTAACTGCTGATTTTGTTCTTCCTGCCCTTCCCATGACTAGAAATTATACCCTATACTATGGGTTTGTTCACTAACTTACTTGTAATTCCACATCTCCCCCCACCGCCCCCCTTCACCCCCAAACCAGCTCTCTGGATTACAAGACACAAGTTAAACATACAAGATAAACAAATATTATCTTTAGTCACAGACTCACCGTCTAAAAGTCTTCAGGGCGCTCGGTCTCCACCCCTCCGCCCTGCTATTTCTGCTCCTCATTCCTAAAGCAGCATTTCAATTTGAAGACAGGACACTCTGCAGAATTGGGGAAAGCAGAGCGCACCGCAGTCAAACAGCCAACAACCCCTTTATCAGCTTCAAGGCTGGGCGCCCAAACTTTGATTTGTGTCAGAGAGCTTCATAGTCACATTAACCCCTTCAGATGCCTCCCAGAGGGTCAAGACTTCATGGATTCTTGGTCTGAAAGGCCACAGAGCACCTCCCGTTCTCAGCAGTGGTTATTCCCACGATTTTCCTTTCAGCTTTCCCAGTAGTTTTGGACTCTATTTCTCATTGCTCTCATTATAGAATGGTTTGGGATGAGTTTTGCTTTTGTGTTTTCTCCCAGATCGATAGTAAATCTCGATTTTGTCTCCCTGCCTTTTCCCAGAGAGTCCCCAGAAAGTATTCTAATTAATCAAATGACTTTCTCTATTCACTCAGTTTTTCCATCTGAAGGGAGGGCCTATTTAAATTGATTCTTCTGAAACAAACAGTTCTTTTCCTGCAAGATGTATGAGAAGGGATAAAAAAATAAATAAAAGAGTAAGAAAATATGCTATTGAATACAACTTTTGCCCCTCCGGAATCTTCAATGTTTGATGTACACCCTAAACTATGTGTAAAATGTAATAAAGTATTCAGATGGCCCTGTCAACTGTGCATACATTTGAGGCTTCAGGGCTTCCTGAAGTTTTTTTTTTGGTGAATGGACCAAACAAAAAATTAAGTGTAATTGGCTTGAAATCAGGGCAATACAGGAAATTCAAACATACTAGAGTGATGACAATTCATGTCTGATTTACAGAATCCACAAGAAAACTATTATGGAGATAATTATGATTGAATTTCTCTTTGGTGATCGCTGGCAATTTTTCTGAGAGAAATATAAGTAAGATGGCATAGTCACTTGAAGAAAACAGCCTAACACGTTGTCACGGGAGCAGGATGTTTTGGTTAAGACAGTCCAAGCCCTCTGCACGCCGCTCCCCGCATGATCTAGACCAGACCGGGAGCAGTCAGCCTCAGCCAGGCCCAGGACAGCTGGATCGGGAAAAACAACAACACATTGAAGGCAGTTGTTTGATTGCCTCGGGACAAGCCATGACAAGCCCAGGCAGTAATTTGAAAGAAAGTTTTCCACAAAGATCATGTACAGAGGTCCCAATTTAGAAAGCAGTAGGGATCCTGTCCAGTCCAATAATGGCAGCCACACCCGTGGTGCCCCGTGAGATAGCCATCCCAGAGATTCATGGTGTGGCTCACTTCAAGTCCACCGAGATGTTCTACAAGTGGTTCTGACTTTTTCCTTTTTCATCTTCTCATCCTTGTGTAAAGAGTGAGTCTATATTCCCACTTTCATGTTTCTTTTCAGCACTTGCTGAAACAGTAACCATTTCTTTGGTCTTTGTTCTATTAATTCAGTATTCCTGATCTTCCGTCATCTGGCCTAGTCTCATTCTAGTTGAATTTCTTGGTAAAGAGCATCTGCATGGACTATTTGTTCTTTCTAGCAGACGTTTTTTCATTAAGTTGATAGAGACTGGTAGAAAAGGGTAAAATGGATGCTAATGCTCTGTCTTTTTTCTTTCTTCTTGCCCTCAAGAACATGAGGGGGCCGAGGGAATCATTTATGAAAGTAAAAACAAAACAAAACAAAAAAAAAGAACTTGATTGGTCTTTGTAGGGAAGTTAGTTATGGATACCTTGCTTCTGTGAGGAAGCTGTCAGTCTGGAAGGAATGTTGTCGGATAAGTATGCTTGCAGGTAAGGAATTTCTCTTTCGTATGAAACACACACACCATAAACAGATGAAAACAAAGCAGAAAATCAGAGTGAACAAAGAGAAGGCAACACTGAAAGAGGTAATAACCAAAGTTAAAGTTTAGTATCCTCCACCCCGGGATTTTTTCCTGTCCTGTGATCAGAAGCATTCAGTGTGACACTTGGCAAAGACACAACTCGGAATAATGACTATAAAAGAAATTACAAGAAAAAAACCTATAAGAAGTTTTTGAAATGAGAGGAAAACTACCTTTTCCTCTTTTTTCTCTTCTATTAAACTCACGCAGCGACACACACATCACTTTTATTGCATAACTTAAAAAAAACTTTTTAAAATTAATGTGTCCCTTGCTTCCACCTTTCCATGCTTTTGTTTGGAGTACAGAAACAATATACTTAATTACTGTGGTGATATAATAAAATAGATTTATCATGCAATGAGGCATGTTACTTGACAGTCTGAGTTAGAAATAAATTTCCCAAATAAATCAAATTATACAATTAGAGCAAACTGAGAATATACCAATTTTCATGGCTTTTATAAAAAAACTCACCTCTGCCCAAGTAATTGTCAGGGGAGACAAGATGAAAGAGAAGCATCTGCTCCCCACTTAATCATTTATTAATTATTTAACAAATATTTGTTAAGCTCCTACGAAAGTACAGGGTGCTATGAGGGACTGTAGCAGTTAGGGTCCCAAGAGTAAACAGCTGGCATATTTGAATTAGGATAATCTAAGGGGAGCTTATTTACAGAAGGGATTAATTTCAAAGGTGTGGGTTTGAAGAGATTGTGTAGGAACCCAAGGCCACATCAACACAACTGTTAACACCCTTGGTTCTGAAGGATGAAGGCCAGGGAGGGACAAAGGAAGAGAGGGAGGGGGGGGGAGAGAGAGAAAGAGAGAGTTGGAAGGATCAGAGGAACTCACAGGACGGAAGTTAGGGGAACCAATATCCTGATCTCATACTCCTTCCCCCTCCAATCTCCATCCAGGGTCTCCCCACCCCCACCCCGACTGACTCAGCTTATTGGAACATGCAGATGCTCACATCTAACGAGAACCCTAAGTGCCATTAGGCAAGTACAAACCACGGCTCACTTTCAGTTGGTTCAGTTGGGGTGGTACATAAAATGCAATGAAGTGGCAACAACATTGAGTCAATGGCTATTGACTCTAAATGGCTGCTATTTTTCTTCAAAAGTAGATTTTTTTCAAAGCAACTTTACAGTTTCTGTAGTAGGATTAGTAGATCCTAATACATTTTGAGGGGTAAAAGGTATCTCCTCTTGTTACCTGTAATCCAATCTTCTTCTTTTTTAAGTATTGTTGATTAAAAGCAGCATCTTAGTGGAACCCTAAGCACAATTGTAGAGTAATATATACCTTTGTGATTTTTAGAGACCTTTCTTCTTGTTCTAATGGGGCAATAATAAATGCAGTTAGAAAGGGAAGAATGGAAAGATTGTGTGAAACACATACCCTGTTTTCAGTTCATTCCCCCACGGCTACAAGCATACACTTCTTTCTCCAGCATGTCTTATACATACACTACAGTCCTTGCTAATTCGTATCCTTTTTTCTTTTAAAATATATTTTTATTGATTTTAGAGAGGAAGGGAGAGGAAGAGATAGAAACATCAATGCTGAGAGAGAATCACTGATTGGCTGCCTCCTGCATGCCCCACACTGGGGATGGAGCCCAAAACCCAGGCATGTGCTCTGACCAGGAATTGAACCGTGACCTCTTGGTTCATAGGTTGTCACTCAACCACCGAGCCACATCAGCTGGGTGAATATAAGCATTTTAAAAAGAAAAATAAGTGTTGGAGAGAGAAATTGGTACCCTCATAAATTGCCAATGGGAATGGGAAATGGTGTCACCACTGTGGAAAATAGTGTGATGTATCTAAAAAAATTAAATGTGAATTCCTGTATGACCCAAAATTCCATTCCTAGGTATGTATTCAAGAGAAATGAAAACAGATAGTTGTACAAAAATTTGTACCTGGATGTTCATAGTTGCATTCTTAATAATAACTGAAAAGTGGAAACAACCCAAATGTCCATCAGCTGATGAATGGACAATTCGGCCATACAATGGAATATTATTCAGCCACGAAAAGGAACAAAGCACAGATGCATGCTAGAACAGGGATGAATCGAAAACGTTATGTTAAGTGAAAGAAACCAGCTACAAAAGGCTAAAATATTGTGTGATTCTATTTATATGAAATGTCCAGAATAGGTAAATGCATACAGATAAAAAATAAATTAGTGGTTGCTAAAGCTTGAGGAAAGAGGAGTGACTACTTAATGTGATATTATTCAGGATAACGATCAGAGTGAAATTCAAAGATTCCCTTGAAGAGTAAGGATTAATAATATTCCTTAGTACAGAAGTCCCCCATCTAACAGATTTTTAACTTAGAACTCCCAAATGGAAGAGCAAAACTAGAGGCTTATCAGCCAAATTTTAATTCTGCACAGGGCTAGGGCCTTGAGAACGTAAATGCTAAGGGTGGCCACAGTGCCGCTGATGAAACTTCTATGTCAAGAGCCACCCTGCCCTCTCCTTCCCCCCACCCCCCAAAAAAAGACAAAAATGAAGGTTATATGACTTGTTCAAAGTCACTCAGCTGCTTGGAGGAAGTCAGGATTCGAACTCGGCTTCTAATTCCAAGTGCAGTAGCATCCTTCGATTACGACCCATCAACACAACCTTATTTATTCAGCATTGATTCTGAAACAGGACAACAGGAGCCAGTAGAGGAGGACCAGTGGGGCTTTGGCCCATTCAAATAGGCCCAATGCCGGAGTCAGCGGCAGGTAGATAGCAAGAGAGACCACCCTCCCCGCCCTCCAACCCGCCCCCCCACACCCTCCCACCCCCGCTCCTAAGGGCTCCCTTGGCTCTTCAGAAATCATCAAGGAAAGGAGTTGCCTCCTTCACTTGTGCACTGGAGATGAAAAGAATTAATTTTGCACAAAAATAGAATGTGTATTAACCTCATTCTAAAGCTTAAAAGATGAACTCAGACTCCTGCTTAGGGGAAATGAATTGAGAGCTACAGCTTATAAGCCTAGCCTGTTCCTAAGTAGGAAGCTACACTGAGTCTCTTCCCTTCCTTATTTTAAACCAGGTGCGGAGTGAGAGGTTTCCTTAGTAAATAAAATCCCCTGAAATCTCAATGAAGGCCCTCTCTGGGTGCCCATTCTATCTCCATTTGCTACACGATCTTCTCACTCCTTTCTATTCCTTTCACCCTCCTTGCCATCAGGACCTTCTCTAGACTGAGCAATCTCAAGTGCACACAGAAGGACACCCTGGATATTTGCCCTCAAAGGTGTTACAATCAAATAGAACAAATAGAAATACATAAAAAATAAATACATAGAAAATGCTAGGTAACGGTGTGCTTTAAGCAACGCACAAGCATCTCACGAAGCAATAAATGATTACACCCTAAGTTGTTATGCCCAGATTTCGTGATCCCCAAAGACCACCAGGGAGCCGAGTCCGATGCAATAGCAAAGAGCCTTTATTCGAGCTAGCCAGGTGACTGCTCTGCCATTCTCCACACAGGGAGTCTGGAGAGCAGCCGCTCTACCCTTTGTGCAAGACCACTTTTAAGCACATTAACCACATCCTGTTCTTGCAGAGCAAGTAACCCAAGACAAAACAGTTTTTCCCAAGCAACGTCAGAGTCATGCCATTGACGACCATGTTATTCACAGGGTCATCCTGTTCTTCAGAAAGCTGACAGTGTTCTATGAAGGAAGGCCTACGTGCTGGGAAGGGTCCATGAGACCGTATCTCAAGGCCTGGCCTGGTGTCAGCACTGACAACTCTATCTGGGGCATAGTCCACAGCCTCAGTAGTGCTCAAAAATTCCCACTGTCCAACAAAGTGAGTGGTACAGGAATGAGTATATCTGTTGAGGAGGATGATATCACTGTGGGATGAACAAGACAGAGCAGTCATGTTCATTCATATAAGGTAACTCTCATTTTGAAGAACTCTTAGGGATTTACCGCTGATAATTGAAATATGTTACCCATTGACTGGGGCTTGAACATGGTTTTGTTTTCTATAATTGTAATCAGATCTGATGCATACTGTTAAAACTCAAATGCAGTCTCCTTTCTAACTCCAAATCGGATAGCCTCTTCGCATTTGTGGTAACAGGACTTGACCTATAATACATTGTGTTTATATAATACCCTATATTTAGCATCAAATAGAGAAGTTTTCCAATAATGAGGTTTTGGAACACAGTCAATTCATAGGAATCACGTCATGCTTTTGACAGCTCAGCAGCTCTGAACTGTTCTGGAGAAGAGAGTGAATGTCAGGATGTAAAACGAGCAATTGTGCAAAGAACTCACCTTCTCCCTTCATCAACACCTGACTGTACTGTACACTTTCTTTAGAATGGAAGGCTGGGCTGTTGGACCTTTCTCTGAGGAGAGTGTACTTAGAGTCCCTGATCATCCCACACTCCACTCCTGAAAAGCTTTTGTTCTATCTCAAAGGTAGTACTAGACCATCAGCTAAATTATCTCAGAATGTTGGCACCTTCCTGTTTTCAGTTTGACAATTCTTTCAATTAACCCTACCTTTTGTTTTCCTTTCTGAAAAAAACAAACCCATCTACAACAAAATAAAACAAACAAAATCATCCTCAAACCATCACCATCACTGCCCACTGGCAAAATTCCCCAAACAACAATAATGACAAAAATCATCCCATGAGATAAAACTCCCCTGCTGACCTCACTTTGCAAAGATCTGCCGAGAGCCCCCAGTGCTGAGAGCATTCTGGCACAGACAAAGAATGGGAAGTTTTCCTGTTCCAGGTGTGGCTTTTAGGAACAGAATTTTCCATACTGGATTAGATCATTTTTCCATCAAGGCCAATATCCTGCTTAGCTGACATGAAGTTAATGATGGTGAAATGCTTTGAAAACATAAATACCACATATGTATGAGCAATAATGAGCCTGCATACTAGTAACTTTATGGCCCCAAGCCCTAGTTCATGTAAAGATTTTTTGGGAAAGAACCTTAAATGTACAGAAGAGACAAAATATTTAAAGGTTAACTTCTTGTTCTTTTACATTTTACATGTCTTGAGCAAATAAATAATTTTCTTTTAAAACCTGGAAGTCTTAGGAGCTAAGGGTATTTCCAGAACCAGCTAAGCATGTGTTTTGTGATATTCTTTATAATGTGCAAGTGTTTCAAGGGTCTGGCTGTGAAGAATAGAGTTAAGCAGGTTGCATGTAACTATAGGGCTCACTGCCTAGAAATGATTATATTTGTTCTTTCTTCTCTCCTATTGCACAGGGAATAGGAGGGACAAAACTTTAGCAGCTCGTTTATATGTTTTTTAAGTTATATAGCTCTACTTAAAACTAGAGACCCGGTGCACAAAATTTGTGCGTGGGAGGTGTTGGGGGGCGGTCCTCAGCTCAGCCTGCACCCTCTCGCAATCTGGGACTGCTGGCTCCTAACTGCTCACCTGCCTGCCTGCCTGTCTGATTGCCCCTAACCACTCTGCCTGCCTGCCTGAACTCCCCTAACTGCTCTCCCCTGCTGGCCTAATTGCTCCTAACTGCTCTCCCCTGCCAGCCTGATTGTCCCTAATCACCTCTGCCTTGGCCCCCGCCACCGTGGCTTTGTCTGGAAGGACGTCCGGAAGGAAGTCCAGAAGATGTCTAGTCTAATTAGCATATTACCCATTTATTAGTATAGATATGTTCAGAAAGAGAAAGCCTTTTTTTTTTCAGATCTGGTTACCTGGAGTTCTTGAACTATGGGAAGAACTTTAAAATAAACTAAAAAATATAGTGTTTGCTTTTTTACTTTGTATTGTTTATTGAACAGTGGTTTTTGTTTGTTTGTTTTGTTGAGAGAGAGAGAGAGAAACATCGATGTAAGAGAGAAACATCGATGTAAGAGAGAAACATCTATCGGTCGTCTCCTGAACATGCTCGATTGGAGCTCAAGCCCACAACCTGGGCATGTGATGTACCCTGACCAGGAATAGAACCTGTCACCTTTAGGTGTACTGGACAACGCTTCAACCAACTGAGCCACCCAGCCAGGGCTGAACAGTTTTTCAAGATCAACAACAACTGAAGAGTGTATGCGAGTCACCAGTGAATTGTGGTTGCTTTGCACTCTACAGGCTGAAAAAAGTCACACACCAGTCCTTCATTCTGTTTGTTATTTTTGAAAAGGGATCTTGAATTTCCCATTTCAAAAGTTTCCAGAAAACTTTACCATTTGCTTTTATTTAACTCAGAATTGTTTAGATCGTCTCAACAACACTTTCTTTTAAAAAATTTCAGAACAATTAAGATTCTGATGTTTTAGGAACTGATATTTTCATTAGAATTCTATCTGAGAGTCTATCTAGATTATATCTACTATTTCTAAGCATTGGCAAATAGTAGAGTTTATAAAATACCAAAAGAGGTTGCCAAAATAATACTTGATATTTATATTTAGTTTGTATCTCAGACATCTCAAAGTACTTTGCACACAAATATTTATTCTATTTTGTAGATAAAGAAATTTAGGGAGCAGAATAGCATTGTAGCTATTCTATTGTGTAGTGAGGAGTGCTGGAGACAAACTTGAACGTGCCATCCTAGGCCTGGCATTTAACCTCCCTGGACCTATAGAATGAGGAACTTGAACGAGATACCCTGAAGACACTAACATTCCAAAGAGGAAGAAAATGAATAAGAGCTTTTTAATTTGTCAACCCCACAGAGAGGACAGGGGACTGGGAGTCAGAGGTACAAAGGCAGTGGGAAGTGGTGGCCCTAAGCCTGTTGGGATCAGGCTTCTCAATGCACCAGCCGAGCACTGGGCACCTATGAGAAGAGCCCCTGGTGTTCTGAGCTTGCGCATATGGGCATAGAATGGGATGCACGCCAAAAAAAGAGCTCCAGTCAGTTCGGTAAGAAAAAACGAGTCAGGCCCATGGTTTCCAGCCATGTATGCCCAGCAGGAATTAGATTCCTAGAACTCCCATAGCTTTGCTACCTTCCTTTAAAACAATTTTAATGGTTTTTAAAGAGAGAAAGGGAGAGGAAGAGAGAGATAGAAACATCAACGATGAAAGAGAATGATTGATCAGCTGCCTCCTGCACGCCCCACACTGGGGATCAAGCCCACAAGCTGGGCATGTGCCCTGACTGGGAACTGAACCCTGACCTCCTGGTTCGTGGGCCGACGCTCAACCACCGTGCAACACTGGCCGGGCAACTTCTTCTTAAATGTATGTTTTCATTGTTGACAAAATTACAGATGTCTCCCATTTACCCGGGCAACTTCTGATTTGCCTTTCCAAAACCGGAGTAACTTACTAGTAGGCTCACAGCTCCGATTGTACGTACACAATGCCAAGCAATAACCTAAACTCTTTTAGTTTCCAAATTAACTGACACCACCTCACCACACAATAAAAATGCTTTCCTGGTTATAAAAACAATACATGTTTTCCTAAAGAACATCAGAAAAACGTTTTAAAAAGTACAAGTAAAATAAAGATAGGCACTAACCCCTGCCACCCAGAGAATGAGTGACCACTGTAGACATTTCAGTATGCTTCCCTCTGAGTTCTTTTCTCTGGGCATATATACAATTTCTGTTTCCAAAACAGTGTTCACACTGTATGCACGGCGTTAAACCTCCTTTTTTATTTTTAATAGTAAGGCTATCGTGAGCACTTTCCCATCACATACGCACTTAAGCAGTAAGATGGTATTTAATTCTGATGCCAAACATCTGGATGAAAAGTAAAAAGCCAGTCAATTATCTAGATATTTTCAAATACCCAGATGTTTGGCACCATGTCGATGAAACATTAAAATCCTTGACCAGAGTTTGCAGCTTTTGCACAGATGTCTGGCATTATGGAGGCAAACTCTCTCTGAACTGACTGGGTCTTTTGGCAGCAGAGAGACAAAGCATTTATTACACACTTTAGGGCAAAAGTGTTTCCAACTTTAGCTCATGCACACGGGTAACTTTTTCATTGTTTCATAATAAATCAGCAGCATGGACAATATATATTTGAGGAAACTTTAATCCACTATGATAAAAAGTCTACTATCTAGATTTTTGGTCATTTGACAGCCAGATTTGACTGTTGACCTTGAGAGCTTGGTATAAAGTTGTCATTCCAGCCAAGTCTTGGTCTTAAGGATTTGTACACTGTGGGGGTTTTGTTTTGTCTTTTTGCAATTATTAAGAAAGTTCTTTCTGGCTGATAATTTTATTAACAGATTGCTCTGAATATTTAAAAGTCATGTTAATATGCCAATATCCTTGACAACAGTCCTGATTAAAATACATTAAGGTTTTTTAAACAGATATTTTTTTTTCTTAATTAAATCTTTATTGTTCAGATTATTACAGGTGTTCCACTTTTTTTCCCCCCATAGCTCCCCTCCACCTGATTCCCCACCCCACCCCATGCCCTTACCCCCCGCCACTGTCTTCATCCATAGGAGTAAGATTTTTGTCCAATCTCTTCCCGCACCCCTCACACTTGCTTCCCCTGAGAATCGTCAGTCCACTCCCTTTCTATGTCCCTGATTCTATTATATTCACCAGTCCATTCTGTTCTTCAGATTTTTTATTCACTTGATTTTTAGATTCACTTGTTGGTAGGTATGTATTTGATGTCATTTTGTTGTTCATAATTTTTATCTTTACCTTTTTCTTCTTCTTCTTCTTCTTAAAGAATACCCTTCAGCATTTCATGTAATCCTGGTTTGGTGGCGATGAACTCCTTTAGCTTTTTCTTGTCTGTGAAGCTCTTTATCTGACCTTCAACTCTGAATGATAGCTTTGCTGGGTAAACAGATATTTTTATAATTTTCTAATTATCTTGTTCCTTGGGACTAGTTCTCCTTCTAGGTCTGTATGAGTGTGTGTGTATATATATACAGTTTGCCCTTTTTTGACTCCTGAAGGCATCATTTATAACAGTTCAAAGCAGTTCAATGTTAGTCACAATTATACTTCATGTACTTGATTACATATCAGTAATTATCTTTGAAATTATTATTCTTAATATTCTTTTTCTTAACACTCTAAAATGGAGTTAGCTTTCATTTTTCACCCTATCTCTTTTTTTTTTAATATTTTTTTTTTTATTGATTTCAGAGAAGAAAGGAGAGAAAGAGAAACATCAATGATGAAAGAGAATCATTGATTAACTGCCTCCTGCATGCCCCCTACTGGGGATCGAGCCCACAACCTGGACATGTGCCCTGACTGGAATTGAACTCAGGAACCTTCAGTCCACAGGCAAATGTTCTATCTACTGAGCCAAACCATCTAGGGCCTATCTGATTTTCTTTATGTTAGTGTTACTTTGATTATGTCCATTACATGTCTATTAGGATAAAAATATTTCTGTGTCTGTTGCTGAAATAGGAAAAAAAAACAACACGAAAATCTATCCAAGTCATGCCAAAGAGAGCACTGTAGCTGAACAATTCAATGCATGAGTCAATTAGTAATGAGAACTAAGTTCTCATTTTTCCTCTCACCCACACAGCACTGTTCGGCTTGTCCTGTGTGCTCCTGGCTCTGTCACCAACTTGCTCAATTGCCACAGGCAGGACATTAGCTGGGGTTTTGCCTCCGGCTCTTCATCCTTCATCCATAAAGAAACCAGACATTCCCATATTAGTATGTTTCATGGAATAATTTGTAAAGGTTCTTTGACATCATAAATATGAAATGTTGTTACTGTTGAGCAACTTGATTTATCTGAAGGGACTGCATTGAAAAACCAGGTGGATATAAGTTTTTTGATTTTTACAAAATATATATAAACCACCGCACATTGGAGGGCTGGCTGCTTTGTTTCGTCCAAGGCTCTGGAATCTCCTCACTCTCAGTTTTAGCACCTGTGTCTATGTGTGCTATTTGCTATTATGGATATTTTCTTCAGATTTACTGAGTGTTATGTTATGCTTGGTGCACTCGCCCAACTGCAATTTACTTATGATTTTATATTCTGCGCGTTTTTCTGCGGTCTGTGCAGGTCTAAGTAAAGCAGCCATTAATGAGGTGGTATGCCACTGCTATTCTGGGTTAATATTATCTTCACACAGTTGCTATGTTTTATAATGACAGCAAATTTGGAGTAAAAAATGAAAAGTTATAGCTACTCAGCTGGATACTTGGGAATCTCTAGAGAGTTACATGGCTAGTTTCACTCAAAGTACCATAGTGCTGGGCCATAAAGACCAGTCCCCTTAGACCTGTGACCTGGTGTACTCCAGATGTAACTTTGTACTTGGCAATATAGGTTGTATATATAGATAAGCAGAAAGATAGACCTGTGGACATACATGCAAAAATGGTTGAAAGAAATGGCAGAATCAATTCATTTATTTGGCAACTGATGGCTAAATTCAGTCACTAAGTGGTTGCTTTAAGATTATGTAGTTCTTTCACAAACTCAGCTCCTTCACCGTAGGTTTGGTGCAGCATATCCCGGAGCACATATTTTTATGCAGCTAGATTTTAGTGGCGTTTTCTGATGTCTACCAGTGGCGAGGAAGGTCAGATTCCTCTGTTTCTCCTACATCCCTCATGCAATCCATTAGCCAAGTCCTGTATCACTATCTTTAAATACATTCTGAATCCAATGCCTCTCACCATTCCTACAACTCCCACCTTGACCTAGGGCTATCAACATCACTTGCCTGGACTATAGCAATCGCCTCCAGACTAGTCTCCATATCAGTGCTTCAGTCAATGATGGACTGCAAAAACGATGGTCCCATAAGATTATGATGGAGCTGAAATCCTATCACCTAGCGATGCCGTAGCTACCATGACTTCGTAGCTGCTGTGAGGTTGTAATGCAACACATTGCTAACATGTTTGTGGTGATGATTGTGTAAACAAACCTACTGAGCTGCCAGTGGTATGAAAGTGTAGCACATACAGTTATGTACCGTACGTGATATTTGATAATGCTGATAAACACTATGGTATTGGTTAATGTATTTACTCTACTGTACTTTCAATCATTAGGTTAGAGTATATGCTTTGGACTTATAAAAATAAGAGTTTGCTGTAAAACCCTGGCAGCGGCCTCACACATCTCATGTTTACCCTGTCTCTGGGTTGCAGCATGTTCTTTTGTGGTTGATTTAATCTTGTGTTGTTTTGTACAGTAACATGTTGTACAGGCTTGCAGCCTAGAACAGGAGGCCATCCATCTAACCTAGGTGTGTAGTAGGCTGTTCCATCTAGGTTTGTGTACATGCACTCTAGGATGTTCCCACAATGACAAAATAAAAGAACAATGCATTTCTCAGAATGTGTCCTCGTCATTTAGCGATGCATGGCTGGAGTTAAAGGCTAAATTGCTTGGTTGGAATAAATATTATAAATTAGGGGGCAGGCTTGGATTGGATTGGACCTTTCAGAGAAGATTCCAGAGAGAAAGTTAGGGTTGATCCAGAGCTTTGATTTCTCCACTGAATCATTGCTTATCCTATCTAATAAGGAGGGAATATGCTAATTTACTGTCACACCCTCACAAAAGATGGCAGCACCCACAGCCAATAAGGAGTGAATATGCTAATTGACTGCCATGCCCTCAAAGATGGCGGCACCCACAGTCACAAGATGGTGGCACCCAGTCCCCTCAGCCCCCCACTCGCCCAGGGCTGGTTCGGCCTGCAGCACAGGCAAGCCTCGCTGGCAGCTGCGCAGCCACCCAGAGCCACCCAAGGATCAGGTAATCAGGGCCGGCTGAGGCTTGCGCTGCCAGCAGTGGCAGCAGCAGAGATGTGATGGGGCATTGCCTTCCCCTGATAGCCGGGTCGCTTCCCATCCCTGAGGGCTCCCGGACTGTGAGAGGGGGCAGGCCGGGCTGAGGGACCATCCCTCCTGTGCATGAATTTTCATGCACCCAGCCTCTAGTATAAATATAAGACATATATTTCATGCTCCTAAACATCCTATAATCTAGTAGGAAAGTTTAAAAAGTAACATTAAAAGCCTGTCTCCCACCCCCAAAAATCCTGGCCAGTGTGGCTCAATGGCTGAACATTGACCTGTGAACTAGGAGGTCATGGTTTGATCCCTGGTCAGGGCACATGCCTGGGTTGCAGGCTCAATTCCCAGTGTGGGGCATGCAGGAGGCAGCCGGTCAATGATTTTCTTTAATCATTGATGTTTCTATCTCTCTCTCCCTCTCTGTTCCTCTCTGAAATACAATAAAAATATGTATATCTTTAAAAAGTAACATTAAAATAAAGATGAATTTGGTACATAATATAAGAATGATAGAAGCAAAACAGAATGAGACACCAGAGGAAAGAGAGACAGAGTGTCCTGTCTGGGTATTAAGGAAAGCTTCCTAGGAAAGGGGACACACACTCTCCTCTTCAAGGATGAGGGACAGTATCCCAGGCACAAACAATAGTTACTCAACTGGCAATGACTCAGTGTCAATTTGCTCGACATTACCAAAACATTGTGAATGTGTGTAGCTACAACCTAAAGAACTTCCCAAAGAGTAACACATCTTTTAGGTTTACAATGAGCAGTGCCGCTAAAGCCGTCTGTGTCAGAAAGACACTCCAAAAGGGATTCAAACCTACACACAACCAAGCAAGAAGGGGAAATAACACTCAAAATAGAGGAAATAACTCTGCAAAACTTAACTGACTACTGGTGCTCTGTCAAAACACTCTTCTCTGCTCCCAAAATCCAATAAAACCAGACTCTTGGCTCTCATAAGTACAAAACAGTGCCAAAGAAAATAATCAGAAGGTTATGTTGCTATGTAAATCAATGCAGAATTGATAAAAAAAAAAAAAAAGGAGAGTATCAGGTAATATGCTCTTTACACTACGAATCGGCAATTCTCTGTATCAAAGAGGTGGGATTAATCCATTGTGAGATGGCAAAACTGATGTAAGTCAGATTCCCAGACTTCCACAGCTCCTTAGCAGCATCACTACTGGGGTTTGAAATCTTGTCTGCCTGGCTTCACTGTAACACTGTGAGCTGCCATAAAGAAAACAGGTGAGCCCGTCCGGGGCTCAGTGGTTGAACGTTGACCTATGAACCAGGAGGTCATGGTTCAATTCCCGGTCAGAGTTGTGGGCTCGATCCCCAGTGTGGGGTGTGCAAGAAGCAGCCAATCAATTATTTTCTCTCATCATTGATGTTTCTATCTCTCTCTCCCTTTCTCTCTGAAATCAATAAAAAATATGTTTAAAAAAAGAAAAGAAAGAAAGCAGGTAAGAAAGCAGCTTAGGTAGAAGCTGGAAGCAGCCTGTGGTCATCCACAAGGTGAACAATTATGCTCCCTCGTGATAACTTGTGAGGAGCACAGGTAGCTGCCACCACTGTCAAATGAGGGTGCATCACCTTTAGCCAGTCTCCTTTCTCATTTTAACAGCACTTCATTGTCCTTAATAATTACTTGCTTTGGCTTTTCAGTTTTCTATATTTATACTGGTTTTTATGTGAAATTTATACATCAGCAAAGGAAGCACTTTGAATCAACCCCAAACAAAGGCCTCTGAGGCAAGAAAGATTGGGGAGGCGGAAGTGTGGGCTGCTGGGTCACATCTGTGGGGAGCATGAGCAGTCTTCCCAGGCAGCTCAGGAAGCAGACCTTGGCATAAGGAGGCAAGACGGCGTCCCAGCTCTCTTGAGTTATGCCTCCAATTTAACTGTGTTCAAACTTTGAGATCAAATCTGCCCATATGTAAATATGTCTTCACCAAAGCACATTTCAAAGCCAAATCTAAGTAGTGTTTACATCAGCTACCATTTTGCATTACCCAGGCAGTGTTCTCTTCCATTAAGGTTATTAACTGAACATTGGTTAGTGCTTAGAATGCAAACAGAAATATAACATTGCAGGGTTATTGCCCGTGACATATTTCAAGAGTGAAGTTACACTGGATATGACAATTCAAAGACATTCCAATACAGAACACTACCTCTGCCCCCAGTTTCTCCTGTATCTTCAAACAGAGGTGCCAAATTTTATTTCTCAAATGACTAATTTGTTGGTTCTGGCTCACAGGCCTGGGGATCGGTTCCTGATGGGAGTGGGGAACAGGAGAAACAAGACCTGCCACACTTGTTCGGGAGGGAAAATTGGGGCGACAAAATTGGCAGGCAGAAGGATGGGATGAGGAACCAAGAATGGGCTGGGGCAATGGGTTCAGAAATAATGGTGTCCCTTTTATGTGGCACTTTGGTGACATAAGACCAGGTTCTAGTTCTTAATGTTGGCACCCATCTATTCTACCCATGCAGCAGTGGTAATTGTATTTAGACTTTCTATTATTTTTATTTCTGTCCACATATATGTAGTATAAATATACTTAAGATAGTTTTTAAGATATTAGTATTATTACTAAAGGCCTGGTGCACGAAATTCGTG
This sequence comes from Corynorhinus townsendii, assembly GCA_026230045.1. NCBI lineage: Eukaryota > Metazoa > Chordata > Mammalia > Chiroptera > Vespertilionidae > Corynorhinus > Corynorhinus townsendii. The sequence continues at coordinate 17,778,072 of JAPDVU010000010.1, read as the reverse complement.
CATGGAGGGGAAGGGGGAGTGTCCCTCAGCCCAGCCTGCACACTCTCCAATATGGGACATCCCTCTCACAATCCAAGACTGCTGGCTCCCAACTGCTCGCCTGCCTGCCTGCCTGCCTGATTGCCCCTAACCGCTTCTGCCTGCCAGCCTCATCACCCTCTAACAACTCCCTTGCCAGCCTGATCAACACCTAACTGCTCCCCTGCTGGCCTGGTCACCCCTAACTGCCCTCCCTTGCCAGTCTGGTCGCCTATAACTGCTCTCCCCTGCATGTCTGGTCACCCCCAACTGCCCTCCCCTGCAGGCCTGGTCACCTCCAACTGTTCACCCCTGCAGGCCTGGTCAACCCTAACTGCCCTCCCCTACAGGCCTGATTGCCCACAATGGCCCTCCCCTGCTGGCCATCTTGTGGCAGCCATCTTTGACCACATGGAGGTGGCCATCTTGTGTTGGAGTGATGTTCAATTTGCATATTACCTCTTTATTAGATAGGATAATACTCTTTCTGTCTTATCTGAGGCTTCTCCTGCCAGTTCTGACAACCAGTAGAATAAAAACCTTAGGTCCTAAGCCCTAGCTGGTTTGGCTCAATGGATAAGAGTGTTAGCCCTCAGACTGCAGGGTCCCAGATTCTATTCTGGTCAAGGGCATGTACCTCAGTTACAAGCTCAATCCCCAGCCCTGGTTGGGGCATATGCAGGAGGCAACCAATCCATGTGTCTCTCTCACATCGATGTTTCTCTCTTTGTGTCTCCCCACCCTTCCACTCTCTCTAAAAGTCAATGAAAAAATATCCTTGATTGAGGATTAACAACAATAACAAAAAAGAGCCCTCGCTGGTTTGGCTCAGTGGATAGAGCACTGGCCTGCAGACTCAGGAGTCCCAGGTTCAATTCCGGTCAAGGGCACATGCTTGAGTTGCGGGCTCAATCCCCAGTGTGGGGCGTTCAGGAGGCAGACGATCGATGATTCTCTCCCATCACTGATGTTTCTGTCTCTCTCCCTCTCCCTTCCTCTCTGAAATCAATTTTAAAAAATAATAGAAAGTACCTATTATTTTTTAAAAAGAGGAGAGAGAAAATAAAAACCTCAGGCCTTAAGATTTACTTTATTTTTTACTATTTTCTCTCATTTATCATTTCAACTCAAAGCCACAAAAGAACACAGAAAAACCTCATTCAAACACAGTGGGAATCTGACAATGAGTAGCACTTCAGGTGTGGATTATATTCCTAGGAATATTACTTCAAGTGGAAAGAAAGTGTATCAAATATTATTTTCTCCTAGAAACCGTGCTTACAACAGGAGAAAGTTCCCGACCTATGGCCTATGCCAACCTTTACCAAATGCAGGGCTCAATAAACTATAAATGATATATTTCATGTTTCATAGCATAAAGCTTTCTGAAGAATACATAAATCAATTAAGGAGTGCTACAGGTAGTCAATAAACATAAAATCCATTTAATATGGTGCAGTCTCTTCGACCACATTTTCCTGCCAAATATTATACTGAAGCCAAGTAACTCTACAGAACAGGTTTATTTGTTTCATGGATTTCAGGATGATATCCTTGAGGACATTTGACAAGCACATGGGAGGAGAGTGTAGTGCAGTGATTTGATGGTGTTTGGGAAAAGAGAAAACTAACTCAGTTTTCTTCTTGTTCCCTTGCTTTCTTCTAGTCATTTTTTCTGCCACAAAACCTAGGGATTAGAACTAATCACAGCCTGCTAGTGTGCTTGAGGTTGGGATTAATTTCCTCAAAAGGGGAGAGCAACATATGTTCATGTGAGAAACTGCCTGTTTAAGTGTCAGAAGTTACAACACGGGTGTAATTGGCAGAGGGCTGAATGTGTGAATTGCTCTGAGTACAAATCACCATAAGGATTGCTTGCACGATTTTTTCCCTCCCTCCAGTTCCTCACTGAGTGGAAGAAACATTAACTGGGTGGCTTTGGTTCAAGGTAAAAATGGGCAGACACCGCAAGGGGCTGAGAATCCTGGATTAGACCTTAAAGTCATCCCAATTGTCATCACTTTAGACTACTATTCTCCAGAGAGAAATTGTCACAGATCCTTTTAGAATCCAAGAAGCATTGAGGGAAAATGGCTAATAATTAGTCTCCAAATCTTGTAATAAAGTCCCGAGTTTTATGTCAAGCCAATCTGTGTAACAAAATACAGTGAACGGTACAATTCGTTCTATTTCATGTACGGGGGAAAAGAAAACTGTTAATCTAATCCTGTATTACATCAAAATTGATTGAAAAAAGTCACAGATTAGTTCTGTCATTTCTGACAACATGATTTCTATCAAAGGACTAAAAGCTTTGTTACATTGTGGGGGGAGGATATTTTATTTCAGATCTTGGAGGAAAGACCCTTGCATCAAAATGGTTCAGCGATCAAGTGCAGATATCCATGTTCAGAAAAACGCCCCTGTAGCCCGTTTATTTTTTACAGAATGTGCTTTGTCAGTTTCACTGATCTGAAAAGGCCCAGTTATTCCTTCTCTCCATGTACAGCCCACACCACCAAAGCTGTGCTACCTCTGCTTGTTTTCTCGTCCAGTGGAACCATGGAGGCAAAATGGTCGTGTATGATTTCCCTTTGAAATGGAAACTGCTGTTTGCCTCGCATGTTGCACAGCAGAATTCTTGTTTCCTAGAATCACCTAAAATACATTAGGAAGCCAGAAGTTTCTCTTCTAAAAGTTGGTAAACCCAATGTCAGAAACCAGCCCGTCCTGGATAAAGGCACTGGTGTCGTTCAGAACTCGTCATTCAGGAGGTAGAACAAGTGACAGCCACAGGTTCTGAAAGTGGAGGAGAGCCTCCACCCGCTAGGCTCTCCTCCTCCCCGACCCCCAATATATTTATTTTCATTTTTAAAGCAGGAGTTTTTAAATTTATTTTTAATCCTCAACTGAGGATATTTTTCCACTGATTTTTAGAGAGAGTGGAAGGGAGGGGGAGAGACAGACACAGAGAGAGAGAGAGAGAGAGAGAGAAACACATCGATTGATTGCTTCCTGCATGTACCAGGGTCAGGGAGAGGTATGTGCCCTTGACCAGAATCGAACCCGAGACCCTTCAGTTTGCAGGCCAATGCTCTATCCACTGAGCCAAACTGGCTAGGGTAAATATATTTCTTTTAAAAAAAAAAACATTTTTATTGATTTTTTAGACAGTAAGGGAGCGGGATAAAGAGAGAGAAACAGAAGATGGCAGCGTAGGTAAACACCTAAACTGCTGCCTCCCACAACAATTTAAACTGCAACTAAAAGACAAAACGTCTATCACCCAGAACCATGGGAAAGCTGGCTGAATGGAAGTTCTACAACTAGAAGGAAAGAGAAAAGAGCTTTGAGACGTGCACGAGCGCTGAAAAACTGAGGTACGGAGGTGCGTGATCCGGGCTGGCTGCGGGTGACTGGGTGCGTTGCTTTTTTCAACCCGAACAGAGACAAGCCCCCGATTACTCTGAAATCCAGTCTCTGGGGAGACGCGGGGGACCCAAACTCCTACGGGGAGAAACTGGACTGTCTGCCAGCGAGGGTGGCTTGCTTGCAGAGCTGCGCGCAGGAATAATTGTTTACTGCACTGGGGCACGGGACTCGCAGATGCCTTTGGGGACACAGAGCCGGCTAACTAGCAGCCATTGCTGTTTGCCATGCCCTAACCTAGTGACGCCCTGAGGCCCCGCCCTGAACAACCTACAAACCCACCCAAGCTCCAAGCAACTGAGTTAGCATAAGAAAAGCCTGCCCTATCGCAGCTTCACCTAGCAAACTTGCAGCCCGGGTCAGACAGTTCCAAAACCTCCAAACCCCAAGCAAAGAGGAGAAGACTGTAGCTCTCACTGTAGCTCCTGCTGAGTGGCCTCAGACAGTAGCTGACCTGCACCCCATTGGAGATCCAGAAGCCAGTGTACCTAGTGGTCAGTGTGAGACACCAGATTTCAACTCCTCACATCCATAAGTGACACATTCAAGAGGCAAACTCAGTGAGCACCGAAGCCCCACTGAAACAAGTCCTGCGTGTCTTCAGCACAGCAGTTCTTCCATTATAGACACAGGGAGTGCTCACAGCTAATTGGCCTGGAGGTCAATTCCTCCCAGCGTACCAACAGCAATTCAGGCTTAACTACACCAAGACTTTGCACTCAGCCCACAAAGGGGTGTACCAAGAGCATCCACATCAGGTGATTGGGGAGGCTGAGCTACTGCCCCCTATAGGTCACCTACCACAGAAAGCCACTCCATCAACACAGGGAAGCAGCCAAAATGCAGAAACAAAGAAACATGTCACGAATGAAAGAAACGGAGGAAAGCAAACTACTGGATGACATAGAGTTCAGAACCACATGTATAAGGTTACTCAAGAATCTTCTAAAAACCGCTGAGAAACTTGATGACACTTCTGAGGAGCTTAGTAAGACCTTCAAGGACCTTAATGAGAATGCCAAAAAAATGGAAAAGGATCAGTCAGAAATGAAGCATACACTGTCTGAAATAAAAAATATACAGAAACTCAACTGTAGATCAATGTACCCCAAGAATCAAACCAAAGATCTGAAATATGTGGAAACAAAAAACATCCAACCAGAAAAACAAAAAGAAAAAAGAATCCAAAAATATGAAGTTAGTGTAAGGAGCCTCTGGGACAACTTCAAGCGAACCAACATCCGAATTTTTGGGGTGCCAGAAGAAGGGAGAGAGCAAAATATTGAAAACCTATTAGAAGAAATAATGACAGAAAACTTTCCCTACCTGGTGAAAGAAATAGACTTACAAGTTCAGGAAGTGCACAGAACCCCATACAAGAGGAATCCAAAGAGGACCACACCAAGACACATCATAATTAAAATGCCAAGGGCAAAAGACAAAGAGAGAATCTTGAAAGCAGCAAGAGAAAAACGGTTAGTTACCTACAAGGGAGCACCCATACGACTGTCAGCTGATTTCTCAACAGAAACTATGCAGGCCAGAAGGGAGTGGCAAGAAATATTCAAAGTGATGAACAGCAAGAACCTACAACCAAGATTACTCTACCCAGCAAAGCTATCATTCAGAGTTGAAGGTCAGATAAAGAGCTTCACAGACAAGAAAAAGCTAAAGGAGTTCATCGCCACCAAACCAGGATTACATGAAATGCTGAAGGGTATTCTTTAAGAAGAGGAAGAAGAAGAAAAAAATAAAGATAAAAATTATGAACAACAAAATGACATCAAATACATACCTACCAACAAGTGAATCTAAAAATCAAGTGAATAAAAAATCTGAAGAACAGAATGGACTGGTGAATATAATAGAATCAGGGACATAGAAAGGGAGTGGACTGACGATTCTCAGGGGAAGCAAGTGTGAGGGGTGCGGGAAGAGATTGGACAAAAATCTTACTCCTATGGATGAAGACAGTGGTGGGGGGTAAGGGCATGGGGTGGGGTGGGGAATCAGGTGGAAGGGAGCTATGGGGGGGGAAAAAAAAGTGGAACACCTGTAATAATCTGAACAATAAAGATTTATAAGAAAAAAAAAAAAAGAGAGAGAGAAACATCCATGAGAGAGAAACATCATCGATCACCTGCCTCTTGCACACCCCCTATGGGAGATGTAGCCCCAAACCCGGGCATGTGGCCTGACCAGAAAAGCATGGAGACCTCTCGGTTCCTAGGTCAATGCTCAACCACTGAGCTGCACTGGCCGGGCTAGGCTTTTTTTTTTTAATGTATTTTTTACTGATTTCAGAGAAGAAGGGAGAGGGAGAGAGAGATAGAAACATCAATGATGACAGAGAATCATTGATTGTCTGCCTCCTGCATGCTCCACACTGGGGATGGAGCCCACAACCTGGGCATGTGACCTCCTGGTTCCTAGCTCCATGCCCAACCACTGAGCCCCGCCACTAGGCTTTAAGTACAAAAGAAGAAAAAGAAGTGAAGTGGGAATTGGTGATTAGTTTTCCTTCTTTAACAAACCCAGCTTTCTCTGGACTGTTTTCTTTTCTGCCTATCTCGCAGAGTCAATTCCTTCGAAACAAGGAGGCAGTTCTTTCAAAAACACCTTTCTCTCCCTCTGCCCGGGTTTTCTGACCCCCAAACCCACCCATTGTCTGACTTGACAGGTAAGCAAATGAACACAGGAAAACTGTGTAGAAGCTGCAGGTTGAGGGAAAAATAGTGTTGCAAGAAAGAAATACCAGTATGAATGTTGCTTGAAACCCTGGAATGGCCTGCAAGAGCAAAGATGTGAGGTAAAACCAGCCTTTTCCTGGACTGGGCCTCACTCAAATGCAAAACCTGTTTAAATGTCAACACACCTTGGACAAGGAGATAAGTCCTTTAAGAAGAACAGTGAAACTCATTAAGAGGTACTTATATGACTTAAACTGAGAGAACTCTCAGGTGACTTCTTAAGGGGCCGAGTGGCCCTTCATCATCTTGACAGAAAGAGCCTACGCTGCATTAAGGATTATAAAACAATATCCACCATTTAATGGGCTCTCATCTTGTGCCAGATGCTTTACAGATGTCACCTGATTGCATAGCAGCCTATTAATTATTATCATTGCCTCTATTTTAGATGAGCCTGTGGCTGCCTCCAGGTGCAGCGTTAGTTGACATAGCTGGGATTTGAACCTAGAACTTGATGCTTTTTCTGCAACACAAAGTGGTGTCCCTCCAAAGAAATAATCTGTGAAACTGCTTTGTAAGTACGTATTTTACAGTGAGTGCTTCTGTATGTATTTTATTTATTTTTTCAGATACTATATATATATATATATTATTGATTTCAGAGAGGAAGGGAGAAGGAGAGATAGAAACATCAATGATGACAGAAAATAATTGATTGGTTGTCTCCTGCACACCGCTTCGTGGCATGTGCCCTGACCAGGAATCTTACCATGACCTCCTGGTTCATAGGGGGACGCTCACGCAACCACTGAGCCACACCAGCCAGGCTTTGGTATGTATTTTATAGCGAGAGCTTTCCTATTCTGCAAACTTGGGCCAAAATTCAAAACAGAACTGTTTTCTGCAAAGTAGCCGAGCCGGGCTTAGCTGTCACTCACTGCCTGAGTTAGACTCATGCCACGTTATTTATTTCTGTTGGAACCTTAATTGTTTTCCTTTGTAAAAGGGTGATGATAATCACACCTTAAAGACAGTTTTGAGGAATAAATGAGATCATATATGTTAAATACTGCCTGGCACACAGTACACTCAGTAAATGTCTCTTTACCCTTTTCCTCGTAACTGTTCAAACACAATAAAAGTGTGTTCTCTACCATTCCTCATCTCTTCAGTCACTGACGCTGTAAACCTTGAAAGAATCACTCATTGATTCATTCAAAAAATACTTTTAAGTCAACTATAACTGAAAAAAGAAAATGTAAAAAATAATAATCTAGCCCCACCGGCATGGCTCAGTGGTTGAGTTTTGACCTATGAACCAGGAGGTCACAGCTGGATTCCCAGTCAGGGTACATGCTGGGGTTGCAGACTCGATCCCCAGTGTGGGGCGTACTGGAAGCAGCCAATCAATGCTTCTCTCTCATCATTGATGTTTCTATCTATCTCTCCTTCTCCCCTCTTCTCTGAAATTAATAACAATATATTTTTAAAATAAAAATAAATTATCCTACATAATAAAAGGCTAATATGCAAATAGACCGAATGGTGTAACAACCGAACAACCGCATAACCAGTTGCTATGATGTGTGCTGAACACCAGGGGGCACACACAGACATGGCAGGCATCGGCAGCAGGTGGCAGAGCGTGCAACATGGCAGGTGTCAGCAGGATGGTGGAGCAGCTGAGCAGGGGCGCCACACCAAGGCAGGGCACCAGTTGCTGTCATCGGGGCAAGCCTCTGGTGGTTACTGACAATTCTTTGCTCTCACATGCCACAGTCCCACCTGGCACTCACACCTGCTGCTGTCATTGGCCCCACTTGCACCCGCTGCTGGCATCAGAGCTGCCACTCACACTCGCTGCTGGTGCCTGGCACCAGGCCTGATCACTCGGCGCCATCAACAGGTGTGAGCGTTGGCTGCTGGCCCTGATCGCCCCTCAGGGCTTCTAAACCTCCCCCTGCTCCTGAGGGGAGATCAGGGCAGCAGCCACTGCTCACACCTGCTGCTGGCACCAGCCCCAATTGCTCTGCACCATAAGCAGGTGCAAGCGGGGCTGGCAACCTCAGCTCATGGGAGCAGCGGTAGTGGGAGTGAGTCTTCTGACAGAGAGGGGACCGGGGCTTCGGCGGGAGGGGCCAGGCAGGGGTGCGGAGGATGGGCCGAGACCTGCCCCTGTGCCCACTGCAGCCTCGTGGCCCACAGTTTCTTTCAAGGTGCACGAATTCGTGTGCTGGGCCCCTAGTTTTTAAAAATAAAATATAATAATCTAAACAAGAACAGCAACTTTTTGAGCACTTGCTTAATGCTATGCAGTGTTCTGGGAACTGGGGATGGAGAATTGAACAAAACAGGTGAAGATAACTTAAGTACTCTTTCCATCTCCCCAACCTCCCATCCAGATAATGACCAAAGTTCTATCCATTGTATGTTAATATGTTAGAAAATGAAACCCCCATCTTACTGGAACACCTTAAATCTGTCTCATCCTATTCTCTTCCTATTGCCACTACCCAAATGGGGCAATGCATTCTCATAGACCTTGGTTCTCAAACTTTAGCTGACATCAGAATCACCAGGAGGACTTGGTAAACCCAGATTGCTGGGATCCACCCCCAGAGTTCCCACGTGATGTTGATGCTGCTGGTCCAGAGACCAAACATTGAAAACCACTGACCTAGATCATTTCCTAGGTTACTTACTGCTCTTTCCACCAATTACTTCACCATCTTCTCCTCCAAGGGGTCAACAAACTCTGGTTCCTCAGCCAAATTCAGCCCACAGCTTGCTTTTGTAAATAAAACTTTATTGGAACACAACCATGTCCATTTGTTCACATTTTCCATGGCTATTTTTGTGCTATAAGACAGACATAAGTACTTGTGACAGAGACCATATGGCCCACAAACCTTAAAATATTAATGATCTAGAGCTTTATAGAAAAAAAGTGCTGACCTCAGCCTTACCATGCTTCAAAAATGGGCTTTCCAAAAATAAGGTCCCTCCTGTCACCTCCTAATTTAAAAATATCAGCTGGCTCCTCATGGCCTACACAATCCAAAGTCTTCCATGATACAACCAAATGTTCAACCCTAGTTCACCAATCTCTTTGTACCCTATCCCAGCGATTTTCAACTGGTGTGCCACAAGAATTTTTAAAACATGCAACACCTATTTATTTAGGTGGCACTGACCTCTTTTCCCTTAGATTGTCAGATAAAAAAATGACAACAACCAACACAACAATAGCCATGTGGTGTGAATGCTCTGTCTTAAACCATACATATATAGCTTATATAATAGCGTTGCATTTTATTGGTCATGTCCCATAATAAGATTGTGTCTGATTGGTTAATTCTTGGTACCAGAAATCTGTATATACAAATATAGGCACCTGATTTTTCAAAACGTCACTTTGGAGCAAAAAGGGTAGGCTAGGTACTATTCTTATTATTACTAGAGGCCCGATGCATGAATTCATGCATGGGTGGGGTATGGCCAGCCTGCCCCCAGGCCAGCCAGGTGGAGGGGATGCGGGAGGTTGGCTAGCCAGTCCTGCCCCTGATTGGGGGGAGGGGGCGGGGGGAGGACTGATCGGGGCCGCAGTGTGCATCAACGCAACTGGTCGTTCTGGTCATTCTGGTGTTCCGGTAGCTTAGCTTTTATATATATAGATTACCCAATCAGCAAAAGATATGTCTTTTGGTATGCTGCAGAATTTTAGTAATTAGTTTATATGTGCCATGAAATGAAAAAGGTTGAAAATCGCTGCCTACCCAATAATCTAGCCACCCTGGACCTCTTAGTCTTCTCTGAACATGTCAAGATCCTCTCCCACTTCTGTATCTTCCCATGTCTTATTCCTTTATCTACAATATCCTTCTCCCTTTCCTCCACAGGATGAGCAGCTACATCATATGTGAGCTTAATTTTTGAGAATTCAATCAAGCACTCTACAAAGAGACAGGAAGAGGACACTTCTGCCTACACATTCTACTTAATGAGTTTCTGTTTCTGAATGAACCTGAACTAGGAGGCTTGAATCTGTGGCTTCCTCAGTCTGCTCAGATCCCCTGTGCCTCTCATATGTTGGTGTGAGTATCTCACCACAGAGGGTGTGATCCTCGTGTTTAAAGATAAGTGTTTTTTATACAACAGAGCCAATAAACACCAGCCAACTCTTCATCTGGTGCTGAGAGAAGAAGTAGCAATCTGTTCCAAAGCTGGAGGAAAATCTGGCTGTGTTGGGCTTACTAGACGCTGGATATCTAGATACTATATATAAGGGTTCACTTTAAACAACAACATTTGGACCCAGAGCCCTAAATAAGATCTGACTCATTCCTTAAGCCATTTCTTCTCATTTCCTCTGATGTGGAGTTGGCCTTCCTCTCCTATAAATACCTCCTATTCCCTAAGTAACTTGTGCCCATCTGTAGTATAACATTGAACTGCAATTATTTATTTAATTTTCAGGCTCTTTCTCCCCATTAGGCAATGAGCCATCCAAAGACAAAGTCATATTTTACTTATCCGGAGTCTTTCCCAGTACCTTGCTGAAGTAGAAACAGCATTTAACTGATGAAGTGGTGAGGTCCCACTCCCACTTTAGACCATTCCCTCTTCTCTGAAGGGATCTATGAATTCCCATTGAACTTTCAGTTAATGCCCCTGGTTTAACCGTTCAATGCATTTTGATTCTTCCAATGTTCATTATCTTTTTTTAACTTGATTTAAACTTGTTCAGGATAGAATCTCTATATGTTTACCCCATCATTACAACAAAATATTTGTGAATTGATTGCTAATTTGAGTGTGGTGTGTTAAAAACAGAAATAAACTTGGTCAGAGGTTTGTTTATGGCTGCTTGTCTAGAGTTATAAAGGCCCTGCTACACAGTAAATATTTGTGACACCCCCAAATGCATATGTTGAAACCAAATCCCCAATGTATTTGGAGGTGATTAGGCCATGAAGGTAGAGCCCTCATGAGAGGGATTAGCACCCTATAAAAGAGATCCAGAGAGCTCCCTCCCATCAATTTGTGTGAAGACACAATGAGAAGATGGCCTTCCATGGACCAGAAAGTAGCTTTACCAAACACCAAATCTGCTGGTGCCTTTATCTTGGACTTCCCAGCCTCTAGAACTGTGCGAAATAAATTTGTTGTTTATATGCCACCTAGTCTATGGTATTCTATTATAGCAGCCTGAAAAGGTTAAGACAGGTCCTAAATATGGTTTTACTTTGTGTGTCTGTGTTTTTAAATACTTTTATTGATTTCAGAGAGGAAGGGAGAGGGAGAAAGAGATAGGAGAGAGAGATAGAGACATCAATGATGAGAGAAACATTGATTGGCTGCCTCCTGCATGCCGCCTCCTGGGGACTGAGCCCGCAACCCAGGGAATGTGCCTTGACCAGAATTGAACCCGGGATCCTTCCAGTCCACAGGCCAATGTTCTATCCACTGAGCCAAACTGGCTAGGCCAATATGGCTCCACTTTGAATAGGGGCAGTGTTTTCTGATTTCAACGGAGCCCATATTCAGATACAAATGAGCCACTCTCACCTTGTTATTATTGTTTGTAGTAGCTTAACCTGTGTCATTTGCCTGGAAAGTTCTTCCTTGCTGGATGTCTTCTTTCTCACCAGTTGTGCCCAGTGCTGCTCCCTATCTCTCCATGATCCAGTTTATTTTTAATTCATAGCATTTGTTAATAATGTAGGTGAAAAGTTTGAAATACATATTTGTCCAATGAATGTCAAGATGCCACAGGTGTCATTCTAAAGGGGAAAGCAGCTAAGCTGATCTGGTCCTGTATTCAGTTTTTCTATCTGTGGCAAAAATCTGTGAGGAGGAAATAATATAGAATTGGTAACTTAAAAGTTAACCAGGAACCCTATGGATGAGGACAATGTGGGGGTGAGGGCCTCAGGTGAGGTGGGAACTGGGTGGAGGGGAGCTATGGGGGGAAAAAAAGAGGAACATCTGTAATAATCTGAACAATAAAGATTTTAAAAAATTAAAAAGTTAACCAAACTCGCCCTAGCAGGTTTTACTCAGTGGATAGACTGTCTATTCTGCTCAAGGGCACATACCTTGGTCGCAGGTTCCTCCTCCGGGTACATGCAGGAGGCAACCAATCGATGTGTTTCTCTCTTGTCTTTTCTTCTCTCTTCCATTCTCCCTAAAAATCAATGGAAAAATATCCTCGGGTGAGGACTAACAAAAAAAAAAAAAAAGCTAACCAAACCTAAAAAGAGCTAGCATGCAAGGTATCAATTATTCTGGAGTCTTCTAAAGGCCTTTGGGTTTTATTTACCAGGAATTTTCTGGAGACCACAAATTCTTAGAATGCTACGCAACATTTCTTTTAAAATGAACTGTAACTTATGACACGCTTTTGAAAATTTATTCTTTAGAACTCTAAGAAACTTTAGAAAATATTTTATTTTCCCTTTTCCTATACTTTAAAAAGTGAAATAGGACGTTCACTCAAAATTGGGCTGGAAAGTTAGAGACTAAGAACAAGGAAAGTCCCCTCCTGGTGAATGTCACTGTGAGGTGGCTGGGATGCTGGTGTGTGGATGTGTGCTTGTTTGCTAATTTGGGGCCTGAACATTTGAAGTCAAGTCCATTTAGAGACACCAGGGAACCCAGACTTTTGTTTAAAAGTTCAGTGGGGCTCTGGCCAGTGTGGCTCAATGGATAGAGCATCGGCCTGCAGACTGAAGGGTCCCGGGTTCAATTCCGGTCAAGGGCATGTACCTTGGTTGTGGGCACATCCCCAGTAGGGGGTGTGCAGGAGGCAGCTGATCAATGTTTCTCTCTCATCGATGTTTCTAACACTCTATTCCTCTCTGTAAAAAATCAATAAAATATATTTTTTAAAAAATAAAATTTCAGTGGGAATGGAGGGAAGGGGATTGAGGACTGAAGTTGGTGGTTTCTATCTCTGTGACCCTCTTTCTTTTTCCTTTGTTCCATTTATATAGACTTTTGTTCACTTTCCCTTAATCTCTTTCACATTTCCTTTCTGTCTTTTACTCTTTCTTTGTTTCTATTTTTTTCCTTTTTTTTAATTTAATAAATCTTTATTGTTCAGATTATTACAACTGTTCCTTTTTTCCCCCCATAGCTCCCCTCAACCCGGTTCCCACCCCAAACTCTGCTCTTACCCCTCCCCCACACTGTCCTCATCCATAGCTGTACAATTTTTGTCCAGTCTCTTCCCGCACCCCCCACACCCCTTTCCACCTGAGAATTGTCAGTCCACTCCCTTTCTATGCCCCTGATTCCATTATATTCACCAGTTTATTCTGTTCATCAGATTTTTTATTCACTTGATTTTTAGATTCACTTGTTCATAGATATGTATTTGTTGTTCACAATTTTTATCTTTACCTTTTTCTTCTTCTTCCTCTTCTTAAAGAATATCTTTCAGCATTTCATATAATACTGGTTTGGTGTAGCTTTTTCTTATCTGTGAAGCTCTTTATCTGCCCTTCAATTCTGAATGATAGCTTTGCTGGGTAGAGTATTCTTGGTTGTAGGTTCTTGCTATTCATCACTTTGGATATTTCTTGCCACTCCCATCTGGCCTGCATAGTTTCTGTTGAGAAATCAGCTGACAGTCATATGGGTGCTCCCAACTGTTTTTCTCTTGCTGCTTTAAGATTCTCTCTTTGTGTTTTGCTCTTGGCATTTTAATTATGCTGTGTCTGGGTGTGGTCCTTTTTGGATTCCTTTTGTTTGGGGTTCTCTGTGCTTCCTGGACTTGTAAGTCTATTTCTTTCACCGGGTGGGGGAAGTTTTCTGTCATTATTTCTTCAAATAGGTTTTCAGTATCTTGCTCTCTCTCTTCTTCTGGCACCCCTATAATTCAGATGTTGGTACATTTGAAGTTGTCCCAGAGGCTCCTTACACTATCTTCATATTTTTGGGTTCTTTATTCTTTTTGCTTTTCCAGTTGGGTGTTTTTTGCTTCTTTGTATTTCAAATCTTTGACTTGATTCTTGTGATCCTCTAGTCTGCTGTTGGATCTCTGTATAATATTTTTTATTTCAGTCAGTGTATGCTTAATTTCTAGTTGGTCCTTTTTCATATTCTCAAGGGTCTTGCAAAATTTATTGGCCTTTTCTAGAAAATTCTTGAAAAACCTTATAACCGTGGTTTTGAACTCTATATCCAGTCATTTGCTTTCCTCCATTTCTTTAATTTGTGACCTGTTTCTTTGTCTCCGCATTTTGGCTGCTTCCCTGAGTTGATAGAGTGGCTCTGTGTGCTAGGTGTCCTATAGGGCCCAGTGGCTCAGCATCCCCAGTTACCTGAGGTGGACACTCTTGGTGCACCACTTTGTGGGCTGTGTGCACAGTCTTGTTGTAGTTAAGCCTTGATTCTTGTTGGTATCACTGAGAGGAATTGACCTCTAGGCCAACTGGCTGTGAGAATCAGCTGTGTCTATGCTGGGAGAACTTCTGTGCTGGAGACATCCTTATGAGACAAGACTTGCAAAAGCCTCTGTGCTCAGCTTGGATGGGGCGGAGTCTCAGGGCAGAGCAGACAGCATTGGTTTCCCGTCAGCCCTGCCCTAAGAGGCACCCGGGTCTCAGTGTCCTGCCGTAATCGCTGCAAGCACCTCTGAGAGAAAGCCGCCCTCAAGTTTTGCCTGCTGCCAGACAGTCCAGTTTCTCCCTGAATAAGTTGTGTCCCCAGAGTCTTGCCCAGAACTGGAGTTCAGAGCCGTCAGGAGCTTTTGTCTCCCTCCTGCTTGAGAAAGCCAGCCACGTACTCAGTTGCCTGCCCTCTCTGCATGTGCGCCTCGGTACCTCTGCCTTCTGCAGTTCCTCTGAGTCTCAGTGTGCTTTTCTCTTTCCTGACAGTCCAGTTTCACCCCGTATGAGTCTGGGTCCCCAGAGTCTCGCCCGGAACTGGAGTTCAGAGCAGTCGGGAGCTTGTGTCTCCCTCCCGCTTGACAAAGCCAGTCACGCACTCAGTTACCAGTCCTCTCCGCACGTGCGTCTCAGTACCTCTGCCTCCTGCAGCTCCTCTGAGTCTCAATGTGCTGTTCTCTTTCCTTCTAGTTGTAGAGTTTCCACTCAGCCAGCCTCCTGTGGTTCTGGATGATGTCCGTTTTGCCTTTTAGTTGTAGTTTCGAAATTGTTGTGCAAGGCAGCAGTTTAGGTGTTTACCTATTCCATCATCTTGGTTTCTCTCTTTTCTTTCTTTCTTTTTTAATCCTCATCTAAGGATATGCAGAGAGAGAGAGAGAGAGACATTAATCTATTGCTTCTGGTACAAACCCCAACCAGGTATTGAACCTGAAATCTGGGTATGTGCCCTGACCAGGAATTGAACCCATGTCCTTTGATGTAACCCATCACCTTACAGTGTATGGGCCAACGCTCCAACCAACTGAGCCATATCAGCCAGCGCTGTTCTAATCCATTTTATAACCCTCTTCTCTCACTCTTTTTCCAACATTTTTCCTTCTTTGTCCCTTCTCCATATTTATGCAGAAAGGAAATTCTCAGCAGTTGGGGAAACCTCTGGTAATTTGTCGAGGCCGCTGCAGCCCCAATGTGCCTTAAAGTAAGAAGCAGATGACATGAAAAATTCATAGCTCCAGAGATCTGTTCTCTGATGTTCCTTAGACGACCAGGATTTTCTTTCAACCTGTTTGATTTTAATGGTTTTCAGTTTCAAGATGTCTGAGGGAGTAGATTTCTAAGAACTGTCTTTCAATGTAACCTTACCTGGACATGTAGTGGCAGTCAGTGACCCTGCAAGAGTGGACAGTGTTAAGGTGGTATGCACATTAGCAAAGTAAACTGGAATTTGGACATTTTCCAAGGCCTCCACAACTGCTTTTCCCTAACCCGGCTCGCGAGCCACGGTTTGCCGCTTTGTTTACTAATGAGTTTGCCGACCACTGCCCTAACCTATTTGTGTTTTCCATGCTTATGCCACCTGGCCCTGACTTATCCTGATCATTCTGCATTGGCATTTGACTTATTCCCAAAGGCGTGGCCTAGGATTCCTCTCTCCTGCCCTTTGTCTATGGCAGAGCTGGGGCCCTGGCTTGGAGAGGGGGTAGCAATAGGCTCTGTAGTAGAAGAGAAGCCGCCATTTTAGAAGGTGCATAGACCTCTAATATCTTCTAATATTGCAACCCCAATGTGAAGTGAAAGGAGTAGAGAGAAGGATGGGGCCTGGTGATTGCACGTGTTATTTTTAGCTCCTGTGTTTGGCCCAGGAGATCTGGGAGATCGCTCTTCCATTCTGTGCCTTGGTTTGCAATAGACAACATGGGCCATGTGATAGTGTAGGTGGGAAGCTGCTTAGTCAAAGGCAAAGGAAAGAATGCCACAAACACAGCGGTTCACAGGGATGGGGGAGCTCAGAATGCTTTCCTAGATTTTATCTCTGCCTTGGGGTGTGTCCTGGGCATTGAGGCTATTTCTGTGGCCTCCACTTTCTCATGCATAGACAGGTAATAATACTCTGTCCTCTCATTATATGGGCACAGTGAGGACAAACTAGCAAGTTAATGAGATTTAAAATAGGAAGAAAATGTTTTTCAAAGCCTTTAAAGTACCCTGAGATTTTCAGGGCCTGATTAAATAGAAGGTATTGTTTCCAGAAAAATATCTGTGCAGTTCCTATCACCTATTTATGGTCTCCTTGAGTGCTGCGTTTATTTGACCATTTCTTTTTCCTTTCTGCATAAATATTGAGGAAAAATAGAAGCAAGTAAAATAATAAGAGCAAGTAAACCTGAAAACGAAAATGTAGCCCATCACGTTAAGCCATGGACCCACATTCTGAATGGAACCAGCATTCAAACTTCCCTCTGGCCCAGCTGGCGTGGCTCGGTGGTTGAGTGTCATCCTATGAACCAGGAGGCCACAGTTCCATTCCCAGTCAGGCCTCATGCCCGGGTTGTGGTCTCAATCCCCAGTAGGGGTGTGCAGAAGGCAGCTGATTCATGATTCTCTTTTATCATTGATGTTTCTATCTCGCTCTCCCTCTCCTTCCCTCTCTGAAATCAATAAAAAGTATTTTTTAATATTAAAAAAAAAATCCCTCTGATAGCTTTGGACAGAGCATTGAACAGGGTGACTGAAATGGCCACCTGGCACTCATGTTTCTCAGGTGGAGAAGCCGTGCTATTTGATCTTAGGAAAGTCCTGAGGACACACTTACTGAATAGACACAATACTGAGGACTTTTCCTGGGAAATCCGTGGCCTTCGCCTGGGACAGCTGTATCACACTGAGACGTTTGTGGCTCACATTTACAAGCCATAGAGGACCTGAAGCCATCGAACAAGTTCTGCTCAGCACAGTCAGGAACCAGATCCAAAACATGAGGCATTTTTCCTATTTGCATTTCAGGACAGAGTTTTCCAAGTTTTGCAGGGTTTCTCTTCTACCTCCTTAATGAGCCAACAATCAAAACAGTAAACTACCTCTGAAGAAAACAAATTTATTTAGTTAATTCAGACTTTTAATGAGTCTCATTCCCCTGTGTGTCTTTTGTTCTAAAAATACATCTATAAAGAGGGGAAATGGCCAACAAATGTTAACATATTTTCTACTGAACTTTATGTCGCAAATATTTAGCTTAGAGTGTGGAATTTGAAGAAAAAACTGTTCTTTTCTAAATATCACACAACTCTGTTCATTCTGGAAGGATAAACAAAACTAATAACAATGGCAATTTGCTATGGAGTAATGGGACCCGGGAGGGAGAACTCATCTTTTCATGGTTTCTGAGGTTTGCACCAAAATTAACTATTCACCCCCCAATTAAAATACTAATGAAAAAAGTTTGCCTATGGGGAAAGAAATTGGTGTGAAGAATGAGGAGCTGGAGTCTGTTTATTTTTTTATGGAACCATTCTGATGTACTTGCATTCTTACAATATGTATGAATAAATAAATGTGTATTCATAATTAAAAAGAACAAAAAACAGGGGGAAAACAAAACAATCACCTGTATATTCACAACTCCCCAAGTAAGGATGAGCCTCCTGCTATTTCCTTACACGTGTGGTTATCTTTTCCATGTGCGAGAGAGCTACCCCATGGTCGTGGGATAAAGGGAAAGCTCAAAGTTCATTCTAAAAGTCTAAGCCAGATTTGGAAACAGCCCAAATGCCCATCAGTAGATGAGAAGATAAAAAAGCTGTAGTACATTTACACAGTGGAATACTATGTGGCTGTAAAAAAGAAGGAACTCTTACCATTCGCAACAGTATGGATGGACCTGGAGAGCATTATGCTAAGCGAAATAAGCCAGTCGGAGAAAGATAAGTATCACATGATCTCACTCATATGCGGAATCTAATGAACAAAATAGATCTAGAGACACAGAAGCATGGAACCGACTGATGAATTTCAGAGGGAAGGGAGGGGTGGGTAAGTGGGTGGGGAAAGATTAACCAGGGAACTTAAATGCGTATATGCATAACTCATGGACACAAACAATAGTGTGGTGAAGGCCTGGGAGGGGCAGGTGCAGGGTAGAAGGGGTCAATGGAAAAAAACACAAAAGGGGGCATCTGTAATACTTTCAACAATAAAGATAACAATGGGGGGAAGGAGACTCATGTAATACTTTAAACAATAAAGAATTAAAAAAAAGGAGTAAATAAAATTTTTAAAAAAGAAAAAGAGAAAAAACTAAGCCAAATGGTGATTATGTAGCTTGCTCTGTACAGACATAGCAGAATTGCACATTTTCTGTGAAAAAGCTACAGATAACTTACAGCAGTCAACAGATCACCCTGTACAGAAACTGTAAAACCATTTTAACACTTACTTCAGATATTATTACATGTGACAAAGTGTTTGAAAAATCAACCAAATAAACTGTTTCTAGGAAATGTGTCCAATAGGATACTTCTTGAATAGTGTTTCTTTTCTTAGGTCACTGGGAATTGCATTAAGACACTGAAACATAAAGGCAAGATGAAAACCTACATTTTCAGCTGAATACTTTTATAGAAGCCTCTAGATATTACAATATTTCTCAATCCTTTTTATTTTTATTTTTCTCCATGTAGAAAACCTGAAATAGATTGTCTGCTTTGCCTGGCAGGGAATCTATATGTGGACATTGTAATGTGACAGGATTCCAAATGAGACAGTCTATGTCTATAGAACTATGTATCCATTCATTCATCCTTCAGTCACTTATCTTACTCTGTGTAAGGCTCTGAAGATATAGAAATAAATAAGACCCAGTTGGAGGAGGGGAGGTCGATGTGACAGGGAAGGGATTATCCTGTAAACACAGGTGTACCCTAGAGTGGGACAGGGAAGAAAGTGACACCTCTCCAGGAGGGTGGTCATGGAGCTTAAAAAGAACAGGCATGTAAAGCACTTAGCACAAACTGACATGCAAGAAAGGATTGCGAAGTATTAGATATTATAAAGAATACTAGAAGCCTGGTGCATAAAAATTCATGCACTGGGCGGGGGATGGGGGGTTCCCTCAGCCTGGCCTGTCCCCTCTCACAGTCTGGGAGCCCTCAGGGGCAGGAGGCGACCCAGCAACCAGGGGAAGGCAACACCCCCATCACACCTCTGCTGCTGCCACGTAGGCAAGCCTTGGCCAGCCCTGGTTACCTGAGCCTCGGGCGGCCCTGAGGGGCTGGGCAGCTGCCATCTGAGGCTTGCCTGCACCTCGGGCCAGCCCTGGGTGGCTGGGGGGCTGAGGGGACTGCGGGATTCTGGAGGCAGGCATGTGGAGTGGCAGGGCTGAGGGAACTGGGCACTGCCATCTTGTGGCTGTGGGTGCCGCCATATTTGAGGGTGTGGCAGTCAATTAGCATATTCCCTCTTTATTGGCTGTAAGTGCCGCCATCTTGTGAGGGCATGACAGTCAATTAGCATATTTCCTCTTTATTAGATAGGATAGCAGTTATAGAGTATTTGCAGAGTGTCTTAGAAGAATATGTAATTTGGCCTGAAAGTAGGAGAGAGATGGGGGGTGGGGAGGGGAAGAGAGAGAGAGAGAGAGAAAGGTAGGAGAGAGTCAGAGAAAGAAAGAAAGAAAGAAAGAAAGAAAGAAAGAAAGAAAGAAAGAAAGAAAGAAAGGAAGGAAGGAAGGAAGGAAGGAAGGAAGGAAGGAAGGAAGGAAGGAAGGAAGGAAGGAAGGAAGGAGGGAAGGAAGGAGGGAAGGAAGGAGGGAAGGAAGAAAAGAAAGGAAGGAAGGAAACTAAGAAGATGTATTTTAGGGGCTAATTGATAGTTTCTAGAAGAGCATTAAATTTATAAATAACTGCCCTAACCGGTTTGGCTCAGTGGATGGAGCGTTGGCCTGCGGACTGAAGGGTCCCAGGTTCGATTCCGGTCAAGGGTATGTACCTGGGTTTCGGGCACATCCCCAGTGGGGGGTGTGCTGGAGGCAGCTGATTGATGTTTCTTTATCATCGATGTTTCTGACTATCTCTCTCTCTCTCCTTCTCTGTAAAAAAAATTAATAAAATATATAAAAAATTTATAAATAACCAATTGATAATTTTAACTCAGAGGAAGGGTGGATTTTTAAAAATATATATTTTTATTGATTTCAGAGAAGAAGGGAGAGGGAGAGAGAGATAAGAAACATAAATGATTAGAGAGAATCATTGATTGGCTGCCTCCTGCACATCCACACTGGGGGTCAAGCTGAAACCCAGGCATATGCCCTGACTGGAAATTGAACTATGACCTCCTGGTTCATACGTCAAACCTCAACCACTGAGCCATGCCCACCAGGCTGGATTTTCTTACGAACTTGAGTTAAAGCAGGGACCCTTCATCTACCACACTAGGATCAAAGGAGACCAAGTCTCGCACCCTTGGCACTACCAACACTTTAGACTGGATAATTCTTTGTTTTGAGGGGATGTGCTGTCTATTGTCAGATGCTTAGCAGCACTCCTTGTCTCTACCCACTCGTTGCCAGAAGCAGTCCCCTGGTTGTGACAACCAAAAATGTGTCCCTTTTTTGGTTGTCACAACCAAAAAATCTGGCTATTGCCAAATGTCCCTTGGGGGGTCAAAATTGCCCCCAATTAAGAACCACAGCCTTAGACTAAGATAATTTCATTTAAGTATTATAAAGTTTCATAAGCTATTATACTGCAAATGGAAAATTAAGGTAGATAGAGAACCAACTTAAATATTTTCCTCTTGTTTCTATTGCTGCTAAATGTGATGAAAACTATCCAATTAACATGTCCAGAGACAGGTTGATTCTCATTTCCATTTGCCAGTCATACCAGGGTCTGAAACATAATTCAGGAAAATGTCTCAAATTTGATGTGGGCACCACTTACTCAGGGGAGTGAGAGCTTATCCCAGTTTCTAAAGACCTTTATGAAGTTCAGCTTTCTGTGCACAGACTATAGAACAGGGATTTTTCGTCATCAAGGCCACCGTGACTTCAGACTCAACATTGCTAACTGTAGTTTTTTGATGGCTCCCACGGGCCTGTTGGCACAAGGTCCTGGACTGGTGACCTTCATCTTTTATCATCTTCCTCTGCACGTGATAGGAAATTGCAAAAAGTGAAGGTGACCCAGAGGCTGCTGGGAGATTTTTGTTTACCTGCTGGGATAATCCCATTCTGCCTCTCACTGTACTTCTAACTGCTCAAGCAACTTCTACAGTAAATAGTGATTTACTGGGACTTACTTTGTAACAAAAATGAAAAATACTAATTTTTCATTTTTTAAAAGAGAAAAGAAAATCAGAAGAGGCATGTTTATATTTAAAGTGTATTTTTTTTTTTTAAATAAATCAGGGGTAAGGAAACTTTTTCTGTCAAGGGCCATTTGGATATTTATAACT
Source organism: Corynorhinus townsendii (assembly GCA_026230045.1). Taxonomy (NCBI): domain Eukaryota; kingdom Metazoa; phylum Chordata; class Mammalia; order Chiroptera; family Vespertilionidae; genus Corynorhinus; species Corynorhinus townsendii. The sequence continues at coordinate 17,756,090 of JAPDVU010000010.1, read as the reverse complement.
TTATTCACTTAATACAATTCATTAATATAAATATATGTTGCTATGAAAAAAGCTCCTAGATTTATTGAATTTCAAGTCCTGCCTGTAGTTATCTTGGCAGGGCCAGACAGAATGACTTCATGGGCCTTTCATGGCCCGAAGGCCGGGTGTTCCCCACTCCTGAGATAAGGGCTGGGTATGAGATAATGAGTGAAGGACTTTATTAATGATGAGGTTGCTTCTGCTGCCACTACATAAAGGATCAAACTGCTTTTTTCTCTTTAGATGGTTTATACCATTTTTACTTTCCAAAACGCTATCAAGAGTTTTCCTTAAAAACCATATATGCATCCATAAGGATGTATATGTAGGAATGGCCCTTTCTCTTTTTTGTAAGTCCAAATTTGAGTGTACCCTACACATTTTTCTATGGATTGGTTTTTTGTTCTTACGGGTTTTTTTAATCCTCACACGAGGAAATTTTCCCATTGATTTTCAGAGAGAGTGGAAGAGAGAGGGAAAGACAGAGAGAAACACTGATGTGAGAGAAACACATGGATTGGTTGCCTCCTGCACGAGGCCGGGAAGGAGCCTGCAACCCACGTGCACTTGACTGGAATCGAACCCGGGACCCTTTGGTCTGCAGGCCGATGCTCTGTCCACTGAGTCACTGGCTAGGGCTGGACTGAACGTTTTAATAACATATTGAGGAGGCAATTTTATATCAGTTCATAGTGCTGTAATTCAGCCTTTTAAAACAGTTGCATAGCATGCCATTGCATGATGTACCACAATTTATTTAATTAGCTGTTCATTGATAGACATATAGATTATTTCCCATATTTTGTTACTAAATATATTGTATGAATTGCTTTATTCATATTCTTAGTGATTCTTAGCTTAAATTCCTAGAAACAGAGTTGTTGGGTCAAAGAATGTTTGCATTTAAACTTTTTGAAACATTAACAGATTCTTGCCCTTAGAGGCTGTAGCAATTAATTTTCTCACACTGCATGAGAGTGTTTCCCCAAATATCTGCATTATATATTATACAGCTTTCTGAGGGGTTAAAAATACATGATTGTTTTTTAAATTTGCATTTCAAAATTACAAGTGAAGATGAGTATATTTTCCTATGTTCAAACAAACATGTATGTCTTTTTCTGTGAATAATTTTTTCATGTCTTGAAAAATCTATTTCTTCCTCCTCCTTCTATCTCTTTTCTTCCTTTTGTAGTTATTTCTCTGTCTCTCTCTCTCTCTCCTTCCTAAGAACTCTTGGAAACTAGCCTTTTTTATCTATCATATATGCTGCAAATATTTTTTTCTGAGCTTTTTGCTTTTCAGTTTTGTTTATGGTAACTTTTCACCTAGAAATATTTAGTTTTTATAGTCAAATGTATTCATCCTGTGGCTTTTGTCTTATGCTTAGGAAGCCCTCCCTTACTTTAAGATTATAAACAAAGTTAAACCAAAAAAATGCCTCCTTGTTTTCTTCTAGTACTGGTATAGTTTTACTTTTCTTCTTTATATCTTTGAACTATCTGGATTTTATTTTTGAATGAAGTAGGAATCCAAGCTTAATTTTTTTTCCATATGGCTAACTAAGTGTCTCAACGCAATTTATTTTCCCTCCAAATGGAACCTTTATCTTATACTAAGTATTCATATTTAGGACTATCTTAGAAGTCTTAATTCTTTTCCTTTTACCTTTATCTCTTCACATATCAATAACAAACTGCTCATATTTCTTAACATGTGCTTTTTGTTTATTAACATTTTATTTTTGTGTATTTATCAATATTTCCTTCTAACTATATATTATTTTTTATTACTAACCCTTCAGGTATAATGACAAAGGTACAGGATGATAGGATACAACCATTTTTGTAGTGGGAACATTTTGACATTTGTACTATTTTGAGTACGAATGTAAAAAATAGTACGAATGGTCCCAAATTTAGACCATTCAATGCTCAGCTGATTTTTATTATCTTTCAAAATTTGGACATTCCCTTAACTCTTAACAACCAGTTTATCTTTGTTTATCACCTTATGTCTCAACTCAAGAGCCTGAAACAGAAGTTAGTTTAATGACTATGGTGGGGTTAAGGAGAGTTGTGACAGGAAGTCCAGGTAGTGACTATAAGGAGATGGAAGCCAGTGAGGTGTCATCCATTGGTAGCAAAGTGGCCATGGGAGAGGCCCAGTACTCCAAGCTTATCAATTATGGGGACCATGGGAACAAAACTGTCAGGTAAAGCAAAGGATTGTTTGATTGTATCAGAAGAAAAAAATCCAGACCTGACAAACAGGATCCTGTATGCAATTCAAACTCAGCAGAGCAAGGAGTACTGGGCCCTCAGGCAAGTCCTAGACTTCAGTTCATTAAAAAATCCAAGGCATACTTAAGGAAGGGAAAGACTGGTTACCTTAAAGAGGACTGCTACAAAACTGCAACTCTATGTCAGGAGTCTTCCTCCAGTCTTCCCTAAGAACACTTCCCACTGGTCCCATGAGTTTAGAGAGGACGTTGTGGATCAGGACACCATGTGGAACCCATAGGCAATTTGTGTAGGTGATCCTGGAGATTTTGGGACAAGTCCATGCTCTTGTCCATATGAAAAGCTCCCGACTTGCTCCTAGGCTCACAAAGTGCTCCTGGTGAGAGGGTGATCTGCCAGGGCCCACATTTGAGTATGCTCACATCAAATGGACTCCAGATCTGCCACTTACCAGCTGTGTTACCGTAGGCAGGCACCTAATTTCTCTAAGTCTCAGTTTCTGGTTTTGTAAATAAATTTTACAAAATCCATAGGTTTACCTCCTAGGGTTGTGGGGATTAATTGAGCAAGAAGGTATCATGTACCAGTAATTTAAACATAAACTGGCACATAGTAAGACCTCAATAAATGTTAGGCTTTTTATTATTATTGCAATCATTGTTTCAAGACCAGGATTCCACAGAGTGCAAGCAGTAAATAACTTTATTCCCCAACCCCTACTGCCCATTCAAACCCACTCTGCGAGGTGAGCATTTCCCTGCTCCTTGGGTGAAATCAAAGGCAGGTCCTAGGATACCGTGTTCCTCGTGGGTACTAAAAAGCGCTCTGTCATGTGTAGTGTCAGAACCATGACATTTCAGTTATTAAAATATCTGGTTCTGTATAAAAATCTTAACTTGAATTTGATTTTCCCTGTCCTTCATGCCAGCCTCGGTTCATTAGCGTTATGGCTAGTGGTTAGGAGCGCTGATCCCCACATGTGACTTTTGGCTTCAACCAATGGCAGATGGAAAACCACGGATCAGAACAGTATTTTCCATCCACGGTTGATTATACACAGTTGGGAATGCAAAAATTTTGTTTTCCATCTCTGCTTGGTTGAATAGGAGGACGCCAAGGGCGGGAGGTAAAGTTTAGCCGTGTGGGGATCAGTTGTTTAAGGTTTAAATGTATGTAAGTCTGCACCGGGCAAAGGGGTGAGCTCGGCCTGCACTTGCTCACCTTCATCCTCCACTTCCCACCCTCGCCACCAGGGTAGATTTTCCTTGACTGGCGCTGGTTTTGGAGTTCTCTGGAGATAACACTGACTTTCCCTCATGAGATGTCTTTAGTCCCTTGGAGACCCTCATTTGGGGACATACTAGCAACACCTCTGATGTGGGCACGGGCAAGGTCTCTCTTGGGGCTGGTCACTTACAAGGCCCTGCTGACCCTCCCACCCCAAGTTCCTGCTCCAAGTCATGTGTTTCTGGTGTCAGGTCCCTTTGAAATGACTGTCAGGTCTGCCCCTCCCACATGTCCATCGTGTCCATGGAAGTCACATACCTCTGTCCTGCTGACCCTGGCAGGTCAACCTGCTCCCAGGGAAGGCAGCTCTCCTTGCTCTGCCCACAGGCTGAGAGTCCCAGGCCTTTAGGTGAGACGTCAGCATCAGATACCAGACCCTTGTGACCCCAGGGGACAAAAGGCTAACTCTCCTCAATGCCCCTCTCATTAGTTTGGGTTCAGGGAAATAAATACTCCTGTCCTCTTCCTTTTCCCATGCGCTTCCAAAGATACCCATGCTCCTTGCCTCTTGAACCTAAGGGGCAACACTTGTCCTTAACCTCCTCCTTTGCAAACCCTGCAGAAGTCAGTTAACAACTCACTTTGGAATGTGGGAATTCTTGCTAATACTGTTTTGTTCTCAGCTGAAACTCAGGCAGAAAAACTTCCTTTTAAACATCCTGTTGTGTTATTTGTGTCATCATCGTAGGGTTGTTATGGGATTTAAATGAAAAACAAAAGCATGTAAAATGCTGTCTGGCACATAAGTGCTCGATTAATATTATTCAACAAACATTTACATGGCATTAATTAGGTAATATATGTATTTTATAAGTAATAACTCATTTAATCTTCAAAGCAACCCTATCATCCTCATTTCAAAAAACTGAGGCAGAGAGGTTACATATCTTGCCCAATATTAAATAGCTGGTAAATGATGAAGCTGGGATTCGAATTCAGACAGTTTGGCTCCAGGAGTCATGCTGTTAACCACTATGCTATTTCCAATTCCTAATAATAACTATTGTTATCACCATCATAATGATTATTTGATATGCGTGGGAGCAGGCTTGGGTAAGCTGCAAGGCCAAATAATTTTCACGAGCAAGCTGCTCAAATGTAAAGTTTGACTTCATCTAATTAACATGCTAACACTCTCTAGGCCAGAGCCAATGCTAGCTTGGTTTTCACCAACTAAGTATTGACAGAGAATGAGTACATATGGATCTGATTAATAGATAGCTGTGTTCAGTGTTAACAGCACTGTATTCCAGAAATTGATTTCAACTTTCTGGATCCTGAACGATACTGGATATCAACGAACAACAGTGAGGATGAGGATTTCTCCTTCACATTCCCCTCAACGTAAGAGGAGAGTTGGCCTGGATCAGGATTGGCAGACACTTCAGTTGGCCTGATGAACAGAAACTTGGAAAGAACAAGTTTCTTTAAAAGAAGAGACATATAGATTCTGTCAACGAATTAATTATAGCAGAAATAGGAGCTCAACCATCTTCGTGGTGGAGCACAGGAGTAAAGAACAAGGGACACCTGCCATCAATCATTAGACAAGTTCCATTGTCCTGAACAGCATCCCACTCGGTGTGGCTGACTCCTCTCTTCTTGACTCCCTGTGTCTCTTCATAATCAATGAATATAACTCATGTAACTTGAACATTCTCTTATGTCTTGTAATCAAAAGAACTTAATACAATCATATTACCCTAAAATATGATAATTTAATGTTTCTCATTTCTGTTTCTTGTCTTAAGGCATTAGCCAGAAATTTCAGAATATGATTAAATAACGGTGGCAATAGTAAGAATCCTTTTCTTGTTCCTGATATTAACGGTGATGCTCCTAGAGTATTTTTAGTATGCTCTATCCCTTTAAGAATTTGATAAAAGCTAACTCTAGAAAAATGCACAGGCCCACAAAATTTGTTTAAAGTTTTCGGAAGCTCAAGAAACATGGACCACATAGAAATTTTTGTGAATCCCATTAAGTATGAAGTTGGCTATTAGTTTAAGATAATTTTTTCCCATATTAATAAAGATTCCTGACCTGGTTTGGTTCAGTAAATAGAACATCGGCCTCCAGACTGACGGGTCCGGGTTTCATTCCAGTCAAGGGCATATGCCCAGGTTTTGGGCTCGATCCCCAGTAGGAGGCATGTAGGAGGCAGCTGATCAATGATTCTCTCTCATCATTGATGTTTCTAACTCTCTCTCCCTCTCCCTTCCTCTCTGAAATCAATAAAAATATATTTTAAAAAATATGAATTTCATAAAATATATTTTATGATCAATATATTTATATATTTTCTCTCTTTATTTTTATCAATGCTGAGTTATATTAATGAGCTTACCACTATCAAACTATCCTTGCATTTCTGGAATAAATTTTACTTGGCTTTAATATATGATTGTTTTACTATTCTGTAAGATTCAATTTACTGGGGTTATATTTATGACTTGGCATTTGAATTTGCTAAAAGAATTATAATGCATGCTAGAAATATTTTTGAATACAAAGAATTGTAAGGAAAATTTCTTGTTAGTTAAACCTCAGTCAGCAAGAAAACACTGTTAATGAAAGCATCTGTTTTCTAAATATTCTGAAAAGATTAAGGAATCGAAAGTGAAGAACGTTACAGAGCGGAAAGGCGGAGCTGATCAAACCCACTCACTTTACAGGTTAGGAAGGCAGGTGCCCAGAGGGGTTGAGTGACTGGTGGAAAATAACACTGCTTCATAGTGACAGGGTTGGTGCTGTAAGCGAGTTGGATAAGCCAGTTGTTGAGGCTGAAAGAGAAAATCAGGGGGGAGACTTGTCACATTTCCAGTGGAACATAACTAATTCTGGAAGAGTGCAAGGAGCGACTACATTTGTTTCTGAAACAGTGAAAGTTTCACAAAGAAATGATGTATTTTAGTAAAGACATTATTGTCATCTTAAAGGGATTAAAAACATTACTTGGCTTGATTTCCCCATATATTTTCATTCCAACTGTCTCACTTTCTCTCTACATATAGAGACATACATACAGTTCTCCTCAGCACACACCAGGGAAGCCTTCCTGCCAGGAATGGGCTATAAGCCTTACCAGGAGGAATGGAAGAGACACAGAACTAAGGAAAGGGGCTTTGAGGACATATATTTCAGAAAGCTGTCAACTTTTAAAGCTGTCTGGAACGACACCAACACATACGGAGGACCCAGAAAAAGGAGGGCTTCATTTGCTTGCTGTTTGAGCAAGTTCAAGCTGCTCATCTCTGAAGGTCTCATACAGGTCCCCTGCCTTTAACCTCATTAGCACAGAGTCACTGGAGCCTTGCAGAGCAGGCAGCATGATGCCTGGTGCCCAGCCATGTACCTGACTTCAAGTGTGGCAAAGGGCTGACCTTCCAGGGCTGTGACAATAGAACTGAAACATCTGCCCTGTTTGGATTAGTCAGTGAGAAACTCAGCCAAACTGGTTGTTGGGTGTCACATAGCAAAACAATCAGCTAGATGTCCGATTTTTCTCTCCCAATTGCTGTGTTGACACTGTCTCATATTCTAATCTGATGGCACATTTTAATGAAGCCTTGCTACAAAGAGCACCCTTAAAAAAAAAAACTTAACCATTTAAGGGGCTGTTATATTTACTATTTATATGACTCCAAACACTCTGGTAGTGGACAGAGCAGCCAATATTATCCTAATTTAATAAAAGATAAAACTGAAGCCCACAATGCAACACTGCCCTGCCTAATTAGCATTTCTTTTCTACAAATGAGTACTTTCTAGAGAGAAAGTTGTATATGTTAGGGTTTAAAATTTTTAAATACTTACAAGTATTTGTGGAGTACAGGAGCATTTAACAAATAAGTGTTTTTGCAAGTTGTAAATATAGTTTGATGAGGAAATTTATTTTAAAATATGTTTTTTATTGATTTCAAAAGAAGAGAGGTGGGAGAGAGAGAGAGAGAAACATCAATGATGAGAGAGAATCATTGATTGGCTGCCTCCTGCATGCCCCCTACTGGGGATCGAGTTTGCAACCCGGGCATGTGCCCTGACCTGGAATCAAATCATGCTCTCCTGGTTCATAGGTCGATGCTCAACCACAGCCATACTGGCCAGGCTTTAATAGATTCTTTTTATCAAATTAAGAACATATCCTTCTGTTTCTAGTTCGCTAAACTTTCTTTTGCCATGAGTGGGTTTAGAAGGAAACTTTTAATCTATCTCCTCCATTTCGAGTCTAGAGTACACACAAACTACTCTGCAGTTGAGATGACATTATTAAGACCAACAAACAAAACAAAACAAAAAACATTTTCTTGGGAGGTCTGGTATATCCTATTTTCTCCACTCAGTTTCCTGCAAAATGGGGATGATGATAATAGTATCTACCACAGGTGAAAATAAGTTATATAAATGATTTTAGCAGTGCTTGATGGAAGTAAGCATTTATAAATGTTAGCTATTATTACTTTTTTTTTTTTTTCAGGTGAAGAAAACAAGGCAGGGAAAGAGTGAGTGACTGCCAGTGATGAACTTGATACTGGAAACCAGATCTCTTGACTCTCACCTCCTGGCTCCTTTTCTTACATCATTTTGCCTCAAGAGAGGATTCAGTCACTTTTTAGTAGTTCTCCATCAGTAAGTCTCTTCATCACACTAAAGGTTTTCAAAAGATTATAAAACAATGCTTACAAAGTGTTTTGACTAGAAAGGCTCTTCTATAGATAATTCTAAGTAGTCAGTGTTTTTAGTGTGCATGCTTCCTTAAGTATGTCTCAGAATAATAGAATTATTTGAGAAAGGATTTTTTGCCAAGTTTTTTCTTAGCTAGATCCTTCTTACAAGTTAAGACAACCACTTCACTCATGATTGCCATGCAAAGAATCTTGTCTTCAATCAGCTCATTAAGGTAACTTTGCAAAGATAGTGTTTTTATAAAAGGCACTTTGCCAGCTCCCTCAAACATAACTTTGCAAATGGACAGCAAGAAAAACATGGCAAATCACTTCCATATGGCTCAAGGCAATGAGAAATTCTTTTGATTAACAACACATTCAGTACAATAAAATAACTTCCAAATCTGCTAGAGAGACACTAACTTATCTGCTACATCTATTTTCTGTTTGATTTTGCATTGTTTTGACTCTCCAAAAAGCCTCCTAAACTCCCAATTGGTTCATTTTTAAATAGTAATAGCCCCTTCCAAGACAATCACCTGTTCCTATTTGTCAGCCCCATCAAGCAAATAGCTGCCCTTAAACTTATTTTAGAACCAGCTGCTTTAAACATATGCTTCAAAATTTCAAGGTATGGTTTTCACAGATTCATCAGTTGATAAAATCATTAACATGTCATCTGCATATGCAAGTACTAGTTTAAACATCCAAACTATTTCCTTCCACACCTGTCTAAAGAGTAAACCAAGCAGGTTAGGGCCCATCATAAATTCTCATCAAAGGGCTTTTAATTAATACGTAAAGCACAAAATGGGCACCCTGGCCTTCATGTTTTCATTATCTGGATCCCTTCATTCCTCCCAGACAGAAACTAATCACAGCATTTCGCACTCTTGACAAATTGAAAAGGTATGACATAAGCCTGTACAACTCTAAGCAACATGTCCTCACCCATCAAGAGCTATTTTTTCTTTACACGTAAAAATCCAACTGTCTTTTACTCTGTGTGTTTTACAGTTTCTCTTGGTATAACTAAACCATCTGGCACCTCTGTCCCTAACGCCTGGAATGAGTCAAATCATCTTCCTTGCACACATTGTTAATCTCACAGTAATCCCTGCTAATCACTTTGTAATCAGCACTCCGAGGGGCTGAAGGTCTTTGATTTTTAATCACGATATTTTAATCATCATTCTTGTGAGATGGCAGTTGGTAATCCCTGCATCTTGGATTTATTTCTTCTCAACTTCCTAATTATTCCCTAGGACAAAGAACAGAAGCTCTCTAAATATAACAGGCTAGATCTCTCCGGCTAGAGCTGGTTGTGGGGGACATGACAGTCCTAGGGTGGTGCTTTGATGACTGTTTCACCATTATTTTCAATTTGGGATACTGAAGACAGCTCCTTATTTTTGTTTTACTTCCTTATTTTCCTTTGTTTTCTTTTACTTCCTTATTCTTTTCCTTAATCTCTTCTCTGTTTTTTACTTCAGCAAATTTTTTCATGAGTAACAATTTACATCTCCTCTCTGCATCCTTAAGAAGTTTTGGTTTCTGATTTGCATAATTTCCTTTTTATTCTTTCTCAATTGGGGAAATTCACCAACATTCATAGTTTGCTGAGAGCTTCTATCATGCATGGGTAGTGAAATTGGTCTAATGCTTTTTCTGTTTCTATCAGTATGATCATATGTTTCCTTTGCATGGATTCCATAAACTGATTTTTGTCTTTTTTGGTAATATTCTTACTCTTTTACATAACTTTACAATTTCTTTCCTTTTTTCCCCTTGAAAGAGATGGAGGGAACCATATTATACCTCAGAGGCTTGCTGTCTTGTTAAATAATTGACTATTCCTTTCTTTTCATTCTTAATATTTTTCACCATCACCAGTTTAAGAAAATGTGTTATTTTTTTCATCTCACAATGTCTTTCTTGGCCACTTATCATAAAGTCTATTTTTATTCTTAATTTTCATTCATTTGATTTTTTAATATTTTTGAGGACTGCTATGTGCTAGGCATGAAAACTCATTCACCATTTGGTCTGAGGCTCTACATCAGCTAAATACCTCTGGCCCAGGATCAGAGTTTAAATTCTTTTATTACACACACACACACACACACACACACATATATATATATATATATATATTATTGATTTCAGAGGAAGGGAGAGGGAGTGAGAGACAGAAACATCAATGATGAGAGGGAATCATTGACTGGCTGTCTCCTGCACGACCCCAACTGGGGATCAAGCCTGCAACCTGGGCATGTGCCTGACCAGGAGTTGAACAGTGAGTGACCTCTGGGTTCAAAGGCTGATGCTCAACCACTGAGCCAAGCTGTCTGGGCTAAATTTTTTTTGTTTTTCTTCTAAATCCTCACCCCAAAATATTTTTTTTACTGATGTTTAGAGAGAGTGGAAAGGAGGGAGGAGGAGAAGAGAGAGAGAAACATTGATGTGAGAGAGACATATCAATTGGTTGCCTCCCTTACACACCCCGACCAGGGCCAGGGATCGAGCCTACAACCGACGTATGTACCCTTGACCAGGAATCAAACCTGAGACCCTTCAGTCCATGGGCCAACACTCTAACCACTGAGCAAACCAGCCAGGGCAGCATTCCCAGTCTTGTGTTCTACTGTTCCCACCAGCCCCTACTAATAGGCACCTTGTCCAAAGGATATCCCACATCTTGCCTTTCCCTATGCTTCTCATGTACTTGTATATCTCACCAGTCACGCTGCCTTCCCTCCTTAAGACATCTCAAGTCTACTTATACCTTGGAACCTTTTCTTGACTCTCCTGTTCAATTAGTTTAGATGTTCTTGCAATTTTCAAACCAACTTCCCCTAATAGCCATTTAAAAAATCTCTATTGATCTCCACAGTGTAGGACTTATTGAAAAGTCTTCATAATAGGCTTCTGTAATTAATTAATTTTAAAAGGCACCTTAATGGGAAAAGCCTCATTCCAATTAAATGGGGACCTGTTAGTTACTTTGGTAATGACACATAACTATCAAATGCCATATGGAATCTACTGCGAACAGTATTTCTCTGTGAGTTCCTTTTTTTTTTAATGTCAGAATAATTAAAAAGAATTTTTGCTTGAGGAACCCATTATGAATGACTTCTCTGTGTTTCACCATATTTCTGAGGAAAATTTGTCTTAAAAAATTGATTCAGTGCTGGGGGAGGTTCTGCATGCCTTTTTGCTGACTTGCCACATCTCACAATAATGATCTTCACAGTGGTGAAGAGCAAAGACTCTAATGGCAGAGTTACAATGGCAATAGTTTTCTAAAAGCATTTCTTCTTCCAATATCTAAAATGAAGTTTTTCAATATTTTAAAGGTGAGGTATAACTTTTAAAGAAACTGTATTGCCTTAGTAAATATAGTTTTTATATATAATACTGCTTTTCAAGTACATACAGAGATTACATTTTCTGAATATAGTTTTGAAATGTTTATAAGGGAAAAAGAATTATATGAAACATGCTCAAAACCCTTTCTATTTTGCCTTTTATTTTTTTAATAATCCTCACCCGAGTCTATTTTTCCATTGATTTTTTTAGAGAGAGTGGAGGGGGAAGGGAGAGACACGTCGATTGGTTGCCTCCCCCATTCCCCTAGCCAGGGCTGGAGCCTGCAACCGAGATACATGCCTTTGACTGGAATCGAACCCAGGACCCTTCAGTCCACAGGCCGACACTCTATCCATTGAGCCAAACCGGCTAGGGCTGTTTTGCCTTATTTTGATGGCACTACATGGGTGAGTTAAAATTTGTGACAATGTGAGTGTTGTGCCAACACTACTAATGTACACCTGTTTCCTAAATTTTATTAAAATAAAATTTTCAGTGAGGAATGAATAAAGAAGGAAACTCTTTAAGATAAAATGATCAACAAATATATAGATCTATATACTATGTAAATGTAAATGTTGTGACTAGTCATAACTTCAGCTGACTTCAACAATATCACCAATTTTATCCCAAGATTAGCCAGGGAGGTATCTTGGTATTGCCTGTAGTATTATCTATAATAAAAGTGTAATATGCTAATTAGACTGGATAGCCAAAGTCATTCTGGTTGTCCTTCTGGACAAAGCCGCCATGGCGGGGACTGAGACAGAGGCAGTTAGGGGCAATCAGGCAGGCAGGCAGGCGAGTGATTAGGGGTGATCAGGCATGTAGGCAGAGTGGTTAGAGACAATCAGGCAGGCAGAGTGGTTAGGGGCATCAGGCAGGCAGGCAGAGTGGTTAGGGGTGATCAGGCAGGTATGCAGAGTGGTTAGAGACAATCAGACAGGCACAGTGGTTAGGGGCATCAGGCAGGCAGAGTGGTTAGGGGCATCAGGCAGGCAGGCAGAGTGTTAGGGGCATCAGGCAGGCAGGCAGAGTGGTTAGGGGTGATCAGGCAGGCAGGCAGAGTGGTTCGGAGCATTAGGCAGGCAGGCAGAGGCAATTAGGGCGATCAGGCAGGCAGGTGAGCAGTTAGGAGCCAGTGGTCCCGGGCTGTGAGAGGGATGTCCAACTGCCAGTTTAGGCCTGATGCTGCAGGGGTCCTGGATTGCGAGAGGGTGCAGGCCGGGCTGAGAGCCCCCTGCCCCTGTGCATGAGTTTCATGCACTGGGCCTCTAGTTTCCAATTAAAAATAATAATAGCTACATTCACTTTTTGTCAGAAACTGTGTCCTAAGCATGACTCCAGGCACTTATAGTATCACCTAACTCACAACAAACCAGCAAGAAAGCTATTTATATTAGGATGAGTTTCAAATGTGAGTTAACAGAAACCTAAAATAACAATGTCTTAAACAAGAGAGAATTTATTTCTCTCACGTAAAAGACCAGAGGTAGGCAGTCTAAGGTGGGTTTCATAGTTCTGCTTCCCCAAGTCCTTAGGGACCCAAACTCTTTCTCCCTTATAATCGGCCTCTAATGGCAATGCCTACAGAGAGAAACAGGGTGAAGAAAAAGGGGCCAGAGGGAATGTGCCAGCTTCCTTAGGAAGATTTCTACTACATGAAATTTGACTTAGAGCTCATTGTCCAGAATTTAGTCACATAAACACATCTGGGTGGATGGCCATGTGCCCAGCTAAAAATCTGGGGACCTAAAACCTGGAGAAAGGAACACAAGATATTGGGAGATAACTAGCTACCTTCTCTGCCATAATATTATTAGCTCTATTTTATGGATAAGGAATGTGGGCCTCAGAACTATTAATTAACTTATCCAAAGTCATCTGATTAATTAGTCTTTTAGAGAAGATTTAACCCCAGGTCTGCCCATCTCGAAGTTGTATGCTTTGGGAGCAGAAGCAAAGGGGGTGGGTGAGGTGGTAGTAATTTTTTTTACAAGCCTAGTGACATTACCTTAACATTGTCTCAGTTAGTTCTTGCCATGTAACAAACCACGCCAACATTAAACAATAAGCATTTATTTAGCACAGGAACCTTTGGGTTGGCTTAGCAGTTCTGCCGACCTGAGGCAGCCTTGGCTTTGAGGTTGGCAGGGAGCCGATCTAAAACTGACTTGGCTGTGACAACTTGACATTGCTTCACATAACCTCTCATCCTCCAGCAGGCTAGCCTGGGCTCATTCTTGTGGCATGGTAGAAGTTTAAGAACAGAATCATACAAGGCTTTTTGAAGCATAGGTTCAAAATTGGCTCAGTGTCATTTCCACTCCATTCTATTAGTCAAAGTAAATAATAAGACCAGCCTAGATTCAGTGGGTGGGGTAAAGACTCCATCTCTTGATGAACTATAAGTCACATTGCAAAGAGCGTGGACACAACACCACTAATTGGGGACAGGGGGATTGAACCTGCAACCCAGGTACATGCCTTTGACTGGGAATCGAACCCACAACCCTCCAGCGTGCAGGCCAAAGCTCTAACCACTGAGCAACTGTCAGAAAGCTTAAGTGTCAAGCCAGAGAGGGTCTTTGCCCTGACAGTTTTAATGGAAGGAATTCCATTTGTGAAGTGTGTGTGTGTGAGTGAGAGAGAGAGAGAGAGAGAGAGAGAGAGAGAGAGAGAGAGAACCAGGGAGCTGGCTGTGATGGCTCATTCCTATAGTTGAGCTGTTGGCTGGGCTGGTTTTGCTTTAACTTTGACTGACATTTGACTCTGTTGCCTCTTCAGAATAAGGTCTTTTATAATTTCCTCCCTTTCCCCTGCATGATTTCTGACCATCATTGGGTAAAGCAGAATTATTCCTAATGGGTTTTTGATTTTCTTTGGAGCCCCCATTTTTAGCAAGCACACAAAAAAACTATTCATTCACATCGCTACCTTGCACTAAACGTTCTTTGTTAAGTTAAATTCTACAGGCGGGGCAGCATAAACATTCAAGAAAAAAAATTCATTGTGCCGCCAGTTCTAAGAATCTGGCACCAAGCAGTCCTCTAAGGTTTGTTTAAATAAGAAATGTATTAAAAGAGAGACGTTTTTCACAGTGACGATGGCCTTGGCCACAGAAGTCACACAGTTGAGTCCTAGTCATTGCAGGAATAGCAAGGAGCCTGTCAGCGACGCTTTCCTCCAGGGAACAGCCAATGGGAGATTGCCCACTGTGGAAGTTCTGCATCTTTCAGTTTTTCTAAGCACAGCTTCAGCCTTTCAGGCTCAGCACATGACCCTCTTTGAGGAGTCAGAAAAAAGCAGCTGGAAGTGAAAATAATTTGCTTTAAAGACTCAAACGGTTCTGTGAAATCATGCTGTTCAGTGACTTTCAATCAAGTTGATCTTAATTTTCTAGCTTCTAATTCATTAAGTACTTCACCGGGCAGAGTGGGGCCAGGATGTTGTTTCCCTGCGTTGCACCCCCGTGGTTTTGTCAGTCTTCCTTTCCCCCATCTTAGCTGCTATCCTGAGCAAGGGAGCATCCCCAAAAGGAGTCACTCACACATGTCTGTGTCGCTCCACAATGACAGGCTTATTAGGGAAGACCTCCCCAACACAGGTTACACCCAGAGATGATGGGGAGCTTATTCGATAGAAGCCTGCAGAGTGAGCATCTGGTGCGAAGTCCCAGTCACTGGCGGCGTCTGCAGATGGAGAGGCGAGTGTTGGTCCCAAGCTAGGCAGCTGAAGTGGCGGCCCCCCGTCCAGTGGAGTGGAAGTCCAGCAGGTCTCCGAGTGTGACCCGTGGCACAGAGGTCACTCCTTATCCGAGTGTCCAGACTTGTGTTTTGGGGTGTTCTGGGCCTGTCCCAAGGGTGCTCCCATTATACACCACTACTTCAGTCTTGACAAGGCACTTGACATAACTGTCATGGCTGACCGTGACTCCATAATGGATTGTCAAGGACATATTGGACAGAAAGTCTGCTCTGCCCTTGCTCTAAACAGCTGCCTACTCCCAGCTTCTTCCTGTCCTGCTCACACTTCTGTTCATTTCCACCTTCCTGCAAGTCATTGCTCAGGTGTTGATTTAATCATAGACTTTATTATTATACTTCATATTTTGTTCTGAAGCATTCATAGACTTATAGGATGATTAGTTCTAAAAGGGTAATTCATTCATTCATTCACTCATTCATATATTATTCATATATTTGTGCTTTGTGCCAAGCATTGCTCCAGGCCCTCAGTAGCTTTCAATCTATTTTGGTGGCGGGGGGGGGGGGGGGGCGGTAATGGGGTTGATATGCAGAGAAGTCATTATAACCCAATCAAATAAATTCTATAAATGTAAGTGTAAGCCGAGTACAGTGGAAGCGTAGAATAGGTTGTCACTCTGTTGGGAAGGAAACTGAATGCTTCCCAAAGTGGGCAGTGGGCAGAGCATAACTCAGAGAACAGGTGTAGGAATAATGTTTCTATTGGAGGACTATGTGTGCAAAGACAGAGAGTAGCTGAGTACCACTGCAGGGATAGTGTGAGCAGGGAAGCCACTGCCAATGGCTCTGAAATGGTGGGATAACATCTTGACAGACCTTGAATGCCTTGCAAGGCAATTTAAATTTTAAATTAGTGGCAATGAAAACAAATCATGGAAGGTTGTTGGTGGGTATTTGGTGTTGGAAAGGCCACTCTGGAACCAAGGTGTAGAAATGGGGTAGGGGAGGAAGCCGTGAGATTCAAGTCGAGGAAATCTACAAAGAGGCGAACCCAAGAGCCCAGGCAACAGTAGTAAGGTGTGGGCCAGGACAGTGACTCTGGGCAAAAAAGTGGAGAGAAGTTTAGGACTGAAAGATAAACTGGGTGGGGAGAGGGAAGAATCTAAAGTGAAACCAGATTACTCTGGCTTTATTGATTGGATGGATGGTTGTAACTTTCACGTGGGAAATCTGCATATGAACAGAGAGCATTTTAGGGCTGAAGGAAATAATGAGCTCACTTTTGTGCTTCTTAGGTTTGGACCGGGAGATATGGAGGACAACTGAAGTGGAAGAAGGTCAAAGACAGAGTTGTGGGTAGTCCACATTTAAGAATATTGTTAGAGCTTATCTCCTCAACTATGCATAGATTTTAGGTCCTGCCCTAGATGGTTTAGAAGATCTGGGTGAGGCCCATGAATCTATTTTTAAAAAGCTCCTCAGGAAATTCAGATAAGCAGCTACAGCTAAGAACCACAGATTAAGTCCCACCTGATTCCTAGGCCTAACTGGGGCCTGAGGTCCAGGGTGGGGGTGGGATGAGGTGCCATGACTTTCCCAAGGTCACAGGGCTCCCTGGAGGCTGTGAGGCTCAAATTCCAAACCCACTGTCCTTTCTCCTCTGCTGTGCTCAACTTCACGAGATCCCTTTGTCTTGTTGAGACTTTAAAACAAAACCACTGGGATGGTCTGCACTTCTTTCTTCTGTTTGTAACATGCAATCAGTTATAATAGCATAACTGACTGAGCAGTGAGTCTGGGAGGCTGAGGGAGAGATGTCGTTCACAAGTTCAGGCCACTGGTTTTCTAACAATTCTATCTTGTCTAGCAACCTCATCAGCAAGTGAACACTTACTATCAATAGGTCAGTGTTATTCCACTAGCAGCTTTTTGTAGAATCTGGTCTTTGATCTATCATCTTATACTAGAGGCCCGGTGCACAAATTCATGCACGGGTGGGGTCCCTCGACCTGGCCTGCAGGGTCAGGCCAAAACCAGCTCTCCGACATCCCCCAAGGGGTCCCAGATTGCAAGAGGGTGAAGGTCAGGCCGAGGGACCCCACCGGTGCACCACTGGGGCCGGGGAGGGACGTGGGAGGTTGGCCAACCAGGGAGGGACCTCAGGAGGGCTCCAGGGTGTGTCCGGTCCATCTTGGGTCTCACTCAGTCCTGATCGGCCAGACCCCAGCAGCAATCCAACATACCAGTCAGAGAGTCTGCCCCCTGGTGGTCAGTGCACATCATAGTGACTAATCAACCAGTCAACTGTCTGCCCCCCTAGTGGTCAGTTCAAATCATAGTGAGCGGTTGAGCAGCCTTAGCATATCATTAGCATATTATGCTTTGATTGGTTGAATGGTCTACTGGACAACTGGACACTTAGCATATTAGGCTTTTATTATATAGGATAATCTGGACTATGGATTAGAAAACTGCTTCTATTTTTGTGGGGGAAGCTCAATTGGAGAAAAATAGGCCCCAAATCTACAAGTTTTCTTACAAGAATTTATGGAGGCCCAATGGTGTGGCTCAGTGGTTGAGCATCAACCTCTAACCAGGAGGTCATGATTGGTCCCAGTCAGGGCATGTGCACAGGTTAGAGAATACTAACTTCTTTGTTCTCGGGCTTTGTGCCCCTGACCCCACAAACCCTGAAGCCTGATGTTGAGAGGGCAGTGTCACAAGATGGTAGGACTTCTGCCAAACTGCACATCGGAGTGACTACTGTGATCGCAGCCCCTCTGCTGAACAGTGTAGAAAATGCAGTGCAAATAAGAAAAGAACATCCCAAACTATGTTTTTAATCCTAACCAGTAGGAAACTTGTTTGGTGCCTCTTGAAAGGACACTTAAATATATACTAATAAAGACAACCAACATTCTGCTTCTACTTAAAAAAAAAAAAATGTTTTTACTGATTTTTTAGACAGAGAGGAAGGGGGAGGGCTAGAGAAATAGAAACATTGATGGGCTGCCTCCTGTATATCCCTACAACCCAGGCATATGCCCTGACCAGGAATCAAACCAGTGACCTCTTGGTTCATGGGTTGACACTCAACCAGTGAGCCACACCAGCCGGGTCTGCTTCTGCTTTTATTCACATTTATTTGATACTGAATTTACTTCGGGCCGTGACTTTTTGTTTCTTCTGGACTAGCTTTTTCTTCTGTGCGACCTCTGCTTCTGCTTTAGGAACAACCTTTTCTTTCTTTTTTGGAACAATCTCGTCACTGTCACTAAGGCCATCTCAGGGTGCAGGCAGACCTCAGGCACCGGCCCATCCGCCTGTGAGCTCTGTAAATTCTGCACTGCTTTAGGGAGCTTTGTTCACCTGCATGTACTCAGTGACTAGAGAGTCTGCATCTATACCATTCAGGCCAACATTCCTGTCTGCCTTGTGAAGCACGTGCCGCAAACAGTCAGCGCTGTTTTTGGGTCACCCATCCTGCATCCATCCCCATTGTTTGGCCTGGGCACACCTACCAACTCCACCACTGTCAGGAGGGAATGGCACACGTTGCTTCTGGAAAGTGACGTCCTTCGGGTACTTGGTGGCTTTTTGGATACGCGTACCCTTGATGGCCTGGGTAGCTTCATGAGTGTTTGTAAAGTGAACATGAAGATTTGAACCTCTTGATTTGCATGTTTGTGGGGTTTTCTGGGTCAAGTGACTAGCAAACCATTTTCAGAGGTCGCCTCAGGTGGCTTACGGGAAGAGCAGGAAACCCAAAACGGCTGTTTTAAGCCACTGGGGTGAAGGGTGATTTGTTTATAGCAGCATAATTTAGCTTCATCTGACTAATGGACTGATCAATAGGAAATATGCGCCGGGAGCAGGCATCTCGTTACACAAACCCTGAGGTGTCACTAAAGGGAAAGATCTCCGCAGGCTCGAGGAGTCATAGGAGGCAGTTCTGGTCAACTGGAATAACAGGACATGGGCTGGATGGAGTTCAGCAGAGAAACAGGGTCATGCACTTGGAGTTGAAAGTGAGCATATTCGAAGGCAAGGTGCCAACCACTCAAAGGCAGTTGGCTGGAAAATCGAAAATATAGCTTTAGTGGATAGCCAGCTGACTGAGGGGAATTGCCACAACTCTGCAGTTCTGTTGATTAAAAAAAAAAAATGCAAGCAGGGAACTGTGGCAAATGAAAAGCATGTCTAGATCATGAGGTAATTGCTACACTGCTCTGCACTGATCAGAGCTGAAACCGAGGGGCCGGCTCCGGTCTCCATAGTTCAATGGGATTGAGAGAATGTGGAGAGTTCAGAGCAAAAGCCACATCATCATGCAGTGACCAGCCAAGAAGGGCGGCTGGAACTGGGATGATCTGCCCTCGAAGGGGACAGCTTCAGAGTCATTTCAGAAGGATGCCTTGGACTTCAGAGGAGACTCTACATGGAGGAGGATGGCTGCTTTTATTCTGTTGCCAAGAGCACCAAAAAAATGGGTTTATTACAGTTAAACAAAAGGAAGGGTTTGACACCAAATAGGGTTAGAGATTTCTCTCTGTGGTCAGTGTCCTTTTCTATATAATGGATTCACTGGGTCCTTCCTGAAGTTAGAGGTGGGAGGTTCTCAGTCTCCTTCCTGCCCTGACCTTGATGATGGATGGTGACCACTCTGGACGCCCTCCATGGCGTGCTGTAATTTTGTAAAACTCCCAGCATCCTCCTGGCTGCTGGATGCCTTTCTTTCCTCTCAACAAAACGTATGAGAAAACAAGGGACCAGCAAAGAAAGGCTAACCTCAAGTCAGGATAACCTCAACAAGGTAAACGTTTTGTAAATGTCAATATTTTAGTTGTTCTTTGGAAAACACAGCTTGTGATGTGATCATTCAACATTTCATTAACATGTAATTATTGAGTGAGGGATGTGTGGGTGTATTGAGGGTGTCTAAAGCTAAATCAACATGCAGTTCCAATTCAATGTGATAAATGCTATTATATGGGACATGTGATAGTTGTGAGACTAGCAAGAGAGCTGATGAGCTCCTACTACTTGGAGGCTCAGGGAAGGCACATGCAAATTGAGCTCCACAGGGTGAGCAGAAGAAAGCCGGCGGCAGAGGAGGAGAGACCAGAGGCAGGAGGGGTGTGTGGGTGAAGGCGTGGAGGCTGGAAGCATACACAGGAATTAAGAAATGGGGAGATGTTCGAATATAGCACGGGGGCCGAGGTGAACGGGTGATGGCAGGAGATGAGATTGGGATGCAGGAGGAAGGACACCCGGCTCTCATCAGTCATGTTAGAAGCTTGAGTTGAGCCCCAGGAGCACAGCGGGGCCAGGGAACTGTTTATGCAGGGACAGGGCATATGAGGTTGATACTTCAGAAAGATCACTATGCTGCATGGTAGAAAATTGGTTAGAGGGGCTTCGAAATTAATCTGGCCTGGACTTGCATCTATGTCCTGAATTATTAGCGATAAGATTTTCGACAAATTAATTTCCCTAAATCTCAGTTTCTTCATCTGTAAAACAGACATACTGATGTCCATCTGGCAGGGTGGCTCTGAGGACAAATCTAAATATTATATGTTAAAGGCCTGCAAAGTGTCTGATACCCTGATCAGGGGTGCAACAAATCATGGGTCCCTTCTTTAGTAATTGGTAGTCAACTAGCAACGATTAATGCACTTGACACAATACAGAGTCAAGTCCTCTTTTCATTTGAGAGTGATTATCACATGGGTAGTTTCTACAATCCTCTTAAAACTATAGAGACCAGACTAGATTTTCCTTCTACCCTTTAATCATCTTTGTGGTTCTTTGTAGAACCCTCTCCAATTTTTCAAAATTCCTCTTCAATTGTGGAGACCACAGCTAGATTAGTCACCGTAGAGGATTCATTATAATTAGATCAACACGGTGCAGTCACTCGGGCGGCTGGCTGAGCCATGTAAACCCGGTCAGCTGGTCCTGTCGACAAATGGGTTGTATTCCAGGCGTTCATTATGAAGTTGGTTGTTTGGAACACAGAAAGCCTTTCCCCATAGAAACAGAATTATAGATGGTGGCTTGTTTCCCAGGCCAGTGCACAAAAATCTATTTAATGCACATGCAGCTGAACAGGGCCTGGCAACAGCAGTCCCTTGAGCCCGTGGCTTGCCTAAGCCGGTCCCAAGGAGCCCTGAGGACCTCTGAACACCAGGCATCCACCCTCAACCACCGGAGGGAGGTGAGAAGTGGGCTGAGCTTTTAGAGTGAGGACCGTTTGCAGTCTGACTGTGAAGAACACTTACTTCTTTGAATCTGGCCTTTACTTGTAACTGTGCTTACCATTATATAAGTCTACAGTCAAGAGCTACCTTATGAAAAATACACCTCTAATACGCTGGGTCCTTTACCTAAATTATCTTTCATCATAAAAATCCTGTAGGAAAGTTCTTCTCATTCTGCCTGTTTTGCTGGTGTCTGAAGGAGACTGCCAGGCCCGGCGGCAGGCACGGAGAAGCTGGCTTTCTGGCTCACAAAGCAGAGAGCTTTTTCACTGCACAACACTGCCTCCCAGTGGACTGTGCTCCACACACAACGCGGCGTCACTAAATCAACTATGCAGAGTGAAGCAACAAGTCCTTCATTCATACAGCCAACAAAGAATCTTTGAGTGCTTCCCATGAGCTAGGCCTTGGGAACGCAAAACCAAATTAGACTTGGTGCTCTCACACAGTATTTGGGAAAAGGAACAAGTCAATCAAATATTGAAACCAAGGAGACAGGAATATAATCAAATTTTTAAAAAAATGTTGCACAGAACCCAGAAGAGAGACAGATTAATAGGGCTAGGGTGGCTGTCCTGGTAGACAAGGAAGGCTTCCTGCAGGAGGTGAGGTGAGCTGTCCTGAAGGATGAACTGGAGTTAGATGTCACAGAGAGGAAGGGAATTCTGTGCAGAAGGAACAGCATGTTTAAACGCATAGGAACGCAAAGCACATCAAAAATAGGTGAAGCATTTCTTTGACCCACCTGCTGTATGCGAAGAGTAGCTGATAGGCAGGGAAAATAGTATTTGGTCCGGCCAGCAGTGGTTGAGAGTCGACCTAAGAACCTGGAAGTCATGGTTCGATTCCTGGTCAGGGCCCATGCCCGGTTGCAAGCTCAATTCCCAGTATGGGGTGTGCAGGAGGCAGCCCACCAATGATTCTCTCTCATTATTGATGTTTCTACCTCTCTTCCCCTCTCCCTTCCTCTCTGAAGTCAAATAGTATACTAAATACTATATATATATGTGTGTGTATATATATATCTGTATATATATACACATATATGTGTGTATATGTATTTAGTATATCTTTAATTTGCCTTTCTTTAATAGTGACATTTTAAAATTCTTTATGTATTTAAAATACATATTTGTATTTTTTTCTGTGATCTGTTTATTGCTGATTTTTCTTTTGGGTGTTAATCATTTAACTTTTAAGGAAATAAAAACTTGAAAATATACCTGCACTCCCATGTTCATTGCAGCATTATTTACAATAATTAAGGCATGGAAACAACATGTCATTTGATGAAGAATGGATAAAGAAAGTGTGATTTTATATATATGATTTTTATATATTGGAATATTACCCAGTCGTTTAAAAATGAAGGAAATCTTGCCATTTGCAACAACCTGGCATTATTTACAATAGCATTTTATTTATTTTTTTTACATATTTGATTGATTTTTTACAGAGAGGAAGGGAGAGTGAGAGAGAGTTAGAAACATCAATGAGAGAGAAACATCGATCAACTGCCTCCTGCACACTCCCTACTGGGGATGTGCCCGCAACCAAGGTACATGCCCCTGACTGGAATCGAACCTGAGACCCTTCAGTCCGCAGGCCGACGCCAACGCTCTATCCACTGTGCCAAACCGGTCAGGGCCACAATAGCATTTTATTAAGTGAAATGTCAGACAGAAAAAGACAAATATGATCTCACATATATGTGGAATCTTAAAAAACAAGGAAACCAGCTCTCCAATGCAGAGGGCAGGTTGGTGGTTGCCAGGGAGGGCAGAGATTGGGTGAAATGAGTAAAGGTGATCAAAAGGCACTAACTTCTAGTTATAAAATATGCAAGTTCTGAGACTGTAATGTACAGCATGATGAGTATAGTTAATATAGTACTGTGTATCTGAAAGTTGCTATAGAGTAAATCTTACAAGTTCTCATTGTAAGAAAAAGCACCTTATAACTAAGTATAATGATGGATGTTAACTAGACTTACTGTGATTATTTCGCAGTATTTACAAATACCAAGTCACTATGCTACACACCTGAAACTAGTATGTTATGTGTCACACATACCTCAATTAACAATGATTTGTAGGAGTTCTTAATTCATTATATGAAAATGTATCTTTTGATAAGAACAATTTATTCGAAAGACCTTCCCCAACGCCGATTACTTTTTAAAAATTAGGTTCACTGTTTACCTTAAGGTGGCGGGTTCCGCTGAAACTCATCCCCATCAGTGCGAGGAGCACGGAGGTGCTGGGCGAACCTGGGGCACAGATGGGCTTCCCCAGCGAGAAAGGGCTCTCACACAGCTGGGCCGTGACGGGCCCCAGCTGGTCCGAGGGTGGCACCCATGCTGATGGAATGCAGCCTGAGCGGCACCGGAACCAACTCCGAGCTGCCCGGTGCCCTTCACGCCCCCCCCCCCCTCTGTTAATGAGAAAACACCTGGTTGTGCACCAGAGGGTTCTGGGAGTCCCCATTCAGGCCACAACACCTCCTGCGAGTGAGCTCAGAAAGAAATAACAAGGCAAACCGCACACTCACCCCACAACACAACAAAGCAAACAAAACAAATGCTACAAACCAAATTTGAAAGCACATGAAGACAACTCACATTAAGAAAACCAACAAACTAAACAGGAGTTAATTGAACTGCTAATAAGAAACCGCTGGCAGCCTCCCCACCAGTATCTCTTTTGAGTCAATCAGTACTAACCTCGTTATGCCTTCATTCCTGTTCAGTCACTGCAGGGAGCCCCGATGCCCAGCCATCCTCCTCTCCTGACCCCTAATCTCTATTCTGTCCTCTTCTTCCCATCCCCTCCCATGCCTGAAACCAGTCCCAGCCACTCTCAGGCATTAGCAAATCCCCACACCCTCTACCACTTCCTGAATGTTCTCCTCAGCTTCCTGCTCTGAACAAAACTAGGATCTCCCCTGAGGTCACTGCTTCCCCTGCTTGTCCTCTTCCTAACACCCTACCGCATGGTCACTGGGCCTAGGGGTGTCCTCCTTCCTCCTCTTCAATACTTCCAGCTCATTCCCAATAATCCTCCCAAATTTACCTTGACCTGATCTCATGTCATCGAACTATATCATCCACTCTCTACAATACCTTACTTGTGCATCATCACCTGACCCCAGGGTTCCTCCCTACCTGCCTCAATAATTACCATTTCTAGCTCACGGCAAGTCTCTCCAACACCACTCCTGTCTTAATTCTTGGATGTTTTTAACATACCCATTGATAAGCGCTTTAATACCCAGGTCTCTCAGTGCCTTGACCTCTCCTTGTCATATGCCCTTCCTCAGTTGCTAATCTCAGTGGTCATTCTCTGGACCTTATCACCACCAACCACTGCAAACCCTCCTAATCTCCAGTCTAGGGACCACTCTCTGAGCAAGATCTCCTGCTTCTCAGCTCTTTTTGCTGGTAACCCTGCCCCAGCCTCAACACTGCCCCTTGCCACCCTCTGGTCCTCTTTTCTTACCCAAATGAAATTCCATGGTAAGATATTGTAATCAATCCCTTGCCCGTACCCTCAATTTTCTTCTCCTTTCTCAATTTATACTACACATTTAATCACACATTATATATATTTGTGTGTCTGGCTTCTTTAAAGCTCAACATGTGTTTCGGAGGTTTCTCTTTTTTGTTGAGTGTAAGTAGCAGTTTATTTATTACTAGAGGCCTGATGCACAGATTCGTGCACATTGAAAGAAAATTAATTAGAAGAAATAGTTTAGAGGCCAGGGAGGGACCACGGGAGATTGGCCTGCTAGGGAGGGATCACAGGAGGGCTGCAGGGCATGTCCAGCCTGACTTGCCCAGTCCTGATTGGCCGGACCAAAGCAGCAAGCTAACCTACAGTTCAGAGCATCTGCCCCCTGGTGGTCAGTGCGTGTCATAGCGACTGGTTGAACGGTAGGACATTTAGTATATTAGGCTTTTATTATATAGGATTGTTGTATACCGCCCTGTAGTATGAATACCCCACCATTTACTTCTCCATTGTACTGTTGATGGGCATTTGGGTTATTTCAAGCTTTTTGCTATTGCTCTGTAGACATTCTTGCACCTCTCTTCTGTGCATGCATGTTGTGTGTGTGTGTGTGTATGTGTGTGTGTGTGTGTGTGTGTATGCATTTTTGTTTGGCTGGAATTGCTGAGTCACAAGGCATACATTTCTTCAGCTGTAATAGGTAATGCTAAACTGCTTCACAGTGATTGTACCAATTTATCATTCCACCTGCCAAGTACAAAAGTTCCAGTTGCTAACATCCTTTCTCACATTTGTATTGTCA
The DNA here is from genome assembly GCA_026230045.1 of Corynorhinus townsendii. NCBI lineage: Eukaryota > Metazoa > Chordata > Mammalia > Chiroptera > Vespertilionidae > Corynorhinus > Corynorhinus townsendii. The sequence continues at coordinate 17,730,219 of JAPDVU010000010.1, read as the reverse complement.
GTCTTTACATTTTAGCTATCTGATGAGATAGCAACTGTATAACATTGGGATTTTAATTTGCATTTCTCTGATGACTAAGGAGGTAAAGCACTTATATATCTATTTATTGGCCATTTGGAAAACATTTTTGTGAAGTGTCTTGCCCATTTTGCTACTGGGTTGTCTGTATTAATTCCTATGAGTTCTTTGGTTCACTAATGTATATTCCTAGTGCTTAGATAACTCATGATGCAAAGAAGACTCCCAGTGATTATTGTGTCAATGAATAAACTAGAAGTATGCACCCAAAGCCTACTTCCTTGAGGAATAAAGACAAAATACAGGAGGCATCAGTGGCTTCCAGGTGATAAATTTCCTCTCCATTGAATCTTATCACCACTTTCCTGTCCTTCTCTCAGAGGACTTGGCTCCTTGCCTGCTCAGCCTCCTCGATTGGAAGACTCACCCCAGACGTGGCAGCCATTGTTCCCACTCCTCCAGCTTCATGTTGCCCTTTCCCGTGGTCACCTCTGTGACTCTGGCTCAGCAGTGAAGCCGGAACTGCTCTCAGCCCATTTGCACAAAAGTCTGCTTTGTGAAAAGGACATTTAGCCCCCAAAGCCACTGTAATTTACAAATATTCTGGGAATGAAACTCCTTTATACTGAAGTCAGTCTTACACTTGAGATCCGTGTGAAAGACAGAGAGCGAAGGCAAGTGTGGGTCAGGAAAGAGAGGGAGCACGAATATGCACTCCGGCCTCAGCAAATCAGTTGGTTTGGTTGGGCTAATCAGTGAAAGAAAGAATGAATGGTAACACACTCTTAGAATCAGGTTCTGTGGGTCAAAACTAGATTCTAACCAACCTCTGGACACAGAGGGCATGGAGAGAGTTCTGGCTTTTCAGCTCTGCCTTGGGGTTTGATGAGGGGTGTGGTCTTGACAGTCACTGGCACTTCAAGGTCACTGGCACTTCAAGGTCAGGTTGGAGCTAGTTGGCCTGTGGGGATTATTGTGCCCCAGAGTGTGCCTGTGGGAAGGGTGAGTTGGTTGCCTATATATTTAGGTAGAGTCAGGGAGTGGCACACAGCAGACTTTGACTTGGGTTCCATGTTTACTCATTACCCCATCCCGTCTGTGAGCACCCCTACAAAGCTAGCCACTGGAGCCCAGCACCCCTACAAAGCTAGCCACTGGAGCCCAGCACCCCTACAAAGCTAGCCACTGGAGCCCAGCACCCCTACAAAGCTAGCCACTGGAGCCCAGCACCCCTACAAAGCTAGCCGTTGGAGCCCAGCACAGTCTTTGAGGAAGAGCAAAAACTTCCACCCAAAGCAGTTAGCCTCCATCTGCCCCCAAAGATTGCATCCACACTGACCATGGCCTTTTAGAAATAAGTACACAATGTACTTTAGAATCTTGTTACAACCTCTTCCACTTTGGGTCTGCTTCTAAATTCCCAACTGTGAGTGAGGTGGGTACGCAGTGTCTGAGATGTTAGGGAACCGGAGCCTTTTCTTTCTTTCTTAAATACATTTGTATTGATTTCAGAGAGGAAGAGATAGAAACATTAATGATGCTAGAGAATCATTGATCGGCTGCCTCCTGCACACCCCACACCGGGGATAGAGCCCCCAACCTGGGCACGTACCTCTGACTGGGATGGAAACGTGACCTCCTGGTTCATAGTTTGATGCTCAACCACTGAGCCACACTGGCTGGGTGGGAGCTGTAGCTTTTTCCAAGAAAAGAGAAAGTGCTCCTGACACAGGGGCAAGGTTAAGGCTCAGGTGTAATCTAGACCATCGTGGTCTATGTTGTTGGGTCGCCTTTGTGCCTCAGATCTTGCTGCAAATGGTCAGAGAGCGAGGAATGCCAAATTGTTGTAGGAGATAAATGGAGAAAGTTTATGGGCAACCTAGGGTAACATCATATAACTCTCCTTGGCATCCTCTGCACCCTCTCCAACACCTGCAAACAAGAAACATGTCACTCACTGCACAGGTAGCTGGGGCTCATTTTAGCAGGAGTTAAACAATGTGCTCACTTTCAGAGTTGGCTCTCAATTTTTTTCTAGCTCTCTTGGAATCTGTTCTTCCCTTTCTGCTTTGTATGGTTTTTGTTTTTAATTTATTTATAGAAGAGAAAGAGAAAGAGAGTGAAGAGAAAGAAAAAGGACATCGATTTGTTGCTCCATCCATTTATGCATTCACCACTTGACTCCCGTATGTGCCCTGACAGGGATCGAACCCGCAACCTTGGTGCATGTAGCCCAACATAGCCTATATGATTCGACAGGTAATGGAGTTCTGGCTTTAGAATGACTTGTTTCATCAAATCCTGCACACTAATATGGAATTATTCTACAAGCTTCTGCCAAGAGTAAATTTACCAAAATTATGCTACAAAAAGTATTTCCCAGAAAACCAAACAAAGGAAGCAGGAAAGAACAGGCAACGTTCTTTTCTTCCTTTTTCTCCCTAATGTTGCCTAATTCTCGGCTTCCCTAAGGTCATCTGAAAAGGGGCAAGATCCTGGTACGTGGGCCTCTGCTTATTGGATCATGTTTTTTGCTCACTCTTTATTACAGCTTGTACTCATTTATTATACGGGCAATAATGGGACCAAATGGCATTACAGTGGCTTCACCAAGTATTTTTTTTCTGGAACAGGTTGTAACAAGATTCTAAAATACAACTTGTATTTCTCAATTAAGTAGTGTCGATGCCATGGTACGTGGGGAGGTTGAGCATTACTATACTTGAAGAGTTTGGAGTTTTTCTCAAAGAAATGGTTGGCTTTTTTAGCAAGGTTTTAAGGCACTCAGAGGTCATGGGGTAATGAGTAACAATGGGACCCTTTTTCAAAACACACTGCGGGTCACTCCCCACCCCCAGCCAAACAAGTTCCCCCCTTTTCTCTATGAGAAGGGAAGTGAGCTTGGCTAAGCAAAGATGGGGGCAGGCTGGGTGGCTGTAGGAGAGAAGGAGACAAAGGGATGATGTGGGAGGAATGGAAGGAAATTTCTATGTCCTAGGTGCTGCCAACTCACAAAATGGAGCTTGTGTCTACCACAGACCAGGCTGTACCCCGTTGGCTCTCTCTTCCTTGGCCTTGCCCCCTCTCACTCCCTCCGGGCTCCCTCATAGCTGGTCCCTTGCCCACTGGATGTTGAGGCTGAGTTTCCCTACTCCACGAATGAGCACATTCAGCTTCCATTTGAGCCTTTCTGCATAATTTTCAAGAAACTCAAGAAGAGATGAAAAAAGGAAATGTAAAACAAATGCTTTGGGTTTTAGCTTCTTAATGCCCTTCAATAGTTCTCATCAGTTGAGGCTTCCTCAAATGGTGAATAGACAGATTTTTGCCCGAGCAAATTAGATATGGACATGCATTTGCCAAGTTTTCTGGGTGGGCCTGATCCCGGAGCACATGGGATCCAAATTACCTACGTTTCTTTTTGTTCTTTAATTTCCAATGTTTTGCATCGAATTCATGGAGTTTTGAGTAAAACAGTACACCAGCAAGGAAAATAAAAGCACTTCGAAAGTGGGGAAAAAAGGAACCTGCTGTTTGATTTACAGCATTTTATTAATGGGTTAGTCAACATTTACTCAGAAACCACTGGATACAGAATGTAATAGACATGTGGGGAGATTGCAAAAGACATTGGGAAGATATTTTTTTCTGCTTGCAAAAATCCAACTCATTGGGTCTGATGGAAGGCACCAACTAAAGACACATGAGCACCGCTAAGAATACAAATAATGGGACCCTGGCGATGCCCACTTAGGACATGTGAGTTTCAGGTGCCCATAAGTGCTGATGGGCTTGGCTTAGTGACAGGGTCCCCAGAAGCAGCTCACTTGGGGATGCTATGGTCTCTCCTTGGCCCAGATCAGCCCGACAGCAGACCTCATCCTCTTAACCACTAGGAGAGTAACCACACGTGAATGTGGTGACTTGGCAAGGCTGGTTTCCTACCCAAAATACCTGATTTTATCTCATTGACAATGTCATCGTGGCCACAAGGCGATTTATGCTGCAGCTTGTATGACTATATCAGTTCAGGACTCTTCTATCTGCTTAAAGTTGGAAGAAGCAGAAGTGACACTTGGCTCAGAAGGCAGCACTGGTAACTCTCAGTCTCTGGGTGCCTCCATTCAGCCGGCTCATGTGGATTTCATGAGACATGAAGCAGCCACTCCAGATAAACCTGACTTTCAAGGGGGAGTGGACTCTACTTTCCAGAAGCCTCCTTATCAGTGCTTCCTGCTGGCAGAAATCTGGAAAGCTGCCAAGAATCTGGCCAAGAACCTGTTTTGAATCTGAAAATCAACAAAGTGGCTCCAAGCTCCCTTCTGACTTGTTGCCAGCGTCCCTGGGCCTTTGGGGGACGGTCAGGTTTCACGGCTTGTGCTTTTGAGTGGAGTGCCTTTGAGGTCCCTGTAGTGACTCACAACAATGTGTCTCAGAACACCTGTGGCGAAGGCCCGATTTTTGCCTTAGATCCATCATGTACCAATATTGGTAAAAATAATAACAAGAGAAACTACTAGAAGAAATCAATTAAGAAACCCTCCGATGACAAACAAAACACAAGCTCAATTTTTATTTTTATTTTTGAGTCAACAGACATAAAGCTATGTCAAATTGCCATAAAAGTTCTGCATGCTTCCTCTGTGTCTGTACTCATCTCATGGCAGACTGGGTTACAGTTTGCAGAATGGACAGACGCTGGGCCCTGGGTCGCGGTTTGAGTAGCACTGACTTCAGAGATGATGGGGCTGTAGATTCTTTCCCGAGGAGGAGTCTTTCAACTACTTGTTAGAGAGCCAGAGAGAAGACCCCTTCCACAGATTCCATGTAGTTTTTTTTTTTTCTTTCCCAGAGAGGAAGGGAGAGGGAGGGAGAGATAGAAACATCAGTGATGAGAGAGAATCATTGACTGGCTGCTTCCTGAATGCCCCACACTGCAGATCAAGCCCACAACCTGGCCATGTGCCCTGGCTGGGAATGGAGCTGTGACCTCCTGGTTCATAGGTCGATGCTCAACCACTGGGCCACCCCGGCCAGGCTCCATGTAGTTGTTTTTTTTTTTTTTTTTTATTGTGTATGGGATTGTGCTACTGTTTTTTCATTGTGTTTTCAAAGGAGAAAACACCGTCTGTTTACCAAATAGCTCTTGAAAGATACAAGGAGTTCAGATACTATGGAACAGCAAACTCCAGTCACGAGACACCATGCACATCACGGGAAAGCAACCGTTCTGATCGCCAGCTTATGAAAACTAGAGCTAAAAAGTTACTGCACAGAAAAGGCCCAAGTTTCCAGTGTGGCAAAACTCGGATGCAGCTACAGGAAACGTTGAGTAAATTGAATTTCCACTCCCAATGTGTACACAAATGACAAGACTCAATCCGTGCCTGGCAATTTCAATCTAACTCTGAAGCAAACACAGACATCTGGTACACTACACCTGTTAGCATGGCCATCTTTTTTCCTCAGGTGGTGGGGAAAGGGCAAGGTGACTGTGCAGAGCGAAGCCATGGGAAGTTATATTTTGTCCTAGACATTATAGAGGATGGCGGGAAGAAATCCTCCATTAATGCGTAGCTTAAGGGGGAGACTGTACTTCAACTTTGGAAAATTAATTTGGAAGGCTAGGGGGAGAGTTTAAGTAATCGCAGTTTACCATGAAAATGCACATGTGATAGAATGGAGCACAGTGGAGGATTCATAAAACATGCGCAACAGAAACGTGTTAGGTTTGCTTTGCCTGAAATTAAGAAAGAATGAGTTTAGCAACATCTGGCATCCCTCAGAGTTTATGAAGATAGATGTTCTGCTGCTTAATTATGAGGAATTATTTTCTTTAAAGAAAAGAGTTTCTACCGTGTAGCTTTTCGTTCTGACCTAAATCAGAGCTTAAACATTTGAAATCAGCCATGTTTCTCCCTAAAAACCCATTGCTGTCTCTCTGCCTCTTAGCTGAGAGGCAAGCTCTTGTGCCCACTTACACAGAACTACTCAGTGGGTTAGTAAGTGGGTCTTACCTCTTACTAACCTGCAGGTCTCCTTCAACAGTGCTCAATAAATGCAGGGAAGGGGAATGAAATAATAAAATGATACTAGTCACATGAGCTAGAAATCAGATTTACAAATATATCTGAGAGTGTCCCAGGAAATTTGACTTTCACCAGTGTCTTCACAGCAGAAAGACTTGCTTGAAAACAAGAGGCGGGGGGGAGGGGGGGGCGTTGAATAGACTCCTTCAGTACACCTGGCCCAGTAGACACCTGCAGGCCACACTTTTCCACGGAAATGCCGGGTGAGGATGAAACGAGATATTCTGGTGCCAAAGAAAGGAGCTGGACCTGGAATCCCCAGGCCTGTCACAAATGTCCTGGAGACCCGGCCCTGCTTGCCACCTCCCCCTCTCCCCCCATGTCACCTTTGTTCTGGGTGGGCTGTTCTGACAACCCTCCCTCAGCTTTCGGTCTCAGTGCTACTCATCCTGAGCTTCTCAACTTACAGGTCAATTTCTCATGGAGGACTCACCTCCTCTCCCTTTGCCCTTGATAGCACTTACAATTGTTGTATGTTACTTGTCTTCACATTGATATTTTGCTCCACTTACTCATGCATTCACTGGTTGGTTCTTGTGTGTGCACTGACCAGGGATCGAACCCCCAATGTTGGTGTATGGAATGATGCTCTAACAGACTGAGCGACTCAGCTAGGGCTTGTGGGAGTACTATTTTAGATGGAAGTTCAGACCCTGCATAAAGAAACAGCTGAAATAATCAAGGGAAAAATAATCACAAGTCAAAAGTGCGTCCTTTAGTAGATTTGTGACATTAGGTTAAAAAAAAAAGGAACCAATGTCAAGGATGGCTGGGCTAATGAGTACAGTGAGTACAGCTGCTCTTACTTCTGGAGACTAGAGCGCTGACGTGGAAGGAGCATGCGTGGAAAACAAGGGTGGTGATTGCTGTAGCCCCTAACTAGCACTTACCCACATGGAGGCATAATGGGGGGTGACTGGCACTGCCTGCCAAACAAGAGATGCTGGACTGCAATTAGAATGTTGGCGCTCATCAAAAGACAGCAAAACAGGAGAGAGAGAGCAGTGATTACTTAAACCTGAAGCTGCATTCCACAAGATAGCTTTGCTTTTTAAATTCTTTGTTCTGTTTTAGAGATCATTAGGAACAACAACAAACCCTAAAACCACAGGCTGCGCACCATGAAGATGCTATATAACAGAGTGCGTGAAACGAGCCTGAGCTTTCTGTATGATGATCAGCATTCAGAGATGTTTTATTGTTTCAGTGGAAATTGCTGGCAGAGTAGTTCTCTTCAGAAACAGGTTTGTGTTTTGCTAAATGGTTATCACCTGATCTTATTTCTCTGCCCCCGTTTCTGCTTTGAGACAGAGCTGACCCCCCACCTCCCAATATCCACAGAGAAATGCCTTCTAGGTGTGAACTGGGGCTTTCTAGGCAGTGAGAATACGAGTGCAGTAATGGAAGTTCTCTTTGAAGGTAAGGTGAACCAAGCCTTGCATATTTTCTTTGGAATTTTTCAAAGCTTCCCATGTGTATTAGGATTTAGGTAAATCACCAAACTTCTAACATATTCCCGGTAGTTCTCTAGGCCTTGATCTACAACATTGAATTCACATTTTAACAACTACACTTGATTTTTCATTTTTCATATACTTAGTATATACAGTCTAGAAATTTTCCCCTTCTGATCTAATTTTCCGCTTCCGATGGTCTTAGGCTCTACAGGAGTTCTCAACCTGTGGGTCGCAACTCACAGGTTGAGAACCGCTAGCAGGGTCGCCTAAGACCATTGGAAAACACAGATATTTACATTACGATTCATAACAGTAGCAAATTACAGTTATGAAGTAGCAACGAAAATAATTTTATGGTTGGGGGTCACCACAACATGAGAAACTGTATTCAAGGGTCGTGACATTAAAACGGTTGAGAACCGCCCTAACTGGTTCGGCTCAGTGGATACAGCAACTGTGGGCACATCCCCAGTTGGGGGGTGTGCAGGAGGCAGCTGATTGATGTTTCTCTCTGATCGATGTTTCTGTCCCTCTCCCTTCCTCTCTGTAAAAAAAAAAAAAAAAAAATCAATAAAAATATATTAAGTAAATAAATAAAAAGGTGGAGAACCACTGTAATACACCATTTTCCTGTCCCTGGTAAATATTCCCATTTACTTGATGGAGTTTGATTCTTCCCATGATAGAAGGTAAGGCAACTCTAAACAGTTAAAAATTCTCTGGAAGTTGTACACACCATCTAAATGAAACTCTAGTTTCCTAAGTCATAGGTATCTCATGTTTAAACTATTGTCCTTTAGAAACTAAACATACCGTTTGCTTTTTTTCAAGGGTAAATGATTCCGCTCAGACGTGGATGTTTGTGAACTTCTGTGCTGGGGGGACATCCCAGTGATCACATGGCAGTACTGTTGGCTTGAACATCTCTCACTACTTCATGGTCCACCTGCTCCAGGGAAGTTCCCAGAGAGCACGGTGCTTGCATGAGTGTGAGTGCTCACGAACTTTCCATATGGTGTCTTATAGAGAAAAGTGGCAACGAAAAGGATTTAATACCATTAGCCATTCCCTGTGCTATTTCTCACAACCTTATAACTTAATCCTAGGTTCGATTTCTCAGTTCTCAGAACTGTCTTGTGGGGTAGGTGCTGATACTTTTCTCAGGAAACTGAAGCACAGACATTAGGTTACCCAGAGCCAATTAATGGGAATCAGGATTTGAACTCTCGTCTGCTAGTCTGTGTACCTATTTATATTAATTGAAATCAACAAGGCTATTTATCACCTGAATTGGCTGAAGTTTGGATCTTCAAAATAGAAAGTTTTTTCCCCCTCTTCAGTCAACTTTAGGTCCGTTAAGTCACTAATAGTCATGAATTAGACCTAAGCCTCTGGATTTTTTTTTTCTGATTTGCTTGTTTTCAGGACACCCCAAATGTTTGATTTCAACCTTAAACAAATACATAACCTTTTTTATGAAAAATAGTCAAGCTAGGCAAATTGGCCTAGCCTTTGTCCATATGATATTGAATAAAGCAATGCAGGGCCTAGATTCCTACGGCAGCGTTGTAAAAAGCACATGATGCTTAGGTAAATGCAGGACCGGTGCGTTCTTTAATTATTGGGCCCTGCTGCCTTCATTAGATAGAATTGAGCGATGGAGGTGTGTTGCCTTCTGTAAATGGCTAATAGCTTTTAAAAAGTGTTCAGTAACCAAATCAACAAAGTCCGAGTATTCTGAGTTTGACCTGCTGCCCCTCATTTCATGCTAGTGGATCAGGCTGTACACCCAGCGCTTCCAAAGCACCTAGAGACTCAGTCCAAGCCCTGCACTCCCTTCAAGCTCTAGACTACTAGCCTAATTCTTCCTCCTGACACTTGCTAATGTCTACTTTTTTTAAAAAAATATATTTTATTGATTTTTTACAGAGAGGAAGCAAGAGGGATAGAGAGCTAGAAACATCGATGAGAAACATCGATCAGCCGCCTCCTGCACACCCCCTACTGGGGATGTGCCCGCAACCAAGGTACATGCCCCTGACCGGAGTCAAACCCGGGACCCTTCGGTCCGACATGCTATCCACCGAGCCAAACCGGTTTTGGCTCTAATGTCTACTTTGAAATTCCCAAACTTGTCCTGTGTTGGTTTTATAATGACTCCTAACTGAATCACCTATCACACCCAGGGTGGACTGTGAGGGGAAAACATTACCTAGAATTTTGTTCGTTACTTTTAAAGCCACGCTTAAAAATGCAAACAGGTGCATCAATATCGTCACCTCTTGAAAAGTTGCTATTATTATCCATAGGTAGCCAAGTAGCAATACTAGTTGTTTTAAAATTTCAGAGAGAAGGGAGAGAGGGAAACGTTTTTTGTCCCACTTATTCATGCATTCATTGGTTGATTCTTGCATGTGTCCTGACTAGGGATCCAACCCACAACCTTGGCGTATCGAGACGATTCTCTGAGCAACTGAGCCACACGTCCAGGAGGGCAGTCTTAGTTTTCAGTGAGAACACTTGGCAACACCTTGGAGATAGAGGGTGTAGTTGACAATTGCTAACAACATCTTCGCAAAATATTTCTCTCCTCTTTCCTCATCTACACAAGCTTTGCTCCAGAATTAGTTCTTAATTTATGGACTGCGGTAGATTACTTAATTTTAGTGAATGCAGTTAATTTGTTTGTTCCACTCACAACTATATTCTAAAATACAGGCAAGAAGGTCACTCAGAGTCTAGGACAGCTGTCCAGGTTCAGGGTGCAACCCTAATGCTTCCCACCGGGTTTTAAAGTTTGAACTGAGGCCAGGCGACAGTGGCAGCCTCTGCTGGATCTGGAGACCAGGAAAGACAGACTTTGCTCAGAGCATCTGGGTGAAGAAGTAGGATTTACAGTTACACTTACGTATAGTTTTAACTACGGATCAAGGACTTTTTTTCTTCTTCCCCTATACCCACGGCATCTGTTGTAGGACACAAGTGCTATCCATGCAACGAAGTTTCCACAATTAAATGAGTTGGAAAACTGCATTTTATATCCATTGCCAACATCCTGGGTGCATCAGAAAACACACCTGCATATAAAGGACTGAACAGCCCTGTAGTAAAGAAACATCTTGTTTATTTAACCCAGTACTTAGTCCCTTAATTTGTTTGGTTATGAAGCATTTCCCCCCACAGTAGCCTCTAATCACGTTTTATAGGACAATTTTTGGGGAAAGGGTTTTCTAAATGCTTATCAAGAGTGCATTCTGTAAATGTGGTACATTTTAAAAAGTTTATATTCTGAAATAGCATGAAAACTTGCTAACAATGAAGAGACCATCCAGGATATAGGTTGTAAAAGTAAAAATTTTTTATTTTGATTGATTTCTCAATGAATGGTTCAATATAATGCCAGTTTTTAATGGCAAAAATTTGGTTCCAAACTCCATGATGCTACAGAGAGCTACTACTTTTCCCAGGAAGTAGGTAAACAGCTGGAAACAGAAAGCACGACTTCCTAACAGCATGGCAACTTCTTACCTGCAGACCCAATAGCCTGCACCTTCTATACTCTAAACGGCACAAAGATGAGCTGGTGACAAAAGTGAGAAGTGGGGAACAAGATATGAACACAGAAAGGAGCAATACATGTAGATAAAGACAACAAAAATGCAAATACTCTAAGGATTTTAAAGGATAATTATAGAAAAGAGAACCAAATATTTTACTCAAATGTTTTTTAGAGACTTTCTGTAGAGATACAAATATATATCTTTTTTTATCCAAAAATATGTTTTATACAGATAAATGCTTCTCAATTAAAGATGGGACCAAAGCTACAGTTGTAACATAAAGCACTATTTCATTTTAAGACTATTTAGCCACCTGAATTTTCAATTTTTTTAAGGTTAGTGTATTAAGTGTTTTCCAAATAGAATGACCTGACATTCTTTTTATAGATATAAATCAAATAGGCATTATTTTTAGAAAGGGTCTGCAGGTTAAACAATGTTCTAAGATGCTGTGCATACTGAATTTATGACAAGCCCCATTAAGAATCATTATTAATAAACATATCAAAAAGGGCTATGTCAGATTTTCTTCTTAGTAAATATTTAATTTTCTGATTTCCCATTTACAAGTATTGAAAATGCACAAAAAAGATTTTACTTCACAAGTACTTTTATGTTAATAAAAGATATTTTGATTCAACAAATATGGCAAAAATCTCCATACTGTAACCAATAGTATTTTTTTTCTTAAAAAAAAAAAAAGATGTAACACTAACAACCACTATCTAAAAAATAAAGCACACTATTATTTTGGCGAATTTACAAATCTTTTTTTTCCCTGGTGTAAAGGCTACAAAAATTCCTACAAATTAGAGAACACTGAAAACATATTAAAGTTTGACATCCAACTTTATATTATTTCCATTTTACTCTGAAAGATAACTTAAAAAATATGACCTGGCTGGAAGAGGCCATCTTGCTAATATAAAAAATCAGTGAGACCAAGAAACTGTATCATTGATATGTAGAATTTTTGCAAATAGTTCTCTCTCCAAATCATTAGAAAATGCTCAAAGATAAAAAATAAAGTAAAATATGGTGGTGGTCCCTAAACTATTTTAAAGGCAAGTAGCTTGTCTAAGCTAAAATATTTTTTTCACTCAAAGTAATTATCCTCCCCTCAATTGCCCTTTAAAAATACATGAAACAGTACAATACCGAGAATCAAAGAGCACAAACTGCATTTTCAAGAACAGGAAAAAAAATCTCTAGTGCTGAAAGATATAGTACAAAGCAGATTTCTTTGGGGACATTAATCAACTGGATTGTAATTCATTATGAAGATTTCTCTTTTCTATTACGAGGAGAGTCTGCTCCATTTGAAGTTACTGTTCCATTTACACCATTTTCTAAAAAGAAAAAAGAATCAGTGTTACCCGATTTTATGAAGAAACACAAGTATCTTTATACATAAACGTACCTTCAGAGAAGAAAATTTAAAATCCAGTATATACTTTGATGCCCTTAGATAAAACGTATTCACCAGTGCGTAATCTTTACTAGCATTTAACCAATCATAAAACCTGATTTAAACACTGAATTAAAAGAAGCAAATTAAAGGGAAAGTAACTATAATGTTATTAGCTCTCAATAATAAAAAAAAACGTATAACTACTGTTGAAAGCAGAAAAAAGTGACTAAAGATAAACTCTGAATAACAATTGTAAGAACTTTTAAGTACTCTTCAGAGCAGTGCTTTTGGTAGAAATAAAAACCCTTTTATATTTGGTAGCAGACGAAGTTCTTGGGATTATGTTTCCTTATAACATACTAAAAGCTGGCATTTAGGATAACTCTTATGTTTAAGAGTGTATCACGGCCTGGCCTGCATGGCTCAGTGGGAGTGTTGATCTATGAACCAGGAGGTCACGGTTCGATTCCTGGTCAGAGCACATGCCTGAGTTGTGGGCTCGATTCCCCATGAGGGGTGTGCAGGAGGCAGCCAATCAATGATTCATTCTCATCATTGACTAGAGGCCCGGTGCACAAAATTCATTCATGGGTAGGGTCCCTAGGCCTGGCTGGCGATAAGGGCTGATAGGGGCCTTCCAGCTGCTGGCCAGTGCCTTCCTTCCAGCTGCTGGCTGGGTCCTTCTTCATTCTGTGCCACCCCCTGATGGTCAGTGCACACCACAGTAAGCAATCGAGCTGCTGGCCGAACTCCCGTGGGGACAATTTATGTATTAGCCATATATATACATATATATGTATGTATATATATATGTAGAGAGAGAGAGAGATGTTAATCTCTTTCTCCCTCTCTGAAAAAACAACAACACTCTAGGTAATGGAAGGAGAAGTGGTTTGGGGTAGTGAACACACAATACAATATATAGATGATGTGGTATAGAATTGTACACTGAAACCTATGCAATTTTATTAACCAAAGTTTCCTCAATAAATTCAATAAAAAAGTAAAAATATAAAAATAAAGATCACTCTGGATTAGACAGCTTTACTGGTGAATCCTTCCAAACATTTAAAAATAATGCTAACGTTACACGAAGGACAAATTGCCCAAGATTTTCTGTAAAGCTAGGGTAACCCTGATACCAAAATCTGTCAAGACTATTTTACCAGAAGAAAAAAAAAAAAAAAAAAAAAGACAATTACAGGCCAATCTTTTACATGAACACAAATATAAAAATCCTAATAAAATATTGAAAGAAATCAATCTAGCAAAAATGATGTTATCATCATCAACTTGGGTTTATGCCAGGAATGCAAGATTGAATTTATATTTGATAATACATTAAAAAATACACATCATTATCCTTTATGAATACAGATGTGAAAATGCTAAAAAAAAAAAAAATACTAGAAAACCAAATCAAGCAACATCTTAAGAGTATTATATACCATGACCAAGTGAGATTTATCCCAGGAATGCACTGACTTAACATTCAAAAATCAATTAGTATAATCTATGACATCAATAGAATAAAAGACAAAAATCATTTGATTATCCCAGTAGATGAAGAAAATGCAAGTGACAAAATCTAAAAGCCTTTCATAATAAAAAATATAATCGCATAGAAGGGAACTTTCTCAACCCGATAAAGACCATTTAGGAAAACCCACAGGTAAAATACTTAATGGTAAAAGACTGGATGCTTTTCCCTTAACATCAAGAACAAGGGGAAGAAGTTTGTCTGCTCTTGCCACTTCTATTTAAAAAATTTCTGGAGGTTCTAGCTAGGGTATTTGGTGAAAAATGATATAAAATGCATCCAGATTAGACAAGAAATAGTAAAACATCCTCTCTTTGTAGATGACATGATCCTGTATACTAAAAATGCAAAAACTACTAAAGTAATAAAATAATCTAATAAGTTCAACAATGTTGCAGGATGTAAGATCAATATGCAAAAATCAATTGTATTTCTACATATTGGCAATGAAAAATCCAAGACTGATATTAAAAAGATAGTTCTATTTGCAATAGCATAAAAAAAGAATAAAGTGCTTAGAATAAATTTAACAGAAGCACAAGACAAACAATGAGAACTATAAAATTTAGCTGAAAGAAATAACCCCCAAATGGAAGATATTTGGTTCATATTCCCCAAGGCAGTCTACAGATGCAAGGTAGTCCACATCAAAAGCTCAGTTAGCTTGTTTGCAGAAGTTGACAAAGTGATCATAAAATTCATAGGGAAATGCAAAGAACATAAAAAAGAATAAAAGTGGATGACTCACATTTCCTAATTTCAAAACTTACTATAAAGCTACAGTAATTAACACAGTGTGGTACTGGCCTAAGAATAGACATACAGATTAAGGAAATAGAATTGAGAATCCAGAAATGAATTCTTACTTTTAAAATCAACTGATTTTCTATAAGAGCATCAAGACAATTCAATAGATTAGTCTTTTCAATAAAAGGTGGATATGCAACACAGTGATCGTAAAATGGTGCAGCCACTTTGAAAAACAGTTTAGCAGGCTCCCCAAATGGTAAATCTGTATTTACCATATGACCCAGCAATTACACTCATAGGTATATACCCAAGAGAATGAAAAACAGGTCATCAGACAACATGTACACAAATGTTTACTGCATTACTCAGAATAGCCAAAAAGTGGGAACACAGATATTCATCAACTAATATATAAACGAAACACTGTATATCTATACAATGAAATAGCCTATCTAATAAAAAGGGAATATGCTAATTGACCATCACTCCAGCACAAAGATGGATGTACCCACAGTTGAGGCCAAGTTCCCAAAAGGAGCCTTAACGAGCAATCAGCAGGGACCTGAGGCTATGCCCTCCCCCGCCCGTGGGGCTTGACAGGGGACCTCAGGCCGTGTCCCCCACCTGGCAGGGCTTGACAGGTGACCTCAGGACGTGCCCCCCACCCAGCAGGGCTTGACAGGGGACCTCAGGCCATGCTACCCACCCAGCAGGGCTTGACAGAGGACCTCAAGCCCCCCCCCCCCGCCCCGGTCTGGGCTGGGGGACCTCAGGCCATACCTCCCGTCCTGGTGCCGGGCCAGGGGACCTGAGGCTACGCCCCCTGCCCAGCAGGGCTTGACAAGGGTGGGAATGGCCGGGTCTGGATCTAGCCCAACTGGGGGGCGGGGGTTGGTGGTGGTGGCCAGGTCTGGGTCTCAGGCGATTTTGAGGTGCATGTGGGTGGGCAGGGACTTGACTCTGGATCCCGTGGTGAGCCCCAGACTCTGACAGGAGGAAGGTTTTCTTATACATTTTACTAATTTTCTTTCATCTCTGACACTTCTGTTATAGAGAAAGGGCAAATAGCTATATAAAATAATTTCCGCTAATTAATCCCCTTTTAATGTGTACGAATTTTGTGCACCAGGTCACTAGTTTGGCCATAAAAAGGAATGAGTAGCAGTACATGCTAAAACATGAATGAACCTTAAAAACATACTAACTGAAAGAAACCAGTTGCAAAAGATCACATATTGTATGATTCAATTTATATGAAATGTCCAGGACAGGATCAAGCAATCAGATGTTATTAAATAAGACACACACAAACTATTCCACTTGGAACGCAAGGGCAGATGGGAAAGAGCTGTAAAGAGGTTTTGTTTTTTAAATATGAGTAAGATGCTTGAAAGCACAAACTATCACTGAAACTGCCCATATACATTGGCCTATAGTGGTTGGAAATAATCAAGTGGGGAAAGCTTGCGAGAGAGAAACTGAATAGATAGCTTTTGAGGGAAATAACTGACTCTAGGAAACCACCAAACTGTAGAATGGGGCAAGATTACCTTGCCTCTAATTTTGCTTAAAAGTGGAATACAATTTTCTCTATAGGATTTTAAATCTTAGTAACAAAGCATCAAAACATTTTTTTTTGGGGGGGGGTGGGTTTCTACTCCAGGTTTTTCATTGCTTACTGAATACAAACCTGTTCCTTTTCTAGATCTGCCCTTTGTCACTGTTGGCTTCTTCTTCACAGTTGGTGCCTGAAAAGTAGAATGTTCTCTCCACCTGCGAAGCTGAAAATTAATGAACTTCCACATCATGAACGCTTGGGTAATGCAAATCGATGCCAGAACAGCAATTCTGAGAATATGAAAAAATAAACAAAATATCAGAGTGCATCATAACAATGCTACTTTAAAAAGTGGTCTATCTTGTTTTGATAGTATTAATTTAGTGCTAAATTCCCAAATAATTATTCCATTAATTAGTCCCAGAAGTTAAATAAATGTTTTGGCATTTAAATTTAGACATATAAAACAGGTGTGAAATGAGTATTTTCCTTAACCTCCATATTTTTTAGGTATTTCATGGCATAAACTGATCATACATGTTATACAGGTGTACAAAGTGAGAAAGATGGTAAATGGATTGTACCTTACGCCCAACACATTGAAGTTTCCAGCACTGAAATCCAGCTTCTGGTTCTCTGCTCTGGCAAGGCCAAAGCCAACAGTTAGTACTGAAAGAATTAAAGTCAGAAGTCTTCCCAAAACAAACAGAACTGCCCACAGAGAAAAGCTGGAAGAAAAAGGTCATAAGTCAAATTCACAAAATTGCAGCAATAAGAAAATATTCTAGTAGGAATCAGTTTCTACTAAGTAAATGCATATTAAAATATTTATTTTCCTGCAAAAATAATTCTGTAAGTAAAATGTTTGAAAGATGTCGCATTCTATCACACCCTCAGAGGTAACACATTAGCATATTTAAGGTTCTAGGAGGTCCAGTAAAGAAACGTTTGTTTGGCTAATCCTCTTTTTATTCCATAGAATGACCTTCACAACTCCTGGTATATACAGTAATTTTGAAAACTGCTGGAGAAAACACAACAAAAGCTGTGCTGTAAGTAGGACCCCAATTCTCATCTAAGAGTCCTAGTTCTACTTCTCTTTTAAGACTTTACACTCTTTATAATACTGCTTCAATTCTGTTTTCAGTTCAATTTTCCCATCAAAATATTTTAATATTTTTAAGGTTATATAATTTATTATTTCATTTTCTTCTGAAAGTTCACTTTCCTATAATCCCTTGTCCAAAAGAAAAACATGCATTAAGCAAGATTGGAGAAGTTAGAAAAGTAAACTCAAAAAGCCTTCAGGATTACAAGTTCTCACATTATATATCTCTAGCTAAAAAAAGGCTCCCTTTAGAGAAAATACCCACCTGAGTTGCTATTAGTTTCATTTTATTTAAAGTTGCTACTAATAACATATGAAGTAATATAACTGCCCACAGTTGGGCCTTAGCAACTGGCTTTAATTACAGCAGAAACAGAATGGCTAATCGACTTACCCTTTCTGATACTTTTCATCAGTGAAATAAAACAGGCGGGAAATGTGGAAAAGAAATTCAACAAAATAATGTGGCACCAAAAGGACAAGTCCTAGATGATTCAAGCTGTTAAAAGAACAAATTTAAAATGTAAAGGTTGCTTATCAACTAAGACAGATTAGCATACTATCTGCAGTCCATATACACACCCAAGGAAAATCCTAACTTACTTCAAAAGATAAGCTCCGGCAATGTGAAAGAGGTAAAGACCTATGTAGACAAGCTGCCGAGGAATATCCTCCTGTAAACAGAAAACTGCATTGTAGGTGAAACGTGCCGACATATTTCTGTTCTTAGGAGCACCGTGGTAGGGTGAAAAATGTACTATTACAGAGGACCTGAGGGTATTCTGCCACTGCCCCCTATCCCAACTGCTCATCCCAATCAGCAGCACGGCTTCAGGGAGTCATTTAATTTCGTTTGGCTTCCGCTGCCTCATCTGTAATGTGTGACTAACACTTGGGTTTGCCTGAGTCAGATGAACTCAAAATCCCTTGCATGCTAAGTTCTATAGTTCTTTTGATCATGAACATTTATTAGAAGACGCACTATTAATACCCATGACAATGTCCTTCTAATATTAAAATTGCTATGGTTAGAGAGGCTTTTCTTTTATCTAAAGCAGTATTTACATTTTTTAGTTCATGCTTTTAATTCCTTTCATTATCAGTTATAGTCACTAAAACCAAAGGTTAAAATTTTATCTTTTCACTTACGACATCTAATTGTTTATTCTTCTTTTCTTAATAACCCTCTAAGCCATGTATCCACATTTTAGTTCTGCTTCTCTTTTATTCTCCGATAGTCCCTAGAAGCCTAGTTATCTTAGAAAGTGTTTTTTAAAAATCTAAGTCTAGCTCTAGCAGGTCTGGCTCAGTGGATAGAGCGCCAGCCTGCGGACTGAAGGGTGCCAGGTTCAATTCCAGTCAAGGACACATGCCCAGGTTGCATGCTTGGTTTGAGTGGGGGCGTGCAAGAGGTAGCCGATCAATAATTCTCTCATCATTGATGTTTCCCTCTCCCTCTCCCTCTTCCTTCCTCTCTGAATTCAATAAAAATATATAATAAATAAATAAAAACGTAAGACATACTAGTGGATCATAAAATTTAGGGATCACACTAACTGCTTTTAAAATATGAAATAGAGCCCGAGCTGGTTTGGCTCAGTGGATAGAGCATCAGCCTGTGGACTGAAGGGTCCTGGGTTCGATTCTGGTCAAGGGCACATGCCTGGGTTGCAGGCTCGATCCCGAGAGGGGGATGTGCAGGAGGAGGCTGATCAATGAATCTTTCTCATCACTGATGTTTCTATCTCTCTCTCCCTCTCTGAAATCATTAAAAATATTAAGAACAAATGATTTAAAAAAAACCCAAGAATTAAAAAAAAAATGAAATAGAATAGAAAATGCTAGAGTATAGAGTAAGCACACTGTATTGTTTCATGGAAAGTTTATTCCAGATTGTACGTACACACACACACACAAACACATATACACACACAGAATCATGACGTAAAATCTAGTTTTCATTTTGGGTTGCAGTAAGAAATATTTGCAAAATACAGTGATGGGCCCAATAAATACTTGTTAATTTATGAAATACCTGTACCTTGCATTTCTACTCTCTTGATTTTGGCAGTTTTCCCTATTCAGGTATCCCTCAGCATTTCCAAAGTTCACTTACACCACTTCGAGTTTATGGAAGCCCTACATTAGCATCTGCCTTTATAACTGAAAGAAATCCCAACAGGATTGTATAAAAAATGGCCACAAGTGAAGAGCGTTTAGCATGTCTGGCAGTGAGCCTTAGAGAAGAGCAGGTAGTCCCCTCAGCTCCTTCCCCAGGAACGACAACCAGCATCTCAGCATGGAGCCACCATGGCTTTCAACTGTGTCTAAGAGCATCTGTGCTTTATCCTGAGTTACTTTGTGCAGATATTAGCAAGGTCATTGCTTCTTTGCTTTACGGTATTTCTTTTTATGAAAGAAATGGAGCACTCTATTTTTGGATAGCGGGGGAAACGCGTGTGTGTGTGTGTGTGTGTATGGCTATGTTAGTCATTTCAGTAGTTATTCATTGAGTCTTCTGAGAAAGTAGAGATTTTATAAGTGTAGTTTTGAACTTGAAAACTCTCCTCTAGCAAGAATGGTACAAAGATCAAGTGTTAAAGGTGGAACATAAGACAGTCTAATGGTCCTATAGACATAACTATGTTTGAGGACTTTTAGAGAAAATTCCCAGACATAATGCCAGGTTTACAGTGGTTTGTACAACTGGAGAGAGAAGTATCTTTAAGAATAAGCAGTCTTAAGGTCCTTTCCAAATAATTTTCAAACTTCTGATAATATTTCTCCTTACCAAAGGAGAGAGGAGAGCCTCTTTCTTTTGTCATAATCACTTCAGAACAGCTCAGTTATAGTGTTATAAATGTAATTTGATATGCTATATACATGCTTGATACATGATATGCTATATATGATTTTGTTATGTAAATAAACTTTCCTATCAGGAATCAGAAATGAGATTTTACTTATTTGTTTGTTGAGAGATTAACAAACATTTATGGCCTAGATGAATGGCTCAGGTGATTAGAGTATTGTCTCGTACACCAAAAAGGATGTGGGTTCGATCCCAGGTTGGGACGAGTACAAAGTAACTAATCGATGTTCCTCTCTCTTTAAAATCAACAAACACATCCTTGGCTGAAAATAAAAAGAAAAAAAAATTAAACTTTTTTATACTCGAATGGAAAAATATATAATGAGTTAGAAAAGCTTTGTAAATTGTTTATATATTCTTAATGCTAATGGTCATGTAGTTTGCATAAGAATGAAATAATGAAATGATGACTTAAAATTCTGATTCTAATTTTTCAAGGAAAATCTAATAAATATAGAACATTAAATCAAACCAAATTCTAAAATTATAAATAACTTCAAGTGACATTTTTGGTTGTTATTCTAACTTTTTATTAAAAAGATCAGCCATATACTTTAGTAAATTTCTATTTTTCTAAAAAATTGCTTTTCTTAACTATACCATACTACAAAACAAACTTTACTTTAAATTGAGCATTACATATATGCCCAAATATAAGGCAAAGCTCTCTCCTTAAACCACAGATGGAGCCAGCTCATATTTAAGTCTTTCCAAAGTTCTCACAGTAATCTATACTGATAATAGCCTTAAAAACCTTAGTCAAGCCCTAGCCAGTTTGGCTCAGTAGATAGAGTGTCGGCCTGCGGACTCAAGGGTCCCAGGTTCAACTCCGGTCAAGGGCACATGCCTTGGTTGTGGGCTCGATCCCCAGTGTGGGGCATACAGGAGGTAGCCAATCAATGATTCTCTCTCATCATTGATGTTTCTATCTCTCTCTCCCTCTCCCTTCCTCTCTGAAATCAATAAAGACATTAAAAAAAAAACCACACGAAACCTTAGTCAGTATTAAAAATGCTTATAGAGGTTTAATGGAGGAATCAGTAAGACAGAAGTAAAGATAATATAGTTTGAAGCACTGAACTAGATGATTCAAAAAGTGGCTCTAATGATGAATGACATATTAACAAGTTTTCATTTGCAAAGTGTGAATATAATTTTCATGAAGTAGGAATGGGGAAAAAAGCATTATTCTAATTTAATATACTTTCTATTATACACACTTATATGTATGTATAATTAAATTAGATAAATTAAATATCATAAATAAAACATTTGGTTATTTCATCCATACTTGCCTGAAACTTCATATATTCAATTTGGCTAAGAAATTACATTTTGGCCTGGCTGGTGTGGCTCAGTGTTTGAGCATCAACCTATGAACCAGGAGGTCACAGTTGGATTCCTGGTCAGGGCACACTTCCCAGGTCTCAGGCTCAATCCCCAGTAGGGGGCGTGCAGGAGGCAGCCAATAATGATTCTCTCTCACTGATGTTTCTATCTCCCTCTCCCTTCCTGTCTGAAATAAAAATATATTTTAAAAAAGGAAATTATATTTTGAGTCTTCTCATAGGCAAAATGGAAGATTGTTGTGTATATTGAAGCACATTATATGTAATTAAAATATTCTCCTTAAGACAAACTGAGTTATTCATGACTAACACACCTCTTGAACTGTTACCAACAATGTTCCGTTCTTTCTTTACTTCTCTGTAGGATCGTTCCAAAACTATCACTATGCTAGTTTCTTCCAGTAAAGATTTCTTCCAAAAACAATTTTGAGTAAATTTTAAGAAACTGTTTAACACATATACAGCTGTGACTTTCAAATTATGTTAATTACTTGAAACAGTTACTTTTGACTATAATATGTGTTAAAAATAGTTTCGGTTAAGTTCTAAGTTATGCAAATTATTCCATAAAAATTAGATTGCATTTCTGGAAAAATGCCATCTGGCAGGAACTGGTAAGAACTAAAATGAACAATTACTTTGAAAGATCCCTCTTTACTTACATGATCAATGAACAAACTTAAAATATGGATTAATAGTAAAACCCAGAGGTATTATGTACATATTATGTCCATGGGTATAAAAGTATATGAAGAAAGCTTTCAATATTTGAGCCCTGGTACCAAGACATCAAGAAACTATGCTATTTCCAGCAGTGCTGTCGTAAAGCACTTTCTGCAAGGATGGAAATGCTCTCCATCTCTGCTATCCAAAATGGCAGTGTAGCCACACACAGCTAATGAGAACCCGAGATAGGCCTCGTGTGACCAAGAAAGTGAATTTTGTTTTTATTGCATTTTAATTAATTTAAATGGGACCAGTAGCTACTGTTTGGACAGTGTAGCTATAGGATATCCTGGTTCACAATGAGAGCTTACTGAATATGGAAGGGCTACTGGAAATTAGGAGTCTACAAATTTTATCTTCAGACAATTCGAGATCAAAGGTTTTATGGATCATCATCCTAATCCTTACAATCAATTTAACTAGAGAACATTCTACTTTATAAATCAACATAAGACTCTAATGTGGTGCTGTTTTTTCATCGTAGCAGATACATCAATAAGACAAACACATAGAACACACACCAAAAAAGCACAAACACAAAACAGTAGCAAATCAAGACACTATACTCAGGAACTATTTGTAACACATATAGAAAGAAGTGACTGTGGTGATTGAGAAGGCAGAGATAAAATGGTCATTGGAAGGGTTGTTACATTTCTATTTGGGAAAGCTTCTTAGACAATTAAAAAATGTTTTAAATGTGGAAAACGTATATGTATGTACATACAAAACAAATAGGGGGTTAAATGAATCCCCACGTAACCATAACCCAGCTTCAATAGTTGTTAACTCATGAGCAAACTTGCTTCATCCTTATCTTCATCCATGTACAATTTCATATATGGGAATTTTAAAATAATCTCTCCCCGCAAAGGGAAAAAAGTGCTTCATTACTTTATCATAGGAAAAAGGTATTCCAGGAAAAAGAACTGATGTGCTGGGGTGATAAAATTAGGCATTAATGGGAATGAAGCACAGGAGAGAGCAGAAGAGAAAGGGACCAGGGGGGAAAGGCGGGGGTGGGGGGGAGCCCAGATGAGGGACCCTCAGAGCACAGGTCAGTAGCTCTATTTTAGTTTAAAGTAAGAGGGAGCTAGCGTAGATTTTAGAGGAGAAAGCGTTCAATAAAGGAAATCAAGTTGCTTTGTAATATCACGAAGTCTGACTTCAGAAGTACTGAGGGTAAAGCTAGAAAAAAGAAAACTGCAGTGCCCAGGAGTTTATTTGTCCAGATAAAACAAACACCTCTCCCACATGCTAAAAAGGGAATGCTCCACCCAGGTCAGGAAAAGCCTCACTGGTGAATATTTAACTATGGTTTACTTGTTTCAATACTGAACTTTTCTTTGGGAATTACACACAGAACCGTTAGTTGTGGTAAATCTGATTAATCCTTGTATCAATAATATGAAATTAATATTTCATTTCAAAATTTATTTTAAATTACTAGTAACAATTTTAAAACAAGCAATTAGCATGTCTAATGTAAAAGGTCCCCCTCTAAGTTAAAACTAAAATCCCCCCCCCCCACCCACCACCCCACAATAAATACTTAAGGATACCTAGTCTTTGTGGAAAGACGGGAGCTGGGAGAAGAATGGGGGAAGACTTGAGGTAAGAGGGAGGTTAATGACACGAAAGGAAAAAAATGACAGATAATTTTAAAATCACAAAATCCCAGCTTACTTTTTTGGTTTTCTGGAAGTAGAGCTCAGGAAAAGCATGAAACCAGTAAGCCAACTGTAATATGTAGAAAAACTTCACCTGAAATCTGTGTAACACAAGGAAGTAAAAAAATACATTTTAAAGCCTGGTGTTTTTAAAGACTAAAGTTAAAAATGAACACTGGAACTGAGGATATACTAAGTAGTTATGTTTGCACTATCATTTCAGGTGCCCTTACAATTAATACTCTGTGCACCTTTCAACAACGCTCCCTCAGCCACTTCCCCTGTCTCCCTGGGATATTACCACCACCAGTCAATTCCTCTGGATTAAGCAGCAGAAGCAAAGACATCATCTGAAGAACCCTGTAAACATGCAAGCTAGCTGGAAGGAACCAGAGCCCTGAGTCTATTAGATAATTAATACTGATTCGTGTGTCATGTTAGTTACTGAACACATACGGATCATGACTGAGGGATTCAGACCACAGATCTAGAAAGTTTCATCAAAAGGGAAGCAGGAGCCAGGCCAGCATGGCTCAGTGGTTGAGCGGCGACCTATGAACCAGGAGGTCATGGCTCAGATTCCTAGTTAGGACACACTTGGCTGGGTTGTGGGCTCAATCCCTAGGAGGAGGCATGCAGGAGGCAGCCAATCAATGATTCTCTCTTATCATTGATGTTTCTATTTCTCCCTCCCTCTTCCTTCCTCTCTGAAATGAATAAAATTAAAAGGGAAGCGGGAAAGAAACAAGACTGACATAAAAGCAAAGGCACACAGATTAAAAATTACCTGAAACTGGAATAATCCCAATTTTAAATATCCCATGGCTTTTTTCTTAGTGAAATATGGTAACTCTACCTGGATGGAACACTGAGAGCCCCAAATAAATGGAGGTCAACCAGGGTTAACGAGAGTAATAAAGGCAAAAAGGTTCCCTGAGAGATATAGCCTAATCAGTGTGGAATCACTGGTCTCCTCTTCACACTGTACCCTCCAGTCCTTCTGCTCTCTCTTTATTCTCCCTTCTCCTTTTCCTCCAGAGTCTTAAAATAGAAAACTCAAAGCCAATGTGAAATAATTTCCAGGGAGGAGGGAGGGAAGAAATACAATCCCACATAAATATGATGTTTATAACTCATTCTATAAAAGTTCATTGAATTGATATAACTTTAAAAAGGTATAATGATTCAGCAGAGTGGACATTACTGCTGGCCTTGAAGATATGAAGATATGCATGGCCAGGGCACTCCCTTCACATCTTTTCTCCAATGTCTAGGTGATAAGCACGACATGACAGAGGATACAGAATAAACAGAGAATTTCTACTGCTGTCAAGGCACATAGTCTTGGTGGGCATGTGCACAATATAAAACTTACATAAATGACAACAATATATGGATACTACATAAAATATTATACATCAAATGACAAATTCAGGAAAGCAAAAAAATAATACAGGCTAAGTACGAGAAAAATCTGGAATAGTTGTACTAGATCTCAGCTTGAAGAATGAATAATACAGTTGAATGCTTTTGTAGCCAATAAGCTTCTTACAACAGCGTATAGAAACTGTGGGGGCTAGAAAGAAACAATTCCCACCCTCAAGCTTATAGTATAAGAGAATAAAAGAGTGAAAGAGTGAAGAGTCAGAGGCAAAGAAAAAGAGCAAACCTATGGAGGAGGAGGAGCAGGAAAGAGGAGAAAGGATGAGGGAGAAGAAAGGGACACAACTACTAAATTAGAGAGTGTTATAATCAGAATTCTCAAGCTAACATACTGAAAAGATTACATTCATGAAAAAAGCACACAGGAATTTTTTTCCTATGGCAGCAGGCCTGCCAAAGATATACTATTGTATGCATTTGCCTAAAGTTTTAAAGAGATTAAGAATGAATTCTGCTTAAAAGTGACATGACCATGGTCCTTAAGTAAGAAAAGCCTGCCAGAAATAACTTACGTCATCAGGTTAGGGGGATAAGCCCTCCACAAGATAGTTGGGTCTGAGATGTAGTTTTCCTAAGAAAGAAGATATAAAAATTAGTCTATTAGTATAATGCAAACTTCTTGGAAAATAAGACCGTATTTTCATTTCTTGCACATTTACAACTCCCCACGTCAAGTTCCAAAGAGCCCCCAAAGTCAAACTCTTCAGTTGTTTTCGTTATTGTCAACTCAGCTGAATTGCTTACTTTAGCGAAGTGAAAATCAAAGGATGTTCAAAGTCAAATAAGACATAATTCCTGGCCTTCTAAATTCTTTCAGTCCAGTAGAGTAAAAAATACATGTATGCAAACAAACATCAACGAACCAAAAAAAATAGAAATGCTCCATTACAGAGGTACAATAGCTGCAGGAGAGATGGATTATATCTTGGGTAATCAGAGGGTTTCAGGAAAGAGGTAGCCAGGAGATGGAAGATCAAGGTGCTGCCAAGTTTTACAGATTATGTCCACATAGCCACCAAATCTTTTTCTTAGGTAACCATATCTACTCAGTGAGAATTCTTGCATAAGGAAAAAAAATCTAAAGTGACCCATCTTATTTTCCCAATGAAATATAACACTTTTTTAAAACACTTTTAGTTTTTAAAACAGATCTTTAAAATAAAATTCACTTTGCCTATTTATTCATCTCTAACATGATAGTTAAAAAAATTATGTGTCCTGACAAACTAAAAAATGTGTTAACTCTGGAGTACTAATACTAAGGTTGATACTGCCTTCCCCCTCATTAGTTACAATGATACATCTAAAGGTTTAGATTGCCTTAACTGCAAAGTTAATCAACATTTTAAGTTGCTTGGAAAATATCTGAACTGTTTTTAAAGGGGGATATGGCTAGAAACATTACAACTCATGTAACCTAGCATAGGTATCACTGACATCTTACCCTTTGTGCTAATACAGAGATGCCTAAAAATGACTGCAAGATATATAAAATAACATTCAACTGACTACAAATAAGGCTTTCTCAAGCATTAAACATAGTTTAGAATTTTTAAAACTATGGGAGACTTATCCACGAAACTTGCTTTATATTAGTTCACTAGTAGAATACCGAATCTCATATAGCAATAGAAGAGGGATTTTCTAAGATTCAGGGTTTGCTTACATTAAAAAATAGAATAGGATTTCATTTTCTGTTCTGGGTATATGATGTAAATACTTTAAGAAATGAAAATTTAAACATAGTATATACTTACAGAAACTAGAATGAATGTGCCCCAAATACAAGAAAATAGGTAGAATGCACTAAGCTGACCAGATTCATTAAACTTGCTGTGTTTCGTTTTGGAGAAGTGCATACGCCTGTTAATTTTCTAAAAATAAAAACAATCAATAATTAAAATTATAAAATATATTTAATATGACAATCATAGTATGGAGAGCTAGTATTTTACAAAGTATAGATTTCTAAGATTGTATACTTACATCCAACACATACTCTTGAATTATGGCATGAACAATTATCGCCACTAGCATGTAGAAGAAAATTGTAGCCAAATCTTTGATACCATAGTAATAAAAAGATGCTGATTCAGTAGCTTGTTCTTCTGAAGGCCAAAAAGGACAGGACACACATACACAAAAATATACATGAGATTATAAAAACAGCACTAAGTACAACATAGTTATGGAAACAAACAAAGATGACTAACCTAATAAATAAGTATTACAGAAACATCATGGTAATTTGCTTTTGGACATCTTGAGTCATGGCAACAATGAAAATTGAGGAGACTATCTAGGAACTGAAAGCTCCAGAAATTACTTACAAAGACTTGACACATGTTATGTTAGTCACAGCCATCAAAAACCAAAAAACAGGAGGGGGTGGCCACAATTTAATGTAATTGTAAAATTGACATTATCCCAGGCATTACACTTAGCCCACTTGCCTGTATTTTTAAAGAACTTTAGAAACTTTCTACTTTCTACCTCTACTTTCCAACTAGACATCTCATTATGATTCTGAAGGAAAAAGAGATTTAACCTGTATTTGATTTAGTTTTGATCACTGTAGAGATAAAGGCAATTGCTTCTTAAAATTATTTTTAATCCTTGAAATTGCTGTAATTGTTTAGAACAAAGCTTAATCAAATACTTAGGAGTTGGTTAAGTGCTTCATTTTTCTCTGGCATATTCAAATTTCAAAACAACTTTATGGTTCTCAGTTATCTGATATCTAAGTCACTAAATCAAATATTTACAAAACTATATATAATGGGAAAAATCCAACTCAATGTTACATAACTCATCTTACATTTTAAATAGAGAAATCCAGGGCAAGTTTACTGCCTGAATATGTTAATATTTTATGAACTGAATACCCCATTCCTCTCCTGTGCTAGTTAATTATATTACTGTATTCAACTATAATCAACTTCCTATAACACCTTGATTTTCACATAGCATAATTTAGAAAACCTTTTTGAAATGAAACCTAAAAGTATAGTTTGGGTGCTATTACCAAATTACCCCTAGAGTTTACTGACATCTTAATTGAAATAATGTCATAGGTAGAACATGACAAAAAAACTTAAAATAGGCTTAAAAGGATTGTTATTATAGGTCTAAATCGTAACTCACTGGTTGGAAAAACTGAACCTAAACATTGTGCCTTCAGAAACCTTGGCTGAACAATGATACTTTAAACAAATGTAAAATATCTATGCTAAAGGGAAGAGAAGGCAAAAAAAAAGTTCTTTGACAGAATTTCAAGCTCATTTACAAAAATGTACAACAAACACTAAACACATAAAAACTGATTTCCATAAAATACATAGGGTGAAGTCAACCAAAAACATCAGATCTTACATTACAAAAATGTCAAAATAATATTCAGTCTCATCATGAATGAGATTTGTGAAAAATTAATGAAGAACCTAGTGTTCATGGAAATTTCCCCGTTTGTCCAAGTGAACCTTTCCACTTACATAGACAATTCTAAAATAAAACTACTTACCTGTTGCAGGGAGGGTAACATTGTACTGAAGAGTAACAAAAATGATAGAAGCTTTTGCTGATATCTAGAAAGGAAGGAAAAAAAGATCAAGTCAATTTGTGACCTACCAATAGTTGATCAGAGGGAAAAATATTACAGCTTCTGTCCCCAAGTCTAAGAACCAAGGGCACCTTAGTTCCTGTGACACCCTGACAGGCACAAATGAAATCCTTGATCACCAAGGAACTGAGGATGGGAGTTCACATAAGAGCATTCTGCAGTTCACATAAGAGCATTCTGCAGTTCACACACTTAAAGATTTCAAAAGAAATACTCTCTGCAGTTCCACTAAATGGTGATTTGAAAGATAGTTTCTCTAGACTAATGAACACACAGGTCCTAGTGAGAAAAAAAATGTTAATGTAAATTAAAAGAAATGGGAACACAGTAGCCATGACAAAAAATGGATCAAAGGGTCTGTAGTGTATGTGTGTTGATCTCCCACACACCTGGCATAGCTAAGGTCAATAAACATTTAACTGACCCAACTACTGGTAAAAGTAAAGTGGGCAGAAGAGAAGTACTGAATGCTTCCTGAATATGTATAGGCTCCAGACAAGAAAATAGAACAATTATGAATGATACAATCCTTGATGACTACGAGTTTAGTTGGGCCAGGAAGACAAAATTATTATACCACTATACAATCAGTGCCAATGGGTATTCAGGATAAACAAACTGTTTTTGTTTTTTTCTTGGGTGGGGAATGAGGCATGTTCTGGAAAGACTTCAGAGAGGATGTGGTGAGGGAGTTGTCTCATTGAAAAATAAGTTGACAAGTGGGATGAAGAGGGCAGTGTAGGCAGCAGAAACAGAAAGTGCAAAAATCAAATAGCAATAAACAAAGGCCTGGCATGGGCACACATCAGAAGTGGCAGAAAAACCTAGACAAGCTATCAGTGCTAGAAAAGACCTTGTTTCTTGATCTAAGTAAGTTTAGATTTTATTTTACACCAGAGAATTTTGAGGAGAGGGAAGTTCATATGTGCTTTTTAGTAGCTGGCTGTGGCTTACTAAGTGGTTTCTCAAGTCTTCTTAGATCCAGACTCCACACTACAACCAGAATCATCTTCTGATCACGTTAACATATCTTCCCATGCGCACCCTCAGCCCAAAAATCCTTTGCTAGATTCTGGTTCTTTCTCAGATGAAGAACAAAATCTCCAAGGTGCCCCAAATCCATGGTCTGACCCCCCCCCCCCCCCTCGGCCTCCATCCAGCCTCATCTCTGACCATTTCCTCCTGTTCTCCTGCCTGTGGTTATTCCTCCTAGCCCACGGTCTGTGCAGCTCTACCTAAAACTGCTAGGACACCTTCAGCCTTCAGATCCTAGTTTAGTCACACCTTTTCAAGTAAGCCTGTCCTGTCCCTTAGAGCAGGTCATTTCCTTTGTTAGATTATCTCAGAGACCTGTCTTCCTTTCAAAACACATACTCTTGGTGTGATTATACTAATAACTTCTGTCTCGGTCATTAGAAAGTAAGCCCTGTGCTGGGGCCATGCCTATTTCTGCTCATCACCATATGCTAGAGACTAGCATGAGGCCTGGCACATATTAGGTGATGGCTCAATATTACTGAACTAGAGGCCCAATGCATCCGTGCACGGGTGGGGTCCCTCGGCCTGGCCTGCAGGGATCAGGCCGAAATTGGCTCTCCGACACCCCCCACAAGGGGTCCCGGATTGTGAGAGGGCAGTTCTTGGGTGACGCACTCCAGAATCGAGCTCCCTCCTCTATGGTTCTGGGTGCATCACCTGAGAACTGCAGCTGCCAAGTCACCGCAGCTCAGCAGCTCCTGCGTTGAGTGTCTGCCCCCTGGTGGTCAGTGCGCGTCATAGCTACCGGTCGGATGGTTGAACAGTCACTTAGGCTTTTATATATATATAGATAAATACTAGATAAAATGTAATCTGGAATAAGTATGAAAGTCAAGTATAAAACTTCTGCAAGAGAGCACATGAAAGACAATAAGGCCCGAAACTAAGGCAGTAGTAGTGGGATAGAAGTGGGACTTTCAAGGCAGAACAAGGCTTGGTAAGCAAGAGTCAATGATTATGTATTGATGCTTATAGCCTAAGTGAAAAGTAATGTTATTAATAAAAATGTGGAATACAGAAGGAACAGCAGGTTTGAGGAAAAAAAGAAGAAACTGAGTTCCAGATACACTTAGATTTCTGTAGGTAGCTAAAGCCTAAGCCTGGAACTCTACAGGGAGACGCTGGCTTGAAGACTTGGGCATCTCTATTTACAGGTAGTAACTGAAGTTGTTGAAAGTACGTAAATCATCTATGGACAGGGTACAGTATTCGTAGACAAATAGGACATCAGACTGTGAAATGGGCACAGAAAAAGCTGGTGGCAAAGTAAGAAATGATCAGAGACACAGAAAGAGAATGAAGAGAGCTTGATGCCCCAAAAGCTAAGGGGGAAACATTTCAAAAAGGCGTGGTAAATAAAGTCAAAGTTTCAAAGAACACGTGGCGGGAAAAGAGTGCAATGGAATGACAATCTTAGAAGTCGTGGTCACCGCTTGGGTCGTTTCAACAAAATAATGAGAGCGAAAGCCAATCACAACGGACTGAGGAACAGAAGAGGAACAAAGTGGTACCTAGTAACAGATGCCAGGTCAGGATTTATGTTGTTTTTATGATGGGAGAGACTGAGCTTGTGTGGGGGCAACATTGAGTGTATGCCTTTCTCTGGCAATTTTTAGCAATCCACAAATGGGGAGGCACAGGAAAGGCAGATGGCAGGCTGGGAAGACGGTTGGCTATTTGCAGGATGAATGGGGAGAAAGACCAAGAGGGAAACAAAGCTGAGGGAGTGTGGATAAGTAGTTCAAGTCTGCAGAGAAAGCAAAGCAATGAGGGGGCTAACATACTGGAGAAAGGGAAAGGGGGCCAAGGGACCACGAAAGCTTGGACTAGCTGGGGAGCAGGTAAATGAGACGTAGGGTGAAGGAGGTGAACAGGTAAGTTGTGGCTGAGCCTCTGCTACCCTAGAATTCAGGGTCTGGAAATAAGCAGATCTGTGTGATAAAGCCCAGGATATGACACTAAAGTGAGTCACTTAACTCTAGTAGATATATAAAGGTCACTTGAATAGAAAAAGCCAGTAAGGCTTGTTATAATTTGAATCATTCACATGGATGCATTAGAGCAGAATGATGGTATGAATTTCCTGGGTAACACAGCTTTCATGCAATTCTTTTTAATAAAGTTAATTGATTACTAAACTTCATTTTTAAATATCTTTGTTTAGACTTCATATATATAAACATAAACACATAACACACACTCACACCCCCGTTTCTAGTTTAGCATATGAGGTCACGGCTACATAGACAAGACATCTTTTTAAGAGCCCCTTACAAATGACAAGTGATCTTCTTCAAAGATTAATTGAATATCAAATACCAAAAGCAAAAACAAATTAGATTATCCTTTTATGCTAGGCTTCCAAATAAAATTAAAGTCTGGCCTTCAGCTAGTTTATCATGTGACATCAAGTAGAATAAGAAGCCTGGCCAGTGTGGCTCAGCGGTTGAGTGTCAACCTATGAACCAGGAGGTTATGGTTTACTCCTGGCCAGGGCACATACTTGGGTTGAGGGCTTGATCCCCAGTGGGGGCCAATCAATAATTCTCTCTCATCATTGATGTTTCTCTCTCCCTCTCCCTTCCTCTCTCTAAAAAATATATAGATAGATAGATAGATAGATAGATAGAAGAATAAGAGAAAAAATACAAACTACATACCCCCAAAAAGTTTCTGGAAAATTAAACCAGTCATCACATTCTGAACCATTTCTAGGCCCCCTAAGCCACACACTACAGCCAGCAATTCTTTAAACTAATTTTACAATTAATTAATAGTAAGACAAATTAGCCTGGAATAAAACATACTACAGAAATATATAATGCACTAAAAAGTAAAATTACTGCATTTATGGCAGTTCTGGACATTTACAGCACCATTCTCCATTTACAAGAAAAAATGACTTATTCAGATACAACTTAAATAGGTTACCACAAACTCTGATGAATTGTTTAATTCCATGTTGGATGCAACATCAAGACTATCATACATTTAAGTAGCTGCCAGGGGAGCTTAGTATTTCTTTCTTTTTGTTATACACAGGGGTTAGTATTTCTTTCTTTTTGTTATACACAGGAGTTAGTATTTTGTACTTGTTAGAGGATGGTGTGACTATTACATTGACCAGGTGCCTGAAAGATAAAAGGACAATTTCTGAATACCAAATTCCACTTTCCCACCAGTTTATATAAAATTAGGTTCTCAAAAAGAAAAAAGGAAAGAAAATGTTGGTATTGAGACAAGTCATGCTTAAAAACAAACCTCCAAAAACCATTCCCAGGTGGTTGTAATTATAAATGCCCCCAAACCTGCACAGACCACACAACCTAGAGTCCTGAATACCTGGGAAGTAACTCCCTTCCAGAAGAAAATATTCCTCTTGGAAACCCACAACTCTTCTCTAGCTTCACTTTCAGAAAGCTTCCCAAGTAACCTTACATTTTTCGACTGTTCAAACTTTCCTAACTCAAATACGAAGCCACTAATTATAGACCATAATTTGCATTATGTGAACAGATGCTGACTACACTAAAAACATGATTTCAAATTTCATAAGCAATTTTTGATATCACCAAGTTTCCTGGAAATAAAAGTCTTACATTTCCCCCAAACATACTACTACTTCATCAATCTTTTCAGTATACACAGGGTGGGGCAAAAGTAGGTTTGCAGTTGAGAGACATAAAACAGTTTATTCTTGTATTATTTTCCATAAGAACAACTGTAAACCAACTTTTGCCCCACCTTGTATAATCTCTTTAAATACTAATGGTTGGACCCTTCTCTCACATAAAAATGCTGTCTTGTACTTTCCCACTTCGATAAATATCTAAGGAATAACAACAGCTACCACTTATGGCATATCTCTTGTATGCCACTGAACTAGATAGGCATTATATATAGTAATTTTATTCTCTGAGTTTGTCAATGAGCCCCATTTTACAAAGAAGGAAATAATCCTGAGAAGTTAAACGACATGCCTTAGGTCATTCAGTTTGCAAGATGTAAAGCTCTAACTTGATCATGGAACCTTTAAGCTCTAGTATCTATGCTTCGATGGTATTCCTATATCTATTCTTCATTTTGGCTAGTAATATAGTATCTATTATTGCTTTGTCAACTTCACCATAAATGTCCTCAATATAGTCACACAAAAGGCTTAGCTCTACTGCAAAAACATCGGCTTTTCTATTATTCTAGCACAATTACTGTCATTCTATAATTATGTTAACTTTGAGACTTACCTGCAGTTATTTTATTTACTTATTTTCAATTTATTGATTTTAGAAAGAGGGAGAGGGAAAGGAAGAGAGGAAGAGAAACATTGGTTTGTTGTTCCACTTACTTATGCATTCATTGGTTTCTCCTTGTATGTGTGTATGTGCCCTAATCAGGGATGGAGCCCAAAACCTTGATGGATGATGGGACAATGTTCTAACCAACTGAGCCACCTGGCCAGGGCTATAAGCAATTATTTTAAAATAGCAAAACTAACCTGGTCAATTTTTCCCTGTATGCAGATAACATGCTTTCAAATCCTAAAACTTTAACATATAGTAAGAAAAATGTACAACTTGCAAACTTCCCTTTCCTGTATACTACTACTTTAATGTTCTTTTGAAATGACCCTAAAAACTTTTTAGATCGTTGTTATATCTATTTAGCTTTACAAATTTTACATATTTACATAAAGGCAAAAATCCACTCATTGTTAAAAAAATCATTAACACATGAGACAAGGTACAGATGGTGAATTTCCCTAGAATTGTGGTAAGACAATGTGAAATATCTTACATAAAAGCAAAGTTAGCCTTTTCTAAGGGTCAGTATTCCTGATTTATATTCCGTTTCATTCAAAGCATTGTAACAATACCCCTAAATTATATCTTTAAAGTCAGAAATTCTTACCATATGGAGATGGATTATGACAAATTTATACAAAGTATTATTTCTTTTTTTAAAAAAATATTTCTATTTATTGATTTTAGGAGAGAGTGGAAGAGAGAGAGAGAGAAAGAGAGAGAAATATCATTTGTTGTTGCATTTATTTATACATTCCTTGGTTGATTCTTGTATGTGCCCTGACGGGATAGTATTGGCAACCTTGGCGTTTTGGGACAAAGCGCTAACCAACGAAGCTTACCCGGCCAGACCACGAAAGTATTACTTCTAATAACAAAATAGAAAGTATAAGTAAATAGAAAGCTCAGAAAGGGAGTACAAATGTTTAGCACTGCACTTTTAATAATATCATACACTCACACAGCACTCATATGGTGCCTTCACACCGTATTACCCGATCCTTGCATCACCGGCTGTGCGAACAGCACAGGTGATGTTACTTCCTTCCTTGGAGGAAAAACCCGAGGCTTAGCCTTCAGTCAGGAGTAGGTAATCAGCACAGGCCCAGCCTAAAGTGAAGTGAGTTCCCATATATTAGTTCCCTTCTACCATTCCTTCCTCTACCTACTCCCTCCTTCACAATAGACTAAGTGGAAATAAATGACACTACCAGGAATTTAAAAATCTGTATTTAGACTTAGAATAGCCCATTTGAAGAAAAGCAAAATAAATTAAAATACGTATTAAGCTACCTGATAACAACATTAAAAAGCCTATATGGACTATATTTAAAATTTTTACTCATCCTTGGGTCACTGGCAGTCTCATTCCGCTAGTTTTTTTCAAGAATTCGTAACGTCCCTCATTCAACAAATAGTTAAGCAGCTCCTACACTCAGGCACTAATCTAGGCACTGGAAATACTAGTATTACAGACTGTCTGCCCTTACATTCCAAGAGGGGGGAAAAGGCGGTAAATAAGTAAAATAAGTACATTGGACAGGGCGTAGGGGGTTTCGAGAAAAATAAAAAAGGGAAAGAAGGTAAGGATTGGGCATGTATATTGGGGAGCGAGGGAAAGAAAACCGTAGGATATTACCTCGCAAAGTTTATCACCCACATTCGACAGCTGTTAAGCAAGTCATCCAAATACTGGAAACGTGGGAAGAGAATTTACACACTCCTGACATTTCCAGCCTTTCCTACTTCAAGGAACAATAACAAATCACTTGACTCCTTGGCACTGCTGTTCAGAACCTCGATGTAGGTATCAGCTCTTGTTTCTTTAAGGAAAAAGCAAGCGTCAGGGCAAAAAGTTGGGTAACTGGCTGGTGATACTACCAGCCTGGGAGTCGAGAACGGAAACAATCGGTGTGGCCCCGAATGCCCAGCCCGTGCGCTCCTCGCTGCCCCGCGGCCACCGACCAGCCAGTGGGCAGCACACGCCAGGCTCCGTTTGTTCTCATTCACTCCCATACTCGGGGCTGCCGGGACCCTCCCCCCCACCCGCCCCAGCACCCGCGGCACGCGCGGTCTCCGGCCCCCCTGGCTTGGCCTCCACGTCACCCCAGCCCTCGCCCGGGACGCGTCCGCCGCCAGACCGGCCATCCCCGAGCCCGCCCCCCGCCGCAGCCAGCTCGTCAGCGCAGGGCCGCCCCCGCCGCCTCGGCCCCACGCCGGCTGCCACGTAAGCCTCCGCGGGAACCAGGAACTGCGCGGCGCAGGAGGGGGCGGCGGCGGCTAGAGGGGCGGGAGGACAGCGCGTCCGCGGCGGGGGGCGACGCGGCGGTCCCCGGCCAGGCCCCGCAGCCCCAGGCCCGCACCTTGGGGGGCCCGCACCTTGGGGGGCCGGCACCTTCCCCCGACCCCAGGCGCCCGGGGCGGGCTCACCTCGAACATGAGCCCCAGCAGGAAGACCATCGCCACACAGGAGACGATGTCCGCGTGATTCTGCAGGATGAATTCGTGGCTTAGGATCGGGGGACTCTTGGTGCTCTTCCTGCGAATCGCCATGGTGAAGCCGCCGCCCGCGCTGCAGGTGCTCCGCCCGGCTCCTGTCTTCCCGCTGCTCACCAACCAGCCGCCGCCGCCGCCGCCGCCGCCGCTGCCGCCTCCCTCTGGCTGCTCCTCACAGCCCCGCCGCCGCTCGCTGGGGCTTCACTTCCCATCCCACAGCCAGTACGCAGCCGCCGGGGCCGCCCGGGAAAAAAAAAAAAAAAGCAAAAAAAAAAAAAAAAAAGCGAGCCCACAGCGGGACGAGCATGCGCAGCAGGGAGGCGGCGCTCGCTTGTGCGGCGGTCGCCCTGGCAGCCCACAGCGCCGCCTGGCGACCGGAGGCCGACAGTACCGGCCGGCGAGGGCAGAAGCCTGAGCCAAGCAACGTGCCCCATGCTCCGCGCCAGGCCAAGGGTTGAGGCACAAACTTCCTGAGCAGAGTTAACAGGCTAAATTCCCAGCCCGGTCGCTGACCGCCACGTGTTGTAGCGTGCAGTGCGCAAGCATGCTTTCCTGCCCTCCTGGCTACCTTGGGCTGGTGTCAGTGTCTGCTTTCTTGTTGAGTATCACTTCTTTAAAAATTTTATTTATTTATTTACTTATTTATTTATTAATTTCAGAGAGAGGGAGAGAGAGATATGATGAGAGGGAATCACCGCTACAACCAGGGCATGTGACCTCACCGGGAATCCAACGGTGACCTCCTCCTGGTTCATAGGTTGGCCCTCAACCACTGAGACACATTGGCTGGGCAAAGAACGCGGGGTTTTGAATCAGAATTCTGCCACTTATTATCTGTGTGATCATGAACAAGTTACTTAAACTCTGTGAGTCTTGATTGACTCATTCATTTATGTATTCATTTATTCAAAGAATATTTATTGGGTAGCTAGGCACTGGGGATACAGAACTGAATGAAAAATACAAATTAACCTGTTCTGTTGGGCTTTCAGTCTAGCAGTGGGGAATCTTTAAACAAGATTTAAAAAGTGAACATGTTAAACTGAGATGAGGGTCCCAGAGAAAAATAAAGCAAGGGAATAGGGACAGTTTTGGAAAGTTGCATTTGCCTGAAGACCTCAAGGAGGTGAGGGAGCAAGCCACCTGGATATCATCTATAAAAATATTACTGGTAAGTACCTACTTTAGCAACTGAATAGATGATTTAAGGAAAGTGCTCAGTAGAGGTTTAGGGCTCTATAAATATTAGCTACTAGAGGCCTGGTGCACAAAATTTGTGCGGGGGGGGGGGTGTTCCTCAGCCCAGCCTGCACCCTCTCCAATCTGGGACCCCTTGAGGGATGTCCGACTGCCCATTTAGGCCCAATCCTACCGGGCAGTCGGACATCCCTCACAATCCAGGACTGCTGGCTTCCAACTACTCGCCTGCCTGCCTTCCTGACTGCCCCTAACCGCTTCTGCCTGTCAGCCTGATCACCCCCTAACCACTCCCCTGCCAGCCTGATTGATGCCTAACTGCTCCCCTGCCAGACTGATTGCCCCCAACTGCTCTCCCCTGCAGGCTTGGTCCCCCCCCCCCCTCCCCGCAACTGCCCTTCCCTGCAGGCCTGGTTGCCCCCAACTTCCCTCCTCTGCTGGCCATCTTGTGGTGGCCATCATGTGTCCACATGGGGGCAGCCATCTTGTGTGTTGGCGTGATGGTCAATTTGCATATTACTCTTTTATTAGATAGGATTATTGTGTTCCTCCTTTCTGGTCAAATTACTGGTTTCACTCACCTCCAAATGGCCTTCCAGTTTGTACATTAGAATGATGCTTCAAATAAGCTCAAAGATTTTGGTGGTTTTCCCCATGACTAGCCCATGATGATTTGGCCCCTGCTTACTCAGACAGGCTCAAACCCTGCCTGGATAGGCCCCAATCTCCTAGTACCAGCCTTATTGACTTCACACTGTACACTCTACAGCATGCGCTCTCCCCTGGCTATGTGTCTACTGCTTCTGTCCAGAATGTTTTCTCCTCTTCCCCCCAGGACACTCCTACCATTCCTCTAAATCTCATTCATGTGTGACTTCTTTGAAACCTTCACCGACTGACTATCTCTTATAATTCAGTTATATGTTTTAATAGCTTTGAGATGTAATTTATATCACATAGTTCACCTATTTCAGGTGCACAATTTGATGGTTTTTAGTGTATTACAAAGTTGTGCAGCCATCACAATAATCTAACTTTAGAACATTTTTATTATCCCCAAAGGAAAGAGTCTTTTTTCTTGAAACTCATATGCCTGGAATGAAAGACAGAAAATAGACAATCACTGACCTGATGGGTGTTTTCAAGACTTACTTGGTGAAAGGTGCAATGGAAGGGTTCTAGGTCACTTGGAAGTTGTTTCATTGAAGTTGAGTTTTTAAACTGAAATTGACTTTTTCATATCTTAAAATTTAATTATTTTTCACTCTTTTATGAGAAAATAATAGACCCCACTGGTCTTTGAGCTGCATAAACCTACCATACTCTGTCTGGTCAGTGCTAGGACCTGAGGTGGTCATTTGTATTTAGCAAGACAGAGGATGTGTGGTTGTCTAATTGGGTTTCGCAGGAAACAGATGCCAAAACAAACTTAGAATCATAAGAGATTTATTGACAATAACATTTGTGAAATAGAAAGGGAAGAGGAGTCAGCAGGGAAAGCCTTCAGGTTATAGCACAGGTCTGACATCCGTGAAAGGAAGGAAGGACTGGGCAGGAAGAGCTTCAGACTGAGTAGCCAAGTTTTGGCCGGCCCAGGGGGGAGCTCTAGCACACTGGGCAGAAACGATGAGCATTCGTACACTGATGTGCTGCTCAGTCAGACACTGCAAGCTTTTACCCTGCACGCTTGGCCTTTCCAGAGAAGGTCGCAGCTTCCGTTAGGCACTATCTCCATAGCTCTCTGTTGGGCTCTGGTACCACTCTTTTGGTTTGGGAAAAATCTGTTCTTTTTGCAGTAAGGATAATCTCAGTGTGGCAGGGCGAGCTCGGGTACGGGTAATTGGCCCATGAGCTCTGTACAGGTTCTACACAGCATCTTAGGAGCTGTTCACCTGGATGTGCTCAATGACCAGAGAGTCTACATCTATACCCTTAAGTCCAGCATGATTCTCTGCATTTTTAAGCATGGGCAGCAAAAATTCAGCACTCTTTTTGGGCCACTGACCCCACATCCAGCTCCACTGTTTGGCTTGGGCACACCTACCAACTCCACCACTGTAATGGCAGACTGGCACACGATGCTTCTGTAAAGTGACATCCTTCAGATAATTGGTGGCTTTTTGGATATGCATACCCTTTATGGCCTGGGTAGCTTCATGTTTGTAAAGTGAACATGAAGATTTGAACCTCTTGATTTGCGTGTTTGTGGGTTTTCTGGGTCAAGTGAATAGCGAACCATTTTCAGAGGTCACCTCAGGCCACTTACAGGAAGAGTAGGACTCTATTTCTTTATCCCTCTTGTTGCTTTCTTTCAGTTTGGTGTCATTTTTCCTATTGTAAATAGATGTTATTTACATGGCAGAGAATATGGTCACTTGAAGGTCTATCAGAACAATACCAAGGAAAAACTTAGACTAGGCTGGCTTGGTTGCTTGATCATTTCTGGGTCAACTTTTGTGGCCCACTTTAGTCACATGCTTTTCCCTATGGGTAGGATGAGTCTATTACCAGAAGTTGTGGAGGAAGGGGTTTGGGGCAAGTAAGAACATGAACCATCTGGTAGAAAGGTTCTGGATGTAGAGGAATAGCAAGAGGTGGTTAGATTAGAGCAGAAAAAAAAAAAATCAACAGTAGCATGAACACAAGTGAATGAGAATAATGGGTGGAGTGACTTGTATTTGAGGCAATGACCAAGAGCTATGGAGATGTATGGTGGGGAGGATATCTGAAATAACCTCAGCAGACACAGAGGGAGGCAGGGGTCTTAGTTTGAATTTGTTATGCTTTCAAGAGGGCCCTAAAATGGGTCAGCATTTCCTGGGGGTTGGCACATGCTGGACACAGCAGCTTATTTGGGGATGCTTCAAAAGGCAGCTGGGTGCTTACAGCTGCCAGGAAGCAAGCAGTACATCACTTTCACCTGAGGAGAATGAATCATTCTTTTTGCATCATTCTGTGCAAAATGCTTTCGTAAATGGCTTCTATAATTAGGTCTTATGCCTCAGGGAATTTGTAACTGGTTGAACTGAGCTG
The DNA here is from genome assembly GCA_026230045.1 of Corynorhinus townsendii. NCBI lineage: Eukaryota > Metazoa > Chordata > Mammalia > Chiroptera > Vespertilionidae > Corynorhinus > Corynorhinus townsendii. The sequence goes on along the minus strand of JAPDVU010000010.1, from coordinate 17,688,984 downwards.
ATATCTTGTAGCCATCAAAAAATGATGTATGGCTCATTGCCTAGTAGAACCAAGGTCTTGGGGTGGTGGCCAAAGATTCTTTGGAGCTGTTTTCTTGATTGCATCAGCCCAAGACAAAGCTTACAGCACAAATGAAAACAGCTAAAATGTAGAAAATTCTTTGCAGTCCCCCAAGCACTGTTGATATATATTAGTCATTTTAACCTTATATTAACCTGGAACATAATGTGCTCCCTATTTCAAATAAGGAAACAGAGGCTCTGTAAAATAACTTGTTCAGGATTTTACAACTATTGAATTTTAACTCCCAAGGTGAAGAATGTGAATTTTATCTTATAAAGTTATGGTAAGAATTTACTAAAGAATAAAGATGGTATTTTTTGGAGCTTAATGGTACAAGTCAAAGTGAAATAGAAGAATATGTGAATATATTGTTAACGACAATGACAAAATAAGAGCAACTAGTATTTACTGGGTGCAAAGGGTTGTACTAAACACTATGAACATTTAATACTCATAACAACAAATTGAATTACTATCATTTCTTTTCTGCAGATGAGGAATATTATTACTAAACTGTTGCTATCACCACCACCATGACAAATGGAAACAGGAATAGACCTTGTACATGGAATTCAATTACTAGTTTATTTTAATTGGGGAAATGAGCACTAACTCAGGGAAGGAAAAAGAAAGGGATAAGTCCCCGAGACTAAGACAACTAATAGCCTTTGTCCCTGTGAAGCAAGCCACTCACATTTCCTAGGCAACTTATCAGTCCTTCTGAGCATCACTCATACCCACCAGCATTTTCTTTGGTCGTCAAATTGAATCCACATCCTCAAAATATAGTGTAAATATTGCTCTGCTAAGTGGAGTGGGGATTAAAAGAAATAGGAGTGATTAAGGACCAATGCAGCTTGGGGCATGGGATAATGGTGATGCTATTTATCCAAATGGTGAGTTGGGAAGCGTGGTAATTAGGAATATAAAACTGTGGAATAAGAAGAGTTTGGTTTTAGATGTATTGACTTTCTTCACATTGATGTCTGGACTTTGGAAGGCAGCCAAATGAATTCCTGCACATAGCAAAATGTTTAGGCCTGGGGTTTTGGTGAATGGTTCCAGCTCAAGCACACATCTGGAAATTATTCAGCATGGTGGTAATGGTTAACACCACTTACATGGGTTAGATATTTGAGGTGGTGAATAACAAGAAAGGAGATCAGTGTATTCAGTCTTAGGGGTTCCAATGGCGAAGGGAATGAAGGGGGACCAAGAACTTATGTATATGGCATTTAATAGCAATGGTTTCCAGTGTGCTTTTCAAACAATAATTTTCATGAAGTCTCCATAAAATCTGAATGATGAGACTTTTATGCTCACAATATCCTTTCAGTTTGTAATCCTAATAACTGATTTATTTTAGGTTTAAATGCTATTGCATAAAATGTGATGGTCCAAAGGATAGTTATTCCTTTGAAGTTGAAATTCATTAAAAACATACTAAATGAGACAAGTAATAAAATGGGAAAGAAAAAGGAGAATAATTATATTAAAGAACTGAATTCCAAGAAAAAATGTTGCAAGACTAGCTTCCTAGGAAGCCAAGCAAAAAGTGAACATGGTGAATTAACTAGATATTGTTCCATGTAGGGATTTTGAAACAGGGTAATTAATTATCGCTCTCACATGGATCCTCCCTAACCTGGAGGTTCTAAAGAATGAGTCTTGTATGAGGTCTGGTAAGTAGTGTGTGTTTTGAAAGTTCTTCAAGTGATTATGAGAATTAGTCCAATTTGACAAGCACTAGTCTAACAAAGGAAACATACTGACCAGTTCACAGGACAGAAAAAGTTTTGTTTTAGCTCTTAAATCTGAGATTTTGTGCCATGGACACTGAACATCAAATAACAAGACAGAGCTGTCCTCAATAGCATTAAGAAAAAACAGGAAGAGGTTTTAGATGTACGTACCTCATTCTAATCTTGGATAAAGAAAAACCAACACAATACTAATTATAATTGATGTAGGAAAAGAACCGATGGAAAAATTACATTCCTTGGGCCTCTTCAGACATTCTGATTCAATAAATCTGGGTAGGGACCAGAAATTTGCATTTGTAATAAGTGCCATAAAAGTGGCCCAAGACCACATTTCTGCTCTGAGAGAATGAAAGGTTAACAGTATTACTCAGTTTCAGATTTAGATATAAAATCTTGAGATACCCCACTTGTGATAGGCATTTAAAAAAAAAATGAAGGAGAAGGAAGCATGATCAATCTATTTCCACAAAGTAGGCTGGGAAACTTCTGTGGTGTAAGACAGAGAACTACTTCTAGTGAAAAATTGTCTTCAATCCTTGGAAAAATCTAAAGTGTGGGTTGCGTCACATGCCAAGAGAATAGATGTTAGTCTCACCTTAAGAGGAAAAAATTGATACTCAATGGATTCAAATCTTAAAGAATCATGGGAAAAAAACTTGGGAAAACTAATTGACTAGTAGTCTTCTCGTAGGGATTCTTTTAAAAAATATTTTGTTTTTATTGATTTTGAGAGAGAGAGGAAGGGAGAGAGATAGATAGGAACATCAATGTGTGTGTGTGTGTGTGTGAGAGAGAGAGAGAGAGAGAGAGAGAGAGAGAGAGAGAGAGAGAGAGAGACGGACATCAGCCTCCTGCAAACCCCCTACCTGGGATTGAGCCCGAAACCCGGGCATGTGCCCTGACTAGGAATGGAACCCAGGGTTAATGCTTAACCACTGAGCAATACCCGCTGGGCTGGTAGAGATTCATTTTACTCCAAACACTTAAGTATCAAAAATACCATGGTATTAATATAATCATGTACAAAATAGGGTCATGTACTTGTACCCTGAATTCCTCCAACCTAACATATTTGGAAACCTCTGATAGCAACACATGTTTTTCCAGACTGGTCTTCATTTTAAGTATATCAGGAAAAAAGTTATTTTCCTTCTAGGTTTACTTCTTAAGTTCTTCATGGTCATTAACCACCCCAAACTTCGTAAAAACATTAGTAAAAATACCTGTTTTTACTAATGGGTAGTCTGTCATAAAAGTGTCAGCTATCCTGCAGAATTTGAAGTGGGTAACTTGACCAACCATAGAGAGAAAATGGTGATGGGTGGCCGAGTCCTCCCTTTTCTCTTTATATTGGTTATTAACTCCTAAATTCAGCTTAGATCTCAACAAGATAAACTATGATAGATCTTTAATACTCTACCATATTGTGACTGGAAAATGAGATTGGGATCTACCATGGAGCTATTTGCTAGATACAGTAACCTTGGGTCTAATACTCATTAATGTACCCAAGGTTACATTAAAACTTTATTTAATTTAATAAATCTTTATTGTTCAGATTATTACAATTGTTCCTCTTTCCCCCTCCCCCATAGCTCCCCTTCACCCGGTTCCCACCCCACCCTCTGCCCTTACCTCCCCCCCACTGTCCTCACCTATAGGTGTACGCTTTTTGTCCAGTCTCTGTCCGCACCTCCCACACCGCTTTCCCTGAGAATTGCCGGTCCACTCCCTATTTATGCCCCGATTCTATTATATTCATCAGTTTATTCTGTTCATCAGATTTTTTATTCACTTGATTTTTAGATTCACTTGTTGATAGACATGTATTTGTTGTTCATAATTTTTATCTTTACCTTTTTCTTCTTCTTCCTCTCCTTAAAGAATACCTTTCAGTATCCTATATAATAAAAGACTAATATGCAAATTGTCCCTTTGATTGGGAGTTCGACCAGGGGGTGGGTGCCAAATGCCCACAGCCCCTCCCCCCAGCTGGCCCTGCCCCTGATCGGCACCCCCAACCTGATCAGGGGTGGGGCCTGCTTGCCTACCTCCCGGGACCCCTCGCCCTGGCCAGCTCAGCCTGATTGGCCCCTATCAGGTTGGGCCAGCCAGACCCTACCCATGCACAAATTTGTGCACTAGGTCTCTAGTTTCATATAATACTGGTTTGGCGGTGATGAACTCCTTCAGCTTTTCCTTATCTGTGAAGCTCTTTATCTGACCTTAAATTACGAATGATACCTTTGCTGGGTAATCTTGGTTGTAGGTTCTTGCTATTCATCACTTGGAATATTTCTTGCCGCTCCCATCTGGCCTTCATAGTTTCTGTTGAGAAATCAGCTGACAGTCGTATGGGTGCTCCCTTGTAGGTAACTAACTGTTTTTCCCTTGCTGCTTTTAATATTCCCTCTTTGTCTTTTGCTCTTGGCATTTTAATTATGATGTGTCTTGGTGTGGTCCTCTTTGGATTCCTTTTGTTTGGGGTTCTGTGTGCTTCCTGGACTTGTAAGCCTGTTTCTTTCACCAGGTGGGGCAAATTTTCTGTCATTATTTCTTCAAATAGGTTTTCAGTATCTTGCTCTCTCTTCTTCTGGCACTCCCATAATTCGGATGCTGGTACGCTTGCGGTTGTCCCAGAGGCTCCTTACACTATCTTCATATTTTTGGATTCTTTTTTCTTTTTGCTTTTCCAGCTGAGTGTTTTTTGCTTCTTTGTATTTCAACTCTTTAACTTGATTTTTGCGTTCCTCTAGTCTGCTGTTAGATCTCTGTATAATATTTTTTTATTTCAGTCAGTGTATGTTTAATTTCTAGTTGGTCTTTTTCATATCCTCAGGGTCTCGCTAAATTTATTGGCCTTTTCTAGGAAATTCTTGAAAAACTTTATAACCATGGTTTTGAACTCTATATCCAGTCATTTGTTTTCCTCCATTTCTTTCATTCGTGATCTGTTTCTTTGTCTCCACATTTTCGCTGCTTCCCTGAGTTGGTAGAGTAGCTTTGTGTGGTAAGTGTCCTCTAGGGCACAGTGGCTCAGCCTTCCCAGTTACCTGAGGTGGACACTCTTGTTACACCCCTTTGTGGACTGTGCGCTCAGCCTTGTTGTAGTTAAGTCTTGATTGTTGTTGGTATCACTCAGAGGAATTGACCTCCAGGCCAATTGGCTGTGAAGATCAGCTGTGTCTACGCTGGGAACACTTCTGTGCTGGAGACACTCTTATGAGACAAGACTTGCAAAATTGCAAAAGCCTGTGCTCAGCTTGGATGGGGCGGGGTTTCAGGGTGGAGCAGAAAGCCTTTGTTTCCCATCAGCCCTGCCCTATGATGCCCCTGGGTCTCAGTGTCCCGCGGTAATCGCTGCAAGAACCTCTGAGAGGAAGCCGCTCTCAAGTTTGGCCCACTGCCAGACAGTCCAGTTTCTCCCTGAATGAGTCGGGGTTCCCAGAAACTTGCCCGGAACTGGAGTTCAGCACAGTCGGGAGCTTCCGTCTTCCTCCCGCTTTAGAAAGCCAGCCGCGCACTCAGCCGCCTGTGCACACAGCCGTCTGTCCGCTCTGCGTGTGAGTCTCCGTACCTCAGCCTTTTGCAGCTCTTCTGAGTTTCAATGTGCTTTCCTCTTTTCTTCTAGTTGTAGAATTTCCACTCAGCCAGCTTTCCTGTGCTTCTGGATGGTGTCTGTTTTGTCTTTTAGTTGTAGTTTTGATATTGTTGTGCGAGGCAGCAGTTTAGGTGTTTACCTATGCCACCATCTTGGTTTCTTCTACATTAAAACTTTAAATGTCACTAAAGTCTCCAGTTCACCTTAATTCTCCAGGTCCTTCAGTCCAAATACTAGGTACAGGACTTCCTCTTAGAGAAAATTTTATGCTTGAGAATTGTATCCATTAAGAAATATGAACTTAAAGATTCTTATCCTTAGGTCTAAGAGAAATTAAATAAGCAAGTACTTCTCATTTTCCCCAATTCCTGATAATTTTTCAGGAGAAAATTCTAGTATAAAAACACTTGCTTTGGGAGAAACCAAGATGGCGGCAAAGGTAAACACCTGAACTTGCTGCCTCGCACAACAACTTCAAAACTACAACTAAAAGACAAAACGGACATCATCCAGAACCACAGGAAGGCTGGCTGAGTGGAAATTCTACAACTAGAAGGAAAGAGAAATGCACACTGAGACTCAGAGGAGCTGCAGAAGTAAAGGCAGAGGTACAGAAGCGCGCGTGCTCCCGACTGCTCTGAACTCCAATTCTGGGTGACTCTGGGGACCCAGACTCATACGGGGAGAAACTGGACTGTCAGGCAGTGGGCAGAACTCGAGAGAAGCTTTCTCGCAGAGGTTCTTGCAGTGATTACTGTGGGACACAGAGATCCAGGGGCCTCTAGGGGCAGGGCTGATGGGAAGCCATTGCTGTTTGCTCTGCCCTGAGACTTCGCCCCACCCAAGCTGTGTGCAGAGGCTTTTGCATATGAATGTCCTGGTCCTTTGAAATCTAAAATTACCTAACAAACTGTAGCTGAGTCAGTGAGACCCAGAACATCCAAAAGAAGGCCCAAGGCCCCACAGCAGCTTGCATTGCTTCACAGCTGGGCCTCATCTGGGCACCTCCAAAGCCCAAACAAAGAAGAGGAATCTGCAGATCTCTCCGTAGCTCCTGCTGGGTGGCCTTAGGCAGAGGCTAAATTAGCACCTCCTTGGAGATCCAAGAGCCAGTGTACCCAAGGGTCAGAGTAGGACCATCCAGATTACAACTCCTCAGATCCATAAGGGACACACTCAGGGGACAGACTCAGTGAGCACCAAAGCCCACTGAAGCAAGTCTTGCCCCATAAGGGTGTCTCCAGCACAGAAGTTCTCCCATCTTAGACACAGCTGATCCTCACAGCCAATTGGCCTGGAGGTCAATTCCTCCTAGTGATACCAACAACAATCAAGGCTTAACTACAACAAGACTGTGCACACAGCCCACAAAAGGGTTCACCAAGAGTGTCCACCTCAGGTAACTGGGGAGGCTGAACCACTGGGCCCTATAGGGCACCTAGCACACAAAGCCACTCTATCAACTCATGGAAGCAGCCAAAATGTGGAGATAAAGAAACAGGTCACAAATGAAAGAAATGGAGGACAGCAAACGACTGGATATAGAGTTCAAAACCACGGTTATAAAGTTTTTCAAGAATTTCCTAGAAAAGGCCAATAAATTTAGCGAGACCCTCGAGGATATGAAAAAAGGACCAACTAGAAATTAAGCATACAATGACTGAAATAAAAAATATTATACAGAGATCCAACAGCAGACTAGAGGACCATAATAATCAAGTCAAAGAGTTGAAATAGAAAGAAGTAAAAAACATCCAACCGGAAAAGCACAAAGAAAAAAGAATCCAAAAATAGGAAGATAGTGTAAGGAGCCTCTGGGACAACTTCAAGTGTACCAACATCCGAATTATGGCGTTGCCAGAAGAAGAGAGAGAGCAAGATACTGAAAACCTATTTGAAGAAATAATGACAGAAAACTTGCCCCACCTGGTGAAAGAAATAGACTTACAAGTCCAGGAAGCACACAGAGCACCAAAACAAAAGGAATCTAAAGAGGACCACACCAAGACACAGCATAATTAAAATGCCAAGAGCAAAAGACAAAGAGAGAATATTAAGAGCAGCAAGAGAAAAACAGTTAATTACCTACAAGGGGGCACCCATACGACTGTCAGCTGATTTCTCAATAGAAACTATGCAGGCCAGACGGGAGTGGCAAGAAATATTCCAAGTGATGAATAGCAAGAACCTACAACCAAGAATACTCTACCCAGCAAAGCTATCATTCAGAATTTAAAGTCAGATAAAGAGCTTCACAGATAAGAAAAAGCTAAAGGAGTTCATCACTGCCAAACCAGTATTATATGAAATGCTGAAAGGTATTCTTGAAGAAGAGGAAGAAGAAAAAAAAGGTAAAGATAAAAATTATGAACAACAAATACATATCTATCAACAAGTGAATCTAAAAATCAAGAGAATAAAAAATCGGATGAACAGAATAAACTGGTGAATATAATAGATTCAGGGGCATGAAAAGGGAGTGGACTGACAATCCTCAGGGGGAAAGGGGTGTGGGGGGTGCGGGAAGAGACTGGACAAAAATTATACACCTATGGATGAGGACAGTGGAGGGGGGTAAGGGCAGAGGGTGGGGTGGGAACCGGGTGGAGGGGAGCTATGGGGGGAAAACGGAGGAGCAACTGTAATAATCTGAATAATAAAGATTTAAAAGAAACCCCAATAAATAAATAAAAAAAAAAAACCACCACTTGCTTCATTGGACTAATGAATGGGAACCCACTCATTGCATAATATCAGTATTTTGACATTAAAATGTTTATATCAATCTAATAAATATACTAGTTTAAAAAATACTATCAACAGGAAAAACATTTCCCCATCATATTTCTCTTTTTAAATTTTCCCCCTGGTATTAACCAATAAGATGCATATATTTTTATTTGTAGACTAGAGGCCCAGAGCATGATTCCTGCATGGGTGGAGTCCCTCGGCCTGGCCTGTGATCGATCGGGACTGATCGGGGCTTTCTCGCCTAGTCCCCATCAAGGTGACCGGGGCCAGTCTGCCAGGGAGAGGGACTGCGGGAGGTTGGCCAGCCATGCGAGGTTGGCTGTGGGGGTGCACTGACCACCAGGGAGCAGCTCCTGTGTTGAGTGTCTGCCCCCTGGTGGTCAGTGAACATCATAACAACCAGTCAACCAGTCATTTGGTCGCTTAGGCTTTTATATGTATATGTATATGTGTACATGTTTGTGTGTGTGTGTGTATATATATCTATATATCTATATAGATATATATACACACACACTAGAGGCCTGGTGTATGAAATTCATGCATGGGGTGGGGGTGTCCCTCAGCCTGGCCTGCACTCCCGCCAATCTGGGACACCTTGAGGGATGTCTGACTGCCGGTTTAGGCTCAATCCCTGAACTTGCAGTCGGACATCCCTCTTACAATCCAGGACTGCTGGCTCCTAACCGCTCACTTGCCTGCCTGCCTGATTGCCCCTTAACTACTCCCCTGCTGGCCCGATTGACGCCTAACTTCTCCTCTGCTGGACTGATTGCTCCCAACTGCCCTCCCCTGCTGGCCCGATTGCCCCAACTGCCCTCCCCTGCCAGCCTGATCGCCCCCAACTGCCCTCCCCTGCTGGCCTGATCACCCACAACTGTCCTCCCCTGCTGGCCATCTTGTGGTGGCCATCTTGTGATGACATTCATTAGGGTGTTGCACTACCTATGCTTTTATCATATAGGATTTGTTAATGTTATTGACTTTGCATTATCACAGGTGATTTGATATTTTCAACCTCCTACTTCCTTTCCTCTATTAGAACACAATTTTTAGTCAGTGTTTACATTATGTAAAAAGAAGCAGATAGTATTTCATAACCATTTCCTTCATTGCATTGCTTTTATTTTTTTTGGAATCAGCATTTGCCTCATTTTTTTCCACCAGTATAATTTTCTATTAACTGATCATTGTTTCAATTGCTCAGCTAGAGCTGTTGTATGACTGCCAGCATTGCCACTCCCCAAGGCTCAAACATATAGGTAATCTCAGTTCTGTTCCCACACTGGAGATCTCTGGCTGAAGCCCCACTTCCTCCTGCCCCTAACTAGGGCAGGCTTTGGGCACACCTTTGTCTCAGAACTTCCATTGGACACTTTGCTTTTGGATTTACTACTTCAATAATGTGCCTTCCTTTTTCTTGTTTATCTGGAGTCCATTATCCAGAAATTTCCTAAAGAGAAAACAGGGGCAAAAGACTGATGATGATGATTTTTTCTGCTCCAACAATGCCTGGAAATTGGTATTCATGCTGACCCATTGCTCTGGTGAGCAGAGACACTTGCAAGGGAAGGGGCACTGATGTACAGTCCTGGCAGAATAAAGGAACAACCGCACTTGAATCTTTTCTCATTTCCCCCAGGATTCTAGCTTCCCTGAAAGTCAGTCAACTTCACTGACTTTTCTAGAAGTGATGATCTGGAGATAGAAAAATACTGCTAGGTAACTTAAAAGTCTCCTGGAAACACTCAGAAAAGGTTCAGGTGGCACCGAGTTGGCCTAGTCATTCTGTGAGCTACTGCAGAGAATTCTGTTTTATGAACATTGGAAAGAAAGGAAAGCTAATCAGTGAGTAATTAATATTAGTGGAGGATCTTCCTGTGATACTCTGCTTCAGCTGAGAACAGACCTCACCTACTCTGGCCACAGGGATAGGCATGTGACCAAAGCTGGGCCAAATACAGCACTTCATGTTTCCTTGACAACAGGGACTGGCCTAAGGAATGCTAATGAGTTAATATAAATTGTTGAGTTCTCCTCCTAGGATTTTGCAAACCGAAGCTGGAAGAACCAGCTTTCCCTGCTGGTTATGGAGTGGTTAGGATATGTGCCCAAAGCTACCTGTAGTAGTATCTTCTGCCGTGTGCAAAAACCAGTGTTTGGGGTTCTCTACTCCAAAAAATTGAGGTGAGAGGTGTAGGGCTGTATTGATGGGCTCCAAATCCTTGATCCTGTCCCATTAAGCTCCACCTTCATCCTCTCACATGAGTTACAGCCCCCTTTGCTTCAGCTAGTTGAAACTAAGTTTCTGTTACCTGCAACAAAACACATCTATTTAGCTCCATCTTTCTAATGCCTATTAGGTGTCTCTCTCTGGATGCTCCTTGGTACTCCAAACTCACACCTATAGTACAATTCATCTTTCCTCCCTTCCCCACTCTACCTACCCAGTTCCTGTATTTTCTCACAATATCTACCCAACCGTGTAAGCCAGAAATCTATAGCTCTCCCAGACTCCCTTTCTACCTGATCCCCACCCTTCAAGATCTAATCAGTTTCTAAGTGTTATTCCTTTCCTAAAGTATTTCTCTTATCTATAACCCTGTCTTCTACCTTAGACACCCCCTCTGCTTCTTTTTCCCTTTCCTCACTGTACTGAAAAGGCCAAATCTCAGAATGCTTACCCTGACCATTGCCTGCTGAAAGGAGTCCCCTCCTAATAAAATTTTCGGCAACCCTTCTAGTCCCAAATGATCAGTGACACCAATCAGGTCCTCTTCTGTGAGGATATCTGAATCTGAGACACAGAAGGCTACTCAGTTGTTGCAAAACAGAAGATGAAGATATGCAGAGAAGACAGGAGTGAGGACAAGAATGTAGATACTGTTGAGTAAACAGAAAATGGGTAAGCAGAAGCTATGACCAAACCTACTCCATGTATTGAATGGGAGATAAAGGCTGGAGTGACAGAAACAAAAAGGAATGAAATCACCATAATGGTTGGGGACAAACGCTTGCTGTTGAGGAGGCAACAAAATGATTCCTAAATTGTGTGTGTACTCCAGCATGTGTGAAGCATGGCTGGGTGTCAATAGATTGGTTCCTGTAAGCTTTGTGTGTTCCCTTGAGATTCTTCTTATTCCTAAAACCTCAGCCCGCAAACACTATATAGTCTAGCCACATAAATTAGTTTCCCAACCACGTGATGTTCTGCCATATCTGTTTACATGCATATACTATTCCAAGAGGAACAATTCTCATCTCCCAAATACCCCTAACTTCTGGCTACCACTTACTCATCATTTAAGACTGAGCTCAGGCTTCTTGCAGCTTTCTACAACCCAACCACGTTAGACTCTTCCTTTATTCCAAACATGGCACTGTGTATTGTAATTGTGTGTCCCAACTAGAATATGAGTTTCTTTAGAGAGCAGAGATGCTGTTTTGTTCCCTTTTTTATCTCCAGTGCTTGATCCAGTCCCCAGCACAAAGTGGATACTTAATGAATGCCATTGTTTTTTGCCGGAAACCAATCTTTGTCCCACTAATAGAGAGATATGGAAAGGAAATCCCAAAGGCCGTCAGCTTTAATTGCTCTGAAAGGTCGGAGCTAATCACTTACTGTTTAGTTAAAACATTGTTAGTCACTTACTGTTTAGTTAAAACATTGTTAGCTGAAGCAGCCTCTACTTGTTTGTCTCATGTAAATTTCTATTATTGGAATTCCCTGCCTAAAGGTTGTGGGTGTATCCCATAGTCTCAATTAAGGGGATAGCAAGGCCAGAGCAGGTGGTAGTCTTCCCACTAGAGGTTGGCTCCCGCCTGGCCCCCAATATTCCCAAATTAATACTTTCCTAGTCTCTTTTCATTTGTGCGCGGCCTTCTCCGAACCCTGAACCGGGACCCTGAACCACGTGGGACGTGAAAAAGGGGTCCCACAGTTTTTGTTAAAGTTCCTTTGCCTTGACATTTTCAATAACCAATACATTTGGTAGCCTTTCATTATCACCCCTCTTCCAATAGGTCTACTTGCAGCTTGACGTGTGCCATGGTACTTCAGACAGTGATATGGAATCACCGCTTTGTGCAGGAGATTTCCTCAGTTCTGAATGCCCTTCTCATTCCTGTTCCCTAACTCCCTCCAAGAATGGAAGCAGGAAGACCAGAGTTAAGGGTTGTTGCAGGAGTCCAGGAGAGAGACCATGAGGGCTTGGACTAAGGAGCGCTGGTGGAGTTAGAGGGAGTGATCAATTCTAGAGGCGGAATAGTCAGTACTTGGTAAAAGAATTGGGTATGAGATGAGGGAGGGGGCATAACAACGACAATTAGGTTTTTTGGTTTGATCAGAAGAATGGAGAAGCAAGTTACTAGTACGAGGTAACTAAACATTTAGATTTCTATATAATCAGATTTTGTTCTAGATTTTGCTAATATGTGCGATACTTAAGGAATGGGAATACTGACTTTTTTCTTTTTTGGTGCTGGTGTTGGGGAGGATATTTATAGTTATTACTTTTTAATTTTCCATTTTAACCATTTAAAGTATACCATTCAGTGGCATTAAGTACATTCAATTGTTTGTGTACAATCATGACCACCATCTATCTCTAGAATTTTTTTCATCCTACCAAACTTAAATTCCTTACCTACTAAACAATAATTCCCCACGTCTCTCTTCTCCCAATCCCTGGCATCTACCATTTTACTGTCTCCATGAATTTGACTACTCTGGGTACCTTATACATGTGGAATCATATAGTATTTGTTCTTTTGTGATCGGCTCATATCACTTAGGGCCGTGGTTGGCAAACTGCAGCTCACGAGCCACAGGCGGCTCTTTGGCCCCTTGAGTGTGGCTCTTCCACAAAATTCCACGGCCTGGGCGAGTCTATTTTGAAGAAGTGGCGTTAGAAGAAATTTAAGTTTAAAAAATTTGGCTCTCAAAAGAAATTTCAATCATTGTACTGTTGATATTTGGCTCTGTTGACTAATGAGTTTGCTGACCACTGACTTAGGGTAATGTCTCAAGTTTCATCTATGTTGTAGCATATGTCAGAATTTCCTTCCATTTTAAGGCTTAATACTATTCCAGTGTATGTATACACAACATTTTATTTATTCACTCATCCTTCAATGGACACTTGGGTTGTTTCCACTATTTGGCTATTATTAATTACTAGAGGCCCAGTGCACAAATTGGTGTACCAGTGGGGTCCCTCAGCCTGGCCTGTGTGATCGGGCCAAAACCGGCTCTCTGACATCCCCCAAGGAGTCCCAGATTGTGAGAAGTTGCAGGCCAAGCTGAGGGACCCCACGATCGAGACCAGAGAGGGACTCGGGAGGGCGGCCAGCCGAGAAGGGACTGCGGGAGGGCTCCAGGGTGTGTCTGGCCCATCTCGCTCAGTCCTGATCGGCTGGACCCCAGCAGCAAGCTAACCTACCAGTTGGAGCGTCTGCCCCCTGGTGGTCAGTACACATCATAGTGCCTGGTTGACCGGTCAACTGTCTGCCCCTTGGTGGTCAGTGCACATCACATCGAGCAGTTGAGCAGACTTAGTGTGCCATTAGCATATTACACTTTGATTGGTTGAATGGACGACTGGACAACCAGACAGGTAGCACATTAGGGTTTTATTATATAGGATGCTGCCGTGAACCTAGGTGTACAAATATCTTCCCGAGTCCCTGTTTTCAATTCTTTTGGGTATATACCCAGAAATGGAATTGCTGGATCATATGGCAGTTCTATGTTTAAGTTTCTGAGCAACCACTATATTGTTTCCATGGAAGCCACACCATTTTACATTCCCACCAGAAATGCACAAGAGTTCCAATTTCTCCATATCCTTCCTAACACCTATTTTCTTTTTTTTAAATAATAGCCATCCTAATGGGCATGAAGTGGTACCTCATTATGGTTTTAATTTGCATTTCCCTAATCATTAGTGATGCTGAGCAACTGTGCATGTGTTTATTGACCATCTGTATACCTTCTTTGGAGAAGTTTCTATTCAAGTCTTTTGCCCAGTTTTGAATTGGGTAGCTTGTTTTTTGTTGTTGAGTTCACAATTATTTTGTAAAATTGGAAGGTTTCAGGAACACAATAGGTCTCTAGGGCATGAGAGTAAGTGTTCAGAATAGTATGTAAATGCTAGGGTCTTGGGGAAAAGGGCAGAAAGAGGGAGTTAAAAAATATTAAAAGTCTTATCTTAGGAAAGAGTACAGAAAATACATTCCCAGGATTCTGACCTCATTTTAGTAATGTAGTTTGGTAACCTTGTGAGTTAAATAAGCATTGGTGGTCACACTGAGAACCTAACCACTATTAAGAACATTACTACCCTAACTGGTTTGGCTCAGTGGAAAGAGTGTTGGCCTGCAGACTCAAGGGTCCCAGGTTCGATTCCGATCAAGGGCATGTACCTTGGTTGTGGGCACATGCCCAGTGGGGAGTGTGCAGGAAGTGGCTGATCAGTATTTCTCTCTCATCGATGTTTCTAGCTCTCTATCCCTCTCCCTTCCTCTCTGTAAAAGATCGATGAAATATATTAAAAAACGACATCCTATATAATAAAAGAGTAACATGCAAATTGACTGTATCTCTGCTACACCCACCAGCCACGCCCACCAGCCAATCAGGAGGGATATGCAAATAAATCCAACCAAGATGGCTGCAGCCACAGAGAGCAGGAGGGAGGCTTGGGTTTCTCTGGCAATGGAGGAAGCCACGCTTTCCACCTGCCCTTGCCGGCCCAGGCCTCCACTCAATGCTACAAAGTTTCAATTATAGAAGATAAATAAATTCCAACAGAAATGGCGGCAGCCATGGGGCTGGAGAGAGCAGGAGGCTAGGGTTTCCCGCTGCGATGGAGGAAGCAAAGCTTCTGCAGCCCTGGCTTGCTTTGGTCTCCGCTTAAGGCTACAAAGTTTCAATTGTAGAAGATAAATAAATCCCAGATCCCAGGGTCTCTGCTTGGGTCGCCGGGGGGTGTGGCCAGCCTGCAAACCTGCAAACCACCACAGGCCCCTTGCCCAGGGCGCCCCACACCCCAAGGGAACCCCCACCCTGATCTGGGACACCTTTCAGGGAATACTAGCTGGCCCCCACCCATGCACCAGTCCTCTATCCTATCTAATAAAAGAGTAATATGCAGATTGACCATCACTCCAACACACAAGATGGCTGCCCCCATGTGGTCAAAGATCTTGCCCCCATGTGGACACAAGATGGCCAGCAGGTCAGGGTAGTTGGGAGGAACCAGGCCTGCAAGGGAGGGCAGTTAGGGGTGACCCGGCCAGCAGAAGAGGGAAGTTGGGGGTAACTGGGTCTGCAGGGAAGGGCAGTTGGGGGGGGGGCAGGCCTGCAGGGGAGAGCAGTTGGGGGGTACCAGGCCTGCAGGGGAGGGCAGTTAGGGGTGACCAGGCCTGCAGGGGAAGGCAGTTAGGGGTGACCAGGCCGGCAGGAGAGCAGTTAGGTATCAATCAGGCTGGCAGGGGAGTGGTTAGGGGGTGATCAGGCTGGCAGGCAGAAGCGGTAGGGGCAATCAGGAAGGCAAGCAGGCAAGTAGTTGGGAGCCAGCAGTCCTGGATTGTGAGAGGGATCCCAGATTGGAGAGGGTGAAAGCTGGGCTGAGGGACACCTGCCCCCCCATGCACGAATTTTGTGCACCAGGCCTCTAGTTACTTATATAAAAATGCAGTCTTATAATCCTCTAATTAAAAGAATTGGTATAAGTGGAATATTACGCTGCTATAAAAAGGAACAGACACCAGGAGGGTGAGGGCATGAGCAGGGGGCAAGGGGGCAAAGGGGTATAAGGACACACATGTAATACCTTAATCAATAAAGAAAAAAAAGAATTGGTATATAATTCATATACTGTATATGTTTGACTATTTCTATACTAAAACCTAAACTTGGAAAGTAAGTTGGTTATACTCATGGATAACAAAAAGAATTATTATAAAATTATTATATAATGGTTTTAACTGGGAATATAATATAGTATTTTTTAGTTACCCAAAGTTGATATACATAAATCACTTGTGGAATCTATAACAATAGAAGTATAATATGCTAATTAGAATAGACAGCCGGACGACCTTCCAGACGAAGCTGGGGCTACGAGGGCTGAACCCCTTGCACGACTTTCGTGCATCGGGCCTCCAGTACCATTATAAGAAGGTAAACATCATAAAGGGCTACAGAATACATAATCATGACATAATTGATAGAAACATGAAAACAAACCTATCATCTGAAGATATAGAAAAGGGTTGCAGAAAAGGAAGGATTACATAGAAATTAGTGAAGCAGCTAGAGAACACAGTACTACTGGCCGCTGGTAATAGGTAACCAACCTCCAAGAATAATATCCAGCTTAAATTATATAAGTTTTATTATTTTTAAAGTAAACATTTTACTTAATCGATTGAAAGTGGATAAACTATTGATAAAATGTTACATGACCTAGGTTAGATAAATATTCTATATTATAGATGTAAAGTATAATTTATATATTTGAAAACATGACATTATTTTAAAGTATCTCCAGGGTTATTTTTAATGTTATGTACTCTATAATCTCCATAAATAATTAATAGTTAAGAAAACAGACCATTCTCTAAAACAAAACAACTGAACTTTCACTAACATGAAACTAAAGATGAGCTTTCCATTTCTTGTCAGGATCCGTGTTGCTAACTGTGGAAAGAAAAATAGATTAAAATTTTAACAGTGGATAAGCAAATTCACTGGATTTAAATTATTTTCTGGCTAAAAAAAGCATTCATTCCTAAAATGATTTTGTTGCTCAATATAAAGTTGGTATTTTTTTGTATATATAAGAACAATGATGAAGCTTCTACACAAAATTCAATCTTTGAACCAGTTGATTTTAAGGATTAAACTTTTATAAAGATTCTTAATTTGACAAATTAACCTAACACTAGTAAATAATTGTAGAATGACTGCTTTAGTATTTTTGAGTTTACTACCTTTAGGACTGCTAAAACCTTTCTACATGTAAAGAAATCTTCTACATGTAAAATTCTTTGTAGATCTTGTGGTCTAGGAGAAGAGAAGCTATTTTCCACTACATGCCTTTGACTGTCATTCTGGTGGGTGAGGTCTGGAACCTCCAAGCAAGATTCTAATTCCTGTGCGAGTGTTTGGTTCCCACGTGTGGTCCACTGGCCTTTCATTACTGACCCTTTCTAGTGCCTTTCTCTAACTTATAGTGATATTCAAGGGAGGCATCTACTGGGTGTTACTTTTCCTAAAAGGAACGAGTTCATTTGTAAAAAAAAAATTTAAATGCTGGCAGTAAAAGAATTAAAATTCAGAAGTACACTTACATATCATTCCATCTTTTTCTAATTTTTTCAAATGAAGCAAGAGATTACGTTCAGCCACGATATGTAAATTCTCAGGAGTATTCTTAAAAAAGAGAAAGAAAACATTTTTTTAAAAAGGGACAGAGTTAATCCTTTTGAAACTGAAAAAATGCAACAAAAAGACAATTTTAACTTATATTCATTACTTTTTTTTATTTTAATGTTGGCACTGTTACAAATGTCTCCCGTTAAACTCATTTTTATACAGTAATAGCCAAAACGATTTCAGCTTGTACATGTCTTGCCTCAGGCACTGTATTCTTGTTTATATTCCTATAGGTAAAATAGATTGTAAGTTCCATAAAGACAGTAACAGTATGGTTTGTTCACTACTGAACACCAGAGCTTAGCATAATGGCGCACAGCAGGAACTAAATATTTTATGAATAATGAATAAATGTAAAAATTATTCTAGATAGCTTTGATGATGCTACTAACATTGGCCCTATGGTTTGTTTATTAGATTATATGATGATAACTTTTCACATTTGGTTTTCATCCTGGATACTTTTCTTTGGACTTCTCTTAAACATTGATATTTACAGTGCGTTGTATCATTGACCCTCCTCTCCCTTTCTTTTTGTTAATACTCACCTGAGGATATTTTCTCCATTGATTTTAGAGAGAGTGGAAAGGAGGGAGGGAGGGGTAGAGAGAGAGAAACATCAATGTGAAAAAGACATATTAATTGGTTGCCTCCCGCATGCGCCCCAACCAGGGCTGGGGATTGAACCTGCAACCAGTTCAATGCCCGTGACCAGGAATCAAACCCAAGACCCTTCAATGCGGTGGCTGATGCTCTAACCATGGAGCCACAGTGGCCAAGGCTCTTCTCTTTTTTACTAACCCAACCTGCCACAGCACTATCACGCATTATTAATTCCCAAATAAAAACCTCCAACCCTAAACTCCCCTTTAAGCTCCAGTACCATATCCTTTCTCCACCAGTGTGATCTAGAACGCATTATGTGACTCCCTTGCCCAAGATCTTTGAGTGTCATTCCCAGGTTTCTGGCTAAAGTTCAAATTTGTTAGCATGGCAATCAAGGCTTCTCATGACCTCATCATGCTTGTCTTTCCCAACTCATTTCCTGGGCCTCCCTTCCTGACCATCTATGCATTCATATGTGGTTTCTTTGTGGGATTTCAAACACACACAATGCTCTTTTATTACTCCCAGTGTTTAAACACATCTTTCCTTCTGTTTAGATCCAATTAAATGATTTAAGTTTCTGAAGCTTTTCCAGAGAAGCCTCATTATCTTACATCTTCATCAGGCAGAATTTATCCCTTTCCTTATGCCCTGACATACCATACATAGGCCTTGGAGGAAGCCTGCTGTGACAGAAACAAGATTTGAATATCTGACATCTGACATTTGAGTATGTGACATCTGCTAGTTTTGTGCCCTTGAAAAAGCTACTTAGCTTACACTTTCTGAGTCAGTTTAAAAAATATTTTTATTGATTTGAGAAGAAGAGGAAGAGAGAGAGAGAAACATCAATGATGAGAATCATTGATTGGCTGCCTCCTGCATGCCCTCCACTGGGGATAGAGCTCAAAACCTTGGCATGTGCCCTGACTAGGAATCGAACCATGACCTCCTGGTTCATAGGTCGACTCTCAACCACTAAGCGACACTGGTCAGACCTGTGTTGGTTTTTTAATCTATTAAATTGGAATAATTGTATCTTTACGCAGTAAAAATTTGAGATATTTGAATTAAGTGCCTCAAGTCACATTTGTAAAGGTAAAGCATTTAAACAGAGCATCTAGCACACAAAAATGTGCTAAAAAATGGGAGCTATTATGATAGCATTACAAGTATGTGTTGTTTTAAATATATTTTATTGATTTCAGAGAGGAAGGGAGTGCAAGAGAGATAGAACCATCAATGATGAAAGAGAATCACTGATCAGATGCCTCCTGCAAGCCCCACACTGGGGATCTAGCCCACAACCTGGGCAGCCCTGACTGGGAATCACACCATGCCCTCTTGGTTCATAGGTCGACGCTCAACCACTGAGCCAAGCCGGCTGGGCTGTTTTTTTTTTTGGTTTTGTTTTGTTTTTTAAATGAGTGTACTTTTCCTTTCCATCAAACAACTTTGTGTTGAACATGATCTGAATCCTTTGAGGGCAGGGATCTGTAGCCATCTTTATACCTCTGTTTTAGTCAGTGTATGGCACATGGAAGGTAGTCAATAAATGTTTGTTGAATGAATAAATCCTTTGCAATACTTAATGTCATTCTGTTTACAACAGGTATTTCACATATAAACACAGTGAATACACAACTGAATACAATTCTGAATGCTAAACCAGTATTTAGGCATGGACAGGTACTTGATGATGACTCATCTGTGAGAGTTATCAGAGAGTTCTGTCTGTACTTACAATAGAAAAATACCCCCAACAGTCCTGTCTGGTTTGGCTCAGTGGATAGAGCATCGGCAATGCAGACTGAAGGGTCCAAGGTTCGATTCTGATCAAGGGCACGTCTGGGTTTTGGGCTCCATCCCCAATAGGGGGCATGTAGGAGGCAGCCAATCAATGATTCTTCCTCATCACTGATGTTTCTCTCTCTCCTTTCAATTATATATATATATATATATATATATATATATCCCCCCCCAATGTACCAATGAATAGTCTTAAGTGACTCTAGTCTAGCATTATGAGGAAATGCACTCTTTCACAGAATATAAATATTTACATTACCCTTTTGCCAATGGCAGTCTTTTATCCTTAGCCATTTTAACCCTTAATCCATCCCTTTTTAAAAAAATATCCCTCCCTTTTTAAAACAAAGCACACGGAGTGATGATCTTTTTTTGGTAATTTGGGCCTTCAGGATATTAAGGCCCCTGCCCAAATGTAATTGGCCCCAGCTCATCTTCAGTACAATCTCATGTATCTTCTGGCTGTACACTGTGGTGGTGGGAGTTTTTAAACCCAGGTAATCTAACACCAAAGCCTACATGCTTAAGCTCTAAACTATATTAACAATACAGCGGTATTTGATAAACATTCGCTGAAAAACTGAATTACACTAATCGACTGCCACATACTAGTAGGGCTGCCATATAGTGATGTGCTTAGAGGCCACCGCAGTGAGGGGTTCTCTCTCTTCTCTACTCATGGTCCTTACATGTACTTTCTCCATTGTCAAGCATTGCAGCTATCCTCACTGCTAGTATCCCAGTATCTGTCTCCAGCAGATTGCCTCTTCTCACTTACAACAGGTAATCAAGATGGCTAGACCAACACGCAATTTATTCCAAAACTTCATCATCACGCTGTTGGGAACCATCTCATACAGAATGAAGTGTATGGTTTAATGGTGGCTCAGAATGGTTATTTTTATTCTCCAGGTTTTGTTTAACTTCTCTGTTCTAGAAAGTTGAGGTTTCAAAACCACACAAGTAGCATTACTTACAAAATTAACAGACTTATTCTGTTCTGGGAGGTGATAAGATTATTATACCTATAGTTTATTAGATTATTCTAATAAAATTGTGACTATGTACAAATAGGATTAAAAATTACCTTGTAGAAGATGGTGGTGTAGGTAAACACCTAAACTGCTGCCTCGCACAACAATTTCAAAACTACAACTAAAAGACAAAACGTCTATCACCCAGAACCACAGGAAAGCTGGCTGAGTGGAAGTTCTACAACTAGAAGGAAAGAGAAAAGAGCATTGAGACGTGCACAAGCGCTGAAAAGCTGAGGTATGGAGGCGCCGGATCTGGGCTGGCGGCAGGCGTTGCTTTTTTCAACCCAAAAGGGAGATAAGCACCCGATTACTCTGAAATACAGTTTCTGGGGAGACGTGGGGGACCCAAACTCCTACGGGGAGAAGCTGGATTGTCTGCCACCAGGTCGGAAAGTGAGGGGGGCCTGCTTGCAGAGCTGTGTGCAAGAATAATTGTTTACTGCGCTGGGGCACGGGACAAAGTTGGAGACACAGAGCCACAGAGCTGGCTAACTAGCAGCCACTGCTGTTTGCCACGCCCTTGCCTAGTGATGCCCTGAGACCCTGCCCCACACAACCTACAAACCCACCCAAGCTCCAAGCAGCAGTTTTAGCATAATAAAGGCCTGCCCTATCGCAGCTTAACCTAACAAACTTGCAGCCCGGATCAGACAGCTCCAAAACCTCCAAACCCCAGCAAAGAGGAGAAAACTGTAGCTCTCGCTGTAGCTCCTGCTGGGTGGCCTCAGACAGTAGCTGACCTGCATCCCATTGGAGATCCAGAAGCCAGTGTACCTAGTGGTCAGTGTGAGAAACCAGATTTCAACTCCTCACATCCATAAGTGACACATTCAAGAGGCAGACTCAGCGAGCACCAAAGCCCCACTGAAACAAGTCCTGCACCATAAGTGTGTCTCCAGCACAGCAGTTCTTATAGACACAGCGAGTCCTCACTGCTGATTGGCCTGGAGGTCAATTCCTCCCAGCGTACCAACAGCAATTAAGGCTTAACTACACCAAGACTTTGCACTCAGCCCACAAAGGGGTGTACCAAGAGTGTCCACATCAGGTGATTGGGGAGGCTGAGCTACTGCCCCCTATAGGTCACCTACCACACAAAGCCACTCCATCAACACAGGGAAGCAGCCAAAATGCAGAAACAAAGAAACATGTCACGAATGAAAGAAATGGAGGAAAGCAAACTACTGTACGACATAGAGTTCAGAACCACATTTATAAGGTTACTCAAGAATCTTCTAAAAACCGCCGAGAAACCTGATGACACTTCTGAGGAGCTTAGTGAGACCTTCAAGGACCTTAATGAGAATGCCAAAAAAATGGAAAAGAACCAGTCAGAAATGAAGCATACACTGTCTAAAATAAAAAATATACAGAAACTCAACTGTAGATCAACGTACCCCAAGAATCAAACCAAAGATCTGAAATATGAGGAAACAAAAAACACCCAACCAGAAAAACAAAAAGAAAAAAGAATCCAAAAATATGAAGATAGTGTAAGGAGCCTCTGGCACAACTTTAAGCGTACCAACATCCGAATTTTTGGGGTGCCAGAAGAAGAGAGAGAGCAAAATACTGAAAACCTATTAGAAGAAATAATGACAGAAAACTTTCCCTACCTGGTGAAAGAAATAGACTTACAAGTCCAGGAAGCGCACAGAACCCCAAACAAAAGGAATCTAAAGAGGACCACACCAAGACACATCATAATTGAAATGCCAAGGGCAAAAGACAAAGAGAGAATCTTGAAAGCAGCAAGAGAAAAACGGTTAGTTACCTACAAGGGAGTACCCATACGACTGTCAGCTGATTTCTGAGCAGAAACTATGCAGGCCAGAAGGGAGTGGCAAGAAATATTCAAAGTGATGAACAGCAGGAACCTACAACCAAGATTACTCTACCCAGCAAAGCTATCATTCAAAGTTGAAGGTCAGATAAAGAGCTTCACAGATAAGAAAAAGCTAAAGGAGTTCATCGCCACCAAACCAGGATTACATGACATGCTGAAGGGTATTCTTTAAGAAGAGGAAGAAGAAGAAAAAGGTAAAGATAAAAATTATGAACAACAAAATGACATCAAATACATACCTACCAACAAGTGAATCTAAAAATCAAGTAAATAAAAAATCTGAAGAACAGAATGGACTGGTGAATATAATAGAATCAGGGACATAGAAAGGGAGTGGACTTTCAATTCTCAGGGGGAAGCGGGTGTGAGTGGTGCGGGAAGAGATTGGACAAAAATCTTACTCCTATGGATGAAGACAGTGGTGGGGGGTAAGGGCATGGGGTAGGGTGGGATGGGGAATCAGGTGGAGGGGAGCTATAGGGGGAAAACAAAAAGAGGAACACCTGTAATCTGAACTATAAAGATTTATTTAAAATAATTACCTTGTAAATAATTTTTACAAGCTCCGTTACTGTAAATGATTTATCAAAATTTTCATGAAATACTTGAAGAATCTGCTGTTCTCGAATATTTCTGTGAGAAATGTATTGTTGAATTTTAGCTTCAGCATTATGGATTATGGGGCCATGTCCTGAATTAGAATAATTATAAAAATTATTTCAACCAGATAAAAAATATTAAGTATTAACTGGAATTCATGCATTTTATTTAAAAAGAATTCATATGATGTATTGAAACAGCATACTAAATACACAACAAATAAGAATTTTTTGGAAAACTAAATAGATATAAGACTTAAAAATTACCTAGAATGCCACAAAACATTAGACAATTATATCAAAACCATATAAAATGCTACTGTGTACATTAAAAAGTATAAAATAAAAATATTGCAATAATAACAGGAACAACAGTAATGACAGATAATATTTATAGAGTACTTATTTTTTTTCCTTTTAATCTTTACTGTTGAAAGTATTACATAGGTCCTCCTTTTCCCCCCCATTAACCTCTTTCAAACCTCTCCTGTCCCCCCTTTCCTCTCCAGGCCCTCACCACCCCATTGTCTGTGTGCATAGGTTATGCATATTGGTTGATCTCTTCCCACCCACCTACAGAGTTCTTATTATTTGCCAGGCCGGCTCTAAATGCTATATATTATTTTTTACAAGAATCCCAAGAGGTAGGTACTATTATTATCCCTTGTTGGTAGCAGAAACTGAGGCATAAGGAGGGTATCTAACCTGCCCACAGTCACACAACTAAGGAGTGGAGCTGGGATTCTGACCCAGGAGCTTTCACTCACTCCAGTCTCTTACCACTGCGCTACACTTACCTATAGAAGATTGAAAAGGGGAATGTAAAAGTAGCTTCATGGAAGTGACACTATTAAAAACTCACAGGAATCACAGTAGAAATTTAAGAATCTTTTGTATAGGCTTGTAATTCAGAAATGTTGACAACCCGAATAAAGTTACATTGAAATTTACATGCTCTTTTAACACAGTGCAAATTACTATATCATACAAGTCTGCCAGAGGGATGTTTAAAATACGCGAGGGAAAAAAATGCAGAAGCAGGCTAACCTATTATCATGTTAGAAGCACGAGCACCATGGGTGTTGTTAGAAGACTGACCACCATTTACTAGCTGCCTGGCTGCGAAAGTCGCTGAACTGTTTCTTTAGCTGTGCAATTAGGACACCACCACCTACTTCCCTGGGTTTTTGTGAGGACCACAGCTAGCTGGAAAGGTCCCTGCAGGTACCTGATGGGGAGCAGGCTTTAATATATGGTAGCTATGGCTATGGAACATAATTTACATATAAGCTCCTGCTGTGCTAATAAGCCAGTTCACTGGATTCACCAAAACTAACAGTCTAAGGGCCTTTAGGCAGCCTCTCATTAGCTTTGCTTAAATGTGAGTGCACCAATTCTCTTCACTTTAAAAATAGCTGTCAGCTTCCATTCCTTTTAGGTCATAATACTAGAGGCCCAGTGCATGAAATTTGTGCACTGGGGCAGGTGTGTGTGTGTGTGTGTGTGTGTGTGTGTGTGTGTGTGTGTCCCTCAGCCCGGCCCACACTCTCTCGCAGTCCAGGAACTGGGACTCCCTCTTCGGGGTGATCGATTGCAGAGTCCCCACCCCCTTCCCACCCTCCCATTGATAACCCCACTGGCCAGTGACCTGGGCTTCCCTCTGTGGGCAATTGTGGGGCGATGGCAGCCCCCTCTACCCCCGATGCCCAACCAATCGCATTGTATCTGCCTTGGCTGGCCTGGCGCCAGTGTGTGTCATAGCGTGATTGTCTGGATGGTCATTGTGCTGTTTGGCCATTCGGTCGATTTGCATATTATACTTTTATTATTATAGATTAATCCAAATCCCCAGGGTAGGTTTTCTACCTCCTCAGCAGTAGAAACTCATGAGAGAATAGGAGGGTAGTAAAGATACTGTATTTTCAGATCTTTCTATGTCTCTTTGGTTAGGAACAAGTTAGAAGGGCTTAAAAAAATTAAGTCATCTAGTCTTTTTTTTCCCTTATGGGCCCTACTGTTGGGTCCTGTGTGTTTCTTAGCTTTCAGGATGGAATGGAAATTCATACTGCAGAGCAGTGCAGTGACATCTGAGATGCTAATGACAGGTTTCTTTTTCTGGATAATCAAAATAAATATATGATTTTACAGTTCATATGGAAGATACTATTGCAATAGTGTGAGTTAAAACAACTAAAAGCTCAAAGGTCAAATGTTACCCATGGTTACATGACTAAAATATGGTCCATGACAGAAATCAGGTTCACAAATTGAAGATCACTTATGGAATGAAAAAATTTTCTTGTTCCACTGCAAGTATTATTTCCTTCTTTAATAGTTCCATTAATAGCTGTTTAGACGTTAAAAAATAACCCTCACATGTTTATAAAAATTTATTAATATAAATTGTGGCCTTTAAAAAATTGCATGGCTAGACAGGAGCTAGGGTTAATAATTTAAAGAAGCAGTTTACATGTCTGACTTCAAGGCCAAAAACACAAAGACCACCTCCCCCACCCCCACCCCAAAATGAACCTTCCTCATCATCTGACACAAATGGTTTACCACATTTAAAAATTACCCACCTGGATATATAATACCAGCTTTGATTTTCAATAACTTTTTTAGGGAGTTCATATAATCATAGAGGTCTTCAAATACAGTTGTTCCTTCCCCTAGGATGCAATCTCCAGAAAAGAGAGCATTTTCCTCCTCTAAAAGTAGAGCCATATGATCATCAGTGTGGCCAGGTGTGTATATAACTCTGGTTGAAGGAAGAAATAGAAGCAGTTATGAATTCTTAAGCTTAGAAGAAATTTTGAGAAGCAAATTATTCTCTATCCTTACCTCTGAACAAGACACAAATAATGTCAGTAAGTTAAAAAGCTACTTTTTCTCTTGTTGTTCACTGAAAATTATCACCAGATATTTTTTCCCTTTAATAAAATCAAATTTCTCACTTTGAAGTGCAGATTTAATACTTTACCCACATTTTTTCTTGTAAGTAATGAATATGGCTTACAACAAGTTTGGGGGGGGGGCGGAAAGGAAAGTACTTATAGTAGATAAAAATCACCAATCTTTCAACTACTTATAGTGCTTTTATTTTTTACGAACATATATATTTTTTGCCTTGGCTTTTGCTTCTCAGTGGTTAGAATGTTGGCCCGCACACTGAAGGTTTGCGGGTTCAATTCCCAGTCAAGGCCACATACTTGGGTTGCAGGTTTGCTCCCTAGCCTCATTGGGGTACGTGTAGGAGACAACCAATCTATGTGTCTCTCTCACATCAATGCTTCTCTCCTTCCTCCTCATTAGCAACTAAAGGCTCAGTATTTTCAGTGGATAACTATGCCAAACACTTAAAGTCAGATAACTGCACTGCTACTTAACCTATCCCAGAGCATAGAAAAAGAAGGAAAAGTTATGAATCCCAAACCTGACAAAGGTTGCACAAAAAGAAAACTATTGCTTGATCTCACTGATGAATAGTTATAAAAATCTTAACTAAAACATTAACAAATAAAACATATTTAAAAATAATATCATGATCAAGTACAATTTATTCAAAAAATGTCAGGGTGTTTCAATTTTAGGAGATCCCTGCAGATCATAATAAAGCTATGGAGAAAACAAGTAAGGTCATTCCTAGACACTGCAGACATTTGACAAAATTCATCTCTTAAGAAAACTGAAGCGACTATAACATAGAAGAGTTTCTCATTTGCCAAAAAATCCAATCAAATCCTTAATGTTAAATATTGCAACTATAAAGCTTTTTAAAAGAGTCTGCTAACAATGTAAGGGATATAAGGTATAAGAACATGAGATACTCGTGTAATGGGAGCAATTATTTTTGAGAGACATTAAGAACTGATTTTAGGAACTATTATGCTTTTATGGTTTTTAAGTATGTGCTTTACATATGGCAAATGATTACTATATTTAGTAATGGTGAGGTATTAGAGAGATGTTAAAATCATTTCTTTTGTCTGATCAAACCTGCTGCAACCAGTTAATGAAAGTATTCCATGTTATGTGAAAATAATTGCAGGAGATACATTTCCAGCAACTATAAAAATATGTGGTGTGCGTATCTGTCTTATCTTATGAACAGTCACACATAGAATGTGTTTACAAATGGAACCTCTCAACCTTTTTTTTTAATCTACATATACTCATTTGGAGAACCATTCTTTCAGGGTCTGCAAACTGCCTTATCCATCAATGTGCTTACAATGCCTCCTTAATTATTCCCCTTGTACACCCCATGCCAGAACTCAGTAATGGTTTTCTTTGATAATTTCTAGGCTAAAGGCAATAATATTTCTTAAATTAGGGGATCAGAACTTCCAACCCTCCAGTCACCTAGGTGGCTAATGCTTTAATTTGCATAAAAACTGTGTTAAAATTTACTTCACGTAGGCGGAGGAGAAAAGGAAATGACATCAGAGGTGCTTTGCTAAAGATGAGAGGAACTGCAGCTGTGCCTCCCATTCATCAGGTAGAGCATTTATCTAGTTCTGTGACACAGGAGACTTTATTAGAACGGCTCTCTTAGAAAATTTAGAACAGTCAATGAAAACTGTCAGATTAACTTTGAGAACTTAAACTTAGTTCACTAGAAAATTCCTGAGTGTTACGTCTAGAATCCTTACTGAAAACCTTGATAACTTTCAATTTTTTTACTAATGGGTTCTTGGTGGGTACTATCGTATTTTTTTTTTTCTTTTCAAAATTGGCAGGTAGACAAGATCACCTGGATGTCAACTATTTGAGACTTAAATTTTAACCTTCTGTTTATGGAACTTTTGCGTAAGAACGAGCCTTTGTGTTAATATTTAAAACTATTGGATTTTACTGACTATAAACATGGAAACTGGAAACCACATCAATAGTATATTAAATGTTTTATTCAGATTTTAGCATAATTGGAATTTATATTTTGAGAAAAGATTATTTACTAGATCATAAAAAAGTGTCTGCTTTTTAAAAAATTCTTTGTGTTAGTTTTCCCCTCAAATCTTAAGATAACCCATACTTAACTTAATCAGAATGCAGTATAACAAAAATTAAATGGAAATTCACATAATATTGAGATCCTGGGCATCAATTCACCCACGAAACAAGACAGTATTCAACTGAGGGGGTGGGGTAGTGACAGGAAGCAAGTTCGTGGGTGGCTCTAGGGCACTGATTTTGTTTCTCATCTGCAAATTGCTCATATGGTTTATTCCGTTTTTAACAATTCACCGCCTTGCACAATGATGATATACACACTTTTCTGTTTGTATACTTTAAAAGCTTAATACACATGTTCTGTTTACAGCAGATGGGTGGTAGGTAGTTAACTTCCAAGAGTTCAATAGTCTTAATCTGCATTTTAGATATAGATCTAATATCCATGCTTCTGTGATAAGTGATAAACCGGTGCTGTGGTTCTCACACCTGAGACAGGAGACTTGATGAGTTACCGCCTCCTGTCTCTACTCCCTTCTTTAACTTGGGCTAGGGCTGGTGTGTGAGGGCGGGGGCGGGGGTGGGACAATTCAGCATTGTCAAGAATACTTTTTGAAGTAGTAATGCAGTGTTTGATTTTCTGTGCTATCATCAATATATGATACTATATTTCCCAGCCTTCCCACAGTCAGGAGTGACACATGACTGAATTGATAGGCAATGCAACCGAAGGCCTGGTCCATGAAAACCTCTCATGCAACATCTCTTCCACTCTCCTCCACCCACTGTACTGACTGTGATGAGCATGGCAATCTTGAAGGACAAGTATTGAGGATGGAGGAATCTACAAGAATCCTGGAACATTAATGCAGGAGGGCCACTTGCTAATCAGGAACCGTTTTTGGACTTTGACTGAAAATTACAAACTTATTTTATGTTTGAGCTATTATACATTTCTGGGTTGGTTTGTTATAGCAACTGACATTAACTAATACTAGAGGTCCAGTGTATGAAATTCGTACACTGGTAGGGTCCCTAGCAACTGCCGGTCGGGGCCTCCCTCCCTTCTCCCTGGCCGCCTGCCAGCGCTGGGGCCTCCCTCCCTTCCCCCACCTGCCTGCTGCTGCTGGCCGGGGCCTACCTCCCCCTGGCCGGCCCACCCCCTGGTCGAACTCCTGGAAGAACTCCGGTCAAGGGGACAATTTGCATACTATGCTTTTATTATATAGGATTGTGAACCTAAGGAACTGATTACCTTTTAAGGAGATACCTACTTACACACCAAAAAATTGTAATTTAATAAGTGCTATAATAAAATAATAAAAATTACATAAAAGTTGGAGGAGAAAGCAGTTTAATCTTTCCAGGAGGGGTTCTTTTTATTTTTTTATTTTATTGTTTTTTTAGAGAGGAAGGGAGAGAGAGAGTTAGAAACATCGATGAGAGAGAAACATTGATCAGCTGCCTCCTGCACACCCCCTACTGGGGATGTGCCCACAACCAAGGTACATGCCCTTGACCGGAATTGAACCTGGGATCCTTCAGCCCACAGGCCGATGCTCTATCCACTGAGCCAAACTGGCTAGGGCCCAAGAGGGGTTCTTGAAGTAACATGTAAACTGAGGTTTGAAGACTAAATGGATAATTTATCAGGGGGACAAGGTGGAGAGGAAGGGCTGATGCCTAGTAAAGGGGAAGGTATGAGCAAAGGCATGAAGAGACAGGATGTGCTCAGGAGTATTTGGATATGGCTAATTGTGTTTGTGAGGGAAGTGGTAGGAGCTAAGACTAGAAAAGTGGTTTGGGGCCAGGCTGTGGTAAGGAGAATAAACATGATCTTGTATGCAGTGAGAGTTGTTCAAGGTTTCAAGTGACAGAGATACTAAGGGTAAACTGGAAAGGGGAGAGCCTGGAGATTCCTGGCTTAGAAGTAGTATTAATGAACACAAAGAAAAAGGGACAGCAGGGACGAATATTTTTGAGGTAAGAACTAATGTGATTAGCCCTGGCCAGTGTGGCTCAGTTGGTTGGGTATCATCCTGTGCACTGAAAGGTTGCCAATGTGATTCCTGGTCGGGGCACATGCCTGGGTTGTGGGCTTGATCCCTGGAGGGGGCAAGCAGGAGGCAGCTGATTGATGTTTTGCTCTCACATTGATGTTTCTCTCTCTCCCTCTAAAAAAAAATAAAATCAATTAATAAACTGTGATTAGATGTCTTGGGCAAGAGGAGGGGATAAAGGTGAAGAGGAGTTAGCTTGTATCATAGAAGAAAAAAAATCTTAAGTACTGAGAGAAGTAGGTGTTCTGAAATCAGGAAGTCAAGACAGATGGTGGAGAGGAGAATCATCATAATTATTTGAGTTTTAAAATTACTGAGTTGGAAACACCTTTTTAAATCCCTTAAACAGGTCATGGGGGATTATGGGTCTGGCCTAAAATGTATTTACTTTAGGTATGGGTCATTTTTGGAAGTGAGAATAGGAGAAAGCATTGAATTTTCCAGCAGGGAATTCTAATCTATTTTGTAATTTAAATTTTATTCATTAAGAAGTGGTAACCATATAATTCAAACAAATAATTATAAAAGGGTAGATAGAGGTCTTTCTTTTTCTATGTTTCTCAAGCCACCCATTTTCTCTTCCCAGAATAACCAATGTTATCAGATCTCTTATATCCTTCTTCCTGAGATAATCTTCAGTAATACAAGCAAATATGTGGAAATCTTCCTCTCCCCCTCTTTTGTAACACACTAGAGGCCCGAAGCACGAAATTCGTGCAAGAGTAGGCCTTCCTTCCCCCAGCTGCCAGCACCAGCTTTCCTCTGGCACCTGGGACCCGGGCTTCCCTGACAGCCCTGGCTAGCTACGTCCAGAAGGACGTCCGTTCTAATTAGCATATTACACTTTTATTATTATAGTTATACATAAACTACCCCCACCCCCTTCCCTGGCCAACTGTCATTTACATACCTTAGAGTGGCACCCTCAGTCTTAACCAAATCTCCATCTTTTAGATAAACATATCGTTGCTCTCCATCTCCTATAATTTCTTCTGTCTGAGGATTCCGTGGGAGTTTTTTAATGCAATATGGAGTGTCTAGTGATAAAACATGTAAAATATTTAAGTCACACTTTAAATGGCAATTCAGCCTTTTAAGAGGCCAATTTTCATAGAATACCTCTGAGTAGCTGCAAAAAATATTAACATTAGAGACAACAGAAAATGAGGTGAATTATAGCCGCTTATCTCTGGGATGGTAACTGTTTCTTCTATCTCAACAAAAGAGCTTTTTACTCTCTAATGCCCTCCTAGCTCTACATAAAAGTCTTTGTGTTTTTCTAGTCACTCCTATTTTATACAAAAGTTCTTCATAATATCAGCTAGCTTTGATATCAAGATGGGTGTTGAAGAGGGGGTAATACAAAACATAGGAACTTTTCTCTGTCTAGGTGCCTAACATATAGTGAAAGAAGTCCTGGCATCATGGCATTAGTTAACAAAAGAATGACAATATAAAGCTCTTTCTAGGAATGCTGAGAGGAAGCCCCAAACCCAGGGCTAAGATATTAAAACATTAAAATAAATTTAACCCATACTACCTGTCATCAATGCAAAGAAAATCAATCAATTAATTAACCAATCAATAGTGGATTGCCAGTTATTTAACCAGTATAGTGAATGTAAGCACCATGACATCAAAGTGCTTAAAAAAGTGTCCTAATTGGGGAACTAAAACTTACAAACAGGAAAGAATTAAACAACTATACACAGTACCATTTAATGAATACTAAATGGACAATTCAGCTAATAAAAGCAAAATGAGGTTGGAGAAAGGAGAAACAATTAGGAAAGAATTCATAAATATGATAAAACTTGAGGTGTGGCTTACAGGATGAGCAGGATGAGAAAAAGGTTCAGACAGGTAAAGGGAACAGCATTAGTAAAGCCATAGAAATGAGAATGAACGTGGCATATGGGCAACAGTAGAACACTACCAATTTGTCTAACACAAAATACTGGCTGGAAAGGGTAGAGATAAGTGGGATTAGTAAGGTGAGCAGAGATCCTGGAGGGCCCTAAATTGCCTTTCACAGAATACAGGAATTTACACTTTGCTGTATGTGGTCCATGTATGCACTTTAGCGTTAACAGGTCGATCAATATGGCAGCTGTAGTGATCAATATGGCAGCTGCAGGTGGGGAGCCTGAAGAGGGAGAGATTGAAAGACCAGGAGGGGATGACTGTAATAACCCAGCTGGAAGGTAATGAATATTAGGGCAAGGATGTTAGCAATGGCAATGCAGAGGGAGAAAAAGACATTCCGAGAAAAACTAACAATACACAGAAATCTGGCTAAGTATGGAGGATAAAGAAGATAGAAATACTGCAATATAATAAAAATAAAATAAACCAACAGCATCTGGGTTTTCTCTCTCCAGCCTCAAACTCCATTATTTTGTATCTTTGAGGCTGAAGCAAGAAATAATATGCTATTCTGGGAACTGTCTCTATTATGGCGTGATATGGTGAGGTTTTTTTGGTTTGTTTTTATTTTTAATCTGTATAATTTTGTCTTGTAGTAAAGTAGTGGAAGTATATTTCTAGTTATGAGACCTTTGACAGACAATATGTCCAAAAATACCTCACAATTACCTCAAAATTACAAAACACATGCCATACTATAAAATAATTTTGTGTCAGCTTTAAAAATTATCCTATCTAATAAAAGAGTAATATGCAAATTGACCATCACTCCAACACACAAGATGGCTGCCCCTATGTGGTCAAAGATCCTGCCCCCATGTGAACACAAGATGGCCGCCACAAGATGGCTGGCAGGGGAGGGACCAGGTCTGCAAGGGAGGGCAGTTGTAGGCAATCAGGCCAGCAGGGGAGGGCAGTTGGGAGGGACCAGGCTGGCAGAGGAGGGAAGTTGGGGGCGACTGGGCCTACAGGGAAGGGCAGTTGGGGGGGGGGACCCAGGCCTGCAGGGGAGAGCAATTGGGGAAGACCAGGCCTGCAGGGGAGGGCAGTTCGGGGCAATCGGGCTGGCAGGGGAGCAGTTAGGCATCAATCAGGCTGGCAGGGGAGTGGTTAGGGGGTGATCAGGCTGGCAGGCAGAAGTGGTTAGGGGCAATCAGGAAGGCAGGCAGGTAAGCAGTTGGGAGCCAGCAGTCCTGGATTGTGAGAGGGGTCCCAGATTGGAGAGGGTGCAGGCTGGGTTGAGGGACATCCCCCCATGCACGAATTTCATGCACCGGGCCTCTAGTATGTAAATATAAAAGCATGCATCCTATTCTCAATAGCAATCTATACAGACAGGATGTAGAAGGGTATGCTGAAAGCAATCATCCTATATAATAAAAGACTAATATGCTAAGTGTTCAGTCATCCATTCAACCAATCAAAGCATAATTTGCTAGTGATAGGCTTAGGCTACTCAACCGCTTGCTATGATGTGCACTGACCACCAGGGGGCAGACAGCTGACTGGTCGCTATGATGAGCACTGACCACCAGGGGGCAGACGCTCCGACCAGTAGGTTAGCTTGCTGCTGGGGTCCAGCTGATTGGGGCTGAGCAAGACAGGCCAGACACGCCCTGGAGCCCTCCTGTAGTCCCACCTCCTGCGTCCCTCCCCGGCCCCAATTGTGCACCGGTAGGGGGTCCCTCAGCCTGGCCTGCATCCTCTTGCAATCTGGGACCCCTCATGGGATGTTGGAGAGCCGGTTTTAGCCTGACAGTGCAATGACCGGTCACTATGACATGCACTGACCACCAGGGGGCAAACGCTCAATGCAGGAGCTGTCCTCCTGGTGGTCAGTGCTCTCCTGCTCAGCCAGGAGCCGGGCTCACAGCTGGCGAGTGCAGCGGCGATGGCGGGAGCCTCTCCCACTTCCATGGCAGTCAGACATCCCCCGAGGGCTCCCGGACTGTGAGAGGGCGCAGGCCAGGCTGAGGGGGCCCCTGGAGTGCAAGAATTTCATGTACTCGGCCTCTAGTATAGTATTATTATTTTTAGTCAAAGCTTATTCAGATATAATTCACATACAATGAAATTCACCCTTTTAAAGTATACAATTCAGTGTTGTTTTTTTAGTTTATTCAAAGAATTGTTCAACCACCACCATCTTATTTTAGGACATTTTCAAAACCCCTCACAGACACCTCATACGTAATGGTAGTCACTCTCTATTCTCTCTTTCCAGGCCCTACTGTATTCCAGGCAACTACTTACATAATTATTTTAACAGGAGGAAACCCTCAGTCATTTGCTAAGGTCTGAATAATGGATTATAACATCATTGCTAAGGCTATTTCAGCAGATACATGCATGTGATATTATTTACGTGTAATGCTTTTTAATAGAAACACATTCTAACTGAATAGCATAGAAGCAAACATTTGACTCCAGGACTTGGATGTGAAATACATGGCAATGACCCAACTTCAGCTGCAAAATAGTAACTGTCAGATAACAAAATATACTTTATAAGATTTACTCAAAAACAAACAAAAAACAAAACACTCAAGAAGCTTGGGTCTATATAGTTCTCAAGTCTAGTAAACTTCTGCCTCCCTGTAAGCCACAAATTCCTAAATGAAACACTGATTTTACTTTAAAAATTTATAAGCAGGTTGCTTCAGAATTACTCTATCTTCCCACAGAAATCTTATAAATGGCATTCATAACTTTGGTGTGGCCTGTAAAAATTACAGATTGTTAGCACTGTAAAGTAGCCATACTAATAATTAAAAAACAACAACAGTAAAACAATGTGGAACAAAGAAAACGATAATAAAACAAAATGAACAAGAATGGTAGTGGTTAAGGATTTAGGGAATAAAGAAATACATGGGACTTTTGGGGGAAGATTCTGAAAGGTACCTCTGTATAATTTCAGTGCTGAGCAACTCAGTCTACATTTGAAGCTGGTCTAGCTTCAATAAAGTTCAGAATGAAAGACATCAAGCCACTTTTCAAATAAAGCATTAAAAGTTTAGTGGCTATAAAGCAAATTTCTCCTTGATTTTCTTTAAATTAATCTCATGGGTAATCTTTTATGTAAATACTAGAGGTCCAATACACAATTCGTGCATGTCTTGCGGGGGGGGGGGGGGGTTCCCCTCAGCCCAGCCTGTACCCACTCCAATCGGGGACCCCTCTCACAATCTGGGACCATTGGCTCCTAACCACTCACCTGCCTGCCTGCCTGATTGCCGCTAACCCCTCTGCCTGCCTGCCTGCCTAATTGCCCCTAACTGCCTGTGCCAGCCTGCCTGATCTCACCCCCAACTGCCTCTGCCTGCCTGATTGCCCCTAACTGCCTTCTGCCTGCCTGCCTGATTGCCCCTAACTGCCCTCCCCTGCAGGCCTGATCTCACCCCTAACTGCCTGATCAACCCTAACTGCGCCTGCCCAGCCCTTGCTGGCCTGATCTTGCCCCCAACTGCCCTCCTCTGCCAGCCCATTTGGTTCTGATTGGTCAGTTTCTATGCCAGTGTTAAAAGCCCCGTCTCCTAGGCAGCCATTGGCTCCTTACATTCGTCAGATTTGGTTCTGATTCGTCAGTTTCTATGCCAGTCAGCATCTCTGGGCCTATCAATGGGGCCTGATCAGAAAGGTGGGGCTGATTAGCAGCCTCCATGGAGGCCTGGAGAGAAATGGGGAGGACGCCTCAGGCCCGGTGAGACTGATGGAAGTGCGGGGGTGGCATTGAGGTGGTGCCTGCGCTTTTGATCACTTGCACATTGTGTTTTATACCACAGCATGTGGTAACGGCTGTGAAGGGTGCCAGGGCAACCCAGCGCTGACTGCAGGACTAACTTACAGTTGGTTAGCCTTCACAGCCTACTGTTGAATGGTCATTACAACCCTGGGCTTTTATTATTAGGATTCATTATTTTAATGGAACCCAAAACTATTTCAATTTTTAACTTAAAGAAAGTTAAGTCAAATGTCCATTAACAGATGAATGGATAAACAAACTGTAGTGTATTTCTACCATCGATTACTATTTGGCAATGAAAAGGAACAAACTATTGATACGTGAAACATGGGTGAATCTCAAAGATGTGATGCTGTGTGAAAGAAGCCAGAGAGTGATCCTGTATGCTTTCATTAAGTGACACTTTGGACAGGCAAAACTAACCCATAGTGAAATAAAGTAGATGAGTGGGTGCTGGAGTTGGAGGGAAATCACTGTGGGGGGTATCTGCAGGGTAAGAAAGGGACCGCTTTCTGGGTAAGTGTTCTTTACCTTGAAGGGATTGGTCACATAGTTTTTGATAAACTACACACTTAAAAAATAGGTACATTTTATGTATGTAAATTTAAGCTCAGTAAAATTGACTTGTGAAGGAAAAAAAGCAGGCCATAAACATTTTAATTTTTCAAATTGACCCTCATGCTAAAAGAGTTGACCAAAGCTAATTAAGGATCCTCAGCATAGTTTTTTAATTGACAAAATTTAATGGGTAGACAGACAAGAGAAAGAAGGGTGAGGAAAAGTCAGAGTGGGAGAGAATGGTTTCCTGTGGCATACAGTTCCCCCGGATTGGAAAAAAGGAGGAAAGAGGGTAAGAAAGTTAGGTTAGACAGTTTTTTACAATGAGGAGCCTGGTGATATTGGCTGCTGTAGCTGAGAATATCTTTCCATCCCAATTGCAGTCTTAAGGCCTAAAAAGAAGATACTTTAAAATATTTAAAATTTTTAGTTGTGAATGAACATTCATTACCTCCTTGTTCTTTATCTGCCTTGAACATGTCAAGCACACCCCCATTCTAGTATCTGCTCCTGCAATGTCCTTTGCCTGGTATGCCCTGCTCTGACATACATAAAGCTTACTCTTTCTCCCTGTCCACCCTACATATAACAGCCACAGTTCTCTTCCACTTTATTCTCTCTCCCTCTTCATAGTTTAGTTTAGTTTTCTTCATAGCACCTATCACCATCTGATCTATTACTTATTTACTATTTACCCTTTCCTACTAGAATGAAAGTGGAATAATTGTTTTAATCACTGCTACATCCTTTGTGTCAAGAACAGTGCTTAGACATAGCAGCAACATGAATATTTGTTAAAGGGATGAATGAATGAATCTGTTTGTGATGGTGGGATGAAAGAATAAGGAGAGAGATGGCAAAGTGTTAGTACTGTAAAAACGTCAAGAACAAAGATCTTTCAGTAGTATTATACAGTATACAGATAACTGTCTGAAAGTTATGGAAGACCTGAGATCATATTTAGAATGTGGACAATTAACAGCAACTACTTCAGCAGTGCCTGGCACACAGTATATACTCAACAATGGTTAGTTATTATGAAATCTGAAGTAGTAAATGTCACACAGACTAAAAACTGATGACTGGGCAAAGGGGAAAAATAAGGGGGAGAAGAGATTTGAAATAGATTAATAGGATTTCTACTTTTTTCCTTTGTTAAAAATAGTCACAGTATTCAAGTTATATTAATATATAAAAGTACCATTTAAATATAAGGTATTCAGTAAATTGTTCATTAGCTTACTTAGCTCTGTAAAGGAAACAAATTATTTTGAAAACATAGGTTTCCTCATGAACTTAATGAGTATATTCTGCTTACCATTATCAATGTTTTTACAAATATCTCCTATGCCTCCAGTATGATCACGATGCCAGTGAGTCACAATGATTTCCTGGATTGCTGTGTTAAATTCATTCAGAGCCTGCTTTAAACAGATGATATATTCTGGAATTGCTGGTTCTCCAGTGTCAATGAGGATTCTCCTGAAAGTGAAATAGATGATTACACCATTGAAACAGTTAATATTAGCATATTCCTTTTTTTTTGGTATTTAAATGGTGTATTTATACACACATACATACATAGATTACACAAATACATATTTATGCATAAGATATATATAAACAGAAAATTATATTTAGGCCAATTCATGGGTAGTTAAAGGGTTGCTCTAGGATTAATTTGACAAGTCAATTATTGTCTTTCTTGATGACTTTTGAACCTAACTCCATCTCAAGGTATGACCCCAACTCTATAGATACATAATTTTAAAATAATAAAATTGTTTTCATATGATGCAAAGCTTACTTTTTCACTTAACATATTCTGGATTTTTTTTATTGTTTAAAATATTACATATAGTAGTACATATATCTCTTTTCCCCCATTGACCTTCCCCCAGCTTCCTCTATCCCGTCACATGCCCTCATCCCACCTCCCCAGTGTCTTGTGTCCATTGGTGTGCTTATATGCATGCATACAAGTCCTTTTGTTGATTTATTTCCCTCCCTTCCCAACACTCCCCAGCCTTCCCGCTGTAATCTGACAGTCTGTTCGGTGCTTTACTGCCTCTGTATCTATCTTTTTATTCATTGGGTTATAATGTTCTTTATTTTCCATAAATGAGATCATGTGGTATTTTTCTTTCATTGCCTGGATTATTTCACTTAACATAATGCTCTCCATGTCCATCCATGCTGCTGCAAATGGTAAGAATTCCTTCTTTTTTAAAGCAGCGTAGTATTCCATTGTGTAGATGTACCATAATTTTCTAATCCACTAATCTGTCAATGGGGATGTAGGCTGTTTCTAAATCTTAGCTATGGTGAACTGTGCTGCTATGAACATAGGGGTGCATATATCCTTTCTGATTGGTGTTCCTAGTTTCTTGGGATATATTCCTATGAGTGGGATTACTGGGTCAAATGGGAGTCCATTTTTAGTTTTTTTGAGCAAGCTCCATACTGTTCTCCACAGTGGCTGCACCAGTCTGCATTCCCACCAGCAGTGCACGAGGGTTCCTTTTTCTCCACATCCTCGCCAGCACTTATCGTTTGTTTTGTTGATGGTTGCCATTCTGACAGGTGTAAGATGGTACCACACTGTCATTTTGATTTGCATCTCTTGGATAATTAGTGACTTTGAGCATGTTTTCATATGTCTCTTGGCCTTCCTTCTGTCTTTCAAAAAGATTCTATTTAGGTCCATTGCATTTTTTATTGGATTATTTATTTTCCTTTATTGAGTTGTATAAGTTCCCTGTAGATGTTGGAGATTAAACCTTTATCAGTGATAACATTTGCAAATATGTTCTCCCATACAGTAGGCTTTCTTGTTTTATTGATCGTTTCTTTTGCTGTTCAAAAGCTTTTTATTTTGATACAGTCCCATTTGTTTATTTTCTCTTTAGTTTCTATTACCCTAGGAGTGGTATCGGTGAAGAAATTGCTTCAGCATGTGTCTGAGATTTCTCTGCCTTTGGATTCCTCTAGTATTTTTATGGTTTCCTGTCTTATGCTTAAGTCCTGTATCCATTTTGAGTTAATTTTTGTGTACGGTGTAAGTTGGTGGTGTAGTTTCATTTTTTTGCATGTATCTGTCCAATTTTCCCAACACCATTTCTGAAGAGACCGTCTTGACTCCATTGTAGGTTCACGCCTCCTTTGTCAAATATTAATTGAGCATAGTGGTTTGGGTCGATATCTGGATTCTCTATTCTATTCCATTGGTCTGTATGTCTGTTCTTGTGCCAGTACCAGGCTGTTTTTAGAACAGTGGCTTTGTAGTACAGCTTGAAATCTGGTATTGAGATCCCACCTACTTTGTTCTTCTTTCCCAGGATTGCTGTGGCTATTCGGGGTCTTTTTTTTATTCTAGATGAATTTTCGGGGGAGTTTTTTCTAGGTCTGTGAAATATGCCGTTGGTATTTTAATGGGGAGTGCATTGAATCTATAGATTGCTTTGGGTAGTATGGACATTTTAATGATGTTGATTCTACCAATCCATGAGCATGGTATGTTCTTCCATCTGTTCACATCTTCCTCTATCTCTTTTTTCAGTGTCCTGTAGTTTTCCGCATCTAGGTCTTTTACCTCCTTAGTTAAGTTTATTCCTAGGTATCTTAATTTTTTTTGGTGCGATGATAAATAGGATTGCTTTTTAAAAAAATATATATTTTATTGATTTTTACAGACAGGAAGGGAGAGGGATAGAAAGTTAGAAACATCAATGAAAGAGAAACATTGATCAGCTGCCTCCTGCACACCCCCCACCGGAGATGTGCCCGCAACCAAGATACATGCCCTTGACTGGAATCGAACCTGGGACCCTTCAGTCCGCAGGCTGACGCTCTATCCACTGAGCCAAACCAGCCAGAGCTGGAATTGCTTTTTTAGTCTCTTTCTGTAAGTCCACTATTGGTGTATAGAAATGCCATAGATTTCTTGGCATTAATTTTGTATCCTGCTACACTGCCGAATTAATTTATTAAGTCTATTAGTTTTTTGATGGAGTCTTTTGGGTTTTTTATGTACAATGTCATGTCATCTGCAAATAAGGATAGCTTTACTTCTTTTCCAATTTGGATGCCTTTTATTTCTTCTTCTTGTCTAATCACAATGGCTAATTCTTCCAGTACTATGTCAAACAGGAGTGGTGAGAGTGGGCATCCCTGTCTTGTTCCTGTTCTTAGGGGAAATGGTTTTAGTTTTTGCCCATTGAGTATGATGTTGGCTGTGGGTTTATCATATATGGCTTTTATTATGTTGAGGTATGATCCTTCTATTCCCACCTTGTTGAGAGTTTTTATCAAGAAAAGGGTGTTGGATTTTGTCAAATGCTTTTTCTGCATTAATTGATATGACTATGTGATTTTTATCACTCAACTTATTTATGTGATGTATCACATTTATTGATTTGCGGATATTGTACCATCCTAGCATTCCTGGGATAAATCCTACTTGGTCATGGTGTATGATCTTTCTGATGTGGTGCTGGATCCGATTTACTAGAATTTTGTTGAGGATTTTGGCATCTATGTTCATGAGGGATATTGGCCTGTAATTCTCTCTCATTGTGTTGTTTTTTATCTGGTTTTGGTATTAGGGTGATGCTGGCTTCATAGAATGAGCTTGGAAGTGTTCCTTCCTCTTGAATTTTTTGGAATAGTCTGAGGAGGATAGGTTTTAATTCTTCCTTGAATGTTTGGTAAAACTCCCCTGTGAAGCCATCTGGCCCAAGGCTTTTGTTTGCTGGAAGCTTTTTGATGACTGCTTCAATTTCTTCCATAGTTATTGGCCTATTGAGATGTTTAGATTCTTCCTGAGTTTTGGAAGGTTATATTTTTCTAGGAATATGTCCATTTCCTCCAGGTTGTCCAGTTTGTTGGAAAAGAGTTGTTCATAGTATTTTTTTTTTAACAATCCTTTGTATTTCGGTAGGGTCTGTTATTTCACCTCTTTCATTTCTGATTTTGTTTATTTGGGTCCTCTCTCTTTGCTTCTTAGTGAGCCTGGCTAGAGGTTCATCAGTCTTGTTTATCCTTTCAAAGAACGAGCTCTTGGTTTTGTTGATCTTTTGTATTGTTTTTTTTGGTCTCAATGTCCTTTATCTCCACTCTGCTCTTTATTATTTCCTTTCTTCTGCTTACACTGGGCTTTTCTTGTTGCTCTCTTTCTAACTCTGAGTTGTAGAGTTAGGTAATTTATTATCATTGTTTCTTGTTTTTTTTGCAGTAGGTTTGTAGAGCTATGAACTTCCCTCTCAAACTGCTTTTACTGTGTCCCATAGATTTTGGATTGTTGTGTTTTCATTGTCATTTGTAGCCATGATGGTTTTTATTTCTTCTTTGATCTC
Source organism: Corynorhinus townsendii (assembly GCA_026230045.1). Lineage (NCBI taxonomy): Eukaryota > Metazoa > Chordata > Mammalia > Chiroptera > Vespertilionidae > Corynorhinus > Corynorhinus townsendii. The sequence continues at coordinate 17,646,868 of JAPDVU010000010.1, read as the reverse complement.
TCTGGTAATGTAGTCAAGGTTTAATAGCATGCTGTTTAGTTTCCATGTGTTTGATTTTTTTGGATTGTTTTTATTGTAATTGATTTCCAGTTTTATGCCATTGTGATCTGAGAAGATGCTTGATATGATTTCTATATTCTTGAATTTGAAGAGACTTTGCCTATGAGCCAACATATGGTCTATCTTTGAAAATGACCCATGTGCACTTGAGAAGAATGTGTATTCTGTGGCTTTGGGGTGAAATGTTCTGAAGATGTCAATTAATTCCATCTGGTCTAGTGAGTCATTTAGGATTGATGTTTATTTGCTGATTTTTCATTTAGAGGATTTGTCCAATGGTGATAGTGGGGTATTAAAGTCTCCTACTATGATTGTATTGCTGTCAATCTCTCCCGTGATAACCTCCAGTTGTTTTTTTTTTATGTATTTGGGTGCTCCTGTATTGGCTACATATATGCTTACCAGAGTTATTTCTTCTTGTTGCATTGCTCCCTTTAGTATTATGAAGTGGCCTTCCTTATCTCTTGTTATGTCCTTCACTTTGAGATCTAACTTGTCAGATATAAGTATTGCTACCCCAGCTTTTTTTTTCATTTCCATTCACCTGAAAAACTTTTCCACCTCTTCACCCTCAGTCTGTGTGTCTTTTTTCTTTTAATAAATCTATTGTTCTATTACAATTGTTTCTCCTTTCCCCCCCACAGCTCCCCTCCACCTGGTTCCCACCCCACCCTCTGCCCTTACTGCCCCCCCACTGTCCTCATTCATAGGTGTACGATTTCTGTCCAGTCTCCTCCTGCACCCCCTATGCCCCTTTCCCCCTGAGAATTATCAGTCCACTCCCTTTCTATGCTCTGATTCTATTATATTCACCAGTTTATTCTGTTCCTCAGATTTTTAATTCACTTGATTTTCAGGTTCACTTGTTGATAGATATGTATTTGTTGTTCATATTTTTATCTTTACTTTTTTCTTCTTCCTCTTCTTAAAGAATACCTTTCAGCATTTCATATAATACTGGTTTGGTGGTGATGTACTCCTTTAGCTTTTTCTTATCTGTGAAGCTCTTTATCTTACCTTCTATTCTGAATAACTTTGCTGGGTAATCTTGGTTGTAGGTTCTTGCTATTCATCACTTTGAATATTTCTTGCCACTCCCATCTGGCCTGCATAGTTTCTGTTGAGAAATCAGCTGACAGTCGTATGGGTGCTCCCTTATAGGTAATTACCTGTTTTTCTCTTGCTGCTTTTAATATTCTCTCTTTGTCCTTTGCCCTTGGCATTTTAATTATGTGTCTTGGTGTGGTCCTCTTTGGGTTCCTTGTTTTGGGGCTCTGTGTGCTTCCTGGACTTGTAAGTCTATTTCTTTCACCAGGTGGGGCAAGTTTTCTGTCATTATTTCTTCAAATAGGTTTTCAGTATCTTGCTCTCTTCTCTTCTTCTGGCAACCCCATAATTCTGATGTTGGTACGCTTGAAGTTGTCCCAGAGGCTTCTTACACTATCTTCAACTTTTTGGATTCTTTTTTCTTTTCCGGCTGAGTGTTTTTTGCTTCTTTGTATTTCAACTCTTTGACTTGATTCTTGTGTTCATCTAGTCTGCTGTTGGGTCTCTGTATAATATTTTTTATTTCAGTCAGTGTATGCTTAATTTCTAGTTGGTCCTTTTTCATATCCTCGAGGGTCTCGATGAATTTATTGGCCTTTTCTAGGAAATTCTTGAAAAACCTTATAACCATGGTTTTGAACTCTATTTCCAGTCGTTTGTTATCCTCCATTTCTTTCGTTTGTGATCTGTTTCTTTGTCTCTCATTTTCGCTGCTTCCCTGAGTTGGTAGGGTAGCTTTGTGTGCTATGTTTCATATATGGCCCAGTGGCTCAGCCTTCCCAGTTACCTGAGGTGGACACTCTTGGTGCACCCCTCTGTAGACTGTGTGTACAGCCTTGTTGTAGTTAAGTCTTGATTGTTGCTGGTATCTCTGGGAGGAATTGACCTCCAGGCCAATTGGCTGTATCAGCTGCGTAAGTGCTGGAGACAGCCTTATAGGATCAGACTTGCAAAATTGCAAAAGCTTCTGTGCTCAGATTGGATGGGGTGGAGTGGCCGGAGCAGACAGTCTTGGCTTTCCATCAGCCCTGCCCTTGCACGTGTACTCCTCCAGACCTCTGCCTTCCGCGGCTCTCCTGAGTTTCTGCCTGACAGTCCAGATTCCCCCCATAAGAGCGTGAGTCCCCAGGGGCTTGTCTGAAACTGGGGTTCAGTGCAGTCAGGAGCTTCCGACTCCCTTCCGCTAGGGAAAGCCTGTGGCAACCTCTGCAGTCTTTGTGCGCACTTGCGTGCGCGCCTCCAGGCCTCTGCCTGCCACGACTCCCCCGAGTTCCCGTGTGCCTTTCTGACAGTCCAGACTCCCCTATGAGCCTGGATCCACAGGGTTTCGCCCAGAACTGGGGTTCAGTGCAGTCGGGGGCTTCCTTCCCACTCCCGCCAGAGAAAGCCAGCCAGGCACTCTGCCGCCCTTCCTCTCTGCATGCACGTCTCTGTATCTCAGCCCTTTGCAGCTTCTCTGATTCTCCTTGAGCTTTCCTCTTTCATTCTAGTTGTAGAATTTCCACTCAGCCAGCTTTCCTGTGTTTCTGGATGATGTCTATTCTTTCAGTTGTAGTGTTGAAATTGATGTGCGAGGCAGCAGTTTAGGTGCTTACCTATGCTGCCATCGTGGTTTCCTGCGTTTTTTCTGAGGTGGGTTTCTTGTAGACAGCAGATATATGGGTCGTGTTTTCTTATCCAATCTGTTACCCTATGTCTTTTGTTTGGTGCATTTAATCCATTTACATTTAAAGTTATTATTGATAGGTGCTTATTTGTCACCATTTTTATTCTTTACCCCTGTGTTCCTTCTTTGCTTCCTATTTCTTCTTCTTCTTCTTCTTCTTTTTTACAGCAGACCCTTTAGCATTTCTTGCATTGCTGGTTTGGTGGTAATAAATTCCCTTAGTCCTTTTTTGTCTGTGAAGCTCCTGATTTCACCTTCAATTTTGATGGATAGCCTTGCTGGGTACAGTATTCTTGGATTCAGACCCTTCCTTTGCATGACTTTGTATATTTCATTCCATTCCCTTCTGGCCTGATGAGCTTCTGTTGAGAAATCAGTCGCTAGTCTGATGGGGGTTCCTTTGTTGGTAACTTTCTGTCTCTCTTTGGCCGCTTTTAAGATTCTTACTTTGGTGTTTGCCAATTTAATTGTAATGTACCTTGGCGTCGGTCTTTTGGGGTTCATGTTGCTTGGGGCTCTGTGAGCTTCTTGGATCTGTGTGGTTTTTTCTTCCCTATATTAGGGAAGTTTTCTGTCATTATTTCTTCAAACAAGTTTTCTATTCCTTGCTCAGTTTCCTCTCCTTCTGGAGCCCCTATTATGAGGATGTTGTTTTGTTTCGTGTTGTCCCAAAGTTCCCTTAGGCTCTCCTCCTTTTTAATTTTTTTTTCTAGAAGCTGCTCTACTTGCGTATTTTTTCCTACCTTGTCTTCTAGCTCGCTGATGCGGTCCGCTGCTTCTTCTAGTCTACTCTTGATGCTTTCTATTGAGTTCTTTTATTATTATTATTTTTAAAATATATTTTATTGATTTTTTACAGAGAGGAAGGGAGAGGGATAGACAGCTAGAAACATCGATGAGAGAGAAACATCTATCAGCTGCCTCCTGCACACCCCCTACTGGGGATGTGCCCGCAACCCAGGTACATGCCCTTGACTGGAATCGAACCTGGGATCCTTGAGTCCGCAGGCCGACGCTCTATCCACTGAATAAGACCAGCCAGGGCTCTATTGAGTTCTTTACAGCAGCAATGTCATTTTTCATTTCTTCTTGGTTCTTCTTCATTTCCTGTTGGTTCTTACACATATTGTTGAATTTGTCTTCCATTCTTTTCAGCCACCTTAAGACAATTTCTCTGAACTCTTTCTCTGGCAGGTTGCTTGCCTCCATTTCGTTTACTTCCTTTTCGGGTGATGCCTGCTTTTCTTTCATATGCAGGCTTTTTCTTTGTCTCCCCATGGTCTCTCTTCTCTGGGTGTCTGGTTATGTAGTTCTTTCTCTCTTGCATTGACTTAAAGGCACAAAATACAACACAACCAGGTACAACGCACAAGGCACTGAACAGAAATATATTCACAATATTAAAAACCCCAAATAAAGGTGACCACCAGAGAAAGGCAAATGAGAGGATAGGAGAGAAAGAAGAAGAGAAAGAAAAAGAAAGAAAGGAGTGCAAAAATGAAATTGGAAAAAGGAATAAAAAAAAAAGTAAGAGAGAAAAGGAAGAGAATATGAAAGAAGAGGGGAACAAACTATATATATGGGGAGAAAACTCCAATAGAACAGCCACTAATTCCAACAAATGCCAGCAACAAGTACCTGGAGATGAATACAAATTACAAACAACAACTATTATCAAGCAAGGCGAGGGAAAGCAGAAGGAAAAAAACAAACAAAAACAAAACAAAGAAAAAAAAAGAATAAGCAAAACAATCTCACAAACAAGCATAAAAAATTGATATCTGTTGATTATATCAAGCAAACAACAACAAAAGGACAGAAAGAAAAACAATTTTTTGGATAGTGAAGACAGAGAAGAGAGAGGTGTGCATGGACTTGGAGCACGGGATTGGAAATTAGAAATATAAGTAGGGTGAAATTTTATCAGGGGGTAAAAAGAAAGAATAGGGAAAATCTAAAGCAGGAAAAGGGTAAGAGAAATAGGACAACAAAAGGGGAAAAGTTAGGAAGAGAGTGATGGCATAAAGGTAAAGCTGAGATAGAGTAAAATGATGCTAAAGGGAAGATGAAAATAGTATGTAGAACACTAATCCCAAAGTAAAATAAAGAGAAAATAAAATGATACTTTTTTAAAAAAAAAAAGGTAAAATAGTAGTAGTAATAATACTGATTGAAAATAAAAATGTAATAATTAAAAAGATAAAGTCAAGTGAGGAAAAAAGAAAATTAGTTTAAGTAAAAGATGAAAAAAAAAAGTGCAGTAGTGAAGGTCATTCACTTCCTCTACTGTTCTGTTTGGCTCGCCTGTTTCCGAGTCAGGACAGTATTGCAGTTTTCTGTGTTCCACTGTTCCTCAGTGTTGTAAGGCAGTCCTGATTTTTAAGGAGGCAGTGTGTCTTAATTTCTTGGATTCCTTTATTTGTGTTTACATAAGAGTCAATTTGTGATTCAACCCCTGGGTGGCAGTGTTTCTGGATTGACCTCCAGGTCTATAGGTCCTCTCTAGCCAGTGCTTAGATCCTGCTTTCCCTGTGGCATTCAATACCATTTTGTGGGAGTGGGTTGCTCCAGAGCTGGTTCTCTGATGATTATTCTCCGCTCTGATCCCCAGGTTCCAGAAAAACAACTTTCCCCTCTAGTCTCTTAGGATGTCCCCAATTGGGTGATCCTATGTATCGGGCTTAGTAATCAGAAGCAAGGATTTAAAGAGGAAAAAGAAAAAAAATACAAACAAAAATAGCCAGTGTAAGTGTGCGAACTTTTGGGCTGTGTGCAAGTCTGTGCAGTCATTTTTCCCCCTTGGATCTAAGCAGCCAGCACACTTAAAAAATTTTTAGACTGTCCTTTTGCTTCAGATCAAAATGGGTTGCTTTTAAGAGTTCCTTTCTGTTAGCAGCTCTGAGGACCCCCTTCCACATTCATGGATCACGCCAGCCTCAAGAGCCACGGATTTTTCTAGGCGCAGACTTCCCCTGGTCCTCCAGCTCCTGCAGTGCATGCGTTTCTCTCTCCTGCCAGGAACAGAGACCTCACTTTATCCCAGGTGAAATCTGACCTTTCCGTGGTGGAGTGTAGAGCTCCTCTGAATCCGCGTGTTTGCGCCCAATTGGGGACAGGTGCTCTGGTTTCGCAGCTGTTCGGTGGGTGCTGCACTTGTAGATTTTCAGGCTTCCGATAACATCCACTTTCCCCTTCAAGATGGCGCAGTCTCTGCGGCCGAGCCAGTTGCTCCGGGAGGGAACCCAGCAGCAGTGGGGGCTGCCTGGTCAGAGGAGCCCCATCCAGCAGTCCCCCACCATCTCCTGGAGTATAGCTGTCCCTCAACTCACCAACAAACACTCCCCATGCGACCCTCAGCTGTTCTTTCTATCTGCTCCTGGACAAGGCTTGGGACACGTCTGTCTATTCTGCCGCCATTTTTCCTCTCAATATTAGCATATTTCTCACACAGATAATTTACATTTAAGAAACTGCATAACATGCTTTGCTTTAAAAACCAGCTACATGTTACTTCAGCTTACCTAGAGAAATCTCACTTTAAGAAAGTTCTTATGGCGAAATATACGTCTGAATAAGGAATAATTTATATCTTCTAGCTAATAAAAGAGTAACATGCTAATTGACCATACCTTCGCTATGCCCACCAGCCAATCAGAAGTATGCAAATTAACCCAACAAAGACGGTGGGTTAATTTGCATATGCAGGCACTGAGTGACCAGGGGTGTTCTGCACCACCCTGCAGGTGTTCCACACCACCCCAGCTGCTCTGGGCCTCTGAGCAGCATGGGAAGGCAGAAAGGCGGCTCCAGGCCAAAGTGGAAAGGCAGTTCCGGGCCGGAGCGGAAAGGTGGCTCTGGGCTGGAGCGAAGGTGGTGTCGGCAGCCAAGGGAAGGAAGGCCCATTCTTTTTTTTTTTTTTTTTTTTAAATTTTTAAAAATGTATTTTATTGATTTTTTACAGAGAGAAAGGGAGAGGAATAGAGAGTTAGAAACATCGATGAGAGAGGAACATCGATCAGCTGCCTCCTGCACACGCCCTGCTAGGTATGTGCCCGCAACCAAGGTACATGCCCTTGACCAGAATCAAACCTGGGACCCTTGAGTCCACAGGCCAACGCTTTATCCACTGATCCAAACTGGTTAGGGCAGGAAGGCCCATTCTTGCATGAATCTTTGTGCATCAGGCCTCTAGTATATATATAAAAGTCTACCATTCGACTGGTAGCTATGACACGCACTGACCAACAGGGGGGCAGATGCTCAATGCACAGGCATGGAAACATGGAACAGACTGATGAATCTCAGAGGGAAAAGTGGAGGGGGGAGGGAGGGAAAAGATTAACTAAAGATCTTATATGCATACTAGAGCATGCCCAGTACATGGATTCGTGCATCGGTGGGGTTCTTCGGCCTGGACTGTGGGGATCAGGCCGAATCTATGCACCAGGCATCTGACATCCCCTGAGGGGACCTGGATTGGGAGAGGGTGCAGGCCAGGCTGAGGGACCCCACCAGTGCACAAATGCATGCACCAGGCCTCCAGTAGCAATAATATTGAACACTAACCTAGCACTTTAAATATGGCACTGTTCCAAAAACCTTAAACAATTGTATTCCTCATAACTATTTAAGGTAGGTATTTCATTATTATATGCAGAAATTAAGTAACACGCCCAAGGTTACTCTGCAAATAAATGGCAGAACAGGTATTCAAACGCAGGTGTTCTGGGGCATAAAATATGTGCTTTTATTTATTCTGCCTTTGAGTTCTTTAAAAAAAAAGTTATTTATTTCATAGAAGAAGATACAGGGAGAGATAGATAGAAACATCAATGATGAGAGAGAATCATTGATTGGCTACCTCTTGCATGCTCCCTACTGGGAACTGAGCCCAAAACCTGAGCATGTGCCCTGACCAGGTATCGAACCGTGACCTCCTGGTTCATACATTGATGCTTAACCACTGAGCTACATTGGCTGGGCTGATTTTGAGTTCTTTTACAATATCCTCAAATGTCTCAGAGACATGAAAGAATCTGACTCAATGGCACCCTTAAAGAAACCTACTCTTTTGCACTACATACAACACTTATCCCTGAAGCTTTACATTGGCTCCCTTACACATGAAAATGAAATCAGTAGAAAAGCATGGGAGAAATGTCTGAGTTGTTCTGTTTTTTTATTTAGACAACCTTATTAATTATTATATTTCTGCTTTTGGTTCTGAACCTTCATATACTTTGCCCTTCATCATTATTTTTTGGAATGATGGTCTTTCTCTAAGAAGTTTTCCTGAACTAAAGAAATAAGGGTGACATTTCCTCAAGAACCAATTAATTAACTTTGTAATTCATGTTGTTTCATAGTAGAACTTTCCTAGTTCGGGCTTCGAGAGAAGATTTAGTCTTTATGAAAAGACTGATCATTCATTCATTTATTAATTCATCAATAACTGACAAACAGGTCAATGGAACAGAATAGAGATCCCAGAAATAAAACCTTGGTGTGTGTGTGTGTGTGTGCGTGTATATGTATATATGTGTGTGTATATATGTGTGTGTGTGTGTATATTCAGTTAATGTACAAATAAAGGAGGCAAGAATATAAAATAGGAAAAGACAGTCTCTTCAACAAGTAGTATTGGGAAAACTGAATATCTATATGTAGAAGAATGAAAATGGGACTTTTTTATACCATATACTAAAATAAACTCAAATCATAAAATTCATAGAAGAAAACATAGGCAGTAAACTCTTTTGACACCAGTCTTAGTAATATTTTTTGGAACTGTCTGCTCAGGCAATGCCAACAAAAGTGAAAATAAAGAAACAGGACTACATAAAACCAAAAAGTTTTGCACAATAAAGGAAATCAACAACAAAATGAAACTATCAACAAAATGAAAAGGGAACCTACTGAATGGAGGAACAATGTAGCATCTTACATTGACCAACATGGCAATTTAAACTAACATTTGGCGTTTTCACATACTTATTATCTCTTTGACCCTCAGATCAACTCTAGGAAGGTACTATTATTTATTATTATTTTATTTACAGCAGAGGAAACTAGTCTTCAGAAAGGCTAAGTGATTTGTTCCAGGCCCCAGAAATAGGTGGTGCTGGGAAGCACTAGACACTCAGATACGAAGTCCAATGACTTCTCTATTCAAGACATAATATCTTGTCTACTCAGAAGACATCAGATATCCTAGTATTTTAAACAAACATCCCAGTAACCCTGCAGTAATTTCTGGACACTATAGACTGGGGTATATCTGAGTTATTAAAAGCAGTTATGTCTTCTAAGTTAGTGTTAAAAAACAGATAAATAAAAAAAAGACATACTGCTTCTCCAGTGGGAGGGTACTACTTAGCAAGCACCTAGAATCATTTTTCATGTGACCTAAATGAAACTTCAGCTGTAAATTAGAAAAACAATGTTCTCAAATAGCAATTCTTTCAATGATGTCTGTGAATATTGCAGAGGATTAGATAGAGTTATCTCTATGTGGGCTGGTTGACTTTGTTCTTCATGGCCACAGGCAATAAACACTATCGTAGGAGGTCATTTTACAAATACAAGTTTACTAATAAAGGGAACAAGAGTGCAGGAGAATCTGTACAGGTCTGTTACCATTTACTCACTAGAGTACAGTGCTTGGCATATAGTAACAGTCTGCTATGTGAATACAGAAAAAATTCAACTGATGAAAGTTAGTAAAATCAACTTCCTCTTTTAGTTATTTTATATTAATTATAAGATGGTCTCTCTGTCAATTTGCTGTCACTCTTACAAAATCATTAGGAATTTTCTGAGCACCCACTATGGATCTAGAATTGTCTGGATGCTATGAGGGAAGCAGAAGTGATAAAAGTAATAGCTAACATTGTATGCTTCCCACATGCTAGAATTTGTTAAGTGCTTTTGATATGATTTTCCATTTAAATTTCACTGAATCCTCATAACATCCTATAAGACAGATACTATACAAACCTCATTGTATAGATAAGGAATCTGAAGCTTAGAGAATCAACTGCTTTCTCCAAAACCTGAAGCCAGGACTGGGATCTAGGTAATCAGAGTCCAGAGTCTTAACTCTACTTCATTAGGCTGCTTTTGTTCTCAAGGTATTTACAATTTTGATAGCAAAGGTTTAAACTGCAGCTTTCTAGAGCTTCTTAGGCAGACAAGGAATCTGGACATACTCTTTGGAGAGTTTGGTTATTATTTGTCCATTCAAGTGTTTATTGAAACCTACGTATTAGGCATTACAGTAGGTCTAGTAGTGTGGGCTTTAGGGAAATTCATTTGGCATCCATGGGCTGATCAGAATGAGGCTGGAAGACTAGCTAAAATTGCAGTTATCCAACAGTCCTGAAATCATAACAAGAGAAAATGAAGAAAAAATGTAGAGAACACACTCATTCAGCAAATATTTCCTAATAATACTTGTACTGTGTACAAGGCTCTGCTAGTGGTGGGAATATACTAATGAATAAGCCTTGATTGAACTTATATTGTAGTAGGGAGAAGTGTGCTAAGCTTCGTTTTATACAGTATACAAAAATCATTTTATTATGATTTTTGTATATTGTATAGGCCATGAAAAGTATGGAGTGCTAAGGCAGTGTATTACATTAAACTAACATAGTCTAAGGGGTGAAGGGAGGCTTTCTTGAGAAAAATGACATTTTAACTGAATTCTAAAGGATGAGTGAGGTTACCTGGGTAAAGAGGCTAGGTATACATGGGAGACAGAGAGGAAAGCATGCATGAATGTCCTGAGCCAGAATGGATACAACTCACCTGGCTGTGATGGGGAAGGTTTGAGATTAGGTTGATGAGATGCGTGGGGCTGGACTATGCACGGCTAATTTTGATTAAAAAAAAAATTCTACTCTGGCGACATAAAGGAGGATGAAGGATGGATTGAAGCAGAACAAAAGTAGATGGAGAGGAGTTAATTGGAGGCGACTTTTAGAAGCCTAAGCAAAAGTTGTATTGGCTTGGACAGGGTGACAGCAGTGGAAATTGGGGAGATCTTCCTAATGGCTTGGATGTGTATACAAGAAGAAAAGAAAAAATGTCGAGGAGTATACTTAAGTATTTGGCCTTGATCAAACATGAGGGTGATTCTGTTTATCAAGATATGGATGAGTGTCTGGAAGAGGATCAAGTTTAGTGGGGAAAGTCCATAAATTCAGTTTGGGAAACAAGTTTCAAGTGGCTCTGAGTCATCCAAGTAGATTTAAGAAAGCAGTTGGCTACCTTGGTCCGAAGATCAAGTTTGGATATTGTGTGAATTGGAGTGCTAATAAATTTGGGAGTTATTAATTAACAGATAACAGTTCAAACCAAGGAAGTAGACAAGATCACTTAGGTAGAGAATATAGCACGAGAACGTAAGATGAGGATTGCACCTTGAGGGACTCAAACCCTTAAAAGATCTGGTAAAGAGGATGACTCTATAAAGGAGACTGTGAAACAGCAGCTAGAGAGGTAAGAGGAAGCCAGGAGAAATTGGTGTTAGATCAAGGAGTGGTCAACATTATCAAAAGATACTGAAATTCAAATACGATGGGAATGGAAAAATCCTTTGGGTTTAGTGATATAGAAGCCATCTGTGACCTTAGAACTGTTTTGTGCAGTGGAACAGGTGGCTACCAATATCAGAACCTCTTACTTGGACTCAATAATCATTTCGAGCCACCTGACTTCTACTTTATGGAGTAGCATCAGCTGTACATTGAGTTATCCTAGCTCAATATATGGACTCATCATAATCTCTCTCATATATGAGTGATTCCACTGGCCATTCCATTCCATGAGTTTACCTGAGTAATAGTGTAAACAGCTAAAATGGGAGACTATGAATCTGGTCTTTCCTCATTCAGTTTCAGATTCTTTATGTCTCTTTTAGCACACGTCCTTTGCTACATTGAGTGCGACTCTGTTGTTTTAAAAGATGCAGTATGTAGCGCTAGCCGGTTTGGCATAGTGGACAGAGTATTGGGTTCTGGGTTCGATTCTGGTCAAGGGCACATGCCTGGGTTATGGGCTTGAGCTTGATTCACAAAAGGTGTGCAGGAGACAGCCATTCAATGATTTGCTCTCATCACTGATGTTTCTATCTCTCTCTCCCTCCCTCTCTGAAATAAATAAATATTAAAAAAAAAGATACAGTATGTATTTTTCATACAACATGGCCCCTATACATTTAAGCCAACTTCTTTATCTGATTTTCAAAAGGAACCAGGCATCTGTTTCATTGTTGAGAGAAAAGTAGGCCACAATGAACTTGAGAAACAGTATATTGTTCTCTGACATAGAGACTTTCTAGGGTAATTTGGACTATTTGCAATTTTCATGTTAGGAACTGACTTTAGAACTAGTTTAAAATGATACATCGATGAGAGATGAAAATGCCTATGGGCTTCCTGGGGTGAGTGAGTACCAGCCAAGAAAGACTCTACCCTAGATATCAGGTATTTTTTTCCTGCCTAATTCTCTATCCTCTTAGATTTGGGAGGCAGCCTGAAGTCGTTGTACTTAACCGACCCTGCCTTGTCTGCTTTGGACTTCACCTTTTGCCTGCTTCACTTGTAATACTTCAGTTCCTCCATCCTGCTGCTTCCGAAATTCTGATTTGCTGGAAAAGGCAAATACTTCAATAAACTATACGTATTAAACTGTATTTAGTATTCAAGTGTATTGTATTAATTGTAACACGTTTTGACTATACAATTAAATTCCAGGCTCAAGGAGGAGAGTATATCCTTTTTAAAAAAAAATATTTATCTTATTGATTTTTTTTTTTTTTTACAGAGAGGAAGGGAGAGGGATAGAGAGTTAGAAACATTGATTAGAAACATCCATCAGCTGCCTCCTGCACCCCCCCCCCCCCCCCCCCCCCCCCCCGCACTGGGGATGTGCCTGCAACCAAGGTACATGCCCTTGTCCGGAACGGAACCTGGGACCCTTCAGTCTGCAGTCCTACGTTCTATCCACCGAGCCAAACCAGCCAGGGCAAGGAGAAGTATATCTTATCTTATTTCTATTTTGAATTATCTAGGTTATACTAAGTACACAAAAGTTGTCCAATGTAGGTATGGTGCAATAAACCACATCTGCATAAAACAGAATGAAGCGGAAGAGAAATTTTTTTTTAGAAATAGATAGGTTATTCCATCCACAAATTAACCTAAATAAACTCACACAATAACAGCCAACCAAAACAAAAGTAGTAGGCTCTTCCTCCCGAGGGCTGGAGGGGGGAGGGGCGCGCTGTTTTGGATTTCAGACTCCAGCAATTTGGAAGCAAGACAACCCTGCCCCCTGCTGCTGAGTCAAGAGAAAGGTCTTAGCACAATTAACCGCTTTTGTGAAGGGGAAGTCACACTGGAGCCAAAACATTTTGAGTGAAAGTCAGAAGGTGAACCAAGTCAGCATTTTCCTGGATTCTTAAAAACTCTGGCGATAGTAATTTCTCAACCACTTAAACACACTCACTCTGGCATTCAACATCAAGCAAAGTACGCTGGGTTTCAGAAACAGGAAGTAAAAAAAATATTTATCTCCCAGCCACTTTTAAGAGAGATTACCACCCCGGGTGGTCGTGATTTAGGGGAGGTCCAGGATCAGGGCAACTGAGGACGGTTCTGGTGGGCCCGCCTGGCCGGGGTAGGACGTCGCAATTGTGCCCTCAAGTTCCGCAGGCCAGTGTTTAGGTGGCGGGCGTGAGGGGTGCAGGAGGGAGGCGAGGGGCGTTTACCTGGGGCCGGTCCCTACCAGGTAGGTGTTGGTGCCCTGCAGGGTCATGGGGCCCGGGTTACAGCCCAGGACGCGCACCACCCGACTGGACAGCCGCTCGATGCGCTGCAGAGTGGCTGCCATCTCCGCTTAAGCCACCTGTGGGCACGTAGCTTACTGTGCGACCGCAGCACGGAACCGTAAATAGGCCGGAGCCAGCAGTCACCTGACCGGGGCTGAGAGGGATCCGCCTCTATGCTGGGGGCGGGGCCATAGATCACGTGTCCGGAGCGCGAGCCGCGCGGGGAGGGATCAGCCGCCGAGCTGGGGGCGGGGCCAGAGGCCACGTGTCCGGAGCGCGAGCCGCGCGGGGAGGGATCAGCCGCCGAGCTGGGGGCGGGGCCAGAGGCCACGTGTCCGGAGCGCGAGCCGCGCGGGGAGGGATCAGCCGCCGGGCTGGGGCGGGGCCAGGGGCCACGTGACGCTGCCTGAGCCTCGAGATGGCGGCGCGAGGGAGGCGTGAGGCTCCTGAGGCGAAGCTAGTTTTGAGAGCTACTTCTTGTCACCGAACCAGGCGCCTTCCTAGGAGTTTATGTTCTGGTGGGCGAGTTCATCCAAGTGGACGAGAGACGTTTTAACCTGGGAAATCTTGGGCTGGAGCAGAGGGCAGCAGGCAGGTTAGGGGTAGTGATTGTGTTCTAAATCCGGGAGCAGGGCTTGTCAGGTTTGTGGGCACTGGAGTGTGTGTGTGTGTGTGTGTGTGTGTGTGTGTGGAGTAATGTTTATCTTTCATAATAAACAGTTGTAAGTAATGTGTACCAAGCGCTTTCCATCTGCTAAGCGCTTTTTATAAACATTTAACCCTCGCAGCAACGTTCCTCCCTATGCCCAGAGCGCTAGGTGGGCCTTGACGGGAGAACTGGGTTTAGCAGATTAGCCGCCCCAATGTTCACTACCGCTCCCTTTTTAAAAGAATTGAGACACAGTTTACTGAAAAGAAAAAGCACAGATCCTATGATCGGTTTCATCGAGTTTGGACAATTGCAAGAAGTCTCTCTCTCTCTCTCTCTCTCTCTCTCTCTGCAGAACACATCCACCATCCCAGCTCAACTCATCTCCAAAAATGGACATGTGAGATGCTTGCAGTTCTAAAATCTAGTACAAGTATTTTAACGTTGCTTGTGCAGGTACTTCCGAAGACAAATACAATTTCCTATTAATTTACAAAGTGTTTATTTTACAAACTAGCAGTGGAATATTCCACATTTCTTGAAAGACACACCTGTATTGTGTGTGTTACATTTCTTTGCCTTGTGTCGCAAAGATGCCCTTTTAATAGCAGTGTTTCAAAAAACCTTCACTGAAATAATCATGTAAACGATCCCCTTTGCAAAGGGAAGGCAGGCAATATGCCTTTTATTTTTAGTATTTATTTATAATCCCCACCTGAGGATATTTTCCCATTGCTTTTAGGTAGAGTTGAAGCGGGGATTGGGGTGGGGGTGGGGGAGAAACATCCATGTGAGAGAGACACATCCATGTGAGAGAGACACATCCATGTGAGAGAGACACATCCATGTGAGAGAGACACATCCATGTGAGAGAGACACATGGTTGTCTTCCGCAGGGGGCGGACTGGGCTGGGTTTGAGCATGCAACTGGCAACTGTGCAACCAGGCTAATGCCCTTGACTGGGACTCGAGCTCATGAGGACCAACGCTCTAATCACTGAGCAAACTGGCCAGAGCCAAGCAATATGCCTTTAAAAAATGCTTGTAATAACCATCAAAATTCCCTAGGTCAGAAATATCAACTCATCGATATTTATGTAATTGTGGCCATGAATTAATGGCTATTCAGGCAGGAAGTTACCTCCCTTTTCCCTCCTCATAAGAACTCTGCTGGAAAAGCAGAACCTTTGAGAAGAAGGTGGGACAGTCATTTCTGCACCACAGTGCTCTTCCTGAGACTCAGGGGCAGCTCCGGGCTCTTATCCCTTAGCTTTTTTTTTTTTTTTTACATTAGAATTTCCTTTGTGCTTACCATCTTGATTTCATTTGTTCACTAACAAGCTCTTCATTTGACAGATGAAGAAATGGACCCAACAAATAATTTAAAAGTTAAGTGACTTGCCCTGGCTGGGTGGCTCACTTCATTGGAAAGTTGTCCTCTAAAGCAAAAGGTTGTGGGTTCAATTCCTGGTCATGGCACATACCTAGGTTTCAGGTTTGATCCCTTACCAGGCTTGTAGGGCAGACAACTGTTCAATGTTTCTCTCTCTTTCTCTCTCAAAAATCAGTGAAAGCATATCCTCAGGTGAGGATTAAAAAAAAAGTTAAATGACGAGTAGAGTCATACAAGGAGACACTAGCAGAAGAGCAGAAACAGAGGGTAGATAGTAAACTTGGTTTAGAGAAGTTGAAATTGAGGTGATTGTGGGATATCTTGATAATACCTATAGATAGTTTGGATATGTGAGTTGAATTCAGAAGAGGGTTCTAAGCTACAGATACAAAATTGAGTCTTTGTTGATATGTTTAGCAATGTGACTTGAAGGTTGACCTCCTTTCCAAGAAATAAGACCAAAGATTTTTCCATTCTATCTACTCACATTTGTAGTCATTTATCATCTGCCTATAACATGCGAAGTATGTCTTATAGACATATTGTGGAGGTTATTAAAAATGAAAGATAGTAGGCCCTTTCCAGACACTCACAACCAGAAAGCAGTTACACATGGTCTTATTTTAACATACTTGGGAAAATCCTAGAGGAGAAGCTAAAGTGATGGGATTGCAAGGAGGAAGGTGAGCATCAAATTGGGAAGATCTAGGAAAGCTTAAAGATGATGGGTTTTGAGCTGATTCTTAAAGGATTGGTAGAATTTCATCAGATAGGTGGAGGTAGAAAGGCATTATAGATAGGCTTGGAAATAGACATTTAGTGGATTTTTTGGGAACAGAAACCAATAATCATAGGGTTTGAGAAGGTATACAGTTTAAAAAGGTAAATAGGGCTAACAATGCATTGTAAATTCTCAGAGTATTTCAAATTCAAGAATCTCTCTTTTTCTTACATATCTGTTCACTTGGATATGCTGTGAGGCAAATTGTGTTTTCTTAAAACTTAATTGATAAATACAATGAAAGCTTGTAACCTAGTCAACCTATAAAAGAAGGCATGTTATTCCTATTCCCAAAGTGATGGTTATAAAAGGTTATATCATAGTCAGAATGAATCACTCTGTTATCACTAGATTAGAAAAATCCTACATATGACTAACAGGTGATTTCAGTTTCATTTTAGCCTTCGATCTTAAAGGTTTACAAACTCTTTAATGATACTTGTTTTCAGTGAAGAAGCAATAAATGAAGATTTTCTGGAAGAGACTGAGTTAAAGAAGGCTTTTTATATTTGACAAGTAAGTCTAGTCTGTATTTTATGTGTGTTAAATTTGGTCGACAAGTGAAAGGTTGCTAGTTTTTACTTTTTAAATATCTGCTTTATTGCAAAGAGATCATGTAGTGGGCAAAGGTTATATATTTTGGCTGACAGCCAGGAAGCCACACAGCTGGGTTGACTTCTGAATAAACTTGGATTGCAACTGTTGTATTAAGTTAGTGCCACGAGTTTCCTAGGAAGTCAAATTTTATAGGTGGCATTTTTTTTTTCTCATAAGGTGGTATTGGAATAGTGATCAACTGTAGGGATAGAGATGAACTGTCCTTCATACAAATTAGACAAATATGTGGTTACAGAAAGAGCTGGGGATTTCTTTATGAGAGCTGCTATATTTATTACCTTGCCGTGTAGGTTTCTCTCCAGTTGGCGGTATGTCCCTGCCTCACTAAATTAGGAATATAGAAGATGTCATATTGGATACGTTTATTGAATCTGATATTCTACCAATAATGCAATTAATGAGTTTCTTAGAAATTATTTTTCCCATCTTATAAAACTTGATTCAAAACTGCTAGTGTTTTCCTTATTCATCCCAGGAAAAAGGAAGCTATCTGTGTGGGGTGAGTGATTAAGAAATGCCCATATGGAGTGCTTAGGTATTATAGTTTGTAATTTTAAAGGAATCATCTACTATTAAACGGTTTGCTCTTTAGAGATAATTCACCTAACACCCAATATCTCTCTAAACTCATTGTTCTGACCTGTAAAATGGGGCCACTTATATCCTTCTCATAAGGATTTGTAAGGATTAAATGAAATAATATATGTAAAACACTTTACATGAAGTAAACACCCAGAAATGGTAGCTACTTTTATTACTATCTACTCTTCCACTATATGTGCAATGTTTATTTTAATAGAGGAGAATGTTTAACCTGGAGGATTCCATCTCTAGTGGAGAGTTTCAGGCTCTCTGGTTGGCAAGTAGATGAGAATTAGGGTAGAGAAGCCTTTTCCAGGAGAAGCATATCTGAGAAGAAAGGTTTAGAGGCAGGAAGTCCAAGATCAAGGTGAAAAACAGATCCAGTGTCTGGTAAAGGCCCACTTTCTGGTTTGCTATTTTCTCATGTGAAGAGCAGAGACCTAGGTTAACCTTTTTAAAAGGTAAATAGTCTGGAAAAAAAATAAGGGTAAATAGTTTGAGAGGAAGTTTTCAATTTGTTAGTATATTGTTTTGTTGAGACTTTACTTTCCCAAAGCTATTATAACTAGTATATTTAGTGGTTATATAAAAATATATATATTTAAATAGAGCTTTGATAAACTCATGACCTAGGGTTTTTAATATTATACTCAAGAGTTTAAGAATCTTATATATGTAAATATGTTTTATTTTAGGTATTGTCATCGGTAATGAAGATCATTGTGAAACAGAAGATTGAATAAAGCCTTGTAACATTAAATCTAGATTAGAGATTTAGAAAAGAAAGTTAAAATTAGTCATTTTGATTTAAGTGTTCCAATTTCATAAATATTTATTCTTCTAAATAGATTTAGAGAGTAGAAAACAAAATTCAGTGCTATACAAAAGCTGTTTTTTTTTCTTTGTATCAGAGAAGAAAGTAGACAACTAAGCTATAGTGATTCATAATGAAATATACTAAATCGAATTTTATGATGGCAGTTGTTGGCATTGTAATCTATATAACTGATCTAATTGTGGACATTTGGGTATCTGTTAGGTTTTTCCATGAAGGACAATATGTTTTTGGTGTTTTAACAGTAAGTTTTATGCTCGTTGGAACACTTGTGGTCCAGTGTTTTAGTTATTCTTGGTACAAGGCCGATTTAAAGAAAGCAGGCCAAGAAAGTCAGCATCGTTTTCTTCTACTTCACTGCTTGCAAGGAGGAATTTTTACAAGGTGAGCATACACTTTTGATCATTAACACAATTTTTCTTTTGTTCGAACAGAAACTGCCTTTCTGTATCTAGGTTGTCAAATGTACAAAGGTCCCCTATTTGCATGTAGCACAAAGGTTACTTGCTCCTTATTGTTGCTGTTTGTATGAGTCATTGCTGTACTGTCAGAATTTTCCAAGTTTATTATATTTTAGTTTACCTAATTTACTTTTTCTGATATGTGCTCACTTTTTATAGGAAGGAAAAAGACTAATTTCTTTGTCTTGTGATATTATGTTTTATATTCAAAGCCCAATAGTGCAAATATGTCTATCACTTGCAACTCTGCTAGAGCACTTAATTTTTAAGTTACTTGTACCATTGATTTAACCAAATGAAAAATTTACTGCAATAATGTAGTAGCCATGTGGTAAGCTGGTACAGAATCATGCACAGAACTAGAAACAGCTTTAAGAATCATGCTCAAAAACTTTAACTAATAGTTAAAGAAACTTAATATCTAAATAGGCCTTAAGAATTCCATGATTCTCTGTATATCTAATTTCATATGACCTTTTCAATATTACCTTAAGGGATTTAATTCTGTTAAAAGTAATTTTTGTCTTTACTTTTAAGATACTGTACATTTTAAAAGAGAAAAATTAAAAGCACATTAAGAGGATAACATACTGTTTTGTTACATTTAATTTTGGATTTTGGACCATTTTAATAGTTTACATAAAGGTTAATTTCTGATTCTGTCCTGTTAAAAAGCAATATATTCATGGCGACTAGTTGAAAGTATTAAAAATTTTCAGGCTTTTTATATGTTAATTGATAGTAATAATAATAAATGCCATTAAATTTGTGTGGAGATTTATAGTTTTCAAAGTATTTTCACATACTTTGTCTTTTTAAAGCTAGAGTTAGTAAGGTTATATCATGTAAGAGAAACAAAATATACAATGAGAAAAAAGTACAGGTTTTAGGGAAGTTAGAAAGTACTTTAGGTGTAGATATTGGAGTTTAGTTTTGAAACTATGTTTTCAATAAGATGAAAATGTTTAAAGGGATGGAGTAAAAGTGCTGATAACTTTTTAATGTGTAATAAATAAGATTTAATGAATATTTTGCATGAGCAATAATGAGAATTATGTAGTTATAATATTTAGAGAAGGATAACATTTACCTTGCTGAGAGTTTAGAAATATGGTAAATTCTTTATTTGCCATTCCATAAATGTAAAATTTTCATATATACAGAACT
The DNA here is from genome assembly GCA_026230045.1 of Corynorhinus townsendii. Classification (NCBI taxonomy): domain Eukaryota; kingdom Metazoa; phylum Chordata; class Mammalia; order Chiroptera; family Vespertilionidae; genus Corynorhinus; species Corynorhinus townsendii. The sequence continues at coordinate 17,626,775 of JAPDVU010000010.1, read as the reverse complement.
ATTTTTCTTGGTGTTTCAAATAATGGCTTGAAGGTACTGCAGGACATTGTGTTATAAATTATAAATTGTATTATAAAAGACAAAATTGGCTTGATTTTCATTGTCTTTTGACATACCTAGTAATTTTTTATTGAATGCTAGACATTATATATAAAAATTATAGAGGCTCCAGATAATACTATTTTCCTTTTCTTTCCTAGACATTTAGAGTAAGGTTCTGTCTACTCTTGGTTTGCTCCTAGGGTGCAGCCTTCTAGGGCACTGAGAGCCTGGTATAGTCATGCTCCCTCCCGCATGTCCTGAATACTACTAGGTCCGTATCTCCTTGGCACCACAAGACTGTCAGAAAAATTCTGCTTTGCTTTTTCAAGACTTTCTGCTTAGGGTTTAGCCTTTATCTTATAGTTTAAAAATTTGTTAAATGTCCTGGGGGGAAAACTGGCTAAGCTTTTGAGGTCCCTGTCTTTAGACCTACAAGATCTTTAAAACCTCTGCTATTTTTCTAACAATAACCCTCTACCTGAGAAAAATCCATATTTTTAACATCTTGCCCTTGTACCTCCAGGCAACAAGTATCTGCAGACACATCAGCTCAGTTTCCAATTTCTTTAGTTGTTTTGGCAGGAGCATTGGTCTGCTCCAGTATACTACATCCTATATAGAAGCATAGTCCATACAGTACAATCTTGAGTTATCCCATAATGTGCTGTCTTAAACTACCCCAGGTCTAAAGTTGAACAGAACCTTTATTGTTCTCAAAAATAATATAAAGACCTCAAAACACTTGAATTCCATGTACCATATTCCTAACATATACTGTACATCAATATTGCTGGCATTTTAATTCTTGTGTTTAATCTCACTAGACCATAATATTGTGTTATTATTTCTGTTTTATATAGTTAAATTTTGTTTATATTTACCTATATATTTACTATTCTCTTTACTTTATTCCTTCTTGAATCTCAGACTTTCCACTATGGATCACTTTTCTTCTGCCTGCCTGCGGTCCAGAATTGCATCTATTGTGAGTCTGTTGGTGACATTTTTCCGTTTTTGGTTGTCTAGAAATGTCGGTATTTCATTAGCTTTCTTGAGAGATATTTTAGTGGCTATAGAATTTGGGATGAGTAGTTAGTTATTTTTTTATATTACATTCTCTTGTCTTTTGGTTTTTATTGTTTCTCTTGAAGTGTTAGGCGACAGTCTTTTTTCCCTCTGGTTGCTCTTATGATATTTTCCTTTACCTTTGGTTTTCTACAGTTTAATTATGATATATCTATGTATAGATTTATTTTTCTTGCTTGAGATTTGCTAGTTCTCATGATTCTTTGAAACTTCCGTCACTTCTGCATAATTCTTAGTCATTACTTTCTAACATTTTTTTGTCTCTTTGCCTTCTGGGAATGCAAGCAAATATAAGTTAGATATTCTCACTATATCTAACAGACTCTTAAAACAGAAGCTGTATTTGGTTCTTTTCAAAAGTCTGCTATGTCACCTTTTGTAGTTTCCTGTTCACTGCAGATATTTCAGACTTGCCATTTATATCTTTAAACATAGCATAGCTTTTTTATTTACAATTTCAATATCTGAAGCTTTTACAAGTTTGTTACTACTGGCTCTGCTTCTACTATTGGGTACTCATATTGTCCTGTTTCTTGCATGCCTAGGCTAGTATCCATGATTATGTTTTGGTCATTGCCCCTGAAAAAATTGTGAGGCCTTCACCAAATCCTCTCTAAAGACTTTGATTTTATTCTTAGGAGATGTCTATAGTGTCTGTTAGATGTGGTCTTCACTTAAATTCATGTTTTGAGGTGCTTCCTGATTCAAACTTTTTAAAAAATAAACATTTTTTTTATTGATTTCAGAGGGAAAGGGAGAAGAAGAGAGAGACAGAAATATCAATGATTAGAGAGAATCATTGATCAGCTGCCTCCTGCATGCCCCACAATTGAAACTGAGCCTGCATCCTGGGCATATGCACCGACTGGGAATTGAACTGTGACCTTCTAGTTCATAGGTAGATGCTCAACCAGTGAGCCTGATTCAGTCTTGAAAAGTTGTATCTTTCTAGAAATTTGTGCATTTCTTCTAGGCTGTTCAATTGGTTGGCATATAATGATCTTTTATATTTCTTCTAGAGGCCCAGTGCATGAAATTCGTGCATGGGCAGGGGAAGAGGTGTCCCTCAGCCCGGCCTGCACCCTCTCCAAAATGGGACCACTTGCGGGATGTCTGACTGCTGGTTTAGGCCCAATCCCTATGGGCCTAAACCGGCAGTCGGGCATCCTTCTCATAATCTAGGACTCCTGGCTCCTAACTGCTCCCCTGCCAGCCTGCCTGATTGCCCCTAACTGTTTCTGCCTTCCAGCCTGATCGCCCTCAACTGCGCTCCCCTGCCGGCCCAATCGCCCCCAACTGCCCTCCCCTGCCAGCCTGATCACCCCCAACTGCCCTCCCCTGCTGGCCTGGTTGCCCCCAACTGCCCTTACCTGCTGGCCTGGTTGCCCCCAACTGCCCTCCCCTGCTGGCCTGATTGCTCACAACTGCCCTCCCCTGCCAGCCATCTTGTGGTGGCCATCTTGTGATGACATCGTGCATGATGCCACCTAGTCTTTTATTATATAGGATGTTATCAGTTGTAACTTCTCCTTCATTTTATTTTTAAATTTTTAATTTTTTTGGGTTAATCCTCACTGGAGGATATTTTTCCCTTTGATTTTAGAGACAGTAGAAGGGAGGAGGGAAGGAGAAAGACAGAGAGAGAGAGAGAGAAAGAGAGAGAGAGAGATATCTAGGTAAGAGAGCCACATTAATTGGTTGCCTCCCAAACAAGCCCCAACTGGGGTAGGGAACTTGCAACCCAGATAAGCCTGTATAGCTATGAACTTCCCTCTTAAAACTGCTTTTGCTGCATCCCATAGGTTTTGGAAAGTTGTATTTTCACTTTAATTTGTCTCCAGGTATGTTTTGATTTCCTGTTTGATCAATTGGTTGTTTAATAGCATGTTGTTTATCTCCACGTGTTTCTGATTTTTCCAGTTTTATTCTTGTAGTTGATTTCTAGTTTTATAATATGGTTGAAAAAATGCTTGATATGATTTCAGTCTTCTTGAATTTATTGAGACTTGTTTTGTGGTCTAATGTGTGATCAGTCTTAGAGAATGTTCTATGTGCACTTGAAAAAATGTATATCCTGCAATTTTTGGATGAAATATTCTATAAATAATCTATTGAGTCAGTTTGGTCTAATGTGACATTTAAGGTCTTTGTTTCCTTATTGATTTTTTTGTCTCATGATATATCCATTGATGTAAGTTAGGTATTAAAGTTCCTTACTATTATTGTAGTGTTGTCTGTTAATTTTTGCTTTATATGTTTAGGGGCTCCTATGTTGGGTGTGGGGTGGCCCAGTGTGCACATGTGTGTGGCAGCTTCCTGTTAATTTGGTTGTCTGTGACTGGAGCAGAGCCTGGGTTGGACAGCCTAGTGCACATGTGCTGTGGCTCAGTTGGTAGAATCGTTGTTTTATACACCAAAAGTTGGTGGGTTAGATTCCCAGTCAGGGCACCTACCCAGGTTGTGGATTTGATCCCTGGTTCTGGGCCTGTAAGGAGGCAACTGATGTTTCTCACATCAGTGTCCTCTCTCTCTCTCTTCCCCCCCCCTTCTCCCTCCTTCCGTTCCTCTCTCTAAAATAAATTTAAAAAAAAGATAAATTGCATGAATTGAAAATTGCAGTTTGTCTTTCAGAAAGACTAGGAATCATAAGATCTCAGTTTGGACTCTAGGTCTGCCCCTTATTCTCTGTGTAACTGTCAGTGAATCACCTTACTGTTTTTCAGCCTTAGTTTCCCCATCTGTAAAATGGGAATAATACCTACTCATCTCAATTATTGTGAGGATGAAATGGGTAATGTATATTTAACAGTGCTAGCACAAAATGGCACATCAAACATGAAATAAAAGGGCAGGTGAAGGCATGTACTGGGGGGTAGGGGAGGTCGGGGGGAGGTCAATAGGGGAAAAAAAAGGAGACATATGTACTACTATTTGTAATACTTAAAACAATTTAAAAAAAAAGGTTATGGAGTTCGAATCTCAATAAAGCCATCATAAAAAATTTGTAGTAGAGAAAGTTTGTGGGAAAAATCTGTACTTAAACATATGCTACTTTTTTCAAATGATTGTGTATATTAATATACATGGTATAAAGTATATATTACACAAGACAAATGTTCTTGTTTACAGGTATTGGTTTGCCTTGAAAAAGGGTTATCATGTGGCTTTCAAATATAGCAGCAAAACTGATAACTTCATAGAAGAACAAATTGATCCACATAAAGAAGTTATAGATGGAGTGACTGATTTGAGCATGCTCAGGCTATTTGAGACCTACCTGGAAGGCTGCCCACAACTTGTTCTTCAGCTCTACACCTGTCTGGAACATGGTCAAGGAAATATCAGTCAGTGTAAGTCTTTCTTAACACCCTTTGTTATTTGGATGCCTCTGAGATCTTACGTTAACTACGTAACTTTTGGGCAGGTTTTAGAATTTTTTTATTGTTTTTCTTTATAGAATTGTTTAAGTTTTAAAAAGAAGAACATGGTTTAAATATTTAAAAGTACATAAAGATATGTTGCCTCCCTCCCTCTTTTTCCCATTCCTTCTTTTGTCTGCCCAAAAAGGAAACTTATCAGTTTTTCTTTTTCTTTTTTTAATGTTTTGTAATGAAGACATTTTCTTTTTAAAAAAAAATATATTTTATTGATTTTTTACAGAGAGGAAGGGAGAGGGATAGAGAGTTAGAAACATCGATGAGAGAGAAACATCGATCAGCTGCCTCTTGCACACCCCCTACTGGGGATGTGTCTGCAACCAAGGTACATGCCCTTGCTGGAATCGAACCTGGGACCCTTCAGTCCGTAGGCCAATGCTCTATCCATTGAGACAAACCTGTTAGGGCGAAACTCGTCAGTTTTTCAATGACTCTTTTAGAAAATAATTTTAAAAGCCTATATTAATTATCTCTTTGTCTGTGTCTCTCCTTTTCTCTCTTCCTTCCCCTTCTTTTATAGAAATAGTAACTTAAAATAAAAACAGTCTTTGTCGTTTTTTTTTTTTTTGCAGTATTTAACAGTATGTCTTGGAGATCTATTCATATCAGTATAGAAAGAGCTTCCTCATTCATTTTTATTATCTGAATAGTATTACAAATTATAGATATACCATGATTTATTTAACAAGCTCCAGTTTATGTTGTTAAGTTGTTTCTAATATTTTACTGTTGGCAGAAATACTGCTGTAAATAATCTTATGCATGTGTAAAGTATATCCATAGGGTAAATTTCCAGAATTGCAATCATTAGATGAAAGTGAAAATGCTACAGAACTCATGAAAGTTGACCAATATGTTGTTTTATTATAGCACTAGTGGCCCGGTGCACGAAATTCGTGCATGGAGGGGGCAGTTCCCTCAGCCTAGCCTGCACCCTCTCCAATCAGGGACCCCTTGGGGGATGTCTGACTGGTGGTTTAGGCCCAATCGGGATTGGGCCTAAACCACCAGTCGGACATCCCTCTCACAATCTGGGACTGCTGGCTCCTAACCGCTCACCTGCCTGCCTGTCTGATCGCCCCTAACTGCCTCTGCCTGCCTGATCACCCCCAACTGCCCTCCCCTGCCAGCCTGGTTGCCCCCAACTGCCCTCCCCTGCCAGCCTGATCTCGCCCCAAACTACTCTCCCCTGCCAGGTTGGTTGCCCCCAACTGCCCTCCTCTGCTGGCCAATTTAGTTCTAATTGGTCAGTTTCTATGCCAGTCAGGGAAAGAGAGAGGCAAGTGCTGATCAAAAGCTGCCTCAGATGCTACAGATCAGTCCCTGCTTCTCTCTTTACCTCTCTTTCCGGGCCTGATTCAAAGCCCCCTCAGCAGTCACTGCTGGGTCACCGAGCCTGCAGCCGCAGTAGTCAGTGCTGGGTCGCCATGGCAACCTAGCACTTCCAGATAGTCAGCCTTTGGTCATGATCGGTCGTTACACCCTGGCTCTTTATTATAGAGATATTTCATTGTTAGGGTAAAATATTCAATTTTTTGACAGTTTGACAATTCCATTAAAAAAACACACCATTTAATAATTGTTTAATTTGAGATGTTAAAAAATAGTAAAGACTGAGGTTTCATGCAGACTTGGATTAATCTCAGAGTACCAGATTGTCATCTTTCCTGGAGTTCCCTCTATGCTAGACTCACCTGTGAGATCAGTTTCTTTCCCTAAGTATTTTTGTTCCCAATTTCCCATAAACTTCAATGTTGTAGTCCCTTCTAATATTATTTTTACCTTGCTTGTTAATAAGACACTGAAATGAACCTATTGTGTATAAGATCTCTTTTTCCTTGTGATGCAAATAATTTGTGGGTTGGGACTTACGTGTTCTGTGCCATATAGTTACTGAAACTAGAAGTTCAACATTTAAAGTTTATAGCCTGTCATATGGTAGATCTGCTAATGATTCCAAGTAGTACATAGCACCTGGATCACAATGGGATCCAGTGATTATCTTCATATTATGAGGTTCTATCCTCATATTATGAGGTTTTATCCTCATTCTTTAGTTTCTCCTTGTAGTAAGAAGTTGAGGTATTAACTAAAAATAGCAAAATAAATAAATAAATGCCAATTGTCTAACGATAGAAGAATTGGTAAATACGTTACTGTACAATCCTATATAATAAAGCTGTAACATGCAAATGGTTGTTACAACATGAAGCGTAACGACCGACCATGTAATGACCGGATCACGGCTCAGCAGGAGGGTGGGGCAGCGAGTTACAAGCAGGTGGTGGAGAGCTACAGGAGGGAAAGGGCAGCAAGCTATGGAGGGGGCGGGGGGGCAGAGGGAGCTACAGGAGGGCAATACAGTGAGCGGAGAGCTACTGGAGGGTGGCGGCGAGCTACTGGCGCATGGATTCGTGCACAGGGCTACTAGTGTTACTATAAAAACTGTTAGCCACAGAAAATAGTGATAACTTTTAATGACACAGGGAAGTAATTCTAAAATAAAATTTAGACAAAAACAGTTTATAAAATTTTCTATGAGCATACTTTTAAGGATACAAAGAAATTATTATATATAACAGTGTCTGGAAGAAAATATGAAAAATGTTAACTGTAGCTGCTTATGGGTAGTGAGATTATGAAAGAATTTATTTAATCTTCTTTATACTTTTCTCTGAATTTCCAAATATTCTAAAGTAACCAGGTATTGTTTTGAGAATCAGGAAGAATAACTCAGAATGTTAAAAAAAAAATCAGGTTACTTATAGTAGTATTTCAGAAGATTGAACATATTCTTTTATTTTTGCTCCTTCCTGAACCACACTAATAAGGAGAGTAAAGGATTAAAAATAATATAAACCCACAAGAACAAATAGAATGCAGAGTAGAATAGCAGATTAGAAATATCAACAAGTGTTTAGAAGATGGAAAGCAGATGAAAAACTTAGGTTATGTAAATCAGCTCTACCACCAAAGACTAAATTATTTGAAGCTACTCTCCCTCTGAAAATATCTAACACTACTGGATAGCCTGGCTGGTGTGGCTCAGTGGTTGAGCATCGACCTATGAACCAGGAGGTCACAGTTTGATTTCCGGTCAGGGCACATGCCCAGGTTGTGGGTTCAATCACCAGTGTGGGGCATGCAGGAGGCCGCTGATCAATGCTTCTCTGTCACCATTGATGTTTCTATCTTTCTCTCTCTCTGCAATGAATAAACATATATATAGACTAGAGGCCTGGCGCATGGATTAGTGCACTGGTGGGGTCCCTTGGCCTGGCCTGTGGGGATCGGGCCAATACCGGCTCTCCGACATCCCCCAAGGGGTCCCAGATTGTGAGAGGGCTCAGGCTAGGCTAAGGGACCCCACAGGTGCACGATTGGGGCTGGGGAGGGACCGCAGGAGGGCTCCAGGGTGTGTCTGGCCATCTCGCCCAATCCTGATCGGCTGGACCCCAGTAGTGAGCTAACCTACTGGTTGGAGCATCTGCCCCCTGGTGGTCAGTGTGCATCACAGTGACTGGTCAAACGGTCGGACGAACAGTCGGACACTTAGCATATTAGGCTTTTATTATATAGGAAGGGAAATTGAGCTAGCTGACATCCAACTTATACTTAAGTTAAATTTTCCTTCCTTCCTCCCTCCCTCCTCCCCCCCTTCCTCCCATCCTTCCTTTTTTCCTTCTTTCTTTCCTACTTCCCTCTTTTGCATGATGCTGTGTCTTAGTGAATTAGATATATGCCCAGGGTCAAAGCCAAAGACTGGAATAGCTAGGTTTATAACAGTAATGTCTTAGAGAATTTCCAGAGTATAGTGTGTAGTTTCCACTATATCAGTTGCTCAATAAAACGTGTCCAAAATTTGTACAGTTCAGAATCTTGTAAAGCAGTCTAATGCAGTGGTTAAGTAAACCATCTTTGGGATTGGGTAACTTTAGTCAAGTCTTAACTGCAACTTGCTAGCTGTATGACTTGGGTTAAATAATATATATTCTGTAAGCATTAATCCTTCATATGTAATATGGGAATAGTAATATCTATCTCAAAGGATTAGATGAGATGAATATATAAAGTACCTGACATGTGTTTGTGGGTATGTGTAAATACAGATAAAGCATGTATGGCATATGGTAATTTAATATTGCAAATTTTATTTCTGTAACAATATACCTTTTTAATTTTTTTTGTTTTGTAGATGCAGCCCTCATGGTCTCTTGCTGTGCTATTTCTTGGTCGACTGTTGATTATCAAATATCTTTAAGAAAATCCTTACCTGATAAAAATGTCCTTACTGGGCCCTGTCGAAAACTCATATATCTCTCTTACAAGTTTTTTACATTACTATCTTGGATGCTGAGTGTTGTACTTCTTTTATTCTTAAATGTGAAGATTGCTTTATGTTGGTTGTCATTTCTTTGGTTTTTAGGTATATTGTGGGCATTTAAAAACCAAACTAAGTTTTGTGCTTCCATAAGTATGGAGTTATTATACAGGATTGTTGTTGGATTTGTTCTTATTTTTACATTTTTTAATATTAAGGGTCAGAATACAAAATGTCCAATGTCTTGTTATTATATTTTAAGGGTACTGGCCACACTGGGGATATTGATTGTGTTGTGGGTTTGCCCACTTTCTATTTTTAATTCAGACTATTTTGTACCTATTAGTATTATTATAACTCTTGCTCTTATCCTTGGAATTATTTTTCTTATTGTTTATTATGGGACTTTGCACCCAAACAGAAGTAAAGAAACAAAACCTGATGAAATTGATGGGAAATCAGTGCCAATAGAATGTAGAATGAAGTATTTCCTAATGGAATAAGCTATTTATGAGATGTATTTTCTAATTTTATGTTTCATTGGTTAGTAAAGAAAATGTTATGTGTCTATGTTTGTGTGATTTCTTAGTTTTGCTTTCTTTAATTTGAGATCAGTTCTGGTACATTATTTATGAATGTGAGAGTGAGTATATTAATATTTTTATTATTTAAATTAATTTCTCATTTGGTTTCGAAGACCTTAAGAACTTAGATATATTTGCCTGTTGTCAGGCAGAGTAGCCATTTTGAGCCTGAATAAGAAGAAATGGTCTGGTTCCCATAGTTTGAAGGCTGGAATTGAGCTTCTCTCCAACTTTAACCTCATTTTTCCTGAACTAAAACTGATACACCTGTTGTGGAGAACTGCAAAGGGAAGAAGAGAGCAGAACACTTGTTCTCACCTGCATTTTCTTGATTCAGTGCATATATTGAGTTGGGGATGGATTGAGTTGAGAAAAAGGAAAAGGAAGGGAAGAGGAAGAAAACAAGACATAACATTTACCATCTTAACCATTTTTAGGGTATAGTTCAGTAGTGTTAATTATATTTACATCTCTGTAACCTTTTCATCTTGCAAAATAGACTCTTTTCCTACTGAACAACAACTTTCCATTTCCCTCTCTTTCCAGCTCCTGGCAATTGCAATTCTATTTTGTTTTGATGAATTTAACTACTTCAGATACCACATGTAAGTGGAATTATGCAGTATTTGTATTTTTGTGACTGGCTTATTTCAGTTAGCATAATGTCCTCAGATTCATTTATATTGTAGCATGTATGACAAACATTTTATATATATACTAGAGGCTGGTGCACAAAATTTGTGCACTTGGTGGTGGGGGGGCGGTCCCTCAGCCTGGCCTGCGCCCTCTCCCTGTCCAGGAGCCCTTGGGGGATGTCCAACTGATGGCTCAGGCCCACTCCCCAGCCGGTAGTCGAACATCCTTAGCGCTGCCGTGGAGGCAGGAGAGGCTCCTGCCACCGCCGCTGTGTTCGCCAGCCGTAAGCCCGGATAAGGGCTTATGACCACCAGGGGGTAGCTCCTGCATTGAGCATCTGCCCCCTGGTGGTCAGTGCACATCATAGTGAGCTGTTGAGTGGCCTTAGCATATCATTATCATATTACGCTTTGATTGGTTGAATGGCCGACTGGATGACTGGACACTTAGCACATTAGGCTTTTATTATATAGGATTGATTTCAGAGAGGGAGAGAGAGATAAAAACATCAATGATGAGAGAGAATCATGAATCAGCTGCCTCTTGCACACCTTCTACTGGGAATTGAACATGCAACCCGGGCATGTGCCCTGACCAGGAATTGAACCATGAACTCCTGGTTCATAGGTTCACTGAGCCACACTTCTGGGCAGGAATTTCTTCTTTTAAGGCTGAATAATATTATATTCTATGTATATGTCTCATTTTCTCTACTTATCCATCACTGGGTTGCTTCTACCTCTTGGCTATCATGAATAGTGCTATAATGAATATTGGACATAGCAATTTATGTAATGGAAAAATGGTTATAAAACAGTATATATCTACTAATGAACTTGAATATTAAATGCCCCACACAAACATGGATTGAATGATCATTTCATCAGCAAACATTTTCCCATTGATTTTATAGCCAAGAAACAAATGGGTAGATCCTGGTCAGATGTTTTGGCTAGTTTAGCAAGTTCTTAAAGTGAATATTTAATATCTAATGGATTTACTTTTACTTATTTTAATCTATTTTTTTCTATATCATTCAGTCATGGATATACAGCACTTTTAAATCTTCCCAACTAATTATACACTTCTTTAGATTATTCTGCACATATCAAAGGCATTTTGAAATGTAGAAAAAGCATGGGAATAATTATGAGTAATACTCTCATAAAAGAACAGTCATATGCATTGTACTACTCCAGAGGTTCTCAGGGTTCTCCAGAGAAACAACCAATAAGATATATGTAGATATATATGAGGATAGTTATTATAGGAACTCAGGTGGTTGTGAAGGCCACGATTTCTGTTGGCAGTTTGAGAACCATGAAAACCCGTGGTGTAATTGAGTCCAAGTCTGAAGGCCTAGGAATCGTCGGGCTAATGGTGTATGTCCTGATCTGAGTCTGAAAGCCAGAGAACCAGGAGCACCCATGTCTGAGGGAAGGGGAAGATGGATATCTTAGCTCAGGCAGACAGAGTGATTTTGCTCTTCCTGTGCTTTTTCAGTTCTATTTAGACCCTCAGCAGATTGATGATACCACCCATACTGGGGATGGCATTTGCTTCACTCACTTCACCAATTCAAATGCTAATTTGAGGGGAAAAACACCCTCACAGACAGAAATAATGTTTTACCAGCTATTTGAGCATCCCTTAGCCTAATCAAGTTAACACATAAAATTCACATTCCCATACACCAGTGGTCGGCAAACTGTAGCTCACGAGCCACATGCGGCTCTTTGGCCTCTTGAGTGTGGCTCTTCCACAAAATACCACGGCCTGGGCGAGTCTATTTTGAAGAAGTGGCGTTAGAAGAAGTTTTAAGTTTAAAAAATTTGGCTCTCAAAAGAAATTTCAATCGTTGTTCTGTTGATATTTGGCTCTGTTGACTAATGAGTTTGCCGACCACTGCCATATACCCATATACTTTCATATCTACTTGAAATATGAGTAGAAGGCTTCCCTTACACTAGTGACCAGTGGTTCTTAAACATTAGTGTACATGAGAAACATCTGGAGGATCTATTAGATTTCCATCCACAATCTTTAGTAGATCTTTGGTGGAGCATGAAATTTGTATGTCTAAGAAGTTCCTGGATGTTGTTGATGCTACTGGTCTGCCCATCTGCTTTGAGGACCACTACTGATTTTTGAAGGCTTAATACCACTTTTAATAACTAGTTTCAAAATAGCCACTAGAGGGCAATGAAGGCACAGACAAATTGGATGTGCTGCTTAATAGGTTCCCTAGTTTATGCTACAGTTGCTACAAGCCAGGAAAATACCAAAGCCAAACGTTAATTTCCTGTAGAAGTATCTTCAGGCTCATTCTTGATTGTAATAGAAATCAAAGCTTGTCTTTATGGTTGTGGGAATCAGAGATGTATAATGAATTCTAACTCTGGCCAAGCCCATTTTATGATCACAATATGTTAAAGGTTGGGTTTTTCTAAGTGGGAAGAGACTATATTTTGATAATAGGTTCAGTTTGTTATGGAGGAAATTCTGCATTTTAGCTGTATTTATTAGTTTTAAGACATGCACGTCTTATTTTGTGAAAGTGAGACCAAAGTACTAAAAAATATTAAACTTAGTATGTATTAAACTTCAACTCATAGAACATAAAGATCCACAGAGTATAGGGAATTTATAATTTCTTTCTCCTAGAAATATTGCTTTGATGGTAGAAAATGACTACAGAAAAAAATAAAAATATATAGTTTTTAGGGATGTTGTTATATTTCCATTTTGCCTAACCTGGAACTTGAAAGCTTTACTGCTATAGTAATTGCTCTTTAAAATTTTTCTTTTAATATCTAGTGTATAGACATATACACCTCTCTGAATAGTCCTAGTTCTTGGCTGGAATCAGCAATTGCTTTTCATGGTATTATAGAAAATTATTTTTCTATTTATTTTAATTTAGTATTTTTCATCACCATTTATCCTTCCCTAACCCTTTCCACCTCCACCCACCCCCCGGACTCCTGCAATCATCACACTGTTGTCGTGTCCATGAGTTCTTTCTTTTTTCTTTTCTTCTCAGTCCCATCCCAATATCCCTCCACTAGATCTGCCTGCCTGCTCTCTGAGTCTGTCTCTCTTTTGCTTATTATTTGACCAGTTTGTTCATTAAATTTCACATATGAGTAAAATTATATGGTACTTGTCTTTCTCTGAATGGCTTATTTCACTTAGCATAACGTTCCCCAGGTCCACCTATGCTGTCACAAAGGGTAAAATTTTCTTCCCTTTTATGGCTGAGAGGTATTCCATTATGTAAATGTACCATAGCTTTTTTATCCACTCATCTACTGATGGGCACTTGGGCTGTTTCCAAATCTTGGCTATTGTAAATAATGCTGAAATGAAATAGGGGTGCATACATTCTTTCAAATTAGTGTTTCAGGTTTCTTTGGATAAATTCCCAGATATGGAATCACTGGGTCATAAGACAGTTCCATTTTTAATCTTTTTGAGGTAACTCCATACTGCTTTCCACAGTGGTGCACCAATCTGTATTCCCACCAACAGGGCACAAGGATTCCCTTTTCTCCGCATCCTCTCCAACACTTGTTGTTTGTTGATTTATTGATGACTAGAGGCCTGGTGCACGAATTCGTGCATGGATGGGGTTCCTTGGGGTGGCCTATGGGGATTGGGCCCCAGCTTGTGCCCCCAGCCTTGCAGCCCTGCAGCCCCACCTGGCACCCTGCCGTGGCCTGGCACTGTCCCCTCACATGCTCCACCATCCCACCTGTGGGGTGATCGATTGGGGACAGGTCCCCCTGCCTGGCTCCCTCAGTGCCTGGGAGCTGAGTGGCGGCCCCGCCCCCTGCCGCTGCTGCTGGTTGCTGTCTGTGGGGCGATCAGCAGGACAATCAGGCTCCTGCTTGCACCTGCCTTGGCCTGGTGCCACCTGCTCACCTGATCCACCATCCCACCGCAGTCCCGCCCTCGTTGGGGCCCACTGGGGCCAGCAGCACCTCCACTGCCGCCCGCTGCCAGCGCCACATTGCCGACGCTCGCCATGTTCCGTGCTGCCCCCTGGTGGTCAGCGCATGTCATAGTGAGCGGTTGAACTTTTGGTCGAACTGGTCGAAAAATTTGCATAGTAGGCTTTTATTATATAGGATAGCTATTCTGACAGGCGTGGTTTTAATTTGCATTTCTCTGATGATTCGTGACATTGAACATCTTTTCATATATCTATTGGCCATCTGTATATCCTCTTTGGAGAAGTGTCTTTTTGGGTGTTTTGCCCATTTTTAAATTGGATTGGTTTTTTTTTAGGGTTGATTTTTATAAGTTCTTTATAAATTTTGGATATTAACCCCTTATCAGATGTATCAGTGAATATATTCTCCCATTCAGTAGATTACCTTTTTTTTTTCTTATAAATCTTTATTGTTCAGATTATTACAGGTGTTCCACTTTTTTTTCCCCCCCATAGCTCCCCTCCACCTGATTCCCCACCCCACCCTACCCCATGCCCTTACCCCCCGCCACTGTCTTCATCCATAGGAGTAAGATTTTTGTCCAATCTCTTCCCGCACCCCTCACGCTTGCTTCCCCTGAGAATCGTCAGTCCACTCCCTTTCTATGTCCCTGATTCTATTATATTCACCAGTCCATTCTGTTCTTCAGATTTTTTATTCACTTGATTTTTAGATTCACTTGTTGGTAGGTATGTATTTGATGTCATTTTGTTGTTCATAATTTTTATCTTTACCTTTTTCTTCTTCTTCTTCTTCTTCTTCTTAAAGAATACCCTTCAGCATTTCATGTAATCCTGGTTTGGTGGCGATGAACTCCTTTAGCTTTTTCTTGTCTGTGAAGCTCTTTATCTGACCTTCAACTCTGAATGATAGCTTTGCTGGGTAGAGTAATCTTGGTTGTAGGTTCTTGCTGTTAATCACTTTGAATATTTCTTGCCACTCCCTTCTGGCCTGCATAGTTTCTGCCGAGAAATCAGCTGACAGTCGTATGGGTACTCCCTTGTAGGTAATTAACTGTTTTTGTCTTGCTGCTTTTAATATTCTCTCTTTGTCTTTTGCCCTTGGCATTTTAATTATGATGTGTCTTGGTGTGGTCCTCTTTGGGTTCCTCTTGTATGGGGTTCTGTGCGCTTCCTGAACTTGTAAGTCTATTTCTTTCACCAGGTAGGGAAAGTTTTCTGTCATTATTTCTTCTAATAGGTTTTCAATATTTTGCTCTCTCCCTTCTTCTGGCACCCCAAAAATTCGAATGTTGGTTCGCTTGAAGTTGTCCCAGAGGCTCCTTACACTATCTTCATATTTTTGGATTCTTTTTTCTTTTTGGTTTTCTGGTTGGATGTTTTTTGTTTCCTCATATTTCAGATCTTTGGTTTGATTCTTGGGGTACATTGATCTACAGTTGAGTTTCTGTATATTTTTTATTTCAGACAGTGTATGCTTCATTTCTGACTGATCCTTTTCCATTTTTTTGGCATTCTCATTAAGGTCCTTGAAGGTCTTACTAAGCTCCTCAGAAGTGTCACCAAGTTTCTCAGTGGTTTTTAGAAGATTCTTGAGTAACCTTATACATGTGGTTCTGAACTCTGTGTCATCCAGTAGTTTGCTTTCCTCCGTTTCTTTCATTCGTGACATGTTTCTTTGTTTCTGCATTTTGGCTGCTTCCCTGTGTTGATGGAGTGGCTTTGTGTGGTAGGTGACCTATAGGGGGCAGTAGCTCAGCCTCCCCAATCACCTGATGTGGATGCTCTTGGTACACCCCTTTGTGGGCTGAGTGCAAAGTCTTGGTGTAGTTAAGCCTGAATTGCTGTTGGTACGCTGGGAGGAATTGACCTCCAGGCCAATTAGCTGTGAGCACTCCCTGTGTCTATAATGGAAGAACTGCTGTGCTGAAGACACGCAGGACTTGTTTCAGTGGGGCTTCGGTGCTCACTGAGTTTGCCTCTTGAATGTTTCTCTTTCCTTCTAGTTGTAGAACTTCCACTCAGCCAGCTTTCCCGTGGTTCTGGGTGATAGACGTTTTGTCTTTTAGTTGCAGTTTAAATTGTTGTGGGAGGCAGCAGTTTAGGTGTTTACCTATGCCGCCATCTTGGATTCTCCTCTCAGTAGATTATCTTTTCATTTTGTTATTTAGCCTCCATGTTTTCTTCTTGTGGTTGATTTCAAGTTTCATAGCCTTATGGTCAGAGAAGATACTTGATATGTTTTCAGTCTTCTTTTTTTATTTTTAAATAAATCTTTATTGTTCAGATTACTACAGGTGTTCCTCTTTTTGTTTCCCCCCTATAGCTCCCCTCCACCTGATTCCCCACCCCACCCTACCCCATGCCCTTACCCCCTGCCACTGTCTTCATCCATAGGAGTAAGATTTTTGTCCAATCTCTTCCCGCACCACTCACACCCGCTTCCCCCTGAGAATTGTCAGTCCACTCCCTTTCTATGTCCCTGATTCTATTATATTCACCAGTCCATTCTGTTCTTCAGATTTTTTATTTACTTGATTTTTAGATTCACTTGTTGGTAGGTATGTATTTGATGTCATTTTGTTGTTCATAATTTTTATCTTTACCTTTTTCTTCTTCTTCCTCTTCTTAAAGAATACCCTTCAGCATTCATGTCATCCTGGTTTGGTGGCGATGAACTCCTGTAGCTTTTTCTTGTCTGTGAAGCTCTTTATCTGACCTTCAACTCTGAATGATAGCTTTGCTGGGTAGAGTAATCTTGGTTGTAGGTCCTTTCTGTTCATCACTTTGAATATTTCTTGCCACTCCCTTCTGGCCTGCATAGTTTCTGCTCAGAAATCAGCTGACAGTCGTATGGGTACTCCCTTGTAGGTAACTAACCGTTTTTCTCTTGCTGCTTTCAAGATTCTCTCTTTGTCTTTTGCCCTTGGCATTTCAATTATGATGTGTCTTGGTGTGGTCCTCTTTAGATTCCTTTTGTTTGGGGTTCTGTGCGCTTCCTGGACTTGTAAGTCTATTTCTTTCACCAGGTAGGGAAAGTTTTCTGTCATTATTTCTTCTAGTAGGTTTTCAATATTTTGCTCTCTCTCTTCTTCTGGCACCCCAAAAATTCGGATGTTGGTACGCTTAAAGTTGTCCCAGAGGCTCCTTACACTATCTTCATATTTTTGGATTCTTTTTTCTTTTTGTTTTTCTGGTTGGGTGTTTTTTGTTTCCTCATATTTCAGATCTTTGGTTTGATTCTTGGGGTACGTTGATCTTCAGTTGAGTTTCTATATATTCTTTATTTTAGACAGTGTATGCTTCATTTCTGACTGGTCCTTTTCCATTTTTTTGGCATTCTCATTAAGATCCTTAAAAACCTCATCAAGTTTCTCAGCGGTTTTTAGAAGATTCTTGAGTAACCTTATAAATGTGGTTCTGAACTCTATGTCGTCCAGTAGTTTGCTTTCCTCTGTTTCTTTCATTCGTGACATGTTTCTTTGTTTCTGCATTTTGGCTGCTTCCCTGTGTTGATGGAGTGGCTTTGTGTGGTAGGTGACCTATAGGGGGCAGTAGCTCAGCCTCCCCAATCACCTGATGTGGACACTCTTGGTACACCCGTTTGTGGGCTGAGTGCAAAGTCTTGGTGTAGTTAAGCCTGAATTGCTGTTGGTACGCTGGGAGGAATTGACCTCCAGGCCAATCGGCTGTGAGCACTCGCTGTGTCTATAATGGAAGAACTGCTGTGCTGGAGACACGCGTATGGTGCAGGACTTGTTTCAGTGGGGCTTTGGTGCTCGCTGAGTCTGCCTCTTGAATGTGTCACTTATGGATGTGAGGAGTTGAAATCTGGTTTCTCACACTGACCACTAGGTACACTGGCTTCTCGATCTCCAATGGGGTGCAGGTCAGCTACTGTCTGAGGCCACCCAGCAGGAGCTACAGTGAGAGCTATAGTTTTCTCCTCTTTGCTTGGGGTTTGGAGGTTTTGGAGCTGTCTGATCCGGGCTGCAAGTTTTCTAGGTTAAGCTGCGATAGGGCAGGCCTTTCTTATGCTAACGCTGCTGCTTGGAGCTTGGGTGGGTTTGTAGGTTGTGTGGGGCGGGGTCTCAGGGCGTCACTAGGCTAGGGTGTGGCAAACAGCGATGGCTGCTAGTTAGCTGGCTCTGTGGCTCTGTGTCTCCAACTTCGTCCCATTCCCCAGCGCAGTAAATAATTATTCTTGCGCACAGCTCTGCAAACAAGCCCCCTCACTTTCCGACCCGATGGCAGACAGTCCAGCTTCTCCCCGTAGGAGTTTGGGTCCCCCGCGTCTCCCCAGAAACTGTATTTCAGAGTAATCGGCGGCTTGTCTCCCTTTGGGTTGAAAAAAGCAACGCCTGCCGCCAGCCCGCATCACTTGCCTCCGTACCTCAGCTTTTCAGCACTTGTGCACGTGTCAATGCTCTTTTTCTTTCCTTCTAGTTGTAGAACTTCCACTCAGCCAGCTTTCCTGTGGTTCTGGGTGATAGACGTTTTGTCTTTTAGTTGTAGTTTTGAAATTGTTGTGCGAGGCAGCAGTTTAGGTGTTTACCTACGCCACCTTCTTGGATTCTCTAGTCTTCTTAATATTACTGAAACTAGTTTTGTGTCCTAACATACTGTATTGTAGAAATTTTGATATGAAAACGCAAAGATTTGAGTTTGGTTGCCTGATACTATTACCTGGAAGACCTTGATGAG
The DNA here is from genome assembly GCA_026230045.1 of Corynorhinus townsendii. NCBI lineage: Eukaryota > Metazoa > Chordata > Mammalia > Chiroptera > Vespertilionidae > Corynorhinus > Corynorhinus townsendii. Next base: position 17,608,010 of record JAPDVU010000010.1, on the reverse strand, counting down.
TCATTTAATCTCTCTAAATCTCAGTTTCTCTATATGTAGAGTGAGCATTACATAATAACAACAACTATCTCCTGGGCTGTTGTGAAAAATCAGTAAGACATTATATGTGATAGTGTTTTATAGATTATAACTATTCCTGAAATTTTTTATTTTTTACATTCTTTCTCCAGTATGTGGTATATTTTGACTTGGTCTTGATATCATTATTTTTGTAAAATTGTTTCCATATGTATAAAATAGCAATACACATAAAAATTTAGAATTATTTGGCAAAGAAGTTTAATCCTTTTGCATATAACATCTTAGTTTTTCATTAGACTCTTGTGTGGTATGTATTGTTCCTCATGTGTAGAAAATATAATCATTATATTTTCTGCTAAATACAACTAGTTAGTAATGAGGTCAGGATAAGGGCTTATATTGCAAATAATTTTCTGACCATTGGAAGTATGCATGAAATGCTTTGTATAAATGTGGATGCACATTTATGAATGGTAGGATTTCATTAAATATTTACTGGTAAGTATTATTTCTCTTATTTTTTTTTCTGGGCCACAGAATCCCTTAGCTATGGTTGCTTTTAAGATTAAACAATGGTTTTTCTTATTGTTTTTATTTTGTGTCCAGTAGTATATCTTGCTAACTAGACTATAAGCTTACATAGAGCAGGAATTGCATTTCTGTGTCCCTCAGAGAACTTTGCATAGAGATTCCAAGGACTTCCTATAGGACCAGAGTACTGTTCTTTTTTTTTTTTTTTCTGAACCTCTGGAAAGTGAAAAGAGTATATTATTCCAGAGACCATTTAGAAAATCATCTGATTCATCTTTGGGCAACGAATCAATCCATCAGTGTGTGCTTCTGAGGGCTATCTGTGTGTTCCCTGCTGTGCTATGACAAGGCTTTGTAAATAACTATTGCTTAATTAATTGATTACTACTCAGAGAGTAATTTGTTTTTTCCTGGTAGTCTGTGGATGAAAGAGCTTTAAAAAATTTTATGAAGGTTACTGTGGTAGTCTGTTCTTTAAAAACAAACAGATTTATTGAGATACAATTTGCATACAACTCACCTATTTCAAGTGTACATTTCAATGTTGTTTTTTTAGTGTATTCACTGGCACGTTCAATCATTACCAGTCAATATTAGAGCATTTTTATCATTTTAAAAAGAAACCCTGGCCAGCCGTGGTGGCTCAGAGGTTGAGCGTCAACCTATGAACCAGAAGATCATGGTTTGATTCTCAGTCAGGGTGCATGCCCGGTTTGCGGGCTTGATCCTCAGTGAGGGGCATGCAGGAGTCAGCTGATCAATAATTCTCTCTCATCACTGATGTTCTTATCTCTTTCTCCCTCTCCCTTCCTCTCTGAAATCAATGAAAATATACTATATAATAAAAGGCTAATATGCAAATTGACCAAACGGCGGAACAACCGGTTGCTATGATGTGCACTGACCACCAGGGGGCAGACACTCAACACAGGAGCTGCCCCCTGGTGGTCAGTGTGCTCTCACAGGGGGAGTGCCACTCAGCCAGAAGCCCTGAGCTGAGCCCACAGCTGGCGAGTGCAGCGGCATTGGCAGGTGCCTGTCCCACCTCCATGGCAGCGCTAAGGATATCTGACTGCCAGCGTAGGCCTGTGGGAAGTAGGCCTAAGCTGTCAGACATCCCCCGAGAGCTCCTGGACTGTGAGAGGGTGCAGGCCAGGCTGAAGGACCCCCCCGAGTACACAAATTTTCGTGCAGTGGGCCTCTAGTATTAAAAAAAAGAAAAAGAAAAAGAAACCCTGTACTTTTATCTATCACTTCTGTTATGGTTAACTTGTGTGTCAAGTTGGCTGGGCCATAGTGCCCAGATATGGGGTCAAACACTATCTGAGTGTTTCTATGAAGGTGTTTTTAGATGAGATTAACATTTAGAGAGGTGAACTTTGAGTAAAACATATTGTCCTCCATAACATGGGTGGGCCTCACCCAATCAGTTAAAGACTTGAATAGAACAAAACACTTATGTCTCCTGAGCAAGCGGGAATTCTGGCCCTTGGACTTAATCTGAAACATCAGGTTATCATGGGTCTTCAATCTGCTTGCCCACATTGTAGATTTTTTACTTACCAGCCTCCATAATTGTGTATCAATTCCTTAAGTCTTTTTTTTTTTTTAAACTTTATACACATCCTATTGGTTCTGGTTCTCTGGAAAACACTAATACAACCCCTAGTCTTCCCTTCCACTACTCTCAGCCCTAAGCAATCTCTAATACTCTTTCTATCTATGTAAGCTTATAGATTTCCCTATTTGGACTTTCATATGAATGGAGTTATATAGGATGTCATCTTTTGTGACTGGCTTCTTAAGATAATGTTTTCAAGGTTCATTTATGTTGTAGCATGTTTTGGTACTCGTTTCTATTTATGCAGAATAATATTCCATTATATGAATAAACCACTAGTTATCTGTTAATAGCCATTTGGGTGTTTCTCCTATTTGGCTATTATGAATAATGTTGATATAAAATAAACATTTGATACATTCTGTATAGACTTATGTTTTCATTTCACTTGGGTAAATCAATAGCCAGGAGTAGAATTGCTGGGCCATATGGTAACTCTGCATTTAATCATTTGAAGAACTGCCAGACTGTTTTCCAAAGCATCTGCATCATTTTACATTCCTATCAGTAGTGTATGAGGGTTCCAATTGATCCACATCTTCACCAGTACTGTTATTATCTGACTTTTTGATTCTATCCACCTTAGGGGGTAAGAAATGGTATCTTATTGTAATTTTGATATGTATTTACCTGATGATTAATGATGTTAGGCATTAGTTTATATACTCACTAATAGCCATTTATATATCTTCTTTGGGGAAATGTCTATTCAGATCATTTGCTCATTTTTTTAAATTGGATTTACTTGTCCTTTTATTACTGACTTGTAAGGTGCTTTTAAAAAAATCTTTATTGTTGAGAGTATTACAGATGACCCCCCCTTCTCCCCCCACTAATGTCCCCGCTCACACAGTTCCTGTCCTGCCTCAGGTCTTCACCACCCTATTGTTTGTGTCCATAGGTAATGCATAAATGCATTTAAGTTCTTTGGTTAATCTCTTCCCGTCCGCCCTACCCCCTTCCCTCTGAGATTTGTCAGTCTGTTCCATGTTTCCATGCCTCTGGTTCTATTTTATTCATTAGGTTATTTTGTTCATGAAATTCCTTGTTCGTTTATTTTGATTTTTAGATTCAATTCTTGACAGATATTTATTCATTGCCATTTTATTGTTCATATTCTTCTCTTTCTCCTCCTCCTCCTCTTTCTACTTCTTCCTCTTCTTAAAGAATACCATTCAACATTTCATGTAATACTGCTTTGGTGGTGATGAACTCCTTTAGGTTTTTCTTGATATCTTTGTTGGGTAGAGTAATCTTGGTTGTAGGTCCTTGCTATTCATTATTTTGAATATTTCTTGCCACTCCCTTCTGCCCTGCAAAGTTTCTTTTTCTTTTTCTTTTGGCCTGCAAAGTTTCTGTTGAGAAATCAGCTAACAGTCATATGGCACTCCCTTGTAGGTAACTAACTGCTTTTCTCTTGCTACTTTTAAGATTCTCTCTTTGTCTTTAATCTTTGGCATTTTAATTATGATGTGTCCTGGTGTGGACCCCTTTGGGTTCCTCTTGTTTTGGACTCTTTGTGCTCCATGCACTTGTAAGTCTATTTCTTTCACCAGGTAGGGGAAGTTTTCTGTCATTTATTCTTCAAATAGGTTTTAATATCTTGCTCTCTCTCTTCTCCTTCTGGTACTCCCATAATGTGAATGTTGGTACCCTTGAAGTTGTCCCAAAGGCTCCATACACTATCTTCATATTTTTAGATTCTTTTTTCTTTTTTTTTTCTTTTTTTTTTTTTAAATAAATCTTTATTGTTCAGATTATTACAGGTGTTCCTCTATTTTTTCCCCCATAGCTCCCCTCCACCTGATTCCCCACCCCACCCCATGCCCTTACCCCCGCCACTGTCTTCATCCATAGGAGTAAGATTTTTGTCCAAGCTCTTCCCGCACCCCTCACACCTGCTTCCCCTGAGAATCATCAGTTCACTCTCTTTCTATGTCCCTGATTCTATTATATTCACCAGTCCATTCTGTTCTTCAGATTTTTTATTCACTTGATTTTTAGATTCACTTGTTGGTAGGTAGGTATTTGATGTCATTTTGTTGTTCATAATTTTTATCTTTACCTTTTTCTTCTTCTTCCTCTCCTTAAAGAATACCCTTCAGCATTTCATGTAATCCTGGTTTGGTGGTGATGAACTCCTTTAGCTTTTTCTTGTCTGTGAAGCTCTTTATCTGACCTTCAACTCTGAATGATAGCTTTGCTGGGTAGAGTAATCTTGGTTGTAGGTTCTTGCTGTTCATCACTTTGAATATTTCTTGCCACTCCCTTCTGGCCTGCATAGTTTCTGCCGAGAAATCAGCTGACAGTCGTATGGGTACTCCCTTGTAGGTAATTAACTGTTTTTCTCTTGCTGCTTTTAATATTCTCTCTTTGTCTTTTGCCCTTGGCATTTTAATTATGATGTGTCTTGGTGTGGTCCTCTTTGGATTCCTCTTGTATGGGGTTCTGTGCGCTTCCTGGACTTGTACATCTATTTCTTTCACCAGGCAGGGAAAGTTTTCTGTCATTATTTCTTCTAATAGGTTTTCAATATTTTGCTCTCTCCCTTCTTCTGGCACCCCAAAAATTCGGATGTTGGTTCGCTTGAAGTTGTCCCAGAGGCTCCTTACACTATCTTCATATTTTTGGATTCTTTTTTCTTTTTGTTTTTCTGGTTGGATGTTTTTTGTTTCCACATATTTCAGATCTTTGGTTTGATTCTTGGGGTACGTTGATCTACAGTTGAGTTTCTGTATATTCTTTATTTCAGACAGTGTATGCTTCATTTCTGACTGATCCTTTTCCATTTTTTGGGCATTCTCATTAAGCTCCTTGAAGGTCTCATCAAGTTTCTCAGCGGTTTTAAGAAGATTCTTGAATAACCTTATAAATGTGGTTCTGAACTCTATGTCATCCAGTAGTTTGCTTTCCTCCGTTTCTTTCATTCGTGACATGTTTCTTTGTCTCCTCATTTTGGCTGCTTCCCTGTGTTGATGGAGTGGCTTTGTGTGGTAGGTGACCTATAGGGGGCAGTAGCTCAGCCTCCCCAATCACCTGATGTGGACACTCTTGGTACACCCCTTTGTGGACTGAGTGCAAAGACTTGGTGCAGTTAAAGCCTTAATTGCTATTGGTATACTGGGAGGAATTGACCTCCAGGCCAATTAGCTGTGAGCACTCACTGTGTCTATAATGGAAGAACTGCTGCGCTGAAGACACACTTAGGGGCAGGACTTGTTTCAGTGGGGCTTTGGTGCTCACTGAGTCTGCCTTTGAATGTGTCACTTATGGATGTGAGGAGTTGAAATCTGGTGTCTCACTCTGACCACTAGGTATACTGGCTTCTGGATCTCCAATGGGGTGCAGGTCAGCTACTGTCTGAGGCCATCCAGCAGGAGCTACAGTGAGAGCTACAGTTTTCTCCTCTTTGCTTGGGGTTTGGAGGTTTTGGAGCTGTCTGACCCAGGCTGCAAGTTTGCTAGGTTAAGCTGCAATAGGGCGGGGCTTTCTTCTGCTAACACTGCTGCTTGGAGCTTGGGTGGGTTTGTAGGTTGTTCAGGGCGAGGTCTCAGGGTGTCACTAGGCTAGGGCGTGGCAAACAGCAATGGCTGCTAGTTAGCCAGCTCTGTGTCCCCAAGGGCGTCCCGGAGTCCCGTGCCCCAGTGCCGTAAACAATTATTCCTGCGCGCAGCTCTGCAAGTAAGCCCCCCTCACTGGCAGACAGTCCAGCTTCTCCCCGTAGGAGTTTGGGTCCCCCGTGTCTCCCCAGAAACTGGATTTCAGAGTAATCGGGGGCTTGTCTCCCTTTGGGTTGAAAAAAGCAACGCCCGCAGCCAGCCCGGATCACGCGCCTCCGTACCTCAGCTTTTCAGCGCTCGTGCACGTCTCGATGCTCCTTTCTCTTTCCTTCTAGTTGTAGAACTTCCACTCAGCCAGCTTTCCCGTGGTTCTGGGTGTTAGACGTTTTGTCTTTTAGTTGAATTTTTGAAATTGTTGCACGAGGCAGCAGTTTAGGTGTTTACCTACGCCGCCATCTTGGATTCCTCTCTAGATTCTTTTTTCTTTTTGGGTGTTTTTCCTTCCTCAAATTCCAAATTGTGGATTTGGTCCTCAGAATCCTCTACTCTACTTTTGAATCCCTGTAAATTATTCTTTATTTTAGTTAGTGTATGCTTTTTCATGTCTTTGGTGTTCTCATTAAGGTTCTTAAAATTTTCACTAAGCTCCTTGAAATTCTCACTAAGTCCCTTGAAGCTCTCATTAAGATCCTTGAGCAACCTTATAACCATTGTTTTTAACTCTGTATCTATTAGTTTTCTTGCTTCCATTTCATTTAGATGTTTTCCTGGAGAAATCTACTGTTCTTTCATTTGTGACATGTTTCTTTGTCTCTACATTTTGGCTACTTCCCTGTGTTTGTTTCTATGTATTAGGTAGAGTTGCTATATCTCCTGGAATTGGTAGACTGCTCTTGTGTAATAGGTGTCCTGTAGGGCACAGTGGCTCAGCCTCCCCAGTCACCTGAGCTTGGCACTCTAGGTGCGCTCCTGTGTGGGCTGTGTGCACAGTCTTGTTGTAGTTGAGCCTTGGTTGCTATTGGTGTCACTGGGAGGGGTTGACCTTCAGGTCAATTGGCTGTGATGACCAACTGTGGAAGAGCTGCTGTGCAGGAGACACCCCAATGGAGTAGGACTTGCTTCAGTGGGGCTTTGGTGCTCACTGAGTCTTACCCTTGAGTGTATTGATGATGGATGTGTAGAGTTGTAATCTGGTATGGTCTAAAGCTGTCCATAGGGTGCACAGGCTCTGGGTCCTCCTGGGAGATGCAATGTCAGCCACTGCTTGGGGCCACCTGGCAGGAGGTATAGAGCGATCTGTAGATGGCTGCTACTTGCGTTGGGCTTGGAAATGCCTAGGTAAGGCCAAGCTGTCTTGGGCCTCTTATTGATAGGTATGGGGCATTCTGATGCCATCTGCTGCTTCTTTGAGAGATTTTAGGAAATCTCTGAAGCCTGAGCCAGTACAGGCCATTTATATGGAAAAGCTGCTGCAAAAAGCTTGGGTGGAACTGCAAATTGGGTGGGGTAGGGTCTCAGGGAATCACTAGAGTGGAGCAAACAGTGTGAGGCAGGCTTATGGAAACTCAGATATGGCTGCATGTCAGCTCTGTGTCGGGGGAGGTCTTGGCATAGGAACAATGACCCCTGTGAACACCCCTGTCTGAGAGAAAGCTGCCCCCGAGTTCTTGCTCCAATGCCAGACAATCTGGTTCCTTCCTGTATGTCCCTAGATCCCCCAAAAATGTTGCCTCAGTACTGGAGCTCAGAGGGAGTGAGTCTGAGTAAGTTTGTACTCTGTCCCTTTAAGAGGGACTGCCTGGGTCTCCAGCAGCCTCTGTGACACTTGGCCACAATCCTTACTGGTTTTTACTGCCTGAAGTTACAGGGACTTTTCTTCCCAGCACTGGAGCCCTGGGCTGAGGGGTCTGGTGTGGGGCTGGGACCCCTTGCTTCTCACGGGAAGCCTCTGCAGCCTAGATATCTCTCCTGATTAAAAACATGCTGCACGTGTGTGTCAGACCAGCCCATTCAGTACCTCTGCCCCTCCTACCAGTCTCGGTGTGCTTTTTTCTTTACTTCTCTAGCTGTAGGACTTTCACTCAGCCAACTTTCTGAATGATGGTTGTTCTATATTTTAGTTGTAATTTTGATGTTGTTTTGGGAGGTGGTGAGCACTGGCATTTACCTATGCCGCCATCTTGGTTCCTCTCTTAAAGTATTTTTCTGTTAAATTAGACATCTGGTTACTCTCACAGGAAATTTCTGTTGCCTGCTTTTGTTTTCTGAAGTATGGGTCATGGTTCCCTGTTTCTTTGCATGCTTTATAATTTTTTTTGGTAATTGAACATTTTAGGTAATATATTGTAGCAATTCTGGGCACTGGTCTCCTATTTACATGTTTGTTTAGCGATTATCTGAATTATTTTAATGAAGTCTCTATTCTCCCAACCCCTCATCCACTCCCCGCAGTGTTAAGCCTCTGATGTTGCTCTTCAGGGAGGCACAGCTTTAGGTGTGCCCACAGTCACTTTGAGATGACAGCGGCACTTGGTAGGGCTCTTTCATTCTGACCTCACTCAGCTGTTAAAATTTTCCTAATTGCCGGACGATTGGTTTATTTTTCTATTTTTACAAAAAAGCCCCAGGGCATAAATTCTTCTACATATGAATACAAACTTTCTGAGATCAGTGTTTGATATTTGTTTTGACCCCAGGAAGGCTCCTCCCAGCTGTCTTATTCCCAGTTCGCTCCTGTAAACTAGCCAGCCACAGTCTCTAGGCTTTTTCTTTGTTAGGTATACAAATCGCCTCCCAATTGCCTTTGACCACAACCTCCAACCACTTGAGAGTGCTCTTAGGTTAAATTTTTCCAAGCTCTTTTGCAAATGAAATCAGTTTTTTTTGGAAGAGGTTAGGAGCTATCTGTTTTATGACTGCTTCTCCCGCAGGCAAAAATCTTGGGAGCTGGGGGTAGGGACAATGGCAAGCTTCTCTCTGGGTGACACTCCACAGTAGGAGCCTCTGTAAGAGTTGGGAGAGAGAAGGGAGCCCCCACTTCTTGACTGCACTTGCCTGGGACTTATTCCCAGAAACAAGCAGCTGGGGGCTAGATGAGAAACACTCCCAGGAAGAAAGCCCTCCGTCTAGGAACTGGGGAACAGGGAGTCCTGTGTTCCTGGCTGCAGCAGTCTCCAGTGGAGTGTCAGACTCACTGTGCTCCAGTGGAGTGTCAGACTCACTGTGCTGAGTGTGGGGTAGGGGGAGTGGTCTTGATTCAAATACCACAGACTTTCACGTTATAGAAAATTTCTTAGGTTTCCTTGACTAGATGTTTCTTCATTTGCTGTTTACACTTAGGACCATTTCCAAAGGCTTTAATTGCTTGCTTTTAAACAATTCTCACCAGTTTCACTAGGGAGTGAGTCTGTGGAACTCTTCCTGCTGCTATGCCAATATTCATAGCAGTCTGTTGTTCTTGACAACTGTCCACTAAGCTGACATTATGCAGATTCATACAACTCAGCCCAGTAAGAGACTCTCTTGATTCATTAAATAGAAATGGGCTCTTCAAGTACCCATTTATTTTTTTTATTTTTTTATTTTTTTAGTTTTCAGAAAATATTGTTTTTTTTTTTTTTACAAAGAAAGAATTTAGAGAGATTTGAAAAGCAATAAAAGTGGCAGTTCTATTGCTAGTCCTCCATGTGCCCATTAATGGCAGATATAAGAACTTTGAAATTTAACCTAATGGAAAGTAGGATTGACATACTCATTAAAATTAAAGCATTTGACCCAAACTGCCACCTGCATAGGACACTTCCTTAAATGGGGCTACCAGCAGAGTCAGGATATTAACGCTGTGGGTCTTCTCATTATGTAAGCACAGGAACTATTGAGGCCTCAAAGTGGATATTGTCATGATGATTTTGGCCTTAAAAATATGTCCCCTGGACTACAATTAGAACAAAACAAAACAATAATACAGCAATGAAGCACCTAACTGAACAGAAACCCTGAAAAATTCTCCAAAGTCAGTGGAAAATTATTGATAGCACCTGTTTTAGATAATTAGTGACAATAACCCACTCATTTAAAAATATATCTAATAAAGATATTATTTCTAGTTTTAAAAGAGTCTACTTCTCTGTCCCCCAAAAAGAAATTCTATACTAAGAACAATTAGCTCTAAGCTCACTCTAAAGTTGTCACAATAAAACCATGTTATCATTTTTTGTAGAGGATATTTATCTAGGAGTGGTGTCAGAAGTGGATCTACTCAGCACATCCAAAATCATTTTGAAAATTATTAAGTCACTAATTGTGAAGAACAAAATCCCCAATCCTAAATTACACTTTCCTGAATGGCTTGGTCCAGCAAGTGGTGTTTCTACCAACCTGAACTCTGACTTCAGGGTCAGTTTCTGTTAAAATACAAAATTTTTTGATGGGTTTACAAAACTTAGACTATGATAGGTTCCTTTCTTTCAAATCAAAGACTAAAAGAGCCATGCCACTGAAAATAATTGTGGATTGTTCCAGAAATATTTATCATTTGTATGGAAAAGTAGGTTTATCTGGTATCTGTTAAATATGAGCTTCCATAATATCAGATATATACACCAAATGTTCTCACATCTATCAATTGAAAAGTATAAAGCATCATGTTTTACCTGAGAACATAGGTTCTTAATGTATAAAAAATTCCCTGCAATGTCATATACTTATTACATCCTTTGTTAATATTTTGTAATGATATTCAATTTTGGAGTAATTGTGCTTAGCGCCTTCTTATTTTCCATGGAGAATGCTGCCTGGATAATCACTCACTTTCAATATATCCTCGAAGACCCTGGCGCATCATTTAAATAAAAAGTAGATATGAGACTCCTCCACCAGTATTCCACTGACCTCACTTCCCATCTCCCCTAAAATTTTAGATTCAGTAGTTTATTTTATATTTTACTTATAAGGAGATAGGTTGATCTCAGCCAAAAAGAAGGATCACATTTATAAATTTAATTTGGGTAAACAAGTTGGGGGCAGGGAGGTTGCATGGTGCAATAACTTGTGTAATGAGTCAACTTGATCAGGCTAAGTCCCAGTTACACAGCATGAGTTCAGGGATGTAAAGGGAATTTGCAGATGCAATGGAAGTTCCTAATCAGGTGACTTTTAGTGAGAGAAATTATCCTGGATAACTTCAGTGAGCTTGACTTAGTCAGCTGAAAGGCCTTAAAAACTTTAAATAAGGCTGTCAGTCCCAATAAACAGAAGAAATTCTGTGTATGGACTAAAACTTTGACTCATCTCCCTGGAGTTTCTCCCTGGAGTTCCACTGGCTTGTGATTTTGCCCCTCTGGTTGCCTGTCCTGTGGATTTGGGTCTTGGATCTCCAGCTTCCACAACTCTGTAAGACAAATCCTTGTAATAGATCTGTGTGTGTGTGTGTGTGTGTGTGTGTGTGTGTGTGTGTGTGTGTGTATGTGTGCATGTCCAAATAGCAATATTTAGATAGCATTATATACTCACTTGGAATTTTATATGATTCTGCCAAATTGCCATCCAAAATGGCTATATCAATTTTCTTTTCACCAGCTGTCTATAGAGGTTCTTACATCTCTACTACTCTCAAACACACACACACACACACACTTTCATAATATATACACACACACACACACACACACACACACACACACACACATATATATACACACATACACATATCTTTATATATAAAAGCCTAAGTGACCTTAATGACTGTATGACTAGTTGGTAGCTATGATGTGCACTGACCAGCAGGGACAGATGCTCAATGCAGGAGCTGCCCCCTGGTAGTTAGTGCACTCCCACAGCCAACCTCCCTCAGTCCTTCCCCAATTGGCCTTATTGGGATTGGGCAAGAGGCCCCAATGGGCCCCAATCGCCGGCCAGGCTGAGGGACCCCACCTGTGCATGAATTCATGCACTAGGCCTCTAATATGTGTTACTGATTCAGCTTCTTTTGTTGAACCTATGTTGATACATATGGAATCTATATTAAGTTGTGATGATAAATCTGCACTCATCACCTAGTCTAAAACCAACAAAAGCGCTCTAAAAATATATAGGTTAGCTTTGTGCTTCCTGGACTTGTCTTTTTCTTTTACCAGGTGGGGGGAGTTTTCAGTTATTAAATTTCTTCAAATAGGTTTTCAGTATCTTGCTCTCTCTCTTCTTCTGACACCCCCATAATTCTGATGTTGGTACACTTGAAGTTGTCCCAGAGGCTTCTTACACTAACTTCAACTTTTTGGATTCTTTTTTCTTTTTGCTTTTCCAGTTGAGTGTTTTTGCTTCTTTGTATTTCAATTCTTTGAATTGATTCTTGCATTCCTCTAGTCTGTTGTTGGGTCTCTGTATAATATTTTTTATTTCAGTCAGTGTATGTTTAATTTCTAGTTGGTCCTTTTTCATATCTTCGAGGGTCTCATTATATTTATTGGCCTTTTCTAGGATATTCTTGAAAAGCCTTATAACCATGGTTTTGCATTCTATATCCAGTCATTTGCTTTCCTCCATTTCTTTTGTTTGTGATCTGTTTCTTTGTCTCCGCATTTTCACTGCTTCCCTGAGTTGGTAGGGTAGCTTTGTGTGCTAGGTTTCCTATATGGCGCAGTGGGTCGGCCTCCCAGTTACCTGAGGTGGACACTCTTGGTGCACCCCATTTGTGGACTGTGTGTACAGCCTTGTTGTAGTTAAGTCTTGATTGTTGTTGGTATCACTGGGAGGAATTGACCTCCAGGCCAGTTGGCTGTGAGGATCAGCTGTGTCTATGCTGGGAGAAGTTCCATGCTGGAGACAGCCTTATAGGATTAGACTTGCCAAATTGCAAAAGCCTCTGTGCTCAGCTTGGATGGGGAGGAGTCTCAGGGCGGAGCAGACAGTCTTGGCTTCCTGTCAGCCTTGCCCTTGCACGCAGGTGCTCCTCCAGACCTCTGGCTCCCCGGCTCCCGAGCCTCCACCCGAGAGTCCAGATTCCCCCCTGCAAAAGTGTGGGTCCCCAGGGGCTTGCCTGGAACTGGGGTTCAGTGCAGTCAAAACTGGGGTTCAGTGCATTCAGGAGCTTCCGACTCCCTTCTGCTAGGGAAAGCCTATGGCAACCTCCACAGTCTTTGCGCACACTGGCGCATGTGCACCTCCCAGATCCCTGCCCGCTGCGGCTAGCCCCCTCCCGCCCCGGATCTCCGAGTCTCCGAATGCCTTTCTCTCTACCTGACAGTCCAGACCCCCCTGTATGAGCCTGGATCCATGGGGTTTCGTCCGGAACTGGGGTTCAATGCTGTCGGAACTGGAGTTCAGTGCAGTTGGGGGCTTCTTTCCCCTTCCCGCCAGAGAAAGTCAGCCAGGCTCTCAGCTGCCCTTCCTCACTGCACACACAAAGACCCTTGGCCATACCTCAACCCTTTGCCGTTTCTCCAGTTCTCCTGGAGTTTTTCTCTTTCCTTCTAGTTGTAGCATTTCCACTCAGCCAGCTTTCCTGTGGTTCTGGATGGTGTCCATTTTGTCTTTTAGTTGTAGTTTTGAAATTGTTGTGCAAGGCAGCAGTTTAGGTGCTTACCTATGCTGCCATCCAAACCAGTATTATATGAAATGCTGAAAGGTATTCTGTGCCTGAAGTGCTGGAGAAGGGGTGAAATTGTGGAATCTGGGGAGAGTAGGCAGCGGATGGTCCAGGAGAGGTGGTAACGAGTCTAGTGCTGAGTCATCTAAGCCCCCAGAAGCCATTTTCTCCTGAGAGATAGCCCCTCCTCAAGTACCCATTTAAACAGAACTCTTCTTTATCTGAGGCTGCCCAGATAATCCCAAATCAAAGACATTCTAGGAGATTCAGTTCCCAGTTCAGTTCTTTCTAAATACTTTTCTCTGATACAATGCTAACATTTTTTTTCTTTCACAAATAACAGCTGTATTTAGACACTGTCCTTTTTAAGTCAGTCTTGATGACATGATTTCATGGGTTAAGATTAAAGTAGATCAACAGCTAGCATTTTAAGTTGTCATTCACCCTCTTGTTTACATTATCACCAATAGCCAAGCCAGAAGGCTTGGGCAGTGCAGTTATAGAGCAATAGCAGAGCTCTGCATGTGTGGCCTTACCCTACTGGCACTTTATGTGGAGCTGCCTGGCTGGTCTGGAGGCAAATCTCTTATGTTCTGGCCTGTGTTACTTACAATTGTTTGGGATGAATTATGCAGAAGTCTGTCTAGCAATCTGTGACAGGCAGAGATCCTTCAGTTTCCACTGCTAAATAGTGATGCATAAACAAAAAGGGTGAGAAGCCACTTTTAGCTATATGGTACCAGAAAGCATAAAATTTCTGTTTCCCACAGAATATGCTTAAATATCTGAAATCATACATATCATTCTCTCCATAAAGGAAGAGATATTTTACAACAAGGAAAGATTGAAAATAGTTAGAGTTATAACAAATTAGGCAATATTGATGAGACAGAATTCTTAGGTTTTATTTTATATATCATGCTAATCACTCAGATCTGATTTTCTTTTTACATCTTCCACTGTGGTTTAGACAATCAAATGTCAAGAAATTTTCACTTTTGGCTATAATATGCAAATTTATTAAAATTAATATGCTTTCATTTAATACCTCATTCCCCTCCTTTTTTTTTTTAAATGTGCCTCAGGCATGAAATAGCTCTGGCCACTGACACAGGCATCAAGCTAGGATGAACTAAGGCCTGTACATCTGTTTTGCCCCTGATTGATATAAGAGCAACACCACCCATTAGGTGTCTCCTTGCCCATTGCCAGGGGGTTCATTCCCCTCCCTTTTGGGTCAGTACATTTGGGTTAAATAGGGACTTCCAAAGGTCTTAAGAGTAAAAAGTGTTTCCAATGTTAAGTTTAAGAAATGTCTTGCCAATTGTTTTCTTTTTGGTAATGAAGAATGTAAGCTTTTATGATGGAATTTTTCATACAACTCAGTACATGCAATACGCAGCTGAATGTGTACTGGCCCAGGTACACTAGCCATTAATAATAGGACTTGCTTCTTCAGGAAATAATAGCTATTTAAAAAGCAGAATGGAGGAAAAGGACGGGAATGGAAGGAAATAAAGAAAAAGGAATAATTCTTCTAAGGACATAATTCAGTCATGGGATATGTGAATATACTTTCCCACTCTCACCCCCCTTCTTTATTGTGAGGAATGTTTGAAGATCATCTGTCTGACATATCATGCATCATTCTTGACCTTGCCATTCTAATTCAACTAAATAGAAAACAATATCTTTTTCTTGAGGGAATGGTCAGCACACCTTACAATAGTATTTTCAGTGAGTTAAAGATAAGCCATTTTTTTCTCCTTTTTGTCTACTGTCACTATAGGAGAGGGACAGCATTCCATGGAGTTGTTTTAATTACCCTATCGGCATGCACCGTGACATCTGATGACACTGGTGAGCTCACCTGATGGACTACAAAGGACCGTGATTTATGAACCCATAATTGGGTTTCCAATAAACATTTGTCAAAATAATATATTAGTTCAAACCAAAGCCATTTTTATTTATTCATATAAAAGAGCACTTAACTTTCAACAAAGAATTGCCTATCATCAAAAACACTCTATAAATGAATCAAATTTATGAAGACATGGTTCTAGAGGGTGACCACTCAAAGGCTACCACTTGTTTTAACTCTTTGGAGTACATAGTGTTCTAACTTGCTTGTTTTCACCTTATTCATTTATATTTTACATTCAAATGATGTGTATTTTAATATTAACTTGTTAAGGTACTTGTTACAAAATGACTCTAGTGACTTTAAACAATTTTAATTATGAAACTAACATAACAAGCAGCTGTCATTCTGGAGCTATTTTAAATTCTCATGACAACATATTTTTCATCCATTCTTATTTCGTTTACTTCTAAGTAAGAGCAAAATGTATACTGACCTCAAACTAGTTTGTAAAAATGGTAAGGCTTCTTGCCCTACTTGGTTTGGTTCAGTGGATAGAGCGTCGGTGCGGACTGAAGGGTCCCAGGTTTGATTCCGGGTCAAGGGTACATGTACATGTTGCCTGCTAGATCCCCAGCTGGGGGTGTGCAGAAGGCAGCTGATCAATGATTTTCTCACCATTAATGTTTCTATCTCTCTCTCCCTCTCCCTTCCTCTCTGAAATCAATAAAAATATATTATCCCTCTCTAATCTATGAGAAATAGATTAGAGAGGGATAATTATGGTCACTCTAAAGTGGACTGAAGGATTCCTACTGTATATACTCTGCCTAGAATTTGAGTGAAAGCATTAATAAATGTAGGGGTGAAACAGGGTTCACCATTACTTCAGAAAAATGGTAATTAATTTTGAAAAAGATTGAGAGGCAGTCGTCTTCCTTACTTAGTCCACTTGTTCATGGGACCTTCTGAGGCTTTTTGCAAGGTAGAGCAGGGATCATCCAGCTAAAGTTCAAAATATACCAATGGATATTTTGTCAGTTTGTATTTTAAGCATCTCTACAGAGTTGGGTATGAAGTCAGAATCCCCCTACAGGCCTCACTTGAAATAAAATTTGAGAATTCATGGCTGGCTGCTCTGGCTCTTGGGAGATCTCAGTAATATTTTCCTTCTACATATACCATATATCATTTTCATAAGTATATATTTTATAATATATATACTCAGTTTATAGGTGTTTAAACTTTTTAGACTAAATAAAAATATTCAGATTAATAATCAGATCTAGCACTCATTTTTGAAGAAAAAAATTCTTTTTTCTTTGTCATCTTATAGTAGACTAGAGGACCGGTACATGAAATTAGTGCACGGGTCGGGTGGGGGGGTCCCTCAGCCCAGCCTGCACCCTCTCCAATTTGAGACTCCTCAGAGGATGTCTGACTGCTGGTTTAGGCCCGATCCCTGTGACGGCAGTTGGACAACCCTCACAATCCGGGATCGCTGCCTCCTAACCTCTCGCCTGCCTGCCTGCCTGATTGCCCCTAACCCCTCTGCCTGATCACTCCTAACCTCTCTGCCTGCCTGCCTGATCTCCCCTAACTCCTCTTTCTGCCTGCCTGCCTGCTTACCTGATCGCCCCTAACCCCTCTGCCTGCCTGCCTGATCACCTCTAACTGCCCCCCTGCCAGCCTGATCACCCCTACCTTGACTCCCTGCCAGCCTGATCACCCCTACCTTACCCCCCTGCTGGCCTGATTAACCCTACCTTGCTCCCCTGCTGGCCTGATCGACCCTACCTTGCCCCCCTGCTGGCCTGATTGACCCTACCTTGCCCCCCTGCTGGCCTGATCATCCCTACCTTGCCCTTCTGCCGGCCTGATTGCCCCTAACCACTTCTGCTTCGGCCCCCAGCCTAAGCCACAGTCTGGCCTTCCTGTGCCAGAGGAGACCTGGCAGATCAGGGGAAGGCACCGCCCCATCACCCTGCTGCTACTGCCACTGGTGGCCACCATGGCTGCCTGAGCCTTGGGCAGGCCCTGGGCAATGGCAGTTGCCATCTGCAGCTTGCTTGAGCCTCAGGCAGCCACTGTGGCTTTATTCTGATGGACATCTGCCCTAATTAGCATATTACCCTTTTATTAGTATAGATACAAGGCCAGTGAGCTCTCTCTGCCTCCTATTTGAAGTACAAATGCAAACAATGGCATTGCTCCTCTTTGAATTAGCATTCAAGTGCATGGGGGACAGGGACTTAAACTCTGGCCTTGTGCTGGTCCTTTAGTATACACTGGCTGATAACTGGTGAACTAGATATAGTGGCCTCCATTTCTAGATATTATATTGGCACCTGCTCCTGAAGTCTACAACTGATATCACTCCTGATGAAACTTTATAGTTAACTTTGTCACAACATGGTGGTCCATTTTGTCTGGCATGGCTTTACCTTGGCTCTCACTCATGTTGCCTTTGTCTCAAGTCTCTGCCAAGTACTGCAAATAACGCTGGCTGCCTCCTATATAGCTTCTTCTTTGGGGCTCCTTGATCCTCACTATAGAAGGCCCAACATCATGACTGCTGTCCTGTTACCTTCTCCATTCTTTCCTCATGGGTATGTGGAAACCATTGGGATTACTCCACCAAGTGACAGATTAGGGATGATAATCAGGCCCTCTTTTTGCTTGATTACCCTTTTCTGCCTTCTTTACTCTGCTGGGATGTACTGTATTAGCATAGGGTTGCCTTGCATAGCAGTTTCATTCTTGAGTCCCAAAGGGCAAAGAACCCCATTTGCCCTCAACATTTCTTTTCTCTTATCTAAAAGTTTCTTCACTCCGAGACTTCAGCCTAGAGAAGGTAAGTGTGAAAATACTTGTTTCTTTTGCTACCCACCCCCTGTCATTTTTCCTCTTCCCCAAATTCATCTGCAATGGAAGGAATAGTTTTTCACATTTCTTGCTACCTTATGTAAAGGCACCCTTTTATGTAAAAATCTATGATTAAGTCAGCCAGATCTGACTCTTCATTTCTTAAACAGGAAGATAAAGAAATTTAGAAAATCATTTTCTACATATAAAGCCTGATTTTTAAGACTATTTCTTGTCCTATTTACTTGAAAATTCAACAAGTGATCATACTTTTTATTTCCCTTTATGCAATAGTTCTAATCTCACCCCACTGCCCAAGGAAGATGGATGTCTATATGGTATAAAAAAAGAGGAAAGCAAAATATTTCAAAAATACTTTGCTTGATTTCTATGGATCAAGTGCCTATTTTAGTTAATTTGGTTTTCATATGACTTTAGCATATAAGTGAAGATAGGGTTAGATGAACTCAGAAGAAAATATGGTCTATAGCCATTGATATGTAAGGTGATAGTAACTGAAATGTTCCTTGACTGTGTTCACTAATGATTTCTTATTGATTGACCTTCAAAGGACCCATTCTCACTTGCCAAGCCCTGTTTCTGATTTCCTGAGATTTGGGTAAAGCAGATAGATGGTCCAATTTGACTGTAGCATGAATCTTTTAAGACCTGGCAAAAAGTTAATTTTGGCTATAAAAAGATAATTTTGGACAGATCTTTTCAAGAATCACTTTAAAAACCAAACAACAACACATAAAACTTCATTTGCAAAAGAAAGAAAAAAAGGTTTTTCTGCTTTCTTTGAATGTAGCACACACAAAAAGTGCCAGTTCCCTGGTTCCCCAGGGCTCCAACAGGAATGGAGGAATAGCAGAGGACAGGAGTGCAGAGATTTCTTTCTCAGACCCAGGCCTGTGCAAAATGATGGCCAAGTGTTAGGTGTTAGCAGGGCCCACAGATGATCTGTATTCCTGGTTAGCTGTCTGGAGTCTGGGAGCATCCGCATCTCCAAGAATTCATTTGTATTCAATAAAGATGGGGAGGGGAGTCCACTGTTACTTGTTGAACTGGAAAGAATAGACCCCTATAGTCTGAGGCAGCATCCATAGTCACCTGATTTTGCTGGCCGCTGTTCTCCTCAACTGAAATGTTGGAAAAAGGCACAGGGGTGTACTGGGAGATGTAAGCTGCTTGCATAGTGGCAGCCGTTGGCATATGCGCGCCTGTGGTGCTGAGGGAGAGGTGGCCCAGTTGCTGAGTAAGAGGTCCCATCATGGAGGCAGGCTGGACAGAAAGGGGTGATCCATCCCTGGTGTCAGAACTGAGCCTGAAGGCTGTATGAGGTATGACTGGTGGTACATCCACGATGGGTTAGGTGCTTGTAGGGGAGATGTCTGAGTTACTGTCAGATACGAAGACATGGGAGATGGAAGATATGGGGAGAGTGCAGACTGAGTGAGCATCCTGTTGGGAGTGATGTTATAAGGAGCTGGGTAAAACCCATTCTGAAGAGCTGTGGAGGGGTCATAGGTCAAGGCCGTACTACCCACGTCTCCATTCCTTGGCCAGGCCCATTAATTTTGCACAAATTTTCCTTGGTTCTGTCATTTCTTTGGACCACCATCAGCAAATTTGCAAAGCAATGGATCTGATGGGGCTGGTACTCCAGGGGGCATCTTAATATATTTTCCATTAAAGTGGGTGATGATGGCTTCACACTTCTCTGTGGACTCCATCCTTGCAAAGCCAACCCCTCAGCTGGTCCCACTGGTGTCTCAAAGGATTTGAGTGGAGATAAATTGGCCAAAGGGCTTCAGCATTCCCTCCAGTTCTTGCTCATCCATTGACAGTGGGAGGTTTGATATGTATAAATTTGTGGGGTCCTGCTCCTGTTGCTTTTCCATCTGTGCCTGGACACCACTGGTTTTCAGTGCTGTTACGGCCTTCTGTGTGACTGAAGGACTGTCAAAGTCCACAAAGCCATAGCCTTTGCATTTCTTTGTGGTCTTGTCCAGTATGGCCTTAGTGGAGACAATCTTGCCAGATGACTGACACAACTTGACAAGGTCCTGGTCAGTAGTGCCTGGTTGCAAACCCCGGATGTAGAGGTTGGTTTTGCTCAGCTGGTCATTTCCATTGCTCCCACTGCTGCTGTTAGGTGTACTGTTGCTTGGACTAGGTGGTGCCATCTGCTGAGACATATGCCTTTTTGTTGTTCTTATTATAGCCAAAAGTTGAAATCCCAGGTCTGGAAGTCACTGATAGCAGCATTTTCTCTTTAATATTAGGGAGCTAAGAGAGGAGAGAGACAGGGAGGGAAGAGAGAGGGATGGAGAGAGAGAGAGTGAGAGACAGGGAAGGAAAGAAGAGAAAGGGAGAGGTCAAGAATCACTTTTTTAAAGTAAAAAATATAGATTGGTTTATGAAAAAAAAAAACAAGAAAAATTTCTAAATGGGTTTTAGAGAAACAGAATATAGAAAACAAAAATGTTTTGTATGCCGTGTATAATATGTTGTTGAACACTTTTATAGTTAGACTTTATTTAAGATGGTCCAGCCAAGTACCAAACTTATATTATACAATGGAAAGTTAATACCATAACACAATGAGACTGTCTCTATTTTTGCATAAAGTATGTTTTCTTTACTAGACTATAAGCAACTGAGACCAAGACTATGTCTTACTCACTTTATGTAATCCCAGACTTTACTATGATAATTGGAATGTCGTAAATGCTAACCTGTTTGCTGTCAGTGTAGATCTTTGCTGATCTCTGAACAAAGTACATGTGAAACAGAACACAAAGGAAATGATGTACATTTCTTTTTAGTGTAGTATGCTTGGGACAATACTCCATGACAAAATAACCTAATGATTTGAATTTCACCTTGTGCTGACCCTGAAATAACTTTGAATTCCTAACAAGTCAGGAATCCTATAACATTTATGACACTGAAAGGAGTTTAAAAATGTTTGCTATGAATGGTTTCATCTGCAAAATGGGACTATCATTAAGTGAAATTAAATGATATTGTGCATACACACAGTATAACATACACCTGGCATACTGCTGGTATTGTTCGATAACAATTAGGAAACAACTTGGAAATACAGGATATTGTAAAGGCAAGTGGTAGATACGTTTTCCATGAGTAACAAATGGGGCCAAGGAATTACATTAAGAGTTTTGTACTAAGGTATAAAGATTTTCTTTAAAAAATGTTTTATAGTAAGAGTTTTTATATAGTAGCTGGATCTAATATGTGTGATTGTCTAGCAAACTGGTATAGAAGCTAAACACATTGGCTCATCAAATCATATGAACTAGTTTTTCTGATTTCAATTTGAGCAACTAATGAATATGTGAAATGTTTAGTGAAAAAACAAACAAAAAGATCAAACAAAATAAGAACAACCCCCTCCCCCACAACCCGCCCCCCCCCATAAAAACATGAAAAAATAAAAAATAAATAAAATGTTTGGTGAAGGAAAAGTGCAGGAGCTCCGTCTGTTGGGGTACCCTTGGTAAGGAAGTGGAAAGGTGACTGTGACAATGCTGAGGGAGGCTGGGTGTTGAGAAGTGAAAGAAAGGAGGAATGTGGATGAGACAAATCTATATTAGATTTGTCTCATCCACATTAGATTCAGAAGTCTTAGTTTCTTTTGAAGGTGTATGCAAGTATGGCTCTCTGCAAGCATCTATTATGCATGCTTAAATCCCAGGCCAGGTATTTGGGTAGTGGAGAGGTGTTTGTGATAGAAGGGGATGGGGTGGCTGATAGATATCTACTCTGGAAATCTCTAGAAACCAGTTGGTCTTAAAAATATGAAGAATTTCTAAGAGAATAATAATGATCAATATTAATAAGATATAACTCAGCTATTACAAAGGGACTTTCTGAGATTGACCAAATGACTTCCTCTATACTTGGACTTCTGTTCTCTTTATCCCTGATAAGTGGACATTTGCTTCTTTTTAAAATGTCCATGAAGACATTTGACCCATGCCAAAGGTATTTAAAGTTTGGTCCTGTCCAAAACATCCATGCTTAGAAAACACTGCTGGGTTCAAAAAGCCCATAATGTTTATTTGTACTTTTGGCTTATAGAATGTCTAAATAAGAAATATCCTCATCTATAATAATCTATAATAATAAAAGCATAATAAGCTAATTAGACCGGACATCCTTCCAGATGTCTTTCCGGACGACCTTCTGGACAAAGTGGGGTTGTGAGGGAAGCCCAGGTCCTGGGTGCCAGAGGGAAGCTGGTGCCAGCAGCCAGGGGAAGGAAGGCCTACTCTTGCACAAATTTCGTGCATCGGGCCTCTAGTTTTAAATAATTGAGCTGTGGCTGTATTGCCAATAATAACCCTTCTTGCCTCTGTAGCCTAGCTGGTAATGGCACACAGAGTGAGGCAGAAGCTTTGACATGGACCAAATCTCTTCATGAATGTTTTGGTATAGAACCAAATCTTAAGGACTTTTTGGCATGGACCAAATGTCTCCAGGGACATTTTAGATAGGACCAAATGTTCTGCAAAACTATCCCTTGACAGTTTTTTATTCTTGAACTAGAGGCCCAGTGCACGGATTTGTGCACTGGTGGGGTCCCTCGGCCTGGCCTGTGCTCTCTTGCAATCCAGGACCCCTTGAGGGATGTTGGAGAATCGGTTTCAGCCTGAGCCCCACAGGCCAGATTGAGGGACCCCACCGGTGCACAAATCCTTGCACCAGGCCTCTAGTATGCATATAAGATACTTGGTGAATCTCTTCCTGCCCTCCCCTCCCCTCTTCCCTCTGAGATTCATCAGTCTGTTCCATGTTTCCATGCCTGTGGTTTCCGCTCCTGCGTTGAGCGTCTGCCCCTTGATGGTCAGTGTGTGTCATAGCTACTGGCTGGTCCACCTGGTCAGCTGGTTGGCTGGTTGCTTAGGCTTTTATATATATAGATTCTAAGTGTTTGGGTTCCTCAAGTTTTGGTCATAGGTCCAGTTCTGTGTCTAGATATTTTCTTCCTGGGTGATATCATCTAGTCCCATAACTTTATATATGCTATATGTTGATGATTCTGAGATTTATGTCTTTAGCATAGTTTCTTCTCTTACACAAATAGCTGCCTACTTGATATCTCCTCTTGAATGTTTCACAGGTATTGCCAAGTTAATATGCCCCAAACATAAATTTTAATCCGCATCCCATTTGACCATTCTTGCTAATACCTATTCTACCTTTAATCTTCTTCTAAGTAATTCTAAGTAATTTACGTCATTCAAGCCAGAAACCTAGGAGTCATCTGTGTTTTTTTCTCTCCCTCAATTTTCACTCCATTCCTTTAGTCCATCAATAAGACTTTCAAAGTTTATTTCTAAAATATATTTTGAATTTGTTTGCATTTTTCTACCATCATTTTTTTTTTTTTTGCATAAACTGCAACAGTGGCATCAAACTGGTATTTTTCTTCTTGTCTTATCTTCTTCCAGTCCATTTCCAAATCAGTGAGAGTGAATGGTCTTTTAAAAATATAGGTAGTTTTATGTTAATTCTCAGCTTTAAATACTTGACAGATTTCCCATGTATTTATAAATAAAATTAAAACTTTGTGTCATGGACTATAAGGTTTTACATATTTTACACTATGATAATTGCCTTACTAATCTCAATGTCTTTGTCTTTGCTTATTATACTTCATCCACCATGATTTCCTCTCATGTGTTTAGATACCATGCTCTTTTATGCTTTAGCATTTTTGTTCAGGTCATTTGCTTTGAGTGCTTTTTAATGTGATTTCCCCCAGGTAATTAGTTATTTTTTATCCTTCAAAATTCAGCTTAAATCCTCAGAACATCTTTCCCTAGTCATCCTTTTCTAAAAATCATTTCCCATCCAGGCACTGTTACTTCCTATTATGGTGTCTTACTTATTTAAAATTTTTTATATCGCTTTTCTTACTTTGTAATTACAATCTGTTTATTTACTAACTTATTTGTTTATTGACTATCTCTTATTATAACCTTCATGGGTGTAGAGATATGACTTTCATTTATTATAATATAACCAACAAACTATGAGTGTTTTTGACTGTATAACTAGTGTCTAGCACTATTTGTTGAATGAGTGAATGAATATATCTGAAGGTCCTCAGATATTCTGGAGAAATCTATAAAATCTGGGAGCAAGTGGCCATATGAATTGGTAGCATTAGACAACATTTGTGCTGGGTTGTGCAGAATATATTTGATAGTCTGGGACTTTTGTTTTCACTAAATTGCTATAGAGAAATGTCACTGGGGATTGAGTGGTCTCAGAGACTGTGTCATTTTGACATACTTTTGCTAAGTCATTACTAGAGAATTGGGTTACACACTGCCCTATTTACAGTGTGGTTGTAGTTTGGCAAGGCCTGTGTCCTAGGTCCTTCTCTTGCTCTGGAATGTTGAGACAAAAGCACTCCTGTCTTTCTACAGCTGATGAAGAACAGACTTCTTCCCTGGAATAGGGCCGAATGGTAATGTGCCTCTAAGGACTGCACTGAATAAACCTTTAGAGCAAGGTACAGTCAAAGCTGATTAAAATCACACTATTTCATAACTGCTTACAGGCAGAGACGTACACCAGGAAGCTGTGAAGAAAGAGAGCTGGCTGCCCAGGAGCGGCAGCCTGCATCTGTTCTCTTACTCCCTTGAGCTGTTTGTTCGGCTCTGCATGCAAACAGATTTTCTGGTTTGTCTCTTACACCTCCAGCTTTCTCTCTGTGTCTGACTTATTGATAAGATGCCTATAGATGACTCAGAGTTTTCCACTTTGAGATTCAAAGTTGAAATAACCCTGTTTCTCCGTTGCTTTCTTGAAAGAAAATATTTAGTAAAATCTTAGGAAAATTGAGAAAAAGAATCATACCTCTTAGAAGTCTTCAGTATGACATTAAGATATAAAGAGTTGCCATTCTTTTCTTTTTGAGAGACTGGACTATATTTACAGGAAGTTGTCCACTGGTTATGGTATTAATTTTTTCCTGAATGGTGATTAAGAGTATTGTTCCTGGAATTTAAAGAAGGGTTTGAATTATGACTCTGTTGCTTAACAACTTGAGGACTTTAGGAAAATCACTTAATATTTTTGAGCCTCAATTTCCTTATGTAAAATAGAAATAACAGCTGCTCTACCTAGCTTATAGAGCTGTTTGAAGAAGCGAGTAAAATACTGGATGTGAAGGTGCTTTGTATCCCATGAAACTCTTTGCAAATGTAAAGTACTATTGTTCTTGCCAAGTTTTTTTCTACCTTTTCTTTAAAGAAAATGTTGACATTCTCCAACTATTAGTTAATCATTTCTCTAGGGCCCCAGTTTTATTTTGTGGACAGAACAGGTGTCAGGCTGTGTGATGAGATTTGGAGGAAAGTGGAAAAGAAACCCTAGAGTCTTTTAAGTGACCTTCCAGCCTGCTAACTTTCAAAGACAGGCTGGCTCATATAAAACTCTTTTCCTTGTCATATCTCTTTGTAACAAGGCCCCTTTGGAAGTACAAGCTTCTGATAGCATGTAGTTGAATGGTCTGGGACTTTTGTTTTCACTAAATTGCTATAGGGAAATGTCACTGGAGACATTCCAAGGCCTTAGGGGAGAGAAAACATATATGAAGTCACTATTTCTTTTGTCTGATATGCCCTTTTTGAATGTCTGGATGAATATTGTTAATATGTATTTATTAAGGGGGGCTATAGATGCCTTAATTTAAAGACTTAACACATTGTAAAGAAAATCAGAACCAATCATTTTAATTCATTGTCTTGCATAACATTTTAAAATGTTTTTTCCTAAGCAACAGTATTTTGATGAAAAGCAATCTTGTCCTGGCCAGTTTTGCTCAGTGGTTAGAGTGCTGGCCTGCAGACTGAAGGGTCATAAATTTGATTCCAGGTCAAGGGCACGTACCTCAGTTGCAGGTTTGATCCCCAGCCTGGTTCGGGCCATGCAGGAGGCAAATCGATGTCTCTCTCACATTGATGTTTCTCTCTCTCCCCCTCCTGCCTCCCTCGCACTCTCTAAAAAATCAATGGGAAAAATATCCTCAGGTGAGGATTAAAAATATATATATATAAAGGCAATTTTATTTTTCTTCTATAAATTTTATCAGGACAGATATTATTGGTTTAATTACAGATTTTGTTCATTTATCATTTGTCACAGAAGGAGATCTTGTCAAAATTATTTCAGGTCATTTGGGAAGAACAGGAATATTCGTGGTCATGAGTTATACAAGTAGACATGAAGGACTCTTTTCTTTATATTTCAATCTGATAATTTCCCCCTAAACTATTGTACTATTTGTATTTGCCTCAAAACATATAAATATAATTTACTGATTATATTTTATAATAATTAATTTCATAATAATAAATAACATAATTTAAGAAAAGAAAAGGGGACTAGGTTAATCTTCTGGCAGTAGTTTAGATAATCAATTTAACTTAATGATTGCCCTAGGGTGGTGAAATGAACACTTCAGTGCTCAGCAAAAGTTGGTTCTGAGTAGTAAGGAGCTTTAGTAGCAAATCTGATTTGTTTCCTTCCATCCCTGTTCTCCACCGCAGATTTAGACTTTACCCACTCTGAAAATGCAAACCGGAAAAAACCCTTTACCTCACTAATACTCTCTCTCTCTGAAAGGGCCAAGTTTCTGAAAAACACTTTGGTAGGAAAACTCATAGTTAAAATTTATAAAACATCAGAAAAATAGAGTTAGAGAGATTCAAGTTTTTAGGATCCTATAAAAGTTCTTATAAATAATCTATAAAGTCAAGTAAATAAAACAACGAACTTAGGATATGAAATAAAGAGAACAGTCAGTAACATTTTAACGACTATATTAATAATAATGGCTACTTTATAATTAATTTTCATCAATAACTGCTTGCTTCTTAGAAAAATTTCAGGATCTCTGTCTGTAGAGTTTTAATAATGTAAAAAAAAAGTTTGCCTTCTGGGAGATAAAACACATATGAAGTCACTATTTCTTTTGTCTGATATACCTTGTCTAAATGATGTTTGGACTTTATGATCCAGAATTGTTGACTATAATGTCCAGGTTTCACTGTGGTCCCAGAAATACAGCATAACTAGGCTCTGAAATTTATCAAGCTTTGGGTAGCCTTTATGTTATATATTTGATGTAACTAAATAGATATTCTTAAATTATGTCCTAACCCAAGATTCTATATCCTTAGCTCTGATCACTGCAATATGCATAAAAACATCCCACCAGTTCTTATGTGTAACTCAACTTCCTCCCTCCTTACAGAAGTAGAAGTGTAATTCCAAGAGGTAGAAGTGTAATTCCAAGGCCCAAGGTTACTTTTCCTTAGCTTCCTTAATTTCTGGAGAGGGGCCAATGCAAAAATTTCTATTGCTGCTCAGCCATCCACTCTATCTTTTCTTTTCCCCATCACTAGTCCCTTCTTTTTTCTACTTATCTCTAATCGGAATGACTTATAATTTCTGTATTCAGGAACTCAAATTCTTATGGTTGTTAAAAAGGTACATAGGAAACAAATTTCTGGTAAGAGAGAAATACTGTTGGAAAAAGATTAAGGTATTTTTATTTAGTATTTAAAAAATATTTTCATATATCTATCAAGTGGGTTTAGGAGATTGCCCCCCTGAGAGGTTTTGAATGTAGATGGGGTGAGGGTGAAGTTTGGGAATAAAGGAGAATAAGAGCTCCTGAATCCTTGATCAGGTAGACAGGGATTTAATCAAAGGAATTGGGAGTGATGCTGAAAGAAGGGCACTAGGAATGCTGGAGATAAAACTTTTTCTATTTCTCTATTTCGCCTAAAGTAGAAATATAGTTTTCATTCTTAAAGAAATTGAAATCTAGTTTTAGTAGCAACAATTTCTTGCTGTTGAATTGTGAATCACTGGAATATATTATCAAAATAATTAGTAGACTTTTGAGCATTTTAAAAATTGATTTTAGAGAGAGAGGAAGAGAGGAGAGAGAGAGAGAGAGAAACATTGATGAGACAGAAACATCAACACTGATCAGCTGCCTCCTGCATGTCCCCGGTTGTGGATGGAGCCCACAACCTAAGCATGTGCCCTGACAAGGAATTGACCTGGTGATTTCCTGGTGTATAGGTTGATGCTCAACCACTAAGCAACACCTGCCAGGCTCTTTTGAGCATTTTTAATGAAAAAAATAGATCACAATAGTTTTAGGGCTGGATAGGCATAATATAATACTATGCAAAGAGTACTAGAAAAAATGAGCTATATAACTATGATTCTGTGATGGTGAATAAGAAAATACAAAACAGACCATTTTTTTGTACTTTTTTATTTTTATTTTTTTAAATAAATCTTTATTGTTCAGATTATTACAGATGTTCCTCTTTCCCCCCCCCCCCCATAGCTCCCCTCCACCTGATTCCCTACCCCACCCCATGTTCTTACCCCCCGTCTCTGTCTTCATCCATAGGTGTAAGATTTTTGTCCAGTCTCTTCCCGCACCCCTCACAACCCCTTCCCCCTGAGAATTGTCAGTTCACTCCCTTTCTATGCCCCTGATTCTATTATACTCATTAGTTTATTTTGTTCATCAGATTTTTTTATTCACTTGATTTTTGGATTCACTTGTTGATAGGCATGTATTTGTTGTCATTTTGTTGTTCATAATTTTTTTCTTTACCTTTTTCTTCTTCTTCCTCTTCTTAAAAAATACCCTTCAGCATCCTATCTAATAAAGAGGGAATATGCTAATTGACCATCACCCTGTCACAAATATGGCTGCACCCACAGCTGAGGCCAGGTTACCATAAGGAGTCTTAAGGAACCATCAGCAGGGACCTGAGGCTATGCCCTCTCCCGCCCCTGTGGGGCTTGACAGGGGATCTCAGGCCATGTCGCCCACCCAGCAGGGCTTGACAGGGGACCTCAGGCCTCACCCCCCATCTGGCAGGGCTTTACAGGGACTTCAGGCATCACTCCCTTCCCCAGCACCAGGCCAGGGGACCTGAGGCCACGCCCCCCTCCCTGTGGGGCTTGATGGGGTACCTCAAGGTGCACTTCCTGTCCTGGTGTTTGGCTAGGGGACTTTAGGCTGCTCCCCGCACCCCAGCACTAGGCTGGGGGATCTCAGGCTGCACCCCCCACCAGGTGGGGCTTGACAGGGGACCTCAGGCCACACTCCCCTACCCCAGCACCAGGCTAGGTACCTGAGGCTGTGCCCCCCTGCCTGGCGGAGCTTGACAGGGGACCTCAAGGTGCACTCCCAGTGCTGGGTCGGAGGAACTCAGGCCCTCCTCCCCCACCGCCTGGTGGGGCTTGACGGGGGGTCTCAGGCCATGTCCCCCACCTGGTGGGGCTTGACAGGGCACCTCAAGGCACATCCCCTGCCCCAGTCTGGGCTGGGGCACCTCAGGCTATGCCCCCCATCATCGCGCTAGGCCAAGGGACCTGAGGATACATCCCCTTCCTGGTGGGGCTTGACAAGGGTGGGACTGGCTGGGTCTGGATCTAGCCCAATGGGGGTGGGGGGGGCCAGGTCTGGGTCTCACGTGATTTTGAGGTGCATGTGGGTGGGCAGGGACTTGACTCTAGATCCCGTGGTGCGCCCCAGACTCTGACAGGAGGAAGGTTTTCATATACATTTTACTAATTTTTTTTCATTTCTGACACTTCTGTTATAGAGAAAGGGCAAATATCAATATT
Organism: Corynorhinus townsendii; assembly: GCA_026230045.1. Classification (NCBI taxonomy): domain Eukaryota; kingdom Metazoa; phylum Chordata; class Mammalia; order Chiroptera; family Vespertilionidae; genus Corynorhinus; species Corynorhinus townsendii. Next base: position 17,578,251 of record JAPDVU010000010.1, on the reverse strand, counting down.
AAATGATTTCCTCTAATCCCCTTTTAATGTGCACGAATTTCGTGCACCGGGCCACTAGTTTCATATAATCCTGGTTTGGTGTTGATGAACTCCTTTAGCTTTTTCTTGTCTGTGAAGCTCTTTATCTGACCTTCAATTCTAAATGATAGCTTTGTTAGGTAGAGTAATCTTGGTTGTAGGTCCTTGCTGTTCATCACTTTGAATATTTCTTGCCACTCCCTTCTGGCCTGCATAGTTTCTGTTGAGAAATCAGCTGACAGTTGTATGGACAGGCCATTTATATGCAAAAGCTGCTGTGTAGAGCTTGGGTGGGTTTGTAGATTGTGTGGGGTGGGGTCTCAGGGAATCACTAAGCTAGGGCATGGCAAACAGCGATGGCTGCCAGTCAGCTATCTCTGTGTCTACGAGTTTCTCTGTCCCCGCGCCCCACGTCCCAGCACAGTAAAAAATGATTCCTGCGCACACCTCTGCAAGAAAGCCACCCTCACTTTCTGACCTGATGGCAGACAGTCTAGCTTCTCCCTGTAGGGGTCTGGGTCCCCAGATTCTCACCAGAAACTGGAATTCAGAGTAATTGGGAGTTTGTGTCTCCCTTCCAGTTGAAAAAAACAGCGCACCCAGCGGCCAGCTGCCAGCCGATTTGCGTGCCTCCATACCTCAGCTTTTCTGCACTTGTGCACATCTCAATGCTCTTTTCTCTTTCCTTCTAGTTGTAGAACTTCTACTCATCCAGCTTTCCCGTGGTTGTGGGTGATAGACGTTTTGTCTTTTAGTTGGAGATTTGGTGTGGTTGTGAGAGGCAGCATGTACTAGTGTATACCTTATGCCGCCATCTTGGTTTCCCCAAAAGGAATATTTTAATACTTAAGATTAACTTTATCCTCTATTATATATATTTTGAATGTTAGCATGTTGTTTGGCAATTAGTAAGTACACAACACTGGTACATTGTTTTTAGTACAGTTATAAGCACAAGATTATTGTTTTCAATCTAGAATTTTTCTGTAGTATAAGTTAAGGCCTATGTGTAGTGTAAGTTAAGGCCTATGTGTGCTTTTCATTAGGTTTTATTATTTTTAATTTAATTTTTTATTATTTTCTTTTTTTATTGATTAAGATATTACATATGTGTCCTTATCCCCCTCTTCCACCCACCCCCCTTCCCCCCACCCCACCCCCCCCGCTCATGCCCTCACCCCTCTGGTGTCTGTGTCCATTGGTTATGCTTATATGCATGCATACAAGTCCTTTGGTTGATCTGTCACCCTTACCCCTCCCCTCCCCTCCCTTCCTTCTGAGGTTTGATGGTCTGATTGATGCTTCTCTGTCTCTGGATCTGTTTTTGTCCATCACTTTATGTTGTTCATTATATTCCACAAATGAGTGAGATCATGTGATATTTATCTTTCTCTGGCTGGCTTATTTCACTTAGCATAATGCTCGCCAGGTCCGTACATGCTGTTGCAAATGGTAGGAGTTCCTTCCTTTATACAGCAGCATAGTATTCCATTGTGTAGATGTACCACAGTTTTTTAATCTACTCATCTGCTGAAGAGCACTTAGGCTGTTTCCAAATCTTAGCTACTGTAAATTGTGCTGCTATGAACATAGGGGTGCATATATCCTTTCTGATTCGTGTTTCTAGTTTCTAAATATATTTAGAGATATATTACTAGAAGTGGGATCACTGGATCAAATGGGAGTTCCATTTTTAGTTTTTTGAGGAAACTCCATACTGTTTTCTACAGTGGCTGCACCAGTCTGCATTCCTACCAGCAGTGCATGAGGATTCCTTTTTCTCTGCATCCTTGCCAGCACTTGTTATTTGTTGATTTGTTGATGATAGCCATTTTGATGGGTGTGAGATGGTACCTCATTGTCGTTTTGATTTGCATCTCTTGGATGATTAGTGACATATGTCGAAGCAATATCTTCACTGATACAGCTCCTAGGGCAATGGAAACTAAAGAGAAAATAAACAAATGGGACTACATCAAAATAAAAAGCTTCTGCACACCAAAAGAAACCATCAACAAAACAACAAGAAAGCCCACTGCATGGGAGAACATATTTGCCAGTGTTATCTCCGATAAGGGTTTAATCTCAAACATTTACAGGGAACTCATACAATTTAACAAAAGGAAAATAAAAAACCCAATCAAAAAATGGGCAACGGACCTAAATAGATACTTTTCGAAAGAGGACATAAGGAAGGCTGAGAGACATATGAAAACATGCTCAAAGTCACTACTCATTCATTAAGTTTTATAGCTCTGTTTTTAAATTCAGGGCTAACCCTTCTTATTTAGCTCTGTATTTCCTAGCCTTATTTACACTCAACTTTTTTTTATTACCACAGTATTAGTTTGTTATGGCTGCTATAACACAATACCACAGACTGGGTGGCTTAAGCAATGGAAATTTATTTTCTGACAGTTATGGAGGCTAGAAGTCAAGGGTCAAGGTGTGAGCATGTTTGGTTTCTTCTGAGGCCTGTCTCCTTGCCTTGCAGACAGCCACCTTCTTGCTGTGTCTTCATATGGTCATCATTTGGTCTCTCTGTGTGTTGTCTGTGTCCTAATCTGTCCTTATAACAATATCAGTCATATTGTATTAGGGCCCACTCATATGACCTCTTTTTACCATAGCTACCTCTTTAAAGGCCCTATCTCCAAATACAGTCTGAGGTACTAGGAGCTAGGATTTCAACATATGAATTTTGAGAAGACACAATTCAGCTCATAATAACTCCCTTGAGCAAATGCCTTTCACTGCATCAGGAATTCAGGTAGACCTCCCCTAAAATATGTCAGTTTATACTTTATGTAAAAGACCAAACAAGGACTATGTAGATTTGAAAATCTGTTAAGGAGGTCATATTCTCTTGCCAACCATATACCAAGGAACTGAAAGATATTAAGCACTAAGTCTATAAATTGGTAGTTACAACATAACCATGGGTTATAAAGTACAGCATAGGGAATGTAGTTAATAATATTGTAATAACTGTGTATGGAGCTAGGTGGGTACTAGACTTATTTGGGGGATCACTTCATAAATTATATAAATGCCTAATTACTATGCTCTACACCTGAAGCTAATAGAAAATAATGTTGAATGTTAACTGTAATTGAATAAAAAGTTATGTTTTATTTCTCTGAAATGATATATAGGCACCATGGACAGACATGTATACCTTAGAACAGTGGTTGGCAAACTGTGGCTCGTGAGCCACATGCGGCTCTTTGGCCCCTTGAGTGTGGCTCTTCCACAAAATACCATGGCCTGGGCGAGTCTATTTTGAAGAAGTGGCGTTAGAAGAAGTTTAAGTTTAAAAAATTTGGCTCTCAAAAGAAATTTCAATCGTTGTTCTGTTGATATTTGGCTCTGTTGACTAATGAGTTTGCCGACCACTGCCTTAGAACATTATGAAGGACAAACAACGTGTGGTGAATATCAATGAGCTATTTTATAGTTTCTCAAATTGTGGTATATGATCTTAGATTTTGGAAGGCTTAATTTTAATGGAAGCACTTCCTGAGAGATCTAACTCAGATACAAGGACTCATTAGGGCAATGGGTACTAACTAGTATTAATAAAGATGTTATTAATAATAATATCATAGAGTCCTGCAAGATTTTGATGCTTTCTCAATCCTCAAAGTGAGGTTGTTAGAATGTTCTGTATAGCTGTAGCCAGTTTGGCTCAGTAGATAGAGCGTTGGCTCTCAGATGGAAGGCTCCTGGGTTTGATTCTGGTCAAAGGCACATACATTGGTTGCACGCTCGATCCTGCACCCTGGGGTGTGTGGGAAGCCCCCAATTGATGTGTCTCTCTCACATCAATGTTTCTCTCTCTCTCTCTGTCTCTTCCCTTCACTCCCACTCTCTCTAAAAACCAATGAAAAAATATCCTCAGATGAGGATTAACAACAACAAAAAAGAATGTTCAATATAGTTTAGTGGCAAGAGTATTTTATTTTGAGCAGAGTCAAGTTCCCATTCATCATGATTTTCTGGTTTCTTCTTTGTGTGGACTCTTGGAACATGGAAGTCTGATCTTTGAAGTTTTTCTAGAAGTCCTTTTCTCTGTTTAAGTTATTTGATGAATGATAACTTGTAATCTGTAGTTCTCCTCACCTCCACCCTGCCCTGCTCTCATATGGATCAGATCCTCAGGCTAGTTCTTTTTCCCACTGGAGTTCTCAGTTGAGTGGTCTGCATAGATAATCTTGAAAATTTGTTAGCCTGAATTCTTTTCTGAATCCCATTGCCTGAGAGGTTTAGTTTCCTCTTTTATGCCTTCCCTCAAAGTTTTTCTGGATATAATAGAATGTTTTAAACTTAGTTCTCTTACAGCATCCTTAGATATCTTATCTTGAAAAAAATTATCTTCATGTTTCAGTAAAAAGGATATTTTCTTGAATATTTACTTAAGTAGCTCCAAGTTCCTGTATTTCTTTCCTGGGACCACCCTGAAAGAGCTGCTTTTGACAAGGATCAGTCACTTCTATGTCTCCCAAATTGCACAGCCATGTCTGTGGATGTCATTGCTGTCATCTAGAATTTTAATAGATAAACCATGGGGAAATCTACTAGACACCTGGAAACGTAAGGATCCTTTGAAAATTGATCATGCATTTGTGGGACCTATGGACACGCTCTATTAAGTATCCAACTTCCTTCCTCTTTCCTCCTCCCCTGCAATGACCATGCTAGAAAGTAGAATTTGCTGCAAGGAGATTTAAAAATGAATTATATTTCTTTCAGAAGGTCCAATTTGTTCTTTTGAACAAAATTATATAATTAAGTAGATGTAGCAGAATATATAATTCATCAGGAAAAATTAGAGTCAGAGACCTCAGAATATAGATAAATGTATGCTGATTAAAGTGAAGTGCTATTATGGCTTATTTTGAGTCTTTGTTTTCTAAAGAAAAACTATATTAGCTGTGTGTTGGGCCAAGGCATTTGTATAGTAAATTCTCAAATGTTGAATTTTTACTCTGACTTGCCAACTTTTGAGTAGGTCTCAGTATATTTTCCAAAGTATGTACTTCAGAAATTAGATGAAATTTGAACTAGTCAGTTTTGTAATGTGTCAGAAACTTTGTAAAAAGTTTATTAGATTGTCTTCTATTACTAGCAAAATCAAATACTAACTTCTTTTGATTTTTCTACTTTTTTTTCATTGTTGAATATCCTTCACCCAATTACATATTAGATAATGTAAATTTTGCCTTTTTAAAATAGATGTCATCAGTTTAGTCCAATTTAAGTGAGACAAAATGGATTAAATAGATATTATATTTAAACTAGAGGCCCGGTGCACAGATTCATGCACCTGTGGGTTCCCTTGGTTTGGCCTGTGGGGATCGGGCCAAAACCAGCTCTCCAACATCCCCTGAGGGGCCCTGGATTGTGAGAGGGCACAGGCCAGGCTGAGGGACTGCACTGGTGCATGATTGGAGCCAGGGAGGGACTTTGAGACAGCTCCAGGGCACGTCTGGCTCATCTTGCCCAGTCCCAATCGGCTGGACCCCAGCAGCAAGCTAACCTACCAGTCAGAGCGTCTACTCCTTGGTGGTCATTGCGCATCATAGCGACTGGTCCAACAGTGGAACAGTCGGACACTTAGCATAGTAGGCTTTTATTATATAGTAGGCTTAGCATAGTAGGCTTTTATTATGAGAAATTTTGAGGCATGAAAACTTGCCTTCTTCCACCCACATAAAGTCTTTTATATTGATTTATGTTGCTTTCTTTAAGAATTGTAATAGCTCTAGCTAGTTGATTTTGCAGGTTCTCTACTGCCCATATATAGAAGATCTTTTTCTGTTAGAGCTAATCTGAGAAACTCTTCAGGTAACATTGCTGTACTAGTCTCAAATATTGTGTATGTAGAAGTGGAGCTTAGCTGTTGATATGGTAAAGGATTAAAGTGTTTGAAATAAAAACGCTCACACTATAACATTAAAATGAATAAATTTGTAGTCATATATTTGCATCCTATTCTAAGTGTAGTTTAAAAGGAAAAAGAATTCCTTTAAACTATCTTTTGAAGGTCATTTAAAAAAAAGGGGTAAGAAGTAAAACACAATGCAGTTTACAGGCTCATAATATGTAGCTTCTCTAATGATCCCCCAACTTTTAAAATTTGTTGGACATAAAAGCGGTGCTAATTTGATTAGTAACTGTGATTGAATAAATCTACTGTAAAAATGGACTGTGTTCTGGTTTTTAACATGATACCATGAAAGTCATTTGAGAACTGTCGCTGTGGAACATAAAAGTCTCTTTGATGGAATATTTATTCCATGATTAAAAACTATATATACATAAGTGTGTGTGTGTGTGTGTGTGATTTGTGTTGTTTATTTTCATGAATAGTTATAAAATTTGTTCTGGGAAAACTGATAGGCAGGAAAGAAAAATAGTATGACACAAACAAATGTCAATCAAGTTTGGATGTGAATGTGGTTACCAAAAATTAAGACCCATGATTATCCAACACTCTTTTTAACTTCCACTCTGCCCTTCTGCCTGCCTCCAGACATATGTAGGGAGAAGAGAACTAATATATGAAAGACTATTGTGTGTAGGCATTTTACATGTGGTACTTCATTTAATTAGAAGAGTAAAAGGGAATTTGGAAAGCTCATGATATTGAAGAAAATCTGTTGGCTATATTGTGAGACCTTGGAAATATTTCTCAGGCCTCCTAGCTAGGCTATAGCATATTTTTACATGTTACTTTAGCAGTCACAGATACTTCTTTTAAAGCTAAGAAGTTCATTCCTTGGCATCCACATACACTGCAATTAGACATTTTGCAAAGTGCCAAAAATCTCTAGCAGTTTAAGCAAAGTCCAGAGAAATGTCAGCACTCCTTATTAATGTATTTATTGAAAAAAGGTCATTTTCAAATTGTTAACATGTATGAAAATATGCCAAGAAAGGAAAGGTTTTAAGTAAATAAAATAAAACATGCTTAATTCATAGTTAATCGAATTTAAACTGAACTTTCCATCTTTATCACAGTAGGTATCTGTTTAAATTCTGTGATGCCACTTTAATGTACTTTTTTATAAATCCAGTGAACATCTTATTTATAAATAAAATTATGTTATCTTTTATAATGCTTTTTGCACAAGAATTTCATTATTCACAAATATCATAAAACATGAGTGCAGACATCATATAAGATACTTTATACTATATGAGATGAGAGTGATTGGCTGAACAAGCTTAGGATTTTGTTTCAACTTGGCTGCTTGGCATTTTTCTTAGTTCCAATGGCAATTTTTGAAGGAATTAACCAAGATTGGTACCTTTTTAAGGATTCAAACAGCACACTGTTTTATGGGTGAGTCTTCCAACTTCAGAGAAGATGGAAGTTAATAAAACGTTTTCAATGATTATAATGTAAATTCCAACTAAACTTGGATTTAGATACATGATTTAACTGTCAAACCAACAATTCATACATCCTTTAGTTCACAGTAATAATATGTGATGGGTCTCCCTTATGTAGTTTATGAACATATAGGGAGGAAGCCAGTAGTGGGGGGTCTTATATGGAGAGTGAGATAAGGACTTCCAAGTTTTGGGTTGAATACCTAACCATTGGGTTTAATGTATAAGGACTGGTAAGGGGGAAAACTGTACTTAGGAGAATCTATAATAATAAAAGCGTAAAATGCTAATTAGACCAGACATCCTTCTGGATGAAGCTGGAGCTGAGAGGGAAGCCCAGGACCTGGGTGCCAGAGGGAAGCTGGTGCTGGCAGCAAGGGGAAGGAAGGCCTGCTCTTGCACAAATTTCATGCATCAGGCCTCTAATAGAGTATATAAATGAGCACAAAGGTTAAGTTATCCCTAATTATAGTATCTTTGGGTCATTAAGAGTCTTGAGAATAAATTCCAAGTTCCTATTCTAAGATGTATTACATGTATTAATATTCCCATCTCTACTTTTTACTCCCCCAATAATTTTCACTTATCACCAATTAAACTACTACCTATGGTTTTTTTTCTAGTATTTTTATGGTGCCAAGTCTAACATTTAAGTCTTTAATGCATTTTGTGTAAAGTTTTTTTTTTCTTGTGTATGGTGTAAGAAGGTGGTCTACTAGTAGTTTCACTTTTTTGCATGTATCTGTCCAATTTTCCCAACACGATTTATTGAATAGACTGTCTTTACCCCATTGTATGTTCTTGCCTCTGTTGTCAAATATTAATTGACCATAAATATGTGGGTTTATTTCTGGGCTCTCTATTCTGTTCTATTGCTCTATATGTCTGTTTTTATTCCAGTACCATGCTGTTTTGATTACTATGGCCTTGTACTATAGTTTGATATCTGGTATCATGATGCCTCCAGCTTTGTTCCTTTCTCAAGATTGCTGTGGCTATTCGGGGTCTTTTGTGGTTCCATATACATTTTTGGAATATTTGTCCTAGTTCTGCGAAATAGGTCCTGACTAGTGCAGTAAAGAGAATTATTTACTCCACAGTTTCAAGTATTTGGAGTCATTCATTTGTGTGAGCTTAAGGAGTCATTTGCTCTTATTACATTAAAACTATGTTCAATATTATAGCAACTAAATGTGAATTTATATTTATATGAACCAGTTAGGTACCCAATGTCTGTTAATATAGTATATTACAGTTTATAAAACACTTCTAACATGCATTCTGCAATTTTATTTCATTCCTCACAACTATCTTATGAAAGAGAATAAGATGGGTATTATTATATTACTAGAGGCCCAGTGCATGACATGCGGGGGGGGGGGTGGTGCATCCCTCATCCCTAACCCTGACCTGTACCCTCTTTCAGTCCAGGACCCCTCGGGGGATGTCTGCCTGCCGGCTTAGGCCTGATCCCTACTGGGATCGGGCCTAAGCCGGCAGGCAGACATGCCTCTTGTGGTCCGGGGCTCTCACAGTCAGTAACCCCTCACTCCTTACTGCCTGCAGCGGAGGCGGGAGAAGCATTGATCACCAGGGGGCAGCTACTGCATTGAGCGTCTTCCCCCTGGTGGTCAGTGTGTGTCATAGCAACCTGTCGTTCCACTGTTTGGTCCATTTGCATATTAGCTTTTTATTATATAGGATTACATATCCAACTCTCAGAAAGGATGTGGCTTTCTTAAGTCCAAACACAACTATTGGCAGTGCTTGGACTTGTCTCAGACCCTCCAATTCCAAATTCATGCTTTTCTCACTTGTCTTAATGTTTTTCAAAAACTATATTTGTACCAGGTAAATTTTTAAGAACTAAATTCTTTGGGTTTTAAAATTTCAAGTTCTTGCTCTTCCTAGATGTCTTTCTAGAGAAGATAAAAAGAAACATTTTATTGAGCTAATATTTATATTAAAAATGTTTACTTTTGACGCTTGACCTCAATTAAAGTATAATTTAATTCCTTTTTTATTTTCCATTTAGTGGGAACTACATATTGTCCCATTAGTAAATACTGTTCATTAGTGTATCTTATTTTCATGTTATAAACTTTCTCTCTTTCTTTTTAAAAGAATAATCTTTTGGTAAGGCTCTACATTTTTACTCCTATAGCAATTTATGCTGATTTTTTCTAAATCAGTCACACTTCTTTCCCTTTCTTTCCAAAGATAAAAATCCATGTTTGGTTCTCATAAACGTTTTAACTCAGGATCCTTTACATAATCATTATCTCCTTTAATTACAAAATAGTATATGAGGTAGAGATTTTGTTATCTTTGCTATTTTACTGGTAATGTCAAAATTAGACAGGTACCTAACTTGTCCAAGAACTCATGGATGGTGAACGTTGGTGCCATGATCGAAACCCAGGTATTTTCCTGCTGCACCCTGCTGCCTCCCTGGCAGGGATGACTGAAATTCTTTTCACCTGTCATGATCCTAGAAGCAATTTTTCTTATGTGTCTGAGCAGCTGTAAATGCACTTCTTGGTTCCCATCCCATAAACCTAATTCCGTCTCAGGGTCATTCTGCACAGCTTGACTTACACATAAAAATTAACTTTTAAGAGGTTTACTTTAGCTTGATAGCCATCTATTCACTGATCTAGAAAGCAGGTATCCTGAGTGTAATTTCCTTTCTATAAATGAATACATTGCCCCACTCTCCTGTGACCTCATTCTTATAGAGTATCACATTTGCATTATTGTTCCCAACTAGCTGAAGGCATACTGACCTATAGTTCTCAAACTCTCTTGGTCTTCAGATTTCCACAAACAACTGGGTCTAGGATATTCATGGGACCTGGACATTGACTTTTTTTTCTCTTTTGGAGAAAATTAAAAGAAAAGAGAAACAGAGAGTACTTGGCAAAGATAGATACAAAAAGCTCTTGGAATGGAAGCAGAGATTTGTAGAATAAAATGAAGGGAGCTGAATTCCTACAACAAGAGAAAAGATGATCAAGGGGGAAAGTCTTTACTTACAGGATTGATATTAAAAAGGAATTTTGCTGAGGAGAGAATGAACTGAAGAGAGGGTTAGAAGTAGAGTTTTTAATATAACATATACAGTATATGTTTAATGTAATATATCTATAGATCTATACTATATCTATATCTATCTATACTTGGAATGTTGTGTAATCACTAGAGTATTTGTATTAATACTACTAGCTAACCCCTATCGTAAATGCACTTCTTGGTTTCCATCCCATATTGTTAAGGTGTGCTAGACAGTTACCTCATTTGGTCCTCAAAACAATTGTAAGAGTAAAGTACACTTTTATCTGTTTTATAAATGGTATTTAGAGAGCTTAATAACCTGTCCAAAGCCACAGAACTGGTGAATAGTGGAACTTCTGCACAAACTCTTAACAGCATTTTTATGCACTGTAATTATTTACTTGTTTACTATCCATCCCCTTTACCAGGATGTAAGCACCAGGAGGGGTCTGTCTTTTCACTGCTATGTTCCTAGTACTTGGATAAGGGCCTGGTACTTAGAGTTGCTCAGAAGACAAATATTTCTAGCTAACCTCTATTGTTAAGGTGTGCTAGACAGTTAAGTCATCTGGTTCTTGAAACGACTGTAAGAGTAAGGTATACTTTTATCTGTTTTATAAATGAGATTTAGAGAGCTTAATAACCTGCCCAAGGTCACAGAACTTTATCAAATGAAGCAGTGAGTGAATAAAATTCATTCTAACCCCAGGGCCGTACTAATAATCCTTTTGCATTAATGCATCAAAAATTTCTCATTGGTTAGTCATGTCTTCCTTCAAGTACCTATGTACAACTTTGCTGAAGCTTTTATAGAATCACGGTAGAGGGATAGCTAATCAATAGAGGATTCCCTACCCCCTTCCTCCAGAGTAATGAGTTTATCTCCATCTGGAAATGGAGAGAACATCTAGAATTTAACCAATTTGAGTCAGTTGTAGTTCTCAGAATTATAAGTTACAGCAGTTGTCCTCTATGACTTTTGTGGAATTTAGGTGAATGAACAAGTAACAAAGGGTCATAGTAAGGAATAAATGAGACCAACATAGTCCTTGCCCCCATGGAACTTACAGTCTGCTAGTTTTGAGATTTATGTCAGACCGCATTAACTTTTGAATTTAATATTATGCAGGGTACACTATTTCCATTTAAGTAGCATAAATGAAAGGTAAAAATATATGTAGATATTACTCTCTGAGGTTTGAGACTTGTTAGGAAGTAAAAAAATTGTAAGAAATGTGAAGTGTCTGTGGAAGTTATAGTCCCAGTGTTCTCAACTCGGAATGTGTATTAGAAACATTGGAGGAGTTAAAAAAAAACACACTGATGTCCACGGTTTACCTCAGACCACTGTATCAGAACACCTGGGATGGATCTTTGCATCTGTTTTTAAAAATGCAATGGATTTAAAAAACACACACCAAGAAAGAAAAACTGTTTTTATTCTGACATTGGCTTGAATGACTTCACAGAACCTTTCCCTCTCACTGTTAATTAATTTTCACATGTGCTGCTGCTAATTATGATTTTCTCATCCTGTTGAAGTTCATTTTTTGAAAATTTTAATGCAAGACCTTATATTTTGTTACAATTACATTTTATGTTTAAATTTTTGAGGTAGATTTTTCACTTAAAATCCCATCTTGTTAACTTCTAATTTTTCAGCCTGTCAAAGTATTTTTGGGTTGTAATTTGGTCACCTGGTACTTTATCCTTTCATCTTGCTGTTATTCATAAATTTGATAAGAGATCCTTTTATATGTTCATTTTAGCCATTGATAAAAATTACGTTGAGGTAGAGGTAGGGCAGAGTCTATAATTTATGATGCAATAGTTTGGATTTACCATGGACCAAAGTGAAAACAGTGAATTTTTTGTTTAGAACTAGATTTGAATAACTAAAACATATACTACCTTAGAACCCTACAGATCCAAGAAAGATCCTGAGATTGAAAATTATATTCTGGATTCTCTCAAAAGTACTATGACTGAGCTGAATTGGAATAAAGACAAAATCATGTTGGTGTTTTTCATATTAGAGTTAATTTTAATATGATCACATCAATTTTTGGGTAACTTTTTGAGATTAAAATTTAAGGGTCTTAACATCTGTCAACCACAAGGAGGAGCTATGGTATAATAAGGAAGAGGCTTGTTTCCGACTGGGAGTAGCAGTTCAAAGATAAACTTTTAGAAGCGAAGCCATAATGATCTAGTAAAATGATCTTTCTCAAAAATGACATTTATATACAAATTTTAAATGTGTAAGCTGGTCTTTATTTTCAAAGGGAAAAGAAATAAAGCAATTATATATAATTCAAATAAAACCCCCTCCACTTAAAAAAAGGTTTCTCTCTCTCTCTCTTTTTTTTTAAATTGATTATATATTTGGAAAAGACTAATTCTTTAATTCTTCACCCAGAATCATAGACCTTAGAGGGTACAGGAATCTCGGGATCATTCTATTTACCTTTTTGCCTTCAGGCAGTTAGGTATTCAGGTTTGAAAATAAATACTACAGGCTCAATAATTATTTAGTGAATGAATAAATTAATGACTATAAAAACCTGCATGTCAGCTAAGTTAAGTTGACCACAGGTAGTCAGCCAAGAGCTAAGAATCTGGGAAGGCAAAAGATAAGCACACCAAATCCCAGGTTTCCAGTTCCTTGGACTACAGTTCTTTTACAAAATCATTCAGTCTCTCCTATATTCCCTGCTTAAGTATAGTCTAAATGTAAAGGAACTGTTTGTAGCTATGCTCACAGATGCAGTGTTCTATCTTGGGGTGTGAGCTTTCACCACATATGTAAACTGAGGCTGGCACAATCCACTTGTTTTGGGAGGTTGTAGAGAAGATTCCTGTATTAGATGGAACTTTAGACTAGGTCAGTGGTCAGCAAACTCATTAGTCAACAGAGCCAAATATCAACAGTACAACGATTGAAATTTCTTTTGAGAGCCAAATTTTTAAAACTTAAACTTCTTCTAACACCACTTCTTCAAAATAGACGCACTCAAGCTGTGGTATTTTGTGGAAGAGCCACACTCAAGGGGCCAAAGAGCCGCATGTGGCTCGCAAGCCACAGTTTGTCGACCATGGGACTAGGTGACCTCAAAGATTCTTTTCAACTCTAATATTTTGATTTATTTTGTTTCATTCTATTCTATCCTAGTTCATTTAAAGAAAATATTTTATGGAGATTTTTAAACATACAGAAAAGTTGAAAGAATTTTACAGTGAATATCCACATATCCACCACATAGATTCTATCATTAATATTTTGGTATATTTGTCCTATACATATCTATCCATCTTCTCTTGGTTCATGTCAAAGTGAATTGTAGACATCAGTATGCTTCTCTTTAACCACTCCAGCATGTATAATATATAAGTAGAGCTCAATACAATTTTTTTTTAGGTAAAATTTTCATATGAGAATGCAGAAGTCTTATGTGAACATTTGCTAAATTTTGGCAAATGATTACACCTGTTTAACTTAAACTCCTCTCAGATATTTACTATACAATCACACTAGAAGTTTCCCTAGGTATTATTGCACCCATTTTACAGCTGGTGAAGTTGAAGCTCAGAGAAGGCAAAGAAAGATGTGTCAGGTATTTTGTGATATTACTAGAGGCCTGGTGCATGAATTCGTGTACGGGTGGAGTTCCTTGGCCTGGCCAGTGATCAAGGCCTACTGGGGGACTGGCTGGATGGGAGGAGGGACTGCAGGAGGTTGGCCAACCGGCCCCCCAATCAGTGCCATTGGGGGGGGGCCGGGGGAGAGAAGCCACGGGAGGTTGGTCACTGGTGGTGGTGGGGGGCACAGGAAGTTGGCTGTGGGAGTGTACTGACCACCAGGGGGTAGCTCCTGTATTGAGTGTCTGCCCCCTGGTGGTCAGTGCACGTGATAGCGACACGTCGACTGATCATTCTGGTCATTTCAGTCATTCAGTCATAACGGTTGTTTAGGCTTTTATATATATAGACTAGAGACCTGGTGCATGAATTCATGCATGGGTGGGGTCCGGCTGGCCCTCCCAATGGGGGCTCTTTGGGTTGGGCTGGTGGGGGGGAGGGGCCACGGGCAGTTGGATGGCTGGCCCAGCCCCCAATCGGGATGCTGGGGGCCAATCTGGGGCTGGGTCAGTTGCGGGCGGTTGATTGGCTGCTGCAGTGTGTTTCACAGCCACCAGTCATTCTGGTTGTCCCGCCATTCCAGCTGCTGGGCTTTTATATATAGACTAGAAGCCTCATGCATGAAATTTGTGCACTGGGGGGGGAGGGGTCCCTCAGCCCAGCCTTCCCCCTCTCACAGTCTGGGAGCCCTCAGGGGATTCCTACTGATGGCTTAGGGGAATGGGGAGCGGGGAGCAGGCCTAAGCCACAGTCTGGCCTCCCTCTGTGGGAGGTGACCGGCGGGCTGAACAGGATGGCATGGGCAGCAAGTGGCTGACCCTGCCCCCAATTGTGCCATGACCTCTGGTAGCCTCCCTCTGTAGGAGGCAACCCCACCAGGCCTATCTGGGGATGGTGCTGGGCGGCCTTGCCCTGAATCGCCCCGCTGCTGCTGCCATCTGTGGCCTCCCTCTGCGGGAGGTGACCAGGTGGGTGATCAGGGGATGGTGCCAGCCCCCATCGCCCTGCCGCCGCTGGTTGCTGCCGCCCCCCTACCCCATCACCGTCCCCTCCCTCTGAGCCTTGGCTGGACTGGTGACACCTGCTCTCCAGCCCCACCCCCCACTGACCGGTTGTTCTGCCATTTGGTCAATTTGCATATTACACTTTTATTATATAGGATTGCTTTACTTGGAGGGAGACTTATCCACCGAAATGAGCTCTAGAAAAAGTGTTTTACAAGGTGTGGTCCTACATTTTAACAGGCAACCCAGATGAGTGTTATGCATTGTATTATTTGAGAGGGGTCTCCTTTGAAGTGTGACACTTCAGTAAAGAGACATTGGCTCATTAAAATTATGCCTTTGGCATGACCACATTCAGTATCTGATTTTTATCATTAAAAATTGAGCACCCAATATCTCTTTATCAATCTACATAGGCTCATAATGTTTCCACATCTTGAAAGTCCCCATACTCAACAGAGCATTGAATGACTTTGACAAGTGTTTTTAAGGGGTCATTCAGGAAAGCTAATTTAGGTGATAGGAATGTGTGGTAGATAGATAATATCCTAGATTAGGAGAAAAGATGGCACATTAGCCTTACATGGTGGTGGCTGAAGGCAGAAAAACAACTGTTGCAGCAAAGAAAGAGCACTAAGTCTGTCTTCTGTCCTAATTGTTTGGCTATTGCTGAACTAAGCAAGCTCCCTTACACTGTTCCTTTTCCTCGATACCTTCTCCCAATTATGACAATCACCCATTCAATGAAGTTGCCCAAACTGGAAAACCTGGGCTAATACCATTTGCTTTGTTTGCTTTCATCCCTGTGCAATCAGCCAAATAGTTTCGTCAGGTTTTCTCATAAATATGTCTCTGATCCACTGCCTCTGTCTAGTCCTAGTTCCCAATATCAGTCTCTCTTTTTCTTGGGCCCCAAAACACTGCAGCTGTCTAAATTGATCCTTTCAACAGCCACCAGAATGGTTCACTTAAAATGAAAGCAACACCAGGATGCTCCCATGCTTGACATTCTTTACTTTTCAACGTCTTCTGTGGAATAAAATCTAAGCTCCGTGCTATGGTATATAAGACCCTCAGTGGTCTGTCCTCTCCTACTTCTCAGGCTGCCGTGGACCCAGGCCTGACTGCCACTGTGAGTGGCCGGGACCCGGGCTTGACTTCTGCCCCAGGTCCCCTCTACCCCCCTGCCTGTGTCCGCTCCGGAGCTGCCCGAGTCAGTGGGGTGGCGCAGCAACTTGGTCAGGTCCCCCTGTCTCTGTCTTTGTCTCCGCACTGGGCCTCACCTGTGCACGCAGCCTCCTCCTGACTGGTTGTGACTGTTACAGCATCCTGGCCTAATTTTCATTATATATATATATGTAATTATTATTATTATTAGCTAGGTAATACTATCCTCCATTTTTCTGCAAACAAGGAAACAGACTGCAGAAGACTCAAGGAATGAGAATTTCCTGAAACCTACTATGTGTTAGGCTTTCTGTTAAGTGCATTCTTGTCATTGTTAGTTTGATTTTATAGCTTCATCATAACCCTGTCAGATAGGTACTATTACAAATGAGAAAACCCTACATTACAAATGAGAAAACAGGCCAGGGACATTAAGCTATTGGCCCACATTTATACATTCAGTGAGCGAAAAAACAAACAAAACCAAAACCTTAGTACTGGGAGTCAAAAGCAGTTACATCTTTCCCTGAAGTCTGTATTACCTCAAAGATACAAAATCCTCTCATCCTTAATCTGTCCAAGGTCGCAGCATTAGAAGTAGGGTGAATTCTGACTCTAAGCTTGGTGGTTCTTTTTATTACATTCTGCCTCCGCTGTGTGGTTTTAGTTCATTTTCTTCTTATGTCCACTGGAAAGGTAGAGAAAAGAGGTCAAGTGTTTGCTCTTTCTGAGACAATTTCAAATCCATGTGATTAAGCAACCTTGTATACTCCTTGTTGCTAGACTAAATACTGTGCTAGCAAATCCTTTAACCTTCGCTTATAGATCATGGTTTCAGCCTCTAATATTTTTGCTTATCCTTTTTTATTGTGACAAAATATAACATAAAATTTATCATCATAACCATTTTAAGTATACAGTTCAGTAGTTTGAAGTATATTCATATTATTGTGAAAAAGATCTTCATAACTTTTTCATTTTGCAAATCTGAAATTCTATACACATTAAACACGAATTCCTCCTCTTCCCAGCTCTTGGCAACTACCTTTTTACTTTGTTTCTATGAATTTGACTACTTTAAACCCTTCATATAAGTGGAATCACATAGTATTTGTTTTTTGTGACTGGCGTATTGCACTTTGCCTAATGTACTCAAAGATTTATCCATGTTGTAGCATGTGGCAGGATTTCCTTCCTTTCTAAGGATTCATATCCTTTTATTTTTTGTACCGCCTGTTACTGTACATTAAAGAAAATAGCACAAGCGGGTCTATTCTGAGGGTCTGTTTCCTGACATAGAGGCCCTGCAGTGTTCACAAAGAGAAGAGTGTTGCTCTGGAGAATGAAATAATATGGCCTGATTTCATGTTCATTACACTCATATGACTTGAAGATGTTCTTGGGCAATTGTGAGGAAAATTTCATAGTCTAAAACCCATATTCTGTGTCCTGAATTACTAAACGTTGCCTGCACAACTGTATCTACAGAAGTATGTTTCCAAGGAATTTCACTAAGAAAGGGAATTTTAACCTCTGTTTTGAAGGCTGAATCGCAGCTTTGTGCTTGGAAGCTAGGATTTCTTTCTCTATACCATATGGAAAACATATTCCCCAAGAGATTAGAACTCAGGAGATTTAAAAACTTGTTCTTTAAATATGTGCTCAAATGCAGTACATTTCTGCCTATTTTCTCCAAATGTAGGAGTCACTATCCCTTTTATAAAAATTGTTAATACTTACTTAAACACGAAGACAATTTTATCTGTAGGATTTTAATGTACCACTTGGACAAAAAACTGCTATTCTTGCAAATGGCTTTGTCATCATTTTTTTCTCTTTCATTTGTTTCTTTTCTTTTTTTTTTTTTTTTGAGATACCTTGCTCAGCTTCCAGAGAATTTTATATCTGTTTAGTCAACATAAAAGACAATCTAATTTTAACAGTGGAAAAGAAACTACCATTTGCTGAATGTGTGTGCTCTGGGGTAAAGCGTAGCCCCCAAATTTCAAGGGTATCTCTCCCTAAGAAGAGAACCACCAGCAGATGGAAATCTCCCTACATGGAATCTTCTTCCAGACAAATGGCAAGTACCTAAGTAAATTGATACCTCATTGCAGTCACATGCCAGTTCAGGGAAACCTGATAGCTTTGGCTGGGTAGGAACCCATTTAACATTATCTCTCAGCTATTATCTCATCTCTTCATTCCATCTGACAATTCTCCAATTCAGCGTTTTGTGTAACCATCCTAAAGGTCAAGGATGGCTACTAGGATGGGTGCTTTGACGTGATCCCTGGGTTTGGTATTAGGAGCCGACATTTTTAACAAGCAACTTATGTTGACTGCTCTCCACTGTGTCCTTGATAGGGCTATTTGCTGTACTCACCTGTCAGCTCCTGGGCTTGGCTAGCCCATGTTTTGGGATGCTAAACCTTGAATTATAGTAACTTGTGAGAAAACCTTGAGGCAGAATTTTTTTCTTTATTGATTAAGGTATTACATATGTGTCCTTAGCCCCCCATTTTCCGTCCCTCCCACCCCCCTCACTCATGCCCTCACTCCCCTGGTGTCTGTGTTCATTGGTTAGGCTTATATGCATGCATATAAGTCCTTTGGTTGATCTCTCCCCCTTACTCCCACCCTCCCCCGAGGTTTGATGGTCTGATCAATGCTTCTCGAGGCAGAATATATTGTTGATGTTTTATTTAAATAAGAAACATGGAGCTTTCCCCAGGACAAAAAAAAAAAAAACCCACAAAAACAAAACAAAACAAACAAAAAACACAAAACAAAAAAAAACCAACCTGTAGTTTTAAATTTGGTTTGTTTGTTTAGTTGTCTTCATACCCTTATTTGTCCTCTGTGGACTAGGCCTGGTGGTAGCTTCTATGATACCTCTGGATTCTTTGCTTATAAAATCCACCTGCAAAGTACTAACCTTCCAGAAACTGGTTGAGTTATGGAAACTCTCGAGGCCCATAGCTATTTTATTTTTGTGCATATTTTATTATTCTCTTATAGGAAAGTTTCTTTGAACTTAAACTTTTTTTCATTGAAGTACATATATCAAGATACTTTTGGCTACAACAGAAAACCCATCTCAAACTGGTCTAAATAATAAGGATATTTGTTACTTGCTATAATAGTAAATCCTGGGATAAAGCAATCTTGAGGGTTGGTGAATTCAGTAGATAAACAATGTTATTGGCCACTGAGATTGTTCTGTGTGTCCACTTTGTCATTCATAGCTTTGGCGCTATCCTTAGGCTCCTTCTTTTGACCAGCATCATCCAGGAGAAAGACTCACTTCTGTACCCACAACTCCTTGAGAGGCCTGTGCATCCTTGAACCAACTATTGGCAAGGGGATAAGTGTTAGAATGCTTCACTAGGAGTACTTAGTTGGGCTGGAATTAAGATTAAGGAGAAATTCACAGTGTTTACTACAGTATCTGTAAAACTCATTTGTACCTCAAATCTGCTTTAAAAAAAAACTTTTTATTTATTGATTTTAGAGAGAGGAAGGGAGGGAGGGAGGGAAGATGGGAGGAAGAGGAAGACATCGATTTATTGCTCCATGTATTTATGAATTCATTGGTTATTTCTTGTATGTGCCCTCACCTGGGATCAAACCTGCAACCTTGGTATATCGGTTCAACACTGAAACCAACTAATCTTCCCAGCCAGGGCTGTACCTCAATTCTGTTTTTATGTTGATCTATACACGCTTTTAGTCCCTGGGATATTTAAGGGGAAAAAATGCTAAAATAATAGTCATTTCTAATGTAAGATTAATAGTGAAATTCCTTTTACATGAGTAAAAAAATTTTGGTATAAAGTCACAGGGTTTGAGGCAAGTCAGTAACTAAAAAATGTGTATCATTTTGATTACCCTTTACAAAAATTACTTCAGGCATTATTTGTACTGTGAAAAGCAGGCATTTATTTTAATAATTTTAAGACATAAGACAATAACCTGAAATTTTTTAAAAGAAAAATTTTTTATTATGAGTAATATTCTGTAAGTCTGATGAAATCATAGCACTATCTTTTTTTATTTTCTGGGCCTTAGTTTCTAACTGTGTAAAGGAAGGCCTGGGTGATTTCTCAGATTTTAATAAGGATATAATTAAAAGTAAATATTTCTGTCTATTTAGGTATTTACTTGGGAAAGAAACGGTTCACCAGCTTTTCATGAACTTTCTGTCTAATGTACATGTCAAAATTTGGTTTTATTCAAAATTATTTAATCATCCATTTGATATTTTTAGAAATAATTTATTTGGCAAAAATTTCAAACTTATAGAAATTTTTCACTTAGCGACCCCATTCAAGTTTCCCTAATTGCCACATTGATATCCTTTATAGCAGGAACATCCGGGATCACACCCTGTAGCCAATTGTCATGTCTTCCCAGAATTTTTCAATCTGGAACACTTCCTTAGTCTTCCTTTGAGTTTCATATCCTTGAGATATTTTAAGGTCACAGGTCAGTCACTTTGTAGAATGTCCATCAATTTCAGTTTTTCAAATGCTTCCTCATGATCAAGTTATGCAGTTTGGGGCAAAAATATTACAGAAGTGATGATATGTTACCATTGCATTCCAATTGGATGGCAGATGATATTGATTTGGCCCGTTGCTGGTGGTGTAATCTTGATCACTTGATTAACATAATGGCTTCCAGAAGTCTCCACTGTAAAACTGCTTTTTTTCTTTGTAATTATGTAAGTGTTTTGTGTGGAAATACTTTGGAACTAAATACCTATTCCTCACCACACTTTCACCCACTAGTTTCAGCATTCATTGATATATCATACTTGAATTAATTATTTCTTTTTTTATATCCTTTTAAAAATTTTTATTGAATATATTGGGGTGACATTGGTTAATAAAATTATACAAGTTTCAAATGTACAATTCTATAAGACATAATCTGTATATTGTATTGTGTATTTACCATCTGAAATAAAATCTCCTTCTGTCACCATTTATCTCTCCTTTAACCTTTTCTACCTCTCCTCACCCCCTTCCCTCTGGCAATCACCATATTGTTGTCTGTGTCTATGAGGTTTTTTTTTCTTCTTCTTAATTCCTTCATCCTTTTTCACCCAGCTCCTCAACTCTCTTCCTCTCTGACAGCTGTTAGTCTGTTCTCTGTATCTCTGAGTCTGTTACTATTTTGTTTGTTTATTTTAAAATATATCCATTTTATTGATTTCAGAGAGAGAGGGGGAGAGAAACATCATTGATGAGAGAGAATCATTGATCAGCTGCCTTCTGCACACCCTACCCTGTGGATCAAGCCTGCAACATGGGCATGTGCCCTGACTGGGAATTAAACCATGACCTCCTGGTTCATAAGTCCACGCTCAACCACTGAGCCACATCAGCTGGGCTGTTTATTTATTTTGTTCATTCGATTCTTGTACAAGTGAAGTCCTATGGTATTTGTCTTTCTCTGATTAACTTATTTCACTTAGCATAATACTCTTCAGGTTCATCTATGCTCTTGCAAAAGGTAAGACTACCCTGTGTTTTATAGCCAAGTAGTATTCCATTGTGTAAATGTATCACAGCTTTTTTATCCACTCATCTACTGATGGACACCTGGGCTGCTTCCAAATCTTGGCTATTGTAAATAACACTGCAGTGAACATAGGGGTGCACATATTCTTTCAAATAAGTGTTTCAGGTTTTATAAGATATATTCCCAGAAATGGAATTGCTGGGTCATAAGGCAGTTTCATTTTTTATTTTTTGAGGAAACTCCATACTGTTTTCCACAGTGGTTGCACCAATCTGCATTTCCACCAACAGTGCACTAGGGTTTCTTTTTCACCGCATCCTCTCCAGCACTTGTTTGTTGGTTTATTGATGGTAGTCATTCTGGCAGTTGTGGGGTGATATCTCATTGTGGTTTTAGTTTGCATTTCTCTGATGATTAGTGATGCTGAGCATCTTTTCATATGTCTATTGGCCATGTGTGTGTTCTCCCTGGAAAAGTGTCTACTTAGGCCCTTTGATAATTTTTTAATTGGATTGTATGTTCTTGCCTCCTTTGTCAATATTAATTAACCATAAAGGTGTGGGTTGATTTCTGGGCTCTCTGTTCTGTTCCATTGATCTATATCTCTGTGTTAATGCCAGTGACATGCTGTTTTGATTACTATGGCCTTGTAATATAGTTTGATACCAGGTAGCATGATGACTCCAACTTTGCTATTCTTTCTCAATTGCTGAGGCATTTGGGGTCTTTTGTGGTTCCATAAACATTTTTGGAAATTTGTGACAATTCTGTGAAATACGCCTTGGTATCTTAATAAGGATTGCATTGAATCAACATATTGCTTTGGGTAGAATGGACGTTTTAATGGTGTTAATTCTTCCTATCCACGAACATGCTAAATGCTAGCACTTCTTTTCTTTTCTTTCTCCAGTGTCTTGTAATTTTCCAAGTGTAGATTTTTTACATTCTTGGTTAAATTTGTTCATAGGTGTTACTTTTTTATACAATTGTAAATAGGATTGTTTTCTTAGTTTTCCTTTCTTAGAGTTTATTAGAGGCCTGGTGCACGAAATTCATGCACTCGAGGGGCTGGTGTCCCTCAGCCCAGCCTGTGCCTTCTCGCAGTACAGGACCCCTTGGGGGATGTCCGCCTGCTGGCTTAGGCCCGCTCCCCGTAAGCCAGCAGTCAGACAGTCCAGGACCCCTTGCTCCTTACCGCCTACCTGCTCACTGCTCCTTACTGCTCGGCTCACTGCTCTGTAGTGCTTCCACAGAGGCGGGAGAGGGTCACTGCTGCGCTTGTCGGCCATGAGCCTGGCTTCTGGCTGATTGGCGCTCCCCCTGTGGGAGCACACTGACCATCAGGGGCAGCTCCTGCATTAAGCATCTGCCCTCTGGTGGTAAGTGAGCATCATAGCAACCAGTCGTTTTGATTGTTCCGCTGTAAGCGTCGCTTAGGCTTTTATTATTAGATTATAAAAATGCACCTGATTTATGGATATTTATTTTATATCTGCTACTTTACTGAATTCATTGATCAGTTTTAGTAGTTTTTTTGGTAGAATCTTTAGGTTTCTCTCTATACAGTATCATGTCATCTGCAAATAATTACAGTTTTACATCTTCCTTTCCAATTTGAATGCCTTTTATTTCTTCTTCTTGTCTGATTGTTGTGGCTAGGACTTTCACTATGTTGAATAAGAGTGGTGAAAGCAGACATCCATCTTGTTCCTGATCTTATGGGAAACACTTTTAGTTTTTGCTTGTTAAAAATGGCTGTGGGTTTGTCATATATGGCCTTTATTATTTTGAGGTATGCTCCCTCTATTCCCCTTTGCTGAGAGATTTTATCATGAATGTGTGCTGGATTTTATAATTTTGTTTATGTGATGTATCAAATTTATTGATTTGTGGATATTATACCAATCTTGCTTCCCTGGAATAAATCCCACTTGATCATGGTGTATGATCTTTTTAATATATTTCTGGATCTGGTTTGCTAATATTTTGTTGAGGATTTTAGCATTTATCAGGAATCTTGGCCTATAATTTTATTTCTTTGTAGATTCTTTCCTGATTTTGGAATTAGAATAATACTAGCCTCATAAAATGAGCTTTGGAAATTTTTCCTCCTTTTGAATTTTTTGGAATGTTTGACAAAATTCACTTGTGAAGCCATCCAGTCCAGGGCTTTTGTTTTTGTGAGTTTTTTTTTTTTTTTTTAATTACTGCTTCAGTTTCATTAGTTGTAATGGGTCTGTTCAGATTTTCTGATTCTTCCCGATTCACTTTGGAAGATTGTATGTTTTTATGAATTTATCCTTTCATCCAGATTGTCCAATTTGTTGACATATAGTTGTTTGTAATAGTTTCTTACAATCCTCTGTATTTCTTTGATGTCAGTTGTTACTTCTCTTTCATTTCTGATTTTACCTACTTGGATCCTCTTTTTTTTTTTTTTCTTGATGAGTCTTTAAGGTATGTCAATCTTATTGATCTCTTCAAAGAACCAGCTCTTGGTTTCATTGATCTTTTGTATTTTTTTAAACTCTATTTTGTTTATTTCTGCATTAATCTTTATTGTTTTCTTTATTCTACTCACTTTGGGCTTTGTTTATTGTTTTATTTCTTGTTTCTTTAAGTATAAACTTCGACCATTTACTTGAGATTTTTCTTATTTTTTGAGATAGGCCTGTAGTGCTATGAAGTTTCCTTTTGGGAATGCTTTCAGTGTCCCCCATAGATTTTGCTTTTTTTCCTTTTCTGTTTTTATTTTTATTTTTTTTTTACTATTTTTTAAATTGTTTTAAGTATTACAAATAGTAGTACATATGTCTCCTTTTTTTCCCCCCATTGATCTCCCCCCGACCTCCCCTACCCCCCAGTACATGACTTCACCTGCCCGCCCTCCCCCCAGCCCCAGTGTCTTTGTATCCATTGGTTGTGCTTATATGCATGCGTACAAGTCCTTTGGTTGGTCTCTTATAGCCCCCCTTGCCCAACCTCCCCTGTCTTCCCATTGTAGTTTGACAGTCTGTTCAATGCTTCTTTGCCTCTGTACCTTTTCCCCACCATTTCTTTCCTTTAAAAAGTTTTGCCTTTGCAGACTAGAAATAAACATATAATAACAAAACAAGACAAAACAAAAAAAATGTTTGAGTCCCAATTTCAATGTCCAACAGTTCTGAGTCCCCGTTTCAATGTCTAACAGTTCCTTATGTGTACATGTCAGCAATGATATCTGGATGGTGGGCACATGTTGGCAATGCAGGTCTGACCCTCTCTGGTTTGGTCCTAGGTAACCTGCAGCGGTGCACAGCTGCTGACTGCTCGCGTGGCAAGGCGTTGTCAGCGTCTTCCATCTTTGGACTGTTTTTTCCTCTTGTCTTTGTGGTTGGAGCACACCTGTCAATTCCTCTCTGTTGCAGGAATCCATCTGGTCTTGGGGTTGTTTTCTGAAAATATACAAATATATTCTCGACCACAAGTTAATAAAGGAATCTTTTCTATATAATTGATTTGGGATCCTTGTTATTTTTGTTCAAACGATTTTCCTTTGTCTTATTTAGACACCATGTGTGTTTTTAATGGCCGTCTTGCTGTTAGCATTGCAAATGAAACTTAATTTGGTAAAGTAAAAATTTTCTAGATGTAATTTACTTATAGGATATTTTTCCTTACATGATATTGCCCTACTATCCCCCCCCTTTTTTTTATTAATGGAGGTTTTTGTAAATTTTATAATGCAGTCTTGATAACTTTAAATTTAATTTTTTTTTTTTTTTTTGCCCACACATATGACTGCTTTAGGTTCATTGCATATTCAGGAATTTTACCATGAGATGAACTACTAATAGAAATTTTAGTTATTACTTTAAGAACAGCTTTTTGTCCAGTACAATTAACTTTACTTGAATATTCACTTATTTCAATTAGCCTATTTAAATTAATCTGAAAACTCGATTACTATTTTACTGTCAAATTTAATACTCTACCAACAATCTTAGTTTACCCTGTAAATATTAGTGGGAAGGATTATTTGCATTCTTGAGTGGGCCCTGAGCATTCCAGATGCTAGGCTGAATTTAGATATAGGGCAACTGCTGTCGGCCAAGTCTCTTGTCTGTTACCTGGGTCCCGATCTGAGCTGGGCCAAGTTTCTGTCTGTCACCTGTATCTCGATGTGAGCTGGGCCAGGTCTCTTTCTGTTGCCTGGGTCCCGATCTGAGCTGGGTGTGGGAAGCGCGAAGCAGCCATAGGGGCTCCCCCATAGATTTTGGATTGTTGTGTTTTCATTTGTCTTAGGGTATCTTTTGATTTCTTCCTTGATCTCATTGTGAACCCATTCAATGTTTAGTAACATGTTATTTAGCCTCCATATATTTGAGTTTTGCATTTTTTTCTTGTGATTGATTTCTCATTTCATACCATTACTGATAACTTCAATTTCAATTCAATGCCACGAGTTTCTTCTCAATTATTGAGAAACCTGGCTCCCATTATCATCAATGTATTTACATAATTGTTTAATCCTTTGTATGTAGCCAGCTTCTGATCTTGTCATGGTGTCCCTGCTTTTGTACTCCCAACATCATCTTCAACTGGACTCTTACTACCAGCTGTAGCCAGGCTGCCCCTGCTACTGTCTTTATGGGGCTCCATTTTCTGCCATTCTCAGGCTGCCTTTTCTGCCCAATTCCAATGTCATCCTCCTGAAATACCACCATTATGGGTGGGGTCTGCCCAATGACTTTTGGACTGAAGAAGGAGAGAAGAAAGCAAGGAAGAAAGAAGAATGAAGAAATGAAAAATTATAGGTAAAAATAGATAGCAGGGATTTGAACTATCATTAAAGTTAGGATTCATGTGTATGGTTTGCTGTTTATTGCTCACTGGTTTCTTTTAAGTTTCATATTAAAATCTACTTTAACAGAAATTAACACAATCCCTTCTTCAAAACAGAATTATACAGACTTAAACTATTATTTAAAAGGCATAATGAAAATGGTTGCAGGTAATCTGCATTTGTCATATGAAGTCACACATACAAGTATATGTACACCTAATACAACAGATAAATGCAGACTTCCACTATGAATATCTTAAAGGTAAGTATAGCATAAATAAATTGCCTGAATTTCTTCTTGTATGTTACGGTACTTAAACTCTATGTGTCTAAGTTTCCTCATCAGTAAAATAGAATAGTACTTATTTTTCAAAATGATTTTTAGAATTAAATGGGTTGATAAAGTCTAAGTCCTTAGAATAATGACCAATCTTTAGTAAACAGTATCTTAATTGTTGCTATTATTATTTTATTATTATTACTAGAGGCCTGGTGCATGAAAATCCATGCACTGGAGGGGGGTTCGTCAGCCTGGCCTGTCCCCTCTCACAGTCTGGGAGCCCTCAGGGGTGGGAGGTGATACGGCGATCAGGGGAAGGTGACATCCCCATCACACCTCTGCTGCTGCCACTGCTGGTAGAGCAATCCTCGGCCGGCCCTGGTTACCTGACCCTTGGCAGCCCTGGGCAGCCAGGCAGCCACCATCTGAGGCTTGCCTGCACCTCAGGCCGATCCTGGGCGGCTGGGCAGCTGCCATCTGAGGCTTGCCTGTGCCTCAGGCTGGCCCTGGGTGGCTGGGGGCGCTGAGGGGACTGGGGGACTCTGGTGGGGCTGAGGGGACTGGGCACTACCATTTTGTGACTGTGGGCACTGCCATCTTTGAGGGTGTGACAGTCAATTAGCATATTCCCTCCTTATTGGCTGTGGGTGCCACCACCTTTGTGAGGGTGTAGTGGTCAATTAGCATATTCCCTCTTTATTATATAGGATTTTATTGCCATATCTCTTTTTTTGATAAATATTTGTCATTTGTGTAAGTTTTTACTGTTATATCTCTAACTTCTTTAAAAGTTGCCCTAACAAACCTGCTCTAAACTTTATTTACAACCTTTCTTTTTCTATATGAATTGATGATTAAATTTTTCTCCTCCTTCTCTGTCTCCTGCACAGACATTCTGTTGGCAGTTAGTTACTTAAGCTATCCCCCATTCCCCAATAACTCTGCTCTGTTTTCACCCTTTTTATTCTGTTGTTTATAAATGACTTATTCAAGTTCTGGGGGCTTTTCAGAATCTAGAACTTCTGAACCCAAACAATTTGTTTCAGGCTCTGGACTTGGCTGTGAGACCTTGTGAGAAAGTTGCTCAACTAACCTGAGCCCCAGGTTTCTTAAACTATAAAATGGAAATAGGTAGTTACCTCATAGGGCTACTATGTGGTTTAAATGACAAAATTTGATAAAGCACTTAGCAGGGTGCTCAAAAAAATGTTAGCTAATTTTATGTTATGATTATGATACCAAATTGGAGGGGTTGATTCTGGCCTTCTCTATTTTAATTTTCGTTTCTCTCTTGTATGTCTTTCTTCCACTTCTTAAGTATTTGCTGTAATGCTGAGAAAAGTAGATACATGCAGTTTCATACATGTTAGTGTTTGTGAAAAAATTAAAATTTTGCATGTGTTAAAGTGATATAATTAGTTTAGGATTATGGAATCCAAGATAAAAAAATTACTGAGAGTCTGTATAATGTTTTTAAGAGCATGGAATCTGGAGCTGGACTGCTTGGCTTTGAATCCTAGTTCTTCCACTTACTAGTTGTGGGACTTTAGACAAGTTACTTAACCTCTGCTACATCAGTTTCCTCATCGGCAAAGTGGGGATAATAATAAAATATTTATTTCATAAGGCTGTTGTGAGGATTATGTAAGTTAAAATATGTTAAAGTACTCAGAATGGTACTTTAGTAAGCACTGTGTATATGTTAGCTATTCAACTACTGATCAGTTAAGGCCTTTCCTTGAGCATGGAGATTTTTCTGTGACCACAACAAAATTGTTTTTATTTCCTCTTATATAGATACTTTTTGTCGTTATATGTAGGAAGTTGAATATTTGTAGTATATGTGATAATATAGTTATATTATTTGTCTAATTTTGTTTTTTTTTTTTACTTATTCATTCTGATATGATAAGATTGATTGTGGTGTGGGAGAGACTTTTTCTCTTTAGCCTCTATCCACATGACCAAGTGAGACAGGGGTTGAACCAAAGCATGTTACCAATGTAATTCACTGGAGTATGTCCAGATGGCCGGGAAGCAGTGATGGATGCCTCATCTTTCCTCCATGTGACTCAGATGTTTAAAGAGCCATGGCGAACTAAGTCAACCAAACATTTTGGCTCAGTTCATTTTGTTTGTAGCATAAAATCTCACATACTCTCTTAAATCTCTGGTGCTTTTCCCCCTAGCTGATTAGTGCACCTGAGGTTAGAATGTTGTATTTTAAACTTGAAGAAACTAACAAAACAGATTTTTTAAAATGGGTCTCACAATATTTTGGTATAAGACCTATTTCTTTAAAAGTTTTTTGTTAGTTTTAGATAATTTGGGCCAATACAGATTAGGATTTGAATATAATTGTTCTTTAAAACATAGATTATAATTAACATCTGTTCCTATTTTTCTTAGAGGCAGCATGGTATGGTATAAAGAACATTCATTCATTAAACAGATATCTATTAAGCTTCTAATACACACCAGCCAACTGTGCTGGGTAAAGAAAAAGTATGTGTGCCCATATAGTCCTCCCACACCCCAGGTGAAAACATATTTCTTCTCTTATTACTTCATCTGGTGGGGAGATATATTAATCTAAAAATTCTGTAAATAAAAGAATAATTATAACTGGGGTAAGATCATGGTGTTGAAAGAATGTATCTTAGGAGAAATCTACTTAAGAGAGGCCAAGGAAGGCTTCCTGGCACTTGAGCTGAGATCTGAAGAATGATCAGGAGATAACACTGCAGAGGTATCAGAGTGAAGAAAGGAGACAATTTCAGACTGGAATAGTGTAGGCAAAATTTTAAATTTGTGGCCTTTCATGAATGTCATGGCTCTGAATAAGGAACTACTGAAATGTCAAGAGTAAGGGAAAATGATGTAGTCAGACATGCATATTGAATAAAGCCACTCAAAGTAATTTGCTCAGAGGTTAGATGGGCCAGTGAGAATTTGGAAAGATCAGTTAGGAAATGATTGCAATGGTCTTGACAGAAAATGCTAGAAGGATGTACAGGGTGATGGCAATGGATCTGGAAAGAAACAAATGGATTGTTTAGTCTTTGTTTGTTTAGGATGAATACAGAGAACTCTGATAATTTTGGCCTTTATAGAATAATGTTCCCATATTGGTTCTAGAATTAGGTAATTTGACAGGAACGTAAACAAAAATCACTAAATTATACCAATATAGTCATTTTTTTTCATAACATTGTCTTTTCATGTTCACATATCTGGATATATTTAATCTTTTCATTTTCCAAACAGCTATGTATAAGTAGTCACTTAGGTATAGAAATAATACAATTTGCACATGGTAATACTTATACTTTGGCTTTGTTTTTAACACAGAAATTGAACAGAATTTGCCAATGAACATTTATTGAGCATTTACTGTGTGCCAGATAATAAAGGATTTTAGTTAATGATCTATAAATTTGTACTTTTTTCCATATACTGCTTATAATCTTATATAACATGTATGATAATTCTGAAAAAATGTAAACTATTTCAACTTAGTTTTATATAGCTTAGAAGTTAAAAGTATTACAATGTAAGAAGAAAAAGACGTTAAGTTCTTTAGTTCTTGAACACTGTGTGGCAAATGCCCTAAATGTTTTATACTGTTAGCCTTTTCACCCTGCTTCTCCCTGTGTCCCCAGAATAATTGATTATCCATGTATGATCCTACAAGCACTGCAGCAAAAAAGGCAGAAAACAATGGACAAAAATAATGAAATTTCACATTTTGCCCTGCCTTTTTCAAGCCAAACTGAGTTAAGAAAACTTCACGTAAAAACCTTTGAAATTTCATCATGGGTTTTGTGAGAGGGGAAAGTTGACCTAGAAGCACTTGACTTATAACTTGGCGGCTACTGAAAGTCTAGCCTCATAATTCAGTGGTCTAGTGACAGCTCTGCCTATAAACCCAGGTCTTCATTTCACTGACATTTTCAGGTTTAGTCTCCTTGAAAATGCTAACAAAAGTGAAGCATATAATTTCTCTGCTTGGGAGAGTAGTGGTGATGTTTATGGAACCGTTTGCTGTCTCAGGGGTAATCTCCCGGATAATTTGGATTAACCTTCTCAGGTCTCTAGATACCACATTACTCAGAGTGGATGATCACCAGAGTAACCTTTCCACATCTTAAAGTTTTTACCCTGACACCATATTTTATCAAAAAACATTCAAAAGAAGGTCATAGACAATTACCCAACCAGGCTTACTTCAACCCTTTTGGTTTGAAGTGGCCTTCATCCAGGCAAGAAAACATAATATCTCCTGTGAATAATTCTCATTAGACAGTGGGACATCCTAACATTTTCTGTTTCCCTTTTCACAACACAGTTATGTATCAAAGGGCCTCTCTTCTCATATTTGTTCAGGTTTTGTAATTGATAATTTGGCAGGAGAAGGAGTGCCTGTTACTTTTTCTGCTGGTAGAAAGAGTTTGCTTAAAGGAGTGAAGAATTTTCCCCAAGGAAGAATTTGTCTTTGGATTGGCAACAGAAAGAATCTTTTATTTGTACTGATTGCTTTTTAAAAAATCTATTGTTTATGTTAATAATAATAATTTATTAGTGTCATAAAGTCATAGCTTATAGTGCCAGTGCAAAACTATGAATTTCACTGTCTCAAAACTAAAAGAATTGAAAAATAAAATAAATTAGCACTTGTAATGGTGTGAGAAATTGAGCCCACATGATTCACTACAGTTTTTCTGAAAAGTCTTTATCCAGTTTGAATAGTTTAAACTGGTGGAGCAGAGCAGGGATTGCTGATAAAGCCAATGTCATATGTTATGGTTGAAGTACTTCATGAAAGAGATAACAGAAGAAGAAGTCACTGCCTTCCTCATACTGAAACCTGGCCTGTTCTTCTGAAAGTAAGGTGCCTATGAACCTTTACATAATACACATTAGTTTGTTTCTAAAAATGAGAGTCTTAATGTAGGCACTTGAATTGTCAAGCATGATAAAATGTTAGCTGCAGTCAAAGTCCTGTGAGATCAGTGATGCTAGTTAGGGTGCTTCTTTACTTGCAGGGTTCAGGAAAATATGCAGGTTGTCTGTGATAAAAAAAAAAAAAGGTCCTATTCTACTGTATAAGAGAGCTTGACACAGTCAAAGTAAAATATCTGACAATTTCACTTGAGAAGGAACAGGTAAAACACTCTTCAAAGTAATAATAGTTTCTATTTCTTGAGAGTTTCTTTGTGCTAGATGCTTTGCATGCATATGGTCTCATTAACCTACACAATGTTATGAAGTATATCATCTCCATTTTACAGAAAAGGAAAACTGAGACTCAAGAGACCAAGGCACTTGTCTAAATTCACCCGTCTGGATTGAAATTCCACAGTGGAGGAGCTAAGATTGTATCCTGATTTGTCTCTGAAGTCTATACTCTTTCTGCTATGTGCCTTGCCTACAAAATGCTTAGTCACTTCCTGCTGTATCTACTTGAAAATAAAACCAGAGAGGTTAATGGGAAAAGTCAGGATATGAGAATGGGGAAAGGAAGTGAATGTGGGTGCAGTGGCATTTTGACCAGAGAGTTACATATATTATAATGTGTGGAGTTGTGGGCAGGCAATTAGAGGATGAGCAGTTAGCTGGCTAGAAGAATTACTACTGAGCTTGGGATCACAATTTATTAGAATGATTCAAGACTTGTTGCAGAATTTCCTTGTCTCAGACCAATGAAATAATGGAAAGAAAACTTGCATACCCAAAATAGAACAATCCCTTCTAAAACTGGAGTGTGATATCTAAAGAAATAAAAAAAAAAGTAATAGTTACTATTTATTGGACCCTAGGTATGAGTTAGGATAAGTCCAATAAATAGTTTTATTTTATAGCATTATTTTTAACCTCACAACACCCTTGTAATGTAGGCTTTATCATTCCTGTTGTATACTTAAAAAAACAAAGAAACCAAGTGTCACAGAGGTTAAATGAGTTTCCCTAGGCTAACAAATAGGTCCATCTTGATCTTGAGTCTTAATTCTTTCCACTATATCTTGCTGTCTCCAGAAAAGATATTTGACACCCTTACCTATCTATTTCAGGTTAATATATGATCAGTTAATAAAAACCTTAAAAACTATATTTTAAGAGTAATCAGTTTGCATATCAGATTAGAGGTACTAGTAAAGACATAGCATGTTAGGTGGGATAGAGTAGGTCTTTGATATGAGAAATCCACAACCTTCTGGAACATTAGGCTAATGTGATCTGGAAATAGTGGCACTGGCCTGAGAGATGGACCATGTCTGCCTCAACGTAGCTGAGCAGTCTTAGACAAGTCATGTAATCTCATAGTCCCCAATTTTCATGTTTCTCTTTGTTTTATCCTCAACTCCTAGTGCAATGCTTGGTACATAGTAGAAATAAAAATGATACATGATATAAGCCTCAGATTGCTAATTTTTTGTATTTCTTTCAGTTTTAAGTTCTGTGACTCAGGAGGTATAGTAACTTTGGTTTCTTTATTCTTTCAACAAGACAAATCTGTCAATATCTCTTATAAGGTTATTATGAGAATTAACTAGTATATTTTCCAAGATACAGAGTTCCTACAGAAAAAGATAAGACCATATTTTCTTTCCTTTCAGATAGTTGTGATACTTTTATTAATACTTTCCACTGACCAATGCTACAAATGTGTCAGGTACTATAGAGAAAATAGAACCGTCCCAGGAGATTCATAATCTGAAATCAATTCATGGCAGTAATATTAGTGACTGAGTTTAAAAGTGACTGCATGCCAGTGTTTGAGAGAATCTGGTCGCATATATTGTAGTACAGGGAAGAGTTGGACAGACATCAACCCAGACTTTGCAAGAG
Organism: Corynorhinus townsendii; assembly: GCA_026230045.1. Taxonomy (NCBI): domain Eukaryota; kingdom Metazoa; phylum Chordata; class Mammalia; order Chiroptera; family Vespertilionidae; genus Corynorhinus; species Corynorhinus townsendii. The sequence continues at coordinate 17,544,488 of JAPDVU010000010.1, read as the reverse complement.
GAAAAAGAGTTCTCTGAGAGCCTGTTCTATTGGTGGGACTTTTGTGTTATTTCTTGTCTTTGCAATTTGGAACAGAGCCATGATTTTGTGCTCTCATAAGTATGGAAGCCAGGTGCTCTGTGCTCTAGGCTGGGTATTTTGCTGTATAAGGTCAAGAATCCATCTCGATTCTCAATGTATTCATTTTTGAAAAGTTGATGGTAGTGTTTACATCACCAGTTTATTGTGGAGATTCATAACTAATGACTAGAATAATCTAAGTTTCCTTTCTATGGCAACTTTGTGGATATTGCATATTTTCCAAGCCTGTAAAAAGATTCAAGTAAATTAGAAACTCATATTTACTAAAATATTCCAAGTGGGATCTAGGCCATGTGACTTTACCACTCACTTTCCTTTGCTAAAAGCCTTACTAACAAAAGAAAAGGAAAATAAGGGGGAAATTTTTGTTTCTCTACTGGCAATGAGAAGTGTGTCATTTGCAAAATCTCCTGATAGCACGGTATTTTCTTCAACCACAAGAGTGGACTATTTGTAAAAGTGTTAGTGTATTCTTCAGATTTATACTAATAACATACAATGATTCCAAGTTGTAATTTTTGCCTTATACTTGTAGAGAAGCGGAATCAACTAAGTAATAATGTTATATAGGAAAAATCTAAGAGTTAGATGTTAGGCAATGATTTTCCAATAATTTTTTCATTCATTTCTTTCTTTATTCATTCATATACTTATTTATTCAACAAAGATATAAATATTCCAGATACTGAGCTGGGTGATGAGGATAAAAAGATAACTGGTTTCATGACTTTTTAATTTAATTTCTTTCTTATTAATATTTATGACCTATACATCAGTAAATAACCTCTGAAGGTTTATAATGTTCTATCCTGATATTTTTGTTCATATGTATATTTCGCTTTATTAATAAAGAAATGTACTCTTTACCAGAGATTCCTATGAATGGGGAAAACCTTGAATACTCTAATGTATTTACAATAAATAAAAATATACCCAAATTAAGAAATAAATAATAACATCCTAACACAGAATCATGATGCTTGCTAGAGACTCTCCATATTGCAAACAGAAGGGGATCTTTTAAGATTGAAACATGAGCTATGTGACTGTAGTGACTGACTCTTCTCACAAACTTAGAAGTGTGAACCATGAGTATATCCTAGTCTAATTCTTTAGGACAGTGGTCGGCAAACTGCGGCTCGCGAGCCGCGGTTTGCCGCTGTTGACTAATGAGTTTGCCGACCACTGACCTAGACTCTCGATTCCAATAATTACAGGCTGTTGTTGTTCCTTGTGATTAAGCCCCTATCCAGTGGTTGGCAAACTCATTAGTCAACAGAGCTGCAGTTTGCCGACCACTGTTTAGGATATCTCTTCCTAGGAGGGACTTTATTTTAGTTGATAACTGACTTAAGGAAAACAAAGATGTATTGAATCTATATCTTTTTTCAAAATATATTTTTATTTATTTTCAGAGAGGAATGGAGAGAGAGAGAGAGAAAAACATCAATGATGAGAGGGAATAAGCGATTGGCTGTCCCCTGCATGCCCCACACTGGGGATCGAGCCCACAACCCAGGCATGTGCTCTGATCGGGAATCCAACTGTGACCTCCTGGTTCATAGGTCAACTCTCAACCATTGAATCATGCCAGCCAGGCTTGACTCCATATCTGAAAAGCCTAAGGCTTCACACATAAGTGTGATCCAGGAACTCAAATGATGTTAGCAGGTAAGAGCTTTCTTTTTTGGCTTTCTTTTTATCTGTATTGCTCAATTTTTGAGCAGGCTTTTCCCTGATGTTTATAGAATGGTTGTCAGTAGTTCTAGGTTTATGTCCTCTTTTGCCAGCAATTCAGGTGGAGGAGCATGCTTTTTCCCCCCCGTTAGTTCCAACAAAAATATAAGAATTGAGTTTTATGGACTCTGGTTGGTTTGTCCTGAGTCACATGCCTCTCTATCCTTCAAGCTGGGTTAATATCAGTCTCATCCAAACCAAATGAACTGAGAATGACAAAAATCAGACTTCTGTTATTAGAAAGAGAGGGCATGAATATCAATGTTCATTATGCTACTTTTAGTAATATTTAGTATCTAGAGAGTTTCTATTTGTCTTTTGCCTTATATCACAGCAGAAGTTTTCCCATCTGGCTGCCTCTCTCTCACCCCAGTGCACAGATTCTCCCCCTATCTTACACATTTGGGTTTGCTCATTAGTCTGTTTTTGAGACCATGCTTACAACCAGGGATTTTCAGGACTGTGAAATCATTAAGTGGAAAATGTTTCCATTTATAGCAGAAAAAAATTGCTCTGTGCTAGTTGACCACATGGCCTGCCTTAGTGTGATGTATTCTTATGTCATCAAAATCCCTTGGTATTGATATAAAATCAACTTCTATAGACCAGGATATGTATTTCTTATCCTTTTATATAAAGAATTTTTAATACTGTATGTCTTCTCAAAGAAAAAGCATCATGCAGTTGTATGAATTATATTAGAAATCATTTTTAATTTGACAATTAAACTTTATATCTGGCCGGATAGTTATTCTTAATCTAGTGGATTTCTGAGGGTTCAAAAATAGTTAACATCTGCCAACAAACTCATAAGGGAATCTATACATCATAACAATTAGTATGAAACTTAGAAATACAACTTTCCGTGAGGATGCAAGATCAATATATTCCATTGAAGAATATATATGTTCAGTGAAGTTTAATTATATTGCTGACTACTCTTCTGTACTTTATTTCTGTTTGAGTTTCTGCATTCTAAAGTCTGACTGAAACTCTTTAGTTAAACTAGCCTTTGTCATAGTATGAGATAGTCAAGATAAAAACCCCATTATTTAATTTTAACTTATTTTAATTTAAAGACTCTTACTGGGAATGGTAGAAACTGATCTAGATTCCTAGTACATCAGTAAACCATAAATGTAAGGGAAGAACAACTCAGGAGGACTTAAGTAGACCATATTAGACATACAAACAACCAAAATATTTAACACAAAAATAATTACAACACAGTATAAGGGTAATACACTCTTTTTGGTGCACAGTTACATTAGTTTTGACAAATGCAAAACTGCTACCACCTTTAAAATATGGTTCTATCACCCACCAGATTTTCCTTGGGCTGTTCCTTGATAGTGAACCTTTTCCCATCTCCAACCCCAGCAACCAAGGATCTGTGATCTGTCTTATAGCTTTACCTTTTCCAGAATCATACATGACATTTAAAAATGGAAATGTAAAAAATGCTAATGTATTTTAGTCACCATTTCCCATGAAAATCATGTTTTATAACTATGCTCTGCATGCTAGAGACCTAGAAGGATTCTGTTGGAAATTCCATGGGTGGTTTTCATCTCTACCAATCTCTGTGGACTGATAAATATTTTCTCAAGGAGTCAGTAATCTTAGGTCTTTGCTCAAAACATTGTTATTATGCTGTTTTGTATAAAAGATTGTGCAGTTAAAAACAGTTAATAGTGATAGAATAGAATACAGTTTCTATTGTAGATTGCTTTTTCAAAATTCAGATATGCCTTTATGACAGTCTGGACTGAAAACGTACTCATTGCCATCACTAAGGATTTTCTATAGCTTGATGTACCCATGTATTTAGAATTCCTCACTCCCTTTCACTTTTACCCCCCTCTTCCTATCTCCAAAATAGCATATGCACACTGAGGAAAGGTAGGAAATATTGATGAACATAGCAGAGTTGGAAGGGGACATAATTAAACTATTATAAATTCTTATACAGTATAGAAATGGTTAACTGTCTATGACTGATACCTAGACCTACTTTAGAAACCACAATAATAATTTTTGAAAGGCTGTTATTTTTCCTTATACTCTAACATGACCTCTAACTTTATTATGTTTTGATCTTTATCACTTATTTAAAATATCACATCATATTTATTCTTTGCTTTCTAAGTTGTGCAAAGGCTATTGGCCAAAAAACAGTAATATTCTGATATAACCTGATCTAATTTGACTATTTGAATTAGTTTAAATAGTAAAAGTAGTTATAAAAATAATCTGTGCCAGAGTTAGAAGGACATTATTGTTTCAGAAAATTTACTGAAAATTGACTTTTTATAATGATTGTTTTGTAATCTTATGCATAATTTTCTATTAATTCTTTGGAACATTACTAAGTTAATCTCTGGAGGGCTTAGTCAAGTTAAACCTATATTTTTGTGTAAGTGGCTAAGGTCCATTATTCAAAAGTTTTCTGTGGTGTTGAAATGAATATAGATTATATCCCCAGTGCCTTGGATGTAGACTGTTTCAATGAAGAATAATTAATTAATTTGTGCATTCATACAGGAAATTTTTACTGAGCACCTCTACTGCATCAGATATAATGCTAGGTATTGGGAATATAGAAGAGTTTCATCATTTGCTTTCAAGAGGCTCATAACAACTACAATCTTCAAAAATGTGTTTTTAAATTTATATAATCTTTCTTTTCTTCACCAGTCACATCTAATCAATCACTAAGTTCTTTCAATATAACCCTCTAAATTGGTGGTTCTCATCATTGGCTGCACAGGTTAAAGCTCACCAGGGAGCTTTAAAAAATACTGATGCTTGGTTTTTACCCCCAGAGATCAGACTTGGCAAATGCAGACAATGTCAATGTGCAGCCAAGAATGAAAACCACTGCCTTGGATCAGAAATTGGCCACTTTTCCTGGAAGGGACTAGATAGTAAATATGGTCTTTGCTGCTATGACTCAGCTCTGCCACTGTGGCAGGATAGCAGCCACAGACAATATGTAAACAAAGGAGTGTGACTGTGTCCCAATAAAACTTTATTTATGGACATTGATATTTCAATTTCAAATAAGTTCCTTGTGTCATAAAATGTTCTTGATTTTTTCCTGTCATTAAAAAAATGTAAACACCATTCTTAGCTCATGGGCTGTACAGAAACAGGCAGTGGGTCAGATTTGGTCTATGGCTGTAGTTTGCTAATCCCTGCTCTCAAACAGCTCAGAAATCTAGGTGTTCACCAGAATCATCTGTGACTTATAAAAGTTCCTGTCCTTGCCCCCAGAGCTTCTGACTCAGCAGGTCTGTACGTGCAAGCAGGGCTTAAGAATCCCTGTCTGAAGATTTATTGAATCTTTGTTTTTATCTAAATTCCCACCACTTTCCCCTTTCAAGTCTTTATTACTTTGCACTTGCACCATGGCAATAGCCTCTACCTATGTTTCCAGGCTAGGCTCTCACTAATCAATCTTCTACACTGCCATGTTTCTTACCTTGTTTCAAACCTTCCAATGGCTTCCATTGCCTGCAGGACAAAGTTTATGCTCCTTACCAAGTCATACAAAGGTTTTTATTATCTGGCTTTTGTCTGTGAACTCATCTCCTCACACTCTTGATTCTCAGCAAAATAGGCTATTTGTAGTTCACACTGTGCTATTTCTGGTCCGTGTCCCCTGTCTGGAAAGCCCTTTGTTTTATTGTCCTTCAAGATGCAGGAGTATTTTTCACCTCCTCTGTCTTCATGTCTGGGTAAAATTTCTGGATTAGATGGCCCTACCCTGTGTTCTTGTAGCTCATTTGTTTACCTTCGCATAATATGTATCACATGATATTAAAATAATCTGCTTACAAGTAAATTGTATTTGAGATCAGAAACTCAGTTTTATCTTTATACTAGAGTCCTAGTGCATGAAATTCATGCATGGTAGGGTCCCTAGTGGCTGCCAGGGCCTTCCTTCATTCCATGCCACCCCCTGGTGGTCAGTGCATGTCATAGAGAGCAATTGAACTCCCGGTCGGTAGAACTCCTGAGGGAACACTTTGCATATTAGGCTTTTATATATATAGATATCGTAGCACTTAGTGCAATACTTGATGCGTAGTAGGTGCTCAATAAATGCTTACTGTCTTTTATGTACAGCATGCAAGGGAACTGGATCTGGGAACCAAGTCATAGATAAAGGAATAGACAAAATCTAGTTCCTGGACTGGAATATAAGATAGTTAGTACCACTGGGGAGCAACTCAGTTGTCCTCAGGCAGAGCCAAGTAGGGTTACAGAGCTCCTGTAAAGGGAACAGTATAGGTCTCAGTTTGATCATTTGGTTATAATAAAACTAGAGGTGAAACTGGACACAATGGGTCCAGGGCTGCCAGTCATCACTTGAGCCAAATTAAGCAGAAACAGGGTTGAATCATATATGAGTGTTTATTCCAATAATGCTGGCAGTATGGGGAGAGCAGTCAGTCACCTGGAATTCTCCTCTGAACCCCCTCACCAGTTGGCTGATTATATACATGAGGGAGAAGATATCTGCGAGCTGCAAGTGTAACATGGAAAGGGAAGGGGAGGGTCAGCAGTCCAGCCTGCAGGATCTCAAAGTCTTATAACAAGGTGGCTAATCTTCTATGATGTTACAACAATTCAGCCCATTCCTGGGACCGGAGAATGATCAGCGTTCCTGAGAAAAACTCCCGGAGGGTCAGGGCCCGGGCACAGCAACCAAATCAAAGTGTGTCCTGTCCTTGGTCTGTTCTCAAAATGTATTTCTTTTCTGAGTCATGGACCCATTGAGGCATCCTACCTTTTTACAGCCTTTTTTCATCCTTCAGTTTCCCAGGGTCTGTAAGAAAACTTCGTATCTATTGTTAGTAAAGTGAATAATTATTAAACAACTGTGGCTCTTTCTTATTACGTGCCCTTCCGCACTCTCAGAGGCATTTAAGAGCTGGTATCCAAACAGATCATGGGAGCGTTACAGTTCAAGCATGGTTGGTACTGTAACAAGGACTTGGACTAGAGTCAAACACTGAATTTCATCCCTGCTATTTACAATCTGTCTTATTTTGGGTAGGTTACTTAACTCCTTGAGCCTCAGTTTCTTTATCTGGTGAAAAAGACAATACTATATATCTCATGGAAGTTTTTTTGGAAGATTAAGTGAGCTAACATGTGAAAGCATTCAGCAGAGTTCCAGGCATGGCATAGAAGCTCAATAAATGATAGTTTCTCACCCTATTATTGGTCATTCATATGTTAAGGTGAATGTTTTTTGCATTTGCTCTGTTAATATCAGTTCTTTTTGCCTGCCAAGGGCAAAACATTGTAGTAACAAATGGTTTGATTAGGGGAAGTTGGAAAAAGAAAGGAAGAAGAAATAATATTGAATGTCAGGTCTGGTGGAGTATCCATTGGGGATCACTGATATGCTCTAAAGTATTTTAGAGCAGTTCTTCAGCACCTGAGAAGAGTGGCTTGCACATGCCCTAGTTAACTCCTCATCTTTCCTTTCACTTCCTCAGGGAACTATTCTCTTACTTCCCTGCCCATATCACAGTGACCTGATTATTAGCTGTCTTCCTCAGTAGGCTACCTGCTCCGTGAGAGCAGGGAACCTATCAGCATGCAGTGTGTCCACAGTATGCAAAGTGACCATGACAGCACCTAGCTCATAGAAGAGGGACACCAAGATTGGGAAAAGGAACATTGGAAAATGGAAAGTGCATGGCTGATGTGGCTCAGTGGTTGAGCATCAACCTATGAACCAGGAGGTCATGGTTGGATTCCTGATCAGGGCACATGCCTGGATTTCAGGCTCAATCCCCAGTAGGGGGCGTGCAGGGGGCAGCTGATCAATACTTCCCTCTCATCATTGATGTTTCTCTCTCTCCCTCTCTAAAATCAATAAAAAAAATATTTTTTAAAAATGGAAAGTGTTGAGATCATTTTAAATTAAATTTATTGGGATGACATTGGTCAACATGAACATATAGATTTCAGGTGTGGGTTTCTATGTTACAATATACAAATTGCACTGTGACCACCACCCAAAGTAAAACCTCCTATCACCATATATTAGAACCCCCTTCTGCTGAGATCACTTAAAACAAACTTTACTTTCTTGTTTTACCTAGGGCTGTCAGAATTGTTAAAATGCTGCACAGATGTTGACATTTGTGTGAGAGATCTTGGAATTTATAAACTCATCATTCTCTACATCATGGGCATAATTTTTTTGTGGAAGGCCTTGATATAGTCACTTATAAAATCTCTGCTGCTATCAGCAACAGTATGTGTAATGCCAATAGGACAACAGTTATATTTTATGGCTGCTACAGGTATTTTAAAGAGAATAAAAATAAAGATGATTGATACCTTGGTAAGTTTTAAAATGTGATATTTTAATAATAATTTTTTCATATCATCCATTTTTAATAATACATATGTTTTTCACCAATTAAATTATATTCACCAGAGTTCCTAAAGTGGAATCTTATTATGAAATGGATATTACATTAATGATAAACACAATTTTGTCTAAAAATATTGTGAAATTATGAGACTTATTGAATAATGAAAATATAAATTCTACCATAAAAATATATTTACAATAAATTTTGCTCCTATGTTAAATTTTATTAAGATTTTTTTGTTGTTCAGGCATGAATAATAGCTTGAAAAGCAACACTACTTACCAGAATGTTTTTATTTTTTGGCCTTAGCACAAAAATGAAGGTTGTTAAATTTAAACAGCTAGAGATTTTTCTTGGAGAGGATATGAAATATGACATCTTCTTTTTTGATAAAACACCAAAAATAATGATGTGGAATTAAGTGAGTTCACCATTTTTCAAATGAAAACAGTTCAGGGAAAAGAATGTGTAAGAGGTAGAGACTTAAGAGAAATTTCTGCACTCACCTATCTCAAATTGTTAGGACATGATTATGATGTTTTCCTAGTAACCAGTCTACAGTTTTAAGTAATTGTTTCCATTATTTTGAAATGAAACAAGCAAGAAAAAATATTTAACTTCATTAGAGTGAGTGAAATATGAATTTTCTATATGCTTTCCTTAGCTAACATTTATTGAGTCTCTATTATGCATCAGGTACTGGCCAAGTTCTTCAAATGTGCCCTCACTGTCTTTACAACAGTTCCAGATATCATTATTCCTATTTTATAGTTGCAGAAACTAATGCTCTCCCAAGGTTACAAACTGAGTAGGAACAGCCTAAATTTTTACTTAAATCTGAATTTCCATTAAAATATGTTGCATTCCCCAAATTAAAATTCTAAAAATGTTACCATTATAAAGGTAATCATAAATCTAAACAGAAATCAAAGAACCCAATAAATACAGTAGCTTCTTTTCTAATGTGTTCAGTTCATGATAATACTTACAGGAAAATAATTTTATATACATATTTTTATATAAATCTCTTAGATCAATTGGGTCACTACAGATGTCACTGATTTCCAATCCCCTTATTGGGGATAATGACTTATTGAATTAATTATAGTGGTGATATTTTTCTTGGATAGAGAGAATAAAGACATTTTATTAATGTAAACATTCATCAATTTAAAATCTTTTCCCAGCTGATTATGGGGTATTGTCGCTGTTGATGCGATGAAGAGGCCTACATAAACACACTAAAAAACTCCCTAACCTGGCTACTGGGCAAAAAGCTTCTTTATCGTCCAGAGAAAGGCTATGCAGTCCCTCAAAACAACAATGACAGGATGCTCTCAGGGACAGAGGATCTCTCTGCTCTTGCCTGGTGTGGCACATGACAAACAGTAGTGAAAATTAGCAATTATCGGCATTTGTCAACTCTCTGGTTCGGTGGCAGGAAAACGGAAACAGCAGCAATCATGCTCAATTTAAGTCTCTCATGATGTCAGGCTTTTTCACGGACTCACACAGACATCAGAAGAGACTCGAAAAGGTTTACAGATGTGCAGTCAGCTATGACAGTGATGCTGCCAACGTGGCTCATGGATCAACTGACTATTAAGATATCAAAAGCGATCCCTGTAGCTTGCTGACAGCTGGTTCAATTGTTTGCACCTGTTTCCCCTGCATTACACATGTGTCTGGAATGGATTATTCTGGCTTGCTCGAGACTCATTTCACCTTTCCTCACTGTGACGTCCTCCAAGGAGCATCACTGCTGAAGAACAGGCAGCTCTCCACCAGGGCCCACAGAAGGAAGAAGCCAGTGTGCTTTTGAAAATGACTCCGGATGCCCGGCCAGTGTGGCTCAGTGGTTGAGTGTCTACCTATGAATCAGGAGGTCACAGTTCGATCCCCGGTCAGGGCACATGCCCAGGATGGGGGCTCGATCCTCAGTGTGGGACATGCGGGAAGCAGCCAATCAGTGATTCTCTCTCATCATTGATATTTCTGTCTCTTTCTCCCTCTTCCCTTCCTCTCTGAAATCAATAAAAAAATAAAAAAATATATATAAATGACTCTGGGATGTTGGGTTGACAAGGTTATCAGTGAAGGTTGGTTCTTGATAACAGTTGACACTGATATATGAACAGTGCTTGCTTCCTCCATGAATAAGAGAAAGTTCTGTGATTTCACAGGATACTTGGGGTCTCCTCTTTGGATAGCAGTGTCACCATTCATACAGTCATCCTGAATCTGTCGTGGGACTAGATAGGAATATAAATAAATAAAACAATGAGCCCTCTCTCCCACCCCCCAGTCTCCTGAGCTTTCATGTTTCCCTGGATACCTCTCTCACTCTCAAAGGCAAATTCACCATGGACTGTTCAAAGTTCAAGCTTCAAATTCTTGCGATTGCACGGGCCAGGTTCTGAGAGTTGCCCTTGCAAGGGGTTCACATGGTTACATATTTTTGTAAAATGTGCTAAACTAAGACATTTTAACCACAGTGGGCTCAGACTGATGTTTCTTTCCACTTTGACTTCTCCTCTGACATACTTCCCATCATGTGATGTGGTGTTGGATGGTTGTGGGCACTTTTAGTGTCTGGCTAAGAGGAAGCTGAGTTGGGGACCCATTTAGTTTGGGTTTAGTGGAATATTTTTATGTGGTTTGCAGTTACTTCCGTTTTAAGTTATTGCTGGCTTCCAGGAATAGTCCTACTGTCCATTACTTATGCCTAATTTTGAACTCAAGAGTTCTATATTGTTTTTTCTTAAGGTGGATTCCTAAATTGTAAAAGCTTCAGGCCTCACAACACCTCACAGCTCCTATTTGCTCCTTATAGCTTGTCACCAAATCTGTAAATTCTACATAGTGGTATATGGGTAAACTGGCTCCTGAAAAACAAAAAGCCCTGATTTATAGTGTTTGCTAATTTCTGTGACCAGTTTCCATGGCTGATTCCAAGATACCAATGGTTTAACAAACAGCTCACAAAATTCTGAATATTTAACAGTTGATCCCTGCAAGCTGGTACAAGATGGCTCCAGTATTCCACTAATTTCCTCTCAGAAATAGTTCTATAAACTGGCCTCTTGTCTTTATTTCTATTTATCTAGTTCAGACTTTCATCTCTCCTCAATCCCATTCTCCCAAGACCATTGTAATAGCCTCTTATCCTGTTTTCAGCTACCTGGCTGTTCTGAGCTCAGCCCATCTTATAAAATACCACCAGATTTACTTTTTTAAAATTCCAATTTGACCATGTGAGCTTTTTGCTTTAATCCTCTTGGTCTTCCTTATTATTTATAGGGTAAAACTGAATTTCTGAGCTTGTTTACAAGTTCCTTCACGTTCTTATCCTTACCTATCATCTAACTTCATCTCCCTCCATAGCACTAGACTTTCTGAGAGAACTGAGCACTCCCAAACATGATGAAACTATCACTTTTCGAAGGGAATCCAAGATGGCAGCGTAGGTAAACACCTAAACTGCTGCCTCACACAATTTCAAAACTACAACTAAAAGACAAAACATCCATCACTCAGAACCTCGGGAAAGCTGGCTGAGTGGAAGTTCTACAACTAGAGGGAAAGAGAAAAGAGCATTGAGACATGCACAAGCACTGAAAAGCTGAGGTACAGAGGCGCGCGAACCGGGCTAGTGGCAGGCGTTGCTTTTTCCAACCCGAAGGGAGACAAGCCCCTGATTACTCTGAAATACAGTTTCTGGGGAGACGTGGGGGACCCAAACTCGTATGGGGAGAAGCTGCACTGTCTGACATCAGATCGGAAAGTGAGGGTGGCTTGCTTGCAGAGCTGCGCGCAGGAATAATTGTTTACTGCGCTGGGGTATGGGACACAGGGACATGGTCGGAGACGCAGAGCCAGCTAACTGGCAGCCATCGCTGTTTGCCACGCCCTAGCCTAATGACGCCCTGAGACCCCGCCCCACACAACCTACAAACCCACCCAAGCTCCAAGCAGCGGCTTTAGCATAAGAATGGCCTGCCCTATTGCAGCTTAACCTAGCAAACTTGCAGCCTGGGTCAGACAGCTCCAAAACCTCCAAACCCCAAGAAAGAGGAGAAAACAGTAGTTCTCACTGTAGCTCCTGCTGGGTGGACTCAGACAATAGCTGACCTGCACCCCATTGGAGATCCAGAAACCAGTGTACCTAGTGGTCAGTGTGAGACACCAGATTTCAACTCCTCACATCCATAAGTGACACATTCAAGAGGCAGACTCAGTGAGCACCAAAGCCCCACTGAAACAAGTCCTGCACCATAAGCGTGTCTCCAGCACAGCAGTTCTTCCATTATAGGCACAGCGGGTCCTAACAGCCAATTGGCTTGGAGGTCAATTTCTCCCAGTGTACCAACAGCAATCAAGGGTTAACTATACCAAGTCTTTGCACTCAGCTCACAAAGGGGTGTACCAAGAGTGTCCACCTCAGGTGATTGGGGAGGCTGAGCTACTGCCCCCTATAGGTCACCTACCACACAAAGCCACTCCATCAACACAGGGAAGCAGCCAAAATGCGGAGACAAAGAAACATGTCACGAATGAAAGAAACGGAGGAAAGCAAACTACTGGACGACATAGAGTTCAGAACCACATTTATAAGGTTACTCAAGAATCTTCTAAAAACCGCCGAGAAACTTGGTGAGACCTTTAAGGATCTTAATGAGAATGCCAAAAAAATGGAAAAGGACCAGTCAGAAATGAAGCATACACTGTCTAAAATAAAGAATATACAGAAACTCAACTGTGGATCAACATACCCCAAGAATCAAACCAAAGATCTGAAATATGAGGAAACCAAAAACACCCAACCAGAAAAACAAAAAGAAAAAAGAATCCAAAAATATGAAGATAGTGTGAGGAGCCTCTGGGACAACTTTAAGCATACCAACATCCGAATTTTTGGGGTGCCAGAAGAAGAGAGAGAGCAAAATATTGAAAACCTACTAGAAGAAATAATGACAGAAAACTTTCCCTACCTGGTGAAAGAAATAGACTTACAAGTTCCGGAAGCGCACAGAACCCCATACAAGAGGAATCCAAAGAGGACCACACCAAGACACATCATAATTAAAATGCCAAGGGCAAAAGACAAAGAGAGAATCTTAAAAGCAGCAAGAGAAAAACGGTTAGTTACCTACAAGGGAGTACCCATACGACTGTCAGCTGATTTCTCGGCAGAAACTATGCAGGGCAGAAGGGAGTGGCAAGAAATATTCAAAGTGATGAACAGCAAGAAACTACAACCAAGATTACTCTACCAAGCAAAGCTATCATTCAGAATGGAAGGTCAGATGAAGAGCTTCACAGACAAGAAAAAGCTAAAGGAGTTCATCACCACTAAGCCAGGATTACATGAAATGCTGAAGGGTGTTCTTTAAGAAGAGGAAGAAGAAGAAAAAGGTAAAGATAAAAATTATGAACAACAAAATGACATCAAATACATACCTACCAACAAGTGAATCTAAAAATCAAGTGAATAAAAAATCTGAAGAACAGAATGGACTGGTGAATATAATAGAATCAGGGACATAGAAAGGGAGTGGACTGACAATTCTCAGGGGGAAGGGGGTGTGAGGAGTGCGGGAAGAGATTGGACAAAAATCTTACACCTATGGATGAAGACAGTGGCGGGGGGTAAGGGCATGGGGTGGGGTGGGGAATCAGGTGGAGGGGTGCTATGGAGGGGGGGGGAAAGAGGAACACCTGTAATAATCTGAACAATAAAGATTTATTAAAAAAAGAAAAAAAAGAAAGAAACTATCACTTTACTGTGCCTTTGCCCAGGAGGCACCTCTGCTTGGATTTTGCTTCTTTCTTTTCTCCACTTGGCAAACTCCTACACATGTCTATACCCTGGTCCGTTTTTCAGTTACTCACTATTGCAGAGATAAAGAAACTAAGCTTGGTTATGGGTTCCCCAAGCCAGGAATATCAAAATTTAGCCTCAGGTTTTCTGCCCAGATCAGCTTTCAGGGGTAGTCATTAAAATGATGCTCTCTGCTTGCTGAATCTATAGGCTGTATCCATTGTCACATTTAGAAACTAGCCTGTCTTTAGTATTTTACTTGCATTCCCTGTGAAGATTACTCAACTTCATAAGGATCTTGGGTCCTCCAGCAGGATTCTTTCCATACTTTTTATAGCACTCATGAGGATATATGCAATCATCTGTTTATGTGCTTATATCCTAAGACTAGAATACATGCTCCTCAAGAGTAGGCAGCATGTCTTGTTAATCTTGGTATCCTCAATGCCTGACAAAATGGGCCCTCAATAGCACAAAGACTATACCCTCAAAAGTATGTGTTGAATAAAGAATGGATGGATGAATAAATGAATGAAAGGAGGAAGTAGGCAAGTTAGTGGTCCAGGTAGGAGTGGTCCATTTTCTATGCCCATACAAGTAGCAATCAGAATAGTTTACTTCCAAGTTGACAGACTGAAACTACAACTCTGGAAAAAAACAGTGGAAGCTCTTGGTTTGTGTCTATTCATGTTTATAAGTGTAATGCCTTTCTGAAATTAATCCTTGTTCTTGATGTGATTGATTTTAAACATTAAGACAAAGAGAGATAGTTGGGATAGTAAGAGGAACTTTCCTAGAATAGAAGCCTAGCTTATGCATGTAGGGGTACATAATGAGCACCTAATGCATACTAACTGTTGTTTAAAATAGGGGGATAAACAGCGACAACTGTGGGAAGAGGTGGTAAGCTAAGAGATGAGAGAAAGAAAAGCAGTGTACAAAAGAAATGCAGAGGAGGCTATTGTAATAATAAAGAAATACTTGCTATGAAACATATAGGAAAAAACTGGGATAGGGACAGAAATCAACTAAGGAAGGAATAATTAGAACAGAAGGGTATTGAACAAACTAAGTGAAAAAAAATGATAGGAATTTCTGAAATGAGAAGATGGTTTCATAGTCTACTTTCATAGACTGATTTTATAGTCAGGCCTACTCAGATAATCTCTATATTGTAACGCCAACTAGGGACTTTGCATCAATAAAATCCCTGTACAGTGGTACTTAGATTAGTTTTTGATTGAAATAGCACAGATGGGAATCTCAGGAGGCAATTTTGCCTATCACAGTCATCTTCTTAAGATTTTCATTGGTAATTTTGACCAGGGTTGATTTTTGTATTTCACACTAATTTTAGAACTCAATACTCAAGTAAAATCTGATCTCACAGTAGATATTTTGCTTTGGGTTTTGAATTCTTTTCGGTTCTCAAAAATCACTTTAAAAATGCAGAAAACTAGAAGTTAGTGGATGGGAGTTGTAGAAGTAGAAAAGGATAATGTAAGCCTGTATCTACTAAGACTTTAACTTATTTTTTAAGATGGAAGTTTCTTTTTTTAAATTTATTGTTTAAAGTATTACATGTCTCCTCCCCCCACCCCCGCATTGATCCCCCCAGCCACTCCCACCCCTGAGGGCAAGCCCCCACCGCCCCAGTGTCTGTGTCCATTGGTTATGCTAATATTCATGCATACAAGTCCTTTGGTTGATCGCTAACCACCCCTGCCTCTGCCTTTTCTCTGAAGTTGGACGGTCTGTTCAGTGCTACCTTGTCTCTGGATCTATTTTTGTTCATCAGTTTACGTTGTTCATTATATTCCACAAATGAGTGAGATCATGTGATATTTATCTTTCTCTGACTGGCTTATTTTGCTTAGCATAATGCTCTCCAGTTCCGTCCATGCTGTTGCAAATGTTAAAAGTTCCTTCTTTTTTATAGCAGCATAGTATTCCATTGTGTAGACACACCACAGTTTTTTAATCCACTCATCTGCCGATGGGCACTTAGGCTGTTTCCAAATCTTAGCTATTGTAAATTGCTATGAATATAGGGGTGCATATACTAATATCCTTTCTGACCAGTGTTTCTGATTTCTTGGGATATATTCCTAGAAGTGGGATAACTGGGTCAAATGGGAGTTCCATTTTTAACTTTTTGAGGGAACTCCATACAATTCTCCACAGTGGCTGCACCAGTCTGCATTCCCACCAGCAGTGCACGAGGGTTCCTTTTTCTCCACATCCTCACCAGCACTTATCCTTTGTTGATTTGTTGATGATAGCCATTCTGACAGGTGTGAGATGGTATCTCATTGTTGTTTTGATTTGCATCTCTTGGATGATTAGTGACTTTGAGCATGTTTTCATATGTCTCTCAGCCTTCTGTATGTCCTCTTTCAAAAAGTGTCTATTTAGGTCCTTTGCTCATTTTTTGATTGGATCATTTATCTCCCTTTTGTTAAGTTGTATTAGTTCTCTGTACATTTTGGAGATTAAACCCTTATCTGAAATATCATTGGCAAATATGTTCTCTCATGCAGTGGGCATTCTTGTTATTTTGTTGATGGTTTCTTTTGCTGTGCAGGAGTTTTTTATTTTGATGTAGTCCCATTTGTTTATTTTCTTCTTAGTTTCCATTGCCCTAGGAGCTGTATCAGTAAAGACATTGCTATGACATAGGCCTGATATTTTGCTGCCTATGGAGTCTTCTAATATTTTTATGGTTTCCTGTCTTACATTTAACTCCTTTAACCATTTTGAGTTTCTTTTTGTATATAATGTAAGTTGGTGATATAATTCCATTTTTTTGCATGTATCTGACCAAATTTCCCAGTGCCATTAATTGAAGAGACTGTCATGACTCCATTTTATTAACTTTGTTTTTTTAAAGACTAACTTTTTTTTTATGCAATAATTCTTTATTGTTGAAAGTATTACATATGTCCCATACTCCCCTCCCTGCCCTGCAGCCTGCCCCAGGTCCTTACCACCCCATACCACCCCATATATGCATGGCCTCATCTGTAAAGACTTTAACTTTTTTAAAAAAATATTTTTATTGACTTCAGAGACTAAGGGAGAAGGAGAGAGAGAGAGAGAAACATCAGTGATGATAGAGAATCATTGATCGGCTGCCTCCTGCATGCCCCCTACTGGGGATCAAGCCCTCAACCCAGGCATGTGCCCTGACAAGGAATCAATCCATGACTTCCAGGTTCATAGGTCAACACTCAACCACTGAGCCAGGCTGGCTGGGAAAGACTTTAACTTTTAACACTTTAGTTAAGATTAGGTAATATATATGGTGTCCCAAAAATGTATACACACACTTTGAATAATTATAAAGTCAGTGTTTATTAAAACACATTTCATTTTCAAAATTGAGCTATCAGCTATTAAAGTGTGTATGCATTTTTTGGGGGACACCCTGTATAAATGAGATGTGCTGGCTGATTGTGAGAAAGGAGGATGAAGAGCCACCTGAGAAGGGTTGGGAGGAGAAGTATAATGGGAGGACTTCATGACCACCAAAGGACAACTTAATTCATCTCTCAGACTTATCTACCACTTTGGTAATAGGACCAGAGCCTGCCACTCCTTGCCTTAGCAAATTTTGAGAGCTATTAAGGTCAACAAAACAGCATGACTTGTTAAAAAAGAAAGATCTCTTAAATCCCTTCAGTGTGACATCAGTCTGCATTAATGGAAGCATTATGTTCTAAATCAAAATAAAAATTATTTCCAGCAACTTGGCACTAGTCTTGTCTGAATATATTTCAACTGCTTTTAGTTTGGAATACCACATGTTGAAAAAGAGACAAATTAGAGAAAATTCGGAGAACGGCAACCAATATGATAAAATGTCTAGTTAAAGGTTCATGGCACAGCTCAGGGGATTGGTAATGGGATATAAATCCTCTCTCTCGTCAGCACTTCATTTTTAGCAGTGTCTGTCTAATAACTGTCGTCACTGCTTAGAGTCAGACCAGCATGGGAGGGACTGATGGTCAGGGCAGTGTTCAGAATGTTGTAGTTCCTATTCCAAGTGGCATCACCATCAAAACCTTCTTTACCTTTTAGATGAAGAAGTGAAGATTTTAAACACAGAGGCTAAATCAGTTATTCACTTTGACCTGAGCCGGTTAGCTTCAAGTCTGGCTAGATGGATACTAATTGCTCTGAGTAGTAGACTTTGCTATATTTGAATTAGTAGTGATAGAAAGTCTTTTTTCAAGGTTAAATAAATATTCACAGTAGTTGAACTGTTTCCAAGAGGTTGGCAATTTGCTTCAAATTTATGTTAAAAAATTTTGAATGCCAATTTATTTAACCACAGTGAGAACTATAATCTTGACTACAATGCTCATGCTGATGAGATCTGTGTATTCTATACCTATAGAAAGGCCCCTAGTGGGAGCCAAATCATAATCAGAAGGTTGCTTTGTGGTTGGCACAGTGTTCTTTAGATGATTCTAAAATAAATACTGGATGTGTGCATCCATAATTTTTGATCAAGCCTGGATGACTGGCCTGTTGCTTGGTGGGATGAGGCCTAGGATGCATGAGACCTCTGTTTTGGTCCTGAATCTCTTATTATTAATTAATTGGTGATGATGACTAAATTGGTAAAATAAGAAGCTGATAATAAATGGTCTCTAAGACTTCTATACTATAAAAGTTTTTGATTATATATACGCTTTGTTGGCAGTTAAGTAGATAGATAATTAACTTGTTTCTATTCACTGGAGACCTCAAGGTTTTTATAAACATTAGACAATTCAATAAACATTTGTTGATGGCTTCCTATGTGCAAATTATCGTGTTAGGCATGGAACTAGACATGGTCTCTTCCCACAAGGAATTTAAATGACTGAAATACAAAAGTTGTTATAAATTAATATAAATATTTTTAAATAAATCTTTATTGTTCAGATTATTACCATTGTTCCTCTTTCTTCCCCCCATAGCTCCCCTCCACCCGGTTCCAACCCCACCCTCTGCCCTTACCCCCCCCCCCCCGCCCCGCACTGTCCTCATCCATAGGTGTAAGATTTTTGTCCAGTCTCTTCCTGCACCCCCCACACCCCTTCCCCCCTGAGAATTGTCAGTCCACTCCCTTTTCATGCCCCTGAATCTATTATATTCACCAGTTTATTCTGTTCATCAGATTTTTTATTCTCTTGATTTTTAGATTCATTTGTTGATAGATATGTATTTGTTGTTCATAGTTTTTATCTTTACCTTTTTCTTCTTCTTCCTCTTCTTAAAGAATACCTTTCAGCATTTCATATAATATTGGTTTGGCGGTGATGAACTCCTTTAGCTTTTTCTTATCTGTGAAGCTCTTTATCTGACCTTCAATTCTGAATGATAGCTTTGCTGGGTAGAGTAATCTTGGTTGTAGGTTCTTGCTATTCATCACTTTGAATATTTCTTGCCACTCCCATCTGGCCTGCATAGTTTCTGTTGAAAAATCAGCTGACAATCCTATGGGTGCTCCCTTGTAGGTAACTAACTGTTTTTCTCTTGCTGCTTTTAATATTCTCTCTTTGTCATTTGCTCTTGGCATTTTAATTATGGTGTGTCGTGGTGTGGTCCTCTTTGGATTCCTTTTGTTTGGGGTTTTGTGTGCTTCCTGGACTTGTAAGTCTATTTCTTTCGCCAGGTGGGGGAAGTTTTCTGTCATTATATCTTCAAATAGGTTTTCAGTATCTTGCTTTCTCTATTCTTCTGGCACCCCCATAATTTGGATGTTGGTATGCTTGAAGTTGTCCCAGAGGCTCTTTACACTATCTTCAAATTTTTGGATTCTTTTTCCTTTTGCTTTTCCAGTTGGGTGTTTTTTGCTTCTTTGTATTTCAAATCTTTGACTTGATTCTTGCGATTCTCTAGTCTGCTGTTGGATCTCTGTATATTATTTTTTATTCCAGTCAGTGTATGCTTAATTTCTAGTTGGTCCTTTTTCATATCCTCGAGGGTCTCACTAAATTTCCTAGAAAATTCTTGAAAAACCTTATAACTGTGTTTTTTTTTTTTTTAAAGTTATTTATTTATTTTATTTTTTTATTTATTTATTTTTTAATTTTATTTTATTTTTATTGTTTTAAGTATTACAAATAGTAGTACATATGTCTCCTTTTTTTTTTCCCCTTTGATCTCCCCCCGACCACCCCTACCCCCCAGGACATGCCTTCACCTGCCCACCCTCCCCCCCCCACCCCAGTGTCTTATATCCATTGGTTGTGCTTATATGCATGCGTACAAGTCCTTCGGTTGGTCTCTTACAGCCCTCCTCGCCCAACCACCCCTGTCTTCCCAATGTAGTTTGACAGTCTGTTCAATGCTTCTTTGCCTCTGTATCTTTTTCCCACCATTTCTTTCCTTTAAAAAGTTTTGCCTTTGCAGACTGGAAATAAACATATAATAACAAAACAAGACAAAACAAAAAAAATGTTTGAGTCCCAATTTCAATGTCCAACAGTTCCTTATGTGTACATGTCAGCAGTGATATCTGGATGGTGGGCACATGGTGGCAATGCAGGTCCGACCCTCTCTGGTTTGGTCCTAGGTAACCTGCAGCGGTGCACAGCTGCTGACTGCTCCCATGGCAAGGCGTTGTCAGCGTCTTCCATCTCTGGACTGTTTTTTCCTCTTGTCTCCGTGGTTGGAGCACTCCTGTCAATTCCTCTCTGTTGCAGGAATCCATCTGGTCTTGGGGTTGTTTTCTGAAAATATACAAATATATTCTCGACCACAAGTTAATAAAGGAATCTTTTCTATATAATTGATTTGGGATCCTTTTTATTTTTGTTCAAACAATTTTCCTTTGTCTTATTTAGACACCATGTGTGTTTTTAATGGCCGTCTTGCTGTTAGCATTGCAAATGAACCTTAATTTGGTAAAGTAAAAATTTTCTAGATGTAATTTACTTATAGGATATTTTTCCTTACATGATATTGCCCTACTATCCCCCCCCCTTTTTTTTAATGGAGGTTTTTGTAAATTTTATAATGCAGTCTTGATAACTTTAAATTAAAAAAAAAAATTTTTTTCCCCCACACATATGACTGCTTTAGGTTCATTGCATATTCAGGAATTTTTACCATGAGATGAACTACCAATAGAAATTTTAGTTATTACTTTAAGAATAGCTTTTTGTCCAGTACTTGAATATTCACTTATTTCAATTAGCCTATTTAAATTAATCTGAAAACTCGATTACTATTTTACTGTCAAATTTAATACTCTACCAACAATCTTAGTTTACCCTGTAAATATTAGTGGGAAGGATTATTTGCATTCTTGAGTGGGCCCTGAGCATTCCAAATGCTCAGCTGAATTTAGATATAGGGCAACTGCTGTCGGCCAAGTCTCTTGTCTGTTACCTGGGTCCCGATCTGAGCTGGGCCAAGTCTCTGTCTGTCACCTGTATCTCGATGTGAGCTGGGCCGGGTCTCTTTCTGTTGCCTGGGTCCCGATCTGAGCTGGGTGTGGGAAGCGCGAAGCATAACTGTGGTTTTGAACTGTATATCCAGTCATTTGCTTTCCCCCATTTCTTTCATTTGTGACCTGTTTCTTTGTCTCCACATTTTGGCTGCTTCCAAAATGTGGAGACAAAGATAGAGTGGCTTTGTGTGTGGGTGTCCTATAGGGACCAGTGGCTCAGCCTACCCAGTTACCTGAGGTGGACACTCTTCTTCCTGAGTCTTGCATAGGTTGTTGATTTTCTCATCCATCTGATGTATAAATTCCATGACCATTACTCTGAACTCTTTTCGGTCATGTTGCATGCTTCAATTTCACTAATTTCCTTTCTTGGCGACTCCTCATTTTCTTTCCTCTGGGGATTGTGTTGTCTCCCCATTCTGACTATCACCAGAAGGTTCAAACTTCGAGTTGCATGGAGCTGGGCCGTGTGCCGTGGGAACTTCGCACCACCCGAGTGTCACTGAAGTGCTCCGACACGAGGAAGTGTGGCTGCCGTGGGTTGGTGGGAACCAGGCTTGCCCAGGGTCAGTGTTCCTAGTGTTCAGTGTGGTCTCATGTGTGCACCTAGAATCAGGGACCCTGCCTGCACCTCACTGTTGGCGTGTGCCTAAAATGAGTCCCCTAGAGCGTGCCAGGAGTCAGAGTTTCCCTGTGTCTGCATCAAGGATTGAGTATCAGAGTCTGTGTTGCCTCATGCGGCTTCTGGCTGAGAATTAGGGTCCCCGTGTGCGCATGCGCCAAGAATTGGTGTTACTGGCTCTTAGTGTGAATGCGCTGTGAGTCAGGGATCCCAGGCACACATGGTAAGAAACAGAGTCAAGTTGGTGGCGCTCAGTGCTGCCTCTTGCTGGGAGAATTTGGGTCCTGGTCACCATGGGGGACTGGGTTGCACAATAGCTCTGTGGTGTGCCTGTGCTGTGGAAAACTGACTTCCGTGTGCACTTGCCCAGAATCAAAGTCAGGTGGCACTGCCACCCTGCATGGGCTTTGGGTTTGTTCACCCAATTGCGTTGCGGGGAGAAGATTCCAGTCTCTCAAATTCCAGTAGCAGTGCTGCGGTCCGCGTGCATGCTCTCAAGCTCAAATTCCCCGTAGGGGAGCTGCATCCCGTGTACGCTCTCTAGCTCAATTTCCCATAGGGGCACTGCAGCTCGAGCGAGGGGCGGATCTATTAGTTACTATGGCGCTATCCGTGAGCCTGCGGGGAGGGGGATAGACTCTTTGACTTACAGAAATCTGTGGCCGGGAAGTCTGGATTCTTGTTGTCTGTTGGTCTGAAGCTGTGGTCGCAGTTCTCTCTCCTCAGTGGCTGCAGGGTCCTGGTTTGTGTCTGAGACTAGGATCCTAGTCTCAAGCAGCTCTGTTTCTCAAGATGGCATGGTCTCTGTGCCTGTACCGGCTGCCCAGAAGTGTCTGTTTTGTGCACGGGGCTCCACTGTCTAAGACTGCCCGGTTTGGCAGCCCCTTGGAGGACCTGTAGAATCTAACTGTCCCTAGCTCATATACACACATACCACACACGTCTACACTCTCCTCTATGGGTTCCTCACTCTCTCACACCCTCTCCCTCCCTACCTTCCTGCCAGTCGCCATCTTCCTAGCAAGAACCTGAGGTGGACACTCTTGGTGCACCTCTTTGTGAGCTGTGTGCACAGTCTTATTGTAGTTAAGCCCTGATTGTTGTTGGCATCACTGGGAAGAATTGACCTCCAGGCCAATTGGCTGTGAGGATCAGCTATGTCTATGATGGGAGAACTTCTGTGCTAGAGACACCCTTATGAGTCAAGACTTGCTTCAGTGGAGCTTTGGTGCTCACTGAGTCTGCCCCCTGAGTGTGCCCCTTATGGATCTGAGGAGTTGTAATCTGGATGGTCCCACTCTGACCCCTAGGTACACTGGCTCTTGGATCTCCAAGGAGGTGCTAATTTAGCCTCTGCCTGAGGCCATCCAGAAGGAGCTACAGAGAGATCTGCAGATTCCTCTTCTTTGTTTGGGTTTTGGAGGTGCCCAGATGAGGCTCAGCTGTGAAGCAATGCAAGCTGCTGTGGGGCCTTGGGCCTTCTTTTGGATGTTCTGGGTCTCTCTGACCTAGCTGCATTTTGTTATGTAAGTTTAGATTTCAAAGGACCAGGCCATTCATATGCAAAAGCCTCTGTGCACAGCTGGGGTGGGGCGGAGTCTCAGGGTGGAGCAAACATCAATGGCTTCCTGTCAGCCCTGCACTAAGAGGCCCCTGGGTCCTGGTGTCCCTCGGTAATCGCTGCAGGTACCTCTGAGAGAAAGCCGCCCTCAAGTTCTGCCCGAAGCCAGACAGTCCATTTTCTCCCCATATGAGTCTGGGTCCCCAGAGTCTCTCCTGGAACTGGAGTTCAGAGCCGTTGGGAGCTTGTGTCTCCCTCTGGCTTGAAAAAGACAACTGTGTACTCAGTTGCCAGCCCTCTCCGCGCATGTGCGTGTGTCTCCATACCTCTGCACTTTACTTCCGCAGCTCCTCTTAGTCTCAGTGTGCTTTTTCTCTTCCCTTCTAGTTGTAGAATTTCCACTCAGCCAGCCTTCCTGTGGTTCTGGATGATGTCTGTTTTGTCTTTTAGTTATATTTTTGAAGTGGTTGTGCAAGGCAGCAAGTTCAGGTATTTACCTATGCCACCATCTTGGTTTCTCCTGAGCCCTCCTATTTTTAACAGCCAAGTACTGACTGGAATAACCCCAGTGTCTTTGGGGATGGGAGTCTCCTGAGAGGACATCGGGAGATCATTCTGAAGGCTGGGATCTGGGCGGCAGGACCTGAGAGGCTCAGGTCCCCAAGGCTGGAGGGTTAAATGAGGTCAGGCTACGGGAACGCTGTAAGTAGACAGGAGTCCAGGAGGCACATAGATGCCAATCTCGGTCTGTTGGGGCTCAAGGAGCCTCAGACACCCCCTGAACAGCAGGCATGCTGCCTCCCATGCCTCTTCCTACTCCAGATCAGTGCCTTGAAGCCTGTGAATCTGTGAACAAAGACCTAAAAAGTTAAAATGACCACCAAGAAGAGCTAAATTAATATAAATATTAATGAATATGCATAATCACATGAATATGATAGTATGATATAAATTGTGACTGATGAATGTATAAGACAGAATTAAATAAAGCCAGCAATAGAGATGCAGAAACCTATGAGACAGGATATGAAATAGGGAAAAATCTACATCATTTAGGGAGATTAGAGAGGAATTCATATAGTATATTTGAGCTGGACTTTTAAGGTCGGGAATGCTTGGCAAACTTGGAGAATCACTGTCTAGGGTCTGAGTTGGAGTGGCTGTGATGGTGATGTGAGATTCATCTTGCCTGGTAGGATAGGAGGAAGAAGCTAATGAGGCACTATAGTAGTCTACTAGGGCTGCCATAACAGAATACCACAAGACTGGTGGCAAAAACAACAGAAATTTATTTTCTCACAGTTTGGAGATTGGAAATCCAAGATCAAGTTTCTGCTGGTAAGACTGGTTTTTCCCCAAGCCTCTCTCTTTGGCTTATAGATACCCACTTTCTCCCTGTACCCTCACATGGCCTTTTCTTTGTGCATGTTCATCTGTGATGTCTCTCTTCTTCTTTTTTTTCCTTTTTAAAAAATATATTTTTATTGATTTCAGAGAGGAAGGGAGAGGGAGAAAGAGAGAGACAGAAACATCAATGATGAGAGAGAATCATTGATTAGCTGCCTCCTGCACACCCCCTACTGGATATTGAGCCTGGAACCCAGGCATGTGCCCTTGACTGGAATTGAACCTGGGACCCACAGGCCAACTCTGTATCCACTGAGCAAAACCAGCGTGGGCTGTCTCTCTCTTCTTAAAGGTCATTGGTCATATCGAGTCAGGGTCCTTCCCTTATGACCTCATTAAGCCTTAATTACCTCCTAAAAGACCTTATTTCTAAATATAGTCATATTGGTAGTTAGGGGTTAAACATATGAATTGGGGGAGTAACATAAAACAGTTTATAACAACTTCTAAGGCTCTGAGAGGGGCTCTATTCTTGAATTCTCATGACCATATATATATTTTTTGTATGTGAAAAGGAAGTTATTTTTATACTCTTTGTCTTTAAGAGTGCCTTCCCCTACCACCACCATCCCCACAAAAAAAAAAAAAAAAAAAGGAATAGGTTTCAGGCCTCATAAAACCTGGGTCCAGCTCTGGCCAGTGTGGTTCAGTTGGTTGAGCATTGTCCCATGCACTGAGAGGTCACCAGTTCTATTCCTGGTCAGGGCACGTGTCCAGGTTTCAGGCTCGATTGTAGGGGGTGTGCAGGAGGCAGTCAGTTGATGTTTCTCTCTCTCTCCCTTTCCCTTCCTCTCTCTCTCTAAAAAAAAATCAATAAAAACATATTTAAAGACAACTGGGTCCACCTTTTACCGGGGGGCAAGGTATTCATTAGGCCTATTGGTCAGCAGGAGCAGTATTCCAGAATAGGATGCTGTGAGGAGGAAGTGGGTGAGTGAGAGGTTTCCCCACTGTCTGACATGAGGACATAGGAAGGAGCTGATGGGAATCCTGAGGGCTAATGGAGTCGTGAATGGTTTTATTTAAAAAAAATATTTTTATTGATTTCAGAGAAGAAGGAAGAGGGAGAGAGAGAGAGAGAATCACTGATTGGGTGCTTCCCACAACTTCCTCCCTTTCCCCCCACCCCGCTCTGCCCCACTGGGGATTGAGCCTGCAACCTGGGCATGTACCCTGACTGGGAATGGAACTGTGACCTACTGGTTCACAGGTCAACACTCAATCATTAAGCAATGCCGGTCAGGAGCTATGATTGATTTTAGATTGGGGGATCAATACATAGGAAGATAGGAAGTAAACCAGCAGGTAGGTCTACAGTAGGCATCCTACTTTTTCCCATCCTACTCCATTAATGTCAAAAGGAACTCACACTAATGGAAAGCAACAAACATAATGGAGCATCTGGGCATTTAGGGCATGGAGTAATGTGTTCAAGTTCCAACACCTGTAGGGAGCAGGTCATGTATTCTAGGCCTCTTTCTTCCTTTAAGGTCTTCTCTACGTCCTGTATCACTGCTTCTCATCAGAGTCACATGGGGTGCTTGTGAAAAATAAAAATTCCTATGCTTAATCCTAAACTGAATGAAGCAGAATCTTTGGTAAGTGTGGCCAGAAATATTCACTTTGCAAGTTTAGATTTGATTTTTTTACTCTTCAGAGACTGGGATTTACTGTCCTATGTCCACAGTAGAGTCAAGTATGGCCGTTAATTTCAGTATTGCTACCATTAGTATCAATTACATAACTACCTTTTTTGGAGCACTTATTATGAGCTGTGTGTTAAGCAATGTACTCACCTGGTTTTCATGGTAAAACCTTTATGGCAATACTATTACTCTCATCTTGCAGATGAGAGAGAAACCAAGGATTAGAAAAGTTAAACAAATTTCTCAAGGCCAAATATTTAAAAAAAATGAAGGAGAAAAGGAGAAGGAAAATTTGATAAACATTAATTTACAAATATTTATTTAATATAAAAACTATATTACTGTTCTATATGTTGCCTTAATTATGTGTATGTTATAATAAATATTAACTATTAAGACTCTTGCCTGCTTAGGCATTGCTGAGTTATACTGTTAGACTGATATTATGAAATGGAATGCCAGGAAATTCTAGGCACTGTGGCAGAAGAAATAGATTTCACGTACTTTTCTTTCCAGTACTAACATCCCTCTCTGACACTTAGGAAGCTATGGAGACTAGTTTGGTTGGCAAATGTTCACATTTTTGGTTTGATAAGAAATTTGGGCAGCTTTAGGAATAAGTTATATAGTTTCAGAAAACATATTGTGTGATGTATTATTTCAGTAGGATATGAATAAATAAATATGATGTTTTATTTTCTTAAAGCAAAATGAAACAACTCATAGTCAAAATACTTAGTAGGACTATTGTAATATTCCATCCCTAAAAGGAGATAATTTCCACTAGTGAACCAAACAACATAATCAAATTTCTTTTTTTTTAATTTTTATTTATTGATTTTGGGGATAGAGAGAGAGAGAGAGAGAGAGAGAGAGAGAGAGAGAGAGATATTCATTTGTTGTTCCACTTATTTATGCATTCATTGGTTGCTTCTTGAACGTGCTGTACCTGAAGATTGAATATGCAATCTGGGCCTATTGGGTGACGCACTAACTAACTGAGCTACCTGGCTAGGGCAACATCAAACTTCTTGAGGCAACTCTTGCAATTACTGCAGTATGTGTATTCCTTCAACAAATCTGCATTTCAAATATACAAAAAGAAATAAATAAAATATCTGTTTATTATATTTAGATTGACTGGATGCCAGTTACAAGAGAGGGCAAAGGATAAATGTCCAAGTTGTTATAACTGGTTTTAACAAATGTATTTGTCCCTAAATTGAGGTCAGTTATTTCATAGATCTGCAGATGATAGAACAAATATTTACTTCTTTTAATATTTATTTAAGTATAGGTTTCTGGTTCCTAAATGCTTTTATAGTTTAAAAATGTTTTAAAATATACAGAAAAATTAAAATAAATATAATTCACCTGACATTCCTCCCATTACCCGGATTTTGTAGAATAAGAAGCTAAAGGTTGCTTCTACCCATACATTTTCTCCTCCCAGGATTAAAAACTATTGGCTAGCTATTTGGTGTATATACTTCCTCTTTCTTAGGTTTATGCTTTATATGCATACTAGTGGCCCGGTGCACAAAATTTGTGCAATTAAAAGGGGATTAACTAGAGGAAATAATTTAATATTGCTATTTGCCCTTTCTCTATAATAGAAGTGTCGGAGATGAAAGAAAATTACTAAAATGTATATGAAAACCTCCTCCTGTCAGAGTCTGGGGCACACCATGGGACTCAGAGTCAAGTCCCCGGCCACCCACATGTGCCTCAAAATCGCGTGAGACCCAGACCTGGCTGGCACCCCCTCATTGGGATAGATCTAGACCTGGCTAGTCCCACCCTTGTCAAGCCCCGCCAGGCAGGGAACTTAGCCTCTGGTCCCCTGGCCCGGCACCAGGATGGGGGTCGTGGCCTGAGATTCCCCCAGCCCAGACTGGAGTTGGGTTCCCTGTCAAGCCCCACCAGATGGGGGGCATGGCCTTGAGGTTCCCTGTCAAGCCCCACCAGATGGGGGGCATGGCCTGAGGTTCCCTGTCAAGCCCCACCAGGTGGTGGTGGGGGCAGCCTCAGGTCCCCCAGCCTGGCACCAGGATGGGGGAACAGCCTCAGGTCTCCTGTCAAGCCCCATCGGCCGGGGGGCTCAGCCTCAGTTCCCCTGGCTCGGTGCTGGGGCGGGGGGTTCAGCCTGAAGACCCTTGTCAAGCCCCACCTGGTAGGGGGTGTGGCTTGAGGTACCCCGGCCTGGTGCTGGGGCCGGGAGAGCAGCCTGAGGTCCTCTGTCAAGCCCTGCCAGCCTGAGGTCCCCTGTCAAGCCCCATGGGGGCGGGGGAGGGCATAGCCTCAGGTCCCTGCTGACTGCTTGTTAAGGCTCCTTATGGGAACTTGGCCTCAGCTGTGGGTGCAGCCATCTTTGTGCTGGAGTGATGGTCAATTAGCATATTCCCTTTTTATTAGATAGGATTTACATTTGATATCTAAATTAGAATATAATTAGATATATTTATTTAGAATCAGTTTTATTTATTAAAAATATAGTATAGCCATTTTCCTAGATCACTTCATGCAGGACTTTTTAGCTTTTTAATGGCTATGTAGTGTTGCTATAGAATCATTCCCCTATTTAATTTTATTTTTTTCCTATTTAAATCTTTCTCCTGTTTTTGCTATTATAAGCAATTTTGCAACCAACTAAATTACTTTACACAAAATTTGTATATTTTCCCCACATATTTGTATTTGTTATATATTCCACATTTGCTGGCACTGGCCATTAGCGATCTTTTAAATCACTGACAATCTGCTGAGGACAAATTATATTTTGTTTTATTTTGCAGTAAAGAATTAGATGACTTTAAATGTTTTCATATATTTATTTTTTCCTGGTATATTTCTAAAAGATGTATGTACTCTATAGTTAAAAAAAATAGATGCTTAGTGAGGGCTAAATAACACAAAATAACTACTATTTATATCTTCAACCTGAATTTCCAAGCACTTTTATTTGCCAGGATGGGTAATTAATTCAAAATGTTTTCAACATTAACCTCAATTTCTGCTACTTCTGTCAGGGAACTAGATGAAGAATAAGTACTTCTGCTCATTTGATAAATTCAAGCTGTTTTTCTTTTTTCCATCTGCACTTTGTTATTGAGAACAATCTTCATCTATTGCCCCATATTATAAATTATATTTTAAAATTTGAAATCTATATAAAACACCAAAGATTATGATTTGGGACAGTTTCTGCCTAGTGCTAATTCTATTAGACTTTTTCACTTGGGTTCTCATAAAGTAAAACTATTTTTTTCTTCTTTAAAATTAATTATTGGATCTTAGTGGATAAGAAACTGAAATGAGATGCTCTTTACTCAGTCAAACCAGCAAATATCTCTGCAGGCTTAGTTATAAAACCCACCGCGGAAATAATACTTGTCTCACAATCAGGTCAGAAATGATAACTGAAACCATGGAATCCTTAAGATAAGCTACCTGTGTAATCAGGGGAAATAGCTGAAAGCCTAATAGAAGGCTTTGTGTTGGAGGACAGTGATTGAAGTTCAAAAGGCTTAGCAGAGGTCAAGTTGGCAATGTCAGGTATTTCCCCAAGTTTACTTCATTCAATTAAGTTGAAACAATCTGCTCCTGTGAAAGAGTTAGTGGCTTTTCTTATGCTGGGGGGCCCAGGCAAAGGGATGCTTAATTTGCTCTATACCAGCAGCGGTGTCTGGAATAATTTAAAAAAAAGAGATAGAGTTCATTTTCAAGAATTTATGTGCAATTCTTCAATCTCTTGTGAATTTACTAGATATATCTGAAAGGGGTGGGAGATACAATTAGTTAGCTGCATGCATTAGCCAACTACCAGCAACTAAATTCTTTTCAAACTTGTGTTCTTTTTAAATGGGATGGCCATTCCTGTGTCTGTCACATTAATTGAGCTGGTTTTCTTCCTGTTTAGTCTAAACTACTGTTGATTGCCTTGACCCCTGCTTAGCAGTAGGACAAAATGCCCTGGACTGAGGGCTTTCTTATGAGTGCCTACATCTGAGTTCTAGGCTGCTGGATCTAGGCAGATTTTAGGCTAGAAATGTGCCCCCAAAGTCCTTCCTTAAAAAGTAAGTTTCAAATACCAGGATTTTGTCTTTTTTCTTAGTATGTCACTTTTCTTTTATCTTTTTTGAAATGTTCTGTCTTATTTCTTGGTTGGAGTAATTGTTTTACAAACAGGAGTGAACTTTGTGGAGGAATAGAAATGGGACATACCTTGACTGCAGCAAATGATCAGATTACAGAGATAAATTGATATATGAGAGGTTCCGGAATACTGGGTAATTACGGCACATACCTCCAGGAAATTCACTCCCCCCCCCCCACCACATTAACCTCTGTATATGTGTGTATATATGTCTATATATATTTTAATTATAAGAAAGGTTATTGAATAGCAGCAAATGCCAATAACTATGAATGTGTTTATTAGTTAAAGGTATATTTCTAAAAGCCCATGATCCCAGTACCTGTTTATTAGTCAGATACTGGGCAAAACAAAGTGGACAAAATGATTTTATCCAGTAGATGCTAAACCTGGCTAATTGTTAGAATCACTTGAGCCTACCTGGACCTCTTGAATTAGAATCTCCAAATTGGGATCCAGCTATCTGTCATTTAACAAGGTTCCCAAATGATTCTGATAGTCAGACAAGTTTGTGAAACCTAAAAAAATCAGTGTTGAATAATGTCATTTTTTCTAATCAGTTTGATATTGAAGAAATAATTGCACTTTACTGAAGAACCATTCATGCATAATTTTTTAATGCATATGAACACTATCGTCATAAATTCCCTTATTAGAGCTTCTCAGTAGTCTCCTGACCTAGACATTCTGAGTTAAATTTTACAGACAAAGAAACTGATTCTGTTAAAATAATTAACAACATAAAGTTAAGAACTAGAAAAACCAGGATTCTGTCCCTGCCTCGCTACATGTCCAGGGCTTCCAGCACATTGACTTCTAGTTATCTTGAGGCAAAAATCATGCAAGGTCTTTTCCAGTAGGATGTGGAGATCACAATTATTGAGTTGCTGTATGCCCAAGTTTGTATTGAATGATGGGCTGGGCCTCAGAGGGATGGGTTTTTATTCTCAAGGAGTCTTGTTGGAGAGATGAGATTTACTTGGGACAAAAGTAGAAAGCCACAGGTTAAAATGTCAAAATGTACAATACAGACTTTCAGTTCTATAGCAGTTCAGAGAAAATGATTTTGGGCTAACATTTTAGGGAAGACTCCAGGAGAAGCAGGACTTGATTTGGGTCTTGAAGACTGGGATTTGGAAAGTGTGAGAGAAGGCATTCCAGATAAAGGAAGAGCATGAGTCAAGGAGAGAGAGAGAGAGAGAGAGAGAGTTAGTTAGTTTAGTTTTACTCAGTGGACTGGTCTAGCTGGGAAGCAGCAATAGAGGCAACAGGGTATAGAAGAGAGGCCATGTCCCATCCTTCAAGGTTACCAGGCTCCCTAGGGCACTGAGGTTGTATGGTTAAAAGGTGACTTTTGGAGTCATTGTCCTCTTCTCCTATGTGTTGTTTATTATTCTGTCATGTAGGTGCTCCCAGCCCCCGGAAAATACTTTACCCTAATGCTCCAAAAGCCTCTGTCATTATCCAGAATCAAATTAAACATGGTGAATATGACCATCACTCTGAGACACACATGGGATTTGGGATGTCGAAAAACACAAAAGCCTCAGCACAATAGACAGAGAATCAGCAGGTTCCTGGGATATGACTAATTTTTCTCTGGCTGTTTAGTAACAGGTGGTATTTATCTAAGCAGACTGCCCTGGGCAGCTGGCTGATGGGTTCTTCCAGCTGGACATCTTCTCCCCATTTAGCCCAACCACACCTGCTTCAGATAGCAAACAAGAGCCTTTCTCATCTCCGGTATCTATACGTGGGGGTAGGGGTATAGATGAACCATTCAGCTTCCAGCTGTAGTGTTGCATGATGTCTGAGGATCCCATCTGGCCTCCTACCAGAAAAAGAAAAAGAGGTTTTAGGTTTAGAGGTGGGCTTTTCTTTTTTTTCTTCTCTTCTTCAGGGAGTGGTTTTGTCCTGTTGGGTTGCTTTCTTTTAAAAAAGAGATTTCATCATTGGCTGCTATCATGAGATCAAATTTATCTCCCATTAAAACTTCCTCTTCTTGCAGCATGCACTGACATGAGGGTACCTGTCCCTTCAAGCTTTTATTGTACTGCATTAGGAATAGGAGAATAGTCTCATGAAAGATTAATCACTTCCTGTAAGCATCTTGTACCTGCAGACAGGCAATTACTGAAATATGTCCGAAAGAAAACAAGAAAGGATGTTAAAATGTATCGGCCAGGTATTTTTTGGCAGTGTGACTACAAAACTTGTTTGGGTGCCAGCTTTTTTGGAGTCAAAAAGGACTTCTGTGCTGAGTTAATGGATCATAGTTTGTTTTGTATATGAGTAGCAATGTTTTCTTTGTAAGGATAGCCAAAACTTTGGCACTGCACAGGTATTTCTCTTGAGGCTGTACAAATGTGTGCATTCTTATTTATTTCTCTGTCCAAACTGAATCATAAATCAACCATTTGGACTAAATTCATTGCTGGCAATTTAGAAAATTTAGTGCTAGGCCTGCCAAGTATTAGGTGTTTAATAAATATTTGAAGAACGACAGTTTCTTTTTTATAGTTGTCAAAGGGTTAACAACAAAATAGAGATATTTCAGGTGATGTCATTGCATTCAGTCTTGAAAAATCCCACTAATCAATAGAGTATTGGGTTCACCACCACCTTGACTCAAAACTTTATATTTACCAACAATGTTCCAGGCTTTGTTTCAGAGGCTGAACATAAAGCTAGAGATAGAAATAGAAATAGAAATAGATAGATAGATAGTCCTCACTTTTATGAAGTTGAAGATTCCTGGTAAAGGAAATAGTAATATAACAATATCAACAACAAAAATAACATTTATTGAGCACTTGATATATTGTAGAGACTTAAGCCCTTTGTATATGTTCATTCATTTCCCCAAAATCATTTTGCAGATGTGTAAACCAAGGTACAGAGAGTTACACACCTTTCTGTAATTTATACAAAGCTAGTAGGTGATGGAACTGAGATATGAGTAAAAATACAAAACCAAACATTGAATATGTGGAGTGCTCTGTTGTGGTGAGTACAGGAAGCCCCCTCAGCTCAGTATAATGGGATCAGGAAAGCGTTTCAGAAGCAGGTGAAGTGCAAGCCTTTTCTCCCTTATTTCTACTAGTGGCCTTGGGATCTGGCATCTGGGACATCTGTTTCTCTCCAGATCTGGTCTCAATTCTTTCCATGTTCTTTGCCACAAACAAGGAACATAATCTCTGCTCTGTGGCATTTCTCCACTGATGTCTCAACAAGGTTTTCAACTTCCAGCAGCTATAATTATATCCTTTGTGACTGGCAGCCTGCTGTGGTGGCATGAATGTGGGCTCTGGAGTGAGACACACTTAGATTTATTTGAATTCTCATCCCTTCACTTGCAAGCTGTGCAATATTGGGCAAGTTACTTCATAGAATTAATTACACTAATCTCTGGTCTGTTTAAAGAACTAATTGAGGTAATATATGGAAAATATAACATCAGATAGAAGGTGGTCAATAAATTCTAGTTTTATTTCTTTCTCTTGTAAGGCTCATTTATTTTTTATTTTTTATTTTTTAATTTATTTTTTATTGTTTTAAGTATTACAAATAGTAGTACATATGTCTCCTTTTTTTTCCCCATTGATCTCCCCCTGACCTCCCCTACCCCCCAGGACATGCCTTCACCTGCCCACCCTCCCCCCCGCCCCAGTGTCTTATATCCATTGGTTGTGCTTATATGCATGCGTACAAGTCCTTCGCTTGGTCTCTTACAGCCCCCCTCGCCCAACCTCCCCTGTCTTCCCAATGTAGTTTGACAGTCTGTTCAATGCTTCTTTGCCTCTGTATCTTTTCCCCACCATTTCTTTCCTTTAAAAAGTTTTGCCTTTGCAGACTGGAAATAAACATATAATAACAAAACAAGACAAAACAAAAAAATGTTTGAGTCCCAATTTCAATGTCCAACAGTTCCTTATGTGTACATGTCAGCAGTGATATCTGGATGGTAGGCACATGGTGGCAATGCAGGTCCGACCCTCTCTGGTTTGGTCCTAGGTAACCTGCAGCGGTGCACAGCTGCTGACTGCTCGCGTGACAAGGTGTTGTCAGCGTCTTCCATCTCTGGACTGTTTTTTCCTCTTGTCTTTGTGGTTGGAGCACTCCTGTCAATTCCTCTCTGTTGCAGGAATCCATCTGGTCTTGGGGTTGTTTTAAGACTCATTTTTTCTATGTTTCTCACAGGACCTAGCCTTGTTCCCCATAAGTAACGATGATTAATACGTATCTGTTAATTTGATTTTATGGAAGAGGAGAGATAATTTATGTCAGTGTTATAGTATTAAATCATCATATATACAACATCTTACCGGAATTTTTTCTCTCCCTCTTTTTTTCCCATTCCCACTTCTATCTTCCTTATTTAGTTTAAATTTTATTTGTCTTTCAGGTTTTGGCTTAGATGTTATTCCCTGCCTGAGTTAAGCTCCCCTCCTCTCTGCTTCTTTAGCACCTTGGGCTATAGGAGCTATAGGTGCCAGATAAGATTTTTTATTATTTCTATTGAAGTGAAATTCACACAACATAAAGTTAACAATTTTAAAGTATACAATTTAGTGGTATCTAGTACATTCACAATGTTGTGTAGCCACCACTTATATCTAGTTCTAAAACATTTTTATTACCTCAAAATAAAACTCCATACGCATTAAGCATTCTGTCCCCCTCCTTGCAGCCTCTGACATCCATCAATCTGCTTTCTGTCCCTATGGATTTATCTGTTCTGGTTATTTCATATAAATAGAACCGTACAATATGTGACCTTTTGTGTCTGACTTCTTTCACTTAGCACAATATGTTTAAGGGTCATCCACATTGTAGCATTTATCAGTACTTTATTCTTTTACATGGCTGAGTAATATTCCATTGTAGGTATATGGAAATTACATACTTTTTTTTAGTAACCACCAGCTTTATTATTTTCTAATTTCAAAATGTTTTCCAAGTGCAATGTAAAGATAAGCCCAGGACCTGGCACTAACTATATGTAGAAAAAGCCCAATGCCAGTAGATCTTAAAAACTTTGTTCAGGGAAAAATGATACTAAAGGTGGTACATATAGATCTATTTTCTAAATTTAATTTTTCTGGTGTGAAATAAAAATGAACAACAATCTAACCATGAGACATTCTATGGGGAAGAGAAGAGTAATCATTTTTAACCCAGTTCCCAGAGTCCTCCCAACGCCTCTGGATTGACTCTTAGTAGTTGGACTCTTTGAGATTTCACTGTTTATCTGTATTTTTCAGGTCGCATTTTAAAGAGCATCAACCTAAACAAAGTAGCTCTATGAACCAAGAGCTGTTCATAGAATGTAGAGAACTCATATCTGACTTGTTGAGCAATTACCACGTGGAAGGCACATTGCTTAGCATTGAAGCAGGTGCCATTTGGGGAGGATTTAGGTTGGTTTTGTTGTATGTTAGTTCCTTCACTGGAGGAACTGGTAATTTAAGTGGAATTATAATTTTTAGACATAAAGAGATTATTAACTGTGTCCAGAAATGCATGATTATGCTACGTGAGTACTACAGAGGATGAGAGTAATGGGAAGAAGCAAACACTGCCGGGGAGGATTATCAGAGAAAGGTTCCATAAGAAGAGTGGAACATAAGCTGCTTTTAAAGATATGTAGGATTGGTGTGTAGAGGAAGGGTTATCTCCTGCTAAGAAATGGTCTCAGTAAGGTACTGTGTTTGGCTGTGGAGCTTGCTTCCGAGCAGGCTTATCGTTTCAACAAAACTGAATAGAGTACACATAGTAGAGTGAGCCAGCAGAGGCTGGATGTCTGAAGAGGGGAATGAATTTCCTTAGAAAATAAAGAACTGAAATCTGGGTTGGACATTGTGGCTAATTCAGTCTGATGGGGGTGGAAGTGGGGATTCTGCTAAAGGTGAAGGAACTGAATTTCTTTGGAAATTAATTGAGTGTCTCAGATCTTAAAACTAGATGTGGACATGGCGTTGATAATGGCCTTAAAACTTCTAAGTTCTTCTTATATAAGTTGTGAGAATAATCAGAAGGCTACCTCTGCTGAAAGTCAGTATATTCCATGTCTCTGGGTGCAGGTGTATGAATCTTCCTTTGGTAAGTTATCTGTCTAACACAAAACCAGTAGACACTTTTGTTCTATAATTTGGCTACTTTCAGGTCATGATTATTAGGTATTCACTTTGTTTTTCTTGGAATGGGAATCGGGATAAATAAAATTATACAAGTTGTGGACTGCAAATAGCAACCTGTGTATATGTTGAGGAAGGAATGATGTTCTCTCCCAAAGTCTCAACTTCCACCTAGATAAGGAGCCTTCCACCTGGATAAGGAGCCATACACCTGGTGCTCTCAAATGATGATTTTTGTCGTGGAAAAGGGTTTTGCTTTCCCATTTATATAATATACTTATCGAGCAGTCATATCTATATCTACACTGAGTGGCCAGATTATTATGACCACCCCATCAGTACTTCGTTGGGCCACCTTTTGCCTTCAATACTGTGGCGATTCTTCTTGGCATTGACTCCATGAGATGTTGAAAGATGATGCGAGGAGTCTGACACCATGCCTGATGGATAGCACTGTCCAGTTCTGTGAGATTTGATTGTTGTGGAACCAGCTGCCTGATGGCTTTTTTAACTTCGTCCCACAAATCCTCAATTGGATTGAGATCTGGTGATTGTGGGGGCCACCTAAGCAAGGTAAAGTCTCCCTCATGTTCTTGAAACCACTCCTGCACAATACGAGCACCATGGCATGGCACATTGTCTTGTTGGAAGAAGGCATCTCCATTGGGATACGCCATCAACATGATAGGATGAACTTGATCAGCAACGATACTTAGGTATGTTGTGCTATTCAGATGTTGTTCCACACGAATTAAAGGGCCCAAATCATGCCAGGAAAACATGCCCCAAACCATAACACTGCCCCCACCAGCTAGAAAGATTGTACTCATGCATGTGGGGTACATGCTTTCATGCTGTTTCCGCGAAATTCTCACTCTGCCATCTGCATGATGCAACTGGAAACGTGATTCATCAGACCACATGACTTTTTTCCAATGCTCGACTGTCCAATCCTTGTGTTCCTGTGCAAATTGGAGACGTTTTATCTTGGTAACTGCAGACAGCAAAGGTGTTCGAACAGGCCTTTGGCTTCCATATCCCGTATGATGCAGTGTACGGCTAATTTGCCTACAAACGTCAGGTAGTTATAATAATCTGGCCACTCAGTGTATATCTACATCTATCTATATCTATATCTATCTATCTATATCTATATCTATATCTATATCTATATCTATATATCTATATATTTAACTTTTATTAAATATATATATGTAATTAAAAATCCTCACCTGAGGATATGTTTATTGATTTTAGAGAGAGAGGAAGGGCATCAGGAGAGAGAAAGAAACATCAATGTGAGAGAGAAGCATTGATCATTTGCCTTCCATACGTAACCCAACTAGGGACCAAATCCACAACCTAGGTATGTGCCCTGACTGGAATCGAACTTGCAACCCTTTTGGTGCATGGACAATGTTCCAACTAACTGAGCCACCCGACTGGGGCAAACCATTATGTTTTTATTTATGGCTTTGCCTAGTCTCTATGTAAATTAAGAAAGTGTTAGAAGCCTGGCCGGTGTGGCTCAGTGGTTGAACATAGACTTATGAACCAGGAGGTTATGGTTTGATTCCAGTTGGGGCACATGCCCAGGTTGCAGGCTTGAGCCCCAATATGGGGTGTGCATGAGGCAGCCAATCAATGATTCTCTCTCATCATTGATGTTTCTATCTCTTTCCATTTCCCTTCCTCTCTGAAATAAATAAAAATATTTTAAAAATTAAAAAAAAGGAACTATATTAAGCAAGTGTTTGCTGTAACAGTGGGATCAGTCTAGTTCTAGGGTAATCGAGACACAAGATGCTTCTTTGTATCCTAGAAACACGTCATCTTGCAGCTAGTTATAAAGTGATCATAGTTGATACCTTCTTTGGCTACCCAAAAACAGCCAGGGCAAAGGACAGAGCAATAGTCCAAGAGGCAGGGTGATTGGGAGAATCCTATAAGAGGGAAGTGACTGCTTGTTGTAGTCCATGATTTTAAAGGCCTTCCCTAATGCAGTTTATTTAGGAACTAGAGGTCTGGTGCATGGCATTCAGGCACTGGGGGGCAGGGGAGAGGGTGTCCCTCAGCCTGGCCTGCATCCTTTCACAGTTCAGGAGCCCGTAGGGATGTTTGACTGACAGCTTAGGCCCGCTTCCCCCGGGGAGCTGCCGCGGAGGCAGGCCGCTGTGCTCGCCAGACGTCATCCAGGCTTGTGGCTGAACAGCACTCCCTTTGTGGGAGCGCACTGACAACCAGCGGGCAGCTCCTGTGTTGAGCGTCTGCCCCCTGGTGGTCAGTGCGCATCATAGCGAATGGTTGTTCTGCCATTCAGTAGATTTGCATATCAGCCTTTTATTATATAGGATGAACAAGGATGCTAACTTTATACACATATAGTTCTGAGATTAAAGCAGAGCTCACCTTACCAACTGTGTCACCAGGTATCAGTTTTTCAATCTTTCTAAACTTTAGTTTTCAGATCTGCAAAATGGGAATAAAAATACTACTGACTTCTTAGGATTTTTATGAGATTTAATTGAAATAATGTATATGGTGCACAGAGCACAGTGTCTGTCATCTAATAAACTGTTAGTAGATGGTAACTGTTCTTGGAGTTCAAGTATTACATTTTATGGCCAGCTCATAAGTCTTACCTACTTATTTGGTTATATTCCCATTTTAAATGGGAAGTTTCATTTTGCCAACCTTTTCCATACTTTCAGTAATGTGCATTATTTCAAAGTCCTGGAGAGATTTACATTTCAAAAATAGTTTATATACAACATATGGGATTTTATAATGTAGTTCTAGAAAATGAATAAAGCTTGTATTTATGTTGGCCAAAGTAACACTTGAAAGAAGAAAAGGCTCTCTCTAGCATGGAGATAAAAAGTTTTAATTATTACTTTGTGATAGAGTTAAAAAACCTATTTAAAGAACTTGAAGACAACACAAATAAATGAAAAGGTATATCATGCTCATGGATTGAAAGAATGTTTATTGTTTAAATATCCATGCAACCCAAAGTGATCTCCAGATTCAATGCAATCCCCATCAGAATACCAATGGCATTTTTCACAGAACTAGGACAAAGAATACTAAAATTAGTATGGAACCACAACAGACCCTGAATAGCATAGCAATCTTGATAAAGAAGAACAAAGATGGAGGTATCACGTTCCCTGATTTCAAACTATTCTATAAAGCTATAGTAATCAAAACAGTATGTTACTGGCATGAAAAAAGACACATAGATCAATGGACTAGAATAGACAGCTCAGAAATAAACCCACCCATATATGGTCAGTTAATCCATGACAAAGGAGGCAAGCATATACACTCGGGAAAAGACAGTCTCTTCAATAAGTGGTGTTGGGAAAACTGGACCGGCATATGAAAAAGAATAAAAATTAAAGTACTATCTTACACCATATACAAACATAGATTTAAGGTGGATTAAAGACTTGAATGTAAAACTTGAAATCATAAAACTTTTAGAAGAAAACACAGGCAGTAAGCTCCTTGATCATAGGTTTTATCAATACTTTTTTGGACCAGTCTCCTCAGGTGAGGGCAACAAAAGCAAAAATAAGCAAATAGGGTTACAAAAAGCTTTTTCATGGTGAAAGAAACCATCATCAAAATGAAAAGGCACAATGGACACAGACATCAGCGGGGGAGGGGGGGTGAGGGCATGAGCGGGGTGTGAGGGAGCAATGAGGGGATAAGGACACATATGTAATACCTTAATCAATAAAGAAAGGAAAAAAATGAAAAGGCAACTTACTGAATGGAAGAAGATAGTTGCAAAACATATATTTGATAAGAGGTTAACATCCAAAATATATAAAAAACTTGCACAACTTAATATAAAGAAAACAATCTGGTTAAAATAGGCAGAGGACTTGAATAGAAATTTTCCCAAAGAGGACATACAGATGGCCAAGAAGCACATGAAAAGATGCTCAACATCACTAATCATCAGGAAAATTTAAATTAAATCCACAGTGAGATATCACTTCACACCTGTCAGAATGACTATTATAAAAAAGACAAGAAATAAGAAATGTTGGCAAGAATGTGGAGAAAAGGAAACCCTTGTGCACTGTTTGTGGGAATGTAAATTGGTGCAGCCATTATGGAAAACAGTATGGAGATTCCTAAAAATGTTAAAAATAGAATTGTTATACTATCTAGTAATTCCACTTGTGGGTATTTATGAAAAAACACCCAAAAATACGAATTTGAAGAGATACACCTGTATGTTCATTGCAGATATGGAAGCCACCTTAGTGTTCATCAAAATGGAATATTACTCAACCATAAAAAATGAAATTTTGCCATTTGCAGCAACATGGATGGACCTAGCAGGTATTATGCTAAATAAAATACAGTAAGTCAGATGAAGATTTCACTTACATGTGGAATCTAAAAAACAGAACAAATGACACTGAGGGGGGGGAGGACAGGTGAAGGCATGTACTGGGGGGTAGGGGAGGCTGGGGGGAGGTCAAAAGGGGGAAAAAAAAGGAGACATATGTACTACTATTTATAATACTTCAAACAATAAAAAAGAAATTAAAAAAAACCACACAGAACAAATGAACAAACAAAACAAAACTCACAGGAAACAAACTTGTGGTTACCAGAGGAGAGAGAGGTTGGGAGGAATGGGTGAAATAGGTGAAGGGGATGACAAATTTCCAATTATAAAATAAGTAAGTCATGGGAATGTAAAGTACAGCATAGAGAATAGAGACAATAATAAATTTGTATGGTGACAGATGGTAACGAATTACGTGGGGTCATTTCATAATGTATATAAATATCAAATCACTATGATGTACACCTGAAGCTAATAAAATATTGTATGTCATTAAAAGAACCATTTAGGTATTATCTGGACAGTTTTGATTTGTCCCTTACTTGATACATTTATTCATTTATTAAAGTGTTTCTTTAAGTACTAAAGGGTTCAGAATTGTAATAAATACGTGTTTTGCCAAACTCATGATTTAACAATTGTTGGTCGAATATAACTTAATAATTAAATGACAAAATCTGAAAATGGATTATGACTTTTTAGCTGCCAGCTGATTTTCCATAACAAAGTATTGAAGAATTAAGAGGAATAAACTAGGGCCATATGGATTTCATTTTCCTTGAAATACATTTTGACTCAAAAATTAAGGGAAAATGGGGACACATTTTTTAAAAAGGTAAATATTTGGCTAAATACAAAGTAATACCAAACTCAAATATGTTTTAAACACCATTGCCAACTGCCAAAGATTGTTTTCTTTTAAATGGCAATTAAAATAATATCTTTACCAAAATCTTCTCTCTTTTTCTTTTTCCCACATGACTGACAGAATTGGGGAAAGAAATTCTAAGTAAAGCTCCACTGTTAAAATCCTGGTCTGGGAGCTTAGAAATTTGGGTACCACATTTCCAGATAAAGACTTATGAAAATTTTCAGAGTTCAGGAATTATAGAAATGGCATTTTTAAATTAAAGTATAATTTTAAAATTTGATAATTTTGTTACTATAGTGAATACTATCTTCAGATTTTTATATTTTTCCCATAATAGGAAAATTTTTTAGTAAATTATATTTTGGTTAAATTTTTTAATCAAATAGCACACATCAGGACTTTTAAGAATTTAGGCTTATACATCTGAGTATTTTTCTCTAAATTATAAATTAAAATGTTTCATAATTGTCTAAACTTCAAATAATTCATAAAACGAACATGTTTTTATGAGTCTTTGTCTTGTGCAGAATGTTCAAGTTCATCTTCCGTGTATACCTCAGGCAGACTTGTACTCCTCAAGGAATGAGAGAATTATCCCTCCCCTGCCCACACACATATAGTTGTATTTAATTTTAGAGAGCACACCCAAACCAGATTTTCATCTGAGGAAGGAGCTGTTACAGAAGTGTTAAAAAGAGAATAAACCCATGTTTATAAGCAGATGATATCCCAGTTCACAGTGTAAAATGTAAATTGCCTAGCCTAAGAGAAAAACAATAGGTTGTTCTTGACAACAAATAATTTTGCCCAACACAGGGAAAGTCTGTGAGTCAAGAAAGGGAGAGACAGAGAGACAGAAAGATAGAGAGACAGAGAACGAGAGCACAGTCTTTTTTAGAGTGTTAAAAATATAAAGTTATGAGAGGACAGACTGCCCAAAAAAGAATAAATGAAAGCATGGAGGTCTTATCTGAGTTTTCAATTCTTACTCCAGGCAGGGAAAATTCACCACAGCTGAGGATCATCTCGATGAATACCATTCCTCATCTTTTGTATGGTCCTGTTCCCCATGAGTCTCAGTTTACATCTTATAGCAGCTAGGGTTGAATGAGGAATTTCCTTTCTTTCATCAGCAGTTAAATCTCTGCCTAAGGGCCACCTCTCTGTACAGGGGTGACCAGTTAGCTGGGGCAAGAAGGAAAGAGTTTGAGGAGAGAAGATACAATTAGAATGTTCACTTAGCATGAGCTTTAGAAGAAAGAGATTAGGTAGTCCCTTTATATCTCATCCCCTGGACATATAAGCACAAACACAGCAATCTCTCTGTAACATCACCACCCTGGGTCCATGTTTTCAGGTGGTCTTATAGCTGAGCCTGTCTTGTAATGAAAGAAGTTCTCTGATACTGCAGAAAATAGTAAATGCAGGGCCAC
The DNA here is from genome assembly GCA_026230045.1 of Corynorhinus townsendii. NCBI lineage: Eukaryota > Metazoa > Chordata > Mammalia > Chiroptera > Vespertilionidae > Corynorhinus > Corynorhinus townsendii. The sequence continues at coordinate 17,500,793 of JAPDVU010000010.1, read as the reverse complement.
CTACAGTGGATGGTCTATTATTAAATCCAGCATTAGGTAAGACAAACAGTGCAGTAAGAGAAGATACCTGCCAGCACTTAATGATAAAAAGTGTTACGATGTTTTGGTATAATTTATAGTATAATATGTTATCATTGCTAGTTTGCATATATTAAGTCTCTCTAAACTCTATGTTCATTATGAATCTTAGCTTGCATCTTTCCATATTTCGGTTATGAGTATTTACTTAATTGATAGAGGTGTGCAGTAGATAGTGCATGGGAAAATAATTAGTAGCAAGACCTTGAGCATGAGTCGGTGTATGCTTCAAGCTGAAAACATGTGATGATCAGTGTGTAATGAGTTGGCCTTATACCGCTGAGTAAAATCTCATAGAATTACATTAAATGAGAAATGAAACTGGACACTTTGTGGCTTCAAAATTTAATTTTGAAAAAGGGGATCATGGCATCCCCCAAATGGCACAAGTCTGCTGACTAAGCAGTGCAAGATGCTGTAACTAAATCCTGAAAGTGAAGGCTGCAAATAGAAATAATTGGAGAAAAGAAAAGAAAATTGTGTTAGTAAATTCAGCAACCACTAATCCCTGTTTTTTTGATCAAAGGCGTCTAGACACTACCTAACTCCATTCTGCTTTTATGACTGCTGCAAAGGAGCATGCATTCTGATGATCTTATTTACGGTGTTGGAAGATGTCTGTGTAAACAAACATCTCTGAACACTTGTCCATTTGTCAGAGTTGCCTGTTCTCCGGGCTTATTTGGAAATCTGATTTGGTGTTAACTAGCATTCTTTTGGAAGTTACACCAGCAGCCCACGGACTTACAATAACTGGAAAACAGGCTCTTTTATATTTAGTGCTCGAGTCTGGCCTGCCTAAGAGATCCTCTCACTCCAAGTCGCACTTTTTCATGCATGTAGCAGACACTACAGATATGTTGCCTATAAGACCCAGATTTGAGGGTTGGTGGTGGTAAATATTGACCTCAAATATTTTTGTTCTTTTGCCCCCCCTAGGTTGTTTTCCTGTCCTGAATACATGGTTTCTGAAACAAAAAATATGATCATCATAAATGTAAGTGCCCCATCTTTCCATTGAAAACAATGCCAAACATTTATTTGAGAATTTATATTTCTCAATATAAGACACTCAATATGAGGCACTTTGCATACATCTTTTCTACAACAACTCTTCCGCGTAAACTGTCACTAGCCTCATTTTACAAGCAGGTAAACTGAGAACTCAGGAAGGTTAAGCAGTTGTCCAAGACCACACAGCTAGTAAACCAAGAAAGTAGGGCTAAGGCGAGGCCTGATTGCAAAGCCCCTGTTCTTCTTATTAGGGGACTCTAGAAGTGTCACTGGTTCAGGCTATTCAGGAGGATGTTGAATAGAAGACCTCTGTGGTATGATTTGCTTGGGAAAGTCCCCTGCTCAAAAGGTTTTCCTCTGTCCAGTTGGGAATGAGAAACTCCTTTGATGTAAAACTGGGGAAAGGATGGAAATTCACACTCACAACTTATTTTAAATTAATTAACTAAATTACCTAGCGGGGCCCTGAGAATGGGATATAGGATGGATGAGGTTTTACTACCGAAATTTTTGCAGCTAAGAGGGGTGTAATTTGAAGCTCAAGAGGCTTTGCGGGGTCTAGTCTCCGCCACTAGGGGTCAGTGTGCAGGTACTAGAAATCTAGGAAGGAGGCAGCATTGGGAAAACAAACTTGGATCAAAATGGAAAATGGAAATGGAAACTATATTTCGGTTACTAAGACTTGGCAAAGAACCCCTGGCAGGTTAAATCCCAAACTGAAGCTATAAATCAGAAGTTACCTATGACTAGGCCCATCTGAAGACATGAAAAAATATTCTGTCTCGAGGAAGACAAAATGTCTCTACCATTAGGATTGTTACTGAGTGATGTTTTTAAATGACAATGTGACCGTTACAGTTCACAGAAAGATACAACAGTCTCCTCAAGTTCATTAAAAATTCCCTATTAATTACACTGTTGGGTGACCATATGACAAGGAGAACAGAGGAAGGACAAACGAAAGAGGAAGACTGAGAAGTACATTTCAAGATTTAAGTACAAGCATCTTCTCATTTTTTTTAAAATAAAAAAATTATTCTTTAATGTGTTAAATAATTGTTAATGGCTATTTAAATCCTTTATCTTTTCATTCTTTTACGCAAGACAAAGTACGCAGTAAGAGGAAAATATTCAAGTGGTGTTAAATATTTAAGAAAATACATTCTCCAACAAAATGTCACATTCAATTTTATTGCTTCCAAATATTTTATTTTTACCTCGGCTCATTTGTGAACTATTTTGCTTGGTTGTACCAGGACTATTTTGCAACAAATGTTGACATAACTATTTGGATATTTTTATATGGTTTGAAAAATCTAGAGGGTTTAAATTCTTTATGTTCAAATAATTACTCCAGGAAACTGTAAGATAATTTAGTTCTTTTCTTATTTTTCGAAATATAAATACATTCATCTAGTAGTTAGGAAACATATTCAAAATGGTAGTTTGCATCCTTTATGATTTAATAGGAGCATGTGTCTGCTAGAGAGCATAGTGAAAGTTAATTGCTGTCTACTTGGAAAGCTCAGGCAGCAGATTTTGCCCCTGGCAAGATAATTTTACAAAAGCAGGAACAAATAACGAGCCAGGCTGTCTCTCAGCCATTACTATGTCAGATGAAAGTCTCTCTCTCTCTCTCTCTCTCTCTCTCTCTGTATATATATATATAATATATATGTAAACTTAAGGAAAATGGCACATATGACTGTGTATGATCTAAGCAGCAAAAACCATAACACAACACATAGTATCATAAAAGGCTTCATTTGTGCCAGTGAATTTTGAGTGACATATTTCTAGAGTCAAAGTACAAATTATCTTCTGACTAAAATACCTGCCTGCATTAGCTTTGACTCACTTCATGTAGGTCTTTCAGCACTGGGACTTAACATTCTGACCTAACATTTAATGTATTAATCCTAATTTTAATCCTATACCAAGACTCTCTGTTGTATTGAATCAATTCAGGTTAATTCAGAATTATGTTGCTCCCACCCAGAATCAATAGACCCACTGTTGGTTCTCTCCAAAGCTGACCACCCAGTTTTGTGAGAATCTGCAGTGAATTAGAAAATCTGTCATTGCTGGGGAGACTGGGCAGCTCCGATATGGCGTGTCGTTCTCTCTGGTCTATACAATACCCACTCTTTGTCTACCGTCTCCTGAACTAACCTGACATAACTGAGCCCGCCGGTCAATGAGATCTTTATTCTCCGGAAAGCAATGCCTTACACACCAGCATTATTAAGAAATTTCTGGACAATGTTTCGTGGCTGAAGAATAATCCAAGGTTCTATTAAAAAGCCATCTGGGTAATTAATAGCACATTTGTTCTCAGCCTCCTCCCAATTTGTCCATTAGTGGAATAAAAGCTCAGGACAAAGGGTAATGTGGTTCAGTTATATTTTACAAGAATTCTTCAGGAAGTTGAAAACACATGATAGTTTTCCAAAGATACATATGTTTATGGGCTCTTAGAGCAGCAAATAGGAAAATCCATGAGCTTTAAATTGAAGTTTTTGTTGCCACTATTTAAATTAAGAAAACTGATATGAAATACTAACAATGTGTCCTTAGAATTGACAAGTGTGTCTCTAGAATGTCCTGAAAACACATACAGGCTTGGATGTCTCCATCATATTTAAATTAAAAAAATTTGTTCCCCTGAATTTGTAAATATTTAAAACTTTTATATCCTTTTACCTGGTAATTGAAGGCTTTTCTGATCTTTTTAATGTATTTTCATGCAAATAGTAGCCTCAGGCAGCATATTTCTGCACCATTGCCATATAAACTCTGTTTTTCTTATTGATGTTTTTTCTGTTTGCTTTTTTTCTTAACTGCATGTACAGAGAAACTTTGAAATCCCAGATAATTAAAGATAAAAGTTAAAACACTTCTGAAAAAATGAAATGAGGATTTAGTGTGTTTCTTTCTGTCCTTAAGCTTTATTTTAAAGCAGTGACCACCTAAACAACACAGCAACCTGGGAGTTATAGGGATTGCATTGCCACACAGTGTATCGTGTGTGTTGGGGATGTGGTGAAATGGGGATGGGGCCATGATAGGGTCATGACCAGTGCATTTTCAAATATACTTCAGGAGGTTGGGAGGTGATAAGACGCAGAGAGAGGGAGAGAAAGAGACGGAGGGAGAGAGAGAAAGGGAGGGAGGGGGGGGAGAGAGAGAGAGAGAGAATCTCAGATTAAGGTCGATATATTTTGGAGGTCTCACAAGACATTTTTAGTTACCTTTTCTGTGTGCCATGATAAGTACTTCCATGGATTGTTTAATTTAATTTTATAACAATGCTTTTAAGTAGGTGTTATTCTTAAGAGGTTAAGGTCAGCTAGTAAGTAGCAGAGCCTGCCTTACTCATTCCTCCCCACTAGATAGATGCCTTTCTCTTCCTTAAACATTGGAGTCTGCACTGGGGAATCCCTTCATGTCCAGTTCTCTTTCCCTGATTCTTTATGTGACTGAGCTTTTCTCTTTCCAGCACAATTTCTGTTAAGAAAACGCACTTTGGAGGGGACAGACCAGAGGCGAGCCCTAACTTCATTCACTCATTCATTCAATACTTCTTAAATGCCGGTGATGCCCCAGAAGCAGTGGAAGACACAATGCTGAGCAAAACTATTTCCAGCTCTTGCCCTCATAGGCTTCCAGTTTTGTTGAGAGTGAGAGATGATCCAATAAATACCCACACAGCTGCCCCATTCTGACAGTGACTGCGGATAGGGGGGCCCATTCTGACAATGACAGTGCAGGCTGCACCAGAGCCGGTGCTGGGATTTGAAGAAGACAGGACATTCGGACAGCATTTCCTGAGGAACTGACTGCAGCTAAGATGGGAAAGATGACATGGCTCATCTAGGCAGAGGGGAGAGGGGGGAACAAGGTACAGGCAGAAGACAGCAGGGCCTGGTCCTGAGAGGGCCATGGTGACTGTGGCCGGAGCCCAGAGAGCAAGGGAGAAAGAAATGAGCGATTTGGAGCTACTAGTATATGGGGACCGGATGGTACAGCCATAGAGGATAGACAGTGAGCTCTGTCTCTCTTTAGATCAATGGGGAGCCACTGAAGGCTTGTGATGCTTTGATATTTCCCTCTGGAGAAAGAATCTCTTCCCTTTCCTACCCCTTTTTCTCCCTCTCTGCGCATCCAAACGGAAGTCATTCAGAAAATTACCTGTTGTTTTCTTTCCTCACGAGATTTCACTGTGGCTTTTAGTGACACCTTCCCCCCAAGATGCCTTCAGCACTGCGGGGTCAAGAGAGGGTCCAGAGGGTTCAGCACGCAGTTGTTCCTCCAACCTCCCACCCCCTCGCCCTGCCCTGGAAACAGCCGCAGGTGTGGGCCGCTTTGCCCCGGCAAGCGCGTGAAGGAAAGCACAATTTTACTTCCACACTAAGTTCTGTTTTAGAAATACAGACTCTGAGAGAAGCCAACAAAATGAAGCTGTTTAAATAGCCATTTGTGACTAAGTGTTTTCTTCATTTCACTGAGTGAGGAGGTCAGCTGCTGCGGCTGCCAGAGTGTGAGGGGAGCAGAGCTAGAGGCCGCCTCCCCCGCTGTTCTTGGCGCTGCACAGCGTCCCAGGCTGGGAAGGAAGGCTGGGCCTCTCTTCAGCAGAACAAATATTTGTTAGCACTTTACACAAGAATACTCTTGAGCTCATTGTATTTACATTGCAAATGCTCTGTAAATAGCAAAGCAGTTATGTGTACCCGAAATTTGCCATTTGTTTGAGGACATGGTATTTATAGAAGAGGAGAGGAGTGAGTTTTGGAAGAGAGAGGAGTGCCATGGACAAGCGGGCAAACACAGAGCCTCCAGCAGAAGCTCTTTGCCAGCGCAGATACGTAAGGGCCACCCCCAAACGAAACCCAGATGCACACTCTCCTAACGTCTCTCCCTTGGCAGGTTAAGTGGATCTGGAATTATAAACCCAACTGTCTGCACAGCTGTCTCTGAAGGGAGCAAATGGGCAGCCCTGCCTGGCTCCAACACAGGGGTCTCTGGAACATTATGAGAGGTTTACCCCTGTGGGACCCCCTCAGTGCCCAGCCCTGGTGGCCACATTAGCAACCTCTGGAAGGGAAGGGAACACAGTCCCTGTCTCCCAACAACAGTGTCTCTTCAACACTTTCAAGAGTTAGATGTTCATGTCAACACAGGTCAACACGCATGGATAGGTCAGCGTCCTGGGTATGGAACACTTTCCTCTATGTTTTGGGATCATGCATTTCTATTAAAAATGAAAAAAAAAAGAAGGAAAACATTTTAAATAAAGAAGAGTTGGTTTGAGAAAAAAGAAATCATCACTTACACAAAACAAAGGCAAACGCTTCGCATCGTAAGGGAAGGTACTCCGGCCTTTTGTCTACAGAGTTTTAAAGTTTTGCTGGTATGTGTTCTACTGTAAGGATGATCCCCACAGGGTGTGGTACTTCTGCAAGGGTCTCCACCGTTCTTCTAGACCTGTCCCCCTGGGAAGCACGAAATCTCATTATGTTCTTTCTTTTTTAAATGCCAACGTTTTTACTTGTTTGAAACCTTTCTCTTTTATTTTTCTCTTATAACAATTTAAAATTTTTTTTAATTCTTTATTTTTAAAGTATTACATATAGTATTACTATTGTGATGTAACCCCCATCTTACAAAGGACACCTCAAAAAAAGGTCGAATTATGGAGTCATTTATTAAAAGCCGGCGGCATACGAGGGAGCAAAAGCGCTTCAGACCTTGCAGCCCCGAACACCTAGCCACTTCTGGCTTATATGCAGAATATCACAAAAGTATTGATTACATCTTTGGGTCTGGAATGAGGAACCTGTTTCACGAAAAAGCATTTTCACAGAAGCAGAATTTGAGCAACTTAGTTATCTAAAATATCTATGAATCACTGAATCAATGGAAACGCATTATCTGGGACCACCTGGGCAATTTTAGAATAATTGTGCTGTCCAGATTCTGAGATCACTGAGTCAACCGAAACTCAGTTATCTGTAGCTGCTGAAACAATTTAGGATCACTATCTGTCCTGGGTCCCAGAGGAATGTGCTTCGATGACCAGAGAGATCACAATCAATGGGATATTCAAACCATCATCAATAGAGTATTGGGATAGCATACATAAGTTCAGGAAATCAAAATAGCTTTCTATTGTGTTATCAAACAAATAAGTACAGAACCCAAACTGCAAGGTTAAAATATTAAACAGCAATTTTTACCCAAGTATGGTTGCTTCCATATTTCATTACATGTGTCTCCTATTTCCCCATTGAGCTCTCCCTGGCCACCCCCACTTCCCAGCACATGCCCTCAACCCCCTAGTGTCTGTGTCCATTGGTTATCCTTACATGCATGCATACAAGTCCTTTGGTTGATCTCTTACCTCCCCTCTCCCCCTCCACTGCCGCCCCCCGCCTTACCTCTGAAGTTTGACAGTCTGTTTGATGCTTCTCTGTCTCTGGATCTATTTTAGTTCATCAGTTTATGTTGTTCATTATATTCTACAAATGAGTGAGATCGTGTGATATTTATCTTTCTCCCATTGGCTTATTTCACTTAGTATAATGCTCTCCATGTCCATCCATGCTGTTAGGAATGGTAAGAGTTCTTTCTTTTTTACAGCAGCATAGAATTCCATTGTGTAGATGTACCACAGGTTTTGAACCCATTCATCTGCTGATGGGCACTTAGGCTGTTTCTAAATCTATGCTATTGTAAATTGTGCTGCTATGAACATAGGGGTACATGTGTCTTTTCTGATTGGTGTTTCTGATTTCTTGGGATATAGTCTTAGAAGTGGGATCACTGGGTCAAATGGGAGTTCCATTTTTAATATTTTGAGGAAACTCCATACTGTTCTCCACAGTGGCTGCACAAGTCTGCATTCCCACCAACTTTGCACAAGGTTTCCTTTTTCTCCTTATCCTCTCCAGCACTTGTCATTTGTTGATTTGTTGATGATAGCCATTCTGACAGGTGTGAAATGGTACTGCATTGTTGTTTTGATTTGCATCTCTCAGATAATTAGTGACTTTGAGCATGTTTTCATATGTCTCTTGGCCTTCTGTATGTCCACTTTCAAAAAGTGTCTATTTAAGTCCTTTGTTCAATTTTTTGATTGGACTGTTTATCTTCCTTTTGTTAAGATGTATGAGTTCCCTATAAATTTTGGAGATTAGGCCCTCATGGGATATAACATTGGCAAATACGTTCTCTCATGCAGTGGGCTTTGAAAGCTTTCTTAAAATACAATTAACATAAAATTCATCCACTCAAAGTGTACAGTTCAATGTTTTTACTATATTTACAGGGTTATGCCACTCTCCTTACAATATAATTTTAGATCATTTTTGAGCTTCCAAAATAAAAGTCCAAACCCTTAGTAGTCCCTCCTCTTTCCTGTCCATTCCACTCCATCTGCAGTCCTAATGCACCACTAATCTACTTTCAATCTCTGTAAAGTTGTCTATTCTAGATATTTCATATAAATGGTCTTTTGTGACTTTTTTTACTTAGCATGTTTTCAAGTTTTATCTATTTTATAGCACGTATCAGTACCTTATTTTTTTATTGCTGAATAATATTCCATTGTATGCGTATACCATATTTTATTTTCTCATTCATCAGTGAATGGACATTTGGGTTGTTTCTAACTGTTGACTATTATGAACAATGCTGCTTTAAACATTCATGGAGAGGTTTTTTCGTGTGTGGACATATGTTTTTGCTTCTCTTGAGTAGATACTTGAAAATAGAATTTCTATTTTCATATCTGAACTCTGTGCCTAACATTTTGAGGAAATGCCAGACTATTTTCCAATGAACGGCACCATTTTACATTCCCACTGGCAATGCATGAAGGTTCCAGTTTCTCCACACTCTTACTAATACTTGCGACTGTCTGCCTAATGTTTCTCTATACTAACCATTTTTCTTCTCTTTGCTACTATTTTGCAATTCAAATCCCTTTCTTATTCCCCTCTCCTTGCCATCCCCTATCAAGTCCCTAGCACGACAGCATGAATTAGTTTATCAAATGGCTTTCTTGTGAGAGTGGGTTTTCTTTATTGCATCTCTGTGCCAGGTTGAGTTGGAGAAAAAGAGTGGGGAGATAGAGGGGCTAGACAGCGGAAGCATGGGCTCAGGGGACTTGGACACCGCACAGATTGTTTAGCTGAAGGCCTGGGTGAGACAGGCTCATGGAATTTTGGTCTGTAAGTGCACCTCTGGTTCCCTGAAGAAGTGGGTAGAGGTGTGGTAGTTGTCTCTGAGGCTAAGTTCATTTTCTAAGGTTGCTGGAACTGGGAGTAATCCAGCCTGGTGAGCTCTGCTTGACAGCTCTGGTCAGGCACTGCCCAGTACGACTCTTTTGTTATTGGTCCCTAATAGGTATTGAGAACAAGCAACAAGAAATATTTTAAGCAATAAGATGTTACTGTGACATCCAAGTGTGATGGACTCATGATTGCTGAACTCGTCTCCTTAAGTGGTGTTTAACTTGTTCATTTGTCAAATTCATAGGGCGAGTTGCACGCTGCATGAATACATTTTAGACACATGCAGCAGAACCAACACAGATTGGAAATAAAATTAATTCTTAGCCACAGGATGAGAAGCACTGCAGCAAATTAATGCTTTTCAGCATTTTCCTCCCTTAACTGCATTCAACTTTGACACAGGAATGGAGCAGGATCAGTATGTAAGAGAATAATGGTAATAGCAAATGTTTAATGAGCACTCACTAAATGCTAGGCTCTGGGGCTAAGCACTTTACTCATATCAACTAATTTAATTTATACTATTACTATTTGATTCCATTATACTATTATTATTTCCATTCCAGGAAACCGGGGGGTGGGAGGCACAAGTACTAGCTCTGAGGGTAGATTTCCATCCTGATGGATTATCAGGGTGAACCTTGCATCAGCTTCCAGTCCCTGAGGGTCTACACTTCTCATTGATTTGGACCTGGGGCCCCCTCTCCTTCCTCTGCCCTCTTGCTCTGGCTGCCCCCTTACCTGGCTGATTCACAGGGTCACAGAGATGAGGGAAAGGCCTCTGAGGCAAAGGGTGGGAAGGCAAATGGTGGGAAGAATCAAGACACAGAAAAGAAGTTGGGAAAGAGCCCAGGGCAGTAAAGGAAAGCTTGGCTGGAGACCTTCCTTCAGGGAAAGAGTTATAGCAACTGTAGTGGAAAGTGGAAATTTGGGGGAAGAAATCAATGTTTAAAGAACTAAGTTTGAGGTAATCACCTCCTTTCAAACCGTGGGGGAAATTCACAGATCTTACTATGCTTTTGAAGTGAGGTTGATATTTTCCTTTTGCAAGAATGGTCCTGGGTACACCCTGGCTGGCTTGGCTCAGTGGATAGAGCATTGGCCTGTGGATTGAAGGGTCCTGGGTTCGATTCCAGTCAACGGCATATGCCTGGGTTGCAGGCTCGATCCCCAGACGTGCAGGAGGCAGCCGATCAATGATTCTTTCTCATCATTGATGTTTCTATCTCTCTCCCTCTCCCTTCCTCTCTCAAATCAATAAAAATATATTTTAAAAAAAGGTCCTGGGTAAAAGTAGGGTAGGCTGCCCGGCCATGGTGGGATTACATTTGGACAACCCAGAGCCCTTACAGGTCATTCCCAGCTAATGTAGCCTGGGACATGCTGTTTACACGAGAGGGAGAGGAGCCTTGTGATTCTCTGCTTGGTTTTTTTAGGAAGCATGGGGTTAGGGATGGGAAGGGGATGCAGGAATGCCTATGCTTTTCCCACAGAGTAACCATATAGGTGTGGAACAGCTTCTTCCCTCCCTGCTCCACTTGCATGTCTGCAAAAGGTTACCTGTGTAAGTCTGGTTTCTAGCCAGCATTGTCTTTGCTTGATGTCCATTTTCTAAGGTGGGCATGTGCTAAACTTCTTTGCCTTATTTTCCATCAAGACAATTATTTGAATGATTTATAAAGTTGTGACATTATTTAGGGATCTGAGGTTAGTGACCCTTAGAATTGCAAACCTAGAGCAGGTCTTACCCTCAGGTTCATTTCCATTCAGTGAGAGTCGTGGGGCACTTCCTACAGCTCTATACAAATGTATCGGTCATTTACATTCACACACCAAATGGGTGCTTTTGGGGAGAAACCTTGTCATACACACATTCTTACACATTTACAAGTCTTTCAGGTAAGTTGCTAGAGCCAAGAGGGAGTATGTAGAATATTTAGGAGACTTTTCTGAGAGATTCTTTGAGATACATAAATTGCAGGCTGGAAAAGACATCAGTCATTTGTAAGTCTGAGATTTTTCAATTTAAAATGAAATATTTTGCTTCTGGGGATTCTTCTCCATGGAATTGTAAAGTGCCCTCGTGTCAATGTGTAATTTATTCAACAAGAGTTTTGTCTTGGGAGCACTGGAGTGGCTGGGAATTAAGCAACTTCTGTTTCAATGCCAATGTCACTGGTGACTTCTGGGTGACCTTAGGGAAATTAGTTAACCTCCTTGAGTTTTATATGCTTCAAAAACGAGGGTAAGACTATTACCTCATAGTCTGGGCTCAAGACTCACTAAGGAGCCGACGCTCAATGTGATCCCCAGCTGAAGGCCGCTAAACCCAGGCTGCTTCTCCAGTGTGAGAGCCCTCCCCCAGCTCAGAAGTGCACAATTACCAAATCTGTCGGCCCGCAACCCTTTTGGGAGGCTGATTATATACTAACAATCCCTTATATCTGAGGAGTGTGTCGCAATCTTTTTAAAAGGATGTTATGTATTTCATTTTCTCATTTTATTTTCTCCATCCTGAGAAGGTAGAATTTATTATCACCTCAGTTCTAGAAATTTATTTTAGGGCAGGGAAATTAAAGGAGTTGTTGAAACATAAAGACTCAGTAACATATAGGACAGTGGTCGGCAAACTGCGGCTCGCAAGCCACATGCGGCTCTTTGGACCCTTGAGTGTGGCTCTTCCACAAAATACCATGTGCGAACACGCACGTTCAGTGCGATTGAAACTTCGTGGCCCATGCGCAGAAGTTGGTTTTTGGCTCTCAAAAGAAATTTCAGTTGTTGTACTGTTGATATTTGGCTCTGTTGACTAATGAGTTTGCCGGCCACTGATATAGGATAATGCATATTCTTGTACACTCTAGCCCCATGGAAAGACCATTTCTATGGCAGTATTTACAGTTTTTAGTATAAATTATATCTCGGTAGTACACAAGACCTAGAATCAGGATGGCTGGGTTTAAATCTTGGTTCTATCATGCAAGAAAGAATCTTGGGCAAGTTACTGAGCTCCTCTAAGTAAGTTTCTCATTTGTAAAATGGGGATAATAAAAGCACTCATTTGATAATGTTGTTTATAGAATTAAATGAAATAATACATCTACAAAGTGCTTAGAATATTGTCTATTATATAGTAAACTCCCAGTTATTATGCTGTGTGTGTGTGTTTAAATATGTTATTATTTTATTTTTAATCCTCACTTGAGGATATTTTTCCATTGATTTTTAGGGAGAGTGGAAGAGATAGGGAAAGATAGAGAGAAACATTTGATGTGAGAGAAACGCATCAATTGGTTGCCTTCTGCAGGAGCCCCCACTAGGGCCCAGGCCAGGGAGCAGCCTGCAACCAAGGTTTGTGCCTTTGACCAGAATCAAGCCTGGGACCCATTTGGTCTGCAGGTCGTCAGTCTATCCACTGAGCCAGACCAGCTAGGGCTACTATGTTGTGTTTTATTACATTTTATTTTCTTGTGTACCGAATTATACCAATATACCATCAAGCTATTCTTCTCTTAAGTATATACTTTCAAATGTATGATACACATTAATATTTTTATAAATCAGAAAAGTACAAAGAAAAAAGTACAAAAATGATTTGTGTTCTTCCCACTCAGATAATCCCTGTTGACTTTTGAAAAAAATAAATATTTATAAAGTTAAAAATATTACCTAGGAGAAAAGCATATTACATAGAAAGTGGTCTTAATTGTCTGGTTATTTCCAGAAAAATATGCACATTCCCACCTGTATGCAACTACCTTTTTCCTTTTCACACATAAGATACCATACAAAGTACACTGTTCTGCTCTCCTTTCCCTCCACTTTTATATCTAGGAGCTTTCCCACATATAGATCTGTTTAGTTCTCTTTAATTTCTCCTCACATTCCCCCATATAGGGTTATCATAGTTTATTTATCCTGTTATCTGTTGATGGACAGTGGTTTTCTTCAGCTTTAATTTGTTTGCAATTTATTAGTAGTTATGCTTCAGTTAATTTCCCTGTACAGATGTTTTAGAGAAATTTTCAAGTACATCAAAAAGATAAACTCCTAGCAGTAGGGTTGTGACCCATGCATTTTAGTTTTGATAGTTATGTGATAGATCCTTCTCTACCAACTCACACCAGTTTAACACTTTTAATAAAGGCCTTTCTCTACGCTCTTGCAGGTACTGGGTATCCTCCAACTGTAAGCATTTTCAAAATTTTAAAAAAAGCATCTTGTGATTTAGGTCTTTGATAAGTGAAGAATATTATCTCCTTGGTTTGATTTTATTATGAGTAAGGCTAGTTTTTCCTATGTTTGTTGGCTGTTTTACCACTGTAAACTGCATGTTTGTATACTTTGCCCATTTTTCTATTAGCTTATTTATCTTTTTTATTTATATGACCTTTTATTAATATGTAGTTCCAAGAGATAAAATAAATTATATACAATTTTCATTTTATCTTGGGATAAAAAAAAATTGCTTAGGAGATACAGTAGACAAAAGCTGTGTGACCTAGCATCTATTTCCCTTTCTGCAGATAGCACCTAGATTTTCTTTTTGGGTAACAGCTCATGTTTTTCTCCACAAATTTTGGGTTTCTCTAGATCTGCACACACAACCTGGACTTGCCCACCAAAGCCCTGTATCCCCTGGCCACATAATAGAGACAGAGACCCACACCTGACCAATGGGAGCCTTCCCATGACATCGCTCTGTCCACTTGAAAAGAAGTGCTCTTTTTTTAAAAATATATTTTATTGATTTTTTTTTACAGAGAGGAAGGGAGAGGGAGAGAGAGTTAGAAACATCGATGAGAGAGAAACATCAATCAGCTGCTTCCTGCACACCCCCTACTGGGGATATGCCCGCAACCAAGGTACATGCCCTTGACTGGAATTGAACCTGGGACCCGTCAGTCCACAGGCCAACGCTCTATCCACTGAGCCAAACCAGTTAGAGAAAGAAGTGCTCTTTTCCTCTTTCTGCGGCAGGTGCTGGGAAGATTAGGAGGGTTCTGTAGTGGATACAGTGCAGTGAAACCTCGAGCCAGGAAGTAGCAGAAGGCAAGCATAGAATCAACACTCGTCTTCTCTAATTCCGTGGGTTTTATAGATGAAGTTGGCTTGAATTAGAAGTTTGATATGCAAGGATAAGCTGAAGATAAGCAAGGGCAGGTGAAGAAGTGCTGACTTGAAATTCAAAATCATCAAGGCAGAGCTCTGCATGCCAGGCAAAATTTATTCCAGAAGGAAAAATGGGGACTCCAGTATTTGCACCATGACCTCTACATTGTGAAATGGCCAAGTCTTAGTCTTGTTAATAAATACTGATTAGTATTTAATAAATACTACTCAGGCTATAGTCTGCAGTCTAAGGGACAAACCTCATGTGTATGGGATTCAATGTGCTTGATCTTTTTGGTAACGTCACACACATTGATAGCTACAGAAACATTAGAAATGAAGGATGTCTCTTGTCTTCATTTCTGTCACTCTTTCTCCCCTTCTCTTTCTGTTTTAATTGGGAACCCGGAATTTAAACTTCACCATATGTCAGAGGATGAGGATTACAACATTACACATATTTTAATAGCCAGGGTTCAAGATTAAAAAGATGCAAAGCCAGGGTTTAAAAGAGTACAATTTCATAATGCTGCTTACTTTTGGCATGGAACACCAGTTTATGATCATATTCCTTTTGGCAAGCCAGGAGTTTAACTTTCAATAAGAAGAGTTAAGTGGTGAAAATGTGTAAGATAAACTCATAAAATCAAGCATCTGAAGCAAGAATTAACTAAGTGAAAAAGCATAAAATTAGCTCATAGTAAGTAAAGCTAGTAATTTATATCCACTTAAAAATGTTTTAATTGTTTTACAGTGTGATAGAAGCAGGAGTCAGCAAAATTCACACCATGTAATAAAACCAGCCACACAAACTTTTCTCGATTAAAGAGAAAAGTTTACTAAATGTAGATCAAAATGATTTTCTCTCCTCAGGAAGAACTCGCTAGAAAAGTCAGACTGGAACCAGATAGGCTACATTCTGACCTGAATCAAAAGCAAAGAGTTGGTAGTGCCTATTCTCCCTTTTGGGTATTTGGGATTTGACTGCGAGATGAGGCTGTGAATCAAGAGGACCACATCTCCATTGTCTTTTGTAAGTTTATCTATTTTGATGAAAGCCATTGTCCCAAATTCTCCTTTCTCCTTTTCCATATTTTTTAGGGCTATGTATAAAAATTGTAGGGAGTGGTTATAGGGTTAAGCCTCGGACTGACCTGCGGGCAAAGCCACAAACAAGTCCCAGCTTAGAGGGCATAGACCTCTTAGCATAATTAAGCTTCATCTTGTGACTGCTCCCTGGGTAGCTAATGGGCTGTGGGAGGTGCAGCAAGTGCTGCCAAAACAAGTGAAACTTACAAGAACATTGTAAATTACCTTGTTTACCTCTGACTATAAAATAAAGCATCAGCTTGCAGTCTGGATCTGTTCTGTGGTCTCAGTCACACACAGAAGATCCACCTAGACCCAGCTTATTCTCTTTGTCTGTCTTTTCTTCATCCTTCGCCGGCCCTCCCTCAGGCTCGCCAGACCTTTGGCTGGGCTGTCGCAGCACAAAAATGACTATATTATCTGGCATTGTTTTAAATATGTGAATTATTTTAAATATGTTAATTTTCTATGCAACTGTGGCATCCAAACTTTTACATTTTAATTATTTTTAAGAGAACATTTTCTCATTGTCCTGTGGACTGAAGGGTCCCTGATTCGATTCTGGTCAAGGGCATGCGCCTAGGTTGTAGGCTTGATCCCCGGGCCCAATGGTTGGAGCATGTGTAGGAGGCAACCAATCTATGTGTCTCTCTCACACTGATGTTTCTCTCTCTGTGTCTCTCTCCTTCTCTTCCATTCTTTCTAGAAATCAATGCAAAAATACCATCTGGTGAAGATTAACAAAAAAAGAGAGAAAGAGAGAGAGAGACAGAGACATAGAGAGAGAACAAGCATAGGTATTTTATGCATTTACAAAGCATCACCTGGGAACTTTTAGGAACTTGGGGTCATTTTGTACTTTGCTTTCAAAAGGGATGCAGAGATAGACCCTCTTCCTGGAATAATCCAGTGAAGTAAAATCACCTTAGAATATGTTAAAATGCCATTAGTGAGAAGTGTTTTTTATCTAATTTCATAATGCAATAATAGGTATTTCATCTTCTTAGAAGTCCATTATGGATTTTAGCTGAGAAATCCTAATTTAGTAAATCCTTATTGTTCCCTAAGGTGTTTTGTTGTTTTATCCCCCTGGTAGTAGCCAATTTTGAGGGAGAAAAATCCAGAAGAGCAGTAGAGCTCTTCTATCGTGTCTCACCACAGGGAAATATTCCTTGTGGGTTGTGTGCATATCCAGAATCACTCAGGGCCCAATAAGGGGGCGTGCAAAGGGGGAGTGTTGCTTAACTGGCTGGTCCTTGGCACCAGAATCTTGCCTGCAAGTAATAGTTGAACCCACAGATCTGGATATTTTTATAAAATGACATATAGAGGGGTTTTGATTTTATTAAGACAACAAAGGATGGAAAGAAAATGATATTTTTCTATGTGAAATGGGGAATTACATGGTATTTACAAAGAATATATAGAAATGTATTGCAAATTGTGTTCTGGGAAAAAACTCATTCAGAGAGGTGCTTATTGAAACCAGGCTTCTTGGTTTAAATAAATTGAGGAAACACAAGTTTAACGTTAAGTATTTCCCTTTATAGCAAGACTCTCAGGCCCTTTAATATGCTAATGTGAATCCTGAAGCTCCCAGCAGATCACAGAATACTTTTTCTTTCATGGAGTACCTCATAGAACTGTATGCACCTCCTAAAACTACATATATCAAGTAATAGTTTGGAAGCCATCACTATACAGTTAATTTAAGCAAATGTTAACAACTACCAGTAATAAACAATGGGATTTTGCTATTAATTTTGAATTCCTCCCCTATCGTGGATGTAAAGAAGATGCCTTTGTTCTCTTTAGATTTGGTTGTTTTTGCTACCTGTTGATGTCTCCATGTGTCCCTAGTTCTCATTTCACTATCTGCCCTGCACTTTATCAGAGCCTTTAATATTAATCGTAGAAAATTTTTGTTACCTCATTCTGTAATTGCTCTAAGCCAGATTTTTGTTAAGTAGAATTTCAATGTCTATTTCTAAGGAGAATTTGCTTTCTTCTGATGTGCTCTGCAAAATGTCTCTGGTTACTTGGCGATGATCTCGATTAGCATTTAATTCTGTAACATTATGAGTACTCTGTCTCCATCTGTGTTCATATACTTTGAGCTATACATTGAGTGGGTATAAAGCATTATTTTTTAAAAATTATTTTTATTGATTTCAGAGAGGAAGGGAGAGGGAGAGAGAGATAGAAACATCAATCCATCCGCTGCCTCATGTACACCCCCTACTGGGGATCAAGCCCCCAACCTGGGCATGTGCTCTGATCGGGGATGGAACTGTGACCTTCTGGTTCATAGGTCGATGCTCATCCACTGAACCATGCCAGCTGGGTGAATTATATCATTTTTATCTCCTCCAAAAACGATAACTGAGCAAATCTCTTAAATTAAAAAATCAAAATATTTTTTGCTACCTTTTCAAAAATTTTGAGAGGTATCTATCTTTCCCTAGAAACTTAGGGGAATCTATTCCTAGTCTTCTGGAGCTCCCATGTTCTTTTTGACTGCCCAGCAACCAATCACCTTTGTACCAGCAACCCAATTTTCTGTGGACTATTACTTCTATCATTGTGTTAATCTTGGTGGAATGATGTGTCAGTGATTAAGCAGTTGTCTCTCAGCTCTTACCCACTCCATTATACCTGGCTTTGTGATATTGGGGCTGGGATTATATGCAAACTAATGTTTCTCCTTTGCTAGCTGACTACCTGTTTATAGATGTCACTGGATGGAGATTAGAAGGAGGGAGGAGGGACAAAGAATCTGCTCTTTCCTATTTACTTGCTGTTCCTGTCTTCAGTGACTGAGCAGTGGTATTTCACTCCTGCAGCTGCAGTGGTTTTGGTATCTGTGTCCAGTTTCTTGCTGCACTTCTAGAACCAGGTTCAGGCTATCAGCAGGAGCCTGGCAGAGCAGCCCTCCTCAGGGTGCTGGGTCCAGATTTGTAGGCTTTTTCTTTGAGCTCTTAGGAGACTACCAGTGGCTGGACTCTTCTCTCTTTCTTAGAGGCTGGATATCAGCAATGTAGGCAGGGTTTCTTCTAGCTTCTGGATTCAGGTATCCATCCTCTTCCCTTTGTTTTGGCAGCCCTGGGATGGTAAATGCTTTCTTCAGCATTATTTGATTTTTCTGTCTTCCAATTGTCCATACTAAAATCTCTCTGTTAAAATCACTGGTGTGGCTTCTGTTCTGCTGAGAGACTCTTGAGGCAGAGATAAAGAGCCAGGGCTTTCCTCCCAATAAAAAGTCAGAAGCCTTAGAGTCCAGGTTATCCTTGTCCTTCCTTGGGATCTTGAGAAGGCTGAAAACAATGGTTGGAGCACTTTTATCATAGCAGGGAAAATTGACTTCACTCTTTCTGTTGTGAAGCTGTAGCCAAGGATCCTATTTCCTAGCCCTCTAGAGCTCTCTTGAGGAATTCTGTTGCCAAGCCTGGTTTTACAGCCTTCATTCAAATCTGAGATTCCCCTGATGTTCTTCCAAAAATGCCTCAGTCATATTTAGATACTGGAAGCCAAGGAATCCAAACCCTAAATATTAAAAATGTATTTAAAAATCAGTTAATTCACAATGTCTTTTCTGTGCTGCTGCTGAAAAACTCCAACTTCCACATGATTTGTCAAAGAGGGGATTTTCCAGAGGAGAATTCTAACACTCAAGGTTCTCAAGGGGTAAGGTCATAGAAATAGAAAGTTCCAGGTGATTTTAAAGGACATTTTTTACTATCCCTCTTTTTCAAAGCAGGATGCACTCTGCAATATTATTTCCATTTATCTTCCAGCCTGTGCTTAGAAAATTCTATTGTTGGGGAGATCACTGTCTATCAAAGAGTCTATCCTGTATTTGAACAGCTCTAATGCCTGAAAAATCTATCTTTGTATTAATCTAAATGTACTTTTCTATAACTCTTAATTATTGGTACCATTTCTGTCCTCAGGAGCAATGAAGAGTATGCCTGATACTTCTTTGACAAGACATCTCTTAAGTATTTGAGAATTCTTCATCATGGTGTCCTGCTCCCCCCACCCCACCCCAAGTCACACATATATGTACACATAAAGCCTTCTTTTTTTCTGGATTACATGGTCTACTTCCCATTCTTCCCTTTGTTTATTGGATTATATTTTAACATTAGGCAAATAATTGTCTTTATTTTTAATCATCATTTTAAACTAATCTAAGTCTATCTCCAAACAATACTATACCACTTCAGATGTAGTATAGGTACATTATTCCTCTCTCCCATCCCTTGTGATAATGCTGTCATTCATTTCATTTATCCATATGCTATTACCACTCAATACATTGTCACCATTATTACTTTAAATGGTTATATTTTAGTTCAGTTAAGAATAACAAAATTAAAGATTTTGTTTTAACTTTATCTTTCTCTGATGCCTTTCCTTTCCAAGTTTCTGAATTATATAATTTCCTTCTCTTTGAAGAAAGTCTTTTAACATTTCTTACAATCTGCTGCTGCTGAAGTCCTTCAGTTTTTACTTAAGCAAAATGTCTTTATTTCAAGTTTCTTTATTTCCCCTTCACTATTGATGGATACTTGAGTATAGGATTCTAGGGTGGCAGCTTGTTTTAAGACTTGAAATATTCCACTCTATTCTCTTCTTGCTCACATGATTTCTGCAATAATTCTTATCTTTGTTCTTCTATACATAAGGTGTTTTGTTTGTTTGTTTTTTGTAACCTCTGCCTTCTTTCAAGATTTTCTCTGTCTTTGATTGTCTTGAATTTGAATAAGATATATGCAAGGTAGGGTTGTTGTTGTTGCTGTTGTTTTAAAATACATTTTATTGATTTTTTACAGCGAGGAAGGGAGGGGGAGAGAGAGTCAGAAACATTGATGAGAGAGAAACATCGATCAGCTGCCTCCTGCACGCCCCCTACTGGGGATGTGCCCGCAACCAAGGTACATGCCCTTGGCTGGAATCGAACCTGGGACCCTTCAGTCCGCAGGCCAAAGCTCTATCCACTGAGCCAAACTGGTTAGGGCTGGTTTTTTTGTTTTTTTTTTTAAATTTAACCTGACTTTTCTATGTTATTTGGTTCTGTCATTAATTCTGAAAAATTTTCAACCATTGTTATTTCAAATGTTCTTCTGTTATGGTCTCTTTTCTTCTTGTATTCCAATTCCACATATTACACCTTTTGAAATTAACTCACAGTTCTTAGATGTTCTGTTTTTTTGTTTTTTGTTTTTTTTTTAAATTCTGTTTCTCTCTTTGCACTTTAGTTTAAAAGTTTTTTGGTGATGTATATTTTTTTAATTGAAGTGAAATTCACAAATATAAAATTAATCATTTTAAAAACATACATTTCAGTGGCATTTAGTACATTAACAATATTGTTCAACCACCATCTATATCTAGTTCCAAAATATTTTCATCACCTCAAAAGCAGATTACTCATTATGCAGTCACTCCCCATTTCCCCCTCCTACCAACTCTTGACATCCATCAGTTTACTTTCTGTCTTTTTTGATTATCTTTTCTGGATATTTCATATAAGTAGAATCATACAATATATGACATTTTGAGTCTAACTTCTTTCACATAGCATACTTTTGAGATTCATTCAAGTTATAACATGTATCAGTACTCCTTTTTATGGCTGAGTAATATTCCATTGTAGATATATACACATTTGTTTGTTGTTGTATCTATTGATAGACATTTGGGTTGTTTGCACCTTTTGGCTACTGTGAGTGGTGCTTCTAGTGACCTATTTCACTATCTTCTCAAAAGAGCTTACTTATGCTTTTCCTTGGCTATGCCTACTTTACGGATGAACCTATCAAAGGCATTCTTTACTTGCAGTGTTTGTAATTTATAATATTTTATTTTATAATAGGAATTGAGGCAAACAGGCTGGTAGTGTGAATTCATCTAATTAGGGGTTGGGGTGTATTTAATTTTTGTTGTAGCTGTAGGTGACAGAGACTTCAAATTCTTCTAATGCCTTGTTTTTATCTCTTTTTAAAACATTTTTTTTCATGCTTCCCCAAGTACTTCTCCTCAGAGAAAGTCTGTATCTTGGATCCCTTTCCTTATAATCCACTATTATTATAGGAAGCCCCATTGGTATTGTGGTAAGGTGTAGGGAGGGGAAGCATTCTGTAATCTTATGATTAAACTAGAGGCCTGGTGCACGGATTTGTGCACCAGTGGGGTTCCTTGGCTTGGCCTGCGCTCTCTCGCAATCCAGGACCCCTCGGGGGATGTTGCAGAGCTGGTTTTGGCCGATCTCGCAGGCAGCTGAGGGACCCCCATGCACCAAGCCTTTAGTATGCATATAAGATCTTTGGTTAATCTCTTCCCACCCTCCCCTTCCCCTCTTCCCTCTGAGATTCATCAATCTGTTCCATGCCTGTGGTTTCTGCTCCTGTGTCTGCCCCCTGGTAGGGTCATTGTGGATCATAGCTACTGGCTGGTTGGCCAGTTGGCTGGTTAGTCAGCTGCTTAGGCTTTTATATATATAGATGTGCATCTTTTAGTGAGCTTGTGTCCCTGGGCTGTAACCTTCATGGGTGTTTCTTCTTTTTCCCTCATCCCCTTAGGTGAGACAAGAAGGCTAGAGGAGGCTGGAATGGGAGAAAAGCTCTTTCCCTAGGGGGCATAAAGCTCTTGATAAAGTCTTTTCCCTGGAAAGTAGCCCAGTGTCATGGAGAATGTTCTGTGAGTGATTCATTAAGATTACTCTTTCTATCCCCTGCCAGATTCACAGGCGATCTGTATCAGCTCTCCACTCCGAGTACCTGCTAGAGTTTTGGAGGTAATCCCCGCAAAAGTTTGGGAGTCTCCTCAACTACGGCCTCCAGGAGTTTCTCATTCTCATGCTAGTGCACACTTAACTTCTCTCAATTTGTTAAAGTTACTATTTAAGTTTTCCTACCAGTTTATAGTTCCAGAAGCTTCTACTTTAGGTAAACAGATCTAGGCTATGACTCTCTGGATTTATTTGTCCCTCTAGATTTTAAGATTGTCCTTTACTCTGTGGCCTCAGTTATCTAATGGGTGAAAGAAGAATTGTTGATTTTCAGGTTATATCTGCTCAAACTCTACAGTGGCTTCCCCCTTCTCTCAAACAATAAACCAAGTCTTTGTAATGGACTGTAAGGCCCTACCTGGTCTGCCACTCCCTCCACATTACTCCTTGATCTAATCTCCTTCCGCTCCCCTCATCTTCCTCCACATCTACGTTGGCCTCTTGTAATTCCCTATAGCAACCAGGCTTGCTCCCGCCTTTAGGGCCTTTGTGCTAGCCATTCCTGTTGTGTGGAACACCCTTTCCCATAAATATCTCACCTCCTTCAAGTCTGTGCTCAAATCTTCACCTTTTTATTTGGGACTATCCTGATAACCCTATTTAAATTGCAACCTGCCTCCCCACCCTTTCACCAACAAACTCTCTTACTCTGTTCTATTTTTTCCACAGCACTAATCATCATCTTATATACCATATACTTTACTTTTTATTATATTTATTGTTTCTCCCAAGCAGAATGGTGCCACATTTTTTTTTGTTCACTGAAGTATGCCAAACATATACAAATGTAGCAGTCATGCAAAAAAAAAAAATCATTAGATGCATTACTTTTCTTGTTTTTGTGTCTCTTATAGTTCATCCTAAAACTACTTGGAGTATTATAAAAATCATGTCATAGATAGACATGGATGCCTCTTTATGTTTGTATACGTTGTGGCAATAGGTTAGATTTCTTCATTTCACCTGTGAAGTAAAGATATGAAGTATATGGGCTACCTGTTCAGATATGCTTTGTTGCACGTTCAAGAAAAAATGATCAGGACTTATAAGCTTGATATGTATGTTATTTTAATTAGTTGAGCAAATTTTAATTGCCTGGTAATTTTTATTCAGGTAATATTATGCCCTGCTTCTATATACAGTGATTGAAATGAGGAGATAGAATTGTCTCCAGCATCAGAAACAAAACTTAAGTTGAATATAATGTCATACAATTTCAGATTTGGTACCATGGAATGTGTGCATTGCAGGATGGGAGCTGGTTGGGATTGTTGCTCAAAGTAGAATTTAGGAAACATATTTCAGATCATTTGGTGAGCAGTAATCCCCCACCTCCCACCACTACCACCATTAAATTACTGTCAAGAGCCTACTTTATTTGTAACTAAGCTATTTTCAATTTAAAAATTGCTAGATTAAGCAACAGTCGCCAATTCCAAGATGCTACCTTCCACAAAATATCACTAAAACTACACGGTAGACTTCAGATGTCAAAAGCTCTTTTTCTCATAGTTAGCGATAACAAACGTTTCTATACACAGCCTTTTAGCACCCTGTTTATTACTTAGTCCCTCATAGATCCTCAAATGTAATTGAACATGCACTCTAATTATCCAATTTCTACATGAAACATGGTCTCAATTGAGGGACTCCAGTGGACCTGCAGGCATTTAGCAAGTTCTTTGGTGAAAGTGCTTCCTCTCTGAGTGATTAGCAGTAATGAGTTCAACTGTCTCAAGGAGCACAGGGACTCTGCCTCTAAGCCTCCAACTGTACTGCCTCCACTCTATATGTTTTTTTCTCTCCGAAGTGGAAAAATGAATACTTCCCTATCACGCTTAAGACATACACCAAAATTTAGTTTTTGGAGGTCAGAGTCAGATGCAAGCACCTTATTTTTCGGTAAAGGACTGAAGACAATATGAATAACTTTGGGTCTATTTTGAGTTCACTGGTTCTCAATTTTTTCTGTGAATGAGAATTGCTGGAAGAGTCTGTTAAGATTCCCGAACTCTACTGCAGATAGAGTTCCGTGTGGAGAGGAGCTCAGGAATTTGCATGTTTAACAAGCAGCTCAAGGGACACACATGGAGACCTTTGAGCAACAGGACAGTTTACCACTGGGCATCACTTACGTGGAATTTGAAATAGTCCATGACCATTCCCACGGGCAATATTATGAATGTAGCTGTTGGTAAAGCTTTCTCCCTACAGCTCTTACCCCTCCCCCCCCATCGGAAGTGCCTAAAGATTAGTGAGAACACATGAAAATGAAGAATATTGATACATCAGTAGATATCTGATAGACTAGATTACATTGAATAGGTGTCAGAGGGAGAAACAACAGTTTTTAAGTTTAAGGATGTCCTCCAAAGGTCACTTCTTCTTTTACCTCGTTATTCACAGGTACTACAGCCCAGTGAGGTTGTTTGCAACTTGCGCTAGCTCATATACAAGTGCGCTAGCTCCTAGTCCATTTTTTTGTTTTGTTTCCAAACTATGAAATCTGTATGTCACTCTTAATTTTAAAGTTTTATTATGACCAAAGTCACTGAGCTATTCTAGCCTACTGCTGGCATTTTAGACAGCAAAGATTAAAAAAAAGTAATATAATCATGAGCCTAGAAAAAAGTAAAATACCAGTATTCCACCACATAGATTAGTAATTATACTAGCAGAAATAAAGGACAGACATGGCTTGAGGGAGTCCTTTTGATCTGTTCTTTCTAAAAAAAAAGAAAAACTTAATGTGTTCATACATGATTTTCAGTGATTTCTAGAAACTGCCTTTGTCACTAAAATACAGAGCAGCCACAAAGTAACAAGGATCAGACAATTTTGTTCTTGTAGTATCTGTTTCATGTCATTTACAAATTCAGACCATTGAAACTGTCAAAGTAATTTAGCAACAAAGTGGTCAGTTTCAACTGCCAATGTTTCTTCCTTTTAGGAAGTAACACCATAACTTAACAAAAACACATTAAAAAAAAATAGCCACTGCATTTATTCTCTATTATATATTTTACAGAATACATATGTCTCTTGCAGGAGTTGCTAATAAGCATTTCAGTTCAAATCAGAATATTGTATCCTTTTCTCCAATTAAAAATAATTATTTATTAAAGTGAACCAATTACTCTTTCATTTTTTTGTCCTAACTCTCCCGCAAGAAACAAGGTGATGTTAATTTTATTTTTAGTCCTCATTGAATTTTATGCACATTTTATTCACCTACAAAGTTGTGAGAACATTGAAGGTTATTGCACATTAAATTAGAAATTCTCTATAAACAATTGTTTATTGTCTCTAGGTAGAAAAAATTCAAATGCCTTAATTCACCATAAAGAAGTAATAGAAATAAAATTATTTATAATTATTAAATTACTTGAATTCAGCTGTCTCATTCTGTGGACAGGGCTTTCAATATAATTGACCTGGGTCGGGACAAAGCATTAATATTTTTTTAAAGCACCAAGGTTATTCTAATGCACAGCTATGTAGAGACCCAACATTTAGATAACTAAGAGCCCACAATGAATGGGCCACAGTGCCTGTGAACAAGATAAGAGTTCATTAGTGAGAGACAATGAAAGGGCTTGTGCAACAAGGACTCAGTTAAAATCTGGAAAATAACGTGGTGTGTGTGTGTGTGTGTGTGTGTGTGTGTGTGTGTGTGTGTTGTAAATTGAGGCATAATTGACATATAACATTATATAGTTTCAGGCATACACAATTCAGTATTTGTATATATAGGAAAATGCTTGCCATGATAAGTCTAGCTAATATTTATCAAAAAATTAAATAACTTTTTAAAAATTTAATAAATCTTTATTGTTCAAATTATTACAATTGTTCCTCTCAGCTGTATAGTTCTAGCTCCACCACTTATTAGTGGGGTGATTTAGGACAGTACTGAGTCAGTTTCCACACCAACAAAATGGGAGAGCTGTACCCCATACTCTTTTACAGGGTCATGATGTGGAGGCCCCTGGGTGTCAGTGTCCCTCGGTAATCGCTGCAAGCACTTCTGAGAGAAAGCCGCTCTCAAGTTTCACCGCTGCCAGACAGTCCGGTTTCTCCCCCAATGAATCTGGATTCTCAGATTCTCGCCTGGAACTGGAGTTCAGTGCAGTCAGGAGCTTCTGTCTCCCCCACCCCCCAGAAAGCCAGCAGCACACTCAGCAGTCAGTCCTCTCTGCGCGCACTCGTGCACGCCTCCAGAACTCTGCCTTTCACGGGTCCCCTGATTTTCCGGGCGCTCCTCTCTTTTCCCGACATTCCAGACTCCCCCGTATGAGTCTGGGTCCTCAGGGTCTCACCTGAAACTGCAGTTCAGTTCAGTCGGAACTGGAGTTCAGGGCAGTCGGGAGCTTCCGTCTCTCTCCCGCTAGAGAAAGCTAGCCAGGCACTCAGCTGCCCGTCCTCTCCATGCTCGTGTCTCCGTACCTCAGCCTTTTGTAGCTCCTCTGAGTCTCCATGTGCCCCTCTCTTTCCTTCTAATTGTAGAATTTCCACTCAGCCAGCTTTCCTGTGGTTCTGGATGATGTCCGTTCTGTCTTTTAGCTGTAGTTTTCAAATTGTTGTGCGAGGCAGCAGTTTAGGTTTTCACCTATGCCGCCATCTTCAAATTAAATAACTTTTAATTTATTTAAATTTAAGCTGAAAAGGATAGTCTTTAAAAAAAAGAGAGAGCGAGAGAAAGAGAGAGAGAGAGACAGAGAGACAGAGACTGGATTATATAAATCATACTCTCCTGCCACTATAAACATTGTTCTTTTTTTTTTTCCTATTTGATAGACTAAGAAATCAAAAGTACGTGTCCTATCCATGTATACAGAGTAAATTGGAGTCAGAATCAGGACTGTACTTTGTGGCCCTTAGTGCCTTAGTTTCTTGTTAGACTGACAGAACACTCTGCCTTCTTTCTCTCCCCTTTTTATGTTGATTATGCCTTGCTCTGTTAGATGCTCAGCTGTGCATTTGCCTGAACTTGCCACAGGAAGATGAGTCCTTGGAGGGTAGAGGCAGTGCCATTGGTCCTGTATATTCCCAAAGAGCCTGGCCCCTTGCAGACTTATAGTAATTAAATGTGAAACTGAGAGCTGCCTCTTTGAGGTTAGGAACTGTAACAAGAAATAGCAGAGAGAAGGGCATTTGAACACACTCGAAGGTCTCAGCTGTATAGTTCTAGCTCCGCCACTTATTAGTGGGGTGATTTAGGACCGTACTGAGTCAGTTTCCACACCAACAAAATGGGAGAGCTGTACCCCATACTCTTTTACAGGGTCATGATGTGGATCAAGTGACACCATAAGAAACCTGTTTTTGGATTAAGAGCTACTTTAAAAAAACTTACGCAAGATGACAGGGTAAAGTCAGTGGAAGGAGAAGGGGGCTTGGGATGAGAAGGCTGGGCTGGTACCAGCTTGCCCTCTTATTATTACACTTCTGTATACATATCATTTAGCAAATATTTATACCGAGCATGCCTACTTGAATGAAGTTACTTTTTATACAAAAATAGAGTTAATTAGCATTGCACCAGGCACAAGGGACCCAACCATGAGCAAGACAATGTGACTGTGCAGTGGTGGTGCTTATAGTCTACGGGGAGAGACTGGAATAAAACTGCTTCGTAAATTGTAAAGTGGTAAGTCAATGTGTAGTATTCTGATTATTGTTAATGTTACATACAAAACAGAGGAAGTGCGTTCTAGATAAACTTAAAAATGAACCATTTATTTTGTTATGTGGTGCCAAATGTTTCAAACATAAGCAATGTCTGGTTGGGTGTTGAGAAAACACAGGCTCTTAACTTTAATTATCAAATATATATGTGAAAGCATCTAGTGGAATGTCTCAAATGTTTAGGAAAAAATAGATATGGTAACATCCTATCAGATTCTCTAATTGAGTTGGATATCATGAGGTCCCAAGAGGAATCCCATTATTATTCTCAAGTCACTGGGATATAATATAAGGAATTTCTTTTTGTTGTTGTTTTTAACTTTTATAAAATTTCTACTTATTGTTGAAAGTATTACAGATGTCCCCTTCCCCTACCCCTCATTGACCCTCTCCATCCCATTCCCATCCCCTCCCTAGGCCTTCACCACACCTTTGTCTGTGTCCATGGATTATGCATATATATGCATATAAGTTCTTTAGTTAATCTCTTCCCGGCCCTCTCTTCCCTCTGAAATGTGTCTGGGTCTGTTTTGTTCATCAGTTTATTTTGTTCATTACATTCCACTTATAAGTGAGATCATGTGATACTTGTCTTTCTCTGACTGGCTTATTTCACTTAGCATAATAATTTTCAGGCCCCTTCATGCTGTCTCCAAGGGTATGAGATCCTTCTTTTTATTGCTGCATAGTATTCCGTGGTGTAAATGTACCATGGCGTTTTTATCCCCTTGTCTACTGATGGGCACTTGGGCTGTTTTCAGATCTTAGCTATTGTAATAGCACTGCTTTGAACATAGGGGTGCATATATTCTTTCTGATTGGTGTTTCAAGCTTCTTAGGATATATTCCTAGAAGCGGGATCACTGAGTCAAATGTTTTTAATGTTTTCTAAATGTTTTGAGGAAACTCCACACTGTTTTGCATAGTGGTTGTACCAGTCTACATTCCCACCAACAGTGTACAAGGATTCCTTTTTCTTCACATCCTCACCAGCACTTGTTGTTCATTGATTTATTGATGATAACCATTCTGGCAGGTGTGATGTGGTTTTCATTTGCATCTCTCTGACGATTAACGATGTTGAGCATTATTTCATGTCTCTTGGCCATTTGTATGTCCTCGGAAAAGTTTATTCAGGTCATCTGCTCATTTTTAAATTGGATTATTTGTCTTCTTTTTGTTGAGTTGTATGAGTACTTTATATATTTTGGGAAATTAACCCCTTATCAGATATATCATTGGCAAATACGTTCTCCTATACAGTGGGTTCCCTTTTCATTTTTATGCTGGTTTCCTTTGCTGTGCAGATGCTTTTTAGTTTTAAATAGTCCCATTTGTTTATTTTTCCACTCAGCCATACTGGCAAGGTCCATATTGGTTGATTCTGACTGGGGGATCGAAATTGCAAACTTGGCATATCAGGATAGCGCTCTAACCAATTGAGCTACCTGGCCAGTGCCCTTTTTATTTTATTTTAATTTTTAATTTCTTTATTGATTATGGTATTACATATGTGTCCTTATTCCCCCATTACCCCCCAACCCCCCATTCATGCCCTTACCTCCCTGTTGTCTGTGTCCACTGATTAGGCTTATTTGCATGCATATAAGTCCTTTGGTTGATCTCTATAAGCAATTTCTTTTTTTTCTTTTTCAGTAAATGTGTTAATTCTATCATGTCATGTGGGCCGTGTCAGTGGTCATTATGCCCTCCTAAATGCCAGAGAGATTGTGTTGACAATAGTTTATAGACAATGAGGAATGGGCCTATCATACATGGGGAGAGTTTGTATTAAATTATTTTAATTTAATTTAACATTTAAAATAAGGGCTACAGGTATGGTAGTTTCCTGCCTTTTTTAAAAAAAATAATTCAAGTTGCATTTATTTATATAATTTTTTTTTCTGTTGCTCTACTGACAGCATTGAAATTTAGATTTCTAATTCTGCTTATTGTGCGTAAATTTATGCTCAGTCTTAAAAAAAGACAAAGCATTTGAGTTCAGTGAGCAACTTCTGTTTTATGTAGTCTCCTTTTTAATTCTTTCTTGTTGACATTATTGTAACTGCAGTAAAAAAGACCTACATACCATCACGCATGAAATTGGGTGAAGCTTCATAACCATTGAAAGTACTAAGAAAGTGAAAACGCTGAAACCCGTGCTCTGAGAAATGAATGACAGTCTGTGATTCCATGTTGCGATCACCTTGCTGTAAGCACATCTGTGCACATACAAGCTGGGGAAAGCCCCGGGCGCACTATCTGGTTCCTCTGCCCATCACTCAGATGCCTTTTCTAACAGAAACGTCTTTGCATTTAGTGAAGGATGCTCTTCCCTGGGCAGCAGGAGATGAGTTCCCCAGTTAGGGTTGTGTTAGGCTGTAAGAAGCAGAGATTCTAGCTGGTGAGGGTCTCCCTTTGGCACCAGTTCTGTAAGCTTTGAGGGGATGACATTTGGCATCCATGTGCTGTGCTCAGCAATAGACTTCAAAGCAAACCCTTTCAACAGTGCTCAAGTTAGTGAACACACCACACTCGACCCTGTCTGGGGCTTCGAGGAGCAATGCTGTGTTTTGAATGCGATCTCTTTCACACAAGGCTTATTTTCGGGTCATTAAGGGGATCAATGCTCAAAAACTCCATAAAATTCTTGGCATTTTCATCCTGGCTGTGGAAGTCATTGGCTGATCTTCTCCTGAATAACAGAAAGGTCTAGCAGCAGGACGCTTCAAAGGCGATTTCTCACAAAGAAAAGAGCAGGGAAAAGGAATCTCGTGAAACTGAACAATTCCTCAACAATTCCTCCTTTCGCTGTAACCTTAATACGTGTCTTCACCCAACTTGGGGCAGAGTTAAAGAATGAGAGTGCAGTGTTTTCCTGGCTAAAGTGAGTTTCGTTTCTTTTTTTTTTTTTTTTTAACCCAAAGCTTATTTTCTGGTTACCTTTACACCAATCCTTTGATAAAGTAATGGATCTAAGCCCTAACTAACCCCTGCCAGTGTTTTGCTGAAGAAGGGCTCTTCGCTATTTTCTGTATTAGGCCCCAACCCTTGGCTCACTGCCATATCCCCAGCACCTGGAACTGTGGGGAGCACATGTGAGGCACCCCATGAATGACAGTCTGTGATGGTTGAGTGAACAAATGCACATGTCCCCTCTGTCTGAATTGAAGATGTAGCTCAGAAAACAGAGTGATCAACTTTATCTAAAGTGGGTGAGATAAATGATAACTAGTTCATTAGGCCTCTGACCTTCCCAAGAATTAATACCCTCAGAAGTATTTCTTTAGAGACAAGAGTAGTACATAAATAATGTTACAAAATGTTAAGGGAACTCAGAGAAGGGTGTATTAGCTTTGTATGAAGGAGAAGATATTTAAATATGATTTTGAAGTATGACTAGTGTACCAGATGAAGATGAGGAAGGGCATCCTGGGTAGAGAGAAAAATACATTGCAAAGGAAACAAGGCATAAATGAATATGGTACTTGGGGGAGGGGAGGGCGAGGAGAGGGAAGAGTGGGTAGGAAACCAGGTCAGTAATGTTGGCTGAGTCATCCTGTGAAGGAACATACTATCAAACATGAAGTGCCTCTAGGTCCTAGGAAGGAAGTTAGAGAAGATTGGTGGCAGCATGGCAATACAGTCAGATACTGAACGATTTCTGTGTGATCTCTGAGAGCCTGGGAGTGTACCCCTGCTCTGAAGGCAGGTAGTCAGTGGACTTCAGTGTCCCTGTTAACAAGGACAAATAACCTGGCCACGCACAGGAAATTTATTAGCAGCTCATTTGCCTCCATAAACAGAAAGTGTGTGATGCAAAAGACACACAATCATTATTTTAATAATGTATGAGGCAATGCTTGGCTTTGGGGATATAAAGATGACTAAAATGGAGAGACAAAGAATTGTAAATGAAGACAGATGTGCTGCCTTCGAGAGACTTACAATTTAGTTGAGAGAGAAACTTGAAGCCTCTCCCAGATGCTGGTAGAGATAAGGCCAATAGTATGGGAAACTTTTATTTATGTGTTGTCCCCGTCCCCAATTTCAAAATCTGCCACAGAAGACGTCCCTGCTTGAACTGCACAAGCAGTTGTGAAGCTTGATCCAAGTAAGTTGGCAAGGAACTGAAGGCTGCATCTATCAAAATTTAGGCAGTACCTGGAACCCTGTGTGGCCAGAATAGGCAGGTGGTAAGGGCTTACTGAATGTGGGAAGAGTTATGTGTACAGTGGGGAAATCTCTGACCTAGAATTACTGAATTCTTGACTTAATTCTACTCTTAACCTATGGTGTTGGAAAATTCATTTATTTTTCCTGGGCCTCAGTTTCTGCAAAACAAAAGAACTAAACTAGATGGTTTCTGAAGTAGATGTGATGGTTTATGATTTCATGAACTGCAAGAAAAATTCTTATTCACATCTGGTATTGGAAAACATGGGAATTTTCAAAAACAACAACAACACAAGATTTCCAGGTATTCTTGGTTCCCAATTGAGTATGAACATCAAGGTATATTCTGTACTCCTTGTTAGAGAGAAAATCAGAATGAGAAGAGAAAGATCCTCATTCAGTGAGTCCAAGAGCTCAGTGTCAGCCCCAATAGGGTCTGAGATGGGAAGGCCAGTCCATCCTCATCTCCATTAGGATAATTTCTCCTTACAGTTGCCAAGATGGCATCCTTGCTAACCTGCAGATAAAATCTTGTCAGGTTTGGATATTTACATTTAAAAATTTATTCAGCCACATTCCACAAGAGGAGTGGTATTCATAGGAAGGGATTTTCCAGAAAATCTAATGAGTTTGGGATGCCACATTTTAGGCGTTGATAGTTGTATTATTTAATCTGAAATGATTTGAGCTGAAATAATTTTCTCAGGTAAAAATATGGGATGGTTATGAGAGTTTCAGGCCCTTTAAAACAAATAATTAACATAAAGGCAATACTTAGTGAAGAGTAAAATGGCTAAAGATAGTTAATGCAAATTGGAGGGAGAGGAGACTGAGGGATGGCTCAAGAAGCCGAGTCCTTAGCAGGACAAAGGGAGGGACTGTCAAAAAGATTTCGCCTAAAAGAGTAAATTTCTTTCTTGAACAAGCCTTCAACTGGAGCGCATTTGTGGTATACAAAGTGAAAGAAACAATAAATCGGGAATCAGACTAGATGAACTAGGGACTCAAGCCAATTCAACAGGCATCTATAGTAAGAAAACGTTGCTCTATTTTTTTCAATCTTTAGGGCTTTGCAGGTGAAAAACAGACTTGCGATAAAAAAAAACAAAACACCCACACTGGCCCTAGCCAGTTTGGCTCAGTGGATAGAGTGTCAGCATGCAGACCAAAGAATCCCGGGTTTGATTCTGGTCAAGGGCACGTACCTCGGTTGCAGGCTCCTCCCCGGTCCAGGCCTTGGTCTGGGCTCATGCAGGAGGCAACCAATAATGTGTTTCTCTCACATTGATGTTTCTCTCTGTCTTTCCCTCTCTCTTCTACTCTCCCTAAAAATCAATGGAAAAATATCCTCGGGTGAGGATTAACACCACCACCACCACCACCACCAACAACAACAACAACAAACACACACAAAAATACCACATTGAAGCAGCCAATGTTGTGGGTCCTAAACCTACACTCAAGAGATATTCACTTCCATCTGAACTTATCCTTTAACTTTTTGATAAAGGGGTGGGGTTGGGGAGATTCAGGCATTAAGAAAGATCCCCAGGGATCCTGCTTAAATGAACAATGCATCCAATTGGTGATGGCAGATTGGAGACAGTGTAGGATTCCAAAAACGTGGTTGTTGAGCTGGTAATAATGGCTCTGTTCATGGAATGCCATTGGAAGGTTCAACATCCTCAGGCTCCTTGTTAAAGTCAGAGAAGTTTTACCCTGAGAGTCCCCCTGAACGGAAGGAGCCACCTCCTCCCCTTTGCATCCTATTGGGTAGCAACCAATTCTTTCTCAACATGCGTGACTGTAGGTACCGTTGCTGATGGGTCATATAACTGCCATTATGTGAGATTGGAGGCTATGTGGTGAAAGAAAGCAGTACTGTTCCGATGGCCCAAGAATGCTGTCTGTCGTGTGTAATTATTATAATCCCGGGAGGGAATTCAACCTATGGGTTTTCTTATTTGCTTCAAGTAAATATTAACTGATTCAGCATTGAGTGGGATGTGATCTCTATTATGAGGAGTTTGAAGGACTGTTGTGAAGTGAGACTTCAATCATCCCTGTATGGGAGAGTCTTTCTGTAGGCCATTCTGAAACTTCAAACACAAAGATTTAAGAAAATAAAACCCCTTAAATAATAACAAGCAAAGTAAATGAAACATTTAATCAAAAACAATAACAAGAACTATATTTAAAAGCTAGAATGGAACAGAAAGAGTATAAGAAACCTATTAGAGGAGTAAAGATGTGTCAGTCTAAGGAAAACTGAAGTACACATAGATAATAAAACAAGGTGGTCAAAGGTCAAAAGCTAAACCAGAGAATTAGGAAAATAACAAAGTAAGTGGGAAGTATTTAGAAGCAAAAACAACAATAAACAAACATTAAATTAGCCTAAATAGTAAAAATTGCAAGAAAGACAAAGAAAGCAAAGAATAATGAATATTCCACAAAAGAGTGCAAACCAGAAATTAAAAGATAAAAAGAATCAGAAGAATGTAAATGTTTACAAAATTTAAGAGACTAGGGACTTTTAAAAAGGAAAAAAGTTAAAAAGCCTAAGGAATTCTTGGCCTCAATGTTCTTTTTCAGGGACTAAGCTGGAGTACCCTTTCAGGTTGAGGTCCTCACCCATGACCTCAGGGAATAGATTCAAGGTCAGAGAGCAAGTCCCTGGCTTCTCCAGTTCATCTTACATTGAGGGTCCTGGCTCCTGTGTCCCTCTAAAAATGTCCAGCAAATGGCGAGACAGAACGGAATTCCCCACGCTCCATACAATAATGACAAAGCGGTCAGGAGGGAAGGCATATGCAGTTTCTGATAGCGCCTTGAATGTGGCAGCTCTAAGTGTGCTGTCATTCTTCCTTGACTTGGCAGTTTCCACCTCTGCACTGACCTGCTGCTGAGGCATTTGGAAGCAGACACAGTCCAAGAGAAGAAAGGAGGAAGGAGAGAATCAATATGTCCTGTGCACCTACTCTGGATCAGGCATTGTCCTGGGAATATTAGTAGTCTTTCTTTGGTCTTTACCCTGCCTTAGAAGGTAAATATGTAATGCCAGTTTTGAGGGTGATGAATCAAAGACATAGAGAAATATAATTTGCTCAAAGTCACATGCAGTAGTGGAAATGTGACTCTAGCCCAAACGGTATGGTTCAGTGGTTGATGATCTATCTACCTATGAACCAGGAGGTCAAAGTTCAATTCCCAGTCAGGGCACATGCCCAGGTTGTGGGCTCGATCCTCAGTAGGGGGTGTGCAGGAGGCAGCCAATCAATGATTATTTCTCATCATTGATGTTTTTTATTTTCCTCTTCCTGTCCCTTCCTCTCTGAAATAAATAAAAAAATACATAGTTTTTAAAAATGTGACTCTAAAACTCTTGGAACTGTTACCATGCCAACTGAGAAACAGCTCTTGATCCAGGCGACTGCATGCTCCCTTCTAGAGTGATGAGGAAGCTGCGAGAGGGGAGGCTTTTCATCAAAGTTGAGCCAGGCAGAGGGTGTCAGAATGTACGTGCCTGGAAGTCCAGTTAGCGTGAGGGCAAGGCTGAGTGGGCCCGAGGCCTCCAGCAGTGGGAAGGTAGCAGAGAGGCTGGGAGTCAGGTTGGCAGTGGTTCTCAAAGAGTGGCCCCCAAACCACCAGCGCTGGCACCACCTGTGAGCTTGGCAGAGATGCAGAGTCTCAGGCCCTACCCTTACCTATTGAATGGGAATATCTGGGTGTGAGTGTAGGAAACTGAACAAGCTCTTTAGGTGTTTTTTAAGCACAATAAAGTTTGCAAATCATTGCTGCAGGGAGACCAAGGAGTTGGACTTGGGATTTGGAGACATAGTCAGAGTGTTTAGATTGGGGGTAGGGGTTGGGAAGTGGATGGGGCTCTGAGCTAGTCAACAGAATGAAAGACGGAATTTTTTGTGGTAAGAATAAAGAAAATTAGGCACTGTGATGATGGGGACAGTTGTGGGGCTGGGGAACGGCCTCTAGTCAAGGCTATATTTCAATGGCCTCAGTTACTAGGAGCTGAGAGGCCTCCAGTAATCCCTTCTCTTATCCTGAGCCTTGCTTCCTTAGGCTTGGGTATGGCAGGCCCACTCAGGTGACTCCCGCAGTGGAAACATGTCATTCTGGTATTCAGGCAGCCTGAGGTTACTTGGAAAGGTAAGTTCTCAAGTTGAACTTATTTAAACAATAAAGCAAACATTTTGCCTCTCTTCTAAGGAGGTAAAAGCTAAGTATATCTCACAGGAGACAAAAGGGGTGGGTTTCCTCTAAGTTATACATTTTGTGCTGTGTGGGGGATGGAAAAAGAGATTGATTCATGCAGTCCAAGCAAGTGGGGGGACAATGTGGCATGATGAAACTAGCATGTACTCAGAGGGAAAGACCTGGACTCGAATCAACCCTGGTCTGTGATGTCCTCACCAGGTAGCCATGAATCTTTCTGAATTGTAGGCTCTTTATTTCCAAGAGGGGGATGCTTCTCCACCTCCCAGTATTGGGGGGATTGGAGAAATGTAGGTGAAAACATTCTTAATGGTGTCAGGCCCATGACTGCTGATAAGAAATATTTTCTGAATCTCAATTCTATACCTAACCTTTGCCCCCACCCTTTGCGAGAGAGAGAGAGAGAAAGAGAGAGAGAGAGAGAGAGGGAGAGAGAAGCCGGAGGAAGCTACATCTTGTTCACCTGAAGAGTCCATCTTGGCAAGGTTTGCCAACCTGGACCCTTTGGAGAAACTTTGTCATTAATGATCCCATATGTGTTTACATGACACGTTCCTTTGCTGTGGATACTTCACATTTTCCCCATCTTTACTAGGTTGGGAAGAGTGTTTGCCAAGCCCGTTGATCAGCTTCTCTATGCAACACAGGATATTTTGGGCCCTTTTTCTGTCTTATGTCTGGGTTATGGGGTCAAGACGGCCCCTTCCCCTTTCCTACTGTGTTGTGTTTGGAGACCTTTAAGCTGGGAATGGGGTCCCTTTCTGGCCAACATGAATAAGAATAAGACAAGAAGCAGCTGGAACACAGCATAATTTCATGGGCACTGATTTTACTGTAAGGCCGGGAGGACTATAAAGAGAGGACGTTTCCATTTTCTGTAATAACCTCCTCTAGAGGGGTGGTGGGAGAGAAAGAAAAATCAAACAATCAATCTGTTCTCTTGCCCCGGGCTCCATAATTTGCCTTTTACTTTCTGCATTTTCATATTTGAGTCTGAAAAGCAGAGGACCAAAACAATGAGCAACAGATGTCCTTGCGCAATCTGCACGGTCCCTGAATTCAGTTAGCATGCAAATTGTCATCCTAGGGCGATTCCCAGGGACTGTTGCAAAGATGGCAAGCCTGCTCTGCAACACAGATAGAGGGCATGATTAAAATGTCTGGATCCAATCATATGTTTAATTACAATTCCTTTTTTATCTCAACTACAATGACTGGTAGCTATTATGACACAATATTGAAAATGTGTATGACGCATGGTGGCACTTGGAAAGCCTGATAGGTGGTCTGTGTTTGATCAAAATGATCAAAGCCTCACCAAGGAGAGCCCCTGCTCCTTCTCTCTCATCTGATCCACTTAGACGAGCAAAATATGATTTACAGGAGACAGTTGATGTGATTTTCATTCCCCAAGAGCAGGGGCATAATTTTCGCAGCACCATTTTCCCTAAAAACAATGGGAGTTTAACAATGCAGTAACAGAACCTATCCCTCGGTGTCTGCAAGGCATCGCTCATGCTCGCTTTCATTTACTCTCATATGTTCAAACACTTTAGAATTTTATTATTGGTATAACCTGAAAAAGACAAAAAAGTGTCAAAAGCACGGAGAGGACTCTTGATTATTTCATTCTATTCATACATCCAGATTACTTGGTGTGGGGGGGGGGTATTTCAGATAGAAGTACAAGTGAATTTCTCATGAGATGCTATATTGAGCGTGAATATAAAGACTGGATTTCCCCATACAAATTGTGGAGGTGGCATTAGCTAAGAGAAAAAGATGACCCTTATCCCAATACAGTCTTACTATATTCCTGCTCCTGAAATTCTATCCCTTAATGATATGAACCAGTTTTATTCCAGTTTCTGCTTGCATCCAATCTCACTCTCTTCTTTGGGAGAAGATCGGAGGTGGGGGTGGGGATGAGATGCTCCTGGTCATGAAGAAGATCCTGTCAGGACAGAATGTGAGTAGTCAGAGCAGAACTTAAGCTGGTCTTTGAAAAACGAGAAGCTGAGTAGGCAGTGAGGAGAAGGAGGGCACACTCACTTTGTGTAGGGAAGATGGAGGAGACAGCATGAATGGAAGTGAAGGTGGGACCAGTGTGAGGTCTCTGCAGAGCCACAGGAGTCATCCCAGCAGAGGTGATGGCTTACGTAGGGGAGGTGAGGGACATTGTGGAGGATCTTACCCCGTCCCCTCTTGTGAGCTGATAGTATTAGGAAGAGGCTGAGTACTGAGACAGTGTGGTC
Source organism: Corynorhinus townsendii (assembly GCA_026230045.1). Lineage (NCBI taxonomy): Eukaryota > Metazoa > Chordata > Mammalia > Chiroptera > Vespertilionidae > Corynorhinus > Corynorhinus townsendii. The sequence continues at coordinate 17,462,061 of JAPDVU010000010.1, read as the reverse complement.
CAAGCTCTCACATAACCCTGCAGTGGGAACATCCTGGGTTGCCATAGAGAAGGAGTGACTGAAAGTATCTGCTTCAGGGGGTTCAGAGCTCCTAGAATGTCCTGAGGGAGTAGATCAAGACTCCCCAGAGCAGTCTATGTCCATACATTGACTCTGAGGGGTTCTGAAAATTCAGCTCTCTTGTGATTAAGAGAAAAACTTTAATTTAATGGCATTTTATACTTTATAAGAGTGTGCTGCCTGTGTGTGTAGCCAAATATGAGGTGATTACCCCACCATGATTCAGACTGAGTTTTGCATTGTTCTTTAGGGCTGGAGATGGATCTGCCCTGATCCCCCCCATGCCCACCACCTCACACCCATTCTCCCTCATGCCAGGAAAGCTTTGTTGTGAACTTGGGCTCTAGGTAATTCTGTGACTCTGGAGTTTTCACAAGTCCATTAGCAGCAAATCTGAATCAATCTTCCAGGCATAATGAGAAAAGCATATTTTTTACTTGGGATTTATCTAGAACCTTTTCTGGGGGAAGCTTAAACATTTTCTTGGTTAAGATAACTGATAATGCATTTCATTTAGTTCACATTTTAAAACTCTAACATACTACAATATTATTGTATTAGTTTCCTGTGGCTGCCGTAACAAATTGTCACACACTAGTTGGCTGATCACTACAGAAATTTATCTCTCATAGTTGTGGAGGTCGGAAGTCTGAAAAAAAAAGTGTTAGCAGGGCCTCCATAGACTCTAGGGAGATCCTTTCTTGCCTCCTCCAGCATTGGCTCCAAGCATTCCTTGGTTAGTGGCTGCATCACTCTAGTTTTTATCTTTGTCTTTACATGGCTTTCTCCTCTGGGTCTCTGTTTTTTCTTCTCTCACACTTGTCATTGGGCTTAGGGCCCACTTGGATAATCCAGAGTCATCTGTTCTCCAGGTTCTTAATTATGTCTGCAAAGACCCTTTTCCACATAAGGTCATATTCTAAGTTTTCAGGTGTTAGGGTGTGAATATAGGGGACCACAATTTAATCCACTGCAATCATACTCTCTAAATAGGTTGCCTTGAGGAAATATACTACTCAACAATTGTAAGATGTAGCAATTGTTTAAAATTTATACTTATAATTTTTAAGATGTAGAAAGACTCAAGAACATTCCCCCTGGTCAGAGAGGAGGAAAACGTTTCCACTTCTCCATGTTTAAAAACCCTGAGTTTGAGACCTGGGTCCACTATTTGCCAGCAGGCAGGACTCTCTGCCTGAGCCACAGCTCCTTCCTATGTCACAGGGGCTGGTCACTGTGGATGTTGGGAGGATAAAATGCCATGTGATCACTATGTAAACTGAGGAGTGGTATATGCAAACATAGGCAGAAGAGTTCGATGCTGTTAGAAGGACATGAGAACTTGCAAGGTGATTCACTTGGGGGTGGGGGAATTAAACACTCAGTATGAGGCAACTAACTGAGTTAGGAGGATTTCTTCATAAACAATGTACAGGGACATGTACCTACCAAAAAACATCTTATGGTAAGTTAGATAATGACAAGATTATTTCCTTTGTAGTCCTTGGCACATACTTTGGTCTCAGAAACAGCTCTACTTAGAGAAAACTGTTGACTTGGTCATCTGTACTGTGCTTTCTGTCATTCGGCACCTGCAGCCTGTAGTAACAAAAGAGAAATCAGCAGTTTATGAAACCACACCAGGCTTATGGGAGGGTGGCTTTTTGGATAAACACAGTTAACTGCAAGGGTTTTATCACTGCAAGATCACACACCAGAGAAATTTTAATGCATAGAGATCATCTTTACATTAAAGTGCTAAGACTGTGTTTTCAAAGCCATTTGTTTTAATGGTGCCTTGTTAGCTGTTAAAAATGCCCCAAAACTTTTGAGTCACTATTTTATCTTACAAATGTTAAGTATTCTTTGTAGACAGGAACTGTCTGTTAAAGTAATATTTGACATCTACTGAATCAAAAATACTTTACAATGAAAGGCTGACATCTGTTTACTATATAAAAATAGGGTGCTGTGTATTTTTACTAGTAGAATTTTCCTTTAATAAGGCAGCCAAAAGTCATCTACACACACCAAACCAATTTACAGCCAGATCTGCTGAATACCAATACAGCATCATGGATGCTTAACAATCTATTTTTTTCCAGTATTACCCTGATTTGGTATTGAATTTGTATAGGAAATATGTTTGTCTCTTCTTGAAGGAAAGACTATAATAGCAATAAAAAGCCTGGGTTAATTATTAATTTGCCAAGCTTCAATCATTTCAGTGCTCTCAATTTAATTCCATTATAGTGGTGGTTGATCTTCCTTATTTAAAATGATTAAACTGCAATTGAGGGCTTTTTTCCATTTTTCAATCAATTTAAGTAGTAGCAAAGAAAATCTGTATGCTTGGCCAATTCCACCTGAGCGCTAAGGCACTGCAATTAGGAAGAGCTCAGACAGAAGGCAGACAACTTGGTAGAGTTTAAATCTGTGTGTAATCTCATACAGGTGCTGCTTCCTGTACTCTGGAAAATCCCTCATCACAAAACAGGCCAACTGAGCCACACCTGGGTTTAAGCAGAACATCTGGACCTACTCTTTCCTACTCGCTCATGTTCTTCAAATCGTCCCTAAACAAATGGCACTTTAGTGCAAGTCTGACACCAGAGATTTGTAAACCAATGTGCCCTGCCAAATCCAGTTTGATACAAAACACAGATACCATTCTTGAATCAAATACATTACAGATATGATACCCTGGTCATATATTTCAATTAGTCAAGCCTCAAGTAGTTTGTGGAAGTCATTTCCACCAGTAGCAATAAATTTCATAATGGCATTAACAATTAAACAGGGTATTTTGGGGAAGGTTGAAGTCCAACATCTATTAAATGCCCTAGTTTTTATTGGTCATGTGCTCTTTATTTTCTAGTCACACAACCCTTGGCTGGGCAAGTCCAAAAAGTTAACTATAAATGTAAGATATAATGAAAAGGAATGCCAGTTTTAACAGGTCTCAGTTTCCTTAAAAATCTGTTAAACTCCTAAATGTATAATTTTTACTTAGCGGAGCCACTTAATACCTAGGTGTATAATTCTGTCAGTTTTGTAATGGATTAATAACTATATCTTATAGATATACTCTGGCCTTAGCATTATGTTGGAATAACTAAATTCACAAGTGATCCAGCAAACTATCAGTATAATTTGTGTGGCCTTACACAGGGCTTTTCAGCAAGTGCGTTTGGGGAATGTTGACATCAGTTCAGATGAATGCCAGGGAGTAGGAATGGTCAGCTTGAAGAATGAATGGTGTGGAGTAGGAGTAGGTATACCTTTTATAGCTCCCATAAAGTATGCAGGAACAAGGGCAATGGAGTGAGGAGATCATTAATATATGTACACATGTTAGGTAAATGCATATATATATATATATATATATATATATATATATATATATATATATATTCCAGTGTTAACATTTGGAACTACTATCCAGTTTGCACTAGTGAATTTATTACACTTGCAATGATGTTCTGTTTATTGTTCGTTGTCTTTGGATTCAGATGCCATTAGTCAAGGTCACCGCACCGTCTCTGAGAAGGTTTGGGGGTAAAGAGGTGGGAGGGATTGAGGACTGAGGGTATGGTGGCACAGAGGGTGTGATGGAGGAGGAGGAGCACATTTACACCATGGAATACTATGCAGCAGTAAAAAAACACAACACCTCTTACCCTCTGAGACAGCATGGAGGGACCTGGAGAGTATCATGCTAAGTGAAATAAGTCAGAGAAAGGCAAGTATCACATGACCTCACTCACATGTGGTATCTAATTAACAAAATAAACTGGTGAATGGAGTGGATCCAGAGACATGGAAGCATGGAACAGAGTATGGAATCTTGGAGGGAAGGCGGGGGAGAGTGGGTGAGTGGGAGTTAACCAAAGACCTTGTATGCATATATGCATAACCCATGGATACAGACAGTAGGGTGGTGAAAGTCTGGGGTGGGGGATGGGGGCAGGCAGGAGGTGGTCAATGGGGGAAAAGTGGGGACATATGTAATACTTCCAACAATAAAGATTTATTAAAAAAAAAAAAAAGAGGAAGGGCACAAAGAATCTGTCATTCATATTAACGAGTAGCAATCCAGAAGACAGGCTCTGGAATGTCCAGAAAGCAGTCTCAATTCTAAGGGGCATTGCTAGTTTTGCAGTTAGTTCTGAAGTACCAAATGACACATTCTATTCCTGAAGGATCAGGATCGAGAGAGTTTCTCCAGGATATTCTTTGGAATTGAGGGTAACTTGGGCTGGTCCAGATGTTCACATGGTAGGGCTAATGGGAAGGCATCCTAGCTGAGCAGGTGTATCTGCCTTGACTTGGCACTGAATCAAACTCAGGTTACTCTTGGTAATGGAGTCATTTGAATAATGAAAGCACTTGATTTTTCTTCTCCAAAAGTCTCTCTGCAGCATGGTTTATTTTTGGTTGGGTGGATGTGTGTTTATGATATTAAATGTATGAACTAAATAGGTTTTCTGGTTTGGGAAGTATCATGTTAGTCATTTTTGTAAAAATTCACTTTGTTTTCAAAACAACTGAAGTTGTAATAGGTTTTTCCCCCCTCTGATCCTCATATCTTGTGAGAGTGTGGGAAAAGGGCAAAGAATAAAGGGAAAAGCAAGCAAAGCAAGAGGACACAAAAATGGAAGCTGACATGTTCTAAAACATAGGCATAAAGATGACCCTTATAAGATTACCAAGAAATGTAAAGGATTAGACCAAGAATCTGATGCTCAAACCTCACAATTTGGAAAGAAATGGCTCTTCCAAGGGGGAGATGTGGTGTAATTCTGACATAGGATACCTGCTCTAAAATTGTGTGAGGGTCAAAGAATTTTTGGCAGGGAGGAATAAGTTCTGAAATAGATCCCAATGGGGAGTCAGTGGGAGCTTCCAAAGACGGAAAGAAAGTAAGTGGAGTAACCCAGGTTATAAATAATGGGGTAGCACATTGTCTGAAGAGCAGGAAATGAATTTCATGAAGGCAGAGATCATGGGAGGAAATATTTGGTTTCTCATCTCTGGCACAAGGCCTGGCACACAGTAAGTAGTCAGTGTTTGCACGGAGCTCTAATGGTGTAAAAATCAGCCAAAATGAGCAAGGATGGGAAAGTATTTGTTAGCCAACAGGGTAAGAATAGGGAAAAGATGGTGCTTTTCTGAATAAAAGGAACTGTGGAAGATGACATAAATTAGCCTTTTTGTGAATGAAATTTAGGTTGGAAAAGTTAATCCTAAAACACTTGCTTGGGAAATATCTTTCTAAGTTTCCGATTATGCTTTCCAATCAAAGTATACCCACTTGAGAATATAAACACAAGATGAAACGAATAGGCCAGGAACAGAAAGGCAGACAAAAAGCTATCAGTCAGATCTGTGATTCCATTTAGTTCTTCAGTGCCAGAGGAAGGAGCTCATTGCACCCGCCATCCCACCAGTCAGTAGGAGCTGGTTGATTTCAAGACTGTTGAATACCTGAATTATTTGGGGGAGGATATGCAATGCTCCCTCCCCCCCACCCCCACATCCACTTTCTAAAAATGAGAATATAATTTTTTTCTACCTATGATCCAAGTGAGAAATATTTTCTGGTTCTTCTTTTTTTGAATGACTGTCTATACCTCCAGGTGCTGCTAATAAAGTATTTTGTAGATGGGGACAAATAAGGAAGGATTTCATAGGTTAAGAGACTCGAGTCTGTAAAATTTTAGTGGAATTCTTGGCAATGACTTACTGTCATCCTTATTCAGGAGACAAAGCAGAGAAAAGAGCCTGAAACGGAACACTGAGGAAATCTAGTCCTTAACTGTGGTGTTTCCTGAAAGGATGATCTATCGGTGTTGTGAAGACCAAAATGTTCAGGAATATGGTCTCTATTTCTGTGCAAGCCACACAGGAGGCGGCCTGAGGAACTTTTCCTCGCTGGTGCAGCTGGTGGAGGTGCACACCAGCAGGTTGGTGGAGTAGCTGCCTCTCTGTGCTGGATCCAATAAAGAGATCAAGCTCTTCACTTTCCCTTAGCGTCTTTCGTGGAACACAGGCTGGTCTCAGAGCTATTTTTTTATGCTTTTGTTCAATCTCTAAGGTTGAGATTGATTAACTTTTAGATTAAGCCACACTCTGAAATGAAGTTTAAAATGTCTTAACCTTCTAATAGGAATGGAATTCTCACCAGTCATTATTAGAACTCACTGATGTTACAAATTTGTGGACGGATGTTATCCATTAAGGCAAAAGCAGAAAGGGGCTATAAAGTTGACTCAGAAGGCTAAGTACTTTACCTTCAGGGAAGCACATATAAAAATCTGTCCTGAATCGTATATACAGTAATAGTTAAAGCTTTGAACACCTGGTTCTTAACTGGCCAGGCAAAGTTATTTAAAATACTGACATACTTTCTACTTACTGTTATTTTGATCTTTAGGCAGGTTACTGTTTTTATTATATGCACTTAGGAATTTAGCTGCAGTGATCAGTCAATCCAGAGGGCATTTACTGAATGCCAACCATGTGCCCGTATAAATCTAAGAAAGTTTTAGGTTAGGATGAGATTTCTCAGTTCCTGCATAGGCCTAAATATTGGACTAATGGAAATAATGGTTCATTCAGTAGTTCTTAACACCCTTTCTTAGTGATTTGACAAGTTGACATTTTTCAGAGAGTTCAAAATCTGCAAGGTGCTGCATGCCTGGCTTCGTTAGCTGAACTGGTTGGAAACACGGCATTAATGAGGCCAAGGTTCAATTCCCATATGGCCTGGGTTGTTTTGAAGGAGAAAAACTGTTCCATAGCCACAGGCTGTATCTCTAACACTGCCTAGCTTCTTGATTTGCCAACAATAGCCATGGTTCAGAAGGAGGATCACTCTAGAGAGAGAGTGGAGCTCAGGGAAAATCCTTTATGACTCTTGGATAAACAATGTAAAGTTCATATACTGTGATGATAGTACAGTAGTGTCGTCTCTGTTGCCAAAATCATTCTAGTTGAAATGGCCTTCACAAATGAGAGAGAGTGGAACCCAAGATTACCAACAGTAGAAATCAAATTAATGGGATGTGTGGAAAACAATAGCTAATTTTTTGTTGTTATTGGGATCCTTGTTGTTAATCCTCACCCAAGGATATTTTTTCCATTGATTTTTAGAGAGAGTGGAAGGGAGGGGGAGGGGGGGGAGAGAGAGAGAGAGAGAGAGAGAGAGGGAGAATGAGAATGAGAATGAGTAGGTATACCTTTTATAGCTCCCATAAAGTATGCAGGAACAAGGGCAATGGAGTGAGGAGATCATTAATATATGTACACATGTTAGGTAAATGCATATATATATATATATATATATATATATATATATATATATATATTCCAGTGTTAACATTTGGAACTACTATCCAGTTTGCACTAGTGAATTTATTACACTTGCAATGATGTTCTGTTTATTGTTCGTTGTCTTTGGATTCAGATGCCATTAGTCAAGTTCACTGTCTCTGAGAAGGTTTGGGGGTAAAGAGGTGGGAGGGATCGAGGACTGAGGGTATTGTTAGAGACACACATCAATTGGCTGCCTCTCAAATGCACACCCCCCAGGGATCCATCCTGCAACCCAAGTACGTACCCTTGACTGGAAATCGAACCTGAAACCCTTAGGTTTGAGGGATGATACTCTAACCACTGAGCACACTGGCCACATCAACAATAGCTAATTTTTACTGAGTATTTCTTATCTATCTGCTTATTGTTCTAAGCTTCTTTATATGTACTAATTTAATCTTCATAATAACCCCATGAAGTACTTTCAATAGCCCCATTTTATTTATAAGGAAACCGAGGCATAAAATTGAAGTAGACATTCAAAATCAAAGTAAACGACTTGGCCTTCCATCTGCTACCTTCTACCCATCAGCCTCACAAACAAGTCCAAATCTCCCTTAGAGAAAACAAACCTGTTGGCCCCAGTTTTCCAATAGGCTGTTCACATCCAAATGTCCTTGTTTTAAGCTTGAATTCTGAAAACCACTTTCATTCCTTAATCCACTGCATTGTGCTTTCTGCCAAAATCTATCAGAATAAGTCCAATGAATATTATTGATTCTGTCTTGGAAATTAACTCTATCTTCTCTGGGTCCTTTTATTTTGCCCACCCTCTCCATAGTGTCTGTGGCTACTTTCCAACCCAGCCCTCATATTCATTATGCTGTGTCATTCCATGCCTTTTAAGTTTCTTCTGTGCATCCTGTCTGTTTCACTTACTCACCCTGGCTGAAACACGAGCATTGCTTTAAGTTCTTATCCTTATTTTTCTCCTCTCCTCAGTCCATCCTCTGTTCTCACCCTTTGTGATCTCATTTTCATCCATTCACTCAACAGTGAACAGTGACTTCTATGTGAGATGCCAGAACTCTAATCTGTGTAGCCTTGACTTCTCTTTCAAGCACCAGACCTATTTTTCTATCTCTTTATTTTTCTTCTGGTTGGCCTCCTAATATTGCAAATTCAATTTGTCCAAACTATGTCCCTGCCTCCACACTATTCTCAAATCTATGCTCAAATTTATGCCTTACCCAGACGGAAACCTGCGTTATGTTTTACTTTTCCCTGTCCCTTATTTTCTGCTACCAAGGGTTTGCCAAATCTTGTGGACCTTTTGGAATCAGTCTGTTTTCCAATTTTATTTCTATAGGTAATTTGGACTTTCATCCAAAATTACTGAGTACCTATTATGTATCAGGCAGGAGGTACAAAGGTGATAAGATTTCATTCCTACATTAGGGGTTCTCCAGTTCAAGAAAGGGGACAGAAGGAAACAAGCTGCTAGAGTGACAATATGTTAAAATGGAAGGAAGGGTGCACGACGTGTCCTGGGAGCGCAGAAGTGGGGGGACGATGTGCTCCTGGCACAGGGAATGGAGGGAATCAAACCCATTGGCGGTGTTTGCCTGCACACAGCAAAGGACCTCTTCCCGAGCACCAAATAAACAATTACGTGAGCAATGTTTTGTTAACTTGGTTCACTACCAGCTGAGAGTTTTTAAAAAAATGATAATTATTATCCTACGTGTGATCTGCCTCTCCCTTCTGGTAGTGATAATTTTAATATTATGGAAGTCTGTACGGTGTGACACATGTGAAATTTAGAGTTGTCCTGTGACTTTATGTCACTGAGAGTGAAATACAGGAAATTCTATCATGCGAGAACCACCCAAAATTGTTATGGTGGCTCTTAACAGAACCAGAAATGTATAACATCGAACCTTTTAACATTGCTGTTCAATTTAAAAACTTAAAAACAACTTAATTTACTTAGTGGTGGCAAAGTAGTCTATTAGCTCAAAATGTTATATTTAATTCAATAGTCTTGTGTTTAGGGCCTTAAGTTATTAAAATTATTATTGTATATCAAAATGAGCAAATATTGGCAATTTTATATGGTTTAGCTTAAATATATAACTTTTTTCTATTTTATTTTTGGAGGGCATTTATATTATTTTTATTTTAAAATAATTACTAGTTGACACTCAATATTATATTAGTTTCAGGTGGTTAGACATTTATATAACATACTAGAGGCCTGGTGCACAAATTCGTGGGTGGGTGGGGTCCGGCCAGCCCGTCCTGATCGGGGTTGAGGAGTCCTATTGGGGGTGGGCCAGCTTGGGGGAAGGGCCATGGGAGGTTGGCCAGTTGGCTGGCCACAATGTGTGTCATAGCGACCGGTCATTCTGGTTGCTTGGCTTTTATATATATAGATAAAGTGATCCCCCTGATAAGTGTAGTTCCCACCTGGCACCACACAGTTAACCTTTTTTTTTTTTTTAGTTATTGGGACCAGGAGAATTAAGAGTATGGATTAATCAAGGAAAAGTCATCTTTATGGTTCAGCCATCAACATTCTTTATTATTATTTGATTGCTTTTATTTTCTGATTCCAGTAGAGATTCTTAAATGTTTAATATTTTACTCTCTATGACATGCATATACTTTTTTGGGGAGGTCTTGAGCATATTTTAGAGGCTCTCACCTACATAGTTCTTGGATTTGGAGCCCTCTGAGAGAGCTACAGATGTCAGAGGTGGGAAGAATTAGTTCTTTTCTTTTAAAGACAAAGCATCTAAGAACCAGAGATGTTAACATGCCTAACATTATGCAGCTAACAATTTATAGAGTTGGGACTAGAGCTCTTTGTGTTTGCAGAGGCTAGGATATATTCAAGAGCATATCTATATCTATATCTTATTAAAGAGTCCACTTTATCTCTAGGCAACCATGACCTTTAAGATTTCCATTGATCCAAACTTCTCTGGCCTTACTGACTATGGCTCCTTTTTACATAATCCTTCCCACCAGATCTGTTGCCTTCACATTGGTCGCCAGGTGAGCTGTTCTATGGCAGGAGGAGCAGGTACTTATGGTTCCAGGGGCTAGAATGGGATTTGGCCGTCAATTCCAAGAACTAGGAAACACAAAACATTTCTTTAAAGAAAATCTAATGTAAAATATTGTTACTTTGACATATTTACTATTGCTGTTACTCCTAAAGAACCAGATATAAGATTAAATGGAACAAACATTTCAACTATTGTTCATATGGTCTTTGGAACTGTGCCAGGAAATCAATTTTAAAAAATCTTTATTGTTGCAAGTATTATGTAGGTCCTCCTTTCCCCCTCATTAATCTCTTCCAGCCCACTCCCGTCCTCCTCCTACCCCCACCCCTCACCACTCCATTGTCCATGTCCACAGGTTATGCATATATGCATACAAGTTCATTGGTTGATCTCTTCCCACCCACCATCCCCTGCCTTCCCTCTGAGGTTCAACAGTCTGTTCATGCTTCTATGATTCTGGGTCTATTTTTGATCATCAGTTTATTTGGTTCATTAGATTCTACATATGAGTGAGATAATGTGATACTTATCTTTCTCTGACTGGCTTATTTCACTCAGCATAATAGTCTCCAGGTCCATTCATGCTGTTGCAAATGGTAAGAGTTTTTTCTTTTTTATTGCCACGTAGTATTCAATTGTGTAAATTTACCACAGTTTTTTAAAAAATATTTTTATTGATTTCAGAGAGAAAGGGAGAGGGAGAGAGAGAGAGAAACATCTATGATGAGAGGGAATCATGGGTCGGCTGCCTCCTACATGTCCCCCACCGGGGATGGAGCCCACAACCCGGGCATGTGTCATTGACCGGAATTGAACCCAGGACCCTTTGGTCCGCAGGCCAACGCTCTATTCACTGAGCCAAACTGGCTAGGGCTGTACCATAGTTTTTTTATCCACTCCTTTGCTGATGGGCACTTAGGCTGTTTCCAAGTCTTAGCTATTGTAAATTATGCTGCTATGAACATAGGGGTGCACATATTCTTTCTGTGGAGAGTTTCAGTTTCTTAGGATATATTCCTAGAAGAAAATCAATTTTAGGAAAATTTTCAGATTACCAATTGCATTCAGTGTGGGTTTTATTTACTCTTAATATAATGAAACTCTCAGTTTTCTGGTTGGCCAAAATGTGTAATCCAGAGTAGAAGGTATAATTTCTTAACATAATACAGTGTTTTAGAGACTCTATGGACATAAATGATATTGCAGAGTTTTCTGATTTAATTAAAATAGAAAACTATTTTGAAAATATAATATTGCCAATAGAGCAAATATATTTTTTTAATATAGCACTTTCAGGGTTGGTATATTAAAAATTTTTTATGTAAGGAAGCCCAGTAATTGAAAATATCATCCTATTCTTCTGTAAAACATATAAAAGAATGTGGAACTAAAATGCAGTTTGCTAAGAAAAGTCACTACTTGTCTTGGTGCACTGACAAAGTACTCACAGTTCTCTTTGAAGATCTAAAAGTCTGTTGTATCATGCTCTGGACAAGCTTTTAGATAAAAAAAAAAAAATAAGTTGGCTAATTGACCTATTTAAAACTCATCTCACTCTGTCTCCAGCCTGAAAACCAGAGTGCTCTTCTGAAGAGCTGGATTTTTTTATGAGGTGTTAAATCAATATTGCCAAATGTGACTTGGTGGAGCTTTCTGCAGCCTCGCAGGGGAGTGATGCAAGCTTTTTGATCATTTGTGTATCTTTAAGAGCCTACGATTAACCAGTCTTCTAAGGAAATGTGTGGGATGCTTTGGTCATATATAAATCATCATGAACAGAATGCATTTATATTTATATAGGATTGGGGCCAGGAATACCGCCATATATCCATTTAATTTGTTCTGCAGACTTAAAATGTTGGCAGGATAGACTGTATGCACGGCATCTTGAGTAGTGATACATTCTTGATAAACTGGTGACAATGAAGAAAAATGGGTAAACCAGCTTGGGTTTCCTAGACTTTTGCGGGGAGGAGAAGGATTTAGTTTCCAGAGTGCAGTAATAATCTCTTACCTTTATATCGTCCTCTCATGTCACTGTGTGCATTATCTTTAGATTCACTGTGTTGTGTGAGCCTCACAGCTATTCTGAGAGCTAAGTAGGCAGGTAATAACCTCCACTCAACGTTGAGGAAACCAGCACCCAAGAGAATTTGCTTGAAAATATACTGAACATGGTCTTCAAGTGCAATGTTTTTTTCTAGTACTTTAACCACTGTGTAGTTTCAGGAAGTTTGAAAAGACAAAGTTATAAAAAATGTTAACTTGCAGCATTTTTATTGCTCAGGCCCTAGATTAAGCTGGTGGTTCAGTTGTCCATGATTAGAAAGTTGATGATAGAATTATCAGTCTACTTGAAAATCTAGCCTGAGAATAGCATGCAAATGCATAATAGAGGCAAAGAGGGAGTTTAGGCATCTAACCCTTTATAAGTAGGTGGAGGTGGAGGGGAAAGAGACTCAAGCAAATATTTTAATTATTCCTAAGTGAATTTTTAAGAGTTTGGCTCCTAAATATATTGAATCCTTATTATAACGTTGTTGAGGTTCATGTTTAGAATATAACCTTATAAATGAAATCTTGACCTTTTTTGATGAAGCCCCAACTTCTATAATTTTATGAAGAATGTTATAGTCACAGGTTAATATTAAGGCTATACCTACTTTCTCGATAAGAGTAATTTCTTTCCTTTGATAGTGTTTTCTGAATAAAGAGAAATGAATCCTCTTCTTCTTATTATATGGGTATTTGTGTGTGTGTCTTGCCCTTCCAAACTAAATTGTAAATTCTAAAAATTTGGGACTAAATACGATATATACTAGTTGCAAAATAAATATTTGTTGAATTAAATTACATTTGTAAAATTTGCTGGGTAAATACTTACTATATATTCCATATCCCTATGCCATTAATCTCTTGTGCACATTTTTAATACTTTTTTATAATGGGCTTTTATAATGGTTCTAACTCCCTTGTCTAATCATAAAACATCTACCTACTTAAGTAAAATAGGTTTCAACCTTAAATTCCATGGCTATTAAACATTTGATATATGCATGTGCAGAACATGAGTGTATGGCTTTTACTAGTATGAAGGTCACTATGGTATCATTTAGTGATTTAGTGCTGTACTTGGTTCAGATTCCAGCTCTGAAATGTCTTAGCTCTGAAACTTTGAGCAAATGCCTAGTATTCTAAGCCCTAGTGTCCTCATCTGTAAAATGATGAGGACAGCTCCTAGGGGTGTTGTGAAACTGAATGAGGCGATACACAGTATTTGGCATCTATTAAGCACTCCTATATTAGATGTTATTAAGATTATTTTGAATTGAATATATTTAGTGATGGGTATACAAATGCTTTTCCAAATAAGACAATTTTAAGAATAACGATGTCCTTGATGACAGTTGAATTGGTGTTACAGTCCCCTCCCCATTTGAGTAAAATGTTATAGATTTTATGTTTCAAGAGAAAAAAAGATATCATAAAATGTGTGGGAAATGAAATTATACAACCAATACACATTTCTTTAAAAATTATTTTATTAAATTTATTGGGGTGACATCCTATATAATAAAAGCCTATTATGTTAAGTGTCTGGTCATCTAGTCATCCATTCAACCAATCAAAGTGTAATATGCTAATGATATGCTAAGGCCCCTCAACCACTTGCTGTGACTTGCACTGACCACCAGGAGGCAGATGCTCCAACTGGTAGGTTAGCTTGCTGTTGGGGTCTGGCCAATCAGGACTGAGCGAAATGGGCTGGATATACCCTGGACCCCTCCCTTGGTCCCTCCATGGCTGGCCAACCTCCCGTGTCCCTCCCTGGCCCTGATCATGCACTGGTGGGGTCCCTAGGCCTGGCCTGCACCCTCTTACAATCCAGGACCCCTCAGGAGATGTTGGAGAGCTGGTTTCAGCCCAGTCCTGCTCAATGCAGGAGCTGTTCCCTAGTGGTCAGTGCACTCCCACAGGGGGAATGCTGCTCAGCCAGAAGCTGGGCTCACAGCTGGTGAGAGCAGCAGTGGTGGAAGGGCCTCTCCCACCTCTGCGGCAGTACTAAGCCATCAGTCGGACATCCCCCAAGGGCTCCCGGACTGCAAGAGGGCACATGCTGGGCTGAGGGCCCCGTGCCCCGAGTGCACAAATTTCACGCACTGGGCCTCTAGTCTACACTAATAAAATAGTAATATGCAAATTGACTGTACCTTTGCAACACCCACCAGCCAATCAGGAGTGAGTATGCAAATTAACCCAACAAAGATGGTGGGTTAATTTGCATACACAGGCACCGAGTGGCTGGGGGTGGGGCGGGACACTTGGGTTGTCGCCATGGCGATGATGCAGGTGTTCCACACCACCCCAGCCGCTCCGAACCTCTGGGCAGCATGGGAAGGAGGAAAGGCGGCTCCGGGCCAGAGCGAAGGCAGTGCCGGCAGCCAGGGGAAGGAAAGCCCATTTTAGCATGAATCTTCATGCATCAGGCCTCTAGTTGTTTAATAAAATTATATAGGTTTCAAGTGTACAATTCTATAATACATCACCTGTATATTATATTCTGTGTTCACCACCCAAAGTCACCAATTCACATTTCTAATTGATTATTTTTTATTATAACTTTGGATAGTAGGTCCTGCTTAAAGTCATTGTTCATGTAACAAATACATAGTAAATATTTGCTTCCTTTGACCTGTACAATTCACTAGCATTTGCCTATTCCTGTTCTTACCACTACATTGTATTTTCCAAAGAGGACAACACCTACTGTCCCACATGTGTCCTGCCCCATCTGAAACCACTACTGAAGTCACTACAACTCTAAGATGCTAAATTGTATTTTAGGGCTGCCAGGAATCCTTTAACTAGCAAATGTTGACCAGCTTTTAAGAGGCAAGTACTTCCTTATTACATAAAATCACTGGTTATACGGTTGAGTGGTTTCTTTTATTTGAGTGTGTTCTGACAGCAGCAGCAAAGGGAAGGGGGTGGGGGGAAGGCAAACAGATTTGAGAGAATTAAAATATAATACACATAGTACTGATCCCTAACTTTATTTGATTATAAGTGTTTGCTAAAAATGCAATTACCCAAGTCCCTTCCAAGATTCTGTGCCAGTAGGTCTGGGGTGGGGGTCCCAAGTCTGTATCTTTAACAAGTGTTTCAGGTGATTCTTCTAATCTGGCCAGTTTCGACAACACTATATACTAGTATAGAACCCCATGAGAATACAAGAACAGCCTCAAGGAAATGCACTTTATTTTCCTCCCATTTTAAACATATCAATAAGCAAAGAGAAAGAGCAAGTAAAAACCTATAATATCATTTCTCAGAATTAGTACAGCTGTTAAAAATGGTTACAGATGGGGGCTCTTGCAACCAGACTGGGTTGAAATCCAGATTCCTCCACTACCAGTGTGACCTTGGGCAAGTTGTATAATTTTTTAGTGTAGTGATTTCTTTATCTGTAAGAAAGCTCTTAGGGCTGCTCTGAAGATTAAATGAGTCAATACATATAAATGTCTTAGCATATAGTCCCTGCAACTCAGAATAAGTACTCAACAAATGTTAGCCATCCTTCAAAATAAATTAAGAACTGTTAATAGTAGCATTTCTTCCACTACTATATGGCAGCAGCTTATATTTTCCAAAAATGACAATACTTCCCATGTCACATGGTCTTCTACAATGTGACCTTGCTACTCTCCATTTCAAGAGGAGAGTGTGTTTCCTTTTTCCTTGAATCTGGGTAGGCCTGACTGCTTTGACCCATAGATTACAGTGGGACTTCCCAGGCTTGGTCATAAAAAACAATGCTACTTGTTGGACTATTCATGTATACATGAAGTTTGATTACTCTGAGGCTGCCATGCCTGGAGCAAGCCAGGTCACATGGCAAAGCCACACATGAGAGCTCTGATTGACAGCCTTAGTCTTTGAGTGAAGGAGCCTCCAGGTAATTGTAGCCTCCTATTGTTGAGTCACCTCCACCTTTCAAGTAGTCCCACCTGAGGTAGGTCCCAGTCATTATGGAGAAGAGATAAACCATTCATGCATACCCTGTCCAAATTCCTCATCCCAGAATCGGTAAGCAGAATAAAATGGTTGCTATTTTAAGCCACATTTCAGAGTAGTTTGTTATGTGGCAGTAGTCATTGGAACATACATCTTTACAATTCCATGCATGTAGTAACTATGTCTTGTTCACTACTCAATCTTTGTCACCTAGTCCCCAACTATTTGTTGAATAATGGACTATATTTTAAACAATTCCTCATTGTGGGACAATTAGATAGTTTTCCATTATTCTCAATGATTACACTTATCACTTACAGTGAATACTTGTAAGTAGAATTACTGAGTCATAGAATATTATAAATGGTTTTGATATGGAAATACTGAAACATTCTGCCCACAAAGAATCATCTAGAGAGAGCCTGCCAAAGTTATTTCATCAGCCTGTACCCTAAAGTACTAACATATGCTAATTAAATGTACATGACTGAGTTATAAACCAGAATGATGACTTTTGAACAGAATACCAATATATTAACTTTAAAACAGGAGGTTTGCTAGCCTAGTGGTTCTCTCCTTGTAAAAAGAAGTCCATAAGCCGTGTCAAATATTCCCGCAAACCTAATTTATCTTACATGTTCTTGAATTAAGGCAAGATGTTAACAAGCTTAATGAGTTTCATTTCTTTCGGCCAAACTTATAAGTTATTTTGTGTTGCTCAGGCATTCTGATATTGAAGTCATAGGAATTTTGAGGCATAGTAGCTACAGCATATACTATTAGCAGAGCTACATACCAGTAGTTTCTGAATTGAGTACATCTTATCTGCCATTTGATCGACTTTGACAAGAGAGCATGGTAGCTAAAATAAGGGCCCAGTAGCAATAAACAGTGCTTTAGCATCTATTCCTTATATAGATTAATGAGCAGCATTGCCATATTAGTGATTTATATGATTTTGTAATATTACTGTGAGCATTTGCTAATTTTGGATCTTTAGGTAAAACTTAGATTTTATAACATAAAATGCATTACTTATTGTAACTTGTTTGGTCATCAAAAACCTTTCATATCATGTAATCTATATGGAAAAAATAATATAAAACCGTAAAGGTAGAAGTTTGAAAAATATGTGTGTGGGGAGTAAATTCCTCCAACACTGAAGAACCAATTAAGATGTTTAGAAGCATAAATTTATAACAAAGGGAAATTGATTACTTTTTTCCATGTCTAGGGTAGCTAGAAAAAACTTTTTTTCATCACTGAAAAAATAAACATGATGGAATGCTAAAACACTGGGACTTGGGATCGGAGAACAAGGGAGTTAAATTCTAGGAAGGTGACCTGTGACAGTGCCTGGACTTCTGTGCACCTCATCTGTAATACTGGGATAATATTATCTCACAGGATTTTCTAAGAACTAAATTAGTTAATACATAAAAGATTCAGTCACAATGAATACAGTTCACTGGTGTTCAATAAGTGTTAGTGGAACCCAAATTATCTTTTTAGATGTCTGTCACTGACTTTCAAAATTGGGGTATCCTCTTCATTGGACAGTACAGTAAACATAATAATTCTGTATTTTTCTAGCCACCAGATAGTTCAACCTCATGTTGATTTGTAATTTTCTCAAACTGTCAGGTTAGATTACATCTTCCTTTATTTAGTTATATTACTGATAACCAAGGAAACACCATATTTGAAAACCACCTCATAACATGAGTTACTAGATAAATGATTAATCATATCTGCTTTGCCCTATTTTAGTGTCAATTCAGAAGGTGGCTTTTTTTCTGATTCTATTCTTAATCTCTGACATTATATCATATCTTTTAGAACTTTTTGATTTCTATGCATTTATAATACCCACAAGTGAAAATGTACTTACAATAATATTAGTGAAAGTCAACTTAGAATTTATTTGGTTTGGTAAAATTTCTACTGAATTGATTAGGAAACTGAAGTCCAAATAGGTCAAGGGAAGAAGAAGCAAACTCAGTAATCACCTAACAAAATGCTTTCATTTTCTATATTTAGAGAGCTGGAGATTCAATTGGGGTAAAACATAGAGACTAGCTCTTATGAATCACGTCTTCTAGTCTAGTGCTTTCCCCAGTAACTTCTCTGTTATGCCATGAATTTGATATTACCAAATTAATAATAAAAACTGTAGATACTAATTTAGAAAATGCCTCACACTAGGTTTGAATAAGGTCTTTATTAAAACATTGAGCAAGACTGAATGAGTTTTGAAGGTAAGACATGTTGAGTTGGAACATAAGTGACTTTACAGGGGCAAATCATCATGTGACAGCAGTCATCTTAGTGTCTTTTGTATATCTTTCATTTTTTCTTGAGTATTAAATCTAAACAAAATGACTGGAATACAAAAGAATGAAGTAAATTCCTGGATAGGTTTGAAGTTCAATTTGACTCCTTATGGATAAACCATATTAAAGCTCACATCTGCCTTTGGACAACAGGAACATAAAAATGTACATTAAATGCTGATAAAAGTTTTTTATTTTTATAAGAATTTTTCATATTTTCTTGATTACATAGGCACTGAAAACAAGTATGTATTTAAATGTGCAGAATTTATACCTTTCTTCCTTATCCTGGAAGTGAATTACTTAAAAAAACCTTTTTCCCCCCTGAGATTCTCTTACAAAATGCTATTATATCAGAACAACTTACCAATTAACCTTTGTCAACTCAATAAGAAGCAGGATAGAATGTTCTGTCAACTAATTTCTTAATCATCTCACATTTTTTGTTATTCTCATTCAGTTGTAGAACCTTAGCATAAAACGGAGGGAAGCTTACATTAATTATTTTACTCCAGCGTTCTGATGAGTAATTTTCCTAGCATCCTTTCCATTTTAAAAAGTGAATGAGACAAGTGCCCCTTTTTTGGCTACTAATTTTTTACAACTGTAACTCTGAAAAGGGCTGAGGTGGAAATAAGAATTTTATAAAGATGACTAGTTACAGTTATGTTTTTATTATTTGTAGTAAAGGAAATGAAAAAGAAGAATACAAAAGCAAAAGTAGATTATTTGCCAAAAATGTTTGTCAGTAGAACATTGCTGAATAGCTGCCTGTGATTTTGGAATATTGCTTGACTGCTCTGAATCTGTTTCAAGCCTTCTTACTTTGACTTCTTCCCCAACCTCCATCTGCAGGTTACCTATGATGTTTGATGTTTAATTGCTTGGGAGTGGGGAAAGGGATTGTGATGAGAAAAAGGATTATAAATGAAAGCACTTTTGCCCTGGCTATGTTTCTAAATGGTTAGAGAATTGACTTGAGCACCGAAGCAAAGGGTTGTGGGTTTGATTTCTGGTCAAGAAAGGCCTCTGAATAAACTGATACCTGGGTTGCAGGTTCGATCCCCAGCCCAGTTGGGGCACGTGCGGTAGGCAACCAGTGAATGTGTCTGTTTAACATAGCTGTTTCTCTCTCTCTCTCTCTCTCTCTCTCTCTCTCTGTCCCCCTCCCTCCTCCCTCTCTCCCCCCTCCTTCCCTCTCTTCCTCTCTCTCGCTAAAAAAAGAAAAAGAAAAAATATCCTCCAGGAAGGATTTTTTTTAAAAAAAAGCCCTTTTCTTTGCAAAATAGGGAGCTTCCATTCAGTACTTTCCACTCTATGTATGTGAAAGGAAATAAATGGGAAGGGCACAATGTGTTATCTCAGGATATTGAAGAGGAATCACTGATTATTTCTAATAGAAAAATTCCTATATCTTTTAAATTGTCTGGTAATTTTCTCTTTAGGTGGCCAGGTGCAGTTATTATCTAATGTCTGTCATCCCAAGATGTCATGTAATGATATACAAAGGAAACTTAAGAATCATGAGTTTCTCCAGCTTAAGTCCTAAAATATGTCATCATGATGACAGCAACTTGGGAAAAAGTCAGAGAAAAGTCTTATTTTAATATTTTTTCAATATTGTGACAAGTGTCTAGTTGGGTTTTCTTTAGGCTGATCATTTGATCATTATGCGGTGGAAGGAAGGCAGAGGGAGGGAAGGAGGGAGTGACTGCTGAGAGGTACAGATTATTTCGTCCTGATTTTGTGCAACATGGGGTGGTAGAGGCTCATTGACTCTGGTTGAACCATATGAAATTGCTATTTTAATTGGTCAAAGTGGTTACATATCAACAATTTTATATGCTGCAACATATTAGGTAATGGTGAACACTTATGCTCTTATTACTCATTAATTTAACAAATATTTATTGAGTCCCCTTGGCTGGACTAGTGTGCTCTTCACTTTTTCTGGGATTTAATGTGTTTTGTTCTATTATTATTATTATTATTATTATTATGCTTGGCAGAGTTCCTGATTTTTAAAAATTATTTATTGATTTTAGAGAGAGAAAGGAAGAGGAAGAGATTTACTTGCTGTTCTACTTATTTATGCATTCATTAGTTGATTCTTTTATGTGCCCTGACCCAAGACTGAACCCCCAACCTTGGTGGATTGGGGTGATGCTCTAACCAACTGAGCTATTGGGCCAGGGCCTGAGTTCTTGCTTTTTATATAAGGGTCATTAACTTATACATGTAATTTTTGTCTTATTTTTTCCATTTAATATATACTTACATATTTATAACATGAGAAAAATATTTCATGTTTTAAAATTTTCATAACTATATTTCAAGGACATGAAATCTTTCTTGAAGGGGATAATTTATTTTCCACTCTCTTATTTGGAGGATGTGTAGGTAGTTGGATTATTGTCTTTGTACAGAAACTTTTTTCTGTTATTTCAGGTTATTTCTCTAGGATTGAGTCCCCAAAGTGGAATTACTTGGTCAAAGGGTATGAACATAGTAAAACCTCCTGATACATGTCAACTGGAAATAGCTGTATTTTTAATACTGCTTGATATATGAAGTTTGACTCCTCATCAGTCACAGGATATGTTAAAAACTGTGTAAAACGACTTTCTTGCATGGTGGTCCAAAACCATATTCAATGACAATGTCCTCGTCTGGATAAAGGAAAAGGCTTGCAGTTGCTGGTATCAAGAGAACCACTAGCTTTTCTCCAAGGGAATGGCCTCTGAATAAACTGATACCAAAAAGAAAGACCAGATTCCCGATGTGTACAAGATTTCTGCAAGTTCTGTTTGTAATTATTTTGCCTGGAGGAAATGAGAAAAAAAGAGACCAAGTGTCAGCCTATTTCTGGGGAACTTTGGAAAGAATAAGTTACAATTTTCACACCTTGGGAAAGAAGATGTAAAAGAATATGTTTAGAGGGGGAAAAAAAAAGGCGGCGGAATAGATAGACGTGTCCCGAGCCTTGTCCTGGAGTAGATAGAAAGAACAGCTGAGGGTTGCATGGGGAGTATCTGTTGGTGAGTTAAGGGACAGCTATACTCCAGGAGAAGGTGGGGGACTGCTGGACGGGGCTCCCCTGACAGGGCAGCCCCCACTGCTGCTGGGTTCCATCCTGGAGCCACCGGATCTTGACCAAGACTGCACCATCTTGAAGGGGAAAGTGGATGTTATTGGAAGCCTGAAAATCTACAACTGTGGCACCCACCGAACAGATGCAAACCCCAGAGTACCGGTCCCCAATTGGCACAAACACACAGATTCAGAGGAGCTCTACACTCCACCATGGAAAGGAGAGAGAGAACTACATAACCAGACACCCGGAGAAGAGAAACCATGGGGAGACAAAGAAACAGTTCGCATATAAAAGAAAAGCAGGCATCACCAGAAAAGGAAGTAAATGAAATGGAGGCAAGCAATCTGTCAGAGAAAGAATTCAGAGAAATGGTCATAAGGTGGCTGAAAAGAATGGAAGACAAATTTGACAATATGAGTAAGAACCAAGAGGAAATGAAGAAGAACCAGGAAGAAATGAAAAATACATCACTGCTGTAAAGAACTCAATAGAAAGCATCAAGAGTAGACTAGAAGAAGCAGAGGACTGCATCAGTGAGCTAGAAGACAAGGTAGGAAAAAATACTCAAGTAGAGCAGCTTCTAGAAAAAAAAATTAAAAAGCAGGAGGAGAGCCTAAGGGAACTTTGGGACAACATGAAACAAAACAACATCCACATAATAGGGGTTCCAGAAGGAAAGGAAACCGAGCAAGGAATAGAAAACCTGTTTGAAGAAATAATGACAGAAAACTTCCCTGATATATGGAAGAAAAAACCCACACAAATCCAAGAAGCTCACAGAGTCCCAAGCAAAATGAACCCCAAAAGACTGATGCCAAGGCACGTTATAATTAAATTGGCAAACACCAATGACAAAGTAAGAATCTTAAAAGTGGCCAGAGAGAGACATAAAGTTATGTACAAAGGAACCCCCATCAGACTAGCAACTGATTTCTCAACAGAAACGCATCAGGCTAGAAGGGAATGGAATGAAATATACAAAGTCATGCAAAGAAAGGGTCTGAATCCAAGAATACTGTACCCAGCAAGGCTATCCATCAAAATTGAAGGTGAAATCAGGAGCTTCACAGACAAAAAAGGACTAAGGGAATTTATTACCACCAAACCAGCAATGCAAGAAATGCTAAAGGGTCTGCTGTAAAAAAAAGAAATAGGAAGTGAAGAAGGAACACAGGGGTAAAGAATAAAAATGGCGACAAATAAGTACCTATCAATAATAACTTTAAATGTAAATGGATTAAATGCCCCAATCAAAAGACATAGGGTAACGGAGTGGATAAGAAAACATGACCCATATATTTGCTGTCTACAAGAAACCCACCTCAGAAAAAAAGATGCACACAGACTGAGGGTGAAGGGATGGAAAAAGGTTTTCCAGGCGAATGGAAATGAAAAAAAAGCTAGGGTAGCAATACTTATATCTGACAAATTAGATCTCAAAGTGAAGGACATAACAAGAGATAAGGAAGGCCACTTCATAATACTAAAGGGAGCAATCCAACAAGAAGAAATAACTCTGGTAAACATATATGCACCCAATACAGGAGCACCCAAATACATAAAAAAACTCCTGGAGGATATCAAGGGAGAGATTGACAGCAATACAATCATAGTAGGAGACTTTAATACCCCACTATCACCATTGGACAAATACTCTAAACAAAAAATCAGCAAAGAAACCTCAATCCTAAATGACTCACTAGACCAGATGGAATTAATTGACATCTTCAGAACATTTCACCCCAAAGCCACAGAATATACATTCTTCTCAAGTGTACATGGCTCATTTTCAAAGATAGACCATATATTGGGTCACAGGCAAAGTCTTTTCAAATTCAAGAAGATAGATCTTCTCAGATCACAGTGGCATAAAACTGGAAATCAACTACAATAAAAACAATCCAAAAAAAATCAAACACATGGAGACTAAACAGCATGCTATTAAACAATGACTGGGTTACCAGAGAGATCAAGGAAGAAATAAAAAACAGCATGGCAACAAATGACAATGAAAACACAACAATCCAAAAATCTATGGGACACAGCGAAAGCAGTCTTGTGAGGGAAGTTCATAGATCTACAAGTCTACTGCAAAAAACAAGAAACAATGGTAAATAAATTACCTAACCCTACAACTCCAAGAGTTAGAAAGAGAGCAACGAGAAAAGCCCAGTATAAGCAGAAGGAAGGAAATAATAAAGATCAGAGCGGAGATAAACGGCATTGAGACAAAAAACAAAAACAAAAAACAACAATACAAAAGATCAACAAAACCAAGAGCTGGTTCTTTGAAAGGATAAACAAGATTGATGAACCTCTAGCCAGGCTCACCAAGAAGCAAAGAGAGAGAACCCAAATAAACAAAATCAGAAATGAAAGAGGTGAAATAACAACAGACCCCACCAAAATACAAAGGATTGTTAAAAAATACTATGAACAACTCTATTCCAACAAACTGGACAACCTGGAGGAAATGGACATATTCCTAGAAAAATATAACCTTCCAAAACTCAATCAGGAAGAATCTAAACATGTCAATAGGCCAATAACTATGGAAGAAATTGAAGAAGTAATCAAAAAGCTTCCAGCAAACAAATGCCTGGGGCCAGACGGCTTCACATGGGAGTTTTACCAAATATTCAAGGAAGAACTAAAACCTATCCAAAAAATTCAAGAGGAAGGAACACTTCCAAGCTCCTTTTATGAAGCCAGCATCACCCTAATACTAAAACCAGATAAAGACAACACAATGAAAGAGAATTACAGACCAGTATCCCTCATGAACATAGATGCTAAAATCCTCAATAAAATTCTAGCAAATCGGATCCAGCAGTACATCAGAAAGATCATACACCATGACCAAGTAGGATTTATCCCAGGAATGCTAGGATGGTACAGTATCTGCAAATCAATAAACATGATACATCACAAACAAATTGAGAGATAAAAATCACATAGTCATATCAATTGATGCAGAAAAAGCATTTGACAAAATCCAACACCCTTTCTTGATAAAAACTCTCAACAAGGTGGGAATAGAAGGATCATACCTCAACATAATAAAAACTATATATGATAAACCCATAGCTAACATCATACTTAATGGGCAAAAACTAAAACCATTTCCTCTAAGAACAGGAACAAGAAAGGGATGCCCACTCTCACCACTACTGTTCGTCATAGTACTGGAAGTATTTGCCATTGCAATTAGACAAGAAGAAGAAATGAAAGGCATCCAAATTGGAAAAGAAGAAGTAAAGCTGTCCTTATTTGCAGATGACATGATATTGTACATAAAAAACCCGAAAGACTCCATCAAAAAACTAATAGACTTAATAAATGAATTCAGCAATGTAGCAGGATACAAAATTAACGCCAAGAAATCTATGGCATTTCAATACACCAATAGTGAACTTACAGAAAGAGAGACTATAAAGGCAATCCCATTTACCATCACACCAAAAAGTTAAGATACCTAGGAATAAACTTAACTAAGGAGGTAAAAGACCTATATGTGGAAAACTACATGCATGACACTGAAAAAAGAGATAGAGGAAGACGTAAACAGATGAAAGAACATACCATGTTTATGGATTGGGAGAATCAACATCATTAAAATGTCCATACTACCCAAAGCAATCTATAGATTCAATGCACTCCCCATTAAAATACCAATGGCATATTTCACAGACCTAGAAAGAACTCTCCAAAAATACATCTTGAATGAAAAAAGACCCCAAATATCCACAGCAATCCTGAGAAAGAAGAACAAAGTAGGTGGTATCTCAAAACCAGATTTCAAGCTATATTACAAAGCCACTGTTCTCTGGTACTGGCACAATAACAGACATATAGATCAATGGAATAGAATAGAGAACCCAGAAATCGACCCAAATCACTATGCTCAATTAATATTCGACACAGGAGGCATGAACATACAATGGAGTCAAGACAGTCTCTTCAATAAATGGTGTTGGGAAAATTGGATAGATACATGCAAAAAAATGAAACTAGACCATCAACTTACACCATACACAAAAAGAAACTCAAAATGGATAAAGGACCTAAACATACGACAAGAAACCATAAAAATACTACAGGAATCCACTGCCAGAAAAATCTCTTACATAAGCCAAAACAATTTCTTCACTGATACTGCTCCTAGGGCAATGGAAACTAAAGAGAAAATAAACAAATGGGACTACATCAAAATAAAAAGCTTTTGCACAGCAAAGGAGACCATCAATAAAACAACAAGAAAGCCCACTGCATGGGAGAACATATTTGCCAATGTTATCACTGATAAGGGTTTAATACCCAATATTTACAGGGAACTCATGCAGCTTAACAAAAAGAAGATAAACAACCCAATCAAAAAATGGGCAACGGATTTAAATAGACACTTTTCGAAAGAAGACAGAAGGAAGGCCAAGAGACATATGAAAACCTGCTCAAAGTCACTAATCATCCAAGAGATGCAAATCAAAACAACTATGTGGTACCATCTCACACCTGTGAGAATGGCTATTATCAACAATTCAACAAATGACAAGTGCTGGAGAGGATGTGGAGAAAATGGAACCCTCGTGCACTGCTGGTGGGAATGCAGACTGGTGCAGCCACTGTGAAGAACAGTATGGAGTTTCCTCAGAAAACTAAAAATGCAACTCCCATTGACTCAGTGATCCCACTTCTAGGAATGTATCCCAAGAAACTAGAAACATGAATCAGAAAGGATATCACCCCTATGTTCGTAGCAGCACAATTCACCATAGCTAAGATTTGGAAACAGCGTATGTGTCCATCAGCAGATGAGTAGATTAGAAAACTATGGTATATCTACACAATGGAATACTGTGCTGTAGTAAAAAAAGGAGTTCTTGCCATTTGCAACAACATGGATGGAGATGGAGAGCATTATGCTAAGAGAAATAAGCCAGGCAGAGGATAAATATCACATGATCTCACTCATTTGTGGAATATAATGAACAACATAAACTGATGAACAAAAATAGCTCCAGAGACAGAGAAACATCAATCAGAATGTGAAACCTCTGGGAAGGTGCGGGGCGGGGGGGGGGGCTAAGGGGGAGAGATCAACCAAAGGACTTATATGTAAGCATATAAGCCTAATCAATGGACACAGACAACAGGGGGGTGGGGTATGAATGGGAGGTGGGGGGTAATGGGGGAATAAGGATACATATGTAATACCTTAATCAATAAAGAAATTTAAAAAAAGATTATGTTTAGGTTTAGATAGTGTTTTTTTGTTTAAAATATATAACAAATCAGAGATAATTAGTATTGGTCAATAATATCTATCAAGGGTATTTTTAGATTCCCAGGTATTTACTATAATGTATCTTCCTAAATAAGATAAAATAATTGACTAATGCTAATTAGATCCTAACTTCTCTGAGCTGAGGAGAAAATAAACCGATGAGGAGTAAGTGCCTACATCTGATGTCATAGCATTGGGTGAGACAGGCAGTGGGGAGCTCAGGGAGGGAGAATGGGACCACAGAGTCAAGGTGTGAGTGCTGCGTATGTTGTTATCTGCTTGTTCAGATGAGGCTTTGAGACCTGCTTAGCCTGGAATCCAGAAATAGGGCTCAGCAATAATCAAGCCACGGGTTAAGTGGAGTCATTAACCTCACGTGGATCACAGTCACATCCAGCAAGGAAAAATGCTTGGACCATAAGGCCGTGGTCGGCAAACTGCAGCTCACGAGCCACATGTGGCTCTTGGGCCCCTTGAGTTTGGCTCTTTCACAAAATACCATGGCCTGGGCAAGTCTATTTTGAAGAAGTGGCATTAGAAGAAGTTTAAGTTTAAAAAAATGTGGCTCTCAAAAGAAATTTCAGTCGTTACTGTTGATATTTGGCTCTGTTGACTAATGAGTTTGCCGACCACTGCCATAAGGGAACTGTTGGTTGTCAGGGTCTCTCAGAGCCACTTCCAGGGCAGGCTGTAGAGCATAGTGGTTTGGAGCATGGGCCCTGGATCCAGATAGTTTATTATAGAACCTGGTTGCTACCCCTAGACTAGCTGTGTGACCTCAGATGTGTTACTTAACCCATCTGGGCTTTAGTTTACTCGTCTGTAAGATGGGGATGATAATAGTCTGTACTTCTGTATGGCTGTGAAGATTAAGTGGTTTAGTACACACTAAGTGCTTAGAATGATGTTTGGCATGTTGTTAGTAATGTTTATTTTCTTCCTTCCCATATATTAAAATAAGCACTCAAAAGGGTTACAAAAACCTTTTCGTATTTTTAAATGTATACATTTAATAAATTCACTGTTTGCACACACAGTACCGTGACTGTATGGATACCTTCATTTGAGAATCAAGTCAAAATTTAAACTCAAGATTCTTTGTGATGTAGATGTGACAAATGGGCCTCCTGGTATATCTCATGCAAGACCCTTGTGGTTATGCCACTGCTTTCTTCCTTGATCCATATGCTGATTAAATAAGTGTCTTTCCCTTTTTTAAGTAGCTGGTATTGAAAGTACTCCACTTAACTGAATTATTTGTTGGGCTAGGAAGGTGTCTCCGCTTCCCCAACATTTCTAGCTATTTCAGAGCGGCCATTTGCAGCAGAAAAGATATTGCTGAGATTCCACACACTAGCACTCTAGAGATCTGGGTGGCTAAGCAGAGCACTGAGCCAAGCACCAGGGAGGGATGCAGTCAAATTGGGATCATTCATGGACAATCTGACACTGTGCCATTGAATGGAAAATTAGACACTAGTCACAGGAAATGCTGCAGAACAGGCAAAGAATTTCTTTTCTCTTCTGATCAGAGGAAAATCCACAACTTTATCATTATCAGTCTCCCTATACTGTGGAAGGTGATCTGTGGAAGGAGTGCTTGAAAATATCCAATTCTAGGTTAAAAGTAGGAGCTATTACGGGTTCTTCTTTGTAACTAGACATTGTGCATACCTTCTGTGAGGTCTTTAGAGACCTTACGTCTTGGTTAGACTTGCAAAAATCCTTGTGCATTAAGAAGACTGATGTCTGAAATATGGACCAAGGAATACTGGGCATTTTTATTATTCCACAGAGTAGATACCAGGGAAGGTGTGTTATTTCATCTCTGAAACATGAACACCTAGAGTTTCAGCAAAGAACTGCTGTTGACTTTAGGTCACTTGTATGTACCTGTAGTGCTTAAGCTCTTTTGCTTTTTTTTTTTTTTTTAATTTTTCCAGGCTCAATTTCTCTTATTTCTGGGAATTTAGGAATATTCAATTTACATATGAGGTTTTGTTTTTCCATCCCATTTTTTTCAGAACTTTAATTTTTTTAAATTTATCTTTTTTGTTGAAAGTATTACAGATGTCCCCCTTTCTCCCACATTGACCCTCTCCAGCCCTCACCTGCCCCCACAGGCCTACCACACTATTGTCTGTATCCATGTTTTATGCATATATTCATATAAATTCTCTGGCTTCGTTTGATAATTCAAGTTAACTATTATGGAAGCAATTTCCTAGCTTTTCATTCTCTTGGATAATCATTTTTCCTTGTTGCTCAGTACCAATGTCTTATAATAAAGCATCTACTTATGAGATGCCAAAAGTAACTTTTATCTTTTCTTTAATATATACTGCTATATAAAAAGACAAAATTTATAAACAATGTTGGCTTTTATTTAAATTATATCCTTGGACAGTAAAATAGACTCTAGTAGACCTGAAAGATGTAGTTACTTAAAAATTGACTTCAGATTAAACAAAAATCTAGTGATCTGATTCCAGGGCTATTAGCTATGTGTGAAAAGAAAAACTGCAAAATGTGAGTTGAAAAGATTCATTAAAATTCATGACAAAACTCAGTGGGAATGAGTCAAATTGGAAAATATTGTGAAAGTCATAGCAGAATGTATGTTATGCCTCTTGGGTCATTTCTTTGAAATCTTTCTCTCACACACATGCCATATACATAGATTTCTATCTGTTCCAACTGTACTTAAGCTGACTGAAAGCATGTTAAGTCTCTCAGGAGAGAATTTCCCCATTGTTCTGGAGAGTTATTTCTACCGCTGCCTCACACGTGCTCCCGCCAGGTAGTTCCCTCAGCTGTTGAGATCACTCAGCTGCTGTGCTGCTTTGTGTCTAGGGGAAGAGTAACCAAACAATTCAGAGATAGGGACACGTTAGAGAGCAACTGTGCAAGACGCTGGCAAAGATTAAAGACAACTGGAGAATTTGCTGCAGCAGCATGAAGAATAAATTACCAGAATGAAGTAATGATTGATGAAGACACTCCTAGAAACTCCTAAAATTGTTCGAGAGTATTCTTAAATACGTTTATGTCTTATAATGCGTCTTTTTTGGTTTATTTATGCAGAGGAATATAGTGTAGCATTACTTATACTTTAAATTACTAATTTAGAAATGGTTTTTTATTAGACTTTTAAAAATTGGCATATACCCTCTCACCATGGCAAGATTGTGACTTCATTTTGTATGTCCTGCCATGTTTTATTATCCTTGATGTTAATGATTAAAATAAATTGGCATGTATTAACTTTCTTCCATGATGATATTATTCACCCAAATAAATATATCAACATACTTATTTCAGCTGATCAATGGAAAGCTTTGCTTATGGGGGAATGTCAGCAAACATTTTGTAGGCTGGAAATATTTGACTTGAGCACATTTATAGAATAACGGGATTTCTAAGACAGAGGTCTTAGATCAATATCATGTATTTTTATTTCTGTTGAGGACAAAAACTGGAGATGGCTAAATATAGGTGTGTAAGTTTATGTGTATATACGCTTTCTAGATGGGGCAGGAGGAGAAGTGGTTTTAGGAAAATAAAAACTCCATTTCCAAACACTGTGTTTCATATTAAAGTAATTTATCAAGAAATTATAAGTTATAAATCTTTAGCTTATGGCTACAGCAAGGGCCTCAGCTTGAACCCTCGTTTTCTACTCTCTGAGATTCCAGCACATCTGAAGGTTTGTCACATCTTGTCTGGGAACAATTTGAAAAAAGTCCAAGAAGTCTCCTGAGAAGCAGTGAGTCATCCTAAGGAAGTCATCCTAACTCAAAGAGTAGGTCAAGGAACAAGGGCCTGTATGAACAAGGGGCCAGTTTTCATATGTGTTACTTATCTTTGTCTTCTCGGTACTCTTTTTTTCCTTGGGATTTGTGCCAGATCCCAGTAGAGAAGTTTCAAAGAGAAACCAGTAAGATAGCTTTTTCACTTTTTTTACTGCCATGTCTGAGATGCTAGGGAGCAGAAGGCGGCTCCACTTTTGTGAGTTGGGTAGCAGAGTGTGGGAGGAAGTGGGACCTCTGTGCACAACTGAGCAGGTTGTGTGCAGCGCACAACTCCAGGGTGGGAGTGGGTCACATAGTAAATCATAGGCAAGGACCCTCAGAAAAGGTATTCTCTCCACTTCAGTAGAGGGACCTCCGGTATAGGGTGATGTCATGAGCACTTGAGGCTGCTACAGCTTTGGCAAGATGCAGCTTTGATGTAGTACATGCCTGGGGCATGGATGGCTTGAGAGGTTGGAGTGGTTTTGGAGAGTTAATAGCCTCACACATGGTAGGAGGTGTCATTCATTCAAGTAGCAGGAGAAGAGGAGTAGGAAGAATGCCATGTGGGAGCTGGCAGGAGTCTGGGTTGTGAGCCCACTGAAGATATCCAGCAGGGACTCCCAGACTGGGAGGAAGTCGAACTGTGGGAGAGAATATAAAACTAAAGAAGAAACAGTGTTTTGTGACTTGAACTCCTCCAAACTCATGTAGCTTCTGGAAAAGTGGATTTTCTGTCTTATAATCATTTTATATTTGTGAAAATAAAAACCAGGAACTCATTATTTGGTAATAAAGACTATAACTATCCCTACTTATGGAATGACCATTAAGTGTGAGGGAATATCAGCATTCCCTGAAATGAGAGTGCATAGACTGTCAGTGCAGTTTCTTCCTGAAGGCTGACATGAGCCCAGGTCTGAAAGGTGGTGGTACAGGAGCAGCTGAGATTCTCAAGGCCACCGAGGGAGGTCCCCCTTTGTGTGGTTAGTATTTCAGGCAGCTGTATTCCTTCTGTGCATGCATTTCTACTCTGCCTTGGCCCACCTCATTTCTACTAGGATTGCTTTTCAAACCAGAGACTGAACCTGCTCTCAGAGTGGATGTGTGCAATCTCTTCCCTCTAAACTCTAACCTTCTGGAATGATTCAGTAGGAATTTCCATACTGATTGGGTAGCTGCAAACCTGAGGTTCATAGGAGTCAAATTGCTAAAGCGGGCAAGTGGAGGTGGAATCTTCATTCAGGCCCAGACCAATGTCTTTCTACAACCAAACATCTGTAAAGTGTTCTCTTAGAGCAAACTCCTGCACCCCTGTGGGGAGGGGTAAAATGCCTGAAGCATTAAAGTAGTTTTTAGTGAATTTGCTGCATTAAATGGTAAACAGTACAATGGTGTTTTCTCAAATACAGCAAATATGATTCAGTGCAGGAACAGTCACATAACTAAATCTTTCATCTAATACTCCAATTTGGCAAATCTTTAAGTCATGGTTGATTCCCTGGGCTCACCCTTATATCTAACTTATAAAGGCTATAACAATGCTTTTTGTTCCTGAGAAAGAGCACAGCTTTAATTCCCTTCCCTTCCTTTCCCTTCCCTTCCCTTCCCTTCCCTTCCCTTCCCTTCCCTTCCCTTCCCTTCCCTTCCCTTCCCTTCCCTTCCCTTCCCTTCCCTTCCCTTCCCTTCCCTGTTAATCCTCACCTGAGGAAATTTCTTCATTGATCTTTAGAGAAAGTAGAAAGGAGGGGGAGAGACAGAGAAACATCCGTGTGAGGGAGACACATCGATTGGTTGCCTCTGCAAGGGCCCCAAGCAACTGGTACATGCCCTTGCTGGAATTGAACCCATGACCCTTCAGTCCGCTGGCCGATGCTCTATCCACTGAGCAAAACTGGCTAAGGTGAGGTCTGTTTCTTTATGACTACATGGGATTCACCACAACTCTGGAGAAATGTGAACCAAAGCTTGGTTTTTTGCTATGTCCATTGGTTAGGGTAATTGCTTTGTTCTTCATGTTGTTATATTATCTGTAAACAAATGGAAAAACATAACAAGAATTATACATGGGTATTATCTCTTGTGCAAACACACAAGAAGACTTGCGGGGAAAAAAGACTGGGTGAGAAAAGAAAGTGATTCACAGTTGGTTTGGAAAAGCTAGAGATCCTAGCACTGACCCAAATACTGCCCTGTCTATTTAGCTGTCACGTGTGTGATTTTTACTGACTAATTAAATTATAGACTTCCTGAAGGCAAACACTGTCACTTATTCTTTGTACTCTCTGCAGTGTCCACATGTGGAGAAAGCAGAGTAAGCAACCATAAAATTGTTTTCGTATTGAAATATAGACTTAAAACTAACCTGGACCTTAATTCCTGCGAGGGCTTACGTTCTAAAACCACCTCCACTGCATCCACTTGATCTGACCTCCAAAGTGGTGCATGTGCAGGGAATGAAACTACCATTTCATCTTGCAAGGCTCAAACCAAATGCCAGCCTTCCCAGGACGCCTTTGCAGACCCCTCACCTTGGGTAGATGTATTCTTTCTGTGCTCCATACACACTGAATCTGAGGTGCTTCTCTCAGTATTTTAAAATTGATTTGATTTGTTTGCTTTCTCTATGAGCCTGTGAGCTCTTTGAGGGCAAGGACCACAGATTTCTGAGCACTCCCTGCACTTTCCCCAAATCCTACCGCTGCATAATATGTGCTCAATAAACATGTGTGTGAATGACTCACAGTGCTTTTTAAACGACAATTCACTTATATGTAGAAATATACTCACTTACATATGGAAACATTTATTTATTTAAAAATTTTAACATAGATTTTTAGAGAAAAAGAGGAAAAGGGAGGGAGAGAAACATCTATGTGAGAGTGAAACATGGATTGGCTGCCTCCTGCATACCCCAACCCCCCACCAAGGATTGAGCCCACAGCTGGGCCAGGTGCACTGACCAGGAATCAAATCAAACCATTTCAGTGCATGGGATGACGCCCAATG
Source organism: Corynorhinus townsendii (assembly GCA_026230045.1). NCBI lineage: Eukaryota > Metazoa > Chordata > Mammalia > Chiroptera > Vespertilionidae > Corynorhinus > Corynorhinus townsendii. The sequence continues at coordinate 17,428,084 of JAPDVU010000010.1, read as the reverse complement.
AATTGAGCCATATCTTTAAGTGGACAAACTAGCTTTCTACTAATTTGGAATCACTGAGAACCATTCACTGTGATTTAAATAAAACAACTTTATTTTTTTTAAAATTTATTTATTTTATTGTTTGAAGTATTACAAATAGTAGTACATATGTCTCCTTTTCTTTCCCCCCATTGACCTCCCCCAGGCCTCCCCTATCCCCCAGTACATGCCTTCACCTGCCCGCCCCCCCCCCCCCCCCCGCCAACGTCTTGTATCCATTGATTATGCTTATATGCATGCGTACAAGTCCTTTGGTTGATCTCTTACAGCCCCCCTCACCCAACCTCCCCTGCCTTCCCAATGTAGTTTGGCAATCTGTTCAATGCTTCTTTGCCTCTGTATCTATTTTCCCCCCATTTCTTTCCTTTAAACATTTTTTCCTCTGCAGACTAGAAATAAACATATAATAACAAAAAGAAAATGTTTGAGTTCCAATTTCAATGTCCAACAGTTCTGAGTCCCCGTTTCAATGTCTAACAGTTCCTTATGTGTACATGTCAGCAGTGATATCTGGATGGTGGGCACATGGTGGCAATGCAGGTCCGACTCTCTTGGTTTGGTCCTAGGCAACCTGCAACGGTGCACAGCTGCTGACTGCTCGCGTGGCAAGGCGTTGTCAGCATCTTCCATCCCTGGACTGTTTTTCCTCTTGTCTTCGTGGTTAGAGCAGACCTGTCAATTCCTCTCTGTTGTAGGAATCCACATGGTCTTGGAGTTGTTTTCTGAAAATATACAAACATGTTCTCAACCAAAAGTTAATAAAGGAATCTTTTCTATATAATTGATTTGGGATCCTTTTTATTTTTGCCCAAACTAAAGAAATTAAGTCCAAGTCTTCAGTATGACCATGTTACTGTAGTATTACATTTTCCCAGGTCTACTGGCTTTTTTCATTCTAGGAGGCATTGGGAGATTCTCCCATTCAGTGTGTATCAGGCGTTACTGAAAAAATAAGAAATCAGCCCTACCTGGTTTGGCTCAGTGTGTGGAGCATCGGCCTTCGGACTGAAGGGTCCAGGGTTTGATTCTGGTCAAGGCCACATACTTCAGTTGAAGGCTCTATCCCCGGCTAGGTTGTGTATGGGAGGCAATCAATTGATGTGTCTCTCTCACATCGATGTTTCTCTCTCTGTATCTCCCCATCCTTTCTACTCTCTCTAAAAATTAATGGAAAAATATCCTTGGGTGAGGATTAACAACAACAACAAAATGAAAAATCAACATCTCTCTTCATGATGTATAAATAGGACATTATTTATTTAATTCTCATCTACAACTGCTATGTAAAAGGACTATTGATACATAACTTTCCTTTTTATACATAACTTAAGTGAAAAGGTGACTTGAAAAATGCATTTCTTCTCTTTCACCTTCCTGTCCAGCAGGCTGGTCTCAGCATCCTTGGTTTTCTTTTGTTGTTCTGCCACATTGCTTAAGGCTACCTCCCCAAGTCCTTGAAAGTTGCTTCTTTCTTATCCTTTCTCATTTTTCAGGTAATAGAAATGTATCTAGTCATTTCTTAACATACTTATAAAAGAACTTTCAAATAGGTCTATTGTTTGGTTTTGCTTTTAACAGTTATGAGACATTTGTAATTATATTATCATATCTTTACTATCAAGTGTCTGGATGTTACTGTTGAATTGCCAAAATGGTTTCCTGAATTTGTATATAGTTCTGGCTCTTGGCCTACAAACATCACCATACAATTTGGTTTTTAAGCATAAGTGAAATGTGTGTTTCTATATCCATATTCTATGCAATCAGAGGAGGGAATTTTCTTCTTTGTTGATAATAATCATCATAGTGGCTAGTATTGTTCTAAAGCATGGCAATGGGGAAAGAGCTGAAGAGTTGTGTTGGTGAAGCTTGACAGAGCTGAGTTTATGAGTTACAACTCTTAATCCAAATGAAATACAATTTTATTTGAGGTAGATCTGCAAGTGGGAGAATGACTATTAATTCTGCAATTCCAAAATAACTAATGTACTTGGTTGGAAGCCAGGTACACTGTGAGTTCTGGATTTAAGTGCTCTTGTGGGAAATACAGAGAGAGACTTTCACATATGGATTCTCAGAAGAAAATGCAACTGTTCCACACAAGAAATATTGAGTTATTCTTAGTGCTTTTTAATGTGTGGTTGACTATATATTTTTGAGTGGTGCCATTTTTAACACTTGGAGATTCAAGCCAAAGATCTTCATTTCCTGGGGTAATCTTAGTAACTCACCCATTCATATAGCAAGCATTTAGTGAGGATTGATGGTACAGCTCTGTACTTGATTTGATGAGAAATGCAAGGAAAGTAAAAGCAAGATCTATCTTCATTGAATTTAAAATGTTCTTAGAAAATAAAACTGATACAGGCATGTGTGTGTCTATATGTACACACACACACACATATATAAGTAGAAAGAAAAATGGTACTGCAAGTTAATGTATTAAAAATACACAGCAACTCCCTGCTATATTATTATGTAGGCAGCAGTTTCATAGCACCTACCTTTGAGGAGCTCATAATCTGATGGTGTGTGTTGGGGAGTGGGGGGTGGGGTGATAATCAAGGGATAAACCAACAATCTGAGTTGTCAGGATAATGCTGTTGAAACAGCTACAAGTTCTACCTGTGAGTCCTGGGAGAGCCTTCAGAGAAGAAGGGGAGTGGGAGGAGGTTCTTGAGAGAACATGTAGCCAAGTTGGGTTGTGTGTACACACACACTGAGAGAGGGGAAGAAGAAAAGAGTCATGTAAAGTCAGAAAGCCTCCTTTGAGAACTGAGTTATATCTTGTGAGAAGTTTATATCACAATAAAACATATTTATAATTTATATTATTTGATGTGTGCATGTCAAAAAGAGAAAAATGGCAAGGGAGCCCAGGCAGGAAAATTGTCACAGGCAAAGGAGCAAGAGGTGGAACTATGTTCACATAAGGAGATCATTCCACTGAAATGGGTTCTTTTACTAAAAAGAGATAGAATTAGATAAATTTAGGGATGAACGACATCTGACTGAAGGATTGGGTGAAATGAGGAATGAAAACTGTGTAAAAAATATAAAATCTTATGAGGGTGTTAGTTATTTTAGGGTGAGGCAGCATGGTATATTTGTTAGATGCACAGACTAGGTTCAATTCATGACTCCATCAGTCTCTGTCACCTTGGGCAAACTATTTATTCCCTCTGTGCTATATATATAGACTCCCTGCTATGTTATATCCCCCCCAAATATATATACACTTTAACAGATGATAGCTCAATTTTGAAAATAAAATGTATTTTAACAAACACTGACTTTATAATTATTCAAAGTGTGTGTATACATTTTTTGGGGCACTATATACAATGCTGTAAGAGAAGAGAAGTTTAAGCTGCCAGTCCTTTCAAAGGTATAGTCTGAGAACTGACACAATGTCATGTCTGACATATTCTATTGATTAAAGCAGTAACAGGCTCAACCAAGGCTCAAGGGTCTTGTGTACACACAAACGCACAAATGTATATATGCACTAGGTAATCGAACACTATTATGGGTTATTAAGCAAGGGTGTGATAAGATATTATCCTGGTAACAATATACAGGGAAGATTCAAGTGAGGGAAATTTCTGGAGGCTGGGAAATGAGATGGGGCAGATTTCATGGATATCTGGAAAAAGACAGTGGGGGCTTGCAGTAGGGTAGAGAAAAGCTAATAGATTTGAAGAGAAGACATATTTCAAAGCAATAAAGAAGTGTTAGCACTTGGGGGGTGGAGATGGGGTGTGAGAAGTCGTAGCCAAAAATGACTCTAATGTTGAGTTTTGGAGAGAGGCTAGACAAAGAGTGCTGCCATGGACAACAAATGGGGAAGTTATGCATGGATGGACCTCAAAGCTTAGTAAATGAAATCCACTGTACTTAGCCTGAATTTGCTCAAATAATAATAATCATTAGCTAGAATTTCATCTTCCTTTGTGCTCTTGTGCAATTCTTTTGCCATCTGTTCTAGGAATAATTCAGGATGTCAGCTCTCTTTGAATGGAAAGCAAATTCTAAAAGAAGAGATTTTCATTTGAAAATGTCCTTTCAAAGCATTTAATTCAATTAAACATAAGACAAAGATAAGGAAAAGCTTAACTTTTCAACCACTTTACAGAATAAAGTTTGAAAAATTATTACAGTTGGGAATAAAAACCCTCCAACAATACGAAGTAAAACAAAACAAAAACTAGGTCAAGAAGTGACCCTGAGGCAAAGTCTTAAATCTTAAAGGTCAACAGGTCAGTATACTTTAAAAACTGTAATTATAGCTCTTAATTCTTCAACAAACTTAGTGTGTCATGTTAAGGTTATTCACTCCCATATAGCATAGCCCATAATGTCACTTGAGGTATCCTTATTGCTTCTCCAGGTATTAAAGAAGCTTGATATGTTTTTGTTGCATTAATCTTTTCTCAGAGGCCAGTGATGAGTTCATCTGACTCTTTTCCATCAAGTTGAAAATTCTTTTCAATTAAAAACTCATCTCTACAGATGGTATTAGCATAGGAGTGGCCTATTCTGTCTAAAATAACAAATATTGAGATATTTCTGGACTTGCTCTATAAATCATTGAAGTAAAATTGACTAAAGGGTTTCAGTTTTGTGTGTGTGTGTGTGTGTGTGTGTGTGTGTGTGTGTGTGTGTGTTTAAAGTGAGTAGAAGTTGAACTGATGAGAAGTTGGCCCTTATACTTTATTGTTGTTAGAAGGATCAGTTTCATCTCAGTGCTTGGGCAATTTTGTTGCACATTAATATGAAATATTGTGAATGTTTTAACCAAGCTATCAACTATGAAACGGTTTATCCCAAACATTATGATTACAAAAGCGATAATAGAAACAATTTAAACTAGGAGAGAAAGCTCTGTTAAAGAGGATTAGAAAGACCATTTATTGAATAGTATGGATTTCTTCCAAGCCCCTGTGTGCAGAAAGCATGCAATGCGTGAATAATTCATCTAGAAATTCTATCGTGAAGTTGTATCAGTTTCCACAGTAAAACCTGGCCATGGAGGAGGAAAATACATCAACATCTGTGACAAGCTCTATGAAGAGACAGTGGCAAAGCCTTTCAGGCACCAGGAGCAAAGCAAAATATAATAAATTCACTTAAGTGTCAAATTTGTGTCGGCTGAATAATGACACCATATGTCTGGGTTGCTATGTCACCGTAGGCTCTGGGAAAACACATGGCTTTATAGAAACGGCTGTCAGCCTGGGGGAAAAACCTTGCTGGCTACTGCCTTTCTGTCAAAGAAAACAGAGCCTGCCCAATAAGTACAGTGTCGTGTTATCAGAAATAATCGGAGTTTTTCATTTTGTTTTAACTAATTTGACAGCATCAAGAGTTGACTTCTGGTTAGAATTGGGCATGTACAGTTAGGCTGTCCTAGGAACATTTTTTCAAATTCTTCAAATGATTTGTTGCAAGGCTTTAAAACTCATCAGAGCAGGGTCTTAATGATACACCTTGTCATCATATAGCTCTCTGAGTAACTCTCCCCACAGCATTGTATAGGCATTGGCTTACCAGTCCTCACAGCGTCCCTTGGAGGAATCAAGGACTCATATATTTTGCTCCAGAGCAAACTGAGGTACAGAAAGGTATGGTCACAATTACTAGTGTGACCTTAGGAGGCATGGATCTGGAGACAATGCAACATTCTTTACACCAGGTAGTTGGCATTCAAGCAGGAGTGTCAGTCATTCTTTATGGGAAAGGGGATTTGTCTCTCTCCTGGGCCTCTGCCTCTTTTCTGCTGACATACACAGTGCTGGCCTGGCCCAGCTTCGTGGCTGCTGGCCACTCCAAAGGCGCTGTGTCTGGGAGCAGCAGCCATGTGAGAGAGGATTCTTCAGATTGTGAAATGGGAGGCAGCTACCAGAGTGTTCATGCATGGATACAGGCCTCATTGCATGGCGATTATGTCCTGGGTTACTACTCTAAATAGCCCACAGTCCCACCCCACACTGAGGGTAGCAGGCCCATCTCAGCTGTACACAGCCAGCTTTGTTGGCGCCCTGGGTGCCAAAATAATTAGCCCAATGGTACTTCAAGTAGATTGTGGCAAAGATAAAGCATTTGGAGTGGGTTATAGTTCATTTTAATCACAAGGGCATAGGCAAGACCAAGGAAATGGTGTGAATCAATCTGCTATAAGGAAAATTACTTTACATATATAGTATATTAATTTTCCACAAAGGGTCTTCCCCCAAAGAACTTGAAACACACCAAATTAGGTTTTAACCAATGGCCATTTAAAGAGTGGTTCCCAACAAAATGGTGTATATCTGAGTCTCTTGGTTCCCAACAAAATTGTGGATATCTGAGTCTCTTGGCCAGCTTTCCTGTGTGTGTGTGTGTGTGTGTGTGTGTGTGTGTGTGTGTGTGTGTGTACTCTCAGTGACACAGATTCACTGGATCTGGAGCACAGCCTGGGCTTTATAAATCCCCTCCCCCAGGAAAAACTGATGTGAGGTTAGTGATTCTTCAGAGAGCCTTACATATCCACTTCCTCTAGCCTCGCCACTAAGGAGTATGAAACATCCCGTGCAAAGAGAAACAGATAAAAGAGATTTGTGGTTTCCTGACCAGACAGAGGTGTTTCCCTTTCAGCAGTGTAACAGAAAGAAATGGAGAAAATACTGTAAATGCAGCAGTTCAGACTGAACCTGAAGAATGGAGTGGAAGGCATGTAAAGGCAGCTAATCCCATCCCAGTGGTTTGCGGTAACAACCCAGTTCTCTGTCGGCCGCTCTACCCACTCTTCAAATAAAAGGACAGAGCTTATTCAGAGAAAAGATGACCACAGATTCAGACGTGGAGCTTATTTCTCCACCCCTTGAGCCTTGGTTGAGCCTGTTACTGCTTTAATCAATAGAATATGTCAGACATGACATTGTGTCAGTTCTCAGACTATACCTTTGAAAGGACTGGCGGCTTAAACTTCTCCTCTCTTACAGCACTAGCTCTGGGTTGCTCCCTCTTGAAACCAGCTGGGATGCTGATGAGTAGCCCTAATCATAGGGAGAAGCTGCATTCAAGCATTTCATTCATTAGTCTTAGCTAAGCTCCTGGTAGAACCAATGTCAACTGTCGGCCATCAGAGTGAGCCATCTTGGACAGTCCAATCGAATTGAGCTGCAGGTAATTCCAGCCCCAGTCAACATCCTGTGGAGGGTTGTACCTCCCAACCAAACCCATGGAATCACAAGAACTAACAAAACAGTTGGTGTTTTATGCCACTAGGTATTGGAGTGGTTTGTTACGCAGCAATAGATAACTGAACAAAGGGTCAATGTATTTTCCAGTCCATACCAGTCTGAAGGTAAAAAATCGAATCACAATTATAATGTCAATCTGGTATTTTTGGCTGTATCTTCACTTACTTTGTGGTAACTTCATTCCTCTCATATTCTTCCCACATAATTTCTCTAAGGGATATCTAGAATGTATGATCTGTGAACCAGTCCTTTTGGTTACCATGTGGCATTGGCAATTTTTTTTTATTCTTGAGCTGATGACACCTTTGCTCTGAGGCAATGTCCCTTTTTCCTGCCGACACTAAAAGTAGCAGCCTAGCCTCTAAAGTTCTGAGAGCAGCACTGCTGTTGATGGCCAGGAGGATGATAAAGATGACCCTGGGCATGTCAATGCCCAAAGGTGAAGGCCCTGATACCTATACCAAGGTGACATCTTCATTACTAATTACTGGCACCATTGTGGTTGATGTTTTGGATATGTAAGGTCCCATGGGGATTTTAGGAAGTAGTTTATTATAATAATTATTTATATAAGGGCCCATATCCATATACTTGATAATTATTTGTTTAATTGAAATAAAGAATTAAGTCATACTGCTTAGAATCTTTATTATTTTTTGGTACGGAAGATTCAAATAATCTAAATTAAGAACCTTATATCAATGTTGTTAAAGTTGAAACACAGCCTACAAAGAGACTGACCAGTTAAATTGTTATAATAGGGTCCAGTTAGGGATACTTCTTAATCAGGCTTTTCTCAGCAGGAATTCATGTTTAATTGGGTGAGTAAAGTATTTGACTTGCTTTTTATTCTTTAAATAATACAAGTAGAAAAAAAGATTTTTCTCTTTAGACCTTAATGATAACCTTAAAATATCCTAGCCTAACAAATAGGAACTATTTAAGAAACAAAGATAGGCAAACCAGAGGAAAACAGATTTTCATCTCTAATGTTCTAATTAGGTAAATGTTTAGTATCACATTTATTACTCCAATATTTTGTGATTATTTCTGAGAAATAGTTATATGTATTCCCCCTCTGTCTATTCTAAAGGGATTGTGTCTCTCTCCAGGACTAAAGTTGAAACAGATGGAAGATATTTGAAGTATAGGGTCATTGATTAAATACAAATTAATGAGATGGAAAAATGGGAGAACAAGAGAGGATAAATGAACTTTGAGCAAGAAAGCATCAAGATAGAATTGTCTTCTGAGATTCTGTTCCAGAACTGCTTGATTCTCTTGTATGTGGTTTTGGAAAATTGGAGGGAAGAAGAAAGTCCTTGTTTCCTGGTCGTCTAGGCATCAAGAGATTAATGTGAAAATGAAGGGGACCTTTATGCTTGAAACAGAACCCTCTTTGATGTTCTCCTTTGAGATACTAAGAGAAATAAGATCAGAAAAGGATTCTACCAACCGATTAGGTTAGTTCCTACAGTAATTCGGTGAATGGACAATGATTAATCTCCTGTGACATTGATGCATTTTCAGTGTCATTAAACATCTTAGAAAAATTTAAAAGTTGGAAAGAACTGACTTATAATTTTTTAACCAAAAAATAAAGTTTTGGGGTCCATCTTCAGAAAGTTAAATATCAATGTTGGAGAATTATTTCTAAATAGATCTAAAAGTAAATTGAGTTCCTCTGAGTTATGTTAAACTTGGTAATTTTCATAGTACAGTATAAGTAGGTCCTTGCTTAGTTAACTTGGCTGTTTTTCCACATAATGAACATCTGGTTAAATTCTTATATACAAATGTGAAAGAATTATGTTCTTTGGAGATACAGTTCCAAGAGTACATTTGACACTTGGAGCTCTCTTTAACCTGCCAAGAGATGCTCTGATAACTTTTAAATTTTGAGGCTCACTTTGTCAGACAATTGGCCAGAGGTCTATATTTGAAGTGCAATAGTTATAGAAGTAGGACCCATTAGCCAATTTGGAAGATTGTGAATTTTTGTTGGAACAATGAAGTTGAGTTCTAAACTTTTTCACCACATGTTATAAATATTAACAATGAAGGTAATGTGGGTGGTGGAGATTTTTTTTATGAAATGGGGATTTCAATATTGGCTGAGATGATAATAAAGTCATTCACTGAGAAACAGAACAGGAGGTAGTTTTAATTTTACATTTGCCTGATTTTTCATGAAGGAAAAAGGAGCAATAGTTTCAGCATAGTAATCAAATTTAGAGTCAATACTAATGGATATAATGGGTTAGGCCAAATTATACAAGTATTGATAGTTTGAAATTTTGAGGAGGCACATTGCTTAGTAGCTAAGAAGGCAAGTTTTATGGTTAGACTCCTTGGGCTTAACCAGTAGCCCTGCCACTTAAAAGCACCGTGAACTTGAGATGTACAGAAATTAAGCAACTTGCCCAATTTTCTCACCCTAGTGATTAATTGTAAACTAGAGTTAATAATAGGACTGAACGCATAAAATAGTTGTAAAGATTTATTTTCTTCTTGGTACAATATCTGGGGACAAACACTAAGTGCTCAATAAATGTTAGTTGTACTATCAATTTTTAATAGAAAAAATTGCATATGAACAAATTTATTCACTCAGGGAGAAACTGAAAAATATTTTATTTGTTAGAATTCTCTAGTATCTTTCAGGTACTGAGAAAGACTATGAGGGAAATGAGAGAATTTCCACAATTACTTAATGAATTACTCCTTAAGTAAGAATCTTATTTGTATTCCTTAATCTGTTGACTAATGGATTTAAACTCCTTTTATACCATTCCTTGAATATATGCTGAGCTGAAACACCTCTTCTAACTTGTTGCACATGGAAGATACTGTAGCATCCCTTCATTTTATTATTGAACCAAATTATTTCAATGGGGAAAATGTTCTGTGAGCACAAGAAGCATTGGTAACTCCAGAGTATGTTGCCTCTGCCACTTGGCTGGTATCATGGGGTACCCCTTTACACAGCAGTCAAGAGCAGCAGAATTCAGTCCCAAATCTGGTGAATGAAAGAAAGGAAACATTATGAATGAGCTTGTCATCTGCTCATCTGCAGAGGTTAAGCCTTCTGGAATCTCAGTTGTGTGTTGCCTGTGAAGCTAGTGTGTTTCCAAATTCTCATTTAGGAAATGCAAACCTGCACCGTTCCATGAGTCCTGTCAAAGTCATCAGGTTGTTTTGTTATATTTTGTTTCTTCAGAGAAAGAATCGACTCTATACATGTAAATTACATATTCAATGAGATATTTGCCTTAACATTTAGGGATGGTGGTAATTTACCAGAAATCTAGAAAAAGATTGAGAGTCTAATTTATCAGTGTCAGCACTGACCAAAACATGGTCCCTCCTATCCTCTCTGAGAACTATTCCTGGAAATGCAGCTGGGTAACATAGGTTATCACTCCTTGGTGGTACTTCCCTCAGATTGAAACTGCACTCACAAGCTGCCCTTTAAATATAATTTAGATTCCCATGTACTTTTCCTTTAAAGGAAAGAATGATCTGATCATGTTCAAGAGCCACTCTGTGCCGTTGGGAGTTGTGTTTATCCCTGTGAATTAATAGATTCGTGTTTTAACTGCCTCTCGTTAATCTCCAGAAGTCAATCACCCTGGGCCAATAGAAAAAACAACAAAACCAACACACAAAACATTGCAGAGCTGGACTCAGCATGGGCTACAGTGGGTCTTTTCTTTTTTTTAAAGAAATCTTTATTGTTCAGATTATTACAATTGTTCCTCTTTCTTTCCCCCATAGCTCCCTTCCATCCGGCTCCCACCCCACCTTCTGCCCTTACTCCCCCACCCCCACTGTCCTCATCCATAGGTGCACAATTTTTGTCCAGTCTCTTCCTGCATCCCCCCTACCCCTTTCCCCCTGAATATTGTCAGTCCACTCCCTTTCTATGCCCCTGATTCTATTATATTTACCAGTTTATTCTGTTCATCAGATTTTTTATTCACTAGATTTTTAGATTCACTTGTTGATAGATATCTATTTGTTGTTCATAATTTTTATCTTTACCTTTTTCTTCTTCTTCCTCTTCTTAAAGAATACCTTTCAGCATTTCATATAATACTGGTTTGGTGGTGATGAACTCCTTTAGCTGTTACTTATCTGTGAAGCTCTTTATCTGACCTTCAGTTCTGAATGATAGCTTTGCTGGGTAGAGTAATCTTGGTTGTAGGTTCTTGCTATTCATCACTTTGAATATTTCTTGCCACTCCTGTCTGGCCTGCATAGTTTCTGTTGAGAAATCAGCTGACAATCGTATGAGTGCTCCCTTGTAGGTAACTAACTGTTTTTGTCTTGCTGCTTTTAATATTCTCTCTTTGTGTTTTGCTCTTGGCATTTTAATTATGATGTGTCTTGGTGTGGTCCTCTTTGGATTCCTTTTGTTTGGGGTTCTCTGCGCTTCCTCGACTTGTAAGTCTATTTCTTTCACCAGGTGGGGGAAGTTTTCAGTCATTATTTAGTTAAAATAGGTTTTCAGTATCTTGCTTTCTTCTTCTGGCACCCCCATAATTCTGATGTTGGTATCCTTGAAGTTGTCCCAGAGGCTTCATATTTTTGGATTCTTTTTTCTTTTCCAGTTGGCTGTTTTTTGCTTTTTGTATTTCAAATCTTTGACTTGATTCTTATGATCCTCTAGTCTGCTGTTGGATCTCTGTATATTATTTTTTATTTCAGTCAGTGTATGCTTAATTTCTAGTTGGTCCTTTTTCATATCCTCAAGGATCTTGTTGTATTTATCAGCCTTTCCTAGAAAATTCTTGAAAAACCTTATAACCATGGTTTTGAACTCTATATCCAGTCATTTGCTTTCCTCCATTTCTTTCGTTTGTGACCTGTTTCTTTGTCTCTGCATTTTGGCTGCTTCCCTGTGTTTATTTCTATGTATTGGGTAGCTACTAAGTCTCCTTTAGTTGATAGAGTGGCTTTGTGTGCTAGGTGTCCTATAGGGCCCAGTGACTCAGCCTCCCCAGTTACCTGAGGTGGACACTCTTGGTGTACCCCTTTGTGGGCTGTGTGCACAGTCTTGTTGTAGTTAAGCCTTGATTGTTGTTGGTATCACTGGGGGAAATTGACCTCCAGGCTAACTGACTATGAGGATCAGCTATGTCTACGATGGGAGAACTTCTGTGCTGGAGACACCCTTATGAGACAAGACTTGCTTCAGTGGGGCTTTGGTGCTCACTGAGTATGCCCCCTGAGTGTGTCCCTTATGGATCTGAGGAGTTGTAATCCTACTCTGATCCCTGGGTACACTGGCTCTTGGATCTCCAAGGAAGTGCTAATTTAGCCTCTTCCTGAGGCCACTCAGCAGGAGCTATGGAGAGATCTGCAGATTCTTCTTTTTTGTTTGGGTTTTGGAGGTGCCCAGATGAGGCCCAGCTGTGAAGCAATGCAAGCTGCTGTGGAGCCTTGGGCCTTCTTTTGGATGTTCTGGGTCTCACTGACTCAGCTGTAGGTAAGTTTAAAATTCAAAGGACCAGGCCATTCATATGCAAAAGCCTCTGCGCTCAGCTTGGATGGGGCGGAGTCTCATGGCGGAGCAAACAGCTATGGCTTCATGGGGCGGGATCCTGTCAGCCCTGCCCTAAGAGGCCCCTGGTTCTCAGTGTCCCGCGGTAATTGCTGCAAGCACCTCTGAGAGAAAGCTGCTCTCGAGTTTCGCCCGCTGACAGACAGTCCAGTTTCAACCCATATGAGTCTGGGTCCCCAGAGTCTCGCCCAGAACTGGAGTTCATAGCAGTTGGGAGCTTTTGTCTCCCTCCTGTTTGAGAAAGCCTGCTGTGTACTCAGTTGCCAGCCCTCTCCATGCATGCGCCTCTGTACCTCTGCCTTCCACAGCTCCTGTAAGTCTCAGAGTGCTTTTCTCTTTCCTTCTAGTTGTAGAATTTCCACTCAGCCAGCCTTCCTGTGGTTCTGGATGATGTCTGTTTTGTCTTTTAGTTGTAGTTTTGAAATTGTTGTGCGAGGCAGCAGTTTAGGTGTTTACCTATGCTGCCATCTTGGTTTCTCCCACAGTGGGCCTTTTCAAGATGCAGGCAAGCAAAGTCAGTCTGGGACAGTCAGCATCTCACTTTGACCTTGATCACCCACCACAAGGAACTAGAAGATCAGGGAAATCAAGCCTCTCTTTCTTCCACCCTCCATGTACAGAGACATATATCACCTCATTCCCATCAGGCTCGGCAACCTTCTCCTTCTTCATACATTGGCAGAGAGTAGGAAGAAAGTAATTAGATTGACTAAGAAATTAGCAAGTATAACAGCCGAGATCCTGTGAGGTTTCCTAACCTCAGCTCCAATTATGAGTCATTGGCATGTCATCAGAGAAGACACTTGATTTGTGCTTCACATATATTCTTGGCCCTGATCCAATTCCATTAAAAACCCAAGGTGAGTTTTTATTTCTTACATCTCAAATTTTTGGCAAATATCCACAGAAGTACATTACCAAAAAGTAGTCACTGTGTTTGTTTAAAGTCTGTCTTATTCAGTGGGATGATACTAGGCTGACTTCTAAGAAAACATGTCTGATACCCACAAAATAGTGAAAGCATATGATAAAAATATGCCTAATATTTAAACTTGTCCTCATCTCCATGGCATTCGTTGCTTAAAATTTTGAATCTTAATATGATTATACAAACTCTTATCCTGGAAGAAATAAACTAAACCCCAAAGTTGTTAGAGCCCAGATAATAAAAAAAAGTTTTAACTAGACATATCTTGTTTGTTCTCATGAAATCGAAAAATAACAACAACAACAAAACTATTTTTGTCTTTCCTGTTTGACTTAATTCATTGAGCAATATTGTTAGAGAAAATCCATATACCTTTTGAAAACCAGTTTTAAATCAGTAGTACTTTTCCGTGGTTTTAAAAAAAGTGCCAACCAAAACAAAACCTTGGCTTGTCAACCTTTGCTGAAAGAAGCTGCCCTCTGCTTTACCTGGGGAAAGAGCAGCAAACCCTGGTGAGCCAGCCCAGGAAATGCCCGCAGGCACCAAACCTGCAGTCTCAGAAACCACTAACAAGGAGATGTCTTCTCACTGACACTCCCTTCCCCTCGGCAGAAATGTAAGGAAGATGAGCTACCTCATAAACTCCTGGCTACCTTTGCTCCCCCTGCAGTCGCAAGTTCTTTGTTTAGCTTTTCTTTCTGAACCCTGGGAAAAGTATATCAAGGTGATTTGGTCTGCCAAAAGCTTGTGCACTTAGGCACTGGCGCTGTGACAAAAGCCTGCAGAGAAGAGAAAAGATTTTTGTGTTTCTCAGTGTTATTTTCTCCCTTGAGATGTTTCCAGAGACTTGAAAGGAGGGCTGTTCCGAGGAACTGATTGAACTTACTCCTAGGAAAAGTGAAAGTCGGCGTGAACAACCAGCTCTCTGGGCCTCCACCTCTGGCTCAGCAGCCCAGGTAACTGGGATCACTTGTCCCAGAAATTAGAGCTGGAAAACCCAGAGCAGCTTCATACTCTTATACCTGGCAAGGGGAGAACTGTCCCCTGTGGTTTCCATTGTTTAGTCTGCTTGAATTTGAAAACGTGCTTAAGGAAAGAGTGCCCCCCATTTCCTCTGGGAGTTTTCTCCCTAGATGCAAACCTAGCAAACTTGTCGGGCTGATAAGTTGAAGATTTCTTTGGTTTAGGCTCATCTCATTATGTTGAGAAGTCCTTGCTTGCCTCCTCTGTGCTTTGTGGTCTTCTGAAATTATTCAGTTCTCCAGTTTCTCCACAGCTGAAGAGGGGAATTGTATCATCATTCAAATACGGTTTGGAAAAGACTAGAGAGTTGGGGCCATAGAGAGTGTTTAACCCATCATTTCCTTGACTCGTTATAGGTAGTTGCAACATTTCTTCAGAAAAACTCTAGTTTTCCCCAAACCTGGAATCTTGAAGTTGTAAATCTTGAAGTTGGCTTGCTGTGTGATGGAGATGTGGTGTCCAAGCACTTACAGAATAATCTGGGCCCTGGGCCCTATGCTGGGCCCTGAGCCTAATGGGACGGTCGGACATGAATCATTGACCAAATTGAGATGGTTAATAACATTTTCAGGGAGCACTTACCTCCACAGCCAAGGCTGTTCTCTTCTCTTACTGGCTCCCCCAGGTTTTGTTGATGTCACACCATAGCAACTCTGTCCAGTGCTCTTACCCTCACTCATCATCCCTAAAATGATCACTTGGGAAAGCATTCACTAAACCAACACATGGCTGAGCTGTTGGCTGGGTACCCCATACTACTGGCCACTCCAGAACATTTACAATTAACAGTACACACTGCCTGTAAACTGAAAGGGTACTTTTCCAACTCCAGAATTCCCGATGCTTGGGACAGAAATGACAATTGAGGGACACTTTTTCCTTTGTGGAGGTATTGAGGAGAGGGATGCTTATCACAACACCTCACATGGTATGTGGTTTAAATAAAATGGTAGACAACATCTGAGAGCCAGCTGATATATTTATTTAACTTAATCTTTACTTCTGCTCCTATTTTGAAGGTACTATTATCATTCCTATTTTATGAATAAGTCTTGGGGAGTTTAAGTAACTTGCCCAAGTAAGAGATGGAATTGGGTTTGAATTTAGGTAATCTGACTCCAAAATCTCTGTTTCTAAATCACAGGTGTTAACAGTGGTAATGGTAGCAATGTTAGTCATAGCAGTGAACATTTATGGAGGGCTAATGTACCAGGCATTGTGATAAGTCCTTCATATGTGTTATTTTATTTATCCACATCATCCCATGATGTAGGTAGTTTTTATACATCTCCTTTTTATTTATTTATTTTATTTTTTTAAAAAATTTCTTTATTGATTAAGGTGTTACATATGTGTCCTTATTCCCCCTTTACCCCTCCCCCACCCTCACTCATGCCCTCACTCCCCTGTTGTCTGTGGCCATTGGTTAGGCTTATATGCATGCATACAAGTCCTTTGGTTGATCTCTCCCTCTTACCCCACCCTACCTACCTTCCCTCTGAGGTTTGATGGTCTGAGTGATGTTTCTCTGTCTCTGGATCTGTTTTTGTTCACCAGTTTATGTTGTTCATTATATTCCATAAGTGAGTGAGATCATGTGATATTTATCTTTCTCTGACTGGCTTATTTCACTTAGCATAATGCTCTCCAGTTCTATCCATGCTGTTGCAATGGTAAGAATTCCTTCTTTTTTGCCACAGCGTAGTATTCCATTGTGTAATTGTACCACAGGTTTTTAATTCACTCTTCTGCTGATAGGCATTTAGGCTGTCTCTAAATCTTAGCTATGGTGAATTGTGCTGCTATGAACATAGGGGTGCATATATCCTTTCTGATTCGTGTTTCTAGTTTCTTGGGATATATTCCTAGAAGTGAGATCACTGGGTCAAATGGGAGTTCCATTTTTAGTTTTTAGAGGAAACTCCATACTGTTCTCCATAGTGGCTGCACCAGTCTGCATTCCCACCAGCAGTGCACAAGGGTTCCTTTTTCTCTGCATTCTTGCCAGCACTTGTCCTTTGTTGATTTGTTGATAATAGCCATTCTGACCGGTGTGAGATGGTACCGCATTGTTGTTTTGATTTACATCTCTCAGATGATTAGTAACTTTGAGCATGTTTTCATATGCCTCTTGGCTTTCCTTCTGTCTTCTTTCTAAAAGTATCTATTTAGATCAGTTGCCCATTTTTTTTTTAATTTTATTTTATTTTTATTGTTTTAAGTATTACAAATAGTAGTACATATGTCTCCTTTTTTTTTTCCCCCTTTGATCTCCCCCCGACCTCCCCTACCCCCCAGGACATGCCTTCACCTGCCCACCCTCCCCCCCCCCACCCCAGTGTCTTATATCCATTGGTTGTGCTTATATGCATGCGTACAAGTCCTTCGGTTGGTCTCTTACAGCCCTCCTCGCCCAACCACCCCTGTCTTCCCAATGTAGTTTGACAGTCTGTTCAATGCTTCTTTGCCTCTGTATCTTTTTCCCACCATTTCTTTCCTTTAAAAAGTTTTGCCTTTGCAGACTCGAAATAAACATATAATAACAAAACAAGACAAAACAAAAAAATGTTTGAGTCCCAATTTCAATGTCCAACAGTTCCTTATGTGTACATGTCAGCAGTGATATCTGGATGGTGGGCACATGGTGGCAATGCAGGTCCAACCCTCTCTGGTTTGGTCCTAGGTAACCTGCAGCGGTGCACAGCTGCTGACTGCTCCCATGGCAAGGCGTTGTCAGCGTCTTCCATCTCTGGACTGTTTTTTCCTCTTGTCTTCGTGGTTGGAGCACTCCTGTCAATTCCTCTCTGTTGCAGGAATCCATCTGGTCTTGGGGTTGTTTTCTGAAACTATACAAATATATTCTCGACCACAAGTTAATAAAGGAATCTTTTCTATATAATTGATTTGGGATCCTTTTTATTTTTGCTCAAACGATTTTCTTTTGTCTTATTTAGACACCATGTGTGTTTTTAATGGTCGTCTTGCTGTTAGCATTGCAAATGAACCTTAATTTGGTAAAGTAAAAATTTTCTAGATGTAATTTACTTATAGGATATTTTTCCTTACATGATATTGCCCTACTATCCCCCCCCCCTTTTTTTTTTAATGGAGGTTTTTGTAAATTTTATAATGCAGTCTTGATAACTTTAAATTAAAAAAAAATTTTTTTTTCCCCCACACATATGACTGCTTTAGGTTCATTGCATATTCAGGAATTTTACCATGAGATGAACTACCAATAAAAATTTTAGTTATTACTTTAAGAATAGCTTTTTGTCCAGTACTTGAATATTCACTTATTTCAATGAGCCTATTTAAATTAATCTGAAAACTCGATTACTATTTTACTGTCAAATTTAATACTCTACCAACAATCTTAGTTTACCCTGTAAATATTAGTGGGAAGGATTATTTGCATTTTTGAGTGGGCCCTGAGCATTCCAAATGCTCAGCTGAATTTAGATATAGGGCAACTGCTGTCGGCCAAGTCTCTTGTCTGTTACCTGGGTCCCGATCTGAGCTGGGCCAAGTCTCTGTCTGTCACCTGTATCTCGATGTGAGCTGGGCCGGGTCTCTTTCTGTTGCCTGGGTCCTGATCTGAGCTGGGTGTGGGAAGCGCAAAGCAGCCATGGGGGTAGGAGACCTCCTTTAGAAGGGGGTGAGGGTTCAAGCCCCTGCAATGTTGGGGGGGTGAGGGTCTGTGCCCCACTTCTGTTGCCCCCCCAAGTTGTCTCCTGATGGCCCCTCTGCGACTGTGCCTGTCTTAGGTTGTTCCTTCCTTGAGGAATCTTACCCGTCTCTGGCTAACCAGCCATCCTCCGGGGCCAAGCAGGGTGCTGTGAGGTTCAGTTCTGTCTCCTTGGTAGCCTATGACCCCGTGGCCTCCACACCCAGCACCTGCCTTGGGAACCCCTGGCCTGCTGGCAGGGTCCCGGTGCTGATCACATATCTCAGGGAACTCGGGTTTCTTCTCCAGTGAGGGCCCAGCTCACACAATTGGATGTGAGACAGATCCCTGGTACCAGCCCCCACGAGGCTTCAAGCTCAGCATGAACAGAAAGCTCAGGTAACAGCTGAGGGCAATTGGATTGTGAGAAGAGGGTCCCTCTTGGCACAAAGGGCAAGAGGGGCCAATATAGGATGCTCAAGTGCCTACCCAGTGCCTTAATTCCTTCTGCAAGGGATTAAATCCTTTCATGTCCTTTTTTTTAAATTGCTGCCCACCATTCAAAGAATTAGTTTGTAAGTTTGTTTGGGATAATTGTAAAGTATGCTGTTGTAAAATATCTAAGATTATAATGAGATTGTAGAATAATATCATGTAAGGATATTCTTTGCCCTAGGCCCTGGCAATTCCATTTCAAACTGGCTGTCAATTTCTTTTTGTAGCTTTATATAAACTTTGTCAGGGAGGCAAAAACACAAATTACTTACTTTAGTTCAAGCGGCCAAATATATTGACTTTCAATTACAATCCTTATGACTTTTGAAGGAAACTTCTCTTTGTTTCCTTCCAAAATAATTTTCAGTCTACAGAGAGTTTCATTTAAAAATTTTTGTCATATGGAACAATTTCTCTTAATGCCCTGACCCCTTGTTGACTGTGTCCATTGATTAGGTTCATATGCATGCATACAAGTCCCTTGGTTGATCTCTCCACCTTACCCCCACCCTCCCCTACCTTACCTGAGGTATGATCTTCTGATTGACGTTTCTCAGCCTCTGGATCTGTTCTTGTTCATCAGTCTATGTCATTCATTATATTCCACAAATGAGCGAGATCATGTGATATTTATCTTTCTCTGCCTGGCTTATTTCACTCAACATAATATTCTCCATCTCCATCCATATTGTTGCAAATGGTAGGAACTCCTTTTTTACCGCAGCGTAGTATTCCATTGTATAGATATACCACAGTTTTTTAATCCATTCATCTGCTGATGGGCATTTAGGTTGTTTCCAAATCTTGGCTATGGTGAATTGTGCTGCTATGAACATAGGGGTGCATATATCCTTTCTGATTCGTGTTTCTAGTTTCTTGGGATATATTCCTAGAAGTGGGATCACTGGGTCAAATGGGAGTTCCATTTTTAGTTTTTAGAGGAAACTCCATACTGTTCTCCATAGTGGCTGCACCAGTCTGCATTCCCACCAGCAGTACACAAGGGTTCCTTTTTCTCTGCATTCTTGCCAGCACTTGTCCTTTGTTGATTTGTTGATAATAGCCATTCTGACCGGTGTGAGATGGTACCGCATTGTCGTTTTGATTTACATCTCTCAGATGATTAGTAACTTTGAGCATGTTTTCATATGCCTCTTGGCTTTCCTTCTGTCTTCTTTCTAAAAGTATCTATTTAGATCAGTTGCCCATTTTTTGATTGGGTTGTTTATCTTCCTTTTGTTAAGTTGTATGAGTTCCCTGTAAATGTTGGAGATGAAACCCTTATCAGTGATAACATTGGCAAATATGTTCTCCCATGCAGTGGGCTTTCTTGTTGTTTTGTTGATGGTTTCTTTTGCTGTGCAAAAGCTTTTTATTTTGATGTAGTCCCATTTGTTAATTTTCTCTTTAGTTTCCATTGCTCTAGGAGCAGTATCAGTGAAGAAATTGCTTCGGCATATGTCTGATATTTTTCTGCCTGTGGATTCCTCTAGTATTTTTATGGTTTCCTGTCTTATGTTTAAGTCCTTTATCCATTTTGAGTTTATTTTTGTGTATGGTGTAAGTTGATGGTCTAGTTTCATTTTTTTGCATGTATCTATCCAATTTTCCCAATACCACTTATTGAAGAGACTGTCTTGACTCCATTGTATGTTCATGCCTCCTTTGTCGAATATTAATTGAGCATAGTGGCTTGGGTCAATTTCTGGGTTCTCTATTCTATTCCATTGATCTATATGTCTGTTATTGTGCCAGTACCAGGCTGTTTGGAGAACAGTGGCTTTGTAATACAGCTTGAAATCTGGTATTGAGATACCACCTACTTGGTTCTTCTTTCTCAGGATTGCTGTGGCTATTTGGGGTCTTTTTTCATTCAAGATGTATTTTTGGAGAGTTCTTTCTAGGTCTGTGAAATATGCCATTGGTATTTTAATGGGGAGTGCATTGAATCTATAGATTGCTTTGGGTAGTATGGACATTTTGATGATGTTGATTCTATCAATCCATGAACACGGTATGTTCTGCCATCTGTTTATGTCTTCCTCTATCTCTTTTTTTTCAGTGTTCTGTAGTTTTCCACATATAGATCTTTTACCTCCTTAGTTAAGTTTATTCCTAGGTATCTTAATTTTTTTGGTGCAATGGTAAATGGGATTGCTTCTTTAGCCTCTCTTTCTGTAAGTTCACTATTGGTGTATAGAAATGCCATAGATTTTTTGTCGTTGATTTTGTATTCTGCTACATTGCTAATTCATTTATTAAGTCTAATAATTTTTTGATGGAGTCTTTAGGGTTTTCTATGTACAGTATCATGTCATCTGCAAATAAGGACAGTTTTACTTCTTTTCCAATTTGGATGCCTTTTATTTCTTCTTCTTGTCTAATTGCAATGGCTAGTACTTCCAGTACTATGTTGAACAGGAGTGGTGAAAGTGGGCATTCCTGTCTTGTTTCTGTTCTTAGGGGAAATGGTTTTAGTTTTTGCCCATTGAGTATGATGTTGGCTGTGGTATACATCTCCTTTTTATATGCAAGGAAAATAAAGCACAGAGAGGCAAAGTTTACATCCATTTAAAGTTATCTCACTCAAGATATGTTCAAGGTTACATAGCTAGTAAGTTGCAGTTGTGGATTTAAACCTAAGCAAGCCTACTCTAGAGTCTGTGTTCTTCCTACTCTCTGCCTTCCTTGATGGCTCTATTTTTATCTTCATAGAGACAGAAGTGGTTCTGCCATGACACTGGCCATTATGACATGCAGGCCTGCAGACATTGCTTTATAAACTGGTTCTCTCATAGCTTACCCAAGAACTCCTGTACCTGCCAAGGACAGAGCTGGCACCCTTAGGAGGCAGGAAGATGACAGAGTGAAATTCCAGTCTCACCCATCAATTCTCAGTACCCTCTCTGGGCTCTCTTACGTAATTACATATATTCCAGGTAGAATCAAACTTATCCTCCGTTAGTTTCTTGTCCACCACTACAAATGTAAAACAATGATCTCAACCAAATGCTATCTTTCTAAAGGTCCTCTGAATGGACATCACATTGGACATTGCTTAAGAGGAAGAGTTTAGTTCTAGGAGTTTAGGATATCTATGGTATATTCTAGCCTGAAAGTCAGCTGGGATACAGATGACAGGCTTCTGTATCCCAGGGGACCAAGAAGTCATCCAGGAGAACCATTGACCTGAGGGAAGAAGGATCCAGGCAAGATACCCCTCAGTAACAAAGCTTGGCCATTAGTTGGGAAGATGAGGTGACAATTCTGAGAATGGCCTGATATATTTACAGTGCTGTGAGTACAAACTTAAAGAACTCTTACTCATAATCTGTGACATCAGCGTAAGCAATACTGCATGATTACTCTTAGAGACGAAAGTGGCTTTCTTCCTCACTTCTCATTTCCCAGGCATTTAGCATTCCAGAGTTCACTGTGTTCCTGTGGCTAAAGTAGTTCAGGCTGACCACACAATCCAATTGGGAACCAGTCCCTGGTCTTTTGTAAAAGCAACTGGTAGGCAGGAGAGCTTATTTCCTCAGGGATTTAAGTCTGGGAGGATATACTTTCTTTGCCCCTTGTGGCTGTCTTTTCAACCCACGACGCCTGTGAATGGAAACATGGTGAATGAAGGATGGCAGATCTGAGAGGCAGAGAGAGAGACATCCTTATAGCCTCTGGATTAATATCCCTCCCTGCTTAAGCTAGTTGGATTTGAATTTTCTGAATTTTGTCACCCAGAATGTCCACATTGGGGCTGATAGTGATGAATTAGGTCATTTTTTTGGGTTAGATTTGTCAGGAAAAACCTCTCTGAGCATCTGGAAGTCTGTAGGTCAAGGTGCTAATAGTGCACCATTTCCCCAGGATGGGATTTAGAGGGAATATTTTTTAAAAGAAACAATTATTTCTTTGTTAATGGAAAATATTATATATGTAATCTCAACGTTTCCTAAAATTGTGTGACGGTCAACTGATCACACTGCTTCTTTGTCTCCAGCCGCTCAGTATTTGAGGTATAGCATTTATTCCTCTGAACTCGCAGGGGTGATTTGTGAGAGAGCACACAGATGTGCTTTTGCACTTATGCACACCTCATTTGTCTTCCTCCTCTGAGGTGAGGTTCAGTCTTCTTTCCTGTAACTTGGTTTAGCATGTTTCCTAACCCAACATGTTTCCAAATTCTCTAATCTTGTGGGGTCAATTGCAGAGTTATTTGTCAAATAAAATAATGAATTTATTGCAATATCTGCAGACTGGGAGATGATAGTGACTAATAGCTTCCAGAGGCAAGATTGGTATTCTCCAAAGGGGCTGCAGTGAGAAGGAACCAAATGTGCGACCAGATCTGTTTTCCCGGCCTATTACCTAACACACACTCACACCATTCACGTGAGGGGCAGAATGGGAAGCTTTATTTGAATAACAGTCCTTCAGGTGGGCAAGAGACTCTACTTAAACTCAAGGTCATGCTTGTCCTCTATTTGGCTGCCATACTTCTGGGCAGGAGCAAGAATTGTATGTGAGGGGGAGAGAAGGGGGAAGTGTGAGGCCCTTAAAATGATTGAATTTACTAGCTACTCTGAATTGGCTTCCTGTATGTCATCTTGGGGGGAAAAAGTCAGAACAAGTGACAAAAAACTACTGGCTTTTTGAACACCCTTGGGGGGAAGGTTTCTTACTTTTCAAGAAGTCTTTTAAATTGAAGCTTAAAGAGAATGTGAGCTGCTTTTATGTGCTTGCCACACAAATTCTGTTTCCAGTGTCAGTGCAAGGGAACTAAGTTCTCTTGGAGGTACATCTCCACATCTACTGGGGACCCGTAGGCGAATCATTCTAGCTGTTGAAGTCTGACTGCCCACTGCACAGCAGAGCGCTTCGAGTTAACAATATTGTATTGTAGCCTGGCTGGTTTGGCTCAGTGGATAGAGTGTTGGCCCATGGACTGAAGGATTGTGGATTCAATTCCAGTCAAGAGCATGTACCTCAGTTGCAGGGTTGATCCCTGGACCTAGACTGGGTACGTGTAGGAGGCAACCAATCGATGTGTCTCTCTCACGTTGATGTTTCTCTCTGTGTGTCTCTACCCCTACTTTCTATCTAGAAAATCAATGGAAAAATATCCTCAGGTAAGGATTAACAACACACAAATAAATAAAAGACAATATTGTATTGTATACTTACACATCTGCTAAGAAGACAGACCTTGGGTTGTGTTGTTCTCACAAAATAATAACTAAAAGGGTGGTAGGAAAGTTTGGGAGATGGTGGATAGGTTTATGGCATAGATTGTGGTGATGGTTTTCATGGGTGGAGACATATCTCTAAAATCATAAAATTGTGTACATAAATTATGTACAGATTTGTTAACGTAAAAAAAAATTTAAGTGGCTCATCCTACTCAACATGGAATTCTGTTTTTCTTTTCCAAACCTAAAAATAGGGAGAGTGACAGTTGCTACAAATCTTCTGACCAGTGAGTCCTCTTGGCAGCTCAGATGGGAAGAGGGGGTGTGCTCCTCTGAGCAGACATTTGTATATCTTTTCTCTTTGCCTTCTTATGCAGGCCATTCGTGCACTACTTAGGAGGCACAGTCTCTTAGGTAATTTTCCAACGTTTGGTAACTTCATAACATATTCTATTATTTTATTATAAAATTTCAGACATGCTTTCACAGGGTATATCTTTAGAGTTAAAAGTACAGAGAATGGTGCGATGAACCACCATATACCCATTACTGAGACTTAGTACATATTTGCTTCATTTTTTGAAGTACTAGTGTTTGAAAGTTAGTCCTAGATCTTTAATATTCTATTCCTAAATATTTACTTTCATGGGTATCCCTAAAATAATTCTTCTTCTATAAGAGCACTAGTGTCATTAAAACTTACAAAAATTAGTATTTCTTACAGTAAAGAGAAATGATACATTTTTTAAACTTTATGTAATAGTGAAAATATTTTACATGTTAAATTTTAGAACTTATACCCAGGATCATCTAAAAATTAATATCACGGTTAGCAGGCAATATTTGGTAAAACCTTGAAACCACATATGAAATAAAGATTTCTTATGTTCTATCTTAGAGGTTTTCTTGGAAAACTCATTGAATGAATCTGTGTCTGCTTTTCCTTTCACATCCTTTAACATGATGTTTTCCTGTTCAAAATACATGTGCTTTCGGCACTGTGAATAAGCATTTATCCCTTTATGATTTTTTTGTAGGACTTCATGGCTTACTGTGAGAACAGCTGAATCCCCTCTTATGCTGTCTATCCTCCTGGTGCAGAGGAGAACAGATGACACATTAAACTGTTTCTATACTATGGGGTTTAAGTCACTAATGTGTGAGGTGGTCAAGTATAAGAATTATGACGTTAGACTTTAATAGAAGATCTCTCTAAGGACCTTGTTAGGAGCCATATGTTTTTACAGTGTCTGTGGATGCTTTATGAGGAAAGCTATTGAAAGGTGACCAATACAAAAGGTCATCTTGGACATTGGGAATGCGCTCTAGAATCTGATCAAAAGGCTTGTATTGAATTCCAACTTGCATTTTACACATATATATAATTATATTATACTAGAGGCCTGGTGCATGAAAATTCATGCACTGGTGTGGGGGGGTCCCTCAGCCCAGCCTGCCCCCTTTCACAGTCTGGGAGGCAACCCAGCAATCACGGGAAGGTGATGCCCCATCACACCTCTGCTGCTGCCACTGCTGGCAGCACAAGCCTCGGCCAGCCCTGGTTACCTGAGCCTTGGGCGGGTCTGAGTGGCTGGGCAGTTGCCATCCAAGGCTTACCTGTGCCTCGGGCTGGCTCTGGGCGGCTGGGGGGCTTAGGAGACTGGGGTATTCTGGAGATAGGCGCACGGTAGGGCTGAGGGGACTGGGTGTCACCATCTTGTGGCTGTGGCAACCGCCATCTTTGAGGGCATGGCAGTCAATTAGCATATTTCCTCCTTATTGGCTGTGGGCACCACCATCTTTGCGATGGCGTGAAGGTCAATTAGCATATTCCCTAATTATTAGATAGAATTATATATTATATTGAAGAGAACAATATATATATTATATTGAAGAGTATAATACTCTTTACTGACATAAAGTGGTAGGGGTATATTATGGACTGAATATGTCCTCCTCCAAATTCATGTTGAAGCTGTAACTATAGTTGGAACCAGGGCTTTTTGGAGGTAATTAAGTTGTTTTTTTAAAAAATATATTTTATTGATTTTTTTTACAGAGCGAAAGGGAGAGGAATAGAGAGTTAGAAATATTGATGGGAGAGAAACATCTATCAGCTGCCTCTTACACACCTCCTACTGGGGATGTGCCCACAACCAAGGTACATGCCCTTGACTGGAATCGAACCTGAGATCTTTCCATCTGCAGGCCAACGCTCTATCTACTGAGCCAAACTGGTTAGGGCAAGTTTTAATAAATGTGTTAAGTTGGGGTTCTAATCTAATAGCATTGCTGGACTTAGAAGAAGAGGAATCTCTCTCTCTCTCTCTCTCTCTCTCTCTCTCTTTCTCTCTCTCTCTCTGTCTGTCTCTATTTATCTCTCTCTTTTTCAGCACAGACTGAGGAAGGGCCATGTGAGGACACAGTGAGATGATGGTCACCTGCAAGCCAGGAAGAGAGTTCTCACCAGAACCCAACTATGCTGGCACCCTGATCTCAGATTCCCCACTTCAGAACTGTGAGAAATAAATTTCTGTTGTTTAAGATACAAAGTCTATGTTATGGGAGAGAAACCAAGATGGCAGCATAGGTAAGCATCTAAACTGCTGCCTCGCACAACAATTTCAAAACTACAACTAAAAGACAGAATGGACACCATCCAGAACTACAGGAAAGCTGGCTGAGTGGAAATTCTACAACTAGAAGGAAAGAGAAAAGCTCATGGAAAACTGGAGGAACAGCAAAGGGGTGAGGTACAGCAAAGGGTCTTTGTGCGCGCAGAGAGGAAGGGCAGCTGAGAGCCTGGCTGACTTTCTCTGGCGGGAGGGGGAAGGAAGCACCCGACTGCACTAAACCCCAGTTCCGACTACACTGAACCCCAGTTCCAGGCGAAACCCCGTGGACCCACGCTCATACAGGGGGAGTCTGGACTGTCAGGTAGAGAGAAAGGCACTCAGAGACTTGGAGATCCGGGGGGAGCCGAGGCAGGCAGGGATCTGGAGGCACATGCGCAAGTGTGCACAAAGACTGAGGAGGTTGCCACAGGCTTTCCCTAGCGTAAGGGAGTTGGAAGCTCCTGACTGCACTGAGCCCCAGTTCTGACTGCACTGAACCCCAGTTCCAGGAGAGCCCCTGGGGACCCACGCTGTTGCGGAGGGAATCTGGATTCTCAGGCAGAGGCTCAGGACTGGGGAAGGCAGAGGTCTGGAGGCGCACGCACGCGTGCGCAAGGGCAGGGCTGACGGGAAGCCAAGACTATCTGCTCCGCCCTGAGACTCCACCCTATCCAAGCTGAGCACAGAGGCTTTTGCAATTTGGCAAGTCTAATCCTATAAGGCTGTCTCCAGCGCCGAACTTCTCCCAGCGTAAACACAGCTGATCCTCAAAGCCAATTGGCCTGGAGGTCAATTCCTCCCAGTGATACCAACAACAATCAAGACTTAACTACAACAAGGCTGTGCACACAGTCCAAAAAGGGGTGCACCAAGAGTGTTCATCTCAGGTTAACTGGGGAGGCCAACCCACTGGGCCATATAGGAAACCTAGCACACAAAGCTACCCTGCCAACTCAGGGAAGCAGTGAAAATGTGGTGACAAAGAAACAGATCACAAATGAAAGAAATGGAGGAAAACAAATGACTGGATATAGAATTCAAAACCACAGTTATAAGGCTTTTCAAGAATATGCTAGAAAAGGCCGATAAATACAACGAGACCCTGGAACATATGAGACAGGACCAACTAGAAATTAAACATACACTGACTGAAATAAAAAATATTATACAGAGACCCAACAACAGACTAGAGAAATGTAAGAATCAAGTCAAAGAATTGAAATACAAAGAAGCAAAAAACACTCAACCAAAAAAGAAAAAAGAAAAAAAAATCCAAAAAGTTGAAGATAGTGTAAGAAGCCTCTGGGACAACTTCAAGCGTACCAACATCAGAATTATGGGGGTGCCAGAAGAAGAGAGAGAGCAAGATACTGAAAACCTATTTGAAGACATAATGACAGAAAACGTTCCCCACCTGGTGAAAGAAATAGACTTACAAGTCCAGGAAGCATAGAGAACCCCAAACAAAAGGAATCCAAAGAGGACCACACCAAGACACATCATAATTAAAAGGCCAAGAGCAAAAGATAAAGAGAGAATATTAAAAGCAGCAAGAGAAAAACAGGTACCTACAAGGGAGCGGCAAAAAATTTTTCAACCCACACTGTAGTGGGTTGAAAGGTGGCCCCTCAAAAGATATGTCCACCTGGAACCTGTGAATGTGGCTTTATTTAGGACAATTTTTGCAGATGTAATTAAAAAAATTTCTTGCCACTCCCATCTGACCTACAGGTACCTATGCAGGTCAGATGGGAGTGGCAAGAAATTTTCAAAGTGATGAATAGCAAGAGCCTACAACCAAGATTACTCTATCCAGCAAAGCTATCATTCAGAATTGAAGGTCAGATAAAGAGCTTCACAGATATGTAAAAGCTAAAGGAGTTCATCAACACCAAACCAGTATTATATGAAATGCTGAAAGGTATTCTTTAAGAAGAGGAAGAAGAAAAAAGTAAAGATAAAAATTATGAACAACAAATACATATCTATCAACAAGTGAACCTAAAAATCATGTGAATTAAAAACCTGAGGAACAGAATAAACTGGTGAGTATAATAGAATCAGGGGCATAGAAAGGGAGTGGACTGACAATATTCAGGGGGAAAGGGGTAGGGGGGATGCAGGAAGAGACTGGACAAAAATCGTACACCTATGGATGAGGACAGTGGTGGGGAGGTAAGGGCAGAAGGTGGAGTGGGAACCGGGTGGAGGGGAGCTATGGGGGGGAAAAAGGAGAAACAATTGTAATAATCTGAATAAAGATTTATTAAAAATAATAATAATAAAAAAAACACACACAAAAACACAAAGTCTATGTTATTTTGTTATGGCATCCTGAGCTGACTAGTAGAGGGTGTAAGAAAACAATGCATTCTATGTATAGTGGCCTCCTTCATTCAACTAAAAGATCAGGAGAATGGGTTTACTTTGTAGTAGGAGGAAAGTAGGTTACCACTGTGGAAAGCCGTATGGAGTTACCTCAAAAATAAAAAATGGAACTGAAATTGACTCAGCAATGCCACTTCTAGGAATTTATATGAAGAAACTTGAAATACTAATTTGTTAGGATATATGCACCCTATCTTCATTGCAGGGTTATGTACAATAACCAAGATTTGGAAGCAGCTCAAGTACCCATCAGTAGATGAGTGGATAAAAAAAGCTATGGTACATATACATAATGCAATACTACTTGGTCATACAAAGGAAGAAAATTTTACCCTTTGAGACAGCATAAATGGATCTGGGAAATATTATACTAAGTGAAATAAGCCAGTCAGAGAAAGACAAGTACCATATGATTTCACTCATATGTGCAATCTAATGAACAAACTGAACTAAGCAAAATAGAGACAGACTCATAGATGCAATGCAGGCAGACAGCTCTGGTGAGGTTGGGGTGTTGGTGGGGGAAAGGGATTGGGCAAAAAAGAAAAAAGAGAGAACTCATGGACACAAACAATAGTATAGTAATTGCGGGAAGAAAGGGGTGAGTGGAGGTAGAAGGGGTATAGGGCAGTGGTGGGCAAACTCATTAGTCAATAGAGCAGCAAACCCCCTATGCCGACCACTGGTATAGGGGGAATAAATGGTGATGGAAAGAAATAAAGGGGGGAAAAAAGAAAGTAGGTTAGACATAATGTAGCATGTAGAGAAAGAACATTGGTCTAGAATGACATAGCTTCTAATGTTGACTGTCATCTATCGGTGTGACCTTGGGCAAGTCTTGAAGAATAAAAGCCTTTGGGACTTTACTGGTAGTTTCCTAATTTATAAAATTAAGAGATTGAAAAAATGTTTCTCAAGGTCTTTCTTCTTCCCCTTAAAGATTTGTTTGAGCTCTATGATATTTCCCCCCTTTCTCTGATGAAGCAATGAAACAGCTGAGAGCCCTCTGGAAGGATTATGGAAGTGACTTTTTTACCTTACTGGTCTCGAATAACACACAGTATTTACCTGGAAGTAGACCTGCTAATTTCTCCCTGAAGTTCTGTCTAGCCACCAGGTTTTCTAGTACCTGGTCTTTATTTTAAACAATTTATAGTCAGAGATAATGGATTTTTAAATTCAATAGGGAGAAGCTGTAGTGAGACTATTAATCCATGAAACATTACTTTACCCTTCGAGAAAATGTTGGATTTATTTTGAACACACACATACACACAGACACACACACTGTAGTGGGTTGAAAGGTGGCCCCTCAAAAGATATGTCCACCTGGAACCTGTGAATGTGGCTTTATTTAGGACAATTTTTGCAGATGTAATTAAGAATTTTGAGATGAGATCATTCTGGATCATCCCGATGGGGCCTAACTCCAATGACAAGTGCCTTATAAGAGACAGAAGAGAAGACATGGGAAGGCAGAAGACCATGTGAAGACAGACAAAGATTAAATTTTGCAGCCACAAGCTAAGGACTGCCTGGAGCCATCAGAAGCTGGAAGAGGCCGGGAAGGAGTCTCCCCCAGTGACTTCAGCCGGAGCATAGCCCTGCTGAATCCTTGACTTTGGACTTCTGCCTCCAGAACAGTAAGAGAATAAATTGTTATTATTTTAAGCCACCTCGTTAGTTATAACTCATTGTGACAGCCCTAGGAAGGTAATATACATACTCCTTTCTTTCCTATACTTTTATTATATATCATTTCCCAGTAGATACATTAACTAGGTTTAAATAATTTTGCATCTTACGGAAGACAGGCATATTTCCAGATTTAAATGCCTAAGCTACGATGATTCTGGCATGGAAGAGTGAATAGTCATCAGCATGCCAATATGTTTTGGTTGATTATTGAGGGGAGTCTTGTAGGTAATCAGAGTCAGCTTACTTTTGAGAGGTGGAAGGACAATGGTAACGTTGAGTGAGAGAGCTTATTTTAACATAAACAGCATTTTTCAACCTCAGCACTGAGATTTGGGGCCTCATAGTTCTTTACTGTGGGAGACTGTCCTGTGCATTGTAGGGCGTTTGGCAGAATCCCTGGCCTCTCTGTACTGGCTGCCTGCAGTCCTCCCTCCCTCCCCAACCATGACAACTAAAAATGTCTCCACATGTCCCCTGGGGGGTACAAAATCACCCCAGTTGAGAACTACTGGTCTAAAAGATAGACTCTGTGATATGGATGAAGAAAGTGCCTATGAAAAATACCCAACAATACATGAAAATCAACAAAGATTTTCTAAGGAGAGCCATTTTTCTAACAATAACAAATAACTTTCCTTTAACCCAAAATAAGAGTGGAGCTATGTGAGAAAAAGTCTGTCATATTCACGATTATCGCCTGACCATTTTTGTTGTCAAAGAGGATTATCCTGTGACAGAAGAGAGATCTTTCCTCAGAGTAGTGATATATATGTACATAAATGTGACCATGTATATATGTGTATTCCATGCTTGTGTATGCATATATGCATGCATATATTGA
The DNA here is from genome assembly GCA_026230045.1 of Corynorhinus townsendii. Lineage (NCBI taxonomy): Eukaryota > Metazoa > Chordata > Mammalia > Chiroptera > Vespertilionidae > Corynorhinus > Corynorhinus townsendii. The sequence continues at coordinate 17,396,391 of JAPDVU010000010.1, read as the reverse complement.
AATGCTTATTAATAGAGATGGCTACGAGGTTTCATAGATTCCATGGTCTTGCTTGGGAATTCTGAAGTTTCCGGGCATAATGAATCATTCCTGATGATGATGAAGCAGATTACAAGTCTTTGAGGAAGCTCTGCTTTCAGAAAGGACTACACACACATTGTTGTAAGTGAACATAACTGAAACAATAATGTTGCTATCGTTTTCAAAAAGCCCCCTTTTCTCTCTCAACTCTAAGATTCCCCCAGCTAATACATCAGGAGAATTCTATTATTTTATTCTCTTCTCGACAAAGTGCTCATTCCGTACTTGGAATTTTGTAATCTGCCTCATCAATTCTGTGAGTCACCCAGCTGAGAATCCTGTGTGCTTTCACACACTGCTGTCTAATGAGCCCTATGTCATGTAAAATTACAGTGAATGCATCTTTCTAAAGATACACTTGTGGTAAGCTTGGTCTTTTACTTCTAGAAAAATGTTCACATGCAGGAAAAAAGTGTCCTTTGACAACCCCTAAATTCTTCTTTAGCTAGAGAAATATTTCTCTTTACCTTTAAAGTATACATTTCCAAGGATGCAGACAGAGACTGAAAGTTGCTAAGAGCCGGTTCCTGGCTTGGGAATGGGGCTGAACGGGCTGGTCTAACAGTTCGTTGAGATCACACCAGAGCGACTCCCCTTCCCTGAGACAGTAGGGATCATGAGATAAGCTTTGGAAGCCAATCAAGGATTCCTGTGGAGAAACTCCTGCGGTCCCACTGAGCAGGAGAAATTGTAGGGAGTATCTTCTGGAAATTGGTTTTTAACATGGAGCTTCATAAATCACAAGTGTTTCACAGATTGTCTACAGATGTTAACAGGACGCGAGTATAATTGACAAAAAAGGTAAATTAGCAACAGGGAGATAGAAGGAGGCCAGCAAAGAGCTCCCAGGTTTCCGTGCACAGGGTTATTTCCCCTTTGAGAGTTCCCTTTTGGCAGTTAGAGTGCTCTGTTTCGGCCGATAGCACATTCTCATTTTTTTTTTGCAGTGATTCGCACACTGCTTGTGGTGGGGGCAGCAAAGTCACCGAGGCTGTGGCCCAGTCTGGAGCTGCCTCCCACAAACACAAAGTTTGAGAAATACCCCTGTTGCCTGAAATCATTTGTAAGAGGCCCGATCCTGGCTACAGGACACACTAGTAGGCTCTAGAAGGAAATGGCACCTGCTCCTGGCCCGAGGTCCAAGGCAACATGACTTGCCACTTTGGGGCCAGCATGTCAACCGCTGTGTGGATGGATGTTCATGGCGTGGGCTGACTTTTTCCACAGTTAAGTGGATGAGAACGCATTCCTTATGTACTCTTTTGCTTGTACAAGTGCTGGGGTTTGCCCACACGAGCAACTCCAAACCCAAATATGTAAGTCTCATTTGTGGTTTCTAGGATGGAACCTGATGGAAAATTTGACCCTAAGTACAAAAAAGTCATGTGAAAAAAACATCTTCTGGTACAGAAATCAGGAAATAATTTTAAAAAATGTATTGTGTAACCAACACCTGCTTCCCTGTTTTTTTTCTTTTTAAAAAATATTTTTATTGATTTCAGAGAGAGAGAGAGAGGGAGGGAGAGAAACATCAATGATGAGAATTCTTGATCGGCTGCCTCCTGCACACCCAACACTGGGGATCGAGCCCGCAACCCAGGCATGTGCCCTGACTGGATATCAAACCATGACCTCCTAATTCATAGGCTGACGCTCAATCACTGAGCCAAACTGGCCAGTCTGCTTCCCTAATTTTCACAGCAGCTTGCCCCGGGTGAGGGTGACAATACCTCTATCACCACTACCACTTCGTCCTGAATCCTCACAGTGGACTCACTGGCCACTTAGGCCTAAGTCCCTGCCCGGTCTGAGGAGAATCTTCTCATTTTGCCCACAGTGGTTGCTCTATGGAGCACTATGAGTTTCTCTTTGCCTCAGCATCTCATCTCAGTGGCCCTTGTCTCACCTCAGCTCCAGAGGCTACTTTTGCTAAGTTTGGGGCAAGACCCTTCCTAGGCAGGCTGGACTATTAGGCCCTTCAAAGCGCTCCTGTGCCCCCCGAGTTATTCAATAGTAACAGTAGCTTTTTGATTTTTTGGCATGGACAATTACTATTTGTCTTATCTATAATAATAAACGCATAATATGCTAATTAGACTGGACGTCCTTCGGACGATCTTTTGGATGAAGCTGCGGTGGTGGGGGCCAAGGCAGAGGCAGCCACCGCCACCGAGGTGGCGGAAGTCAAGCCCCTTGCACGAATTTCATGATTGGGCCTCTAGTCTTATAAATAAGATAAAAGATTTAAAAAGATTATGGTACTGCCCTGGCCTGTGTGGCTCCGTTGGTTGGGTATCATACCACGTACTGAACGTTTGCCAGTTTGATTCCTGGTCAGGGCACCTGTCTGGGTTTGGGCTCGATCTCCAGTAGATGACATGCAGGAGGCATGTTTCACTCTCACATCAATGTTTCTCTCTCTCACTCCCTTCCTGTCTCTCAAATGTCAATTAAAAAAAAACATTTTAAAAATACTATGATACTTATAATAAGGTACTACTTCTCTCATTTTGATAAAAGACCAAATTAATTCATCTCTAGAAAACTTAGCTATTTTTAATCAAATTAACAAATCCTAAAGTAAAAGTATGTGTTTAGAATACAAACTCCGCATACCTTGACCCACAGCCAGGAGGCTTTTCTGGAAATTCTGGAACATGTTTCTTTCAGAGTAGCTGGTATTTTATTTGTTTCTCAGCTTCTTGAAAACCATTCTCTAAGGGAATATGTGACTGACTTCCTGGGAGTGTGCCTCCAACATCTCCACGCTCAATCAGATCTGGAATTTAAACGCAGGCCTGTCTCCAGGGTATGTGCCAAATTTGCTTCCATAGTTCCTCTCTCTCTGACTTGCATATGTCAGTCACTGCTCTCCATTTTGGGAATAAAAGCTAGCTGTTTTCATCTTGACTTTTCTTCTTTTTTTTATTCTTTTCTTCTATACTTGGAAATGGGAATCACATCTTTAAGAGACACTGTGGGTGTTAAGGAGCTGTAGGGTGGAGGGATGTGGAGTTTGAGTTTCAGAGGCTGGGTCGCTGCTTTAAAAATCTCCACCGTTCCCTATGACTGTCCATTTATTCTCTAGGTCTCAGAGTGGGGATGATTATGCTACCTTGTTGTGGGGTTAAAATAGTTAATTCATATAAAACACTGAGCACAATCCATTGAGCTTGGCAAAGAAAGACCGCATCTCACCCCCATGGTCACCACTAAAGAGTTCAATTAGCTTTTTGTTGTCAAGATTGATAAAGGGCTTTTAAAAATGGCTGAGGTGGGAAGAGGAGGAACCGGGAGGTAGGTGTGCTTCTTTCCTACCCCAGCACATTTTTCCTTCTTCATCTTGGTCTTTCTTGAATTAGAAGGTCTTCCTAAACCTGTGAGTGGCTATACTAACTGTGGTGGAGCAGATTCAACCAGAGGAGGGCCGTTTATTACATACACTTAACTCCACAAATCCTGTAAAATACCTGGACCAGTGAACTGGAGCTGCCTCCTTCTTCCTGACTTCTAGTGATATATGCTATCCTCAAAATGGAAACTTAAATACAAAAGTCATTTAATCACTTTACAATCACTTCTCTTTTCCTTTTAATTTCTCATATTTTATACAATGTCTTTGTGGAAATTCTTAAAGCTTTAAAATGCTCCTAAAGGCCCTGCAAGAATATTTGCCCATTGGCCCTTTTTCTGTCTATTCTTCTCACAGAACATGGTTTTATGGGGATGGGGGCTCTAACAGTGAACTGCTCAGTTTTGTCTACCCACAGATATTTTTGAATATAATTTCAGGTGTTTGTTTTTTTCCTGGGTGTGATCATAAGGAAGGTAATGAAATATAAGTAAGATTTAAATTCTTAATTGGTTGATTTCCCTAAGACATTGGTCCAATTTCTGAGCAGTCATCATAAAGATTAGTAGACCTTTCTGAGTGGTGGTAAGCCATGTGCTTGTCCTGAGCACCTCCTCTCTACTTCTCTCACCAGGGAATGACCTACACAGGACTCTTAAAATTAATTTCCTCATTCCTTTCATTGGAAAAATGGTTAGCTTTGGGAGAAAAGGGATCAGAGAGTATTTACTTCTAGACACTGTATTATGATCCTGCCAGGGAATCTTACATTTTAAACATTCGAGCTTGGTAAACCAATGGAATGGGTCTCTAACAGTAGAGTGGTGAAGGAATTGTTAAATGTGCACCTTGGACTCTGTGTGAGTGAAGAGGTACATTCTGTGAGTAATAGGGATCCCCATGCACTCTCTCCCCCTCAGGAAATCCCTAGTGGCTTACATAAATTAAAGGTCATTCTTATCTCATGGAAAGGCAGAATGGAGATAGGTACCTGAGGACTGCGGTGATAACTTCATGATGCATCAAGCACTTGGGCTTCTACGTTGCCACCTTCAGGATGTGTCTCTTGTCCTCATGCTACCAAGATTGTCTTTGGAGCCTAAGCCAACCTGTGCACAACTCATGAGGAAGAAGGGAACGGGAAAAGGCAAGAAAGAACAGTTTCCAGTTGCCTTTACAGAGTTTTAAAAACTCTGTTCAGTCTCTTCTGCTCATACATCACGGCCTGACCTCCAGCTTGTGGCCAACCCTAACTAGGAAGGCGGCTGGAAAATGCAGCCACTTCTTTAGTTCTTTGTAACTGAGCACAATGCATTCCTTAAAAAAATGGGATTCTACTGGGAGAGAGGAAGAGGAGAATAAATTGGCAGGTCTATATTCTCTTTATCTGTCATGAAGAAGAACATATGAATATCCTACTTAGAAAAACACTTTATAGACTAGAGTCAAATCCTAAAATCTCAATAAGAATTTTTTCATTTGTCCTTTCTTCTATCTATCCTCACTGTAGGATGTGGTTCTATGGGCTTAAGAGGTCTCACAGTAAACTCTTCAGTTTTGACCATCTACAACTACCTTTGAAGTACTTTCTATTTCTATGGTAAAACATCCCATCTAACAACCTGGAGCATTAAACACCTCCTTAAAATTACTCATATGGTTTACTCTTTAGCTTACAACATGGCTTACACCATCCTCCCAAAGAGGCAGTCAAGTTGATCACAGCCACCTGCTCCCCACCCTTACCCCTGTTGAAAGGCTGATGGTGTAGAAACACAAGGCATCAGCCTTTTAATCAACAGCGCTCCCTTTGAAGTCATAACCTGCTAAGCCACCCTGGTAACACCAGCAACAATTAAATTTGTTGTTTTTTTTTTAACTGAAATAGTTGCCTGTGAATTTCTAAGTCAATACATTTTGACACTGACCTGGTTTTGTAGCCTTGATTTTCTTCATTTCAAATTTGCACTCTTAACTCCTTAGAAGTTCTCTGAAAACAGTTTTTCACTATACATGGTGCTACCCTTTCATTGTAGACTCTGGCTGCTGTCTTTACTATCCCATTGCCTGAAAGAAAAGTACTGTAAAGTGATTTTCCTGCCCCGTCAGCTATAAGGTAAATCATTCCCTTATTCTTACCCTTGCTAAATTATCTGCCTTTGGCAAAAGATCACACAGAAACTACAAACTGTAAGCACACTGCCCACAGTCCCACAGGTCTGGCCAGAAACACTTTCTCTTGCAGACCCTATCCCCTTTCATGGAGCTCTCTTCCCAAGGAAGTTCCCCCTGCTATCGTTGGCACAGTGAGTTTCTCCCTTCTCTCTACGTTACTGGCTTATACCCCTGCACCCAGATCATGACATTGAAATTACCTTCAATAATGAAGTAAAAGAGAAGTTATGAGCAAAGTGTGCAAATGATTTTATCAAAGAAAACCACTGACTGTTTTTGATGCGTTTTAGCCAGGTAAACGTTTTATTAAACTCTTGTGCCCATGAATTTGTTGTAGTTCCCACAATTACATCTTTTACACCAAATACATTTAAAGTTCATTAAATCCCAGCTTCGGTGGAAGATTCAGCTCTGAAATGTCATTGTTAGGAGTGAGGCACAGATTAGCAGAATGATTTCCTCTTCTCTACGCATGGAAAAGATTATGCCACACTCAGTTAGTACCTACTGGAGTTCTTAACTGCAGTTAAATCATGTTAGTATTTTCCTTCGGGTCGAGGCTCAGTGGTTAAGCCTGCTGAATGATTCCATATAGGTGAAAACTTGGCATGGAGCCTTGTAACCTCAGGCAGTGAATCTGAGCTCAGCCACACATGTCTACACATCCCCCAGGATCCCTCATAATACATACGAGGGGCTAAGTTTTAAAGAGGTAGTGGAATTATTTCTATTTGCTCAAGAACTGAACAGAGCTATTAGAAAGAAATCTTCAAGTCCTCTATGGGATGAAAATAATTCTCCCATTGCAAGACAGTGATCAGAGTTTTGTGAGCCAAGAGGAAAGCAGCTGAAAAGGGCTAGAAAAATCATCATGAATGTTTTTCCACTCCTTAAAGTCATTAAAACTTTTTTGTCCAAATGGCTCCTCCTGCCATACATAACCTGTCAACATAATGGTTCCTGCTCTTTTGTGATTTTTCAAAGTGTTGCATTGAAGCAAGGAAAGTTTATTCAGAAACTCTGCAGTGCTGATATTTCTAAAAGTGTTAATACTGTCAGATGTTCCTCTTCGTGATATGATGTTTAAAAGAGAATTGGTTTTGAGGAAGTCTTGGAGTTTGATTCTGCATTTGTCAGCCATGACTTTGACCCAGTTGCACACCCTCTTAGCCTCAGTATTCTTGTCTGAAAAAATGGGGAAAATCATATCCAAGTTGCAGACTTGTTGAAGAGGTTACATGAAAGCCCCTCACACAGTACTTGGCACACAGTAGGGACTAAGTAAGTGTTCATGGCCTTTTCCATGCTAGTTATATTATATTACTTTATTAGTAAGGTTATTTTATTATTCATAGTGGTACACAGGATTTATAAAGAACTAAAAGCAAATAAGGTAGATGAATGCAAAAAAAGGTTCTTTTAAAAAATAAATTTATTGGGGTAACATTGGTTAATAACATGTAAATTTCAGATGTATAATTTTATAATACATCATCTGTATATTTCATGTGTGCTCACCACCCAAAGTCTAGTCTCCTTCATCACTATATAAACAAAAATTTCTTGGTAGGGATTCTTTATTTAGTACATATAGTATTGGCATATATTTGCAGATATAGTATGTCTGAAGGGTTAATTCCTAATAGTGGAATGATGAGTCAAAAGGAGAGTACTTTTTTGATAATTCTTAACAAATTCCTCTCCAAAAAGACTATCCCAATTTTGATGTCCCTCCTTCCCGCCCCTGAAGGTATATGAGAATGCCCAGTAATCCATGCCCTGGCCACAGCTGGATATTTTCAAAGTTTTAATTTTGAGGACACTATGAGAGGTAAGATCATCTATTATATCAACAAATCCTGAGTACAGAATTTAAACATAAAAATACTGAGAAACACCAGAAGCCTAAGTCATGAAGTGCTACCATATTTTAACAATATGACCTATTTTTCCCTTCTATTGGCCTGTACTTTTCACTGTTAATTATTGGGTGAAAATACCCTGTCCTCTTTCCCTTCCCTCCCACACCCCAGCTTCTTATTTTCTTCCAGGCTTTTGCAGGAAGTTATGTTTCTTAACCCAAAATAATATAAACAAGGGATGAGCAGACCCTTTCTAACACAGTTCCTATTGCAAGAGAAACTTCTCTCAGCTAGACCCATACAGAATCAATAGAGTCTGTGATACTGAAACTTGAGTGTGTGTAAAAATTGTGAAAAATAAAGATTAGAGAGAATCCAAGATGGCGGCGTAGGTAAACACCTAAACTGCTGCCTCGCACAACAATTTCAAAACTACAACTAAAAGACAAAACATCTATCACCCAGAACCATGGGAAAGCTGGCTGAGTGGAAGTTCTACAACTAGAAGGAAAGAGAAAAGAGCATTAAGACGTGCATGAACGCTGAAAAGCTGAGGTACGGAGGTGCGTGATCCGGGCTGGTGGCAGGCATTGCTCTTTTCAACCCGAAGGGAGACAAGCCCCCGATTACTCTGAAACCCAGTCTCTGTGGAGACACGGGGGACCCAAACTCCTACGGGGAGAAGCTGGACTGTCTGCCAGTGAGGGTGGCTTGCTTGCAGAGCTGCGCACAGGAATAATTGTTTACTGCACGGGGGCACGGGACTCGGGGATGCCGTCAGGGACGCAGAGCCGGCTAACTAGCAGCCATTGCTGTTTGCTATGCCCTAGCCTAGTGACACCCTGAGACCCCGCCATACACAACCTACAAACCCACCCAAGCTCCAAGCAGCGAATTTAGCATAAGAAAGGCCTGCCCTATTGCAGTTTAACCTAGCAAACTTGTAGCCCGGGTCAGACAGCTCCAAAACCTCCAAACCACAAGCAAAGAGGAGAAAACTGTAGCTCTCACTGTAGCTCCTGCTGGGTGACCTCAGACAGTAGCTGACCTGCACCCCATTGGAGATCCAGAAGCCAGTGTACCTAGTGGTCAGTGTGAGACACCAGATTTCAACTCCTCACATCCATAAGTGACACATTCAAGAGGCAGACTCAGTGAGCACCAAAGCCCCACTGAAACAAGTCCTGCCCCATAAGCATGTCTTCAGCGCAGCAGTTCTTCCATTATAGACACAGCGAGTGCTCACAGCTAATTGGCCTGGAGGTCAATTCCTCCCAGTGTACCAACAGCAATTAAGGCTTAACTACACCAAGACTTTGCACTCAGCCCACAAAGGGCATCCACCTCATGTGATTGAGGAGGCTGAGCTACTGCCCCCTATAGGTCACCTACCACACAAAGCCACTCCATCAACACAGGGAAGCAGCCAAAATGTGGAGACAAAAAAACATGTCACGAATGAAAGAAACAGAGGAAAGCAAACTACTGGATGACATAGAGTTCAGAACCACATTTATAAGGTTACTCAAGAATCTTCTTAAAACCGCTGAGAAACTTGATGAGACCTTCAAGGAGCTTAATGAGAATGCCAAAAAAAATGGAAAAGGATCAGTCAGAAATGAAGCATACACTGTCTGAAATAAAGAATATACAGAAACTCAACTGTAGATCAACGTACCCCAAGAATCAAACCAAAGATCTGAAATATGTGGAAACAAAAAACATCCAACCAGAAAAACAAAACAAAAAAAGAATCCAAAAATATGAAGATAGTGTGAGGAGCTCTGGGACAACTTTAAGCGAACCAACGTCCGAATTTTTGGGGTGCCAGAAGAAGAGAGAGAGCAAAATATTGAAAACCTATTAGAAGAAATAATGACAGAAAACTTTCCCTACCTGGTGAAAGAAATAGACTTACAAGTTCAGGAAGCGCACAGACCCCATACAAGAGGAATCCAAAGAGGACCACACCAAGACACATCATAATTAAAATGCCAAGGGCAAAAGACAAAGAGAGAATATTAAAAGCAGCAAGAGAAAAACAGTTAATTACCTACAAGGGAGTACCCATACGACTGTCAGCTGATTTCTCGGCAGAAACTATGCAGGCCAGAAGGGAGTGGCAAGAAATATTCAAAGTGATGAACAGCAAGAACCTACAACCAAGATTACTCTACCCAGCAAAGCTATCATTCAGAGTTGAAGGTCAGATAAAGAGCTTCACAGACAAGAAAAAGCTAAAGGAGTTCACCACCACCAAACCAGGATTACATGAAATGCTGAAGGGTATTCTTTAAGAAGAGGAAGAAGAAAAGGTAAAGATAAAAATTATGAACAACAAAATGACATCAAATACATACCTACCAACAAGTGAATCTAAAAATCAAGTGAATAAAAAATCTGAAGAACAGAATGGACTGGTGAATATAATAGAATCAGGGACATAGAAAGGGAGTGGCCTGATGATTCTCAGGGCAAGCAGGTGTGAGGGGTGCGGGAAGAGATTGGACAAAAATCTTACTCCTATGGATGAAGACAGTGGCGGGGGGGGGAGGGGGTAAGGGCGTGGGGTGGGGTGGGGAATCAGGTGGAGAGGAGCTAAGGGGGAAAAAAGAGGAACACCTCTAATAATCTGAACAATAAAGATTTATTTAAAAAAATAAAGAAAAATAAAGATTAGAGTGTTCTCCTCAATAGGCTCATTCTGTAGATCTGGGATGAAGCCTGAACATTTGTGTTTTTTTTATTATTATTATTCAAATTTGGGTTTGCATAAGAATTAGAGTGTTTGTAAGGAATTGATGATGAAATGTTAAGAAGAAATGGGTTAAACCTATCAAAACCTGATGATACCCGTTTCCTCACAATTCCCGAAGTGAGTCTGCTATGGTGCAGCTCAACTCAACCCATACTTATTAAACACCCAATCTATTCCAGGGACACTGTGCTGGATGCTGGGAGATGATGAAAGAATGAATAAGGCACAGTTTCCATCCTCACTATTTCATTAACCTGGGTAATTTATAGGATACGTCATAATGCAGATTGAGCAGTAGCAAGGTAGTTAACTATAATACTGCTTTCCTACTTTCCTAGGATGCCATGGAGAGTATGTGGCTCATTGAGAGAGGGTGAATAACACAATAATACTAGCTTTGATGTAGCCACCAAAGAGCATGCTCTCATTTTGCATCTTTTCTAAAATTGCCATATCTAATATAACAAAGCAATCTGGAACTGAATGAAATATCTCTGAAAATTATTTTATTGACCCACTGTTCACTTTTTAGCATCCAGTGCAATTGTTGCCTCTCTTGTATGGTTACCCTGCCTGACTTCTCACTTTTACTCTTCACATCTCTCTCCGACGATACCCTTTCTCTTCCCACAGCTGACACGGCCCAAAGGAAAGAACTTTGCCTTCTGAGAATTAGAACTTTTGACTATTCATATAAAAAAAGCAACCGCATTCCTTCCAGATAGTCTCTGAGCAGCCCTTTGGATCCAGTCGGCTACTGCACGTATTTACCTTGAAACAGGAATGTGCCTTTGGCACCAGGGGAGGATGGGGCAGGGACCTCCATCTGGAGTAGGCTGTCATGGTATGAGTTTTACCACTTTAGGTGGCTAACACCAAGTTGGCCTGCACTGAAACCCCTTGATGAAATGAGAAGTTAGGGTGGCTTCTGCTGGGGAGTGAGATGCAGCAACCTTAACCAATAATCATACAAGTGTCCAAACAATTGGTTTGGCTGAATAACAACCTTGATAAACTTATTCAGAGAAGACTGTTGATGTTACCACTGCAGATGCCCAAATGAAGCCACGTTTGGAAGAAAGTGAGATCTGAGCTTCTTCCCCTGAGGAGTTAGATGGAATGAGGATGTTGTGATGGAGAAAGATGGGTAGTTGTTCCGGGTGATTTTAGGTGCCATTGGAGAGTTGATAAATGTTGCTGCTCAAAGGCAAAGGCCTAATCCCAGAAGACTCTGTGTACCATGTCAGGGAGCATGACTTTCCTGGGGACACAGGAGGAGGCACTAGTTTGGGTGGGTGGTCAGAAAATAATAATCAATTAACTATTTACTTTACACCCCAAACTAAGCTACTGCTTTGCATGGGTTATGTCATTCAGTTCTTAGAACGATAGAGTGAGTTGAGGCATGGAAAAGCTAAGAGTTTGTTTACATTACCCAGCTAGCAAACTGTGATGCTGTAATTTGAGTTCAGCATGACGCAGAATTCAAGTTCCTACTCATCTATTATGTCGCCAGATAGCAATTCTGGGCTTCTGTGCCACATGAATAGTTAGGATCACCCAGTGTGAGGTAATGTGAATGCTTATATTTTTTTGGAATTTATTTTAATGAACATGAGTGTCATATTTTCTCAAGATGATCCTTTCTGTTTTAGAATCTGTGTTTCAAAGTAGGAAAGCAGTGAATTTGATGTAATGTGAAGGCTTTGGAGTCAAGTGTATTCCAAAGTGGAATTTGTCCTCAAATCACTGAACATTTTGTAGTGGTGGGACTTTGGGGCAAGGTACTCGACCTCTCTAAGCCTTAGTTTCCTCATCTGTTGGGTTGAGAGGAAAATGCTCACCTTGTAGGGATATAGTGAGGATTTGCAGTAATGTGTATAAGGCATCTAACGTAACATCTGGCCAAGAGCAGGCACTGGGTAAGTTATTACATTATTATTCATTTCCTTGAACCTGCCAGCAGGGCTTTGGTATAATCCTCTGTAGTCATGGTCAGGGCTCAGCTGTCCAAAGCCAGTTACAGATGAGGCAGAGAACACCTTTCCCTTATTCCCATGATCCTCTGGGTCATGGGCAGAATGTATTTCAGAAGCTGCTCTTCTCATTTCTATGACACATGTTTTTAAAAAAATATTGTAAATACCCAATTTCTTTTAATAAACTGAACATGCTGCCTTAACAACCTGCCATGCCATCTTAGAGTTTCCCTACGCAGGGCTTCAATTGGTTGCCCTGGCAGTAGGAAGTGCCTTCCCCAGGCTGTGGTTCTAAATCTGAAATTTGAGTCTCTGAATTGTGACTGAGGATGGTAAGAAGCTTTTTTAAATAATGGTGCCAGTTAGTCAGATGTCTTGGCAGCAGGTGAAGCAGGGTTTTATAGGGTCTCATTACCAGACATGTTTGGGCTATCCAGACTGCAACTCTAGACCTTTTTTTGTTCAGGGATTTCCATTTTGTTTTTCTGCCATAACAGGCAGAAAAGTTCTTGGGGCATGAGTGGCAGCAAGTATACAATTAGCCCATTGCTTATATACCCCATGAGATGTCATTTCATGTACAAGATGCCTCAGTTCCAGGGTAAAGGGCACATCCAGTTGCCTGCAAACCATACTTGATACTGAACTTACACAGTCTGCTATTACCTTGGTTTCTTCCTTAATTTCATCACCTCAGTATTGATTGATGAAAAAGGGGCCAGTTGCTTCAGGGAATGCAAAGGTGGCTAAGGGCTTTCCACCTCTGTGCCCAGCTCTCGTGGGAGAACACCAAGGGGCATCCCCCAAGTGTACAGATAAATATTTTACAAGACACTGGTGAAGAATACCTTAAGAGATGTAACAGCCAAGTACCACGGAGATTCCAAGGGAGGCAATGTGAAATCCAGGGATTGAGAATTAAGGAAGTTTCAGAGACAACAACTCCTTCCTTGTGGTTAGAGGATAATGTGTTAGTAGCAGTAAAACAGGTAAAAGGCAAATAGGTCTTAAAATAAAACCCTACTCTGTTGCTGCAAAAAAGACTCTGAACTAACCTGACCCTCAATCACTTTAGCATGTAAGAACAGAAAAGGGAACAGTGAGCTAGGGGCCCTTAAGACAACCACCAAAGACTGTTCCAGGAAGCGATACAGGATTTTTTAATGCAAGAGGTTGCAGCTTATTCATTGAACCCTAGATACACAAATTTAAATACATCCAAGGGCCCAGATTTCTGAAGACCAGCCTGTCTCTTTAGAGGGAAAATTGATATTTTCCTAGAGAAGTTACTAGTGTCAACGAACCCACAAGTCCACCATTCTGTGTTTAGCTCATAACGCCTTCACGCCTAAAATAAAGCAAACCTGGTTTTATAACAATTTTCTTGACTGGTTAAAAAAAACAAAAACACAACTCTTTTTTTCTTCCAAAGAAAGATCTACTTTTCTTTCCTCAACTCTTGAGTTTCCTCAACTCTTCTCTTTTTTCCACATCCTACATCTAGTCCATCAGCAAATGATCTTGGCTCTGCTTTCCAACTAATTCAGAATCAGGCCACGTCTCCAAACGTTTGGTGCTACCATCGGGCTCAGGCCACCTTCTTCCCTAGTGCGGATTTTTGCAGGAGCCTCCTGGCTGGCCTTCCTGCTTCGGTCTGTTCTCAGCATTTGTTACAGAAACATGGACAAACAAATTAATCTAAGAACCACATTCCCATGTTATCCACGTTTTATTGTAGGCCTGGACCAGCCTTCACAATTCTCCTCGGGGCTTTGAGTTCTTTTGGCTTGGCTAGAATTTTATAATTGAAAAAATTTCCATCTGACTTTGGCCCTTCAAGTAAAAACTGCATAAACGTTTCATTTTAAATCAGGCTGAGTTTGAAGGGAGTCAAAGCAGATGTTCCATTCCTGGGTCCGCCAGGAGCTTCACCCCAGGAAGCAACCTCAGCTGCTCCTGTGCTTGATCTGTGGGGATCAATCTAGATACAAAACGATTTGTGACCGTTCCATTCAGTGCCTACTCACGTTGCCCAAATTACTCACTGTCTACCAGGAACATCCCCCAAAGGATCAGAACTTATATCACCTTTCTTTCTACTAAAACATTGGATGGACTCAGCTGCGTTCTTCCTTGCCGTCCCTTTCTCCCCTGATGTCCTTGTGCTCATTTCTTCCCCCCTTTTAAACCCCCCATTTCCTTGGAAACCTGAATTGTTGCTCATCACTGACTTGCTGCCTAGATGCTCTTTATCCCACTCTCCATTGTGACTTTTCCAATTGTCCTCCATTGCCCAAGTGCCATCAAATGTCCCTTTTCTCTTTTGTATCTGCAACCTGTCCCTCCCCATTGGCGTATCCTTCCTTATGTTCATAAACATCTTGTTTTCTCATGTCTTAACAACAAAGATTTAAAAACAAAGAAACAACAATAATGAAAAACTTTCCTAGACATGTTACGATCCTTTCTGATTTCTTTGATGTTCAGACTCCTTGTGTGAGAAGGCTGTTAACAAATTTTTAGCTTTCACTGAATTATGCTTCCCTCCCCAACCTCTCTAGAAAAACCACTTTCTTGAAGGTTACCAGAGGCTTCCTATCATCAAACGCAGCGGCAGTTTCTTGATTCTCATGTTAATTGACTTTATGTAAAACCTGGCAGTGTTGGCCACCCTCTTCCTATCCTCTGTCCTCCTGTCCTTGAGGGATTCTCCAGACTCCTCCTCTCCCATCTGCTGCTCAAAGGCAAGTGTTTCTCAAGGTTCTGTGCTGGGATCTTCTTTTTGTTAGATGACATTTTTTTCTGGGTCATCTCAGGTAGATCCAAACCTTCCGATATCACAAATATGCTAATGACCCCTAAATCTCAATTTCTAGCCCTAATTTCTCCCCTCGTTTCTGAAAATTGTTGAAAAATTCTGCATGTGGGTATGCACCCCAGGTCTTTAAACTCAATATTGCCTATATCCAATTTATTGTCCTGATTTAGTTTTCCCCCTAAACTTGCTTTTTCCCTTGTAACCCTCATCTTTGTTAACCATATTCCTCTCAAAGCCAGGCAAGCTGAACCCTTTTGACATGTTCCCCCCTTCATTCTCCTCATTAATCAATCCAAAACACTGTCAATTTCACTACCAAATGTTTCTTAAATTTGCCTTCTGTCTTTATAGCATTACTTTAATGCAAATTTGGATTATTTCATTTGTCTTCTGGGTTCCAATTTTGCTTCTCCAAATGATCATTTCCAATGATTCTAAAGCTCTCCCTTTAGTCCAAATCATCTCATTTCTTACTTCTTGCTTTCAATAGCTTCTCATTGTTCAAATGATTAAATTTGAGCTCCTAAGCATGGCATTCAGTGTCTTCCATTATGTGTAGTTAAGGACATACTAGAATATGTGTAGTTAAGGACATTCTAGAATACACAGTAGGCACCTCAGGTCCCCTGAGCTTTGCTCTTGCTATTGTTCATGTCAAGATGGCCCTATAGTCCCCCTTGCTCAGATACTATACCTTTCCTAAGTTTATCCCAATACTCCTGACAGAATGATCTGCTCTTAACTCTACAACATACTAATGGACACAGCAGGATAGGAAGGAAAGAGCCCTGATTTTTGCATCAGACAAGTTGAATTTAAATTCCTCTCTAGCACTTGGAAATTTTGTAGCTCTCTGTGGCTTCCAAGTGACCTGGCGAGACTGCCACCCCCATGCTGTACTCTCAGGAAATGGCAACTCCATTCTTCCAGTTGCTCAAGTTACAGACCTTGTAGTTAGTCTCAGCTCTTCTCTTTTTTCCCACATCCTACATCTAGTCCATCAGCAAATGATCTTGGCTCTGCTTTCCAACTAATTCAGAATCAGGCCACGTCTCCAAACGTTTGGTGCTACCATCGGGCTCAGGTCACCTTCTTCCCTAGTGCGGATTTTTGCAGGAGCCTCCTGGCTGGTCTTCCTGCTTCAGTCTGTTCTCAGCATAGAGTCTGGAGTGATTGTACTATATGGGGTCAGATCTCACTGCTCTGCTCAAAACTCTTCCATGGTTTTCTGACTCATTCATAGGTTTACAAAGGTAAAGACCTGACCGGCCTCTCTGTAGCCTTACTTTTCTTTCCTCTGCTACCCTTCCCCTTCCTCACTTTCCGTGTAACTCCTTAAACATGCCAGGGACAATCCAGCCTCAGACCTTGAATGTGCTTTTGTCTCCTCTTGGAACACGCTTTTCCAGCTACCCACATTACTCAGAACAATGCTCCGTGGCCAAAAGCTTTATGAAAATCTCTTGGTGATAAATACAATAGGTTACTGTCTGTTAATACAAAGATTTATTCCACAAGCATGCAACGGGGGAGGTAGTCACATTTACTGACCATACTGAGCTAGGCATTAGAATGATTTCATTGTATAATTTAATTCTCACAGGAATCATGTGTGTCCATTTTGTAGGAAGAGAGAGCAAGGCACAGAGATGAAGTAATTTACCTGAACTGGGACCGAGAGCTGAAGTTTGAACCAAGGTCTAACTTCAAAGTCCATGCACTCCTCTTTTTTTTTTTTAAAATATATATTACATTATTATCACCATCATTATTATTTGCATCTGTATCCACAAGGCACTGTGCAAGATGCTCCAGATACAATAATGAATGGAGAATGGTCCTTGTGCAGAGTGAGCTCAGTCTGGTGGGAGAGCCATCCGCTGTGGTGGCCTCACATGCAGTTCTGAGCAGCGGGCCAGTGTGTTAGTGGCAAAACACACAGAGAGCTGTTGATGTTGGAAAAAAGCTCAGCCAGTCACCAGAGAGAATGTGGGAAACAAGGGAGGGCCTCCCACAGGCAAGGATCAGAGCTCAAGTCATTGCTGAGAATGACTGGCCACTCTGCTGCTCCTGGGTCATCTATGCTGCCAATGGCAGCACCTTCACTAGTGACCAGGGAACCATCAAAATTATTGCCTCAGTGAAAGCCCAATGTTGCCAGGTCTTCTTGCTTATTATTTTCCCCCAAAAGGATCTTGAAATTTTCATATTTATGTGAAATCCCCCAATGGTTAAATGTTGGCAATTGGTTCTCTTATATTAGAATATCAGCTTGCCAAACAACACAAGTCTCCCACAGGTCAAGTGTGTCTTCTGATCCAACCCCCCCACTCATCTCTAGCATTTCTTCCAATCTCCTTCCCTCCCCGCCCAAACCCCAACCGATGCAATGTCTGCCAGCCATAGGAACTCCTGCTTACCCAACATGTCAGGACATTTCACACCTTAATGCTTTCTCCCTGTTGGTGCTGTTACCTCTTCCTGCTTCCTTCTATCGCCAACTTCCCTGCCCTCTTTGTTTTGTTTTTTTTTTGTTTGTTTGTTTGTTTTTGTGTTTTTTTTTTAGGACTCAATTCAAATACCACCTCCTCCAGGGAGCCTTTCTACTTTCCTCTGCTCTGATTCAATGTTTTCCTGTTCTGCTGTTATGTATGCTACTTGCCTCCATCTCAGCCCTTTCAAACTGACAGTATTCAGAAATTTCTCTATCCTTACCCCATGCCATGTACACCCACTAGGCTGTAACCCCTTTTGAAGACAAAAGGAGTTCTTATTTGATTTTGTACCCCAACTCCTCACAGGTACTTTATACACCAGTGTGCTCTCTGAATGATCCATTCTCCCTTTGTGACCCCTGCCTATTTTCTACCCTCCTCCCTCCCTTTTGGCCCACTTAGTACATGATGCATTCCCTCCCTTCTCCACCACTTTCTCACTCCAGAACAGGCTCACAGACCTTCTGAAGGGTTCTGCTCTGAGTTACCAACCCAGGGCCTGTTAAAGGGTCCCTTTCCGTTTATGCTGCCTTAATTTCCTTTTCCATGAAAACCCTGCAGGGGTTTTCTTAACTCACAGTCTTAAACACACAGATGTGGACATTTGTGCATATTGCTAAGGAACTGTAGAACTGATGCTTCCGGTGCTTAAAACTATTGTTAATCCTCACAACAGGCCCTGGGAGGCAATGAGTAGCCACATGTTATAGATGAGAAATGGAGGCACATGGGGGTGAAATCCCTAGTACAAGAAGAGGTGTTTAGGAAGAAGGACTGAGAAGGAATCTCCACTGATTGCTGGGCGTGTGGATATCTTCCTGAGATGGTGTCACTCGTTCACCAGGAGTGCTC
The DNA here is from genome assembly GCA_026230045.1 of Corynorhinus townsendii. Lineage (NCBI taxonomy): Eukaryota > Metazoa > Chordata > Mammalia > Chiroptera > Vespertilionidae > Corynorhinus > Corynorhinus townsendii. Next base: position 17,378,019 of record JAPDVU010000010.1, on the reverse strand, counting down.
AGAGGAGGCAGGGAACCCATGGCTAAAAGGCAAGGATGAGCTTGAAGGACTAAAGGTGAGGCAGGGATCCTAAATGCCCCATGTCCAAAGTTGGAGTCCTTAGGCAGTGTGGGACCCACTCAGGGAGGGGAGGTCGAGTGGTCCCGAGCTTTTATTTTCTTCATGATTTCCCCCTTCATTTTCTCCACTGCTGTTTCTGCCGCTGCAGATCCTGTTTTTTCTTTTTAAATTTTAATACATTTTTTATTGAGTTAATGTGAAGTTACATGCAGCTATAGGAAATAAGAGAGAGAGAGAGAGCCAATGGACACTTTACCCAATTTCCCCCCATGGTAACATTTTGCAAAACCATGGTATATAACATTGCATGCAAGCTATTGTCATTGCAATACTCTGCCAGTTTTATTCAGATTTCCCATATTACTTGTACTTGTGTGTGTGCGTGCATGGGGGTGTGGTGTGTGTGTATTTACATTTCTATCACATGTAGGTTTGCTTATTAATCACATGGTCAAGATACCGAGCATTTCCATCACCATGAATTCCTACTATTGCTTGGGAGGGGGTCCTTCAACTACTAATCTGTGCCATTTCTAAAATTTTGTCATTTCAAAATATTATACAAATGGAAAAAAATCAGTGTTTCACCTTTTGGGATTTTGCTTTTTCATTCCCTAGGGGTTCATCTAGGTTGAACCCATTTTGACCACGTGGTGAGGTGGGAATCGTCTGGCTAAGGAGAGCTAAGCAGTTGCACCAACTGGGAGCAAGTTTGTGGGTGGCCAGACTAGAAGGCATTTTATTTGTCAGCTATGCTTAACTTCAGATGACCTGTACTCCATTAGATATCTATTTAACCCTGAGAAGTGACTGCATTTTCATCTGTAAGTTATTTTCTTGAATTAAAGTTCCCAAGTGCTAGGGAAGCCATAGCTTTTCTGCCTTGTGGTATATGGAAAAGCATCCAAATGTCTGAAAACTAGTGTGGTCTTTAGGGCGTGTTAAAAGGATACCAAGAAGATTGTAGTGAATTTGAGTTAATTTTGGTACTCTTCAGCAGTCGATGATTTAAAAAATAGACGAAAGAATAGAAAGAAAAAAAAAAGAAAACACAACATTTGAAAGTTCATTTTATTTTTACTAAGTCCTTTAAACATCCTAGGTACTAGATCTCCATGAAAATGTTAAATGTCTGGTAAGCTTTGTAATTTAAAAAGGATACCAATTTGAATTAGATTTATGATTTAAAAGTTTTAACTTAAAAACACTTTAAAAATCTATTTGTTTCTATAATTTACAGAGTTCATGTTAGTTTATACAATGCTTTTCCTTTTCAATTTTGTCTTAGTAGAAAAGCAATGGTTTTTCAAGGTAAGGAATTAAGTACACAATGCAATATACAGGTCATGTGTCATAGAAATGTGCACTTGAAATGTATATACTCTTATTAACCAATGTCAGATCAATAAATTTAAATTAAAAAAGTTTAAGATGTATTAATATAGGATGCTGGAAGGTGGAAGGATGGACTACAAATGGGTTAAAATTCTAACTAGGCTATAGGACTAATTGGATCAACACAGTGACTCCATCCTAAACATGGACATAATTTAAAAATGATTATAGCTTGTACCTTCTGTAAAATTTAAATGGCAAAGTTTTTCTTTAGAAAAGTATAGTCAAGATTTCATGTTCATGACAGCCAATGGCTAACAGCGAGGCCTCTGGAGTCACACTGCTGCCACCTATGTGGCCTTTGCAAATTTCTGAACCTCCCTGCCTCAGTTTACTCATTTTTAAAATAACCCTAATGGCTATCATTTTTTGAGCATTCTTTTACGTATTTTGCATATATTATAGCAATTAATTTTTATTAGTATTTCTATTTTATTGATGACAAACACAAAACACAGAGAGGTTAAGTAACTTGAGCTGATGCAGTTAGTTAAGGATGTAACCAATGCCAGTCCTGCCTCACTCCAGTGCCCATGCTTTTAACTGCTTAACCACTAAGCTCAAGTCTCAGAGCAAGTATCCGAGGGTATCTACCTGGGAGGTTTATTATTCTTAAGTAGGAATTCATATAAATGGAGTTAGAGATGATCTAGTGAAAGCCACAATGCTTGGCACTTAAGTGTTCAATAAATGCCAGCAGATGAATTTTTATCGTCACATGGTCATTACTTGGCTTTTTCACTTGGCTGCTGAGGTGCATCTAAGTAAGTGGATTCCCAATTGTCTTGCACTTTAACTATCATCATAAGAGTTATTAAAAATATGCAGTTATGTTTAATTCCCCCCAAATTTCTGGCATTTTCAACCACAACATTTTGCAGTAACATGTACATTGATATATATAGTTTCTAAGGTGTATCAGCAAAAAGCTGTGCTGGTCAGTTTTTAACAATGTAATGTCTAGCATAATTTATTTTTTTCATCTTGCAAATTTCTAAAATGTATTAAGAATGACTAGATCTTAAGGACCTATGAGTTCATTTTTAAAAATTAAAGTGAAGTAGTGTTGGTAATAAGAACATGCATGAGTGAGATGGAATATAAAAGACTGTGATCACCATAAAGATTGACACATTTAAAATTTTATATATGTGCTGAATACCTCTTCAACAGCAGCAGTATGTCATTTAATACAGCGGCAATATGAGCCTCTGCAGGGGGTGAGTGTTCGGATACTAGATGTTGCCTCCTCTGCATGTCTTTTTCATGTTAGCTCCACGCTGAGTAGCAGCCTCCTGTTCAACCTGTCTTATGGGCTTCTGTTGCTTAAATCAACATCTCAGTTGTCATAAATTTGATTTTGTCTTATAGCATGCCCTACTAAGGCCTTTGCTTGGGAGACTTTTGGTTGACTGAACCTCCCTATAATATGAAAAACATTTCTCACGTTTGGCTATTTTCCTATTTTTAAATTCACAGCTCCATTCAGAAATCCGAGTTTCTTCTCTAAAAAAGCTTTTATTTTTCTTCTTTATAGCTGGCTTTATCTTTTCTAACATCACCACACCTGTGTCATATTATCCTGTAAATGCATATTGAGTGCAAATGTATTTTTCTCTTTGAGGGATATAAAGTAACATGTATTCAGAAATATGAACCCATTTCTGCAGAGTACATGCAATCAATCATTTCATGAATGAATGAAACTCTGGTACTGTTCGGGTACTTTCAAACAGCTTCTTTATAATAATTCTAGATATTGATAAATTAGTATGCCATTAACCTGTATGTATATGGCTCCCTTATATAATAAGGACGTGCTTTATAACAGGTTTTCCCCAAAAGATTTTAAATGCAATTAGAGAATGAAACAGGTATGTGTGGATAAATAAATACTACAGCTTAGAATAGATGGCTACTATGAATAAAAATCAGAAATGAAATCTACAACTGGTGAGTATAGTTTCTAAAAGTTTTGTTTTGCCTTTCAAAGATGAACCAGCTGTTTCTTACCTCTGTGAGAACTGGGAGCACGTGGTGAAACTCAGTGATTTTAGTATGCAGCACCTTTCACTCAGGCATCTCCAAAGACTAATAGATATTAAGCTTCTGTTAGACACCAACTCAATCACACTTTTCAGAAAACATACCATACTCAACCATCTAAATATAAAGTAAGATTTTGGTGGTGATAGATCTGCCAAGTAACATTGGCAATTGTTCTTTTCATTAGTCATTCTGGGGGTGGGGATGAACTAAATGCTACATAAATAGGGTCTCGAAGATTGCTACATCCCCCAATGTGAGAGGCATAAGCATTGCATACACATTTCACTATTGGAAAACCCGAATCCTCTGTCTATATCTAGATTTTTTAAAAAAGGAGTCTTCACCTCACACATTTAAACTTAATTAGAGCTTTTTCTTTCTCAACTGGCTCAGCAGTGCTGCTCCCTATAATGGAAACCCTCTTTCTTCCCATTATTCCAGTTTCTAGACTATTGTTCAACCACAATTGCTCATCATCATTCAGGAAAGACTACACTGAGCAATTATCCCATAGTTTTTTCTGTGTTTATCTACCAAAGACTAAATAGTATCCATTTCTCAAGGACTTCAACACCTCCCTTCATTTAACAAATATTGATTGCAGCTCTACTATGTGTGGGCCAGAGAAAAGATGGTAATTATGCTTCCTGCTCTACTAGAGTCTAGATTGGCAGTCTAGATTGTTCACTCATCTATATGTGTTTCTCTTGGACTCAGCTAGGCATCATTGTCACATGATCAACCAGTCTATGCTCATGTAAGTGTTCCATGATCTATAAAGGTTGACACCAATACATTTTGACTTTTAAGAATTACATGGATTTTGGAGTCTGTAACGTGAACATACTTAGAGTCAATCTGCTTGTTTACCTTCTGTAAACTGTATCTGGTGATAGATAATCTGTTGCTCTGTCGATCTTTGGACTTTTTAAGGATTGCATTTCAAAATGAGATTGTTAGCCATGCTTTTAATAACATAAAGAAATAAACTAAATGTGTTAATACTGTATTAACTACTACTAATAGTTTTTCTTAACTACCAAGATCTGCAGAATGGTGTGCATGTGTCACTAAATGCATGAAGTAATATTTACCTGCAAAAGTTAAGGACTGTCAAGGAAAATCTCAGGGCAAAAGTGTGATGCCTGGAATGCTGCTGAGAGCACAGTAGGTATTCAACACATACATTTGTATTCTGAACCGAGGTAAAGATAGCTGTGTCATGGTAGATGGATAAATTTAGTGTTTTGTTTTGTGGGTTTTTTGGGGGTTTGTTTTTTTTTTTTGGTGTTTTTTTAGGAGATGTAGCAAAACAGCAATGAAAAAGGCATGAGATTTAGAATGTCTTTTTAAAGATTTATTAACACTTAAAAATAGGTTTTGAAAGATAGGACATGTGCCCCTCATCAGAGTGAAAAGAAGTTTTACCTAGAAGCTTGGGTTAACACAAAATAGAAGCTCAGGTTCTAAACATTTCCTTTGTTTGTAAATCGCTTTGTATATGTGAACACATTTGTTTGTAGAGAAACATGGGCAGTGAAGGAATGTATTACTCTGGAATTTATTGTTTGTTGTTCCATTCATTCTTAATTTCCCCTCCTCCTCCTTCTTTCAATTACTGTTATTATTATTATCATCATCATTATTATTAACTATCCTATATAATAAAAGGCTAATATGCAAATTGTCCCCTCGACCGGGAGTTTGACCAGTAGGCAGGGCTGGCTGTCCAACCTCCTGCGTCCCCTCCCCCAGGCCAGCCTGTCCTGATTGGCCCCTATTGGGGCAGGCCGGCCGGACCCCATCCATGCACAAATTCATGCACTGGGCCTCTAGTAGTATATAGGATTCTACTCCTCTTCTTTTACTGGGAAGTTAAAATTATTAATAAGATCATGCCCAATGTTTATTTGATCCTCAGAAATGCTGTGTGTACAATTAAAATTTTAAATGTCCTCAGATATATCAGGAAAAAATACAGATAAGTGGAATACTAAATCCCTAGGTCCTGTGTTAGAACATTGAGCTTTAACTTTTCCCACAAACTAATCATTTTAGGAGTTCTCTTATAAATAGTGGTATGGTATGTTTAATATGTTAGCCTCTTCCCCCCTTAGTTTCAGGTGAATATCCTATATAATAAAAGGCTAATACGCAAATTGAATGAACTGTGGAACAACTGGTCGCTATGACGTGCACTGACCACCAGGGGGCAGATTCTCGACACAGGAGCTGCCCCCTGGTGGTCAGTGTGCTCCCACAGGAGGAATGCTGCTCAGCCAGAAGCTGGGCTCATGGCTGGCGAGCACAGTGGCAGTGGCGGGAGCCTCTCCTGCCTCTGTGGCAGCGCTACAGAACTCGTGAGGCTAACAAGAGACTCTAAGGGGAAGCGGGCCTAAACCGTCAGTTGGACATCCCCCGGAGGCTCCTGGACTGCAAGAGGGCACAGGCTGGGCTGAGGGACACCCCTGGGTGCACGAAGATCGTGCACTGGGCCTCTAGTAAAATTATAAAAGAGAATTAGAAATAAAGGCCATCAATATTCTAAAAATTGGATATTGTTCCAGTTGATTATAAGTACTAGATTACCTAACAAATGTTTTGACTACATTTTCTTATTTTCCTGGAGTAACATTTGTTTAAAATCCAGGAATATTAGGGATTTTCATTTCATAACAGCATAAAGAGTGACCTAGAAAGCAGAGTGATTGCCTAGTATTCCTTAGTTCTCCAGTGGCATTGCTGGAATATCATAGGTGGGTACCTGGATGAGCCCTCATTTCTGGATGGCCATGTGCATGACATCTCCCTGACCAGTCTGGTTTGGGCCCAGAATCTGGAGGAAGAGCACCAAAGATCATAATGTGCATTTATAATTATGCTGCCCATTTTCCTTTGGCCAGTGGGATGGTAACGGAGGCAGAGACGGAAACAGCTGCCATCAGAATGTGTCCTCTCCCTAAAGTTTCAGAGAACCCCGTCTTCTACATTATATATTTTAGATTATATTTAAAAACCAAAGCTTGGCTGAAAACAAAAGTCTAGAGTATCTTGGCCTTTTTCTATCTCCAGAGGGTGGTCAGTTCTTCTGAGTGATCTTATGAACCATAATATTTAAATTTTTAAGGATCAGTCTAAGGAGTGTGATGAACTCATGTGGCTAACAAGAGACTCTTATTAAAATCTTCCTAGAAACAAGTCCTTAATGTATACTTGTTTAGGAAAATAAATTAATCATATGTGCTGGCTATTTAATATTGCAATTAGGTGCTTATGTAGACACATCATTGATGTGACACTAACACTTATTGGTAATGAATACATCATTAATGATCATTGATACTGTGAGGCTCTTGCTTTGTGCTTATTAATGCTTTATTGTGGAAAGGTGGAAAGTTCATTAGACCATATGTACCTGTGTGTGTTACATACATATATTTAGGCTAAGTTCAGTGTTACTACATTTTCTATCTTAGCTGTTTTCTCAACATACAACAATAATATTTTATAGATTTAGAAAGAATAGAGGATGGTGTCGGAGGAAGAAACTACATTGTAAGGAATGAGACTTAGGGTCGGTCATGTGAGGGAAAGGGGAATGAGCACAGTGAGAAGAGAGGTCAGTGGATATGTGTATGAGAGACCTGAGTGTGACCCAGGGGGCATTTGAGGCCATTACCTCTCGTCACTTCTTCAGTATCATTACACAAAATTCAAAATTAAGTAGCAACTAAGGTCAAGCAGGACCAGAGCAGGATGCTCTTTTCTTTCCACTACAGCAAGGTCTTCTTTCCTTCACTCAGCCTTTTATTGCTTTTATGTTCTCCCCCCTTTCAGCTTTGTTTCATCTTTCTACTGCTTGGAGCTATTGTTATGTTATCTGTGGAGTGGAAAATAATTCTGATTTTGGAAGCAGAGCATTGGTCATATAGGAATAGGCACAAAAGTTTCTCTGTCCATGGTTTTAAGGGCAATTAATCTGGCAGGCAACATCCTTGGAATAGTCTTTCAAAAAAAGAAAATTCTCTAATTTCAGGGGTGTTTTACAAAATAGGCAAAATCCTTTTATATTAACTTTTAAAATCTCATTCATTCTGATTAATTTGAAGGAAAACCACCACTTTCTACAGAACTTCTTTCTTCAACAGATTATGTGCAAAATTCAGAAGTACATATTATAGTGTTCAAAACCATGAGTATTTGGGAGGAGAATGGGCAGTGTGGATTCTAATTTGCTATGCTGTTTAGTTTTAATGCCAAATTGTTTTATGAAAATCACATTGTCCTGAATCATTCATGCGGAGTATATTTGGTTGTCGGTCATGTTGGTTTACATTAATATTATTTTCATTTTTGAATAAATCAGGGTTTTTTTCAGTGGTTTAATAGTTTCTCTTAAGGAAGCATTGATTCAAATATACCTCAAAGGCTCATAGGAATATTATTTTTCATGTGTGATATATTTATTTGTGTTGGTTTGAATAGATATGGAAATTATTTGCATGGGGAAATGAGAAGATTTGTTAAAGCATCCATCTCTGTTGAGCATGGCAATGAATGTTTTCTTGATATCTTTTTGTCCTTAGTAAACATAGATTGCCATGAAGAGACTTAGCAGACTCTATTGGTCATTATCTTAAATTTTTAGTATGTTCATTCCTAGCCATTTTCCTCCAAAATATGCTCTGATTGTTAAATTCTCTTCTTCCAAAAGTATTCTTGAAGACAGAATCCTCTTGAATCTATAAAGGCAAATAAGATGTCTTTTCTTAAAAATATAAGAGCATAGTAGCCCAAGTAAAGGATTTGTAAGAATAGAAAATGAATCTTTAAAATGAATCCAGGAACAGGAGATAGATCAAATGTTTCCAATTTATCTTGGAATTTGACATATGGCTTATTTACAATGAAAGATAATTGGGGTCAAACCCAATGGCCTTTTGGATTCTTTTGGCCACCCACCTCGCTTAGTATAGACTTCACAGTGTCAGGTAGCAGGTGCTACGGATGGGCAACTAGCTACAAACTCATGGTTTTTAATCACTTTCTGTAAGGCACATCCCATGCTTTTCTTTTTAAAGTTGCTATATTTCCTAAGCCAAACATTATGAGAGTTTTACACAACTTTGACTAGAATTAACCCCTAATTCTAGTCTGCTTCAATACACTATTTGAATTTAAATACACCTCACTAAAGAGAATCCTTTTTACACTTGTGTAAGTATTAGGATTTTGAGAAATTGAATGAAATGTGACAATCTTTTTTGAAAAATTTTTAAAAGATGCTACTAGATGTATAAATGTTTATTTTTGGCAACCTATTTTCAGTGAAAACTTGCTTTAGTTACCAACTTCTGCATGCCCCTCCCCTATAACACAAAATACAATGAAATCTAGCTCTACCTTTTTTTGATTCATTAAATAGGATATTCAGAAAGCTATTGATAATGGGAAACTTGACTTTCCCTGAAACTTCTATAAATCATAGAGAAAGGTGTGCTTACAGAGATAGTTGTAGAGATGTACAAATTGAGAAAATATGTGTATGTTGTGTGTGAGGGATAGATGTAATTGCTTCTGTTTTCTTCTTACTAGAGTGACCAGCTATGGAGCAAGAAGGACTGTACAGGTTATTTGGGGCCAGTAACCATTAGCATCATCAGAACATTTGCCATTTCGTAGTTCCACTGGGAGAGCCTTTCATTGTGATGATGCTATCCTGTGCCCTTGAGCCAGCCTCAAAATGTACACTTCTATGCACTCATATTCAGCTCTAAGAATCTTTGGCCTTGCCATTTTCGAGATAGAGGTGTGAAGATTTCAAGTGAGTTAGTTTCAAATAAAGGACTTAAGAGAATAGATTTGATATGAAGATAAAGTATCTGTCATTATTTTGTGAGCCAATATATTTTTGTTTAAATTTCAGTTTATTGACTCCATGCTTAATAATGAACCTACACGCTGTGTAATTTTTATCGAATGTGAATGAAAATTAAACTCCATGGTAAAATTGAACTGACAGCAACCTTTTCTCCTTGTTTCATTTAGCATGTATGAAATGAATGTCTGCTAGTGAGATGGAAAAATAGGTAGCATGCCTGCTGCTTCCTCCTCTTGAGCTCACAGCAGGCACCACTAATCAACTATTGGCAATTTCTCTTGGTGGAGTATCGTCATGAATTCATAATTCTTCTCAGTGTACTTCCCCAGGCAGACTCTACCATTAAACTGAAGATGGGAAATAAGACTTATTTGTCATTCCGAATCTGTTATTTACTTGGCACTATGCTAGGCATTGTAAGGAAACACGAGAATAAGACATAGTTCTTTAAAGAGCATGTAATCTATTTAAGGAAAAACAAAAACAAATGAAGCAATTAGAGAGTTGCATAAGGCTTCAAAATTAAATTTAAAATGAATTGTATGTAGAAGAGGGAAGTATTTGAATCATCTGCATATATTTAACTAAACAGCAGCAATAATCGTTTGTTTATTCTGATTTAGTAATTCCAATTTTTTTTTCTGTTCATTTCTTTAATTTATCAAAAATACATGGCCTTTGGATAGCACCTGGAGAACATCTCCGTGTCCTTCAACATGATATCTTCCATGTTTTGAAGATGATTTTGTTTCCTTGGTTCCTTTGTGTTAGCTTCATTTTAGGATAAACTTGCCTAAAGATCAGAAGATAGCCTATTAAAAGTTACAATGTGTTAGCAATTTTAAGAACTTCAATTGTTTATATTCAGGGATGTCTGTGAGGAGCTAATAAAAAGCTGAACTTATAATAAAATACTTTAAATCAGATTAATTCAGAATTTACGATAATTTGGTCAGTGCCTGGGTGGATGGTTACCAGTATATTAAGTATTTGAAAGGACTTCGAAAAATTTAATGCTGCACTAAAGTTATAAGATAAATTCCTTATTATTTAAAAGAACAAACATTTTAAAATCAATTCTGGGAGCATCTATTTTACTTTTTACAGTGCAATTGCATGTAATCAGAGACTTGACTTTTGAATATTTGAATACTCTTGATAGAGTAATTATAATCTATATATATAAAAGGCTTAGTGACCATCCGACCAGCTGGTAGGTATGACACGCACTGACCACCAGGGGGCAGACACTCAACACAGGAGCTGCTGAGCTGCTGTGACTTGGCAGCGACAGTTCTGGGGTGATGCACCCCAGAACCAGAGGGGAGGGAGCCCAATTCCTCACAGGCCCATGTGATTGAACCTTTGGCCATGGGTTATATTGTTGCTGGGGTACTGTCAGCCCCGAATCTGGTTTACTGCACACTTATTTGTGTTCCACACCCTGTAGGACAGCAACTTTGCAGAGTGTCCTCTGGTATTCCGGGACCCCTCTGGGGATGTGGGAGAGCCAGTTTTAGCCTAATCCCCACAGGCAAGGCCTAGAGACCCCACCTGCTGGAAGGATCCCGCTCACTCAGCAGAAGCCCTTGAGCCCTGGTGCCACCCCAGGTGCGGCCTGCAGGGAAGGGACTGCGGGAGGTTGGCTCCAGGGTGTGTCCAGCCCATCTCGCCCAGTGCTGCCCTGCCAGCCACCTTCTAATATATTTCCTTTCAATGTGCACGAATCCGTGCACTGGGCCACTAGTTCATATATATTCATTGGTAAACTATGACCTCTTTTTTGAGGAATTGTTTCTTAGCCTAATTTGAGTTCCATTATGCACTTAGAAATAACATCACATTTTATTTAAAAATTTATAGTTTAGAAATTATGCAAATTCATTGACTTCTTATATAGTATGAGATGGTATTGTGTTTTTTTTCCCTCTTCCTTTCCTTTCATTTCCATTTGCATGAAATGTCATTTTTCATCCCTTTACTTTTAGTCTGTGTGTCTTTCATTCTGAGGTGGGTCTCTTGTAGACAACATATATATGGGTCTTGTTCTCTTATCTATTCAGTTAACCTATGTCTTTTGATTGGAGCATTTAAGCCATTTACATTTAAAGTGATTATTGATAGATACATATTTTTTGCCATTTTATTCTTTATAACTATGTTCTTTTTTTTTTCTTTTTCTTAAAGAAGACCCTTTAACATTTCTTGTAATACTGGTTTGGTGGTAATGAACTCCTTTAGCTTTTCTTGTCTGGGAAGCTCTTTTTTTCTCCTTCAATTTTAAATGATAGCCTCTCTGGGTAAAGTAGTCTTGGTTGTAGGTCCTTGTTTTTTATCACTTTGAATATTTTATGCCAATCCCTCTGGCCTAAAATGTCTCTGTTGAAAAATCAGCTGACAGTCTTAGGGAGCTTTTTTATAGGTAACTAACTCTCTTGCTGCTCTTAAGGTTCTTTGTCTTTAACCTTTATCATTTTAATTATGATGTGTTTTGGTGTGGGCCTCTTTGGGTTCATCTTATTTGGAACTCTTTTCTTCTTTTCCTTAAAAAAAAAACAAAAAACAAACCCACAAAGAAAACATTTCTCCATCATACTTTAAACTCCAATAACAGGCATTGCATCTTAAAGGTCCTTTGGAATCTGCTCCAGTGTTCTGACTGACCTTGTATATTTACTGATTTCATCTGGAAACTAGGTGTCTTAAAATTAGATATCTATAAGCATGATGGTCCTAGATCTACTTCCTTTGGGAGTGAGATAGCATAAATAATATGGACTTTGCAGTCAGTTATACCTGAGGTTAAATCTCAGGTTGGCCATCTACTTTCTAGCTATGTAAGTGAGGGAATTACATTTATTTCCTCATTTATGAAATGATGATAATTTCATGCATTAGAAAGAGCTGTTAAGTCAAGATTTAGTGTAATAACTTCCCAATGAATTTTGCACAGAAATTGAATATTAATATTCTTTTGGTTGTAAGAAAAATCAATTCTGGCTAGCTTTAGATAAGATCAATTTATTGTAGTTTCTCTCTTTCTCTCTGTCTCTCTCAGAATTGAAGGTGTTACTAACTTTTGGGCAGGGCACATACCAGGGCAATGTTGGGGTTCTCAGCAGTAGGATTCTATGAATATTTTCTTCAAGAGGCTACATTAATGAGTCACAGCGTCAGCCATTCTTTGTGGTCTATGTTTAAATGTCCCAAGTAAGACAATCCAATTTTGGGTCAGATATAGCTCAATCAGCTTTGAGCAGGAAGAATGGATACATAACCACAGACATAGCTATTGGGGACCCCCTTTGTGTGTAAGATAGGTCTCACTCCTAGAGGAGGAGCCAGACAGAGAGCTGTTTACCACGTTCCAACCTTCAGCTCAAGATGCTTGCTTGTGCATATGTGTGTTCACACAAGCACACTCTATCTTTTCCAACTTTTAGATATACATGACATGATATTTTGTTAGAATTAAACTGACTTAGCTAACTTCTCTCTTGAATCTTAAATCAAGATCAAGTAGAAATGCCTAGAGCACCACTGCTCAGTGTAGAACTCTCCTTGATGAAGTAAATGTTCTGTCTGCATGGCCCAGTATGGCAGACACTAGCCACAGATGGTTATTAAGCACTTGAAATGTTGCTAGTGCAATGGAGAAACTGAATTTTAAATTTTTATTTAATTTTAATTAATTTAATTTTAAAGTCCTGGTTGTCAAAAAGTTCTTATGAGTCTCCTTTTTGTACCCTTTATGTACCTTATTTTTACTCAAGCCTAAAAGTCTTAAAATTGAATATACATGCTCTACACTGAATGCTTGTGTCCCACTTAAATTTGTATGTTGAAGCCTAATCCATAATGTGATGATATTAGGAGGTAAGGCCTATGGGAGCTGATTAGGTCATGATAGTGGAACCCTCATGAATGGGGTTAGTGTCCTTATAAAAGAAACACAGAGCTCATTTGCCCCTTCCATCATGCTGGTACTTTAATCTTAGACTTCTCACCTTCCAGAAATAAATTCCTGTTGTTTATAAGCCTTCCTATTTCCGGTATTCTATTATTGAAGCCCAAATGATTGAAGACAGTAAAAAATAAGTAAGTTACAATCCATAGATTTTTTTTTATCTGATCCTCTTCCTCCACACACAGTAGGGGCCTAGAGGGGTTAAAGAGGATGGTAAGAGAGGTCATGTCCAGGGAGAAAAATTAATTTAACATTGGGCAGTTCATGCAAACACATTAATGCAAAGGGGCTTGTGGGAGTCATAGAGTCCAGTAATGAATTCAGGGGTGCAATCAGATACTCCAGGAATGATCGTGGAGGAATTCCCCAAACACATGGCTTTTTTTTTTTATGGGTAAACAACAACAGAGTTAGGAGGGTTCACTGTTCCCAGGTGGGGCATTCTCTGATTTGAGGACTCAGTGTTAGACATTAGCAAGAGCCTAGACAACAGATATTTTTTGTCCAAAGTCACCAAATGGTTACTGGCAGATTGAGAGTTAGTGTCCCCCCGCTCCTCCAAGCTAACCAGCATTAGGACAGACATAAAAGTAGGCATTTGGTTTTTACTGATGATCAACATGTTCACAAAGGTCATTCCAAAAAGCAATATGCCAGTGGTAAGACCAGTAAATAGCAAATGAAGTTTTTTCTGAGATAATTAATTACAGGAATTGTATTCATACAGTGGCTCAACCTTCAGTGATCCCCAAATCTAATTCTCATAATCCCATCAGTAGTTTTACTTTACATTTCCAGTGAGCAATTTAATAGTAAGAAATGATAGATTAAAATTATCAAGACTTCATTGCCTTTACAAAAAGCATTAGAAAGCATTTACTGGCATGTTATGAAGTATCATAAATAATTAAAATATATCTACTTATTAAAATATCAGAATAGATAGTGATGTTAATGCCTTATTGTTGTTTATTTCCTCATGATCACTTATAAAATTCAATAATTTCCAGAATTCAATTGTCATTAGTGCAGAATGGAAAACAACAACAACATGTGATTAATGGGTTGAAGAAAGAGAAAATGGGGAATTGACTATGTATTTTACTGAAATACAGGAAAGCCAATTAAAGTATTCATTACAGAAAAACAATTCAGAAATGAATCATTTTCCTAACACTCCTCTTGGAGACAATTATTTAAGATTTACTTATGAGTAAATTACAGTTTATACAATTTTGAAATGCTGATTGAATCTAAGTCTCTAATATCATCCAGGCTAGCTTTCAAACTTTACTAATAAAGCCATGTTTCTCAAAATTGAGTATTCATATAAATAACCTTGAGATCTTCATAACATGAAGATTGTGATTCTGCATTTTTAATAAGCTCCTAGGTGATGCAAATACCTCTAGTGGAAGAATGATTCTTTGGATAGTAAGAGACTATAGAACTGAAGTATTTTTCCAAAGTCATATAAGTAATTACTAAAAGAATAAGGATTAGTGTTTCTATACCCCTCCTTCCTTCCAATCTTCATTCCATTTTTTTAAGTGTCTATTGCATAGTGGTTAACAGTACAAACTTGTAAACAACCTAGGTTTAAGTCTCACCTTTATCATTTACCTTACTTTGCTGTGACCTTGGACAAGTCTCATAACCTTTCTTTCCTCTCAGTTTCTTCTTTTGTAACATAGAGGAAATAATAATGGAACACATCTTGTTAAGTGAAATAAGAACAAAATAATAAGTAATCAGTATAATCCTGCTACATAGTAGGCATTTGATAAATATTAGCTTGTATAATTATGATTATGACCACTATTCCATTCTTTCTGCTACATCTGTACCTCAGTCTAGTAACCTGTGTAGGCAATTGTTTGGAAACAATAGATGGTTGTTTTCTTAATAGACAAGAAACATGGATAACAATTTAAATTATTTTGGCCTAGGCAATTGCTTTGACCATATATTTGATGATGATGTTTGAGGTAGTAGGAATTCATTTCAAATGATGAAGAGCTGATTCTGGTGAATGTAAAAGCTGGACAGTATTTCTACAAACTCACGACTTTTAACTCAACACTGGAAAGGCACTATCCTTTTTGACTGATATAAAGACCCTTTTCATTCTTTCTCTAAATAGAGGTGGTGATTGTATTTAGAAGAAACTTGACAATATGTAAACTAGAGATAGGTGAGGTGTCCATCAACCTGTAATAACACATCTACAGCTACTGAAGGAGATAGGGGCATGCTACCCCAAAACATGCCACTTCAGCATATTGATTATTTTGAACTGAAGGCAATTGAGAAGGAGCAGATACAGGAAGGACTCTCTGACCTACCCTTTTCTACCTAAAAATAGGCCATAAAATTTCCCATTAAAATGGTGCCCTCCCTGTACCAGGAAGAGGGGAATGTTCTTGTCACCAGAGACTGGGAATCAATTAAGTGGATCTGTACATTTACTAAAAGAACCCTTGCCTTCCATTAGAACTTTCCCAACCCCATATCTCCTATTCACATTCCCACAACTTACTGCCCCTAGTCCAAATCCCTTTGTCTTGTCATTTCTTCACAAATTTCTTGTTACTTTATCAAAAGGCATAAGAGCTTCCTGCTCTGCTCATTTCGTTGGGTCTTCATTCTCTTGTGAAGGCCCCCATGTACATGTAAATATTTAATAAAACTTCTGTTTTTTTCCCCTGTCAGTCTGTCTTATGTCAGTTTAATTCTTTGGCCCAGCTAGAGGCCCTAAAAGAGTAGATGAGAATCTTTCTTTTGCTATAGTACTAACATACTAATATAAACTTGAAAAAGCAAGATTTGTTATGGATAAACCAAAGCAAAGAAATGCCTGTGTAAAGGAGTCATTGAGAAAATCTCGGTAAGCCAGTTTGCCTTTTTTTTTTGGAGTCAGCTCTCTAGCATTCTTCAGAGTGGTAGGAGAATTAATGAGGCATCATACCGTTTTTCACTGTTTCCTGCATGATGGAAGTGTCTTCCAACAACTTAATTGCTCTTATTTTGCTTTCCCCCGCCGTCTAATTTTTATCCATGTCCTTAATTGCTCCTGCCATTGGCACCATATGTGTCAGCCCACAAGGAACAATGTCAGTATCACTTGCTGCAAGATGATCCTCACTCCAGGTGGTTTCAAGGCAAGATGAACAAAGGCGAATGAGAAAGTAATTTATTTTTTAAAAAACCAGAATGCCAATTTACTAATGGGCAATTAGAACTATAACTGTCACATAGACTAAAATATGCCAGTAAGGGTTGAACAGATACAGACATTCTGGTCTGTGTGACAGCTAAGTCTGTTATTGTAATTTATAAGTTAGAATTTATTAGCGTGTAGACTGATATACAAGAAAAGTCAAATTTTATCCAAAGAGTGCTTGGTGAGTAAAGGAAAAAAATTAATTTGAACATTAGTAGTATCAAGCTAATAGAACTTAGGGTCATGGCCCTCTACGAATGGGGTGGGCCTATTGTGATTTTAGAATAGTGTACTATTGTATACCTGAAAGTTAAGAGATTATCATTTAATCACATCAGGTCAAAGATAACCCAAATTTCACATATAGGGACTATAGTAATAATATTTAGCATATCTAGTTATTTGTTCAAGTATGTGGTCCCTGAATCATAGGGATATTAAAGACTAAAATTTATACCTATATCTTACTTGGAATAGAATAGTCAGCCAACATGGTATGTATGCAAAGCTCTGAATCACCTTTATTCAAGTCATATTTGATGATACATCTTCACAATAAAGAATTTATATTCCTCTTTATGTGTCGAAAGTAGATATTAGCACGTTTGCATGGCTATTTTAGCGCATGTATCTCTATTTTGCAATTTTAATTATCTCAACAAATTCTTATTGACTTTATAACTTAATCCAGAATCGAATCAAATAGTATTTATGAAAATTAACTTGGTATTTACACTAACATTTTATTGTGTACCTGAAATACCACATGCAAACATGTATTAGTAATTTGAATCCATTTGTGAAAATGATACAGATTTGACTATATCTAAATAGCCAGTATTTATTTGTGATATTGCTAATGTCTTATTTTCCTAGGCTTTGTGCAACATTCATGAGTACTGAGAAGTTCAAGTTTGTATTATTGAACATGGATGTTATTTTTTTGAAAGGTGATATGGAGTATTATGGCTCTCTAATAAAACACACCCACACAAAAATACTCATAATTTTTCTGATTATTTCAAAGATACAAAGAGAGGGTTGACAGAGGAGTAAGCAAGATGGCAAATGACTTTCAGTGATACCATGACCTTTAAAATAAATCACTAAAATTGTATTGACAAGCAAGAAGTCAGGATATTACTTAAAAAAAGCAGTACAACTGAGTCCAGGTCATTTATCAATAACTCACTCATTTGTTCATGCCTCCACCCACCTACCAACACACATACCAGCCTCTATACAGAGATAAATGAAACTTGTTCCTTGCTATTGACAATTACACAATCAAGACAGAAGATTATTTAATCCTTTCAGCATTAAGTATTAATAATTATTAAAATAAGTATTATTTTGGGACATTAGTCCTAGCTTATACTTATATGATTATATAGTTTGGTTCTTCTGTCATTCAACTTAGCTTTCTCCACCCCATAGTTCTAATTTTTTGTTTTAATGTTTTGCATTCCTTCACTGCTTTCATCACTTCTCATTGAGCTTCTCTGGATACAGAAATAGGTAATCAATCCCTTTCTTAGTCTTACTCTTTGATGTTTCTTAATCATATATATTTTTGGACCTGACAGCTGTCCATTGCTTAGTGATCAACCCTCCCCTAAACTTCCTGGCTCTGATGGGCCTGTCCTCTTTTTTACAGGAAGGCATACCACCTAGGGTCTGCAAGTTCCCAAAATGGATGTGGATCCAGGTAAAGATGGTGACCATGGCCACCATAACCACCACCATCGGCTGATGTTCCCGCAAGGAGAGGGCTTTCAAAAGTCATGGTTTTCAAAGATTAGTGAATTAGCTCTAACATAAACTGTCAGAGGGAGAGAGAAATTGAGATTATTTTGGTAGTTGTTTTAGAGTGTAACTTCAAGATAAACATACTTAAAGAAAATTTTGAAAATCCAGTTTTGCTGTGTAAGATGAAATGTAATCTCTTTTTCCTCAATGAAACATAAGGAGCTTCATTATTAGTTGAGGCTTTGAAATTAGATTTGCTTGGATAGAGCAATGTACTGAGACTAGCCTTTAGGGAGAGAAGGAATCTGTTTGTATGCAGGAGATGGCACTATGATGTCATCTGGGAGTAGATTTACTCTCTGACTCTGCTCCTGACACGATAAATCATAGTTGCTATTAGTAGTTCAAGGAGTGGCACTGACATTTTTTTTTAATCTATGCACTCAAAAAATAATTAAAAAAACTACCGACAGGGCCCAAACCAAACCTACTAAGTCAGTTTCTCCCCGTGGTACCTGCACATGTGCATTTTCAATAGTTTCGTAAGTATTTCTGATGTTTAAGAAGGGTTGAAACCTTGAGTTTCCATGCCCTTCCTTGTAGCAGCCTCAGGGACAAGGAATTCTGGCTATGCATTCCGCTTTTGAAAGTAGGAAAAGCAAATCTAGAGTCTGGACATGTAAGAGTGCTGAGGTTGCCCATGCCAAGAGTGTAAATAGAGAAGGAAAGCCTGAGACAGAATATTGAAGAATGCCTTCCATGAAGGATCTCAGAGGAGAAAGTTTGTTGGGGGAGAAGACGAAGAAGAGACGAAGAGGTAGAGAGATGTCTTACTCATTTCAGAGGTGTGGTACTCATCGGGGCGATGCTGCAGAGAGGTGAGCTCTGAGCAGAGGCAGTTGGTTCAATTTGGTGATCGGCGTTATCAGGGATGTTCGAGAGAGAAAATGGTGTTGGTAGAAGTCAGACTGCAAAGGCCTAAAGCAGCTCTTCTCACTGACTGTGTCTTGCAATCACTTGTGGAGATTTAAAACCACAGGAATTTCTGACTTCCAGCCCAAGAGGTACTGAATTGGGATTTCCAGAAGAAAGGCCTGAACAACGGTCATCTTTTTAGAAATTTTTAGGATTTTCAGAAAGTGACACAGAGCATTTGTTAGTAAAGCCCTAGTTCAGGGACTAGGGAGTAAGTGGGCAACCCGAGTTCAGGGACTAGGAAAATAAGGAGCGGAAGCAGGAGATTAGCCCACTCTCTGAAAAATGGTGGTAGGAATTTAAAAAGCAGATTGGAGAGAACAAGAGGTAGGCAGAGCTAATGGGAAATTGGGTGGAAGAAAAATTTTTGTATTTCTTCTAGAAGGAATTGAGAAACTTAAAGGAAAGGAATGGTTAAGAACAAGAGGTTACAGCAGCATAAAAAAGGGTAATGAAATAAGGCTCATAAGAAAACCACATCAAAACCTGTCTTGGAAAATGGGGAAGGTCAAGTCAATAATTGATTCTTATTTGATTATTAAAATAAGTTGAGGGTAATACTTAAGAGTTAGACAAGTAATTGGTTCTTATCGGTGACTATTTAGTGTTTAACTGTTTAAGTCTTGCTTTTCAGCCTGAACTCTTTAACCCACATCCCAGCATTGACAACGATGGACCAATGTCAGGCTTGTACAAGCTGTAATGGAGCTGAATTGGGTGATCTTTAAAACATCCAGGAAAGCCTGAGAAAGGTAATTGCATGCTAGTAATTTCTATAGGTTTATGGAAATGGTGGTTAGGGGGAGACTTTAAGCTTCTGTCGACTTCCAGATCTATTAACACGTTACAAAGTTTCTGTAATTCTTGACAAAGATGACCATTGATTCTGAACAATGATTTTTCATCACATTTGAGTGCTGAGCAGCACTTATTTATGCTCTCAAAGAAAGTTACCTTTTGCTTCTAAAATGATTGATTTTCATTTCAATGGTGTTCTTTCTCCTGCATTAACTCCAGGAAATATGGAGGTGATGCGTATTCAGCACGTGTTGCAAGTAAATCATTAAAACTCTTGCAAACACCCCTCACAGCTGTCAGCTGGCTTATTCTCAAAAATGGCTCTCTGGCAGTATAGGTTTAAGCTGGTGACAGTGAATACAAAAAACTGGTGTCAAATTTTAACATATGTTATGCATAGCTTATTTCACCTCGTTACTACTCATTCTACCTTTCAAGGTGCAACAAACACAGACTTGCAAAGAAAATAATCTATTAACAAATGATTTCTAATAAAAGCCAGGGCAATGTAGCTTCTTGTGTTTCTCTACTCTTTTCTGCTTGTTGGGGGGCCGGCAATCACCACACCTCCTCTTTCTTTGGATCCAGAAGCTTTACTAAGGGACTAAAAAATGCAGGTGGGCTTATTGATTTCCGAATTGGGTCTAACCCGTAAATTTTGTTAGATTCTCTTTCATTCAGCAGTTGCATTTCCTAAGATAAAGTTAAAATCCACTGGGCCCTTTAAAAATGGGTAATATGGACACATAATTTACTTTACATGCTAGTTGGTGACTTTATGGTCTTTTAGAAAAAAGGGGTCCTTGAGGGAAAACTCAGAATTTCTCCCTGGTGCTTACACTCGGAGGTGGGAATGAGGCAAGGCTTGTTACCACAGCCTGCTGTGCCTGGGACTTTCCGTTTAAAGTCCCGCAGACCAACCAACACTAGCCTAATGCCCAGTGTGATGCAGTTGTGGTTATTTTAGTTGCTACACTTGTAAGACGTGGTTTGTCAGCAGAAATTTTGAAGACTTTATTGCTAAATTCTAAATAATGTTTACAAGTTCATTTATTCATTCTGCCAACCGAGTCCCCCGTACTGTGTGCCAGGCACCGGGAGAGGCCCTGACCCCACAGAAATGAATAAGGTAGATCCCAGCCACAAGGAATCAGAATCTAGTGGAAGTTGCCTTGAAAATGACGCCAAATTCATAGTTAGTACTTTAGAGATGTTTTTCCGTATGCCCTTTGACTGGAGGCCTGTACTTTCCACGCTGGTGTGACCAGTGAAGGCTGGATTGCTAACCTCTGAGAATCCGTCTGGAAGCACGAAACACCGTTTGAGAGTGAAGTGCCTGCACCTGTGAAGCAATGCGTGCGCCCGCCCCCTCGCCCCACGACCTTCGACCTTTGGGCCGCCAGCACCCTCCACCTATCTAAGGAGTTACCTTGCCCTACTGTGCAGTCACTTCAGATCTTTCCTTGGGATAAGCCACTTGAGTTTAAAGGGAAGAGGCTTTATTTTGTCAAAAGCTCATTGTAGGATGAGCTCCTTGGGGAAAAATGAACTCGGATACCCAGGTGAAGAAGAAAGGCATCAGGAGGAGAAATCTACCAGGAGCCCGATTGGTTCCTGCAACTGCACGAGTGGCGTTTGAAGGTCAATATGTGCTTTGCATGGCCGCCAAGAGCAAGCAAATGTGCCAAATCATGAACTGTCAGAGGGGCCCCTTCAGGAAATCCTGCCGGATCTGCACCTGGGCCGCCTGTCCACCCAATCGCCACTGCCGGGGACATGCCCTCGCAGGCGCACTCCCAGGTGAGTACTGTGCTTTATGTCGTCCGGGCCTAAGCTGGGGAGCCGCACTGACCTGGGGACCCAGTTCCAACGCTCGACTAAGAATTTAAATATGCCGAAAAGCAAAATTTCATTTCCCAAGGGAGGAACGGTCCTCCCGTCGCAGGCTTCCAAGAACTGCTGGGGCAGGTTTGGTGGCCTTTGTGGATTTCAGAGAGTGTGTGAGGGGTCCAGACAGTGGCAGAGAGATTAAATCCATGGGGTGATTTGAAGCCTGTTTTGTAAGTAGCAAAATGTGGGTGTCCATGAAGCAAGTGACATTAAAATGTGTTTTATGTGGGTGTCCAGGTGGGGAGGAGAGGGAGAAGCAGAAGCAGATCTGTCCTGAAGAGCGAACAGTCAACTATTTTAGTTCTCAAAATGTCCTCACAAGAAATCAGGTTACTCCCTGGGTTTTGATAAAAATCTTAAGTAGTGGATAACTGGCATTGAAGTAAACTGGAACAAACTTTAAATTCAGCTAAATAACATCTGTGAAAACCACAAAGAACTATTTTGCACCCCAAAAAGTTGTGTGATGGATTGCTTATGGTTCTCTGAAATGACACCATTAGAAACACAATCCCTGGTCTCACTTCAGGACCAGGTTTGGGTTGTTGGTGAAATGAGGCTAAGTGTAGAATGTGGCAGAAAGTTGGGGCCCATTTTCCCACTCTACTGAATGGACCTTTTGGAGCAGCATATCAATGATAGATGGGGTCTAGGATTTTCATGAAAAAGAATTTGTTTCAATTGGTGCATATGCATTTCATTCACTCATTTATTCATGTGTATGGTACATAGTTAATTGTCTGCTAAGTGCAAAGCACTGGGCTAGGTGAATAAATCACCATGAGCAATATCACAGGCCCTGACCTTAAGGCACCTGGCATCGTGTTAGCAGGAAAGAGACCTACATGCGCAGTTGGTGAGGAAACCAAGCGGTGTGGGCAAAGTCCTTGAGAGAAGAGCAAAACTGGAAGAGCTCGTTTGTGTGTAACGACTTACATTTTATCAGTAAATGTCAGTTACTGAAAATGAGGTGGAAATGGTTGGCCATTTGAGAAGTGCTGGAAAGATATGGAGAGGCCACAATGAAAAAGGTTGATAAGGATGATGGTCAACAAGAACCTCAGAGAGATCTCTCTAGTGGTGGAGAAGGCCTGCGTGCCTTCAGCAGGCAGCATACACTTGTTTTGAGATTAATTTGAATCATCTTTGGGAATCGCCATGTAGCAGATGATGACAGGGAACACATAAATTTCTATGGGCTCGAGGCCACTGAAGATGGTTGTCCCCAAACAGGATACCTCTGTCTTCTAAAGAAAAGGTAATGCATGAAACATGGACTGAAAAATAATTTCTAGTCTCGCCAAAGGCACAAAAGAGATTGAAATGAACTAAGAAAACGTCAGTAGTAGTGAGTTAGCATAACAGGAAAGAAGAGCACAATCTTTCACAGTATGATTGAGGCAGTGGAGTGGAGTGGAATTACAGGCTCTTACTGTAACTCTGCATTTAACCTTCAGAGGAACTGCCAAAATGGTTCCTAAAGGGGCTTTCCCATTTTATGTCTCTACCAGCAATGGGAGGGCTCTAATTTCACCAGATTTTTACCAATACTTTTTGATTCTAGCTTTCCTTGTGGGTGTGAAGTGCTATTTCATTGTGGTTGAGTTTTCATTTCCTTGATGGCCACTGGTGTTGAGCACCTTTTCATGTTGTTATTAGCCATTTGTATGCCTTTGAAGAAATGTCTATTTTGATTCTTTACCCACTTTTAGTTGGGTTATTTGTCTTTTACTATTGAGCTGTAAGTGTTCCTTATGTAGACTACATACAAGTCTGTTATCAGATAAATGGTTTGCAAATATTTTCTCCCATTCTGTTGGGTTGTTTTTCCACTTTCTTGGTGATATGAAAGTTTTAAATTTTGATTAAATCCACATACCTTGCAGATGACAGATTTGGGATTCAAAGCCAGTAGTGTGCTTGTAAAATCTAAAGTTAACTACGATCTCTGCTAGTTGAGATGTCTTATTTTAGCTCAACTGGCCTCTGTCTACCCTTTTTTCCCCATCCTGTGTCATATTTTTGGTATCAGCATAGGGAAAGAAAAATGGAGGTTAAAAGCTGTTTAAATAAAGCGAGTAAGCCTTATATATTTGTACCTACTGAAGAAGAAACAGCATGATCGATGCTGGATGTTTAAGATGACAGCTCAACTCTCCATGTATTTTTTTTTTTTTTCTGTATAGGCACACTCATGAGAATTCACATCTAGGAGCATTTGTTTAAATGACTGCTGGAGAAAATAGCTAGTTTAAAACACTGATTTGTGGCTGCAATGAATTAAGGCAGGGGCACAAGGCTCTGTTTTTCTTCTCTAAAACTCTTTTGCCATCTGGTTCTCAGTGTCCCCTTCACATCATTTTAAGGCTATGAAATTCTGTCCATCTTTACGAAGCTTAGGAATTGACCTTTGAGAGGAAAAGTCTTATTTTATTATGCTGGCACCACACATCATAACTCTTATTTTGCTTGGAGATCTTATTAATGTCATCACCAACATGTGCAACAAGAGATACGTCATGTTTATGCCTAGAACATTCCCTTTGTTTCCAGTTATAGTTTTCCCATAAAAATCTCTATTGACAATAATCTCCATGAAGACATTGAATGTTATTGCTTGGAACAGAAATGCTAAAACAATGTGCTTATTTGGGATCCCGAGTTTTCCCCAACATTTTGAAGTGTCTAACCCCTCACAAAATATCTTTGCAGCCAGAGCAGTAGTAACTGGCTTTTCTTGTCATGGATGTTATAGGATTGTGTTATCTCCATAATACATTTTGTATTCCTCCCAGGTGTATTAGAGTAAATCTATTTTGACTCTTATAGATATTTTATAGTTGTGATTGGCATTATCTCAAGAGCTGTTTATTAAAAAATAGAACAATTTTTGGGGATCCAAGAGTGGTAAAAGGCAGAGACTGTACATCATACTAAGATCCAAAAAGTACCTGTACACTTTTGCAAAATAAGATTTTGTTTGCCTCCCGCCTATCATCTTTTTTTCTACATATAGGTCTCTTCTTGAACTGGGTTAACATGCTGGGAAGGAGACCTTGTCTCAGGAGGCCAAGGGCTGGAGAACCTGAGGGTCCCTGGAGAACCCTGAAAGTCAAGCCCTGGGTTACAAAGTCCAAAGGGTTGGTGGTGGGTAGGAGAAGGAAGGTTGTAGGAAAAAACCTGAAAACAAAGTCCAGTAGGGAAACACCTGGCAGAACTAGCAGGAAGGACAGAGGAAGGAGTAATTTGGTCATTTTTATAAATGCAGATGAAATGCATAATACTTGATACATGTGATCTGGTGCAGTGAAATGCATGGGGCATTGGATTTAGCTCTAGATTCAAATCTTGCTTAGTAAACTGGCTCAGATAAGTGATTTAACTCCTGTGCACCTAAGCTTCTCACCTATTAAATGAGTATCATCATCATCATCACATCAGCTTTACAGAGATAACCTTATTTAATTATCAGCACAAACAATGTATTTTCTACTATCCTGGTTTCACAGGTGGGGGTACCTGAACTCAGAGAAGTTGTTTGCTTAAGGTGCTTTCCTACAGCTAGAAAGTAATAGAGCCAGGATTTTAATCCAGGTGGGTTAGACACGCAGTCCATTAGGCCACTGGGTAAGAATGACATGGAGCACATGTTATCATGGGAATCCTGGACTATCTGCATTAGCTTCTCTGGGGCTGGGACCCAAACATGCACTTGACTGCACCACTAAGTGACTCTCATGTTCTACATAAAAGTACTCTACAGCTTTTACTACTCACAGCGTAGTCTGTGATCCAGGATCAGCAGCATCAGCAGCATCAGCACCACCTGCGAGCTTGTTAGAAATGTGAATTCTTAGCCCCTGTCCTAGCCCTCATGAGTTTGAATCTGCATGTGCTCTAATAGGATCCCCAGGTGATTCCGCAAATTATGGTTCAGGAAAGCCTGTTGTACAGATGTGAGGATTAGAGATCCTAAATGTAAAGTCTCTACCATATTGTAGGCACTCAACAATGTTCTTTGTTACCATCCTGTTTTTGATAAAATAGAAGGTGGCTTGCTGGGAGAGCCCACAATTATAGGATTAGGAGAGACAACTGTTTAGCTCTCCTCTTTCTTCTGGATGTATGCTCAGTGCTGTTATGTTGTTTCCCAGCTTCCCAGCATGTTCCACCCAAAGCTTCCTTTCCTGAAAACACAGCATGCTGTCTTACCTACAGTTTGGTGTGGACTTTGACAATATGGGTTTGATTCTTGACTTGGCTAATTATTGTCTGTTACCTTGGGAAAATTAATTAACCTTTTTGGGCCTCAATTATATCAACAATAAAAAAGGAAAATGATGATGGAAATAATACATTTTATCATGCTAAAGCATAGGAGTCGGTCCCGTCTGCCCCTATTATCAGTGGGGTATCAGTTGGACAAGTAAGCAAGGAACATAGGCAGAGAAGTCTTAGAATCTGTATTTTCTTCCTCTAAATTTTAAACATTTCAATCTTTTAAATAAATTTCATAAAATTATCTGTTCTGCTCTAAGGACAAAAATCTGCTTTTAGAACTAGGATTTTAATCCTATATAATAAAAGCCTATTATGCTAACTGTCCAGTTGTCCATTCAACCAAAGCATAATATGCTAATGATATGCTAAGGCCGCTCAACTGCTCACTATGATGTACACTGACCACCAGGGGGCAGATAGTTAACTGGTTGACCAGTCATTATGACATGCACTGACCACCAGGGGGCAGACACTCAAAAAAAGCTGCCCCCTGGTGGTCAGTGCACTCCCATAGGGGGAGTGCCGCTCAGCCAGAAGCCAGGCTCATGGCTGGTGAGTACAGCGGAGATGGCGGGAGCCTCTCCTGCTTCTGCAGCAGTGCTAAGGATGTCTGACTGATGGCTAAGCCATCAGTCGGACATTCCCTCAGGGCTCCCAGACTGTGAGAGGGCGCAGCCCCAGCTGAGGGACCCCTCTCCGCATTCTGAGTGCACGAATTTTGTGCATCGGGCCTCTAATCTATAACAAAAAATAAATTTAGATCTAAATTCACAAAATTTAAAAATTTGCCAGGATCTTTAGAATATCATGCCATTCAACTTCTTGATTTTATGGCAGTAGAAAAAGCAATTAAGTAACTTTTAAAAATGATGACAAGCTGGTTAATGGATGTGTTTGATTTTAATGGGTCTAATTGTTTTTGCAAACAGTTCTGTGTAATGCTACGTTTCTAAGTAAAACATACCTCTCATAATGAATGTTTAATAACTCCCTAGAGTACAATCATTATTTCCATGTTAAATGGCTTTTACCTAAAAATTCTCTACTAGAATTCAACGCAGTCAGCTTCTAGGGGTGCATTTTGTGATCCTTTTTATCTTAGGAAGGACAGTAGGAAGTTCCATTACTTTCAAACGTGTGCTTAGCTGATTTTTTCCCCCCCAATGGCCTTTTTTGTGCCTTTTACATGACACTCTTGGCTTGAATGGACTGTGTTAGAGTAGATTCAAATGGTGTTTTGAGGAAGAGCTTGGCCCAGTCTATCTGCATTTTCCAGTTCACTGCTCTGTGGATAACTGTCTCCTGTAGTTTTAAACTTCTCTTCCTTAAGGAGGCCTTCCTGGGCCACCAGGCTGGGACAGTCGCACCCCCTACTTCCTCTCCCAGAACAGATTCATTGTAGTTTTGTATGTTAAATTATCTCTAGATCAGTGGTCTTACAGGGGACATTTGGCAACTGGACGTAGTTTTTCCTGTCACAACTGGTGGAGTTGCTACTGATAGTTGGTATATAGAGGCCAAACCTCCTGCCATTCACAGAACAGCACCCACAACAAAGAGTTACCCAGCCTAAACCTTCATGGCACGATGGGAGAAACCCTGGCCTGGATGGGATTGTCAGTGCCATGAGGACAGTGCAGTGGCCAAGGCCGCCTCGGTCATGTTTTCCTGGCACGGAAACAGACCTCCAGGAGAGAAATATTCAGCAAGTGTTTGTGGAGTCGCTTTTCATTAATTGAATGATGGATTGAATAAAAAAGGATAGCGGCCTTTCATTTAGTATGCCAACTGTTAAAACATAGAGGGTTGCTTTTGATTGTAAATATTGGTATTGGGAATATCATATCAAGTTTACTGCAGCACTCTGCTTTTCAAAGGTTGGTTAACAGAATTAATAATGGTGCATTAAAAAAAGATATGTCATTTGTGCCTTTCTGGATATGAAAAAAATAATCCTAAGATTAGGCAAAATCACTGAGCTGTGAACCTGGACCACTGTGTTCACTTTTCAATCTAGCTAAGCTACTTACATAAACTGTGAGTGGGGGTATAATAGTCATGGACCATTGCAAGAGGCATGTATATACTATAGGAGATGTTGAGAATTTTGATTATTACATTCACATATTTTTCTTATTAAGGATACATGGGAGAAATTGCCCTCTTGTTTCTGCTGTGCTTTTAACTTTTATCTTTAAAATATTATGAATTATAGAATTGATTGTGTTTTATTTGTGGCATGGGCTTAAATATAAATTTAAACTAACAAGCTTAAATACAAATTTCTGGCTCATTGTTATCAAGTGTATGGGGCATTATAGTATGCTAATTACACTCATGGCTATCTTATTTTTTTTAAAATTATTTTCCCTTTACCTTGGTGTTCTTTTTTAAGCTTTTAATTCCCCCCCTCCCTCCCTTCCTTTTTTTTTCTTTTTACTTCTGTCATGCTGAATGTTTTGTAAATTTTTTTCAAAAAGACATATGAAAAGTAATTTGTTTAAACTATAAGTATTTGAATGCTTATTTTATTACAACTGAGCTTTGTGACAAAGAAATTTATAGCATGCCTTGAACACACAAAACTTTATTGGAGTGGTCATCACAAATAATGATAACCAGTATTTCCATAGCATTAAGAGTATGATACATTTACGACACTTTCCTTGCTGTTTCTGGACTCCAGTCCTAGAAAACAATCCCAGAGATGCCCTTGAGATATCTGAGTGGAGAGGAAGTGAGAGGAGCATCAGGTCTGTAGAAATCAAATTGTCTCACGAGTAATGCAGCCAATTTTCTGTCAACTCAGCACATACCATGGTTTGTCACACATTTTAACTCATTTCTAACCTTTTGAGGTTTTGTTAATTCAGTTGGTTTGGCTGTCCCCTACTTACACTATATGTGAATGGGCCCTTTGCCCATTCCCCCCCCCCCCCCAGGGTTCTCCTGGCCTCAGTTAAGAAAGTAATTACTATAAAAAAAATCACTGATTTTTAAAATTCAGCACATTCCTTGAAATTTTGGGGGTGGGTTGAGGTTGGGAACTGACAAGCAAAGAACAAACAAACAAAATATACCTATAATCAAATCACTGAGAGGTGCTAACTACTATTATTTTGCAAATTCTTTCAGCCTTTTTATCTTATGCATTTGTAAGTGTACATTTTTTAATGGAAATGGGATGTTGTGCATAGTGCTTTGCAATTTTTGACATTCCCTTGTTTGTGATGGTATTATGTTTCTGCCATTGAACATTGTTCTACATTATTATTTTTGATGGCTGGATGGTATTCTGTTGTATGGAAATATCATAGTTTATTAAACAATCCAATAGATATTTAAATTGTTTCCATTATAAATACTATTAAATTGTGGAATTATGGTGTGTGTTGATGAACACCTGCTTTTTAAAAAATATATATTTTATTGATTTTTTTACAGAGAGGAAGGGAGAAGGATAGAGAGTTAGAAACATCGATGAGAGAGAAACATCGATCAGCTGTCTCCTGCACACCTCCTACTGGGGATGTGCCCACAACCAAGGTCCATGCCCTTGACCAGAATCGAACCTGAGACCTTCAGTCTGCAGGCCGACACTCTATCCACTGAGCCAAACCAGTTAGGGCTGAACACCTGCTTTTTAAACAGCTTGATTCTGTAATCCAAAGTTAAAACATTTAATTACTTTTATTTAAAATTTGAAACACAAATATGGAATGAGTTCCAATGCAGACTGATATAGCAGAGTAATTTTATAAGATACATTTATATCAGTTAAATCCTTCATTTTAATATTTACTAGTAGTCAGATAAATAATTATGTTAAGGAAAGTAAACAACATGTATAGTCTAATTCATTTGTGTGTATAGCATGCATCTATCTAGGCTAGGGACATGAAGTCAATACAAATATCTTAATTTAAAACATCAGTGTTGTATCTTTACAGACCAAGAACTTCAGATGGACATTTTTTTCTTTTTAAAGCAGAATGTAGGTTAAATATGTTAGAGATTGAATTTCAGAGAGCAAATTGTTGATCAAAATTAATGTGCCACTTTCAGGGAGGAACAGCCCAATCTTCTCTCACAAAAAAGAATTAGGAGGACTATTTTATTTTCACAAACAACTGGAAAAGAGGTAGAGATAAAAGAGATGGGGAGGGAAAAGACAGACAAATCCCTGTAGACACCCCAGATTTACAGGTGGGATTCAAAAGTGCCTGCTGTGTGAAAAAGGCACCATTATGAAGAAACTCTCCTCAGATTACTCACTGAAATAATCAAAAGGGACCCTGATTGAGTACACCCTTTCAGTATTGTCACACTGCCACAGCAAATTAAATTCATCCAGGTTGCCTTCATGGTATGCATCACTTAAAAAACTTTCTCTTGCCTGTGCTTCACCCCTAGCCCCCTATGAACGACTTACCCTAAAAACAGGAAGAAGAAAAAATAACTGATTCAAGTGCAATGTTAATAAACAGCCACATGAAACAGAGGAACACCAGGTTACTCTGCTGCTGTCTTGGTTTGGAGATCAGTTTTCTGCTTTGTCCATTTGGTAATCTTACTTCTTATATTCTGGTATAAAGAGTTAATAAGAATATAGGAATCAAAAAGCATTGTCTAGATGCTACAGACAGATTGAGTTTTGACTGACACATGGTTTCCTTTGAATGGGTTTTAGGACCAGGTGTTAAAAAAATTTCCCCTCTACATTCAGGAGCTCAGGAAGGACCATTTCTACCCCATGCTGAGATTTGTAAGCAAAGGCTCTAGGAGGTTCCTCTTGTTGGGGTCTTTACTGCCATTGATTTGCAGCAGGAGAGTGAGGTCGACATATGGGCCTCATTCAGGGAGCTCTGAGCCATTCCGTCTGCCCTCCGCTGCACCTCTGCAACTTAGGAGCATTTTCCCACAGTGTGATGATTAGAACTGCATAGCTTCGCCCAAAAGTTGGTTCAGGGGTACAGCTCCAGAACTGCTCCCACAGGCTTACCTTCTGTGTCCCTATCATTACTGCCAGAGAAGCCTGGCGACTTTTTATAGCAGACACTAATAAGAGCATCAAGCAGATGTTCCGTTTTTTCGGACGACATGAAAATGCATTGCATAAACTGGGCGTGCTGTGAAGGGACTTTGCTGTCAGACTAATTTTTAAATTACCTTTCTGCACATTGTTCTCTTTTTAGTAAGTCCCGTGGCTTTGGAAAGAACATCCAATCTTTCTGACTTGGCTGAACAGGAAAACCCTTTTTAAATAGAAAACTGGAAAAAAAAAGTCTCTTCGTCTTGTCTTCCTGACCCGTAGTTGACTCACCCTTTTCTTCAGTGAGTCTAACATGCAGAGAAATAGCCCGAAGGGAAGTGTTTGAAGACTGTGCAGTGTGTGTCTTTGTGCACGTCCTGTGTGTGTGTGTGTGTGTGTGTGTGTGTGTGTGTGTGTGTGTGTGTGTGTTATCTGTCCCGGGGCCCAAGGGCTGTACGGGCCTTCCTGTGCTCAGAGCTCCGGCTTCTGTTGGAAGCAGGTACACAAAGCCTCCTTTAACTTCCCCGCAATGAGCGGTAAGATGAAACATGCCCGCTGATGGTTAACAGATCTGTCCCTGAAGACGCCGCTCCTCAGAACATGGCATTTGCTGACTCTGGGTGAAGTTTTCAGTATTTTCTCTCTGTGAAACGATTTGGCCAGTAGCCCTTCTGTTGATTGTCATATTCCCTAGCCAGAAACATCAGTTACCAGTTTTTTTCCTTCATCTGCTCATTAAGCCTTTTGTATATTTTCTCTTGGATTCCTAGGAATTAGTGATGACATGTGTCGTTTCCACATCCTTGAGAAAGGATACAATGGCTAGCAATTCTTCACTTTGTGGGGTTTCAAATATCTGAGAATATTATTTCTTTTTAACAGAGAGCAAGTGAAAATAGGTAAATTTACAGTACCGTTTAGCTGATTTAACTCCTATTATAGAAATAAAAATCAGGATGGTTACTTATAAATGAAATAAATCCACAACTATATTTCCAAAAATCTCATTAGAATAATAATTTTGTCCTTGAACAACTTGTTAAAGGTGATGCAATTGGCTGACATGGGTTTCTTTTCTTCCAATCCTTCTGAGAATGACGGCTCTGTGGAAAATCCTCTTCTGTTTTGATGGGTAATGAGATAAAAAGGAGTGGGTAGGCTCTAGCTGGTTTGGCTCAGTGGATAGAGCATCGGCCTACGGACTGAAGGGTCCCAGGTTTGATTCTGGTCAAGGGCACATGCCTGGGTTGTGGGCTCAACCCCCCAGTAGGGGGCATACAGGAGGCAGCTGGTCAGTGATTCTCTCACATCATTGATTCTCTCTCTTTCCTCTCTGAAATCAATATATATGGAGTGGGTAGGAAGGCAGAAAGCAGAGAACTAGTATCCAGGGTGCTCACTTTGTGACTAGTGAGAAGCAAGTTGCAGTGTGGGAGATGTGCCGGGGCCTGGTTCTGTTGGGCTGTTAGACAGTGTGTCTATGGCTATTTTCCCAGATGCTTTCACCAGCTCTAAGTCTCAGGCTCTGGTCCTGGGAACATTCCTTTCCCTACCTGGCACGTTTTCTGTGCCTGCGCTGAACTGCACAGTCAGTGGCTCTCAAGAGACCTGTATTCCATATAGATTTCAGTCTTAGCATAGAGCTAGATTCAAACAGTTCCATTCTGTCTGGAGGAGGGTATATCAGAGTCCCACCAGGAGCCATAGGGGCCTCCTGTGGACTTTGCTGGTGATGGAATCCCTCATATACATTTCAGGGTTGTCCTCTGACTGAGACCCATTTTCAATAAGAGATATACAGATGCCAAGACTTAATAGAGATCTAAATAGTGAAAATGTCCAACTCACTGACCCTCACGGAGTCCTCTGGGTCAGGATTTTTAATGGCACTCTGTACGTTTCCCATTCAGTCTTATAACCTGTTGAGGAAGCGACTGCTACTATTTCTGGGTTTTGTTTGTTTTTTGTGTTTATTTTTTTGGATGAGAGAACTGAGGCTTTGAAACGTTAAGTCACTTGCCCAAGGTTCCGCAGCTGGGATATAGAAAGTCAGTCTGCCCACCTGTGCAACCCCATGAGTTCTTTCTCCTGGGTATGCTGCCTGTAGTCCCTGGTGGATCCTCCACACCATCCTCTCACCTTTGATTTTCTGGAGTCATCCTCCCAATGCTCATCCGGCAAGACCCCAAACCCTGGATTTGCCTTTCTGCTCCCAAACAGGGGTAACTGATATTTTGGGAGGGGATCTAAACTATAAACCTATTCAAATTAATACCACGGACATTCCTTGTTTTCTACCTTAGCTAGAACCTCTGTATTACCCAGCAATCCTTCTAGAGATTCTCATAGTGTTTGGCTTTTGTTCTTACCACTTGTACTAATTAGGATCTAACCTGGAAAAAAAAATAAACCACTTCATTTTATTTGTTACAAAGAAAATACAATGCAGGGAAATTTATTAGATGGGTGGCAGAGTAACTGAGAAACCAAACATAGGATGGTGAGGAATCCCAGAGGTGGTGACAGCTAGAGCCACTACCACACTAAGAATGGAGGGACAAAGGAAAGATTGTGCTGTCAGACCATGGCCTTGGCATTACCCAGGGAGGCAAAAAGCTTGGATTGGTTGGCTTGTCCAGTGGGAGCTAAAGTCATGCAGGGGATTCAGCCTGAGAACTGCCAGCCATGTCATCCAGGGCAGAGAGGAGAAGCAGATACCTGGCCACTCCATTCCTATCACCTTTTAATCTCTCACCAATGCCTCCCTTTGGCTAAACTCAGCTCAGCTAGAAGTCAGCTGGCACCAGAGCCTGGGAAGTGCAGACTGCAGGGTCAGACATTGGGGATACAGAGTGAGAGGGAGAAAGCCGAGGGGTCCCGAGGGCCAACAGATTGTACGTTTCATATCATATAAGGACAACAGTGGCTTTCCATTGCCAAATCCAGTGAAATTTTAGTTTTTCTATTATTGGATCTCTGCCAAGTACACTGGTGATTACGCCCTCCTTAGAACTCTCCACTTTGTTGGCTTCTGAGAGACACAGTATCTTCATTCCATTCTGTCTGTCTTCTTTGAAGACTTCCCCATCCCCATACCTACCACTTAAATATTAATGTTCTCCAGGGTATGGTTCTTCATGCTCAAGGTGTTAACTTCCATGTGGATTCTAGTAATTTTCAAACACGTATCTCTAGCCCAAACCTCTCTCCTGAAATGTAGACCTGTGTTGTCAACTCTGTCTCCACAACCACTTCAAATTCAATAAGAACAAAACCAACTCATCATCTTTTCCCTACATATCCATTTAATTCTCCTGTTTTCTATCTCACTTGAAGGAACCACTACCCATCTGTTAATAATTGTGAGTGGTCTGGTATTTTACACTACTTATAAGCTAGGCAAGCTTGTCATGCCTGCCACAGTTCCATGGGTACTGGCAGAAGACACAAGGCTCCTGGGTCAGAGACAAAGGACATTCTTGTGGCACAGCAAGCAGCCTGAGTTTTACGATCATGTAGGTTTCCCTGCTCCCCAAGTCCCACAGAGATGACCTGGAGTGATTCAGGTGGATGCTGTGCACACACTGCGTTTCAATCACTGCTGTGGAAAACTGAGCTTAGGAACTCCAGCCTTTTAGGCCGAGCTCCAGAGGGAGACGGTATCTCATTCTCCTGGACAGTAAAAACATCTGCTCTTTGCTCCGGAGGGCTCGCTCTTCAGTGAGGAAATTGTGACTTCACACTGTGCCTCGTTCTCATGGTGACATCTGTCTCCCCTATCCTTTGGCTTCCTGTCCAGCTAAAGAGTTTTATGTTCTACTAATCCTTCAAGGCTTGGCTGCCTCAGATGCCACCCATCTACCTGTGCTATAGCTTTTCCTTCCTCTTGAATCTAAGAAATTCCCTATGTTTCTTTATCTCAGAGATTCTTGCATGATAATTGTTTACTGAGTTGCCTTCAGAAGCCATGCATTGTCTGACCTCTTTGCAGCGCCCACAGGAAGCACCGGTGTCAGGTGTCTAATGGAACTTAGTGTCATCTGATGATGTAGACCAAGTATGTCAAACTCAAAGGCTAACACGGGCCAAATAAACAAGGTTTAAGTTTATTTGGGCTGCAAAAAAACAAAAGCTTCAATTTTCATAGAAACATAGGTTATTTCCATAGAGACATGCTGAATACAAAGGGCTGAAATAAATGAGTAATCATTAAAGTAATAGAACATTTTAATAAAAATTAATATTTTTTCTTGAACATTAACTTATCAGACACTGAATAACTGCACAAATTAATAAGCGTAACGCACATAAACCTATTTTTCTTGTTCTCTGAAAGTGAAATATTTCCTGTTGCACACACCAAACAAGTTAGTCCAAGACTAATGATGGGACAATCGGCTGCTAAAATATTCGCTGCTAGTATTAGTGGAGAGAAATGGTGCACCTGCGCCTAAGGCACATAAGGGAAATGAATGCAACACGATGATAGTAATCAGTCATTAGCAAATGTTGTAGTTCGTTATTAATAATTATGTATAGCAGGATATTGTAAAATTTAAGTTACAAAAATTTTATTAAACATTTCTTAATAAAAATAAAACATTTCTTAATAAACATTTTTATAAAACATTTCTTAATAACAATACCATTATATTGGCTGGGCTGCAAAAGTATTCATTGTGGGCCACATGCAGCCCATGGGCCGTGAGTTTGACGTGCTTGATGTAGACAGTTTAAAGTGTGTTTCTTCCTCAGCAGTTCCCTCTTCTGAGCAAACAGTAGTTCTGTTCCTTCTAAAATGGTCTCTGATGCCAGTGAGATTAGCACATCCGTATTTCTAAGATTCAATCTGACATATAGAAGTACTAAATTGTGGGGCAACTTTATTTAATAAGATAGTTAAGGAAAAAAAGGTAAAATAGCCATTATTTGTTTTAGAACCTGTTATGGGTCCTTGTGCTAACACCAGGTAGGAAGTCTACTACTTCCCTAAAGAGACAAATTAGTCCCAACCATTCACCTGGTTTGGTTATTTTACTTTTCTGTCAATAATACTGAAGTATGTGCCCATTCTTTTTTTATTATAAAGATGTAAAAGAATGAAGTTTAGAGTAACCTGTCTTTAATCAGATTTGGATGACATTTCAGGAGGTTTTGCAGCTGGCAAGAAGAGAATCTGGCAAACACATATGCACACACATTTCAAAATGGCATCCAAACCCCCTTTTTAAAAATTCCTTGAGTAGAATTCAAATTTGGTCAGGCTTCTTTCCATTTCTGCAAATTCTGGAAATTCTAAAATCACTTTGCTCCAACCTCATTGGAAAAACCATGTAACTACTTTCATAATGAGTTGATAACCAGTCAAATATTTTGTCATGCATTTCCCATAAAAAGATAAATCCCACCCACTGGAGGATTAATGGAGGAAAAGCATAAAACCACACTAAATCCCAACAATGGCGACTTTCATGAAATTGCTTTAGGTTTTATAGAGATCTTATATCAATCAGCTATTCATAAAGCATGTTACCTGAATTTTTATTGACACAATCTTTTGGATTATATATAGTAGGCAGAGCATTTGAGTCAGGTTCTTGGAAAATTGCTTGATTACTATTAAAGCTGATTAAAACTAAGGTTTTGATTTTAACTGCAGAAAATTAGGAACTGATTTTTGTGTGTGTGTGTGCTTCATAGTCTGGAGGCATGAGACATTAAAATCATGCCCTAAAATAAGTACTTTTTAAAGAAGACAGTGAAAGTCCTATATGTGGTTGAATTGTCTTTGTTAGTGTATGGATATTAAGTTCTTCTTAATGAAAGACTATGCAAAGTTTAAGCCAAATTTTGAAGTTTGTCTCAGGCTGAGGCTATGTGATTTACTCAGTGAGTAAAAGTTTAGGTTGCTTGGGTGGTTCAGTGTATTTAATATGACACAATTGAGATGAATCTTTGTTTTTGTGATTAGATTACATTG
Source organism: Corynorhinus townsendii (assembly GCA_026230045.1). Classification (NCBI taxonomy): domain Eukaryota; kingdom Metazoa; phylum Chordata; class Mammalia; order Chiroptera; family Vespertilionidae; genus Corynorhinus; species Corynorhinus townsendii. The sequence continues at coordinate 17,340,739 of JAPDVU010000010.1, read as the reverse complement.
AGTCTTTTCTTTGTTTTATCTATACACAGATAAATAAACTAGGTATATACTTTTATAATATTCTAGATATATTAACTACTTGCTGTGACCAGTGTTTCTCACCCTAAATCATCCTATAAACAGTGTATTACATTCTTTAAGACTTCTCTGTGAATGAGGGAAAGGAAGGCGGAGCAAAGGGAGGGGCAGAAAGAGGAAGAGGGTTAGCAGCCAGTTAAGACAATTTTTCTTGGTTCCGTAGCATTAAAAAATTATTCATGTATATTGTTTCTGGACTTTAATTTGGGTATTAAAAAATAACTCTCTGGTGTGTGTCGGGGGTAGGTGCTAGGAGGTGAAGGGATTGAGCAAAAAAAAACAAAAAAACTCATGGACATGGACAACAGTGTGATTATTGTGGGTAGAGGGGGATGGAGGTGAAAAAAAGATGAAAAAAACTACAATAACTTAAAAACTTGATTTTTATTTTAAAAAGTCATATATGACTTCAGAAAAAAAAATTAGTTTGTATAAAACAAAACTGAAAAAAAATTCAAATCTTGGTCTCATTTAAAACAATCTTTAAAGGAAAAATATCTTTTTAACCTCAGGATACGTTCTGAGACCCAGGCAAGCTCAGTTGACTCTGCCCTTAGAGACAAGTGCCCATAGCTCAGGTTCCTTGTGGGTTGGTTTGTTTCAGGTCACGCCAAGAGGCTGTTTGAAAATGCACAGTGTCAGTCAGCAGGGAGACTTACTTGGGGAGCCTGTAATGGATAAAAACTAAACATTACCATTTTTTAAAGAAATAATTCAAAGGCCCCTTTGATAGTGGATAAATAGTTTAATCCCAAGCTATAAAAAGATAATAGTATATTATCTTCTTTGGTTTACATAATGGACTAGGGGTTTATCTTAGTCCTCCTTTTAATGTCTTGTTTGCAAAATCTGCTCTCACATAAAGCCAGCTCTGTGAAAGTCTGTTAAATCCCACTACACATTTTACCTGCAATTAAGGTAGTCGGCTCTATACACATAGTACCCGGGATTAAAACATGTAGGCAGAGGTGCTAGGATTTCCTCCAGTGTGGTCATATAAGGGACTTAAAACACCCCATGAGTGTCATTTTAACATAGTGGTAGAATTCTCTCTTAAAATCTAAATATTTAATAATTTATTATAATTAGACACTCAGAGATACTGTGTAGATATAGACTAAGAATTAAACACAAACATCAAGGTACAAATCCATTTATTTTTTTCTATAGCGTTGTATTTATTTTTAGTTTCAAGCTTGGATTCTAGTCACAGTGTCTTGCTAGATATTTGAGATTCTCGTGCTAATTACTACTTTGTAGTTTTGCTGCAGGCCTGATGTTTTTGTGCTGCTTGTGGCTCCTATCGCCTAACGAGTCTCTTTGTGGCTAAGAGAGAATTGCTGTCTACAACAGTGGCTTCTCCTCTCTTTTTCCTTCCCTAAAGCAAAAATATGAATGCTGCAATTATCCTTGTTTCAGTCAGTAGCTGTCCACATTTAATTAGTGTTCTAGCTTACTCTGTCTTCATCAATATTTAATTAATGTTGAATAACTTAGTCACATAGTTCCTATATGTTTTTAAAAATACTTTTCTGGCCCGGTAGTTGAGCATTGACCTATGAACCAGGAGGTCACTGTTCAATTCCTAGTCAGTGCACATGCCCTGGTTGCAGGCTTGATCCCCAATAGGGGGTGTGCAAGAGGCAGCTGATCAATGATTCTCTCTCATCATTGACGTTTCTATCTCTCTCTCCCTCTCCCTTCTTTTCTGAAATCAGTAAAAATATATTAAAAAATATATATTTGGTTACTGAATCTGCTGGATTTTTTAAAGAAAGACATCTATTTGTCTATCCATCTGCCCACTCACATACATCCCACTTTGTTTCAAAAAGAATTTAAGGTGGGCTCTTAAAGGGAATATGCTATTTTTAATCTGAAAATTTTAAAATACAAATAGTTTAAGTCAAATAGTAGCTTATTTGTGACAAATGAACTGCTTGCCTCATAGTTTCAAGCAAAATATGAAACAAGATATTTAATGATTCAAAACATGCAAGTAACATTCTTATAAAGAATGATACTTATTAGTAACAAATCAGACACTTTTTGATTCAATAAGGAAGTGAATAGGGTCCAAATGTAAATATAGTACTTCTGTTCTGTAAATGGGAGATTCAAACATTGGCCTTTTATTTCAAGGAAGTAGAAATTAGGAATTTTTAAAAAGGGTTTGGGATCAGTAAATCAGAATAAAGTGATTTAGGAGGGAAAAATGACAACAAAATGATGATTGTTGCAAAGGCAATGACATTTACAAAAAAAAAAATTTAGTTCTCAGAAGGTGAGAGAGAGAAAGAGGAAAAAAAACCCAGACTGTAGCAATAGCAGCAGGAACAGCAAAAAAATGAATTAGACAATTGTGCTTGGCATATGGCAACATAATAATGTTTAATCACTTGCCATGGAAGTAAGCAAATACAGTTGGCCCTTGGACAATGCGGTGGTTAGGGGTATGATCCCTGCGCAGTCAAAAATCCATGTATAACTTTTGACTGCCTCAAAAGTTAACTGCTGTATACCAGTCGGAAGCCTTACTGATAGTAGTTGATGAACACAATTTGTATGTTATATGTATTATATGTTGTATTCTTACAAAAAGTAAGCTAGAGAAAAGAAAATGTTATTAATAAAATAATGAGAAAAAATACATTTACAATATTTATTTTAAAAATCCACGAGTAAGTGGACCAGACTGTTCAAACCTATTGTTCAATCAAAGTGATTACGTGAAAGTAAATAGTACTATAATTTGAACTTGAATAGCTGTTTTTCTCTCTAATCATACCAACATTGTAAAAAAAAATTCCATTAAAGGGATGGATATAGATTTTGACAGTCAGGAAATGACTCTTGTGTTGTGTTCCATCTATAAGTAACCAGTACCCACTGGTTATACTACACAGTGTAAGTAATTGTTTACTGCAGTCTAACATTATCTCTAGAAGAATGCATAATTTATTAATATGTATAATGTATAAATTATGTAATATACAATGCATTCATATATATATATATATATAATATAAAAAATATATATGGACTATATTATCTGGGACATGTCAATATTCTTACCTTCCAGAAGTTTCCTTAGGAAGTGTATTTCAGTAATCCACTTATGTTAAAAACAAAAGGATATTTGCTTTAGATATTACATATTTATGTTTATCATCAGCCATCCATCTAGCTCTTTTCCAAAGTCTGGTTTGGCGCTAATGGAGTGATCTTACCAGCATGTCACTCCCTCTCCTTCCCTCATCCAGAGGCATCCCACGGCCAGTGCTCAAGCGGAGAAGCCCAGAGGGGAAGATGAGGTGGCGTTGGCTGATGGTTTTTCCTGATGCCAGCTAATCCCAGATTATTTGTGGATCTAAAAGGAAGTAATTGGAGAAATGGAATCCTTCCAATTCCTGAGGCTGGTGCTATACATCATTTCCTAAAATCATTTAATGTTTAGCACCCAGAAAATTGTCCATTAAATTATGACAGAAAAGTAATTCCATACCCTCTCTTTCCAGCCACTTTGGCCCCAGATTTAGTCCCTGGCGCAGTGGGACATAAAGTCATATATAGGGCACATAAAAAAGGCACCCCTTCAGAGAAGGTGACTGTCCTTGTCACTTCTCCAAATGGACATTTCTAAACACGATAAGGAAATATCCATGGTGGGCAACTCAAATAAATGAAAAAATGACAACAACAATATTAATTTTTCTACCTCCATTTGGTGTTGGTCCAAAATGATGTGAAGATTAGTGGATTTAACATCACAATGCCTTACAGATAGACACAAGCCCTTCTTTTAGAGCTAATGACTTAACTCTCCCTCAGGACAAAAGGGATTCTTATACCTTCCAGAGTTCGTGCCTCACTTTATTTATGTGTCAATGCCAAATCTTTTCACTATTGGCTCTGTCCACCATCCTAATATGCTTATGTGTATTTTTGTACCATAGATTGAAGGAAAGTTTAGGGTGAGTTTTTGAAAGCTATCTGGTTAGAACCTATCTTCTGAGAGCATGTTCATACCAATGGAGGAAGACAGCTCTTTTCATGCTAAAGGAAAGCTGAGTAAGATAAAAAAAGCTGAAAAGATAATTCTCACCCTCTCCAATTCCTGGTAAAATAAGAAGCAAGCAGCTGATTTTATTTAACTAATAATTGGCAATTGGCAAATCCATCACAAATGGGTGAAACCTACAGATTTCTAGAGTAGCATTAAAACCGATAGGTATGTGTTTCTCTATTAGGTTCTCCTACGATGTATATTACTAGGGAGTAGAGGGCACATGTGTGGGGTGGGGGATAAGAAAGAATTGTCCTGAATGATAAGTTCAGGTGTTTCAAAGAGCAATGTATAGAAGAAAGTTACGAATGGGGATTTACTTGGGCTTTGCAAGCCTCATCCTCAGATTTTTACTGACGATTTGCCATCCTGGCCACACCATGTTATTCCAGTACAACGAGCTGGGGCAGCTAAGAATGCTGCTCATACAATAGAGCCGGGGAGGAGCCCAGGACGCTGTGCCAGTTCCTGGACATTAAACAAGTTTGGGTATAAAATAAGAAACCATAACTAATTAACACCAGGCAGGTGGTCTCAATGGAAATTTAAAATCCAAACTGGGTCAGAGGGGAATAGACTTGGCAGATGAAACTGTAACTGAAATGCTCTCCCAAGACCCGCCAAGCGAGCCTGGAGCCAACCGCCCTGCGCAACAGCTTCCTGTGCCAGTCATTTCTGGGGAAGTGGAGCCAAGGACAAATGACTGCAGATCTTCACATGAGTGTGATTACCTTCAGATTTCAGCCCCCCCACCCCTGCCCTGCACTCACACTGAGGTTTCTTAAATGCCAGTTTCCTTTTGGGAGACAGAAGTGGGACCAGGAAGAAGGCACTTATTAATAGCAGGGAGGACCGTGTGGGGAGGGGCAGGCTGAGCTTTCAACAAAGGAGAGGGTGTGAAGTTTTGCTGGAATGAGCTGGAGTTGAGAGGAGGAAATATTTAGACCCCCATCAAGAGCCAGAGCAACATCAGGTACCAATAAGAATGGAACTATCTGAGTAACAGCCAGAATCGCTGAAGTGTTGGGAGTGAAAAATAAGTTTTACTGCGACATGATTGGCAAGGGAAAGAAGGCTGAGAGGGTGAGAGGAAATGGAGAAACAGAGAAGGGGCTTGTCGGAGGTGTGATTTCTATCACGGTGCCACGAGAAGATGACTCAGCAGTGTGCCTCTGCTTCGCTTTCTTTCCCTCCCCGAAGGGGCACGTAAAATGGGGGGATGTCAACCCTATATGGACCCTAAGAGATGATCTCATTCATAGCCTTGGTTTTATAGCTGAAGACGCTGGGCCTGGAGGGGAAGTGTCTCCTCAAAGGCCACACAGGGAATTCTTTAGCAGAGTTGTCTGGAAACCCGAGTCTCTGGTCTTTCCATCTGTTGCCCTTTCTATCTCAAGACAAGCAGATGTCATCAGTGCTACTTTTTAAAAATTATTTTTTTTTAATCCTCACCTGTGAATATTTTTCCATTAATTTTTAGAGAGTGTGGAAGGAAGAGAGACACAGAGAGAGAAACATCAATATGTGAGAGACACATCAATTGGTTGCCTTCACACACGCTCTGATCAGGGCCAGGATCGAGCCTGTGAGCCAGGTACATGCCCTTGAACAGAATTGAACCTGGGTCCTTTCAATCTCCAAGCCAATGCTCTATCCACTGAGTCAAACCAGCTAGGGCCATCAGTGCTACTTATGCATTCATTCACTTTGCTTGTCTTTAAACTCAGCGGCAAACAGAGGTTCTGAACTATGTGTAGCAATCATACAGTGGATGGATAATTCCATAGGAACGGATAGTGATTGGAATCTGGTAGGTTTTGAGTGGTTGGCACTGTTCTGAATTGAGCCTGGGCTTGGAGGAAAGTGGCTCTTTTTCAGGAAGATTTTACTTGTTCTGATTATGAAAAAAAAAAAAAAAATCAGGATACCCATTATAGGAACTGGGAAAGACAAGACTTTAATATAAGCATCACTTATTACCCGACTACTGAGAAGTAACCACTGCTGCTATTCTGATGTTTCCTTCAGGTTTTTCTAACATAGTGGGTTTTATAAAAATTAAGGTCATAATACAGGTATAATTTTTTAAAATCGGCTCTATTGGGTTATAATTTACATACAGTAAAATGGACCCATTTTTCAGGGGATACTTCAATGAGGATGTGGCAAGTGCAGCTGAAACTCCTCAGCTCTCTGTCTGCAAGGCTGCCTGTTTGCACGCAGCCAAACCTGCTCTAGGGACCCTTCATTTCTCTCTTGGTCTCTAGGATCCTTGATGTTTCTCAGGCTCTGTCTGTATCCCTCTGTCTGTCTCTTTGGGTGACTTTCTTTGTTTCCACTCCTCCAGATTTTTAATAAAGTTTCAATATTGGGAAATAATAGCCATCCCCTCCCCTCCTTTATTTTAAGCCAGATTTCTTTCTACACAGGTTCATGGAGGAGAGTGAGTGGAGAGAAATAGGAAAGAGGCTTCATAACTTATTACTAAAGATGTTATTTAGATATTTTGCTTATTACAAGACAAGTTTTCTTCCTAAGAGGAAGTCTGCTTCTCTATTGTACATTCTATAGAAATAATTTAGATAGTTTCAGTGTTTAGTCTTTCCATCCAAGAATCTGGTATATTTCACCATGGTTTTATTTCTGTGTTGTTTTTTATCTGCCTCAGAAATAGCCATTTCTTAATTTCCTTTTCACTCCCAAATTACAAACTTACTGTTGGCCTCTGAGTCATAGTCCTCACCTTAATCCCATTACACACCCCTTGACCAGCCATCATAACAATGATGATGATATGTAGAAGATAGTGCTTATAATTTATCACATCACTTAATCCCTTTAGCAACCTTGTGACCTTGTGAGATGGGCTTGTCATTCTCATTTCAGAGTTGAGTATGTTTTTTTTTAAATATTTTTTTATTGTTTTTTTTTACAGAGAGGAAGGGTGAGGGATAGACAGTTAGAAACATCGATGAGAGAGAAACATCGATCAGCTGCCTCTTGCACACCCCCTACTGGGGATGTGCCCGCAGCCAAGGTACATGCCCTTGACGAGAATCGAACCTGGGACCTCTCGGTCTGCAGGCCAACACTCTATCCACTGAGCCAAACTGGTTAGGGCGAGTTGAGTATGTTGATAATAGTTATAAGTATTTCTTCCTTATCTTGTTATTAATATGTTCTTATATAAATTTTTTTTTCTTCTTTCTCTTATCCCCGTACCATCTAACATAAGTGTTATTACTGATTGTGAACTTTCTGTCATCATGTTTAAGTAACGGGTCATCAGAGGAGAAGCGTGGGCTTTACCTAAGAATTCTGCATACTCTTTTGGGGAAAAGGTTAGTGTGTTTTCAGTTGCAGGAAGGATAGTTGGCATCATGATAGGCAGAGATATGACCTTGTTACTGTCTTTATTTGGAGATTAAGTGTGAGTTTAGGAGATGCATGTGGGTACCAAGTGGACAAGAGGAAGACTATGATGCTCTTTTGGTGTGTCAGCCTGTCTAGACTGTAGGCCCTTTATCCAGTCACATACTGATCTGGGTGTTGCGGTGAAGCTGTTTTGTAGATGTGATTAAAGTTCCTAACAGTTGACTTTAATGAGAGGCATTATTTTAGTTAGTCGAGGTGGGCCAAACCTAATCAGTTGAATGGCCTTAGAAGCAGAACTGAGGCTTCTCTGAAGAAGGAGTTCTGCCTGTGGACAGAGGCTATTGCCCAAGCCCATGACTTCCAGGCTGCCCCCACCCCCCACCCTTTCTTTCTTCCTCTCTTTCTCTCTTTGTCTCTTTCTTTCTTTCATCTTTATTGTTCAGATTATTACAGATGTCCCTCTCCTCCCCCCCACCATAGCTCCCCTCCACCCAGTTCCCACCCCACCCCAGGCCCTCGCCATCCCATAAGATCTTTGTCCAGTCTCTTCCCACACCCCCCACACACCCTGTTGCCCCTGAGAATTGTCATTCTGCTCCATTTCCATGTCCCTGATTCTATTACATTCACCAGTTTATTCTGTTCCTCATATTTTTTATTCATTTGATTTTTAGATTCACTTGTTGATAGATATGTATTTGTTGTCACTTTGTTGTTCATAATTTTTTATCTTTACCTTTTTCTTCTTCTTAAAGAATACCCTTCAGCATTTCATATAATCCTGGTTTGGTGGTGATGAACTCCTTTAGCTTTTTCTTGTCTGTGAAGCCCTTTATCTGACCTTCAACTCTGAATGATAGCTTTGCTGGGGAGAGTAATCTTGGTTGTAGGATCTTGCTATTCATCCACTTGGAATATTTCTTGCCACTGCCTTCTGGCCTGCATAGTTTCTGTTAAGAAATCAGCTGACAGTCATATGGGTATTTCCTTGTAGGTAACTAACTATTTTTCTCTTGCTGCTTTTAAGATTCTCTTTGTCTTTTGCCCTTGGCATTTTAATTATGATGTGTCTTGGTGTGGTCCTCTTTGGATTCCTTTTGTTTGGGGTTCTGTGCGCTTCCTGGACTTATAAGTCTATTTCTTTCACCAGGTGGGGGAAGTTTTCTGTCATTATGTCTTCAAATAGTTTTTCAATATCTTGCTCTCTTCTTCTGGCATCCCCATAATTTGGATGTTGGGACACTTGAAGTTGTCCCAGAGGCTCCTTACACTGTCTTCATATTTTTGGATTCTTTTTTCATTTTGCTCTTCTGGTTGGGTGTTTTTTGCTTCCCCATATTTCAAATCTTTGACTTGATTCTTAGGATCCTCTAGTCTACTGTTGAATCTCTGTATATTATTCTTTATTTCAGCCAGTGTATGCTTAATTTCTGACTGGTCCTTTCCTTTTTTTTTTTCCGGCATTCTCACTAAGATCCTTGAAGGTCTCACTAAGTTTCTTGGAGGTTTCTAGAAGATTCTTGAGTAACCTTATAATGGTGGTTTTGAACGCTATATCCAGCAGTTTGCTTTCCTTCATTTCTTTCATTTGTGACATGTTTCTTTGTCTCCACATTTTGGCTGCTTCCCTGTGTTTGTTTCTATGTATTGGGTAGCTGCTAAGTCTCCTTGAGTTGATAGAGTGGCCTTATGTAGTAAGTGTCATATAGGGCCCCGTGGCTCAGCCTACCCCAGTCACTTGAGGTGGACACTCTTGGTGTATCCCTTTGTGGGCTGTGTGCACAGTCTTATTGTAGTTGAGCCTTGATTTATGTTGGTATCCTGGGAGGAAATGACTTCCAGGCCAATTGTCTACAATGGAAGAGCTGCAGGAGAACCCTTATGGGGCAGGACTTGCTTCAGTGGGCCTTTGGTGCTCACTGAGTCTGCCCCTTGAGTGTGTCACTTATGGATGTGGAGAGTTGTAATCTGGTATGGTCTCACACTGACCACTGGGTACACTGGCTCTTGGATCTCCAAGGAGGTGCAAAGTCAGCCACTGCCTGGGGCCATTCAGCAGGAGCTACAGAGATATCTGCAGATTCCTCCTCTTTGTATCATGTTTAGAAGTACCCAGGCGAGGCCCAGCTGTGAAGCAAGGCAGGCTGGTGCTGGTGTGTCCTTGGGCCTTCTTTTGATAGCTTTGGGGCTCCCTGACCCAGCTGCAGCTTGTATGACAGGTTTTAGGATGAGATAGGACAGGCCATTCATATGTAATAGCTACTGCAAACAGCTTGGGTAGGTCGGGGGACTCAGGGAATCTCCAGGTTGGAGCAAACAGTAATGGCTACCAGTTAGCCCTGCACTGGGGAGGTCCCAGCACAGGGACAATGACCCTTGTGAGCACCTCAGTCTGGAAGAAAGTCGCCTCCCATGTTCCTACCCTGATGCCAGACAGTCCAGTTTCTCCCCACATGTGTATGGATTCCCCCCGAGTCTTGCTTGGCACTGGAGCTCAGAGCAAGCGGGAGCTTGTATCTCCCTCCTGATTAGAAAAGTGGCATACCCAGGTGCCAGCCCGTTCTGGGACTTTGCACCTCCTACCAGTCTCAATGTTCTTTCTTCTTTACCTCTCTAGTTGTAGTACTTCCACTCAGCCAGCTTTTCCGCGGTTCTGGATGATAGTTGTTATGTATTTTAGTTGTTATTTTGATGTGGTTGTGGGAGGCAGCAAGTACAGGTGTTTACTTATGCTACCATCTTGGTTCTCCCAGGCTGCCCTTTCTGATGCCCTTCCTGTTGGCTGGCCCTGTGGGTTTCGAACTTGCCAAGCCATCTCCCATGATCATGTAAGCCAGTTGCTTGCAATATGTCTCCTAATATATTCCCCCTGCTTATGCTGACTGGTTCAGGGGACAGAAACTCATGCACAGCCAGCCAGCCAGCAAGTGCCATTGACGGGGCTAGCAATCCACATGCTTGACTCTCCCTTCCTATTGAGCAGCGTAGCTATTTTCCCACTCTATTTGTTCTCCCTAACCCACTGCCCTGGATTCTGCTTCATGTCCTGTTTGACATTTACTCTTTGTTGAGTCATGACATAGAAGAGAAGTTTATTGTTTATTATGTATTTTTAAAATAGTTAATTTGTGCTCTTCACTTTAACCAATGACTAGCCAATAATTACTGTACTGCCCTAGCCCAGTGGTCAGCAAACTCATTAGTCAACAGAGCCAAATATCAATAGTACAACGATTGAAATTTCTTTTGAGAGCCAAATTTTTTAAACTTGTTCTAATGACACTTCTTCAAAATAGACTCGTCCAGGCCGTGGTATTTTGTGGAAGAGCCACACTCAAGGGGCCAAAGAGCCGCATGTGGCTCGCGAGCTGCGGTTTGCCGACCACTGCCCTAGCCGGTTTTGCTCAGTGGATAGAGCTCAGCCTGTGGATTGAAGAGTCCTGGGTTTGATTCTGGTAAAGGGCACATGCTCAGGTTTCAAGCTCGATCCCCAGTCGGGAGAGTGCAGGAGGCAGCCAATCAATGATTCTCTCTCATCATTGATGTTCTATCTCTCTCTCCCTCTTCCTTCCTCTCTGAAAGAAATAAAAATATATTGAAAAAAAATAATTGCTCTAATTTTTGTGAATTTATTGCATCCAAGTAATGAATATGAGATTTTTAGACTTGAACATAGCTTGACGTTCACGTCCCTGGTGTGTGTGGAATTCTATATGTTTTCATTACTTTTGTTGAAAGAACCATGCTTCTCTCACCCAATGTGGTGAGACTCTCCTTAGATATGGTTCCTTGAGGAAGAATTCTTCATGATAATTAAACTGTTAGGGACTCTAAGTTTTAAAAATGGAGAATTTGAGGTGTCTCTTACCCTGAAAAAGCTTTCTCTAGGAAATTGTTGGGGAAGAAGGTACTCACTGAAGACTGGGAGGCTGAGTACTTAAATGGTTAAGGAATTGGTTCTCAACTTATCAGATTCAGTGCCCCCTTTTTATAAGAAAAGCACATTTTTACATCATATCTGCTGTCTTGAAATGAGATCCACTGACAATATAACAAACCACACACACATTAAAAGGCAACAGTGTAATAGCCTAACTGGAATGTAGCTGAAACGAAAAAAAAAAGCAATTTATAATAAAATAACACTTATTTCTGAATATAAACGTTTGGGTATGGCTCTGTGAGAAAATGTAATAAGGGGTCAAGTGCTGGCCTCATCGCAGAGTCAGTGTCATTGGCATGGCTACAAATGTGGACGCAACAGACACACATGTCATGAGAAGTGATCATTTAGTAAGGTGGTGTTTTGCTATAGTGAACAATTCTTGGTGGACTTCAGAACAAAATTAATTATAATTTCCCTTGATTTCTATGGTGATTACATTTTAGGAAACACAGTATACTAAAACATGCAAAATTGAGTTAGATATCAGGTTCAGAAAATTAAAATGGGTTTTTTAAATAAGTTCCAGAAAGCAGAGAATTTCATTCACCCAAAACCCCTGAAAGAGTTAGTACATGACAGGCATTTAGTTAATATTTGCATGAATGCATGAAAGTTTTTCATCTCCATGAACTTGGGTGGGATGTTTGAAACTCGTGCAGGATGAGGGACAATTCTCTGTTGTGTAGGGCTGCCCCAAACACAACAGAACGACTGGCATCTGTTGCCCGAGCTCACTGATGTCACTAGTGTTTCTAATTGTCGTGAGAACCCCAAAAGCCACCACCACAAATTGCCAAATTGCCCCTTTGGGTGGTGCTGCTGAGAACCACAGAAATAAGTAATGATGTGGGTTCCCTGTCTGCCCATCAGATGCCTGGCAAAAGCCACTCACAGAAGTGATCCTTAGTCAGCGGGGATGAGGCGGCCCTGTTCAGGGGACTGTGTGCTTTGAAGTATGTGCACAATAATGAGGAGGTAGCTGAGGCTTTGGAAAGGGGTGAGTGAGGAAAGACATAGCATTGCCAGCTCACGAGGACCTTTGTGTGAAGTAAAGTGCCCCCTATGGGCAGACCAGTTAGAAAAAAGGCCCTGTCTGTAGTGGTGGGAGCACACAGAAGTAATGCAACTTGGCAGGTGGCGCCCTGCCTGGATATCAGGTGCCTCTCCTGGCCTCTGGGCCTGCCTTTCACAGGCCTCAACTCACATACACCTTGGCTGGCTTTCCACATGAAGCAGAAACCAAGTGTTAAGAGCAAAAGATCAATTCCACACTAACTGGATGGGTGACTGGCTCAGGCTGGGGTGGGCAGCTTTATATTAGCCTGGGAGAGTTAATCACCATTTGGATAAGAGGACTTATCAGTAGTGAAGAGGGTGAGACATGAGTAAAAAGTCCAGGTGAAAAGAGGATAAGTTGAATGAATTCCACCAACAAGTTTAGGGAACTCATCCCCTGCACTTTGTAGTAAAGATGTCCTGCTGGAGGCTTATTTAGGTAGAGTTCATGGTGGAGGCTTGGAACTTTGGTAATCAGTGTGCTTTGGGGTGATGAAATCTTAAGGTCTTTGTCAGAATTCTACATAACCGATGTGTACAGGGAAACCTATAGTTTCCAATGGTAGTGTATATTTTTGTGAGAACAGATATTCTTGTTGCCTATCCAGGAAATCAAACTCCCAGGATTAAAGGACCTTCCTGGTGAGAATGAAACCAGAGAAGGTCTTGAAGGACATTTCCTTAACGCCACAATAGAACCTACTGATCCGTCGTATGCCAAAACATGCACTTTTTTTAAAACACTAGTTTCTCAGGCCCCAAGATTCTCTCCCAGCCTGAATGGACAAACATAAATATCAACAGGTTCTTATTCTTAGTCTCTGGTTTGTTAAGTTCCACATGGATCAGCCCCTTTGTTTAAACTCTTCATTTCACTGTCAGTTTGTTTCATTCGCTCATAACTTCATTGAAGGGGAGAATTCTCACTTCATGGACAGCCCACAAGGAGACACCCCAGGACCACCAGGAGGCCTTCTCCCAAACATATGTAGGGCAGGCCTATCAGTAAGCATAGACGAAGTCATGCTGTACAAAAAACAACATTAAAAATCTCAATGGCTTCACAGAACAAAGCTTATTTCTCTTTCACACAATGTCCCTGCAGAGCCAATTCTCTCGGGAAGTTGTGGTTTAAAATTCTGGGCTACTTCTGTCTTTGACACCTCCGTCTCAACATTTTCTTCGGATACCATGGCATGGAAGATGGTTATGTAGTATCTTAATTCAGCTATTAAATGCTTTTCCAGAAATGTGATGCTACTTCTGCTTAGAAATAATTGGTTAGATATCGGGGAATTGTCCTCCTGTGGCCAGGAGAGGAGAACCAGGTATGAATGAGCATTAGTAATGAAGTAATCCCTACCATGTGTACAATAGCAGATATAATAGAGTTGCCATAACACAGCTTAAACTGCAGAAATTTATTTTACCCACAGTTCTTGAGGCTAGAAGTCCAAGATCAGGTACCATCAGGTTTTGTTTGAGGCCTCATCATCTTTTTCCTGAGTTGCAGGACACAGATGGCCTGTAGGTTTGGGTGTGTCCTAATTTGTATAAGTGGGATTCCTTCATTATGTGATTTGATGGTGGCTGGTTGGACCAGATTATACTAAAGAATAACTTGGATGTAGGCTCTAGTCATGTCCTTAGACATTATGGGTGGGTTTGGCAACTGAAGGTTGGGGAGTATTGTCTCTCCTGTCGTCCAACTTCTCCCATCCGCAATCTTTTTCAATTTTCTTGTGCTTTCGTCTTCTGGTGTTTTAAAAGTGGGCTCCTTATTGTCCCTCTCCCACAAAGAAGTTTATTTTCCTAGTGATTTCCCTCACCATGGAATTTTAATACCATATATATAGTATATATCTGTTTATGTACCTCATGTGATTTATACATAAAAAGAATAAGATTTTTATCATCTCCCAAGAACCAGTTCTTGTTCCCTTTATCACTGCTGCGAGAATGCGTGTTCTAAGGCCAGTTAGATGAAAGAAGGCTTGTCCAGGAGCGGATCTAAATTAGTGAGTGAAATCGTGAGCGTGATGCCTTTATTCTACATGCTGGAGATGCAGGCTAAGCACCCACACCATGGTCCTACAGTGGTGCACGGATCATTCTGTAGCTAGAATGACCACCTTTTCCACGTTTAGTGAAACAGAGCAGGGATGTCTCGGGGACCAGGATGTGGCCACCTTAGGAAGGGTATGCAAAATTCTTTCTTATGAAATTGATTAGCCTCATGCCCCAGAGTATGGTAGCCCCTGGCCCTTTTGGAATGGGGTGGTTTATATGACCGCATTGCTAGTGAATGGGCTCAGCCATTCTAGGCTTCATTTATGTGGACATTTTATTCTTCTCATGGTTTCAATCAGGAATAGCTCTCATTCTGTGTAAGTAGCTTAGGCAGCAATTTCAATATTAACTCCTCAACATAAGCCTCTGTGTCCAAGTGAATCAGGTACCCTGAATATCTTCTTAGTCCTCTTTACCTATGGGATGTTTACAGTAAAGAGTGGTAAAGTTTCAAGGCAGAAACTAGTTCTAGATGATTCTGATACCTAGGCATCAAATCTCTCCACTTTAGCTGAAACCAGTTTGGCTCAGTGGATAGAGCGTCGGCCTGCAGACTGAAGGGTCCCAGGTTCGATTCCAGTTAAGGGCATGTACCTTGGTTGCGGGCACATCCCCAGTAGGGGGTGTGCAGGAGGCAGCTGATTGATGTTTCTAGCTCTCTATCCCTCTTCCTTCCTCTCTGTAAAAAATCAATAAAATATATTTTTTAAAAAATCTCTCCACTTTAACATTCTGTCCTGTGTCTTCCACAAGACAGATTTCTCATTTCACTAATAAAACTTCAGCTCTTGAAGGGTTCTCCAGTTCTATGTTTTCTCCATTTCAGTGGCTGGCACATAAGTATCATGACTCAATATTTATAGTTGAGGTAAACCATATGAATGAGTTAGATGCACTAATAACCAATATGACCAACTGGATCACCTCAACCAGGCTACTAGTTACACTTTCCCTTCCTTCTTGTGTGTCAGTAGAAATCTATATGTATTATTGGTCACACACAGTTGAAAGTATTTAATTCCTGCCATATTATTAGTACTGTCCATCAAGGTTGCATAGTTTGGATGAGGAGGATAAATTTCAAGTAATTGTTAAGATTTACTTTAGAAATGCCATCTATCTTGTTTATGTTGTGGCATAGCCACTGCATTTGTCCTTGAGATTGGGACTGGCCTCTCACCACTGCTCTGTGTGAGCAAGGATGAGGTTTGCGGGACAGGCCCAGAAGCTCTGTGTGCCCACCATACAATGGGGGACAACTTTGCCAGTGAGAAGTCAAGCCCTGTTTCATGATGAGGCATGAAAAATCAACAGCTGGAGTTTTTGCTTCTTAGCCAACTGGGAAGGAGGCAAGGCATGTTAACACAATCCTCTTCCCCCTTTAAAAAAAATAATACCGGGAATGTAGAAAAACAGCAGCCTAGACAAATAAGGGGGAAGAACAATGAGCACATACCAGTATGGCAGGGTTCTGACTTGCCTTCTGGAGCACTGCTCCAACAGCACTAGGATTCCTCTAGCCCAGTGGTCGGCAAACCGCAGCTCACGAGCCATGGTTTGCCACTCTGTTGACTAATGAGTTTGCCGACCACTGGACTAGACTAAATGTTACCGTGTAGTTGGAAGCTGTGAGGATTAGGCAATTGTGGCATATTGAGTGCAGAGAGGTAAAGGGTAGTATATGACAGTGGTCGGCAAACTCATTAGTCAATAGAGCGGCAAACCGCAGCTCGCAAGCCGTGGTTTGCCGACCACTGCTCTAGCCTAAACCACTCACATGTTCTCCCAGATTGTGGAATCTGCAAAGGGAACTAAAAGATTCCCTGAGTCTTGCCCGGCCGATGTGGTTCAGTGGTTAAGCATCGACCTATGAATCAGGAGGTCACAGTTGAATTCCCGGTGATAGACACATGCTCAGGTCACAGGCTTGATCCCAGTGTGGGGCATGCAGGAGGCAGCCTATTGATGATTCTCTCTCATCATTGATGTTTCTCTCTCTCTCTCTCTCTCTCCCCCCCTCCCTCTTTCTCTCTTTCTTTCTTCCTCTCTCTCTCTCTCTCCCCCTCTTTTCCTCTCTGAAATGAAAAAATGTATACTTAAAAAAATAAGATGCCCTGAGTCCTTAGCTGTACATTCCGAACCCCAAGCCTCTTGTCAGGTCTTCTCCTGACCATTAGTTTTATCAGCTGGTTTACTGTTGTATTATCAACGCTGACCATTGTAATCAACACCTGACACATTATAGGAGTTTAGTCAAATTTTTTGAAGTAAAAGCTCCCTCCCAATGCACAGATTCTTGTCTTGTTTCTCATGACCAAACCCTGTCCTCATCTTCCAAGCCAGCTTTGAGGGCTCTGGCTTCTTTCCATTGCTTTGCTTTGGACCATTCTTGGATTCCTTGCATTCATTGCTTCTTCTGGGACCCGAATCTGGTTATCCCAGTGTCCTAGGACTTGAAGCTCTATCTCTGCAACATCTCTCCTGTGACTGTTACATGTTACTTGACATCAGTTCTCTTCTCCCCACCTGCTCCCCACTGACTTTTAAGGAACTGCCAAATTAGGTGATAGTCATTGGGGGGATAGGAAAGGCCAGAGCCAGGGCTTAGCCAGCCTTACTCCATAGGGAAGCTAAGAAGAGCGGGTCCCAGTGGTGAAGAAGAGGGGTGTCCTAGACATGGCAGGTGGATGTGTGTGCAGGCTTAAAAATCTGTGGCAGGACCCAGGGAGATAGGTGACCAACCAATGTAAGACCTTTTGCTGAAAGAGATCTATCTGTGACTTCCAAATTAGAGAATATTAGAAATCCTTACTACATAACCTTTCAAAACATGTGCTATGGGTCCTTTGTAGTGAGTACATCTTGGTAATTCACAATCTTTCTTCAATAGGTTGAAAAAGGGCCTGACCAAGATCAGCATTGAGATATGGAATTAAAGGAGGAGTTCTTATTCTTCTTTCCCCCATTTTCCACCCTACCTCTCTCTCTCTCCATGCAGCAGGGCCATATCTGAAGACAATTTTAAGTCACTTAGTTGGGGAAGTAAGAAAAGCTCTTAAAAGAAGCAATGAAGTTTGACTTTTCTCTGTCCTACCATCTCTGAAACTAGCACAGGATAAAGTCCCAGTATTTCTCACAGAGCCGTGGGATGACAGAGGAAGCTGATTAATAAGGTCCTTTGGGCTGGTTACTAGGATCCAGACCACGAACACAGCATTGCAAAGCCAGGCTGAGTGTCATGCTTTGACCTGGCAGTTGCACTCCTAATTGGGCACACAGTTGCACTTTCATGGCATTTAAACACTTTAAAGAAACCCTACTCAAGACAGAAGGCTACTGTGTGTTTTCCTGAGGGTGTATTCAGGGAGTAAAGAATGCAGGGGCTCTTTAAGCATAATTAGGCATTTAATTGCACATGTAGACTTCACCGATGGTTTTGCACAAGCGTGTGATTATGATTCACTTGAAAGTACTCCATTGATGATAGTTTGTATTCCTTTTCTCTACAAAGCAAATTAGGAGGGAAAATATTCAAAACATTTCATTCTTTATTCCAATTTCTTTAGTTTCTTTTTAGTTCTAAATTCCCTTCAAGTTTCTAGAGAGTTAAAACAACCGCCACCACAGGGAATTACACATCTGACTCTAATAAAGCACATAAAATAGAATGTACATAACTGTGGGTCGTTTACAATTAGAGTGCAAGTATAGGACAAATACGGTGTCTACCACCTACCAATATTCCCCTTCGTTCTCTCTACCCAACTTTTCAGAGTGAGAAGTCAAGGCATTGGTGTCAGATCTTTTGCCTAAACCACTGAGTAGCAGAGACAGATTAGGAATATAAATTGCCCATGGGAATAAAAAATAAATTAATTAAAAATAAAATTTTAAAAATTGCCCATGGGCAATCATCAAGCCAGGGGACTAGTGGAACATGTTAACTCCATTCTTCTAGTGTACATTTAAGACAGTAAACAGTGGATTACCTTTGAGATTTGGGTTATACACAAATATTGGTCCAATTTCTTTTATGTACTCATCTCCATGGCAGAAAAGATGAAGTAAATGGATGGGTTCCTTTTCTTGGCTTTTTCACTTTTAGTCTAAGTTTGTGTGCCATGCTTTTAAATGTGCATATTTTATTGACCAGAAGCCACTTGAGTTGTGCTTGCATCACTACACCTATACCACCCACTGCTGCCTCTCCCCTCCAGTTTTTTTAAATTATTTTTTTAATCCTCACCTGAGAATATGTTTTTATAGATTTTAGAGAGAGGGAGTGGGGAGAGAGGCATCAAAGGGAGAGAGAAACATCGATCAATTGCCTCCCATACGCACCCTGACGGGGGATCAAACCCACAACCTAGGTATGAGTGCTGACCAGGAATCAAACCTGCAACCTTTTGGTGCACCAACCAACTGAGACACCCGGCCAAAGCTCCCCTCTAGTTTTTCATAATTTGGCTATCTTCAGAGCATTCCACAAAGAGTTCTATTTAACCTGGTTTTGGCTTAATCTGACTTTGGCTTATTACAAGAATGTATCCCCTACAATAGACATCAACTGAATATAAAGTCCTGAGGCATGGGTAGAGAATGCCTGAACCATCACCATGAATCTCCTATTCATCAGAGGTGGATTTATATTGAGAAGACAACACATGCTTAAAGGTAGTATTAGATGTTAATTCTTTTTTGAATATTAATCAATTTGTGATATATTTTTTATTGACCTCAGAGGAAGGGAGAGGGAGAGAAAGACAGAAACATCAATGATGAGAATCATTGATCAGCTGCCTCCTGCATACCCCACACTGGAGATTGAGCCTGCAACCTGGGCATGTGCCCTGACTGGGAATCAAACCGTGACCTTCTGGTTCATAGGCTCAACTACCAAGCCATGCTGGCCAGGCAAATGTTAATTCTTAAATCCCTCCTCATGAAGAAAGAAGTGGAAACTGGGCCATATATAGGTGGATTTGTCAAGAAGATTTTAGTAGGAAATGTGGATGAGAATCACAGTGTATATGGGGCAGCTTCTTCCAAATACAGAGATCCAGGCCCTCTGAATCAGAAATTCCAGTGTTCTGTAGTGATTCTAATGCTTTTGCTGTGAGGAAATATAATGTGTCTGGGAGAATGGTCTCTTTGGTTCTTCCTGAAGTATGTTTCCTCTTGTCATGGTGCTATGTTGGGAATCTTGGCATTTGAAGACCTGGATTCAATTCGGGACTGTATAATGTATTAGAATTTGTGTGAACTTGGGCAGGTTTCCCCTAAGATCATTCATCGCCAATGTCCTAATCTGTAGAAAGTAGGGACTATTGAGATTAAGAGAGGATATAAGCAAGGCCCTTAGTAGCATGTCTGGTATGTACCAGCCATGAGTATGGGCTCATCAAACGGACTATTACCATCATTCCAATAAATGTATGCCACACACATCTCATCCATTGCCATTCTGTACTGGAGTAGTGAAAGTCTTGTATGGGACTCCTTATTCTATTTTGCAGAGAGGCGCTCCTCTTTATTCCAAATATCCAGTGTGAAAGTAATAAAGAAGCATGACTTTCCTGGAATATGTAAAGTGCCTGCTGCCTGCATTTAGTCTTTGCCCCAGCTCTCCTCTGTCTCACTCTGACCCTAGCCTGGTTTTGTCAGCCAAACAAGGAGAGTAACTTCTAATGAGTCTGAACAGAAAGTGGGTTTTCCCACTGGGAAGAGGTGTAGACATCTTAAAACCTTTTGTGTAGAATCATTCAACCTCCCTCCTCTAGGACAGAGGGTCAGTGAAGATGACCAGTCAAAGAACACACTGCTCTGTGTGTGTGTGTTTGGGTCTTAATGTTCATTTCCCACCTCCGTTGGCTGTTCTTTCAGAGCAGCCTTAGCCTGTACAGGGTTTTGCAGAGCTCTGGGAAGAGGGAATGTGTGTGGCAGGCAGCCCTCTGGCTCAGGCATGGGTTGTTTATCATTCTGGTTTAAATTGCCTCTTATGTACCAGTATTTATATGTGTAACAAATGGGGGCTGGCTAATTATGTGGTTCTTCATAGGAATTGAGTCTCTTCTGGAAGCAGCTCAGTCTCTGCCCACTATTTATAGCCTTCAGATGTCCCAAATTTTCCAGTTCTGATTTCAAATATTCTATTCCTCTGTCTCCAGAAGTACACTTTATGCTTGTCAGACCACATGTCAATTTATGGTTTGAGAAATACAGTCACAGTATTATAACTGCCACCCCAAACACCACATTTTCTGACTGTGAGATTGGAATCTTGCCTTTAAAAAACAAATTGGACATACTTAGGAAGTATAAAAAAATCTTTTTTTTTCTTCAAATATTCTTGGTAAGCAATTGACTTGAAGCTTCACCTAAAAGTCATGCAATCTGGGATTAAATGGCAATGTAATCATCAAGAGTGTGATGACAGTTGGCCTACTTGGCCTTCTCATGGTATGTGACCAGTGGGTAGTAGAATAAAGAAATATGTTGAGTGATTTTTATGGAGACTTTCATATTACTCTAAACTACAGAACTTTTATCTGAATGGGCTGTGCTTCTTGCCAATCATATACGAAGGCAGAAATTTTTGTATTCAGTGAGAAAGGGGCATATTTCTAACACGATTTGGTTCCTACTTTGTATTGGGCAACATGACAGGGCACTTTGTCTTAACCCTCAGAAGAGCACTGGGGTAGAGACAGCAGAATTCTTCATGTCACAGGTGGGAGAATTGAGTCTCAGAAAGTCTACAGAGCTTGGAGGGGACCCTGAGGTGGCAAGCAGTATAGTTAGATCTAGAACTCAGGCAAATGTGACTACAAAGTCTCTTTATCAGAATTTCTCATATTATTCTCTATTTTCCCCAGAATGGTACTAGATGAAATGTAACTAAAATCATTTCCAATCACCCCAAGCTCCCCATTATTTGGTTGTAAGATATTGACATTTACAAATGATGGATGTCCTGCTGCCTTTGTCACAGCTCCCTACCCTGTGTCTCGGTGCTGCGCAGAGGGATGTGTTTGGGGACCTGTGTGGGTGGGAGTGTTTCAGGCCAAAGGAGAGAGTGCCTTATGCAATATTATGCCTTGTCCATGACAAAAGCCCTCTAGTGGCTGTGCAGGCCTGGACTTAACCTTTCAACCTTCAAGTCTGGTGTTTCCGGTGGCATATCACCAAGCCCTTGTTGATGGAATTGTACCTCCAGGTGTTTCAGAAACCAAGGGACAGCTTCCTACACTATCTCCCTACCCCACATATGCCAACTGGGATCACTAATAGAATCAGTACAAGTGTCAGTTGCTGGCTCCAGAAAACCCAAAGACTTCAGATATGGCCACCTCTGTCCAGTCTGTGGAAAATATCTCAATAAAATGCTTATAAGTGTAAGGAGGTGGAGTGCAGCTTCTGTAAGAGGAGTGGCTCTGAGACCTAGAACAGTGCCTGGCCCAAAGTTGGTGCTCAGTGAATAGTGTTCAATAAATGGATGCATTAGGGACTCAATGGCTCTCTTTTCATATTTATCACAGGAAAGTCAGTAGGCTATCATAATACTTCATAAATTGGCAAATGTGACACTCAAAGCAAAGCAGAATCTTGGTTAATGCTTGTTGGTTGTCCTATGTTCAGAGCTCTCTGGATGCTGCAGTAACCATGCCCTCTGTGAAATCCAAGCATCCTAACACACTCCTGATATTTAACAGGCAGGTGATAGTATAATACCTGAACTGTGGCTTATCAGTAGTATGAATCAGAATTTTGCTCTCGACTGTGGGATATTCATAAATAGAAATACTATTAAAAATACTGTTTTAGACCTACTTGTTGAGTGAGCCAAGATCAACACTGTGTTCTTCATAGTTATAATGATGCTAGAAGCTTTGTTTCATGAATGACTTTCTGCCACCATACTATAAGGATGCACTGAATTGCCTTCTTGGGGAAACATTGGTAGGATTTATTGCTCATGACTTTTTTGTTTTGTTTTGTTAATCCTTACCCAAGGATATTTTTCCATTGATCTTTTAGAGAGAGTGGAAGAGAGAGGGTAAGACAGAAACATCGATGTGAGAGAAACATTGATTGGTTGCCTCCTGCACGTGTCCTGACCAGGGCCCAGGCTAGGGAGGAGCCTGCAATGGAGGTACACGCCCTTGACCGGAATCAAACCTGGGACCCTTTGGTCCACAGGGCGACACTCTATGCACTGAGCCAAACCGACTAGGGCGCTCATGACTTTTAAGCTGCTGGAACAATCTAATAGAATTGCCATTAGATAATCCAAAATATTATTGGAGACTAGAGGCCTGGCACATGAAATTCATGCACGGGTATGGTCCCTAGGCCTGGCCTGTGATCAGGGCCATCTTTCCTGGCTGCTGGCAGCCAACCCCACCCCCTACTGCCACCCACCCTCAGTTCCCATTCGCCATCTGGTGATCGGAGCCTCCTGGCCAGGAGAAGAGACTGAGAGGTTGGCCAGCAGGCCCCTGTTGGGTCATCGGGGCCTGCAGGCTGGGGGCAGCTCCTGTGTTGAACATCTGCCCCCTGGTGGTCAGTGCGCATCATAGCGACTGGTCATTCTGCTGTTCCATTGATTTGCATATTACCCTTTTATTATATAGGATACTTGTTGTGTGTCTGGATTCAGCTGTTACATCTTTTCATTTTAAAACTGGTGAAGAAAAGAGAAAGAATTTGAGCAGAAAGAACAAGTTAATCAGATAAACTTGAGGGACTACGTTCTTTATTTTGGAGGGGAAAAAATCAAACAAATAGGGGCTTGCAGTAGTGGTCTTTGCTGAACTGTAAAATAGATTATCTGGGAAAAAAATTTTTGGCCTTCTAAAAATGGCTGAAAATCCATAAGCAGATTGAAAACCTTTTCTACCACATGGTGCTGTGCTAACAAACAAAGACTGAGATTCCACCCTCCACCAGGTCTGACAAAGATGGCAATGAAAAACAATGGAGGCAAACATTCTGTTTTTATTTGCTCTGTATTTGGTAGGGCAGGATATAATTTAAAAATCAATTTGCTAGAGTGAAAAGTGGGGAATTATGGTTTAACTCTTACTGGAAGTAAATGAAACTTCCTCCTTTATTTCCCGGGACCTTGCTCCCACGCCAAGATGAAGAAGTGATCATTCACAGTGGGTTGGGCTTGACAGCTGCTGAAGGAGAGACACTTTTGGTTCTGTAGCCAGTGGTCTCACATAGAGACAGTCACAGGATGGAGTTCCCTCCTGCTGGTAAACTACTATTCCATCTGGCCAGGAGTTTAAAGGAAGAAAGGGAAGTGGAGGATGGGCACCGAAGAGGTGGGGCTGTGTGTACCAAGTTGCAGGACACACTGGCTGATGGTGTCCCTTTCAAATGGGCAGAATCAGGGTCTCTGGTTTGCATAAATCATTTCCAACACTATGCAACCCACCACAAACCAAAGGTTTAGGGGATAAGGACAGTGGATGAGTCAAGGGATGAAAAAAGTGAAACTTTAAGGCAGGGGTGAGGAACCTTTTTTTCTGCCAAGGGCCTTTTGGATGCTTACAACATCATTCACGGGCCACACAAAATTATCAATGTAAAAATTAGCTATATTTGGTCAAACATTTAATGAACTCACCCATAATGTCTTGGCAGGGCCAGACCAAATGATTTCTTGGGCTTTATATGGCCCACGGGCCAGATGTTCCCCAACCCTATTTTGAAGGAAAATTTATAACAGCACTGGTTTGGTTCTATAAAAGGGACTAAAATGACATAACAATTTTACTGACTTGATTAAAAACTGAATTTCCTATCACTAATTTCCTTCTTTCCTCACCTTGATAATACCTTGAAGCTGTTGTGTTGAAAACACAAAGGACAAATAGTTTTAGGTTGTATTTATTTTTCTAAGTTAAATTTAACAATGCCTTGCCCTAGACAGTTTGGCTCAATGGATAGAGTGTTGGCCTGCGGTCTGAAGGGTTCCGGGTTCGATTCCAGTCAAGGGCACATGCTAGGGCTGCGGGCTCCATTCCCAGTAGGGGGTGTGTAGGAGGCAGCTGATAAGTGATTCTCTCCCATCATTGATGTTTCTGTCTCTCCCTCTCTCTTCTTCTCTGAAAAAAAAAAAAATTAACAATGCCTTTGTTAAGTGTAAGGTTTATAAAATACATGCCTGGCTTGAAGCTGCTGAATTTTAAATGGTGGCTTTTTGAGGAGGAATGCTATGTTAATGATATGACAGATTCTACTTAAAATTATTAAATGTGTTATGTTTGTCGTACCCAAAAGGAGTCTGATAGAAAATCACATAAGTTAGGTTCTAACCTAGCACAATGCCTAGAATATAGTTGGTGCTCAATCAATGTTTGTGGAATAAATGAGTGAATGGCCAGGAGCATTTAGCATTCGTTTAAGGACTGAACACAGTAATACTCCTGATAGAGCTATGGAACTCAGTCAGCCGGCGGCCTGAGGGAACACTTTACCATTATAATTTGTTACTGATACAACTCGCAGAGCAGATGCTCATTACAAGACAGAGAATTAATGAGGCCTAAGCATCTCAGTTTAATGCCTCTAGGGGCCAGTAATCTTTGTTCTGTCCCATGGCTGCATCCACAACCCGTAACCGTCGCCAGCTGTCACATGCCAGGGCGTGCTCTTTGTCACACCAAGACCCAGAAAGAGACTGGGAGTAGATTATCTCAGACTACACCCACTTAGGAGAAATAAAGCTGGAGGCATGCATTCTTCAGGGAGGCCCAGTACAACAATCACATGAAGAACAGTATATTTTGCAGCCTACTGGACCGAGTGCTGTAACAACACGTGGTGGTTCTGTGTGAACAGCGCCCTGGCATGGTTGGCTATGGACAACCTGGCCACATTTGCTGAATGTGGCCTAGTTCCAAAGCTCCAACTTTAGTGAATCGCTCAACCCACAGAATTCCAACTGGACTTGGGCATATTACAACCACGTATGCCTTCCAGAAACCCCCTTTTTCCTAAACCCATGTATTTCAGGTTAGTCCAGCATTGCCTAGTAACATTCTTGGAGTAATAGACTAGTATATTTTCTTCCTGGCAAGGCTCACCTTGATCTGCATTATCATTTAGGCCCCATCTGAAAACGCCATTCATTTAAATAAGCAATAGAGACCGAAATAAAATTCCATTCATGCTTAACTCTCTGATGCGGTTTGGAAACGCTTTCTTCTTCAGCCAGTCTTATGTTACATGCTGGATGGTCTTTTCTTTGACCACCTCATAAAAAAGGGCTCATAAATACTTTTCATGTTTTATTTAAACTAGCGGTACTCCCCAAGGCACGGCGCTCCTATTCTTTTTCTTTTAAGTCCTTTGTGTATTTCTAAAGCATTTCTTTACCAGTAGTAGAGGTAAAAGCATATTCGGACCTGGGAGGGCCGTATTCTATCTCTACCAGGCCACAAATTACCTTTACTGATAAAAAGAATTCACTTCTCAGCAAAACGTTGCCTGATTTATATGCTTTCCTTCTAGAAATAATCCTCTGTGAGGTATAAGTGCCTCAGGTAAAATGTATATCTTTTCTTGATGCCTCTGATACTGGAATTATGATTTTTCAGCACAAGGATGTCCTCTGATATTCTGATAAACAAGAGTTTTATTGTCTCATAACAATGTATTAACTTCTGAATACGAGACAGAGAAGACAAAAGAGTTGCTAGGTGTATGGGTTTGTTATGCAGTGTGTGGCTTGGTCTTAGCTAGGAGCTGAAATGGTCCATCCATTCTTCGTAGCAAGTTAGGGTGGTTCATGGCTGGCCCTTCACCTGTACTCCAACTCACATGTGTTTCTTTTCCCTAGAGCAGCATTTTTCAACCAGTGAGCTGCAAGAATTTTTAAAACATGAAATACCTGACTATTTACTTGGGGCAACTGACCTCTTTTCCCTTAAATTGTGAAATAAAGAAACGACAATAGCCAACACAACAATAGCGGTGTGAATGAATCAAAATTATACTTTTTTTGTGTGTATGTAAAATCGGTAAAAAATGTATTTTTTGGGTGTGCCACAGAATTTTAGTATTTAGTTTATGTGTACCACGGGATGAAAAAGGTAGAAAATTGCTGCCCTAGAATATCTTAACTCTTGCTTTTATTGTTATTACTAGAGGCCCAGTGCACGAAATTTGTGCACTGAGGGGGCAGGTGTGTGTCCCTCAGCCCAGCCTGCACCCTCTCACAATCCAGGACTGCTGGCTCCTAACTGCTCTCCTGCCTGCCTTCCTGATTGCCCCTAACTGCTTCTGCCTGCCAGGCTGATCATCCCCTAACCACTCCCCTGCCAGCCTGATTGATGCCTAACTGCCCTCCCCTGCCAGCCTGTTTGCCCCTAACTGCCCTCCTCTGCAGGCCTGGTCACCCCTAACAGCCCTCCCCTGCTGGCCTGATCACCCCCAACTACCTTCCCTTGTAGGCCTGGTCCCTCCCTATAGCCCTCCCCTACTGGCCATCTTGTGGTGGCTATCTTGTGTCCACATGGGGGCGGCCATCTTTGACTACATGAAGGCAGCAATCTTGTGTGTTGGAGTGATGGTCAATTTGCATATTACTCTTTTATTAGATAGGATGCTTGTCTTTCTCCCTTTGAAGTAAAATTTGGTTGGCTCTACTACTGTATCCAACTATGTTCCTTATTTCAGTTTTCCATGAATTCATCATTGCTCCCTACTCCTTCCTTAAATCAAAGGGTCATATAAGGTTAGAAGGGAACTGAGAGATCATCTAGTCCTGCTGACCTCTGAGCACAATGCATTCTTCCTTCTGTGTCTTGTATGGGTGCCCCTTAAATATTTGTTTCCATTATTTTAGGAACAGATAGTTTTCAGCTTTGCAGGTTGCATACTTATTGCTCAAATGGTGAGAGATTTGGAACATGGAGTACATCTTCACCCCTCTGTTGGCACTTATATTGAGGGCTTAAGACCTCTGGAATTTCTTATACCTAATTTTGTTAGACTTTGTAATGATTTGAAAAATGCCAGCTCTGATAATGATAGCTGTCTTATGTATACTCATCCTTCTTTAATACATACATCCCAATCCATATGAACAGACATGACTTCTCTCCAAAATTCATGGAGCCCTATTTCCCATTGCCTCCTGTTCATCTCTACTTGGATTAATGTAAACATTCTTGTATTCGCTTGGCAAATCTTTATTGAGCTGCAGAGATGTTCCAGACATTATGCTAGGCACTCATAGTACAGACGTGAACTAAACAATACCTGGCTCTCTCAGAGTGAATATCCGATGGGGTGATGGAACATAAAGAAATACAGAACACGTCTCTCCATCCCCTTGTGTCCTACATCAGTGGGTCTCAAAGTGTATTTCCCAGAGTAGCAGCAGTATGTCCTGGGAGCTTGTTAGAAGTGCAGACTCTGGATCCCTGCTCAGATCTACTGAACTGAAACTTTGGAGGGTGAGGCCCAGAAATCTGTGTTTGAACAAGCCCTCCAGGTGATGCTCAGGCTTGAGAACCCTTATCTATGTGGAATCACTGTAGCCTCTTAAATTAGAACCCCTGTAACAGCCTGGCTTTCTCAGTTTCTTTTTCTTCCCCAGCCACAGTCTTGTTAATTCTCCTTCAGAAACTTATTTTTCCATGAAAATCTGCCAGGGGTCAAATGCAGACCCTTATGTATTGCCTGATGTAACTTCCTAATTGGTCTCTCAGCAATCACTTACTTTCCCACCCAATTCATCCTTCATATAGCCAACAGTTATCTTCCTGTTAAAAATCTTGTACTGCAAAATACAATGAAACAAACAAATTCCTGTTGGCTTCTTGTTACCTTCTGGATAAAATCTAACCTGAGAGAGGCACATAAGACCCCAAAAATGGAGTGGAAGGGATCCCACAGCCTGGCCTGTGCACACTTTGTGAGGTTATTCTGCGTTTCCCTAATCCCTGAATACAACATCACACCATCCCCTCTCATGAATGTCTCCGCAAATAGACATTCTTGATTGTGATTATACAATCGCCCCATCCTCTCCAGTCCCCACATTTCTGTCCCGGTCTCTTTCTGCTGGCAAAATCTACTTATCCTTCAAAGACTATACAAATATCACCTCCTCTGTGAAGCCTTCTCTGATTTCTGGAAGAGTTACTTGCTGCTCTAATTCCCCACAGCACTTTGTTCATTCCTAATGAAAGCACACTTTTGTTCAATATCCATTTTATTTCTTTTTAATTTAATTTCTTTTTAATTTAATCTTTATTCAGATTATTACAATTGTTCCTCATTTTTCCCCCCATAGCTCCCCTCCACCCGGTTCCCACCCCACCCCCTGCCCTTACTCCCCCCCCCCTCCGCCACTGTCCTCATCCATAGATGTACACTTTTTGTCTAGTCTCTTCCCGCACCTCCACACCCCTTTCCCCCCGAGAATTGTCATTCCACTCCCTTTCTATGCCCCTGATTCTATTATATTCACCAGTTTATTCTGTTAATCAGATTTTTAATTCACTTGATTTTTAGATTCACTTGTTGATAGACATGTATTTGTTGTTCATAATTTTTATCTTTACCTTTTTCTTCTTCTTCCTCTTCTTAAAGAATACCTTTCAGCATTTCATATACTACTGGTTTGGTGTTGGTGAACTCCTTTAGCTTTTCCTTATCTGTGAAGCTCTTTATCTGACCTTCCATTCTGAATGATAGCTTTGCTGGGTAGAGTAATCTTGGTTGTAGGTTCTTGCTATTCATCACTTGGAATATTTCTTGCCACTCCCATCTGGCCTGCATAGTTTCTGTTGAGAAATCAGCTGACAATCCTATGGGTGCTCCCTTGTAGGTAACTAACTGTTTTTGTCTGCTGCTTTTAATATTCTCTCTTTGTCTTTTGCTCTTGGCATTTTAATTATGATGTGTCTTGGTGTGGTCCTCTCTGGATTCCTTTTGTTTGGGGTTCTGTGCACTTCCTGGACTTGTAAGTCTATTTCTTTCACCAGGTGAGGGAACTTTTCTGTCATTATTTCTTCAAATAGGTTTTCAGTATCTTGCTCTCTCTCTTCTTCTGGCACCCGCATAATTCAGGTGTTGGTATGCTTGAGGTTGTCCCAGAGGCTCCTTACACTATCTTCAAAGTTTTGGATTCTTTTTTCTTTTCCAGCTGAGTGTTTTCTGTTTCTTTGTATTTCAACTCTTTGACTTGATTCTTGCGGTCCTCTAGTCTGCTGTTAGGTCTCTGTATAATATTTTTTTATTTCAGTCAGTATCTGTATAATATTTTTTTTATTTCAGTCAGTATATGTTTAATTTCTAGTTGGTCCTTTTTCATATCCTCGAGGGTCTCATTAAATTTATTGGCCTTTT
The DNA here is from genome assembly GCA_026230045.1 of Corynorhinus townsendii. Classification (NCBI taxonomy): domain Eukaryota; kingdom Metazoa; phylum Chordata; class Mammalia; order Chiroptera; family Vespertilionidae; genus Corynorhinus; species Corynorhinus townsendii. The sequence goes on along the minus strand of JAPDVU010000010.1, from coordinate 17,310,776 downwards.
CTAGGAAATTCTTGAAAAACCTTCTAACTGTGGTTTTGAACTCTAAATCCAGTTGTTTGTTTTCCTCCATTTCTTTCATTTGTGATCTGTTTCTTTGTCTCTGTATTTTCGCTGCTTCCCTGAGTTGGTAGAGTAGATTTGTGTGCTAGATGTCCCCTAGCTCAGCCTCCCCAGTTACCTGAGGTGGACACTCTTGGTGCACCCCTTTGTGGACTGTGTGCTCAGCCTTGTAGTTAAGTCTTGATTGTTGTTGGTATCACTGGAAGGAATTGACCTCCAGGCCAATTAGCTGTGAGGATCAGCTGTGTCTACGCTGGGAACACTTCTGTGCTAGAGACACTCTTATGAGACAAGACTTGCAAAATTGCAAAAGCCTTGTTGTGCTTAGTTTGGATGGGGCAGAGTTTCAGGGAGGAGCAGACAGCCTTGGTTTCCCATCAGCCCTACCCTATGAAGCCCCTGGGTCTCAGTGTCCCTTGGTAATTGCTGCAGGCACCTCTGAGAGAAAGCTGCCCTTGAGTTTCGCCCACTGCCAGACAGTCCAGTTTCTCCCCGAATGAATTGGGGTTCCCAGAAATTTGCCCAGAACTGGAGTTCAACACAGTTGGGAGCTTCTGTCTCGCTTCTACTTTAGAAAGCCAGCTGTGCACTCAGCCTCCCATGCATTCAGCAGTCAGTCCTCTCTGCGCGCGCGTGCACCTCCAGACCTCTGCCTTCCGCCGCTCCCGAGTCTCAGTGTGCTTTCTTTTTCCTGACAGTCCAGATCCCCCCCAAATGAGTCTGGTTTTCCAGCGTCTTACCCAGGACTGGAGTTCAGTGCAGTCGGGAGTTTCCTTCTCCCTCCCGTTTTAGAAAGCCAGCCGCGCACTCAGCTACCTGTGCACACAGCCGCCCTTCTTCTCTGCATGGGAGCCTCAGTACCTCAACCTTTTGTAGCTCCTCTGAGTCTCAATGTGCTTTCCTCTTTTCTTCTAGTTGTAGAATTTCCACTCGGCCAGCCTTCCTGTGGTTCTGGATGGTGTCCGTTTTGTCTTTTAGTTGTAGTTTTGATATTGTTGTGCGAGGCAGCAGTGTTTACCTATGCCGCCATCTTGGTTTCTTGGGTAGTGGGTTTTTGATCCAATATCCATTTTAATAAGTGAGAATGTGAGACCCAGATAACATATGATTTATCCAGGGTTACAGAGCTACACAATGTCAGTCAAAAATTAACCCAGGTCTCCTGGCTACTTAGTCCAGAGTAATTTTCTCTGGTCTTATAAAATCCTGTTTAGTGTGTTTAGTGGTATGGGTAGTGAGCAATTTTTCTTTTCTTTGACATGTCTGTGAATCCAGGGGATTCTTCATGAGCCCACTTAAAGTGGGAGCCTTTGTTTTTGCTAAGTTGAGAGCTAGGGAAATTTGAGAATCATTTTATGCTGCTGGAGTCTCCTGATGAATTCCCATACTATCAAGATTCCCTTACAACATCTGGCCACTTTATAGGACATTACATGGAGCAAATCAATTAACATTTTAAAAGTTGGGGCTGAGAGAAAGAAAATATGTGAATGGTAGCAAAGCACTCTCCCAATTCCCTAAGAGACAGTTGATGGCTGAATTGCACAAAACCTTATAACTGTTTCTATATATCAACTTAACTCTTAGATATTGTATTTTAAAATTTAAATCAGGGTCATCAGATTCTTTGGATCTTTGACAAACCATCAATAGACATCATTTAATATGATTAGCTTTTCCACTGATACATCCTCCTCTGACAGTGGAGTGTGAGTCTAGGACTGTGGCCATGAAGGCCCTGGAGGTAGTACTTTCACGATGTAGTCAGTGGATTCTGGCTAAACAGGTTAAGAAAAATCTTCCCAGTTGCCACTGCAAACACTTGAGCAACACTTTATTTACAGAAAATAGGAGCTGCTTCCACTTGTGAAGTTAAGTCCTGCTAAATTCATTTCAAATATTTCAGACTGGTGGTTCCCACAGAGCCTCAGAAGATATGTGTGTTCACACACACACACACACACACACACACACACACACACACACTCACACACACACACACATTCATTTGTCTCCATCTTGAACATGTAAACTCCACAAAGATGCTGATAAAGCTGAAGCGCCTAAACAGTGCTTGACACATAGTAGGTGCTCAATACACAGGTTATAGAATAAATAAAGGAGAGTGACTTAAGAATAGTGTTAATGCTCTAATCGTCATGTTGACCTAGTGCAGTGATCAGCAAACTGCGGCTCACAAGCCACATGCAGCTCGCGAGCCACAGTTTGCCACTCTGTTGACTAATGAGTTTGCCGACCACTGACCTAGTGTAGGCACCATTCTACACATTTTGGAAAATACCTACTTTCTCTGATTTGAAGACTCCTCCTCCCCTGTAATGAGAGATGGCAGCATTTCTCTTGCAGGACTGGTGTAAGAATCAAAAGAAAAGACATTTATGAAGTGGCTGGATCACTCATTAGTGGTTTTATGGAATTAATTGTATTTAACTTTTAAAGTCTGTTTCTTTGTTTGTGAAATGGGGCTTAACATGTTTGGCTTATGAGCCTCTTAGGGTGTTAGGCTCCAACAGGTCATAGATGTGAACGTACAAAGATGTGCATGTCATCCAGTGTAAGGCACTGTCACTGAGCGCCTTTGTTAAGGGTTGTCAAGCAATTGCCCTTTCCAGGCTCTTCACCTCATTCTATGCTAGTGACGGGTCTTGGAGAAAGTGACATTGAGATCACAAGGTTGGCTCTGTCTTTAATCACCAATCAAATATAATCAAATGAATTTCAATAAAAACTTTTTTTAAAATTAAAGGGTCTTCTCTATCATGTGACATAGACAGTGCAGAGAGGAAAGCAGACAAGAAAGGTTCTGTTCTCTCCAAGCTCTCCATGACATGGGGGGGATTGTCCTTTTTCCGCCCTCTTGGAACTTCTTTGCACGGAACATTTCATCAGTTATTTACAAGCTCTTTTCCTAATCCCTCCCCACCAGACTCCCCACCTCTCTCTCTCTCTCTCTCTCTCTCTCTCTCTCTCTCTCTCTCTCTCTCTCTCTCTCTCTCACACACACACACACACACACACACACACACACAGAGAGAGAGAGAGAGAGAGAGAGAGACAGAGAGAGACAGAGACAGAGAGAGAGAAGGGGGGGGAGGGGGACATAGGCTTCAGACTTTGTTTTCTCTTTCTCCTTCCCATAAGTCTTTTCCCATGCTATGGATGGTAATGGGCTATGATCTGTTGGAAATGGGAACTCAGCAATAACTCCAGACTGGAGCCTCACAAGTTTGTAGAATCGAGCCAAGCTGCATGATTCTCTAAACATTCCATCGCATTAATACCTTGTGGGTCTATGGGGACTTTCATCTAAATCTCTGCAAACACTTGCCCGAGTTTGGTTAATCCTCAGTGTAGTCATGGTAAAACATTCCCACATTTTGGAGGGGCCGTGAATGAAGCCCCCACTCAGCAGGGACTCTGCTCAGGAACCTGGGTGAGAAAAGGACTTGTCTACCCTGAGCTCTGCTGTCTCTCAGCACACACAGGCACACTCAACAAATTCGTGGAGCAGGGCATGGGGAGAAGACTGGGAAGTTTGTTTCAAACAAAAATAAACTTTCAAATGGAACACGGCACATGTTGCTTTATTTTTCATAGCTGAACAATTTTATATTTGCCAAGCAATGGAATCAAAGGGATCTGACTCTAATCAGCTACTCTCAGTGGTCTCTGTCTGGAATGCTCCCCGTGACCAAATTAATTATTAATAAGGTTATTCATTCAATAAACATTTAATGAGCACATTCCAGGTATTGTCGTGATAGAGAGAAAAATAAAAACAGAAATGTGGACAAAACAGTGCCTCTTGCCCTCAAGGAACTTGTGTAATAATGGAGAGAGACAAATAGGAGAATAATAATATGTTGGTGAGCTCATTCTTCAACCTTAAAAAACAAACAAACTTTCAGGAAGCCTTCCCTGAATAATTTCTACCTACAATTATTCCTATGAATTGCCCTCCCCATTATATCTGTACTCCTTTGTGGCACTTCTCTTTTTTTAATCCTGCATTATGATCATGAACATGCATGATTTTTCTTAGTAATCTCCAAGTCCCTTGAGTGAAAAAAATTCAGATTTATGTTTATATTCTGAGAACCTAGCACAGATAAGCACTTACTAAATGTTAAATGAATGAATAAAGAATGAGCAAATCCACACTGTTTTCCACAGTGACTGCACCAATTTGCAATCCCACCAACAGTGCACCAGAGTTCCCTTTTCTCTACATCCTTGCCAACATGTGTTGTTTGTTGATTTATTGGTGATATCCACGCTGACAGTGTGAGGTAATATCTCTTTGTGGTTTTAATTTGCATCTCCCTGACGAATAGAAATATTTAGCATCTTTTCATATGCGTATTAGTCATCTGTATGTCCTCTTTGGAGAAGTGTCTGCCCATTTTTTAATTGGATTGCTTGTGTTTTTGGTGTTAAGTTTTAAATTCCTTATGTATTTTGGACATTAACCCCTTACTGGATATTTCATTGGTGAATATCTTCTTCCACTCAATAAGGGTGTCTTTTCATTTTGTTGGTTTCTTTCACCAGGCAAAACTCTTATTTGATGTACTCCAGTTTGCTTATTTTTTTTCTTTCCTTTGCTTGAGTAGACATATCCAAAAAATATTACTAAAAGGAATGTCAGAGTTTACTACCTATGTTTTCTTCTAGGAGTTTTACATAATGATTTTATATTTAAGTCTTTAAGTTTATTCTTGTTTATGGAATAAGAAAATAATCCAGTTTCATGATTTTGCATGTGTCTGCCCAGTTTTCCCAGCACCATTTATTGAAGAGACTGTCTTTACTCCATTGTATGTTCTTGCCTCCTTCGTCATAGATTAATTGACCATATAGGTATGGATTTATTTTTTATTTTTAATTTTTAAAATGTTAGTTTTGATTGCAGTTTACATTTAATATTATTCTGTTTTAGTTTCATGTGTACAGCATAGTGGTTAGACAGTTATATACTTTACAAAGTGACCCTCCAACATTTCAAGTACCCAGCTGACATCGGACATAGTTATTATAATATTATTGACTATATTCCCTTTGCTGTACTTTATATCCTAATTACTGTTTTGTAACACCAGTTTTTACTTCTTACTTCCTTCACCTTTGTATCTTCTTCAATTTCTTTCTTCAGTATATTATAGTGAAAGACCAAGTACAGGTCTTTTACTTCCTTGGTTAAATTTATTCCTAAGTATGTTTTGATCAATTGTAAGTGGGATTGTTTTCTTAATTTCTTTTCCTAATGGTTTATTATTGTTGTGTAAAACTAATTTATAAATATTAATTTTGTGTCCTACTATTTTACTGAATTCATTTATTCGTCCTAGAGATAGTTGTTGTTTTTTTTGTTTGTTTTGTTTTTGCTGGCATCTTTAGGGTTTTCTATAGTATCATGTCATTGCAAATAATGATAGTTTTACTTCTTCCTTTCCAATTTATATGCCTTTTATTTCTTTTTCTTTCTGATTAAGATGTACAATTTGCCAGTTATAAATACAGTCACGGGGATATAAAGTACAGCATAGGGAATATGGTCAATAATATTGTGGTGGCTGTGTATGGTATCAGGTGGGTGCTGGATTTATGGGGTGATAACGTCATAGTTTATGTATGTGTCTAGTTGCTGTGTTGTACACCTGAAACTAGATTGGTATTATATGTCAACTGTAATTGAAACATAAAAAATATTTTTAAATTTAAAAAAGCAAAAGAATGAGCAAGTCAGAATTTGGCCATAATGTAAGAAATGTTGTGCTATGTTCATAGCAGCATTATTTACAAGAGAAGATCTGGGAACAGCCCAAGTGCTCATCAGGAGATAAGTCAACAAAAAAGCTGTGGTACAGCCTAGCCGGTGTGGCTCAGTGTTTGAGCATTGACCCATGAACTAAGAGTTCACTGGTTTGATTCCCAGTCAGGGCACATGCCTGGGTTGCTGGCTGGATCCTCAGTGGTGAGCATGCAGGAGGCAGCCGATCAATGTCTCTCTCTCATCGATGTTTCTATCACTAGTAGCTGAGAGAAAGGAAGGAAGGAAGTCAGTCTAAATATGTAATATCTGAACATACAAAGGAGGTCTCAACTATATTCATGAAGTATAAATGAGGAGTATAGTGGTTAGAATGGATTTTTGTTCTTATAATTCATTTCAGTATAAATACATTAAACAAATGGCTGGATGCCCACATCATTCATGTCTTTCATGCTTTCATGTCTCTCTGTGTTTGTGATTTCTATTGTTCTTTTGTTAATATGCCAAACTTAAAAAATAAAAGCTTCTTCCTTATACTCTCTCCTGTTCCCAATTTATGTCTGGTGGGTGGGCTGGGATGACTTTCACTTTCTGATGGTAAATCTTTGGTGCTGTGTGACTCAATCTGGATCTATGTAAATTTGGAGGAGAATTCGTAATGAACAAGTGTGAAAAGATATGAGGAACAGGAGAAATCACAAAATCATACATATGAAGCATAGAAGCTGGAATATGCATATGGAAATAGGCATAAACAAAGAAGGATGCTAACTGCGGGATATAGCCAGCAGGGTCCAGGTGAACAAATAAATGCCGGGGCCTAAGTGGGTGGTGATGACACAACGTTACCCACAATACAGAAGGCATGTCAGAAAAAGTGTCCATTCGTTTTCTGGAACTCATCAGTAGTCTGGAAGCATGCTTTCCTAAAGCTTAGTAACCAAGTGTTTAATTTTCCTTAGATGGATACAGAACACATTTGGAGCATAGAGCTGTGGCCTCCTACTCTGCTGGGCCCTTCTCATCTTACTAGGCTGGGGAGCAGAGTTCTAGTAGGTTTTTGGCGCAGTGGACTCATGTACCAGATTGCGGGGGGTGGGGGGGTGCACTTTTCTTCGGTGAGGAAGGTTGGAGGTACTTCATATACTACTGGGATCCCCTTTCAAGGAATATCTTGGACTAAACTGTCTTTTTCCTGATGGATTATGCTTTGGATCATCCTTTACCAAGGTTATAATCATGGGCTGTTAACATTTTTTTGGACTTTGATTTGGCTGGTAACGACAATGTTTTTGGAAACCTGTTTTCATTTAATTTCATTTCCCTTTTCCTGTTAAGCACATCATTGGGCTAGAAGGGAAGAACCTCAGATTGTTGGAAATCTTTGTTTTGTGCTGCTGCTCAATTCAGATTGGATACCAGAGGAGAAAAGAGCTGAAACACACTCATGAGTTCTGTGGTTCCCTCCACTGGAAAGCCAGAATCCATGGCCCGACCTGTCTTAGGTGGCTGGCACTAACATAAAAACAATAATCATTTAATGCTATCATAACATTACATAAGTCATTTCCTTCCCTTCTAGAATGTAGAGGGATATATGAGAAGCAAAAAAATAAAAATTCTGTGACTCCACTACTCATATTTTCCAATTACCCTTTCATCTGTACTAAAACATGGAGGGTGATGGTAAAAACTTGTGTAAGGATCTGGCAGAGTTTTGTACGCTAATGTTGTCTCTGGTCCAGTTTCTAAAACCATTCTGGTAATTTGGAAGATTTGCTAGCAGGAGCCAATTGTTCAACAAAATTGCCAGTTTAATTCTTAGATAGTGGTTAGTTTGGTTTTGCTTTTAAAGAATACAAAACATGCCCAGCAGGTTTCCTGCTTACTCCTTTTGGGGCAAGTGTGTTTGGCATCCACGTGACAAACAAATTAGTAGTATCTTTACAAAACTCAACATTTTTATGATATGAGAGAAACATGATGAAAATAAATGAACAAAGTCTTAAGGAGTAAAATTCATTTTCAGGCATAATCTTGTGAATCTCATGGGAGGTGACTTTTTCTTTGCCACCAAACAACAGATTTCATTTATTCACTCATCTATTCATTTATTCACACAGATAACAATTAAGCGCCATTATGTGCCATGTCTATTCTTACACCAATGAATCCAAGTTAACAAGACAAGCCATCGCTGTCATGAAACCACATAATGGCAAAGCAATCTTTGATTTGAATAGAAAATGTTATTGTCACTCTCAGATTATTTTCTTTTGAAAAGAAAGCCACTATAAAAATAATCTGAGAGTGATATGGTTCTTTAAAAAGAAATTGTGCCTGGCTGGTGTGGCTCAATGTTTGAGCATCAACCTATGAACCAGGTGGTCATAGGTTTGATTCTCAGTTGGGGCACATTGCAGGTGCGATCCCCAGTGTGGGGTGTGCAGAAGGCATACAATCAATGATTTTCTTGCAGCATTGATGTTTCTCTCTCTCTCTCCCTCTTTCTTCCTCTCCAAAATTAATAATAATCCTATCTAATAAAAGAGTAATATGCAAATTGACCGTACCTCTGCTATCACCACACGCCATGCCTACCAGCCAATCAGGAGCGAGTATGCAAATTAACCCAACCAAGATGGTTGTGGCCACGGAGAGAGCTTGGGTTTCCCCAGCAATGGAGGAAGCCACGCTTCCGCAGCCTTGGCCTGCCTTGGCCTCTGCTTAAGGCTACAAAGTTTCAATTATAGACGATAAATAAATCCCAACAAAAATGGCTGTGACCATGGAGTGAGCAGGAGGTTTGGTTCCACTGAAGGCTACCCAGTTTCAATTATAGAAGATAAATAAATCCCAGATCCCAGGGCCTCCACTTGGGCCACTGGGGGGCGTGGCCAGCTTGCAAAGCACCATAGGCCCCTCGCCCACGCTGCCCCACGCCCCAAGGGAACCCCCACCTTGATCCAGGACACCTTTCAGGGCAAACCAGCCAGCCCCCACCCATGCACCAGGCCTCTATCCTATCTAATCCTATCTAATAAAAGAATAATATGCAAATTGTCTGTCACTCCAACACACAAGATGGCTGCCCCCATGTGGTCAAAGATGACTGCCCCCATGTGGACACAAGATGGCCACCACAAGATGGCCAGCAGGGGAGGGCAGTTGGGAGGGACCAGGCCTTCAAGGGAGGGCTTTGGGAGAGATCAAGCCTGCAGGGGAGGGCAGTTAGGGGTGACCAGGCCTGCAGGGGAGCAGTTAGGCATCAATTAGGCTGACAGGGGAGTGGTTAGGGGGTGATCAGGCTGGCAGGCAGAAGTGGTTAGGTGCAATCAGGAAGGCAGGCAGGCGAGCAGTTGGGAGCCAGCAGTCCTGGATTGTGAGAGGGATTTTCTACTGCCCGTTTAGGCCCGGATCCTAAATGGGCAGTCGGACATCCCTTGAGCAGTCCCAGATTGGAGAGGGTGCAGGCTGGGCTGAGGGACACACACCCCCATGCACAAATTTCATGCATCGGGATTCTAGTATTAAAAGAAAAAATAAATTTTGATGGTGACCTGGTTACTAGCATCCCCTTTATTCTCTTAAATTTCAAAGCTGAGATTGTCCAGAAGCTTCTGGAAGAGGTGGAATGTGTTAGGATGATAAAAGCAAGGTGTTGAGACAAGACCTAAGAACAGGTTGTGCAGGTGCCAGCATGTCAGCAAGCACACTCTCTGGGGAGGAGTTACTGGTCCAGCCAGGTGTGGTCCTCCATTCCTTAATGTGCCAGCTGGACTCCTCCTACCAGAGCTTGGCTCCAGGAGTTTGTTTCCAATGAGTGGGCTTTGCTTTATGTACTGGCAGATGTGCTCCATGAAAAAGCTCACCACTGGCAAAAAGTGGGCGATACACAGTCAAGTTCACCACCTTCCAACTCCTGCCTTCTCTGTGCCCCAGACCTCACCACACCCCTATTAATTTTGCACCAAACAAATAAGAATGTGTATTTATCAAATTCTTCAAGTACATGTAGACCACGAACAAAGCGATCCCAAACATCTGGTTCTCAAAAAGAGCATGAGTGGCATATTTTGCCTGGGGTAAGCAAGGATCAGAGAGTAACAGGGCTTTGTAAATCGTTTTTCTTGGCGTCCTATCTCCCTGGCCCCCGCAAGTGAAATAAAAATTAATAAATAAAAGTCACACATGCTCACAGTTTTTTCCTCTTTTCTTTTTCACCATCTGATATTGGGATAGATTTGACATCCAATATACTTGCCAACCAATTTCAGTGCTGATGTATTTAAGAGAGATTGCTGGCATACAATGGATTTGACTTAAATACCAGTACATAACAACCCTCCTTCCATAATATTATTCAGCAGAGACGAAAGTTAATATCTTCTGTCCCGGTGCCCAAGTCAACATGATCACTAATTGGCATTTTTCAGAGAATCAAAGAGTCAACATCAAGCTTGTGTAAATGGCTTTTAACATCTAAGTTCCCACCTCAGTCATAGCGAAGTCCTATCAGTGTTTTCCTGCCAGAAAAAAACTCTCATAAAAGGGAAGGGGGGGGGCGGGGAATAATTAAAAATGAGCCTTAAGCACACTCTCCCTTTTTTCCTATTGACAAGAAATTTGCTCCTCAGCTTGTTAATTAATTTATAAAAACAGAAGTTTCCTGGCTGTTCTCTCATTGGTTGCAGAGTGTTTGTGACTTTGAAGTCAGCCTCACTGTTGAGTGGTTGGGCATGGAGCTAATGAGATTTTACTGTTTCAAACAGCTGGTCAAATTTGGAGGCCCCAGGAGCCTAAAGGCAACTGCTGATTTACAAGGATCCTGTAATACGTGCAGTTTTGGCTGATGCCTTCGTTGTTGATTTAGGCTGGCGCAAAGGTGTAGATTTTGTGATGCTGTAAAAATGTCAAGTGATTGATTTGAGAATATGTAATGCCTATAGGTAGCCGCCACCAGGAGCCAGCATCTTGTGTGGCTCATATTTGAAAATGTTTTAGGAAGGCTTGGGTTTTCAACGTGGCGCTGTGTTTTAGAGGGAAGGGTTTGGATGCATTGGCTGTTTATAGCTGGGTGGAGCAAAAAAGAGCCTTTGAAAATTATAACTCCTGTTTGCTCCTTCCCTCTTCTCTCCCTTCCTTGTTGGTAAGTATGTTAGAGCAAATTCCAGAACTCCTATCATGTTACCTCTATATCCACGTATCTCTAAAAAAAATGTAAGTTCTTCAAAACATAAACACAATAATTCTTTGGGATCATCTGATACCCAGTTCAGCTTTACATGTTTTATGTTGTCTCAGGAGTATCTTTTTCCATTTTGTACTTTTCATTTCATTTCTTGTTCAGATCAGGATCCAAGCAAGGTCACATTATGATTTGGTTGCTAAATTTCTTACTCCAGAATAGTTTCCCCTGAGGAAAGTAGTTTTACCTCCATTTACAGAGAGGGAAACTGAGGCTGAAGAGGATCCACAGGGAATGAGAAACAGTGGTCTTGTAGAGTCCAAATCTATTCCTACCCTGCTTCCCTCCTTTTCTGAGTAAATCCATTCTTCCTATTGCACTAGATTTACTTCCTCTGGGCCTCTCCTTTCTACCTTACTATTTTATCCTAGTGGTACCTTAGTGGAACCTTAGTGGTACCTTAGAATCTCAGAGTTTGTCTCACATGGTATTCAAGTTTGTAGTTTTCCCCCTGAATCATTCCAGAATAGAGGGGGGGGGGGGCAGAACCACAGGAACAGAGCCTAGGAGGTGAGATCCTGCTGTTTTCCTTAGTAGTTTCCAGAATTCTCCTGGGCTCTCCAGTCAGTTCCTTGGCTTTTGGCGAGAGATGGGAGGGCTGCTGATAAGGAGATAGACAGGACAAGTTGATTTCTCTATTCTTTTAAATAGTTAGAGATAGGGCTTCAGTACTGAAGCCAGTAAGTAGTCCAGGTGCACATCAGGGACAGAATTTTTAGGTTGTGTTTCCACTAATACAAGTCCAGAAAACAGAACTTCCTTTCTGTAAGCAGTGAGAGCTCAGAGGAATCTCTCGCTGACCCCATGGTCTTGGTAGGGTAATGGATCAAAGGAAAACACAGGAAACATTTCACACTTTACCCCAGAGGCAGTCCCACCCTAATCCCACCCCCAGCCGGGCCTTCACATCTTGCCAAGAATGGGTGGTTTGTTTGAAACCCCAAGCCAGTGTCTACCTGGCCAGATCGGTGGCTTTGCCGTCCCTGGGACTTCTGCAGTGATGCACCCCATGGGCCCTCTCAGGCCCACCCCTCACCACCCCGATTCTGAGCCAGGCCTGAACATCAGATCAGTCTGAATTGGCGCCACCAGTCATCTGCTCACTCCCTGCAGGTTCTTGCACAAGCCCTCAGATGCTCAAGTTGTTCCTGCTCTGATGATAGAAGCAGGGTGATGCAATCTAGCCCTTTGGGTGACCGCAGCTATTCCTTTCTGATCTTTAGTCTCAACTGTCTTAGGGAAACTCTGGTATAAAGTTACTTCCTACCTTTTTTCCCCCTTCCTTTTATCTCTCCAAAGTACTAAATTCCTAAATCTCTTATTTAGTTAATGCTATTAATTTTGTAATGACCATCTCCCTTCTTTGTATGTGTGTATTTTTCAGTTAAATTGACATACAATACTATATTAGTTTCATATGTACAGCCCAGTGATAAGACATTTATATAACTTATGAAGTGATAACCCCAATATGTCTAGTACTCATCTGACACCATATATAGCTATTACAGTATTTTTTACTATATTCCCTATGCTGAACTGTACATCCCCAGGCCTATTTTGGCAATTTGTGCTTCTCAATCCCTTTCACCTTTTTCACCCATCCTCCTCACCCACCACCTCCCATGTGGAGATCTTCAATTAGTTAATTTTGTTTTTTAGATTCCACATATAAGTGAAATAATAATGGTACTTGTCTTTCTCTATCTGACTTATTTCACTTAGCATAATATCCTCTAGGTTTATCCATGTTGTTGAAAATAGTAAGATTTCATTCTTTTAGTGGCTAAGTAATATTTCATTGTATGTATATATGTACCACAAGCTTCTTTATCCATTTATCTATGGATGGACACCTCGGTTGCTTCCATATTTTGGCTATTGAAAATAATGCTCAATGAACATATGGTTGCATATGTCTTTTTGAGTTGGTGTTTTGGATTTCTTCGTATAAATGCCCAGAAGTGGAATTGCTGGGTCATATAGAGGTTCTACTTTAACTTTTTTTGGGAACCTCTGTACTGTTCTTCAGTATGGAAAGTGTGGCTGCACCAGTGTACAGTTTCCCCGACAGTGAATGCGGATTCCCTTTTCCGCATGTCCTTGCCAACATTAGTTTGCTGACTTATTGATGATAGCCAACATCCACCTTCAACTTCCTGAGGTTCCTATTTATTTGCTTTTGGTGTATTTTCTGTGGTCTCCTCTGCAGCTACTTTCTTGTATTCCCTGGGCCATGCGTTCTTCAGAGCAGGCTCTTAACTTAGTCTTGGGCCAAAGCTCCTGCCCACCTCCCAAGGCCTAGTGTAGTATTTTAAGTGCCTAAAGCATTCAGCACACTTTTATTAAAGAAAGTGTGAATCCTCAAGAGCACCTTAGGAGCAGACTAGTCTGATTTCTACTTAATCTTTAGCTTTGTCTCTTATGCCAGTTTGGGAGAAGGGATAAAAAATAAATTGTTGGACAGTCACCTACCTCTTCACCAATCGAAGGCATCTTACTAGCTTATTAATTTGCTTATCTTATAAATTAAACATTTGTCACCTGGGTTTCTTCTGCAGTAGGTAATAAAAATAGATATACCTATAGAAAAACCAATTCCTTTCAGTAGTAGATGCCATGTGCTCCTTTTAAGAACTCATCAGTCATTATACACTCAGAATTAAATGTTTTGAGAGGATCTCAGAATGTATCAGTTGTTGGTGCCCACTCAGGAAGGCATTTCCTTGGTCCTGGAAAGTGTGAGGCTGTTCTAAGCATGTTTTGGAGAGCAAGACTGAGGCTTCTGCTGCACCTGAGCTTCCATTTTTGCTGTTTCTTTGCACTCTTGCTGGGCTTGAACTTGGGTGTAAGAAGCTAACAAGTGGCTCTATCATGTGAGAGGTTAACTAAGGTATTGACTTACCTTGATTTGAGTGCCCCCACTACTTCACATCAGGAGTCAGGTGGCCTCCCATAGTTAAGTGTGCCCGAGGGCAGACAACCTACCAGCCAATCCTGGGAGAGCTGATGGATGGCCAAGGGCCTGGGTGCTGCTGAGCTCTGTCTGCTTGAAAGTGGCAACAGAGTCAACCAAACTGTGAGGTTAGGTCTCAATTCTCTAGACTGCCAAGTCCGCCCACCCAAGACTTTGCAAAGAGTTAGGATCCAACAGCAAAGTGGGGAGGGTGCAGTCCTAGGACTGGCTCACTTTTGACACCAACTGAAAGTAATTTGCTAAAAAGTCACAGAAGTCGCTGAAAGCTTTATGCTCACAGCTATGGTTTGTTGAAGGCAGAGGATACAGATAAAAATTAGTCAAAGGAAGAGATGCACGGGCAGAGTCTGGGAAGGTCCAAACACAAAGCTTCCATCATCCTCAGAGATATGTTACCCTCTGGGTATTGATGTGTGACAATATATATGGAGTATTGCCAACCAGCAAAACTCAACTGAGCTTCAGTGTCCTGGGTTTTTGTTTTTGTTTTTAATACACTTTTTTTTTTTATTTCAGAGAGGAAAGGAGAGGGAGAGAGAGATAGAAACATCAATGATGAGAGAGAATCATTGATCGGCTGCTTCCTGCATGCCCCACACTGGGGATCAAGCCCACAACCCAGGCATATGCCCTTGACCAGAATCAAACCCAGGATTCTTCAGTCCATAGGCTGATGCCCTATCCAATGAGCCAAACTGGGAAGGGTGTCCTGGGTTTTTACTGAATCATCATTACATACGAAGATTACTTATGAGGTTGATCTCAGGTCAATTACATGATCCAAAGACTTCACTCTAAAGCACACACTTGGTTTCTTTAGGTGGTCATCTCCTACTTCAGACTAGAATGTGTGGCTGGCTCCACATAAATCTGGTGTGGCCAGCCTCCTCCATAGGCTACCTCCCAGAAGCTGAGGGCAACAGCCAGACCTCTTTCTGGGCAAGGCCAAGTTCTTCAGTGGGCAGTGGCTTGGCGAGTCTCTTCACTGTTCCCTGGTCTTCAACCTCTGGAGCACTTTTCCTGGCAAAGCCATTAAAATGAACCAGCAAGCTTGTCACTCTACAACCTCTCTTCATTTAAAAAAAAACATACATTTTTATTAATTTCAGAGAGGCAGGGAGAGGGAAAAAGAGATAGAAACATCAATGATGAGAGAAATCACTGATTGACTGCCTCCTGCATGCCCTCTACGGGGGATCAAGCCCACAACGGGCATGTGCCCTTGACTGGAATTGAACCTGGGACCCTTCAGTCTGCAGGCCTCCACCCTATCCACTGAGCCAAACCACTAGGACTCTACAACCTCTCTTTAAATCTTTTGATCCAAACACCATCACTTGCCATATTAAAGTGGAATCTAACATTGTATGAATTCATCTAGCATGGTATGTAGTATAATATTGGCACTCAATATACTGGAAGTTCTAGTCTGTGAACCCCCTGAGATCACATGAAAAATTTGCAAGTACATTTGGGTTTGGGTTTGGGTGGGTGATCAGAGTTAATATATTTAATCATATTTCAAAGAAGTCTGTGTCCCATAAAAGGTTGAGCCCTTCTGGCTTAAATGAAAGCAAATTCTCTTCCTGCACATCACTACTACTGGACTAGTCCTTCATGAGAAGTTTTGTTTGCTATGAGGGGGACACAGAGGAGGCAGTTCCTGGGCTGGCGGCATGAAGGCAGTCTTGCTATCTTGGTTTACAGGCCTCTTGGGTTAATTCTGGAAGCATCAAAGCAAGCGTTTCTTCTGTCTTTCCTGTGCTCTGCAGGCCAAGAGTTTCTTGTGCTAAAATAAACAACTGGCAGTTTCATTAGACTCCACAGAAGGAAGGAAGAGGTTTATGTTTCATACCTTTTATATTATATAAGAATATTACTATGCGGACTTCAATTCTTCAATCTGTTTAGTTTATTTAAACTTAAAAAAATAGTGCTAATGCTATAAATAGAACAAACCGTGTCCAATCCTGAGCATTTAAAATAAGTATGCAGCCAGTAATAATAGTCCCTGAAATAATAAACCACTTACCCCTGATGATCAGTATATATATATATATATATACACATATATATACGTATATATATGTATATACATATATATACGTATATATGTGTGTGTGTGTGTGTGCGCGCGCACGCATATCTATAATAATAAAAGTGTAATATACTAATTAAACCAGACAGCTGAACGACCTTCCGGACATCATTTTGGACATTTTTCTGGAAGACCTTCCGGATGAAACCACAGAAGCTGGGGCGAGGCAGAGGTGGTTAGGAGCAATCAGGCAGGCAGAGTGGTTAGGGGTGATCAGGCAGGCAGGTGAGCGGTTAGGAGCCAGCAGTCCCAGATTGCAAGAGGGTGCAGGCCAGGCTGAGGGACCCCTCCTATGCATGAATTTTGTGCACCGGGCCTCTAGTATATATATAATCATCTTTATATTTTATTAAGCTACAGTTGGCTGAGGGGGGGGTGGGGTTCTTATTTTAAATTGCAGGGGGAAAAAACCCTCACACTTTATTTTGCATTCTTTAAAACTCTTACATAATCATGGAAATTATGACATATTTGTGCCAGCCAGGACTCAATTTTGTTTTACTTTATTGAGAAATTTGAAGTCTGATCATAAAACAGAAATCTGTTTATTTTCAATTTGTTTTGTTCAGTTCTTAAAATATCTTGGTTCTTATCAGATAAGGAAACTAGTATTTGATGCTCTGTAATCCTGATTCATTCAGAAGCATTCACTGAGTTCTACCAAGAACATGATTCAGTACTAGATTCCTAGGGGAATACAAAGGTAAAATGATTGCCCTTGAAATGTGTACAGTATAGTAGGAAAGACTGGTGTTTGAGCTAAATCTGCTAAATGTGGTGATTAGAAAATAGGGGAAATTTTATTTAAAAATTAAAATAGCTTCACAATTTTAGATAATACATGCACATTGGAAACTTCAGAAAATAAAGACATAATTAAGATGTTAAAATGCTTCAAATTGCCATCATTCAGATTATTACTGTATATGTTCATATATATTCATCTAAATATTTTACAATGCATATATGTACATAGACTGTTATTTTTCCCCCCTTGGCTAAACAATATATTGTGGACTGCTTTCCATGACTATAGGTATAGTTCTACCTAGTATTTCATTGCATAGATGCACCTTAATTTTTTAAAAATGAATTCTAACATGGGCTGTGTATTGGAGATGCAATAGACAAAACAGGCATACTTGTTCTCATGCAGGGGTCCTCAAACTTTTTAAACAGGAGGCCAGTTCACTGTCCCTCAGACTGTTGGAGGGCCGGACTATAGTTTAAAAAAAAAACTATGAACAAATTCCTATGCGCACTGCGGGCCCAGGACGAGTCGGCTGCTAAGCAGGACGGGCAGCGGCACCCTGCGGGCCGCATGTGGCCCGCAGGCCGTAGTTTGAGGACCCCTGTTAGAGCAAAGAGGCTAGAGAGGACTTTAGGCAATTAAACCAATACAACTAGAGTATGCTAATTTGATGTAGGGAAGGTAGAGGAAGTTTCTCCTAGAGCACAGAGGCAGAAGTTCCCAGCTCGCAGGCACATGTAAGTGAAATTCATAGTACCTCTACATTGGACATCAAGCATTCTATTTTTATCGAGCCATAATTGACATATATTAGTTTTTGTATATATTTTTGTATATATTGCAAAATGATCACCACAATAATACCTAGTTAATATCTAACACCATATATAGTTACATTTTTTTCTCATAATGGAAATGTTAGAGAACTACTCTTAGAACATTCAAATATGCAATACAGTATTATTAATTATAATCACCAGGCTATATATTATCTCCCCATGATTTATTTTATAACTGGAAATGTCTTCCTTTTGATCTTTTCACCCATTTTGCCTCTTTCACATCCCCTGCCTCTGGCAACAACCAGTCCGCTCTCTGCATCTATGAGTCAGTTTTTTTGTTTTTGTTTATTTAGATTGTAAATATAAATGAAATTATAAGGAATTTGTCTTTCTCTGTCTTATTTCACTTACCACAATGCCCTTTAGGTCCATCCAGGTTGTTGCAAATGGCAAGATTTCATCCTTTTTATGGCTGAGTAATAGTCCATTATACATACCCATTTATCCATTGATAGACACTTGTGTTGCTCCCATGTTTTGGCTAACATAAAGAATGCTGCAATGAACACAGTGGTGCATATGTCTTTTTGAATTAGGGTTTTGGGTTTCTCCCGATAAACAGCCAGAAGTAGAATTGGTGGGTCATATGGTAGATGTATTTTTAAGTTTTTGATGAACGTCCATACTGTTTTCCATAGTGGCTACAACAATTTCCCATCCCAACAGTGCACAAGGGTTCCCTTTTCTCCACATCCTCATCAACAATCGTTCATTCACTTATTGATGATAGCCATCTGACAGGTATAAGATGATATCCCAGTGTGGTTTTAATTTGCCTTTCCCTGATAATTAATGATGTTCAGCATCTTTTTATATGTTTGTTGGCCATTGATATGTCTGTCCTCTCTAGAGAAATAACTTTTTAGGTCCTCTACCCATGTTTTAACTTAGTGCTTGTTTGTTTATTTGGTTTTAAGTTGTATAAGTTCCTTATTATTTTGGATATTAACACAATAATACATATTATCAGATGTATTATTAGAAAATGTTGTTTTCTATTCACTAGATGTTTTTTTGTTTTGTTTTGTTGATGGTTTTGCTGTGCAAAACCTTGTTAGTTTGCTGTGGTCCCATTTGTTTATTTTTTTCTTGTTTCTTTTGCCTGAGGAGACATACCCAAAAAAATATTACTAAGAGGGATGTCAAAGAGTTTACTGACTGTTTTCTCATAGGAGCTTTATGGTTTGGGGTCTTACATTTTCCTTTAATCTATGTTTGGTTTATTCTTGTATATGGTGTAAGAAATTAGTTTAGTTTTATTTTTTTTTCATGTATCTGTCCAGTTTTCCCAGCATCATTTTTTAAACTTAGTTTTTAAGTTACAGTTTATGTTAAATACTATTTTGTATTAGTTTTAGGTGTACAACATAGTGACTAGACAATCACATAGTTTACAAAGTGTTCACCCATATATTTCCAGTACCACTTGGCATGAGTAGTTATTAAAATATTAATCATATTCCCTATGCTGTACTTTACATACTGTGATTATTTTGTAGCTACCAATTTGTACTTCTTAAAGCCTTCACTTTTTCACCTACTCCTCCAATCCCCGCTCCCCTCTGTCAAACATCAATGTGTTCTCTGTATCTAGGAGTCTGTTTCTACCTTGTTGGTTCATTTATTTTGTTTATTAGATATAGTTGATATTTACCTTTCTCTGATAGACTTATTTCACTTAGCATAATACTCTTTAGGTCCATCCATGCTGTCACAAATGGTAAGATTTCATACTTTTTTATGATTGGGTAATATTCCACGATATACATGTACCACCAGTTGTTGTTTTTTTTTTTAATCAACTCTTCTATTAGTGGGCACTTGGGTTGCTTTCATAACTTGGATATTATAAACAATGCTACAGTGAACATGGGCATGCATATATTCTTTTGATTTAGTGTTTTGGGCTAGTGGGATCACTGGGCACAAGGCAGTTTCATTTTAAATTTTTTAGGAACTTCCATACTGTTTTCCATAACAGCTGCACCAATCTGCATTCCCACCAACAATACATGAGGGTCTCCTTTTCTCCACATCCTTGCCTATGCTGGTCTTGGAGGCATCTGGTATAGGCTATGTTGCAAACCAAGGCCAACTTCCATGAGTGCCAAGATTGGGGCCACTTATCAAGAGATATAGGGCATGCGGAGGGCAGCTGCTGCTTGTTTGTGGTTTATGAACCATTGAGAGGTTTTAGGCAACTTTGCAGGAGCTGAGGCAGGCTATTTGTGTGGAAAAGCCACTGAAAGAGGTTCAGATTAGTTGTTTGGGATGGGACTTGCCAGGGTGGGGTGAAGGATATTAGGTCAATAGAGAGCTCAGACTTGGCACCCACCTGTGACTGAAGGCTGGGAGAGGGAAAGGCTCAGCAAAGAAACAATGGAACTTGCCAGCACTTTCTTCTCCTCCAGAGAGAGCTGCCCTGATCCCTGCCCCTGCAGCCGGGCCCTGAAGCTAGGCAATTCAGCTTCTTCCCATATGTCCCTAGAGCTTTTTCAGCTGCTGCTACTGTGCTGAGCGAGTGAGTTTGTGAGCAAGTGCAGGCCCTTAAAGACCAGCATGCCTAGGTCTCTAAGAGCCTGCTGTCTTTCTCAATACAAATCCACCAGATTTTATGGAAACTTCTTTTCCTGGCACTGATGCCCTGGGCTGGGGAGTCCAGTGTGGGCTGGAAACCCTCGCTCCTCAGGGGGAACCTATGTGAAATGGAATGTTTGGACTGGAACCCGGATTCTTTGTCCGCTGGAATCGAAGAATGAATCCACGGACAGAAAGTGGTATAGCAAAGGTGGAGTTTTATTGAAGAACAAGTACAGACTCCCACATGGGGAGAGGGAGAGTCCCACAGAAAGGACTCCCACGTAGGGAGGGGGAAAGGGTCCCACTGAGTGCCTTTTCCCTATGGCTTTTAAAGGCTGCAGATCCTGGTGCTTTGATATTCCCTCTGATTGGTCACTATTCCCCTAGACTGGTTACTATAGTAACTCCTGGGCTCAAAGATGGAACCTCACATGGGACATGTGAAGTTCTCCCCCCTCCTTCCTTATTGTTTTCCTATTCCCTTTGGGCTTTCTTCTTCTTCTGGAGGAGGGGTTCCCCTCTCTTTATTTTGTAAATATAGACCTATTGCTGTTCCCAGCTCCCGCATTCTATGGAAATGTTCCAGCTTTTCAGCTTCCCCATTCTATGGAAATATACCTTCTGCTGCTCTGCAGCCCTGTGCTTCCTCCATGGTCCCCTTAATTTCTAAAATTTCCTAAAACCTATCTTTTTCACCCCCCAAAATTCCTGTTTCAGATGCAGCTGAGATATCCCTCCTGATTCTTAACTGCCATAACCATGGGTGTGGGGCCAGCCTGTTCTGCTTCTTTACACCTACCATTCTGAGTGGCTTCTTCTTTACATCCTCATTTACATCCAAATTCTATTCAGCTAGATGTCAGGCAGGTCTCAATGATGGCTGTTCTATAAGTTAGTTGTAATTTTGGTGTGGTCATGGGAGGAGGTGAGCACAGCATCTACCTACTCTGCCATCTTGACTGGAAGTCTCTGGATATACACACTTTAAAATTAATATTGAGAACATATAAATGTGGGCAAGACATTCCCAAGTTCATTTTGGTATATAGCCAAAGTTGGGACCACTGAATTACATGACTTTCTTTTTCTAAATAGATTTTTATTGATTTCAGAGGGGAAAGGAGGGGAGAGAGAGATAGAAACATCAATGATGAGAGAGAATCATTGATTGGCTGCCTCCTGCATGTCCCCCACTGGGGATCGAGCCTGCAACCCAGGCATGTGCCCTTGATCGGAATGGAACCAGGACCCTACAGTCAGTCTGTAGGCTGACACTCTATCCACTGAGCCAAACCGGCTAGGGGTACAGGACTTTTAAGAATATGAATGATGGCTGTCATTTGACCCCTTTTGCCCATCAGGTTCCTAAGTGAGGCCCTCAGTTCTGCCAATAACCTCCTCAGAGGCCCGGCTTAGACATCAATTCCTCAAGGAAGTATTCTTATACATTCTAGATAGAAATATTTCCCATTAAACGTTGCCCACCATCATAGTTTAATCTGTCTACAGATTTTAAAATTTTGATCCATAATTTACAAAGCTTAAGATCCATCCCACCATAAACATTTCCCAGTATCAGGATATCTGGCTTCTTTTGAAAACTGGATAACCTGACACCCTGAGGCAGCATTCCTATGTGGCAACAACTGGTTAGTGTTGGGAAGCAGCTGTCTACGTTCTGGGGTCATGCTCTCTTCTGACTGACACTGTCCCTACCACTTTCCGCTGCCTCCTTCCTTCTGAGGATGAATGCTTAGAGCTGATTACCATGTACATGTTCATTTCTTTCTTAGTGTGTAGAAATCCTTTTCTGCACTCCTGTCACTGTCAAAGCAAAGAATTCTTTTTTAACTGAGAGGGCCCTGGGATTTCTTTAGTAGGCCTTGTGTCATTCATTCATTTATATTACTTACTGGCCCCTTGTCGTTTGAGTTTGCAACCCTCAGTGAACATAATCCTGGGCATTTATGTACATGGCTCATCTCGCTTGCTCCTCTATGACTTTCTGACAATACGTAGAAAACACTCCATAAATGGGCATCTAATGTCATGCTTAATTTTTATAGCAATTTTAAGGCTCAATTTCTGCAACTGTTTTAGTCATTATCCACTTTTCCTCCCACTATGTGCTTCTTTCTCTTTTCTATCTATGAAAGTCCCACCTGTTCTTCCACAGTTCAGATTAAATGTTACCTTCTCCTAGGTTTCCCAAACAAAGTAATCTCCTCAATCCCTGCGCTGGAAGCCGCCAGTTCATCTCTCTCCTTAGTGGTGAGGTCCAAATCACCCACTCTTGGCCTTTATTTCAGCAGCACCCCTTACCCCACCCTGAGAAACATGAGTACCTCAGGGCACAGACCCTGTCAGCACCTAACACAGGGCTGGGCACATAGTGGGTCTTCAGTACATGTTGAAAGAGTACATGTCAAAGGGAACTATTTTTTCAGCATCTAATTTTCTTTCAAGTCTGTTGATGCAAGGCTGTCTGGAGCAGTCTGTTGCTTTTCCTGGTTCCTGCATCTGCCTTTGTTTTTCATGGAACGCATAGCTCTGATTTCCTGTAAGGCTTTGCAAATAAATATCAAGGTCAGGGGCTGGAAGCATTTGTGGAGCTATCAGGCACCTCTGGATTCCACTGGGCCCAGAAATGCTTTCAACCCCAGAGGGCAGAAGTTTTTCAAAACAAGACTGTTCCAATAAGGGCGTGTGCTCCCTCTATCAACCCCCGCCCCTGCCTGCCTGCATTTTAACCACTTTGGGGAAAATGGAAATGGTGCAAAAACTTTGCTGTGTTTCAACCACTAAGTAGACGAGGTGATGGAGCCTGTGGTGATTTCTCAGTGAGAAGTTCTAACAAACAGGAACATGGGGAGGCTGTGAAATGGGCCCTTTCTGAAGAGCCATTGGAGGGGGCAGGGCCTCCTTGAGCTCAGATCACACCCCCTCCCCCCCTTTCTCCTCCTCCAAGGGGAGCTGCCTGGACTTGTGCTTACAGAGACTTTGATCCCTGCAGCTATGGGTGGAGCATGTGCAGGCCTCATGCACATCAGGGCTAGAACAAGGGCAGAGGACCCCATTCAATGGTTTAGCCCTTTTGATGTACAGGTTTACACACCAAACCTTCCCTCTTTCCACACCCATACTCTTTGTCTTGGTTTTCTCCTCTTTCTTCCTTTTCTTTTCCTCCTCTTCAGCACTCTGTCATTTGTTTGAGGTAGGCTCTGTGCTTGTAAACAAGGAAGTACAGGGACACAGTCAAAGGGGTCTTGTATTAAGCACCTCAAAGCAGTCTCTGGGTTGCTTGGTTCATTTCAAAGGACACAGAGTCCCTTCAGGTAGGTGTGAGGAATGAGTACCTGTGGGAACTCTTAGAGGTGCTACAGAGGTCCTGCTCAGGGGTCCTGGAATTCAGGCTGGGGCCCACATTCACCCTCCAGGTGGGTGAGAGTAAGGGCCTCCTTAGGCTAGCCCCTCGTCCCCCATGGTAAATGGAAAAATGATATTTTCTCAATTACATGTAAAGGGCTTCGGTCTGATTGCTGTACTTTCTGGGACCATCAGGGAAACCAAGTTGCTTTTCTTACCCCTCAAAACACTGCATCTCTCTCTCTCTCTCTCTCTCTCTCTCTCTCTCTCTCTCTCTCTCTCTCTCTCTCTACCTCTACCACATGCACACACTCATTTTCAATGATATATAAAATTAGTTTCAAAGACAGCAAGGCCTTCTACTTTTGAATTAGAAAGTTGTACAATGAACCAACCCTCAGCTGTAATCCAATTTAATTATACATAAACTAGTGGCCCGGTGCATGAAATTTGTGCACGTTAAAAGGGAATTAATTAGAAGAAATATTTTAATATTACTATTTGCCCTTTCTCTATAATAGAACTGTCAGAGATGAAAGAAAATTAGTAAAATATATATGAAAATCTTCTTCCTGTCAGAGTCTGGGGCACACCATGGGACCCAGAGTCAAGTCCCCACCCACCCACCCGCACGCACCTTGAAATCACGAGAGACCCAGACCTGGCTGGCCCCACCTTCATTGGGTGAGATCCAGTCCCTGCTGGCCCCACCCCTGTCAAGCCCCGCCAGGTAGAGGGTGCAGCCTCAGGTCCCTGGGTCCGTGGTGAAGGGTGAGGCCTGAGGTCTCCTGGGTCAGTGCCAGGGCAGGGGCCGTGGCCTGAGGTCCCCCATCAAGCCCCGCTGGGCGGGGGGCACAGCCTCAGGTCCCCTGCCCCAGTCTGGCTCCACGCAGCCTCAGGACCCTGCTGATCACTCGTTATGGGAACCCCTCCTCTGCTGTGAGCACAGCTATCTAGTGACAGTGTGACAGTTAATTTGCATATTACCTCTTTATTATATAGGATTTTTGTATATGGTGGGATCTAGCAGGATCCTTTCTAGTGTTGTATTTGGAAGAGGGGAGCAAGAGGGTCTTAAAAGCCCACTCACCCACTCATGACTAACTCTGCCTCTGGGACACCTGCTATGTTGGTGTTATGTTTCTCTCCCTAGGGCTGCCCTAGGACAGACCTTCGTTACATCTTTCTTAGATTAGTGCAGCCAGTTCCCACCTGTTTCCCAGTCTCCAGTTACTCTACTTTTCTCTCTCATTAAGTTGAGGGATGATGAGGTTTAGGAGCCTATAAGCATCTTATTCTTATTTTATTTCATTTAGGCCAATGAAACTGTCACCCCCTCAATGAGACTTCTGTTTGTTTCCCCAGCCAGCATTGATTGCTATACCCTCTGGGTTTCCATCATTAGTTAAAATTCTTTGTAACCTTTGCCCCCCTAGATTGCAGGTGTCCTTGTAATTTGTAAGGACCTCATCCCAATCTGTCTTTGATCACATATCTGTTTTTCCACTGGGTGGCCAGTCCTGGGGACACCTCTGACACAGGGTGGAATTCTTTACTCGCAGTAGTTACGCCCTAGATGATTGAATGGAATTGAGTTGGGTCACAAGGATTTCAGGGGTGTAAACATGGCCACTGGATATCAGAATGGATTAGAAAAAGAAAGGCCATGAAATGGAAAGCACACTTTACGAGTTGCCCAGCCCCGCTAGCAAGTGACTAGATGGAGGTGTTTCTCACATGCCTTTGTTGACCCTAAAAAATGAAATAGCTTGTTGTTTACCAGCAAAATTATTTTATTTGGGAATAGCAGAGAATTGCAATTTAGAACAAGCAAATTGTGACAAAGCTGTAGGCAACTCTGGAGAACAAAGGAGAGGAGCACTCTTGCATAGAGAAAAGGGAGGAGTTGGAAAAGGCTGTTGTGACCAAAATGTCCATGGGAGGAAACCTGAAGTTCAAAGTGTAGTGGCTTCTCATTGGCTGAATCATGACGGTTTCTCATTGGCCGGGGCTGTTGCTAGGCAAGGAGAAAATCTTCCTTCCTTCTGCTGGAAGAGTAAAGCAAGTTTCTTCCTGTCAAGAGATATAAGGGTAAGCTTCTTCCTTTTGGAACCTGTAAGGTGTAGGTGAGTGGTAGTGCATGAGAGCTCCCTCTGCAGGACTACTTGACTCCATTTTAAATTATGTTTTCTTGTTCATTTTCATACCTGGTTGGCACAAAGCAATGTGCTCAACCTTGACTGCTCAAATCCAACCCAAATTAAATTAGAGTCTCCACAGTGGGACTCAAGCAGGGGTATATTCCGAAGCTTCTGGGAGATTTCAGTGGGCATTCAACTGAGAAGCACTGGCATAAGGAAATCAGGGCCTCCATTCTTTTATGGAGTTACCCAGAGGTCACTGCAGAGTCCTTGTAACAGATATCAGCCAGAGGGAGGGAGGGAGGAATGGTGAGTGGGTAGATAGCACCAACAGGAAAATGTTAGGTGGCTCATCTCCTGTCACACCTGGTATACTCTGTCTTCTGGGAGCCTCGGAGCTTTAGGCCAGCCAGCATAGAAGATGGGGAAGGCCATAGGTGCTGAGAGAAGAGGCACTTCAATTTCAGCTGTCTGGAGGGAGTCCATTGTTCTTAGTCTAGCTATTGTCCCAAGCAATAAAGTCCCCCAGTCAAACTAGCCCACAAAACCAGAGCAGAACCACCAGGCGATAGTGTAGTCCCACGCTCAGTGACTCCAGGCATGCTGCTCCTCCACTGGAGAGTGCTCTCTGAAGGGCTTTCCCCTAGCAAAGCATCCGTTTTTCTTCTGTTGCCAATAAAAATCCCCAGCACTGTTCTTTCTCCTTCGCTTCCTTCTATTGCTTCTGACAGAGTTTGCCAGTTAGCTGAGGTCAGGATTTCCTTTTTACAAACAACCTGCTTTCAGTCAGTGGGGCCAAAGGTTTCCTAAATTACAAACCCTTTCATTTCTTCAGCTACAAGTTCTCCTGTCAGTTTGCATCATGGCACAGAATGGAGAGAAATGGAAACATGCTGAGAGACAACGAAAGAAAGGAGAACTTTTACTAAATTTCTCCTTTGGGCTGTCAAAAAACTATCCTGAGCGGGTGGACAGGACTGTTTGGGCTGCAGCTTTTGTGGCTACATATAGGGTGGGCACATTTTGGAGGCTGGAAAGAAATTTCTTCCAGGTCTGTAGTAAATGAATGTAACAATACCCATGGCTTTGTCTCTGCATTCTGTTAAATCAGTGGCCTCCTTTATAGCCATTGAAATTGGGAAACACCCATGTCATATCTAAATGTTTTCAAAAGCAAATTTAAAAAGTTGTTGCAAAATGTAGGTGTGTCTGACATTTGTTAAATGCTGATTGGAAGGTAAATTTTAAACCAAGCTCTGGAAGGATGACAGAATTGAGGTGCTTGGGTTTAAAAGAAAAAGCACTCAGGCATCACTGGGTCTCTGTGCTAACTGTGGACAGGATGCCAAATACCTCAGTGTGTGGTGACGGAGCAGGGGCCACCCCAGCTTCTCTGACCCGAGCGCTCAGTGATTCTCTGCTGTATCCAGGAGTCAGTTGGGGTCTTGACTCAACCTTATTTGGTGTGACCTCTTGGGCAAAGCATTTAACCCGAGTTTTGTCATGTGTAAAATGAAAGGGGCTCAACTAGACAGCACTTAGACCTAACGTTTGAAGTCAAACTCAGTGTAGAAAGGTGCCAGGCTGGGCGCTGATGCAGGAGCCTGTTTCTAGCCTCTTTCTCTTTCTCCCATCAAGGTGGGCAGGGTGTCGTGCTCACGTGTAATGAAAGCATTGAGCCTGAAGTTAGGACCTGCAGTTAAAGTGCTTACACTTGGCTGGCAAGCCCCTCGCCCGGCACTCTGTGTGCTCCAGTCCCATGTCCCATGCTGCCTTTCTCGTCTTCCCTGCTCCACTCCTTCCCATTCTAAGCCTCTCACATGCTCTCCCTACCTCCCCACACTGCTACAGCCAGC
The DNA here is from genome assembly GCA_026230045.1 of Corynorhinus townsendii. Classification (NCBI taxonomy): domain Eukaryota; kingdom Metazoa; phylum Chordata; class Mammalia; order Chiroptera; family Vespertilionidae; genus Corynorhinus; species Corynorhinus townsendii. Next base: position 17,283,063 of record JAPDVU010000010.1, on the reverse strand, counting down.
TTTAGCCTCAGGTCTCAGCTCAGACATCAGCTCTTCAAGGAAGTGTTTTTCCTGCCTGCCCCATTGGTGATGCTCATTAAAGCTCATGTTATCACTGTAATTGATTCTTTGTCAATTGGCACCGTCCCCATCCTTGAGGTCTTGAACTAGACTGTCTTTTGTATCTTGTTTCCTGGGCTAGGACAGAATAATGCAGTGAGCTTACAAGTGGCCTGTGCAGTCAAGGAGCTGGGCCTTTAGTTGGGGAGAAAAAATGTATGTGAATACTTAGCCAGCATAATAATACACAATATTAAATAATATGCCAAGCAGTGTCCCAAGCATGGTATACATATTAACTTAGTCATAATAATGCCCTAATGTAGATATTGTTATGCCCATTTTACAGATAAGGAAACGAGGGTACAGAGAACTTAAATAACTTGGTTAGCTAAGTCAGGGAAGCTGGGATCAGAACCCAGTCAGTCTGCTGACAGAGGCCAGGCTCTTAACCACTAGGCCACACTATCGGTCTCACAGTGGTGGTGAGAGCCCTTCCTTTGGCGGTGACCACATTTCTTCTAGTGTCTCACCTCTTCCCGCCTCCCCCCTCCCCCCTCACTCCAATCCAACCCATTAACAAGTCCTGTCATTGCTGTCACTCAAAATAAGCCCAGATTTCCATTTCCCCATCCTAATCTGAACCTGGCCATTGCTCACCTGGGCTGATAGCTAGTTTTCCCATCTCTCTTGCCCTCTACAGCCCATTTTTACCCAGTTAGGTCACAGCCCTGAGAAAACTCCTGTGGCCTCCCATTCCCTTTGGAATAACACCCAAAGCCGTCTGTGACCTCAAGGTTTTCCCAGTCTCCATTCCTTTCCCAAGGCTCCTCTCTCTTCTTGTCCCATGGGCACGAGTTTTACTCCTAATACACACTAAATACAAGTATTTTCCCCTGAGGACCTTTGCCTATATGCTCTGCCCCTGAACTTTACATGCTGCCTACTTCTTAGCATTTTGTCTGTTCAAAACATCTGGTTTCTGTTCATCGTCTCCAAAGAAGCTTATGCACTGTCACCTACCCATATCCCTTGTTTTAATTTTCCATAAGGAGTGTTTCCTAGTGAATATGTCTTATTCATTAAGTCATTTCTTGTGTGTTCCCACCTGCTCCAATGTCAACACCATCCTCAGGAGCAGGGACTGGCTACCTTCAGTACCTTGGACAATGCCCTCATGGTGGGAACCCCATGAGTCTTCATTGCAAGGAATCATAGGACTTGCCTATAAGACTCTAGACCAGTGGTTCTCAACCTTTGTAATGTCGTGACCCTTTAATACAGTTCCTCATCGTGTGGTGACCCCCAACCATAAAATTATTTTCGTTGCTACTTCATAACTGTAATTTTGCTACTGTTAATGAATCGTAATGTAAATATCTGTTTTCCGATGGTCTTAGGCGACCCTGCTAGCGGTTCTCAACCTGTGGGTTACGACCCACAGGTTGAGAACCACTGGTGACTGTCCTCTTTTCTGTTTCAGAGCTAGACGACTGACACCAGCTAGTTGAGCCAGTCCCTGACCTGCCCTTCGCCCTTCCTCCTGTAAAATGAGGGGACTGTTTAAGTGACCTCTGCTGTACCTTATTTCCTTGCGGCATTAGAAAGGTTGAGAACCACTGCTCTAGACAGTGGGTGGGAGAAGTTCAAGAGAAGGAATTCACACTGTGCGCCATGATGGAAAAGAAGGCACTGCAAGGGAGAGGGCACTGGAGGTTGACCTGGTTTGGATGGTTTGAGTGTGGAGGGTCATTGCCAGCAATGGGGAGTACTCTAAGCCAGCAGTCGTCAACTGGTGCTCCATGAGGTCCAAAAGGTTGGTGGCTGCTGCTCTAAGCAGAGATAAGGCAGGGATGCTTATGGGTTGTTTGGTCTATTAAAGGGCCCAGTTAATGTGCACTGAAGGTTTGATCAGAACAATGCAAGAGAATGTCAGGAAGAAACTAGACTGTATTTGGCAACTCTAGAATGTCAGATAGAGAAATTGGGGCTCTAATCTATGATCAAAGGGGAGCCTAAACATTTTTGCCAGGAGATACCATGTTAAAAATGGTGCTTTAAAAAATTCATCTTTTGAGGGTATGTTCTCCATTTTTCCCATTTCCTTACTTTCTTCACCTGATACCTAAAATTCCCTCCACTGCCTACCCCTGCCTCTCTATAAAGACTTTCTCCAAGTATTTTCCATCTTGAGGAGTTCTGAGCGTGCTCAGACACTTCATCACCCCTGCCTCTTGGCAGTTGCATGCATGTGAAAAATGTACATCGTGGGCCTGAGAAATGGCTCAGACAACTGCATGTTGGATTATCACGTATTTGCATGTTGTGTGTCTAAGACGAAATCCCAGGAGGAAGCAAGTTGTGCTGGTTTATAGCTCTCTGTCTATGAGTAGCCTGGCCAACTTTTAGAAGTATATCTTGTGGGCATTCTTTTTTATAAAACTGCTTTATATTGCTGTCCCTCTGGTGCATAAGTGGCTAAATCTATGCTCTGTCATTCAAGATCTTTAATGCTGAGTTCTGTCCTATAGTAGATACATTTGAATGCAGTCTGGCTTACAGAGTTTTGGAGGAAGGAAAGAGCTTTTCCATTCATCTGTTCTTACAGTGAACAAGAACCAGCTGTGACCCTTCCAGGTTAGTCTCCTCAGGGACTGATGAAGTCATTACTAGAATTGCTTCATACAACCTCTTTTGTTGGACTATGAGCTTTTCAATGCAACCAGGTCCTGCTATTTCTTGTAACCAGGAGATAAAGAAGAAAATACAATCAAGGAGCTTACAGTACGTCACAAATCAATTTTATTAATTTAAACACAAAATTAATGAAGAATTCTGTACACAACTGTGGACACAACACACTTTTATACAGTAAGACCAAGATAAACTTTGTCTTTTCAATCTGTGGAGTAGAAAAACATAAAATGAAAAGACTAAAAACTGTCAAATTCTATTTGCTCCAAGCAAAAAAAAAAAAAAAAAAAAAAAAAAAAAAAACAAAACCCAAAACTGCAAACAATTGTTAAATAATTTGGAGAATTTTCAACTAATTAATTCTAGCAGCAACATGAAGAAAGGGATAGAGTAGCTCTTTAGCTACTTTGGGTCTTAGCTGGTGTTTACCCCACCCAATATAATATTAAAGGAAATTCATCCAAAAAGTAATTTCATGACAACAGAAGGCTTTATAGATAAGAGGAACTAGTGCTCAAAGTAATCCCTTTTGGAGAAACGTTTTGTATGGTACACCAAAGATGACAATTTTTATTTCCCAGATTTGTCGTATAATATGTATGACAGACAGGTGAAGGGAAACATCATTTCTTGGTGATGATGACTGCCACGTCCACTGCCAGCAATGAACTTTCCTGGGAGGGTGGGCGGAGAGTGTGGAGGAAAGCAGAGGGAACATGAACAGAGAGAGTAATGCAAAGTTTTGCTAATTTCCAGATGTGTGGTGATGTCCTCCTTTAGCTAAATAAGGAAATGCAGACATGATCATCTAAGCACATGAAAACTTTGCTAGTCTCCAATTCATGAACCATTTCATTAATAAAATATATCTATCATCCACATATTTTATGTGGGAAGAAAAAGCATTTGAATAATCATTTTTCCAAGTACTTACATATAATACATTAGTCTTTGAAAATGAAAATGTGAGGTTCTAAGAGGACTTTTTATTCAAATGATTAAAGACACTGCTGTATTATTTTACCAAGGCCTTCTTCACAGCACACACAAAACAAAGAACTGACTGGGGGAAGGGAGATTGGGAAAATGAAATCCTATTGACACTTGACATCCATGCTTTTGGTCTTGACAACATTATCTAAAAAAAACAAACAAAACCTATTATCTACATATTTATACCCAGTACACTTCGCTAAGGCCCTGCACACGAGTCTGTGCATGTACTGCCTCATACTTCTATCAAGGCATTGCTGCCTTTCAATATTTTCTAAACAATATGTAAAAGAATCATCCATTATTACAAATTTACACCAAAAATTCTTTCTGTACATGATTGTCTCAGTGATGTACATATTATACGTTTAAATTAGACATACTTTAAACTACTTTGCAATGTGCTAAAATTCAAAGTCCTTGCTGTGTCATGAGGCCAAGGCCTTTAATCGCTTATTTCTTAGGCTATTCATAGTCTCTTCAATTATTGGATGCCCACAAAGTCTGTTCAAAGGAACTGAATAGTACTCGGATTATACCTCAATAAAGCTGTTTTTTAAAAAGTCTGTTCATAAATAAGTAGAGGTGTGCAGATTACCCTGGGTATGAGACACCGAAAAGTAAACCTTCTTTTTAAGAACATCCCCCACTGGTATTCAGGAAACATTGCCGTCTTCATTGTGCAATCAAGTTTGCTGTTTATGTCACATTGAAGATGCTAAAGACTCAGGCGTCTGCAGGTCCTTTCTTCACAGGTTTGAACCATGTAGTTAATGTGGCAAAGACACATTACACTGTACTAGAACATTCTCATGGCTTTTTTCATTGGATTCACAGTACTCGAGGCAACAGCTATTTGAAGAAATAGACATGCGTGGTCCTTCCTTTACCACGAGGGCAGAGGTGAAGGCCGACAGCAGCTGGGCGTCACCGCGCTGAAATGGGTAAGTTCGCTAGTCTGGCACCGACAGGGACTCAGGCCTGCTGGGTTCGTTCCTGGTCACAGGGCAGGGCAGTTAAGCAGTTTCAAAGTGCTATGTGGTGGTTACAGGTACTCCAGTTCCAAGGCGTGGTGGAGGGCCATGAGGTCCGAGTGGCTGGAGATCCTCCAGAAGGGCATGGCGTGCTGGGGAAGGGCAGACACGGGTGAGGACAGACCAGGCTCCCAGCCCCAGCCCTGAACAGTCCACTCCAGTGCTCCTCCCCTAGCACTGCCAGCTAAGATCTTAACATCGCAGCTGTTTAAGCAAAAATCCAAACTTAATGTTCCACTAGAACACTGGACTGCATTGTAAAATGTGAGATTTCTTGAGTAGAGCTACACTGTGACTTGAATGCAAATTTCAAACACAGATAAGACAGTAACTATGACTGAAACTTTGTCAAAAACCGTTGCCTTGGGAAATATGTATCCAGTGGATATTAAATGCTGAAGGTCTAAGCAGTTTTCCTTAGCGGGTAGTATTTTACAAAGCTTCATTTTAATCATGTAAGAAGCAACTTTTTTCATTCACTTCCATCAGGCATTCTTTGCATTGACCTTAAAGTGGCTTTACCACTTGGGAAAACCTTAAAAGAACATTTTAAAGGTGTTTTTTGTTTTTCTAATTGTTTAATCAATCTAAACATCAAGTTTAAATGATGGTAATATTTGTAAAACACCTGAATTATCCAGAGACAAAACAGGTTACTTCATCCATTTAGGATGGATCAATATTATATACTTTCACTGCTCAAAGGCATATAGTAAGCACTTACGATTCAGCAAAATCTTTTTCTTAAGAGACAAAATTCTATTTATTTGGGGAATAAAGATAGTTAGGCTTTTTTTTCTTCTTCTTTTCTGTTTGCTTGTGTGTGTGTTTTTACCCCCCACAAAAATAATGTGAGAGCCTGGGTATACTTTGCAATTATGGTTCTATGGAATTGTTTAGAAATTCAGACTAAAAGAATTTGGCATGGAAGCAAACAGTGGGCCAGAAGGGTTTGGGTGATTATCTGTAGGGAACAGTGGAAACTACTCACTGTTTTGGTAGCTGTTTTATTCTGGGAAAGCAAACTATTAAATTACTTATTAACATATCTTTTTCTTGGTAATCTGCTAAAAGCATATACCATAGTCTAATATCAAATGTACACCTTTCTTGACTCTATATCTTTACCCTTTGTAACAGAATAGTCCAGAACCAGGTACTAGAAATCCGTTTTCAAAATTTTAGGATGCTCTATCGATAGCCTTAGACTCAAAAAACAGGCTGTACTATTTTGCATTCATCCATTCACGTATGTTTTGAATATGCAGGCATGGTGTAGAAGATGCCCCTGGCCCACCCTGTCACAGCCTGTGGGTGAGTAGCAGAAATGTACACTAATCATGATGTGCACCTATGTGTTATAATAGGAGTAGGAGGAGCCAAGCCCCTTTGCAGGGGAACTGGGAAACACCTGGTCAGAGGAGATAACAGCTGAGCAAGGTCTGAAATGACCACCATTAAGAAGTTCTTTGATGGCTGTTTGTATTGGGGGGTTGAGGATAAAGAAGAAATTCACTATTAGGATACTGGCTGAGAGAGAAATAAGTGGTTAGTGACATGATTGGCTGTAGGAGCCAAATGACGCAAGGCCTCCTGAACCCTGGTAAGGAGTTAATGATAATGATAGTTATGATTTATTGAGTATGGTGTCAGGCATGGTCCTAGCACTGGTCACAGACTCTCCCATGTAAGCATCTCTATTATCAACTTTACTGATGAAAAACTGAGGCTTAGGGAAGGAACAGAGAGGAGATGTGAATAGCAGCTGGTAAGGAGTAAACCAAAGATTCATACGAGGTCTGGTCTGCACCTGAGGCCTGTATGCTATAATGCCTCCTAACTATTCTCTGTGGCCTTTATATTCAGCAGTAAAAACACACACACTCCTTCCCATGCTCTGTTTGGTAAGGGACACTGAAAAATCTGAGTGACTATGATACATTGATTGGGTTTGAAATGTTTACTCAAAACTTTATTTTTCTATTAGAATAGAAATTCATGCATATTATAAAATATTTGTAAAATGTAGAACTATACAAAGAAAATTTTAACATCTAATCCTACTACCCAGATAACCTTCATAAATGTACCCACTCATATTTGAAATGGTGTGTGTATATGCAGTAGTACAGGCATACCTCGTTTTATTGCGCTTCACAGATGTTGCATGTCTCACAAGTTGAAGACAAGATACTCACTTTATTGCAATGGTCGAGAACTGAATGTGCAATATCTCCGAGGTATGCCATGGTAAGGGTACCATTTAGCATCCTGTTTATTTTACTACCTAAGCCCATTTTTGATATATCACTTTTAAGGTTAATCATTGAAAAAAATTGCAAGTATTCAAATGTACACAGTGTTTTTACATTTAACTATCTACTTGGTATCTAAATGTTCCTTTTTAGTTAATAATTAACTTTTCTTAATTTTTGTATACTTTGTCAGATTCCCTGAACAACGGAATAAATGGAGTTATAGAGTAGTTCTATTGCTCTTATGTCCCAGGATGTAACAGAGGCTGCTAAAGGTGCTTCAGAGAGCCATCCAGAAATTTTCAGGCAACTGTCTTTATTTTAAAAACATATAAAAGTACTCGTGAGAAGTGGAATGCTTTTTTTCAGAGCATGTTCAGTCAAATTATTTTGCATGCCAATTATCTGAGGTTAGACTTGTTCCTCACAGACAACAATACAAACTAGAAAGTTATTGGTGCTCTCAGAAGCATCGCGTGTAGAACACGATGATTGGCTAAGAAATTGAAAAGGGAACTGAAAAAAAATATCCGGCTAATTTTTGGTACATGGTTAATGTATAAATTGAGCATTTAATTCCATAGTAAACAAAGGACCTGGACAATGGCTATGTGTTTTTTCTTTATGGGTTGAGGAGGTAATGCCAGCCTAGAGCACATTTACTGTAAACTGTTTTACTTTTAGACCATATTAAAAACACGTTCTGAAAAGGAAGGTGAGATTATCCACAAAGATCCCTGCATTGCCTTGTTTAAAGCTGTCAAGATTTCAAGGACAGTAGTCTTTCTATATAGAGCATTAATAGACACATGCCAAGCAGCACCCTGAAACACGTTCAAATGATGTGATATGCCTGTGGTATACTGCACACAACTCATCACAGTGCAGCAGTGATAGGGTTGTTCGAGCAAAAGTGTAAAAGTTTCTACAACGATAAGTGGCAAACCTTAGGCGTATGTGAAAAAGAACAGGCCGTGTCTGGGGACGCTCCCAACACGAGGACAACAGCTCCATTATCAGCTGATCTCAGCTGTAATCAGGTATTCCACTCTCTCTAAAATATGTACACTTACAATTTATATGACTGATATAAGATGACTGATCTCAAGGGCTCAAACTCATGTTAACAAATAATTAGAATTAATATTGCAAGATCATATTTTCCCTAACTAGGCACATACTGATGTGAAGATTTTATGGATCTAAAGGAGATTCCCAGGAGAAGTAGGTACAAGGTAAATAATTATTCCCGCACTAGTGTTTAGCCTGGAACAAATATTTCTTATAGGAAGTCAGATATAGTGCCATGGTGGGAGAAGGGTGCTAGAATGAGGAGATGATACCATACTTTCAAATCTTTCAGTCATGTGACATTGAATTATGACAGTCTCCTTGGAAATTGTTTATCTGTAAAATGAGGGTTTAGGGAAAATGACTCGGGGTTGTTTCTAGGTTTAAATAAAGTCTATGACCTATAAGTACTATAGCTACAGAAGATGGTTAATATATAATATGTACATGATATATGCCTTCATTTATAAGAACCAGCAGGCAAGCCATATCGACTAAAACTATATCATTATAATATAAGGTAGTGTGGGATTAAGGGTCAAAATGACCTAGCCAGAGCAATTGGGCAAAAATAAAAGGCATCAGAATTAGAAAAGAAGTAAAACTGTCTAATGACATAAATTTATAGAGCATTTTGAAAATCCTAAAGACTCCACCAAAAACCTATTAGAGCTAATCAATAAATTCAGTAAAGTTGCAGGATACAAACATGGTAGCATTTATACATACTAATAACAAATTATCTGAAGAAATAAAGAAAATGATCCCACTTACCAGTGTCAAAAACAATAAAATATTAGAAATAAATTTAACCAAGGAGGTGGAAGATTTCTACACTGAAAACTTGGAAATATTGATAAAAGACACAAATAAATGGAAAGGTATCCTGTGTTCATGGATTGGAATAATTAATATTGTTAAAATGTTGATACTACCAAAATTCATCTGCAATACCAACCAAGATTCCAATGGCATTTTATAGATGTAGAAAAAATCCTAAAATTTATATGGAACCACAAAAGATCTGAATGGCCAAAGTAAATCTGAGAAAACAAAACAGGAGGCATCACTCCCTGATTATCAAAATATTATGGTACTGACATGAAAACAAACACACAGACCAATGGAATAGAATAGAGAGTCCAGAAATAAACCCATGCATGTATGGTCAACTAATATTTGACCAGCGAGCCAAGAATACTAAATGGAGAAAAGACAGTATCTTCAGTAAATTATGCTGGAAAATTGGCATTTTACATGTAAAAGAATGAAACTAGACCCCTATCTTGCATCACTGACAAAAAATAACTTAAAATGGATCAAAGACTTAAATATAAGATGAAACCATAAATCTAGAAGAAACCATTTCTGTTAAATGGTTGACATCCAAAATATATAATGAACTCATACAATTCAATAATCCAATTAAAAAATGGGCAGAGGACCTGAATGACATTTTTCCAAATAAGACATGTGTATGGTCACAGGTACATGAAAAGGTGTTCAACATCACTATTCACCAAGGAAATGCAAATCAAAACCACAATTGGCTGTCACCTCATGCCTGTTAGAACAAAAAGACAATAACAACAAATGCTTGTGAGAATGTAGAGAGAAAAAAACCCTTTGCACTCTTGGTGGAAATATAAATTGGTATAGCCATTTTGGAAAACAGTCTGGACGTTCCTCAAAAAGCTAAAAATAGAACTAGCACATGACCCAGCAATTCCATCTCTGGGTATATATCCAAAGGAAATGAAAACACTATGTTAAAGAGAGATTTGCACACTCATGTTCTTAGCAGCATTATTTACAACAGCCAAAATATGGAAACAACCTAAGAGTCCATTGATGGATGAATGGATAAGGAAGATGTGGTATGCATAGTCAATAAAATATTATTCAGCCATAATAATGAAGGAAATCCTGTTATTTGTGATAATATAGACCTTGAGGACATTATGCTAGGTAAAATAAGTCAGAGAAGAACAAACATTGTATCTCATTTTTGCGTGGAATCTTACAAAAATAAAAAACACTCCCCACCCCAAACTCAGAGAAAAAGAGATCAAATTTATGGTTACCAGAGGGCAATTGGTAAAGGTGGTCAAACGATACCAATTTCCAGTTATAAGATATTGAAGCACTCAGGTTGTAATATACAACATGGTGACTATAGTTAACACTGCTGTATGGTAGATTTCAAAGTTACAAGAGTAGATTCCTAAGAGTTCTCATCACAAGGAAAAATATCTTTTAAAAAAATGTATGTGAGGTAATGGATTTTAACTAAACTTATCATGGCAATGATTTCATAATATATGTTTATCAAGTAATTATGCTATTCACCTTAAACTTATGCTGTGCTATTTGTCAATTATATTTCAACAAAACAAAAAATTAAAATGATAAACTCAGAGAGAGGAGAGCTCAATTGTAAGCTGGAAAGGGTAAGTTGGGTCTACACTGAATCTGAAGAACGGGCTGAGTTGGTTAAGGAGATGGTGTGTTCATGATACAGACTAATAAAGACTTTTCCAGATAGAAGTACTTGGAATATCTAGCTGGGAAGGGTGGCTGGTTTCCAGGAGAGAAATAGGCAGAAGGACAGTGGCAGTGGAGTTGGGACAATGGATTGAAGACACAGTGAAGAGAGAATTCACATGACAGGAACGAGGTAGAGAGCACTGGAGCAAATCTGAGTGGGTGAACTGGTTTGGGAATGCATTTGCTGGTATTCAGCTGGGATGGCAATGGGATACATAAATGTAACTAAGTATCTAGGGTCCTGGAACTAAAAACAGAACTGATCACAAATCTCAGTAGAAATGACAGCTGAAACTGTGATATGTATACCAAGTAGAATATGTTTTGGGGTTATTAGCACTAAAATACTCCCTGAATAAGGGGAAAAGAATGACACATCCTTCCTGCTCCTCTTGTCTACACATGCAACTTCCCAAATTCCTTTTTGCCACCTTTCCTCCTCACCTGGTATTTTGCATTTATCCCTGCTGGTTATATGTAAAACCGATAACACAAAAACCTGGGTGCATGGACACTCGCATGTAACTGAATTTTGCTGAATTAAACATAAGTACACATAAACTTTGGCCCAAGTATTGGAATTCTAGGATTTTATCCCTTAGAGACACTTGCCCATGAACAAACGAAATGAAAACTGTTCACTATAGAACTGCTTATAAGAGTTCATGCTGGAAACCACCTAAATGCTCAGCCACAAGGGACTTGTTAAATTATAGTACATCCACACAATGGAATACCGGCACAGCTAATGTGAGAGTTACGAGATTCAGAGTTCCAGGTGCTAATAGGGAATGACTGCCAGTGTATAGTTACCATTTGTATTTCAAAATGAACATATTTTTGCTTTCATCTAAGATCAGAAACAAGACAAAGATACTCACCCTTGCTATTTTTATTCAAGATAGTATTGGAAGTCCTTAACCCTAGTAATCAAGAAGAGAAAAGGCATCCAAATTGGAAAGAAGAAGTAAAAAGTATTTGTTAATGACAATATACTAAATATTGAAAACCCTAAAGACTCCAAAAAATACTGTTAAAACAAATAAATGAATTCAGTGAATTTATAGGATACAGAAATCTGTTGAGATGAGTGGATTAAAATTCTGTGGTACAGCTACACAATGGAATACTACGCTGCGGTAGAAAAGGAGTTCTTACCATTTGCAACAGCATGGATGGAGATGGAGAGCATTATGCTAAGTGAAATAAGCCAGTCAGAGAAAGATAAATATCACATGATCTCACTCATTTGCAGAATATAATGAACAACATAAACAGATCCAGAGACAGAGAAACATTGATCAGAACGTCAAACCTAAGGGAGGGTGGGGGCGTGATCAACCAAAGGACTTGTATGCATGCATATAAGCCTAACCAATGGATACAGACAACAGGGGGGTAAGGGCATGAATGGAGGGGGGGGTGGGGGGTAATGGAATAAGGACATATGTAATACCTTGATTAATAAAAAAATTAAAAAAGAATGAACTATTGAGAAAATAATTCCATTTACAATTATATCAAAAAAGTACCTAAGAATACATTTAACCAAGGAAATGAAAGACCTGTACTCTGAAAACTATAAGGCATTAATGAAAGAAAGTGTAGATGATAGATACATAAATGGAGGAAAATCTTGTACACATTGATTGGAAGAATTAATATCATTTAAATGTCCATACCACCAAAAGCAATCTACAGATTCAATGCAATCTCTCTCAAAATACCAACAGTGGCAATGGAGGTGGAACAATGGCAAGAAGTGGGTAAATGGCTTCATATGTTTTTCAGATTCAATGCAATCCCTCTCAAAATACCAACAGTATTTTTTATCACAGAACTAGAACAAATAATCTTGAAATTTATGTGGAACCACAGAAGACCCCAAATAGTCAAAACAGTCTTGAAAAAGAACATTGGAAGCATCACACTACCTGATTTCAAACTATACCCCAAAGCTCTAATAATCAAAACACTATGTTTTTGGTGCAAAAACAGACACACAAATCAAAGGAACAGAATAGAGCCCAGAAATAAACCCATACTTATAAGGTCAATGAATCTACAACAGAGGAAGCAAGGACATACAATGAAGGAAAGACATCTCTTCAATAAATGTCATTGGGAAAACTAGACAGCTGCATGCAAAAAAACAAACAAAAAACAACTGAACCACTTTCTTACCCCACATAGAAAAATAAACTAAAAATGGATTTGAGTGTTGTTAGACCAGAAACCATATTACTCTTAGGAAAAAAAATACTAAAGATCTTAAGCACGGTTAAGGAAACCATTAACAAAACAAAATGACGACCCACTGAATGGGAGATTTGCAAATGATGTATCTGATAAAAAGTTAATATCTAAATTATTTAAAAAACTTATATAGCTCAACATCAAAACCAAACAATCTGATTAAAAAATGGATAGAGGACCTGAATACATATTTTCCATATAAGACACACAGATGGCTAACAGACACATGAAAAGATGCTCAATGTCACATCATCAGGGTAATGCAAATCAAAACCAAATGAAGTATCACTTCAGATTGGCTATTATCAAAAAGACAACAAATAACCAACTAACAAGTGTCAGTGAGAATGTGGGAAAAACCCTTGTGCATTGCTGGTGGGATAGCTATCCACTATGGGAAACAGTATGATGGTTCCTCAAACAGAACATGTGACCCAGCAATTCCACTGCTGGTTACCTGTCCACAGAAAATGAAAACACTGATTTGGAAGATATCTGCACTCCTATGTTCATTGTAGCATTGTTCATAATAGCCAGGATATGGAAGGAACCTAAGTGTTTATTAATAGACAAGTGGATAGAGAAAATGTGGTGTACACAGAGGAATGTTAAAAGAAAATGAAAAAGAATGAAATTTTGCCATTTGCATCAACATGAATGGACCTAGAGCGTGTTACTTTGAATGAAACCAATCAAAGGACAAGTACTGTATGATTTCACTTACATGTGAAATCTAAAATACCAAAACAAATGAATAAACAAAACAAAATGGAAACCCAGTCCTAGATACAGAGAATAAACAGATCGTTTCAGAGGGGATGGGGTTGAGAAGATGGGTAAAAAAAAGGAAGGGTAATAAGAGTTATAAACTTCCAGTTATAAATAAGTCATGTGGATGTAATGTACAGCACAAGGAATATAGTCAATATTATTGCAATAAATTTGCACAGTAACAGATACTAAATTTATCACAATATGATTATAAGGTATGGAAATGTTGAATCACTATGTCATACACCTGAAACTCATGCAATATGTCAATTATACTTTAATAAAAGTCACTGCATTAAAAAAAAAGACCTGGCACATTGTATGTGCTCATTAAGTACTAAATGGATGAATGGCTTTAGAATAATAAAATTCATATACTCTGTGTTAGTAAGCCCTGTCTCATTGAAATAAAACTAGAAGCAGAAATTTACATTAAAAATGTTACAGTTTTCACAAAAGCAGCTCTATCTTTCTCCTGAATAAGCTTACGAGCAAGCATTAGGTTCTCGGCTTCATCTTGGATTTTAGCAAGTTTGATAGTGTACATTTGAAATGGACACTTTTGATGAAGGCTTCATCATTATGCAGAATAATGATTACTTGCCATTTTCCTCCTGGTTTTGTTCACAAGAGATTTATTTTAAGTAGTTCTCTGAGTAGTAAAATAAATGTGTTGTTATAAAATAAGGCCACTTTTACTCTAGAAATGAAAACTGCTTTCATTGTGCAGGAGACTGTTACATTTTGGTCTTGTAAAAAGTCATACACGTGCCTAATTATTTTCACTTGAGGTAGGTTGTATTAGGGAAACAAACAAACAAAAAATATATATATGGTAAAAAAGAAATCCTGGCAGATTTTGACAATAAAGGACACATGTCAAAGAAATATCCACAGGTAGATGGCTCCTCACATGCTCTCTGTACCGTCTTTTAAGGAACTAAGAGGTGCTCCCAGAAATGCCTGCAAGAGATTTTTGTAGAATAATGTTGCTCTTTTAAATAACAAAGGTATTTCTAATGTTTTCTCTCTGAAGGTGTGCTTTTTAATGGTAAAAATTATAGAATTAGACAAAATTGCTGATGAAAGTCCGGGAACTCTTTTGGCAAATAGAACAAAGATGACAGAGCACAGACTTCAACAGTCCATAACAAAACAGGCAAATGGCCACTACTGACTGGTCTTCATTCCTGGGCTTTAAAAAAGTAACTAGATACCTCGAGCAGAAGAACATTATTTAGGGAGATGAAAGGCATCTTTACGGGGGAAAGACTGTTGTATCAGATTTTCAAGAGGACATAGGAAACCAAGAGAGACAAGCTAAATGGTTAAAATCAATTCAGAAGAAATGCAAAATCGTTTGATTTTGCAAAAATATTTTAGTGCACCAATGTGCGGAACTTCACTGATTCACTATTTTAATGAATAATCTAAAATGCGCATGAACTAAATTATATATCAGAATTAATGATTTATTTTAAAATTTTTAGTCATAAAAGTAAAATGAGGGGAGATGCTAAGTTATATCTACCTCTGAAAAAGAATGAAACAAACATTACACACTTTAATAGAGGCATGGAAGAGAGATTAACCAAAGAACATATATGCATAACCCATGAACACAGACAATAGTGTGGGGAAGGCCCGGAGTGGGGTGTGGGTTGGATGGAGAGGGGCAAAGGAGGGAGGATGGGGGACATCTGTAATACTGTCAACAATAAAAAAAATAAAATTCTGACATTTAAATGTGAAAAGAAAAAAAGCATGAAAATTCCTTTCTGTAAGTGAAATCATACTTAAGCTATGTAAATAAAGTTTATAATTTGAAAGAACTTTGTGCTAAATCTCACAACTAGTATTGGCCCCTTTCTAGCTATGTGAACTTGGCCAAATTATTTACCTTCCTGTGCCTTGGTTTTCTCATCTATAAATTGGGTCCTTCCTCATCAAATTATTGTAAGGATTTAATAAAATAATGAATAAGAAGTGCCTAAAAGAGGGACTGGGATATAAGGACTTTACAATTTATAGTAATTATAATTAGTTACCATTATGAGCATTAATCCAGAAATAGCATGGATAACTATTTCTTTAGCTTGAATTCTCATATATATTTGTAAAATGGGATATTGATTAATTTTAGTTTTTCCCCCAAATTAAATATTTCTCAAGTTAAATACTAACTATTCTCTATTTCTGTGCAGAACTCCACTTTAAATATACTCATTATCTATTGTGAATTCTTAGATCTTTGCTTCTTAACGTATGCACAAACTTTAAATTTAAATACTAGTTAACCTAAAAAGGTCAGGCAGAATATAAGAAATGATCACTTGTCACTCTGGATGATAGATTGATAATATCAGAATATTGAACCTTCTGAGAAATCTGTACACTTTACATTCATACATACGCAATCTTTTAACCTCTAGTCAGAGTTCCCACACTGGTAGGCTTCCAGGTGCGAGGAGTTTGTTTGAAATAGATGCTGTTGGACTCGTATCACATCCACTCATCCCACAGAATCAAAACAGGAAGTTGAAGCGAGGAGTCCTCACAGTAAAAAATTCAAAGAGCATGTTCTTTATAGGCAGCTGCCTCACTCTTATTGGTATATGTGTGTGTGTCCCCAATATCCTATATAATAAAAGGCTAATATGCAAACTGTCCCCTTGACCAGCAGTTCGACCAGGGGGCGGGGCTGGCCAGCCAACCACCTATGTCCCCTCCCCCTGGCCACGCCCCATCGGCCCCTATCAGGGTGGGCCGGCCAGACCCTACCCGTGCACGAATTCGTGCACTGGGCCTTTAGTAAATAATAAAAGAAACAGTGGGAATAATTTGAACTGTTCTTCAAAGAGAGCAAATAACCTTAGACCTGTTACTGCTTTTCATTCTAACATCAAACCAAGAATTCCTTTACTTGGCATGTTGTGTTCACTCACACCAAGCATCTAACCAATGCTGCTCAGTAAGGTTTAGGAAGGGACTCACCCACAGAAACCTCCATGGGACCCAAAGGATTTCACTTGTGTTCCTTGCATTTTAAGTTGTCATTTTCATAAGCATCCTTCTGTCTATCACAAGCTAAAAAGCCACATTTTGGCAACCTTCTCCTGAAATGAAAACTTCTTGGTAAATCTAGACGGAGAAAGACAAGTCTGGAGAACAGATCCTCACCTCTGGCCCTGGGCCCCCCTGGCGTGGATGCTGCTTCAGTTCTAACTGCTCAGAGGTGCTAATCCATTCCATGTCCCGCTGGCCACCAGGAGGTCCTGTCTAGGAATGGCACAGAGATTCCAGAGGCTTTCTCAAGAAAAAGACTTGAGTTTGGATTCCCACCAAACATTCTCTCTAACTCTCCAGGGCTGTATTTGGAGTATTCTAAATTTAGTCTGGGAAAGATTTCAATTTATGGAGACAGCACAAAGGGCTAACAGATGTACCTAAGGACCATGGTGGTTGGCCATTGGTAAAGCTGGAATGTAAGAGCTAGTGTTTAAGTGACAAATACTGCTTAGCATCAAGCTCAGCTGGATCTGAAGAGTGTGGGTTCCCACCAGCACTGATCACACTTGGGGAGCATAAAGTCCTGGGCACATTGCGAATCTGTAGGCATAAGTGAAATAATCCATTATTTAAGAGTCAGGGTCAGCTTCTATGTTTTCACTGAAATTCAGAGGCGCTGAAAGTGAATTAAGGCACCTTCAGACTCTATAAGAAGGCTGACCACCTGTCATGCTTAATGGTGCACCTATATTCTGGTGACTTTATGTGCCACTTCTGGTATATACTAGAATACTCCAGAAGAACCAAACTGAAGAACTGAATCCTTTATGGAAATATACAGTGATTTCTATGAGTCAGTGTGTGGGAAGGGAAGGGAAAGAAAAATGTTCTATTCGTTAATCTCATATTTAATGCTAATTTAAGAAATATTTATAGTGTATGACACTGTCAAGATTTAGGGAGTTGTAAAATTTGAAGATAGTCTCAAACAACAAACCAAGCAAATAAGATCCCTAGTTCTCCACAGCTCATACTTTACTGCTATCACTGGCATGTAGGCAAATAATACCAATGCCCACCATTTATCGCACACTTCATATGTACCCGGCTCTGTGCCATGGTCTTCACACACATGAACTAAGCCAGGCCAGTCAGCTAGGTGCCATTCTTATTCCCATTTATAGATGAGGAAAGAGAAAGAAAAGAGTTAAGTAACTTGCTCAAAGTCACAGAACTGGTAAGCGGCGGCTCTATAATTCAAACCCAGACTGCCCTGCTCTGGAGTCCAAGCCATTTACAACATCCCCTGAAGTTATGTTATTAGCGAGTGCCACTGTAACCGAGCTCTTACAAACAAGGAAATTAGAAAAAGTGCTACATGAACTGAACTTTGAAAAGTAAGTGAGATAATGAGAGTAGAGCAGTAGAGAAGACATAATTCCATTCTGAGCAGAGGCAACGGCGGGGAAGAAGTGCTGGGCATGGCCAAGGTACTGAGCACACCTCTGTGACCATGCAAAAGACTGGCAAGGCAGGTCGTTACCAGAATGTGGTCTCCTTAAAACACATCAGTGAGGAAACCTTGCTAAGTTTTACAGTCGAAGGGATGCAGAGGAATGAAAAGAAGTATGATGGGCATCCTGGGAGTCATGCTCCCTTCCCCATATCCCAAGAGAGGCAAGATGGCGACTTCATCATCAAAAGAAGGCCTGGACTCTAGGGCAACAAACAGTGTTGCAAGCCTTTCTGGAGTGATGTTTGGAAGGTTCTCGGGTTGCATCCAGGCTCAGAGAATAAGATTGTGATTACCTGGCAGAGTCTGCCATTAAGTGCAGCAGGGGGCATGCGGGATGAGCACACCGCCCGTGCTAGCTGTGTCCTGGAGGACGGCTACAGCACAGAGCCTGCTCTGCTCCCAAACAACACACTGAAGTCTACATTCTGTGAAGATCATCCATCTGTGACCCTTGAGCTTGTGTGCACCCCTCTTCAGAGAACCCACTTCACATTTAATTCTACACCGCCCCCTTTCAGTGCTTACGGTTCGGAACGCATCCATACGCGGTCTCAGAGAGAGAGAATGTGTGTAAATGACCCACTTCTGAGCATTTTGAGGACCAAGAAAAATTAATGGCAGAAGGAGTACCCCTGGGAACACTCACCTTCTTTGCTCCTTGTTCCTCTTCCACGCCATCACCTATGACGACGTACACCACTTTTCTTCCAAACCTTTGAATTATCCTCTCGAAACAGCTTTCCTTTCCTAATTAACAAAACCAATCATGAAACCTGTGAAGTTTGGATAACTCAGTGCTGTCGCAGTTGCACTTTTTATTGACAACACGTCCTTCTTCATGTCTGTGATTCAACCCTCACCTACTTGTGCAAACTAGAAGGAGCTTTTACATGTCGTGGGGTAATATGTGGAACAGCATACTAAATGAAACCGTAAATTAATTCCCCACGTGGTGTCCCATTCGTTGAAATTGACCATTTTAGTACTCTTTCCCCAAGGACTCGTTGATGGCAAAGCAGGTCCCAGTCCATGGCAGTACAGCATCTGAGAGGGGAAATACTCTCTTGCAGCAGTATTTTTTCCCCTATAAGCCTCAGCTAAAGAAAGGGATGTTATTCTGGCCACACACTGATTGTAAAAATGTTTCATGATCTTTTAAACTCTGAAAATCATGTTTGATCCAAAGGCTATTGAGAAGGATGGAAAAAAAAATGGAGAAATCAAACGCTGTTGAATTCATCTCTTCATTTTCAGGTGGGACTGCATTTGAATTAAAGACCCTCCCCCCAAAAGCCTAACATGTTTGCCTGAAATATTGTCATCAACCTGTTTCTGCAATAAATGTCAGGTCATTTGGGGCACTTTAGGGAGATCTTGATTGCCTTCCCCAGACATCTCATGTTCAATAAAGCCCCTTCCTAGAGGAGAAGCAGGTAGAGGTAACAGAATCCCTTTATCTACCTATTATCTTTCCCATGTCATGACTTGGTTTGGGCTCCCATGGCGGCTGCACTGTCAGCACACCCGGCTCTTAATGCAGCCATTGTTGCTTCTTAGAGAAGAAGCTGGTGCTTCCAGTCCAGGGCTGCCAATGGGGTCATTTTAATGGACAATGGGGCAGTTTATAGTGTTCCACTGTGAATGGCTGAGCGGGGACTGCGTCTCTTTCAAATAAGGATCAGATATACCCGGGAACAAATTGCTTGTTTGCTTAAACAAATGTCTGCTTTATATTTGCATTTTGCACTAAAATATCTCGTTTGCATCTGGCAGAAGAAAAATAAGGCCGGCCTTAGTCAAAGATGTCATTTCAATGCTTCTTTAGTCACCCACTAAACTGTGAAATGTTAAATCACTTTAAGAAATAAATACAAAGTACAATTTTCACTGCAAAAATATACAACCCAAAACTCGGGTTGCAGCGAAACCACCTTTTCCTCCTCAGAGGGAAATGTTACCATTTTTTTGTAAAGTGTCTTTTGCATGGAAAACTCATTGGAGAAGTAAACTCATTGTTTTCTTACAGGTGAAGCTGTGGTGAACAAAGAAATTCTCACCTATATGCTGTCTCCTAGGGGTTCACTGTGAATTTGGGGTCATAGAGACATTTTGCCTAATAACGATTTAAAAATTGAAACTATTAGAACTTAATTTGAGGTCTTGTCTGGAGTTTTCATTTTGATCAATGCATTTTTTTCCGGAAAGAACATCACAGCTGTTACAGGAGACACCGGTCATCTTCATCTATGACTTTGACATTGGCCTACAAGAAAATGCCTAGGTTTCCTGTGCTGGTCCCTATATTATATCTCATTTCATGGCAAAATTAGCATTACCTATAGAAGTTTTCATCTCTACTTTTCTTATTAAAAATATCATAGAAACGTGACCCTACAGCACTTGGGTTTTGATATAACTTCTACTACCACAAATCCCTTTCATTCTAATTTTTATTCTGTGCTGTAAAAAAAAAAAAGGTCCAATATGTCAAACAAAATGCCCATTAAAAATACTTGTTATTATCATTTCCTATCACCTAACATTTTTGAAGTATTTGGAATTAAAGTTCAATGTGTATGACGTAATGCACTACTTGTTCTTTCTTCGGGGAAGTAAGGCATTATCCCTCTGTCCCATGTGCTTCTTAGGAATCTGTTTTGACTTTCATGTGCTGATAAACCTTTACCTTGGACCCCTCTTTACAAAACACCATATGACTCCTCTGTATCGATATAGAGAGGATAAACACCTGACGGCTACTCTTATGGAACATGAGAACATATATAAAATTTTGGTTTTATTGGGATACGAGGAATTATATTCTATTTGATATATTCCTTTCCTTTCATAAGAATTTTCCAGCATTCTGTTCTTGGCCCTTTTCATGAGGCATTGGTCTTTCTCCAACTCCAACTATGTATTTCTAACATCACAGAGCTGTATGAATATCAAATAGGCTCTTCAAACTCAACATCGATAAGATCAAACCCTTCTCTTTCCAATCAAATCTGATTTCTCATCAGTTAATAGGGTCACTACTGACTCAGATGCCTAAAAGAAACTTCTGTTCAGCCCTCTTCAGATAAACAACCATTTATTCATAAATTTCATTCAACAAACACTGAAGCACCTACTATGTATTGGACTCTAAAGCTACAATGATGAGTGAGACAGACAGATTTAACTATCTAGTGGGGAAGTCAGACTATAAACAAATAACTATACAAGTGATTTTTTAGCCGTAATTTAGTAGTGCGTTGAGGAAGAAGTATGAAAATGTAGTCAGAGGACAGATATACAGGCATTCTATTTTTGCCATTTTTTCTTAAGAGCTGAGCAGCCAAAAACAACCTTTTTTCCACCTACCAGGATACTTCCCCAGGACTCACTAAATAATAGTCATCTCATTAGGGTGACATACAAGGTCACTTATGACTGGACCCAAGCCTACCTTTCCAGCTTCAGCTTCCCATGGATGCTGTACACGAGTCATGCAGAACCACTCACAAGTCCCTCAGAAGAGAACATACTTTAATTTCTCTGTCCTTTTGCTCTCACAAGCCCGTCTGTCCAGTAAACGTGTATTTACTGTTCTATACCCAGCTCAGATACCATTTCTTCCCTTTAGCTTTCACTGACATTTGCCCTCTGCCTCCCCCTGGGTGGTGGGCGGGGGGGGGGGGGGGGGCGGAGTGAATGTCTCCTCAATGAAGTGCACATTCAGACCCTTAGTGGCAGGACCTCCTAGGATGTGGAAAGGTGTTTAGACCTTGGAATCAGAGATCTAGTTTGTCCATTTTCTTTACTAGCTAGCAACCTGAACGATTTACTTAAGTCTCTAAGCTTTAGTTTTCTGATTTGTAAAATGCAAAGGTTGTGAAGATTGATTTTAATATGTAAAATGCTTAGTACAGCTCTGAGCTCTAATAAATACTTGATAAATGCTCATTTACATATTTCTTCATCATATTATAGTTAGCTGCCTGCTTCCCCTGCTAGATCGTGAATTCTCTAAGAACAAGAACCATGTCTTCTTTTTATCCCACTTTCATTCTGTCGTGGTTTGTATTCTAAGTTTTACTTTAGTTTTCTTTCTCCAACTATGATTCTTTTTTTGCAAGAACTGAATTTTTTGTATCCCCTTAAGAAAAATGGGAACTCAATGGTTTACACATCTTGAATTAAAATAAAGCAAAAAATAATTCCAGCAATAATTTAAATAAAGCTCTTAATAGAATTGTTTCATTTCTACTTTGTATATTTCTATACTACTATTTGTTTTAGCTTGTAAGATTTTTTTATGATGTTGCCTAAAGAAAAATAAGATAATCTAGAATCTAGTTGGCTGTAGCTAAAATGCGTAGGTCTTAATGTTAGCCAGTAAAGAGAAATTTTCTGAATAAAACTACACAGGTTATGATTTATATTTCGCTTCATGTCTAAAACCAGTTTTGACAATAAAATTGGTTAAGTTATTCTTCTAGTTTTTTTGGCATCTAGCATTCTGAAAAAAAAAAGTCTCATTTAATGCCTTTCATTCTAAAGCCTGAGGGAGAAGAGTCCATTGTGAAACAAAACAAAAGCAGCTCACCTATTTTAGTTGCACTGTAAATATTTTCTATAGGGAATACAATTCCTAATCCATACAGCAGGACTTTCGCCAATGCTGGGATAAGCTGAGTCGTTGTTACTAAAATATTCACACAGTTTGTCCTATGAGAACAGAAAGAAAAAAAAAAGATTTGAGAAACAAATCTCCAAAATGAACCAGTGTCAGCACAGCTCATTTCCCAGCAAAAGCACCACGAAGGGGCTTGGGGTGAGCTTACCTGGAGTGAATGAGTGTGAGGGCTTTCAGGGCCAATGTTAACCAAGAGTCCGTCAGGGCTTCAATCTCGGCCCTCAGCTGCAGCCAGGCCTCCCTCTTGGCCGGACCGAGCAGACCTGTGGATTCAAAAGCACATGAACTACTTCCTTACCAGTGTGTCTATTCCACATTATAAATCATAAACATGTAATGCTGCTACCACTACCACCCTCAAGCTCTTACAGTAGACCAAGTCACTTTTTCACATACTAGCATTCACTTGACAAGTATTTAGTATTGTAGGAAACATCTATTGAGTGTACATTCCTAGCATCTCTTCTTCTGGTTATAGCAGTCATCTCTTCTCTTTGCGGAGCCTACTCACACCCATTCCTTCAGCCATGTAATCTGGACAGAGCCAACCCTACCCTTGGGCCCCCAGGGTAGGAGCATGACCAGGGCTGGCCAATGAAAGTCAATTTTGGAGCTTTTGCCGAATCCATTGGGAAAGAGATTTCTCCACCCAGTGGAAGCACTGGTTGCATAGAAAGCTGGATGTGCCGGTGGTCATCTTTGCCACCTTCTGGGAGGGACTGCCTAGAAGGACTCCTGGAGGAAAAACTAGGCAAGAGATTCCTGATGGCATCGTTCGAGCATCTGGATTTCGCCACACTGGAAACCACCACCACCCCTACATTTTCATTGTTAGGCCCAAACATTCCCTTTTGTGCTATAGCCATTTTGAACCACAATGAAAAGATCCAAATGAATATAAGAGCATCTACTGCTCAGATCATCTACTGGGTAGAAGGAGCTTTTTACAAGCCATCTCAAGTCACCTGGGCAAAGACTGTTAAATCCCACCTCATTGGAAGGACAGCGAAATGTCACAGAGGTCAAGAAACTTACTCTAGATTACACACCTACTATTAAGTCATGGAGCCCGGACTAGACTAGACTGGCCATTGCAGCTGGCTCTAGTCTAATATTCCCGTCACTAAATCACAGCAGAATAATCACAGGTCAGACAAAACTGCTCTTAAAAAAACTGTATCAAAAAATCATGACACAAAAGTGTGTGGTACTCTGAGAATTTTGTCTAGGCTGTCTTCACTAACCCAGCGAGATACTGGGACTGTCACTTGCCTCCGACATTATTTTTGTAGGTGTTGTAGATCTCTTTTACTCGTCGGTAGCGGAAAGCCAACTTTCTCATCCAGTCTACACCGCCGCGCACCCCGGTGGCCAAGCATAAATTAGCGCTGGTGGCTGCAGCAGGGAAGCCATCTGTTCCAAAGTTATACGTGCTATTTAGATGCAAGAAAAGCCCAAAGTTAACCAAAGCAAGTTCATCTTAATTAGCTGAGCAGTTAAACTATAAAATGGAGCCAATCACATTTCTACGTGCTCACCTTAGGTCTTGCCCATTATCATCTGAAGAGACATCATCTATATGAACTTGGTCACATTCCTAAAACGCAATTAAAACGCTGAATGTCATTTTTCAAAAAGCATTTACTTTTTTTTTTTAACCACAGAGTTATTTAAAAAAAACCCACAACTTTAATTGGACTGTTTTCCAACTTTGTCAATCAGTAGGTGGCAGTCTTGTTAAATTGACAATTTTAACTACTTCGGGTCCTCTTCTAATAGAAGAAAAGAGCAGTATCATTAAGGACTACTGTTATTCGGCTTCAGAAACCAGATTTTTGTGTTTAGAAAGGAAAGTGATTGAAAACAATTAGCATATGTGTTCCATAAACCTCAGGTACCTGAGGACACCATGCTGCTCAGAGCTGATTCAGTCAATGCCCTCCCATAACTGAAACCAGACATTTCGGTAAATGTAACATGCTAGAAAAATTAAACCTGATGCTAACTGCCAATGAAATTATGACCTCTGATTGCTGTCGAGCCACACACCAACACAGCCTGAGGCCAGTGTGCTGAGGAGGCCAGACAAAAAAATCTGTTACTGGTTTGCCATTGATTTGAGAGATGTGTTTTATTCCTTCTCTCTCCCTCTGCCTCCTCCTTCCTCTCTTGCTCTGTATGTGTTTGCAAATGAAGGAGGAAAAAAGCATGGGAGACTTCACAACCCAAATGAAAAAAATCAAACCATGCACGGTTTTTTATTTTTTTACCATTTCACTATTATTGCATACTCATCTTAAGCATTAGGTTTATGAGTTTATTATATAATAATGTTATTTGAACAGACTTGATTTTTAAGTCCCAAACCATGTGTGAACTTGTTAGAAGAGGACACCATAATTGTGGGCTAAAGCTGTATTGGACCAGGTTCATGTTTAGGCACCTGTTAGCACATGAGCACCCTATATCTACCCCTTGGGCCCCAGCCTTAGATTGTGGGAAAAACTGATCTCACACAACTCAACAAAGCAGAATTCAACAAACATTTGCTGAACAAGTAAAAACACACTAATTTGGAGACAGACAAGGTCTCCAGTCCAAAAAGAAGCAACACATCCTTGGCATGCTTTCATATTTCAGTCGTGAGTCTTCTCTGCACTCGGGCTCCGAATACCCCAGAGGCCTTTAGTATACTTATTTCCCTAAAAGTTTTAGTTCAAAAATATTATTAAGAGAAATTTCCAGGCATACGCCCTATATTTTGAAAGGATCTTCTGATGAAAGGTCTGGTTACATTTCCTTATG
Source organism: Corynorhinus townsendii (assembly GCA_026230045.1). Taxonomy (NCBI): domain Eukaryota; kingdom Metazoa; phylum Chordata; class Mammalia; order Chiroptera; family Vespertilionidae; genus Corynorhinus; species Corynorhinus townsendii. Next base: position 17,257,392 of record JAPDVU010000010.1, on the reverse strand, counting down.
TAGTTCATTTTATAAAATCTTAACATTCAGTTTGCAACCAAGATGACATTCCCCAAGCACCACAGTAACAGGAGGTGTATTTTTCTGTTGCCGGTTCCTTCTGAACAAATTCTTTGCTCTCCATGGATTTGTGAGGAAGGGAGCAGGAGATAGAAGTGGAAGGAAACTCAAACCAGCTGTTGCTTAACAAAATTAAAACCCTGACCCCAACCTCTTCTCTAAAGCATCTATTTTCCAGGCAACCCGCTCCCAGCAAGCAGCAAGTACTAGGGAGGAAAAGACTTTGACCTTGTAACCCTCCCCTGCTCTCCCGAGGTCTATAACCTCAGATAAGAAAAAAGGAAAAGCAAGTCCAGGAGGCCTCACATGTGGACGATGAATTGCACATTGAAGACCAGGCCATTTCTGGAAAACGCGTTTGGGAGCTTCTCAGAGTTATTCCTTTAACGGTCTTTCTGCGGATGAATACTAGTTGTGGGGTTTTTTGTTTGCTTTGTTTTTTTTTTTTTTTTACAACATACTTATTCTGGCTTTGAAGAGATTCTAAGTCATGAGTAGGAGTTTCTGCCATTCATCTAGTCAGAAATACGATTTTTTTGTGTTGTTGGTAAAGAACTCTTTGGTTAGTATACCAAAAAAAATCTTACCCCCAAACAAACAAACCAAACCAAAAAGCCATAGGGATTTCTCTCTCTTGGAAGGAAGAACAGACAGGAGGAAGTGGAACAACTACAAGAAGAAAAGATATGTGGAGAAGAATGGATTTCAAGGAATCCAAGTTGACCTACAGCTACTAGGTTGACTCTGGGCGTGGGAGGAATTCTTTGGAAAAGCGGGCGTTAAGAGGCTTTCCTTAAACTAAAGCCTAGTAAATCCCCATTACCAACAGAGCAGTCAGTTATCTGATCATGACTGTTAATCACTCCACTGCTGCTATTGTCCCCCCACATCCTGTGTTTGTTTTCTCCTGTGAGCTGGATTGGAGCCTTTTTGTCCCCAGGCTGAGGTCTCATTTGAAGTTTTGCTCAATATCTTCGTTGGCCCTAATTAAGCGTCAATGGTGCTTAGCTTTTACCTGCAGATACCAAACTCACTTCCCAGTGACTGGATTAAAGCAGAGTTTGGTGTGGTGGCAACAAGGAAACCCCCCTTTATCAGGAGACTTTGTGTGGAATGATTGCAATGACAATCGATGGAAAAATCAAGAGCATTGTTTAAAGGGCCCAATTAGCACCCCAGGAATTAAAAACACACAGGCCATGAAGATGTCTACGTTGACTGTGTTTTTGGAGTTGCTGTTTATTTCACTTAACAATAGGTAAACACCATAACGCACAGATTTCTAATCGATAAGGCACATACTGAAGATTCATCACCTGTAAGTCTTTGTGTGAGTTTACGAATAATGGTATAAATGTTTTGAGAAATAAGCTACGTGAGTGTGTGTGTGTTTTAGGAAATTTTAATGAGAAACTATAATGTTACTATCTTGATGCTTACATACTGAAAACTTCAATTCCTGAAAGAAATGGAGACTATTAAGACACTGAAACTTTTCATAGCAGAGCTGTGTGACACGTGAACTGTGCTGGGTGTATCCACTCTGAGACTAGAAACTGTAGGTCCAGACATTCTGAAATCCTGAATCTCTCTGAGGCTGAAATAGCCCTGAAACTCTCTCTCTCTCTCTCTCTCTGGGGATGAAACTCCCTGAAACTGTCTCCTGCATCTTGTTGTTTTTTTGTGTGTGTGTGGGGGTGTGTGTGTGTGTGTGTGTGTCTGTCTCTCTCTCTCTCTCTCTCTCTCTCTCTCTCTCTCTCTCTCTCTCTTCAGAGCCTGATCTTAGGTTTTCATTTCTGCTTTCTGGCCTTGGTTGTTTTTTATTTGCCAAATGTGTTTTAAATCCAATAATCAGATCCCTGAGGGAGGGGAGGGGAGCAGAGGGGGCCTGACCCATTGAAACAACAGTAGAGCTGAAAGCCCCACTGGACGGATCGGACATGGGAGACGGGAAGGGACGCGGCCCCTATTTCTGGGTTCCAGAACGTATTCCTAAAACCCTACCTTTGGCGCTTCCTACACAGAGGGCAGAACATACAGAATTCCATGGGAAAGTAAGTTTCTATTCCAGAAAGACTGGATGTGCTGAAAATGGACTTTTGAAATAAACTACAAAAATGTCCTGATAGGGTTTGAAGGAGCTCAGTCATGACTGAACCCATATCCTAAGGCAGCATCACAGGTCTAGGGGCCCCCAGGGCCAGTTCAGCCAGGTTAGCATATTTTATGCAATCACCTGTCCTGCTGAGGCTTGAGATACACAAGGGACCCCTAACATGTTTCCGTGTCTGGCCTGGGCCTCACTTGGGCCGAAGTAGCAATTCCCTGGTAGAGTTTGCATTCAACACCCATCCCAGCTGGCTGATGGGTGCCTTAGCTTAGAAAGGTTGTCACTGATTCAAGTATCTAATTATTAAGGGCTACTATGTTCCAGGTGCTGTTCTAGATGCTAAGGACACACCAAGGTCCTTGCTGTTTGGGAATTAACATTCTAATAGGACAGGCACTATAAAACAAGAAAGCATGGACAGTGTTCAGTGCTCAGGAAAAAACACAGCAGGTCAGGGAAGCATGCAGTGCTGTGCAGGTGCCTGGGAAAGAGCCTCGCAGGCCAAGGAAAGAGCATATGCAAAGGCCCTGAGGCCGGGGCAGGGGGGAGGAGAGAGGAGAGTGCTGAGGGGAAGAGTTAAAAGGCCCTGAGGCAGGGAACAGCAGGGAGCTGGCTTTGGAAGTGTTATTAAGTAATGAGTCCCTGCACTATAGGCACGTACAGGTTAACAGAAAAGACATTAATTAACTGCAAAGGTGACAATTCCAGGTGTGGTAAACACGGCAAAACCTCCCTGAAGCCCAAAGGAACATCCTCCTGCTCAATGGCTGGCTTCTATTAGTCCAAGGGGGTGGGGGGTTGGGGGGTCTGAAAAACTGAAATTATATTTTGCTAGGTCAGGGAGGGAGAGCAAGGCCCACCGTTTATCCTCGTTGCTTCTGTGATGAAAGCAATCGAACAAAGAGATAAACGGTGGACGACTAGAGATAGTTCACAGCCGGGAAGCTGTGGCCACAGAAACAAAATCTGGCTCTGTGACCCCAGACTGCCAAGGCGGGACCTCTCCTTTCGACGGCTGTGGGCTGGGGCAGCAGGCACTCAATGGAGAAGCTGCCCTTCTCATAGGAAACACCCCGAGGTAGAGATGCAGCGGAACTGGGGAGCTCATGAGTCCTGAGAGCTGAGAGGGAAGGCTCCGGAAGATAGATTCCCTTACCCCCCCAAGTTATAGTTGCGTGAGCTCATATGGGGCTGGTTAGGGAATCAACGACAGGGGTGGGGGTGGGGGGACGGGGGGAGGTATTTTTTGTTGCGGGCCTTCCAAAGGAGTGTCATTCGACAACATATTTTGCATAAAGGCTCTGTATCAAGTCCACAGCAGAGGGATATGTACTTGATGCTGTTGGTTAGCCGAGGTCACGTCCCCCCCCCCACAGCACGCACACACCTAAGGAAGAGTCGGGCCAGGGCTACGCAAAGCTTACTCTTAGGCACTGAATTTAGGCCCCTCTAAAGCATTCCGCCCACTGCTCCCCGGCTGCAGTGGGCCCTCCCTCTGCCACAGTCCTACAGCCCCAGGAATACGCGCCCGCTCGCACTGCCTGCCGGTCTCCCATGTGACCCTTTGGATCCCTTGATAATTAAGATTCATATTTCACACTTCTGTGGGGATTCTGCAGACTCCTATATTTTCCACACAGACCCCTATTTTTTGTTATGCTACTTATTTGGGATGAAAACAACGGCATTTCGTGTTATATCCCATTTCACAGATAGGAAAAGTGAAGATGCAGAGAAGGTAAGGAATGCAAGGGTCTCGGACCCCAACTCCCAGGCTCCCTCAATTTCACATCAAGCCGACGGCTGCCCTCCACTCAGTGACCGCGACCTAGGTCCTCTGTGGCTTTTCCGTTGTTTTGAGCTTAGGGGGCTCCAGCTCCTACGCATAGCCTCCCATGTCCGCCCCACTCCCGCCTGTGCCTAGCGTTTGTGGTCGCAGCCCCGGCCCCGGTCCCGGCGGGAGCCCCCTCCTCCTCACCACCAGGCCTTTCGATGACTGGCACTTGGGAGGGAGCGCCACTGTGGTGACCGTGGTGACCAGGTCTTTGCCAGGGTAGAGCGCAGTGTAGGTGGTGTGAGCATAGGCATGAGAGTGGCGTTGACACAGCACATCCCAAACAGGAGGTCTGAGGCCCAGGAACAAGGATTTGGCCACAGTCACGGCAAGTGGTGACGATCAGAGAGGCTCAGTGTTGAGCTCTAGGCGCTACATGCACCCCCTCCGCTCCACAGGGCAGACACCCTCCTCCCCTACCCCCGCCCCACATCATCTTCCAGACAAACACCAGGGCCTATCCTCGGTGGATGCCTTTTAGGGTCCACGGCCTGTGCTTTGCAGAGGAGTAAAAGGAATAAAATTAGCAAGCCTCTGTGAGTGCAGGCCCTCAGCTCCGGGGATCCAAGTGCTCATGGGTTAGCACATGCCCACGTGGACAGCGGGGGAAACGAACACCCGCTCTGGTGCTGGGAGCGGGAAGAAAGCCGCGTGGGGCAGCCTCCCGACCACGCGCGAAGGCACACTCGCTCTCAGAACGCTGGGTGTGCCGTTATTCTGCCTTTTCGGTTGCGTCTGTCATTATTCTTGGCACTGCAACTCCAGCTGACCTTTTTCTGGTCCATCATCATAACTGGCCTTCCAGGGCTGGGCCACAGACATGCTTTGTTGGACCAAGCCCCAGGAATCACTGCGATTTTGTACAGGGCTCATATGCAAAATATTAAGTTATGGCTGAATTTTTCTGCAAATATTTATTCTGCTTTGATACTGCAGTGGTTGTACTTTTTCCCCCAAGACGTTCACTTGTGCCATAATTATGTAAAAATACACCCTACCATTCAAGTTAGTTTAGGAAAATTAATACAAAGAATTAAGACCGTCACTGTGGGTCCTGCATCTGTGCCAAGCACAGTGACGGAACAGCCAGGACGCTGGGCACTGTAGCCCCGAACACGACACTAGAAACATAAACTCCACGTAAACTTGAAGTCTTTGAATAAACAGAGACTCCACAAAGACTTGGAGTTTGGCTGCATGTTATGAAAGGGAACAATATGAAAATGTTACCAACACGTCTTGGGAGAAGTTGAAATATACAAGCCCAAATTCTGCTGACCGGGACTCTATTTGCTCCATCTTCCAAATGTACCAGGAGAAAGTTAACAGCATTCTGTCAGCTACTTGTTTCAGTGCCTTCCTTTACAAAGTAAAAATGGCAGGAGACAGGAGTGGCTAGAGGACGAGCTAGGGGACTCGAGCTGCAGACTCCTATATTTCTCACACAGACTCCTATTTTTTGTTACGTTACTTATCTGGGATGAAAACAACGGCATTTCATGTTATAACTCACTGTACAGATAGGAAAAGTGAAGATGCAGGGAAGTTACATGAGTGTGTCTGCGGAGACAGCTGGAGGTGGCTGCGTGAAGGGAATAAGGATGGGTCTCCTGTCCCTTCCTGTCTGTCAACGAGCAATTATACCCCCTGCTCTGACCTCCCCACTGAACACTACAGATACGTGCTGGAGACCTTGGACATCTACAAGTTACTGGAAATAACTTTCCCTTTGTTCCTAAGCAAACAAACACAAAAGGTGAGACAGACTGCAGCAGTATTTCTAGCATGTTAGAGACAAACTCACACAAATTGTCAGAAAGCTTTGACAAGTGGTCAGCAATGCTTCAGAAAGGAAAAGAGGGGGAAACATTCCCTTGTGGATCTGCCCACACTCCCCTCTGTCTCCGAGAAAACTCAAAATTGTCCACATGGCCTTCTGGGGGGACCAGGACGGGAGTGGCAGAGGTTTGAGGGGAGAGATTTCCATAGTGGCTTCTGGAAATAACTCCTGACTCCCCCTAGATATTTTGGTAACTTCGTTGGAAAAATAAGGTAAAATGGGTCATCCCTAGAGGTTCCCTGTGATGCAGAAACTCTATGTAGGGGCCAGGGGTAGTCCACAATCAAGCCAGTTGGTGGGAAAGATGTGAAGAACCCCGCTTCAAATTCACAGACAATCAGATTCCGCACATCAATCTCTGTGGTTAGGAAATTCTGTCCACGAGTCAGTACAAGTGCAGAAACCAGGTTTTTACTTGTGGATTTCTCTCTGCACAGCGGAGACTGTTCCATCAACGCACTGTGTGTGCATATACGTTACTGATGTGCAACAACATTCCATGTGCTTCCTAAAGCTGTGCCAGCCCTTACTCTAAGACAGACGGCACAGAGAGCGTTGGCACTGCTGTGCCCTGGTGCCCGTCCACGACCGGCTGCAAGCGCTGGGCGGGGCTGGCAGGCCCTCCTGCCTGTGCATCTCAGAACCTTCTGATTGCCCTCACTTCCCACCACTAACTTCCTTGCAGAAGAAAAGGGCGCAGGCTTCCCATGGCTGAGGCAGAGGAGACGAACAAAGGAGGTTTTGAAATCTGCTTCATTACTTTTGACAATTTGGGGAAATGTGAGTTGAGGAATTAAAACATACGTGGTCACATTTAAATTCCCACTCGAAACCATCTACTCCGCGTGGCATAGGCGTAGCATGGGCACTAACACGTGTTGTGAGCCAATATTTAAACATCCCAATCTGTTTAGATTGGATGACACCACTTTAGAAACCAATGCGGGGGAGAGGGAATTTCAAATCTTACAAACTGCTAAGAGGAGTTTTAACGTCTATTTTTGCGGTTTGGTAATAAGATGCAGTTTGTGAAGACAAACACTGCTTTTCACGATTGCTTCATACTTACAAAGCAGTATTTTAATACAATAAGTGTCACCATGTCCTATAGGGCTTCCCTGATGAGAGAGTTTACTAGAATTGTGTTTACATTAGCTAGACCTAGGTGCTTATACTCAAAACCCGAGATTTGAATGATAGCAGTTTCAACAACAAAGGTAAGATATTAGCTATTTCAATATGATTCTATGTAGATGAATGTTCACAGAAGTTAGAGAATAAAATCTTTACCGAAGGTACCTGAAGATGGCATATTAAGGCAAAAGATAAGTTGAAATGCTTAAGCTATGTATTCACCTGTACAAGAAGTTAGGGTAAATGTTCAAGATCACTAAATGAAACAACACTCAGGCTTATTATTAATGGTAATTAAAGAAAAGATGAAAACATGCTTTTAACATTTTAGTATTTTCTTCTAATACCAATTCCTTTTAAAATCTGCCCATTGAGAATAAAATGTCATAATAATATCACTTGAGCATGTTGCTCAAAGAAATCCAAAGGAATTACATGAAGATGATTCCTCTTAGCCAGCAGCACAGAGTTAATAAATCTATATCAGTTCCACTCTGCCTGGAGTTCCTTCCTTCTCACCACGAATACCTTCTCCCCCATGTGATTATATTAAATATATTTGTCTTTATTCACACTCTGAACCTTAGAGTGAGGAAAAGAAAGCCTTACTAATGGAAGCCAGGAAGAACTGAAAATAAGCTTTCGAAACAAAATGGGCTTACTCAAAAACCGCTCAATATTGTGTCTCTAAAAGTAATGGATTAATTTCAGTGACAATTATGGCATATATTAAGTTTGATCTAATGACACCGACACATAATTTACTTTACTTAAAAAAAAACACACACGTTAAATATCCAGCGAATACCTGGTATCTAATGCTACAAGGTCCATTTTTATTGTGTGTGATGGTTTGTGCCGTAACAGCACATGCTGTGTCAGTGTGTTCTTAAGCCCCCACCCACATGCTGTTCTACACAAAAGGCTTATGCCCAAAGCAGAGCTTCACTTACAGTTCAGCTCATATCAGGAGATTTAGCTTTTCACAAACCTGTGCAGGAACAAGTGAAAATGTCCCATACCTTCAACTACAAATTAAGGGCCATACGTGAGTGTTTGGTAATACGCCAAATTGTAGTGTACAGGTTTATAATAAAAAATATCATACATATTATTAATGGTATCATATAATGTAAAATAAAGTATTGAGAAGAAACGTTAAAGGCTGACTATATACAAAATAACCCAGAATCTTAAAAAAATAAAGACAACTCAGCATATATCAAATCTAAATGTACAGTCAGAACTACTCTTAAGAATAAACCTTTGATTTACTGCTGAGGGGTTTCTCAGTCTTCGATGGGTTTGCTCAGAGTTTTGCAAACATCATTTGTCACCGGCAAGAGTGTTCTTTGTAACTCCAGTCGCCTTTCTTTTAGATCTATTATTCCTGCTGAGCGTACCTACTGTAGAAGAATCTTTCATCGTGACACCAACTCTACTCTTGCTGTGAGTAATCACGGTCTCATAAAAATCATTCTTTTTATCACAAACTTGCTGTCAGAAGCAAGGAAAAGTACCCAAACCAGGAACTCTTTTATCCTTGTCTGCAATGCTTTCTCTTTAACGCTCCTTTGAAGAAAACCAAATAATGTACTAATTTGGAAAAAATGAATCACATACTAATTTATTCTCAAAGTGTTTTACTACAAGTTTCAATTTACACAGAATATTTCTGTTTCAATCACATATAAAACAATGAACTAAAGCTGTAATACTATGTCGTATTTTAAGAGAGGTGTTTTTTGTTTTGTTTTGTTTTTTTCTGGAGCAATTTTTTACTCTAAAATTAAATATTTGCAACAAATAAAGAGGTTCCAGTTCATGACCATTCTGTATCTATTGATTCATCTTTATTTAACTGCAAACTCTATGTCAATACGATTTTTAAAGAAATATTTGAATGTATTTGGCTTTTTAAGTGACTTTTATTCAGGGGAGAGGGCTTGAAATTTGAGTTTTGAAGAGATTACTTTATCAGTTTTAGTTAACATATCATATAGCCAGATGATTTTATAATAATAATAAATACTCAATTTTGTATGAAAGAATGTGTATGAAAGCTCAGAATAACATCCTTAGTTAGGAAGTCAATAAAAGCCCTCCCAGCCGATTTCCTCTGCCACATAATCATTATTGACTCCGGAGAGGAAAGTATGCAGAACCGGACATTGGCACTTAAAAAAAAAGGTCCCCCTTGAGCTACAGGAAGGTTCCATCATCACCTCCCCTCACTGTCAGCCCTCTGGGGAGAGGGGACCTCTGCGGGGGCACTTCCTTACTTAAAAAGTTCCCTTCTCTTCCCAGCATCAGTGGGTCTAAAATTCCAGCCCCTGAAATCATTCCTTTTGAATCGTCTTTTATAAGACAAAGACTTCAGGTAATGGGACATTAGTTAAGCTCCATAACTTTGGTGTGAACTGTCCTATCTGGTAAACTTCCTCCAGCATGGGGAGCTCCAGAGTACCCCAAACCCTGGGGTGTCAACAGGGGGCGAGGAGGAGGAGGAGGGGGAGGAGCCTGAAAGGAAAATTAAGAAAAACTTTTGTCCACACTCATATTCACTTTCCCTAGAAAACAACCTCTTTTCCCATGATGTAATTTTTAAAGCAACAAATAGGGGCCATGCATTATTAGAAGAAAATATAGATGAGCCCTGGCCACTGTGAGTCAGTTGTTTGGAGCATCATCCCTGGTACTGAAGGGTCCCAGGTTCAATTCCTGGTCGTTGGGTAATTTATATTATTATTCAGGAAAATGCTATATTATATACCACCAATATGACGTTAATAGTATATATGTTATAGAGCAACTGTGGAAATACCTCTAGAAAACATATAGGACAGGCATTCTGTATTCTTTCATTCATCGTGTGTTCAACTAATGAAAGGCCACCTATTCACACTCCAGGCACCCAGCACACAAAACTAAATGAGGGCAAATATTTCCATTAAGGCTTCATATATGTGGGGAAGAGCTGGGGGGAGAGGGTACAGGGGAGCATCAGAACTTTTTCTCGGGAAGGAACGGAATTTCTTACAAATGAAATGGAAATGGAATGCATCACATGTCTAGTCCTCCTTCCCACCCATCCTGGGCATCACCTCATTCAGCTACGTTTTTCTCAAAGTGGGTTTTGCTCCACCAGGAAATACAATTACCAATGTGTGGAGTACAAGCTTCTTAGGGGCCGGTGATACATATCACTTCTGTTTCTATCTCTGCCTTTGAACCAGAAGGTGTTCAATAGACGCTTTAGAAAAATTACATGGGAAAGACTTAATATATTCCAATGCCACTGAGCCTTGACCTTGCCTATGCAGTGCCATGACTGTCTATCTCGCACACCCCATTGCCAAATGCATGTCCCTGCTAGGCCGGTCTCAGTCAGCCTGGCCTCCACTCTCTCTTTCCTAAGATGATAGTTTATCTACTGCTTGCTGGATGCCTTCTCTCTCCTCTTTCTCCTGTCAAAGCAATGTCCGCTGTTACCCTTCTATTGCTTTCTTTTCTTAGCCCCTGGTGTACGCCTGTCACCCGCTGTCTGAGTGACAGTAGCAACAATTACTGAGAGCCTGCTATGTGTCAGGCACGGTGCCAGGGGTATTACATGTTGTTTCCAATCCTCCCTAAAACTCCACGTTTGATGGAGGGGGAAATGAAAACACAGATAGCGTCTGTGGATCCCATCAGGTAGTAAACTCTGTGACGGAAGAGAGAACTTTTCATGTGTCTTTTTCCTCCCTCTTTATTTTCTAAATAGGATTCTATTTCTTCCTATTTATTTTCTGTGTGGGCCGAGTACATAGATGATACTGAATGAAGTCTTCCAGACAGTCTGATAGCCAGGATTTAGTCATGAAAGACTCGGTGCCCAATCGGACATTAACTGATAATGTTACCGCATTATGTCACTGAAGTGTTAACTACTACTAGTTTTATTAAATTTATTTTGTCTGATTATAAAATGAAACATACTCATGTAGAAAAATGCATGCAAAACAGAAAAAATACATAAAGAAATAAACTTCCATTGCCTCCCTCAGCAGTAACTTCTGTTCGCTTTCTTCTGCCGTCCTTCCTGCCCTCCTAATTAAGTTGTTATCCAAAGTCTCACATTCTTCACAGAGCTTACATTCTAGTAGGAGATACACACCACAGGCAGGTAAAAGCCAACTCTGTGTTTTATAGCTACTTTCCCTCCATTCAATATGTAATAAACATCTTTTTTTTTTTATCAACTAATCATCTATAACATCCTTTTAAATCTTCACCTGAGAACATGCTTTTATTGATTTTAGAGACAGAGGAAGGAAGAGGGGGAGAGAGAGAGAAACATCAATCCGCCGCCTCCTACACGAATCCCGACCGGGGATAGAACCCACAATCTGGGTATGTGCCCTGATCAGGAATCGAACCCATTTCCCTTTAGTGCATGGGATGATTGCTCCAACCAATTGAGCCACTGGCCATGGCACTGGCCAGGGCTCATCTATATCTCTTTTAAGTTGCTACATACTATTCCACTTTATGCATGTTTCATATTTCTTTTGACCAAGCAGTGGCTGACAGTTTCCGGGTTTCCTTGGATGATTAACTTCAGTAGAGCAACCATTATCCATCCTCCTGCAACTCCATGGTCAGCACCTAAAATAACACTGGGCACACAGCCCCGTCCCTGCTTCGTGAGTGTTCTAGTGAATGATCCCTGGATGTACCTGCGTGGACGTGTCTGTGACATTCGTTACCTCCTTAGGCTACGTTAAATTTTCCCTAACCGATTTTTAAATCCCTTAGATCGTTGAGCCTTGTTCATTTCATACGATCTGCTTAGAACTCTCTTCTCTACAGACCAGCCCACAAGCCCTGTCGACAGCTGTCAGTCCTCCGATGGCCGTCTCCAGGTCACCCGCATCTCTCTGAGGACTCCCACGTATGCCGAGCTCATGCCATTCTAAGCTCCTTGAGAACAGGATCATCGTTTTGCTTACTATCATTTTCACAAAATTCCTCTGTTTCTTATCTCAATTTTTAAATTTTCTCTTGGATTATGGAAAAGCCCTCGTCAATTTCCGTAGGGTCATGACCAGTTATGAGGAGTGACTGAATAGCTTTGTGATTGGAAGTAAAAATGAATTATTCATTTTTGCCACTTAGAACAAATAATTTCCCATCTCTTTTAAAGTAAATATTAGAATGACTACTTTAAAAAGAAAAAATATTCTTATTTCACTACACCTCTACAAAATCTTATCACACACATGCTAATACACACTGTGGTTCAATTGTGAATTTTTAAGCTACTCCTTTTTCTGCTTAGCAGTAACATCTTAGCTACAAGCCCAGTAGGATTGCATGCATATGTGTTTAAAACAAACAATTCCCACCCATCCAACCGGATGACATCTCGGACATAAGAGCTCCATTTAACTCTCGGACAAAATGCAGGTAATCCTCAGTCAGTTATTTCTGAAGAGGCAAGCGAATGTACAAAGTCGTACCCACCAAAACCAGCATCCTCTTCCCCTGTCCGGCCCTCCACCCGGCTCACAAAGGAGCAGCCCACAGCCAGTAGCAAGAGGGACCCAGCCCGAGAGCGTCTCCTTAGCAGCGCCCTTAGCATGCGGACCGGAGCTGCGCCCAGATAGAGGCTCCATTGTGGCCGGGCGGAAACCGAGTGTCTCCAGGGGCTGCAACTTAAACACTTTGCGGGAAGTTGAAGCTACAGGCTTTTTCTTGCACGAGGCACTTTAAAAGAAGAATTCCTTTCTCAACTAAGCAAACTTCCTAGGAAGGTAATCTGGCTGGACAAAGTAGCGACTCTCCCAGATCGAAGATTAGCCAGCACCTGTCAAAATCAAGACTCTGAACAAAAGGTCTATCATCTGCGACACCCGAAGGTCAGTTTCACAGGATTTTAAAATAAACGGACAGCCACCCAGCCAACTCTGCGGAGGCTGCAGGCGTATTTCCATTCGAGGCTGCGAGGGGAAGGCGCTCCTGGTCAGTGAGGCTCACCAAGGGGCCTGCGCTGGGCCGGGCTCCACACCCCTGTACCTCCTACGCGCTCAGTGGTTAGCGGTGGTTGTGAGAAGGGCACGCATTATCAGAGTGAGGACTGACCTCCGCTTGCCCATCCCTAAAGCCTTCACTCTTTGCTGAGACCACACCACCTCCCGGCTGCTTCACCCCCAGAATCAAGAGACTGGCAAAACCGGGAAGACAGTTTCACGCACAGGCTCACCATCAGTTTGCCAGGATGACCCCCCTTCGCTTTACATGAGTCATTGACTTTTCCGAATCTGGAAATTTCAATACATATTTATGTGTTTCCAAAGGAAAATTTCACAAAGGGACTCCTGCTCTGAGCTCACTTTTCTTTTTCGTTCAATACATTCTTCCCAGGAATCTTAACTCAGTTCACGTTCAGTTCTTAACTTCAAGTTCCATTCTGTTTCCTGAGCTTCAGACCTGCATGCACAATGCACACTGGAGTCCACCTGTAGGTCTAACATGGACTTCAGATTCTACATCTCAAAACCCAATTTAGCATTTTCCTTCCAAAGCCAGCCAATTGTCCTGTGTTTTTTTTTGTGTGTGTTTTTTCATGGTTACCTTATTGCTCAAGCCAGAAACTCAGACTCTTGCTTCCCTCTCCCCTGCGTTGAGTGTATTTCTCAATGCTTCAGAGGACTTTCTCAATGGCTTTCACATCTGGCCCTGTACTCTGTCCCCACAAACCAACCCTGTGATTTCTCACCCAGATTATCGCCACTTATGATGTCACGATGCAGCTCATTTCCATCCTTGAGGGGTTACCCTGCCTTCAGCGTGAATTCTGACTTCCTTAGCTGAAGGGCGAAGCCGTCCCTGGCCTGGATCCTCTCCCTTTCCCATCTCACAACCGCTCCACGTGGGCTCCGCGCTGACAGCTGCTCAAACTCTGTTCCTGCGTGTCACGCGCTCCGGTGCCACTTCCTTGCGCAGTCATTTCTCTGACATTCTCAGCCTTGCTACCTCTCCCCGAGTTGGGTGAGCCACCTGCCTTTAGACCCACTGCATCCTGTGCGTCTCCATCACGGGGCTGGCGCACTGCGACACAGCTGTCCTGCTTCTGTCTCCCTCTGGCGCCTGGGCCCCTGGAGGGCAGTGGATATATTTCGTCTCCTCCATGCCCAGCACAGGGTCCAGAAGGGCGCACACAAGCACACTGATAGCACGGGAGCTCTTCTCCTGTAATGCAGGGGCTGCTGGAATGCCATTTCTATCTATTCAAGGGCAGGGATTTATAGTCACACATCTGTCTGTCCACAGTCCGCCTGCCTGCCTGTTTACCTACCTCCCTCTCTCCCAACTTTTTCAAAAGTGAACTTAGGCCACTTGAGTAGCTGCTGTTGGTTAGACATCGAGGGCAACAAAGCTTTCAAAGACCCCATCAGTGCAAAGGCTGGTGGTGGGCTCTGCTGTCTTATGTCAGCGTATGACACCACCAAGTGCCACTGTGTCCTCTCTGTGGCTCAGGAGGACTAGCTGGTGTGTGAGCAGCTAGAGAAGGTCGGGGTCCGGGTGGTGACACCTGGGGTAGGAAGCCCTTGTTTCCACCTGAGCTTTCCTATGACCTAACCCAGTGGCTTTGGGCAGAAACCACGTCCCTTCAAGGTCCCACACGTGCGACCTGGAGATGATCCGGTTGGATGCACAGCGCCGGCAGGGACTCAAAGCCCATGCCTTTTGTTGTTGTTGTCAGTCCTCACTGAGGATATTGTTCATTTGATTTTTAGAGAGAATGGAAATGAGAGAGAGAGAGAGAGAGAGAGAGAGAGAGAGAGAGAGAGAGAAACATCAATGTGAGAGAGACACATCGATTGGCTGCCTCCTGCAGGCACCCTACCAGGTATGTGCCCTTGACTGGGATTGAACCCAGGACCCTTCAGTACTGGGGCCACAGCTGTATCCGCTGAGCCAAACCAGCTAGGGCAAAGCTGGCGTTTTTTGCCTGATGTGAGGATTGCTTCCCTGAAGCCTGCTGCCTTCCTGCCGCCTGCTTCACCAGGGAAGAACCAGGCTGGTCCAGTCGGTGAGGGGCCGGCCGCCTGGCTGCACTCAGGGAGGGGGCGCTGCTCCTCACCACACATGCACCAACAAGGTCCACAGGATGGCACCAGGAAAGGAAAGCTCGCACAGCCTGAGGAACACGTGTCTTTTTTACTTGAAGGCAACACCCTCATTTTCCAGGAAGGGACAGCATCGAGGAGAGATAGGAGCCAGATAGGGGAGCTCTTACCGTCCACGGTGAGCCTCCCCTCGTGAAACTGCGAGGGGCGGAGGTGAGAGAGAGGAAAGAGCGAGAGGCCCCGGGCGTGCCTGGAACCCTGTGCACTTGCAACTGAAGCCGGCTGATTTTGTGGTGTTTTCTGCTGGGATTTCTGTTGGAAGGCCACAGGGTGATTTGGGCAGCAAACCCCTTAATGTCTCCTACCCTTCATCCCTGCCCCGCCCCCACACATATGCATAGTCTGCCCTATTATCACCATCGTGGGTACATTGGCTATAGTCAATGAACCTGCGCTGATACATCATCACCACCCAAAGTCCATGGTCTACATGAGGGTTCCCTCTTGCTGCCCTACATTCTGTGGGTAAAGCAGCATCGTACAGAGTAGTTTCACTTCCCTAAAAATCCTCTGTGCTACTCATCCTATGCATCCCTCCCTCCCCATCACCCCTGGCAACCACTGACCTTTTTACTGTGTCCATAGCTTTACCTTTTCCAGAATGTCATGGAGTTGGAATCATACAGTATGTATTTTCAGATAATCGGCCATAAATTTCAACACTAAGGCTATGCTGAAGTGTACAGTCTATTTTTGAACTTGAAGTGAACCATGAATATTGTCCGTATATTTAATAAGTTGTCTTAAATTTTTTTCAATGAAGATGTACTTACTATGTTTCATTATTAATTTCTTTGTGGATCTTTAAACTATTTCTATATTTTAATGGTAAAATCACCTTTTAGAAGATAATAGTGTGGGCTTGAGTGGACTTCAAAAAAGTATTGGACCTGAGTTAGAATCTGCCACTGAGAAGCCATGTGACCTTGGCAAGTTCTTGTTTTAGCCACCCTAAGCTTCACTTGGCTCCTCTATTACATGGAGACAATAATGGTGCTTTTATCATAAATATCAGGGGGTTAAGTGAAAGGTATGTAGAGCACTTAGCACAAGTGTTCAATGAATGCTTATTACTCTTGTATAAATTATCTGTCTACAACTCTCTTTTCTAGAATGTAAGCTAAAAGTGGAATTAGTAAAAGGATCAGACATTAAGGTACTGAATACATATTATCAAATTGCTTTTCTGAAATCTTATGTCAATTCATATCCTTATCAGTGGTGTACACAGTATTCATCTTACTGTATTGTAGGCCATATTACTGATTTTAAATATTTCCAATTTGATGGCCAAGAGGCGGACCACTTACTCTTTGACATTTCAATCACTAGAAGTGAAATCCAACACTTTTCATTTCTTTATGCTGACAATTTGAATTTCTCTGGTGATTTGTTCATATCCTTTCTCATTTCTGCTACTTATATGAGTTGCTATTTATCTTTTTTTAGTTTTGTTTTTATTTTGTAGTTACTGCCATTTAAAATTATAATTTTTAAATATATTTTTAATGATTTCAGAGAGGAAGGAAGAGGGAGAGAGAGATAGAAACTTCCATGATGAGAGAGAATCATGGATCAGCTGCCTCCTGCAAGACCCCCACTGGGGATCAAGCCCACAACCCAGGCATGTACCCTTGACCGGAATTGAACCTGGGACCTTTCAGTTCGCAGGCCGATGCTCTATCCACTGAGCCAAACCAGCTAGGGCTAAAATTATAATTTAATTAAAATTTTACATGTATGGCTATAATAAAAGAAGACTATTAATTTTTAAATTTAATTCTATAACCTTTCACTTTTCTGAAACCCATTATAAATTCTAAGGCTATTGTAATAGACTCTTTTCAATTTCCTGTATATATCAAATCTCCAAAAAATAATATTTTAAATCTCATTTAATTAATTGTAGTTTATTCCTCATGCACTGCCCCAAACTCCTAGTTCAAAGCTGAGTAACAGAGCCAACAGAAGGCTTCCTTATTTTGTTTCCATTTCTATGATAATCTGCCTCTGTTATTTTATTAAGAACAATGCTGGCTGTTGGTATTAGGTAAATATCTTTTATTATGCTAAAAAGCTATATACTTTGACTCAACTTTCTGATGAACATCAGAATTAAGAAAGTCTTTGAATACATTTTCATATTTGTATTTTTTACTTCAGATAAAGACGACAGCATCTTGTGAAAAATGATGAAGAAATAAGAATACCTAACATTATCCAGTAGTAATAATAATGGATGAAATATGGGAATTGTTTCTTTTTGGCTGTCAGTTACAATATTGTTAAGTTCAATACACATTTATTGAGTCTAAAATGCATTTGTTGCTTAAAAAACTCATTTTGCCCCTAACCTGAGGATGTTGATGATATGTTAACTGAAAACATGGACAAGGCCAAGCACCTACCTGAAACCGTAGGGAGACAAAGTCACCTCTTGCCTTCAGTGGGGAAGGAAAGAGAAATTGCTATTGTCGTCTAAGATAACAGATAAGAACTCAACACACACACATTTCAAGGTGTAAGGCAGGATTCTGGGTGCTGTGGAGGGTGTTACGAGGAATAAGATAAATGCGTGATCCTTTATGTTTGCTAAAGGGATCAGGAGAAAGTAAGTATACAAAGCCTGTGCACAGAGCTGAGCATGCTGAGTGGCATATGCGTGTGTGCGTGTATGTGCATGGATGTTTGGCATGGAATCACCGATCTGCCCACGCTGCCACGCAGCCGGTGCTGTGTGCAGAGGGAACGGAGAGCACAGCGCAGGCTCCTCAAGTGTCTTCTCTGCAAGCACCAGACCCTGCCCGTGGTGGCGGGATCCGAGCCCGGCACCCACACAGAGGCTGGAACCCCGGCTCCAGAGGTTCTTCCTGTTCGTTTCTAGAGACTAACGGGCTTTCTAGGGGAAGCATGTTTTTCAAGTCAAAACACCAACTTCTGAATTAGTCTTAAACGCTGACACTTTGGGCAGTGGGAGCGCCTGGTCACTACCTACAGAACGCTTCCCCTGCCGCGGAAGCTGCTGGGCATGGGCGTGGCTGACAGGCAAGATCCTTTTCTCAGCTGAAAATCAAAGTACAAACGAGCTATTTTAAAATACTTGAGATGATAACCTACATTTTACAGTAATAAAATATTACTGAAAACTTAAAGAAGGAACGAAACCAAGGGGAAAGTCATCGCTTTGCTTTGTTAAAAACAGTCCCTACAGCGCACTCCCTTTCAGGTGTGGCATTACTTTGAGACCGTCCGCTGAGCCTTTGACTCATCAAACCCAGGCTCTCCAGAGACCAGAACCTTCTGTCCCAGACCTTTTCTTAACAGAAAAGATAAACGCAAGAGGCTACAAGGGCAGGTCCTCACAAACGGGGCCTGGGACAGGAGTCCACATACCGAAGGCCCGAGAAAGGGGGCGAGTCTCCACCTTCTAATCCGGACACCAAAGAATCCTCTAACTAACCAATGCACAACCCACAACCCACAACCCACAACCCCAACGCGCAAACAGAATGCAGGAGGGCATTCCCACGCGGCCTCATGTGGACTGGGGACTGTGCACATGACACCCTCACAGGTCCCTGTCTCACCGAGGACAAGAGGAGGGTCCCTGCAGGCAGGGAGTGGGGCCTGAGAGCAGACCCGTCAGTAACACTGGTAGGGATGGCAACTCTAATGTCTGTGGGATGGGATTACTTAACACCAGGCGGAAAGAGAAAACTCAACATAAGCTTACGCCTCATTTTTATTTAGACTTATATCCATCCTGATGAAATCTTTTCCTTTAACTGTGGAAAAACCTAGCAGGAGAACTGACCGACGCAAGCTAAACTGAAACATTATTGTATATGGAAGGCCTGTCCTCACTCTGCTGACTGCCTTTCCATAAAAGTCCAACAGAAAGAACTCTTTCTCCATTCACTCAGAAAAGAGTCATATGTTACTAACGGAGCTAAAAAAAAAACCCCTCCAGTTCCATACTGTCATTCATAAGAAATGATTTCCATCTAGGCATCATCGTGTTGCACACAGAGACCTTTTGGTAAGACGATACGCTAGTCAGACTTAGAAATAGGAAAGCCAGAAGTACACCAAGTCTACGCCCTTCTCTGATGGGGAACTATTATTTCCTCTGATAATTATGTCCCCGTCACTCATGTTCCTTACCTTGTCAAACATTTTTATTAGTACCCAAAGTCCAAAATTCCCCCTTTTTATCTTTTTCCAGGAGTGGCAACAAAATTAAATTGTGATTGCTTTTATGAAAAACTGACTCTGAGCAGGATGACCAATGAGAGTTTTACAATGAAATCAACTGATTTTATTTCATAAAGTACAACTAAGATATTTTTAAATTACTATAAAATCCTATCCTAGATTTCCTAAAGACTATCCTAATACCCAATTTAAATGCATGGCCATTCTTTGGTAACACAAGGTTGGGTACTGGAAGGCCCTCACGTCATGTATGTCGTTGTTCAGAACCTCATAAGCCAAAGCTGTGAATGGGCCAAACTGCACAGAGGGACGAGCCGGAGAAACGTTAACATTGTAACAGAAAATAAGGACAAATGTCGACAATGAGTTCGGACATCACACCTGAAGCTAACTGACAGTTAACCTCCTTGAAGTTACTTGTACTCTAGATCTTAAAAAGCTAAAAAAGTGTAATTTAAATATTCCTCTCCTCTACCGCAGCATTGCTAACTGGAGTGTGAAATCAAGCATTACCACATAGTTTCTGCCTGATGAGATAATTTTGGTTTTCTTAGGAGGATTATGCCAATGCACTTATTTTTGCCAGAAAATAATTTTACTTTTTATTTTGCAAGAAACTAATATTTGCAATAACCAATTCCAGTTGTGTTGAATTATAAAACTCTAAGATGAAAGATTGAAATAAGTATAAGAACCAATTTATTTTTATAAAATATTATGCAAGTTTAGAGCAAGTAAAACATTTCCAAAGACAGAGGCTAAATGTATCTTTTATACTCTCGCTGATACCTTTATATTTTTTCTCAAGTAAAATGACTTAAAGTCAACTTCTGTAAAGTTATAAGCTTAATTTTTCCATTATTGTTTTCATATTTGGTTGAACCATATCTCCCTTCTCTTTTACTTATAAAAAACAGTCCTCATGCCAAGAATAGAATCTGATATTTCAATAACTGTGTAGACCCCCTAGTTATTTTTTTAAATTGGGTTTATGGAAAAACTATATTCTCTCCATCCCTAAAGCAAAACTTGTAATATATACATTTATTTTAGATACTCTTTATATGCAGTTTAGTATGAATAATGTCAATAAACAATAATCAAGCTATATTAAATCAAAACTAAATTTGGAAATTTTTCAGTTTATATTATACCAAGTTTGTCCAATTTCTCACTTTTCACCACATAGGTTTGGCATGGTATAGACAAGTAAAGATGGCATTTTTAAAGAAGGTAGAGTTCAAAAACAATAGCAAATTACTGCTAATTTCTTCTTGATGGGTGCTATTAATGCCTATTAACATTAATAAGAGGAACAAGGTTGTTTCCAGCACAAAATATCAGCCTAGACTATATGATTAGAAACAAATGAAAACTTTGGAAAGGAATTTGAACGTACTAGTGAAATACAGCATTTTTGAGTGCTGTTCTTTTATGAAGTGAATCAAAACCATAAATCAGAAACAGCTTTTGAAAATGAGTATGATTATCAAGCTTTTCTAAAGGCAATTCTAAACTTGTCACTCACTCGAAACATTTCCACCTTAGAAAGTACTAATGCCTTACATGTCATTTCCTTAAGGAAAGCGGACGCTTAAAAATGCAAAAAAACTTTTGTATTTTACCCTAAGCATAAAAATATTTCAGTAAGGAATGGAAAGAAAATGAAGCGTATTTAAATAATCTCATTGCACTGGAAGTTGCCAATTCGTCTGTGAGTCGTTTCACTGCAGATGAAAAGAAATCAAAATACAGGACAGATGTTGAATAAGCCACATTTTCGTTCTGTCACACACTGGCATCTTTCAAATGATTTTGGCTCATCCATTAAATAAGGTGCATTTTGCTTGATTTTGAAAAGGGAAACATCAGGAAATATTTAAAGGCCAATTGCTGCCAATTAACTTCGATGAGTAAAAGTTCTATTTGAATCTTTCAGATTCTTCTCCTGTCTGAAATAACATACATTTATAAAATCTAGCAAAACAACAACTTGATGACTAATGGCTGTTAGCAGCTCTACCACAAGCTTGCTTAACAGCAGGATTTAAATAAACAACTGTCTCTATTAAGAAGGGAGTGTAATGTAGTTACAGTCATGTTGTCTGAGAATGGAGATATGAAAAACAATATTCTTTATTCTTAAGAATGCTGCTCATCGAGACCATCACGTTTGTCACTGCCCATAACACCTTCAATGAGCCACCTGACACGTTTCACCTCAAATGATAATGGACAAATAAAATCATCAGCAGTTTCACATAAGAAATCCTGGTACTCCAACAGCAGAGGCCCGACTGAAATGTCATCCAAACGACGGAGCCAGTGAAAAAGGAAAGCACCCAACCTAAGACAGTGACAGTCTGACATGAACCGCATATGCAAATATCACAAATTTTGTTGGATTCTAAAGGCAAGTCATCTCAATGGAGATAATGTAACTGAGAAATCTGTAGTTCCTGCTAATCAACACAACTTAATGTTTAAGATCCTTGACCTCAAATTTTCATCCTTATCAATAGTTATGTGGAAATCTAATTTTGAAACACAACACTCCAAGTTAAAGCATAACAAATACCATGAAGGCAAAATGCATTACTATATAATTGGCAATTACTTTGCCTCATTATCCCAATTATATATTCAAAAATACTATCCCCTTATTGTAAGACCAATAATCTATTTTCAGGCATACAACATGAATTTTATATTAAATAACTGAACTTACTTCTAAGTCATTAAAAAATAGATGTGTGTCTGCCAAGTTGAAAATCATTTCTTCCATTCGTAGTCCAAGGGAAACTGAAGTAGGTGGATCCTAAAAGAAGAAATTTTACAGGTCAAGAGCATATATTCTCCAGGTTACACGAAATATATTGTCACAGTAAGAGGGAGTGAGTGTAGGGAAAGGTCCAAAGTGACCATCAGGCGGCTTGGGCTCCAGTTGCCTTTAGTGTGCATGATTTATTCTATATGCAAACTTCAATGATTTATTTTATTTAAAAAGTTCCCCTAATGTTGTTGGTACTTCGCTTAAAATATTACAAAATATATAAAATCTAGGGTTACTTAGACATATGATGTAGAGGATATTCAGCTTCGCACTTATATTTCAGGAGAAAGAAAGTCAGTGAATCAAGAAGACATTGCTTATGTCACACCACAATCCATTAAACATGTCTACATGCATTGCCACAAACATGAGAAAATAGATACAATATAGAGTCACTTCTGAAGGGCAGTAAATACTAATTTTACTGCAGAGGATAACTATGATTTTTTATTGATTCAGACTGCCTGCCCATTTTGAATATACTTAAAAGTAGGAAGTGATGGCCACTCTGACCACCTGGCACAATGCCAGCTCCGGGAGCATATGTAACATTCATGTGACACTATCCAGTCATCACACAGCCAGTACTATACACAGAGGGATCCAGTGACTTCTACCCAATGCTTCACACAACCCACACCCTGATGACATTTACTGGCACTGAGGCAAACTCAGGGGGATATGGAGGTATTTGCAGATTTTACGGTGTTGCTGTGTTCCTAATGTATCACACCGAGGAAGCCAGATGGTTCATGGTGAATATCCTGCATAATCATGAAGAAGGAAAAATAATTTCTGTCGAGAAAGTATTCAAGGATGTAATGTGCGTGTTTGAAAGTTTCATTGACATTCTAATAACAATACCAACTCTCACAGGTCCGGCACTGTAATGTTTTTCCAAAGAACAGTAATTCCCGATATACTGTTTTATTATTACAGCAAACTTTTCGAAGAAAGACGGAATCTACCTCATCATCATTAATCAGGGAAATTGCAACTAGAGAAACCATGCCTTCACCCAGGGCACACATCTGGTTGGGTGTGAGCTGTCTATCACTGGTCCTTGAGTATTACGTTATAGTCAGGGACACAAAACCCAGAGCAAATAAGATTCTTGTTTTCTTATACTGTCCAATGTAATCCTTGTATGTTTTCTCTATTGTCTTCCTTCCAAAGCTCAAGACTTGCCTGGCTTATTCTCTACTGTCTATGTATCCACAGTCTATTATCTTGAGTTCCCCAATGGGAGGAAGTGACAGGGAAGAGCCCCTGGCCCTGAGCTCACTTGTCCTATCTTGGAGCCTCAGTCGGCTCATCTAATAAGTCAGATGGCCAGATGCAAACACATTGTTCTCATAGAATAAATGGAATATTGTTTTCTTATAATAAAAAAATTTCTCATCTCTTAATTTGGCACAATCATACCTGTTAGTACACCTGGGGAGAACCAGCCTGTGATGGAGCGAAAGGGGCAGGGATTCCCTGAATGCCTGCCAAGGGGCCAATCAGTTGTGGCAAGGGAGGTGCAGTCAATCCTGACAACCCCGCCCACCCACAGCACTAGCCTCACCCCCTCCTTGCCAGCACCCATCAGAGTCTAAACTTAACAGAAATCTCAGGGCAGGACTTGGCATCTCTGGTCTCAATTCTTCTCCTGCGCTAGGCCTCCTCTGCCCGCTGACTGACAGTGGAAAGAAGGCAGAGAACACAGAATCGCCAAAGGATGGGGCTTAGACTGGCACAGGGTTTAACAAACACCCCAGGGTTTGTAAGAGGGCAGAGAGGAAAGACACACCAAGGCCAGTGAGTGTGCAAGAGCTGTGTGGAAGGGACTGCAAACCCTTCCCTCAACTTTCCTGAGTGACAATTCACACTCCTTAGCCTTCTCCAATTGTCCCTGTGTAATACCACTGAACACCTATGAAATTTCATTGGTTGAGAAGAATTAAGAACCGTTTACAAATAAGAAAAACTCTCGCTGCACGCTGCTTTTATGGGAAATTGCTCACTTGCTTCATTCGCAGCATCAGCAAGCACGCTGGAAAAGCAAATACTCAAACATACCCTGGAGCAGAATTACCAGTGGGGGGAGTTCCAACAGCTGTTTCTAAAACAAAACACCCGATGGAGGTGTTTACTCCCTCTTGTTCAGGCCAATAAAAGTGCACTGACTTGTCCCATAACCAGGTCAATGAATCTTTTCATGCGGCACGCAGAAGAGCCTCGCCACACTGGTTTCATTGCCAATTCTGGAATTTATGTGCCATGGTATTGTTACTTTTGAAAGAGTATTATTTCTCCTTGATACGGTTGCTTATTTATGCTGCCATCAAAAGAACTACTGCATTGTTTGCTAATATATAGCATACTTTAACTTTTCTTCATAAATTAGAGTTATGGCTTGCCAGTCGGAATACTAATAAATTTTAAAGGCTTGTTCAGTCTCATGGTCAAATATGACACAGATGTTGGCCTTATTTACCTTTGTTTTTCTCTTTTGTTATTAGCTTTCATGCCTTAACAGTGTCTATCCCTGCCACTCCACCGTGTTAGGAGCCGTTACTGTACCAAAAGAACAGTTTTCAGATTTAAGTGGAATGAGAGAATTTTAGAATAGGAAGGGGCTCTAGTTGAGGGGGCAGTGTTTATCAAACATTTTTCAAACCACAGTCCACAATAAAAAATACATTTTACACCATGATATAGAAATATACCTCTCTCTCTCTCTCTTTCTCTTTCTCTCTTTCTCTCTCTCTCTCTCACACACACACAAACACACACACAAACACGCACCACAGCTGAAATAATGTAAGTTTGGCAAAAGGAGCCTTTGCTCACTGCATGGGGGGTACTCTGATAGTTCCCATGTCATAGCCCACTGGCATGTCACAATCTCCAGCTTGGGAAGCTGAGCGGGGGAGGACACCCACTTCTGGCTGGAGAGATGGGGAACCTGGCGGCGGTGTGATTTGCTTGTGGTGACAGCTGGCAGAGTGCAGAGATGCTCACGCTCAGTGTTTTCCCTACGAGCAAATCAGCAGAAGAGCAGGCAGATAACCGTGTCCACAGATTTGTTTACACGTTCTGGTGGTGGAGTTCTTCACACATCGAGGTTCGATTTTATTTTCCTGTTATCATAATCTTTTAATACTTTCCAAAAATTTTTTTTTAAATTTAATATGCATGATTTTTTTTATTGTTTTAAGTATTACAAATAGTAGTACATATGTCTCCTTTTTTTCCCCCCATTGATCTCCCCCCGACCTCCCCTACCCCCCAGTACATGTCTTCACCTGCCTGCCCTCCCCACGCCCCAGTGTCTTGTATCCATTGGTTATGCTTATATGCATGCTACAAGTCCTTTGGTTGATCTCTTACAGCCCCCCTCACCCAACCTCCCCTGCCTTCCCACTGTAGTTTGACAGCCTGTTCAATGCTTCTTTGCCTCTGTATCTATTTTCCCCCCATTTCTTTCCTTTAAAAAGTTTTGCCTCTGCAGACTAGAAATCATGTCTGACACAAACCAAAGGCGACAAAAGCTCACACTGAACAGTTAATAAGTTAGTCATGGCTCGATGACTTATTTTGGCATATTTAGAAGAAGAAAAACGCACATTTTTTTTTTTAGACCAAAACTGAGATGTTCGAATCACCACGTCGCTGGCTTAATCTTACTTTTCTTGTGCTTTTTGCAATAACGAATTCCAGGGCTGCAGTTATGAAATGGTTGCTTTTGAAACACCATGTTTTGTTGGATTACTTTTGAAAAATTATAGAACTTTGCTTCCACATCAAACAAACATCTCTTTTTTAAGTAAACTTTTCTGCCAAATCTTTCCATTCTTTTCTGAACTTGACCCCTCTGTGGCAGTTGCCAGTGCTGTCCTATCTTGACATTTCTCCTTCCCTGGTGCCTGTTACATCATCGAGCTTTTCTGAACATCTTCCTGGAATCGATTGCCCATCACCTGTTCTTAAAGGCTCCTGGTCCCTAGGACTATTTCCACCCATGCCTCACTCTACTCGCAGGCCCTGCGGACCCCACCACCTTCATGCCTTCAACCACCGCCCCTCTCCCCTCTAGTAAATCAGATCTCAATGCAGGCTCACACACCGATGACCTGCTGGTGATTTCTACTTGGATGTCCTGCGGAGCAGCTGGCACTCAATGTGCTAGAAACTGGAGTCATCATTTCCCCTGGAACCCACAGTGTTCCTTCTTTAGGAGAACAGCACCCTACCAGCCCCAAACCTTGGCATCTTCTAAACAGCCTCCCTTTCCCCCACGCCAAATCAGTCTCAACACCCTGCCCCCCTGGACCTGGAATCCACGCCTTCCTCATAGTCACTGCCCCGTTAATTTTCCCCAGCCATGTGGCTGTTTGGTAGATCTCTTCAACAGGCTACCTCATGGGCTCTCAGCCCATGTGTCACCCTGTCCGTTCCATGTTTCCATCTCTTTTAGAAACACCCAAACACTTCAGTAAGTACGGGGGCCCGCCGATGTCTGGCTCTTGTTTACCTCCCCAACACGTAACCCAGTTATAGTTTAATCACAAAATCTTTTCTTCAAAAGATGACCAGGCAGAGGCCTAATGGAAAAGCGAAGTGGCTCTGATGGCAGTTCCCACCAAAGACCTTAAAGAAAACTGAGGCAACCATCTCCACTGGTTCCCCACATTAATACACCGAGATCTCTGACCGAGCCTGTGTACTCACCTCCTGCTTCCCTTCGCCCACAGTGTTCCTCCCACCACCCCTGCATCAGCTCAGTCTCCTCCCTGACTCCTCCCACCGGCTCACCAGTGCTGGGCACCACAGCTGTGCGCGTACTTGTCTAAGGAGGGCAGAGACTTATCCCTACATCCTTCTCTCTATATCCTTTGGACCTAACACAATGCCAGGCACAAGGGCTTTCCCAGTTTGGTAGAAAAACAAACAAACGAAACGCAATAAATAGAGAATATAGGGTATCCACACGTGGAATAATTATAAAGGCAATGTTCATCAAAATACATTTCCTTTTCAAAATTGAGCTATTAGCTGTTGAAGTGTGTATATATATTTTTGGGGCACCCGGTATTTCAAATAATTCCAATAAAGAAGAAAAAATATATAAAATTTGATCTTTCATTAGTTGCTATTGTTCAATGTTGGGAAAAATAAATTCCTAGATACCTAGATTAAGATACACAAACAGGCCCTAACCCGCTTGGCTCAGTGGATGGAGCATCGGCCTGTGGACTGAAGTGTCGGCCAGCGGACTGAAGGGTCCCAGGTTCGATTCTGGTCAAGAGTATGTACCTCGGTTGTGGGCACATCCCCAGTAGGGGGTGTGCAAGAGGCAGCTGATTGATATTTCTCTTTAATCGATGTTTCTAGCTCTCTATCCCTCTCCTTTCCTCTCTGTAAAAAATCAACAAAAAATATAAAAAATATATATTTAAAATAAAGATAAACAGACATTTGAACCCTAAAATCATTTCAGCTACATAATATAGTATTAAACATGTTCATTAGTGATGCCTGATTTATTTGTACCTAGTTAAAGAGCAGCCCACTTTTAGAATAGCTGCTTACAAAACCTCCTTATCTACTTAATGAAGTGGGTAATATTAGCATAAGATCAGCAGCCAATTATTTATTTTTTAAATGCAGTAAGTGGCATGCATTATATTTTGCAAAATGTATCCTTCTGTGCTCTGCAATTTAGTTCCCTAGTAAAACTTGGATAGTGCAGTGGAGAGGCTTGGAAAGGGAAAAAACAATCAATTGCTTTACCATTCTTCTTATTTAATAAAGAAACAGTGCAAATTTACTACAGCTCCTTGTAACGGAGACTTTCTTTAAGCAAATCAAAACAAATAGAATCCAACACCACACACACACACACACCCCCCACAACACACACAGGAATGAAAGTTAACCCTGCTCCTAAATTATTTTAATACTGTATTGAATTGCAAATGTCTTCTTAAAGTCATGAAAATGAGGCAAAGGAACAGTTGCAATGCTAGGCTACCATGGCTGTTGTGGGTTAAACCGAAGAGGAGTATTTCCATTGATCAGAAAGCAACGCGAGATAGAAAAATTAAACAACTATGAAATCTGCTGAGGGGAGACTCAGGCCTGAAACAATCGTTTTGCTTTCATCCCCTGTCAAGTGACCTGTCATTAGCCCTGGCCTCCAGGTCGTCTTCTCTTCTTTCTAGAACACAGAACTGCCCACAGAGACTAAAGTTATCATCATCCCACCTGACATCACCAGCACTTCCCGGGGCCTATGTCATTCCTTTCTGTTCCTTTTCCCCCAGCCTGATCACTGCTCTTCTACTAGGTCTTCATGTTCTGGAAAGGTTTAAAGAAGAAAAAAGGAATTCTAGACAAAGTCAGTGCGCAGCAATGCTGGCCTGAAATCAGCCTCTGCAGAGATTTCTGTCTGTCAGTGTTGCAGTCACATGTTGAAAATCTATCATCTGATTTGAGGTGAAGAAAAGAAAAGGGTGTCTATAAATACAGATGGGAACTGGAATTCTGGGAAACTAGGATACGGCCTCTTGTTGCCCTGTTTTGTTTCATAGATGAGCTGGGACATTTGATAAACGTTAAGAGTCATTTAAAAAATATTCTTAGTTACCAAAATCCATAGCGATTCGGAAATGTGATTTTACCAAGACTCAGGCGCCCGGTGAAGACACTGTTGCTCCTGCAGGTGGTCCCGTTTGCTTCAACATCTAGTAATTGCCTTAGGGTGACACGTAATGACACTGCACAGGGAGCCCACGATGAAGCCACCCCGCTCCTGGTTTTTCCTCATCACAGTGCTAGTGTGACCCTTTGACATCCTATCATGGGCTACTTCTTACTAGTTCAATGATTGTAGCTACTAGAGAATACTTGTCATGAATAATACAGGGAGACTGGTTGCCTGAATTCCTTTAGGTGTCAGCGTCTGTGGTTTCACTCTTTGTGGATTTCAAGTGGTATTTAGTTTAGAATAGTTTTGCCCCCATGAAGGACTGCTCTGGAAGATTTATTCATTCCCTACCAGCAGCCTCCTTTGTTCAATTATAAAATCCCTGAAGGGAAGAATTATGGCGAGGCACCTCTGACACTACTATGTATGTGTTCAGTCCTATATAATAACAGGGTAATAGGCAAATTGTCCCCTCCACCGGGAGTTACACCAGGGGGCGGGGCCGGCCTGCCAATCGCCCAGGGCCCCTCCCCCGGGCTGGCCCCATCGACCGAAAGGGCTGGCCAGACCCCACCCAAGCATGGATTCATGCACCAGGCCTGTAGTAAATTATAAAAGACTGACTTTTCTGAAAAACTTGTTAAGTCTCAGGCCAGGAAACAAAGGGTGACTTGGCAGGAGAGGGGTTGGTAGCCAGATGTGTCATGGGTACTATGGCCCATATAACACCAAAGGCTTTGTGTGTGCAACTTCAAAACTGTCAGTATAGTTTTCTGAATTACCTCCTGGATGGTTTCAGTGATCATTACTTCATCTAAACTACTGTACACCATAAAGCTAAGCTGTTGGGTACCATCTACTGCTTCTATTTTGACAAATTCTCTCGATGGAGTCTTCAATTTGGGCAGTCCTAACATGGAGACCACGTGGTATTAGCATGGGATCTCACCCAATGGGACACCATGGTGAATGCCTCCAGGTCCCTGGTGAGGAGGGGCAGTGATCGGGATGAAGTTCAGTGATGATGCTGCTCAGATTTTATGTTGAGAAATATTATAGTTACATCTGCATCGCTGATTCCTATATTTGTACATGATCTTGATCTTACTTATCTTTTAAGTAAGCGCTGCAAAAACTCATTCCCAATTCTCACTTCCTACCTTCAAATGGCAATTTAATATACTTTAAATGCCACTCCCAGAATTGAGGCTGGTTGAAAAATGATTTTTCAGAAGCTGTTTTCCTTTAATTTCTCAAAAATTCTACTTTGGGCTCAGAGTGTCCATGGTCCTTTGAGCCTCAAACTAGATAGAAAGTTTAAGGAAAACCTATTTATCTCTTCTTGGGTTTTTAGAATAGGATCCAGAATGTTCTTCTGAGTATAAAAATAAAATGCCTTCTCCTTTCTCTACAAATCTTAAAGCTAAACATTCATCTAACCATAAAAATATTTCCCCCTTTTATGTAACTTTTAAAAGATACATCCCAAGATGTTTACCTTTAACAATGCCACAAATGCCAAATATCACATTAGATTGTATGTAGTCCAAAAAGAACTGTAAGTCATTTCAGTTTTACTAAAAGAACCACTAAAAATAGCACCAAATGCTAATAAGGAAGTGATATCTCTTTACTGTGTAGATGAGCCAGTAAAGCATTAAAAGAGAAAAACTGTTCCTATTTTTAATGTAGCTCTGGTTCCTATCTACACACCCTTGAACATTTTGCCATTTTCTCTTTCTTTTCTATCTTATTTTTCTCAACTAAAAAGCAAAGAAATACTGAACAATTAAACCAAACCCATGAGGCCACATAAATTTGTCCAATTTAAATTCTTTCAGTTGAGACCTTTAAGAAATAGTTTAATGCTCAAGTCACTGTTCTAATTTTAGATAGCTACAGCGTTCTGAATTAGCAGCTGGGTTCTACCAAGTACCTATAGTGCTGCCCCCCCCCCCCAAATTAATTTTGCTTTTAAATTTATCTATTACTATTTTCAATTTGTAAGTACATCTTACATGTCTGATAACTGTCTCCTGCATTTCTAGTGAGTTTGCACCCCCTTACATCTATGAGGTCAACTCTACACAAACTCCTAGCAATTGCTCTTCTACTTTGGATCAAAAAGTAGATCTATCATGTTTAAAAATTGCTGTTTGAAGAATTCATCTCAGGCTAGAAAGAGTTACTGGAAAATGGTTCAACTATTTCAGAAAATGTGATTAGTAACGCAGGTACTTACATTTTGAATGTATGGAATAAAAGATAAGGTTTCAAATGCTACCACACTGGTCCTACGTGGGCGGCTAAGCCTCCTCTGACCAGCAGTTACTCAGAGGTGAGGAGGCCCAGTGTGGAGTGACACTGACAATGTGAGTAGGCTTATGAAGGTTTGTTAGTCAACGTGGAAATCTTGTAAAGTATGCTCAACAAGAAATCTTTGGGCGGAATCAATCAAATGAAAGAAAAAAAATACCCATTTTGGACCCTGTAATCAACTCCTTATTTAGAATGCTAACATTACAGCCACAAATGGGGCCTGAATGTCATTTAAAATAATTACTCCCCATTCAAGATCTTTTGTTTTGGGGAAAAAGAAGCTGAAAAACAAGAACGGGCACAGCCTACAGGAGTGGCTTATTTTCAAAGCCCCACGCTGGCTGCTCACAAGGAAAGGATTAACGATAAGATTGAAAAGTAGCTCCCACATCTGAGAGAAAGAAGAAAATACATGTTAAATATAATTTCTTTAAAAAAATATCACTAGAAGTGTTACGTAAATGATGTGTACAACCTATGAGATCCTGAGGTTCCATGGCTTACCTTCCACCTGTCTAAAGTTGTCAATACCACCAACAAAATAGTAACTGTTTATAATTTTATAAGGATCTCGCATGGGACAGCTGGCATAAAATGCCAAGTTTTAGGAGTTGGGCGTAGTTCTGATGACAATTAAGAAATAATCTGGATTATTGTGAGAGTCTGTAGTCACATGAAATGTAAGTCACAGTTCAACTACTGGCTGAATGCTTTTGAACACACAGATACACACACACAATCCAAACTTGTGGTGGAGCTAATCAGGTCTTTCTTTACTGATCAGATATGTGACACTCGACTGCTTTAATTTTCTCCTTACTTAAGAGACTCCCTCTTTCAACATCAGGAAAATAATAGCCAAGTAAAGAATCAGAGTAAGAACCTAACCATTCCAAAGATTAGTTTTCATTGTGGAGAAAACCCACTGAAGCCCAAATAGGGGACAACTGCCAAGAAGGGGTACAAAGAGGGAGGAAGAGGAAGAAAGCCAGAGTAGACCTGGCCAAGCCGGCCTCCACACGTAGGGGCCCACGCAGTGCCAACGAAAAGGCTAAATCCAATCACAGAGCCATCTAGATTTCATTTGTAACCATTCTCCTCTCTCTCTCCCCCCTCAGGTTACAGCCCTTGTCTTAGGTCTTTATCATTTCCTACCAGGGGCACTGCAATAATCTCCCTGGCTATCAGATTAATCTTCCCACGTGCACACTTCTAGCATGTCACGCCACTGTGTCACTATTGCTCCCGGCATCCCCACGACTGCGGCACAAAACCCTGGCACTGGGTGCTCCCTGAGGGCCGTGGGCCAATCGGAAGTCTAGATCATATTCCCTGTGTGGTCAGTTAACAGATGTGCTTCCTTGGACCAACTATTTCATTTTTCTGAGCCACAGTTTCCTCACTGGAAAAAAAGAAAAGACTAATTGGATAATTATTGGGAGATAGCAGTGTAAACTGTAAAAGCCGAACACAGACACAGTGTTTTTATTACCATGTCAGCACATTTTCTGCTGCCCGTCTTCTGTGAGTCTGACTCACTAAATATACCTTAAACATATGCAGCCTTTTTGGCTCTCATTTCCCCACGGGGCTGTGCTCTGCTCCAGCCTCTCCCTCTCCTGCTACCTGGAAAACACACCAGTCACGTTGCCACTGCGTCCTCTGATCGCCAAAGTGAGAAGTAACAGCTCTTACTTATGGAATGCCTAGGAGTATTTTCTAGGTGCTTTCCACTGTTCTCCCAACAGCCCTCTGATCATCTCCACCTTCCAGACGGGAAGATTAAGACAGAACAAGTGAGACTCTGAGATGCTTGGTGCTTCTTCGGAGGCCTCAGAGCAAGGGAGCCCCAAGGCTGACCAGTGCAGACCAAACAGGAGGCTGGGGAGCTGTGATGGCCTGTGTTCATTCCCTGCATTCCCGTTTACTTGTACGCATGAGAGATATCAGACTTTCCTCAATAACGTGGCAGGAACATATGGATCAGTTATATACACGGGTCCTCAAATAACATCACTTCCTTATAACACTGATAAGGAAAAAACATCGATTCCTGGCCAGGGTCACTGTCTGTGTGGGATTTGCACATTATCCCCACGTCTGTGTGGGTTTTCTCCAAGGACTCAGGTTCCTCCCATCCCAAAGATGTGCACATAAGGTGAATGGCGTGTGCTTCAGCGAGACCCTAGATGCTGACCCGTGGTGCCTGCACCGAGTGGACAGTAGTCTAGTGGGCTGCAGTGTGGCTGCCACTGAATTAACCATCCTGGTGCCCTGAAGGCAGGGCTCAAACCAATCGACACGAAGCGGGGCAGGGTGAGGGGACCAATTGGAGGCGGGGGGAGGAGAAGGGAGTGGAGAACATCTATGATACTTTCAACAATTAAGATAAACTTTTTAAAAATGTGGAAGACGGAATCAGGAGAAGAGAGTCAGAGAAGGAGATGTGACGATGGAGAGGTGCCATCTAGGGGACCTCTGTGAGAAGGATTCCCACTTTTTCTGGCTTTGAAGGACAAAGGGGTCATGAGCCAAGATTTATGGGCATCTCTAGAAACTAGAAAAGGAGAGGAAATGGATTCTTCTCTAGAGCGTCCACAAGTGAACGCAGTTCTGATTTTTGACCGGTGAGACCATATTGAGCTTCTAACTTACAAAACTGTGAGATAAAAAATTGTTGTTTTAACAACAGCAACAACAAAGAGCCTGATATAAATAAGGGTAGGCAAACTTTTTCTCCAAAGGGATAGTCCAGTGGTCGGCAAACCGCGGCTCGCGAGCTGCGGTTTGCAGCTCTGTTGACTGAGTTTGCCAACCACTGGGATAGTCCATAAATATTTTAGGCTTTGCTGGACATATGCGATCTGAGACACAGTGTTCTTCTACTTAACCCTTAAAACTGAAATGACATTCTTCGCTTGAAGGCGCTATGAAAGCAGGCCACAGACCAGATGTGGCCTACAGGGTCTGGTCTCAATCTCAGATCTAGAGCTCTGGACTAGGCGTTTGAAATCAAAGGAAGAATAATATTTCATGACACCTGAAAACGACATGAAATTCAAAATGGGAACCATAAATGAAGTTCTACTGGGATACAGCACGCCTGTTTGTTTACCTGTTGTCTGTGGCTGCGTTCGCGGAGTGGTGACAGCAGCTGGCCCACAAAGCCTGAAATATTTCCTGTCTGACCCTTCAGAGAAAAGGTCTGCCACTGCGGTCTGGAGGTTCCATGAGAGACTGTTCCGTTTAAGTGACCAGACCCTCTGCAGTCCCCGGAGGCCACGGGGCGTCTGGCTGCCCGGTGCCATGCTAGAGTGCGGCATCTTCACCAGCCACCGTGGAGGGAGGTCATCCCTCAACAGATTTGGGAGCTCAGTGCTGCCCCCCCAAACAGGGGAAGAACAGCAATCTTTACTGGCCACAGGAGTGTTCTGATGAAATGGGCTAGACCAGCTGCTTTCAAATTTGTCTTTTGCCAATGTACTGAATACTCACTACTAGGGAAGTTTAGTTGATTTAAACTCACTGTGACAATTGAGATCTTGGAGAAGCCTGGTGTATTATAAAACAAATGCCCACGCAGCAGATACATGATCAATATGTGATCTTCGCAGTTTTTGTTATTGAGTTATTGCTGTAATTAGACACGGTGTGAGGCCCTTCAAATTCATGACACAACCCAAATCTTTCTCCCCACCCCCTCAGCTTTATTGAGATAAATTGATGTGACTTAATTCTTAAAACAATTTTGCAAGTCAAGCAGCCAGCATTATGGGTGAGGAAATAGGCTCAGTAGGAATAAATAATTTCCCAAAGGTAAGGAAATAAGCCAGTCAGAGTAAGACAAGGATCACATGATCTCACTTATATGTGGAATCTAATAAACAAAAGAAACTGACGAACAAAACAGATCCAGAGATATGAAAGAATGGAACAGACTGACAAATCTGAGAGGGAAGAGAGGAGGAGAAGAGATTAACCAGTGAACTTAGATGCATATATACATAACCGAGGGACACAGACAATAGTGTGGTGCATGCCTGGCATTGGTGGGAGCAGGATGGAGGGGGTCAATAGGGGATAAAAGAGGGGCATTTGTAATCCTTTCAACAATAAGGTAAGTTTAAAAAAACAACAACAAATAAACAAATATCCCCCCCTCCCCAAACCCTGAAGTCAGAGCTTGGATTTGAGTCTAGATCTATTTGAATTGAATTAGGTATGTCACATATTGGCACTTCATAAATTTGAAGACACGACCACATATTACTTACTCACTGGCCACTATGCCAGATTCAAGTATTTGGCAGTCAAGGTTCAACTACATTAAGACATAATTAATATTTATTTTATGCCAATAATGGTGCTCGGGTTTTTCACATTTGGTCTCTAACCTCTCCCAAGCATCAGTTTCCTCATCTGCATAATGGGCTTAGCAGTTTCAGAGCATTGGTGCGGAATTATATGAGTACTGGGCACATAGGAAATCCTTCACAAGGAGGACCTAGAATAAAAAATACTAAGCTTTATGTTATGTATGCTTATGTTTAGGCTTTTGTGTTAAAATGAGGAGTGTATTAGGCCAGATCCATATGAACAATGGTAAATGGTAAGTATTGGAACAATGAAGCCATTGGGTCTAGATATCTTGGGGAGTCCTTCCACAGAGGGGAGTCATGTTTGGGGTATCAGCACAATACTTATTTGGAATAGAAGTCTGGGGTATTTGCTTTGATGTGCCTGGATCATCTTGCCAAATCTTTTTTGGAGAGGATGTTTATTAAAGTTGGAGACAGTGACACAAGAAAGGGCGTAGGACAGAACAAGCAACAGGAGAGAGACTAGGCAGCGCAATGAGCCTAGGCTGGGCTGCTTTGGCTCACTAAGAAGTCAGAGACAAGGGGGCCTTGGGATGGTTCAGGGGGTTAGTCCAGGACAAGCTGCTGCTGCCCGTTGCTGCCCAGGTTGCAAGTCTCCTGGGGTCCCTTAGAGGTGAGGAGAGGCATGCCTGGGGGAAGGAGAGAAGAGAGGGGAAGGTGTGGGAGTGCTGCTGGGAGGGAGTGCACGCTCTGATCTATTTTTTTTTAAACAGGAGAAAAACCAAGGTTTAATACATGCTCATGGGGAATTCACATCGGAATAACAATTCCATGAAAATTCCAAAATATATTGTCTATTTTTAAAAGAGCATTCAATGAAAAAAATCAATACTAGTTTTCTTCAGTGAAATTGGGGAATCTGGACTTAGTTTGAGAGCAACTTCTAAAAATGCATTAAAAAATAAATAAATAAAAATGCATTAAAGAAAGCTGCGACAAATATTACTTACCAACAACCTACCTAACAGGAACGCCTATGGGCTTTATTCTCTTGCTAATATGCTGTTTCTCTTCTCTTCCCCAGCCAAGCCTGCCCTGGACCCAGCACCCTCCTTTAGTTCCCATCACCTTTGTTATTAAAACAACACTACTTCATAACACCCAACATGCCTGCTTCCCAGAGCTAGGATTACACGGAAGGTGGGACAGTCTCAAACTTTTTTTTTTTTTTCTGGTACATATTGCTGGAACATGCCCTAATTTTGCATTATATCAACCAGATCCTGTGTCCCCTTACTGAATGGCCTACTCATTGAGTAGCCTAAGCTAGTGTGACTAAGCTACTTCTCAAGTGTCTGGTTCCCATGGAGACGGAACAGCTATCACATTGTCAGGCATTCATTTCTTTCTAGGCCTGGAGAGTAAGGCCCAGCCTTCCATGCTCCCCTTGACAATGCGCAGGCACAAGGCACACCACAGAACCTGTGCTCCAAGAAGGAAGGCTGCCTTTAAGACCTGAACTGCTTTACGACCTCTCTCCTCAGCCTCAGGGGAGATGAAAGGATATTCTGATCATCTTAATTATTATCACTGTCAGGAAGAATCCTTGTTGGACCACATTTTTACAAGGCATGATGATCAGATCTGAGAGCAAACTCTGCTGGACTCTAAAGTTCTCCAATAAAGAGAACATGAAGCAAGAGTTCTTGCATGCTTCAGGCTACAATTCAATTAGCCATTGTGTCTTCAAAACCCATCTGGACCAGGACACAAAAGGCTGACCTTGAGCATCCAGCACAAAGAAGGTGTGCAACAGACATTTAGTGAGAAATCCAGCTAAGAGCCTCTGAGGGGCTTGTGATCCTGAGCTGTGCACTGTTGACTCATCTCCAGCCTGACCACTGCCTCATTCCTGGGTTCATCTCTGCCTCCTGGCCTGGTTCAAGGGGATATCTCATAGACATCTCAAACTTGTCCAACACCAAACTTTCCATTTCTCTTCCAAATTAGTTCTTCCCCATCTCAACACTCTCATATGGCTAGTATCCCAGTTGCTTAGAACAAAAAAAACAACAACAACAAAAAACCCGATGATGATCTTTTCATTCCTATTACTTATTAGAGGCCTGGTGCACGAAAATCCTGCACTGGGCGGGTGGGGGAGGGGTCCCCTCAGCCCGGCCTGTGCCCTCTCACAGTCCAGGACCCCTGGGGGGGGGATGTCCAACTGCCGTAGAGGTGGGAGAGGCTCCCGCCACTGCTGCTGTGCTCACCAGCCATGAGCCTGGCTTCTGGCTGAGCGGTGCTCCCCCTGTGGGAGCACACTGACCACCAGGGGGCAGCTCCTGCATTGAGTGTCTGCCCCCTAGTGGTCATTGCACGTCATAGTGACTGGTCGTTCAGCCATTCGGTCGATTTGCATATTAGTCTTTTATTATATAGGATAGGATTGCCCACCAGCCCAATCCAAATCATTTCCAAATCCAATTTTCCCCCTGGCACTCGAATCAAGAATCTAATCGGCTCTCTCCATTTCTACTGCTAATTCATCAGACCACTGCTAAAACCTCCCCTGTTCTTCCATTCCTCTGGCCCTATCTTCGATTATCCACACACAGCCAAAGACATCTGAAAATCCAACCCAGATCTGTCAGGTACTCTCTTGAAGACTCTGAATGACATCATATGGCATGTACCATGAGATCAACTCTCCTGGCCATGGCTGGATGGCCCTCTGTCCTGGCTCTCCTCTTTCTTGACTCTGTATCATCATCACAAAGCTGACAACACTACCCTTTGTCCCTCAAGCATCAAGCCCTTTTCTACATATGCACTTGCTTTTTCCTTTGTTTAGAACATTCTCTCTTTTTTTTAAAGAATATTCTTTCTCTTGAGCATCAACATGACCTACTGGCCAATTCAGATCTTTCTGACCTCAGGAAAACCTTCCCTAACTAGGCTTTCCAAATTTACTTCCTCCCAGACCCCCATCAACTTATAAATAAGTAAGCTTACATTTAAATATATCAAATCACCCACCCTTTGAAGAATATTCAGTTTTTGTTTTGGGTAATTATATGTAAAACTTTTTATCACCTGCCCTAGTATGACAAAAGTAAACAGACTAACAGACAAAATACTATTTGATGAAACCTCAAAATACTAATGATTGACACTTTTTAAAATATAACTCATGATATTGTTGAGAATCTGAATGGAAAATTCTAGGTAACCAGCAGTTTCTAGGTTAGGTGTGAATTCCATATGTAAATGAGTAATTTATGGTCAAAGACTGACATGAGGTCAATAGGTCATAGGATGCTCTAAGCTGGCTCCTTTCAATGGTCACAGAGAACTGATCAAGACAACTCTGTTTGCATCAGTTTGGCCCTTAGTGAGAAAGTTTTTAAAGACTCAAGACTTTCTGGATGATTTTCAAATTCTGATTTTCTTCATGCCTGCTCTTCCCAACACTTTTGTGTGAGTTCCAAGAGCCACCTTTCTCCCATAGAAGTTAGTTATGGGACATGATAATGATTTAGTTAAGATCTTCCAGATTCTTCCTACTGGCTACATGTATTAATCTTTAATCAATTTTAAGTTGTTTTGTAAAAATAGGAATATCACTATTTGTAGTAAATAAAAGTATGAGTATTAATATAAATAATAATACAAAAAACAACAACACAGCTAATAATTATTGAATCCTTATTGTGTTAGGCCAGTGGTCAGCAAACTCATTAGTCAACAGAGCAGCAAACCGCGGCTCACGAGCTGCATGTGGCTCGTGAGCCACCCGTTTGCCGACCACTGTGCTAGGCACATAATAGATTTTCTTAGAATGACTGATTCTATGGTTTTATTTTCATAATCTGAATCTTTGTTCATTGTTGTCTTCTCTTAGAAATTTAACAATAAGATGGGACATACTGTATTTTACAGATAGCTTATTTCTGGACAGAAATTCAAATGGTGGATTATCCTTATTCTTACAAATGTGCATTTTTCAGCCATTTTTTTATTAGGCTTATCTTTAGGATTAGGAGAAGGAAAGCTGCACTGTGAAGCTCAGTGATAATTCCCTACTTTCACCTCCACACTATACCTACATAGCAAGCACTCAATTGTACTTACTGAAACAATGAATACCTGGGTAGAGTCTGTAAGGACAGCTTGCACATTTTATGGTACCAACTGTGATAAACACTGTGTCATTTTTAAGGTTCCAAACCAAGAGTTTACAAATCTAAGATTGGTAATATTATTTCTTTAAAGACTAAAAATATTAAAATATCATATTTACAGAATAATTTCAGACATTACTTATAGCCACTTTAAATAGCATGATTATTGTGTGGAAAGGTTTATGAATCCATCAAGAAATATATCCAAAAAATGACCAAGGTTTTAGAAAACTCAAATGCAGAACACTGAAACTGAAGGTCTATTCACATAGATGGTCTGTACTATTATTTTTTACCTACAATACCAAGATTAGTATCATAACAACTCAAACATAAATGTATTGGTTCTATTGAGGCTCAATTGTGCATACCATTCCTATAAATTTAGTCTCATGGTAAAGGGACTTTTAAAGCCATTCATAACAGGTGCTTTGAAAATAAAATACTAATACTGTTAATCACGGAAGAAAATGGCAAGTGAATATTTTCTCCATTGAATATGTTGTGAATAAATAAATAGAAGGGCATAGCAAATAAAAAAATACAACCCAAAAGATCTTTCTATGTCATCTAAACATTCTAATATATCATCTTAGAATAGCATTCAGTCACTTTTACTCATTGGGATCTGAAGTAAGAATGAACTAAATTGCATAAAGTTTATCTCATTTTTAAGAATAAAAAAATACCTCCTTTTGTTCATTTACATGTTTTTATCAACCCATCCAGTTATTTTGTTTTTTAGACTTTTGATTTATCATTTAAAGTTTAACCACATTCCCATTTGGACAAAAATGCAGTTCTAGGCCTTGTTATTCTAAAGAAAAAAAAGCCTCCTGGTACTCACCCTCCCATATCTGTTCGCGTAGGACCCAGTAAGCAAGGAATGGAAAACGATGATTGTCTCGTCCAAGTCCCAGATGAACACCCTCTATAAAGGAAGAACCAAATTGGTGTGTCTTTCTTCTGCTTAAGAAACCTTGTTATTCCTAACTTCAACATGAGCAGTTGTTTTGAAATGGGAGACAAATGAAAAATCTGATTTACTATTTAAAAAAAAATTAAACTATTCAAAGTATGTCTTCCAACTTTTCTTCTGCTGTAACCTCAGATGACAAACAAGAGGATAATTCTATTAGCAACGTCAACATAATATAAGAGAGACATAATAACACATGGCCTTCCTACTTCTGAAACAGGTTCTCAGTCTCAGCTCTGAAGAAATAAAAAACGAGCTAAAACTAGGCTGTTCATAACTTCTGAGACAGAGAAGAACAATCAATTAAAAAATCATTCAATTTATCTTGACCTTATTTCTACTCTCTGTTTATTAGGAAGTGTTAAAGGTGCTAATCTGATGCTTTATTTCTATCAAGCAAAGTATTAAAAAATTGCACACAAAAACTAAAACTTTCCATCATCTATTTACCTTATGTTACCTATTGGGCTGTTATCAATTGGCCAGGTTATATATTTGATTTTCTGATGATTCCAGATAGTTAATAATATAAGCAGACACATCACACTGCTCTTGACACACTCTCTGGGTATTTGGAATTGGATTTGAGAACTCATTTCAAAGAAGGTCTTTGAGATACCACAAAAGGCCTCACCCTGCTTTTCTTCTTTCCATTCCCACTTACACCAGTACATAGTCATTTAGATCCTGCTGAAAATTTTCATCTTTTTGGCCAAAATAATTACGTTTCCCACCATCAGATTCCAATTTGGCAAAAAAACAAAACAAAAACAAAAAAACAACAAAAACCAGAAACTTAATTGCAATGGATTCAAGGCTATGAAACCCACCAGCCCTGGAAGGTTTTATCTAATCCCTCCTGCTTTTAACTCCACCAGTACACACCTCATAAGCGGATGACCACTTCAGTTGAGAACATTCCAGGTTTTCCTTTCTTAATATATATAAGTATGTCTTTAATTACCTAATTGAAATGACAGTGATACAGAGCACTATCAGATAATTTTGTTCAAACAGAATTATGTAATTGACTATATTCCCTTAGAGAGAAATAAGCAGATACTTTACCATATAGTTAAAATGGGAGAGAGAACAGAAATTATTGCTTTCCCTAGAATTAATGTAGAAGAGAGAAAATAATGCTTTCCTTATAGTTACTATGGAAAAGAAAGCAGCAACAAAAGCACTTGGACACCCTGGTCACTGCTGTAACAATGCAGGTCTTCAGAACCATCACTTAGCTCCTAAGACGCCGTGTTATTTGCTCAGGTGTTGGCAATGACATACCTCAAGATCAGAATCCGGGGGAGGTGAAGGATTATTGTTTCTTCGGCCTCGACCACGTGATTTCCCATCAGAACCTCGACGTAATCGCTCAGAGTCCGAATCTTTAATGGGTGTTGACGGGCTGTGGATGGTACTGTATTCTATAGACAGACAGAAAGAACTTTATCTCCTGGTTCTAGCGCTATGATTAACCTTGTTTCAATTCATGGGGAAGTTTGAAGAGTCGAACAAACTCTACATTACCTTTACTAGCATTGGCAAATAATCAGATATTTGGTGCCAAGACTTGTTTTGAAAAAACGTATGATCAGAAATGACTAAAATTTAATTGAAGACAGCAGGTGGAACTCAGTTGCCTCAATTTTCTTGGTGGTTCTCTATGATTAGACAGTGTTCCCCTGCATCCCCCAATCCTCACCCACCACTTCCACTCTTGTTTCTCTCCTTCCACGGATAGTGCCTGGCCACACTGAGAGACTCATACATGAGCCATACCAGCCGCTCTCACACCTACAAAAAGGCTTCCGATCCATGCAAAGAAATGAAAGAGAAAAATCAGCTCTGGGGCTGGGGAAACCATCACAATGCAGAGTTCTGTTTTGGGGAAAATTTTTAAAAATTTCTCCCTCGTTTGAAGTGAGAACAAGGGAGCGGAAGGTAAGGAGAACAGAGACACATGGGCAATACCCGCGCTCTGTGCAGCATTCACCACAGGTTCTTCCTGTGTCTCAGTCTTTAAACCAAAAATCCCAAGCCAGGCACCGCATTAAAATTACTCATCTGGGTAACTCAGAGAAGCCACAGAAATAATCATATAGAAACCACAACGTTAAGAATAACCCCCACGCAGCTCAGAGGAATGGCTGAGCAGTGGTTGTGGACTTGAGAGGAAACTCTTATCCTGTTACCAGAATGAACAAACCATTTACTCCCATCCCTTAGGTACATTTTTTCCCCTTAGTCCATCCAGCTCACACATCAGACAATTTCTAACGCCC
Source organism: Corynorhinus townsendii (assembly GCA_026230045.1). Taxonomy (NCBI): domain Eukaryota; kingdom Metazoa; phylum Chordata; class Mammalia; order Chiroptera; family Vespertilionidae; genus Corynorhinus; species Corynorhinus townsendii. The sequence goes on along the minus strand of JAPDVU010000010.1, from coordinate 17,214,409 downwards.
CGAATTCCAGATGTGCCAGTGTGCTGACTCTCCCCAAAATCTTGGTCAGATTTCTCAACAGATATGGTTTGGAATCTCAAAATCTAATGTGAGGAATGACTATTCTTACTGAGACATTGTTGATGTTACATTTCACCAACTAGAAAACTAAGGAGAACAGTTGAAGGTTTTTATTATTGGACTGTCAGCCCTGCCTCTGTCAAACCACATGGTCTCAGTATTACCTCCATGTTTAAGCCTTGGGAGTCAGGGAAGATAGAAATGGACTATGATAAAGTCCATTTCTAAATCACATGAGACAGCCCTATACCTCCTGTTTAATTTGAAACCTAAGTAGATTCCTGCCACTTTTAGATGAGGCTTTTGCATGTTCCTCTGCCATAGCAAACAAGATGGCAAATTTCCTCCTACAAACTGGTCATGTGATCCTCATACCCAGAAACCACTGTGATGACCTACAAGCCCATTAGTTAATTATGGGAAGAACGTCTCATACAATGCCACTCACCAGGTCTGTTTCTGTAGTTATTAGGGATGCATTTTGAGCTAACTTCTCTTATAGATCTGTGAGAACACAGTGCTGGCTGGTCAAGGTTAAGCGTTCATGAAATCTACGTGAGGTCATTTGTCATGTAGAAGTAGGTAACTCTGGCATCCTCTCCCCAAGTTGTTCCCAACCAGGCATCTCTCTTCCATGTGTTATGGAGAATTAGGAGCGCCAAATGAATATATATATATATATATATATATATATATATATATATATATATATATATATATATATATAAATTTTTTTTAAGAAGTTCAGTGGATTCAAAGTTGTGTTTTGAAGAAAAAGTCTTTATCTTTCTTTTCTTTAAATATTCTACAATCTACATCTCCATGCAAACCCTAGACAGCCACTATTTTAGACAGAACACACACCAATCTCTTAACTAGTGGCAAAACAGATCATTTATTTATTTTGCAGCAGCACAGCTGGCATTGAACCTACCCTGTGCTTTTAACTACTTGACTGCAAAGTCCTTATCTTTAAAAAATATGTATTTTTACTGATTTTTTTTTGAGAGAGGAAGTTGGGGGAGGGAGAGAGAGAAACATGGATATGAGAGTGAAACATTGATTGGCTGCATCCTGCATGCCCCCTACCAGGGATCAAGCCTGCAACCCAGGCATACGCCCTGACCAGAATCCAACCAGTGACTTCTAGGTGCATGAGACAACGCCCAGCCAACTGGGCCACACTGGCCAGGACCTGCAAAGTCTATCTTGAATTGTGAGCTCTCAGCTTTTGGAAGTTCATTTTGAGAAGAAGTTAAAGAATAGCAAGCAATGTACCTTATCATATATATCTTTGCCTTGACTTCCAGATACACTTTGTCCTCAAAGTTTATCTTACCTAGGTTTTCTTAGCCTAGATTTCCTCCTATTGTTGCCCATTTCTTTATGTTTACTTCTGTATTTCTGTCTTAAAAACTCAATTAAATCTTTAAAAATATATTCCATTTCAATTATTTTAGAAAAGGTAAAGCTATAAATTGATTGCTCACTTCTGTAACCTCCCTCTGCCCCCGACTCCCCTCCACACACACACACACACTAAATTCAATGAGTAAAGTATACAGGTAGATTTTTAAATGATCTTATCTAAAGTTTTTCCAGGTGGAGAAAAAGCCCTAAAAGATGGACAATATGACACTTTAAATATTAAAATACCTTTAAATATTAAAACACACACAATTTATAGGTCTTAGCTTCTTAGAAGAAAGATGAAATTTAAATGATGCAAGCTGGTTTAAAAAAATCTCTTCCTCTTTGTTCTATGAGGTGGAATTAAATGCGTCTACTCTCCTAATCAGCTTTCCTGACTAATTTCTCCTTCCTCCTACTAGTGCAAAACAACTCAACAAAAAATTTAATCTTCTAATGCATCGACATCTCATGTTTCGTTAAAATCCTCTCCAAATTGTTCAACTTTACCCCCACTGAGATGGATATGAAAGTTCTCAGAAGAGCATTCATTTCATTTCACAAACATCGACTGAATGTTCATACTATTCTAGGCACTGCACTAGGTAGAAGCTTGAAGCATAATGATGTGCCAAAGAGATATTGTTCCTGCTGCCTCGGAGATTTAAATTCAGAGGAAAGCACTGATTCATGACAAAAATGAAAGATTACAGAACAGTATGTCAAGGGTTGTAATATGGGAAAGGTAGAATGCTAGGAGACCACAGAGGAAGCCCACACAACTCAGATTTACAGGGTTGTGGAAGCTTCCTGAGGACTGAGAAAAAAAACTCACCAGTGAACAGGAAATAGAAATGTGCTCCAGGCTGCCACAGGAGCCTCTGGGAAGGTGAAGGTGGGAGGTAAGAGGAGGAAGAGGGAGGGAGGAAGGGAGGGGGGAGGAGAGAGAGAGAGAGAGAGAGAGAGAGAGAGAGAGAGAGAGAGAGAGAGAGAGGTTGAGATTGAAATTAAAGAACTGAAACAAAAATCAATCTGACCTGAATCTATAGAGAAAGAGTAGAGGTAAGATTGGGGGGCAGGCAAATAATTCAACAAGAGAGTGATGTGATCAAATTTCCATTTAGATAGAGGACTGTAGCTCCAATGTGGTCAGGGTACTGCAGACAAATGAAGACTGAAAAAGGGAGCCCCCAGCCAAGAGGAGAATTCAGTAATTTGGGTCAGAAATACTGGTGGCCCAGATACAGGTGGCGGGCACGGGGAGAGTTAATGTTATGAAGTGTCATCAGGAGGTAAAACTAGCTGGATAAGAAAGAAGGAGAAAGTCAAGTATGATGCTCAGGCCCATGGTTTAGCAACAGGGCAGATGATAATCCAAGGTATGAGATTCAGGAAGAAAGGGTTATAGGGAAGAATGTAAGTAAGAATTCAGGTTCAGCTTTTGGACATATTGAACTTGAAGAGTTTGGGGCATTCGTGTCCAATAGACTGCTAGACTGCCTTGTAGTTCAGGAAAGAAATGTGGTTTGGAAATTGATGCCATACATAACTTAAGAAATGGGTGTAATTAAAGACACGCAGTATGTGTAGAAAAGATGGGCAGGGATAGATAGGTGGGGTGTGGAAAGAGAGTGATCAGTAACTTCAGATCAGCAAGAGCTAAATGAAAGGAAGATTGATTCCAAGAGTATTTTAGATTTAGCATCAAAGAGGTCTTTGGTATATCTGGCCAAAGTATAGATTTGAGAATTATTTGGGAGATAGACTGGTGGGATAAAAATGAGATGGCAGCACGTGGAAGAACAAGCAGGGGTTAAAGCTCTTAAAAATGTTACTGAAGACCCTGTAGTGGCCAAATCCAATCATTTTTAAAATTGATTTTAGAGGGAGGAAGGAAGAGCAAAACATGGAACCCACAACCTGGGCATGTGCCCTGACTGGGAATTGAACCCGCCACTTTTTGGTGCACAGGACAATGCTCCAATCAACTGACCCACACCGGCCAGGGTTCCAATCATTATTTTTTAGGCCTCAATCATATTTGATCTCTCCGTGGCTATGCTGACCACTCGCTCTTTTAAACCACATACACGTACATCCCTTTCTTCTGCTTCTCATCTTGTCACTCACACTATTCCTTCTCACTCTCTTTGGATACCTCTTCCTCTACCCAAAGCTTAAATATTAGTGTTCTCTATATCAGTGATACTCAAAGTGCTGATCTGGGACAAAATAAGAAGTTTGCATGTAGACATTAATTAATGCAATGCTTCCTTCATTGAGAATCTTGCTAAGATTAAAAGGAAAAAGTCAGCCAAAATAAACAGTGGGCTTAGTGATGCAGTTGATTATATTCTGAGGCAAATCCCTTGTGCTATCATGGACTAGCAAGAAACAATTAGTGGGCAGGCAGCCAGTGGCTGGACTACATTTTCAATAGCAGTGCACCAGTTTTCTCTATGGTCCTCTTATCTCGCTATAAGCTCTCAGTGGTTGGTAGTATTTGTAAGAGGGATTTCACTGATAAGCTCCGGGTTGATGATTTAAAGCTTTATTTCCTTATCTCCTGACCTGAACACCACACTGTTTGCTACACCGCTCTATGAGAATATTCCATGAACAGCACTACTGAACTTGTCCCAAACAGAATTCTCCTTCTCTATTAACAAGCTTGATTAGTGGTACCAAAATCTACCCAATTTTCCAAACCCGATCAAATCAAGAGTAAGTTCTGTGGTTTTCAGCTCTTAAATACTTTTGTTCTAATTCAAGCTCTCACCATCCCTTGCAACTGGCTGTTTCCAAGCTTCTCACTTAGAGCCTTTGAATGATTGTCTGTACCACCATGACCAAGAGCTTACATACCCTTCAAAACTCCCAATGTGGAACAGGAAGGACAGTCTTGATTTCAGGACACTGAACTAGGGACTCAAATGACACTTATCAAATCTTGATCTCACCACTTATTAGTGGTATCATTTGTGCAAGTGATTTGCATTTGCAATGATCAGTTACATCCTATCTAATAAAAGAGTAATATACAAATTGACCGTCACTCCAACACACAAGATGGCCACCCCCATGTGGTCAAAGATGGCTGCCCACATGTAGACACAAGATGGCCAGCAGGGGAGGGCAGTTGTGGGTGGTCAGGCCAGCAGGAGAAGGCAGTTGGGAGGGACCAAGCCTGCAAGGGAGGGCAGTTGGGGGTGACCAGGCCTGCAGGGGAGGGCAGTTGGGGGGACCCAGGCCGGCAGGGGAGGGCAGTTGGGGGGACCAGGCCAGCAGGGGAGGGCAGGAGGGCAGTTGGGGGTACCAGGCTGGCAGGGGAGGGCAGTTGGGGGGGACAAGGCCTGCAGGGGAGGACAGTTGGGTGGGGACCAGGCCTGCAGGGGAGGGCTTTTGGGGGCAACCAGGCCTGCAGGGCAGTTGAGGGGAACCAGGCCTGCAGAGGAAGGCAGTTTGGGACAATTGGGCCAGCAGGGCAGCAGTTAGGCATCAATCAGGCTGGCAGGGGAGTGGTTAGGGGGTGATAGGCTGGCAGGTAGAAGCGGTTAGGGGCAATCAGGCAGGCAGACAGGCAAGCAGTTGGGAGCCAGCAGTCCTGGATTGTGAAAGGGATGTCTGACTGCCCGTTTAGGCCCGATCTCACCAGGATTGGGCCTAAATGAGCAGTGGAACATCCCTCGAGGGGTCCCAGATTGGAGAGGGTGCAGGCTGAGCTGAGGGACACACCCTCCATGCATGAACTTCATGCACTGGGCCTCTAGTTATCTATGAAATGGGACTAAATGAGATCAAATAAAACTAATGTAAAGGTACTTAGAACCATGCATGGCACTGACAACTTTATGATGTTAGCTACCCTGAGAAATATAAAAGTCCCACAGAGTCACTCCCTGAGCACCTGACCTCGAAATGCTCTCTCCCCTTCATGGTCAGCACTTGGGATAAACACACCTAACATTCTCAGTCTGCTGCCATGTGCCAGGCTGTTTCACCACTTTGCACATTCTGTTCCTGTTCTTAGAAAGCCCTTTCTCAACTCAACTGCCTCCCCCAATTTGTAAAATTCCTTTGGAAATCCCTAAAGATCAAGTTCAAGTCCTTTCTCTGTGAATTCTCCATTTAAACCTTGGTTCCTCCTTTGTAATTGCATGAATCTGTATTATACGGTTAAACAGCTTTTGCAGATATTTATGTTCACAGTGGATAACACAGAATTTGATTGAATTATTATGTCCATCACTCCTGCTCCTGGTGGGCAGAACTGGTGGCATTCATTTTGCATCAAGAGCCAAAGATGTTTAAAAAAAGTTCAATGATTAGAGGAATGAGTGTTTCTCAAGTTTAGCTCTCACTCTAGCAAATCTATGGAGGTGATTTAATTATTTGTACTAGCTAGTCAGAATATTTTCAAATGGAAAATAGCTATGATTACTTTTAAATATAATTTTTATATATTAAACATATATTAAAACTAATGTTTATATATTCAATCAGAAAACATTAAACTCTACACAAGATCATTAGAATTCTACATTTATAGATGCTGCTAAATCATTCCATAAAGCCTTCAACATTAAAACAAAACAAAACAGAGACTGCAACTCAGAAGATTCCATCTAGTTCTTCTTGGCTTCTCCAGTTCCCCTGAGCTCACAAGTCTTACTTGAGCCCTTGGGGAAGTTACCTCCATATTTTTTAGTCCTCAGTCTCTTAGTTTGTCAAACTGAGGACAGCCTAGTTACTTAGCTTTAAAGTTCTATCACCTATTGGTGTACAATATTTACCAATCCTCCTAGGTGTTAAGTTTTTGGCCTCTCCCCTTTAAGGACTCATCAGCAAACTAATCTATATAGACTACCTTGGACAACTCCAACCCTTAGAAACCATCAGGGTTCACGGTCTACTGTATCTAATCCAAACTCCTTATCTGTTTTTATTTCTCATGCCTCCCTTAACATTTGTCTTTCTTACACATATTGCCAAATAGTTTCCAAAAGGATGATATTAATTTAAACACTCATTTTTACCAGAGCCTTACCCACTTTGGTTGTCATTGTTTTAAAGAAGTCATTGCTACTTTATTAGGTGTTGAGTTAATATTGCATGCTTTTAATATGGAGATATTGGAGATGCTTATAAATATGTGCTTGGAAATTATATCCTTCTATGAACTGTCCAAATTCTTTGCCCCATTTGTAAATTCCTTCATTAATATATATTTTCGTTTCTTTTGCATGTTTGCAGGTACTTTTCCAAGCCTGATAGTTCCTCAAACGTATGCTGATATTTCCTTAAAGTATGCTTTCCTTCACCAAAGTTTTGATTTTTATGTAGTCCTGCTGCACAGCATAGAGACCTGTGGAGGTTCAGGGATAAGCGTCACCTTTATTCTAAGGAGAGCAGGGGTTTCTGCTCTAACTTTACACTCTGGAGACCACATCTGCCAGGGGCAGATGTAAAGGAAGGAGGATACAGGGCTCCTGCAGGCTCCCTTCTCTGTGCTCTGGGAGGGCTCATTTCTCAGTCTGAATGGAGACGCCCCCCCCCCCCCCCGGAAAAAAAATAAAAATAAACCCACAGAATGAAGTAAACTGACTCCTCTCAGAGAGGACGCTCTTGTCCTTGTATGATGTTGGGTTGAGGCCAGGGCAGCTACTATCTTTGGCTGGACCCTGAGTCTGCACTAAGACAATATCAACTACAAAAAGACGTGCAGAGCTTTGGGGGAAATCCTTTTGAAGATTATCAGAATCTATTAAATGTGTTAATCAATAATTATATTCTATTTGTTGCTCTCGGGAACTCGGATAAAAAGAACAGGGTATATTACTTCCCTAAAAGCAGACTTATCATGGGCAATTCAAGACATAAAGTCCAGGGGACAATTATACAGGTGAGCATGAAGGAGATGCCAGACCGCAATCAACACCCAGGCACCCCCGAACTTTGAGACTCTTAAAATCAAAAGTATATGCAATAGTCACCTCAAAAGGTGGCATATCAAGTCGAAATCAGGAAGACTAAGAGAAAGCAAGTGGAGAGCCTAGTTCTGATTCAATGAGGAAAGGATGCCATGGATCCCTCGGTATTCCCCAAGGAAGTAGATGCATTAAGCTTGATGTGACTGGCCAGGAGAACCCTATACACTCTTTGGGTATATTACTGTTTATAATTTTCAAATTTTGTTTTTTTTAAGGGAAAAAAACTGATCTGTAAAGCTAAGTTAATTACTTTAAGGTAAGTAAGTGAGATTGCATCTTACTCCAGGGATAGGTTGTATAATCAACGCACATGGTAAAAAACACATGTAATCACAATTACCCCAAAATTCTTTCAATCAGCTGCATTGTGAGAGGCAAAGGCAGTGAAACTGACCTGTAGGACAGCAAGGTCACAGGCCATGGTAACGCATGGGGCCAATTTGCCGACACTATTTAATTTTTTATTTTTGGTCTGTACACTCTAATGCAGTGCTCAGCAATTTTTTTTTTTTTAATGCAGAGTTGGATGGTAAATATCTTAGGTTTTGTTGGCCATATAATAACTGCTGTTATAGCTCAAAAAAAAAAAAAAAAAACACAGACAATATGTTACTGAAGGAGTGTGGTTGTGTTTCAATAAAACTTTATTTATAAAAAACAGATCTGGCTTATGAGAATGTATAATTGTATTCATTAAAGTAACTTTGTATTTTGTGCAACTCTGTGGTGACTATGAGGTTCATGTAAGTGACTGTTACCTGACTTCTCTGGGTGATACCACTTCTTCAAAAATGGTTGTAAGCATTAAGTTTTAAAACTGTGTGGGAAAGAGAGTAAATGAAATATGTGCTGAAATAAGTGGAGAACAAGGTACAAAAAAAGTGCTATTATTTTGGAGTTGCTAATAAGTAGAAAAGGAATTTAACATGTCCCTTTTAGAAGGCCCTATCCTGCTGGCCAGGGAACTCAGCCATCATGAAACAAAATGCATCTACCTTGAACATGCCAACAAGGCAAGCAAAGGAAGGGTAAGATTTTGCTTTTCTCCTGCACACAGTAACTTGCCATGCAAGATAGAGATTCTCCTCGGGTGGATATGGGCACCCGACACATATGTTCTGGGTGCAGTTTTCTGTGCTCATCTCTAACAGAGCAGCTCAGGACCACCAGGAGTCACAAGCATCAGCAGGAGACAGCCTGCCACTCTTTAAGACCAAGTCTACCCCCAGCCCCGGGCAAGCAACCTGGCTTCTCATTCACTGAGGAAATGGAAGCTCCTACTCTACTCTCAGTGCCAGATACCTCCAACCAGGACGTTATTCGCTCTGCCTGCTTTCCCTTACACTGAGTGGCCATATTATTATGATCTCTGAACACATGATAATCTGGCCACTCAGTGCATATTCTATATAATAAAAGGCTAATATGCAACCTGTCCCCTTGACCAGGAGTTCGACCAGCAGGCAGGCTGGCCAACCGCCCATGTCCCCTCCCCCTGGCCAGGCTGGCCGGATCCTACCTGTGCACAAATTCATGCACCAGGCCTCTAATACACACACACACACACACACACACACACACACACAGAGTGATCATATTATTATGATCTCTGAATGCATGAATTTGATTAAAAGGGTCCGTTCCTCCATCCTTGAATGAATATCCCTTCCTTATCATCTGTCCCACACTCATTCACATCTTTCAATGCTAAGGATAAATTTCACCTCCTTTGTTAGTTTTTATTCCAAACACTTTACATAAGAAATTTCTGTTCCTGCAACCTTCCTGGGCACTCTGCTACTTCTAGCATAACATTTTTCCAATCCAACCTTCAGTAAGTTTGGCTGTTCATATAGTATAATGATCCTTGAAAACAGGGAGTAACTCTCCTGCTCTCTGAATCCCCGCAGACCCCAAAAGTACCTCCTAAGTAAGAGATGCTCTATGAACAGCTAACAAAATGGGGGAGAGTATCATCAACCCCATTTACATGTGGCAGCAGAAGAAACTGCGCTTTTTGCCTTCCCCACAACCAGCAAATAGTGGTAACGCAAGTTAATCACACAATTAAGGAAAGCGTCTCATGAGAGAGGTGCTTCCTCAGCAGCCTCTAAGGATGTCAAAGCCAAGCCAAGGGAGGTCATTAGCTGAACAAATGTACTGCAAAAGACGCTTTAGGGCAGTGGTTCTCAACCTTTCTAATGCCACGACCCTTTAATACAGTTCCTCATGTTGTGGTGACCCCCAACCATAACATTATTTTCGTTGCTACTTCATAACTGTAATTTTGCTACTGTTAGGAATCATAATGTAAATATCTGTGTTTTCCGATGGTCTTAGGCGACCCTGCTAGCAGTTCACAACCTGTGGGTCACGACCCACAGGTTGAGAACTGCTGCTGTAGAGTCTAAGACCATGAACCAGAAAGTCACAGTTCTCTGAAATCAATAAAGTATATTAAGGAAGGAAGGAAGGAAGGAAGGAAGGGAAGAAGGGAGGAAGGGAGGAAGGGGAAGAGGAAGGGAGGGAGGGAGGGACGGAGGGAGGAAGGGAGGGAGGGAAAGAAAGGAAGGAGAAGGAAGGAAGGAAGGAAGGAAGGAAGGAAGGAAGGAAGGAAGGAAGGAAGGAAGGAAGGAAGACTTTTCAAGAAAAAAGTTCTTCAAATGCTTAAAGGGAAATCATTTAAAATGCTGTCAAGGATGGAAAATAAGTTGCAAAAGTTGAAAACAATGTCAGTGGTAGAGAAAATGAATTCTTACATCTAGGAGACATTTCATAATTGGCAACATGATTTTTATACAAATTAGTTAAATTGAAAAGACTAACAAGCCTATTAATTAGGGCAGATTTGGGGCTTTGAGCAGGGAGAAGAGAGAAAGGTGTGTGCTCTTGGGACGCTGTCAATATTAGAAGAGGTTTTGAGCACATATTAACCAAAATGGTTACGGTTTTTGTCCACATATCAAGCAAAACAGCGATGTTTACAAAATTATGGTCATAATGAATTAGAATACAATTTGCAAAGTAAGTGCTTCCAGAGCATGGTGTGCCTGTGGAATCTTTTCTCTAGCCCTTATTCTTGTGGGATAAAATGTTTAAATTCTTATTTTCTGAACAATTTATTTCCTTCCTTTCTCCAAAAAGTGCTTACCATAGATAGTCCACCAAATACATATGAGATGACTACACAGCAATCTTCTGAACAATGAGTGAGTGCGGTAGGAAACAAATTGGCTGGACGAGGGAAGATCAAGCCAGGGGAAAGCATGGCTGGCAAAGGGTCTGCTTGCCCAGAGGGCTAGCTCACCCGGGCAAAGGCACCAACTGTTCTCATGGTGCATAAGAGAAGACAGAGCAAGTTCTCCCTGGAAACGTAGGTGTTAACAGGAGGGACGAGGCAGCCACACCTCAGAGGACTGCTGCTGGAGAGGGTGTTGTGTGGGGCCAGGAACACAGCCTCACGGCAGGTAACACAGTGAGTTTCACAAGATGTTTACTTGTAAAGCTGACTCCATACTCAGTGCCTCGGAGCACAGAGACTGGGGTCAGGCACCGTGCTTTTTTTAGGGTAAAACTGAAAATATCTAGAAGAAGGGGCCATTACTTATCTTTCCGGCAGCTGACAGATGCTAGTTTCTCCTTGAGGTATGTTAGCAGCAGTGCAATAAGAAGAGGTTATATTAACGAATCACCTGGAGAGGAGCTATGCTTGGTTGCTGGGCGGAGTGGAGACCCATAGCTTTAGGAGGCTAGCTATGCTGAAAATAGGAATGGCACTGTCTTATAACAAGAGTTCGAATCAAGAAAGAGTCCCAGGCAGAAAGCCATAGTTCTGAGGGAGGGTCTGACATATGCCTCTAAAAGCGACTTGGGATTCATGTAGACTTTACAAAGTGAGGGACCATCAAGCCCTCAAAGTTGCATGCCACAGAATGTGACTACGATAATTTTATACCAGAAGTTGTTTTTTAAGTGGAAGCTATCTGTATTGTTAAAAGGGGGGGGGGGGCTTGTAAGCCCTTGATTATTTAATTAAATTATATTAGATTCACAGTGAGTATTACCTTATCAAAGGATAAAAGACTTAACATAAGGGAAGCTTATTAGCTCAAAATCATCAGCCAAAATAAACCAAAGGCAAGAAAACATGTGACTAGTCTTACAGAGTTAACGAGAAGTCAGAGATTAATAAATATTAATTGAATTAATTTTAGAGAACTGCTTTGACTTCCCTATCTGTATTCCATATCCATTACATCCCTTCCACACAATCACTAATTGAGGTCGCCTAGGTAAATTAATTCCTCAGTCAGGGTCTAGTAACTAAATTAATAAAGCTCTATCATCCCTGGAGTATAGCCATTTTCCACTCTCCAGTACTCCATGGATAACCTCATAAAAACGTCTGTCGTCCTTCCTACACATTTTAACCTTCTGTGTAAATCCCCCACAGTCATTCTATGTGAAGCCATTCTGGTGACCTCACACTGGGGGCTGCAGTCTCTGAAACAACCGCGATGCACCATGCACTATATAAGAATAGTCAAGAGGGAGAACACATTGGCTTCCTGAGGCCAGGAATCTGCCTTTCCTGTCACTGCTATGTCCCTAGCACCAAGCACAGTGCCTGGCATATAGCAATTATTTATAAACTAGAGGCCTGGTACACAAAATGTGCGCATGGGGAGGGTCCCAGCAATCAGGGCCAATCTGTGGAGCAACCAGCAGGGTGATCAGGGCCCCCAATCACACCCACCCTAGCCTGGCACCACCCGCTCGCCAGCCCCAACCGCCGTTACTGCTGCCAGTCGCCTCCCTCTGCAGGGTGACTGGCAGGGTGATCGGGGGACTGGATTGGCTGGCCTGGCACCACCCGCTCATTGGCCCCGTCCCCCACCACCGCCTCTGGTCGGGGCCTGCAGGCTGGGGGTAGCTCCTGCGTTGAGCGTCTGCCCTCTGGTGGTCAGTGCGCATCATAGAGACTGGTTGTTCCGCCGTTAGGTCAATTTGCATATTAGGGTTTTATATAGATAGATACGTGTTGAATGCATAAATGAAAAAGATGAATATGTGAAGGCCTGGTACATGTCAACTAGCCACATACCTTCATTCTCACATTCATTCTAGGGGTACGAATGGTATTGTCCACAGTTTATAGAAAACGGATATACCAATGCGCTAAGTGCCTTGCCCAGAGTAAATCATAGGACCCAGGTTGGCCCAGCTCCAAGTCCCCAGCCACTACTCCAGTTTCTCTCCCTGGTACTCCAAGGAAGCATGCCGTGAGCCAACCAGAAGCTGCAGCGTGAGAGCCGCCCGCCCACCATCCCGCCAGCCACTCCAAACAGCTAAGTGAGATTTCTGTTTTGGTTTGCTCTTCCCTTGTGTTTTGTGAGCAGCCGCCAAATTGGGTGCATGGCTTGCCGTTCCCATGGGGGCCACCATCTTAACATGGCAAGTCCCGCCCCTTTCTGGCCACACGGCCTGCCATTCCCATGGGGGTCGCCATCTTGACATGGAAAGACCAGCGGGTAAGCTGGTCTCCTTCCTGATCAATACATGAGCTACCTTCTCTGTCCTGCCCTCCTTTTTCTGGGCCACTCTTCCCTTCCACGATCTCGGTCAAGTGGCCCTCTCTGGCCACATGGCCTGCTGTTCCCATGGGGGCTGCCATCTTGACACAGTCCAACCCCTCTCTTTAAATAGTTACTGAGACCTCCCACAGCCCGCCCCCACAGTTCCGGCCTGGTGTGGCTGCCCGCCGCCTGCTCCGCCACCCCCTCCCCTAACGCCTTCTCAGAGCCAGGTCTGAGTTCCAAATATGGCATTTAAGGTTTTAATGCCCCTGAAGAGCAGGCAGAGTAAGCCCGCCTTTGACAAAAGGTGAATCTGCAAACTCAAGCCTTGGTAGCAGCTCTTAGGCCGATGGCAGCCATGCATGGTTCAAAGGGGACTATGCGTGGTGGGGGTGCAACGAGAGGACGAATGCCACCTGGAAGATGCTTCAAGTATGGAAATGAACGCCACTGGGCAAAGCAGTGCCCCGGCCCCTGGCTCCAACCAAGCCCTGCCCGGTGTGCAGTAAAAGTGACTGCCCCTGGAAAAGTGACGGGCCCTCTGCATCTCAGCACAGAGGGGCCGCCCTTCCAGGTCATGACCCACCGCTGACCATGCTGGGACTGGCTGAAGACTGAAGATGCCCAGACTCGACTACCCCCATCACCCTCGCCAAGTCTAGGGTAACATTCAAGATAGTGGGTAAGCTGGTCTCCTTCCTGATCAATACGTGGGCTACCTTCTCTGTCCTGCCCTCCTTTCTCCGGGTCACTCTTCCCTTCCACGATCTCGGTCATGGGTATTGACGGCAAATCACCCTTTAATGCTCTGAAAACTGCTCTGGCCTCAGCGCCTTCTCACCCCGCCCCCTCCCCCAAACCACCCTCCCTAGAGAACAACTTTCTTGCTGGCACAGGCTTATCAGAAACTTAGATCTTTATTTCTAGGGGAAAGTGGCAGTTTTAAAAACGCAAGCAATACGAGTCCTATAGCCTCCCACTTCTGCAGAACAGATCTTGTCCTTTCTAGGGCTAGGAGGATTCTTCCTCCATTGGGTCCCAAATTTTGCTCTCCTAGCTAAGCCCCTATACCAGGCTGCTAAAGAAACAGTAGGTCCCCTCTCCTCATCCTCCTTCATTCACCAGGCTTTTTCTGACATTTCCCTAACTCCCCAGCTCTGAACCCAGCCACTCTCCTTCCCGCTGCCTCCACCCAACCTGCAGCAACACACTCCTGCCCCGAGGTCATCAGAGGCCCTCACTCAACCTCAGATGGGACTCTCAGATTTTCCTCTCTCTAATCCTGATTTAACTAAACTGCACAATACCCTACCGCCCACTATCATCAGGTAAGATCGAGAGGATCAGCAGCCTCCTTAAAGAACACGTAACTAAACTCTTTCTAGAAATTCGCAGCTCCTGGCCGGACCTCCTGCCCATGGCCCTGACCAGAATCCCGGCTACACCAAGAAGCCCCACCTTCTTAAGCTCCAGGAACACACTGACAGGCTTCTGCCCAGGCCAGAACCAGCCGACCAAGACTTCTGAGGACCAGTCCCCCAGCCAGGGGATTCAGTCCTCCTCAAGAACCTTACCCCCAGGTTATATTTCAGGTCCAGGCCCAGAAAAGCAGCAAAACCAGACAAGTGATGCTGTGGCAGCCTCAGAACCAGCTTTTACCTCCCAAGTGACTCAACAGGATCGCTGCACCCCTGGATGCCCCTAATGATGCCCCCCCCCCCAGCAGGAAGTAGCTATGGAAAACGGACCTTCCCCCCCTGACCTTGCCTGGACTCTCAATTTTTTTAAATATCACCAAAAGCCTGGAATGATAGATCCTCCCTTCCCCCAACTGGTGGGCGGAGTATGACGTATCCTGTGTCTGTGCTGGGACATCCCAAGACATTCAACCACCAATTATCACGTGCCAAGTGCTCTGGGCCCCACCTGTTCCTGTTCCTCCCCTCAAAAGGCATGTTCACCGCTGCACGTATTGCTGTTTCCTAGTCTGCGGGGCAGTCTGGCTGGCTCCTTCTTCTCCTCCTCCCCCTCCTCCTCTAATCCTGGTTTTTCTACCTCCTCCATAATGAATCTCGCTCGTTAGTGTGGAATAAACCTCCTCTTTAACATGCCTTGGTCTCCAACTCCCATTTCCTACACCTCAAACCTCACAATCATTAAATTGCATGAAGGGGGAATGAGGGTAGAGCAGATTCAAGAAAGTGGAAAATATAATTCAGGGAATACTTACCATACAATATAACCTTCATTATCCTACACACCACTACACTAGAATTTCGGACCTACATATTTCAGCCGCAAATAGAGATCATTCACTTAACACGTATTTAACCGAATCCCTCCTTTCTGGCTGCTATGAATGATTAAAGAGAATGAATACCATGGAGCTACGACATTTCACAACTCATTTATTTACACTTTCATATTTATGCTTGTTTGAAACTTCAGACACAGTGGTTTCAAGAAGTGGCATGCTTTCCTGATCAAGAACTCAGGTTTGAAGCCAAGCCTCTGGAAGTTAAGTCCCAGGGCTGCCATGGACCTCTCCTTAGCTTCCCCATCTGTAAAATGGGGACAATGATGACACTGCCTGCCTTGTGGACCTGTGTGGGAATGAGCTAAGTTCATCAATGACTGGTGCTTAGGATGCTCTGGAGTGTAAGCACTAAAAAAAAAAATTAGCTACTATTATACTTATATATAATATCCAAACAAAAATACTTCTTGAATTTTTCTCTATATATTAAGTCAAAAAACTAGGGTATAGAATAGTACATATAGTATTCTACTTTAAGGGAAAAAATTTAATAAAAAGTTTATATACTTGCATGTAAAAAAAAAAAGTTGCCAGGGAAGGTGCTAGGCAAAATATATCCTTGGAAGGATTCACAAGAAAGTCTGCTGAAAGAAACGAGGTACAGAAGAGAAAGAGAATTTCATTCTTTTCTGTAAACCCTTATGTACTTTTATACTTTTGTCCCAGGCTCATGTGTTATCCAGTAAATTTTAAAAAATATTTAGTAAACTTAAATTTTTTGTGGCTCTCAAGCAGAGGATAAAATTGGTAGCCATTAGTTCATCAATCCTACCTTGATTTAAAAGTTAATCCAAAACTCATCCACTAAACCATCCAATCCCAATTAAATGAGATAGAGGGAAGGCAAACACAGGATAACTAGGTTCTCTTCCCAACCATCTTAAATTAAAAAACCGAATCAGTCAATGCTGAGGTTCTCCAATTTAAACACTGGAACATATTACACTGATTTGTGTTGGCTCCATAAGACACTTAATACTTTTCAAAACAATAAATCAATTAGCTATTTTTAAAAAAAGACAAAATAATAAATGTTTAGGAGAGTTAGTAAACTAATTTATCAGCTCAAAAATATATGCCTTTTTATTTTGATCATTTATGACATGTACAAGTCATATGTTATACATAAATATAAGAAACAATTACATACTAGAATCCAAGTATATTAATTTGATGCTATAAGGCATCCTGACTTTCGGCTAACTGAAAAAAATTACTCAACCCTGTAATGAGGCACAAAATGGGTAAATGCTAAAACACTGATTGTTTTACTTCTTGGAAATACAGTCCAGATTTCAAAGGTAAGGAAACTCATTTTTATTGCTTTCTGACAATATAAAACAAAGAGTGAACTTTATTTCCAAGAACTTTATAATCTCGTTAATCCTCTGGGGAGAGAAAAAAAAAAGAAAGAAAACAAACGCCATCAAGACAAACCAACTCAACAACCCCAAACAAACATCTGT
Organism: Corynorhinus townsendii; assembly: GCA_026230045.1. Classification (NCBI taxonomy): domain Eukaryota; kingdom Metazoa; phylum Chordata; class Mammalia; order Chiroptera; family Vespertilionidae; genus Corynorhinus; species Corynorhinus townsendii. The sequence goes on along the minus strand of JAPDVU010000010.1, from coordinate 17,197,590 downwards.
TTTGTTTTCTCACGTCTTAATAGCCCGGCTATTTTAGATACAAATCTTTGTTTTGCTGACAAATGTTTCCAACTTGTGAGTGAAAACGGTCTCACTCAGATAGTTTATTTTTGAGCTGGACAAATCGCAAACTTCTCCAAAGTCCAAGAGGCATCTGTGAAAATGAGCAAGTATGGCCTAGAGATGTTCAAAACCACTCACGCTGCACAACGCAGGCCTCCCGTGCATGCTATTGCAGACCTCGGATCATTTCTGCAGGGGAGACAGGCGTGCTAGGTAGTCTCGATGTGGCCCAAATTCCTGGCACTTACAGGGAAGGTGAGGGCAGTTTAGTTTTTCAGCCTGTCACACTGATTTCCTGTGAGAGCTCAGCGTTCGCCAACTTTGCACAAGAATGTTCCCCTGTTTTCAGGCGCTCCGCTCTACTTTCGGGGGCCTTGGCAAGGATCAAAGCAGCAGAGGGAACAAATGGCTTCCCATGCATATTGAATTCCCTCTTAGACTGACTTTTCCTCTGTCACTGAAATTCAATATCGGCAAGATTCCCGCACATCACCTTAACCAGTAAATCGTCTGCATGCAGTCAGAGCGTGAAAAGGTACATTTCAACAGCAAGTTTCTGGAAGGAATTCAAATGAACTAATTGGATGAAAAATTAACCTTTCTACGGTATCTGCACTAAAACTCATTAATAATACATAAAACTGCTTTTTATTTCACCGTAACCTGAAATGTTTTATTTATCATTTACTCTTTCTTTCGCTCGTCCTCTCTCCCCTCCCCCATGCTTTGTATTTGGCCTTAAAATTCTTGATTAACTTAATGCTGCCTAACATTTACTGAGCATTTAAGAGCTATGTGTCAAGTTTTCCTCATCTGTAAAATGGGAACAAATGGTACCTAAACCTAACTCATGAGTATGTAATAAGATTGCAAGGAATGTAACCTAAGCCTCTAAACACAATCATCATATTTTTTCTAAGTATTATGATGATGATGATAGCTGTCCTAATTATTATACAATGTTCTAAGAGATTTTAGTTAAGAAATGTTTTCAAGCCAAATTATTTAAATATAGTACAGTAATTGAATTATAAATGAGTGTTCCTATTTTGATTATACACATATGAGTCATATGATACAATATAATTTTTAAATGGCTTAGGTACTCTTTTTAGAAAAAATTCTCCCATGATAATTACTTTCAAGTGGTAAAATTATTTTTTTTATCACTCCTTTGAAAAGAAGTTTATTTAGTCATGTTGGAATAACATGCCTTAAGATTTTAGGGTTGAGTACAAGGAAATAACATACTATTTAAACATCAGTGGCTAAGAGATAAGGTATGTTTAGATATTAGCACAAAGGTAAAATATCCTATAATGTATTTTTCTTTTTTAAATGTTTATATGTTTTTAAACATAGAAAACAATCATTGATTTTTGTAAAGAAGAATTATAAACAAACACAATGCAACATACAGATGATATATTATAGAATTGTACCCATAAAATCTATATAATTTTATTAACCAATGTCACCCCAATAAATTTAATTACTTTAAAAAAAGAAATTTAAAATAAATTTTTGTTTTGAAAATTTGAAAAAAATTTAAAATGAAGTCTATCATTTAAAAATTAAAATAATCATGCATTTAATTTGGATATTACCTTACAGTCTTAGATTTAAATAAAAAGAAAAAAAGAGTTGATTCTGACCAAAATTTTCTATTTTAGATAGTGGGATTTTAATGGAATACTCAGAAACTAATCACATTCTCTAACAATACAAAGTCATTTAATTGGGAAAATATGAATAACTGAGCTATTTTCACAAATTATATATACTGTACATCATCAAATTTCTAAGATTTTTTTCCAATAAATGTTATACCTCTTTAAAAGGGAATGTTTTAATGATAATGAAAATAAAAATATTTCAAAATAAATGAAAATGAAAAAATTATCAAATTTTATGGAATGCAACAAATCCAGTGTTTGAGAGATTTTTAAGGTATTAAATGCACATATTAGAAAAAAATTAAAATCAATACTCTAAGCTTCAAGCTTAGAAAACTAGAAAAAGAAAAGCAATTAAATAAAAAGTACCCAGAAGAAATAATAAAAAGCAGAAAATTCAATAAAATTGAGATAAGAAAAACAATAGAGAAAAATCAATGAAACAAAATGTTGACTCTTTTACAAGATCAATAAAATTTATAGCTAGGCTAACCAGTACAAAAGGAAGACATGAATATTAATATTGAAATGGAAAGGGCCATCAGTAGCAATCCCATAGACACTAAAAGGCTAATAAAGGAATATTATGGAGCAATTCTCATTTTATAACCTAGATAGTAAGGACCATTCCTGGAAAGACAATCTACTAAGACTCACACAAGGAGAAACAGATAATCTGAATACCAGTAGACCTAATCTTCTTAAAAAATGGAATCAATACTTAACTTTCTAAAACATAAAGGACTAGGCCTAGCTGGGTTCACTGGGGATTTCCACTAAATATTTAGCGAACAAATAATAAACATTTTCTACCATCTGTTCCAGAAAACAGAAGCAGAGGAAACATTTAACTTAGTCTATGCAGTCAGCATTACCCCAATAGCAAAACCAGAAAAATACATTACAAGAAATGAAAACTACACACCAATCTCTCTCATGAACACAGATGCAAAGATCCTTAATACAGTATCAGCAGAATGAAAACCAACAATGTATAAGAAGAATTATACACTATGACCAAGTGGGATTGATTCTAAGTATGAAAAGCTGGCTCAACATTTGAACATCAATTAATGTAATTCACTACATCAACAGGCGAAAGAAGATAAATCATATGATCATATCATCTGATGTAGAAAAGGCATTCTTGATATGAACTCTCAGCAAACTAGGACTAGAAAGGATCTTCCTTAATTTGATATAAAAAAGCAACAACATACATCTATAAGGAACCTACAGCTAACATCATATTTAATGGTGAAAAATTTGACATTTCTCTCTAAGATCAGGAATAAGGCAAGGATGCCTCCTCTTGCCACTTCCATTCGACATTGTGCAGGAAGTCCTAGCTAATGCAATTAGATAAGAAAGGAAAGAAAAGGTATTCAGACTGGGAAAAAAGGCACAAAACTGTCTTTGTTCACAGATGGCATGATTGTCTATGTAAAAAATACCAACGAATCAACAACAACAAAAACCCTCCTGGAACTAATAAGTTGTCATAGAAAGGTTGCAGGGTATAAGGATAATATACAAAAGTCAATTATTTTCCCATATACCTGCAATGGACAATTGGAATTTGAAATTAAAAACACACACCATTTACATTAGTATACAAAAGAGAAATATAAATCTAAAAAATAAATACAAAATCCATATAAGAAAAACTATGAAACTGATGAGAAAAATAAAAGTTAATGGAAAAACATTCCATCTACAATGGTAGGAAGACTCAATATTGTCAATATTCAACACTGTCAGTTCTTCCCAACTTGCTGTACAGATTCAATGCAATTCCAATCAAAGTCCCAGTTTCTTGGTGGATATTGATAAGCTGATTCTATAGTATATATATGCAAAAGACCCACAGCAGCCAACACAATATTGAAGAAGGACTGGCACTACCCAACTTAAAGACTTACTATGAAGATGCAGTAATTAAGGCCATGTAGTACTGGCGGAAGATATAGATCAGTGCAACAGAACAGAGAGCTGAGAAATAGATCCATACAAGTACTGTCCACTGATCTCTGACAAAGGAGTAAAGGCACTTCAATGGAGTAAAAATAGGCTTTTCAACAATTGATGCTACGACAACTGGGTATCCATGTGCAAAAAGTGAATCTAGACATTTACCTTATACTTTTCACAAAAATTAACTCAAAATGGATCAGAGACCTACATGTGAAAATGCAAAAACCATGACATTCTAGATCATAATGCAAAAACCTATGGCACAGCAATAAGATTTTTAGGTACAAACCAAAAGCATGTTTCATGAAAGAAAAAATTCGTAAGTTACACTTCCAATTAAAACCTGCTCTGCAAAAGATACTGTGAAGAGAATGGAAAGACAAGCTACAGATTGGGAGAAAGTACTTGCAAAATGTATATCTGGTAAAGGACTTGTATCCAAAATATACTAAGAACTCTTAAAACTCAACAATTAGAAAACAAACAACCTGATTAAAACGTGGGCAAAAGGTCTCAATAGACACCTCACCAAGAAGATAAAGAGATGGCAAATAAGCATATGAAAAGATACTCATCATATTTCATTAGGAAAATGCAAATTCAAACAACTAGTTAGTACTCCACACCCATTAGCTTGGCCAAAATGTGACACAGTGACAACATCTAGTTAACATCCAGGATTACACATAGTTACAAATATTTTTTTTTCTTATAATGAGAACTTTTAAGACCTAGTTTCTTATCAACTTTCAAATCTTTTGCATTCACTTAAAAATGTGTTTGATAGCTATGTTTTGTAATTCTGTTCCAGAAAACAGAAGCAGAGGAAACATTTCTTAACTTAGACTATGCAGTCAGCCTTACCCCAATAGCAAAACCAGAAAAATACATTACAGGAAATGAAAACTACACACCAATATCTAAGTTAAGAGGAAACATTTCTTAACTTAGTCTATGCAGTCAGCACTACCCCAATAGCAAAACCAGAAAAATTAAAACGCACATATTAGAAATGCTGGCAAGGATGTGGAACAAGAGGAGCTCGCCTTCTTTTGCAGGTGGGGACGCAAAATGGTGCAGCCACTTTGGAAGACCATTTGGCAGTTTCTTATAAAGCGAAATACTATTACCATACAATCCACCAATCACACTCTGAGGTATTCACCCAAATGAACTAAAACTTATGTCCATAAAAAACCTGTACACCAATGTTTTTAGTCACTTTATATATAATTGTCCAAAGTGGAAGCAACCAAAGTATCCTTCAATTGGGAGGTGGAGGCAGCCATTTCTAGCTGGAAAGTAAGCATGACTTCCTTGAACCTAATAAATAAATTAAAATGTTGCTGAATGATAAACCTCACTGTATTTCTCAAGGTAGATAGATTCTTATATATTTTCAGATGATGTAAATTTTATTTTATTAAGGTAGTCAAAACATAGCTATCAAACACATTTTTAAGTGAATGCAAAAGATTTGAAAGTTGGTAAGAAACTAGGTCTTAAAAGTTCTCATTACAAGAAAAAAAATATTTGTAACTATGTGTAATCCTGGATGTTAACTAGACTGTGATCATTCACAGTCTATGCAAATATCAAATCATCATGCTGTATACCCAAAGCTAATATAATGTTATATGTCAATTACATATCAATAAAAAGTAAACAAAAATGAATGCAAATGCATTGTTTTAGTTTTTTAAAATGAATTAAATATTTGAGATTAAACTTTCATATCTGTTATGTAATTTTAATGTGTTAGACTGGCCTTTCCAAGGGAGAAGATAGCTTTCAGATTTAGTTATAAACACACTACAATAATTTTTAAGCTTAAGATTCATGAGTAGATTCACATTTATAAGTAACACTGCATAATGTCATGTACTTAAAAGATACCTATTCTTCCTATAGCTTTAAAAATGCAAAATAAGATAAACAAATGAGTCCTTACATGTTTTCCCTGAAGGTTATCTTTATATGTTCATTCTGACATAATGGTTCTGTGAATACAATACAGTAACAGATACCGTAAGTATATATCCATCTGTACTGCACAATTCCATGAAACTGAAAGACAGCACCCTGGTCATACTTAAGATCAGGTCATGGATAGAGTCTAACTCTTAAGCATTATAATACTGACTTTAAAGCCACTGGATGGGTTAGAAATAAAAGAAAAAACACTTGAAATTATTTCAACAAAAATAAACATTATTTCAAGTATTTTTATCTCTATCTTAAAAGACATTAGGTTATGTGTAATAAATATCTCCTAATTCTTTAATTAAATTAATGTACTTTAACAACAAAATTTCCTTTTAATCAAGAAGGACAAGTCTGCAACTCTATATATGATTAATAAGAAAGGAAGGTTAGCACCAAAAAACCAAGGCTTACCGCAAATGTAAAAAAAAACCCAGACTAAATATTCCTTGAATTTTTTTAGAGTAATCCACATTTCTTTTTCAATGTGGAAACTCACTGAACTTTCCATTTCTAACTATGCAACACAAGAAAGGCTTAACCATACACATTCATTTCAGTGGGAAGTGGTAAACACAAGAAATCTGAAAAATATTATTTTCTCCCCAGTTCCATTAATTCCTATTCTGTAGCCATAAAGATACTGAAATTGAAATAAGGACTTAAAACACTAAATGTTCATTAACATAAAACTTAAAATAGATAATTCCATCTTAAAATCATATCAGACCTTTAGAAAATGATCATTCTGCATTGTTTCCCTAGTGGCATGGCTTTGTGGCGAGTCACACCCACTCTTTTCATGGCATCCCTTTCATAAATAAGATTCACTTAAAAGTGTCTAATTTCAGAGACAAACTCATGATATGTCTAAATTGTTTTTCCTATAAAGCTCTAATCAACCTTAATTTAAAACGCACAATTAAGTCTCCACCAGATTGTGTTACTAGTATGCTGTACTTTTCACAAACCAAAATGCCACGAATCGAGTATAATTATTCTGCCTTCTCCTTTTCTCATCCTGATATCCCACAGATCCTAAAGAGTTTTTCTACTTCTCAGTCACACAGCTATCTTCATTATAAGATTTCCTCAAGTTCTTGCATGACCCAGGGGGTTCATGTGAAAACACGAGAACTCCCTAAATTTGGGACAAGCCCTTATCTTCCCTCATGAAGTTTATGAAAGGTAGGAAATTCTACAATAATAGCTACATTAAATTCAGTACCTTCTATGACAAAGTTTATCCTGAGTGAGATTATATAGATGTGGAATCTAATTAAAGGACAGAAGAGACATGTATACGAGGCTCTATGAAAACTGTCTTTACACAATGTGAAGTGGGGGAAGAATATCAAACTAGATTTATAAAAAAAATAAAGCTAAATAGAATGTCATGATCAAAGGTTAAAATGTTTAGAGTTGGGCTGTGCATCAGAAGTGAGTATTGGCAGGGAGCTGGAACACAGTTTAGGAACACAGGTTTAACTGCTTACTCTGGAATAAACCGCATTGGCATGCATTTAAGAGAAAAGGTAGAACACAAAATGTAAAGATGTTTTTTGGGGGGACTGCCTGCTAACACTTACAGAATAAACCTATAGTCAAAATTTAAATTAGCGTCTATTAACTAAAACTTTTTTTTTTCATGAATAGGATAACCACCCAGAATTAACCTTCTGATCAAAATATCATAAAAGCGAGTCTTTCCATATAAGACCATTTCACCTAACTGGTAGCAACAGGGTGGGCGTCGGCTCCAGGAATAAAAGGCAAAGAACCCTCTCTGACTCTTGGCGGGTAAGAGCTCACTCATAATCCATGAAAGGAGAGATTACATTAAACAGTGTTAAGGCGAGTATGAAGATGTATCAAAACCATAGCAGGAAAACTTCCACGGAAGGAGAGGGCCCGTCAAGGCTGCGCAGAAAATGCCTCACTTCGACACACTGTTATCCATTTCACAGCCTGCATGAGCGGGAAAGGATCCGCCAGGGAATCAGTTTCCCATCACCAACCCTTTGATGCCATTTGATTTCTTGAAAAACATTAAATATTTAATGATGATAAACATTAAACTCAAGGTGATGACATTTATTTTCATTTTCAGTGTCAGCAAATTATTTATAATTATAGTTAAGAATTATAACTATTTATAATCATGCATGTAAGAAGCTATATAAATCTTGAAAATTGTATATTTATAATTAAATAAAATCTTTTCATGTGCTTTTGAAGTTCACATACTTTTATTTGTTTAAATATTTTAGTATAAAGCCAATGCCACGCTCATGCTGCTTGATTTATCTGTAGGCTTGCCCAAATTTGCCAAAACGCTGCAACCACTGCATGACTATACGACTATGGAAAAATGCATTTAAACCACCAGAAATACAGCCTGCAGAGCCAACAAAATGAGCATAATTACCTGCTGCGGGATCTGTAACAGCCTGGCTGGTGATGCCAGATGGTGGTTCTTGAAGCTGGTAGGTGGCATTTGTCGAAGGCGTGGTGGGGCTGGTGTTGCTGCTCGTCATATAATGCGCTGGATACGGTGAGCTGTTATAATACTGTGCGTACTGGCCCTGGCCGAAACTGGGGTAAGATGGATAGTCCTAGCAAATCAAACCATGCAAAAATCATCTGTCAGAAAATGTGGCTGCTTATTTCTTATACTGCAAATACAGCTGTTTCTGAATTTACACAGGAACACACAAAACACTGCTAATTGAAGGGCTCAGACTTACAAATGAATTTTATGTAAGACCAGAACACTCTTCCCATGTCTTCTATGTGCCATGATGCATTACTAGGTAAAATTAAATCAACCCCCAAACCAAACAACTCACCATATAAAACTATTAAAGAAATATTCAAAGAAGAAAAAAAAAAACTATTAAAAGGCTTAGAAAAGCTCTCTCTCACAGTGTATGATAAACAGATCTTTTTTCATATACGAAAATCATCTGTGCATTTTAAAATTTTCACAAGTTAAATTGGCTTTTAAAATTACCTGCTGTGAACTGTTAAATCCAGAGGAATTTGTGAGTGAATTATTTCCTGTATATAATCCTGATGATGTTGTAAAACTGCTACCTAAAACAAAATGAAAAGAAATAGGCTGACTAAGCTTCACAGAATCATGTGCCTATAGGAAATTATTACTTAGACAAAGCAGAATTGGAGTTCACTGAAAATGTATTTGGTTTCTCTTCAGAACCAGAACCCAGTGACATGGCTAAAATTGGAGTTTCTTAAAATGGTCGACAATTTTAGTTTTACCAGATTACAAAGAATTAAAAAGTAAGGAGGTTCAAATTTGTGATGGATGAATAACCCATGTAAACTATTGATGAAATCATACATTTGTGCCAAACTATTAGACACTGAGCTTTCCATTTCAATTAGCAAAACACAACAGGATTTCCCCATCTTTACATTAAGTATGCTTAGTTAAATGATAGGACAAGATTCGATGATCTCAGAGTTCCTGCAAGCTCAAAAACTATGTTGTTACTTCCAATAACTTAAAGTGCTTATATTATCCTAATGGCCCACTGAAAAAGTTGACTATTTCATTTTACAAAAGAATGAAAGATAGCACTTGAAGTATTTGATAAAACAGAGGTCAGAAAGGAACATGACCAATGCTTTATTATTACACTAGAGGCCCAGTGCACAAAATTTGTGCACTCAGAGGGCCCCTCAGTCTCTCTTACAGTGCGGGAGCCCTTGGGGGATGTCCAACTGTCGTAGAGGCTGGAGAGGCTCCTGCCACCACTGCTGCGCTTGCCAGCTGTGAGCCCTGCTTCTGGCTGACCGGTGCTCACTCTGTAGGAGTGCACTCACTACCAGGGGGCAGCTACTGTGCTGAGCATCTGACCCCTGGTGGTCAGTGCACATCATAGCGACGAGTCATTTGCCATCAGGCCGAAACTGGCTGACACCCCCCGAGGGGCCCCAGATTGCGAGAGGGTGCAAGCCAGGCCGAGGGACCCCAACAGTGCATGATCAGAGCCAGGGAGGAACATGAGAGGTTGGCCAGCAGGGGAGGGACCAGAGGAGGGCTCCAGGGCATGTCCAGCCCATCTCACTCAGTCCTGATGGGCCAGACCCCAACAGCAAGCTAACCTACCAGCTGACTGTCTGCCCTCTGATGGTCAGTGCATGTCATAGTGAGCAGGTGAGCTGCCTTAGCATATCATTAGCATATTATGCTTTGACTGAACGGCCAACTAGACAACCAGACACTTAGCATATTAGGCTTTTATTATATAGGATGTGCTAGGTAACATTCTATGTGTTGAATGTCTATGCATGTTCAACAATTTTATAAAGGAGGGCATTTATACACTGCAAAATGGGAATTTAAATAGGCAAATGCATTCTATTGAGCTATTTGGTCAATGATTAAGAAACATTAGCCCTTGGTCAGTGTAGTTTAGTTGGTTGAGCATCGGTTTGTGCACCAAAAGATCTCTGGTTCGATTTCTGGTCAGGGTACGTGCCCAAGTTGTGGGTTCTGTCCCCAGTCTGGAAGCATACAGGAGGCAACTGATGGATGTCTCTCTCTCTCCATCCCCCCCTTCCCTCCCCTTCTCCCTTCTTCGCTAAAATCAATAAGGAAAAGAAATTTTGGTTTCAGCTGGAGTGGCTCAGTGGTTGAACATTGACCTATGAACCAAGAGGTCATGGTTCAATTCCCGGTCAGGGCACATGCCCGGGTTGTGGGCTCAATCCCCAGTGTGGGGCATGCAGGAAGCAGCTGATCAATGATTCTCTCTCATCATTAATGTTTCTATCTCTCTCTCCCCTCTCCCTTCCTCTCTGAAACCAATAAAAATATTTAAAACAAAAAGGAATTTTGTTTACCATTTAACCCAGAAATTTTATTGCCAGATATTTACCCTAAGAAATAAATATGGATTTATGCAGAGAGATAGTAAAGACGTTCTTCAGTGTTATTCCTAATAATTGAACATAGAAAGCATCCCCAAGTTTGTCATAGATATTAACCAGAAAACAGAACACTATGAAGCTATTTGAATGGTGTTATAATGGCATTCAATAACGTGGTGAAAAATTTTCATACTATTTTGCTAAAGTAAACACTAAAAACAAAAATATTTTTGGTGATCTCATTGGAAATATTTTTAAACGTATAAAACATTTTTTCTTTATTTTTTAATTAAATTTATTGGGTTGGCATTAGTTAATATGATTATACATAGACTAGAGGCCCAATGCATGAAGATTCATGCAAGAATGGGCCTTCCTTCCCCAAGTGTCCCGCCCCACTCCTGGCTGCTTGGCGCCTGTGTATGCCAATTAACCCGCCATCTTTGTTGGGTTAGTTTGCATACTCACTCCTGATTGGCTGGTGGGTGTCATGAAGGTATGATCAATTTGCATCTTACTCTTTTATTAGTGTAGATTTCAGTGTACAATTCTATGATACATGATCTGTATATTGCATTATGTGCACACCACCCAAACTTAAATCATCTTTTGTCACTATATATTTGACCCCCATTACCTTTTACTACCCCCTTAACTCCCTTCCCCCAGGTAAGCATCATTGTCATCTGTGTCTAAAAGCACAAGACATTTTTAAAACCACAGGAATCTCAGGAATGTTATCTATGGAGAGGTACAATCATTGGTCACATAATATTCATAAAGCCAATGTATATTTTTAAATTTTCTACTCAGAGCTGTGTTGCTTCTGTCAATAGAAAAACCATTTTAAAAAAATGAAATTTTTATGGCAAATGACGGTATAGGCAATAAATGTGTTGGCAGTTCAATGAGAAAGCTCAATGTGAATGAGCTATTCACAGATGCCCCAGATATGATGTAGTAACCACTACATGCCAATTATTTACTTGCTACTGAACATTTAAGTGCTGGCTTAAGAGCCAGAAAACAAAGTTTCCAGTTCATCACTTATGAGCTGTTTGGATTTTGGACAAATCACCTAATCCCTCTAAGATATAATCTCCCTATTGGCAAAAACTTTACTTCATAGAGTTTCTTAAACAGATCAAATGAGGTAATGTTTTGGAGAGCCAGTCAATAATCTACAGTATCAACAAATGTTAGGAACTGTTATTATTTATTCCAGCAAACATTTCTAACATTCTCCACTGTATTTATGTATCTTTTCTCTCTTTTTACTTTCCCAAACTAGATAAACACGACTTAATCTCTTTGCATATCTAAAATTCTTTTCCTACTTATCAAGCATCTCTCAACTTTGAAAACTCAGTCCAAAGATTTGTTATTTTAATTGAGAAGGGAAAATATTTCCTAAGATTGTTTTAAATTTAGTTATCACACAGACTCATATTTGAGGATTTTTTTTTTCATTTGTATCTTTCAAGAATACTGTTCAAAATTCCCAGTACACCCACCTATCACAGATAAGGAGAGAGCTCTCTCACTGCTAAAGTGTATGCCACCATGAACATCAGGGCCTTGAGAGATAAGATCCCCTGTTCATTTTCATGTGGCGATCTCATACGTCTTCATCGTATTAAACACTGGGCTCATGGTGATCATTACATGGGGATAAAAAGGTGACTAAGTCATAGCCTTGGACCTCTCAGGACTTACCAGGGTAACATCAGTTTGGTTTTGTTCTTATAAGCATTGAACCTCATGAGCATCTGGTTCAGCATGTATTCACATATCAGTGAACAATTAATATATTATCTCTAAAGCAAACTTACAATGAGCTTTTTAAAATTCCTTGAAAACAAAATTTTTTTTGGATAGGAGTGTGACTATCAATGCTTTCTGTAATAAACTTTAACTATTTTATACATTTGATAGGAAAAATTACTTTGAGTTATGACTTGTACTTGCATTTAAACTCCACATTTTTAGGGAATGACTTGCTACTTTCATTTGTACTACACATTTTCTAACAATAAATACTGACCTCAAAAATCCCTATCCACCAAGAAAATGAACAAGATATAGAAAATATATTTTAAAAATGGGTGTTTTCATTCCATAAGTTATTCCCTGGAACAAGGTAGAAAGAACCATGGAAGCTATATTGGCACATGCAGGCCACCGAGATATGACCAAGTAAATCACAGCTCAGTGCTCCAAATGGCACCCCAGTGACTGCCCAGACTTCATGCTACTTCCAAGCCTGCACATTAGCTGGAATCCAACATAAGTTATACTCATTTACTGGCTGACTGGGGCTGGATTCCATTCCGTTTAGTATGCTGAGCAGGCATTTAATGGCACTCAGCAGCCCAGGAGGCAAAGCAACTTCCAAAGGATCTAACTTCAGGGAGAGGTGTTCATACTAGAGAACCAGCCTCAGGCAATACAGATTTCTCACCAGCAGAATCAGACCTGCCTGCCTGCCTTCATGTAGGATGCAGGCACAGAGAGTGGCTAATGGTTGGTCCAGGGGGGGGACGGTCTGTGACAGCCTCCTTTCCTGGCTTCCTGCCCTCTTCTGGCCCCTCCAGTTCATTCTCCACAAAGGCAGTGCCAGACTTTCTCTAATGCACATACCTCCTCTTCTCACTCCCCTGCTTAACAAAGTAACAGCCAGGGGTTCCCCACTGCTCTCAGGATAAAATTCCAACTCCTTACCAGGCTTCCTTATCAGGCCCTGGTCTGGCTCCAGTTTACCTCTTGGGCTTCTTTGGTTTCTTCCCAGTAACCCCAACCCCAGCCCACCCAGACACACATTCCAACACTAGTGAAGCAACACGTGGTTCTCTAAGGCCACTCCCTCCCATCGTATCCTGCTAATTTCTAACAGGCTCAGCATTTCACAATTCAGCATGGACAAGAAACCCCTTTCCTCAGAAAAACCTCCCCTGCATTCCTGTCTTCTCCCCTTGCCTCTTAAACCAGGATTACCAAGTCAGTCAATCAATCAACCAATTATTTCTATCTATCTCTGTGATATGTATTTATTATATACTAGAGGCCATGTGCACGAATTCATGCACAGGTGGGGTCTGGCCAGCCTGGCCCCAATCGGGGCAGGTCAGGGCTGGGCCTGTCAGGAGGAGGAGATGGCGGGTGGTGGGCTGGCTGGCCAGCCCCAATCGGGTTGATCAGGGCTGGGCCGGCTGGGGGAAGGGGCCAAGGGCGATTGGCCAGTGGGCCCCACCCCCAATTGGGGTTGGGGGGGTGAATGGGGGTGGGGCCAGCCATGGGGAGAGGCTGTGGGTGGTAGGCCAGCTGGCCCGCCCCTGAATGGGATGGGGGGTGCTGATCGGGGGCCAGGGGCCTCAGGGAGGGGCCATGGGTGGTTGGCCAGCTGGCCCTGCCCCTGATGGAGTGGGGGGGCCGATCTGGGGTGGGTCTGGGTGGGGGGGGGGGCTGCAGGAGGTTGGCTAGCCAGCCCCGCCCCCTATTGGGACAGCCAGGGGTGCGACAGCCAGGGGGAGAGGCTACAAGAGGTTGGCCGCCCAGCACTGTCCCCATATTGGGGTGGGGGTGCATTCAGGGGTGAGGCAGCCAGGGGGAGGGGATGCAGGAGGTTGATCACCCAGCCCTGCCCCCTATTGGGGTGGGGGTATGCGATCAGGGTTGGGCCAGCCAGGGGGGAGGGGCTATGGGCCTATTGTGGTGGGGCAGGCTGATAGGGGGAGTGGCTGGCCGGGGGGAAGGGAGGGGACATTTGGCCAGCAGCCCGCTCTTGATTAAGGTGGGAGAGTCCGATCTGGGGCAGGCTGGCAGGGGGGAGGGGCTGCAAGTTTGGCCAGCAGGCCCCACCCTGATTGGGCCCATTCGTTGGCCATAGTGGGCGTCAAAGCGACCAGTCCAGTCGTTATGGCCGTTAGGGTCGCTGGCTTTTTATATAAATAGATATATTTACATATATAAGTTATTAATCAGTATTTTAAGCTAATTTGTACTAAATAATGAATTAACCAGTTAATACAAATTATCTAATTCTAATTCTATCTAATTAGTCTTTTCACTATCAAATAGTCTAAAAAGAGCCCTGGCTGATGTTGCTCAGTGGTTAGAGCATCAGCCCAAGCATCAAAGGGTGGCAGATTCAATTCCTGGTCAAGGGCATGCACCTGAGTTTCAGGTTCGATCCTGGGCCCTGGTTGGGGAACTTGAGGGAGGCAACCAATCCATGTGTCTCTCACATCAATGTTTCTCTGTCTCTCTCCTTTTCTCCCCTTTCCTCCCTTCCTTCCACTCTCTAAAATCAATGGAAAAATATCCTCAGGTGAGGATTAACAACAAAAAAGTAGTCTAAAAAGAAACCCTAGAGGTTATATAAGCAATTGGACATTTATAGACAACCCATACAAACATACACAGACTACAAAATATAATAAAACTAAAAATCTATAACATCCATTGAAGGCTTATTATATGTTAGGACTGTGTTCTTCTCTTACATGCTTTATCTCCACAACTTGATGCTGTAAGAAGTATTCATATTCTAATTTTGTACATAAGGATACAGAAGGTTAGGATAAGTTAAAAAAAAAAAGTATTTTCCTTTCTAGAGACAAATGACTTTATATGAAAAGTCACCTCTAGGTAAAAAAAAAAAAAAAGAGAGCAGAAATATTTTATGATAAAGTGTTTTACATTTTATGTAACATTATATCACAAAACTTCCCCAAAGTAGAAAAAATTCCTACTTAGAATCCATTATTTCTCAATTAAGGTGTCTGGTAGAGATGGGTTCAAGTAAAGCGCCAATAATACCCAGTATTATTCTTGGTAGAGTCTGAATTAAGTCATGCTCCAAGCAGGGTGGCTGTGGGAGTGCCTTCTTACCCATTAGTTAAAAGGAAAAAATCATATCCGTCTTATCCGTTTAAATAGTTTACTATTGTGAAAAGTCATAGCCATACTTCTTTTTTGGCAGGGAAGGGGGATACTAATTTCCAGAACAAAACACTGGAAAAATCTTTCTTGCTAGAACTTCTTTAAGAGACAGACTTATTTTTCACTTCATTGCCCTCTTTTAAAACAAAGAATGTTTACATTCTGAGGGCAGATTAACTATATCATATTATGAAAAGCCCTTTTTCAAGTTAATTCAGTCGACAGCACCTACTGGCAGTCTTTACAGCCATAATCACTACTAGAGAGGGTGTTGGAGACGGAAGGAAGCAGGTGTCATAAGTCCACCCCTTGGAGAAAATGTAAACACACACACACACATACACTCACACACACATTCATGAAGACAACACAAAGTAACATCTGTTTGCATTACCTACATAGGCACCACATGTGTTGACATGGAACTGCTCATGAATGAAATGACAACACCTGGTTCGATTGGAAAGAAAAACACAACTGTGCACAGAAAACGACAAGTCTCCTGATCATTTGTTTAAGGAAAGAATTAACAGTTCAGGATAGGAAATGGCATTCTTTAACTAAAACCCCAAGAATGTGAATGGTGGTGAATACACCAATATGAGCACATTGGGACACAGGAAATGTTATGATTCTCATTCTCCTTTTAAGGATTGGAAGAGATGGGGAGGTGGGGCGCGGGGAGAGCTATCGTAAATGCAAAATCTGTATGCTTATGTCACTGGATCTGGAGTTGGAGCTTGGGGTGAAGACTTGGGATGCTGGTACAGGGAGAAGAATATGCTGACCATACTATATCCCAAGGCTCCCCATCGACAGTCCACTCTATTAGTTCAGGATGGGGAATGCTGTCCTGGAAACTCATCTTATTCTTGCTTCTCCAACTTGAAGCTTCTCTCTATTAGACCCCATTTCCCTTCCTTCAAGGCATGGTTCAGTTCCCATCTTTCCAATATGCTTTCTCCAACTATTCTTCAGTTCAGTTATAACTTATACCATGTAATTTATCTCTTCATTGGAACAATACTAAACAAGTGCTCATTTGTCTTGTTTTCATCCTGATCATGAGTTCTTAAATTTCTTGTTATATTGATCTCACTGCCTCACACAGGGAAGGGTAAACCATATCTGCCTCAGGCCTTCGAAGGGTTTCATCTAGGCCAGTGGTTCTCAACCTTTTTAATGCCGTGACCCTTTAATACAGTTCCTCATGTTGTGGTGACCCCCAACCATAAAATTGCTACTCCATAACTGTGTTTTCCGATGATCTTGGGCTCTATAGCAGCAGTTCTCAACCTGTCATGACCTACAGGTTGAGAACCGCTGGCAGGGTCACCTAAGACCATCGGAAAACACAGATATTTACATTACGATTCATTAACAGTAGCAAAATTACAGTTATGAAGTAGCAACAAAAATAATTTTATGGTTGGGGGTCACCACAACATGAGGAACTGTATTAAAGGGCATTAAAAAGGTTGAGAACCACTGATCTAGGCTCAAGTGGGAGACAGAACTGGTGTTTGAAAATTTCTTTTCTTTTTTAAGTTTAAAAAAGAATTTATTGACTTATAAAATTTGCAAAGTCTGAAGCTGCATGTAGCAAGGCTGTATTTATGAATTCAAATGATGTTATCAGGTCTCTGTCCACCTCATAATTATATCTTCTTTGGCTGGTGTTTGAAAATTTCAATCTAGTGTGTTAAGTGACAGAAGAGTCCAGTGAGAATTGACTTTCATAAAGAATTGGGTGTGGGAATAGGAAGAAGTCTTCCCATAAGTGAGTGTGAAGTGAGTGTGTGTGTGTGTGTGTGTGTGTGTGAGAGAGAGAGAGAGAGAGAGAGAGAGAGAGAGAGAGAGAGAGAGAATAGGGCAGTTTGGAAGGGTGACTTGTTAAAGGCCAACAGACATAGAGAAAAATTCTCTTAACTTCCTTATTTGTTCAATAAAAAGAAGAATAAGGAAAGAAAAAGCAATAAAACAATAATTGAGCTTATTTCTCAGATTTTTATCTAGAGGACACATACTTTACTGTTTTTTGTTTTGTTTTTTTGTTTTTAAATAGAGAGTGTATAAAGGCTTATCTTAAAAAAAAACTAGATTATAATCCCTACTTTAGATTTAAATTATATAAAGAAATTAAATTCAGGACTTAGAAGTATTTGCTGGAAGGATTTAAAGTATTTCTGAATCTCCAGAAATAAAATGCAGCAGAGTCTTAAGTCAAATAAAATTTTAAACTGATCAAGCATCATGGATTTTAGACAGTTCATAAAAATCACACTGATCTCAGATATGAGTACCTTGGAGCCCAGAGATGGTATAAGGCAGTGGTCAGCAAACTGCGGCTCGCGAGCCACATGCGGCTCTTTGGCCCCTTGATTGTGGCTCTTCCACAAAATACCATGGCCTGGGTGACTTTATTTTGAAGAAGTAGTGTTAGAAGAAGTTTAAGTTTTAAAAAAATTTGGCTCTTAAAAGAAATTTCAATCGTTGTACTGTTGATATTTGGCTCTGTTGACTAATGAGTTTGCCGACTACTGGTATAAGGAGTTCACATCCATATATTACATGGCATCCTAACAGAACATTGGCCTTATGGTATAGGTACAGACTACTAACTCTGTTAGTTCAGATATTAGCATATCATGGATATATTAGTCAACATAAGATAATAGTGTTGCTTACATGTGAAAGATTTCAAATTCAGAATGCAATCACATCCTATGTTTTCATAGTACATTTATAACACATTTATAAGCAAAGAGAATGGTGATTTCCTTGTCCAAGGACACTTGCTTAGGGAGTGAGCATTATCTCCACTTCCAGGTCAGTGTTTTCCATTCTATTACGTCAAATCTACCTCTTAGGTTTTCAGATTCTGTTACATGGAAAGTGAATTATCGATTATAAAAAGTGGCATTCACTTTTGGTTATATGAACATCAGACACACAAAGGGTAGAGACAAGGTTATCTGAGAAATTCAGTAAATAAATTTATAGTAAAACTATCATTGTAGCTCTCTTTTAGGCTACTAAATAATTTTTAAAATAAATGGTATAAAGTCACCCAGAGAGAGTATATCACAAAGATTCTGTTTTCATGTCACTGTCAGGGGTCCCTACAGAGAAAGGGTGGCAGTCTTGTCAACCGTAACAAACAAGAAACAGTCTTGTTGGAAGACCCTGTGCGGGTTACCAGTTCTGTAGGTGCAAAGCAACTGCAGTTTAAAAATTAACCAACTCCTTAAAACTTTCACTAGTAAATCCCTACTACTTTTTAACAGTTAAGAAGAACCCAGTCTATGCTGATTTATAACATGATTTAAAATGCTAAGACAAAGTGTTGTGTGTGACTTAACCTGGAGAATGTTGCCTAGCTAGAACTTCAAAAAAAAAAAAAAAAAACTTAAAAAAATAAGAAGGTAATGTGTAGGTCAAAGGTCTACTTCACAGGGAATAAGGACTCACATTAAACACCAGAGTCCCAGCCAACAGGAAAATGCTGGGACCTGCTGGGGCCTGTCTGTGCTTCTGATGTCATAGAGTGTTTTCCAGCACTCACTGGGCACGCAGGATGCTATCTATCCCTCGTGTATTTTCCCAGAAGTCCGCTTCTCTCCCTCCCTGGCCTCCTCGCCATGGGCTGTGTCCATCAATGGGCATGGCCTATGTGGCAGAAGTTCGCACGGCTCCCTGGGGAAAAGCCTCAAAGGACAGATGGGCTATTGGAGACCAACGTTTCCCCCTTCCTTATGAGAAGGATTTTAAACGACCAAGTTTTCTTTGTCACCCCAGTTACAGTTTCTCTATTCTTAAGAGAATTTTTAACTTCAGTAGGAAAGACGGCAAAGCCTTTACGTTGATCTTTCTTGATCTATGTTTATATATTTTAAATTAAAAACTTATATAAATAATATTGGTATGAATCTCTGATCAATTATTGGTATAACTAACTGGATTGCAAAAGATTTCCATATAATTTTCAGCACATATCATTTGAAATATCAGATGATGCTAAAAGAACTGAAATGGAATATGACTTTTAAAAAATCAACTTAAGAAAAAATAAATCCTAGAATGCAAGAAAAGACACAAACTAAAATATAGGTATGAAAGGCAAAGCGATTGTGGACATCAGAGCTAGCTGCAATAATAACTCTTGCCTACTGTTATTTTACACCAGAAAGTGCAAATCTCAAATGCTCTGTCATAGCAGATTATGAAAAAAGTGTAATATACATTTTCTTAAAACCCTATTATTTTGCAATTTGGTATTGTCCCTGTTGAAAAATACCATTTCTCTAGTGAATGAAAAACTTTAACAGTGCATTTTGCTAAGCAGTTTTAAGGTTGTAAATGACTGATAAACTGAAATACTTCATCTATCTATTTGAAAATCTACGGAGAGGCAGCCCCCAGGAAGTGAGGGTGGGGTCCCTTATTAGATTATTATTATTAGCTCACTCCCTCTTCATACCGAACACCAGAGAAGTGTGGTGCAGACTGACGCGGAGTTATGCCCTCTTCCAAGCCCTGTTAGCAAGTCTCTGCCCTTAATTTATTCTCTCTCCTCACTGGTTTTGAACCCCAATCTCTTTAACAGAACGAACAACACTGTATACAAAGAGGGAGTTAGAATTTGTGTTACTTTCTTCTCTAAGCAAGAGCAATAAAGCCTTAGGAAAATAAACAAGGCCTCTGGGTCCCCGACGTGTGCATCTGTGCAGCCCCTTCCATCTATCACGGGGAATCCTGACCCCTTCTTGGTGCAGAAGACAGGAATGTCCCTCACCATCACTGCTACTCTGGGGCAATAAAACACTCATATGGGCTTTCTCACCACCACCCGATTCTGGGAGGGCACCAATCAGCTCCACTCCACCTACCAGTATGGGCACAAGGGAAGATTGACTTGAATAACCCACAATAATGAACTACTCAGGATTTTTATTATGCTAACGTCCAAATTCATTTCTCCAAACAAGGAGAACTAGAGTTCTTATGAATCTTAATTTGTCATTGTGTCAGAGGCCTCTCCACTTCCAACAACATTTGTAAATTTCAGACATGCAACTAGATAGCAGAGATGAAATATGAGTAGAAATGGTCTCTACCTGCAAATGTCTGGAATCAACAGAACTAAGTTATTAGGGAAAACTGGGCTTGCTTCAAAGCTGAAACTTAACCCTTCACCAGTTAAGTGACTTAATTTTAATTGTGTGTGGGTGTTGTGTGTGTGTGAACATCTTTTGCATTTCTTTACCTCAGACTGCCAAATAAAATTTCATTTTCTTCACATGACTGAACCTCTGTGGTGGAGGGAAGTGTAAGTCTATGCTGTGGGGCTAAATGGGTGGTGATACCAGCAAGAGGACCAGAACTTGCAGTTCTAAAAAATTATAACTAAAGCTTGATGTCAACTCAGATGCCTCTTTACATGAAAGGAGAATAAGACTTGCCTGTGACAATCTGGGCAGATATTCTGTGAAACTGGTCAACAAATCAAAGGCTGAAGCAGTTTCTCCTAAGTGATTTTCCTGCCCTTAATACAAGTATGTATGGGTAGAAACGCGCGCACATACACACACACACACAGAGATACACACAACACCGCCATCACTATGCTCCCTCTGCTTCGTTCTCACTGCCAATGCCCTCTGATTGGCCAGCAGCATTGAAAACACTCTACACCATCTGCACAGCTGACCCCGGGGTCTCAGGCATCCTTTGTCCATCCACACTCATCCCTTCTGCTAACTCATTTGCATAAG
Source organism: Corynorhinus townsendii (assembly GCA_026230045.1). Taxonomy (NCBI): domain Eukaryota; kingdom Metazoa; phylum Chordata; class Mammalia; order Chiroptera; family Vespertilionidae; genus Corynorhinus; species Corynorhinus townsendii. The sequence continues at coordinate 17,176,280 of JAPDVU010000010.1, read as the reverse complement.
GTTTGTCAATGGTGTGTGAAGACCTCCACACACCATTCGAAAACTTCTTCTGGAAACATGGAGGCTGACTCTGGGAGCAGGAAGATGTCAAAAACTAATAAAGATTTCTCTTCCTTGGCGTGAACTCTACGGTTGCCTATAAACAAAAACATTTTGTCTTTCTCAATTAAACTTAATTTTCTGATCTTTCACTAAATGTACAAAAGAGATAAAGCAGAAATAGGAATTTCCAGCAATCTTGCAGCAAAGGTGAATGCCATTTCCCAGTCTTATGTTTTACTTCATGAGCTTTTATTATTGGTACATGATGAGATCGATATCAGTAAAAAAATCAGTTATTAATTAAAAATAACAGAGTTTGGAAATTTTTATAAAAATAAATCTTAGAAATTATAGAAATTTTTATATTTAAAACAAGGTGTATTGAAAAGACACTCTTATCTTGATAGACTCCCACAACAGGGCACACAAAATCATTTAATAATGGTGGATCATTTTATCATGTGTTCAATAATTAAGAAATACATATTAAACAGAATCTAATTATTTACCCAAATTTGTCCATAAGGAATCTATAACATATAATTATACAGCATCACACTGGGCAGTTAAGTTTCAAGTTAACAGCATATTTCCTGGCTTGATCTGTGGACATCATGTTATGTCCAATAACCTAAAATTGAGTGAAGTGTCATTATAGAAATACCCATATGAAATATTAACTCAGTCACAGAAAATGAGTTCTAAAATCCCTCCAGAAAGGCTACTCAACAAAGGGACTCACAAAACCACAAATAAGTTTTAATGCAATATCCAATAAGCCCAGATGCAATGAAGCCTCTGGGTAGAAAGGCAATCCTCTGTTCAATGCTACAAATAAATGTCCTCCTTTCTTTCTTTTCTTTTTTTTTTTTTTTAATAAAGAGTTTGGTTTTTTCCTCCAAATTAACTTTTTTCCCTCCTTCACTGCTAGTCTTCTCTCTATTCTAACACTATGATTATACTTGATGGCTGGTGAGTCCTCTTAGAACTGTTTCTGCTGCATATGCTTGAGGACAGAAAGATAAAAATGACCCCCAAGTAGAAGATTTCTCAAACTCTCAGGGGTGCAGGACGGGTTTTCACCCTAATCCTTCCTAGACCGACAATTCAGGAAATTACAATAGTCAAATATTACTCACAGAATTAAATGAAAAAAGAAAAGACACAGAGAGTACAAGTCCCATTTCTTAAAAATTAAGATTTGATTTAATCAATATAAGATTGGCTAGCGACTGACTGGAGAAATGTCTAAACGTGTACCTGAAAACTTCTGTAAGCTCATTTTGGGCTGGTAATCAAGAGGCTGCAGATAGGTGCTTACACTAGTTTGATCTCCAGTTTCAAAACCAGAACCCAGGGACTGGTCCTTGGAAGCCCTCTCTTGAAGATTCACTAATGGCTATCCATTTCTCTTGGACTTGGGTAGATCATTTTAGTCAACACATATCACATACTCTATTTCTAGAGCTGTGGTAATAAAAATGAAGAAAATGTAGTCCTTTTACTTTTTTAAAGTTGATTTTAGGGAGAAGGGAGAGAGAGAGAAACACTGATGTGAGAGAAAAACATCAATTGGTTGCCTCCCGCAAGTGCCTAGACCGAGGATCGAAACCAAAATCTGAGTCAGTGTCCTTACCAGGACTCAAACTGCCACCTTTTGGTGTAAGGGACAATGTTCCAATGTCTTGCACCACACCAGCCAGGGTGAAAACTAAGCCCTTTTAGAAAGCTTGATGGCCACAGCAAGAGCCAGAGTTTTGAGCATATGTCACAAGAAGCAAGGGCAGAAAACTTCAAGTTCACAAAGAATTCTGCAGCTTTTTGCAAAGAAGCTGGGAGATCATTCCATCTAACCCCTTGACGTTATAAATGTGCAAATTTAGGCCTGGAGAACAGGTAAGTGAAGAGCTAAAGTAGGATTAGGTATCTTGCCTCTAAGCACAATCCCCTTTCCACCATCACCCACTCCTTCCACGGACCTTCAGATCCTACTTTAGTAAGTACCTACTGGCCTACAGGGCTCACACAGGGAGGGACGACGTCAGTGTGTATACAGACCTTGCATCTGGTAGCTGTACGGTGCCTGTCCAGGCTGAGGGGTACCGAAGCTGGTGCCATAGCTGAGAAAGCCTGTCTGTCCAGGTGACTGAGACTGTGACAATCCACCTTCAGTCTTGATGCCTGCCCACAATGCACCTAAATCAGTTAGTGATAGCTTATCTATCTGTTCATTTCCAAAAACTGGTAAATATGCAAAAACACTCCCACAACTGTTTGTCTCAAATGCTTCCCAATATTATCTCAATAATCAAGTGTATATGTGCTTAGAGTGGAATGCCCTAAACTATAACTTCAATTTAAAAAACTGGATTATTGCAGATTTGAATGCCTACTCACATTGTTCTTTCTTAGTGTTTTTCTGAATTCCATTTTCTGGGAAATTGAACTCCAGTGATAGCACTTTAATACTTATTTTATTGTTTTATGAGAGTTTAAGATCATCTTTCTCCTCTATAGTCAAGAAATGGTCATAACCAAACTTTAAAGTATTCCAAAAGTTGCTATGTTGATGAAGGTTAGAATCAAAATCCTTTTTTTCCCCTCTAAAAGGTAATTAGATTCTCTAGCCTCATAGCATTTTCTTTCTTTACTTTTTTACCACAAGGATGTTTTTAGTACACACTTATTTTGAAGTCAGAGGAGGCAATTTTGGGCACAGAATAAGCCACACAAGGGAAAAACTTCCCAATATTCAGATCCTAGCAGGAAACAAGCACACAAAAAGCAGGATATTAAGAACTAAATCCTGTAGAACAGCAGAGTGACTTATAAACAAGTGAAGTTGCCCAATAGTTCCCATTTTGTCCCTTGTAGTTTTAAGTATTTATTCAAATATATTTTTAAGGTTGCTAATCAACTGACTTAATTTTTTATTAAGTTGTATATTTTAAAAATATCTTTAAATATTTTTAAAATTTTCAATTATAGTTTTATAGTATTATATTAATTTTAGGTATACAACCCAGTGAATAGACATTTACATAATTTATGAAGTGATCACCCCGATAAATTGAGTACCTACCTGGCATCATGACTACTTATTACAATTCCAACAGAACTGGTTCAAGTGTAGCCTAAAGCACACATTCTTTCCACTGTATTATAATAGAAATAATGTGTGGCCTCCAAGTACTTTCTAAAGCATCAGTTTGCCATCCTAGTTTCAGGACTTGGGTCTGGCAGGACTGCTGCACAGGCTCAGCCCTGGATCCTAATGAAAGACAGTCACGAAAGTTCCCAGTTGTCCTTCATTCACACAGAGGGAGGGGAGGAAAACTTGTGCCAAGGGAATTCACGTTTTTGAATAATTTTACTTTGCACTTCAGATAAATGGTATCTTTGGGATCTAGAATACATAGTAGTCTCACTGTTTATTTCCATTTTAGGGGAATTGCATCAGTAGAATGAAGTAGGTAATTTTCCTGAGGCAGTAGAAGAATCTGGCTCTTGGCTGAAAGAGCCTCCTCTAATTCCTGCAGTATCACTAAGTAACCTCATAATGGCCATGACATTTAAGTCTTACCCTTAACGTTTTAAAAAATGTGATTTTCTCGGTATAGGTAATCCCAACCAATGACTAACCCATCCGTATAAATGGCCCCTGGAAAAACAATCCCTGGGACAGGGGGTGTGATGCTCTTCCCATATTGTCACAATAGGGATCGCCCCCCTCCTCTCTCCATTGAGGCTATAATGACCTGTTTCCAGTCTCTACCTGTGCCACCTCTGCTGTTAGCCTGGAGGGATGGGAATCTTTGTGTTAGAAATAGGTAAGGAAAAGCAGGAAGAGGTAGAAAAGGCCCATAGCCATACCTATCGCTGTAGCTTCTACCCACAAACTGGTAAATCCATCCCATTTATCAACTCCAAGCAGGTCTAGTGAAGACTAGTATGAGCTCTTCTTCCCCATCGATCTATTGTTCTAGCTATGAAAAGATTTGCCTATCTTTTCTTACAGGGTCTCAGTAAAAAGTCAGGGGGCACAAATCCTTGGAGAAAATCTTTTAAGGCCATTGGAACCTTGACTATCAGTAGTTAAAAACCCTGATCTATGTGCTCATACAATGGGGAGAAGGCTGCCATATTTCTTGATGCACTGACCCCAGAAAATAATAAAATGCCTGGTCAGAAGCACTGGGGGCATCCCTTTGTAGTCAAGGCCCAAAAAGAGAAGAAAGAAGGTGATCAGGAAACTTCTAAGGACTGAGAATCCTTCCCAGAAAATTTATAAGCATAAAAGGCCCAGGGATCAAAGCCCTTTACAAGGAGCCTTGCTCTGACCTCCTCCCCAACCGTACCTGTCGTATTAAACTTCCCATCCTTACTCTACTAGTTCTGATTCTAATCTCAGAAACTGTGCTCATCTCATCCACCAGGAACAACTGTTTCAGACAATAGGGACATTTGCTAATGGTTTAGAACTGGAGGAGTCCCTACACCACAGCCCAGATGTTGGCAAAGGGCCCTACCATGACTGAATGAATGGGAGAGAGACTGGGAGAGGCAGCCCAAGCAGTACCAGGAATGGTACCTTCCCACAACAGCGCTGGCAGGAATACAGAACGCTAGCATGGCCTATACTGGAGACAGCACTGAAACTTCAAATCATCAGCTTACAATAAAATCTGAGAGTATACACTGGGGAATCCTTAACTCACATTATGGAACTAAAGCTCCACAATTCATAGATCCTTTTAGCAAAAGAATAGTTAAAAAGTAAATTATAGATAAATTTGATTTATAGCTAATATTATTTTGAGAAACCTTGAGTCAAAGTTATGGAAATGAAAGACAATTCTAGGAAGTCCATTGTATGGCTGTTTTTAAAGTCTAGTTTAAAAACATTTAACTAGATCACAGTCAGTGCTGATAGTTTTGAAATAAAACTATAAAGGGCAAAGTCATATATAGAGAATTTAGATTTCAATTTCTAGATATTTTATAAGAAATTTATATATGGTTGCCTTGGTTTGGGGTAAAGACAGAAAATGAAAGAAATGAAGTAATTTACCTCCTAATTATTAATGAAATGCTTAAAAACATTTCTTTCAATATACCACAGGAAAAATGTTACAAAACAATAGCAGCAGAAACATAATTAGAATATTGACCACAAAATATAACCCTTTGCAATAAGCACAGAATTACTTATTCTACCAGTTCTTTCCTCCAAAATTAACATACTTTTTCTTGATAAGGTTTTATGTATTTCTTCATAAAATGCCAATAATTCATACTTTTCTATTCAAATGGGCTGCAATTTGTTTAAAATTAGAATTGCAATTCAACTGAAGAAAGGGTATTTTGAAATCCTAAGATTCTGTAAAAGTAAACGTTGAGGTTTTGCCTGACTTATTTTTAAAGGACAGGTCTCGACCCTGTAACAACTGAGCTAAATTACATGGAGATACAGGTAATCTGCAGGTGAGGCGGAATAAACAGACGTGAGCTTGAACCGCTTCCTGATTTGCCTCTTTCAAGTGCAGCCCGCGCCGAGCTGTGTAGCTCACTTTTCCTAACGGCGGATAACGCTGAAATGTGATCACACTGCCACCCTGGAGTTCAGAGCGAGGGTTTGTTGAATTCCGCTTGTACTTCCCTAATCGTAGCCAGGCATCTGATAAATAGGAAATGAATCTTTACCCCAAAAGACTTCATTCACAGACGTTTTATCGCAAATATGCACCCACATACTTTGGATTCCAGAGCCAAGCGCTCAAATGGCAAAAGAAGAGGGATATAAATAGAAGGAAATGAGACCAAGAGGGCCTATGACCCACGCCATCTATTTGCCACCTCTGACCTCAATATAAGCGGCCACCAGGTCTCCCAATGTTCATTTGAAACAATCGCATTAGGAAGGGAGACACAAAAGGTGACAGCACTTTCTAAAGTGGCCAAGATGACAGTCTTTCCGTGCCACTCAGGTATGCCCACCCGATAATGGTACCCCTAACGTGAAAATCGGACTTACCATATGAGGAAATTCCGTATGGCTGTCCAGGCTGTGGGTAGGTGGCATAGGCTGTGGCCTGCTGCATTCCTGTGGTGAACTGTGTTTGCCCATATGCAGCCATAGTTTGTGAGGAAGGGGTAGGGAGAATATGTGGGTATGCTCTGCTATTTGTCAGAAATGACAGAAAATGAAAGCCCATGCATTAGATGAAAACATGCAAGGAAACCGATTCACAAGCATTTCACAAATTTCAGTTAGACTATCTCTGCCAAGTACAAGTTCAAATGTAAGATACAAAGTGCTGAGAGACCGCCGTCTCCACCAAGGGAGGCCCAAAACAAATTTGCATAAATACGTTAAAGTCTCTATGAAATGCACTTGAGTTTAAATTAAGATGTAACGTGGACATAAGACATGACTGGAAATAAGGTAAAAGACTACTCAGAAAAAGCTACGTATGGAGAGAAAATACATCTTACTTGGAAGGATAGATCTGTGGTGGGGAGAACTGGTGCGTTGGTCTTGGGCTGAAGCTGCTGCTCCCAATTGCTGGAAAAAAAGAAAAAAAAGAAATGCACAAAGATCAAAGCAAAATACCAAATATGTACCAAGCAGGGAGAGAGTGTGAACTGTAGGTTGACCATAGAGACCTTTCTAACCTGTAGAAATCAAGCCAACCTAATAGAAAGTAAAACCATATTAAGAAACCTATAGGCACTGATGAAGTGGTTTTCAGCTTAAACGAACTCGTAGAAAACATGGTCACAATCTCCTAAAATACCTGCCAGCATGCGGTGATGGGTTTTTCGGTGGGAGAACTTGCAGAGTACAAGGAGTCCTGGCTACTGTTTGGAACGATGCTGAAAGGGGAGATGCGAAGTGGGATTGCAGGGCTGGGCAGGACCCAGAAGGTCACCTGGCCTATTGTTTCTGCTCAACGGGAACACACACCTGGGACTGGATTACCATGAAACACGGTCTAATCTTCTCTCCAGTGAGCAGAAATAGGACAGGTCCTCATTTGCCTGCACTGATTTAGCAATATTTCTTAGTAAAAACGCATTCCTATAACTATCTTAAGTTTCTCAAGTTGCAAGCTGAGCCTGTTTTTTCTTGGCTGAGGTGGGTGTTCCTTTGCTTTCAGTTATAGGTGCTCAACTTCAGTGTCCAAATAAAAAGCTGTGTGTGTGTGTGTGTGTGTGTGTGTTGTTTTTTTCAAAGGGAGCATTCAAGCAGAATTTTGTTTCAAAAAATTACATACATTTAGTTCATTATGTCTCAGAAATATACTAAATTCTTCTATCAAATTTTCTCTTACATTCCTTCTGAACAAAAGAAACACATCCATTTTTGCTAACATCAGACCTTAAATGGTAGTTTTCAGCTTCTTTTGCTATACATAAGGGCTATTTGTCTGTGTACATATATATCTACATACATTTTAATTACATACATACAGACATGTATAATATATATTATATATGTATTTTGTATAATATATAATGTAATGTGTATATATAGTTTCCCTCAAACTCTCTCTATTCTCTGCCTGGCTAAGATGTATATTCTTTGACTCTTTGGGTAAATTATCACCAGATGTAATACATTTCTTTTCTTCTTCACTAATAATTCCTCTCTTCAGAGGTTCTATTATTTATTCACTGTAGTCTTCATTAAAACCCTTCTCAAGGTTCCATGCACTCAAAGTTTTAGATATTGTTCATGACGTCACATCAGTACATTTATGCCTCTCAAATGTAATTTCCTAGCTCGTGCTCGGGAGAACAGTGGTGGCATTGAACTAGAATCTCGAAATCTATGACTACCCCTCTCCTTGGAAAGCCAGCAGCCCCGACCCTGTGACAACAGAATAGATCTGGACTGGCACCCTCCTTCTAGCTGCCAGACTTCAACCCTGTGGCTGAGACGGGGTCCACACTGAGGAAATGGCTGGCCGACCCAATGATGTCCCTCTGTCCTCAGGCACCTGTTGAGCCACTACTTTGTTCCAGGCATCGACTAGGTGCTACAGGTGCAAAGACAAGTTCTGCCTGTCACACGCAGGGAGGGGGCACACAAACAGCCTTGGGAGGGTTAGTTAAATACTGCCGTTTAGAGAAGGGAGGGATTAGTGAGAGGACACCAGGGCCCAAGGACTACCACTTGCCAAGGTCACCTGTGACTACAACCTTTTCTACTCCCACTTTCTAAGCCTGAAGAGAAACCAAGGGCAAAGTAGATTTAGCCCACAGAGTCCCTGCACAACCACAGTTAAAGATAACATTTTTAAAAATAACACCATCACCAAAAGAATTACACAAATGCCATCTGATGACGGAAACCACAGAAACCCCTTTTTATTCTTTTCTTGCTCTATCCCTGTGTTTTTCAAACTGTGAGCTGGGACCCATAAAAAGATCATAAACTCAACTTTATAGGTTACACCCAGCAATGTTTTGTTTCCAACAGAATAATAAAATAGAAGATATCCAAGTTATTACACACGGTATGAGAAGTTCTATGGGGCTCTGGATTAAACACATAGTCTATCTGTGTACACATGACAAAAGAGATTTGAAAGGCTGAAGTGTGTGGTAATTAAACACATATTCTGGAATCAGAATTTAATTTCAGGTCCAATTTAAGTTTTGACTCTTCTATGTGGTCTTAGTCAAGTGACTTGAACCCTCTCAGCCTTGGTATGTTCTCATGTAAAATGATGGCAATAATACTACCAGTAGGAGTGTTGTGAGGACTAAATGAAATAATCAACATAAAGTGCACAATACAGTGTTTCTATAATATGTTTACGTTCTCAGACACCCAGATAACCACTATCTTTGTCCAAAATCTGCCACTCCTTTTATATTTTTAATTACATTCAATGGACAGCATCACCTTCTATTCAGCAAAATGCTTAAAAGCAGGATTCTTTTCCTGCATTTACATCTGGGGGTAGAAATGAAGTAACACATCCAAGTGACTAAATGAAAAAGTATTTCCGCCAGCCTGACTCTTTTCATCAAAACACACTAGTACTATCTCTTGAAAGCTTACATAGAGACTAGAAACCTCAAAATCATCTCATTCCCCCCCCCCTTCTTTTTCATGACTCTCAAGTCACCCATCCCAAATCCAGAAATTGCCTGTTGAGCTTCCTGCATCCTCCATCCCTTCTCTCCCTTCCCAGTTCAGGTCCTCAGTATGTCTCACCTGGACAACCACAACTGCCCCCTAGCTTCCGTCCCTGTGTCCCACCCATCACCCATTGTCTCCTACTATTGTCACTATAGTGATCTTTCTCCAATGGAAACTTCATGATCATTCTCCAGCCTGCAGTCTCTCCACTGTGCTCACATGATCCCTAGGAAAAATTCCAAACCCTTGGCAGAGTACACGAAGAGCTGCAAGCTTCCACCCTCCCCTGGGTTTAGTGTTCCATAGCCTCCCTGGATGCGAGGACGCCCCATCCATGCCCTGCATGTTCATGTCCTCTCAATTGCTCTTTATACCCGACCGTGTGCCTCGCAATGCTCTTCTTTCCTCTCCTGACAAACACTAACCGTTCTGTTGGGACTGAAACATCACTGTCTCTTTAGGATAATGTCTGCCTTCTCTTTACTTTCTTAAAATGCTATGAACAATGGCAATGCAGCACTCAACACATTGCCTCGCAGTCAGCATATATAGCCTCTAGATGTTGGATTTCTCTGCTAACCAGGAGTTTCTGGGACCAAGGACCACTTACTCTGTCTCTGCACCTGATGGGGCCTGGCATGTGGTAAGTAATCAATAAACAATATTTGGCCCACCTGGCGTGGCTCAGTGGTTGAGTATCAACCTATGAACCAGGTCAGGGCACATGCCCAGGTTGTGGGCTTGATTCTAGTGTGGGGCATACAGGAGGCAGTTGATCAATGATTCTCCCTCATCATGGATGTTTCTGTCTCTCTCTCCCTCTTCCTTCCTCTCTCTGCAATCAATAAAAATATATTTAAAAATAAAAAAATAAACAATATGTGTTCAATGAGATTGTGAGATTGAGGTCATGAGCAAAGTAGATATTTTAAAAACCATGACGACTTGAAAAATGGTTAAATTTTTTAAAGTTATTTATAAACATGCACAATAAACTTAACTCTATCTCTTTGGCAATAGAAACTGGACTAAATAGTATTCTTGTGAAGTAACTGTGAGTAAGAACCTGCAATGCTGCCCAAGTGTCTTGTTGCTACTTCCCTCACTACGTGGACTGAAAATTATTGAGTATTTAATGCTGTATCTTTTGGGCTTTCTCAAAATCCAAATTCCTGCCATCTCTGTGTGGTCTGAAGTCAACCATCTTCCATCATAAGCCTCAAGTATCTTATCCCCTTAATTGCTTAAAACACCCTTGAAAACGGTGATCTAGGAATTCAGATGAATTTTAATTTTATGGGACTAGAATAACCTAAAGCAAAAATGAATGTTCACAGCTCATCTATCATGATAATTAAAACGGTTATCTTTTCATCAGCAAACTCCAAGCTCCACATGCTAGAGCCTTGGGAGTTATGGACAACTAATACCTCTCTAGTTTATCACAGTTGTTTCGTATTACTTTCCATTCTTTTTCCTACTTCTAATGTATAAATTGAAGAAGTGCCCCAAATCTTATTGGGAAGGGGGAGGGAGGGGGAGGAAAACCCAAGATAAATAATATTCACAAGTTTGAGAATCCAATGAAAAGGTCAATAGAAATTTCAAAATTAGCAAGTTCTCAGTTCACAGCTCCCATCTCATTACTCAGCCAGACAATCACATCCAAAGCCTAAAAGTATGTTTTGATTCTTCTCTTTCCCCCATACCCGTTTTTTTTATAAGTTAAGTCAGCTCTGCCTTCAAAATATCTTTTAAATCTGGCAACTGCTCTCTTCCTGTTGACTACACTGATCGCCAACACTATAGCCACCAGAGAATGGCAGGCAGGACATGGACACTCCCCCTGCCTCCCCTCCCTTCCCTCTCTCCTCCACTCCTTTTCCCTAACAGAATCCTGGCACATTTAATCCTGACTTGGTGGCTCTTCTAAGAAGGATGTGGCCTCACACAGCCCTCTTTCTTCTGACCAGGGAAAGACTAACATCCCTGCTTCCATTGCCATCTGCCCATTCTTGTCTCACAGAACATTTTCCATATAATAAGCAGTGATCTCTTAAAAACATAAATTAGATCATGTGACAACCACAGTACCCACCTCTCCATCTCCCAGCCCTTTCCTCAAGACACTCCTATTACATTTAGATTGACCCAAGTTTATTCCTTCATGTCATTAAGATCTCTGCTCAGATGCCCTTTCCCTAGATTGGCCTTCCCTATGAGACCTCCCCCTGTTCTTAACTATATTCTTTGATCTGCTTTTGTTTTCTTCATAGCACTTTTCATTATGTTCCTACATATCACTTTCCTATTCTCTCTCTCTCTCCCCCCCACAAGAATGGAAGCTCCCTGAGGGCAGGGACCTTGTCTACTTTTTCACTGCTGTATTCCACTGTCTAGAACATTACCTGGCATATGGTAGGTGCTCAATACGTAATTATTGAATGGAGGAATCAAACGCAAAAAGTTATATCTTTTCACAAACATTTTTAAAAAACTAAAATAAAAACGTATTTGTCATACACAGTGACTTTTTCCCCCACTAGAAGCATTTCTGTTTCTATTTCTAGGTTCCAATACCACCAGAAGTCAACTTTCTATAAGTAATATCATTGGCTGGCATTTTCTTTAACAAATTAATAACATATTTAGGCTTTATGGAAATGGCAGAAGCAGCAGGCAAGACATTTTGCAATCCCTTAAAAACACATTATTTTCAACCCCAATTGTTCTTAACATTTAAATCATGAAAATACTGCTTTTCATTGGTAAACAGTAAATGACGAAAACATCACTATATTTTAAAAACCTAATAAACGACCTTGCAATTTTTAATTCAGCCACGTTCCTTGGAAAACCAATTCCTCTCCTCCAGTTCCTCACACCAGGATACCTGGTCATTTTTCTGGAAGAGTGAGCCTCCTGCCTCTTTAACCCTTTAAAATGCTAGGGTTCCTTGAAGGTCAGACATAGAGATAGTTCTTACCAATGTCAGAATGGCTCTACTTCTTTTTTATCCTAGTTTTTTCCTCAAGACACCCAGAATAGTCAGGATGTAAATTTTTAAGCCATCATGAAGAAGGAAATAAAGAGTGGTGATCGCAGAGGCAAAGGCCATCTTGGCATTAAATGCTTAGAGAATGCTTTCAACAGCCCCTTCTTTCTCTTATAAACCCTAAGTCCTGCTCACAGCCACTCCAGCATGCCATGATTTTTGCATCTTTACTCAAGGAAGGAAGGAAAGAAGAAAGGGAGGGGAGAGGGAAGATAGAAGAAAGAAAGGTTAAAGGATGTAAAATGAATGTCCATCCCCTTGGTGCTCCAAGCTTCCCCTGCCTTGATCCAATCCCCTAGCTCACCTGATCCGTCCCTCTGTGTACATCAGAGAATCAATCCATGGAAAACAAGATGCTCTGCAGCTTCTTCAGTCTTTTCATCAAACTCTCCCTCCGCCTCCAGTTAAGCCCATGCTTCTCCTGCACATCTTTTCCAAGCAGAGGCTGCTCATTCTCTCAGATTCCAGATACCACAAAGATCTGATAACACATCCTCACTGCAGCTTCTTCCAAACCATTGCTTTTCTGCTCACCCATAAAACCCTCCCTTCTCTGAGATTTGTGACAACGTTCCCATGGTGACCCATCTCCTACACACTGCCTTGCATTTATCAAAATGTAGTATTTTGACTGTGTCCCCTTATAAGTCTCAACATTATCATGGGCTATGCATCCAACCCTTTTCTCATTCTATCTAACCCCCAACTCTAGCCTTCTATGTCAACCATCAAGCACAGTACCACATCCTAGACCTTTTTCTTCATTCCACAACAACAATGACCCAATCAGCTGTTCACTTAAGAAACGTTCACTGACCACTGCACATGTGCTTGACTCCATGCTGGCCTCTGAGACTGTAAGTGTGAAAGGACAAAGAGAACCCCTGTTCTTATAGAGCTATAGTTTAGGAGGAGGAAGGACAATGAAAACTAATTTTAAAAGGAGTGCCAAAGGCTGAGGAAGGGAAGCACAGAGAGTCAACTGCAGAAGCATGTGGTAGAATCCTCACTGGTTTTGAGGTTAAGGAAGGAACATCCTCTTTCCAGAATTTTCGTTGCTTTGTTTCCATTGTACCTGTTCTCCAACCTCATCAAGAGATGCAGGACCCCTGCGTCCTTAATCTTCTTGCAACTTACTATCCCTACCTTTTCATTCTTTCTCTCTCTCCTGGATTCATAAGTAATTATTACTTTTGAAATATATGTTTTTGCTGATTTTTTAAGAAAGAGAGGAAGAGAGAAGAGAGAGAAGCATTGATCTGTTGCCCCCAGCACATAGCCCAACCAGGAATTGTCCCCTGACTCAGTACTGGTGACCTTTCAGTGCATTGGACAATGCTTAACAAACTGAGCCATACCAGTCAGGGCAAAATAATCACTTCAAACCATTCTTTTACTGGTCATTTTCATTCTCTTCTCTCCGTGCCCTACTTGGAAAATCCTCAATCTTGGATCCAGACAAATGCCTTTTCTGGGCAGCTAAGCCTTACAAAGAAAAACAGCTCTGCCATAAAGGGTCCACTCATTAGTTCCATCCTTGTTTGGACCTTGGACTCTACTGTCAATCCCCCTTTGTGTTCCCAAGCAGCCTGTACTTCTCCAGTCTCACAGCGTTTATTTCAATCATCTCTACCTCCTCAAGCTCACAAGCCTATTACTACTCTCATTTTGAGTCAGAGGAAAAAGTAAGAGCCTTCATTCACTCATTCATTCATGTATTCATTATTTCACCTAGCAAATATCTGAGTGCCAGGTACTATTTCAGGTGTTGGGGATACAAATGAATGAAACACGACAAAGTCCCTGCCCCCACAAACTTACATTTTGTTGCGGGGGGAGAGACCAACATAAACCTAATACATGGGTAAATGATATAGTTGGCAAAACAGCCTAAGTGCTATGGGGTGTGTGTGGTGGAGGAGGCTCAGCATGTTAGAAAGACTGCCAAGTCCGTAGTGAGAGCTTTCCAACATGGACTAGGGCAGTGGTCGGCAAACTGCGGCTCGCGAGCCATGGTTTGTCGCTCTGTTGACTAATGAGTTTGCCGACCACTGGGATAGGGGCTTAATCACAAGGAACAACAACAGCCTGTAATTATTGAAATCGAGAGTCTAGGTCAGTGGTTGGCAAACTCATTAGTCAATAAAGCGGCCAACCGCGGCTCACGAGCCGCAGTTTGCCAACCACTGGACTAGGGTGATCAGGATGGGCTCATTCAGAAGGTGAGATCTGAGCCCAGACTTAAAGGTGGCAGCCCAGCAAAGGTCCTGATTGGAAACACATCTGTCACCTTCCCACACCCACTGGCATGTTGGAGGAATAGCACAAAGCAGGCAGGCAGGCAGTAAGGTCTGAAGGGGCCTGTAGGCAATTGCAAGAACTTGGCTTTTAGAGATGAATGGGAGCCACTGAAGAGTTAGAGCAGAGAAATCAGGCAGGAGTCCCCTCAATGTATCGCCTCCTCCTCCACTTCAAACTCACCTGCACTACTCTCCGTTTGTCTTTCCTGATGTTTCCGTGGAAGCTACTCCTTTTCTAGGCTGATTCACTTCTGTTTGGGATTTAAGCCATTGCAGTCCCATTAAGGACTTCCTTCCACCACCAATTATCCCCGTTTTGCCTATATCTTGACCCCCCTCTACTTCTGGAAAGTTTTCGTGGGCAGCAAACACCCCCTGACCTTCTCAAAGCCCTCCTCAACCCTGTGGCCCTCTTTCTAATGACTATCTTCTCTCCTCCTTTTACCATGTGTACTTGAAAGACATTTTTCTCTTCTGTGTCCACTTGCTCCTATTATTCATTAAATCACCCATCCACTCAATATACTTTATGAGCACATACTGTCTGTCAGGAACTATGTTGGAGATACAGAAATGGGGCCTCTGGGCCGTGGGCACAGGGGGAACCGAAGTCCATCCATTCATCCATGGAAACGGCTACAGATTCACTCCACTGATGCTTCTCATTTTTCCATTTTTTTTCATTTTGATATAAACTTGACACTTGCAGAAAAGTTGGGAAAAAAACTTCCAGTGCCCTTCACCCAAATTCCCCAAATGCTAACATTTTATTAGATTAGCTTTATCTCCTATTCTCTTTTTTTATAGGTGTATATGTATACAATGTGTATTTCACATTTTTAGATCTGCAATCTGCTCTCCTTTTAATAACACTTCAGTGTATCTTTCTTAAAAACAAGGAATTTCTTTACCACAATACCTTTATCAACAACAGGAAAAATGATGCAATACTATTATTACCCATACTTTCAAAAACCTATTTACAGTATGTGATTTTCAACTTTAAAATCATTACTTTTTAAAAGTATATGTATTATACATATGCAGTGGGGAAAAACTTTGAAAAAACACACAAGAACAAAACTCAAATTCTATTCCACCATCCAGAGAGCACCATCATTAATTTTTATAGACATACACACAGGAACATATACACACACACAAACACCCTTTTAAAAAAGAACTAAAACTGTGACTATATGGACTACACTACTTGTAATCTGCTTTTTCACTTAATATAGTTAACATTTTCTCATCATTAAGTTTTTTAAGAAACTATTTTTAATCACTGTATATGAATCTATCATATAGACAGTGCTTTCCTGAAATTCTTCCCCACCTTCGCTTCAGGTTCAACACTCTACTCTTCCTTCTTCTCCAGTCACCTCTGTTTTCATTCAATCCCCTGTCTTACATATAGGCTTACCCTGGGTTCAACCCTGTATACTTTTTGTACACTTCCAGAAATTTCCTTTCCAGATCTTTCTTCAGCTCCCACTTCTTCAGGTGGGTGTTAACTCATAATCAACACACCCCAAACTGAAGCCTCCACCCTTTTTTCTCAGTCTTCTCCTCTTACATCCCTCACTCTGAACTTCTCTCTCTGCCTCATCCATCCCGCATTCTCCGTGCTCATTGGTCACGATAACCACAAATTCTATGTCATAATACATCTTCATCTGTCACCTTCCCACACCCACTGCCAGCACCTGACCTCAGGTCTTCAGTATTTCTTGCCCAAATTAATGCAAATACATATATATAAAACCAGTGTCTCCACTTCAGTTCACCATGCTCCCCTCCATCCAGCTGCAGCCATGATTCTATATGCGACCATGATCATACAGCCCCTTCCTCTGATACTTCCCACTGCACTCAGGACAAAACAAAACACCATGCAGGACCCGAGCCCTGCACCCTCTGCAGCATGCCCCCACTGCTGGCTCACACAGTACACCCAAGGATGCTGAACTATTAGCAGCTGCTCCACAGCCCATGCCCCTGCACCCTGGTCTCCTCCCACTGAATGCCCCAGGTCCACTGTGCTTTGTTCCTACCTTTCTTTTACTTTTTTTTTTTTAACCAGCTTAGAAAGTCTCCATGCCTCCATCCTGACCTCTTCCTTCCTAGAGTGGGGGTAGAGGCTGACCCTTTCCTTCATACAAAGTGGGAGTGGGGGCTGTCTCCTTCCTTCACAGAATATGGGTGCAGTGCTGACCCCTATATTCCTACTCTATTTTTAAGGCTGAGTGCAAGCATCTCCTCCAAGAAGCCTTCCCTGACTACCCAACCACACCCCAGGCTCTGCTGGGCTCTTCCTGGGTGTTCTTTGGGGTCCAAGGCTTCCCTCTGCCACTATGAAACTCTACTGCGATGGCCTGGTCGGAGTTCAGCCCCTTTAGCCCAAGCTGGGACCATTTTCATACATCTTTGAATCCATAATAGCACAAAGCACATTGCCTGGAATAAGCCAAATTCTAGTGTTTCACAGAAGAACTAATGGGTACTGGTATCATTAGTATAAAAGTTATGCATTTGCATTTTATTTTATATCCTATCTAATAAAAGAGTGATATGCAAAGTGACCATACCTCCGCTACACCCACAAGCCACACCTACCAGCCAATCAGGAGCAAGTATGCAAATTAACCCAACCAAGATGGCTGTGGCCATGGAGAGTGCAGGAGGCTTGGATTTCCTCAGCAATGGAGGAAGCCAAGCTTTCTGCATGCCCTGGCAGGCCCTGGACTCCACTCAAGGTTACAAAGTTTCAATTATAGAAGATAAATAAATCCCAACAAAAATGGCTGCAGCCACAGAGTGAGCAGGAGGCTGGGCTCCACTCAAGGCTACAAAGTTTCAATTACAGAAGATAAATAAATCCCAGATACCAGGGCTTCTGCTTGGGTTGCCGGGGGGTGTGGCCAGCCTGCAAACCACCACAGGCCCCTTACCCAGGCCACCCCACAACCCAAGGGAACGCCCACCCTGATCCGGGACACCCTTCAAGGCAAACCAGCCGGCCCCCACCTATGCACCAGGCCTCTATCCTATCTAATCTTCTCTAATAAAAGAATATCAAATTGACCATCACTCCAACACAGATGGCTGCCCCCATGTGGTCAAAGATGACTGCCCCCATGTGGACACAAGATGGCTGCCACAAGATGGCCAGCAGGGGAGGGCAGTTGTGAGGGATCAGGCCTGCAAGGGAGGGCAGTTGGGGGGTGATCAAGCCTGAAGAGGAGAGAAGATAGGGGTGACCAGGCCAGCAGAGGAGGGAAGTTGGGGGCGATCGGGCCTGCAGGGAAAACAGTTGAGGGAGACCCAGGCCTGCAGGAGAGAGCAGTTGGGGGGGACCAGGCCTACAGGGGAGGGCAGTTAGGGGCAAATAGGCTGGCAGGGGAGCAGTTAGGCATCAATCAGGCTGGCAGGGGAGTGGTTAGGGGGTGATCAGGCTGGCAGGCAGAAGCGGTTAGGGGCAATCAGGAAGGCAGGCAGGTGAGCAGTTGGGAGCCAGCAGTCCTGGATTGTGAGAGGGACGTCCGACTGCCCGGTTAGGCCTGATCCAGGCAGGATTGGGCCTAAACGGGCAGTCGGACATTCCTCAAGGGGTCCCAGATTGGAGAGGGTGCAGGCTGGGCTGAGGGACGCCCCCCCCCCCCATGCATGAATTTCATGCACTGGGCCTCTAGTCTACATATAATTCCTTTGGATTGTGGTGTGTATTAAATAAATGATCCTGAAAGCTAGATTAAATCAATCATAAATTTGTGAAAGTATAGCATTTACTATTGAGAGGTTTAATAAATACAGTAGGCAATATGAAAATGGTTAAACATTTAAGAATTACTTCTAATAGAAATAATTTTTCATTGAAATATTCCAAGTTGGGCAAATTGGCGTTTATAATCATATCCTCACAGTTGTTTTATTATCACAATCACTTTCTTATCAGCAATTTCACTATCACAGATGTGAAACTTGGACATTTCGCTTGTTGGAGGCAGACTTTTTTAACATGAAAGAGATTAAAAACTAAAGAGGTTTTAAAGCTGCTTAACAAATCTGTCTAACTTACATCTATAATTGATATGACAAATGCTTAGAAGGAAGGCTCGTAAGTCTGCATAGGGGGTATCAGAAGCTGACTTTCACCTAATAAAATCTGCATGATTGGAAAAATTATAAAAACAAGGCAAAAAGGGAAGGAGCCATGACCATAATAAAGATAATTTACAGAAGAAAAAAAAAAAGAGAAAAATTCATTTTGATTTTATCTCCTTTGTAGGATACCAACATTTCCTGCAAACACTTTATTATACTAAATAAAAATATCAGGACTGCAAATATGTCACTCTGAGAAAAGTTGCATTATTGATATGATATACATACAGATATATACCTTACCATGCATATACACACATGCATATACATACTTGTATATATAAATAAACTGGGAAAAATAATGTCTTGTATTAATGTAAGAATCTAATACTTATTCCTTACCTGAACCTGAGAAATTGTCTAAAGACCCGTCTGCTGTTGTTGAAACTATTTCACTGCTGCTCATTGGCTCTGTTTTAACTACAAAAATAAACAACATATGTCATATATCTAATTAATAATTATCTGTAAAGATACTACAGAAGAGATATAACATTCAAAATAGTGACACAGAAAATTATTTTCAAATTCAGTCTTTTTGTATTTAAATATAATTCAGATTAATATTCCTAATAGAATCTTTTCTTTAAAAAAACCCAAACATTCGAATGTTAAATATTTTCTCCCTAAGAAAACAATCTAGTGCAACAAGTTACCCTTTAAAAGAAATGCTTTAAACTTAAAGTAGTTAAATTCATTTGTTCCTTACATATTTACTGAATTGCTTTTTAATAAGTAACTTATCTGGAAATTGACATCATGGGAATGTGAAATTACAATGGGTTTGTAGCCATGTGGCCAAATGGAGTCAAGATGATAGGATAAAGAGACGTGAAGATGTGAGAGATACTGGCAGCAGGTTTTCACGGTGCTCAAGGACAGGTGCCTGTGTGCACAAGTACATATACCACACACACACGTGTGTACGCACACACACTTTCTCAGTTATCCACCAGGGCTAGAAAACAGTGCTCAACTTAATGGATTATTATTACCATCCAGCCATAACTCACGGCCAATTCGTCAGTATCTAAGGTACATTTAATATAAAAAACAAAAACACACTAAATGTAAATGAAGCAGAAATGTTTTTCATGTCAAAATAATACCAATAGCCATCAGTTTGTGGAAAACATATATGACCTTTGGTAAAGCTCCTTGGGGCTGTAAAATAAAAACCTTTAGGTTTATGTTACAGGTTCTCTAAGCAACCCACTCTACTGAGACAGTGATGGTATTACTGCACCCCTATAAAACAAATGGGCCAGACCACTGCAGAATATTAGCCATTTCCCTATTTTCAGGTTATTTTGGAATGATGAAATAGCATTAGTACCTTCCCTAGTGAAATGCTATGTCAGAATTTGCCTAGCCTACTTTATGGAAGTTATTCGTCCCCATTAACAGGTTTTCATAAAGAGTGCAACAATTATTTAGGGACTACCTAAAAATTAATAATGTGCTTTCCAAAGTGGAAGTCCTAACAAGAATATCAGGGGAGGCTTTTCTCACAAAGTAAACACATTCTGGGAAAGGGTGATGGAGAAAATGTAGCTTTTCCTTCTCTCAACATTGCCAATGGCTTACAAATATCATTCACCTGACCCCTTAACCCCCAGGGCCTTTGACATTTTTTGCTAATGCATACTGAGTAGTTTAAAAATAGGCATTATAAATAGTTGCAGCAGAGAGTCACTTCCAAAAAAAATTAATTATTTAGACTGTTTCTAAACAAAGTTGAAAAATAAAACCAGTGAGACTAGTAGGAATCACTTCAACTGCTTGTTTCAATGCAGACCAAACAACAGTGTAACTGAAGTTTTCACTTTCCCACCACTCGTTGGGGGTTAGAAGTCTTAGTTGATGCTAATAAATTCTGACATAAGCCTGTATTTCCCTTCCTTCTTCACGCCTCCAGGCAACCTAATGATCTTGCTCTTTGCAACCATCATGTGGCCATAGATTCAGGAAAGCAGATCCGCCTCTGCTGGTGCATAGTCCCCAAGTTTCCTGCTCGGTAGTCCACATCCTGTCTTACCTTCCTCAAAAAGAACTCATACAATGAGTTATATATAATAAACTCCCACAAGGTACATGTAAAGCAAGAGCTGTTTTACTCTGTCCTGGACAGGTGACCACTGGAATTCTAGCTCAGAATCACTTACCACATGCCTAGTAAAGATGAGAATTAGGCCCACAGGATACAGTCATGTAAAATGCCTATTGTGTGTCAGATTCTACAAGCATGTCTCAGAGCACAACTCACAGACTCCCTCATTAGATACTGTCTTCATTTTTCACATGCAAAAACTTAAAACCAGAATGTTGGGAATTTGCCCAAAATCAGGAGGGGGCAGAAATGGGATTTAATTTTGGATGCTTTTGGTTCCAAGGCTTGAAGAAATGGCAAAAGTAGCACTTGCCAGTAATTAGAGCTGCTCTATAACAGAGCAAGATGACTGAGGTGCCATGCCACTGTCTTTATGAAGCATATTAGTCATAACCAACTCTGTTTACTCCAAACAGATCTGAAGTGTCTAACTGCACATTCCTCCAGTCCCAGAGCACGCAGGGCAGTCCTCACTGTGCTAGCATGTTCACGCTTCCCGGCCAGCGTACTGGCTAGCAGATCTCAGGTAGATGCTGAGCTGCCTGGGAAAGATGGTGAAGAATAAATTGTCCATGGTGCGGGATGTTAGCCCAGGTTACTTCTAAATCTTTGCCAAAACTCAGGTCTATGATTCTGCCAACTGGACCATAAAATTACTCTGTGAAAGCCAGACTACACCAAAACTTCTGCTCCTGTCCCCTAAAACCCACCCCAGCTCTGCTCCATACGAATGGCTTAATCAAATGCGGCTTTCACTGCCAAGAGACACATTCAGTTATACTTGAAATCCATTCACAACAGGCCAAAAGAATAGGAAGGAAAGGAAGAGGATACTTTTTCTTCTAGGCCCCAAGTCCACTGCCTTTCGCCATTGTTCAAACATGCCCATCAACACACACTAAGGAATAAAGACTCCCTTTTCCTAATGCATCCAGTGTTTAAAAGGCGCACTGTTGAAGAGAAGAGGATGTACATAAGGTAACTACCCGGGTAGTGGTGATGCTATCAGGTGCTGTAATGGAACACCTCATCACCAGGGACCTGATGCTAAAGAGACTGGTGACTTATTGTGATGGTAAATAGTTTCTGAATTAAAGCCAAAGGAACCGAGACCACTTTTGCCTTTGTTGTTGCCAAGTACCCACCCACCAGAAAGTTAAAAATACAAGAATAATCCCGGCCACGAAAACGTTCCCATCCCCACTAGCTTGCACCACCGCGGTTACCAACTTGCTGTGGAGGATGGAACAGAGCACCGCTCCAAAGCTTTGAATTTAAAAACACCACATGCTGATTTTTTTTGGTCTTAGAGAGTTGAGCTACTGTCACATCTGTGAACAATTTTCCCATCTAAGCCACCTATCTGAAAAGGGGAAAAAACCATGCACAATCTGTTCTCTACATAACCAGAGGACTCTTTTTCTCTCCTTCATTACATGCCTTTAGTCTATAAGAAAAGGGTATTTTTTAAAATCTCTTTTACCCCCACTCAAGAATCTGTTTTTTTCTACCACCTCCAGTTTCCACCTGATGTTTCAGACTTCTCTTTTGTCCATTTAATATCCCTGATCCCCCCACCTCCTTCGCTCGGCCATGCACTCTAGGCCTGAGCTGTACTGAAGCAACGGGACTCCCCCGAGGTACCAAGACTTCCATCTAGCAATGCCGTTAAGCTTTGGTTTTGGACTCAAGAGAATCCAGTTACTTACCATAAGACTTTATGAAAGTTCTTTGATCTCTTCAACCTTAATTATCTCATGAATAAAAAAATTTTAATGATACCTACATTACAGGCATGCATAAGCCATAAAAATGGATGTAAAGTAGCTGGTCTGAAGCAGAAGCAGAATCTGTATTTATCACCGTCTTTAGGAGTAGAGGTATTCTATTTCTGCTGCTCTGAATGCCTTCTCCTGGGGAGTAAGTCCCAGGGGGGAAATACCAAATGAAGACATTAAAGCATCAGCTTTGGAATTGTGATCTGAATTTCAACCTAGCTTTGCTATTAACAGTGTAACCCTGGAAGAGTTCTTCAATTTCTACATGCCTGAGCTTCCCCACCTGTAAGTGGGTAAATACACTCATAAAAACGATAAACGCTTATAAATCATTTAGCACCGTCCTTAGTCCACAGGCCCTGCTTTCCTAGTCACTCTATCATGATACTGCCTTTAATTAGAGAAATCAAAATGTTTCTTATGGGGCAAAATCTATTTTAATATTCACATTAAAGTTAAGCTTACATTTAAAAAGCAAATGAGAAGAATCTAAGGTTAAGTGACTTGTCTTACATCAACCATGAGGCCATAGCCTCAGGAGAGCCCAATTCAAATCCAGGGAACCTGGTGGTCACTGAAGAAGGCAGGACTAAATCACGATTGAGAAAACTTATACCTTTGTCATTACAATCAGTACATATTCTTTCTGAAGAAAGAGGCTAGCAGGGAATTGTAAGTATTCCAGGAAAAAAATGTAGGCATCTCTCTTCAGCACTGCTTAAGGTAAGGATACTGTCACTGGTCCATGGAAAAGACACCTGCCCTAAGCCAGTTCATTCAGTGGTTAGAGCATCGGCCCAAAGACTGCAGGATCTCAGGTTTGATACCAGTCAAGGGCATGTACTTGCTTGCAGGCTCAATCCCTGGCCTCAGTCAGGGCCTGTGCGGGAGGCAACCAATGGATGTCTCTCTCTCTCTCACATTGATGTTTTTCTCTCTCTCCCCCTCCTTTCCACTCTTTCTAAAAATTAATGGAAAAAATATCCCTGGGTGAGAATTAACAACAACAATAACAAAAACGTAACTGTCTTCCTCCACTATAAACTTAAATGAGATCAGACCATTGGAGCAGGTGACAATAGCTGCAAAGATGATCAGCTAACCCATCTCACTAGGCCTCTGCTCAAGAAGCAACTTCTGGTTATACTTTGAATATTGTGGTCATAGGCATGATCTTCAGGAAGATGGTCGGCTGGTCAGAGGATCAAGTATCAGTCATGTGATTGGTTATTTCTCACCATGGATTAGGAGGACAGTTAAGCCAGTTCACACCCAAAGGGCAGCTCTGCCTGCCGAATCAGGAGCCAGACTCGTTGTTATCAATTCACCCAGGATCGC
Organism: Corynorhinus townsendii; assembly: GCA_026230045.1. Taxonomy (NCBI): domain Eukaryota; kingdom Metazoa; phylum Chordata; class Mammalia; order Chiroptera; family Vespertilionidae; genus Corynorhinus; species Corynorhinus townsendii. The sequence continues at coordinate 17,152,336 of JAPDVU010000010.1, read as the reverse complement.
ACCAGCCGAGGTAAGCAGTGGTCCTCCCAAGCAGTATTAAGCTCCTTTCTTAACTTTTCTTCAAATTCTAACAGCACAGTTTGTCTTTTTGGGCACATGCTTGGGCTTCCTCTCTATTTTGCTGCCTATTGTAATGCGTAAAGACTTCAAAAACCCAGTTCACCATCCCTCTACTATTCCTTAGGATCCCTTCATCTCTCCTGTCACAATGAAATGTACCTTCATTCCAATCTGGTTACTTAAAGGTTCAGTAACACCACTGTCTGGAACTGCATTCCTGCCAAGAAATGTCGCCTTTTACCTTTTTCATTTGCTCACTTCGGTCCGACTTTCTCATCAGAACATCCTGTCTTTCCAAACCCTGACCCATTCCTGCACCAGCTGCACTAGCGTAGCCTGGAACCCAGCGCTCCACCCTGGCGTCCTGTGTTGACTCACTTCTCCAAGCAACTGGTTGCCAAGCTCTCATCCCAGGACTGGCAGCCTCGCGCTGCTCACTCCTCTGCTGCTGTTCTGGATGGCTGAGCCTGGGAGAAGAGGCCACAATTTGCACGCTGACCAACTGGATTAAAATCCATGCTTCTATATTCTTCTGAGTCATCCTGTTGCTTGACGATCCTCCTTCTCCATTTATCGTGCCTCTAACAGTTTCCACTTTCCTCAAGTCCCTGAACCAAAGCTTATTTGTCATCACCAACTTTTTTTTAATTCTCACCAAAGGATTCCCCCCACCCACATTGATTTTCAGACAGATTGGAAGAGAGGGAAAAGGAGAGAAAGAAAGAGAGAGAGAGAGAGAGACACATCGACTAGTTGCCCCCGGCACTTGCCCTGACTGGGGCTGTGGCTCAAACCCACAACCGAGGTATGTGCCCTTGACTGGGAATAAAACCCCAGACTCTTCAGTCTGTGGGCTGACATGCTAATCACTGAGCAACTGGCCAGGCACCAATTATTTTATAAAGAAGGTTGAAGCTTCATTAAATTTTCAATTATATTCCTGCAACAATTATCAGTTTCCCACTGGTTAATCTCTGTGGAGGTTACTTTTCCTCTAGCAGGGTTAACCTGTACACCTTTATTCTTGCTGCCATTTCCACACCTCTTTGCAGCAATACTCATTACTTCGTTATTTGGTCTCTCAATGTCCTTGATCATCCCATGTCTAGTGGCTACTTCCCTTCTACCTACAAAAACAGACAGGTCTTCTATAATTTTTAAAAAATCTTCTACCATGATACTTCTCCCTTCTTTCATCATCAAGTTTCCTGAAAATACGTTTCAAATTCTTACCTACTTACTCTTTAATCCTTTGCATCATCCCTTTATAGCTACTAAGTTTACTCAAAGGACTTTCCCAATTCCCCAATTCAACTTTTCTCAATCCTGATTTTCCTTAATTCTCCTGTAATGGGCCTTTCTCTGACACTTTTATCACCGTTGATCAACATAATACAGCAGTATTTCTCTTTTCCCTTATATATGTCTATTTCTCTGTATTTTATTCCTTTCTCTATGCTTCTACAATTCCACCTTCCTCTTACCTGTTTGAATTCTCTCTCACAATCATTTCTTTCCTGGCTACAAATTTTTTAAAAATCACCTTCATGTAGCTGACTCCCAAATCTCTTATCCACGTGCACACCTTTTTCATGAGGACCAATCCCCACATCCCAATGATGCGATGCCCTTGCCTGGACCAGGGTCAACCTGCCCCAACATAAACCATCATCTTATCCCTCTGTAATGGCCATGTCACCTACTCTGAAAGCTTTCTTTTCACCCCCGAGTTATCTTGGCTCCTCATTTTTTCCCTTTCTTTTCTTAATCCTTACCTGAGGACATGCTTACAGAGAGGAAGGGTGAAGGAAGGAAGGCAGAGAGAGGGGAGGTGGAAAGGGGGGTAGAGAGAAACATCAGTGTGCAAGAGAAACATTGATTGGTTGCCTTCTGTACGTGCCCTGACTAGAGATTGAACTCACAACCTGGGTATGTGCGCTGACTTGGAATCAAACCAGCCACCTTTCAGTGCACAGGATGGCACTCAACCAACTGAGCCACCCTGGCCTGAAATGGTTCCTCTTTTTTCATAACCTATTGCCAAGTCTACAGTTTCTACCACCCTAATCTTTCACAACTATCTTCAACTTCACAGCCACTATCTTAATTACCTTATACCTCTTCTCTTTTAACGCTGGCAAATTCACCTTCCAGCCATTGCTCTCTCTACTTTAAGCAGAGATACTCATCTTCCATAGCCCAGGCTTGCGTGAGTCACTCCTGCTCAGAAGTCATCAATAGGCTCTCTATTTGCTCCTGAACTGTTACCATTCCTTCATCATGTTTTTAAGGCCCTCTAACACCAATCTTTCCTCTTTTTTTGCTTTATATCCCCATTTTACAGAACCACGTGTCCGTATATAGAGTCAACATTTAAAGCGAACTGGCCTACCAAGATGCTTAATGCTTCTCCAAACCCACAGGATTGCTGGTGCCTTTCTCTCTGGCACTAAATGTTCTATAAAATTTCCATTTGACTAACTAAATTCTACAGTTCCTTCAGGGTTCAACCAAAGTCCCACCTACTTAGTTAAGTTCTGCCTGATCTACTACCCGGGGGTGAACTTTCTTTTCCCTGAGCTACTAAATCTGAGTATATACATCTCCTTTAGAACATACAACCTGTTCTACCTTGTTTTACAACTCATAATCTTATCCATTTTCATATATTATAAATTTCTTTATAGGAGGAACATCACCTTTCTTTATGCCTACAGAATGTGGCACATGGTTTAACGCATAGTTGGAACTCATTCGGGGAAACATGAAGGTGAAATGTACCACTGACTTCAGAAAACAGTTTATAACTGACTTCATACCCCTGGGTACATTGCACAGGGCAGTCAAAAATGCTCAATGTCACTAATAATCAGAGAAATGCAAATTAAAAGCACAATGAGACAGCATCTCACACCTGTCAGAATGGTTATCATTAATAAATCAACAAACAAGTGTTGGCAAGGTTGTGGAGAACATGGAACCCTCATGCACTGTTGGTGGGAATGTAGATTGGTGCAGTCACTATGGAAAAGAGTATGGTGGGTCCTCAAAAAATTAAAAATGGAACTGCCTTTTGACCCAATGGTCAAAAGGTTACATGAGGCTACTTCTGGGTATATATCCTGAGAAACTTAAAATAGTAACTTGAAAGAATATACTGTATGCATCCCTATGTTCACTGCAGCATTATTTACAATAGCAGAGGTATGGAAGCAACCCCAGTGCCCCTCAATAGACATGTAGATAAAAAAAAAAGCTGTGGTATATTTGAATACTATTTGGCCATAAAAAAGAATAAAATCTTACCATTTATGACATTCAATATGCTAAGTGAAGTAAGTCAGACAGAGAAAGACAAGTAACGTAAGTTCTCACTTATATGTGGAATCTAAAGAACAAAATAAGCAAACAAGAAGAAAAACCAATAACACAGAAACAGATTCATAAATAGAGAGAACATACTGATGGTTGCCAGAGGGAGGGAGGATGGGGAGCTGGGTGAAAAAGGTGAAGGGATTAAGAAGTACTAATTGGAGTGACAAAATAGTCATATGGATGTAAAAGTTTATCTATCCATAAACCCAATGTTTTTTCTTTGGTCAGTTCCCATTTGGAAAATGAGACATCCGTGTATGTATAGATTGGGTCCATATATAGTCTGGAATGTTATTCTTATCTCTCCCAAATTATAAAGTTCAAATCTTCCTCTTTCTCTTAAAAGAGGGTAGGAAAATATTAGCTCTTCAAAATAGTACATCTGGTACAACCTTATGAAAACCAAATCAACACATATAGACTAAACTTGAACTGAAGGGTAAACATGGTCAACAAGAAATGTTAGTCAGTTTCAAAACTTGTTATTCACAGGAAGTACAGCATGTTGGAGTAGCACTGTGCAATGACCAGTTGTAGAGGTCTAGACTAGTTGACTTTTTTCTTTTGTAAAATAAACGATGACTGTTCCTTTGAAATATCTTTTGCAACTCCACTTACCATTCTTGCCACACTAGCTCAGGCTCCTAACACGTAAAATCTGGGTAGGTTACATGAGGCTCCAGGCTGCTGTTCATCTCTCCCCCAGTCCAATCTACTCTTGAAATTGCTGCCAGATTAATACCTAAAACACCTTCACCATATCAATCCCTTGCTCAAAATATTCAGTGGCTTCTCCACTGGCTCCAGGATGAAGTCCAAATTCCTTAGCCTCTCATTCAGGGTCCTTCCCAGTTTGGCTCCAGCTGATCCTTCCAAACATTATCTACTATCAATTCCTTCTTCAGCCATAACTGGTCTCCTCACAACCTCCAGAACTATCCTACCTTTGTTTCCACTGCTCCTTCATTTAGAATGCATTCCATCTCGTCTCAACCTATTCAAATTCTACCCATTTCCCAACACTCAGCTCAGATTCCATCTCCTTCTTGAAGCCTGGCCAGACCTCACGGAGCTGAAGAGCTCTTTTTTCTGAACTCTGAGAGCACTTTTGTTTGCATCAGTGGCTGCTAACCTTCTCGAGAATGAAGCCCTCTTCTAACACCAAAATATTTTAGAACCAAATGAGAGCCTATTTTTCATCTGGTGATTGAGAAAGCTGCATAATGACAAAAGCCTCCTGCAAATTTTCAGACAAGAAAATCCATATTTTCCAAAACATCACAGAACATCCGTATGTGAGAAAAGTTTAATTGACATGTGGTCTATTCATTTCCTCAGCCTAAAAAGGTTTTGCACAAAAGAATCTGCTGGTCTTCAGTACTTGCTCTGCACCTCCTGGGGATCTCTAAGCTACAGGTTGAAAATCCTCACCTCATAACTTCATTGACATACTATGACCTTTCAGTTTTTGCCAAATTTTCAAAACGTTTTCTCTCTTCCAACCAGATTGTGAGCTCCTCAATGTAGGAAAAGTGTCACATACCTCTCTGTATCTCTACAAGAATGTGGTAGATTCTTTGCATACAGTAAAAACTAAATAAATGCTTCCTTTCTATGACACATTAAGTATTTTAGGTTCAATTTTTTCACCAGTATTTTATTATAAAAAATTTCCTAAATACAGAAAAGTTAAAATAATTATGTGGTGAACATTTATAAGCCTGCCATTTACTTTTCCATATCTATTCCTCATAAAACCATAGTATTTTTCATGAATTTCAAAAAAAGTTTACAGATATAATATATTTCCCCTAAACACTTCAGCATTGATATCATTAACTAGAGTTCATATTTGTTTATGGTTCTTTTTCCTTTAAGTAAAATGTATATATAATTAAATGCATAAATCTTAAATGTGCTATTGAATGACTTTTAACATATGCCCACATTTAAATTCCAAAGTGCAATCTAAATATTTTTAGGTTTTTATAATAATGGGAGCAAAACACAACAGTATGAAAAGATTGCTCCAATTTTAAGAACTCATGTAGCAATAGGACATTCTTAATTTTTGGCCTAGGCAATAGTTAAGTAGAATTTTGGCATGGACGAGTAAGAATTTTTAAAGTAGTTTATTTTATTTTTTTTGAGCACCTACTACATGCCAGGCATTTTGTGTAAGCACTTTCTAAGTGATAATGGTTTGCTCCTCGTGGTAATTTGATGCTATATCTATGATAACTGTCACATTTTGAAGATGAGGAAACTGCACCTTAAAGATGTTTTAAAAACTAGCTAAAGGTCACATGGCTACTTTCAAATTTCTGTGATTACCATACCTTTTATGACACCACTGCAAAGTCAAATGTTTTCTGATTAGGGTTTTATCATCCTTCATTATTCCTTGGATGGACATCTGAACAATCAATGAAAGGCCCAGCAAAAGGGAAGTCCCAGAATAGCCCAAGTGTATCAGTGGATGTTGCAAATTAGCAGATGGTAAAATAAAATAGCGGACCAAGATTGGAAGCAGATGAGCTGATGTGAACTCAGAACCTCAATCATATCAATCTGAAAACATGGTTTACTTGCCTAAAATGTAATCAACCTACCAAATTGACATCTCACTTCATACCCTTTTCCCATCTCTCTCCATTCTTTACCAACTCCCAGGAGCACCCAGACATAAACCCTACCTGCACTGTGTACTGACTAATCAAGTCCTTCCTGAGCACCGGGAGTCCTCAGTCCCTGCAAAGGCCCTTAGGCGATGGAGAGGATCTTAAAGGAGAAAAGATCCTCTCCTCCCAGGGAGACACTAAAATAGCCAGTCCGAGTGGATATGTTCCTATAAAGTATAACATTTATTATTACTTAATAGCTGTGATGTTTTGAGATGCAGTAGATGTTAATGCCTGTGTTTAGTATTTTCGATAGATTGTTGTAACACCCTGTGATTAAGTTGCAATCCCAATTTTGCAAGGGAGAAAGCAGAGGTTCGGAGATCAGAGATGAAGATGATATTAATAGCCAATGAGTTTTAAGAACTTCCTACGAGTCACACACTGTTCTAAGTGCTTTCCCAACTCATGTGCCCATCCTCACAACCCTGCAGGTAGGGACCATTATTTCCTTCCTTTTACAGACCAGGAAACAGAGGCAGGGAGCAGGCATGTCATTACACAGCGTCACACTAACCTGTACGTGAAACACCTGCCTCTGTGTTTTCACGCAATCCACGTGTCAGTTACATGGACAGTAAACAGCTGGATTGCGACTTTCTAGCCCGGATCAGTCTGAGGAAAAAAATCCATCTTCTCACTATCCTGCTTTCCTACATTATAAATATTATTCATTCCCTACTTTTTTGAAGGCAATTATCAGGTATAAGTTTATGCTGGAAGAAATGGTGATCTATTTCAGATAAAAATACCATCATTACTTCTCACCTGGAATCTCCTCACCACCCACCACCCCTTAAATACAGTTTCAAAATACCTCCCAAGTATATTACTGAAACACAGACACAAGCACATCACTGTCCTCCTTACAAACCTGCAGGTCACCCAGCTCCTGCCGGATTGAATCCCAACTCCTGAACTGCGTACCAAAGATCCTCTGTCATGTGGAAGGGTGGCTCTTAGCACCATCTCTGTGCACTTTGCACATGTCCCTCATCTCGCACACCTGAATAATTCTTGCTCGCTCTTCCTTCCAGGCTTGGCACCCATTGTTCTCCTACCTCTCCTTCAAGACTCGAAGTGTTATCCGTGTGTCGACACCAACCTCCACCCTCAGCCACCTCAGTCCTGTTTAGGTGCCCCTCCATTCTGCAGAGCGTAGCCCCACTTGCAGTCATCAACCACAGGCCTGGAAGTCATGGGAGACTGTGAACTTCCCTTGGCCAGCAGGGTATTTGGTAAATTTCTAGACACAGTCACTCAATGACTATCTCGTGAATGAATTCACAACGCAATAATGGATATACAGTGTGATACATATCCTTATATATATTTAATATATAAAAATAATATATAATTTTTTATTTAGGGCCAATCATCATTGCTTACCATCACGTATGGATACTAAACCTAAGTGTACTAACTGCTTGATCTTTATGTCATTCTGTTGTTTCTTGGACTATGTGGAAGTTGCTTCATCATTACTAAATACTACTAACTTTGACAGTTACTAGTGCAGGACAAATGCGGGTCAGTTAGTTACTACAAATCCGTATTTAAATCAGGAACAATGCTGACGGCTGATGCTCTCTGCATGGGCAGCCTATGGCTACTATATGAATTGGTCTGTGAACTGATCATTTTCAAATATTTGGAAATGGACTTCAGATGCTTATTAAATCTGGTAATGCTTTGTAAGTAAAATTAATGAATCTCTGCTCTTATAATTATTCAACTGTATTGTATGTTTGGTAATAAGGGGCATCCATTCAACAAATATTTGTTGACTGCTTAATCACTGCCAAGTCTTCTGCTAGATGGTATGGACACAACAGTGAAGGGGTCTGACCCTGCCTTTAAGGACCTAGAGACTATACACACATGCATGTAAACACACATGTAAATAGATGTTGCCTTCACTGGGCCACCCTCTTAGATAAGGGAAAGGAATGTTTTAAGGCAGATAAAGTGCTTCAGCAAGAGCCAAGCATTTTGGCTAGTGAGGAGGCCAAGTTTTACAGTGTAAAGAGTGTGGGCTTTGAAACCAGCCTCATGTGCCTTTGAATCTCATCTCAGCTCAGATAATAAGCTGTGTAAACAGAGACTAGTCATCTAAATGCTTTAAAATGAGGCTCATAAAAGTTACCCTAACTTCTTTTGAGGATAAAATAGGTATGTAGAGCACATAAATATTGCACTCAGTAAATAGTAAGAACTGAGTCAATTCGGTTCATATTCTTCCTCTTGCTAAAAATTACTCTTTCCATGCAAAATTCCTCTTATCAGTAATAGGGACAATGATAAAATAGATAAAGCATTTTGGATTTTGATCCATTTTATGTAAAAAAAAAAAAGTTTCCAATTTGTGTGATGGGAGTAATAAAACATACCTCCTTGGAATGTGTTTGGTAGAGTTCACCTATCTTTTGCTGGTGTGATAGGATATCGGAGGGATGGAATAAAACTAAAATTCTGCAAATCCAGCAAATTACCAGGAACATAATCATAATCAGCTTTTACTTATATATAATTTGGGATCCTAAAACTTAATGTCAATCCTTCATTAGCTTCTCGAAACTTACATTTTGAGAAGGCAATGGCTAGCAGTCACTGAGGACAGCTATGTGACAAAAAACTTTTTTCCTACCTACGGTGAAAATGAGAAGTTGTTATTATGTACCTGCTGCTTCTATTATATTGTATGTCTGAAGCCAAAGAGAGAAGAGTGAATTACTCTTAGATGTTACCCCAAGTTAATAAAGAAAAGACACACACACACACACACACACCCCACTTTGCTCACCCCAAGGCATCCTTGACCATCATGAGAAATTAGGAATTACTTAAAGCAAGGAATCCATGACCGAAGGGATAAGAATTAGCCTAAATACCAGCACTCACTAAAGGTTCACACATCTCTCTGGAGGGAACCAGAAGTTTTTCCTTGAAGATAGGATGTGCTCAGGGAAATGAATTGCTGCTTGTACCAAAGTTCTGGCCCACCAGGGACAGGCCACGGAACTGTGATTCTCTGAACTATCAGGTCTTGGGAGTAGGTGAAAACTGTCTCCATTGAGTCGCTCGTTTATCAAGAAGCCTGTCTCTCTAGAACCTCTGAGCTAAGTTGTAGACAATCAGCACTGCAGTCCCCATTCCTAGTACGGAAGACACAGTTAGCTCTACATAAGAGACTAGAGCAATGGTTGGCAAACTGCGGCTCACGAGCCACGGTTTGCCGCTCTGTTGACGAATGAGTTTGCCGACCACTGACCTAGATTCTCGATTCCAATAATTACAGGCTGTTGTTGTTCCTTGTGATTAAGCCCCTATCCCAGTGGTCGGCAAACTCATTCGTCAACAGAGCGGCAAACTGCGGCTCACAAGCCGCATGTGGCTCACGAGCCACAATTTGCCAATCACTGGACTAGAGTATATATGCCAACCTACAAGGCCTTATACAGGCCACCCCTTTACCCTCTGGCTTTATCTCTCATACCCCCTCACTCTCTCTCCTCCAGGCACACTTGCTGTTCCTGGAACAGACCAGGCATGTCCCCAACACTCGGCTTTGACTTTGCTGTTCCTATGGAGCCCCCAACAAGTTTAAGCCACTTAAACTCCTTTTTTGACTTGTGCTTGTTTCATATCATTTGCTTCTCAAAGTCAAGATACATGTGACCAAATGTATCGGCTACTTAAAAATGTTTTCTAAGGCAGTCAAACTGTAACTGCTTCTTAACTGTCACAGTAATATTGCTCCCGTCCAAATGTGCGTATAAAAATGAGTTGTAATCAAGCAGAGATGACTTCCCATCTCCATTTAATCCTAGAGAGGCTTAACATAGACAGATGGCTGGTGGAATTATAACTAAGTCTAAAGCTTTGAAAATTAGCAAGAGACAATCCCCTAAAAGTTACCCTATGGACGCATTATGCTGTGCATGGGTGACCCCAGGAAGAAGAACTCTCACACACGCAAGAACTTAGAGACCAGTGTGCAACGACCCTGGGAGTTGACCTTATACTAAGGTCCTTTTGTCTTCAGAGCCTCTGCCATCGGTCCTTTTGCAGCGGTCCCTGCTCTTGGCTGGGATTGGTGTTCTCCAGTCCTGAAGACACCACCGTGGCAGTGGGGGCCCCGGTGTTCGGTGTGAAGGCTTTAGGAAAGGCACTGGCAGCTAAGGGGAACCTCGTGCTCCCTGCAGAGTAACATGGGGATTTGAAAACCCAGGCTCTGGACTCAGAACTTGATTCAAATAGTAGGTCAGACACCAGTGGTACCTCATAACCATGTGTCTTTCAAGTTGGCATTTCACTTTCTAGGACTCAGTGTCTTGTGTGTGAAGTAGTGATAAGAACTATAGAGGTGACTATTATTTACATATGGCCTAGAAGCTAATAGGTACAGAGCACTTAGTACGTCCCAGGTGTGCTACAAGTTGTGCTTATCCTCACAGCAAGCCTGGCAAAGCTCCGCTATGGTCCCATTTTACAGATAAGGAAGCTGAGCCACACAGACCCTAGCTTGCTTGAGCTCACACTGCCCGTAAATGGAGCTGGGATTCAAACCCAGTCTCCTAACTATGATGCTGGCAATCTAAAGGGAAGTTTGTGAAGATTAATGGAGTACATCATGGGGAATGGTCAGCATAATGGACTGCCAATGTTATTCATAAAAGTAGCCATTATTACTATTAATTGGTAATAGGCACGTGATAATTATTCTCATATACTATATAGGCAAGCATAAAGCCATAACAAATTATTTTGTTCATCCTTTCCTGGCTTTTGCTAAATAATAATTTATAAGAGGCTAATTCTATGGCTGCAAACTCTAAAAATGTCACTTAGAAAATTCCTTTATTCACAATATCCCTTAATCTTCCAGAAACAAAATCATGTGCAGAATGTAAACAACAATAAAATTAGATTACCATGTTTCTATTGACGACAGCATATTGGACCACAAAAAGATAAATATAGCCTTCAAATGCAGCCTCAGACCATAATTTTATGCACACTCACACCAGTTTACATATTTCTTGTACATAGATTTCTTTAAAATATCCAGTTAGACAAAACTGTATTTTTCTACATTAATATTACAGTGAGAAAAACAATGTCAGATAATTTATTAGTGTTCTAAGCTTTGCAGAAATAATAAAACAACTTTAAAATAACTGCTGGTAATACCAATTTGTATAATTGAATTAACCTGTGACCTAAAATATGCAACATACAATTAAATACATCTTAGAATGCAGAAAATCTAGCCACCTCATTCAAGATAATATCTCTTATCATCTTGGAAATCTGATATATCATTCAAAACGACTATCTGAATTACAGAATTCCTGAACCCTATTTGTAGGGAAGATTCCAATGGCACCTGGTCTTATGTCACTCACAGGCAAATTCATCTGCCTTAAGACAAAATTAAGCTTCTTCTTACATATAAACCTAAGTTTTCAATACAGGAAAACTCTTAATTCTACTTGCTCACACCTCTTTTTGGCCCTTCTCCACTCCTCACCCCCCAGACAACCAAAAATAAACACTCAAACCAGTAATATACGAACTGACCAATCATGGGCTCCCAGGGACTTAAGACAACTAGGAAAAACAAAGAAGGAAAGAATCACTGCTTTGCAAACAAGGCCTTAATTAGGTCCGTAAATAAAAATCCTTTTACTGCTCCAGCCCGGAGTCCTTCCGAAGGGAGATTTCCCAACTACTTCTCACACTCACACAACACAAACATCAGCACACAGCCTCTACCAAACTGAGGCGTGAACGTACACCCACACACTGGAAACCCTCCAAATGTCCAGGTATCTAAAACAGCATCACCGAAAGTCCCAGGTCTTAAAAATTACGCTGTAACAATGTAACAAGAAATTTCTGTTCCATCCTATGCTGGAAGACAAACTGCCCAGAAGACGAGGGAAAACAGGAAAAAGAAAAGCCACAGTTGATGTTTTCAAAACCATCATTAGTCTCCCCCAGGCCAAGCTTTAATTGCTGAAGAGGAACTACACAATTTATTCATGCACTTGGAAACAACACTTCCAACAGTGCTTTTCTGAATGCAGGTCAAGCATTCACTTAGGCTATTTTATATTTTTACCGACTCATGTTTTATAATTCAGAGATGCATGAACTGGCTGAAACCAACAGTTACCTGCAACAGTAACAACTCAGGTTGGCATGGAACACAGAAGCATGAAGAGCTGGAAGGTCTGAAATATGAAACATTCAAACAACTTTTCAAACTGAGGAACATTTCATCTAGGAAATGAAAAAGCACAATATTTGAGGCTGTAGCTCAGTGTCTCTGTCTTTATCCCTTAGATGAACCATGAAAATAGGCGCTAGCCTGTGAGTACAGAACCTGCAAACATTGAGTCTTATGATAATTTGGCAGCAGACCTAAGAAGAAACTTAATATTCTCTGCCTCTCCATTCCATTCCCTTCTTGTTTGTTCTTCAGATGAAGTTATGGTTTTTGATACAGGAGATTTTCATGTTTTCTTAGCCTCATTATAGGGACAAGTGGTGGCAGGAAGAAAAAATGGCCCTGAGAGAAGACAATCCATATAAATGTGGGCAAAGCCAACAACTGTGTAAACTGCATGGAAGTTTTGTTGACCTAATTAAGGAGACCAGCTTCAATGAGGCTGCAGTGAAGTCGCTCAAATATAAATCACGGCCTAGAACTAGCTAGAAAGAAGTATGTGTTAGGGAGTTAGGGGAGGTGATGGATATTTTAAACGCTCTTTGAAATTTTAATGAATTTCTCATTTTTCATTCTTCTAATTCATTGGTAAACACTGCTGGCTTCAAAATAAATAAGATTTTCAAAGAAGGAACAGGAAAATCTATAATGATTTGACCCGGGGGAAGCCTGCCAGACATGACGACTTCACTCATTTAAGCTTAACTCCTCTAGTGGTGACTGTGAGGAGTGAAGCCAACGCGTTATAGAACATGTAAGTAGCATGATGAATTGATTCACAAACTGAATAATAAACCAGAACTTTCTAATACTGTTTGTATCTAAACAGGCATGTAACAGGGATCACAAAGAAAGTTTGAGTCCACATTTTCAAACTACATACTAAAATAAAACTGAATATGCCAGTCAATGGACTAAAATCCCATTTTATTTTTCGGACAATTTATACTAACGCCTTCTAAACGTCACTTCTTAACGACTGAAACCCTTGACATCTTCTAACTTAGCTCTAACTACTAGAACCCTTGCAACATCCACCCGTGAAGAATGCCTGAAAACAGAGTGAAATGAGTAACTGTGTATTTCTCTGAAATTGGCCTAAAAATTTCATTTCCAATATATAAGATAATTAAGATTTTTTTTAAGGATAGGGAGTCATTTTTAAATATTTCCCAAATTGAATGGCTCATCAGATTACACAAGTATCCAACATATTTTATTATTTTGAACTTATTTTAGTTGTGCAAAAAATATTCCTGAATCTGAACGTGATATCAGCTCTTAAGTATAAATACTCAGAAACTTATTACCACCCCACAAGCCCTTAAAAAACAAACCACACATCATTCACACAGAGCCACCCCAGGGGGAAGTCCCCCACACACTAGGTTTCATTATGGTGTGGTGCTTATGTTGTTCGAGACACTATGCCTGTGAATGATGGCAAAATGAAACATTTCACCCTTACTTCATTTCTTCATCTGTAAGAAAATTTACTGCCATTATTTCATAATTAATCTACCAACATGTATTGGTATATCCTATTAAGCAAAAATAATTTGCCATATGTATTTTTCTATATATTTAAGTTACTCTAGATGATTATCTTATTTGGCTTTTTCAGTGATGAGAACAACTGTTCCATGTTTGGCCCTCTGGCGCTTGTCAGCAGCTACCTGCTCAAGGACACGGGCGTGGGGCCCGCTAGCCCAGGGACCTCTGTGACTACGCACACCCCAGTCTACACTGTGCCTGGCCATCCCTCCACCTGCCTCTGCATTCCAAAGGAGAGAGAAAAATGACTGCTTGCCTTTTATTTGCTTTATAAAATCTACTTAAACCCGAGGACTGTTTTCCTTTAAATACTTTTAAAGGAAATGGGAAGAAAAGAGTTTCAGATGAAAAGGCACCTTATTCAGAGATTAATTTTGGCTAGGTCAGCGAAGTTTCTACTTTTGACAGTGACCATCTTTCATGACCACTGGTAATGAAAGTATTTACTTAAATGCAAAATACAGACTACAAGGGTGGGCAAACGTAGGTTTACAGTTGTGAGTACATGAAACAGTTTATTATTATTTATTATTTTCCATACAAGCCACTGTAAATCTATGTTTTCCCACCCCTGTATTTACACGTTAAGAACAAGTCAGTCACAGTATAAAAATTATGATGTCTCACATGAAAAACAGCTGATTTTATATTTTTTCTATTATCGTAAATTTTAACACTAATAGTTTCAAAAGCCTTCACTAATACATATTGGAATACTGAACCAAACAATTTCATGGCATTTAGTTTTGTTTACTTTTAAGAAATGTGATAAAAGATCACAATGGTGATTGGAAAATGATGTTTATGGATGAATTCTAACATGAATAATTTATTGAACTTCTAGTGAAACTTATGCTCTAAGTTCATCAAGGTCCAGAGGTTTAGGAGGGAATAAATAAGCAAACATATAATCTGTGAAGAAGTAATTTTTCATTAGGCTAAGATGGAAACAAATGGATTACAACATGCCATAGATCCTTCCATATGCTAAAGTTTTAAAATATACACAGTATCTAAGTATGAATAACAGCTTACAATACATATATATAGTCGTATTTACATGTTTAGACTTACGTATATGCAGATTAAAATAGGTATTTTTATTTACATAACATGTATATATTCATGTATTCATCATACACAAATAATTGTAATAGTACTAAGTTTTAAATATACTATTTAACTTTAAGAGGCAAATAAATTTTGTGTATCATCCAAAAGAAGTTGTATACTTGTAAACAATAGATTTCTTTTTTTTAAACTTATTTATAACTTAATGTCCAAAGCACCAAGAAGGCTAGGCACACAAATTCTTGTACTGATATTTAGAAACAATTCAGACCAATGTTATATGCATGCAACAAATAGTTTATATTTAGTAACAAAAGGTGAAAGCAAAATAAAGGAAATAATTCTAAATTTTCATTACTCATAAAGCAAAACATTGCAAATTGATACTGTGCTGTGGAAAATGGTCAGCAGGAGATACAACAAAAAGGTCAAAATGTTATGCACGCCCCATATGCATATATATGTATCTATGCAAAATAAAACCAGTCTATGTAGGGTTATAATAGCCTAGTGACATGCAAAGCTCCTAATGAGTACTGATTCATAAGTCAAATTACGTAAGGAGAAACAGAACAGTTATTTCATGGATTTGAACTTGTAACCACCTAATAACAGAGCATACAGTCATGAAGAAGCAAGGTGCAAAGTAAACAGTGAGAAGGCAGACACTCACCTTCGGTGCCATTGGGAGTCATGGAATTACTATTTACATGGGAGTTATCGAGTTTGGGGCCACTGGGGGATTCACTACTACCACTCAGACGGCTATGCGGGCTGGTTAGATCCTGCATTTCCATAGACCTAGAGACAAGAAGCCTTCCGTTTGACAGATGTACCAAATTCATAACGCCGCTATGTAATGCGCTAACGACTTGACGCCTCTGGAACACACTCGCACAAAAGTCCCATTGTATCTCTTCTCTTGGACTCAAAATAGTTCATCTTACATTTTACCTCCCGTCACCCTTTCATAACATGTGGTAATGAAAGGTGTCAGCCACTTGCCTTACCTATCCAGCCAAATATTCACAGGGAGCTATTAAAATCTTTTTTTTTTTCCTCTTATAGGGCTCATCGAGAGAAACAGATCAAAAGAGACAACTACACCTAATTTCATGTTTTTTTAATGTAGTCATGCTTCTTTTACATTAAAAAAGGCAACATTTTTCTAAAAGAAAAAAATGTGTAAACAAGTAGAAAAAAACCACCCTTCTATGGAATCCGTTTGATCTAATAAATTAGCACTAAGTACTCCCTTATAATTTACCAACCAATTGTAATTTAATGGGTCCCCAAACCAAATAAAACACTCGGAGCCTATAGTCTAATGACAGAGAATGAGATAGTTCTGCTGCATGTGTTTACTCTGGCAAACTGCTTAATTGTCCCTCTGTTTCCCTTGAAACAAATGCAGCATTAAAACATGATGATGTCGGCTCTCCTGTTTGCTTTGTGGATTACATACAGCGTGCCCAATTGAAAAGGGATAAGGCCCACGTTCAGGGAGTCCTGTGAGCATTAGCACTTGCAATACCTCAACTGTCACTCAGGGAGAGAACAATTCTACTTCAGTGCTCCAAGCGTGCATTTTCACCCTGTAAAAACAGGCCCACCTCCCCGAAAGTCCTTAGACTCAGCAGTTACTTATTCTATAAAAGGTACAAAAGCCACCACTCATGTGCACCATTGTACAGCTACCCATGTGTATTTAACATCGCAGTAAAGGAGGGAGGATTTATTTAGAGTGACTAAAAACATCCCTAGATACCATCTTGTTTTTGAAGTTTTTGAGAATCTAAGACCCACTTACTTTATTTTAAATGTATGTGTATTTTTAAGGGTGGAGGGCATTTTAATATCCTATTTATGAAGCTAAGACTAAAAGTCATTTTAATTTGGAGGGTGCACTTAAACTGATTTGAAATGGCTTAAGATGAACCATTTTTCTTCTAGAGTGAGTTTTTATTTCCCCAAGTCATCTGAATTCAAACTAGAAATGGCTTAAAATCTAATTTCTCTTTTCTAAATTCCCTTTATATTCACAGTTTTCCTAACTCCAGAAACCATAGCCCATAATCATTTTCAAACCCAGGCTCCTATTCCCTTTCTACATACTCAAAATGTTTTACACACACACACACACACACACTGCTAAGTAATTTCCAACAGAGGCTGTTGCTATTAATAGCAATAATTAAGAAATACTAGACAAAAATAGATATGGGTCACAGAGAGGTAATCTCCCAAAATGTCAAATATCAACAATATCCTTACCTGCAACTTGAGGAAACAGCAACATCTGAACTGGATTGAGATGTTTGCACCTGTGATCAGGGGTAAAAAATTAGAAGCTGTTGTTAAACTCTGCTTCGGTGTCAGCTCTTAATTACACAGAGCACATGGCTGAGAACCACAATGCTCCCTTTTAACCAAAAGAGAAAAAGGAGGATACTGCAGCAGTGAAAGGCATATTGTCTTTAAGTTGAGGTCTCTACTGTTGTTTCCTCCTGCAGGTCTACCCTCCTCCTCCCCTGGTCAGGGGGGACTGCGGCCAAATGACTGGATAGTGATTCATCACTGGCCTATGACAGCTGCAAACGGGATTACCCCTCCCCCAATCAACATGCAAAGCAGCCTTGCCCAGGCAGCTTGGAAAAGGTGCTTGGAGAAAAAAAATCGCTAGTAGCAAAATGAGTGTATTTCACAGCAGTGGCCCAGGCCACGGTCCTCCAGCATCCTCGGATCTTTCATCTGCTGCTATCACCAGCTGAACCGGAGTTCCCGCCCACCCCTCTGACTCCCGACAGTTTCTTATCCTTATCACCAGTTTTCTCCTATATTGACTGCTTGTCATTTCACATTCACTGAAATGGGCAACTTCCAGGCCCTGCTGGACTCATTACAAATGGCAAAGGCAAGTTTTCATACCCCAATGTTTCCCATCCCGGAGTGCTACCTCATTTACCCACGCCGATGTAAAAGGCGGCCACGTGTATTCCTCAAGGCCTGATAAAACAGGGAAAGCTGTTGGCTTTGATCTGATTTTCCATCGTTTAAACCGAGAGAGAATGGATAAGACAGTCATCAGTTTGTGTCCCAGGTAGCCAGCATGTCGCTGTCTGTTGCCTCCACAAGAATCTGGATTTCCGGACTTGACTAGACAACTAGCCTAACAGGCAGGGCAGCCTTTGCTAATCTCTGCCCACGCTCCAGGGGCAGCGCCAACTACCAGCAGGTGAGCAGCTCAGGAGAAGGTGGGCTGCTGGCTCCCACGCTCAGGCTGATGCCTCAGCTAGAGAGAGCATTCAAAATGATTCCGAATTCCAAACCTTTGATGTGTTTTCATTCAACCTGAACTGACATGCATTAGGGGTACAGGACCAAGGTGAGAACTGGTGTGTCTCACGTGGCATTAAAGTTATCCGGCCAAATATCTACGACTGAGTCCTGAAATTAAGAAATAACACTTTCTGGCAAGCATGAAGCACCGTTCAAGTCTACACGTCTTGGGGAATGTTACCTGCGATTTCTGGGTATGCTTTTCTAGAGTATGTACAGGATGGAAAATAATTTTTAAGAGATGCCTGAGCATTAAATGAAAATTTAATGTGAATGCTTGTGGATATGTCATTCTGTGATAACAGGCTTCTGCAAGTTTTAATGTTCTACACAAGATTGAATGTTTCCCCTTAGAAACTGCAGCAATATACCTCAAGAATAAATCTTTTTTTTTTTCACTTTTATACACCTGGAATAAATTATAGGTGAGAACTAACTTAGTTTTAAGAACTCTCTTGGCTTAATTATGTGAGAGTATGTAAAACATACTTTCTGTTTAATGTTAAAAGTGTTAAAATACATTGCTATTTTAACATTAGCTAGATTGTATAAGCTTAGAAATATAACTTTGGTTCCCTTATATACTTTGAAAGTTTGATTATATTTATATTTGAGGTTTAACCTGTCATATTTAAATTTCAAAATCAAACTGTTCATTGGAGTTCAAAATAAGAATTATTCTAACACGTTTTCTCACTGAAAAATGTGTTTTCAAAACATCTTTCCTTTCTGCTGACTCGACTCAGTCTCTACTGTACTTTTTATACACCACAGTTTTTGAAAGTCTACATTCACGATCTTCATTTCATTAAGTAGACTTCAGATATATTCTTTTGTGTCTCAAGGGTTATTTAAACCATGTGTTGTGTGTTACTGTATTTAAAAATGACTCTTTAATCAAAATAACTTTAAAACAACTAATCCTCACTTAGGCTGGTCAGCTGAATCCACATCGCGGTCCAGGAAAAATAAATCTACGCTCAAGAATGCGAATGCAGACAACAATTAGACACAGATGTGAACAAAATTAGTTACAGTTTACAAAATGCTACACTTCACATGCTTTTAGTTTTTTATGTGTAGCACAAGATTGCAGTGTAGTAAGGAAATATACTCTCATAATGACTTATCTAAAAAGAACACCTATTTCTGATTGGTGTTGATTTTCTCTTATATATGACGAGACCTCCGGAAATTTCTGTATTTTCAAGGTCTAAAACCCTAATGTGTTTCAAAAATAATTAGGCATATTTCCATTCAAAAGAGAAAAAATATTTCATGGTTTTCAGAAAAAAACGCTGTTAGACATCTGTAAGCTTACATTTTCTGCTTCCCATGCATAAACTTAATGTTTCTTGTCTTCTCCTAATCTGGTATTTTTAATTCAAATGCTCCTATAAGTGCAACAATATTTCCCTTAACATCATAAATGGTCACCTTATATTATAATGAAGTCATTTCACTTTAATGCTTTTTAAAACTCTTCCTATAGAATACTCAGAGTAACATACAGCTACTGAAAACACAAAGAGAAAAAAGATAGCAGAACTTCTTAGAATTTATATTCAAGAATCCTAAACTAGTAACTCTGACTTCTGATTAGTTAATGAGGTCTTTTAAGTTTGCCTTTTTTCTAATTAAATTTATAATTCTTCACAGATGTAACTTTTGTTGATGTTCAATTTGTCTCTCTCATTTTGTTAAACCTCACATAGTACTTCGCCAATCCATTGAATAGCCACATTAAATCTGTTAATACCATGCTCTTCAACCCCAGAAATTATTTCCAGAAGGCAAACTTGCTTTGAGGGATCATCAAACAAGACTTAAGGTACACATTTTATCACATTTTCCCTACCACAGAGCTCAGGATGCAGAGCAAAATTCATGACTTTTGCACTGTTTATTATACTTTGCTAAATTACAAATCAAAAGCATCTGACAGAAGATCATGTATGAAGCCAAAAAGTTAATAATGTTCTGTGAAAAGTAAACTGTAAATGGAAAGGGATTCTAAATCTCAGCAGCACAGAGCAAATAAAATGTAGGTACTTGTCTAAATTATGGGTTTTCCACAGGCTTTTCTGCTTGCTAGAAGCAATTTTTACAAAACGACTATAATTTTAAACTTACTTTCTTCAAACCAAAAAGAAATTTTCAAAGTGAAAGTACTGAACTTATCTAAATAAATAGAGTTGGCAGGCAAGCTAGTTTTGCCCAACCACAGATCAACCTGAGTACTCCCAAATCTGAAAGACAATGGCAATTTTCTCATCAGAATGCATTTTATAGTGAAAAAAAATGTGCCTTGGGCACAAATCTGCTTTTTAATCAGAATGTATTCTTGCTAAAACTCTCCTCAATCAATATTTCTACCTATGGTGTCAATGCTCTGGTTAAAACCTAAACCTAAAATTGAAATAAACTTCTGCCAAGAAATGGAGGGATGCCTTTGAAACGTTAACACTTATTTCCTTCTTTATCAAAGTCTCCATAAAATGACTGCTTTAATACTATTTCTGATTTTTAATGTAATATACTGTATTACTTTTTGAAGTATCTAATTTAAAGAAAATGACAAAAGAGAGTCCCCTTGGACACAAAAACAAGTATTTAAATGGCACTGGTTCTGCCTATAGTTTTAAAGGACTGTTTTCAAAATAGCATGTATTGTAAATGTTGATATCTGATTCAACGGAACAAGTGGTTTTATTCCCACTCTAAGTGTTTTTCATTTCAAAGTACTCTTATAAAATACTTTTTTTTTCATCCCAATGGAAATTTTCTTTTGAGAAAATCATTTATCATGTCTAGGAAACCCAGAGAGCAGCAGCTGACTTGCCTTTGGCACTCTCAAACTGAACAGTGGCTCAATTAGGCTTCTCTGTCTGTCACCGCAAAGAATTTTCAGGATTGGAAATCCATGGCTGCCTGTTCACTCACTGAACACTTTGGGCCTTAGGAGAACGCATGCAGCGAGAAAGTCAAATATTTGATAATGCAAAAAAAAAAAAAAAAAAAGCATGACTATTCATGTGTGCATGTCCTCGAATCCAAAGGGTGGGCGAAAACACTCATGCAAGCCTAACATAAAACCTACTCTGAAAGACACATTAAAAAAAACAAAACAAAAACCCAAACCTATAAAACTACACTATGTGCTTAACTACCGACTTTTTTGGGCCCCTTGTCATTTTAAGAAATGAAACATACAAAACGGTTGTCTAACGGCAAGGACAGCTCTGAATTTATTGAATTCTTGCAAATGTTATGCTTAAATGTGTTCAGAAACTCCTCCCAACACACATACACCCATGAATAATAGGCAATTCATACACTGATTCTGAACGACAGATATTTTAAATGGTAATTCAAGTTTAAGTCTGGTTAAATTTCAAGGTCCATTCAAGTCATATAAAGTGTCAATAAGTGAAAAATATTATTAATTTGACAAATGTTTATTATTTCACCTTTTGAAGATGAGCCTGCTTAATATGTTTGGAAAATTAGTTTATTGAAGCAAAAGGTTTCCTCCCTTTAAAAGTGGTATCTATTTTTGTTGTCCTTTCAAAATGTTAATTTTTCTCATTTTCTCAGATCAATCTAAAGTGTGTAGGAAAAGTTATCTGTGTGTTGCAATGGATATAGATAGATAAGATAGATACTGACATAGGTATATTACTTTATTCAATATCACACAATCATAGTTGAGGTTTGTGCAGCAATTCAGAAAAGATATGAAGTAATCTCCCAGCCGGAGGTTATATTTATTGATATAGATCACAACAAAAGTAATTGTGAACAATTAATTTGTAATTATCAGTTAATGATTCTAATCGCTCGGATAATTTGGGGGCTGAGAATTAATTATACGTGTGTATGGAACTCTGTGGTTCCTCAAGTACTAGGTAAAAGTGTCATAATCTTGCCCAAGCCCTAATGTTTTCATTTTAAAAGAAACCAAAACAATACTAAAAACGCTCCTGTTATCTCGAGCTCTGCCCACCGGACAGCTGTTGTCAGTCCCTACAATTTTTCAAACAGTCAGCTCGTACTTACAGCGCTCACATCTGCTGCATCCACCCGTTTACTGCGCTCCTTCGCCTTTCCCGGCTTAGCAAACCTCCATTCCTGACATCCTTTCGCTCCTGGACCAGGACGCGGGAGGGTTTAGGCGCTCGCGGGGCAGCCGGGCGCTTCTGGAAGCCGAGCGCGTCTGCGGGGCAGAGCCCGGCCGCGGGGACAGCCGCCTGGCCGCTGCTGCAGGCTCGGGCTGCCGAGCGACTGAGCGCAAACGCGGTCCCCTGCGAGAAACCCGCCACAGTGGCCGGCAACAGGAAGGCTTAAAGTCGGAAGTGGCACTGCAGAGTTTCTACCTCGCCCCAAACTCGGAGCCATGGGCTCCCGGCGCAGCTTAGAGACCGCCTCGAGCCCTGCGCTCCCAGCGCCCCGCAGCAGCTGATAGCATCTGAGCGCCGCAGACAAAGAAACAGCAGAATCGCATCCCGGCTTGTTTGCGCAGCCTTGTAGGTCTGCCCGTGCAGCCTCCGGGCTTTTTGTTGTTGTTTTTGCAACGCCAACCACAGCTATTCTCTTGTCCTAACCTTATTGGTTTAAATGCAACAACTGAAAGGAGCGCGGCTGGTCTGACTCAACCTGACTGCTTTAAAAAAAAATTATTATATAAATGAACGCGCCCCATGCTATCAGAATAAACAGCTGTGTGAGAAGAACTTCTCTGAGACACTGTCAACACACATCTCTGGCTACAGCAGCTACCAATTATGAGCTTTGGGGAGTCGTTACGCGTTATCTTTTATACTTTTCCAAAACTTTTTTTTTTCAGGCCCTGAAACTCGGGGAAGTGATGCTTTTCAAATGCTGTTTTCCAACTGTAACAACTGACAGGTCTGGGGGAAATAAAAAAAAAAAAGGAGAAAGGCCGTTTCCACATTAAGTACATCAAGGGTGGCGGGGGGGGGTGGGGGGAGCAAACGTGTAAGCTATTACCAGTTTAACAATGGAAGCCTGAGCGTGATTCTGCAAAGTTTTCTGGAGTGATGATTTTACCTGAACCACTTTTGTGGGTATGAACCAGGTAATACTGCCGTGTTAGTATTTTTAAATGATTTGGGGGTGGGGGGTGGGGGGTGTTTTACCTAGAACTCTTTATAGTCTCTTTTTTTAAAAAAAGAAAAATTAGAACTCAATCTACCTAGAGGGTTGAGCCATTCAGATTATGACTAAATTACAGGTCCAGTTTAAGAGACTTAGTTACTATCATGTTTTAGGCAAATACGTGGCTTCAGTTGTTAGGTTGGTGACTTAACCATCATATTGATCTCAAATATTTAAAGAAGGCATCACTTATGTGACTATTCTATTTTTATGTGCCAGCCCGATGCCACAGTTCAAACACCAGTGTTTATTTTTGATTCTACTCACTCATCAAAACCAATCTTATACTCTAAAATCAAATCTTTATACCCACTGGATTGTCCTGAAAACTGTCTTATCACAGTAACTTCTTAAATGATTTTATAACGTTTTCAGATCACAAACTAATCAAGGACATAGACACAGTGTTACCTTTCCTAATTTGTAAATGAAAGCACCATTCTGATGCAAACAAAACAGAAAGCTTCTAATGATCAGAATTCAATATGACTTCCCTCTTCTTCCCCCAGAAAGGATACCAACCTGAATTCCTCAGAAAAGAAAGCTTAAACTGCACGCTCACCTAGGATTTCACTTTGTATGGTAGCGGCAAGGAATCATGGGCTAGTCATCTACCATATTTGGGAAGCCAGGTCAAAAATCAGTTCATTGCTATTGGATCTGTGCAGATATGCAGCAGAAATAGAATGACGTTACAACTACAGCACTTTCTCAGACCAGAAGTCTCAGTTATTCAATACACAGAAAATAAAATACAGCACTTAATGGAGGTTTCTAGAGCCATGGGTACAATGTAATGTCACATTGATTCAATCTCTGCTATCAAACAACAACTGCTTTTGCTATCATATTTATTTCCAAGCTCCATAAAATACAAAATTTGAAGTCCTGGTTGGAAAATGCAACCCCTGTTTGAAACTTTACAGTAAGCTATTATACCCAGGTTTCCCCTAATTTAAAAATTATTATACCTACAAGAGGGTAAAATATTATCATTCTGATCCATGAAAGGTTGTATTGGCAAATCCAAAAGATACTCACTGTATGAAGTCAGAACTGCAGGGATATAATGTAAAGTACCAGACTTTTGTATGTATATAATGGCCTACATTATAATCAAATTTATTACATTAGTTTTTATATTGAAATTCAATTTTATTTATATAACACAAGATACTATTAAATAATGATGCATATAATTATGAAGAAAACTATGAAAAGCATGAACATAATGTGACCCCTAATTGACATGCTATAGGTCATGCGACATAATTATGTAACAAAGAGCATAGTCATGGCTAAAAGAAATATCCATGTGCATATATAGCACTTTTAACTGGTTTCCTTTCCTAAATCAGAATTAGATGGGTTAAAAATGATCACATGCTCATCCACAAATTGTCTGGTTACTGCTTTGGATATCAAATATGCAATAATTTCCATACAACTTACATCCAACATATTCTCTGATAAATAGCCAAAATGTAAGCCATTACTAAAAAGACCTAACTTGTGGTTTACTGTTAACTTCCTATTTCTAAATTTTCACCAACTAGAATTACATACTTAACAACCAACTTTAAGGACCAAGGTGTTCCCTAAATAAAATCATATATATCACAACAGAAATTAGGAAAATTTGCGAAATTGTGCTATTAGTAAAGACAGATATTGGTAGGAAACATTTCTATTTGATATTTCCTACAGAAATTTCAACACATATGACTAGGAGTAAAATATTTTCTAATATGATTTTCCTTCCTAGAACAAAATTGTATATATTATATATATATATATATATATATATATATATATATAATTTTTATCTGGAAAAGGAAAACACTTGAAATAATCAGTTGTAATGAAATGTTTGAATACCTTCAAAGGGACAATATCTTTCATATACTGTGTCTCCAAATAGGTTTTATCTTACAGAGCAAGCTGTTGCCTAGGTAAATGCCTGATTGTATAGAAGTCTGCAATTTTGATAGAATTGTTAGTGCTTCTCAATTAACAGAGAATTTTAAGTAGAGGCATGATTGCAAAAATAAACAAATGCTCCTGGTTTTTAAAAATGCAAGAGCAGATGTAAGGGATTCACTAGAACAATAAAAAGGGTAACTTGGAACTTTTCAAAAACTACATGAATAAGCAGTTGATTAATCCAATTAAATATAACAAACACGGAGAAAAGAAAGCACAAAACACAAATGTCCCTTTCCCCTTTCTATTCCAGTTAACAATAAGAGAGTTCTTGAGCAGTGGTGAAGTTTCCAATAAAAGATGTACTCAGAGGTCATTTTCCTCCTATTTGTATTTATCTTTCAATCATTTTTGAATTAAGCATGCATGCCATTACCTGGTCCAAGGTAAACCATCACTTATCTCTCTGCTCCCACCATTCTTAGGAGATTATTTCTCAAGAATAATGGGAGAGTAAGTTACAAAATATAATTAGCACTTCAAGACCAGTGCTCTTTCTTCAAAAGCAAAGTCCTAGTGGTTTTTTGGTGTTTTTTTTTTTTTTTTTGCTTCTACGTCATGAAAATCAATAAAGCTGCAAGTATTCAACATTTTACCAACGTTCAAAGTGGAACGGCGGCGGATAGAGTATTCCAAAATGCTCTACTTCTAGTCTTCTGCTTCCAGATCGCTGTCTTTTCTCGCAGCTCCTGCCATGCCCTGCACTTTGGGCTTCTTTCTGGAACCCTGGAACCGTGTCCAGACGGCGACATGATGATCCTTGCTGGCATTTGGAGCGGTCACTTCCATGACCTACTCTTTCCCCACTGGCACGAGACCTACAGTGAAGGCCCTGCTCCCAGAAGCCTTCTGCTGAAACGCAACCAAGTAAAACATCCTCTATTTATTTTAAGAATGATATGAAATCCACCAAACTGAATGTCTACCAGTATTTTGCTAAATGTTTTCCATTCAAACTCCGACGTGAATAGCTTTTAACAGTACATTTAAGAAGGCAATTACTAGCTATTCACTGTAGCACAGAGAATTATTTTAATAAATATTATAGTCTTTATACCAACACAATGTGGAAATATGACCTATTTCCTGTCCCCTTAATAAGCACATTGGTTATTACATATGGATAATAACCATTTATTTATGTAGGGTGGAATACTTGTTATCATATGTAGTAATGACTGCCTATAGGATGTTTTTTTAAAACATTATTCTTAATAGAAACTTGGAGCAGAATTTCTTAAAACTAATAATGATAACCAGGGCAGTGGTAAATTTTTACGACAAGAGAATGGTTGGGGTGCGGGGTGGGGGGCATCGATGTGTCTCTTACGTCGATGTTTCTCTCTCTCCCTCCCTCCCTCCCCTTCCTCTTTCTAAAATAAATTTTTTTTAAAAAAGGAAAAGAGAATGGGTTAATAGAGGTACTTTAAGAAAAATATGACATAAGGTTTCTATTTTAAAATCTACTGATTTTTCTAAAATGGCAAGCAAAGTTACTTTTTCTACCTACTGCCAAAAATATGTAAATAATTGGGCTTGGAAGCATATGCTTAATCTCAGGAATAGCTGTTTTCCTTTCTCACACTAGAAGATGGATTTCTGTTGACATGAAGCAACCTAGAAAACCCCGGTTGTCTCCTCTTCAGCCTTTTCTCCCTCTAAGCCCTGGGCAAAACCAACCTTGTCAGCACCTCCCAATACGTGTAAGAGGATCTGGAATTTTGCTTTGTGTTTTCCAGGTTTCATGACAGCTGAGTTCAGTTTTTAAATTCATCAGAAATAGTGCATATCTCATGGAAGAGGAAGGGGATTAGCATGTATTGAGTGTGTACTATGTGCCAGGCACTGTGCTAGGCATTTTATATCCATTATTCATTTATTTTAACAAATAATGTCACCATTTATCCTTTTAATCCTGTTAGTAAAAAATATGTCTCTGCCCTCCCACCTATTATTTGTTCTGGAATCAACCTCATTTACCTAGCACCATCAAAGCGACCACCAAATGGGAGATGGAGCATTGGGACATGAGTGTGTCCAGGTTGTGTCATGACTTTGGAGCAAGGTGTGACACCCAATAAAGTTAATGAATCCTGAAAGGTGTGTGATACATGGAGATGATATATAGAAATGATATATTTAATATAGAACAGACACCAGCACTATATAATATCTGATTACTCGCAAACACATTTGCAAGTTTGTTTGCCGATTCAAAAATAAAAATACATAAAATCATCAGCAGGGGAAAATTGTGATGAATCCTTAAACTTGAAATTATCAAATTAGGAAATATATATTTTTTCTCATTAGTTATTTAGAAAAGGTGAAATACCTTCCCAAAGTAGGGATTATAAATAGTCCTAAGTTCTTTCCTATATAATAAAAAGGAAAAGCTAAGGGTCTGAGTTCACAACAAGCAATTATATGGACAACTCATTTCACAGTTCTATCAATTTCTTCCCTTTTGTGTTCCTTAATTTCAGTTACCCAGTGTGATATGCTTTGATCCTCATAGTTATTACATCATAAACACTTGATTTGCTCGCAGAGGAAATAAATTACATACAAAATACCCTCCAAGTCTCCTTATGCTTTTGGAGGTATAGTTTTAAGTATTCCAAATCAAGAAGCTCTATTATTCTTACAAAGGAAATGCCAAGAAGGGGAAAAATAAAAATCCCAAACCTAATAACCTATAGAATTTTTTTCTTCCTTCAAGCAGCATTAATTTCCCCCCTCCAGTCTCCCAATCGGGGGTAAAAAAGTAACCTCTAAAGCTGTTTTAGACAGAAGGTCAGCATTCAAAGGCTCGGTAACTTAATCCACAGTGTGCTGCAATCACATTGCTATTGGAAACACAACCAGAAGCACCATTATTCTAGATGTTTTTATTAAGCAATGTCAATAGGTATACAACCTGGAGGTTTCGCTCTACTGTAAAGATTCATACTTGCAGGAGATCAAGTTGCTTTGGGTCCTTGTATTTGACTTTAGAAAGCTGTGGAATAAGGGAAAAATAGACTCTGCGTTTCATAGTAGGGGAAACAATAGCTTCAGTTTGTTCAAACACTGAAAGAGAGGACTTTTTATGGTCAAAATGTGAATAAGATGAAAGCTTTCAGTTTTCAGATTCTCAATAAGAATTTCTTATTTTGGATGGTTTACTATTTGGAGTATTATACTGATTTTTTACATTTGTGGTTCATGTTCTTTCAAAAAAAAAAGCAAGCCTGGAAGCATCCCCTGCTGCTTTTAGGGATTCTGTTTAAACATCATCAATAATCTGATTGCCCTGGACTGCAGAGTAAAATAACGTCAAGGATCTGGTGTTATCTGAATTAGAAGATTTTAAAATGTGTATGATTTTAAAAAACAACACTCTGGTTGATAGGGAGTTACAGGCTGGTGTGTGTGTGTGTGTGTGTGTGTGTGTTTTAATCAATACAAGGAAAAACAAATAGTTTACCAAGAGGTCAGAGAGCCTGTAGAAGGGACCTCTATGGCACGGTCATCATTGACAAGCCCTGCTGACAGATCCGCAGAGCCCCCATTAGCTCTGGCCTCCTGGGAGAGCCATTCCCCTCCTTCCTGCCCTTGCCTGCCAGGGATCTTCCTCCCCAGCAGAGTGGGTGGAGAGGGTAAGGAGGAGGTGAAGGAGCGACAGGGCAGAAACAAAGTGGAAGAAAAGAAAGAAGTTATTCAAGACAATACTCAGAAAACCAGCTCCAGGGCCCCAGGTCTTTTGGAAAGAATGTGTATCTCTGACTTAGACATTCTAAAGGAAAAAGATAATGTTTTTAGATATGTGTTAAATTTATAGTACCATTACAAGTATACCCATCTCTTTTGAGAGGCACTGCATTTGATACATTTAAAAATGAAAAAGAATGACCTACTCACCATAAATAAATCATGACTAATTATTGAAGGCTATTTGAAAAGAGAACCCACATCTCTAAGTTCTATATTTACAATTTCCTAAAATCATACCTATTACCAACCAATAAATAACCTATATTTAAATGACCTATATTTGGAAAAAAAAAAAAAAAGATGGGGGAAAGGATTGAGCAAAAAAGAAACAAAAGAGAAAAAAACTCATGGACATGGACTACAGTTGGTGATTGCCAGGGGTGGGGGTAGTGGGGTAGGGGGTGGGAAGCGAGAAGTGAAGGAGAGTATCCTATCTAATAAAAGATTAAGATGCAAATTGACTGTCACTCCAACACACAAGATGGCTGCCCCCATGTGGTCACAGATGGCCACCCCCATGTGGATACAAGATGGCCGACAGGGGAGGGCAGTTGTGGGTGATCAGGCCATCAGGGGAGGGCAGTTGGAAGGGAAGGAACCAGGCCTGCAAGGGAGGGCAGTTGCGAGGGACCAGGCTGGCAGGGGAGAGCAGTTAGGGGTGACCGGGCTGGCAGGGGAGGGCAGTTGGGAGTGACCAAGCTTGCAGGGGAGGACATTTGGGGGAGACCCAGGCCTGCATGGGGAGGACATTTGGGGGTGACCAGGCCAGCAGGGGAGGGCAGTTAGGGGTGACCAGGCCAGCAGGGGAGGGCAGTTAGGGGTGACCAGGCCATCAGGGGAGGGCAGTTGGGGGTGACCAGGCCAGCAGAGGAGGGCAATTAGGTGTTACCAGGCTGGCAAGGGAGGGCAGTTAGGGGCAACTAGGCTGGCAGGGGAGGGCAGTTGGGAGCGACCAGGCTTGCAGGGGAGGACATTTGGGGGAGACCCAGGCCTGCAGGGGAGGACATTTGGGTGTGACCAGGCCAGCAGGGGAGGGCAGTTAGGGGTGACCAGGCCTGTAGGGGAGGGCAGTTGGGAGGAACCAGGCCTGCAGGGGAGGAGAGTTGGGAGTGAGCAGGCCGGCAGGGGAGGGCAGTTTGGGGCAATTGGGCTGGCAGGGGAGTGGTTAGGGGGTGATAAGGCTGGCAAGCAGAAGCAGTTAGGGGCAATCAGGCAAGTGGGCAGGTGAGCAGTTGAGAGCCAATAGTCCTGGATTGTGAGTGGGGTCCCAGATTGGAGAGGGTGCAGGCTGGGCTGAGGAACCCCCCCCCCCATGCATGAATTTCGTGCACCTGGCCTCTAGTGGAGAGATAAATGATGATGGGCAGAGACTTGACTTGGGGTGGTGAACACACAATACAATGTACAGATGATGTGTTGTGGAGTTGTGTACCTGAAACCTATATAATTTTGTTAACCAGTATCACCCCAATAAATTTAATAAAAAGGAAAAAATGATGTTTAAAATTATCTATTTCACATTAAGACCTTCCTGAGTAAGTATATGATGACCATGAATTCCTTCTCCCATCTTTCTATACCATTTTCTATACTTTTGGATTTTATTCCTATCATTGTTCTAGGTTTAAATGCTGTCCTTTTCCTTATATGTGTAGAATAATTAAAATCTACCTATAGTCAAGGGTACTACTCACTGGACCTTTAAGAAAAATGCACTAGATATTTGAGTTCTAATTCCAGCTTCAGCATGGGTTTCTCTGTGTCCATTGTTATCATACTAGGTAGTCAGTACTCTCGATAAATAATCTGTAAACAGGCTAACTATAAAATGGAAGCAAGAAGGTTACAAACCTTACCAAAATGGCATAGGGAGAAAAATGCCCATTGATATGGTAAAGCTCTCATGGATAGTAAAATGCCCCAGGAAACTGAATTTTAAATCAATCTAATTAAATGCGTATAGAATGAGTGCTCAGACAGGCCAGAGCAGCTTTAGTTTCAGCACAGCTTGGTATGTATAGTAGGTGCTCAATAAATGTCATTAAAATTAACTAACACACACACATGTGGCCACTTGATGCAACATGGCTCTGGTTTGAGAAAGAAAAATGACTTCCCTGAATTTCCTTTGCTTCTTTGTTTTCCATTATTTTCCCTACATATATTTGCCCCCATGGTGAACTCAAAAGTTGGACTGGCTAGGGCATTATCATCATAGGGGAGTTAATTTCATTCTCATGTTCAAAACATTTAAAATAATTTTATGGAGCAAATGGAGCCATTGAAACTGTGCTAGGAATTTGCCATCCTGACAACAGGGAATAAGCAAATCTTAAGGAAATTTTAAAAATTAGAAGAGATCTGAAGTTATGTATTGGCATGAAGTATGTGCTTGAGTGAGACAGGATAATGGAATAGAAAGTTAAGGCTGAGTAAAACAAAAAACAAAAACAAAAACAAAAAAACACACCAACCAAATAAACAAAAAAATGCTGTCATACACTGTGCTTTAGTTACACCCATCATGTTCCTCCTCAAGTACTCCATTATAGCAATTCATATTCCCTTTTAAATCTTAACCAAAAATCCAAGTAAGTTAATAAAACAATTTAAAAGGCTACCCAATTGAATGAAAGTATCTTTAAAGAAACCCCGCATCTCCTGCTTTCAGAAATATCTCATTGTAGATGTAGCTGAAACACTGTCATTTTCAAATTGTGCAGCTTTAAGGTTATTTAAAAATCCCACTAACCAAGCTAGTTAGCTGGTCTGTCAGCGAGTCACTCACATCCAGCACATTCCAGGTACTGTGGGCAGCAGGAGATGCAGGAGTAAGCAAGACAGACAGAAGCTCCACTTTCCACGTGTGCATTCAAGAGTGTCAACAAATTTTAAAATGGCCTACTAAACAGAGGCATTTATTATTGCCTTTTCTATGTATCCCACTAGAGCAGCTGTAAATGAAATTTTTTTTTAAAAAAGCATAAAGAACAAACAAGGTATGTAATAAGAAAGCAGTAACACATTTTGGAAGTGAAAAAAACACACACACACACATACACACAACAAAACAAGCAAATCATTAGTAACTGATTTAGCAGATCTGAAGAAGCCAAAAGGTGATCAAACTGAAACCAGCAAAGCCCCCCACCTCTCAGGAATAGGTGGTACCGGGTAATTCTGGAAATGGGAGTAAAGGGAAGACTTTAGAAAATGGAGGATTGGGTACGGGTTGGTGTAAGAATCAGTTAGGTTCCTTTCACTACTCCACAAAGTCATTCAAACACGTAGATTGAAGAAGCCCTAGAATATGTTGAGGAAGGCGTATCACACTCAAACAGGTAGATTCCGTTTGCTGAGTGCTGAATACGGACCTCTAGGACAACTGCCTCTGCTCCTTCCACCCAACACTTTCCCCATTAGGATTCCTGGAACACAAGCTTAGATCCAGGTTATCCAGGCTGGAGCCTCAAAGAACCTTCGTTAAGAATTGTGACCAGCCCGAGAAGAAAGACCTGGTTGTCTCTCAAAAAAAGGAGCCAGCCTAATCGTCCCACAGTAAAAACCAGGGTCTAGAAGTCCTTACATGTCAATCAATTTTAAGATGCCCACTCTTATATATGAGCCAACAGTCAAGGATGTAGAAACCCTATGAACAAAGAAAAACAGCTTGCCGGAAACAGAGATTAGGCAAAAGCAAGAAAAGCAAAAACAAACTCTCATTAATATCCCAGAGAAATCAATACTGCAGCCATGACACAAGATTGGAAAATAACAATATGATTTTTTAAAAGGAGGAACATCCAACAACAGAAAGAGCCCTTAGAAATAAAAAGTAGGGTAACCCAGGTGGGTATGGCTCAGTGGTTGAGCATCAACTGGGAAGCAAGAAGTCACAGGTTTGATTCCTGCTCAGGGCACATGCCAGGGGTGGCCAGCTTGATTCCCAGTGGGGGGCATGCAGAAGGTAGCCAATCGATCTCGCTCATCATTGATGTTTCTCTTTCTCTCTCTCTCTCTCTCTCTCTCTCTCTCTCTCTCCCTTCCTCTCTGAAATCTCTCTCTCTCTCTCTCTCTCTCTCTCTCTCTCTCTCTCTCTCTATATATATATATATATATATATATGTAGGATAACAGAAATATTAAATTTAGAAAGGTTTGGAAAATAAAATAAGGAAGATTCCCAGAGAATAGACTAGCAGAAGAGATGGAAACTAGGGGAAAAGAGAAACTATGATAAGAAAATAAAAAACTGTAAGAAAATATGGTGGTCCAACATCAAATAAGTGAAATTTCAGAAAGAGAGCAAAAAAATCAAGGGTAAAACTTAAGTAAATAATTCTAAAATGTTTTCTAAGATATGAGTTTTTAGATGGAAAGAGCTCAACAAAGTGGACTTTATAAAAGGCCCACACCAACAAACATTGTTGAGAAATTTCTAAAGACTTAGGAAAAGGGTAGCTCCTACAAGTTTCTTCTAGAGAGAAAAAAAACACACAGATCAGACACAAAGCATGGCTCATGACCTCAGACTTCTTAATTAGAACATGAGTTTCTAGAAGATAACAGAGCAATTGCTTTAAATTCCTTAAGGAAAACAAATTCTCAACCTAGAATTTTGTACCCTGATGAACTTAATAACAAATAGAAAAATTAAGGGTATGTGCATGTCAGGTCTCAAAAATGTGTTTCCCAAGTATCCTTTCTTGGAAAGCTAAGAGAGGATGTGTCCCATCCAAATTTCAGAGCAAACCTCCTTTATGAAGTAAGTAAATCAAACAGGAAGACTCTAATCCCTGGTGTTGGTGGGTAAGGGAATTTCTAGTGTGAGGGCACCGGGCATGGCATTCCAAATTGGAGGTCAGAAGGCACCAAGACAGTTTTGAAGATGAAAAAATGGGTAGAATAAAAACAGTAGATAAATCTGAACTTGTAGAAAGGACATTTAAACAATCAGGAGAGAATAGGAAATGGAATTGTTAAAATGAGTCATAGAATACTGCATGGTTTTGCTGTAAAGAGCATGCATGTAGATGGAGTAATTGTTATAGAATCATTTGTCTTTTAACATTATGTACATATAATTTTGATTAAAACAAAAAGAAAAAGTAGACAATTTTATGTGTGTGTGTGTGTGTGTGTGTGTGTGTGTGTGAATTATTGACAAGTAGCACAAAAATTTCAGGTAAAATTTGGTAGAGAGGGTCATGGGGGAGGTGGTCGGTGTCATATTAGCTTCTCAAGAAAAGCCTCTTTGCGGAAGTGTCATTTATGAGTTTCATAAATGATGAAAAGGTGATAGACTTGAAAAAATTGAGGGAAGGGAGAATGTGGTCTTCACAAAAGAAACAGTAAGTTCAAAGGCATCAAGTTTGGCAAGCAGGGTAGAGAAGAAGGAAAGAACAGGACCAGGGCTGGGTGTGGAGTGCGGGCGTGGCAGATTAGTGAAGAGCTGGGACTAGGTATAAAGGGAAGTCGCTAGAGGTGTTTTTTGCTTGCTTGTTTTTATTCTGTTTTTGAGCAGAAAAGTGACACAATCTGATTGACATGTAAACAAGATGACTCTGGCTGCTGTGTAAAGGACAGACAGCCGGAGAGCAAGAACAGGGGCAGGGCAGTAAAGTGGGGGGCTGTCGCAGTGGTCCAGGTGAGAAGTGAGGGTAATTTAGAATCAGGTGTTATGGGGACATGATGAGATGTAGCCATATTTAGGGCCTATTTTGGAATGAGAACCACTAATAGGACTTGTAGATTGGATGTGGGTTTGAAGCAAAGAAAGAAATTAAGGATGACTCCAGTCTCCACATAAACAATAAACACCACTGATTTGACTTTCATCTCCCTTCATGTCTCCTTTCTGCTTCCTTGCTCATGCAATAACATGACATAAACACAAAGAGCCTGAATAATTAGAATCTAAATAGTTGAAAGTTAACTGGAAGTTAGACACAAAAGTGGAAAGAAACCTGATGAGCTAAGTAGATGGAGGCTATGTGTGAAAACGAGGAGGCTACAAATGGGTCACTTGAGCCTGGAGGCCTTGGTGAGGACCAAGGACTTGAAGGGTAGGGACCAGCCTGTTGGTGGACAGGACCACACCGACCAGCTGCACCTGCGCCCTCCACCAGGCAGGGTTCACAGAGCTCCATGGGGGCCAAGGACAGCAGTCAGCACAGTACATGTACCTGGGATGTGAGAGCCACACATGCAGGGCAGGATGGCACACGGATGTGCCCCAGGCACTGACTGCACTCCAGGGAGCAGGGTGAAAAAGGGAGGGCCAGCCGGAGCATCTAAAACCGCCAACACGTAATTGCATTGCTCTGAAATTGTCACATTTAAAGATTTTTGTTGTTGTTACTGTTTTGCCACTGTGTGCTTGGAAGCAGGAGGCAACTGGATGTGGAAAATAAAATGAACTTTGATTTCACATGTGAATTGTGAAAACTCAAATAGCACTGTCCTAACAGACAACATCTGAGCTCCAAACCCAATCTAAACACAGACGGTAACCACACTGTCCGGCTGCCTTTATAAAATATGAATCACATCATATCTCTCATTTTAAAATCCTCTATCCATTTTAGAGTGAAGTTCAAACTTGTCAGCTGATCACAGTGGCCCTGGACGATTCGGCACAAACCTCCTCCTCCAGCCGGAAGTCCTGACCTGCTGATTGTCCTCCTTCCTTCCAGCCACTCGGAGACACAGTCATTCCCAAACCTGACCTTCACTTCATGCCCCTGTGCTGTTCCCTGTGCTTGGCATTTCCCGCCCCTCGGGTCTATCCGAGTTCAGCTGGGCACTACCTGGGCCTCATTTCTCCAATAATTGTACTCCTCCCTCTTCCGTGTGATGAGCCAGCTGTCCCAAAAACATTTCCAATCCAATCTTTACCAAAGTAAACTCATATTCATACCTGCTTCTCTAGTTCTCTATTTCACTTGGGGCACAACCATAACTCAAGCTGAAAGTCTAAAGGTTTCCTTCACATACAAATCCAATGCCAAGTCCAGCGGATGCCACCTTTACATATCTCTGCACGCAGCGCCTCTGTCTCGCCTTATTTACACTGCCCAGCTCAGGCAGCCCAGCTGCCCCCCACCCCTGTCCCTCCTCCCGCCCCCCCCCCCGCCTTCTCTACCGTTCATGCTGCAGCAAGCATGGGCTTCATGCACTGCGATGCTAATGATAACACCGCAGGGCTTCAAATCATTTAGCAGCTACCACTCCATAGTGAAAGATTAAAGACTGAAGCCATAAAACAACTCACCAAGCTCTCTGTGGTCCAGATGCCGTCCACCTTGCTAGTTCGGCCCCCAGGACCATCTGCTTGCTTTTTATGCTCTAGCTTCAAACTGCCTATAGTTCCCTGGACATACAAGCTTTTTCTCAAGATGCCTGTATTCATTTGAAATGTCCTTGAAACTTTCAGTTACATACCAAAATAAAAGAAAACAAATTAGGGCCATGGTGTATCTCTTTTTTTAATATGTTTTTATTGATTTTATTTATTTTCATTTATTTACTAGAGGCCTGGTGCACAAAATTCATGCACGGGGGTGGGGGAAGAGGACGGGAGAGGCTCAGCCCAGCCTGCACCCTCTCCAATCTGGGATCCCTCTCACAATCCTGGATGCTGGCTCCTAATCGCTCACCTGCCTGCCTGCCTGATCGCCCCTAATTACCGCCCCCCGCCCCCCGCCAGCCAAGTCACCCCTAACTGCCCCCCTGCTGGCCTGGTCACTCCCAACTACCCCCCTCTGCTGGTCTGGTTACCCCTAACTGCCTCCCTGCTGGCCTGGTTGCCCCCAACTGCCCCCCCCCCCACCGGCG
Source organism: Corynorhinus townsendii (assembly GCA_026230045.1). NCBI lineage: Eukaryota > Metazoa > Chordata > Mammalia > Chiroptera > Vespertilionidae > Corynorhinus > Corynorhinus townsendii. The sequence goes on along the minus strand of JAPDVU010000010.1, from coordinate 17,115,268 downwards.
TAGTCACCCCTCACTGAGGTGCTGCTATCTTGTGGCTGTGGGCGCCGCCATCTTTGAGGGTGTGACAGTAAATTAGCATATTCCCTCTTTATTAGATAGGATTTATTTTTGTTAATCCTCATCAGAGTATACTTTTTCATTGACTTTTAGAGAGAGTGGAAAGGAGGGGAAGAGACAGAGAGAGAGAAACATCGATGTAAGACACATTGATTGGTTGCCTCCCATATGTGTCCCAACCTGGGCTGGAGATGGAGCCTGCAACCTGCAACCGAGGTCTGTGCCCTTGACCGGAATCTAACCCTAGACTCTTCAGTCTGAGGGCCGATGTTCTATCCACTGAGCCAAACCGTATAGGGCTAACTATATTTTTATTGATCGTAGAGAGAGAGGAAGAAAGAGGGAGAGAGAGAAACATCAATGCTGAGAAAGAATCATTGATTGGCTGCTTCCTGCACCCTGCCTACTGGGGATTGAGGCCAAAACCGGGGCATGTGCCCTGACTGGGAATCAAACTGGTGACCTCTTGGTTCATGGGTGACACTCAACCACTGAGTCACACTGGCTGGGAAGGCCATGGTGTATCTTGAGATAAATTTCAATGGAACAAACACAGAAGGAAAGATCGTTTGTGAAAAGGGTTTCTGCATTAACCACCAACCCCTTCACTTGCGTCTACAAGCAGGCTCAAGTCTTCTCCATGCCAACGTGAGATAAAATTCCTTCTGCTGCACGCGCCTGCAAAGGAACACAGGAGGTGGTGGGGAAACTGGGAGAAAGTGGAAGGAGGAGAATAAACAAGGAGCCGGGGGCGGCCTGGGACAAGACTCATGCAAACAATGACTTAGGAGCAACGCCATTACAAGATTTGGGGGTTTTGAAAGACAACAAGAGACTAGAATTCGTTTTTTATCGGGACTAAGGTCAGCTTTGTTTTACTGCCATAGAATTATCATCTTTTGTGAAATTTAGCCTTATAGCATTATCTCTAAAGCCAGGGTCTACATTGTACCAGTGGAGCAGACATATTAGCAATTGGGTTCTAAAAGTGCTTTGAAGATCTCCTTCCTTTCTAGAGGAAAGTAAAAATATTCCAACAGGCTCCCCCCGTACACACACACTCACATGTGTGCACACATGTGCACCTATACTGCCCCATCACACATGCTGCTGTGTGCAGACACCATTTGTAATTGTCTCCTCCATGTGTCACTTGGGGATTTATGGGTATTTCAGTTAACAGGTTGGTTCTAGTCCCTTATAATATAAAAAGCACTTTGTATACACAACATGGGCACAGATCCAGCGTAATGTCTTTAAAGCCCGGGGCACTTTAAAATTTGTTTTACATCAAGATAATCATGTTATGAATCTACATTTTCATTATACATCACAACCATCCTTATTTTTACTAATGACATACAAGATGAGAAGAAACAGAACGCATATATTAAGGCTACCGACTGATCTTCCATTTGTTAGAGTAAAGCTAGACAGTTTAGCAGAGCAGCAGATGAATTCCATAATATTTATGAAGGGCTCTTATAACAAAAATGAAGAAATCAAAACCAGATGAAAGTAGACAGAAACTTTATTTTCATAATTTAAATTATGTTATACTGAATTGAAATAGTACTTGAACAGTGGAAACAAATTATTATGTAGAATATTGAATTACTTTGCATTACAGGTCGCTAAAATATACACAAATTTGTGAGTAAAATATATTTCAAGGTTCCCTACCTTAACAGAAGTAAATTAAATTTAAAAGATCAAATATACCAACTGTGTCCCAGTGGTTAAAGGTATACCAGAGGTAAAGTATCCTCATTTTAAATATATTAAGTTTAATTTTATATTCACTTCACATGTATTTCAGCACACAATATTATTTTATCCTACAAGAGTCTCTAATTCTTTAAAGTTGCAATTTATCTTCTTAAAAGGTTTGCATTAATAGGAAACAGATAAGCAATGTTTATGTTCTGAAGGGCATGGCATTTTCTCCTTTACTAGTAAAGGATGTATATGCTCGTTTCTTCAGTCACTGCATAAAATAAAGCGGAATTGGTGATAAAATAAGGAATCTACATGGCAGAAGGAGTCAAACTAGATAAAACTAGACAAACATTTGCTCTAATTACTCATGAAGTCAGACTATGCAACTCCAAGGTCATCTTAGTCAGAATTCTATGATTTGGTGGATCTATACTTTCTAAATTCAGCAATTCCCTGCCTCAGTCTGCATGTTAGGTCACAGTACAGAGGAAACTTACATCTTATAGAAAGCATGTACATGTCTAGGCTCTCAAGCAGAAGCTTAGAGTAAAGGAATCATTTTAATTTTTAGTATGAGAAGAGTAGAAAATTTGCATCAGTCCACACTTTGGAAGAATGACAAAACTACGTGGATGTGGCATGGCAGATCAAAAAGAATGGGCTATTGTGATTTTAAAAAATTCTAACGCTTTGTATAATGTTACTAACCAATGTTACCTTAATTTAAAAATATTCTAATGCCACAATTTTGAGGGGAGGTTGCACCGTTGCTTAAGTAACTTTTCTTCCATAGAACAGTTATGTTAATATATGACAATCTTAGTTACATTGTTTTCTAAGAGCACCTTTTTAAAATTCACAGCCAATTTAAAAAAAAATAACTTACTTAAGAAAACACAAATCAAAATGGCATTTCATTTCATTCCAAGATCAACCAAAATTCTAAATTCTGCCAATTCCAAAAGTTGGTGAAATTGGAGCAAAAGAAATTCCTATCCACTGCTGTTAGGGGTAGGAAAAGCTATACCAATACCCTCACATCCAGCAATTTCATTTCCAGGCATACTTCTTGAGAAACTCCTATACATGAGCATAAAGAAAAATGCACAAAAACATCCACCACACATTGTTTCAAATATTTAAAAAAACTAATCCCCACCTGAGGATATGTTTTTATTGATTTTGGAGAGAGAGAGAAACTTCACTGTGAAAGAGAAACATGGATCAGTTGCCTCCTGTATGTACCCCAATCAGGGATTGAACCCTTAACCTAGGTACTTGACTGATAATCAAACTTGCAGCCTTTTGGTGTACAGGACAAAGCTCCATCCAGCTGAGCCACCGGGCCACTGCTATTTTTAAAACATTTAAGAAGAGGAAACAACTTACATTTCCATCACCAGGAGAATCTATTTTTAAATTGTGGTATATTCTCTACTCTATGATAGCAAAACCAATGACCTAGAGCTACATAGAGTAAATACACATATATACATATACTGGAAGCAATAAAGCAAGTTTAACGATAATATCAGATTATAGGGTATTTGTTACTTAAGCTTTATAAGATGCAATAATATGAATTGTGTACAAATGATCTGATACGGATTTCAGTGAAAGTATAAGGACAGGAGGGGGAATAATGAACACCAAATTCAGAATAGTTGTCACCTCTGGGAAGGAAGGAAGGAGAATGAAGATGGAGAAAATGCACTGTGGGATTTCACTGCCTCTTTAATGTGTTCTTTTTTTAAAATATATTTTTATTAGTAGCAGAGAGGAAGGGAGAGGGAGAGAGAGAAACATCAATGATGAGAGATTCATTGATTGGCTGCCTCCTGCACACCCCCCACTAGGGATCCAGCCTGCAATCCAGGCATGTGCCCTGACTGGGAATTGAACCATGACTCCTGGTTCATAGGTCAGTGCTCAACCACTAAGTCATGCTGGCCGGGCTAATGTATTATTTCTTGAAAAAAGAAAAAGACATTTGAACAATACAAGACAAAAATGTACATTTTCAAAATCTAGGTGGATGTATATAGGAATTATGTTATTTCTAATTTTCAGTATATGTCAAATATTTCAGATTTTAAAGAGCAAAACAATGACCTCTTTGTCCCGATAAATATAGAATGTTTGTTACCATGCTTATACTACTCTTTAAAATTCTACATCTCAGAGATAGCAACTACAATTTTATGTGTTTTCCACCTTCATAATCTTCTCCAGGTTTTTGAGTGCATCCAATTTCCAGCCTCACTAAGAGACTAGCTTAGACCTCTGATGATACACGATCTGATAACATAATTGGTTGTTTTCAAGTTGCTGACATTATCAGTCTGCTTCTATTTTAAATTGGTGGGTCTTTTCTCACTGAAATATTTTTAGGCAGGTTTGTTTAAAGAGCTTAACCTCCCATACAGATGTCTTCTTCCCTAAGCACTGTAAAACCCAGGGGGGAGGGGGGGAGGCTGACTTATCCTGCCACAGATCCCTCAGCCCATTCACGCAGGGACTTCTCTGGTGGGGCCACCCCTGGTAGCCTTCTATGACCAAGTGAGGCCAGGTTGGGGCCCCTCCCTGGGACTTCCTTTGTTCCCACAGATATCTGGATCGGGGACTATGTCACCAGGTGCTATTCCTGCCAATCCTCCATCGCCTCCCCTGGGATATAAGCATCCTGAAAGCAGCAACTGTGTTCTACTTTGACCTTCCCAAGGTCTTAGCACTGTCGTATATTTGCTTGACAAGTTGTTCGCAGAATGACTGAATGAACGAAAGAGACTGTCACTCAGCCAGGATCAATGTTTTCCCACTAGTGTTATTCTTTTGACAGTGCTTTTGTATCTCAGAAAAGCAAAGGGCAAAATCGGCATGGAACCCTTCCATTAGGAAATGGCCATGCCTCCTGGAGGGAGAAATGCAGACTCAGCCTTGAATCCAAGTTCTGAGGGGCTTATAGGTTGCAGTGCTTCGATCCAAAAAATAACAGTTCTCACAATGGCATGTTCACTGATGCAGTGATGTTTAAGTAGGTCAGACATATTCCTAGACCAGCCTATGCAGGTAGACCCCCACAGACAGAAAATATTACAATATGGCCCAAAAGATGTTTCTAATTCACTCTTAGTAACGACGAGTGAAGCGAATGGTATATTGCTAGTACTTAATTTCTCATAAATAAGTGAACTAAGAATTATTATGTAAATAAAGTGAGTGACTAGAATCTTATTCAAAGCAGCCAGGCATCAGGTGACTGATCAAAGGGATGAGCTCAGGCCTCCATAGGCCAGAACAGCCTCTAACTGTGCAAGAGTAAGGGTAAACCTCATGCGCTAGGCATCATGGAAACAGGAATGGGGGAAATGTGGGTAATAAAGGAGATAAGTTAAGGAAATGAACAAAAAAAACATTTTACTTGTTACAAGCGCTACTGATCAAATAGCAAAATCTTGAGTTTCCATATGTCTTATTTATAAAGCACTTTCCCCCATGTAATGTCATGGAAGGAGGCCCACAAAAATTAGATTAGAAAGCTCAGGTAATATACCTGTCCAACAGATGAGGAAACAGTCTCTGAGAGGCTAAGGTCCAGAGATAATGTCAGAAGTGATACTCAAATACAATATTATTTTTACCTTCATTTCAGTCTCTTTTTTAAAATGTAGCACTGTAATCTTCCCTCAGTTAATTTCTCTCCAATTAAAAAAATGCTTCTGAGTGAATATAGTTATATTGGAATTTAGAAAATTTTCAAATTCTCTATAATTGAATAATATCTCTCTGGGTTATACTTAGCTGAGCATTTTACTTCTGATTGCATAAATATTCATAGAGAAACACCTGAGAGGAATATTCAAAGCACTGAGTGGTGTGGTTCTTATTAACACTAATAGAGATCAGGTGGATAAATTCCCATTTAATGATTTGAAAATCTGTCCCTGACATTTCACCATTTAGGTAGCTATAAAATCTGTCCCTGCTTGTTTTGGTTTTGTAGTAAAAAATATGCTTAACTGTATTACTCTCACAACATTTAGAAAGATGTTTCTGTTTTTCAGGCATGCTAATTTCTCCATTATGTCAAATTATTCAGTTACACTTCTTGAGTTTCTTTAATTTTATCATCTTCTGAATCTTTGAGCCTCACAAATCTAGAAACTTCAATGAATCAACACTGTCTCCGAGACCAGGGTCAACACCTATGATGTGGTTGGCAAACTGCAAGGCCTTTAGGAGCAGGTACGTGTGAAAGAAAAATTGGGGTGGGCCTGCAGTGTAAACTCTCATGACCGGTCACTGGTCGTTCAACCCAAGTGGGTTGTTGTCATGTAGGACTACAGACTCATTGTCTGAATCTGCTGAGATTTTTGAGAGAAGCCAAAAACTTTTCCATAAGAAAGTTTCTAATCTCTGAATGTTGCAATTGAAAACAATTTTAAAACAGCGTATGGACCAACATTGTCTAGCCCAAACAGCATTTGCAGCCATGAGTTACAACCACCAACTGCATTTTCTATTTTAACAAGCAGAATGGGTTGATTATGCTTCATACCACTGGTTTAGATTTCAGCATTTCTGAAAAGATGTAAGATGGAAATAGTATGGTGTCATTATCAATGTATAAGCAAAGGGCTGTTGGCAACATTTAAGAAAAGGAGTAACATTGCCATTTCTTTCAGATAGATCATCCTGGTGGATTGCATGAAGGAGAGAATTAAGAGAGGCAAATAAGGGGTAGACACTATAGCTGTGAACCAGTTGAGAGATAAGGATCTAGACTAGGAAAAAAGAAATAAAGGTAGTTGAGAGAAAAAGGAGAGATCTGGAAAATATGCAGAAGGTGAGTTTTTGGAATGGAATGATTTATATGATGGTAGAGCTGATGCCAATGACTCATTAACTTCTTCCTTTGGGTCACAGTTTAGATAGTGGCAGCATCCACAGAGATCAAGCACGAAGAGGAACAGGTTTTAGGGAAGGTGACACATTCAGTTTGGATGCTTGAGGCCTATGGGATGTTCAGGTGGAGATTTTCAGTTGTCTAACTCTTGGGGGTAAGATGTGAACTGGAAATACTTTTGAGAATTCTCAGAAACCAGGTGGTGATTAAATAAAGCATAAGAGCAGTAGAAAACATTTAGAGTGAGGGGGTACTGAGAAGAAAGCTGAACATAGGTGCCTATGGCAACATGGCACAGACAAGGAAGCATAAGAAATGTGGGTGAACGGATAGTACATGTGATAAGGCTTCAAGAAGGAAAGCAGTGATGGCACAGCTAGTATTTTCCAAGAACTATGCTAAACCTGTACACGCTGTTTGTCATCCCCCAAGTTAATTTCCAGTGTAGTACAGTCATCTTCCAGTCAAGAAAACCCAGCTGCCTAAAACGATAAAGTATCTTATTCAAGGTCCCTCTGGTATTAAGACACCTGTAACTCAAACCTAGTTCTGCCACATTTCAAAGACTGAACTATTTCTGCTTTATCATGATGCCAGTGATCCCCAAGGTCATTCAGCAAAGTGGTCGAGTATAAGGACTGAAAAGTGTCCATGGGATTGCCATGGGGAGGCCACTGGTAATTGCAGTTAAAAACATTTTATTGCATCCACTGGCGAGTTGGGAATGGAGTTAACAAAGGCATGAAACTCCTGTAAAAAAGCTTGGCTATAGCAATAGGCAAAAGAAAGCAGAGAGGGGCGTAGGTTAGAGAGTGAGGGTAACCATAGCTATTCAGTTAACAGTTGAAGATTTTATAAGGGGCTCATTATTATGATGGCTAATGTATAGTTAAACACACAGACAGAAAGAAGGTCCAAGGACCTCTCTGGAACTCTGACTCTACTGAGCATCTCTAGCCAGCCTCAATCTCAGCTTTTTAGGAACAGAAACTAGAGAGAATGATAATACTATCAATTTTCTAATTAAACAAACAAGAACACAGAACTCTATGATGCTGAAGCTCTAGCACATGCATTTGGGAAGAGGAAATGAGCAGTTCTTTCTTAGCAGAGTAGCTCAGATCAGAGGAAGGATCTATATATATAAAAACCTAAGCAGCTGTTATGACAGGACAGCCGAATGACTGGACGACTGGCCAGTAGCTATGACGTGCACTGACCACCAGGGGGCAGACACTCAGTGCAGGCGCTGCCCCCTGGTGGTCAGTGCACTCCCACAGCCATCCTCCCGTGACCCCTCTGCACCTACTGGCCTGTGGCCGATCAGCCCCAATCGGTCCCGATCATTGGCCAGGCTGAGGGACCCCACCCATGCACGAATTTGTGCACCAGCCCTCTCATATTTCATAAGCATGAGAATGATGGTCAAAATCAGCTTGGAAATGAATTACATAGGTCAAGTCTTATGCACACTGGTCCTGGTTATCAAACACCACGCTGTCAACGTCCCAGCCTCCAGCCAGTTCCAGGCGATTTGGGAAGACAGCCAGTCTCTACACACAAGTCCCTCTGTAGAGTAGAAAATGCAGCGCATTCCTCCTCTGGGCCCTTTCACCCCTCTGCACCAGGATGCCTGCCAATCTGCTTCATGGCGGGACTTTGCCAAGACAATCAAGCAACAATAACAATAACCATCAACAAACAAAACACAAGACACAAAAGAGAAAAGGGAGAGAGAGAAAAAGAACAAAGTCTCTCCTGCCTCCGCCGCCCTTTTGGTTGTGGGGGGAAGTCATTACGGCCGCAAAACTCACATGGTCTTTTATTCTAACAGCATTTACCACTCAGTATGCCGCGCTGACTTGGTTATTTTTTCTTCAGTGTTTGAACATGTCATAAATACTTTAAAACAGCAAATAGTATGTGATTATATTGTTAAATCTCTGCTTTAGAGCGAAAATGTCAGGATATGTGTCCTTTGTTAATTACTAACAACAATAAAAAAATAAAACAGCTCCATATTATGCAGGTTAAATGAGACCTGAAATGCATTGGAAATCCCCTTTAATGAGATGTAGTAAACACCCTGCATATAACCACAAGCATTTGGCAAGATTTTCAGAAAGTGAGCTGGCAAAGCAGACACTGTATTGATTATACAGCTCTTATCAAAGAGGGTTGATCTAGAACTTTCATGTTCTCTTACTGGCTTGGTCCGCCCCCCCCCCCCCCACACACACCTTTATTAAAGTATAATTGACAATGTTTCTATATTTAAGGTACATGACTTGGTGTTTTGATATACCTTTGCAATATGAAATAAATTCCACAATCAAGCTAATTAAAATATTCATCATCTCACATAGTTACCATTTTTTTGTATGTGGTAAAAACACGATCTAGCCCCTTCAGCAAATTTCAAGTGCACCATATATACATATATTATTGATAACTATAGTCACATTGCTGTGCATTAGATCTCCAGAAATTACTCATCTTGAATAACTGAAATATTGAATTTATAAGTGAACTATAAATTTTAAAATTGTTAGTTCTGTTTCTAAATGACATTGGGATTTTGAAAGGGTTTGCATTGAATCTGTAGATCACTTTAAGTAGTATGGACATCTTAATAATATTAATTCCTACAATCTATGACATGGGATGCCTTTCCATTTATCTTCATTTCCTTCATCAATTCTTTATAATTTTCAATGTACGAGTCTTTCATTTCTTTGGTTAAATTTATTCCTAAGTAGTTTATTCCTTTTGTTGCTATTGGGAATGGTTTTCTTAATTTTCTTTTTGCATAATTCATTGTTTGTGTATAGAAATGTGACTGATTTTTGTATGTTGATTTGTATCCATCAACTTTACTCAATTTGTTTAGCAGCTCTAACAGTTTTTTGTTATTGTTTTGTTTTGTTTAGTTAATCTGCACCCAAGGATATTTTTCCATTAATCTTTTTTAGAGAGAGTGGAAGATAAAGAGAAAGACAGAGAGAAACATCGATGTGAGAGAAACACATCGATTGGTTGCCTCCTGCATGAGCCCCGACCAGGGCCCGGGCTGGGGAGGAGCCTCCAACCAAGGTATGTGCCCTTGACCGGAATCCAACCTGGGACCCTTTGGTCCACAGGCCGATGCTCTATCCACTGAGCCAAACTGGCTAGACTCTAATAGTTCTTTTTCTGTGTGTGCAGGGAGTTTAGGATTTTCTATATGTAATACCATGTCGTCAACAACAGATGTGGTGAAAGGTTAGGTGGTTGAGACCTTGCTTCTTTTTTAATGTAGGCGTTCATTGCTATAAACTTGCCGCTCAGTACTCCTTTTGCTGCGCCACACTACTTTTGGATGCTGTGTTTTTGTTTTGTTTGCCTCAAAATACTTTTAAAATTCCCTTGGATATCCTCTTTGACCCAACAGTCGTTTGAGAGTGTTTGTTTAGTTTCCAAGTATTTGTGAGCCACACAGAGGCAAGTCTGGGAAATGGACAGCAGTTTATATACTTGTGTGATTTTCAAAACCTTTGCATCTTCTTTTTGGACTATTCCAGGCATGCAGAGCTCAGGAGTGAGCCCAGAATATTTTCCAGTTAATACACAGAATTAGGGAGTCCTTCTTTCCAACATCCTCCTTTCTGGGATCCCCACCATCCTACGCCTCTCTTTTATCTATCCTTTGGCTGAAAAATATAGTTGCTCTTAAAACTGCAGCTGCAGCTTCTTGACTGGGGCCTGCCTAAGAGCCAAAGCAGAAAACTTAAAGTGAGAAAGAAACAAAGAAATAACAGGTATTCCCTCTCTTCCCCCACCCTGTTCAGACCACATGGTTCTGTATTCCCAGTTCCTCCGGACAGAAAAGCAGGGATTTTCTGAGTTTTAGTGGCCTGTACCCGCTACTCACACAGCTGCCCACTGGGGCTGCCTTCGGGAGAAGGAAGGGTGAAGAAAGAGAGGGATCCTGAAGATTTTACCTGCACACTCGTAGGCTGGCTGGAAAGGTGGTGTTTTCCATCCTTGCTTCCCGTATCTCTGCAGCTACAGACACGACTGGAGGATCACCCTCAAGTGAAAGCCATGAGAGGAAAGAGAAAAGCAACCAGACTCAGTGCTATATAATTCCCTTAACTTTTGACCTTCCTTCCCAATCTTACAGATTTTATTTCCTTTTCAGAATTCTAAATGGCTGCTCTTCGTATTTTGGCCAGTTCCCCTTGTAATCACTGGGAGAGATAGGCTACCGTGGGCCTGTGCCATCCTGGCTGTCTTTGGAAGTTCTGATGCCTTTTGAAATACAGACCCTTATTTATTCTTCCAACCTGCTTTATGGATTTTGGTCTTCTCAGAGTTTTAGTTTCTTCTTGAGTCAACATTTTAGTCCATATTTTGCTAGGAAATTATTCATTTCTTCCAAATTTTCAGATGTATTGCTACAGATTTACAAAGAATAATGTTTTCATAAGACTATCTCTTCCATATACGTGGTTATATCCCCTCATTGTTAATGTGGCATTTCTTTGTTCAAAGAATACGAACAGACAAATAGCAAAGGTGGGACTCCCCATGGCCAAAAAACATGTGAAAAGAAAGGCATTATTATTGGAAAACCAAAGAAGCTGACCTCCCCCCAACAAATGCTCAGAGAATTAACAGGCAGTGCTGGCAGAACGGTGAAGAAGTGGAAATTCACATATGATGCCGGTGGGAGTGCGAAATGCCACAACGTCCTGGAAATGTAAACTGGTGGTCTTTATGGAAACCAACTAGAGTTTGCATGTGCTGTAACCAGCTATGCTACTTGTGGGACCGTATCCTACAGGAATAAAAAGGACGGCCATGCAAGGACTTCACTGCATCATTTTGGTGATGGCAGAAAGGGAATCTACTTGGTCCTCTACCAGAAGAGAAATCAATGGGTACATTCTGGCCACTAAACAATTGCATGCTGCTTCTATGAAGAATAAGTTAGAACCACATCTATAAACCTGAAGGGATATCCATTTTCAAATAAAAACAAGTTGCAGCCCAGCCGCAGTGGCTCAGTAGTTGAGCGTCGACCTATGAGTCAGGAGGTCATGGTTTGATTCGGGTGAGGGCACAGGCCTGGGTTGTGGGCTCGATTCCCTGTCATGCAGGAGGCAGCCAATCAATGATTCTCTCTCATCATGGATGTTTCTATCTTTTTCTCCCTCTCCCTTCCTCTCTGAAATCAATAAAGACATATTTTTTAAAAATAAAAAAAACAAGTTGCAGAGTAATGTACATACTATAATATCATTTTAAAAGAAAGTTAATTAAACCTTGTAAAGAATATATGTTTGGGAAAAGATGGAGGAAGTTATGCAAGTATACACCTCCGGCTGTTGGCACTTGTCAGGAGAATAGGAATGGAGGCTGGTTGAGGGAAGGTTATGAACTCTTTCTTTAAATATGTGTGGGTTGTCTCTCTTCCTAAAGTGCATATTTGATTTTTTTGACTTTGGAAAAAAACATAAAAATAATTGTGTTTGTTTGGGGGACCCACTGTAAGTCAGTTTGACTGCAGCACAGTGATTAGCAAAGAAAGATGTACTGTGAAGTCAGATTTAAAAGGGCACTGGGGTCAGATTATGAAGGACTAACATATTTCACTTCTATTAAAGAATTTTTTTGTATGTTTAAGAAAGATAATGGCCAAATAAGAAATCTACATTAAAAAGCAATAACAAACACTTCAGAATAGGACTAGGAAATTTTGAAGGTATATCATAGAATTATTTTTAAAGTCCCCAAAAGAAGAGGAAGGAGAAATATGGAAATAGTGTTTTTCAAACCGCTGGTCACAACCTATTTTTGGGTCTTGAAGTGACTTGAATGGCTTGCTATTAACATTTTTGAAAACTGAAATAGAATATACCCTGATAAACTTAAGTATCATTCCATAAATTTTTTTCTCGGGCATGTAGATATTCACACGTACAAATGTGTCTGTACCCAATTGGGATGAAAATATATTTCCAACTGTGGGTGGTAGTTTAGAATGTTTAAAAGTCACTTCTTTTAGAGGTAAAACAAGCAGAACACAACAACTAGCAGTTTGTGAAGTAAAGGAAGCAAGGCTCAAATGATGTTAAGTTTTGAAATTTAAAAAATGAAAGGATAGTAATATACTTCATCTTATTTAACATAGCATAGCCACTGCTGGGACCCCATCTCGTTAGTTAATCTGCTCTGAGACGCCTGAACAGAAGCAGGACCCAGCCCCATTCCTACAAATAGGACTGGTATATAGGTGCCAACATGGGATCAGAGCAGCCTTTCAGGAAGGCCAGTGGCCACCACAGGCCCCTCCTCCAGGACCAGACCGCAACCCAGGACATTCTTTTCCCTTTTCTGAATCCTTGTTGGTTCTGAGCCAGCTCTTTTTTTCTCTTTGTTTCTTTTTCCTAAACAAGAGATTGCATTTAGAACAATGGTTCCTTAAGCCATCCCCACTCTCCTCTCCTCTCTCCAGCCTTTTCCTGGGCAGCCATCTCCTTAATGCGCAGAAAGCAGGCCTTGCGGAATGGAAGACGGGAGCCCTCTCTCCGTTGAGTCACCTGCTGTGCCATCCCTTTACTAGTTCACATGGCGGGCTCTCTCTTTTAGCACAGAAGGCCCTTCCAATGCAGGGTACGTTTGGTTTGTTATTTTGTTGAAATTATCTGTATTTCCCCAGGACCTGGCACTGGGCCTAGTACACAGAAGGCAAAACAGAATGGGTGAGTGAAGGAATCCATGGGAAGTCGCTCACCCAGTTCTCTTTCCCTGTCTTTATGAAGGCTTTGCTACATAAGTGGTCATCTTTCTTGTATCTGAAACTTCTAACATCTAGATCTTTCCTCTTATCATTCAAAAGCCTGTGCAAAATTTCCATATACCCTTTACTAAAACAACAACAACAATAACAAAAGAAAAGAAAAAAGAACAAAACTTTTCTCAAATTTTTAAGATACTTCCTTCCTTCTTATCACAGCCAAACCTTCTGGAAAACTAGTCATATTTTGCTTATATACCCTTCTCAACTCTTAAAATATGATTTCCCTGGTCAAACCTTTAGATCTAACTACAATTTGCAGGAAATGCAGATGACAGGGGACCATATTGAAATACAGCACAAGGATGCAATCCACAAAAGGCAGAGTGGCAACCTCTGCAGGACAACGACTTGATTTCTTTAGCAGCTAACAGCACTAAATGGAGAGATAGAAGAGGGAGAGGCAAGTAAAAAATAGATGTTAAAAACATTAATGTCAATATGTGTACCCCTTTTTGATTCAAACAAACTTTCAAAATCAATTTATGACATTTATGCAAAATCGTGGAAAATTGCAATTATAATAGATGTTAAAAACATTAATGTCAATATGTGTACCCCTTTTTGATTCAAACAAACTTTCAAAATCAATTTATGACATTTATGCAAAATCGTGGAAAATTGCAATTATATAAATGAGCATTAACGGGATACTTGACAATAAAAAGAAATTATTATTCATTGATTTGAGGTACAATGATGGTAGGACAATTCTATGTATTTTTAAATTATCTTATTTTTTAGAGAGACATGCTGAAATGACGTAGTCCAAACCAATGTTGTAAGGGAAAGAGCCATCATTTCATTTTGTAGGATGAGAGAAGGACCAAAATGGAAAGATGTGGCAAAGGCAGTGGTTTAGAGTTCAGAAGTAAAGGAGAACCCAAGATGAGCAAAATGTCAGAGATGACCTGTCAAATGTCATCAAATAGCAAGCCAGAGACATCGGTGTCTTAAGCTGACTTCTTAGGAGTCCCCAGCACCTGTTTGGTGGTGATGATGAGAGTTCCAGGTGCCACTGGGCCAGCAGTCTGCCTCTCCAGCAGGAGCTGCCCAGTCACCTGCATTAGCAACTCTTATTGCCCCAGATATTCAGCATGTTTTGGGGCGCCTTCCATATGCTCAGGATATTATCCTAGCTCTGCTTCTCATTTTACTTTATACCAATTGTTCTAAACCTTATTTAGGTCATGAACTCCTTTGGGAATCCAATGAAAGGCATGGACCATTTCCCATGACAAAACGCCCATAAACACCTAGGCATAAAATTCAGCATGCCATTTATATTACTGCATTGGAAATTTACTTCAAATATGCAGACTATGAAACAATCTACAAGTTACAAATATAAAAACCAGCCATTTTTTATTACACAAAAAGGAAAATATAAATTGCATATGCAAAATAAAAAACCAACTAATTATGTTCAAAAGTAAATCTCAGTCTTGTTGCTTAGCCTGACAGCAATGTTGTATTTGTAGTGTGGCTCCTGATATGGTATGTTTGTATCACATTTGGATACTCAGTTGATTGTGAATTTCCATTCAGTTAGTAAGAGGAGCTAAAAATCTTGCTTCGGCTTTGTTCACTGGCTGAGGGAGTCACAAGCTTGGTTCCCTAGAATGCAGGACCAAAGATGATTAGTGCGTGGTATGTTTATTAGGGAGCGCTGTTGGGATCAACACCATGGGAGGCTAGGGAGTAAAGGAGAATGGGCAGAGAAAGAGGTTGACTGCAAGGCCACCTCTAGGAAGGCTTCTGCCACCCAAAGGGGAAGGCCCTGCAGAGTAATCCTGACTTGGGGCCAAGAGAAGTCCACTATACTGGCATATCAATTAGTCCTTGGATAAGGCTGTCCCAGGAAGGTTGTACTCATGGGCCACTCATGTGCTTTTCAGCAAAGGCAATTCCTGAAGAGAACTGACAGCTAACAACAGCTTCCAGTCACACTGCCAGTGACAATCCCAGACACTGGGAAATAAGTCCTTGGTTCCTCGAGGGAGATCTAGATAGGCAGCACATGACAGCCACCACTACAGCAGGCTTCTATCATGAAACACCAGCATGTGCTAAGACTCGTGGAACTGGATTATTTTTTTAAAATACATATTTTTCTATTGATTTCAGAGAGGAAAGGAGAGGGAGAGAGACATAGAAACATCAATGGTGAGAGACAGTCATCGATTGGCTGCCTCCTAAAGGACCATCACCAGAGAATGAGCCCGCAACCTGGGCATGTGCCCTGACCGGGGATCGAACCATAACCTCCTGTTTCATAGGTCCATGCTCAACAACTGAGGCACTTTGGCTGAGCTGGAACTGAATTCTTGTCCCATGATTTTTGGTGCCCAAGTATAGGCGGCCATCTTTGACCAGGTTTGTAGACTTTCTAATTTGACTGCAGAGAAATGGCTAGAGCTTTATCACTTCTGTCTCCTGTCTGTAGACACTTTCCAAGCACTAAACATTCGACATTAAAACCCACCTGCACTCCCCTCTGCCAGAGAGGCTAGTGAGCCAAAATAGTTTCTCAGCCTGTGTTGTAAGAGTTCCTTCAGATTCTTGAATCAAAATATTTACCTCAAACATGTATGTCAAAATGTTCCACTAAGTGGGCCAAGCTGTGTTGAAACCCTGTGGAGTCAAATATTCTGAGAGTAGCTTTCTTTTTTACTTAGAGAAAATGAAATGTCCATTTGATGGTCACTTGCGTGGAAGCCTTTGTCTCTGGAATACCTGCAAACTTTCATATGAACTTCAAGTATTTGGTAGAAAAGATAAAATCCTTACACTGTTTTCCCACTCATGAACTAAGCTTCCACAAAAGATAGTGATGTATGTCTGTAGCTCCAATGGAGTTCAGGACTCTCATGATGGATGATTATTTGGAAAATTCTTCAGTGAAACAACAAAATCTATCAGGTTCTGAAGTGTTATAGATACTCCATTTATTCATAGAAGACCAATATTTTTACTACCGAAAACTTGTAAGTAATAAAGCCTTTTTTTGATGGCATGAGGATGCACATAACAGAAGAAACACAGAGACATTGGGTTCCCTGAGAATTATCAGCAGTTTCACCCAGTGACATACTAAAGGAAAGTAGAGAAATACCAGTGATTCTTAGTGGGTGATGACATCCTTTGACAAAGGGACCACTTCAGTTTTCTTCCTCTATTTATTTGACCATTTCCAGAGCACTTGAAGGTCTCACTAATTTTAACACCTTTTGTTTGGATACAAGGCAACCTACCTGATTGTACTAACAACACGCTAACCATTATTGAGGACCTTATATATGCCACATATAAGTCTCTTTTATGTGTATCATCTCAATTAATTCTCATGATAACCCAATAAAGTAAGTTCAATAATTTCCACGTTTCAGATTCCATTGTTTAGAGATGAGAAAATTGATACCAAATGATGTTAAATAGTGAGCCTAAACTCACATACCTCACAAGTGGGGAAGCCCGGATTCAAACACACGCTGCTGCCCAACCTCAGCTTCTGCCCTCTTCACTGCACAGTGTGGCAAGCATCTTTTGGAGAGAACTGTTAGTTTGGGAGTCAGCCCAACCTTTTAAAATTGAGCCTTCCCCTCATCAAAGAATTCTACCTTGCCTGGTATGCTCTCAGGGCAACACACACAAGCTGCTTCTTTGTCTCCACAACTCAGGCTCTACAGACAGGACATGGCCACAAAGAAGCACTGGGGCTCCTCGCTGCGTGGTCAGCAACGAAAGGAGAACCAAAGGTAGCCAAGCCCTGCCTTACTTTCATTGATGTTTTTCACTTGAAGCCAGAGCCAACACAAACAAAGCCAAATGTTTATGGTGGTAATAGCAGGGTCTCTTACTGAACCTCTAGATAGGGAGCTACTCTGGGTACCATAATGTGGGGATGATGACAAATACACGTTGCTTGATTATGTACACTGTATGCCTGTTTGAAGTGTTAGTGATTCTTTGCTTGTCCACTTCTCCCTCATGTCTACTCTTCTCCACTCCCTCCTGCCTCAGGAGGCTGGTCTCTACAGATCTATTGCCCATGCTCCATGCGACAGGCTTTCATGGGGATGGTGGAAGGGCTGGAGGAGAGAGAGGGAGAGGTATGTCTTCCCTACTTCTTCCTGCTTTGTGCTGTGGGTCTGCCAGAGGCTGCTGCCCTCTGGCCTAATAGATCCTCCTCAGCGGTCTCCTCCACAGCGCCAGCACTCTTTGGACATCCCAAAGTTGCCAGGTTCTTGATGCCTCACCATTCCTGCTTGGTTTTCCAAACTTGCCTACATCTGTGTAAACAGTTCTTTTATTATATGCTCTGCAGTTGTGTGATTGGAGTCGAATTTTAGCTTCTTCTGGAACTCTCACTGATGCAGAGTTAAAGGGAGCAGTACTACTCTAATAAAAATGTTTGACATGTAAGAGAAAAATAAATAATTTTTTTTAAATAGAGAAAGGAAATAGTCATCCAGGAAGCCTAATTTATAACCCTCTTGAAAGCCATGATTTTGATGTTAAACCCCTGCTCTATACAAACTTCCTGGGTGATTCTAATCCATTCTATGATTTCAAGTGTCATCTATAATCTTGTACTACAAAATGTGGTCCTTGGACTGGCAGATTCAGCATCCTCTGAGATCCTGCTAGAAATGCAGTATTTCAGGTCCACACCAGACCTACTGAATCCATTTCTATATTTTAAAATCCCCCAGTTATTTATCTATAATAATAAAAGAGTAATATGCTAATTAGACCAGCTGTCTTCCGGACATCATTCCAGATGTTGTTCCTGATGAAGCTGGGGCTGGAGGGAAGCAGCGGGGGTCCCGGGTGCCTGTGGGCAGCCCGAGGGAAGCCAGCCCAGGTCCCGGGTGCCTGCAGGCAGCCAGAGGAGGAAAGCCTGGGTCCCAGGTGCCAGAAGGAAGCTGGTGCCGGCAGCTGGGGGAAGGAAGGACTACTCTTACATGAATTTTCGTGCATTGGGCCTCTAGTATTCATATAAAAAAAAATTGAAAAACACTAGACAAATGTGATGGTTCCAAATTTTATATCTTTAGACCAGTGACTCTCAACTGGGGATGATTTGTGCCACTCAGGGGGACTTTTGTTAATGTTCTGGTTGTCACGACTGGAAAATGCTATTGATATCTAATGGGTAGACACCATGGAAGCTCCTGAACACCCTACAATGTACCAGACAGCCCCCTACCACAGACTTATTCAGCCCATGTCAATAATGCCAACGTTCAGAAACCCTGCTTCAGTGTTGACCCACATTTTTGGCTGCCTGAGAGATACCTCTATCTTGATATGTAGACAGTAGGCTAGTCACATTGATTTTCCAATCACCATCATCATTCCCAGACCCAAGTCGGCCTCTGAGCTTCTATCACTGGTCTCCTACACTAGAAAACTGGAAGTCATCCTGAATGCCTCCCTTTATCTTACCCAGTTGCTCATAGAATCTCCCTCCTCTGAGACCACCTTCCCACATACCTCCTTCAGCCCTGCCTCATCAAGACTTTTAGCTGGATTCTCTGCCTCTCAACTCTCACCAGGAGGATCCACTCCTCACAGGATATCCGAGTGACTCCCAAAGAGAAATGATTGTCTCTCATCATTGATGTTTCTATCTCTCTCTCACCTTGTCCCTCTCCTTTCCTCTCTGAAATCAATAGATATATTATATATATCTCAGAAAATTGGTTAAATTATTTTATTTCACTTATTTTGCAAATATTCTTTGAATACCCTATTGTGTGCCAGGCACTGTCTGGCACAGGGGACACAGAAGAAAGCAATGAAAAGACCAAGTGTCTCCTCTCAGAAAACTCGTGTTGGTAGGAGAGGCAGAAATGCAAACATCAGTCAGATGGTGATGAGTGCCAAAAAGAAAAAAATGAAGCAGGGACTGGTTGGGAGGGAGGGGTTGTTTTGTGCAGGGTGCTCAGGGAAGGCCTCTCTGATAGTATTCATCAGAGAGCTAAAAGCGAGTGGGAAAGCAGGCCACAGAGAAGGTGGGGGAAGAGCAGGCGAGAAGGCCTTGAGGTCTGAATGTGCTTCAGGTATCTGAGCATCTGCAAGGTCATTGCTGGTGGAGGGAAGTAAGCTATGGGGTGGAGGGGATGCGACCAGAGAACCAGTAGGAACTCTGATTGTATGGAGCTTTGTAGCCATGGTGGGGATTTTAATTTTACCCAGAATGAAATAAAGAACCACTGGAGGGTTTGGAGTAGGATAATGACATAATCCTCCTAAAAAGATCACTGCAGCTGCTGTGTGGAAAATAAACTTTATCATGCCAAGGGTAGAAGCAGGGAGGCCAATTAGGGAGCTATTATAATAGTCCATTATATTACTTAAAAATATACATGCTATTTAAAATCATATGCTTCCTTCCATCTTGACGTAAGACATAGCACAAATCATACCAGAATAATTAACTGCATATTGGTGGCACCTGATGGGAGAACCTAGGCCATAAGTTGACAATTATTATCATAGCATTCATCAAAAACTCAGCCCATTATAAAAAAGGTTTGTCTTTGAGACATTCAACCTTATTTTCATAAAATGTCAAAATAATATACTCTCAGAATTGCTTCAACTGGGGTGGAAAGTGAAAGCTGAAAGAAGATTGGCTATGAGTTAGAAATTGTTGAAGCTGGAAGACAGTTACCTGATGGTTCATTATACTATTCTATCTTTCGTCTATCCTAAAATTTTCAACAATGTTGTTTTTTAAAAAAATACATCTTTATCGATTTCAGAGAGGAAGAAATAGGGAGAGATAGAAAGTTCAATGATGAGAGTGAATAATCGATCAGCTGTCTCCTGCACACCCTCTACTGGGGATCAAGTCCGCAACCCCGGGCACGAGCCCTGACCAGGAATTGAACCATGACCTCCTGGTTCATGGGTTAAAAATCTCAATCACTGAGTCACACTGGCCGAGCCGTAAAACTTTTTAAGATCAGCATTTAAAATATTACTAATATTAACATTTTAATAAAGGATTACTCAAAAACCATATGATTTAAATGCATACTTTCCTAGTTCCATAACTAATCCTATACGTAAAGTTTAAGCTATATTTGATATAGTTGGTAAGTGCATAATAATAATGGACTAAAAACTATATTAGGATTTACAAAAACTGGAAGTCTAGAATACTAAAATATCTGAGAGTAATTCTCTTGTCTACTTTTCAGACATAGTAATTTTAATCCGTATTATAGTAGCTTTTCAGAGGGCTAAATACTTATTCCCATTAAGGCTGGCTAGATATAGTATCCCAAATGTACTTAATAAATTGTACCTTCCTTGAAGAGAAAAGGTGATGGATTGAAAAATGTTTAGCTCAACCATGCATAATTGATAGGTTCCCTAGTGCAAATAAGTGTCTAATAAATAATTAAATTTAATCTCATTATAAGAGTTTTCATAATGGGATAATTTAATTAAATGAAAGCCAAAAGGGTTTCTAAGGGTTGGAAGATGCTAATGTTGCTATATTTGGCTAATGGTCTGGGGATACTATAGTGAAGAAAGTAATTCACATGGGTGCATGCATTATTTAATGAATCCCTCTGAGATGGAAGAAAGGACAGATCAATGATAACTTGTCATTTTATCATTGCTTACAAAGCACATTTAAACAACCAGGATATGTTAAAGGTAGAAAACATGCAAAAAAAAAAAGTGAACAATTCTTTTAAAAGACAAAGAAGCTACACTCATAATATTACATTGGAAGTTTTTATTAAAATATATATTCTTTTCTATGCACCATTATTTCTCAATTTTAACTACTACTTGACTGAAAATAAATAAAATCTCATAAGCTGATGTACAGTTAGGTCAGATCTGGCTCTAAGTGAAAGTAATAATGGCTACAGCATGTATATCTGATACTAAAAAATTGATAGCTGAGTCATGAGGGACCCATTAACAAGCTTTTTGAGTGAGCAGAGTTTGTGCTTCAAGTCTCCCGAAGCACTTAGCCAGACTGGCATGGTAAAATCGTAGTCTAAGTAGTTATCTGTTACAGGTGATCAGCTATGAATTAATATGAATGGTGAAAGGCATCATTCTTCTATCAGATATTATTTTTAAAAGCATCATTTCATGAGAGGCAAAGGTGCAAACCCCACAAAATTTGAGCCAGGTGGTCTGGGCAGATTTATTTTCCTACCAATAACACGGCAAATAATGTGTAGACCAGACACACTTAATGTTTTAAAAAGTTAAACATACTTCAACTAGTGACTCTGTTCAGATTTGCACTTAGAACACCACAGAACTAACCCATTGGCCTCAGAGTGCTAGGTCTCTATCTGGGGCAAATGGTCCAGCCCCTGAAACCTGAGTCATGGGGCTCTCCAAGTCCTGGAAGAGAGGCACCTTGTTTATAGGGAAACTCCTTGTTTTCCATCAGGGACAAGGAGATGGATGACAGTGGTCCCTACTTCACTCCCCAAGGGTGATCCATCAACTCCTTTAATGTTGGTGCTGCAGCAATGAATTCCATTGAAACTTTGAAGAACCTCCTGCCTAGGAATTTATCATAGAAACAGAGAATTGTGGAAATGAATATATATAGATATCTAGTCCTATTACTCCACGCTACAATGAGGAAACTCAAGGCCAAGAACAGCGACTTGCTCAAGGCCATCCAACTGTTTAATTGCAGAACTAACTCGAAAAACCCAGGTTTTCTGAGTGCCAGTCTAAGGTTTATTTACTACACCAACCTGCCAAAAGGAACTTTTTAAAATGATGTTGATGTAATAGTCGGTGTTTCTCAAAATTGATATCCATC
Organism: Corynorhinus townsendii; assembly: GCA_026230045.1. Classification (NCBI taxonomy): domain Eukaryota; kingdom Metazoa; phylum Chordata; class Mammalia; order Chiroptera; family Vespertilionidae; genus Corynorhinus; species Corynorhinus townsendii. The sequence goes on along the minus strand of JAPDVU010000010.1, from coordinate 17,092,921 downwards.
ACTGCAAGCTCAAGTGTGTGCGTGGTGGGGAGGGGCACTCTGTGGATGGAAAGTCCTAAAAGGTTGAGGAAATAAATGATGCAGCTCTTTGAGGGGCTGTTTGATGGTGGCAGAGGTCAACCGTAGGTTACACAAATACAGTGAATTGGCTTTATCCAGCTCTTCACTTGGCCTCCTCCAAACTTCCTCCTTTCTTGCTAACCTTCAATTAAGACATATGGGTTGTCAAAAAGGTACCTGAAACTGAACTAATGTGCTCTCAGCAGCTGCTACTGCTGCACCTGCAAAATGAACAATGGGTCGTGTTGTCCATGTGTATGTGTGTGTGCAAAGTGTGTGTGGGGGGTGGGGCAGGCATAGCTGACATGGGGCCACGGGTATTCTAAGATTTGAAGAGCACAGGCATCAATAGTCTAGGGACATTGGATGATACTGAGACAAGCGATTGACTATAACTATCAATTTTTAAAGGAAATTAATTTTTCTGCAGTGGTCAGATACCTCCTTTAGATATTTTTAATCTACCTATTTCACTTAAAATAAAGATGAAAATTCTGTATCTGGAAATGTATTATGCAATAAACACCCTTTCTTTTGAATGCTTCTGCAAAAAAAGATTACTTTGCTTTGATAATGACGCTTTGTAGTTTGATTTTGGTCTGTTTTACAAAGAAGTCCATCGTCTGCCGAGCTTTCCTGGGGAAAGGAGAGATGTTTGGACAACTTTTCTAGTCCATTCTCCATCTGGAGGCACAGAGGGTTTCATTTTCTAGAACTGCTGTCTCCTCAAAAACTAGTATACTGGTTCCTGGTCCTTGGTAGGGAGGATGATTTCCAGCGGCCAAGTATTTGGTTCAGTTGTTTCTCAGGCATAACAAGTACAATGCCGAAGGAAGACTCACTGCGAATCCAGTCGTAATTAGGGTTTTTTCTTGACTGTGGTTGTCAGTGCGTTCTCAGGGGCAGGAACTTATACACAGACGCCTACCTTTAGCAGAAACAATGCCATATGACAAATATGATTAGTCTCATTTTACATGAAAACTCTAAACTCGGACACCTGCGGAAATGCATCCAAGATCACAAAAATAAACAGCAAAATCAGAATCTAGATTCTTTTAAAAATATATTTGAAGTATGTGCTTTTTTCCTTTACTATAAAATGCTATGAAGTACTATTGTTCAGAAAAGCATCATGTTTTCATATTGTTGTGATTGGGAAGGGGGATGTCTTTGCTACCAATCCAAAGTTTAGAGCTATTATAGGACAAAACAAGGATAACAAAAGAATTCTTACAGACTGGATTTAAGTAGCAGCAATAACATACTGTCTTAAACATCTGAAATATTTCTCCCAACAATAACAGTACGGACCAGTCTGATGTTCATTTCAATGTTCCTCGTTAGAACATGGCTTTCATTATTGTTCTTGAAACATTTCTATCTTTTATGTTCTCTGATCCATCCCATTCTAATGGAATATTATCATAATATTATGGTTTTATTCTTCAAATTTTCAAGAGAAAGCCATACTTAAATTGATTTTATTTCTTTAGGATATCCAAATAATAGTAATAATTTTCTACAAATGTCTAATATTTCATTGTTTTTCCTGTTTAATTAAACCCATTTTGTACACATTGCTGACTATAATTTGGTATATAGGATGAGTGACCCATGACAGATAAGGGACAAATTACTCATTTGGTATTTTTATTTAATGGAATTCAAATGCACAATGCCTCTATTTGAACATATATAATGAAATAATTTTTTTCCCTGTAAATCCACATTGCTTTTCATAAAAGAGTTAACAGGAAAATACAGAAGATGCTTGATTCAAAGGAACACATCCAGAAAATGTATAAGCAAGACCTGAAAACAAATGAGTAGATACAGATTTCAGGAGCAGGGTAGGACACTTTCTAGTCAAGTGAACTGTTTTTACTTTGCTCCCTTGTCTTTTGCTAAGGTTCCTCTTTCTTTTGTAACTTTAGGATGACGTTAAGCAACAACTTCATATATTTAGAAAAACTACCTCCTACTTATCAAAGTTTCAAGCTTCCTGCTACTTTCAAATATAAAACAAAAATTTGATGAAAGTACCCAAGAGACACACATCACCTGTTACAGGTGCTTCCTGGTTACCTCCTATTTGAGGGCCAAGGATTTTTCAATAATTGTTGCCAAGGAATTGTACTTCTCAAAAAGCACAAAAGCAATCAGATTTATTGCAACTGTTACAGTCAGATCAAGATCACTAGTTAATATATTCATTGCTACAACATACTTAGGTTTTTGCAGGTCAAAATTCAGTGATTAAGATAGTAATGATGATCAATAAAGTACAGAAAAAGCAAGCATCATCATTGGTTCTAAAATTCTAACACTGCACTTCAAACATCCTCAAATGCTTTGCTTAAGAAGAATCTTGGGTTTTTACATCGACGGACGTACATCATTTATGGCATATTTATATGAAGATGTAAGTTCCCCCAAATCCAAGACTCACTTTGATAAAACATGAAGCCCATTCAAATAAAAATGCATTAGAGACAGAACTATTCTGACTGGGAATGCTCACCTCACTGAGATGGCAGAACTAGAGTATGCCATCTTATCTGCGCAGCTGGGGAAGGCTATTTTGCATCTGCACATTTCCCCTCTCTGCTATATGTGATCGATGCTAGTGCCCCTTGAACTTTCTGCCAGCTAAAGGTTTTCCTTTTACTTTGCACAAGGTGAGGTGTCTTTGTGACATTCCGGGTGTCTGTCCTGACCTGGCCTGATGGATGATTTCCTATGGCCTGCCAGGTTACCGTCCTAGCCTCTTAACTAAGAGCAGTGACATCAGGCTACTGGTAGAAACCATCAACAAAACTCTTAGAGAAAACCCTGTAGAACTCCAAAGAGGAAAAAAGAGCTTCCTGGGACATTTTCTACATAGTTTCTAGAAACATGCACATTTAAAACATTTCTTAAAGAGGGAGAAGTTGAGAAAGCAAACAGTAAAATTCAAAACAGTAGAATACAAATTGTAAAAAATATGCTAATGAATGCTCCAAATTAAAAAAAAAAGTTCTTATTTTTCAATAAGCCAATGACATTTTCACATTAATTTAAAGTATTACATGTAGTGAAATGTGATTTAAAATCCTTCTTGCAATACACACACAATGTGAAGTATGTTCAGTGCACACCTGATTAGTGGGAAAGCTCGCCTAAGAAACTTAATATCTATTAGGAGCTGGTTCCTTTCTAGATTTGAATATTCTTGGACCACAGAAAGGCATCTTCTTTTAAAAGTGAGTTCTCTATTAAATCCTTAATGTATTCGTGTGTGTGCATGTATGTGTGACTGTAGATGGATGTACTTGCTGCTTTGTTGTCACTGGAATCATGCCTCAGTATTCTAACAAGCATGCATGCTGGAATAGGCAGAGAGGGCAACATTCCAGCGAGCCAGTAGACCAGCCAGCATTGAGAGCTTCAGGCTGGATGTCGAAAGGCCTGAGAGGGCAGAAAAGGTGAGAAGGTCCTGATTCAAGACACATAATCCTCCGAAGGCTGCATCTGATATGATACAACTTCATATTTATTTTTGCTGGGATGTTTTGCAGGATTAGGGGAGTGAGACTAAGGAAGGAAATACGATATTATCCATTCTGGTAGGTATTTTATAATTTGAATAAAAACAAGAGTATGCACTTATAAGTTAATCAAATACTTCAGTCTGGCTTAAACTGCTGTAGGTAATTTTATTATTTAATCACAGGATGCAAAACATAGCTCTTAATAATGTGCTTTTGTAAGTTCTAAAAAAACTTTCAGTTGCAATCTGTTCATTTGCACAGGGAGACATCAACAAAAGAAGTAGAATTATCATTTACAGGTGATGCATCCTCAGGTTGTAAGAACTCAACAAGCAGAGGAACCACAAGTGGATGGCGGGATAGTAGACATACAGATGTATTTGATGTACCACTTACCAAAGAGTTGTGCCAAGGAAGTGTCGCTAGAGTTCAGAGGGAGAAAGGCCTGGGGAGGATGAGGTGTGCAGACAGTCACCAACAGGGGACAATACAGAGATACTCCCCAACCTGGTCTAGGGGAGGCTGCTCTTGCAGAGCACTGGTCTTCTGCCTTGCTTTGAGAGGGACAGCTGACATCTTGATTGGGTTCTTTGTTCTTTCTAGAATCCCCCTCCTACTATTTAAAGCTTTGCAAAATAGAGATCTCAAAGCTTCATAATATAAAATATCAATAACTTACCATTTTGCTTTATAAATGAAAAATAGATCCCCAGATCTAAGCTCCTTTAGTATTGCAGTGGTGGAACTCTTTTAATCATCAGTTGCTGGATGGTTGTTTGTTTTTTTTTTCTAAAATAGAGAATTGTTTTTGAGAAAATGACGTTTTGGGTACCACTGAAATTTTTGTCCTACTTAAAACGCAGAATTTACACATTAACCCTGAAGATTCCTAAAGGAGAAAAGAAAGAAAAAAAAAAAACAGGAAGAAGACTAGAATGAGAAATCTGAAGCCGTGACCTAAAAATTGCACAAAATGGAATGTTGTGTAATAGAATAAATCAGGATTATAACTTGCGAGACCCATGTGATTCCTAACAGAATATTAAGCTGGTTGGCTTTGAACTACTCTTTCCTTTCCCTTCTTCAGTGTGGCTGACGTAAACTTAGATGTGGTTTTGGGGCTATGATTTTTGTCCTCTTGAAACATTGTGATTTGGGTTTTTGTTGTTGTTTTTCCTTTTGCCAATCTCTTGTTGGATATTGAAGTTGGCCTTGATATTGCTCAGACGGGAGTTTCCAGCAGGCCGGCCCTGCTGAACTACAGGCTTCTGGATGCTTTCCTTCCTGCATTGTTTGCTTAGCTTATTCTATAGTCTCCCCTGCTGTTTCGTGACCTGGGTGCAGTTTTATGTCATGGATTTTCTTTTCAAATGATAAAGATTAAGAACAAGAGAGCATAAACTTCCCAGTCACCAAAACAGACATAGACATAAACAGGCCTGGAACATTTAAGAAGATACCTCCACTCAGAGCAATTGAGTACAGTCTGCATGGTCTATATTCCTCTTGTTGCCTCACTGAAGGCTGCTGAATAAATCACATATTTCTCTCACCTTGTTGTGGGCCAAGAATGTGTCTCCTTTTATACCTTAAAATATGGCTAGTCCCCCACCCCCAATTATTATTTCCTCTGTCTTTATTTTTTCTTGCTCGCTATCATAGTCCTCTGCAGCACATGTGTGGGTAAATAGGATGCCAGGTGAAGTTCAACGTATTTGCTGAGCACAAACAAGCAGAAAAACACCCCGGAACCAGGGAAACCTAGTGTATCTCAAAGCTTGTTAGAGTTGGAGTAGTAATATAATTTATACTTTCATAAAAGAATCTTGCGGTGAGTCTGCACTGGCTTGTGACCATGTTTCCATTGCATGAATCAATTGAGATAGGAGAACAAATTTTTGGTGCATAGGAGAATGTACCACTGATTGATGGACTGAAATGAATTGTCCAGAAAAGGCTTTCTTTAATGGGGGGTTTTGGAAGGCGGGGGGAGGTGAGGGGGAGAATCACAGTAAGGTGTGCATAAACATTTATTAGAAGGGAGAGGGTGTTAATAAAATGTATTTAATACAACATCAGTTGCTGCTCTAAAACGTTAATGCCAACCTATATTATTGTGTTTCAATGATACATTAAAAAAATTAATGAAATGCCAGAATAAGATTCATGCAATAGTCACAAAACTAAAACTCTTTCATAAATTTAAAACATACAGGACTTCCTTTGTATAGAAAAAAATAGTAATACAAACAATTACATGAATAAAATCAATCTTTCAGGTTTAACTTCCAAATGCCCACTTTCATCTGAATGTGGGAAAAAACTGGTAGAAATTCTCTCTCTCTACAGAACAACATAAAATATACAAACTTTCCTAGAACAAGATCCTGCTGTAGCCAATTCTACCCCACTGGCTCGTCTAGTTAGCTCAATCTGAATAAGAAACGCTGTTAAATTTAACAAAGAACATCTGGTTTTCATTTGAGGTACATTCAAGTGTTCATTAAAGTGTCCTAACTGCTCTTTTCTTTTTGTATTTCACAATGGCTTTCCTTTCTAATACCATTGCAAGTTCAGCACGGGACTTAAAAAGCCTCCACGTCATTGTGGCATTTCCTTTGAAAAATGCCAGGAGAAACCGGGAGAAAGCTGAAATCCCTAAGTTTAATAACATTTTACTACCATTCACCTTTTCCATACTTCCTAGGGGTGTTTATTTTCTACAATTATTCAACTAGACTTCACTGAACCCGAATGCCCCAGAGGCCCTCAGTCCTGTCTGCAGGGAGGCCCAGGAAAACTGAGCTTGAAAGTGAGTTATTGGTATTAGCCCCTTTGATGGAAGGATTTGGTCACCTTCTATAGGAGGGAAAATCAGTTCAAAATAGTTCCAGTGGAATGCCTCAGACAGCTTCGTTCTGCCAGATTCATTTGCATATGTAATTTATCCTGAATGTCAAAGTCATCATTTTTCAAACATTTCCTTTGTTTTCTTGAAAGTGTTAGCTCATTGAAATTAACAAATAAACTTGGACACTTATTTCCTTGAAGGAATAGGAAATAATTTTTAGATTTATAAGGCATATCTGACAGATTTTCATCAATAAATTGCATCTAACTACAACCAAAACCATTTTCATTTTAGTAAATGACTAGAGATATTTAATCACCCAAGTACACACTTAAATTGATCTGAAAAAGAAAAAAATATTTTTAAGCACACTTTAAAAATGTTGATAAATACATCGTTGAAATAAAAATCTTTGTATTTTAGAAAATTTAGGTCAAATTATAATAAAATTCTACATTGGTAAGCACCTGATAATAATACAAATGTTGGATTATCTTGTGACTGAAAAAGCAGCACAGACATTATCTATCACAGAATTAAATAGATCTTTGTCAAAGATCACTTACTTAATTTGAAGAATTGTTCAAAATATTATAGATGGGAAAACAAAGCCTGACTCATAGTGGGCTCTCAATAAATATGGAGCCTTCAAAAATATTTATTGAATAGAGAGGTGAAAGTGATGAAGAAACTATCATTCCATTTCATGGAAAATGACTCATTTATTTCCTGATAGAATTTCTGACCTTTTGGCATAATGTTTTGCAGCTTTTCTGAAATATAATTGACATGTAATATTGTATAAATTTCAGATGGGCAAACATGATTTGATACATGTATTTATTGGAAGTGGGATATTTTGTCTAGAGAGCATGGTTCTTGCATGTGTGTCACTACTATTATAGCATTCCTACTGATTAAAAAGGTGATCTATAAATCACCTATAAATATAACAGTTATTAAGATTTTCCAAAGTAAGTTTTCTTTTTAATCATTTGGACAAAAACCACATTTTGGTGTTTGTAAAAATAGCTTATAAGTACCCAGGAAGCAACAAAGATTGTTAGGATAGCTTGAGCCACTGTATAAGTTGGAAAGAAACACATATATTTTACTTCAAATGTATTAATCCTATAGTAAAAACTTTAATTCACAGGTTTTATTTTCTCTAGGAGTCCAATAGCTATCCTTTATCTAACAAGTTGTGCCAGCACTCTGCTAAGTCCTTTACATGTATTATCTCATTTGATCTTTCTGTAAGCATAAGGGAGATATTATTAAGATAAGATAATTGCTATCCTCATGCAACAGCTGCAGGAGGACGATATTCAGAGAGGGCAATACATTGCCCAGAGTCACACACAGCCAGTCAGTGGCAGGCCTGGAAGTCTGTACTTAAGGACACAGACTATCCTGAGAATCCAGTAGGACAATCAAATAAGTTAGGTAAATGAATACTGAGAAAATCCGTATTAAAATCTTGAAAAAGAGAAAAGATAAGAATAAGATGGAAATCATGAATAAGATGGGAATCATGAAATAGTGCCCTGCATCATCATCATCCCTGATTTGGGCTAAGAACATCCAGTTGAGTCATGCCTAGAAATAACCAGGACAATAAATAATTCATTCTCTTAGGGGCGGCTGGAGCCAGCCCATCTGGATGCTGGCCAAGGGGTTGTTATCCCTGAAACCAACTGGGACTGAGGTTGGGGCTGTGGCTGTAAAGTTCCTGAAGCAGCCAGACATGGAGAAGCCAGATGGTAAGAACAGAATCCTCGTCAGTGCAGTCCAAAGCTACCTGTCCCTTTGAGACCAAGCCCAAAAGGTACCGTGGGAGAAGATAAGAAACAACCAAAAGACAGACAATTAAATAAACTGGAAGAGAAGAGGAAGCTGAAGCAAAACCCACAGAGCCTAAGAACTGGGACAAGAGAACTTGGCTTTGAGTACGTGGGTAAGGCCTTTGCAGATCAAGGTAGACACCCCCAAATGTCTAGGACATAAGAGAAAATTTTTAGTCTAGCTTTGATAGTTATGATAGCTTAGCATGTGATATCTAAATAGTACTCTCACTAGTATTACCTCAGATACTAGACAAGAAATCTACTCATTCCTATTGGTTGTGTATGTATCATGTTCTCAGTCCTCTGTTAAGTGCAAAGGAAAAAAAAAAGGTGGTAACATCTAGCCCATGTTCCTCTGGTTTACCTCTGGTTAGGCTAGAGAGAATAATCTCCTGTCTCCCTTCATCTGCACTTTATAATCATTCAGTGAGCATCTTTCTCACTTGACTCCCTAAGAGATCATGTCAACACTCTTCCTTTGCAGTGCCTCTTGATCCCAGTATTTTCTCTTACTTCCCTTTTCCACCACTCTGATCGAGTCCACAAGCCTAGACTAGCAATTCCCGGAGTCACCCTTCTGTAGATGACTAATTCCAAGGACTATCTATAATAATAAAAGCGTAATATGTATACAAATCGACCGAACAGCTGAACAGCAGAACAACCGTCAGGATGACCATGCTATGATACCCATTGGCACCAGGCCAGCCAAGGCGGGTGTGATGTGATTGGTTGGGGGACCCTGCCATCACCCCACGATCACCCCGCAGAGGGAGGCCCAGGCCACGGACCAGAGGGCTGTGGTGGGTGGGTGGGGTCTCCCTCTGTGGGGTGATCAATGGCGGGGCTCCCAGATTGCGAGAGGGTGCAGGCCAGGCTGAAGGACACCTGCTCCCCCACCCCGAGTGCATGAATTTCATACACCGGGCTGCTAGTTTAGAGATATCACTCTGTCAACCTCAATACCCCACACCCCCCAAAAAAGGTCCCAGGGTTAGAAAAGTGTAGGAAACACAGTGTTATACATAATTAAATATGTATCTTTACTGAGGAAGTGCTTAAGGCCTTTTAAATATGTTAATTTGCATTGTGCTTCTCCAAGAACACGTAATATAACTTATTTAACCACAATTCTCTTCTTTTGAGGAAATTAAGGACTACTGAATAGATTCCACAGGGATCCACCTCATTCCCATCTCCAAAAGCACTCAACACATTTCTACCATATTGTTTGTCCAAAGGTATTATTGTGTATATATTGCCCACCTAATCACAACTTTCAGAGGTTCCTCTAATACTTTATGAAGTCTAAATTTGGCAACCTGTCAAGATATGACCCTTCCATTCAACTAGTCTGATCTACTCGTATTTCCTAGACGGTCCCAGCCTCCACATATCTGAGTGCTATTTACATTGCACGGAGTACAGTTCTAACTACTCCACTAGTTTCAGTTTTATAACAGACACAGATTCTTCTCGCATGGATCTTACCTTCAACTAGGAAGGAAGGCACAAAACAAACAAGGGAAAAGCCTACTGCATTTGATGGTGGTCAGTACAACAGAAGCAACAGTTCCCTGCTGGAACTTAAAAACTGAAATTTAAATGGGAAATGGAGACAAAGGCAAGTAAAGTTTCACCAAGAAAGTGCCATGTTAGCAAGGATCGGAAATAGGAAAAGGAACATGCCATGGGGATGTTAGAGAGAAAGAATATTCTAGAAAATGACAATAGCAAATGCAAAGACCCCAGTTGGGCATGTGCTCAGTGTATCTGGGGAACCACAGAGAAGCCAGCATGGTTAAAGCAGAGTTAGCGAGAAGAGAAAGAGTTCATGTTGGCAAGGAACATGGCGGCCAGATCATTCAGTGCTTTGAAGGCCATTAGCTGTTACTCTGAGTGAGGTGAGAAGCCATGGAGGGTTCTGAGCAGAGTGAGCAAATATTGGATTTGCATTTTAAGGGGGACACTTCTGGCTGTAGAGAAAAGAACAAAGCAGGGGGAGCAGGGAGTTCAGAGGCTATGTCAGTAACCCAACTGGGGACTGGCAGTAGCTTGTAGTTGTAGTGGAGGAGTTGTTGAGAAGTGGTCAGTTCTGGGTATGTATTCTAGGCAGACCCCTCAGATTTTGCTAATGGATGAGATATGGCATATGAAGGGAAAACAAAATCAAGGATAACTCCAAGCTTGGGGGCCTAAGCAACTGAAGGATCGAGTTGTCATTAAATATATATTCATATGCCTATTACTCACTCCTAATAATGTTAATAATTTTCTAGATATTTTAGTTGCAAGTTGAAACTTGAGAAATGACATGCTTTAGCACCTAGCACATAAGGTCACACATGTAGGTATGCCAATGCTCACTTAATTACAGTAATGAAATATTTGTAAGTAATAAAGCATTTTAGTGTTCTGTAAACCTGTCTCTCAAAGGACATTCTTTGCACATTACCTTGATGATAAGAGAATTTTTGCAGAAGGAAAAGTTTTATAAGCAATGGCATTAATTTAACCTGAAAAGCTGTTCACATATGGTTCTCTTGGTGAAAAACAAGTGTAATAACGCACACTTTTTACACAAAGAAAAAAATTCGAGGTTACTTAGAAAGTTGAAGAAGGTAGCCAAGGAAACGAGGTTCTTCAAAAGTATGACTACCTTACCTCACTAAGAGGTCATACATTTTAACTGTGAAGTTGCTCAGCTTCTAACTAAATACAGATAGATGTGAGATCATATTGAAAGTTAGGGATAAATCAATGGACCAGCAGTAAGACAGAGAGAAAAACAGTTTGGCTATCAGAAAGGTTTTGCTAAATTGGCATACTAAAACAAAAGAGTTGAGTGTAATTTCTAGAAAAAGTATGTGTGCAATTAAAAGCCTAAATATATTTAAAGAGGCAATCCAAGTTTCCTTCAAGAAATTTTACCAAAGCAAGTGCCATTTAAGTAAAAAATGTGTGTATATACATACATACATATACATATTTACTCAGTAGTATACACACACACACACACACACACACACACACACACACACACACAGACACTACACATGCCCATGCAGTTTCCCTTTCATAGACTCATGAAAAACTTCACAGTTCTGAAACTGTGGCAAATGCATCTTTCAAGTAAGCAAAGTCAATTTCTCCAGATTTTTGCTTCCCATCTATCCAATTCCTATCATTCAAGGATCTGGGAAGCCTTCTTAGATTTTCCAACCCACAGTGGTTCTTCTGTGAGCTCACTCTCTTTACATAATTCCATTCACATGATCCATAATCACAGCTGCCCATGGCATCTCTTCTCATAGCAGTACTTACTATACTTCTAACTGGCCTTTTTTGTTTGTAATTTCAGTGCAACCCAAATGAATTGTGAGCATTTTGAGGGCAGAGTACATGTGGCTTTTTTTTTTTTAGCGGCTGATAGGTAGTGGTCTAGGGGCATTATGATGCTTTATAAAACACATAAATTGCTTTAGAAATAAAAGTGATATAGATTCATTTTCTTTCTTTTAATTATTAAAATTATATATATATATATATATATATAACTTTGCTAACATGCAAAGTGTCCTCTTGGGAGTTCAACCAGGAGACCAGGAGTTTGATTGCTCGCTATGACATGCACTGACCACCAGGGGTGGTGCGGAACAAAGGAAGGCCCAGGCCGGCAGCTGGCAGCCAGGGAAGGGAGGCCCCGGCTGGCAGCCGGAAGGCCCCAATTGGCCCTGATCGCTGGCCAGCCCTAGGGACCCTACCTGTGCACGAATTTCATGCACCGGGCCTCTAGCTGGAATATAAGCTTAATAAAAAGTCATCCTTAAAATAAAGGTTTTATCTTTGGGATAAAGCCACATCTGGAAATGATCCAATCACTTAAATAAGAATTCTGAAAGAAAAATAAAAGCTATTAAGTTAAACCAGAAGATTGCTTAGACTCTCCTACTTTTTTCTAACCATGTTTATGATATTTTCCAGGCTGCTTAAATCTCAAAAACATATATAACTGTAATTTAAAAGAATGTATTTAGTGTTATCCCAGAAAGGGGATCTACTTAAGTCCAAGGAGAGGTTATATAGTCTTTGCCTTGAGCATCAGCCCCTAAGGAAATCCCCTGACCCAGGGCTTCTCTCAGCAATATGCAACCCACTTCAACAATGTGTGGATTCAGATACACCAGGAGTTTGAAGCTGTGGTTGGTAATGCCAGTTTTAGTGCTGTCTCTCCACTCCACTGTTAGCCGTTTCCACTACATTTGATGGGATTTCAAATATCAAACTTATAAATGTATTTCTCTCACATGACCAAGATCATTTGAACACTAGTCCTCTAAGTCTTGTGCTACATATTTTCAAGAGTACTGACATTTAATGAAGCATTTTTTTTCAAACTGTAGTACAATAAACTTGTAGAACCATAGGAATGTTGGCAAAACAATGGGAACACCTGAATATTCCGTCCTGACAGCAGAACCTAAGCGTTTTACATGAAGTGAGAGAATGCCTATGAGGACAGCTTATAAACTATTAAACTCTAGGGAAATGTAAGATCCGATGACATAGTCCACAGACTACCCACTGGAAGATTTACATTCCATGTATGCATATTTACTAAAATAATAAAAGATATATGTTTTAAATAAGTAAAACTTAAAAATGTACATGTTTTCAATAACCCATTGCAAGAAACATACCTAAGAGAGAACCATTGTTTATTTGCCTGAGGAATAAATGGTACACTTAGACCACACCATTGCCCTTCCCCAATAGTACCATTTAGTACAAACAGAAATAATTCCATTTAGTACAAACATAGAAATAATTTGTTTAGCTATATAATCAGAAGAGACTGCACACAATAAAAGAAAGCATTCTGGTTTTTAAATGAATAAAAATTGATTGTGTCCCTATAAAAACTAAATTGGCAGAGTGTTAACTGCATTTCACATAAACATCTGTAGCGGCTGCCCCTCTGCTGTGCTGTAATGCAATATGGGACACTTAGGAATAAATGCATCCTCCAGACGAGTTCAGAGAGATTTCCTAAAAGCACCTGATTGGAAAAATCAGATTAGTCGGGACTGCTAATGACACTTAAAACAAAGGGAAATCTTTAAACAGAATTATTTTGCACTTCTCTCTTGATGAATTATATGCAAATTAGTGTTGATTGAAAAATGTTTGCCTTGAAGGTAAATTCACACTAATAAAGGAGAGGTCATCTTGCCTCAGACACGGTACCTCTCATCAGGGGGACTTTAAAATTAACTACATTATCTCCGTTTTGTAAACTACCTCAACCAATAGTATGATGTTAGAAATGTGTACATTTTATCTTTATCGCATTCCTGAGTTTTATAATTATGACATGAATGATTTCACATCATGCTTAGTGTATATGTGTGTATATTTATTCAATGTACATACACTTTATATATAGCATATATATGTATACACACATATATCTATCTATATATGCATATACACTATGTATTTTTTTAAAGTATATACATACGTTTTTAAGCTACCAAACCTTTCCATTGTTTGAGGAAAAGCTATTGTTTCAGTCAGTATTTCTTTTTTTGGAATAGTTTCACTAGGTACAATATTTCAAAAATCCTATCCTGGTAGTTCCATTAAAGATGTGTTATTTATCCCATCTACTAAAATATCAATGTATAGTGTTAGAAAGAACCAAGTTCCAATTGTAGCTCTCCCTGGTACCAGATTTAAAACCAGGAACAAGAGGGAACCAAGATGGCAGCATAGGTAAACACCTAAATTACTGCCTCGCACAACAATTTCAAAACTACAACTAAAAGACAAAATGTCTATCACCCAGAACCACAGGAAAGGTGGTTGAGTGGAACTTCTATAACTAGAAGGAAAGAGAAAAGAGCATTGAGACGTGCACGAGCGCTGAAAAGCTGAGGTACGGAGGTGCACTAATGGGGTTGGCGGTGGGTGACTGGGTGTGCTGCTTTTTTCAACCCAAAGGGAGACAAGCTCCTGATTACTCTGAAATACAGTTTCTGGGGAGACGCTGGGGACCCAAACTCCTACGGGGAGAAGCTGGACTGTCTGCCATCGAGTCGGAAAGTGAGGGTGGCTTTCTTGCAGAGGTGCGCACAGCAGTCATTGTTTACTGCGCTGGGGCGCCGGACCTGGGACTTGGAAACACAGAGATGCAGAGACAGCTGACTGGCAGCCATCGCTGTTTGCCACGCCCTAGCCTAGTAACTCCCTGAGACCCCACCCCACACAATCTACAAACCCACCCAAGCTCCACACAGTGGCTTTTGCATATAAATGGTCTGCCCTATCACAGCTTAACCTAACAAACTGCAGCTCTGGTCAGACAGCTCCAAAAACTCCAAACTCCAAGCAAAGAGGAGAAAACTGTAGTTCTCGCTGTAGCTCTTGCTGGGTGGCCTCAGACAGTAGCTGACCTGCACCCCATTGGAGATCCAGAAGCTAGTGTATCTAGTGGTCAGTATGAGACGACACCAGATTTCAACTACTCACATCCATAAGTGACACATTCAAGAGGCAGACTCAGTGAGCCCCAAAGCCCCACTGAAGCAAGTCCTGCCCCATAAGCGTGTCTCCAGCACAGCAGTTCTTCCATTATAGACACAGCAGGTCCTCACAGCCAATTGGCCTGGAGGTCAATTCCTCCCAGTGTACCAACAGCAATCAAGGCTTAACTACACCAAGACTTTGCACTCAGCCCACAAAGGGGTGCACCAAGAGTGTCCACCTCAGATGATAGGCTGAACCACTGGTCACTTACCACAGAAAACCACTCCATCAACACAGGGAAGCAGCAAAATGTGGAGACAAAGAAACATGTCACGAATGAAAGAAATGGAGGAAAGCAAAACTACTGGACATAGAGTTCAAAACCACATTTATAAGGTTACTCAAGAATCTTCTAAAAACTGCCGAGAAACTTGATGAGACCTCTGAGGAGCTTAGTGAGACCTTCAAGGACCTTAATGAGAATCCCAAAAAATTGAAAAGGACCAGTCAGAAATTAAGCATACACTGTCTGAAATAAAGAATATACAGAAATTCAACTGTAGATCAAAGGACACCAAGAATCAAACCAAAGATCTGAAATATGAGGAAACAACGATCACCCAACCAGAAAAACAAAAAGAAGAAAGAATCCAAAAATATGAAGATAGTGTCAGGAGCTTCTGGGACAACTTCAAGCGTACCAACATCAGAATTATGGGGGTGCCAGAAGAAGAGAGAGCAAAATATTGAAAACCTAGTAGAAGAAATAATGACAGAAAACTTTCCCTACCTGGTGAAAGAAATAGACTTACAAGTCCAGGAAGTGCAGAGAACTCCAAATAAGAGGAATCCAAATAGGACCACACCAAGACACATCATAATTAAAATGCCAAGGGCAAAATACAAAGAGAGAATCTTGAAAGCAGCAAGAGAAAAACAGTTAGTTACTTACAAGTGAGTACCCATATGACTGTCAGCTGATTTCTCAACAGAAACTATGCAGGCAAGAAATATTCAAAGTGATGAACAGCAAGAACCTACAACCAAGATTACTCTACCCAGCAAAGCTATCATTCAGAATTGAAGGTCAGATAAAGAGCTTCACAGACAAGAAAAAGCTAAAGGAGTTCATCACCACCAAACCAAGATTATATGAAATGCTGAAGGGTATTCTTTAAGAAGAGGAAGAAGAAGAAAAAGGTAAAGATAAAAATTATGAACAACAAAATGACAACAAATAAATACTTGCCAACAAGTGAATCTAAAAATCAAGTGAATAAAAAATCTGATGAACAGAATGGACTGATGAATATAATAGAATCAGGGACATAGAAAGGGAGTGGACTGACAATTCTCAGGGGTAAGGGGGTGTGAGGGGTGTGGGAAGAGATTGGACAAAAGTCTTACACCTATGGATGAAGACAGTGGCAGGGGTAAGGGCATAGGGTGGGGTGGGGAATCAGGTGGAGGGGAGCTATGGGGGGGGGGGAAAGGAACACCTGTAATAATCTGAACAATAAAGATTTATTTAAAAAATAAAAAAAAATAATACCAGGAACAAATTTATAAAGGAAAATCTTTATAATCAGGAACTTATCCTTGAGGCCTCAGTTTCTCCATCCCTAAAATATACATACAATATGCATAGCTCTCTAAAATATGCAAGATTACCCATAGCTCATAACCAACTAACTTGATCACAATCAAATGGTCATTAGTGAATTAAATAAAGTAATTTAGATGACATATTTATGCATAAAAATAACCTACATAAATAAATAAAATACATTCAAACATGTACTACCTTATGCATAACATTGTGCTGGGCACTGAAGAATGCCATTAACATAAGTCACAACTCTTGACCCCAAGGATCATAAGATCTCATGGAAGAATTATAGACACTTAAAAGATTTAACAAGATTAAAATGAGTGCTATAGGCAGGAAGTGCTATCAGGGTTGATCAATGCAAAGGGTATAATGGGTGATGACTCCATGAAGGATGTGAGGGTTGCTACAGTGATGCCTGGATTGTGGGGAGTGTTCATGGGTGGAGAGGAAGGAGGAGGGAACCGAGCGGAGGGCCCAGGAAAAGCTGGAGTAAGCACGGCACGTAAATTGATGTGGCTGAGATGCTGAGTCATAGTGAGAGCCCTGGGCAGAAGGAGAACATCAGGAGATAGACTCTGGCTGCAGCATATATGACAAAGTGGCAAAATGTGCGGGGAAGAGCCAAATCTGTGTATTGCGGTTTGGAAAATGTCTTCATGGATCCTACAGATCAGATCAATTCATAAACCTGGAGTTTGGGAGGCAAACCTTGAAGAAGAAAGGATTGGTCAGAACAGACCATGAGTCCAACTCAATCAGCCAGGCTGCACTGGATCCATCAGGTTTCAAGGAGCCAGCCAAGCAGGGACCCAAAGACGAGGTGAAATATCTTGATACAGGGACCCGAAGCAGTCCGTAAATCAGCAGCACCAGTGGAGGCTACATATCTCTGTACAGCTGAATCTCAGAAAGGTCACCACCCTTTTCCATGCTCACCATTCAAGGTGGCCCCAAAGAAGGACTCATGATGCTTACCCACCACCTCGTAGCTCCTTCCAGAGCACCACCTCTCAAGTTCCTCGCTCCCTGCAATTAGCTTCTTTCCTCTTTGAGTTTGTTTGGTCTCCAATGAATGGACCAGGTAGTTATCCCAGCTTCTAAGAGTTGAAGAGGAGGTTAGGTAATAAACTTAGGAGTGGCTGTTTGAAGCTGAATTTTGACAGGAAGTTGTGTATTAGATTGGATGCTGGTCATCCAGCTGGTGTCCCAGGACACACCTTGAGTGCTGGTAAATGTCTTTCCATTTGACCATGATTCTGGGACCTGAACTTCAGGGTAGATTCATATTTTCTAATTAATTCATTCATAAATACTCACTGGACTCCTCCATCTTTTTTTTTTTTTTTTTTTTGCCTTCAAGGAATTAGTTGGCTTGACATTAATTCTGGTGTTAGTGACATGAAACTAGAGCTGTGAAGCTTAATGGGCCATGTCAGTCCTTCCCATAACAAATATTAATTCAGTTGCAAGACCATTTGTTAATTTATTCATTCCACAAATGTTCACTAAGTACCTACAGGTACTAAGGGAAAGAGAGGGAGTACTGTTATGCTTAATGAGCAGGTAGATATCAACTTCTCTACTATACAAACTGTGTGCCTTAGCTCTGATCATGACTACACTCATCTAACAGGGTAATTATGAGAACTAAATGTGTTCAGCCACCTAAAATGCCTGGTACATATTATCTCCTCAATAAATGCTAGTTTTTAGGATGATTAGAGAGTGGGCATGCCAAATCAAAGATGTCTTCCAAAGAGACTTGTATGTCTCTACCTTTGACATGTTAGTTGACACTTTCTATTTAGAAGAAATAGGAGAAGGTCTTCGGAGGCAAATTGAAGTAGCCTGTGGAAATAATGGAGGTGTGAGCTAACAAGATAGGGACTGCTCCTTCTGGCTGGAGCCTGAAGACTTGGAAGTAGGAGCCAAATAGCAAAAGACCCTGTGTGCTAAGCTAAAGCTCTTGGGATCCATCAGGAAATTTTATGATGGGAGTATGAAAAAACAGTTTTGTGCTTTGGAAAGATCATTCCAGCAGCTCTAGGTGCTCTTTGAGCAACAAGGGCAGGAAGGGACAAGGGCCTGTACTAAGACCCTTATGCAAATGAAGACAAGGAGACACAATCAAGAGGAGTTTGGAAGGAATTCTTCATATGACTTGATAAATAATTAGATATGGGAAATAAGTGAGAGAGAAGTACAGAATAGCAAAAGTTCTAAGTCTTGGGCAACTATGTCAGGAACAGGCCATTTTCTAAGATGAAGAAGGCTAAACATGCAACAGGCTTAGGAGTGGGGATGATGAGTTTAGGGTCAGACCAGCTGAGTAGTATGGGATACACAGGTAAGTATGTGCAGTGGACATCTGGATACAAACTGGAGCTCATATATCAAGTTCCTATTGGTCATCCCTACCTGGATGTCACTAGAGATACAAATTTTGGAGTTACGGGTTTTTAATTTGTGGTTAACAATATGAATCTGAGTAAAGTTGGCCAAGAGGAATATAGAGAGAATAAAGGAATGTATAAATGGGAGAGAAAGAAAAAAGAACCAAGTCTATGTGGTACAAGCTCCTGCCAAGGTCCCTAAAGTTGGAGAGAAGAGATTAAGAGCCCCTCCTGCAGATGTACACACTTGGGAGGAGCCTACTTAAATCCATATGTGGACAATTTTACAGAGCAGGTTACACTGATTATGAAAGTTAAACTCTTTCTCACACTCATTTAAACCACAGAGAAGTCCCAAAATAGCACAAAGGAGAGAACAGAAACAAAGGAACTTCCAAGATATGAGGCCTCAATGACTCGAGGAACTTTAACATCACTGTCATAAATAGGAGTTTTTTTAAAACATTTTTTTGTTTGTTTTTTAGAGAGTGGGGAATGGAGATGGAGAGAGGGAGAAAGAAACATTAATGTGAGAGAGAACACCCATCAACTGCCTCCTGCACGCCCCTACTGGGGATGGAGCTTGCAACCTGGGTATGTATCCTGACTGGGAATAAAACTGGTGATCCTTTGGTGCATGGATGATGATCAACCCACTGAGCAACACCATCCAGGGCCATAGATGGGGGTTTGTATGTAACAGAGTGAGCAGTGAAGACAGAGATACACCTGTAATTTGCTTTACAGTCACTTACATAGAGAAGACAGTTAAAACCAGTTTGGAAGGCTAATTTCTGGCAAGTCCCACATAGAACTAATATTAGGAGAGCAATGGGGCATGTCTAGTGCTCCAATAGCTCCCACTGAACCAACAGAGTGCAGCGTATATACATAGAATGAGAAAGAATATTGGCTTCTAAGTTAGGCAGTTCTGGTTTCAAAATCCAGCTCTTCTACTTACCATGTGATTATGAACAACTTAATAAACTTATCTTCTTTCTGCTATTTAACTAAATATAATAATATATCCCACTTGAAGCTTGTTATGAATGAGGATAAAGTTGGAGAAATTATCATAGATAATACTTTTTTATTAGTACGAGCAAGACAATGTGCTAAACTCTTTACATGTACCATCTTTTTCATCCTCACAACAGCTCTCTGAGGGAATGGACTGAACCATTAATTGATGGGTCTCATGGGGAAAAGGCATTTTCTTTTGAAGACATTTGAATCCAGAGGCAACTGAACTGCTTTCTAGATAACAAGATTTCAAAGTAACAATCTTATTTTCATGTTTGTATGAGCAACCATAACATATGCATATGGTCCTCTCCCAGCTTAACTAGAAATGTTTGAGACATAAACCTGCATGTATCTCAAAAGTCCATAAGATGCATGCAGCTTTGGGTTCTGCTTCTTTACCAGAGGGTGGCTGCAATACAATACAGGCCATTTTCCAGAGCAGGTTGTATTGACTCTGAAGGTCACATTTCTTCTGGTGTTCATCAAGACTTTTGAACTGGTAGTTTCTCAATTTATGCTTTATTAAGCACCAATTTAGGTATTATGGTGGTGAAGTATTATGAATTCCATATGCATGAACTCAGTTTATCTTTGCCATACCACTATGTGGTTGATACTATTATCATCATTGCTAGAGGCCCAGTGCACAAATTCGTGCACAGGTGGGATCTGGCCAGCCCACCCAAATTGGGGTTAGGGGGGCCAATCGGGGGCTGGAGCTGGGGAGGGGAGGGGCCGCAGGCGGTTGGTGGGCCAGCCCTACCTCCTGGTCAAACTCCCAGTCGAGCTCCAATTTGCATATTAGCCTTTTATTATATAGGATTCTACAAATACGCAAACTGAGATACTTGAGATTTCTTGATAGAAATCACAGGGCTAATACATAGAGTAGGAATGTGTGTATCTCATTTAATATGTCCTGGCCAATAATTATGTCATAATACTTTATATCTGAAATTCTTTTCTTTATATATACGACAGTTCACTAATTATTCTCCTAGGCTTTATACTCACAACCAAACAAGAGCCAGTACAGGGCACTCAATTATGTACTCTCAACCAGTAAGAATGTATGCACCTTACAGTAAATATTGTCAACTACACTATTCTAGATGGGCTCCTAATACTAGGATCTGCCACAAGAAACAGAAGAATATCATGCTAGGTACTAAAACACAAGTTAGAGAATATGGCCAGGAAAGATAGATAATAATGAATAAGCCCTCTGACATCCTGTTGACTTGGATAATTGATCAACAATTCTATGACTATTAGTGGGGAAAAACTATGGGCAAAGACAGGTATTGATTTTAGAGATTAAAATAAAACAAAATAATTATTTTTAATATGTAAAATGCACCTGCAAGAGGATGTGTTATCATGATTATATGCAACTCTACCTAGGCCTGATGCAGTAGCACACCCATATCCAAGAATACTTCCCCCAAAACCCACCTTCCAAACTAAACTGACTGTGAACATTTAGTGTTTCCCCTGACGTATCACTGAATGATATCATTTTTACTCTCATTGCTTCCACCTTCAAACCCTACAAGTTCGGAGAGTCCTTAATAACATCTAACTTTGATATCTAATTTAAGTTTTGCTCTTATGTAAAACAGAATTTTTAAAAACAGTAGGAATGTTAAAGTTTCTGAGAATAAGTGGACAGCTTCCTAGAACATTACTACAAATAGACATGAGACTATTTGTTTTCTTTAGGAAGATGCGATACACAACCTCCTAACTTGATGCCAAAAGCCTCTATGACCTGGATTCCTACATAGGTGACAAAAGTAGTTGTTTCATACATATCTACTGACTAAATGAATTGTCGGATTGCTACACATATTCATTTCCAAGAAGAATAAGAAGTAGTTGTGTTTATTCCACCCACTTTAGGCTCAGGTTACCTCTATCACAGCTTAGGTGGCCAGTGTACAGAACATGAGTTCTCTTCAAATTACATTAAAAAAGCCCAATATCCCTTTCAACAAAAGGAGAAGTGCTCCATGAACAGGAAGAGTCAGAGTGGGAGGTAGACTTCCAGGACTGCATCTGAACTTGACCCCATAGAGGCATTCACTGTTCTAAGGAAATCTGTGTTCCTGGGGACATAGATTCAGAAAAGAGAGCAATAACAAGAGAGATGAGTTCAAGAGCAGAAAACACAATCAGAAATTAAGTACCAAGAGCAGAACACATGATCTCCCACCAAAAAGGAGCAGAGAAGGAATAAAGAAAGATTTCGATACTAAGGATCTAGAACTGATTCTCTCACATCAGTACTGAGAACTGAGTCAACTAAGATTAAAATGTAAGTAAGGGCAGGAGGTGCTGCCAGGTGGGACTGATGTTAGGTGGGAACCAACTGGTACCAAGGTGAGGGGAGGGCTAGCTTGGTGCTGAGGAAAGGAGCATCATTATGTGCTTCTTGCTCACAACACTAACTCTGCACAGAGAAGTGAGAGATGTAGGAGACAGAACTAGACATCTGAATTTATCCCTTTAGGCAAGATAGACCCTTCACCATTGAGGTTGGATTTAAACTGTCTGCCCCATCAACTAGACTTCACATCGTGGGAGGTAGCAATAGTAAAACTACCTTTAGAAAAATATTCCTCAAGATGGCCGTTACCAATCTATTTGTGGAAAATATGTAGTTTTAAGTGCAATTTTAAAATGTAATATTTTTTTCCAAGGGCTGGAGACGTTAATTCAAACCATGTGTGAAATCTGAGAGAAATGGAACTCAAATCAGACCCTATCAAAAAAAAGTCTATGAGTTTTCACAAGATAATGAACCCAATGTTTTAACATTGCCACTAGTAGGGTAGCTTTTGTTTGGTTTTATTTTATTTTAGTTTTTAGTGTGTGTGTGTGTGTGTGTATTTTGAGAGATTTTTAATGTGTTTCCAGAATCTAGCCAAGTTCAGCAGTTAAAAACCCACCTTCATCATCCATTCCTTTTATTTTTAAAACTCCCATTCCATATTACCTCTTTTACTATTCTACTAGACTGAATGATTTGTGCTGGGAAAAGATTGGGTTTTAAACCTCATCTAGAGATTTAGCAGAAGAGAAGTTGAAACTGGTAGCTGAAATGGAGGCTTGTATTTACAGAAAATCAAAAGCTGACTAACAAATGAAACACTTCTTAAGAAAAACTATCAGTTAAGTAAAATGCAAACTATGACTTACCCTTAGTATATGCTGAGTTCAGAATGATATTTTTGTCTAGCTTGGTATGTAATGACAGAATGGAAGCAGTAGGAACTGATTTTTTCAAGTATTGACATTAATTAATATTAATTTATGCTCTTATTTTCTGGATGTGTATTTTGCCTTAAGATATTTCTTATCACAAATCATTGTAAACTTTTCAGAAATTAACAAACATGTGAGTATTGTAGGCCTTAATTTGGTATCATAACCTCCTTCTACACCTTTTTCACTCATTTCCTTTCTAGAACTACACATAAGGAGAATAAAACTGACTGAAACCGGTAACCAGTCTCAGATATAAGGACTTGGTAAATATATATACTTTTAGAAAGTATTTGACTTTATTTCTCAAAAGACTTCAGAATTCTATGAAAAAATTAAATCCCTATTTTGAAATATTATTTATTAAATATCCACCCTAGCCGGTTTGGCTCAGTGGATAGAGCGTCAGCATGCAGACTGAGGGTTCCAGGTTTGATTCCGGCCAAGGGCACATGCCTGGCTTGCGGGCTCCATCTCCAGTAGGGGGCATGCAGGAGGAAGCTGATCAATGATTCTCTCTCATCATTGATGTTTTATATCTCTCTCCCTCTCTCTTCCTCTCTGAAATCAATAACAATATATATTTTTAAAAATCCATATACCCTCTAGTTCAAATAATTTTTAAAAATATATCCTTTACCTCACAGAAAATCCCACATTGAGACATATGACAAAATGTAGCTCTGTCTTTGATAAGACGGGTGACCAGCTCAGCATAAATGTTTAAAACCAGCTTTTGAATTATGCTGACTGCTGCTATTTTGGATTGAAGGTTAGTCCTGACTTATCCTATGGCATCTCCCATCTGCCTAAGGCTTGTTCAGAGCTAACCATGGCCTTCCTGGTTGCTATTAGCAGGATTTTTGCCCCACACTTTCAGAGGTTGAAAGCAATGCTGCGATACTTCACATTACATGCTGGAGGGTCTTTATAAAATGGTCCTGACCATGCCACTTGCAGCACTGAGTATCCGCTCTAAGTCCTGCAACAGTCAAAGAAAGCCAACTAGCGTCTGCCTTGCTCTGCGATTGCTACAACTGACGCTCGGGAGTCTCCTCCTGGGTAATTCTGCCTGATGTGTATGTTACACAGAGCACTACAGAGAAAGGCCCCCATTCTGTGCTTCTTTGACCACAGAATGCAGTAGCCCTCTTGATTTTTTCTGTTATTCCTCAGCACTAGGCTCTCCACTGCTTTGGGGTCTTCAGATTCCCCAACTTGCAATTGATCTAAATATATCTTGCCTTAAACTATTGCTAAAGCATTCCTGGCATCATCCCCAATCCATTCTTTATAATATAAACATCTGTAAATTCTGAAAAGGCCAGAAGTACCCCTTCAAAAGCCCACTTGAAGGCGTTTGTGAATTGTTCCACGTTATCCTTTTACTGGTTACTTCACAATGACTGACATTGCCAAATAGAAGAGCATTTGTTCTCAACTGTCCCAGTTGTCTGCACTTCTAAGACTATTGATATTAATCTGCTTCATGGTAGTTAATATTTATAGGAAAAGTTTGATCTAATTGCATTGAATTAAATTGTAGTAATTCATAGTCATTGAATGCTGATATGTACAAAGGGAACTAGAAAGATGCCCACAAAGGAGGGTAGAGATTGCAATCTGTGCCTATTGGATTCGCTATACAATTATAACTGTAAATGTATAAATTAAAATGGAATTACATTTCTCTAATGCTTGCTTAGCTTTCTTAAAATGATTTCACAAGAAAGCAAAGATCATGAACTAAAAATATACAAAAGAAGAACTGCAAACAGTCAATAAACAGGAAAAATGTTCACTTGCATTAATCATAAGACAAATGCACACTATAATACCATCATCACCCATTAAATGGGAAAGAATTTAAACCATAATTTTAATGAGATGAGGGTACAATGAAATTACAGGTATGTCTAATCATGGATAACGTGACCAAACCCTGACCTCCATTTCTCACTTCTTTTACTGTCTGCTTTCAACAGCAAGATTTCTCTGAGCAACAAAGGATAATTTCTTATTCAGTTTTTAGAATATTTAATAATATTTCTCATTGTACAATCTACATGTAAGACCCCATATATAGCTTTAAAGAAACTTGGAATAATAAAGTAGAATTTCATTTATTTTTTTAAAAAATAACCTGTGCCTAAATTTAACATTTTCCTGCTAAATGATAATACTTTATGACTGCACACTTTGTTCAGAAAAGCTGGAAGACAACTGTTAAACTATGTTACTGCTAAAACTCTATGTTTGTTGCCTCTATACAATTGTATTTAGAATGCAGAAGATTTCAATAACATTAAAGCAAATGAAATGCAAGCAAGACTGGTAGCTGGACACATAATTAAGACTTGGTTAAAGGGAAGAATGTTTTAAAGTACATTCAAAATATTTAGTTTTAATTAAAAATATATAAATTTACATTGGTTATGGAAGCCTAAGTTGCTTTCTTTGGAGATTGTAATTCAAAATCAATTCCTACATAAAGCCACACCCATAATGCATCATCTACACATTCAGAACTAGAACTTTGACACTCTTGAAGCAATTTAATGTAGTCTTTTTCTATGTTTCACAATTTTGTTTTCTTTCTTTTGCAGTTGTTATGGCCGCACCTAATTAGGGGGTAACTTTTTTAGCAAATCTTTCCAAAGAATTTCAACCTAGTTCTAGAAACAACACATTCCTTTCAGATCATTTCATTGGTTTGCACAAACTTTGCAATGACAACAGATACTCTTGGTAAGTAAACAACTCAATCAGCAGGAGCAAGTGTGTGTGTAGACATAGAGTATTATGTCAGTCAGTATGTTTCACAAAAGGGGTGAAACAATTTAGTCCATCTCGGGAGTCAAATAAATGATGATCAGTCAGGAGAGCTTCTATTCCAGTTCACTTTAAAAATTTTTTTAAGTATATTTTTATTGATTTCAGAGAGGAAGGGAGAGAGACATCAATGATTAGAGAGAATCATTGATCAGCTGCCTCCTGCACACCCCCTATTGGGGATCGAGCCTGCAATCCAGGCATGCACCCTGACTGGGAATTGAACCCTGACCTCCTGGTTCATCGGTCAATGCTCAACCACTGAGCCACACTGGCTGGGCCCAATTCACTTT
The DNA here is from genome assembly GCA_026230045.1 of Corynorhinus townsendii. NCBI lineage: Eukaryota > Metazoa > Chordata > Mammalia > Chiroptera > Vespertilionidae > Corynorhinus > Corynorhinus townsendii. The sequence goes on along the minus strand of JAPDVU010000010.1, from coordinate 17,066,679 downwards.
TTGAACAAGAATTTTACTATTCTTTTCCTTAACCTTTCAACATTTTATGCTATGTGCAGAATACCTTGATAGATTATGACTGCTATAGCCTGTTCTATAGAGTTTGTTTCCCTTAAAAGATTCTTAAAATACAGAGAAACTGTTTTAGTGTTTATGCAGCCAATAATAATATCATAAAGCTCCCAATTTAAAGGTAATTTATCATAATTTAAATGATTATACAGTCAAATAACTATTTGAGTCTTAACTATATGCAAAACACTGTTCCTATTTCATTCAGAAAAATCAACAATAATTTTATTCTTTGAGACTTAAGATAATTAGTTTCAAAATCTTTGTTGGAAACCCTACATCTATTTTATTTTTCTTAAAGTTGTTAATCATAAAGATTCTACAACATTATAAAAAATTCATGAATAAGGCAAAAGTAGCTTATTTTCCACAATCAAATGAAAAAATAATTCGTTCACTTTACCTCCTAGTGTGTTTATGTGTTTTTCTATATAAGAACACACAAGTTATACATCTCGCTTTGTGATTTTATGTGACATTAAACACAAGCGTTCTCGTGTTTTTATGTAGTCGTTACACTTATGTGTAATTGCTATAAGAGTCCAATGAGAAGAAATAGCAGTTTCTTTACTGCTTTTCTTGTCAACATTTATGATATTTTCAACTTTTAGAAATCATAAGTAATGCCGCAGTGAACATCTTTATCCTATAATTTTACTCTTTTTTAGGAAAAAATTCTGAAAGTATAATTAATAGTACAAAGGATATGAAAGTTTTATGATTTTTAATATCTATGATCAAACTACTTCTGTTACTGTGGATTTACATTCATAAAATATAGTGCTACACATATATTTCTTCTGTATAACACTCTGCAAGAAAGTAGATAAATTTTATAATGTTCAGTAATGTATAGTAGAAGAAATAAGATGGAAGAATGTAAGGACATATAGAAATTAATGGGAGCATTATATTTTTGTCTTGTTTTATTTTATTTTTTGTGTAGTCAATATTATTTTACATTAGTTTCAGATGTACAGAATGGCATGCAGAATGTTTTACACAGCTGCCAGAACAGTAAATTCCAATTTGTTCCCATCTTCACTGGCATTGGGTAATATTTTTATATTTTCTTACTTTAAAAAGTTAAACATATATTTAACAACATAGCTAATGGAATCTATAATAATAAAAGTGTAATATGCTAATTAGACCAGACATCTTTCCGGACCTCCTTCCACATGAACTTCCAGATGAAGCCGGGGCTGTTAGGACTGAGGCAAACCACTGCGGCTGTGACTGACTGGCGGGCTGTGGCGGGTGGGCAGGGCCTCCCTCTGCGAAGGAAGCCCAGGTCCTGGGTGCCAGAGGGAAGCCGGTGCCTGCAGCCGGGAGAAGGAAGGCCTATTCTTGCACGAATTTCATGCATCAGGCCTCTAGTTTAATATAAGTATATAGATATATACATACAGGGTAACACACAGGAAAAGCAAAGGGATATTTAAAAGAAATTCAGGCTAATGCTTCTCTCTCAGAAGGAGGTTATAAAGATGAGATGTCAACAGGGAGGCATAATACTGGCAGAGTTCCATCTCTTCACGAGGTGAACTCAGCACCAAAATTATTTCTACTGTTCTTTTCACAGTATAGCTATACGTCACGCACACTTTTGCATATATGATTTTTCACACACACAAAATAAGATTAAAAATTAGATATACGGATAATAGCCCCTCATCCTTACCTTGTGTTTGCTTTGCTAATGTGCCTCGTGGAGATGGTGGTTAATCATGAGAAGCCACAGTGAATGATGGCCCGCCCACCCGCTGTGCTTGAGCCCAGTGCAGCCTGCCCACAGGCAGGTGGTCTCAGCACAGCCGTCCGCAGCCTCCGTCATGGGGTCTCCTCGGGCTGAGACACCGACACCGGTTGTCCCTGACTCCTCCTCAGCCCTCAGCAGCATAACCTCAGGAACTTCCCTTCCTTTTCTAAATGTCAGCAAGTCTTTCTTTATCAAGAAAACATTATAGGCTACCTCCCTCATTACAAGTGAAAGAAAAAGAAAAACAATTTTATAGCAGGAAGAGAAAAAACGAACAAGAACAGAAAATGTGGAGGCAGCTCAGAGAGAGTGTGCACCAGCCTAGAATCCCACCGCAAAGCCTTGGCACCCAGTCATCAGGTTCCAAGAACCACACACTCGACACCAAAGTCCTGCCCCTCACGTGTGGGAGGCCAGACTCTCTTCTGTGACTGTTTGATATGAAGTCGCTCTTACAAATTACTCTTATGCTGAAGAGCATGCCAACTGCATTTCCACTCTCCAGCTAAAATTTAGTTGCATGTGTCCTTCCACTGTGATTGCACCATTGGCACCCCCACATGACCTTCAATTTCACTGACGTCATCTGCAGCATCATTGTTTTCATCCTCACCTGAGGATATTTTTCCCATTGTTTGTCCGAGAGAGTGGCAGGAAGGGAGGAGGAGAGAAAGAAACATCATGAGAAAGAGGCACATCAGCTGGTTGCCTCGTGTTCAACCCAGAGCCAGGGATGGAACCTGAAACCCAGGTACGAGCCCTTGACTGGGAATTGAACCCATGACTCTTTAGTGCCCAGGATGATGCTCTAACCACTGAAAATACCAGCCAGGGCTGCAGCATTGTTTAAAGATGCTCAGAAGTTCTTAAGCCCTGAGAGAGAAAAAAGTCTTATTCACATTATTTAGTTCCCATTAAGTAGCAATTCTGTATATTAGGCTCAGCAACTTGCAGCACTATTAGGAAAGTAATATTCATATACTTAAGATATTTCTCAAAAATCTCCTCGAGATTACAGATACCATTGATAAAGTGAAAAAATATTTATGAAAAGTATTTTGAAGTCAGAAAAGGCAAGGCAAAATTCTTCATAAAGTCAAATATAATTGTACTGTGACTTATTTATCCATGTATTTATTGATCACCTATTATTTCCAAAGTAACGGAAAGATGCAAATTCTACAAACCAAAGATGACTTCCATACATGCTTCATAAAAGAAAAAAAGATTGCAGAGGAAAAGATGGACTACCACCATATCATGCTCCAGATGGGTCGCTGAAGTCTTTTTCTCTGAAGAATGTGTCTTTTTGCACTGGGAGAATTGGGTGCTTTTATTAAAAGGCTAATTGCCAGCTTCTATAATATAGCACTAGCAATATTCCTGACATGATGGGAAGCCTGGCACTGAAAGCCTCGGAGTGGCCATGAACTATCCAAGCAACAAGTCATGGCAACAGGGTCCTTCTGCGTGCGCATAAAGCACGAAGCAACCCCCAAGCAACGCATGGCCCGCGGAATGCCGTTGAAGCACAGGCACTGGGAGAAAAGGCTAGTGTTTAATAAAACTTGCGCTTTGCATTGAGTGACGTAATGTGCAGTGCTGTGTTTACTTATAGTGACTTGACTCAATTATTTTCAAACCTAAACCTTCAAAGGAGAATGAGAAAAACACGTGGTGACTGCAAAAATCTGAATAAGAGTACATTTCATTTTATGTAAGCAGGTACGGAGATAGAATTCTTCATCAGTATTCTGGGCAGCTTGTACACATAATACATTTATGACCACAGCCCTATACTTCTTAACAAAATGTTTCTCAGTGGGACACCTTATACGTGGTTTTCTGAATTAAACATGTTCTCATTTTCCCATTAAAAGGGAATACAAGTAATAGAGCACAGAGGGGACATTTATGTATATTTACTAGTAAGATCTCTGGAGGAAAAAAGAACCTCTGAACATTAAAATATAGGAAGCAGAGCTTGCATTGCTGGTCTTCTGAAGTCTCCTGTCTTTGCTTCTTATCTCTGGGGTCTGGATAAGCGCCATCCTGACCCACGGGTTTAAAAATGCCTTTTTGTTTAAACTATGATGTTTACTAACAATGCGATTCCTATATGTAACTTCCAACATTGGTTTACATCATGGGATGAAACACCAGTTGGGAATAAATAGGTACCTAGCCATATTCTAAACCATTTCAGGCTTTTTAGGTTAATAAAGCTATAAACTTAATTCATTCTGGTATACTGGAGCCCAGTTCTCTTGAAAGTAATAATTAGATAAATGTGGGGAAACAGAATTATAAATATACTTACATGGTTTTAAAAATAAACATAACTTAAAATATACATTTTAAACATTTATTGTTTAAACATACACAAAATTAATGTGCTTTCCAGACTCCAATATTTGTTAATATCCCTTGTGTTTAAGACACTGTCTAATGTATTAGGCATCGAGTCATCTTTGCTGTTTGCCAATTCGGTTATTATTGCAGAGTATTAAATGTTTTATAAGTCAATATCCTTCCTTTGAGACATACTCCCTTCTGAGAAGGAACAAGGAAAAATTAGTAGTACCTAGGAAAAGAAAGTGAATTTAATTTTGCTATTGTATGTTTTTGTTGTTTGTATGTTTTGTTTAACATGTTAAATAAGTTATATGCTATTTCCTGCTTCCAAGGAAGTTTGGTACCTTTGAAATCATAAGTGACCTTTTGTGTCCTTAGGGTATTATTGTAAACGCGCTATTTCATAATTAATTTTGAGCGTTTCTTAAATGGTTCTAAGTGCCTAAGGGCCTCTTCCCATTAGAGGCATTGACTAGGGAAGAAAGCATATCAAAATACATAGCATCTGAAGTGGTCATGGGCTGGTAGGGATACTGGCATAAATGATACATTATTATGCATGAGTATAAGTGTCGTTATAAGAAATGTTAATAGGCTTATAAATTATAATGATTTTTATACAGTGGAATACCGACAGCATGAATCTCACTAATTGTTCTGTAATACCTCACTACGTTCAGTTGTTTCGAACAATGTGAATTTTCCTCCTCATTGGTTACACAGTTCACTAAGCCTCCGTAGACTGACACCATATTGAACCTTGGTAGGAAGGTGCTTGTAGCTCTCACTGTGGAGTTTTAGTTGTTCCAAGGCCAAGTCTTGTGGCGTAACTGACCAAAGGGCAAAGTCCAGTGGAGCTAGACTGTGACTTTGGCCTCTGTACCTAGTGCTGAGGCAAAATTACTCTCTGTTTTTAGGGAAGCACAGACCTTGCTCCCATCAGCCATTTAAAAACATTTGAATTCGCCCAGCCGGCATGGCTCAGTGGTTGAGCATCGACCTATGAACCAGAAGGTCACGGTTCAATTTCCCCTTAGGCACATGTCCTGATTGCGAGTTCCATCCCCAGTGAGGGGCATGTAGGACGCAGCCATTCAATGATACTCTCTCATCATTAATGTTTCTATCTCTCTCTTCCTCTCCCTTCATCTCTGGAATCAATAAAAATATTTTAAAAAGCCTTATAAAAATATTCGAATTCATGAGAGTTACTATTGGGAAGGGGTCTTAAGCGGTATAAATAATTGGCCTAACTTTATCCCAATAGGCAATAGAACATGCAGGTTAATAGCAGAGCTATTGTTCCAACTCTGGACTCTGGTCTTCCTATTCAATAGGATTTTCACTACTCTCTCATCTGGTACAATTTATCATATTTTTTATTTCCTGTTTCTAGGCATACCAGCTTTGCAATTCCAGGTCTGTGGAAATCATGTTGCAATTTTTCATAAATAAGCTGGGGGAGGGGAATGGAGAAAATGGACTATAACCCAAATTTGCATGATTCTAAAGGCAATTTCCAGCAGGTAACTGGTTAAAACTTGCCAGATCAAATACTAGCATCATATTTCACAGACCTAGAACAAATGCTCCAAAATTTGATATGGAATTAAAAAAATACCCCAAATGGCCTCAGCAATCCTGAGAAAGTAGAAAAGAGTTGGAGGAATTACAATACCAGATTTCAAGTTATATTACAAAGCCACTGTTCTCAAAACTGCCTGATACTGGCACAAGAACAGACATATAGACCAAGAGAGTCAAGACAGTCTCTTCAATAAATGGGAAAATTGAAAAGATACATGCAATAAAAAAGAAACTAGACCACCAACTTACACCATACACAAAAATAAACTCAAAATGGATAAAAAGACTTAAACATAAGTCTGGAAACCATAAAAATCTTAGAAGAATTCATAGGCAGCAAAATATCAGACATATCTCATAGCAGTATCTTCACCAATACAGCTCCTAGGGCAATGGAAACTAAGGAGAAAATAAACAAATGGGACTACATCAAAATAAAAAGTTTCTGTCTAGCAAAAGAAACCATCAACAAGACAACAAGAGAGCCCACTTCATAGGAGAACATATTTGCCAATGTTACATCTGATAAGGATTTAAGCTCCAAAATTCATAGGGATCTCATACAATTTTTAAAAAAGGAAGATAAACAATCCAATAAAAAAATGGTCAAAGGCCCTAAATGGACACTTTTTCATAACAGCACAATTTACAATAGCTAAGATTTGGAAACCACCTAAATACCCCATCAGCAGATGAGTGGATTAAAAAACTGTGGTACATCTACACAATGGACTACTACACTGCTATAAAAAATGAAGAACTCTTACCATTTGCAACAGCATGGATGGACCTGGACAGCATTATGCTAAGCGAAATAAGCCAGTCAGATAAACATCAGATAAACGTCACATGATCTCACTCATTTGTGGAATATAATGAACAACATAAACTAATGAATAAAAAATAGATCCAGAGACATAGAAGCATTAAATAGACCGTCAAACCTCAAAGGGAAGGCAGGGGAATGGGGGAAGGGTAAGCAATCAACCAAAGGACATGTATCCATGCATATAAGCATAATCAATGGACACAGACAATGGGGGGTGGGGGGGAGAGTGGGAGGATAAGGGCCGGTGCTGGGGGGATGGAAGGCGTTGGGAGAGGTCAATAGGGGAAAAGGAGACATATATAATACTTTCATCAAGAATAAAAAAAAACTTGTCAGATCATTGTTTTCCAAAAATATAACAAACATATACCATGAATGTCCATAAAGCAACTGAATCATATGCCTTAAAATTGTTAAAATGGTACATTTTATTTTAAGTGTGTTTTATGACAAAAAAAAGAATTATTTTAATGCCACCAAAATTTCTTGATGCTGTCCTACTGTTAGTACTGTTTCCCACCTAAAATGTCTTCCTTCCAGCTGTTCAATATGATCAATGCCCCCCAGGGAGTTCTCTGTCCCCCATGACAATTTTCCCAATTGCCCCAGCCTCTGGTATGACATGCTCCCCTGAGCTCCGACAGTATTTGTCCATGTAATTGTACCAGAAATGCAATACTTAACAAATATTTTCAGTTACTTTGATGAATTCTATGATCACTGAGAATCAATGATAAGCCCTCTGAGGGGAGGCAATCTGTGTTACCTTCCTTTGAATATCCATACACTCTCAAATAGTCTGTCCTAAACTTAGTAAAGGCTAAATAAATGATTCTTAAAGTCAATATGCCATCTAGCAATAGGCTTAAGCTTATTCCACTCTGAGAATTATTAGCTTGGAATTTGTACCTGATTGGGTCAAATGTCCATTCGTTTATTCCTCTATTAACTTAAACTAATTATAACAGCTTGAATGCATCAGGTGCTCTGCTATGTTTAAGTAGAGACATACGTAAGATAATCTGTGCTCAAGTTGCTCAAATCTTGGGAGGAGAGAAAAGCCGTGGACAAATAGCTATATTCCCACGTGGTATTAGCTGTATTTATTTTTAGTGGGAGAAATTTCAATGACTCCTTAAAATCGTGGGCTAGGGAGTCAAAGCTAGGTAAAAATATTCCAACCACTTAGCTACCTGTGATTTAGAGATACACACCTCTCTAACACTTCGGCTTTCTTCCCTGCAAACTGTACTTCCATGAAAACAGTACCCATTTCGCGTGTTGTCATGAGGATCAAGTGAAATGCTTCATGTGTCATGCTTAGCACTATGCTTAGCACGTTGTAAACACCCAATAAATATTAGCTCCTCCTTTTGCCTTAGTATAGGACCCTGAGCCAAAACCATGCTCTGTTTTCTGAGATCTGGAATCAGGTCTCAGAATATGTATTACACAATCAAATCAGAAACTTAGTAGATGCCACCAGCATCTCCAGCTCACAGGGGTTCCTCTTCCTCTGGGAATAGCCAGATATGCAAATATGGACTTCGAGTATATATCATATCAGTGCCCTTGACCTTCCTCTTGAAAAGTGAGGATAGATGCAAGATCTAGGCTGGATCAAATTCTTCAGATTTTCTTCTCTGGAGCATTTGATCATTGAAAGGAAGACACAGAGAAATGGAAGGTCATTGGAGATGAGAATTCTTAATGGCAAAACTCGGGAGTGACAGTCCCTGAATCACCTCAGGTGCTACCCTTCTGGAGGTTTGGTTGTTCAGCAAATCCTTTGTATGAGCTATGACAGCATCCTTCTAAAACCCCCTCTTCACTCAGTTCCCAGAGTCAGTGTCTGTTACAAGCAAACTAACAAAAAACTTAATAGTGTTGGGCAAGGGTTCTCTTGTTAGGATTAGCCAGATGGTTTCTCTTTCCATGAGAAACTGTAAAATCCTGAACATGTCCTAATTAGCTGATCTATGTAATTGCTCTCAAACAAGATTTTAAAGGAAACAGGGAGAATTACATATCTGGTTACGAACGATTAGCTCTCTACCATGGCTTTTACTCTAACATCTGAAACTTAGGGCAAGCTACTTCTCTACCCCTTTTTCCCTCCATCCTTTAGTGGAAATTCCTCTCATAACCCACCTATGATTTCATAAAGAAAAAAAAGAACCAGCTCAGAACTTACTAGTAGAAGTATGGTTAGGTTGATAACCAATGGAAAGTAATTATGATTCTATCTGCATTTTCCTGATGAATAATGACCGGCAGCTTTTCATGTGCTTATTGGCTATTTGGATGGTCTTTTATGAACTACCTTTTCTTTTGCTCCCCCCCCCCCCCTTTATGAGATTGGCAATCGTTTTTGTTAATAATTTGTAGGGGTTCTTTAAAATTTTAGGATAGAAGCCCTTTATTAGAGTATGTTTTGTAAATACCTTTTCCTAATCTGTCACTTGCTTTTTCACTTTCTTAATGGTCGTTTTTGACAAATAGAAGGTCTAAATTTTAATAAAGACTAATTTATGAATATTTTCTTTCATGGGTACTTTTTCTGTGTCCTGATAAAGTATGGTCTTCGCTTAACTTGCTTCATCAACAGAAAAGCTGTAAGAATGGAAGCAACTTTGTTAACCAGCTTTCACCCAGGCCTGAGACTAAACCGCTCACTAAAATATCTCATTTCTCCTCTGCTTCCCCCTCTTCCTGCTCCTCCCCTTCTTGCTCCTTTTACTCTTCCTCCTCCTCCTTCTTTTTCCTCCTTCAGAAGAGCAATTCCATCCTAGTGGTTGTCCTGGCTTCAGTTTCCCATGTGGCAATTACCAATGCTGCTGATCATTTGCAGGCCATTCGCAGGCCTGCCCAGCAGGATTGCAAACAAAGTGGGGAGAGACTGTAAGGGAGGACGCTTGTTGAGCAACTTGCTTTTCAGTTGTATATTAAGTTCATCATGGAAAGGGAACTGGTACAGCTACGTGTAGACCAAATACAGACACCACAAGACAAAGGCAGTATCATTTTTATTCCACGTCAGACCCAGCACCTTGCACAATCCTGGCATATTTGTAGGCACTCAGAAAGTATTTTTAAAGAATTAGTGGATTGATTCTGTCCTCCCCCCACCCTCAAGGTGGTTCCTGCAGTCAAGGTAACAGCTTAGAAGTTATCATTATTTCCTGTACAATGTAGGAAATGATGTGATAAATGCTTTACTGCAATGACTTTCATCTTAAAATTGATGACAGCCTTGGCTAGCATGTTTCCTCTTGTTTTTTGACAAAACAAAAAAAATACTATTCATGCAAATGCAAATATATATTTTGTAAATCTTGGTCATTTGCTACCTCTTAAGCTCATAGTTTTAAGTTTAAAAAACTTTCAATGCTTAATTTTATTTGTAATGGTTATTTACTTTATAAATTCCAGTAAGTTGTATGAATTTCTTTTCTTCTCTAAAGCAATGGAGTAAAATCCATGCATTTTCTTTATTCCCTTTTTATGTTCTTACAGCTAAAATATGTGCTTAACATCTTAAAATATTACGATATCCAACTTGTTTTATTAACAGAGCTGCAAGAAATTCTCTGAATCAATTTTTGACATTTGCTTTTGAAAGTTCATTCATCAGAGAAAAAAATCTAATTTTCTTGTTCATTGAGAAAAGTCATTTTCACTCAAAGATTTTTCATCAGACTTTTTATAGCTAATATGCACATAAAGGCAAAATCTTTGAAAAGTAACTGATTTGTTTTTAGAATATTCTAAACAGTTTATATTTTGCTTAAAGTTCTATTTAAAAGCAAAGGTTCAACTATCCCTTCTACTGATTGTTTTTGGTGAACCAGATATAATGTTTCGATTCCTTGGTGCAGAGTCCATTGACATACATTCATTATTTTGGACTCCACAGGCCTGGGAAATTAAACTGAGGTTTGAAAACAAGAAAGGCATTCATGGGATTTTTACTTTTTGGCTGAAGGTGCCTGCGATTTTTTTTCCCTTCACTTTAGAAAGTAAATAAATTGCTCAGAGGCTAATCTTAATCTCTCAATTTTACAGACAAATCAATGGGATTTAGTTGAAATGGCTCAGGACAATGAATGTGTACAGGTGACTTAACTGGTGACGAGAATGGAAAACAGCATTTGCTTTCAGCCACGTTATTGCTTTTGTACTGTTGTATAAAGACAAGCAAAGCACCCCATTTTCTATCCTGATAATCTCATGTCATATACAGATAATCCCCATTTACAGTTTCACACATTTCTAAGTGAACGGTTCAATAATGAAGTCTTTCCTATAGATTACAACTGTCATGATTAAATGACTGTAGGTTTTCTTAGCCTGTGAATGCACACGATTAGACAGGAATTACAAACAAAATTCAGGAAACTTTAACAATACATTATGGGTAAACTTTACTTAGGAGTAAAGCACCAGGGATTTTTTTCCTTTTTCCATTTTTTTTTGAGGGTGAAATAAACAAGAACAAAATGAGGAAATGAAAAATTTAAATGACCATATGTATTGCCTGAAATACCAGGGATTAAAGAGAACCAGAGAAGACTTAGAAAAATAGAGTAAAAACAACTCCCGTCCACTTCAGTGTTTCATCTCTTTAGGACTGTTTGTGGAAGACAGAGACAATTACCTAATAAAGATTTTACATCAAAATAATTTTCGTCCACCCACATAGCTCAGTGACAGGTATTAATGGGATGAGCAGCGATGGGAAGCACAGTTGAGTGGCGTCCAGGTATCTCGGGAAATGCTATCCACTGTTGAGTGACGGGTCTTCACCTTCACATCTCAGGGGCTGGGTGTTGCTGGTGCCACAGGAATACAGCTGTGATTTCAGATACTCTACAACAATGTCCCCGAGGGGCCAGTCCCAGGGGACTCTCTCATAAGCTCTAAAGGGAGTGATATTGATGACATCTGTTCATTTGACAAATATAGATGGATCATGAACTGTGGTAGATGCTGGAGCGATAGCAGTGAGCAATACAGACAGAAAGAAATCCCTACCTTAGTGGAGCTTATAGTAGGGGGTGGGGCAATAAGTATAATAAGTATACAAAGTTACATAGCGTGTTCAAACGGACCATGGAAAGAGAAAGACGATTAGAACATGGTAAGGGGATGGGGGGTGAAAGGTGTAAGCAAGAGTTAGAAAAGTTAGAGGGGCAGCGAAAGAGGTAAATGAGGGGGTGGCATGAGAAGCCTCATAGGCCATTGCAAGGATTTTGTTCTCAGAAAAATGGGAAGTCATGCAGGGTTGTAAGCAGAAGATCCTGTTGTTTTGCATTCTTCTTCATGCCCGCAAAAGAATGTTATGCAAAAATAACTGTTTCCTGGTACCCCCACAGTACCTGGTGCTTGGTAGTTGCTCAGTAAATATTTGTTGAATGGATGAATGAAACTAGCGACATGCAGGTGCCCAGGTTCTGATCCTTCTGACGATAAAGCTCCTCATTGTGGGCTTGCTGTTTCCTCTGCCCAGGACTCTGTGACTGACTAAGCCGTGGGCTTTCCATGGAAGCTTCGCATGCCTCCTCCCACCCCACTGTGAGCCCGCTGGGCATTTGGCAGCTGTTCCTCTCCATGGTTGCACAATAACTTAGGAAGGATCTTCAGGGACACCCCTGCCTTTAGCTGGTTGGCGCCCACAGCATGTAGGCAGTTCTTCTCTTGCTGCCTCTTAGGCTCTTTCTCTGGCTCAGTGACTGTTCCTAGGCAGAGAGGTCTTTGAAGTAAGACCATCATCTTTAAAGCCTTTTTCATTCACCTCCAACATTTTCAAGGCAGCCATGGGTTCACCAAGGACAGCATTTCTTAAAGTGACCACTGTGGAAAGTATGAACATACTACTGGCTTGCTGCTTCTCACCTCTGTTTACTTAGATAGCTCTATTGGACTATCACTGATTGTGTCATCTCCATACAGTACCGGTGGTAGATTTGCAATGGTACATCTGTTCCAAATAACGTCTGTGGGTACCATTTATAAAGTTGGAGCTCATCTTCTCGTTCTTCGCCTTCCCAGCCTTTAACAAGCTCTTAAAAATAATTGTTGCTGACCTCTCCCTACCCCCGTCCCCAATCATGCTAGATGTATTGCAGTATTTACAGAGCAAAATGCACACGTCTTTTTCCCCAGCATTTTCACTACGTTAAAGTGTGCAAACCAGTGTTTTTTAGTATAATCACAATGTGTGCATCCATCGCTACTATCTAATTCTGAGACATTACAATCACTCCAAAAAGGAACTCCTTAACTAGTAGCTGTCATGGTGAAATCCTCTCTCCTCCCAGCCCCTGGCAACCACAAATCTACTCTCAGTATCTATGGATTTGCCGTTTCTGGACATTTCATATAAATGAAGTCATACAGTCTGTGACCTTTCATGCATGGCTTCCTTCATTTAGCATAATGTCTTCAAGGCTCATGCATGTGGTAGCATGTGTCAGTACTTCACTCCCTTTTATGGCCTAATGATATGGCTGTACATATCACCTTTCATTTATGCATTCATCACTTGTTTTTTCCTACTTTTTAACTAATTTAAATAATGTTGCTATGAATGTTCTTCTACAAGCTTTAGTGTGAACATGTTTTCATTTGTCTGGGATATATATGTAGGGTGGAAATGCTCCTCGGTATAGGTCTATATTTTTATGTTTAGCTTTTTGAGGAAAGACCCAACTATTTTCCACAGAGGCTGCACCATTCTACATTCCCACCAGCAATATAGGAGGGTTCTACTTTCCTCGTTTTTATAAAATCATAGCCATCCTAGTGCAAGTGAAGTGGTATCTCATTGTAGTTTTCACTTACATTTTTCTAATGACGAATGAGGTTGAGCATTTTTTCATGTGTTTGTTGGCCATTTGTACATTTTCTTGGAAATGTGTCTACTCAGTTTCATAGCTTTTTAAAAAAAATATGATAAAAAATTGGATAATTTGTTTTTTATTGTTACATTGTAACAGTTTTTTATACAGTAGAGATACAAGTCTCCTTTGATCATATGATTTGCAAATATTTTTTACTTCCTGTGGGTTGTCTTTTCACGTTTTTGAGGATGCACTTTAAAGCACAAAAGTTTTTAGCTTTGATGAAGTCCAATTTTCTGTTGTTGTTATTGCTTGGACTTTTGATATTGTATCTTAGAAATCTTTGGCTAACCCAAGGTCACAAAGATTTTCTCCGTTGTTTTTTCCCACAAGTTTAGTTCTGGCTCTTACATTTAGGTCTTTGGTTCATTCTGAGTTAATTTTCAGGTATGATGTGTGGCAGGGTTTTAAATGGCTTTTTATTTGTTTTTTGTTTTTTGTTTTTCATGTGGATAGCATGTGGGTTGCAAATCCTGCTCTATCTTCATTGAATGGTTTTGTCACTCTTGTTAAAAATCAATTGACCATAGATATATGGGTTTACATTTGGGCTCTCAGTTCTATTGCATTGATCTATACGTCTATCCTTTCTTGATGCTATTATAAATGGAATTGTTTTCTAAATTTGATTTTCATATAATATGCAAATCTTCAGTGTATAGTTCAAACAATTTTGAAAAATGAATATACCTGTGTCACTAATCTTTGATAAATTAATATAACTAGTTATTTGGGTTAATACTTGATTAGTATTTATCTTGGCATAAGAATATCATGATAATTTAAAGGAAAAAGTACTTCTGGATTTTTGTTCTGTCTCAGAGAATTAAGTTTTATAAATTATCTGTATAAGCTTTACAAATATTTTATACTGGAGACCAACAGATAAGACACAAAATGCTATATATGTAAGACTTGAAGAATATCACATGGTTAAATGGATAAGAAAGACTGAATGATGGGGAAGGAAAAGGTGACCAGAAACTTCAATATTTTTTTTAATTTTAATTTTAATTTTTAAATAAATCTTTATTGTTCAGATTACAGGTGTTCCTCTTTTTGTTTTCCCCCTATAGCTCCCCTCCACCTGATTCCCCACCCCACCCTAACCCATGCCCTTACCCCCTGCCACTGTCTTCATCCATAGGAGTAAGATTTTTGTCCAATCTCTTCCCGCACCACTCACACCCGCTTCCCCCTGAAAATTGTCAGTCCACTCCCTTTCTATGTCCCTGATTCTATTATATTAACCAGTCCATTCTGTTCTTCAGATTTTTTATTTACTTGATTTTAGATTCACTTGTTGGTAGGTATGTATTTGATGTTATTTTGTTGTTCATAATTTTTATCTTTACATTTTCTTCTTCTTCCTCTTCTTAAAGAATACCCTTCAGCATTTCATGTAATCCTGGTTTGGTGGCGATGAACTCCTTTAGCTTTTTCTTATCTGTGAAGCTCTTTATCTGACCTTCAACTCTGAATGATAGCTTTGCTGGGTAGAGTAATCTTGGTTGTAGGTTCTTGCTGTTCATCACTTTGAATATTTCTTGCCACTCCCTTCTGGCCTGCATAGTTTCTGCTGAGAAATCAGCTGACAGTCGTATGGGTACTCCCTTGTAGGTAACTAACCGTTTTTCTCTTGCTGCTTTCAAGATTCTCTCTTTGTCTTTTGCCCTTGGCATTTTAATTATGATGTGTCTTGGTGTGGTCCTCTTTGGATTCCTCTTGTATGGGGTTCTGTGCGCTTCCTGGACTTGTAAGTCTATTTCTTTCACCAGGTAGGAAAAGTTTTCTGTCATTATTCCTTCTAATAGGTTTTCAGTATTTTGCTCTCTCTCTTCTTCTGGCACCCCGATAATTCTGATGTTGGTATGCTTGAAGTTGTCCCAGAGGCTCCTTACACTATCTTTATATTTTTGGATTCTTTTTTCTTTTTGTTTTTCTGGTTGGGTGTTTTTTGTTTCCTCATATTTCAGATCTTTGGTTTGATTCTTGGGGTATGTTGATCTACAGTTGAGTTTCTGTATATTCTTTATTTTAGACAGTGTATGCTTCATTTCTGACTGGTCCTTTTCCATTTTTTTGGCATTCTCATTAAGGTCCTTGAAGGTCTCACTAAGCTCCTCAGAAGTGTCATCAAGTTTCTTGGTGGTTTTTAGAAGATTCTTGAGTAACCTTATAAATGTGATTCTGAACTCTATGTCATCCAGTAGTTTGCTTTCCTCTGTTTCTTTCATTCGTGACATGTTTCTTTGTCTCCGCATTTTGGCTGCTTCCCTTTGTTGGTGGAGTGGCTTTGTGTGGTAGGTGACCTATAGGGGGCAGTAGCTCAGCCTCCCCAATCACCTGATGTGGACGCTTTTGGTACACCCTTTGTGGGCTGAGTGCAAAGTCTTGGTGTAGTTAAGCCTTAATTGCTATTGGTACGCTGGGAGGAATTGACCTCCAGGCCAATCGGCTGTGAGGACTCGCTGTGTCTATAATAGAAGAACTGCTGTGCTGGAGACACGGTTATGGTGCAGGACTTGTTTCTGTGGGGCTTTGGTGCTCACTGAGTCTGCCTCTTGAATGTGTCACTTATGGATGTGAGGAGTTGAAATCTGGTTTCTCACACTGACCACTAGGTATACTGGCTTCTGGATCTCCAATGGGGTGCAGGTCAGCTATTGTCTGAGTTCACCCAGCAGGAGCTACAGCGAGAGCTACAGTTTTCTCCTCTTTGCTTGGGGTTTGGAGGTTTTGGAGCTGTCTGACCCAGGCTGCAAGTTTGCTAGGTTAAGATGCGATAGGGCAGGCCTTTCTTATGCTAAAGCTGCTGCTTGGAGCTTGGGTGGGTTTGTAGGTTGAGTGGGGTGGGGTCTCAGGGCGTCACTAGGCTAGGGCGTGGCAAACAGCGATGGCTGCTAGTTAGCCGGCTCTGTGTCTCCGACTGCGTCCCATGCCCCAGCGCAGTAAATAATTATTCTTGCTCAGCTCTGCAAGCAGGCCCCCCTCACTTTCCGACCCGGTGGCAGACAGTCCAGCTTCTCCCCATAGGAGTTTGGGTCCCCCGCGTCTCCCCAGAAACTGTATTTCAGAGTAGTCGGGGGCTTGTCTCCCTCTGGGTTGAAAAAAGCAACGCCTGCCGCCAGCCCGGATCACTTGCCTCCGTACCTCAGCTTTTCAGCGCTTGTGCACGTCTCAGTGCTCTTTTCTCTTTCCTTCTAGTTGTAGAACTTCCACTCAGCCAGCTTTCCTGTGGTTCTGGGTGATAGACGTTTTGTCTTTTAGTTGTAGTTTTGAAATTGTTGCGTGAGGCAGCAGTTTAGGTGTTTACCTATGCCACCATCTTGGATTCTCTGCTTCAATATTTTTTATTCAAAGTTATTTGTAAGATCAGCTAAGCCCATACCAGTTCACTCACCATAAAGTTTCAGATGAATTCATAACTTGGATAGACTAAGATAAATTGGTGCAGTCATTTGACTGAATGACTATTTTGAGAAACCAAATTTCAAAATATTTTATGACTTTTAGGAGCATTTCTAGTAAAGACTAAAAATGTCTTCAAGAATTTGTTTATTCCTTTGATTTTTGCTTTTAGTTATATTAACAACAAAATGGGTAATAATTTGAGGTTTCTATTTCAGGGTAGACTGAGTAACAAAATAAACAAATGAAAGTTATAGCCAGCAAGAATTTTTGTTTAAAAAAAAAATCTTCCATCTCTAACCATTTGCGCTGCTAAGCAAAGTGGAGAGGAGGAATTTAATGGCCATGAAAAGAAATTGGAGGAGGAACCAAAACTTTTGTCTTTGCCTGCCAACTGTTATACTGTTGTGCTTATTTTGGGTCTAGAGTTAGACCTGGGACAGATGAGAAAAGGAAGCAATAATGTAATAAAGGAAAGTTCACCATAATTTACTGCCTAGTTCTTTCTGGTTTTACTTTATTTGTTTGTTTCTTTGTTTGTTTGTTTGTTTATTTATTTATTTGTTTGTTTGTTTCCTATGTCTTTCTAGCAACTAGCTAACATTTGAAACCAAGCTTAGTTTCTTTTTATTTTCATGACAAAAGAAAAGCATATGCATGTGGTTTAAAAATATTCAAAGAGGACAGTAGATCAGTGAAAAGCAAACCTTTCTTTTGCTCTTGTTCTTCAGTTTCACCCCCCAGACATAGCCCTTCAACTGTTTCTTACCTTTTCAGAACATTTTCATGTATGCATGTATACCCAGCCTTGTTAGACCCAAACTACACACACTATTACATGCCTAGATTTTTTTAACTAAATAATCTATTGTTGCTAGTTTTTTTTTTTGTCACCACATATATCTGCTTCACTCTTTTTAGCCATTGCACAGTATTCCATTCTATAGATGGACTATAACTTATTTCACCTATTGCTAAACATGTCTTTTTAGTTACATATCGATGATATAGGAGAGAGAAATAAAAAGTACTGCTTGTCTTTGCACTGGCTACAAAATTTATTCTGTTATATACATTGTCATTTTCACAATTTTATATATGTCACTCTTTAATAGTCTCTTAAGGTTGATTATGAGTATAATTGAAAACAATTCATAGAGTTGAGAATGAGTGTGTATGACAGCTGTGATTTCGATATTATAGTTCTCTAGGTAGAAGCTTTATTCTGTCATACTATAAAACAACACAGTATTGTGGGATGTCTTTATGGTACAGCTCCTGATCAGAGTGGCTTAAAATATGTAGTCCTCTACAGTTTCTCTTGTTGGTGTGTTCCATGCAACCTCACCCCTAGGGCCCTTCAGTGTTATGCTCATTTGAAAAGTGGTACGGTACCCTTCCAAGAAGCATTAGCTAAGATCCATTTGAATCTGAGCTCTTACTTTCTGAACCCTGTTTCCCCCGACATATACATTGGACTTGCTTGGTAGATGGAACAAGTAGTCAGGATTTTGTCTAGAACTAAACATGATGAGCTGGAGCAAGTTGTCCAGAAGACCAAGCACAAAAAAGGAGCTGCAGATGAGGGTTTCAACAGCCTTCCAATAGGCATTTGCACTCTTTCTACATTCTGGTGAAATCAATAAACACCATCCGTTCTCAACTTGCATGTTGTGATAGGATGTGTAATATGTGTTTGCATGCAATTTGTTGCTATTTCCAGGAATTAGAACAGATTGGTTGCTATTCCCATCTATCTCTTGCCTTATTGAATTCTGTGCCCTCCGCCACTCCACCACTTAGTGTCCCACATGAACTTGACTCTCATTTGCTTTGCTCCCTCCCATCAGAGCCTTTGAACAGTCTGTCCTCTCTTTCCAGAGCACTATTACACCTCCTTTTTGCTTTCTCATCTCTCAGGTCTACAGTCAAGTACTGTTACATCAAGGGAAACTTGACTGACAGTCCTGAGAAATGCCTCTAGTTTATGTCTTCATACAACATTATAGCACTGGCTTCAGCTGAAATTTTACATATGGGGATCATTGATCAATATCTGTCTCTTCCACTAGACCAGTGGTCAGCAAACTCATTAGTCAATAGAGCGGCAAACCGCGGCTCTCGAGAGCCGCGGTTTGCCAACCACTGCACTAGACTATAAACTTCATGAAGGCAGGGGTCTTAACTTTCTTTAAAAAATAATTATTTTTTAATAAATATAGGGTGTCCCTAAAAAATAGTTACATACACTTTGAATAATTATAAAGGCGGTGTTTATTAAAATAATTTTATTTTCAAAACTGAGCAATCAGCCATTAAAATGTGTAAATATTTATTGGGGACACCCTGTATTTGTTGAATGAATAAATAACTTGAACAATCTATATTTCCGATGGTCTTAGGCGACCCTGCTAGCGGTTCTCAACCTGTGGGTCGCGACCCACAGGTTGAGAACCGCTGCTGTAGAGCCTAAGACCATCAGAAAACACAGATATTTACATTAGGATTCATAACAGTAGCAAAATTACAGTTATGAAGTAGCAACGAAAATAATTTTATGGTTGGGGGTCACCACAACATGAGGAACTGTATTAAAGGGTCGCAGCATTAAAAAGGTTGAGAACCACTGCTCTAAGTGATAGCATTTCTGCTGAGAGTATGGTTTGCTTCTTTGTCTTGTTAGCAGAATACTTGAAAACCACTGCTTTATGGGATTAATTTGACAATTATATACTGCCCCCATAATACAGAGTTTTACTCTTTTGTTATCTAGATAGTAAGCTGAAATTTTTTAAGATATAGATTTATAAATATATAGAGAATGTATGCATAGATGCATACATACATATTTCCAAAGCTACATCTAAAATACATGTACTCTGTACATGTGTGGTATACTGGCGAAGTGCATAACTTAGGCAGCCTGAGTTGTATTTTATTCATGAGCCACTTAATGTCTGGCAATTACCTTATGCAAGATATTTAGTATCTCTGAGCCTCATTTCTTAATTATTTTATAAAAAGAAAATAATAGTATTTTCCTGAGTGAATTGCTATGAGGATTAAATGGGATTATGCATTGAAAAGGATTAGATAGGGCCTGATATAATAATAATGGTTGCTTTCTGAGGGCTTAATAACTCTTATCTGTAATGTTAATAAATAATGGTCATGGCTTTGACCTATTTTTAATTCAAAACGACATACAGGGTTAAATCAGCAACCAAAAGTACAGCAGGGAAATTAGGAATTCTCAGGCATCATTCCAGGGAAAGACCTGCAGTGATTATCTCTTAAACATCACCACCTTCTCAACAGAATTTCTCTGCTACTTGAGTTGAGTGAGGCGTACCATCCTTTTTAAAGGTGTTAGAAACATCACATTTAGTCATGTGCTTCTCCTTTAACAAAAAATGTTGACAGAGAGAAAAGAACAATTGGCTAGAAATAGGCAGTGTTTAAAGTTGGCAGGATGCCTTGTTTTAAAGTGAAAAAGAAGCCAAGCTGTAAACATTGGACTAGCACAGGCTTACAGAACGATTTCACAAAAGACAGAAATGCAGTTGCAAAACAGGGTGAATATTTCTATGGGGGGATAAAGGATGGATATTAAGAGCCAAATGGTCTTTACTTCTATTCATTCACCTGATACAAACAGGGTTCTTGGTTCCTAGGAGACAGTAGAGGCTCCTTCTGAAAAACCGCCTGTGAGCCTTGTCATAAGCATACAAAAGGTGATCTTGCCTTTGCCAGTTTAAGCGGCCAGTTTGTAAGGGAGAAATAGCCAGCTGTAAAAGGAGTGTCCATGATTTGAAATCAAAGTAAAATTTGCATATTTGATAACCACAACTTTGCCACAACTCCAGAAACTCAATTTCCATTACATGATAATAGCCTCTTCTCCCATCCTTCCCTGTCATCCAACCAACTACAACATGGCAAGAAACAAAACAAACAGCTTTTATACCTTGGGAAGTTGGGAGGTCTGTGCAATGGGGGAAGTGCCCATAATTGAAACATTTGAAACAATTTTAAAATGTGTTAATATATTACTCTGGGTGAAAATATAACTAGGACAAAGTAATCTAGAAACCCGAGTACTTGATAATAATTTTGGTGTCTTACTCACGAGAAAACAGTTATTTTTCAAGTTTAATTTGATATACATAAACACAAACACTTATACATATACAATCCTTATATACACATACACTTTGTTAAAATTATGTCTCACACCATATATATGTCAATATATATCAATCAGCTTATGTTATAATTAGCTTCATATAGAATTTATAATAAAAAATCCCCCCTACTTTCAGAAAATAAGGGTCACATGCATCTGTCATTCGTGAAATTAATTAAAAACCCCAATTATACAATTGTTTTCTATCTGTATTCACATTATCTCAATAATCTGAATTCTGACCCTTGCCCTAGAGTGAGAGGCAATTCCAATTCTATGCTAATTGAGTCCTGCGAGTCTTATGAAATCTGTTTTATTATAGGGATTGCTGCTCTCTGGGGCTTACCCAGGACCACCAAACATAAAACTCTGAACCACACATAGTCTGAAACGACTAATGTCTCAGGATGAGTGAAGTAAGAGGGGCACATTTTTAAAAGATGTGGGCAGAGTGAGGTTTTTCTCTTTTTTAAAAAGCCCATTGGCACTGCTCTTGGCTGTGTCACAATATTTGGAGCAACCACAGCAATAGCTCTAGTCAGAAATTAAAGATTCATCAAACAGTTTTTTCATCATGGAGTGTTAAGTAGCTATGGCTTCTTAAAAAAAAATGCTACATCCATCTTTTTCTTTAACTGGATATGCCCATTTAAAAAAATACATTTTATTGATTTCAGAGAGGAAGCGAGAGGGGGAGAGAGATAGAAACATCAATGGTGAGAGGGAATCACTGATCTGCTGTGTTTGGCACACTGCGTACTGGAGATCGAGCCCATAACCCCGGCATGTGCCCTGACTGAAATCAAACCGTGACCTCCTGGGTCATAGCTTGAAGCTTAACCACTTAACTTTGCCAGCTGGGCTACATTCATCTTTCAGTTATGCAGTATCATTACAAAGATATTTTCCTTCCTCATCATTGAATATTTAGGGCATTAGACAATACATGAAATGTTTTTGTATTTCCTACACAATATCCTGTTAATATTTTTTTAATCTGCCTTCTTTTTGGTCAATGTGACAGAATCAGTTAACACACAGCTATTGAAGTCCTTAGAGACTGTATGCTCCAGAGACTTAACCTCAAGAAAAATGAATGGCCCTAGCCGGTTTGGCTCAGTGGATAAAGCAGTGGCCTGCGGACTGAAGGGTCCCAGGTTTGATTCTGGTCAAGGGCATGTACCTTGGCTGTGGGCACATCCCCAGTAGGGGGTGTGCAGGAGGCGGCTAATCGATGTTTCTCTCTCATCGATGTTTCTAACTCTCTATCCCTCTCCCTTCCTCTCTGTAAAAAATCAATAAAATCTATTTTTTTTAAAAAGCATTTTCTATTTAAAAAAACACATAGTGAATAAACTAAGGCATATTCATAACAATGAAGTACTAGACAGCAGTGAAAAGAATGAGCTGCCGACATGTACAATAACATGGACAACTCTTACAGAAAATATTGAGAAATAGACACCAACACAACAGAGCATTCAATATTTGAGTCCTGTTTACATGGAATCAAAAGGAGGCAAAACAGATATCTGGATGAGAGTAATGGTTACCTTTGTGAATGAGTATCAACTGGAAGAGAGGGTACATGGAGGTGCTGAAAATACTTTATCCCTTCTTAGTGGTTACTAGGATGTATACATAAATGAAAATTCATGCTCTCACCATGATACACCTAACCAATCTCCTGCTACTTTGAAGACGTAAGCCATAGCATGATATTCTTCTTCTCAAAACCCATCAGTGACTCCCATTTCATGCAATAAAAGTCAACCTTTGTAATGGCCCACAATAACCTACATATTTTGGCCCCTACTACTCTGCTTATGCACTCTGTTCCTTTCTGCTACTAAAGCACACCTTGACTATCCCTGTCTCAAGGTTTTTGCTCTGGCTGTTTCCTCCTCCAGATAGCTACAAGCTCACTCTCTCACCTTATTCAAGACTCTGTTCTAATGTTCTCACTCAAGCCCTAGCCTGGTCTCATCCTGCTTAAAATATCAAAGTCCCCGTGTGTGTGTGTGTGTGTGTGTGTGTGTGTGTGTGTGTGTGCATGCTGGTGGGGGAGGGTTGGTTGGAACCAATGAAAATCTGACAACACTGGAGAAGAAATAAAAAAGAAACTGAGATTCTGTGAATTATCAAGAAACAAAAATACTTAGACTTTGTTTAATGCTTAGCAGTTTATTTAAAATATGCAAAATTCACACACATTCTTTCCCCTTTAGTCTTTAGCAAATATTTAGAATATACAAGTAGACTTTTCATGTGGCCTCTGGGGAAGCTGGAGAAAACCAGCAGGATGTGGGAAGAATATGACCATATTCCCAAAAGTGTCAATGGTGTGTGTGTGTTTTCCTGTATGCAAATGTAGGATAAAAGACAAAAGTTAAAAGCCATGATATAATGTGTAAAAATGGCCCAAATCAAAGTTTATAAAAGCTTTTCCTTCATTGTGTCCTTACATTGACCCCAAGTACAACAGAAAGATGGCTTCTTGCTTCTCCTTTATGCTGAGGAAATGAGTTTGGCTAAGTAAGCATGAGGCACTGGATTGGGGGTGGCAATAAAATGAGAGGGTGAATTGTTTTCTTTTTTCATAGGATAAAGTTTAGCAAAAAGGAGAAGGGTCTCTCAGCCCAGAACCCTCGTATTTCTGGGACTTCCACAGACATGCAAAGCCAGCTACTAGATTATACTTGGGCCACATACACTAGTCAACTGGTCAACCCCACTGGTCCAGGAAGGTGGTGTGGCAGGCCACCCCTCCCCCTCCTCCTACCCCCCCACTCCCCACACACTGCTGTTCATGGCCTCATTCCGCACAGCCACCCGTCCCCACTGAGGAAAAAGAAAAGACTGGGACTTGTATCATGACAGTTTTAAGAAATAAAAGTGTAGAAGAACCTTCTTTTTCAGAATAGCTACATCCTGTAGAAAAAGAGAAACAGAGTGTTGAGCTCAGAAAATTACAAGAATCTGTTTTGCTGAGGTTTGCACTGTAGGGGAAAGAGGGACAGGAATGTAAGCACTAAATAAGTCAATGAAAGAGAAAAAACATATTAACAATAAAATGCCAGGCAAATGTTACATATTTCTTCTATTACTACCTCAAAGGGTGGTCATGAAGACCCAACGCCCTGGCTGGAGTGCCGTGGTTTTGCTATTGGTCCTAAGTTTGCTCTCAGCTCCATGCTAGGATGAGGGAACTGCCCATCTAGGTGCCTCGCATGTCCGGGCCTGGAGGCTTAAATCCCTTGGGGGTCATCCATCTCTGTGGGTTGGAGTAGTGGGTACATGGAAGGGTCCAATGACTTTCCTACCCCACACTTGCATTTTGCACTTGCCCTGCAAATCCTCTAGCTGTGCACAGTGACCTGGGCATGCGGGACAATCCCCTCCAAAGGGAAGGCCCTGTTACCGTCCTCCTTCTGCTAAGAAGAAAACACAACCCTCCTCAGGCCTCTGCAGATTTGAGAGGCAACAGAGTCCACACCAAGGGGTACTGCTTCTACTCCTTTCTCGGGTGGCTTGAAACATTCCCAGGATGCCTTGTAAATGGGGGATGCAAGCAGCTCTGCCAACTGGGGCCAACTGAGCTGGCAGGCCTGTGGCACTAGTGTATCTACAGTGGGAAAAGAGGCTGTGCAGAGTGCACAGTTGGCTTCAGCAAAAGAATCCCAGCCCTAGGATTCTGGAGCAAGGCCATGCCGCCTGCAGCAGAGAATGACGGTATGTCATTCAAGAGCAGGCACAGTGTCCTACTGCACCAGGTGCCTTGCTTGCTGGTGCTCCAGAGTTTCTAGTTTCCCTGTCTATAAGGAAGGCCCTTACAAGAGCCCCAAGCTTTGCTGCCCAGTAGCAAATACTGACTCTCCATGCCACCTCACTGCAGATGACTGGGAAAGTTGGGGGAATCCATCAAACCTCCTACCATCTGGGACCCTACTGCTGCCCACCACCAAGCCAGCCTTGAGGAGCACCATCTTACCACACACCCTTGCCCTCTTTCCATTTGCTGGCTGAGAGCACCGGCCTTAGATCCAGATTGGTCTGTCCCTGGGGAAGTGGAGGGTAGGAATAGGTGCAGGGTTGGGAGCCACGCCTGTGAAATTCTTTACAGGCCACATGCAAGCAATAAGCAAAGCTCTGTGCCCTTTTAACAGCCTGAACTGCACTTGACAACCTCCTTGAACAGCCTCATGGTCATTCGTAAGTGGGACTAGATTCCAAAAATGAAAATGTGGGAAGGGTCTGGCTGATGGAAGCACATTTCAAGCCAAGCTGCTCATTGGTATATGTTAAATTCTGTGTATCTATTGTTATGCATAAAAGTAGGTGGGGAGTGATTTTCTTTTTCTTTAATATACTTTTATTGATTTCAGAGAGGAAGGGAGAGGGAGAGATAGAAACATTAACGATGAGAGAGAATCATAGATCAGCTGCCTCCTGCATGCCCCCCACTGGGGATCAAGCTTACAACTCAGGCCTGTGCCCTGACTGGGAATCCAACTGTGACCTCCTGGTTCATAGGCCAATGCTCAACCACTGAGCCACACCGATCAGGCAGGAAAATGCTTTTCAAATTCAAACTTAGCAATGTTACATTAAGCAACAAGAGGTTTCTTCCAACAAAAGACTGATATAAATGTTTTGAATGATCAAATGTTTCACACTGAGAAAAACTTTTGTTATTTTGTAAATGTGTAACAAGAATTCTGGCTTCATATTTTGAAATATTTCCCTTTAGATTAGCAAAAATAAATCCATAAATACAAATAATGTGTTCATTCTAAAAGTTGTGGGCGACATAAAACTGACAGGCTGGCAATGGAGAAAAATCATAAGGTAAGAATTTCAAGGCTCATATCCACAGATTTCTTATTCTTCTAAGTCATGTAAGAGCTTTAATTAGAGAACAGATTTACAAGAATAAAAGTACAAGTGAACAGAAGAATAAACTAATTTTTTTTTTAAAAAGGAATTTACTGGTTTTGAAAGCTGCCATCCCAAGTTCTTTATTAGGTCTCGATAAATGGATTATGGGTTTTGCTTTCTTTTATATTGTATTTTTTAAATATGTTGGGTTTTTAATAAAACCTGCAGAGTTATTCTCTTAATCCAATTACAAGGGAGTTTCACTGAGGTCCAAGGCATTCCTAAGGGCTCCAGGGATGCGTTAGGGCTGTTTGGAGTCTCCTGAAAAACGCTGGAAATTCGGTTTCCTGTACTTCTTTATTGAAAGAAGAGTCCATTGGTTTTGCAACCTTTTTAGGAGACCCATGAAATCCCTGTCCTCCTCCAAAGATTTGGATCTCAGAGACGGAGTTTAATGAGTGCAACATTTGGAGGGGGAGGGAGGTCCTGGTACTCTCAGGTTTGTGGTTTGAGGGGTGGAGCAGATTCTCCAGCAAGTGCTGACCTCTGCTGTGGTTAAAACTTCCTACGGAGCAGAGGATGCTCAGAGTCGCCCTGTGGACTAGTGGAAATTCCCATTACAATGGTGGAGCAGGCTTAGGAACCTGACGTGGAAAACGCACTATACAAACAGTGCTTTTCCTCCGTTCGCTGGGGCTGCTGCTTGCGTCCCCTCAACAGCCCTGGGAGGTACGCAAAAGGGGCATAAGCAACTCTGTTTGGAAGAGAGAAACTGAGGTCTTATCATTCTCTTTCCCTCATGTCATACAATGGCCTCTGGATCAGGAGGTTCTGCCTCCTACCTCAAGGAAAACAGCACTTGGGAAGCAGCTGTGGGGCCCTTTCTCTGCTGCTGGGTCAGCTCCTCAGGGGAGAAGGGGTGGTACCCCCGCCTGGTAGGCATCGCATTCTCCCTCTGCATCTTTGGGCTCCAGAGAAGACCTGCCCGCTCTGTCCCACACTCCTCTGTGCAAGCCAGAAGCCCAGAAACCAAACCTGACTCACAGAAGCAGAGCTGGACGGCTGGCTCTCTTTCCCTTTCTGCCCCCCAAAGGATGCAAGTGTGGGGTTCAGTTTGCAGACCCAAACTCACCCTCAAAAGGGGTGTCTCAAGCTTATGCTGGAGAAGGAGAAAAGAGCACACACAACGCTAAAGACTCTAACCCTGTCCTCACCTCACATTTCCGAATTCGGTCTTGTTGGTAATAAAGGTGCTATTTTATGTCAGCGTGACCCTATGTCGCTTCTCAGATAGTTCCAAATTCAGGAGTGGGGAATGAAGTATTGTCCCTTAACATCCCAGCAAGAATTTCATAGAAGTGAACTGATCTATAATCAAGATCACACACGTAGTAGGTGGTTTGTCAACAGCAGCCATATTTTCTCAATGCCCTCCCTTTTGAAAAATCTAGTACCGAGAAACCATCGGAGAAATTCAGGCGTGTTGTTGGAATAATGTCACAAATTGTCGCAAGTGGGGACCAAGCCAGAAACATCTCCCAGGTGTGGGTCACATGTCCTTAGGAGGCAGCTCTGATTCCTCTTTCCACATCAAGTCTGACTTAATTACTGTGGGTCATTTAACATTCTTAGGCCTCATTTTCATCTATAAAATGAGGAATTCAAACAGATCTTGATCTTCAAAAATCCTCCCAGTGTGAACCTTCTCTGAGTCTACAAAGATCTGTAACTCTCCCTGTACTTATCTACCGTACAACTACTGCCCGATTCTCCACAGTCCTATTTTCTACCTGTACCTTTAATTTAAGCATTTTACCATAACATATGCTGCCTTGTAAGTTTCTTGCCAGAGAATATCATTGGTAATGCTCTCTTTTCTGCCTGACTCCTACCAAAAGCTTAGGGTCTTTTGTTCATCTGAAAACATGAAGGCAATGAAGTGGCAAGATATAGACTGGGAGAAGGCGCCTGCAATACATATACCCAACAAAGGACTCATATTCAGAATATGTAAAGGTTTCTTATAAACAATTAAGAAAACAATTTTAAAAATCCCATTTTTTAAATAAGTGGGCAAAAGATGCCAAACAAATGACCAACAGGCATAAGAAAAGGAATTCAACTCATCAAGGAAATATAAATTAAAACCACAGAGAGATAATACCACACAGCCACCAGAATTGCTACCGGTTTTTAAAGATTAACAACAAGGAAAGCTCCAACATTGCTGGTGGGAGTGTCTATTGGTTCTGGAAAGCAGTTTGGTAGTGTCACCGTCTGCCTATGACCAGCAATTCCAGTCCTTGAAAAAATGAGTGTATATGTCCAGCAAAAGAACCTAGGTTGCAGGCTCAATCCTGGGCAAATGTGGGAGGCGGCTAATCAATGTGTCTCTCTCACATCAGTGTTTCTCTCTCTCTATCTCTCCCCTTCCCTTCCATTCTCTCTAAAAATCAATGGAAAAATATCCTCAGGTGAGGATTAACCAAAAAGATTTGGGGAAAAAAAAGTTTTTAAAAAGAAAGAAAGCAGGTGATGTCATTTTACTGTAAGGATGTTGTTTGAGGAAATTTTCTACCATTTCCCTTTTATGGACAGAAACACTGGAGAAAATTCCTTCAGGGCTCATTTCAGGAAAGCTATTTCTCTTGAGCTTCTGGGATGTTTTTATCTGATGGATGCTGTTAATCCTGTAACTGAACTTCGTGGTGGTCAGAACATAAAAGGAAAACCCCACATCGATTTGAGTCACTGATTTCTGACTTTCCACTTACGACTCAAGACACTCTCTTTTAGAACTTTCTGGAATGTTCATCTTTGTTAACTGTTTTTATCCCTGGCTTCATTTTACCTCTACCCTTATTTTCCCTACACCTTAGTTTCTTTATATTTGTATCCTATTCTACTATTTGTTATTGGACTATGGCACAACTATGACAGATGCTTTGTTTTAAAGCAACTAGAGCATTGATAGATAAAAACAAATATATAGATGCACAGGTATATAGATACATAAGGAGGGTGCCGCTGTTAACTACTCTTTTCCTACTCACTAACCTTTCACACAGCCTGTCTCACCTCTCTCACTATCATGTAATCTCTGTGGGTCTGGCCCTGTGTGAGTTTTTAAACAGTTTCAGGTAGACGGTAGGGGCATAACGAGCACCATGTGACTGCTCCTGGGCAATCAGAGCTAACGGCAAAGGTCTCAGATCATGCGGGAGCATGCCCACAAGTTTAAACCAGGAAAGAACTCTAGTTCTAGGCCTGCAAAAACTCGCACACCATTTGGAAATTGGGCTCTTCTAATTATAATGTCATAGAGAATGACATGTATTTTAATCAACTTCGGTTGACAACGCTGCAACCACATCATAGTTGATGCTGATCCCAAACCATCCAAAGAATTACTTCCAGGTTTTAAGAACTGGCAGCTTAACAAGGCCAGCCAGGAGCACAGCCTCCCAGCTGCTTCCTGAGCCTGATCTTGCAGGACTCAGCCCTTGTCATTAGGAAGACGTTGAGGACCAAGGATAGACCAAGTGTGATATCTAGGACTGGATCCCAGGCCTGGGGGGTGTAGGCACCTCCCAGGGGCTGTGCTTGTCCCAAGAATTTTCTAAATGATGGGCAAGAATTTAGCTTCTCTGCCCTTCAGCATAGTCAGCAAACAGCACCAAAGTTTTGCTTGGCACTTCCTTTTGACAACATCTTCCAGTTTACACAGCTGGTCCCCTATTATAAAAGTTGCGGGTGACCTTTAGTACATAATAATGCCTTCAACTTTGGAGAAGCTGGTTGCCATTTTTTTGCCCGCTGACCACAAGCCTTCCTGAAGGGAGATGATTCTCCACCATTAAGACTGACTGACAAGATTTCTTGATTTGCTTAATTAAGTAACCATGGGGTAGCTAATGCTGGGATAGTTATTTCGGAATTAAACCCTTACTGGTTCTTTGTGTTAATGTTATTCTACACTGTCAACAGAACCATAAATGTTTTCAGAACTTATGTTTTTAATGAAATAAATACAAAGTTAGTTGTCTACAAATAGATACTTTGAAGATATATTATAAATGTTGGCCATATTAGAGATACCAATACCAATGTTTATAGAAAACAAATAGAAGTACTTAGAGAAAATATTTGAAGGGGTGACATTTATACACATTTTACATATGCATATATGTATATTGTATATCATATATATGAGAGAAGGGTATGATTTAGGAAGTTTACAAGATAAACCTTCTTTGAGAAACTAGGGAATAATTATGTTTTAAAATGTGTTTCAAAAATCACAATGAAAAGTTTTAACACCTTTAGGTAAAAGCTTTTGGAAGCAAAATAAAGCATGTGCACCTTGCAGCTGGTTGGCACAGAAGGTGGTAACCTGGTAAAATGTAAAGATGTTTTTCACCGAGGAAGTGATTTGCATGCTCTTAGGAAGCACTGTCCAGGGAGGAGAGCACAAGAGAAAGGGGCAGGAGTTAAAACCGAGGAGCAGGCCTGGACCCTTCTGGTGGATGCCATTGATCCAAGGAGGAAGGTAACGTAATGCGTTACACTACTGACACTCAAGTAACTGATGAGTGAATACATTCATGATTGAATGAATGAGATACTCGTAGGGAGAGTCTCGAAATAGCAGTTCTAAGAGAAACCTAAGCAATCATCTGGTCCCACCTCTTCATTTTATAGAGACTCTGTATAAAGCACATATGGCCAAGTGGCATCTGACAATAAACCAACACCTACACACATGTGCTGTAGAAACAGGTATACCTCTTATGCTATTGACAATCTTGTTCTTTCTGCCACTCACCAGCCTCACACGCTGCCTTTCTGGCTGGGGTATGCTCGCTCAGGACCTGGAAGGCCCAGAATTAGACCAGTGTAGGTTATCAAGTTAGTATAACTCGGAGCCATTGGCATACGAACAGTGACACAGCCCGTGAGGAATTTGCGCCTTTCTTCCTACATAAAAAGACCACAGGAGTGAACTACTAATAGAAAACTGTCACATGAGCTTCCTGAAATCCTTCCTATCCAATACCACATGTAAAAATCATTTATTCCCACTAGGGAGAAAAGTATTTTCATTTTTTTGAACATTTAGAATACTGGATGGAGCAAAAGTAGATTTACGGTTGTTCATACGGAAAATCAATGCAATAATTAATAATGACACAAGAATAAACTGTACTTACCTACTTTTGCCCCATCCTGTATTTTGAGTTTCTTTATCTATTATATATTATATTTTTCCAAGTTGAAACATTCTATAGTGAATTTCAAAAGGCTATTAGTCCGCCTGGGATTGGTTTGGATCAATAATGAAAAATTTCAGAATAAAATTAAGCTTAACTTTTTTCTTTCATTATATATTACAATCACAGTATTGAGGCAGAATAGTTTTGTACATAATTTCCAAGCTGGGCTTTGTAGATCTGAAATTAAATAGTGCTTCATTTCACAGAATCCAAACAACCCTCATAAACAACAAAATTGTAAGCCAACAGTAAAAATATAAAGGCTGTTGGTTCCTTGCACATAAGAAAGTTTTACCCTATAATGTTAATTCCCTTAAGACCTCCAGTTTGCTTATATCTAGATTACATAACTTTTCCTCCATTTTATCAATGTGTTATTTTCAGCCATTTCAGCATTGCAACAATAACGCTGTATTATTTAAATGAATCAAGAATAGGTTATTTAAAAAAAATCTTTTTACTTGTACATTCAAATTACTCTTACAGCCTCAGCAACGTAGACCCTAGCCAAAATCATTATTCTTTCAAGTAAAACACAGAGGCCAAAGAAGTTAAAGAAAAGTAAACCATTAGCTTCAGTCACACTATAACATTTGTGAATAATTTGCTCGGTTTCAAGAAGTGCAAGAAAAACGCTGCACATTTGAAATCTGGTGAAAGGTAAGGGAAGACAAGGCCCAGAGCAGGCCTCCAAGCCAAGGGTTATAGAATCGAAGTGAACATGCAGCTGCTTTAAGTCAAGCATTTATAATCTAAAATATGTAGAAGGAAGATACCCTGCAAATAACAGAATTAGGCATGAGACACACATATGTGAATATTTTCAAGCCAAACTCAGTCAAGTATTCATTAAAGAGTTAACAGACAAGAATTGAACCATGTTTTGAAACTTGTGTAAGGTTCATTCCATTTCTTAAGGCCAGAGTAATATAGTATTTACAAACACTGCAATGGCAAATTCCTAAGTAGTTTATGAATATTTTCTGTACTTCTGGAGGATACCACAATAGAGAACATACTTAGGAAAACCACCAACTCGAGGCTGATGACCTTGCAAATTTATACTTTTTTTTAAAAAAAGGAAATTGAGAAAAGCAAAATCCACACATTACAGAGAGAAACTTTAGTGGTTCTCTAAAATTTACTGCTATAAAAGGTCATTCCTTTTTGTAATAAAATGCTTGAAATCTTCAAAATTACCACCATAGTATGACTCTGACAGGTCCCCCCACTCCACACACACAATAAAAATAACAGCAAACACACTGTGACAATAGCTCTGATTTGATGTGAAATTTATTTTGAGAGTTAAGAAAAATTTAATTTCAGGAATTGTTGGAGCTACTATCATCTTATATTCAGTTTTAAGTCAACATTCTAGGGTGGTTATTTTTTTTCTTCCCTAACATAATTAACTACCCAGAAGTCCTCCATTTGAAAAAAATCAATCAAAATGACATGCATTATTTAATGATGTGAGTGGCCCTCCCCAGTAAGGGAGCAATATCTTATATTTTCTTCCCAACACCCATTTTGAGAGGGAATGCCTTGCCAGGAGATCCCCCCTCCACAACTCTTCCAACCCCCTCTCCCCCAGCTATGGCCCCACAAGCATTGTGGGTACTTTGTCCACTTAATTATGGATTCTAAAAGTAACATTTTGCAATGGGTGAGAAGTGAATTATATTATTCCTAAACACTGATTTCATTCTGACATTACTAAAACTCACACCAAATTAACTTAAAAAAAAACAACACAACTCATGAATTTAGACACTACATCTATTTTTTTTAAATGTTCCAGTGAATGTTTTTAAAGAAGAAACCATATAACTAAACTGAAATATGCAGAGGCAAGTCTGATAATCCCCAATTCCCATAAAACTCAACACCTGCAGCCCATGCAATAAATCAGTTTGTGGATCTAATTGCTCGTGTTTTGCATGCTTCCATGCCCTTGTAGAGCTAAGCTAACACCATTGTCATAGCCTTAATCACAGCCAGGTTTATTTTTGTTGGCAGCCTTATGCAAATCATTGTATTATGGGTCTTTGCACTTAATTCACTCAGATTATACCCTGATACTGAAAACAGATTGTAAAACAGGAAGGGATCTTTGAATTGTTTAATTAACTATGAGTTGTAATTTCTATTTATATCTAACTGAAATGTTGTAACTCCAACTGTGTTAAATATTCATAGGAAAACATTATTCTGTTTCTAATTTAAAATACTTAAGCTCGCTGTAATTTAGAAGTTATAGTTACCCACAGAGAAAATATATCAGCATTTTCTTCAATGGTTTAAGCCAATTTCTCTTATTCTGTGAACAATCTCTGGAACTAAACTTCATCAACAAAACACTAATTTACTAAATGGTACCTTCATGGATTTAAAGACTTGCAGCAACTTCAAAATGGCCCCCAATTTTACCCTCGGTCTTTAAATCATTTACCACACAAGCTTTTCAGGGAACCACAGGGAAACCAATTGTATCGGTCAATTACCACCAATTATTGTTGGTCGATTAAATTCTCAAGAGCCAGAAAAATCTGATATCTGGACCACATTGTTTACCTCTTTCACTTTTTCTAGTATGGTAAACTGTTTAGAAAAGGAAGAGAGAAAAAAAAAGGGGAGAAGGGCCACCAATTAAAATCCAATCATTACAGTCTCTTGCCCAGGAAGGAGCCATTGTATCAAAACATTCTCACACTCAGAGTAGAATTACTTTAGACTTTTCCTTTTCCCACTGTGATCAACCTGGTCGCAGAACCCTTCTGGATGCTGGTATTTTCATACCAACTGAGAGGGGGTGGGTAAAAGAGGAAGAAGAATATAGGAAAACACCACTACGTTCATTCCAAGAAAGTCTACCACTCAGTGGACATATGTTTTTGAATATTAGCCACAGAACCATACTCAGTCCTCCAGACCACATAGCTAGAGTGCCTCAAGCAGGGCACTCTTAGGATTGCTCCTCTCAAATGAGGGGAGAAGAGTCCCAGACCATATGAGAAGACCTCTTCTACCACTAGGCTATCAATCTACCACCAGGCAATCAATTTCCTTGTCTTCTAAAGTCCATGCGCTCTATGTTTATGGTGAAAAAATAGTGAGAGGGCTTAGAAGGTCACTTTTGTGAGTCATATGAGACTGCACTGGGGTTGTGAGAAGACCTGGAAATATGTCAAAAAAGAATGGTCATTCTTTGGAACATCATCTATAACAGGTATGCCACTATTGAGCCATTATCTGGAAGAATCTTCCTGTTGAAAGCATCCATTATCCTCCCAAACAGGAACCAGGTGATTATTCAACAAGTTTAACCTGGAAAAGGACAGGATGTCTTCTGTCAGCTCTGTAAGGAAAAGCAGATTCTACACAGGATGGGCTGGCCCCTATGATTCTTGGACAATAATTCAACCAGGTATTAGTTCTGGGTGTAGAGCTGGGGACCTCAGCTTAGTGATTTCCCTCACACCCTAAAAAACAGCCACTGGCACAAATGGTCTAATTATTCTTTCAAATGAAAAGTGGACTTGAGTCAGCTCTCACCAATAGAGTCGGACCTTCATGAAATGCAACTTGCCTCCCTTCCCCTACAATAATTTCTCTTTATACACCTTTAGTTTTGTAAAATATTGAGCACATTCTCTTTAATAATATATAACAATAGGTTGCCTACTCTATGCCAGATACCAACTGTCCTAAATGCCTGCTATTTATGCCTGACAGTAAACCTGTAAATAGGTACAAATGAGGAAACTGAGGCATGGAGGTGCTAGTAACTTACTAGCTCATTCCTAAATGAGCTGGAACTGAATGCAGTCTGATTCCAGGCCTGCCGAGAGCCATCACATTATGCTGAAAATGAATAAGATTCTGTCCCTGCCCACTGGGAAAGCAGAGTTTTTGCTTTCTTTCTTTTTTTTTTTTTTTTATCAATTTCAGAGGGGAAGGGAGAGGGAGAGAGACAGAAATATCAATGATGAGAGAGAATCATTGATTGGCTGCCTCCTGCATGCCCCAAACTAGGGATTGAACCCGCAACCTGGGCATGTGCCTTGACCAGGAATCCAACCACGACCTCCTGGTTCATGGGTAATGCTCAACCACTAAGCCATGCTGGCTAGGCAGGTTTTGCTTTCTTATTTATTTGCTGGTGTGCAGGGATGGGGATGGGAAAGCTCAACAACTTATATAAATACAGTGTGATATGACTACAACAGATTTATGAATGGGGCATTTAACTCAATAGGGGTTATAATATATAGGGTGAGAAATGGGCAGAGATGTTGAAGGGTTGAAAGGATCAGGCCATGGAGAACTTTCTGTGGCACCTGAGATTTTTACTATAGCTGTAGTAGAATTGTCTTTTAAATAGATCATTTTGGCTGCATATACCTGGTAGATATAAAAGAGACAAGAGTGGAGATGGGTAAATTGGCAATTACTGAAACAATCCAGTCCAGGAAATTTAAGGATTAAATTCACTGAACTGGAGGGAGGGAGCTACTCATTGAGATCAACTTGCTGCAAGGTCTGAGAATTGTGTTCATTTAGCATAGTTTGATTGATTGGTTTTAAAAATGAGGGACTGGCAGGGCCAGTAAAATGATGGCTCTCAGGGTGAATGGAAATGGAACAAATAGGCAACAAGGTCAGTTTCGGGCGTGTTGAATGTTTTATGTACAGAGGATGCCCAGAAAGCATCTGGATGCATGAGTATAACTGTCAGGGGGAGGTCTGAACTGAAGAGAAATGTGTGAGAATATTAGTGTATTAATAAATTTGTTCTAATCTATTCTAACCACCTTAAATGAAAAAAGAAAAATAAAAAGATCAGGTATGTTGCCAGGGAACAAATATGCAGAAAAGCAAGCTAACTTGAAAGCCTGGCCTTCGTGTACAGGGAAAAGAGAAACCACACTTGGCTTACAACCTCAACTGTAGTCAGAAGCCACCACACTGCCGGCTAAGAGACAGCTTCTTGTGGAATCTCAGAATGATTCTCCCGGATTCGTCATTCCCTCCCCAACGTGCGCCCTCTCTCCCCTTCTCCTCTTTGTCTGCAGCACTGCTTTATCCTTTCCCTCCCAATTTTCCAGTGGTGTCTCCGGGTTCTTCCTTCTGGAATTGTCCTACTTGCTCTAGAAGCTGGCTATTTATATGCAGTAAAAAGAAGAGAAAAATCATCTGCTGTGAGCAGTATGTACTCTGGGTAAGCTCTCACGTGACTATTTTAACTATGACTCTCTCCATCTTCAACTGATATGTCTAGATTTTGTTTCAATTTAAGTGTGTGATCCAAATGAGAGGGCTAATCTGGACGCCACACTTTATTACCGTTTTACTGCAGCAGAGGAGTTTTTATTCACACACACACACACACACACACACACACACACACACACACGGAGGCAGTTTCATCATGACTCTCTTTTGTGCTACTCTAAAAAATAAAGACATTTAAAAGCCACACCGGTTCATCTCAGCCGAACATTCATAATCTTTATATGCTAAGTCAGCTGCAAACTTAGGCCAGAGAAAGAGGCCTCAGGGTGTGAGTTGATGAGGGCTGAGAGATTCTGTGCAGAAAATACTTTTCCTTAATCTCAACCCATTCTGATTTCAGCTTACACTCCCACAACGTTGTGTTAAGCCATAAAAGGCCGCAATTAAAATGTAAATATGTCATCTGGAGTGATAGATAACTCACCCAGCCAACAAGTTTTATTAACATACTAGAATAAACTTATCATATTAACCTACAAGCTACTTGATAGGACTTTAAGACAATAGGATGATATATTAAACTTGGATGGTGGGACAGAATAAAATAGAATGGTCCAGGATATGAAGCAAGGTCTGGGATGCAAGGGAAAAGAGAATGGTCCAGAATATGAGGCAAGGTCCTTGGCCAGGAAGGGTGCCAAAAGCAGAGGGAATACACACATTTGCCTGGCAGAACCTTGCCCAGATGATCTTAAAGCACTTTCACTTCTGAGTCTCTGTTTGTTTTTTTTTACTTAAAACATAGTCATTATTTGCCTGAAATCCGCCAGGAAACTTTGAATTAAATATGGGCATATTGTACTAGTTATCTTAGAAATGTGATTGGGCTGCAATTATGTCAGTAAAGCTCTAAGTACCAAAAGAAAATTGTATGGCATCCTCTATCATGCCTGCACAAATTTAGATGATTGGAAGCATAAACCAGGCCATATTGTACATTGCATCTATGTAAAAAAAAAAAAAAAAAGACACATACACACACAAGGAAACTCTTCGTTCCTGCATGCTGGATGCTAAAGCAACTTCGGGATTTTAAAGGGGAAGGTGCATGCACTCCAGGGGAAATCACCACAGTGACTCTGCCGAGCTCCAAATGGTTTAAAAATAAAACGAAACCAACCTGTGAATTTGTTTTTCTGGAAATGACGAATATTGTGCATTGAACTCTGTTAGCTACAGAAACATGTTACATAATTCTCAGGTTCAAATTATGGTGAACTATGAACTTATATTTTTAGGGGGGTGTGCAACTAGACTATCAAGCTCTGCATCTTGTCTCTTTAACACCATAACCTTTCAGACTCAATAACTCTCTCTTAATTCTATGACTGACTGACACTACCTTTATTTATTAGCCACACATGTCAGAGGACCTTGTGTGGTATCTGACATATATGAGGTGCTTGATAAGTGTTTGTTAAATCTGAGCCCAGGAAAACAAGAAGATTTCTTAAATATATCTCTTAAAACACTTTAATCATTGGGACCTTATAATACAGCACTAGATTATTTCCCTCCCCCTCTGACATTCTATTAGATTAAATGATACACAAAGGTCTTGATGAACACAGGAATCCAGTCTGTGAGCTGTGTGACTACTTCCTATTCTGTATCTTATCTTATCGGCCTCTCAATGTTTCTTTCTCAAAATTTTTCTTGTGCTCCGAATATTACTTTCACAGGAAAAGAAATGTTGTAGCTTCCCAGTTCTCATCACTTGTACTGGCAGGGCTAGAATTTAGCCATTCTAATTCACGCAGGGCCAGATTTAGCAAACAGAAATACAGGATGTTCAGTGAAATTTTAGTTTCAGATAAACAAAGAATAATGTTTAGCATAAGTATGTCCTGCAAAACATTTAAGACATACTTATACCAAAAAATGCATTCATTGTTTATCTGAAATAAAAAATTTAACTGGATATCCTATATTTTATCTGGTAACAATAATCATTTGATGAAATTATAGAGCATGACTTAGAACTTCAAGGTGCCTCAAGCATGGAGGTAAAGATACTGGTGTAACTCACCCAGTAGCAGCCTCTAACCCCTACATAAGGATTCTTCTATAATCTTGCCTCTTTGTAAAAGCAACTGGGTAAACTTATCCACCTGCCTTCATTCAGCTGAGTAGATGTCATTACTAGCTTTCAAGGATGCAGGGCATTTCATTATGCCAAGTGGTGGGTTCTGCACCTCCCCTTCCCTCCCTACCCCCTCCCCACCCCTGCGCGCGCGCACACACACACAAATATAACAAGACATGTTTTTTTCATAATAAATTTGAAACTAGCTAACTATTTCATTCATTGTAATACTTCTGAGATTGAGTTATAATTGCTTCTATACATATATTCTTTCCAATACAAGAATATACTTCTTGAGGTCAAGAACTTAAGTCATCTCTATATACCCAATGACTAGGGCCCTGGCTCACAGTAACCTCTCCCAAAATATTCAATAAATTTGTAAAACATGGTTTACCAGTTTAAATAAACAGACAATATTCAAAGTGGAAGAGATAGGCTTCAATACTCTCAAATGAAATGGGAAGGGCAGAATTTATTTAAAAACCACCTAATTTTCCATTATTCTCTCTTTGATGTATATTCTTACTACTGAAATTCATAGTTAAATTTACACATGTTTTCAAATCTCTTATAAAGTAGATCTTCTAAAACTTAATCAGATTTAACATATCTTCACAATCAGAAAGTTGATTAGATTTGGTTAGTTTCAAACATTCCAGGAATTACTTCATATCAATTCTCAAACTTCAGTGTACATCAAAATCACCCAGAAGCTTATTAATTAATGTCAATTCATTAACACTAATTAATACAGACTTCTGGTCTCCATCTCGAGAGCTTCTGCTTTCGTAAATCTGAGTTGGAGCCCCTAAATTCTCCTTTTAACAACGAAGCTGAATCAGAGAACACATTTTTCAAAAACCTGATTTTTGTCCTCTGCTTGGTACCTCACACAAAAACAAAATACAGTGAAGATTAATGCACTTGTTCTCAACCCTGGCAGTACATCAGAATCACTAGGTCTGGAGCTGGGCCAAGTGCCCTAGGCGATTCTGGTCTAGAGTCAAGGTTGAGAACCACTGGCTCAATAAATATGAGGAATGACTACAGTGTGTGTGCTACGTGCCGTCGAGTCAGCTCCGACTCCGGGCGATTCAATGAATGAGTAAGCTGCAACACATTTCTTATGTTGCTTAGAGAAGAAGTCTTAATTAATAAGCAGACCTTGTATTTAGAAGGAACAACAGCAACAAAAACACTTCCATTAAATTTCTTCATTTTTCATTCCTTAGCAACTTGTGACAGGAATAGGTGACTCCTGGGGTGACCACCCACATAGGAGAAGCCATGTTCTCCCCTGGGTGTCCACAAAAACCGTGAAGTTTAGAAATGCTTTTATAGCAGCCAAGTTTGCCACTCTCTGCATTCCATAATTTTCTGACCTAACAGATTTTTGTGGGTGCTGCAATAGCCACGGTAGGAGCTTGGAGAACTCAGCCCGAAATATTGGTCCCTCAAATGTCTTAAAAACCAGAAAAGCAGAGTTCCTTTGCACGGTCAGCTTTCTTACCCTTTCCCCACTTCCATCTCAATTATTTTTGTATTAAAATATAGAGTGAAGAAGTGAAGAAGTGGAGTCTTCACTCACAGAGAGCATCAGGCATGTCAAGGAAGATCGAACAGTGAAAGCATTTAGAAAAGGGAAAAAGTTAACTTGCAAAGGAGGCCAGCCTTTAAGAAGTACCAGTTCAAGGCTCCATTTAATTTGTGGAGTCACTAAACATGGCAGTTCTGGTTTTATTTGTTTGTCTGTTTAATCTCAGTATTCCTAAGGTCCAAGTATCCTTTTCCCCACCGTGAGACATGATGTACCTCCTTACCCAATGGCCACAACATAAAGGCAGATATTATGGGTGTTTCTTTTCAAACCTACGTGTGTCTCTCACACTGGTTACTGTAATTTTGCAATTTTAATTATATTACATAGAAATGCACTCTGTCTGTGGAAAGAGTCCATTGTCATTGTTGTTTGAAAACTAATGTTACTGGCTGTGAAGAAGATCTTTGATGAAAGCAAATTAAAATATTTTCTGTAACCATATACCGGCATACATTCCAAATAGGTCAAAGATTTACATCAAATGTAAAGAATGAAATCATAACAGTACTAGAGAAAAACACGGTGGAGAATTGCTTTATAACCTTAAGCATGGAAAGGCTTATCAAACTATCAAGTAAAATACTAAAACCATGGAAGAAAAGATTGATGAATTTAACTGCAAAAATGTCAAAAGTGGGCATGAATAAACATCACAGGCAAAAATAAAAGACAAGCAACAGATTGTGCAAAAATATTTGCAGATTCTATTAAAGAGATTACCTTAATGAAAAGTTCATACAAACCCATAGTAGAAAGACCAAATAATAGACAGGGATAGGAAAAGGATAAAAATTCATAAAAAAGAAATGTTAGAATGAGGAAGATGGCTGCCGACAGGAAGGCAGACTGCAAGACAGTGTGTGAGTGAGAAAACAAAGGGAGAGTGTGTGGTCGCACGGGGAGTGTTTGTTGGTGAGTTGAGGGACAGCTATATTCCAGGAGACTGTGGGGGATGGGGCACCCCTGGCCGGGCAGCCCACACTGCTGGGTTCCCTCCTGGAGCAACCCACTTGGATGCAACGACCTCGCCATCTTCAGGGGGAAAGTGGATGTTATCAGAAGCCTGAAAAGCCCAGGGAATCTACAACTACGGCACCCACCAAACAGCTGCAAACCCGAGAACACCAGTCCCCAAGTGCCGCAAGCCCATGGATTCAGAGGAGCTCTACACTCCCTCACAAAAAGGAGAGAGAGAACTACATAAACCAGACACCTGGAGAAGAGAGACCATGGGGAGACAAAGAAACAGCCTGCATATGAAAGAAAAGCAGGCATCACCAGAAAAGGAAGTAAACAAAATGGAAGCAAGCAACCTGTCAGAGAAATAATTCAGAGAAATGACCACAAAGTGGATGAAAAAAATGGAAGACAAATTCGACAATATGTGTAAGAACCAAGAGGAAATGAAGAAGAACCAAGAAAAAATGAAAAATGACATCGCTGCTGTAAAGAACTCAATAGAAAGTATCAAGAATAGACTAGAAGAAGCAGAGGACTGCATCAGTGAGCTAGAAGACAAGGTAGGAAAAAATACCCAAGTAGAGCAGCTTCTAGGGGAAAAAAAATTAAAAAGCAGGAGGAGAGCCTAAGGGAACTTTGGGACAACATGAAACAAAACAACATCCACATAAGAAGGGTGACAGAAGGAAAGGAAACTGAGCAAGTAATAGAAAACCTGTTTGAAGAAATAATGACAGAAAACTTCCCTGATATATGGAAGAAAAAACCCATACAAATCCAAGAAGCTCACAGAATCCCAAGCAAAATGAACCCCAAAAGACCGACGCCAAGGCACATTATAATTAAATTGGCAAACACCAATGACAAAGAAAGAATCTTAAAAGCAGCCAGAGAGAAACAGAAAGTTACCTACAAAGGACCCCCCATCAGACTAGTGACTGATTTTTCAACAGAAACACATCAGGCCAGAAGGTAATGGAATGAAATATACAAAGTCATGCAAAGGAAGGGTCTGAATCAAAGAATACTGTACCCAGCAAGGCTATTAATCAAAATTGAAGGTGAAATTAGGAGCTTCACAGACAAAAAAGGACTAAGGGAGTTTATTACCACCAAACCAGCAATGCAAGAAATGCTAAAGGGTCTGCTGTAAAAAAAAAAAACACACAAATAGGAAGTGAAGAAGGAACACAGGGGTAAAGAATAAAAATGGCAACAAACAAGTACCTATCAATAATAATAACTTTAAATGTAAATGGATTAAATGCCCCAATCAAAAGACATAGGGTAACGGATTGGATAAGAAAACATGACCCATATATCTGCAGTCTATAAGAAACCTACCTCAGAAAAAAAAGATAGCACACAGACTGAGGGTGAAGGGATGGAGAAAGGTTTTTCAGGTGAACGGAAATGAAAAAAAAAGCTGGGGTAGCAATACTTATATCTGAGAAATTAGTTCTCAAAGTGAAGGACATAACAAGAGATAAGGAAGGCCACTTCATAATACTAAAGGGAGCAATCCAACAAGAAGAAATTACTATGGTAAACATATATGCACCCAATACAGGAGCACCCAAATACATAAAAAAAAAACAAACTCCTGGAGAATATCAAGGGAGAGATTGACAGCAATACAATCATAGTAGGAAACTTTAATACCCCACTATCACCATTGGACAAATCCTCTAAACAAAAAATCAGCAAAGAAACATCAATCCTAAATGACTCACCAGACCAGATGGAATTAATTCACATCTTCAGAACATTTCACCCCAAAGCCACAGAATATACATTCTTCTCAAGTGCACATGGGTCATTTTCAAAGACAGACCATATATTAGGTCACAAGCAAAGTCTCTTCAAATTCAAGAAGATAGAAATCATATCAAGCATCTTCTCAGATCACAGTGGCATAAAACTAGAAATCAACTACAATAAAAACAATCCAAAAAAATCAAACACATGGAGACTAAATAGCATGCTATTAAACAATGACTGGGTTACCAGAGAGATCAAGGAAGAAATAAAAAACATCATGGCAACAAACGACAATGAAAACACAACAATCCAAAATCTATGGGACACAGCAAAAGCAGTCTTGAGAGGGAAGTTCATAGCTCTACAAGCCTACTGCAAAAAAAAAAAACAAGAAACAATGGTAATAAATTACCTAACCCTA
Source organism: Corynorhinus townsendii (assembly GCA_026230045.1). Lineage (NCBI taxonomy): Eukaryota > Metazoa > Chordata > Mammalia > Chiroptera > Vespertilionidae > Corynorhinus > Corynorhinus townsendii. Next base: position 17,023,295 of record JAPDVU010000010.1, on the reverse strand, counting down.
CAACTCAAAGAGTTAGAAAGAGAGCAACAAGAAAAGCCCAGTGTAAGCAGAAGGATGGAAATAATAAAGATCAGAGCAGAGATAAATGACACAGAGACCAAAAAGACAATACAAAAGATCAACAAAACCAAGAGCTGGTTCTTTGAAAGGATAAACAAGATTGATGAACCTCTAGCCAGGCTCACCAAGAAGCAAAGAGAGAGGACCCAAATAAACTAAATCAGAAATGAGAGAAGAGAAATAACAACAGACCCCACCGAAATAAAAAGGATTGTTAAAAATACTATGAACAACTCTATTCCAACAAACTGGATAAGCTGGACGAAATGGACATATTCCTAGAAAAATATAACCTTCCAAAGCTCAATCAGGAAGAATCTAAACATCTCAATAGGCCAATATCTATGGAAGAAATTGAAGCAGTCATCAAAAATCTTCCAGCAAACAAAAGCCCAGGGCCAGACAGCTTCACAGGGGAGTTTTACCAAACATTCAAAGAAATAAAACCCATCCTCCTCAGACTATTCCAAAAAATTCAAGAGGAAGGAACACTTCTAAGCTCATGCTATGAAGCCAGCATCATGCTAATACCAAAACCAGATAAAGACAACACAATGAAAGAGAATTACAGGCCAATATCCCCCATGAACATAGATGCCAAAATCCTCAACAAAATTCTAGCAAATCGGATCCAGCACTACATCAGAAAATCATACACCATGACCAAGTAGGATTTATCCCAGGAATGCAAGGATGGTACAATTTTGCAAATCAATAAACGTGATACATCACATAAACAAGTTGAGATATAAAAACCATATAGTCATATCAATTGATGCAGAAAAAGCATTTGACAAAATCCAACACCCTTTCTTGATAAAAAGTCTCAGCAAGGTGGGAATAGAAGGATCATACCTCAACATAATAAAAGCTATATATGATAAACCCATAGCTAACATCATACTCAATGGGCAAAAGCTAAAACCATTTCCCCTAAGAACAGGAACAAGACAGGGATACCCACTCTCACCACTCCTGTTCGACATAGTACTGGAAGTATTAGCCATTTCAATTAGACAAGAAGAAGAAATAAAAGGCATCCAAATTGGAAAAGAAGAAGTAAAACTGTCCTTATTTGCAGATGACATGCTATTGTACATAAAAAACCCGAAAGACTCCATCAAAAAACTATTATACTTAATAAATGAATTTGGCAATGTAGCAGGATATAAAATTAACACCAAGAAATCTATGGCATTTCTATACAACAATAGTGAACTTACAGAGAGACTAAAAAAGCAATCCCATTTACCATTGCACCAAAAAAATTAAGATACCTAGGAATAAACTTAACTAAGGAGGTAAAAGACCTATAAGCGGAAAACTTTAGGACACTGAAAAAAGAGATAGAGGAAGACGTAAACAGATGGAAGAACATACCATGCTCATGGATTGGTAGAATCAAATCATTAAAATGTCCATACTACCCAAAGCAATCTATAGATTCAATACAGTCCCCATTAAAATACCAACGACATATTTCACAGACCTAGAAAGAACTCTCCAAAAATTCATCTGGAATAAAAAAAGACCCCGAATAGCCACAGCAATCCTGAGAAAGAAGAACAAAGTAGGTGGGATCTCAATACCAGATTTCAAGCTGTATTACAAAGCCACTGTCCTCAAAACAGCCTGATACTGGCACAAGAACAGGCATATAGACCAATGGAATAGAATAGAGAACCCAGAAATCAACCCAAACCACTATGCCCAATTAACATTTGACAAAGGAGGCATGAACATACAAAGGAGTCAAGACAGTGTCTTCAATAAATGGTGTTGGAAAATTGGACAGATACATGCCAAAAAAAAAAAAAATGAAACTAGACCACTGGTCGGCAAACTGCGGGTCACGTGCCACATGCGGCTTGCAAGCTGCGGTTTGCCACTCTGTTGACTAATGAGTTTGCTGACCACTGAACTAGACCACCAACTTATACCATACACAAAAATAAACTCAAAATGAATAAAGGACTTAAACCAGGGGTCCTCAAACTTTTTAAACAGGGGGCCAGTTCACTGTCCCTCAGACCGTTGGGAGGGCTGAACTATAGTTTAAAAAAAAAAAAACTATTAACAAATTCCTATGCGCATTGAGGGCCCGGGACGAGTCGGCTGCTAAGCAGGACAGGCAGCGGCACACAGCAGGCCAAATAAATGTCCTCGGCGGGCCGCATGTAAGATAGGAAACCATAAAAATACTAGAGGAATCCACAGGCAGAGAAATCTCAGACATATGCAGAAGCAATTTCTTCACCGATACCGCTCCTAGGGCAATGGAAGCTAAAGAGAAAATAAACAAATGGGACTACATCAGAATAAAAAGCTTTTGCACAGCAAAAGAAACCATCAACAAAACAACAAGAAAGCCCACTGTATGGGAGAACATATTTGCAAATGTTATCACTGATAAAGGTTTAATCTCCAACATCTATAGGCAGTTTATACAACTTAATAAAAGGAAGATAAATGATCCAATAAAAAAATAGGCAAGGGGGAGAATCCAAGATGGCGGCGTAGGTAAAAACCTAAACTGCTGCCTCCCGCAACAATTTCAAAAATACAACTAAAAGATAAAACGTCTATCACCCAGAACCACGGGAAAGCTGGCTGAGTGGAAGTTCTACAACTAGAAGGAAAGAGAAAAGAGCATTGAGACGTGCACGAGCGCTGAAAAGCTGAGGTACGGAGGCGCGCGATCCGGGCTGGCGGCGGGCGTTGCTTTTTTCAACCCAAAGGGAGACAAGCCCCCGATTACTCTGAAATACAGTTTCTGGGGAGATGCGGGGGACCCAAACTCCTACGGGGAGAAGCTGGACTGTCTGCCAGTGAGGGTGGCTTGCTTGCAGAGCTGCGCGCAGGAATAATTGTTTACGGCACTGGGGCACAGGACTGCCGACAGGGACTCAGAGCCGGCTAACTAGCAGCCATTGCTGTTTGCCACGCCCTAGCCTAGTGACGCCCTGAGACCCCGCCCTGCACAACCTACAAACCCACCCAAGCTCTAAGCAGCGGCTTTTGCATAAGAAAGCCCTGCCCTATGCAGCTTAACCTAGCAAACTTGCAGCCTGGATCAGATAGCTCCAAAACCTCTGAACCCCAAGCAAAGAGGAGAAAACTGTAGCTCTCACTGTAGCTCCTGCGGGGTGGCCTCAGACAGTAGCTGACCTGCACCCCATTGGATATCCAGAAACCAGTGTACCTAGTGGTCAGAGTGAGAAACCAGATTTCAACTCCTCACATCCATAAGTGACACATTCAAGAGGCAGACTCAGTGAGCACCAAAGCCCCACTGAAACAAGTCCTGCCCCATAAGTGTGTCTTCAGCGCAGCAGTTCTTCCATTATAGACACAGCGAGTGCTCACAGCTAATTGGCCTGGAGGTCATTTCCTCCCAGTGTACCAACGGCAATTAAGGCTTAACTACACCAAGACTTTGCACTCAGCCCACAAAGGGGTGTACCAAGAGTGTCCACCTCATGTAATTGAGGAGGCTGAGCTACTGCCCCCTATAGATCACCTACCACACAAAGCTACTCCATCAACACAGGGAAGCAGCCAAAATGTGGAGACAAAGAAACATGTCACGAATGAAAGAAACAGAGGAAAGCAAACTACTGGATGACATAGAGTTCAGAACCACATTTATAAGGTTACTCAAGAATCTTCTTAAAACCGCTGAGAAACTTGATGAGACCTTCAAGGAGCTTAATGAGAATGCCAAAAAAATGGAAAAGGATCAGTCAGAAATGAAGCATACACTGTCTGAAATAAAGAATATACAGAAACTCAACTGTAGATCAACGTACCCCAAGAATCAAACCAAAGATCTGAAATATGTGGAAACAAAAAACATCCAACCAGAAAACAAAAAGAAAAAAGAATCCAAAAATATGAAGATAGTGTAAGGAGCCTCTGGGACAACTTTAAGCGAACCAACATCCGAATTTTTGGGGTGCCAGAAGAAGGGAGAGAGCAAAATATTGAAAACCTATTAGAAGAAATAATGACAGAAAACTTTCCCTACCTGGTGAAAGAAATAGACTTACAAGTTCAGGAAGCGCACAGAACCCCATACAAGAGGAATCCAAAGAGGACCACACCAAGACACATCATAATTAAAATGCCAAGGGCAAAAGACAAAGAGAGAATATTAAAAGCAGCAAGAGAAAAACAGTTAATTACCTACAAGGGAGTACCCATACGACTGTCAGCTGATTTCTCAACAGAAACTATGCAGGCCAGAAGGGAGTGGCAAGAAATATTCAAAGTGATGAACAGCAAGAACCTACAATCAAGATTACTCTACCCAGCAAAGCTATCATTCAGAGTTGAAGGTCAGATAAAGAGCTTCACAGACAAGAAAAAGCTAAAGGAGTTCATCGCCACCAAACCAGGATTACATGAAATGCTGAAGGGTATTCTTTAAGAAGAAGAAGAAGAAAAGGTAAAGATAAAAATTATGAACAACAAAATGACATCAAATATATACCTACCAACAAGTGAATCTAAAAATCAAGTGAATAAAAAATCTGAAGAACAGAATGGACTGGTGAATATAATAGAATCAGGGACATAGAAAGGGAGTGGACTGACGATTCTTAGGGGAAGCAAGTGTGAGGGGTGCGGGAAGAGATTGGACAAAAATCTTACTCCTATGAATGAAGACAGTGGCAGGGGGTAAGGGCATGGGGTGGGGTGGGGAATCAGGTGGAGAGGAGCTATGGGGGGAAAAAAAGAGGAACACCTGTAATAATCTGAACAATAAAGATTTATTTAAAAAAAAAATAGGCAACAGACCTAAACAGAATCTTTTCGAAAGAAGACAGAATGAAGGCCAAGAGACACATGAAAACATGCTCAAAGTCACTAATTATCCGAGAGATGCAAATCAAAATGACAATGCGGTACCATCTCACACCTGTCAGAATGGCAATCATCAACAAATCAACAAACAACAAGTGCTGGAGAGGGTGTGGAGAAAAAGGAACTCTTGTGCACTGCTGGTGGGAATGCAGACTGGTGCAGCCACTGTGGAGAACAGTATGGAGTTTCCTCAAAAAACTAAAAATGGAACTCCCATTTGATCCAGTAATCCCACTTCTAGGAATATATCCCAAGAAACTAGAAACACCAGTCAGAAAGGATATATACACCCCTATGTTCATAGCAGCACAATTCACCATAGCTAAGATTTGGAAACAGCCTAAATCTCCATCAGCAAATGAGTGGATTAGAAAACTGGCACATCTATACAATGGAGTACTACGCTGCTGTAAAAAAGAAGGAATTCTTAACACTTGCAGCAGCCTGGATGGACCTGGAGAGCATTATGTTAAGTGAAATAAGCCAGACAATGAAAGAAAAATACCACATGATCTCACTCATTTATGGAAAATAAAGAACATTATAACCTGATGAATAAAAAGACAGATACAGAGACAGTAAAACACTGAACAGACTGTCAGATTACAGCGGGAAGATTGGGGAGTGTTGGGGAGGGAGGGAAAGAGATCATACATATAAGCACACCAATGAACACAAGACACTGGGGGAAGGGGGTGGGATGAGGGCATGTGACGGGGTAGGGGAGGTGGGGGGAAGGTCAATGGGGGGGAAAAAGGAGATATATGTACTACTATATGTAATACTTTAAACAATTAAAAAAAAGAGCAAAAAAAAAAAGAAATGTTAACTGGCTCTAAAACACAAAGAGATGTTCAACTCCACTACCAATAACAACAACAATAATAGCCAAAACATACCATGGGCCAGATACTAGTCCAGCTCTTTGCATATATTAATACATTTAATTATTAAAGCAACCCTCTGAAGTAGTTAATATTCTCTGTTAAGCATAGTAATTGGAGGCTAATTAGAGGTTAAGAAATTTGCCCAAAGTCACAGAGCTGACCATTGGTGGAGTCCAAATTTATCCCCAAGCAGCTGGGCTGCAGTCTGAGCTCTTCACCATGAGGCACACTTCCTTTCCTTATCAGAGCAACGCACGTGAAAACCACATTGAGAGTTTTACAGTTTTTCACCTCTTAGACTGTCAGAAATTACAGTTTGATAACGTACTCTTGGCAAAGCAGTGGAGAACCCAGGCACTCCAGCTCACTGTTGGTGAAGTATAAATAATTACAATAACTACTGGCTATTTACAAAATTACAAATTCATACATCCTTTGATCCAGCCATCCCCTTCCTGGGCACTTACCCTATATATATTCTTGTACACATGCAAAAATGTCATGTTTCTGAGATTACTCACACAGTGTTGTTTATAATAGCAAAAGATTAAAATACCTCCAAATGCCCAGCCACTCAACAGAATACTATGCAGCTATAAAAAATAAAGCAATCCTCTATGTACTGATATGACATGATATCCAAGAATTACATGCAGAAAGCAAGGTGCGGACCAGTGTGCCTAGTGAGCTATCTTTTGAACAGAGAGAAGTAATACAAATACATATTTTATTGTGTGAGCTAGAAAGCAATAAAAAAAGGATTCTGAATTCTAAGCTTTGGTCCATCCTCAAAGGAGAAGCCTTGGCTCAACATCAAAACATTGATATAAGCCCTGGTCAGGTGGCTAACTGGTTGGAGCATCAGCCATACACCAAAAGGTTGCAGGTTCAATTCCTCATCAGGGCACATACCTAGGTAGCAGGATTGCTCTCTGGTACAGGAGGCAACTAACTGATGTTTCTCTCTTACATCAATGCTTCTCTCTCCCCCTGCCCCTTCATCTCTCTCTAAAACCAATAAAACATATACTCAAGTGAGGGTTAAAGAGAAAACATTGACATACACATATCTTATGTCTTTATGTTAAAATAAAATGATACAATATGAATTCATTATATTCTTGTGAGTCTCCAGCTGACTTTGTGGGTCTGCTCATGGCTTGCTGGGGTTTTAACAAGATGCTACCTCACTGTTCAAGTGGGGGGACCTGTTTTTCTCCTGAGTACCTACTCTATGTACTGCTTCTGCACCTTCTCCTATGTTTGCATTCACATCTCTCTCCATTACACAGTAAAACTTATCCAAACTCTGCTCCAGGTCTTCGGTGACACTATAAACAGACAGAACTCACCAGAACAAACTGGCTTTTCAAAAGAGGACTGTTTTAGGTTATTCAGAGAAAATACATTTTGTCACCCTATTCTACTACACTAACCAAGGTGGCCAAAATATATCACTACAACTATATCTCGCATAATAGTTTATTTTGTTTGGCTTCTTAACGCAAGCAAATATATCATTTTCTTGGAAGTAGCCTAAGTCATACAACTTCATAAATATTATATTTTTAAAAAGGAAAAGAAAACAAACCTTTCCTTAATGCCATTATTCCTTCACATAAGTCAACTTTTTGTAATTGATGTAATAATTTGTTTAATTTTAAAACTACCTTCATACCAAATGCTGGCAGTTTGCTGCTTAATAAAGCTACTTCAGAAAGTGTGCTTAAGTAGGAAGAAATCTATCCCTAAAACATCTTAATAACCTGTCTGGAAGGGAATTTTAGAATCTAACAGAGAAAAATAATTATTTGGCATCAGACTGTACAGCCCCTTTCTGAGTAAACTTCAATGCGTTCTAACTTCCAGTACTTTGAATGTAAAGCAAAGTGTCTGAGCCAATGCAAGTCAATAGAATATAAAAAGGAAGTATCTCTACATGCTTCACCAAGCCACATCTACAAACCCTATAGAGTAAAAACCTATAATGCTAAGTGTCCGATCATCCATTCAACCAATCAAAGCATAATATGCTAATGATATGCTAAGGATGCTCAACTAACTGCTCACTATGACATGCACTGAACACCAGGGGGCAGATGCTCCAGCCAGTAGGTTAGCTTGCTGCTGGGGTCCAGCTGATCGGGACTGAGTGAGACGGACCAGACATACCCTGGAGCCCTCCCGCGGTCCTTCCCCAGCTGGCCTACCTCCCGTATCCCTTCCCAGCCCCAATCATGCACCAGTGGGGTCCCTCAGCCTGGCCTGTGCCCTGTCGCAATCCCAGCTGAGGGACCCCCTACCCCCCAAGTGCACAATTTTCGTGCACTGGGCCTCTAGTATGTTATAACTGCACACAAATAGATTGCCATGTATGTTTCAAAAATACACTTAGAGAAGGTTCAAATGTATAGCATTGTTACTATACATTGGAATCTGCTCCTCAGGAGAGATTCTTAAAGAAAATAAATCACTTTCTGCCTTAAAGAGTCCATGCTTTAATAGCACAAAGAAGAACGTGCTATGCAGTGGTAGTTTAGAATCAAAAGACAGTGTTTCTAGCTTAGAGACTCATAGGGAAGATGCCATGATATTTTGGACTGTTGTTCTGAAATCACACACTGTCTCATCTTCATGCAATAAACTGTTTATTATCTTAATGCATAATAAAATGCAGTAGTATTTTAGTAAAGTTGGGCTTGACCATGTGACTTTGGCCAATGGGCTGTGAGTAGATGTGACATTAGCAGAGACTTTAAGTGCTTTCTTTTACACCTGTGCTGCTATCAGGTAGTCATTAGGCCCAGCATGATGAGAGACTTATGGAGCAAATATGAACCTAAGCAAACCTTGAGGCCAACACCGCTGACCCATGACCTGAGATGGAGCTGCCCAGCTGAGCCCAGCCTAGGTTAGCTGAACCGCAGTCAACCTGAAGACACCCAGCACAAGAATGCATCTACTGCTGGAAGCCATGGAGATGCTGAGTTTGTTTGTTATGCAGAATTATTATAGCAAAAGCTGACTGGTGATGGGGTTTGAATTGGACATATAGGGTAGATAAAATTGAAATACTTAAATTTTAAATATATGAAAAGGAGAGGAAGGGCTTCCCAGGCTGAAGAACCATTTGAGCGAAGACATCCTATCAATCAGTCTCTCATTGAGGCTTGTCATTCTTTCTTTGTAATATATTTTGAATCTCTTCTTTTTTTTTATTCTTACTGCTTTGACATCTTTGAAGAGAATGTTGATTCATCTCCATATCTTGCCTAACACTGTAAGAGTCTCCTAAGGATTCTTCCCCATTTTAATCTCTTTTGAAGGACTCTGTACATAAAAGCCAAATGAATGATGCTGAAGAAGCTGGTAGCATAAATTACCTATTGAGAAACCTTCAACATGTCCCCTTGCAGATTAAACTAATTTGTTAATCTATTCTTCCTTTCAGTAAATATCATTTGAGTACCTACATTATTCCAGCACTATTATAAGATGTATGCAATAAAAAGCCAAAATCAGACATGGTCCCTGATCCAGAGGGACCTAAAGGCTCATGGAAGAGATGAGCAAGAAAAGAAGATGTTTCATAGCTAGGAGACAAGACCACAGGCCTTTGGGTTAGGACAAAACGTATCTTCCCCAAAGAGATGATGCTTAAGTTGAGGCTTTTTCTTTTTCTTTTGATGAGTAGAATTTAACTCCAGGAGGAGATCTAGAGGGGTTAGGCAAGACAAGCAGGGCTTTCTAGGCAGAGTAAACAGCATAGGTGAGAAGAGCGCTTATGCCACAACACGAAGGTGCATGGTCAGAACCAAAGATGCACTTGGGGAGGAGAGGAGGGAGGGGCTGTTCATGAAGCCATTAGACCCCCGGTTGCTGCCACTTAAGAAATTCTGTCCCTGATATTTTTGTTGCTATTTAGTAAATCAAAATGCAGGATTGTACTTCAAAAACTGGGAGAATTTATGCAACTAATACAATAATCTTAGGTGTCTTTTTCCTACCAGCACAGGAAGCAAAGTGAGAGGAAGAAAACACAACCGAACTAGGAACCAGAGGCGGGGTTTTAGTACTGGTGACCTTGTCCCGGACCTGGTCCACTAGCCTGGTGACCCTGACCAAGACTCACATGCTCTGAAATCCAATCCCCTCCACAGTAAAAAAGCATGTAATATTTCCTGTCTACTCATATATTGTTGCCATGATCAAATGATACATATGAAAGAACCCTCAATCTGGAAAGTGCCACATAAATTCTAAGCATTCCTGCAAAATATAAGAGGTTGTGCATTTTGTGCAATGCCCACCTGGTTTCTCAGAGGAAATCGCTAGCTTCCCTACTGCCCCTTTGAGTGGACTCCTGAATGAATGATAATGTCTTCTAAGCTCATTATAGTTCAAAGGTGCCCAATAGCCTAGAACTACCTACGTCACAAGAGATCTTATGCAGGAAGAGTGAAAAAAAGAGTTTACAAGAAGTTTTAAATAAAATATAGAGCATATGATCTCTTTATAAAACAAACAAACTAACACCCAGCTCAAATTAGACAACATAAAACAACAAAGGTGCTATAAGCTGATCAGGCAGAATTCCAGAAAAAAAATAAGAAAAGAAGATCAGGAATGTCACAAAGATAAAAGCTACACTAGAAGCAACAGTAAATAGACTAAATATGAATTAAATAGTCAAGAACCACAAAAAAAGAAGCTAGAGAAAATTATTCAAAATGAAATGGAAAAGAATTCAAAACAAATTTGGTAGAAATTATATGAAGGACAGATAAAAGATATCTAACATATGCATAATCAGTACCCAGAAGGAATTAATTCAATAAGTGAAGTAGATCAAAAAATTTAAATATAAAGAAACAAATCTTCCTTGAAATCTATACTTGAACTTGACAATCAAAAGAGCACACCAAGCTCATATAACCATAATAAAATTTTCCTAATAAATACATTTTTAAAAGACACATTATGCGCCACAAAAAAAAAGGCAAAACAATAGTACAGAAAATTCAATTCCCAAACATATGTTGTCATGTTACCTCAAGGACAAAGAAAGAGCATAAGGATATTCAAGATAAAAGAATCTAACCATGCACTGGGTAGAAGAAACAAGTCGATCTCATTATTCTCCACAGTAACATGCAATAACAAAAGACATTGGTGTGATATCTAAAAAATTAGGGGGGGTGGAGAGGGAGGTGAGACCCACTAGTCTTATGGGCTTCCAAGTTGCCTTTTAAGTATGAAGTCAATTATTTTCCATATTCACATATGCATTCTCAAACTTGCACAAAATCGGGGAGCAGAGCACTCCATGAGCCCTTCCCAAAAAAATTACTACAGATATCAAACAAACTGGATTTACTAAAATGGTAGTTAGCACTTAAGACTAAATGACTATTAGAATGTTCCTAACAGAATGTCATAAACCTTGACAATGTCAAAAGAATAACTAACAAAAACTGGCAGCTAAGAAAACAGAATTGAGAAGTGGGCTAATTTTCTCAGGTTTTACAGCAAAAAGTCAATAGCGTGTCTAACATTGATACATGTAGTTAAAATAGAACTCTTCCTTGGTAGTTTCATATTAATCTTTTTCTCTTAACTTGAGATTGTCTTTTATAAATTACTATTATTTGTAAAAATAAAATCTTCCTGGAGTTCAGCAATTATTTAGCTCACTCAAGTTTTTTTCTTCTTTTGAAATCAAATAGAATTACATAGAATGAACCAACTTTCATAAAATTATTTTCCATATGCATCAAAAAAAGTCTGGGATGATATATCTAATATTACTAACGGCTATTTGTCAATAGTAAGATTTGAAGTGGTTTTCATTTGCTTCATTTTTTAATAATTTGTTGTATTTCTTGAAGTCTTATTTCAATGTAGTATTTGTATAGAAATAGCACAGCAAAAAAAAACAAAAACAAAAACACACTTTTATGAAAACGCAAAAAACAAAACAAAAAAAACCACACCATAAAAATCAGTAAAGAAGACACAAAGTAGAGAACTCTACCAAGATCTGGAATAAGACAATTTCCAATAATTAGCACTAATCTTGCCTCTGACCTTCCTTCTTGGTGATAAGATAAAAAAAGAAAGCTTGAGCTACATATTTTTAATGTCCAGTAAAAAAAAGAATGAAATTGCCTCAGAAGACAGAGACCAATGTTAGTTGAGTAGCTACCATATGTCAAGCATTGTATCATCTATTTCTTGTGACTCCATGACATCTTATTAGCTCATTTTTCAGATAAGGAAGGCCAGATAAGTAATTTGTTGTGGATCACACGGCACAGCCAGTCAATAACAATGCTCAATGAGAACCCAAGTCACATGACCTCAAAGCCATGTTTTCCCTCTCGAATCCTCTGCTTCCCAATTTCTTACTACTAAGTCTAAGAGAAATTAATCTCATTTACCCTTTTATAATAAAGAAAGTGTCTGTTTCTGGCTCTGTAAAACTATGGAGTTGACCACAGGTTCAAAACCAAGTTGACTCTGAACAACATCAAAAGAATAAGCTCATTAATTATGTTTGCACTTCTTTACTACTGATAGAGTTCATATCAGGCATCACCATGACAGAAAGATGCCAAGTCTAGTACTGTTGGAATAAATGATGGGAAACTCCAAAAATTATGTTAACCAGGGCCTTTTTTACACAAATTTGCATTCCACTTACTTTGAAGATTCTTATGCAATGGGAGTGACTGTTGTAAATAAAAGAATTAAAAGCAAACAAAATGTTTCAACAATAGGCCATTGAACATTACAGTCTCTATCAAAACTATAATTGTTTACTCTAAATACTCCCAACAAGACACTTTGCAAGTCAAACTTTCTTTTGAAATTCTAATTTTTCTCTTATTTGAAAAGTAATGAATATAATAAACTAAGTATATCTGTACTTTGACATACTACATACTATATAAAATCTACAGAAATATTTTTTAAAGAATGCGATTAATAAACTGAAGAAACAGGGATCATGATGTACAAATATAATCTCAATTAACTGTAATAATTACCCCCTCTATAGATCAAGTGGGCATTAGCTAGTTACACATAGATGAGGATAATGAATAAAAATAACCTATCATCACAACGATAGCTCTTGGTACCTTTCCCAGTACTTAGAGTTTATCTTTTCTCATGTCCATTCATTCATTCATTCATTGAAGCAATATTGATTAAGTAGCCAGTAACTACCAGGCAACAGTAATGGACTAGTGATTAAGAGACTGGACAGGGTGCTCCTCTGAGAATTCAGAGTTGTAATTTAATGTACTGATGGCTACAGTAGAGCTCTTAAAGGATCAAGAAGAGAGTTGGAGTTAGCAAAGTAGACTTTACACAGGCATTAGCCTTTGACTTCAAAACAGGAGGAGACTTTTGTCCAGCAGAGAGGTGGTCACAGAATATGTGAAGCCAAGGAGGAAACTATGGCTTTTAGAATAATGAGAGTCAGTACAGTTGATCCTCAGTCAGTTCATGTAAATGATTATTTTCTGCCGTACAGCTGAGCACATTTCTCAACTCTCTACTATGTACTTACATAGAGTCTTACTTCTTATTACCAAAGATAGCTTGACTCACCTTCCCTTCAAAATTCATCAACACTCCTGGCCCCAGTCAACTGTCCCTTAACCCCTCTCTATTTCCCTCTCTCTCAAAGGCTATTTCCCACAACTTTCTGACATTGTTTACTCAGAACGTCAGTAGATAAAGGAAGAACTTGAAGATGATGAAAAGGTGAAGGGACAATGCTATTGTCTCTATAACACCCACGAATGATGTGAATGTCACCGCCCAAGAGAAATATACTGTCTTCAGAGGTTTTTCTTATATTTACCAGGTTCTTTGGCTTTGTAAGGGCAGCCAAGGAAATGGAAAACTGGTGCAAAAATTAAAGATGAAACTTAAAGAAGTAAGTTTAGCAGTGAGCATGTAGAATGCTGATCCACCCAATTCAAAACAAGCAAACCAACCCGACAACAAACCAAAGTAAATAAAATCATAATTTCTTTATTATTTAAATTAAATCAGGACATACTTCACCAATTAAAGCGTGACAATTGCCAACAAAAGGATTGGCATGCCTGTGGCCTCATCAGTACATGAATTACTTTATAATTCTCCAAAACTGTAAAATAAAGCCTAAGTTCAAAATCAGTTGGCATCTACTACACAGAACTCTTAAACTGCAAGTATTATTTAATCCTTTTTTTCTTAAGTATATATGTAAGCGCTTAATTGCACTATAGGTGACATGATATATATTGTGTTAAAAAAAAAAGCATTTCCTACTTCTGTCTCAACGATCAGTTGTTTGGTTACCATATCTACTTTTTTTTTTTACCTTTTTTTTATTGTTTTAAGTATTACAAATAGTAGTACATATGTCTCCTTTTTGTCCCCCATTGATCTCCCCCCGACCTCCCCTACCATATCTACTTTTAATTCATTTTCTTCACTAAGAACAGAAAGGGTGTGTGTGTGTGTGTGTGTGTTTCTGTGTCAATTAATATTTATCTACAGTATGAGGAATGAACCTATTCAAAATGACTTTGACCAAATACTCCCACTTGGAGTCAAAAATCGTTGGAAAGTCCTGTCAGCTCACAGAACCTCTTTAGATCGAGTGACATTTTTTGAAAATTAGACAAATATGAAATATCAACTCCATGTTTCTAGTAAACCAATTTAGTAGAGTAGGCTATTTTAAATTACAACCTCCTGTTTGTTTAATAAAAAGTAAGATTAAAATATAGCAATGTTTCTAGATCACAATAAATCAAAGCAATTAACTTTCTCTGTTTAAAAAAATATATTATGAAAATAATTCAGGTGTAGCAGATGAAAATACAGATATGTCGACTAAAATAGAGCCCCTTTAAGATTTTTCTTCTAAGGGTATAACTTCTGATATTGCCAGCCGTCTAGTCTTCGTAAACGTTTCTGCTCTATACCTTGGAACTTTATTCTCAGTCTGGTTGCCTTCCTGATTACTAAGTCTTTCTAAATTAGAGCAAGCAATTTCTCTTTGTTTTACCTAATATTTGAAAATGGCAAAAAAAAAAAAAAATCCCCTGGGTCACTGAAAATTATCCTTTCATTCCAGCCGCCTGTTTCAAGTCAGTCAAAACATTCCAGACTTCAAAAGGACGCTCTGCCTTCCCAGGCCGTTTTGGGACCCCTCTATGGTTGGCCTAGGCTCGGTTATTTGGGTAAATTAATTTCTGGAGCCTGCTGGCCTTCTAGAAGACCTCAATGTCTGGCAGCAAATTAGTTCTACTGAACATGCAGAAATCCCTGGACAGGCTAGAAGAAATAAGTGGTGATCAAATCTAATACTACAATGTTTGTAATGTGATTTTATTCTGCTGGGTAGCTTGTAAGCACCGTTGATGTTGAATTAAATATTTTAATGTTTTTTTCAAGGGGCCGAGAAAGCAAGAAAATCCGATCAGTGCCCAAGTCCCAGCAGAAAGGGCTGAGAGCCAGCTTGGGGATGAAACTTCTAGCAGGAACCCTCTGTGAGAACAAACAAAAATGGCCCGGTTTTTCACAACATGGACCTGACAGAGCAGACCCCCACCCTCCTCGGAGGCAGGAAGCCCCGCAGTTGAATTATGCCTTAGCAGGGGCCGTGGATAAACTGTCAGGCCGCCCTGAGCACCGAGGTGCGCAAGAGCCTCAGGACAGCTTATCCTGGAGGAAGAGAGGTCCCCGCGCCAAAACTAACAAACAGGGCCCCTCAAGCGGAACAATGGTCCAGAAAACTCAGCAAAAAGGAAAATAAACTTCATTGGCAGTTTGTTTTTGACTGTTAAGAGCTCGGCTACAACTCCATCAAGGTTTTTAAGAAGGTAAGAAATTTCACACATAAGGCCTTCTCACAGCTGCTTGAGAGTTTAGAGTGCAAATGTATATCATCTTGGCTGGCCGTGTCTAATCCACTTTAGGAGATACTTGTATCCTTTCTTTCCAAAGTAAACAGAACCACACCTCTGGGGCCAGATGAAGAGCTTCCTCTCCCGCCACACCCCCAGGCACAGTTCAGCTTGAGTGAGCCGAAGCTAACTCCTAGTCAATTTGGGATCATTCCTTCCGAGGGAGTGGAGGTTAGAAAGCAAGACTGAAGTGGGGAACATGTTTTTAGATCCAAAACTATATACACACATAAAATAAATGAACCTAAAATATACTATCGTCAAGAAGCTTTTTAAAACTTAAATGAAATGTATGTCTTTCTAAAACTTACATAGGAATCACAGCTAACTCTCTCTGTAGTTAGTTGCAAATATATTTCAGCTCCCAAAGTGCCATGAATCTCAACATATCTCTAAATTAAAAATAATAAGTATTTATCTCTAGACTATTCTAGGCTGGACATAGTAGATTAACTACTCCCCTCATGCTACACCTGAGTCCCCTCCAAAAATAAAAAATAACAAACACTTAATTTTTTCTAATTCAAATTAAGCCAGCATTGTTATTTAGAGTTGAATCAAAGAGATTAAATGTAGTATAATTAATAGGAGATGAAAACAGCATCAATAAAAAATGAGAAAAAATATTTAAAATGTCTGAGCCCTGGCTGGTGTGGCTCAGTTGGTTAGAGCATCATCCAGTTTACACCAAAAGGTGGTGGGCGGGTTTCATTCCCTGTCAGTGTACATACCCAGGTAACGGGTACCATCCTGGTCAGGATGGATTGGGAGACAACCAATAGATGTTTCTCTCTCTCTCTGTAAAATGAATTTTTAAAAAAGGCTGAATATGATGTTTGCAGTCATTTCCCAGATTTGTCCTCATATTACATTGCAGTGACATGGCATTAAGGCTAATAAGATGAGCATATTTGTGAGCTTAATTCTAAATTAACTGCAAATACTCATAGATTAATATTTTGAAAACTGTGGAACTAGAAATAGGAAGGGATTTGTGTATATGTGAAGAAACAGCAGAAGTTAGATAAAAGACTATTCAAAGCAAGATAAAGATTTATCCCTAGAATTCCTACAGAAATTTGTAGGATGCATGGAAAGGCAGGCATTTGTTAACTGGAGAAATTATTGTGGAATTCCTTTACTTCTCTAAGACTTCAGATTGGGGGAAGTAGGGCCTCTTGATATATATTTTTAAACCACCAAAACCTGAACATACCTTTTTTCCCTAAATACATAGAAAAGTTAAGTAAATTGCTTGTGTTTTCGAAATATTTCACAAGCAAGACTGTTGTACTTTTCTCTCAAGGCTGCACATATTTTCAAAGGTGTCTTATTACCTATACAATAAGAAATTAGATTTCCCATTTTGAGATTAAATTTGACACTATTGATCTGAGCTTCTGTTAAAAAGAAAAAAGAGAAAGTGAAAAGAAAAGAAACAAGATTATGCCCTCTGAGTTCATTTATAACCAGCTAAAGCTTATATTATTTTATCACAGATCAATAAGTAAGATATTCAAAAGAATGAAAGGCCTTTCATACTATTTTGGGGGGCTTACAAAGGGCTTGAGAAATGGCAAGAAACAGCATAAGTATTTCTAAACTGTATGTACTTCATGTGAACCTTTCTAGAAAAAAATACAGCAAGTTTTCTTCAAAATTATATTATGCTAACCCCAAAGGAACACAGAGCAGTATCCACTTTGCCTCCTTGAATATGGAAAAACTACCTTAATCCTGATAGCCCATTTCCTCTCTTTCATAGGCACTAGGTAATAAATGTGGATCCACCAAATCTCAGCAGTGGGAGGGATTTGGGAGGTAATCCACTTCTACCAATTCCCATGCACAGTCTCCAACCAATTACCACCAGGTACTATGAGCCAAAGCTATATGTGTAAAGTGCTTAGAACATCCCTGGCTACATAGTAAATGCCTAACAAATGTTATTTATTCTTTCTTGTAACTTAACATCTCCAAGGACATAAAGCTGATACCCTCCCAGAAAACCAGCCCATTTCATCTTTCTCTGTAACTTGTATGTTTAAGAACTGTTATCAACTTAACAAATATACAATGGCTGCAGAATTTAGCTATCAATACAAACAACTTTTTTGGCCACAACTTTAAAGGGTTCTTTGAACAATATCTCAATTTTATATACAATACATTTTTTCACTTTTTAGCAAAACACATTTATCATCTTAAAACTTTCAATTAAGCTATAGGGTTGTAAACTCCTTTTTTTCTTTTACAAATGCCTTTACCATTATACTCTCTTTTCTCAATTTTTAAGGTAGGTGAGAACAAAGTAATATCAAAATCGATTCACTTCTCATTAGCAGTGTACATGGAAGCCACTAAACTTCAACTAAAATTGCAGATCACCTTTGTACCAAGAAGTTAGTGCAACCTTCAAAGGGACTCCAATGTGCTATGAGAAGTTCACCACGGACTCATGGCACACACGTGTGAATTAGCCCAGTCACTTCTCTGCTGCCTGAGCTGATGGGTCTGTGAATTACAGTCCTGTCTAATATCACAAATAGATCACATGTTCATGTGAAACTTTTGTTGGCTATATTGTTTTAAGATGGCAGTCTGACCCACAGTTCAAATTTAAAATGTAGAAGTGTGAGATATGTCGATTTTTATTGAAATCAGTCACCATATTCAATAATTATCCTAAGGCAAACATAAAAATAATCTTTTTTAAAAATGTAAGATAATATGCTAATTATTATGTTAAAATATAGATCTGATTTTGTTAGTCCATAGTATTAGTGAGTATATTTCCCCCAAATAATCTGGAATCTGAGCAAATCACTAATTGTAATGTCTAATGTGAACATCTTAACAAATGAACTTTAATAAAAGTTGGCTCTATAGATGGAATTATTTATAAGTTATTTGGGTTTCTCCTCACCACCAACAGTTTCTTATTTTGAGAACACAAGTGGTTAAATGCAGGCAAAGCTAACCAATTATAAACATTTTTCAGGGCACATAATTTTACATGCCCAAAGACAAAATATTTTTTAACTCATTTTTAAAGTTACCCAGCCCAGCTTACCAGATGGGGCCAGGTAAATGTATGGGTTTTCCACGTTCCACAGAAACTGGAATAGACACTACTGTAAGCAGCTAAAGTGAAAACAGTAAAATATGTTTCTGGTCATTTTTCCTTATTCTAACAAAATCTGTTTCTTGATGTAAATGGAAATTAGATATGGAATTTTAAAAAATAGATCATTTAAAAATAAATAACCTAACTTTTTAATGGCATTTTTAGGTAATAATAAAACATTTATTTTTATCTTTATAAATATAACTAATGTTGAGATTAATATTTGGTCACTCTCAAAACATAGTATTTTATTGTTAAGAAAGCATCCTAGATGGCTATACTTTGAAAGAAATACAGCAGCCTCATTAAAGAAATCAGTATATACTATATACTTGCCAAATGATTTTTGATACAATAAAATTTTGAGAATTTCTAGATATCAAAATCGATTACCATAAATTCTGGGATCCCTGAAAATAATTTTAGGTTTGTTTGTTTGTTTAATATTTATTGTTCAGATTATTACAGATGTCCCTCTTTCCCCCCCCCCCCCCATAGTTCCCCTCCACCCCGTTCCCATCCCCGCCCTCCCCCGCAGCACTCGCCACCCCACTGTCTGTATCCACAGGTACTGCATGCATGCATATAAGATCTTTGTCCAGTCTCTTCCTGCACACTACCAACACCCACTCCCCCTCCCCCGAGAATTGTCAGTCCACTCCCTTTCTATGCCCCCGATTCTATTACATTCACCAGCTTATTCTGTTCCTCAGATTTTTTATTCACTTGATTTCTAGATTCACTTGTTGATAGACATGTATTTGTTGTCACTTTGTTGTTCATAATTTTTATCTTTACCTTTTTCTTCTTCTTAAAGAATACCCTTCAGCATTTCATATAATTTTAGTTTAATTCATGACTTAAGTAAAAGTGAGAACAAGCGAATATCTAGTCATCCACTTTATTATTTACAACCCATTACCAATTCTCTCTTGCATCCCTTCGCATTATGCATACCAGCCTTCAAAATAAAACAATTAATGAACTAAAATCAGTAATTTTTAAAAGATTTTTCCCTTTCCCTTCCAAAAGGAAGGCAAAAAATGGTTGAAGAGGACACAAAGGTCTGCTGTGTTGTTTAATCCCACCTAGGAGAACACACGGACATTCGTTGTTTTTTAAGATGTGCTCTTGGTAGACACATAATGTGTACGTATATTGCTACACTGCTCCGGGAAGTCACGTGTGTTCTCCTTGTGGTCCTCACACAATTCTGGGACACGCAGCGCTCCGCTTTAGAGATGGAGACACCGCTTCAAAGACGCTCAGAGGTTCGCACCCACGCAGGCAGCGGGTGAGTCAGGCGTCCAACACAAGCCTTCCACGCCCCTAAGCTCCCACCCGTCCCCTCACGGGTATCCTCCGACTTCACGGACAAGAACACAAGCTCAGTTATTGCTTTATTAATGTGACATGGGCACACAGGCTCATGCATTATATGAATCAAACTTTTTCAAATGAGGAGAATGTTAGTCTGATCTATGTTAAGTTTGAATTTGAGATACCTCTTTTAAAAATTCAAGAACTTCTTTAAAATATGAATTTTAATTGACCTAGTTTAACCTTGTAGAGCAGTTCAGAAAAATTCTGCAATGAATAAGATTTGCAAAACGCATATGAAAATTTGGTATAGGATTGTCAGCATATTTTGCCCATCTATTTTCACATATTCATATAAATAGGAAAAATTAAACTATATTGTTATTTTCCTTGATAATCCTATTTTTATAAAAGTACATGTAAAAATAAACCTCCTCTGCTCGAATTGTCAGGAATTTCCCATTAACCCGTAGTGAGGGTTCTCAGCAGAGGTGTGTGTTTGGAAACCTGGCCGGGCACGAACGGCTCTGAGCGTGATCTGGGCTCTTTCCGAAGGCGGGTGCTTCCCTGCAGCCATGATGAGGAAAGCTGCCGAATGAGTACATGTGAAGATTTCTCTCTGTTTACACAGCACTGCCACTCCAGGCAATTACACTCATTCATTCATTCATTCAACCAAAACATTTTTCACATCTACAATGTGCAAAATAGACAGGGCTGAGTGTCGGGGAGGGTGGTTATTCCTCTCTCATGCTCTCTGCCCTCAAGCAGCTCAAAGTCTAGACGGCAAACAGATTCCTAAATACGTGTGAAAGGGTAAAATAGAGTAAAGTGTATGCTAATCAGTAGTTCAAAGCATTTATTATATGAAGAAGAAAGAGTTCTGCTTAGGGGAGGGGAGATGAAGATAAATAAATTGACATCTGAGGGTACTCAGTGTGCAAAAGAGAGAAAAACACTCAGTGACTGACTCCATGAAATGCAGTAGGAAAATGAATTATATGAATTATATTTATATAATTAAATATTGATATAGTTATATTCTCTATAACATATTTAATATCTATATATAGTTATATTAATAACCAAGCTTCACTTGTTCTGTTCAAAATACTGAGTAGAGATCATTTTAATGCAAAAATAAAGATCAATAGGATCACTGTATTAGTTATCTATTGCTGCATAACTAATTACCCCAAATCTTAGCATCTGAAAACAGTACGCATGTATTATCTCACATACTTTTTCAGGGTCAGAAAGCTGGTAGCAGTTGAGTTAGGTGCTGCTAGATATTAGGGGCTCTCATGATGCTGTACCTCAACTGTCTGCTGGGACAGCATCATCAGATGGCTGGAATGGGATTGGAGGATCCACTTTCAAGAAGGCTTCCTCACAGGGGAATAAAGAAGTTCCAGTCCTGGTCACATGGGCCCCTCCACAAGGCTGCTTGAGTGTCCTCACAACATGGCAGCCAGCTTCCCCAGAGTGACTGATTCATTTCAGCTTTTAGGACCTAGTATCCACAGTGGCACACCATCACTTCTGCTCTTTTTTCTGATTAGAAGCCAGTGAGTCACTAAGTCCAGACTACATCCAAAGGGAATGGTCAACATCAAGAGACTCCATCCCTTAAAGGGATTTGTGAACATATTTTAAAATCACAACACATTCTGGAAGGCATGCAAAATGTATTTGTGGCCTTTATTGATATTCCAAGTATCTCTTAAAAGTAATCATAGGAACATCTATACAAATAAAATCACACAAGTACAGAAATATGAGCATCAAGACCCTCTTCACAGTATTAGTACCAATATAAAGATATACTATGGGATCTACAAATAATAAAATTCATTGACTGATGAAGAAAGTTGCAAAAGAAAGAGATCAGAGGACATTAGAAAGGTGGGGATGCATCATATTGGGGTTCAATGATATCCTGGAACAGTGGGATTGGATCGTTACACTGAGTGCTCAGTAGGTTCCCAATGAGCTTGGCTTCTGTGAAGGGTCCTCCACCAATCCCTTGGGGACCACCACACATATTTATTTTGTGATGGATAAACTTTATTAACTTTGACTATCCGGTACAATATGGACACTAGTTGAATCACACTTGGGTAGAACTAGAAGAGAGCTCCCTCAGTTCTTCATTTTACCGAAGAAGAAAATGAGGCCCAGGAGGAGGAAATAAGTCAAATCCAAGATGATTGAGCTGGGCTGATGGGAAGAAAAGAACTTGGGGGACAGAGGTGCAGTTGTTGAACTGCCCCATGCAGCCAAGAGAACTGGTACCTCTACCTTCCTGTGGCAACTCTCATGCCACAACTGAGGAGTTGAGACATGTCATAGAATCTTCTGGTGGACAAAGCCTAAAATACCTCAGGTTCTTTACAGAAAAATGTTTATCGTGGTGGCATTATATTAAACTAGAGGCCCAGTGCATGAATTTTTGCACAGGCAGCAGGGAGACAGCGGGGGGTGGGGACAGGGCCACAGGCAGTTGGCTGGCCAGCCCCGCACCCTTGTCGAACCTCTGGTGGAGGGGACAATTTGCATATTAGCCTTTTATTATATAGGATTGGCTTTCTTATTCTAGCTCATTCTTCTGGTGATTAGCATCACTCCTAACAGAATTGTCAACCAGAAAGTTTTTTAGTTTTTTTCTTTTACGTATTGAAGCTGCCCTTCCTACCTCCAAACAAACAAAAATATCCCAAAGTCTGTGCCTTTTCCTCAGAAAGAGAGATCCCATCACCACTAACTGGTTATAGGTCCCCGGGCCTGACCCCACAGTAATTGGAGCTCTCAGACCCCTGCACATTGAGCAGAGGCAGGCCACAGGCAGTGAGTCTAAATGGTTAGAGATCCTCTCTCCTTTCTTTCTAGCATCCACCACAAGCAATGTTCATCCTCGTCACCCTCCAACTGTTCAGGCCATATGGACCACGTTAGCTATACCAGGGCACAAGGATCCGGCCAGCTCAGATAAACAAATGCAAATAAAGGGTGTGGCGTTGTGTTTGGCCCTGGAAATATAAACAAGTCACTGTCCTGGCTCTGGAACAATTTTCCTGTCTAGGTTTTACGCTTTACCTAAAATACCCAACCGCTAATACAACCTGATCCCAATTTGAAGTTCGACAGCCAGACCCCTCCAAGTTCTTGGATTGCATCCCAACGTGGCTCTTTTTGTGTGTCCAACCAGCCTTGCCTATTCAAGGCAAAACTTTGCCTAATTCCTCCCATCCTGGTCAGATATCCCTAGTCATAATCTTTTCTTCACTCTGCGTCTAAAATGAGAGACAGTGCCTCATCACCCCAGTCTCATCAACTTAACTAACAATGGTGTTTTTAAGCATTTGCCCTATTGTGTGCCCGGCATCTTTGATATTAGTAACAATAGCAAATGCTAAGACAGCACTTACTGTGTGTCAGGCACCATTCAAAGAACTCTCACATGTAACCTCCCTCAATCTTCACACCAACCTTCACACCAACCTTCAATCTTCAATCTTCACACCAACCTTCACACCAACCTTCAATCTTCAATCTTCACACCAACCTTCACACCAACCTTCAATCTTCAATCTTCACACCAACCTGTGCTGTCAGCTATGAGCATCATCTCATTTACAGCTAAGGAAGATGGCCCAAAGGAGGCGCATCCTGCAGTAGTGGGATGAACCTGAGACCGAGAAAGGTTCAAGAGCAGTCCAAGTGCAGAGCAAGGACCGAAGCAGCTACGTCTGACTCATGGTGCCCTGCCCATCTGAAAGGACGCCCGCGGGCTTGGCACTTCTGGCTGTGTGTACGGCTGTGCAGCCTACAAAGTGCTTTGGCAGATGATACCTTATTTCTTCATCACAGTGACCCAGCAGTACAGATATTATCATCTCTATTTATAAAAACAAAACTGAGGCTCAGAAATTGAAATAACTCTCCCCAGGTCCCATCCTTAGTAAGCTGTGACTCAAAACCTGGTATTCTGATCGCACGCCCGGGCTTTCTCCACAAGCCCACCTGCCTGCCCATTTTCAAGTTGGTATCTATTCGCTGTGTTTGGTCCCTGCTTTACTGCCTAGTACTGAAAATGCACAGCATCGCTGCTCTCAAACAGATCAAGGGAGAGAAGAAAAACTAGTACACCAGGGATACAGCTGATAACCAATAACGGTAACAAGGACCTTAAATCATCAGGAAAGAATTCTCTATATTCACTGTTAGATATTTTCATCAAAATGATTAGATGTGGGTGACGGCACATTAAGGGCTGAACCTGACCATCTGCAAGATGAAGAGGTAGGACTAGAGCTGTGCTTTCAAACTGGGGCCTCAACCACACAGCCAGGGGCTTCTTCAAGGGTCAGAGGCACCTACTGGGTGGTCTGCCTGCCCCTTCTCTGGGAAGTGCCACGTGGCTGCTGTTGCTCCCTGTTCCACCGGCCAGAGCCCTGGCCCGTGCAGGAGGAGCCACAGTCTTGCGTCCGCACGTCGATGGCCCACTAACATGGCAGCCACAGCCAGCAGCCAGCACTGTGCAAAGGGAATAGAGAAAGCCAGTCTGTAAACAAAGAGGAGACTTAAAAATAATAATAAAAGATAGAGAAATATACAAAGAAAATTGCCTGAATTCCCTGGATAACATTTTTCTTAAGACTTTCCTCTTGTTTGCTTAAGTCAGCTCCTGGTGAGTCCCACTACTTGTAACGAAAGAAACTAGAATTACTCAAGGGGGGTGGGATGGGTAGGCACATAGATAAGGTTTTAGGCTTCCTTTCTTATTATTAGGTTTTGTTATGGATTGAATTGTATTCTCCCTTCCTCCCTCCCCCCCACAAAGACATAGGTTGAAGTCTAATCCCCAGTATCTGGGAATGTGACCTTATTTGGAAATGGTGTTTGCAGATGTAATCAAGTTAAGGTGAGATCACTAGGTTGCACCCTGGTCCAATATAACTAGTGTCCTTAGAAGAAGAGACAGATATAGAGGGGAGAAGGCCATGTGACAAGGCAGGGGGAGACAGAAGTGCTGGGGCTGTTACTCCAGGAATGGCAAGGGCTGTTCTCACACCTCGGAAGCTAAGAAGCAAGGAAGGCTGGCCTCCAGGTTTCAGAGAGAGCCCTGCCCACACCCCGCCCGTGGACTTCTGGCCTCCAGAACTAAGACAATAAAGGCCTGCTGTGTTAAGCCCCCAGTCTATGGTATGATGTTCTAGAAATCTGAAGAAACTAACACAGGCTTCCAATAAGATGTTCCTGCTTTTAATAAAAGAAATAAAACCACTGGATTCTATAGTTTTACATGCTATCTAAAAGTTTCACTTATATAAAATCTCATTCATGGTGTAGCTAAAAAAAAAGTATTAGTTTAATTGATAATTTCCCAGTTAATTTGACAAATGTATCAAACTTGTTATAACTACTTTTAGTAAATTCTGCTAAACGGTGTGCCTCTCTCTGTTAATGAAATAGATATTTAATTCTTCCATTTTAGTTAGAAGTCACTTTTCATTTTTGGAATGTCCAAGTATAGCAATAGAGCACATACATATTTTATTTAATGGTTTTCTTGCCAAACCCAGCATCCCAGCAAAGCTGCTGTTAGCATTAGAAATTTACCATAATTTAAAGGAGACAGCACAATGGAGCCCTACATATAATTACTCTGCAAAGCTCTCAAATATCACCACCTAAAACTTTCGTCATGAGAGTTAATTATCTATCTCCCATGCATAATAACATGCTCCTTTTAGAGTATCAGGAGCCTGATTTCCCCACAGCTGACAACACCATAACCAAACAGAAGTAGTGTTGGTGCATGTAATACCTGGCACAAGTTGTGATGGTTGCTTTTTAAATATTGACTGTAGACTTATAGGTGACCAGGTAATTTTTTTATCCACAACCACATTTTTCTAGAGACATTTCCAATAAAAGTGCATTTCAGTTATGTCGTGCTTTTCAGTTTTCAAAGAACTTTAAAATACATGATCCCACTTAACCTACAAAATTGTAAATTTTTTTAATAAGAGAAGGTAAATATTATTATCTCCAGTGTTTCAGTTAAGGAGGCTGGTGCCCGGAAATCTGCCCAGGTCTTTTAACTAGTAAATGTTAAATCAGATCTTCTGCCTCTGAATCTAAAAAGTAGTTTTCAAGATACAACACTGCCTACCCAATTCAGACACAAGGTTTAGTTTTATCCATGGTGGGGTTTTTAAAAATATATTTTTATTGATATTCGAGAGGAAGGGAGAGGGAGAAAGAGATCGAAACACCAGTGATGAGAGAGAAGCATTGATCAGCTGCCTCCTGCACACCTCCTACTGGGGATGTGCCCACAACCTAGGCATGTGCTCCGACCAAGAATCAAACCACGACTTTCTGGTTCATAGGTCGATGCTCCACCACTGAGCTATGCCAGCCAGGCTTCCATGGTGGGTTTTTTTGTGTGTTTTTTTTAACTGCAAGCCTTATAGCCTCAAGAAAGGATATGGTGATTTATTTTTTAATTCACTGTTTTTTTCAAGGAGCTAGTAGATGCTTTCCTTATAATGACATGATTTCTTTCTAGAAATCCTCATAAACTAAAGAAATGGAATGATGCAGCCATAGGTTGGCTCTCTGATGTTTGTGTTTCAGAGTTGTTTACTGAGAGAGAGAGTGTTTTATGCTCATCCAAATCGGGACTCCTCAAGAGGTGACAGAGGAGTGGCCAGAACTGTGACAGAAATGAGGCAGAGCCCCACAAATTCCCCCCCCCTCCTTTTTGTCCTCATCAGGGGAATCAAAGAGTGGACAAAACTTATAAAATCGCACAAGCGATTTCCTAGATGTGGAAAACACGCCAGCAGAACATTCCAGAATAAAAAAGGTGGGACTCCTGATTGAACGCCTTTGCCCAGTGCTGCGTCTATCCAGGATCAGAATGAGGAATGACTTCGCCTCTGCCCATGGTCCTTTGTCCCAGGAGACGCATCTCCAAAGCCCGGCTGGGGTCAAGAGGCTACACTACAGGGATATTGTAGCTTCTGAGGTTCAAATAATCAATTATTTCTCCTCCCTCAAGTGTCACGAGCCACCTCACAACTTCCAGCTACAAGTCTCACGTAGCACGACTGCACCAAGACTAAAAAAATGCACCCTTGTCTAAGGGACCCTTGCACTGTGGCCCCTCGCTGCCCACTGAAACACCAAGGGAGCTCCTCTTGGCTCTCCCACAGCGAGATGCCCTGGGCCCCCCAGCAGTCATGGCATCCTGTTAGCCTCCTGTCCACACCCAATGTCTGGCCTAATAGGAAGAAATGAGGGGGTTTCACTGACTCCTCTCCTATCTGGTCACATACATGTCTATCCATAGAGTAAAGAAAGAACCATGTAAAGTTGAGAAAGGATCACTGTTTACAAAGGCAACAGACATTCACAAGACTATACTGATAACTGTACATGCAGAGATATGTCTTATAAACTGGCTTTGCATGCAAACCTACCAAAGAGCTTTCTTTTTGGTTTTTAAATACCATCTCTGGTGAGGAAACCAAAGATCCTACTTCTCACAGGAACATGCTGAGAGAAGCAAGTATCCAGTCTTCCTATGAGCTACAGAGTGGAGGCAAGTATGAATTATAAATAACTAGAGGCCCAGTGCACGAAATTCGTGCACGGGGGCAGGGGAAGGGTCCCTCAGCCGAGCCTGCACCCTCTCCAATCTGGGTCCCCTAGAGGGATCCGACTGCCTGACATCCCTCTCACAATCCAGGACTTCTGGCTCCCAACCACTCACCTGCCTCTGCCTGATTACCCCTAACCGCTTCTGCCTGCCAGCCTGATCACCTCCTAACCACCCCCTGCTAGCCTGATTGATGCCTAACTGCTCCCCGGCAGGCCCAATTGCCCCTAACTGCCCTCCCCTGCTGGGCCTGGTCACCCCTAACTGCCCTCTCCTGCCAGTCTGGTCACCCCTAACTGTCCTTCCCTGCAGGCCTGGTCACCCCCAACTGCCCTCCCCTGTGGGCCTGGGTCCCCCCCCAACTGCCCTCCCTTGCTGGCCTGGTCTCCCCCAACTTCCCTCCTCTGCTAGCCTGGTCACCCCTAACTGCCCACAACTGCCCTCCCTGTAGGCCATCTTGTGGCGGCCATCTTGTGTCCACATGGGGTCAGCCATCTTTGACCACATGGAGGCGGCCATCTTGTCTTTTGGAGTGATGGTCAATTTGCATATTACTCTTTTATTAGCTAGGACTAGAGGCCTGGTGCACGAAATTCGTGCACGGGGCGGGGGGTGTCCCTCAGCTCAGCCTGCACCCTCTCCAAACTGGGACCCTTCGAGGACCACTGGGATAGGGCCTAAACAGGCAGTTGGACATCCCTCTTACAATCCAGGACTGCTGGCTCCCAAATGCTTGCCTGTCTGCCTTCCTGATTGCCCCTAACTGCTTCTGCCTGCCAGCCTGATCACCCCCTAACCACTCCCCTGCCAGCCTGATTGATGCCTAACTGCTCCCCTGCCAGCCTGTTTGCCCATAACTTCCCTCCCCTGCAGGCCTGGTCACCCCTATCTGCCCTTCCCTGCAGACCTGGTCACCCCTAACTGCCCTCCCCTGCAGGCCTGGGTCCCCCCGCAACTGCCCTTCCCTGCTGGCCTGATCACCCACAACTGCCCTCCCTTGCAGGCCTGGTCCTCCCACCTGCCTTCCCCTGCTGGCCATTTTGTGGTGGCCATCTTGTGTCCACATGGGGGCAGCCATCTTGTGTGCTGGAGTGATGGTCAATCTGCATATTACTCTTTTATTAGATAGGATAGAGGCCTGGTGCATGGGTGGGGGCCAGCTGGTTTGCCCTGAAGTGCGTCCTGGATCAGGGTGGGGGTTCCCTTGGGGTGTGGGGTGGCCTGGGTGAGGGGTCTGTGGTGGTTTGCAGGCCAGCCACATCCCCTGGCGACCCAAGCAGAGGCCCTGGGATCTGGGATTTATGTATCTTCTATAATTGAAACTTTGTAGCCTTAAGCGGAGGCCAAGGCAGGCCAGGGCTGCAGAAGCTTGGCTTCCTCCATTGCGGCAGGCAACCCTAGCCTCCTGCTCTCTCCAGCTCCATGGCTGCCGCCATTTCTATTGGGCTTTATTTATCTTCTATAATTGAAGATTTGTAGCATTGAATGGAGGCCTGGGCTGGCAAGGGCAGGTGGAAAGCTTGGCTTCCTCCATTGCCAGAGAAACACAAGCCTCCCTCCTGCTCTCTGTGGCTGCAGCCATCTTGGTTGGGTTTATTTACATATTCCGTCCTGATTGGCTGGTGGGCGTGGTTGTGGGTGTAGCGGAGTTATAGTTAATTTGCATATTACTCTTTTATTAGATAGGATAAGGCTGAGACAGTATTAGGTTAATTGGATTTCAAGCTCCTCATT
Organism: Corynorhinus townsendii; assembly: GCA_026230045.1. Classification (NCBI taxonomy): domain Eukaryota; kingdom Metazoa; phylum Chordata; class Mammalia; order Chiroptera; family Vespertilionidae; genus Corynorhinus; species Corynorhinus townsendii. Next base: position 16,993,655 of record JAPDVU010000010.1, on the reverse strand, counting down.
TTACATTTGCAGAAACTAAAGTCCCCAGACAAGTGCTTAGACTATGTTCAATATTCATTAAAAAGAACAGCTATGCAATACTATTCAATAATAAAAATGAATAACCTCCTGACACATGTTCCATACGATGAGTCTCGCAGACCTAATGCTGCATGAAAAAGGCAGAAATAAAAGAGAACTCATTCTGTGAGGATTCAATCTGTGTAAACTTTTAGGACAGGTGAAACAGATCAAAGATGGAAACCACTGGAACCGCGCTTGTCTCTGGGGTGGGGGACGGGTATTGGAGAGGTACTGAGTGAGAAGGGGCATGAGAACTGGCTGGGGAGATGGAAATTCTAATTGTGATAAGTATGACCACTTGTCGGAATGATACAGTTAAGACTGTGCCTTTCAACGTATGTGAAATTTATCTAAAAATTATCCCAGTGGTGCTGAGGAGAGTGGGGGTGTGGAAGATGAAATGAGGGTGGCAGAATGTTGATAATGTTGGAGCGGGGAGTGGGGGTCCCATATAATCTTGTGTTTATTCTGAGGTGCTTTCTAAGAAAGCTTTTGAAAGATAAACATGAAGAGCAAGGGGAAGTTCTATTCATGTTTGGAAGTACGAGCGCTTCTGGAATTATTCTAGGTCTCCTTTCCATCCATTATTTTCCTGAATTATCTTAACATTTTCTTCTACGTTCTAGGTCCTCTTCCCATCTTGAACCTGTTCCCCCACTGTCCTAAGGAAAAGAGGAAACCCGAGAGAGAGCCAGAGGCAGTGAGCTTGGAGGAGCCCAGCCAAGGCTCTGCGCAGGGGCCTGTGTGCCTCCATGGTCCAGCAGGCAGGAACCAAACTGCAGGGTTCACCCTTGAGAAAATCCCTCCCCAGTCTTGTGCCTCTGAGACAGCCAGGTATCCTTTAAGAACAAAACTGCTTCACTCTTCACGTGATGAAACAAAACCTCAAAATGACCTGTGATGAGATTGCTCACTGGGCATGTCTTTTCGTGATGATAGGCAAAAGAGAAATGAATCATTACATTCTGTTTGTTCATTTCAGTCTCAAATCATAGTTAATGTCTTAATTCTTCAATTAGAATTTGCGTAATATAAAGTAGCAATAGAAATTTCATCAGCAACATTTATTTGCAGATATTGTCATCAATCTAAGTAGCAAAGTTATATAAAAGGGGGAAGTAGGGAGTAGTGATCAGTGAGTTTATTTTTCATTTATTTTATATGCACTACAAAAGTATTTTTAACATGATAATAAAATCAAATACCCTGGGCCCATAACGGGAGCTTAAAAGAACAAACAAATTAGATGGGTTAAGTTCAGGGTGCTTTGCCTGTTCAGGGTAAAAGTTGTGCTATACAGAACGATCTGGAAGTGTTCGTGTGAATTACCTCACAAGATGACCAAGGAGATCCATAAAATACACTGTAATTGCATACGGTCTGACTGCAAAGTGCCGATATAGCACTTGACCCTTTGTTATTAAAATCCTCATCCATTAGCAGCTCCTGCTTATTGCCTGACACCAAGAGGTCTTGTAAGACACGCATTTACAGGGACCACAACAGCATTACTAAAGATCACACTTTGGATTTGTAATAACTCCATTGCGCACAAGGCCGAGCTACGAAACCACAGGTCTAAGGGCGTCACCACTGGTCAGAGCAAGTCACATATGTCACCCCAAATACTGCTACGGAAATGTTCCAAGGAAACAGCCTCACTTCCTGAAAGATGCTTTCCTAAAATTAATACCCACTGACTTAGTCAAGTTCTAAAGAACTGGAAGGTTATTCCTAAAATTACCTCTAATTGGGAAAATTTGCTTATGAGGCAAATATTTCTTCCTGATAGGAATCTGGGGAAAATTTCTGAATCCTTTCTCTTCTTCTCTTCTGCTCACAAGAGAAACAAACAAAAGAAAACCTCAGAGACCTAGAGTATTTCATGTAAAGCCACTCCTAGAGTTCACGAAATTGCAAAACTACCACACAAAACATTTGAAAGACACACACACACACACACACACACACACACACACACGTATTTCTAAAACAAATACATATAAAACAACCCAAACTTAGATATTAACTTCAAGTCTTATGAGACAAGTACATGTTCTCCCCGGGGCAGAGAAAACTGTAAGACTTCAAATTACCTTATGCTTTCGGTGTAATTAAGCAATACTAAAGGTTGGCTTTTCCTTCTAGAACTCTACTTTTGGTTACTGATGCCTCTAAGAAAGATATCAAGTAGGTCGAGAAAATAGTGTACTCCTTAATTCATAACTTTTAAAATCATTAAAAATCGGTGCAGAGCTTTTGAGGAATTTCTAGACACTCAGGTTACAACAAAAATAGTCATTACGATTTTGAAAGTAATAACTCTTTCCTTAAGACTGACATTCTGTTTACTTACAGACGGTCCATTTATCCCCCGGGGGTCTTCCATCGAAGACTCCTTCTGAATTATAGATGGGCTATTAGCTACACACTTCTTCAAAGGGTCCCAGCACCCCTGCACCTGTGGGGAGAGAGCACCACGCAGCCAGATGAATCGTGTGGCAGGCAATGAAGAGCCCATCTTCCCATCTGCAGCTTTCCACTTACCAGCATGTATACACACGTCGAGAATGCTTGCCTTCACGGAACAAACCTTTAAAATAAATATCACGGGCTCGCTGTTTATCACAATTTACATGAGCCAAATGTGGCCAAATGATAGCTCGGTGTGTCGGCTGTCAGCAGCTGCAGCCCAAGGAAATGACAGCGCGGAGAGGCCCAGCTCCAGAGCTTTCCACACCCGTTCCTTTTGAGCCAACAGTGTGAGAGCTTTGTTTTTTTCCCTTTTTTTTTTTTCTTTTCTTTTCCCCTTTTGAATTCTGTTTCTCCTCGCTATCTATCAACGTCAATTGGACCACAATGCAAAGAGGAAATACTAACAAAGAAATATGACTGTCGTCTGAGCAGGGATAAAAGAGGGAAACCTAAAGTTGAGTGCTTTACCCTCAGGGCAAGGATATTATTCTGCTCTTTCTTAGCAAGTTTACATTAAGTCGCAGTTTCACGGCTGATCAAGTCTAACCCGTCAGAGACTCAACACCTTCAAGAAGAATGGGGTTTGGGGTTCTGCAAGACATGGACAATAAATGGAGTGTTTTGAAATATATTCTACAGTTAGCTATCTTCCAGAAACAGAAAATAGCCATCTTGCTGCCTATTCTCCTTTCCTTTCAACATTAATTTTCAGGCTCAAGTTTAAATGAAGAACCCAAAAGAGACTTAGGTTTACTTACTTGGGCTTGGCAACTAAGACATGCCTCACCTCAACTTCAATGCCGATATTTAAATATACATGCAATTAAAAAAAAAATAGGCATGAGCTTGCCCTGGCTGGGTGGCTCAGTTGCTTGAAGCATCGTCTCCTACACCAAAAGGTTGCAGGTTTGATTCCCGGGCAGGGCGCATATCTGTCCAGGTTATGGATTTGATCCTGGTCGGGGTACATATGGGAGATAACTAATCAATGTTTCTCTCTCCCCCTTTCTCTCTAAAAATCAATTTAAAAACAAGCAAACATATCCTTGGGTAAGGACTAAAACACACACACCATGATCTTAATATCACCCGACATAAAATAACAGAATAGGGAATATGTGCTAGGTTGACACCAATATCACTTTTTGTAAATGTACTTGAACTTCTCTGCATGTTAGCATGGTAGGTAAACCACTGTAGTGGAAATCAAGCGATCTGAATTTAGGTTCTGACTCTGCCACTAACTAGAAGAACGACCTCAGGTAAATAATTTAGACTCTCTGCGCCTCAGTTTTATTATCTGCAAAATGGAAGATTTCTACTAGATGATGTCATACAGGTTTACATTTATAATTTAATGAATGTATGTATTGAAATGCACAATTTTCAGGTAAAATGTTCCAGGCTTGGGCCATTTGGGATGTAATTTTGAAATGCTGGGCCAGTTCTCATTTATGATTATTTTGCTCACAATGATCGATGCTGAAAACTTGTGCCTTATCCACTATCAGCACAAAGTTGATGCCTTTTGGACAATATCAGACTCACAAATACCTAGACCCCTAAAATTTGGAGAACCTTATTAAAGCACAGTGTTCTTGTAATTTTAACCAGAAATTATTTTATAATTCCAGGTGAGGAGTCAACAAAGAGCATATGAATGTATTTATGGTCTGCTAAACTGAGAAAAAAAATATAGCACTCTCTTTTGAATAATGCAAAATTTCAGGACTGAGTCTTAAAATCCACCAGCATTGGTTGGAGAGGATTCACTGCATAATTAGGGCAGAGATATTTCAGAAACTAGACTTTTTTCATTGCTTAAGTGACTCTCTGGAGGCACGTTAACTTTTCCAGGCGATAAGGTAGCATTTTAAAATAATGATAATAATCCTGCCTCACATTGGTAAAATGCTTCACAGTTTACAAAGTGCTTTCACATAAATTTCCCACAGTGCACCTCTATGTGGGGACAGAGGCCAGTCTCATGCCTCACAGAAGGGAGCAGGCCCAAGACAAAGCCCCCTCTTGATTTCCCCTAAATTCTCATCCTCTCTGTACCTGTCTCAGGAACATGTTTCAATCAAAATCTGTATATTTGATATTCCAGGATTATTTCCCATGTGTTTCTTTTCCATCTTCCCATATTGAACTTACTGAACAGTTTAAGGTATTAAGAATGGTCAAGTTACATGAGCATGAAAGGTATTTCATTTGTAATTTTATTTCTTCTGAAGATGAAACTATTCTGTACTAAATGCTGTGTTTGTTATTGTTTCCTGGGCTAAAAAGCGAAGACTAAGATTATTGAGGAGTGGAATGAGTCAGCATTCATCTACTTCAGGAAGATGTCTCCGCTAAGAAAGACTCCCACTCAAAAAAATCAAAAAATCACGGAGAGCCGTGGCCTTTATTTACAAAGCCTCCCCTGCTTGCTAAATCAGCATAGTTGTTTCCAGATTTCTACATGTCAATCCAAACCATGAAATCTATGCCATGACTGGGTCTACTGATATTTAGGAGCCTGGCTCTGGTAAGTCCTTAATTCCCTTGCTGGACTTGATCTCTCATGGTTTATAAATAAGCCTGGCCCCATTATAGCACTTATCTAATGGACTGTAATTATTTCTCTACCTGTCTCCCCCCCTAGACTGGAGCTCCATGAGGGCGAGGACCATACCTTACTTTCTTGTTCCGGTCACATATGGCACTCATTAAATATCTCGAATGAATGAATGAATGAGTGTTACTGATACATGGCAATTTTTGAATATAGGTCAATGCTGAGCTAGAATTAGGTGGGCAGTTACATGATGGTGCGTGCTATCATTTAATCGGCTTAAAAATATGCATCAAACTCTGGGTCTGATAATTAGTTTCAAGTACCCTAAGAAACAGACTCAAGCAAAAATGAGTTATTTGTTTCATATCTACCTACCTACCTCCTTACTTACCTATCTTACACACATAGGGAGTAGCTAGTTATGAAACTATATAGAACTATGCAAAAACACATTTCGGGTCCTTGGAGGTGATCTTCACAGAGACTTAAGCCAAGGATCGTTTCTAGAAGGAAGGAGTAAAAGGATGTCCAAGGAGGCTAGTCAAGGTCTAGGATGGAAAGGGGAGGTGCACACTGATGGAAGGCTCAGTGGGATGAGATTTGTTTGGGGAAAGTTGTGTACCAGTAGAGGCAGGTGTCTTGGTATAAGAAGTGTTCCTACAAGACAGGCACCAAGAGTCTGGTGGTGGTTATGCACTCACACGTCCATCCCCAACATTTGCTCTTGTCAAAGCACAGAATTAATTCAATCACCCACGTGTGCATTTACTCCAAAAAGCTGAATTCTTATTCACCCACTCTTGACTCAACTGCCATGGTATACTCTTGGAGCTGTACACAACGGAAGGCTTCCCTTTTATCAGCCACTGAAGTGTAAGGTTCTCTGAGGAAGAGACAAGGGACTCAGAGATGCCCTGGGGCTCTGCTGGCCAAGTTCAATATTCCGGAGCCTGTTATTGACTAATAGGAAGAAAAAAACAACTGAACAAAATAGTGAAACGATAAAAATGCACCGTTGGGCATACACCAAAGTACATCCCAATTCTCCATACTTGCTAGCTGCGTGTGGACACCTGAAGACACTCTCCAGGGGCAGAGTGGTGAGCAGCCCCTTCCAAGGCCATTGCAGCCCCTGAGTAACAGAGTAGGGGCACCCACAGTTTGAGGTGGTGGAACCCCTGACTTGCATTAGCATCCCCTTACCAGATGCTAGCCTAGGCATCTAGTGCTTAGTGGAACCAGGCAAGTGGCAGGAGAGACTGTGGGAGGCCTCCTGGGCAAGGAAGAAACAAGCGGTACCGGCCTGCTTGAGTTGGTCTATTCAACTTTTGAGGGAACTATACCTTCTTCAGTCCCAAAACCCTGCCTGTGGATGAAACACCACTGAAAAGCTAACTTCATTAGGTGAATTTACCCAACACAGGATTAATGGCAACCTTAGGAATTTCCTTTATATTTGCCAATCTTGGAGGAGTGGGATAGAAAGCAGCTGAAATTAGAATGCACATACTAGCAACTAAAGAATAGCAAGTAAATAGTAGATATATACAGTGATAAGGCAGAAGGCATCAAATTGAGACTACAATCTGACACATCTGACAATTACATAAAACCCCCTTTGGGGGCTCAGAGGAATTGTGAAATTGGGCCCTGATGGTGACATTATAATTATACGTACAGAATTTAATGATGCATATTTGGAAGTGATACTTTGTGCCCTTTTGTAACCGATAAGCCTGCTAATTTTTAACATAGGGAAAAGTTCTAAATACAGGAACTTTAATGCATGTGAGACAAAAATATCTATTCTGTGCTTCCTTTCAATAAAAAATAGTACGGAGGAGCTCTAAACCTAAAGTTTTCCAGGCTCAGTAAAATCCATAATCACTCCACATAGATACTTCCTACTCTTTTCTACCCATCAGCCAAAGCTAGGCAGTTGATTTAAAAAAAATCAGTATCACCTCATTTCACAGTAAACACTTCCTTGCTTTCACTTTAGTTCTGCCTCATCACGAACATCCTGGTTATGGTCAGAACAAAAGATTGGGAAAAGGGAAGTTGGAAGAAGTGTGTAAGTTACTTGAGGCATGAAGTGGATAGAGAAAGGATCTAGACAGGCAGGCTGTGGGGACAGACTTTCTAAATTAAAGACAAATAAGGTAGGCATGGTGGTGGGAACTACTGTGAGTAGGAAGAAAATAATATTTTTTAATTGTATACATCATATATATTATAACTTTTCGTGCTGATTTGGAAAAATGGCTTATATTTTTGATGATACATAAATCATCTCTAATGACCCAGAGACCCATCAGACACTGTTAATAACTTGTGGCTCCGTGGATGAAAGACTGTTTTCATTGCAACACACCATCACTTTAATCTTTGCCTTCTCACCAAGTGTTGAGTTTTCGAACATTCCTGAGAAGCAGAAGGAAACTAGTGGTGGAACCCTGCTTTATGAAAAGAAAGGGGCTATTCTTAAGTATGTCCCCAGAAGACTACAACTACAGATTGAATAAACATATCAAATCAAGGGGGCTTTAAGAAAATTTACAAACAGAAGTCTGCAGTGAAGTGAACCTTTGGATAAATCACCTCCAGAGGTCTGCCCAGCTCAACTATTCCTCAGCTCCAGAAGCCACAAGATGCTTGTCTCACTGTCACCTCCTCCTTGCTTTCTTTGCGTGCCTAAGACATTTGCTTAGGTGAAGGAAAATGGAGATTGGGCATAATCAGGTAAGTCAGATTCAGAAACCAGATGATCACTGCTCTTTCAAATTGTTGAGGAACACATCCCAACCGCGGATGTCATGCATGAAAACAAGCTCAGCTCTTCACTGGTTTCTACAGAAATAAACATCTATACCACTTTGTCTATATAGCTTTTCCACTGTTTTAAAGTTTTAAGTATGAAGCCTGTTTCTTCTTCTTTTTTTAAAAAAAATATATATTTTATTGATTTTTTACAGAGAGGAAGGAGAGGGATACAGAGTTAAAAACATCGATGAGAGAGAAGTATCGATCAGCTGCCTCCTGCACACCCCCTACTGGGGATGTGCCCGCAACCAAGGTACATGCCCTTGACTGGAATCGAACCTGGTATCCTTCAGTCCCCAGGCTGACGCTCTATCCAGTGAGCCAAACCGACTAGAGCTGTTTCTTCTTTTTAAAACTTCTAAATAATATGACCAGATTTATTTAAAATTTTTAAGTATGAAGCTTGTGTATGCTTTATAAAACTTCAGAATAAATATGACCAGAGTTCTGTTTCCACTATATGTGGCTTCCTTCTATACAGATAAAGAATGAAGGGCAAGGAGTCAATCAAATGAGTTGACACTAATTGGGAAAATAGTGACATGTCCTTATTCAGTGCCTATCGTTGAATTCAGACTATGCTTTCAAGAGCATGAGACCTACACATTATTTCAATGTAGCACTTACTACTTAAGCAATATTAAGAGAACCTTACACACATAATCCCATAAAGTCGACTTGTCTTCGTGCATGCACAATTTTACATAGCTATAATCATTGTGAATCTTCATGTTTGTGCTTTTCCAGTTTCTCTGAATATTGTGCCATGAGCATTTGTCGTTTTTAATGCCCACGTAATATTCCATCAGGAAGATATTTCTATAGATAAGGCATGTGGGGTGTTGTTTTTTTCTTCACTCTTTCACTATAGCATATGACACTTCATCTTCATTCATCAGATTTTTTTTCATTATTTCTTTAAGAATAAATTCCAAAGAGTATAATTAAAGGATCAAAAGATATGATAATTGTGCCGAAACCGGTTTGGCTCAGTGGATAGAGCGTCAGCCTGCGGACTGAGGGGTCCCAGGTTCGATTCTGGTCAAGGGCATGTACCTGGGTTGCGGGCACATCCCCAGTAGGGGCGTGCAGGAGACAGCTGATCGATGTTTCTCTCTCATCAATGTTTCTAACTCTCTATCTCTCTCCCTTCTTCTCTGTAAAAAATCAATAAAATATATTAAAAGATATGATAGTTGAAAAAACAGTAGCTGGGTCATAGTTCAATTCCCAGTCAGGGCACATGCTTGTGGACTCAATCCCCAAGCATTCAGGCAGCAGCTGATCAATGATCCTCTCTCATCATTGATGTTTCTATTTCTTCCTCTCTGAAATCAATAATTATATTTTTATAAAAAGAGAAAAAAAAATAAAATAGGATGAATAAAATAGGAATAGCAAAGTGAGGTCAAATTCACTTATTCAGATTTCTCTTACTTATAACACTGGCCCTGGTAGAAGGATGAAACACAGAAGTCACATTTTAAAAATGTTCAAATTATACTGCTACACAGAAACCTGTATTCTTTACAGTATTCATGAATCGCCCTATGCAACAGGTTTCCAAATTTTTATATTCCTGGTAAACGTCTGAACACTAAAAACCATGGCTGGACAATTTGAAAGCCTTAACTGAATCAATGGGGGGACAATCACAGTGCTGATAAACATATACATGGTTATCACATACTTGACTTGCTCTTGTCTGCTCTCAAAGACTCAAGAAGAACAGCCAAAATGCATTCCAGTAAACATGGGATCTTTTATCCTGAACACTTCTTCCTCTTATCTTACAATCAACCATGTCACAGGACTCGGTCGGTCGTGTCTGACAGCCATTGTCTTAAAATATTCAAGCGTAGAAAAAGTCAGTGTTGCCCAGTGGCTCTGACTGGTGGCATGCCCACGATGGATTTGAGGAACAGTGGTGTGCCGTAGCACACTGCTTGAGAACCACAGACCTATAAATTGTGTATGTAATGAGGCAATTCAGACATCTGAGAGAAAATATTCTAAAGCATAATCACACATGGTAAAGTTAGCTCATATTTCACCAGGCTAGTGTATTAATTCTGCGGCATCCACTGAATTTAGGGCATTGCTAGTCCCTTCACAGATGTGGTCAGATACAGTGAGTCACAGAAATACATTCTCATCCCATTAAGACTACAGTTTCAGTTTTAGAATAACTTGTGCTCTAGAACTACTGGTAACAAACTAAACGGGTTCTATTCAATGGTTATGTTTGCTATGATGCAAATTAAGTATATGACTATAACTAACTGATGGATTTCCTTACTTTACTCAAAAGAAAAAGATGGGATATGAAATATCTACTTCTTTACTTCTACCTAGAAAGATCTACCAGTAAATACCTCTCACGGTGTTAAAAATACACCACAAAACTCATCCACAGGGATGAAGCAGAAGAGTGGTTACCTGGAGCCAGGCTGGGGTGGGGGTGGAGGGTGTTGGACTGCAGAGGGGCACAGGGAACTTCTGGGGGGTGGGTTTAGAAGTATTCTCTATCTTGCTGGTAGTGGTTACATGGACCTATATAACTGTCAAAATTCAGTGATGCATACACTTAATAACATTTTTTTTTAATGTGCCACAACTCACATTTCCTACCAATTGTCAACGTCTTTTTTCCAGGACAGTCAAGAAAGGAACAACCCGTTTTGTCGTTGGCTACCTTCTTCATTGGGAATAACAGTCCTTGCCCCTCCAAATCAAACATGATTCATGCCAGTGCTGATCTTTGTCTAGATGTCCATCCACCAACACTCCTCTCTAACGCAGGTGACATTCATTCCTGCTTGAGTAAATGATATGGGTTCAACAACCAATAATGTTCATGGTTTAGGTACAGAAGTAAAGAAGAGGCTGAAGAACACACTCTTGGTTTAGAGGTAAAGCATAAACAGTATATAACATTCTTTAATTCAAAGATTCCGTTGGAATGGTCATCATTGATATAATGCTAAAGGCTTTAATTTTTAAGGACTTGAATCAGAATGGTGAATGGAAGTTTGGTTTTCAGTAACACCCTGGTCAAATTGTGAGTGGGAAGAGATCAACCAAAGAACTTGTATGCATGTATGCATAACCCATGGACACAGGCAATAGGGTGGTGAAGGCCTGGGGTGGGAGTGGGGTGGGGTGGGAAGCAGGCTTGGAGGCATTCATGGGGGGGGAAAGGGAGACATACGTAATACTTTCAACAATAAAGACCTAAAATAAAATAAAAATTCAGAAAGTTCTTGGTCTGTGCCTAGCCCACAATATGCTCAGTTGTCCAAAAATTTAAAAGCAGTTTCACTTATCAAAATAAGGCGAAAACATATTTCTTAGACTCTTATGCTGTTTCTTTTTGTTTGTTTTTGCTACTAAAATTCAAAGGCAATTTTAACCACGGATGTAGGCATAGACTTCAATGTCCAGCTCAATGGTAACACATTTATTTGGAACAGGGGATCTAAGTTCCTCATTAGACCTCAGGGTTAATGCTATTTCGTGTGCCAGTTTAGGAGGACCTAGAGAGTAAATGCTTCCCTGCTCTACTCCAACACCACTCCCTCCCTCACCCTTGACAAGTCCAACTAAAGTTTAGCAAAGCAATTTCATTTCCTGGATGCTGACTCTTTTAGTTGGTTCTTGACAAGAGTAAGGGTTACTTGATGAAATAAGACTGTAGGTCTGCAGTCTCCAAGGTCAAAACATGGAAAATGAAGTCAGTAATGGGGAAAGCATTAAGCTGTCAGAAAAGAGGCACTGAGTCAGGGTTTCTTTGAATTTCACTCTTTCCTTAAAAATCAAAGGCCAGCTGACACTAGTGCAAAACTAGAAGAGTTTAAGAAATCTGTCTCCCTTCAGTTCAATGAGAAAACAGTTCATGGGTGATGTAATGTGACAGGAACATATAAGGTATGGGATGTGTGACTGGCCCACAGGAGGAAGTTATGGAATCCAAACTTCCAGAGCAGGAATCTCACAAAACATCCTTGACAGATAGCCAACCTGCTTTGGCATGGACACCTCTGGGGATGGAAATGCACCAGCTTGGCAAGCCACCTGGTCCATGGCTGATTTGACCTTTAGGAAGTTTTCCCTTATACAGAACTGAAATAGATACATCTTCTCTAGGTTCAATTTCTCTTCTGCACCATACAAACACATTTCAATATCCTCCTATACAAAATTGTCCTTGAACTATTTAATACTATGATGCTATCCCCTAAGAGCTCTCCTTCCTAGGCCCAAAATATCTTCTAAAAACCAAGTTCTTAACTTTCTGATGTCCCTCCACAGGACATGTCTTTTGCTCAGTGCTCAGTTGGATCCAAACACCACTGGCAGCCACTGAGCTTAGGGACATTCAAACCCTTCTGCAAATGACCTGTTTTCAAGTCACAGTCCCTCTGTTCTCTGTTTGTGGAATTGATTCTGCCCTGTGAAATTCTCCTTTTGTGAGTTTCTGCCCATCAGTCTTGCTCACTCATATTTTCTCTGACTCATTCTGTAAGCCAATGATTGAGATGTCCAGCTTTCTGTAATATACCAACCTAAAAGCCATTATTTTAGCTTTCTTCTCTCAAGTCACTGTATAAATGATAAAGAGGAGAAACCCAGAAACAGAGCTAGTCTGATGAGTCAAAGGGTAGAGAAAAAGACTACTGAAGACAGGGTAGAATAGGAATTGAAATTGGTAACTCTGGCACTTATCAACTCTGTAATCCTGGAAAAATTAATTACCTTCTCTGAGTCTACTTCTTCACCTATACAATTACATTAATACCATCTAGTAGGATAGAGCTGATTGAAAATATGTCCTACATATAGTATATGTCCAATAAATGTGTGTTGAGCAAATGATAAGAATTCTGTAAAGGATGAAAGGTCATAAAAAATATAATGCAATTAATAATTAATTATCTCTAGTTTTTACATTCAAAAAGTATCGTGTAAGTCAATTGCTTAAGGACACTCTTAGAAGCTTCATTTCAGATTACTACAATAACAATTAGTAAAACAATATTGTTATTATAGTGCTTCTCTTTAATTACCTTTTAACTTAAAAAAAATTTTTTTAAATATATATTTTTTATTGATTTCAGAGTGGAGAGGGAGAGAGAGAGAGAAAAACATCAATGATGATCGGCTGCCTCCTGCATGCCCCACACTGGGGACTGAGCCTGCAACTCAGCCATGTGCTCTGACTGGGAATCGAACTATGACCTCCTGGTTCATAGGTCGACACTCAACCACTCAGCAACACTGGCTGGGCACCTTTTGACTTTTTTATAAGCTAAATAGTCCCACTAATAGATTTTCTTAGAGTTCCTATTTTGTAATTTATCTTAATTAGCACGTTTCTCTGCCTTCTCTCTAAGGCCTCCATATGTTCCAAGATGTGAAACGTAGATTTTGCTCTCTCCCAAGTAGGCAACCATTCTGATCTGGTCTCATTTGATCTGACATCCAAGCCTTTTCCCATCTGGCCCTAGCTACCACCTCTGCACATCCCTCCTGCATCCCGGTTCTCTCCTGCTCACCTGCAATGATGACAGCCTACTTCCAGGGCCCCTGGTGCCAAACCCCTGAGCCTGGAGGAGACATCTTCCACGCAGACTCCTGCACAGTCTCCCAGGCTCATCCAGCCCTGTCCTCCAGGAAGCTTGCACACCTGTGTTTTCCCCATCAGAGCACTAGTCACTTTAGGTCACAATGTTCCAGGAGACTGCTCCTTCAGGCAGAACCCATTTTTATCCTTGTTACAAGATGCTTGGGACATGGCCTGTTTCCCAGGGTTGGCTGAATGAACAGCCCAGAGCTAGAGACACAGGGCAGTTAGGGCATTAGGGTCTCTGGACAGGATGGAAGGATGCCTTCCTTATGTGGATATCCTGCTCCTACCTTATTCCTGTGGGTATCACTCAGAGCTGGGATCCTCTGTGCTGAGCAGACACTTGACACTGATTCTTTTATATATCAATTCACATTTCTTGAAAGGTCTGAGTGCTCCTCCCACCCAAATTTTTTCAAGAAGCTTTGAGTTAGCATTAGTTACCCACTTAGCATTAGTCAGCCTGGCTACCAGAACAAAAAAGCTGGGTGGGTCTTCATTAACATAAAGAAAACAATTAAAAAAAAAACGGTTTCTACTGTATGCAGTATTCCCCCCTCCCCCTAACCTTACCAAAGGTAAAACAAAGATCCTGTTTATTTTCTACTGCTTCTTAATTATTCATAGAAATAACAATGCCTCGACCTGCTTGAACCCTCCTACCCAGCCGTTACTTCTTTTAACTGGCCTCTTTGATTTCCACCAACCGAACCACCTTGACCTTAGGAAGGAAATCGGGGTGGCTAGTAAGTGCTACATATAGTATCTGCTTGCCCCTACTTCCCCCAGGAGCTTCCCAGTGCTGGTCTTGGCGCGCAAGCACACGTCCAAGACCGCAATCACAACATCGAATAAGGTCAAGATGACCTCCCCTCTGTCCCCCGACGTCCCAATCAGTCACCACTGCCCCAAAGGAAAACAAACGGGTCCCTGCACGTGCAGCGCCCTAAGCCTGCCGGGCCAGGAGGCACCTCCGGCGTGTCCCCGCCGCTGGCCCCGACGGGGCCCATTGTTGCGCGCGTCCACGGCGCCCATCCAGGTGGCTTTGCGTACCTGGCGGCGGTGCCCTCCGGAGCAGGAGGCCTCCGAGGCGCAGCGGGCTGGGCTGCGGTGGGCGCGATCGCTCCGGGGTCGGCCAGCGGCAGCTGCGCCCCCTCCGCGGCCGCCCGGGCTCCGATCACCGCCCTCCTGCCCGGGTGGGGCTGCGGCGTCAGCGGCCCGGGCTCGGGGCCCTGCCTCGGAGCCAAAGGGTCAGATTTGGTTTCACAACAAAGTCTCCTCGTCACCGCAATCCAACCGAAGGCCAACGCCGCCCGCAGCCCGGGCGGGGCGGGAGCTCGGCCGGGACGAAGGTGGCGAGAGAGCTCGCCCGGGGAGGGTGGCAGGCCACCGGGCCTGGCAGCTGGACGCACGGGTGTCCCAACTCGGCGACGCGGGGCTGAGGAACCGGTTCTTCCAAAAACAAATGGAAAATGGGTAACGGCCAGGACAGCGCTAAGAGGGGGTCTTGTTTCGGTGTTTAGGGCAAAAACTGCTCTTGCTTCCAGAAATTCGAGCCAGCGGCGGCGTTTCTTTCTTTCTTTCTTTCTTAAATGCCTCCCTGCCTCCGGGTCCAGGGGCGCCCTTCACGTGGCTCTGAGAGCACAGCGACACCAGGGCCGGCACCGGCGACCAGAGCCTTCCTCCCAGGACCCCCTTCCCGGACCCCTGGGCCCCAGCCTCTCCCGGGCTCCTCTGCGCAGAGCTGAGCTCCCCAGCCGCCCAGGCGCGCGGGGTGACTGGATCTCTGGGCCGCGTTTAAACCGGAGGGAGCCTGGGGGTTTGCTGGGTTAACGGCCAAGCTAGGTGCGCAGGAGGTGGAGTGACAGGGTGAATTTTTTTTTTTTTTCTGGTGGGGTGGAGAATATAAAGGAATAAGCAACCAGACTGAAATGTATTAAAACAACCAGGATTCAAATATTTTATAAGTGGTTTTAAAGCTATGTTATTCAACTTCTTATATTTAGAGAAACTGAAGCAAAGAGGTGTAAATGGATTACACAAAATCGGACAAGTAAGCTGGGACTAAATGTCATGTATCCTTTCTACTAGTTTTTAATTTTTTATTTTTGCCTTTCTTTGCACCCGGGAACCCCTTTGGGAGGGTAGGGGAAAGTTTCTGTAACCCCCAGGTCCCTCTGCATCTGGCTTAATGGGGTCTAGAGAGAATCTTGATTTGGCCTGGGAAGTATTTCAGCATTGGACCAAGCATCCATTACAGGCCAGTAATCTGAGCTGCCCCTTCTTTAGGAACTTCCTCTTACTCGATTTAGGGAATCCAATCACAAGCAGTGACAGATATGCAAATACCTTGATGATTTGCTCTTATAAGGACTCATCACTTCTCAGTGAGCATTCAAAAAGTTTCACTTGTCTCCCCCTCTCAAATGAAATCCTGTCGTGTCCCGCCCCCCCCCCCCCCCACTTAGTCACATCAAATGAGATAATGTAAGCAAAAGGGCCTCAGAGAGTATAAAGCACGGCATGAATATGGGTATTATCCTACACACTCTTTCTAAATGGGCCAGATTCACACGCTTTACTGTGGTCTCTATCAGTCATCAAGTATCTGTGGATTTGTGCTAGATACCACAAAGTTAGTCAGAACAATGAGACCTAATCCTTCACCTTCAAAGACCACTGATTATAGATTTGGCGATACTAGTAAGACCAGTACACAGGAAATAGGCAGAAACCTACACAAAGACTGATCTTTCTTTTATCCTAAACTGTTGGATGTATGCAGACACAGACACTTTTCAAGATAGACCATATGTATCCTGTGAAGGGGACTTATGAAAGTCAATGCACTGATAAATTATGTTAACCCAATAAGACCACACTACCTCACCCAAAGAGAAATAGTAACCAAATTAGCCTCATTAGTTGATGAGGAAGGCTTAGCCTTCTTGAACCCACTGCTTACCCTTTCTACCCATTCACAAATATTTTTTTAGAAGTTTAAACCCAGAGTCTCTTAAAGCATAGGTGATCAAAAAGTTTCATTTAAGGAGGGAGCAGCAATAAGCCAAAACTACCAAATATGTGCCTGCTAAGAACACTGAAGGCAATGCAAGTTTTCTCTTGTCAAAGATTACAGGCATGGTATTTATTTGAAAATCACATTTTAAGTCAATTCTTATAATTCAGAAATCAGTTATAATCTAAATGTTTTTAATGTACTAATGCAGGGAATCTTTTGCTCCTTGATCCTGGTATTTCCTTTAAAAAAAATGTGTAGAACAACTCTCAACCCAAATATCCTACCATTTTATTTTTTTTAACCTCTCAAAATCCAGATTCAGATGGCCTTAAGGTAAAACTCTGGATTTTGAACCAGCCTCTGAATTTGAAGGGTCAGAGAATTTATTTCATTATTGTTCTTTCAGAAATGCCACGTGTTTAAAATATTGGCAGTGCAAGATTTGGAAGATAGAGTCATATTCAGAATTTTTTTATGAAGGGAAAGTGTTATTTGGGCAAAGTGCATTCATTTTAGCACACTGTACAGATCCTTCATCTTCTCCAAAACAGGAGTAGCAGGAGCCAATGTATCGAGTATAATATATCCCAGACACTTGCTGGAATAAACATGCTCTTGAGCCCCTCAGATGCACGGCCAATAGGGAGCTGTTGGCTACTTGAGGTTTTTACACATCTCTCAGCCAAATCAGAAACCCAAGCCCCAAATCAGTTACAGGCATACAGGGTGGATTTGCAGTCGTGCCTGGCCATAGGGTCACAATCTGCAAATGCACTGTACCACCCAAGACAGGTTTATTTTTGACATAAAATATACTTAATTTTTTTATTGGCTGTGAATGCAAGTATGAAGAAATTTTCAATAAAAACTTAAATGTCCCTTGCAACACCAAACCAAAACCCAATAAAACATATATTCATAATAATTCTTTTGAGAATATATATGGGAGTTCATATTCATGCATTGGTGTGTGTGTATATATATATAGATAGATATATTTGTAGCATTTTCATGTAACTAGGAAATGCCATAAGGACTCAATTATGTATCTGTTAGTTTAAACTGGACTTAGAACATTTAGCCACTTAGATATCATAAAATGCTAATCTTAACTGCTCTCCTAACATGCATTATGTACAATAAAGAAATGACCAAGTTTTTGCACAGGAAGGAACAAAAAAATTCGCTTAAGTATAGAGTTATACTCTGGTTTATGACATAAACACAGGACACATGACAGAAATGTGTGTTTAAATCTGGGTCCTATTCAGACTCTCAAGAGAGACCCATAGAAGGCAGAGGACAAAACCCAACAGTTCTGCAGATCTTTGAGCATTTGTATTCTGCCTACACTGACAAGTTAGGTATGTAGGACCAATCCTGATTCAAAAGAAATGTTTGCTTGCTCTCTTAAAAATTCCTTTATTATTTAGTTTGGCAATGTAATTTCACATAGAAACACTTTCAAATGCACCCAATGGGAGTTTTCCTTAAGAAGGAGGAAGGTCTGGCCCACCAGCTTAGGTGGAGATTTACTCCTGAGCATCAGTGGGAGAGGACTAGACCATATGGAACAGCCAAGAATGAAGCCAACTCCCCAGATGTGAGTTAGGAACTTTCTTATGTACAGGAACAATTTAAAGAAACTTTAAAAGGACCAGCCACTTTTCCCCAACACTGGCCTTTTTTCTTTCACTTAGCTAAATCACTTCATACTGTTAGGAACCACATTAACTCCTTTGGTGCTGAGTGCATGTGACTGGAGAGCATTAATTGAAGCCACTGGAATAATAATTCCAAGAAAAGCTATGCACAAGACTAAAGACACAGTCCCTATAGTCTAGGATCTTTATATTATAAAAAGTACATGTGGCCCTAACCGGTTTAGCTCCGTGGATAGAGCTTTGGCCTGCTGACGGAAAGGTCCCAGGTTCGATTCATCAAGGGCATGTACCTTGGTTGTTGACACATCCCCAGTAGGGGGTGTGCAGGAGGCAGCTGATCTATGTTTTTCTCTCTCATTGATGTTTCTAACTCTCTATCCCTCTCCCTTCCTCTCTGTAAAAAAATCAATAAAATATATATTTTTTAAAAGTACATGTGCTTTTTAGTCTATGGGAATATCATATCCTCTGAAAGTTAAGTTCCTTGCCTATTGCTTCCCTAAAAAATGTATGAGGTAAACCAGAGAGAAGTTTACTCACTGAACAGGAACTTATTACATGAGCCATAAATTTTAACTTTTACATCCAATTTCTTGTTACATTAGGACTGATTTTGTAAAAACATCTATTGTTGACTAATGTTAGGAAATACATTTCCCCCTATCAAGACTTCTAAAGAACATCATCACATTCTTTTATCATACCAGGGATTTTGGAGGTAAGTAGTAAGAGGACCTGAGGTAAAACAAACATGGTTACCTATATCTTCATGCATGTATAGCTTAAGAGACCAGGTGAGGCATGTAACGCTAGGGTTCCTGGCCAGATTTCTATGAAAGACTTCAGGTGAATTTTCAAGGAAGGTTTTACCTATCACCTATGTGTAACGAATAATTACTATGGTAAATTTTATTGTGTATTTGATTGATTTTTTAAAATCCACCTGTACTATTGATCTTTTCCTTTTAGGTGAATTTTCCAAAGTTATTAAGATACAATGTTTCTGTATAATTTGTATAATTTTTCTTTTACCATTTTCTCTCTTGACATATATATGCTTCCCATTGTCAACTACTTTTAGAGGTGGAGCTTTGAGCTTCCAATTTGCTTTTGTCCAGATCATTCTATTTATTAACATATCCATTTGTGAGTTGCCTTTACCTTTATAAAGAGATGATATCTAACAAGTACTTTGGGGAAAGTGATTCCTCAATGTGGCAGTCACTTGTCCCTGCCCCCACCCCAAAGGCAATGGCTTGATTGTTCTTTTTACATTTCTTTAATATCATATGACAAAGAAGTATCAGATTTGTTCTTCTTTCTCACAACTGGAGTAATTTAAAAAATAGCACCTTTTCCTCCAAGAATAAAATTACAGGTGAATTTTTAAAAATATCAACTATCTGTAGGCCAACATAATTGCTCTTCCAATATAGTTTAGATCAGGACTGCATGCTCCTTAACTAAACTCTAATGGCCAGCAGAACAGAAATTTTGGGAATGTGACTCATGAATAATATGGAGTTGGACTTCAAGTTTATAACTTGTAGATTATATTTCCCCAGACGCAGTACTCCTTCTTATCCAGGTTAAATCTCATTTACTATTTCCTGACCATGTTTTTGGCAGATAGCTGATAGTACTTTTGTTGACTTTTGGTTTATAGTTGTAAATGACTATTAAACATTTTCTAAAATCCATTCCATGTCATGAGTTCTGTCATCAGGCAAAATAGCACTAAATAGGTTTACCCTTGCTTCCGCAAGGATAAGAAAGCTTGGGTTCACTGAAAGAGTGTATACTATAAAAGCATAGGTTCTGGATTGAGGTCCATTTAGACAAAACAATTAACTACCTGTTGGCCAACAATAAACCTGAAGAATAGTACCAGAGGTCACTGTGAAGGTCATTTTCAAACTTGCATGCCAAATCAAGCACCATCCAAGTGCCAAAATTAATACCAAAGAGTAGTGGAAAGGAGAGGAAGCAAACGATGTATCGTTTGTTTGATAAACATAAAATATTTAGAATGAGGAAAATTATGTTTCCAACATTGTAATTGTCTTTATTTCTTAACATGTAACAAGAAGCACTAGAGAACTGTTCTTGGTAATGAAAACCGAATGTGTCCTTGAATATTAGTCAGACTTATATGGGACAGACTTATTTTGTTTCTGTTTTGTCTGTTTTATTTTCCCCTTGTTTAACTTTATTCTTCTCCTCTAACACCAGACATTTTGTTTGCTTGCTTTGTTTTGGTAAGGTGTTCTATTTTATCCAACAAATGTTTTATAGCTTATATTTTCCTTTAAGAAATAAAACTTAGAATTGCTTTATGCATCATTTAAACCAGTGCTTTTAGTATGATATTAAATATATACGTTAACTGAATCCTAGCACCAAACTATAGGCATGAAAGGAATGAGTCCAACAGATAAATCGTATCATTCATTTTCAGAAGTCACAAATGCTGGCAGCTAAGAGCCTTATTCTGCAATCTTTGTCCCAGAATTTCATTTTTTAATTTGTTGTAGATCCTTAAGTAAATGGCTGGCTCAATAATTTGCCTAAATTTCCCTTCAAATCATAGTTTATTTATATAGGCAAAAGGAAAACTCAAATCACTTTACACTCAGCTAAGGAAACCACTGGTGATCAGCTGTGGAAAATGTTTGTTAGAGTGTAAAAGGAGTTATTCTTCCGTATACAAGAAAACAAGATCCTTATGGCCACTGCAGTGAGACCACCTACAGACAGTTTTAATTTGAACTTAACGCACAATTTCTTAGCAATCTCAAGTCCCTGATTCAATAGGTTTGGGTGTCCTTGCAGCAACTCGGGGAAGTCTTACATTCAGTCAGATGAAGTGACATCGTCCCTGCACTCAGTGCTGTTGGAAGTGGGTTTCCAGGGAGGCCAGGCACAGGGGGGAATGAACGGAGGGTGAAAATTAAACGTGAGCTAGAAATGCTGATCAAACCGTTTGCTTCAGAAAGTGGTGATCCCTGTTCAAGAAATACTGCAAATGTGGCTGCAAGGATCAATCATGGATAAATCATTTCATGTGGAAACTGATCTAGGAAGAGAAGAGAGAAGAAGGGAGAAGGGAGGAGAGAGAAGAGAGAAGAGAGAAGAGAGAAGAGAGAAGAGAGAAGAGAGAGAAGAGAAGAGAAGAGAAGAGAAGAGAAGAGAAGAGAAGAGAAGAGAAGAGAAGAAGAGAAGAGAAGAAGAGGGAGACTGAGAGAGTCTGGGGGCGCGCGGGTCTGTGGTGAGATAGGAATCTCAGGACCACAGCCCATGAACGACTTGAGCCCGTTTTGGGTAGTTAAGCGAAATTCACCTCAGGTAGGAGGGCTCTCTTTGATGATATCACTCTCTTGGAGTGAGTTTGGCTTCTTTCCTAAAACTCCCTTTTCCCTGAAGCCTAGGAAGCTGGCACCTTTAGGTGCCGTCCCGGAAAAGCCCCCGAGACCCGTGGCTGCTACTGTGCAGGCGCAACCGGCCGCTCAGCCAGGTGGTTCTGCAATTCGATTTCAGGCCTTCATCCCCCCCCCCCGCCCCCCTCGGCATTGTTTTCTGACTACTTGAGAGGGGGAAAAACCAAAACTATACAAGAAACTCGAGACGTGACTGTGGGATGCAGAACCGCACACGTGGTCCTGCAAATTGGAGAGGAGGGTGGGGGAAGTGGGGAAGCGAGAAGTGAAACTAGAAATTATGGTACAGCTTTAGAATTTGAGAATCTCCCTTATTCTTTTCCAATACAGATTGTTTTGGGTTTCTCACAGCTGCACTTATCCAATAGAAGTGGAAGAAGGGAAATAATGGGCTCAACAGTGACGTGTCCCTGGACATAAACGCACAAACACTTGGGCGCTGGGGGGGATTTTTGCGGGGAACCTCATGGAAGGGCTGTTGTCCCCCAGGCTGTTCTAAACAGATTACTTTTCCCCAAAGATTGCGAACAGTTCCTTTGTCCAAATCCAAGATACAGAAACAGTGCTTCCTCCAACAGGACATTCAAATTTCATTTATTCAGAGACACCTGAAGCCCACGGGCGTCAGGCAGCTTCTCAGGACCTGTCGGGGGAGCTACGGAGGTAGGCAGATACACAGAAGAGAGTGGTTTATAAGCTGTTTCGTTCCGGAATGTACCTTCTACTCGCTAAGAGTACATATTATTTGGGGGGGGTGGGTGTTAAAAAACACCCTTTTATCTATGCAAGTGCCTCATCTGATAAGTTAAAATCGAACACACATTTTGGGGGGCGGGGGGAGAAAAGGGAACTCAGTGCTACCGCTGATATCTCAAGTCAAGAGTTAAGAAAAATGATTCCCTCTATAAGAGCGTTCAGTTTTATTTTTCTTTTCTGACATGTCTTGAATTAAACAAAACATGTTAACGGGATTGTAACGAAAACTCCACATGATGTAAACATCCAGAGAAAGAAATTCTAGATTGATTATATCCTGGGACCGCAAAGATTTTATTACTTGATATCACTGAAGTAGCCAACCAAGGGCCAGGGAAGCTGTGGGGTTCTCTTGACGGTGGGCTGGGGGTGGGTGTAAGGTTTACAGAACCTTACACCAGCTAAAAAAAAAAAAAAAATACTTCATAAAATGTAAACGCAACAAGTTGAGCTGAATTTTATTTTTCCAGAATTAAAACACGTATTTAGTAGGTTTGGAAGGCCAACTGCCAGCTCATGAACGTATTGGAATAAAACACAAAGGCAAATGCCAAATGCCTGTGGTTTATGTAAACTACATCAAATCACAGGTTTTTATATTTAGATGGATAATGGACGGATATAAAGTGATAGATAAAAATCGGTTGTTAGGGCTGGTCGTGGACTTTCCTATGCTCCTTACTTTCCCCACGTTTTCAAATGGTTGCCTTTACCAACGCGTCTAATATTCGAAGCTTCTGAAACTGCCGCAGACATCATTTCCTTATTTCTCGTCTCGGAAGTGCCCGGGAAAAGAGAACCAGAGAGGCTTTAAGCGCACCCTTGCTACTAGACCTCAGGAGACAATGGGAAGCCTTGGCCCTCTCTGCCCGGACGCTGGGTGTGAGCGGAGGCGAGGGGAAGCCTGCTGCCGTCCACCATCCCACCTCCCTCCGAAGCTTTGCATGATGCCCAGCTAGCATCATCTTTGGGTGCAAGTAGGGCAAAGGAGAGAGAGCTCGTTCGGGTGGGAGAAGTGGAGTGCCAGGGCATTTTACCGCGTCCTGGTGCGGGGTGGAGGTGGGGGTCGGGAGGGAGCGCCCTCTGGGACCGTAGGGTGGTGCGGAAGGTTGGGAGGGTCTGCAGTGAGGCGTGCGCTTGGAGCGGGCGCCCCCGCGGCGGGTCGCCCCAGCGCGTGGTTGCTGTGGCCGCCAGAGCTACCGCCTCAGCCGCGTCCCGGGCTGGGAAACCCGCTCCCTCCCCGGCGGCGCCTATTACCAGCAGCTGCTTCTGCTTAGCCCAGCGACGATCGGTTTGCCCCAACCCACAGCTTCTCCCCGGGCTCGACCTCCTCCCGCCCCTCCCTTCCCTTCCCCGCCTCCCCGCCAGCTCCGCCGCGGCCGCGGCCCCTCTGCGCTACAGTAGCGCTGTCACGCGCGCAGGTTCCGGACTCCAGGATGGGGGAGGGAGGAGGGAGAGCACAAATGAGCCAGGAGGACCACGAGGCTGTGAGCCCACCGAGGGAGGGTAGAGGAAGGCGCCGTGGCGGTGAGATTAGGAGGCCGCAGGCAGGAAGGGCGCCGGGCTGGGTTGGCTGCGGACCGCTGCTCCTCCACCGGCCTGGGTGCGCCGAAGAGGGCGCCGAAGGCCCGGGCCGGGCAAGGGGCCAGGTGTCCGGTCCGCCACCTGTAGCTTCCGGGAGACCGAACCCGCGGCGAGAATGCAACGGCGCGGCCACCCCGTCGCAAGGCCCCCGGGGGTTGGGGAGGAGCTTCCCGGGCGATGCGCACGGTGATCCCCCGAGGCACAGCTCACCCGGGCGGCCCCCTCTCCGGCCCGCGCGCTCCGCCTTCAGCGGGGCTACCATGACGCGGGGCGGGTAGCGAGAGCAGGCTCTCCCCAAGGTCCGACGGGAACTGGGGCGGGAAAGCCCACACGGCCGGGGGGCGCCGCGGCGGGCGCGGGACACAGGGCGTGGGCGCAGGCCCGAGGTGAGGCTGGGAACCGTTTCTCCCCGGAGCGCCGGGCGGACCGCGGGGCCCCGGGCCGCAGGGAGAGCCGCCCGGCGAGGACAGGCGGGCTCCGGGCCAGGGCTGAACCGCGGCCTAAGGCCGGCGGCTGGCTGCAGGGGCCTGCTCTGACCCCCAGCGAGGTCAGACGCGGAACGCTACGCTTCTGGAGAGAGAGGGGTCACCTGTGCGCGGCAGTCTCTCGGAAAACCGGCCTATGGTGCCCGGGATCACTAGCTGCCCACACCCTGGCACAGTCCTGTTTGCCGGCTTAGCATGCGGAACAGTGGTATCCAGCCTGCCGGGCAGTGACCGTCGCCACGGGGCCTATCGGGCCTTCTCCCCGCCCCGCCCAGAGTGGGGGGCTCCTCTGCCCGCGAGGGCACACCCCTTCGCGCCCGGGTCAGGTTTGACAGCTGGAAGGGATCTCGAAGGCCTAGTGTCCTCGCAGCCGGCAGTCCTGCCAGCGGAGAAACTGGCATTCCCAGGGGTCAAGTGACCAGCCCTGGACGGCGCGGCTGGGCGCCCCGCGTCTAAAATACTACCCAGCGCGGGGCCGGCCCCCAGGCAACGTGTTCAGGGACTGAACGCCCAACCCGGTGGTCCTAGACTCGGATCCGAACCCTTTACCGGAGCGGAACCACGTGCCAGGGCGTTTTCCTCCCAAGCCCGCACACCCGGAGGCCAGGGACAGCGTTCCCAGCCCAGATGTCCGCTTGCCCACAGATGGCCTGGAAACAAACCCTTCTTCCTTAGGTACTGATTTCTAAGCATCCGTGGTCTCCAGCCCCCCGCCCCCTCTCGGTTTCCACCCCGCAGTCCTGGGACTGTCCTCTGGTATCATTTCCTTACTACCCAAAGCTCCCGCGGGCGGGAAACCGCAGTGAGTGCCGCCCCTCGCCTCAGTCCCCGTGCGCACCCCCATTTCTTGGCGGCCTTAAGCACGGCCAAGGTTCCTTGCAAGGCAGGGGTGGCGCTTTTCAAGGTCGCTTGGAGGAAGCTTTAGCATCTCTTCCCCAGCTCCCCGCGGGAACCTAACAGTCTCAATAGGGAAGGGCTTGCGTGCCGGGCATCATAGCTTGGAGACAAGACATCCACACCCTATCCTCCACCCCCTACCCCAGCCACGCTCCGAGCTAAATTCTGAGCTAAAGCCTATAGCATTTGTGCGGCCGCCACTCCTCTGGGGGAACCGTGGGACTCCGTGCGGAGAGGGAGGCAGACGCAGGAACGTGCACCGGAGCCCCCGTGGGGCGGTGTGGGGTTCTTCCCACTGAGGCACTAAGCTGGCCCTGCTGGGCGCAGTCACAGCCGCCCCGCCCCAGCCTGCAGGAGACATACCTTTGCTAAGTGTTTGGGAGCTGGTTAATCTGTGGCCCCTGACACCTGAAGACCAATAGGGCTTTTTCTAGGTAAAGGCGCCCTCCCCTAGAAGGTGGATTCGGTTTTCCCGAGGTGTCCAGCGATTTGGGGGCATTTTTGAAATTTAGATCAGCAGCTTAGAGCACACAGGCTCTGACAGAAACGGTGAGCAAAACAGGGCATCTGTAGGAACGACCAATTGCCACTCCTAACCCAAGCCTCGGCACAGGGAAGTGCAATGATGGACAATGGATATGCAGCAATACCAGTGATGTCCTTTCCTCTCTGAGCCCGTGGCAGCTACCACCGTCCCTGTTTCTAAGACTGGCGTGGTACCCAAGCATACACTTTCAGTTCTAGGATTATCAGACTATCTACCACAGGTAAGGCATGAATAGGCTCTGACACTAGGGTTCCACCACACACCATGGTCAGTATTTTCTGAGCTAAATTCTGTCTGGGGTGATCTGAGAAACAGGACTCCATGTTTATATTCACAATGACAAAGTAACACACAGGTTTTTGTTTTGACAGTGGGAAGAAGCTGGCTTCTTTGGAAGAAAAATGACTGGGAGAGAGGCTGCCAGATCTCTTCACCAACAGTGGATTTGGGCAGAACACAGTGTTTAGGGAAGCAGTCACTGCAGCAGAGAATTCTTGGCAAACTCCTTGATGATGCACAGAATTTAAAACATCCCCTATGCTATCGTTCCATACCGGAACCCCACACCTTTCCATTTTCTTGCATTAGCACCAGTTCCAGAAAACATGACAAATCATTCAGGAAAGAACAAAAATGAATAATGGCATTTCGAGGACGAGTTGTAGACACATGCACATCTCTCGTTTTCCTGAGGCTATGCCTGGCTTTCCCATTCTGTCGCAGTTTAAACCTGAAAGAATATTTACAGATAATCTTAAATTCTTGGTCCCGTGTCTCTCAACAAAGAGATTTTGTTTTGCCTCCACCACATAGAACTAGAGGCAAGACATTTTGCAAAATGGGGTTTTCACTTTCACCTGTTAATGCCACACACTTTGTCTTCCTAGCACACTTGCTAGTACACTTCAAGCAGACGTTGCCAATATGTGAGTTGAAGCAACCTAAGAAAAATCTCCCCCTGGCCAGCCAATCTGTGGGGTCTGCGGGGACACACAGGGCAGTTAATTCCTCCCAGCTCCATCTGCGGGAATGACGAAACTCGGCCATTACCGAAGATGATGAGGTTAAATTAATTAGGTGCTTCCATTATAGTGTAGTCTTCTGGAGATGGCAGCCATTTTCCCTTTAAATGTCATTATTTCTAGATCTACTGAGCAGCTGATGCAATTAAAGGGAAGATAATGTAAATTAACAAATACAAATAACACTTGCTTTCATGTATGTTGAAAAATGGGGAAAGAGAAGGACCGGCCAAATTGTACCTGTCTGCCATAAACAACCAATGTAACTCGTCCTTTAAAAGAGTCCAATAAAACCAGCCAGTGTGCACTCAGATTCTTGAGTGAATTCTTGAATCAATACTTTTGTTTCATGTTTTCATGTTCTCAGTAATGTTAACGTATCCAGTTACAAACTCTTGCCAGTAAGAAAGAAAATATGCCCTGCTGTGCACTCTTCTAAACACTTTTAAAGAATCACGCTTTCTTCCATTTGGAGTTATGGCTCTGATTGTCCGGTGAATCTTCGCAATCTCCGCTGGCTAATGGGTAGACACACTTAACTCCCTGCACTAATCACCTGAGTTGAAAACCGGAGTCACATCAGCACACCCAATAACATCTCTGATCTTGTGCAAAAGGGCACACACAAAGGCATAATGTAGCATTAATTATGATAACTCTTCTGCCACTGTAGAAACAGGTCAGAAAGACTGGTGGGCTAATGATCTATACAGCAAGTATTAAAAACAGATGTATTCCTGTGATAAACTGCACATTCCTAATATAAATAAAAGCAATAGAATAATTTTGATTCTTTTCAGCCTGTCAAGGAACATTATATTAGTTTTGGAGTTAATAAAAGCTTTGGTAATTAAATATCCAGTATTCCTAGGACCAGCACTTAAACAGAAGCCCTTTTGTCCACAAATAGTTGTGTTTTCTCTGCCCAAGGTTATTTTCAGCCTTCCTCTTTCCTAGGGATGGCTAAACATTTTTAATTGTAAATAAGGGGCATTGCAAGGCACCATACAATTCAGCTTATTAATGTCACGCTCCTGTGGGTGTAGGAGATTGGTATGCCCATCGGTGGCCTTCTACAGGATTTGTGCATTTTCCTTGACAGGCTGGTGGGCGTTGCAGTCTGGGTCACAAACCGTGTTTTCCTTCTCAGATTTACGCATCAACGTGACGTGGCCACCGCTCCTCCTCCCCTCCCCCGCCCCAACCCTGGGGTGCCTGTGTTTGGTGGGGGATCAATCCCACTGGCACATTTACTGTAGGCTGCACAGCTTCTATGGATTCCTGGTGAAGACTAGCAAGCTAGCATGCTAGCAGTCAGGGATGTTTAGATGCCAGACATTGCGTGTACCCTGGTAACAGTGGGCTTGGGCACCCACACAGAGTGACAGCCGGAAAAGCTGCGTCAGATACAAGATCTTAAACCCTTGTCCTAAGTGCCTGTGAAAGCTGTAAGTGGTATTAGTAGTCCCGGAGCCTAAAAGCACAAACGTATTTTAAACTGGGAATGTCTCTGGTCCGTGGAAATGGGTGGTTTAGGGCATGGTCATTGAGAGTAGGAAACAGAACCAGTCAGTGGAAAGATGGGAACTCACTAAAATATCTACACTGGATTATCAGATAGCCTAAAGTATGTCACCAGTAATCAGAAAACCATGCCTCCCACCCCAGTCTCTTTCCCACGTTCTTTCTTATTCCATGCTCCCAAAACAACCTTGTTCTTTATTTTTAAAAATGAGGATCTAGATTTTGGAGCTTTGAAAAGCTTATCCTTCCATACCTAGTGGAGATATAAAAGTTAACAGAGATTTAGGTAGTCAGATATGAGAGAGAGAGAGAGGGAGGGAGAAGGGAGGGAAGAGGGGAGAGAGAGGAGGAGAGAGCGAGAGAGGAGGGGAGGAAGAGAGATATTTTAACGGAGTTTGGCTCTCTCTCTCTCTCTCTCTCTGTCTCCCTCCCTCCCTTCGTCTCTTTAGTGGAGGGAGGGGGAATCATAAAATTCTCTGCAGACACGCTATAAATTGCGTTTTGCTGAAAGTTTTAATACTTCATTTAAAGTCAAAGGACATTTTTTTTTTTTACCACTTTAGCTCTTTGCTGTTCATCTGGGACAAAATCCAGGTGGCAAATTTAATGTAATTCAGTAAAAAATTCCAGCATAGCCTGAGAGAAGTAGGTACTTCTAAATGCAAATCAAAATTCATTTTTGTTGACATAAGGGGCAATTAGCATTTATTAAAATATTCACCAGTTCAGAACCTTACAAAGTGGATTCAGTGGGATATTCCGAGGAGGAAATGAAGTGGATGACTACACCATAAGTCACGTTTCTGAGGCCACCTTCGGACAATCCTACCTCTCAAGCAAAGTTGGCTGGGAGGTCAATTGTTGATGCTTTTGTGTTGTGAAAAAATGGTTAACAAAGGAACTAACCCAGCACTTCTGGAAAGACAAGAAAAAATGTAGATTCTGAGGCTCCAAGGAATTCAGCACTTTGAAAAGCAAGATGACTCATTCAAAGAAAAGTTCCGAATCTTTTCTTATTTGTAACCTGCTCAGAAATACTTTCAATCATGGCCTCAACTACTTTCTGGTTTAGACATATTTTTCATGCATTATCAAAAATAATCTGTGATTTGAGTACATTTTTAGAGAACTTCTGCTGACTGCACAAGGAATTCACCTTGTTTTTAAAAACAGAAACAAAAACGATCCTAGTGTAGTTCATACTTTTTTTTTCCACAAGAGATGTGATGAAACGAAGCCTCAGAACGTTTTTTAACGTTGATAGAGCAGGCTTGAAAAAACTTGTCATATAAATCAAACTGTTCTGGGGGCAAACCCATGTTGTTTTTAAACCACAGAGTGGGTCAGTGGGTGTGGTTATGCACGGGGTTGAATGGTGAATGTATAGATTAAAATACATTTTGCCACACTAGTTTCCAGAGGATTGTTTTGGCCTGGTGTTCCAAACCATGAGCCAAAACTTTGGTCAGTATTTTGACAACAGAGCCAGGAAAAACAAAAAAGGCTTAGCCTGTGAAAAAGAAATGAAGATGTAGTGAAGGAAAACAGTAGTCCCTCTGCCACTGCCTTACTCAATCCATATGTGGGCTTAAACACAGGAAATACCCACCATTCACCGCAATCAAGCCAGAGGCTCGTGCATCAGAAAGTGCCTTGTGGAACTAATTGGACTCTATTAAGATTGTCATTGACATGGGAAAGCATTTTGAAATTTTAAATCAGAACATGCAATGTACATAGAAAAAGATAACAGTCACATTGTTGAGTCCGGACTACAAATACAGGCAAAATACACATCTGGGCATAATACACATCAGTGCTGACTGTGCCGTGTTCATTATCATTCAGAGGCATGTTTGTCTTCCTTCACTTTATGTTTGCCTTTAATCTAAGATCTTTCCAGAATAGGCAGATTTCACTATGTTCTGGCACCACCTCACAGGCAGAGAAAATCCAAGCATTGCCTGCCAATTTAAAATGATAATCAACAGAGTTCATGGTACTTGCCATAACAGCAAAGTTACAGAAAAGAAAAAAAAAAATGCCCCACACAGTGTGAAATAGGAACTTCTAGGGAACTTTCTCACTCATGATATTAGACAAAACACATATACTGTAAGTATTCATGATCACACACAAATCAACTGCCAACAAATCTCCGGGAAAGAGCTTATTTTGGCATTTTCATTATAGATATCTTTTAAAAATGACCCTAAAATGGCAGTGACTGGAAGCTTCATTCTCTCTTGGTTCTTCTTGCAGCCATCGTATTACTCTGAGGCTCTACAGTGGAGTGTACGTGCTTAGCTTTGACAACAGTCTCAAAGTTATGGCTGTCAGCCACATTTGTTTTATAGATAAGGTTAATTTGTTGCTCGTATTTTTGGGTCTAAAATCTATATTTGGTTTGCCTTCTTAAAAATATGATTTCCCACTCTTATGAAGCACATGCTATATTTCATCTATCTAACATTTTTGAAAGGCATTACATGGTGTAGTCATTTGATTCGAGATTTATTTTATGTGAAGGGTGACATAAAGTAACCACAGCCACAATCCATTTCAGAAGATAGTCGATGACAAGTACAGACAAGATGATCTCTCACCAACTTTTTCCATCCAGTGCTGACTGCCATTTTTTAGTAGTAAGCCCCTTTATTTCATTAGTTTGAAAATGTCTACTTTGTCATGGGTCACTTCTAGCATAGTTCAGCGTCTCTCCAATTTCAAAAACAAAATGATTGCAACTAAGGAGGGTATGTAATTTGTGTTCATGAAACTTAGATTTACTATGAAGAGATTGCCAAGGGAAAGGGAAAGCTGGACAAGCAACAAATCAGTGAAAGGCTCTCGTGTGTGTGTGTGTGTGTGTGTGTGTGTGTGTGTGTGTGTGCTTGTGTTTAAATGTCTCCATAATCCTCGTATCATCAATATCCACACCTGATTGCCAGGTTCTCTATATGGATTCCCAGATCTAATTCCCGATCTTTATATGAATTAACTCAGTCCTCACAATAGTCCCCGGGAGTAGGTGTATTTATTATTCCCAACTTAATGAGGAAACTGAGTCATAGAGAAGTCACTTGTCCGAAGTCATACAGCTAGAGCTCAGAGCACTCTCTTTGGTGGGAGGGATAAGGACAAGAGTACAGGAAGGGAGAATGGAAGAACATTATTTACATCTTTTAAGAGTAAAATAATTTCAAAGGGGATGGGATTAAGGAGGCAGCCTGGTACAGGAGAAAGAGCTTTGTGTTGAAGTCACACAGCCTAGGGCCTCAGTTTCTCTGTCTGCAAAACGGAGGTAGTACAAAGGTATAGGTTTTTAAACACCATGGGTTAGCAGCCTGGTTGAAGCAGTGGAATTAGACAGCTGAGTCTGAATCCGGATGCTGTGAGAACAACGTAAAGAACTTAGTCTGTTCAGCCTACATTTCCTCTCTGAGAAGTGGTTGTGAAGACAACGAACTTACAACATTGTACTGAGAATTAAGTTAGATGATGTACATTAAGCACCTCATAGAATTCTTGGCATAGAATAGGTGCCCAGTGAGTGAGTGCCAATATAATTACTGACATTATTTGAGAAAGAGTAAAATAAGATCAAAACCTCAAATAATAAATTTCTATTTTCCACATAAAAGAAGCCTGGATTCTACATTTGCTGCTCCTCCCCCCACTGTGATTTTTACAGTTAAACTTCACATGTTTTCATCTGTAAAATGGGTATACTTCCACTCTAAATTCTACAGTGGTAAATTTTAAAGACATCATCCAAACATTTTCACACGGAATGAAATTTCTCAAAATAGCATCTCTACGGTACTGCACATAAAAATTATTAATGAACTGACATTTGGTGAGATGTGAGCTATCATTTTGTTAGGCCAAATTCTTAACCCTGGAAACCTATGGGGTTAATTTTGCTCCAGCGGCTTGAATAGGATGATAATTTATCCAAATGGATTTAATTTAAATACTAATTTCAGGACATATCTTTATTTTAAAACCAATTGTGTGCACATATATATAATTTTCATGCAACTTAGTACAAATGCCAGTGAAAAAATAAGTGAAAGAAAATATAAAATAATATTTCCAGACTTAAAGGAAAGACTGTCCATTGAGAATGTTGTGGGTGACAGTTACACTGTAAGTCACCAAGAAAAGATCAAGGCACTTTGGACAGTGCCTCTGTGTTCTTTATATCCTGACCTTTGTTATAGCAGCCTTGGCGTGATCTTGACTCAGAATCACCCCTGAGGGTACAATGAAATTTGCTCGTTAAACTATTTTAGTGTTTTTTCTGGATATCATGCATAGCATACTGCTGTCTCTCTGTGGTGAAACCAAAGCGAATAGCTTTTACTGATTCTTCAGATAAATATCATATGTCACCACTTATTAAGAATCTGTTTTAAAACCCAAGTTCCCATTAATCAATGTTGTCTTTGTTTTCAAATAATTAATGCAAAAAATAACACAAAAAATACAATTCACAGTTAGTTATGGATTACAAATTTTATGGATTAAAAAAATATAAAGTCATTTTATAAATTAATATATGGTTCCTATATAGTTTCTTTGGAAATGTAGTCCTGAGTGCTGTCCTATAACTCAATTATCTATAATTAAATATATTTTATTTTCCAAGCCAGGATACTTGAGAGAGTATTGCCCAGAACAACAGAGATTGTCCTGGGAATAAAGGGAGGCAAGGTCACTTTATCTCTAAGCACAGGTTTAACCAACCTAAGGATTTAATTCTGTAGATATGGGATAACTTGGTGGTTTCATGAAAAAAGAAAGCCATAATTTTTAATCAATTAGTACCCATTTTGATATTAGAGTATATTGAAAACAAATGTGCAAGGTCCTTTAAAACCTAATAATTTTTCAAAGTAGCTAGTGAGTTGTCAGAAATCCATATTATTTTATAAATCATGGGGCTGTAATATACAGCATAGGGAATATACTCAATAATATTGTAATAACTGTGTATGGTGACAGATGGTTACTAGACTTACCATGGTGATCACGTCATAATGTACACAAATGTCTAATCTCTATGCTACACACCTGAAACTAATAAAATATTGTATGTCAACTACAATTACAATGCAAATTAAAAATAAAGGTAGAAAAGACATACATATTCTAAACAATTTGCTGTTCTTTGGATCAGATTACATGACCATTTTGGTCTTTCTATTAAATGGCTTTAATTTTGAGGACAGGCCTGCATAATAAAAATAATGTTATGGAAAATAAATCTAATATTTTCTCTTTTGCATTATGTTTCTGGCTTTCAAAAACAGTATTTTACACTTACAAGGTTATTCAGTAACCATCTGTTGAATGAATGAAAAGCAAACCAAGATGCTTCTGGTTAATCTGAGGTTCTCTGGATAACTTAGATCTAATCAATAAATGAAAAAAATTGTCCTTATTCCAAATTTAAAAAGAGGACCATATTCTACATCTTTTTGGAAGGTACACATGTATAAATACGACCATATTATTTACTAAAAATATAAAGCCATTATGGGCATGTTACTGAGAGAAATCACACAAGTCGTTCCAGAGACACAGAAATGTCACTTCTTCACCCAAATCAGCACCTTTGTTATTTTAACTTAAGAGAGCAATTTTTATGAGTAGGATATTCCTTTAAATCCTTGAAATAATGGGTATCTAATAATGTCCTCATTCCTTTTACCAATGAGACAGTTATTTAGCAGTACCATTTGTCTCATATTTAGACACTATTTCATATCACACACTGGTTGTGTTTTCCAAAAAAATAAGAATTTTGGGCATGTCTCCTTTAAGAAGCATCATGTCCAGACAATACAAATTCTTCAGGATGACTTATTATCCTAGGATCTCAATGTGTTGGATGGCCACTTGGAAGTTATTTGTTATAAACATTGATCACCAATCTGCCAATCTACCACTCTATAGTCAGTCCCCACGTGCCCTAAATTTTCTTGTCCTCAGCCCAGCTCTGAGACATGGGGAACAAAGAAGCCACTTGCATAAAGCGCTGGGAAGGAGTGCTTGAGCCCTGGGAGTGGTCTTTCTTCCCACTGCTACTTTCAGATTATTAGGCATCTCCTGGTGGAAGCCCATGCCATTTAGTTAGGCCCTTCTTCTAACCGCCCAGTGAACAACACTGGCTTTTGGCTTACAGTCCTCTTCAGCCCAAGCTCTGCCATCATCTTGAGATACTTCAGTGCCCACAGGATCAACTGCCACCACCAAAGCCTCTTGGTTCCTCCCACCTCCTGCCTCCTCTCCACTCTGTTTTAGTAGCTCAGGTCATAGTCTATTCTCAGATATTGTCATTATCTGTAATTTCTCCACTTCCACTATCACTATTTTTGAAGCCCATATCTAACCATGACCCTCCTGCTTTCCATTTGTCTGTTCACCTACCTCACCCAAACCCCCACTGTAATGCTTCTTTCACCTCAGGTCACTGACCATTTCACTTTATTTTGTTTTTTAAAATTTATTTTTATGGATTTTAGAGAAGAAGGGAGAGGGATCGAGAGATAGAAACATCAATAATGAGAGAGAGTCATCGATTGGCTGCCTCCTTCATGCCCCACACTGGGGATCCAGCCAGCAACCCGGGCATGTGTCCCGACCGGTAATTGAACCATGACCTCCTGGTTTGTAGGTCAGTGCTCAACCACCAAGCCACACCAGTCAGGGCTGACCATTTCACGTTATACAAAAACATTAGCCTTTTTATTTCACTCTTATCTAAATTAGAGCTGCAATGCAATCATCATTCCAGTAATAAAAACAATTTTTCCAATAACCTCAACTTAGTCCACAACTTGTCTTTTGACTCTATTTACTTACAAATCATTGTTTGGTGAGCCCACCTATTTACTTCCTCTGTGTCATGTAACATGGCAGCTTGGTTCTAGTACATTCTGCTGGAAGCTAATTCCAGCATGGCATAATAAAATGCAATAAGTCCTCAGAAGGTTGATGGGCTTCTATATTCAGCAGGGCTGAAAACATATTATTGCCTGCTGGAATGGCCAAAACATTTCCCCAAACCTAAAGATTTGCATATATTATTGCCTGCTACTGAAACAGCGGGAGGCAGTTCCTCCAGCCTGACAATGCCTACTGTATGCCAACCCTTACCTTTGATCTGTATATCTGCTTTGCCTTATGGCATTTTGTATAAATAAAAAGCTAGGGGTCCAGAGATTCAGAGAACTTGGTTACTATAGCTAAGTCTCCTCTGGCTTCCCATGTATTCCACATTTATACTTCATGTCTAGTCTCTTTATTAATTTACACGCAGCCCTTCTCCAGATTCCTGAACCCTTCTAGATGCTAAGAAACACCCCAGCACATTCATGACCAGCCTCAAATGGGACCTCCACAATGTGCATTAAATCACCTCAATCATTAAATTACTAAATCAGATCAAATCACTCTCCTACTCTCCTTAAGCCTCTGACCTTGTACCTCTGCCCCTTGCCCAGCAGATTACCTCACCTCCTAAGAAAATAGAAGGGATCAGAGAGAAACCTTCTCATGTTTTTGAATCAACACTAAATATACAAAAGTGCCTTTATCCATATCCATTTTATATCCCTTCTCTATTTCATAATAAAACCTGACTTTTCACCTAAAGTGAACTCCTCTGCCATTTAGGAGATTCCTGTAGTTATCTATGTAGTATATGATGTTGGCTTAGAAAAGAGTGATGATGATTGGTTAATTGAACATATGTTTGGAAGGTAGAACCCACAGCTTTGTCTAGTGCAGTGGTCAGCAAACTCATTAGTCAACAGAGCCAAATTATCAACAGTACAACAATTGAAATTTCTTTTGAGAGCCAAATTTTTTAAACTTAAACTTCTTCTAATGCCACTTCAAAATAGACTCGCCCAGGCCATGGTATTTTGTGGAAGAGCCATGCTCAAGGGGCCAAAGAGCCACATGTGGCTCGCGAGCTGCCGTTTGCTGACCACTGGCCTAGTGGATTATACCTCGGTGTGATAGAAGAGAAAGAAAAAAATCAAGCCTGGCTGCAGCGGCTCGGTGGTTGAGCATCAACCTATGAACCAGGAGGTCATGGTTCAATTCCTGGTTGGAGCACATGCCTGGGCTGTGGGCTTGATTCCCAGTTGGGGGGCTTGCAAGAGGCAGCCAATCAGTGATTCTCTCTCATCATTGCTGTTCATATATGTATCTCCCTCTCCCTTCCTCTCTGAAATCAATAAAAATATTTTTTTTTTAAAAAGAGAAAGAAAAAATATCAAGATTGACTTCACCTTCTATGGTTCTGCTCTGAATATGGTGAATTAGTCTATCAGAACACCTACTAAGAATTGGTAGGTGGATAAAATATTAAAAGCATGCTAGAACTACCAAGACAACCAAAACGTCAAGTTTCAAGAAACACTCTCCTCCCCTGAAAAAGAGTAAGTACAGAGAGTGAGCTCAACATTTAGTGCTGCCTCTCACCTTGAGAGAGAGATTTGCAGACCAACATGTGGTGATGCAGAGGCTGGAAAACTGAGCAGAACTCAGCACTCTCATGGGCTGGGGAGACAAAGATTGGGGTTCAGGGGTCCTTAAGATAGAGGGGTCCTGGTAAACATCTCAGATTTTCTGTTGGGACCACTGAAGACTATAACCTATGAGCAAATGTGAACTATAAGTGGACCAGACTTCTTAAAGAGTAAAAATCAAACCCAAATCAGCATAAACTCTGATTTCTTTAACTTCCAACTAACTGCAAAAGTAAATTCTCTGAAAGGAAGTAACATCACCTAAAGTCTAAATGTCTGACATTAAACCAAAATAAACAAGCATGAAAACCAAGAGAATAATAGAATAAAAGCAGGTCCATTGGAGATCCAGTTATTTAAATATCTGACATTAACTTAAAGAAAAGGAAAACAACCACTGTGATTAATGTGTTCAAACAATAAGGGACAAGATGGTGAAGTTTATCAAATAACCCATATAAAAAGTATTATATAGAAATTCCAATGCCAAAAATAATTAAAATTAAGGACTTAATAGCTCAGTTTAATAGTACTTTAGATACAGCCTCTACTTTTAAGTCTCCAATTGAATGTATATTAGGCCAAGTCACTGACCTCTCTGTCTTGCACTATCTTTGATATTTTCATAACTTTTTCATCACTCCATGCTTCATTACGGGTAGTTTATTCTTAGCTATTATGAAGTTTACTGTCTCTCTTTTTTTCCCGAGTTTATTTTACTCTTCAACTTAGCCACTGCATACTCCATTTTGGTTAACATCATGTGAGTACTGAAACTTCTATTTGGTTAATTTCACATGCACACTATCACCCTTTAATTTAAAACTTCTTGCTGAACTTAAGTCTAGCTTTTATTTCTCTCAACATCATAATTATAGTAAAATATTTTGCAGTTTGTACGGGTAGTTTATTCTTAGCTATTATGAAGTTTACTGTCTCTCTTTTTTTCCTGAGTTTATTTTACTCTTCAACTTAGCCACTGCATACTCCGTTTTGGTTAACATCATGTTAGTACTGAAACTTCTATTTGGTTCATTTCACATGCACAATATCACACTTTAATTTAAAACTTCTTGCTGAATTTAAGTCTAGCTTTTATTTCTCTAAATATTATAATCATAGTAAAATATTTTGCAGTTTGTGTCCGATTCTTCCACTAATTGGAGTCTCTACTATTATACATTGTTTGTACTTGTCCTTGTTCATGTCCTGACTCCTCATATGCTTAATTATAGTTGATTGATTTGGTGGACACCGTATTTGAAAAATAATTTTAAAACATGATTTGAGACCTAAGATGATATTCCTTTCCTCCAGAGATAACTTTTCTTTTACCCACATTTTTTTAATGTTCGAAAATACTGAAAAAATTAAAGAATTTTACAGTGAATACTTCTATATTCACCACCTAGACTCTACCGTTGTGTTATTACTCAAAACACAATTTGATTATAATTAGCATTATAATCATCATGTGTTTTTGTGTTTGGTGTTGTTGAGTTTCAAGAATCTGTGGGTTAACAGTTTTCATCAAATTTGAAAAAAATTTGGGTATTATTTTTTAGGTATCTTTTCTCTCCTTCAGAGATTCCAATATCATGTATATTTGGTTGCACAAAGTTGTCCTAAAGTGTAATGAGTACTCATCCTTTGTAATTTTTTAGTCCTTTTTCTCTCTGTGTTTCATGTTGAATAGTTTCTATTGTTATGTCTTCAGGTTTACTTATGTTTCCTTCTGCAATGTCTAATCTGCCATTAACCTAATGCAGTGTATGTTTCTTCTTAATCATTCTGATTTGCATTGTAAGAAATTTTATTTGTGTTTTTTGTAGATCTTTCCTGTCTTAAGATGTTCAATCTTTAACATAATTTTTTAAAGTAATTTTCTATTAATCCTATCATTTGTGTCATTTCAGAGTCAGATTCAATTGGGTAAACTTTCTCGTTATGAATTAAATTTTTATGTTTCTTTTTTTTAAATTTCTTTATTGATTAAGGTATCACATATTTGTCCTCATCCCCCCATTCTTTCTGTTTCTTTTTATGCTTGGTGAATTTTTATTGGATGCTAGTCACTGGG
Source organism: Corynorhinus townsendii (assembly GCA_026230045.1). NCBI lineage: Eukaryota > Metazoa > Chordata > Mammalia > Chiroptera > Vespertilionidae > Corynorhinus > Corynorhinus townsendii. The sequence goes on along the minus strand of JAPDVU010000010.1, from coordinate 16,954,538 downwards.
TATTTTACCTCTTGGGGTGCTAACTAGTTTGTATTCCTTAAGTTTTCTTACGGGATGTGGTGATTTGGGATCTTGTTTTGGGGATCTTGCTTTACCCCTTGTACATACCAGAGCGGCATCTAGCCTGTGGTTAATTTCTCCCCTATGCTAGCTGAGACTCTTTTTAGTAATCAATGAGTCCATAAATTTGTAGTTTTCCACTCTGGCTGTTAGGATTTGCTTTAATCAGGCATAGAAGACACACAAACATGGAAATGACTGTTATAAAAGAAGATGTTTTTACTGACAGTTTCCTTGAAACAAGAGGCATGTCATGTCATGCACGCCCACTCGGGAAGCAGCAGGGTCAGTCAGGAGGCAAGAGTATGGGGAAGCACAGGCAAACCTTCATTGTAGTTTTCATGGGAGGGAATAGATGAGGCAAGGTAGCAGCTAAGCAGGCTTAGGACTGGATAGTGTGGGTAATTATGCTGGGCTGTGGGCTATAGGGTATCCCCCTAATTGTCTGGTACCTGGCCCTGGGGTGATTAGGGCAGAGGAATATTGCCTCCCGGACTGTGAGAGTTCAGTAGAGAATATAGTTGGGGGTCTAGACTGCGAATTGGTTGGTTTGCATATAAAAAATATGGTTCCTGGAGAGTCATTTGCTATTATCTAAGAATCAGCTAGCCTTGGGAGGGAAGTTTCTCTTTAGTCAGTGAAACTCCAGATGCCACAACAAAATACAGAAAATAGAATTAATACAGGAGCAGGCACTATTCCTGTTCCTGGTGATCTGAGTGCACTGTCCCCTCTAATATTCTGGGTGCTTCTCTCCCTGGCCTTGTGTAGTTTCCTTATGTGCATGTGTTGATTATTACTCAGCTGAATACTTAAGACAAACATTTGGCAGATCTCCAGAATTTCTCCTCTGAGCAACTTTCCTTTCTCCAGGACTCTGCCTTAGAGACCCTATCAAATCTGCTTCCCTTGACTCCCAGATGCATCTCCACAACTGAGAAATATCACCGCCCTTTCCTTAGGATCCCCTCTTTGCATCACAACCCCTAAAGGCTGACTGCCCTTCTCCAGGTGGCAAGCAGAGGTAATTGCAAGGCACAACTCATTGATTTCTTGCCTCTAAGGGATCATAGTCCTTTAAATGTCTTTAGAGGTATTTTTTCCTATATTTTTGCCTATTTTGTGTTTGTTTGTTTTGTTTTGTTTTAGTTGTTTCAGGTGAGAGGATAAATCTAGTCCCTGTTACTCAATTTTGGCTAGAAGCAGAAATCTAACATCAGATTTTATTGAGTAAAGGGTACATAATATAATTCCTAGGATAAGAACTAATAAAATATCCCCCAAACCATATAATTTCCAAACCAAAAATAAGGCAAGAATGGAGTGAAAGAATACTAAAGAGGAAACAAAAAAGTAAAGACATAGTGAAATTGTAATTTTAACCTTAAATTTGTTAGTAATTACATTAAAGATTAAATATACTAAATTGTGCAATCAAAGGGCAAACACTGGATTAAACAAAATCCAATTATCTGCTGTTTTCATATATATATTACAATAACAAAAGTGAAGAATGAACTAACATTTTCTCAAGTAGTTAGAAAAATGACTCCAATTCAATCCAGAAAGAAGAAAATAAAAAAATAAGACTAGACATTAATGAAACAGCTACAATTTAAAAAATTATATTAAAAAAACAGCCCTGACTGGTTTTGCTCAGTGGATTAGAGCGTCAGCCTGTGGACTGCATGGTCCTGGGTTCGATTCCCAGCCAAGGGCACGTGACAGGGTTATGTGCCAGTGTGGGGCGGGCAGGAGGCAGCCAATCAATGATTCTCTCTCATCATTGATGTTTCTCTCTCTCCCTCTCCTTTCCTCTCTGAAATCAATAAAAATATTTTTAAAAAATTATTTAAAAAAAAACATAGCTATTAAAAAAGTTAATTCTATAATTTTGCAACTTCAGTAATAACCAACCAATAAACAAAATGACCACCTGAGAATAGATGACTCATTGGCAAACTCTACCAAACAATTTAGGGAAGAATTAGCACATGCACTTTTTTAGGTAATTGAAAAAGAGGGAACACTTTCCACCTCATTTTTCAGCATAACTTTAATACTAAAACCTGACAAAGTTATTATAAGAGAAGAATAATTTAGGCTGATATTCCTCAAGACGATAGGTCTAAAAATACTAAACAAAATATGTGCAAGCAGAATCCAGCAAAACATAAATGAGACAATATATTATGACCAAATTGGATTGATTCCAGAAGTACAATATTACTTCAATGTTTGCAAAACGCATCAGTGAAATTATTAATAGAACAAAGAAAAATATGTATGGTTATTTCAACAGATGCAGAGAAACCATTTAGTGCAATTCACATTCATTATGACAAATAGTCTTAGCAAACTAGGAATGGAAGGGAACCTCCTTATCTACAACAGACCTGCAGCTAATATTACATGGCAGACCACATGATCAATAGGAGTTGGCAGTAGGATATAGCTGCCAAAGAACTTGACCCAATCTTAAAAGGAAGCACAGTGTTCTGCTCAAGAAACACAAAGTCCTGCTCTCCTCTACTTAGGACACACAGCACCTGGGAAATTGTGCTGATTTCTTGAGGCCCTACACTAACAAGGACAGTGACTTACTGGAGAGACCTAGAAAAGATGGTTAATACATAAGTCCTAGTAAGTGAGCAAGGATGAAAACAGCAAAGGAGAAGATGTAGTATGCACCAGTGTTTATCGGGGAAGAGGTGTAAACTTTGGGTGTCTCCAGGAAAGTATAACTAGTATTAGAGAAGGGTAAGTAGTGCAACATTTAATGATGGGACACATTCTGAGAAATGCATCATTAAGGCGATTTCGTCATTATACGAACATCATAAAGTGCACTTACACCAACCTAGATGGGTTAGCCCACTACACACCTAGGCTCTATGGCATAGCCTGTTGCTCCTAGGCCACACACTTGTACAGCAGGTTACTGTACAAAAACAAAAAAGCAAAAAACAAAACAAACAAAAAAAACCACACAAGACTAAATCAAACACAAGAGAAAATGATGCAATTAAGAGACTTGGTATACTCTACATGTTTGAGGCTCCTACTGGTGTATCACGACATGCTGAATTATAGCAAACTGTTTTTTCTTTTTTAACAAGTATGGTTTTTTTTATTTTATTGATTTCAGATAGAGGAAGGGAGAAGGAGAGGGGGATAGAAACATCAATGATGAGAGAGAAACATTGATTGGCTGCCATCTACACACCCTCTACTGGGGATCAAGCCAGCAACCCAGGCATGAGCCCTGACCAGGAATTGAACCATGACCTCCTGGTTCATGGGTCAATGCTCAACCACTGAGCCACACTGGCCAGGCTTCAGCAAACTTTTTTTTTTTAATTTTATTTTATTTTTATTGTTTTAAGTATTACAAATAGTAGTACATATGTCTCCTTTTTTTTTCCCCCTTTGATCTCCCCCCGACCTCCCCTACCCCCCAGGACATGCCTTCACCTGCCCCCCCTCCCCCCCCGCCCCAGTGTCTTATATCCATTGGTTGTGCTTATATGCATGCGTACCAGTCCTTCGGTTGGTCTCTTACAGCCCTCCTCACCCAACCACCCCTGTCTTCCCAATGTAGTTTGACAGTCTGTTCAATGCTTCTTTGCCTCTGTATCTTTTTCCCACCATTTCTTTCCTTTAAAAAGTTTTGCCTTTGCAGACTGGAAATAAACATATAATAACAAAACAAGACAAAACAAAAAAATGTTTGAGTCCCAATTTCAATGTCCAACAGTTCCTTATGTGTACATGTCAGCAGTGATATCTGGATGGTGGGCACATGGTGGCAATGCAGGTCCAACCCTCTCTGGTTTGGTCCTAGGTAACCTGCAGCGGTGCACAGCTGCTTACTGCTCCCATGGCAAGGCGTTGTCAGCGTCTTCCATCTCTGGACTGTTTTTTCCTCTTGTCTTCATGGTTGGAGCACTCCTGTCAATTCCTCTCTGTTGCAGGAATCCATCTGGTCTTGGGGTTGTTTTCTGAAAATATACAAATATATTCTTGACCACAAGTTAATAAAGGAATCTTTTCTATATAATTGATTTGGGATCCTTTTTATTTTTGTTCAAACGATTTTCCTTTGTCTTATTTAGACACCATGTGTGTTTTTAATGGCCGTCTTGCTGTTAGCATTGCAAATGAACCTTAATTTGGTAAAGTAAAAATTTTCTAGATGTAATTTACTTATAGGATATTTTTCCTTACATGATATTGCCCTACTATCCCCCCCCCTTTTTTTTTTAATGGAGGTTTTTGTAAATTTTATAATGCAGTCTTGATAACTTTAAATTAAAAAAAATTTTTTTTCCCCCCACACATATGACTGCTTTAGGTTCATTGCATATTCAGGAATTTTACCATGAGATGAACTACCAATAGAAATTTTAGTTATTACTTTAAGAACAGCTTTTTGTCCAATACAATTAAATTTACTTGAATATTCACTTATTTCAATTAGCCTATTTAAATTAATCTGAAAACTCGATTACTATTTTACTGTCAAATTTAATACTCTACCAACAATCTTAGTTTACCCTATAAATATTAGTGGGAAGGATTATTTGCATTCTTGAGTGGGCCCTGAGCATTCCAAATGCTCAGCTGAATTTAGATATAGGGCAACTGCTGTCGGCCAGGTCTCTTGTCTGTTACCTGGGTCCCGATCTGAGCTGGGTCAAGTCTCTGTCTGTCACCTGTATCTCGATGTGAGCTGGGCCGCAGCAAACTTTTTTGTTGTAAAGAAAAAGCATACACTCTAATTGAAAATTATGTGAAAAATACAATATGGTATTTGATTGTATAAGTTAGTATATTTAATTTTTAATGTAATTGCTAATATACTAGTATTTAGGGTTAAATTCTTGATACATAAACCAGTTATTACCATTATCAAATATTTATACTGTACACAATTATATGTGCTATACTTTATACCACTGGCAATACAGTAGGTTTGTTACACCAGCCTCACCACAAACATGTGAGTAATGTGTTGAGCTCTGATGTTGTGGCTACGATGTCCCTAGGCGGTAGGAATTTTTTTAACTCCATTATAATCTTACTAGAGGCGCGGTGCATGAACTTGTGCATGGGTGGAGTCCCTCGGGGTGGCCTGCGGGGATCAGGCTCCAGCTCATGCCCCCAGTCTTGCAGCCCCTCAGCCCTGAAGCCCCGCCTGGCACCCCACCATGGCCTGGCGCCGCCTGCTCACCTGCTCCACCTCCCACCGTGGTCCTGCTCTCGTTGGGGCCCATCAGGGTGGCAGTGCCTCTACTGTCACCTGCTGCCAGTGCCACATCGCCAACGCCTGCCATGTTCTGTGCGGCCCCCTGGTGGTCAGCGCATGTCATAGTGAGCAGTCAAACTCCCGGTCTCCCAGTTGAACTCTGGTCTAACGACCGCCCCAGGGGACAATTAGCATATTAGGCTTTTATTATATAGGATGGGACCACCTTTGTATATGCAATTCAATGTTGACTAAATTGTCATTAAACAGCATTAGCTAGATGCACTTAGGAACTCTACAAGGAAGAGCTTTTTAACAAGTAAAACTCTCTGAAAATGAAAACTATTTGCTAAGTTCTCTGATGCTGTTCTTGATTTTAATCAGCTGGATGAGCTTTCAGCAGGATATTGCAGAAAGAATGAATTAGCAACATCTGGGATGACTTCTAACCCTAAAATTCTATAATTCAATAATTAAAGATCAGAATTTTAATGCTTTTTACAAAAACACCATTGCAAGTTTACACCGTGATGCTATGGCAGCAAATACAACAGCCATACCAGAGTAGTTCCATGTGTTAGTTGTCTCATAGCTTTTTTTCTGAATTATGTTGGAAATCACTGATAAAACTTCCTCTCTACAAGGGCATTTTGCCTATCTTGTCATTGGTAAACTCTGAAGTTATTTTAATAAGATTCTAGGTCAGTCACCATAATGTCGTATATGGTACTTAAAGTCCATCACTTAGCTTGTACTTTTGGAGTCAGGGTACTTAATGAATAAAAAGCTTGAGGAAGTTGAACTGGTTTCTCCACATCCCTGGATTTGCTCATGACTTCTTGAACTTTTCTCATCCATTATACTCAGTTTACATATCATGTTTCCTCTCTTGAGACTGCCTGTGTTTCTAAACTGTCTTTCCTATTTCTTCCCAATTTAACAGATTTTAAATTAAATAACATAAAAAAATGTAGCATTTAAAAAACATTTTTCATTTCAATTTCTTGAAAATCCTCACCTTCTTAATGTACATGTTTAACTTATTGGCCTTACTATTTACTATCTCTTACTTGAATTGTGTTCCTTTAAAATTGTATCTCATTTCTAAGAGTTCATAGGTATATGAATACATCATATTCCCATTAAATTTATCTATATATCAGTCCATAAAAATATCTAAGTGTTTCTAATGTCTTGATAGAGAATTTGTGAATTCCTTTATTCCCCTTCCCCACGGCTCTCCTCCTCCCCCCAGCCCCCCAGCCTCCCCATCAATGATTATTTGCAAGCAAAGGCTTTGTTAGCTGAGAAGGGAGAGAGGATGAGTCACAAAGTCAAGTCCTGAAAATCACTCTAGTCAGAAGACCTTGGAGGCTCTGTGTCTCGTGTCTGAAAACCACTGCTGGTCTCTTGTTTGATCTCTTCAGAAACATGTAAGCATTGAGACAACGGTAAATGTCAAGGATAGCTCTCCCACATCTGAATCCTTGTCATGTGTCAAAAGGATTTATGCACATGGGTATCACTTTTGGCCATCTTTTGAGATTTATGGTTTGTTCAGATTATCATGTTTAATATCACCCATGTTTCCCTAGTTACAATTCTTACTGTATTTCATCTATGGTTGAAAAGAGCTTAAGCAAAGAAAATATTTGCTCTCTTCTTTTAAATATATTTTTTTATTTTAGCAAATAGATATTTATGAATATAATTTTTATTATTTTCCTTGTCACATCAAACAGATTTTATTATGGCAAGAATAGAGTAATTATGTACTATTAATACTGAGATATCTTTCAAGTGCAATTAAAGATACTTTTAAGGATTTCTTCTTTTTAGATTAGAATTTGTTTTTACCTACACATAAATTTTAATATTACCACAGGTATGTGTGTAGTTTTAAGAAAGACTTCCTAATTTATTTTTAAATTAAAAAAAAGAAAAAATAAATAAAGTGCTCACGAACATGAACAACAGTGTGGTGATTGCAGGAGCAATGGAAGACAGCACTGGGGGGATAAAGGGTAATGGAAACATAATATAAAATAAAGAAAAAATAAAAAGGTAAGTTTTCCTAAAATTTTCAGTTAATTATTTTAAAGTATGCTAATATAATGGTTAAACTAAATCTTAAGTAGTGCATAACATTTTAAACAACCCACCTAGTAAACCATCAAACAAGATTGGTAGAAAACGTTAACATTTAAAATCTCATATTATAGATTTTTACATGATTGAGCTCTATAAAATTTTCACAAATTGAAACATCTGAATTACTAAAAGCAGGTATTTTAATAATACGCATACCTAATTACCTCCAAATTCCTCTGTTTATAATTTCACAAATTAGGTCATAAACACCTGAATTATAATTTTGCTCAATGAAGTTAAATTGTATATAATAAATTATAAAGCATCCAAAAAGACATTACAAAATGCATGGGTATTTTATTGTAATCCCACACTGTGTAGAATTGGTTTAACACTAATACGTTTTGGGTTCCTTCCAAGAAAGGTTAGTTACTGGAAAGGATAGAAGAAATTTATGTGACCTGGTCCTACAGCATGGACCCTGAGGGCTCTCAGGGCAATAAGGAACAATGAAAAGTCTAAAAGTGGTCACAAAGCCAATACAAATAAAGGTAACTTCCTACTCATTTTATGTTAGAGACTAAAACCACACTGAGTAGCTGGGTTTTCCAGAGAAAAGTTAAAGCTAGGCTTTTTCCTATCTTCATTTAATAAATTTTGTTTCCTAGGTAAATAAAAGGTGAATAAACTTTAAGCAATAAGGTTTCTAGAGAGACCGATACGGACCATTTTCCCCATGGAATATGTAAAAAGAATGTAATCTAAAATTTTTGTACAATAAAATTTGAAGATTATATGAATAAATGTAAATATCTATAAAAATGGACTAAAAATTACATAACTCAAGACTTTGGAATGGCATTATCCCAAACTGTCAGATGTAGCTACTTACATTTAATTTTTAATTAATCAAATAAAGCAAAAAGTACATTTACTCCATTGCTCTAGAACAGTGGCCAGCAAACTGCGGCTCGCGAGCCACATGCGGCTCTTTGGCCCCTTGAGTGTGGCTCTTCCACAAAATACCACGTGCAGGCACACACGTACAGTGGGATTGAAACTTCGTGGCCCATGCGCAGAAGTTGCTTTTCGGCTCTCAAAAAAAATTTCAGTCATTGTACTGTTGATATTTGGCTCTGTTGACTAATGAGTTTGCTGACCACTGCTCTAGAATATAAGAGGAAAGGTGTGTATAGGTTAAAGGGGAAAGAGCCTAAATCCTGTGTGTAAATAGCAAACATAGCCCAGTTAGTTCTTCTTTTTCTCCTTCAATTTTTATTTAACCAGAAAATTCATACATTTCGAAAAGTAATTCTCTGGGCTTTTGAAAAAAAAAAAACCAGTACATTTCTGCTAAGAACAAGCATTGCTGACAGAAACCAATCAGTTCTTAAAACACACACACACACACACACACCAGACCCAAACTTTACTGACTGGCAAGCCACCAAAAAGGCGTACCAGTATTGGAATAGCAGAATTTACTGACACCAGATCTTTATAGTTGTAAGGAAAAATAATAATTGGTACAAAATGTTTATGGGTAGCAAGATAGGTAGCGTGGCTGTGGAGAATGGGCTGGATCTCTGTAGACTGGACTGCCCTGGTTCCCACTGCTGTTTTCAGGAAGAGTTCTACATGGTCAACCGGGGAGATGCAGCCAAATGACTGTGTGGGTAGTTCATGCTGGGACATGTCAGGCTCTGGACTAAGGAGAGCAAGAACCAGAGAATGGGTGGTCAGAGTGGGGGGTCGAAAAGACAGCATGCTTCTTTGAGACAGAAAAAAGTGAAACCATCTAAATTCCAGCTCTGAAGCCATGAAAACCACAGTGACTCAGCAGGAAAAGTGCTTATTTGAAGAAGTATCTCTAAATTGGAAACTCTTAAACTCTGCATTTAATCAAAGCATTTAAGAAGAAAACAACCTCATTTTGTGTTGGTCTATTATCTTCAAATAATTAAAATGATATCATTACCACTTATAAATGCAATATCTCCCTTAAAGATTACATTGAAACACACTTAAATGATACCACGCTGCCATAGAAGGCAGTTTCTCCTCTCACTGAACTAATATTCCCTGAGGGTCAGATCTACATCTCAGGCAACGCCATGGGAGAATTGGACTCCAAGAAAGCGAAGAGAATCCTCATAGAGTTACATAGGATGAAAATTTGGCGCAGACATTATTTTTTAGATGAAAGCTGATAAACAGAATAAAAGTAAAATATACAGCAATGGGGATCCAAGGTAACAATGCCAAAAGAAAGGAGCCTTTTGTTGTTGTTGTCTCCGGGTTATTTTTTTCCCCTCTTTTCTTTGTGCTATTTGGACCAGTTCTCCCCTGGTCTTTTATGCTTGTGCTATTAGAGCTTGCTAATATGAAAAACTAGGAATTCAAATAAAAAGAAAATAGTTCCTTGTCCTATTTACCTTTTATAAGAATGAGCTCTGAGTTGCATATTCTGTGTGTTTCAAACTGAGACCCAAAAGACCAGCTTCCGGGCTGAAATTATTCCATGGGACATGCTAAGCACAGGGCAGCGAGGACACAAAATGCCTCTTCTCTCTTCAAGAGACTTCACCCTGTGGCATCCTCATATTTAGAAAACCAACGAGGTCTCACCCTTATTAGAATTGCAAATGTGAGCCTTGAGATGTGAATGTTACAAGTATACAAATGATGTAGTATTTCATTTCCTTTTCCTTACAATCACTTCTACGCTTATATTTACTTTGCTTTATTTCTATCACAAAATATTCTAGTATATTTTCTGGGTAATTCCAAGAACAGATGAACTGTAACTCTATTTCACTTATTATTCCAATAGCGCATAACAGCTCTTTCTAATTTAAAAAATCCAGACTGGACCATTCTCTCTCACACTGTGAAAAACACAATTTATTTTTGAGGTGCATGCAGTATTTCTATATTACATATTTTGGTCTGCTCCTATATTACTTTTTGATTGATATTATTTGGCTGAAATTCAATCCATAGCCATAAACCACCATACAGAATGTGGGAAATGTTATTTTATACCTGCATTAGGCATATTTTCAGATAGTCCTAAAAAGCTAATTGCTGATTTTAGAGACATAAAGCTAATTAATCCCATGATGTCTGTAAAAGAGTTGTATGTAGCTCCAAACACTGCCTGATTTCTGTTGCTGCAGTATCTGTGTGTGGTTTCTAGTCTTTGAGCTATGGTTGGTACATTTCAAAATTCCACGTGTTTTTCTGATGCAGACGCCAATTCTACTGCAGTTTGCAACCTGAAAAACATACTATTGCATTCAGAGAGTATGCACATGTGCAACACTGCTCTATGCCTTTCAATGCCTTATTGTCTCCTTGAACTACCATAACCACTCTCTTACTACCCCCATTTAGCAGAAAAAGAAACGGAGCCTTGGAGACATTAAGTACCCTGACTAGGGCCTCACGGCTATAACATGGCAGACCCAGAATTTGGATCCTGGAGTCTATCACAATGAGGAGAAATGTACATCCAGATGTTGAAACCACCATGGGAGGTATGGACGTTTTTGTATTTAGTTGCTAATTACTATTTAAGTCTCATTGACATCCACAGCATCATGATGGCTGGCTCATTTAAAAGGTTGAGAGGAATAATGCTGAACTTACGAGACACCTGCCATACTCAGCACTGTGCCAGGCACTTCATTTGTCATTTCATATGACTAGCAAGAAGGTTTCAGAAATGCCGTTTGATCTCCTAGTATGCCCAAATAAAGCCACCTTTTTTTTAGTATTCAAGTTTCCTAAACAAAATGGTGTTGAAATATATCTGAAAGAAGAGATTGTTGTAACTAAGACTAGAAACAAATGAATATTGAATTGAAAAATTGCACACTTTTAACATTTGTCACAATATGAAGACATGTGAGATATATACAAGCACATATATTTTAAAAATATAACTGTTTTTATTGATTTTAGAGAAAGGAGGAGGGGGAGAGAGAGAGATCAATGTGAGAAAGAAACATTGATCAGCTGCCTCCTGCACGCCCCTTAGTGGGGATGGAGCCTGCAACCCGGACATGTGCCCTGACCAGGAATCAAACTGGCGGCCTTTTGGTACATGGGACAACACTTAACCAGCTAAGCCATGCTGGCCAGGGCTATTAGCATCTATCATTATGGTAATATAAATTTAAAAGATGACATAATATTTTTTGAAAGGAAAAATACATAAATCTATTATCTATCATCCATCCATCTGTTCATATATCCATTCATTCTTCCAAGTATACATTTTATTTTTATACAAGCATCTTTGTAGAGAAGCATGGTTTTTGTCATGTTGGGCCATGGATGTGTAATAGCTTCAAATCTCTTTTTACCCATCGATTTCTATCCCTAATAGCTAAGCGATGCACTTAAACTCTTCTTTCTCTGCTTGATGGTTGCCCCAAGGGAAAGGTGACAGAGAAGGAAGTTGTTCTCTGCAGGGACAATATGGTTACATTTTCCTCTCTTCAGTTTCCCAGAGTTCCTCTTACCCTCAGCACTGAGCCCTCAGGCTTTCTATCTATTTACCCCAATGCAGCCCCTGGGCAATTCTAGAACCCCATCATGCTCCAGTTAAAGGTTCTTATTCCACAGGAGCAGCCTGGCTGACCAGGTCCAGCAAGTGTGGACACCTGCTCTTGTTTAGGGGATAGAGTGGAGGAGGTCATGGATGTGGTTTCAACCAAAGACTTGATTGCGTGAATGAAGATACTGAGGGAAATCCAAGAGATGGTGGTGGCATGTAAGATAATGTACACATGTATCAGGAAGAGAGGAGAAACTTTTCTTTTGCCCAAAGGCAGTAAGCAGCCACTCTTACCCCTCACTGTGGAGAACTACAAAAGGCATTATCCATCTCTGTTAGAAAGTTTCCCACACTTGGTTATCTGCTCTAATGTAACCTTAAAAGCAGGAATGCTGAAATACATTTGTATCTGCAAGGACACCTATTCAATCCAACATACTGTGGTTGCTCAATATGTGAATACATAATGAATAGCAAGTGAATAGATTAATTTGAATGTTGATGCTGGATCACAGACAAAATAGAGTAGGAGATTGCCATAAATGAATTATTGCAGGCAGGCCTGGTGTGTGTGCACACCTTGAGGGAAAGCCTGAGACAGAGGTGAGTGTGGATGTGGTGTGTGAGCAAGGAGAACCTGCCTGTATTCACCCTATACCCTACCCAATTTTAGAGGACAGAAGTTGACAATCCAGGGATCACCTGGGTGTGGGCAGGACTATCACTATTAGAAAGGGAATAGAGATTTAGAGATATCCTAATGCAGTGGTTGGCAAACTGTGGCTCGTGAGCCACATGCGGCTCTTTGGCCCCTTGAGTGTGGCTCTTCCACAAAATACCACAGCCTGGGTGGGTCTATTTTGAAGAAGTGGCGTTAGAAGAAGTTTAAGTTTAAAAAATTTGGCTCTCAAAAGAAATTTAAATCATTGTACTGTTGATATTTGGCTTTGTTGACTAATGAGTTTGCTGACCACTGCCCTAATGTATCCATTCATTCACTACTTCACTCATTCATTAATCCATGACACATTTATTGAAGATCTACTGTGTGTTCTAGTCATTGTTCTAGGTACTAGGGTTACAAAGACTAATAAGATGCTGTTATTGTCCTTAGAATGCAGTCAAGTCAGGGAAATAATTATAATGGAATATGTAAGTGCCAGGACACAGAAATGAAACCGTCAAAGGGTATCATGGCATCACAAAGTGGAGGCACCTACCACAGCTCTGGGCATCAGAGAAGACTTCCTGGAGGAAGTGATGCCTGAATTAAGTGCTGAAGGTTGAATCTGCTTTAGTCAATCTATATATATATAAAAAGCCAGGGACCAGAATGCCAGAATGACTGGAATGACCGGTCGCTATGACGCCCACTGTGGCCAGCGAACTAGCCCAATCGGGGGGTGGGGCCGGCCAGCCAACCTCCCGTGGCCCCTCCCTCCAGTGGGCCCCTCCCATGATTGGCCCACCCCACCCCAATTGGCCTGCAGCCCCTCCCTCCAGCTGGCCCCGCCCCTGATTGCCCCCCACTTCAATAGGGGGCAGGACCAGCTAGCCAACCTCCTGCAGCCCCTCCCCCCAGCTGGCCCCACCCCAGATGGGCCCCCACCACCCCATCAGCCCACAGCCCCTCCCCCAGCCAGCTCTGCTCCTGATTGGCCCCCCCACTCAGATCAGGGGCAGGACCAGCCAGCCAACTACCCAAAGCCCCTCCCTCAGGCTGCTGATCCCTGATTGGCTCCCTATCCCAACTGGGGGCGGGGCCCACTGGCCAATAGCCAGCGGCCCCTCCCCCCAGCTGGCCCAGCTCTGATCTGGCCCTGATTGGGGCTGGCCAGCTGGCCAACCTCCCACCATCTCCTCTTCCTGACAGGCCTGGTCCCAATCCACTGATTGGGGCGGGGCCAGCTGGACCCCACCCATGCACAAATTCATGCACTGGGCCTCTAGTTATATATATAAGAGGAGAGAAAAAGTAGGGGGGTAGAAGAGAAGAGCAACCCACATAGAAATTAGACACATGCTCAAGTACAGTCATGACATAGAAGACATATTTAGAAAGTGACATGAAGTTCCGTTTTGTGAGAAAAGGGTGTTTGAGGTAGGAAATAACAGGAGATGAGGATGAAAAAAAAATGGGCTGGATCAGAGAACCTCATATTAGAAACTTGGCATTTAATTTCTAGGGCAGAGGGAAATGATTGAAGTTTTTAAGAAATTGAATTTTCATTTAGGGGGCTCTCTGGTGTCTGTGCGGAGAATGGGCAGTGAGGTCTTTACAGTGGTCCTGTGAGAGATGATGAAGACTTGCCATGGGGATCAGGTAAGGACAAGAAGGCAGAGTGGTCAAGGTTGTCTCTGCTTTCTACCTGAACGCTGAGTCAATGATGGTACCTCAACCTGGGCAAAAAAACTAGAAGAAATAAGTTCTGGAAGGAGGTGGCAAGTTCAGTTTGGGATACATTGAGTTTGAGGGCCATGAGTAAGTTAGATAGAAGCATCTAGAGAGGAAGAGAAGTATTGGTTGTAAATAGTTAGAATGTTCCCCCAATGAAATTGTGAGTGGATTGTACAATCCAGGGATAGTATTGTTAGAAGAACTTTAAGCAACGTTGGGAGAAGGAAAGGGAGCTCTCCAAAGACAGAAAAAATAGTCTGAGAAGCGTAAGGAATACAGGGGTGGGCAAAAGTAGGTTAATAGTAATAAGAAGAAATACAATAATTAATAAATAATACTACACTAATAAACTCTGCTTCACTTACTCATAACTGCAAATGTACTTTCGCCCACCCCTATATATAAATGGTGATAGGGAAGTCTTCTGGAACCTCCCTTTAGATGCTTTTATTATGTACTCCTGTAAAATCAGAAGCATATTTTTGTTAGAATATCTCCTATGTAGTTTTGATGATATTGACATTCTTTCTATTGCATCTTTTACCCTTAGAGGATCCTACTAACCTGGGACTGCGTCTCAGTTATCACTCTATCTCCAGTACAGAGGACACATTTCGTATTTAATAACCGTTCACTGTGTTAGGCATTCAACACACACACACACACACACACACACACACACACACACACACACAGAGTCATGCTCCTCTGTCTCTTACTGGAGACTGTTGTGGCTATAAGTTATAGAAATTCAACTTGAACTTGGTAGGAACTGGCTCATGACATCCAAGGAAAAGTTGGACATTTAAACTCTGAGAAAAGAAACATAGCAGGCAGCCAAAGGCTCTCAAGACTTTTTTATCTTACTTTTTTTTTTTGCTGCATTCTTCCTATATATGTTTTTTTTTTTTTAACATACTGGGAAATGTAACCACTGATAGCATTTTGCATTTTATAGTCTTGACAACTGAACAGAAATTGATCTGAGACTTTCATTTATTGCAAATCCAAAATTCCTGGGGCATGGATTCACTGGTCTAGCTAAGATGAACTGACCATCTTTGGACCAATTGACTGTGCCTAAGGAGTCAGGGGGAGAGTCAACTAAACGTTTACACAATGTCCAACCTCACTGAAATCATAAAAATGAAGGAAATTACTCTTATAAAATATTATATTGACCACGTTTAAGTTCTTAGTGTGCACAGGTAGGAAGCCACCAGGTAAAAAGTTGGTCCATAAATCCCATTGGTTTGCAGCCATATCACCTCAGTCTGACTTCACTGCTGCCTGACAGCCAGAACCCCAGGGAAGGCCTGGTTAGAAAGCTGACTAACCCAGGGCTCAAATAGCCCAGGCCACCATGTTGTCACGGCTAACAAATCAGACCTGAGCCTCTCCCTTAACTTTACCTCAGATAAAAAGTAAAAACAGTTCTCAACCCCTCCACCCTTGGTCTTCAGTCTTCAGACAAAGATGAGATTTTCCCTGAGTCCAGGGCTGTCATTGGTTTGGTAGCATGTGGTACTTTTCTAGGGTGGAAAGGACTGCCAATTACTGTTTCTTTGCAAATGGAGCCTAATTTCATGACGTGGGAAACTGGCTAGCCCACTTTTGCAGGTGGGCCGCCCCTTTTTACCAAGGCACCCATTTGTGGCTTCCAGCTTCAAATCCCATCTTCATGAAGGTATGATGACCACTTGGATACCAAAGACACTACGGTCAGCTTGACCGGCAGCGCCACCGGGAGAACCTGCCCCAGATCTTTCTTGAAAGTGTCTCTGAGCGACCGCGATGTGACTTTGTCCAGGACTTCAAGTGAAGAGGGGTGATTTAGGTCAGTGGTTTTTCTGTAGAACCCTGAGGGAGAGGGGCTGCCACGCCTGAGCACGCTGGGCCTCCTGCCTCTATTTCAGCCTCAGCAGCTCCCCGGTTTCCTTCTGCATTACAGTTTGGGGTTTGGAATGAAGTTGCATGTGGAACTGCTGGAGAAAAAATATGTGTGCAAAGCACTGTTCAGATGACTAGGCCCAAGACTTTGAAAACTGGGCTGACAGATTTGATTGGGCTTTCCCCTTAACCTGCATGTCCTTCTGCTACATTTGCAGAGAAGTAAAAAGAGGCCTGAAAGCGGAGGTGAAGAAATACTGTTTGCTCTCTTTGTCTAGGTGCCATTTATCCCTGTAAGTAGTATAAAAAGTAAGATAAACGGAGCCACTTTAAAATGGAGTCGGAGCAGCCATCCCAGAGGAACTGCCTTGCAGGTCTTACCCCTCAAACCTTTGGAATATTCAAACTGGGCAGAATGACCATTGCAGTGGGCCTAAAGCAACACCGTATTCCAAACAACTGCTTGCAAAGATAAAAAAAAAAAAAAAAAAAAAAAAAAGCAGATATCATGACTGAAAATAAGACGTTGGACTGAAATTGTAAAACTTTTAGAATTAGTATCACTATTAGCTTCTCTGCACCTATAGAAACGCCTTCCTTGTACTGATGTAATTGTTCCCCTTGCCCTTCTCATGAATACCCCTCGTCCTGTCTCCTAATCTGAACACAATTTGGGTTCTGCCCAACCAGTGCTTCCCAAATGGCTGTTCTTTTGGATCTCAAATAGACGCTTGTTGCCTCTCACTTGGGCCTTTCACTTTTAGGTTAACAGTAGGAAAGGAAGAATAAGGTGTCTTTCTTCCTGTGGCTCTGAGTGTTGGCCTGAGTTTTTTAAATGTTTTTTGGCTCTGCCTTAGGCTAGAATCCTGGTCAAGCCAATTTGCTTTTGCAGAGAAAATATTTAATAATTGCTGCTCTGTAGTTTACAAGTTTCCTAACCACCCTTGTTGACCTATGGGCATGTAGTAAGAACCGGTAGAATAGCCGAGGGTTTTTATTTTTTCAAATTGCTGATGAGTTTTCAGGATCACAGCTCAGAACTCATCAAAATGAAAATGTTCCCTCTCGTTATCTTTGTTAGGTCAAGATGGACATCAGCTTGTGGGTTTATCAGGATGATTTGTTATTTTCTGTAGAAAACTAGAGCATTCGGTCAGGCCAGCAGCTTCCTCCTGCCTCTCTCTCCTCCCTCACTCCAGCCCCAGCCATTGTGAAACTGGGCTTAAAAAAAAACAAAAAAGAACATGGAAAAGTTTCTCAACTGCCCTAACACATGGGGAACTTGTACTGCATCCAGAAATCCAGCAAGTCCTTCGGGAACCTGGCAGACAGATTCTGGCGTCAACAGGGCACCAAGCTCCAGATCCAGCTAAAGGTCTGCAAACAATGGAGCTGTCCAAAAGGCTGGGAGGCTCTGCTACCTGGACCTGCTACAGATACCACTCAGCGTCTGGGCGGGCTCCTATCAGTTGTATCTATAAGCCGCAGTTAACAAGGCCACTATTAATGAGGTTCTGCTGTGTGCTCGAGGAAGCCCTTTTATTTTTATTTTTTCCCCAATTTAGTTTTACTGGGCTGTGCATCTTAGGATCATTATGCCCTATCCAAGTTGCTAATGGACTGAACTAAAGTAACCTTGAAGAAACAATATAAGTACTAGCAAGGCCCAATATTAATGGTTTGGACGTCAAGGAAAACGTTTCCTCTGAATGTCCTCCCTCCAAAATGACTGCTTGATGCTCTTCCCCGCTTTTCCCAGGAGCCCCCTCCTAGTCCCTGTGGTTACTACAGGAGTTCGTCATGTGCTAATATGACCCCCACCATGGTGAGAGATAGTAGGCATAGGGCCCATCCAGGTAGTTCACTCACTAGATACAGTTGATTGAGTTCGAAAAAGATGCCCAGACCCAAGTCTGTTCATTGAGATAATCAATTGAACTTGAAATACTCAGAGAAACAGAGAGGCCCCTCCTCTGTGAATGGGACGTAGAACACTGGGGAACTATTGGTGGCTATGATCTGTGTCATTTTAAGAAGCTATTCCGCAGCAAGAGAAAAATCTATGTGCAGGGAGCAGCAAAGGTTGGGGAAAGTGAATAGTTTCTGGTGTTTTGGGACCAGCTCCATCTCTACTTTCTCTGGCCTACTATGTTCAATTTCCTGTTTCCTTTTTTTTCTTTTGAAGGGGTGTTTGTGTGTGTGTGTGATTAAATAAATACATTTCTTTCAGTTAACTGGAGTTTTGCTTCTGTAACTTGCATCTGAAATGTCTTACTACATACACCCTTTAGTATGTAGGGGGAACTTCTTTCAGAGGCTGAAACCGGTCAATTATCAGTCAGATAAATTTGAAGTGAAGCAGTCTGGGCAAGAAAAGACAACACAGCCCGGCCAGTGTGTCTCTGTGGTTGAGCATCAACCTGTGAATGAAGACGTCCCCTGTTCAATTCCCAGTCAGGGCACATGCCTGGGTTGCAGCCTCCATTCCCAGTAAGAGGTGTGCAGGAGGCAGCCAATCGATGTTTCTCTCTCTCTCTCTCTATCCCTCTCCCTTCCTCTCTCCCTAAAATCAATAAAAACATATTTTTAAAAAGATAGCATTATGAATTTGATGAAGCTTAACATTAAATTCTATACTCCTTTCCTTTAAGAAGTCCACTTTCCTAAGCATTTGACCTAGGCTTGCATTACCAGAAAATGACTGAAATGGACTTTTCAGCATCTTTTGCCTCAGGCTATATGTCATCTGAAGTGTCTGATTTAGTACAAGAAACCTAAATCAAACAGACTTAAGCAAAGCAATGAATTTATTGTTGTATAGCACTAAAAAGTCTAGGGCATATCTAGTAAGAAAAGATTCCAAGTGCTCAATTGTTGTTACTTGAGTTTGTCTATCTCCCAGCT
The DNA here is from genome assembly GCA_026230045.1 of Corynorhinus townsendii. Classification (NCBI taxonomy): domain Eukaryota; kingdom Metazoa; phylum Chordata; class Mammalia; order Chiroptera; family Vespertilionidae; genus Corynorhinus; species Corynorhinus townsendii. The sequence goes on along the minus strand of JAPDVU010000010.1, from coordinate 16,935,383 downwards.
CTTTTTTTCTGTATTGGCTTAATTATCAAGTAGCCTCTCTCTTCTTGATGGCAAGATGGACACAAGTAGCTCTAGGCCAGAGGTTCTCAGGAGTTGGTCAATTCGGCCTCCAAGGATACATTTGACAATGTGTGGAGGCATTTTAAAAAATATTTTTATTACTTTTTAGAGAGAGACGGATAAGGGGAGAAAGAGAAGCATCAATATGAGAGTGGAACATTGATCAGCTGCCTCCCGCATGCTCCCCCACCAGGATGGAGTCCGTAACCATGCACGTGGCCAGGTCAGGAATGGAACCTGCACTGCAACCTTTCAGTACACAGGACGGTGACCAACCACTGAGCCATACTGGCCAGGGCTTTTAAAATTTATTTTTATTGATTTTTAGAGAGAGAAAGGGAGAGATAATATGTGAAGACATTTTAAAAAATATATTTTTGTTGATTTCAGAGAGGAAGGGAGGGAGAGAAAGAGAGAAATATTAATGATGAGAGAGAATTACTGATTTGGCTGCCTCCTGCATGCCCCCCACTGGGATGGAGCCCTGACAGGGAATCGAACTGTACCCTCCTGGTTCACAGGTGGACACTCAACCACAGATCCACACTGGCCAGGCTGGAGACATTTTTGATTGTCACAGCTGGGGACCAGTGTGGAAAGTGCTAGTATCTGACAGATAAAAGCCAGGGATACTGTGAAACATCCCGCACTAGTCGGCCCCTCCCCCAACAAAAGGTATCTGGCCCAGAATGTCAATAGTGTTGAGATAAGAAATCCTGCTTGAGGCATTCTATCACCAGTGACAGAGAACTTCTTTTTCTGGAGAGTTCTACTGAAAGTTCAGACTTACAGACCCTGGTTGGCTCAGCCTGGGTTATATGGACATCCCTGAGAAAGTCACTGTGGCTGGAGGGTTGTTGTGTGCTTATAGGCAGTTCTGGGTCTAATACCCCTCTGGTGATGGCAGGGAATTACTTCCACCCAAAACCCATGGATTAGGGTAGAGGCAGGGTAGTTTCCCAAAGGAAACTAAGAATGTTTTGCCAGAAGAAAGGTAAAGGATACATGAGAGTAAAAAACAAGAGCTGTCTATGAGAGTATCCTAATTATAACCAGCGATTCCATTAGATCAATGCATGTGAGCATGCCCATGTGAGAGAACTGAGGAAGGATGCTCCAACTGTTGTCTTCCTTTTCCTCTTGGCCAGCATGTGGCTTCTAGTGATAGCGTCCCTTTGTTTGTTGGATAAATTAGAAGAGTAATACCAGTGGAAGAACTTCAGAGTTAGGAATGGTAGGTCAGTGGGGGTAGAGTTTAAGGGGCATGTGGTAGTTTAGAGGGACTTGTTAATTGCCATTACCTTCTCTGTCTACACTAAGCTGAATCATAGCCATTGAAGTGGCTCATTGTGGTAGGTAGAATTCTAAGAGGCAAGATTCTAAGGTTCCTAATATATCCCACCCTGTTGTACATACACACCCTGCATAATTCATATGAGTAAGATGGATTTTACTCCCATATTTAGCTTACATTACATGCACAACTGACTTTAAAATAGGGAGATTACCCAGATGGCCCTAACCTAATCATATGAGCCCTTTAAAAGCAAGGAATATTTTTCAGTTGGTGGAAAAGCAATTCAAAGCATGAGGATTTGAAGGACTGTTGCTGTCTTGGAAGCAGAGAGGACCAGGAGGCAAGGCCAGTGTGTGGCTTCTAGGAACTGAGACTGTCCCCTGCTTGAGAGCCAGCAAAGAAATGAGGATGTCAGTCCTACTGATTCAAGGAGATGAATTCTGCCAATAGTCATTAACTGGGGAGAGAACTCTGAGGCCCAAATGAGAACAGCAACACTGGCCAACATCTTGACTTCATCCCAGTGAGACCCTGAGCATGGAGTCCAGCCATATAACATCTGGACTTCTGAAACAGAAAAATTGTGAGACAATAAATTTCTATTGGTGAAACAGCTAAGTTTTTAGTAATTTGTTATATAGTGATATAAAACAAATATACTACTGAATGAGCTCAACATTGCCCATTTACATCTATATATAAAAAAGCCTAAGCAACTGTCTGACCGTCCAACCAGTAGCTATGACATGCACTGACCACCAGGGGCAGACACTCAATGCAGGAGCTGCCCAGCTGTGGTGATTTGGCAGCTGTGGTTCTCGGGTGACAAACCTGGAACCAGAGAGAAGGGAGCCCAATTCTGGAGTGCATCACCTGAGAACTGCCCTCTTGCATTCCAGGACCCCTCTGGGGATGTCAGAGAGCCGGTTTCGGCCTGATCCCTGCAGGCCGGGCTGAGGGACCCCACTGGTGCATGAATCCATGCACTGGGCCTCTAGTCATCATATAATGCTCAAACATTGTGTGAAAGAATGGCAGATGTAGCAACCCAGCAAGAGCAATAAAAGTTGTAGGAGGGCAGATTAAATTATGCAAAACGTTACTTGATTTGAAAAGATAACTCATGGACTTCATGTAATGAAGGACAACAGCTATTTTTCCCAGCCATGAATCCACTGATGGACCAGTAGCAACATTGTTCTAACTCCTTTTTACCCTTTTCCTTCACTAGACTTTAGCCATAATAAATTGGTCTCAACTCTCTGGATTTGCCTTGCAATCTCACACCTTCCTGCTCTGGGTCAAGGTCTTTCCTCTGATCAACTCTATTTTTCCTTTGTGGTTTGGCTCAAGTATAATTTCCTCTGCAGAGAATTCCTTCAGTTCTCTAGCCCTGTATACAATAAGTGTCTTTCATCTCTCTGTTTCAGATCTCCTTGGTGGATAATAAGAATCTTGAGGGCAGGAACTCTGACTTTATTGCTTTGGGTAATTCTCCTGGCCTCTGAGCACAGGCCCTGCAACATCATGGAATTGATGAGTAGAAGTCTGCCCCAAGCCTTGACAACTTGTCCCTATCGCAGGTAATCCATTGGAATGGCTGGCGTTAGGATTTCTCGATTGAGCTTTGCTTTATCATGTCTCTTGGCAGCAGTGGGTGAAAGACCTCATGTCCCTGGTAGTTTCAAGGTCTCTGCATCCCAGCTGATAGCATTCCCAGTGGCACTACAGCTTGGATGAGTTGTTGGATCAAGTACTTTACCCCTGGCCTTCACTGACACAGTCAACAAAATTAGTTTTTTTTTTGCAAAAGTTTATAATCTTGCACATCAATTTCATCACAAGGCACACAGTGTATACAGAACCAAGTTTCTGAATAAGTAAAAGATGGCAAAGCATGATTTCATAAAGAATTTCCTATGCTTGCTTACCTGTCAACACAATGCCTTATTTACGTATTTGGAAAGTGTAGTGTATATGCCCCAGGGGATTGTGAGCAATAGGGTGCCTTCCTGAGAAGGGCTGAGAAACTGCCAGACCCAAATATTACTGGTGGGGATCCCAAGCTGGCTTGCAGGAGGGATATTTACTCTTGTTTGCTTTGCCATCTTTTTTTAAATTTTATTTTTTTCTTTATTGATTAAGGTATTACATATGTGTCCTTATCCTCCCAGTGCCCCCCCACCCACCCACCCACTCATGCCCTCACCCCCCTGGTGTCTGTGTCCATTGGTTATGCTTATATGCATGCATACACGTCCTTTGGTTGATCTCTCCTCCTTACCCCCACCCTCCCCTACCTTCCCTCTGAGGTTTGACGTTCTGATCGATGCTTCTCTGTCTCTGGATCTGTTTTTGTTCATCAGTTTATGTTGTCCATTATATTCCACAAATGAGTGAGATCATGTGATATTTATCTTTCTTTGACTCGCTTATTTCGCTTAGCATAATGTTCTCCAGTTCCACCTATGCTGTTGCAAATGGTAAGAACTCCTTTTTTTTTACCGCAGTGTAGTATGCTTTGCCATCTCTTGACTATGCCTCAGATAGTCTTACTTGTGAGGAGAGACCCAGCTCTCATTCTTGGTACTGGAAAGACTTGTCAGCTTAGGTTGTTTAACTGCACTTGGGACTTACCTCAAATATATTAGCAAAACCTAACTTTCAATTTTTTAATCCATGAATTCATCATTCAATAATTATTTATCTTTATTTATTTATAAATATTTTATTATGTAATACTTAAAACAATAAAGAATTTTAAAATATATTTTTATTGATTTCAGAGAGGAAAGGAGAGGGAGAGAGAGAAGAAACATCAATGACAGAGAGAATCATTGATCGGTTGCCTCTACATGCCCCCACACTGAGGATTGAGCCTGCAACCCGTGCATATGCCCTGACCGGAATCAAACTGTGACCTCCTGGTTCATAGGTTAATGCTCAAACACTGGCGCCAGGCGGGCATGTCCTGGTGATAGATTCTTGGCATTTAAGAAAGTCATCTGCATTAGTATAAAGGTGCTATGCAACAGACACTACAGAAGAGAGGTTCCCAGGATTTAAGAGAGCATAAGATTTGATTGAGTCAGGGAGGTGAAGGGAAACCGCTGCAAGGAAGGTGAAAAGGAGGAGGAAGAGCATTCCAGGCGATAGGAGGACGTGCACAGCCTGTGCAGCAGACAGAAGGCAGCGATCTCAAGGAGCTGAGAGAAGGCTGGTGTCCTGGAGTCCAAGGAATGAGCATAAGAAGGGGCTGGAGGGGCCGGACCTTGTTACAGGGTTTGGGTTGGTCTTGGGGGCAATGGGAAGCCTTCAAGTGTTTTAAACAAAGTGATGTGATGGGATATAAACATCTAATCATGACATGATTAGAACATCTTCTCTGGCTGCATGGTGGCAAATGGAGGGGAGGAGGCCTGAGGAGATGTGGTAGAGTAGGTGGGGGGCTACTGTGGCCCCAGTGAAAAATGGTGGTGGGTTGGACAAGGGTGATAATAAGAGAGATATATTCAAGGTGGGGGATTTGAGAACTATTCATATGGAGATGTATATCTTCCCAGAGAAAGCTGGAGAGAACATTTGTGTGGTAGGATCAGTTCCTGACCCTTATTCTGGGAACTAAAAGTATATTGATACAGAGGGGGGGAAAAAGACAAAATAAAAATAGTAATTAAAATAACAAATAAAAATAAGACATTTTACTAGGCAGAATTATCAGTCTCATAAAGCACAAACACAATCCTCACTCATGTGTCTTTTTCTAAATACTAAAACAAGGCAGCAAAGGTTTACAAAAGGGAAACTTTACTGGGATTCAAAGCTTTCTATGAATGTGTGGCCAGAATTTAATGTGCCTGGTGACGTTGCTTGCTTCTCACATGGGACTCCTCATTGCTAAGATATTTTTGAGGGCAAGTGACCATTTCTCTCCTTGAACATAAAATCATTCTCGTCAAGGTAAATAAGTACGGCCAAGGAAAAAGAAGGCATTTGAAGCAGTCAGCTTCAAGTGAACACATTCCAAGCCCAACAAGCAATTCTGTTCCCGTGTTTATCCCCGGGACTCCGCTACCACACCGCGGAGACACGGTCTCCTGTGTGTCCCTGTGCGGAGGTTTAATTAACCATGAAGGTGCTTGATGGGGAGGAATCCTGCTTATTCACGGTGTTTTAACATCTATGAAAAGGAAATACCATGGTTTTCAGGTCTGGTCACGCAGCCATACGTTTCCATTCAGAAACAGATCTGGGAGGAGGCGTGCTCCTTAAATAAATAAACGGCCCGAAAATGCGTGCCGCTGCACAGGAGACACCGGGATGACTGACAGAGACTGTTCCTGGACTGACCAAAATGACCCGAATTAGAAGTAAATATGCATAAAAGGCAAAATGCCGAATAAATGAGGCTACAGACTGACCCTACCCTGAAGCAAATATGTGAATCAGGAACACAGCTTAGGAAACATTTGAAAAACTTGAAATCACAGGCTCAAGTCAGACCCCTGGACTGTGCTTGCAAAATATGCAGTATCGATTTACCCCCCAGTGAAAAGTTATGTTTCGACAAGAATCGCCCCAATTTGGATTAACTAGAGGGCTGGAAAAGCAAGACAGAAAAGCCACATGTGCCTCCACGAACTGTAAAATATAAAAGAAAAACTATAAATGCCAAGACTCGGTTTCCAGTGCTTTCAACTTCTGAAACCTGTTTGAAGGAGGCACAATGCCACATTTCACGTGGTGCCATGTGTTACCTGCTGGTAATTTTTCCCAGCCCTGGATCCGCTTTCAGCAGCGAGGACCGGTAACTTTTGTTTGTAGCCTCCAGCGGTCTAGACAGACAACTCTTCTGAGATCCATTCTCTTTTGATAGGTTTATCAGATTTCCACCCCCCGTTTTTCCTTTATGATTTTCTATATCCTTCTGCCTCTCCTGCTTGCACATGTGATGTAATGACATTTACTGACAAAGGTCACTCAATGGCCTAGTCCCCAAAAGCAGCAGAAAGAGCAGGAGAGAGAAGCGGTGTCTACTGTGTGCTGCGTGCCTCCCAAACCTTCCTGTTGGGAGTCATTCCCCCCTTGCTCACTTCCATAAAAATACCATCCCCTACCTCATTCTCAGTTGCCTAAAATATTGAATAGCTGGTTTGGCTCAGTGGATAGAGCAGTGGTTCCCCAACGTGGCACAGGGGGGCAATTTGATATTTAGGGGGGGCAATTCGAGAATGTTATTAACAGTGAATTGTTTGCATTTCTTATGGTTCTAGGGGCCTCATAAAAAGTACATAAATATATATTTTGACATATTTATGCATTTCAGTTCTCTATTATATGTTTTGAAACTTTACTTGCTATTTTTTCATATCACTTCATTTTATTATTATTTTTAACAATTTCTTAGTGATTTCTCCCTCAGTACTTCAACTGTCCTTTCGTTCTTTTATTTTTCTCTTTGATGGATGCCATGTTCTTTGGAAGCTTGTTTAGACCAAGTTAATGGCGTTTTGGGCTTCCTCCACATGAACAGGAGTGCACTTTTTGAATAATAAGAATTATATGTCATGGGGGGTGGGAATCAGGATTTCAGAGATGCTTAGGTGGGGCATGGCCAAAACAAGGTTGGGAACCACTAGGATAGTGCATCAGCCCTCAAACTGCAGGATTCCAGGTTCAATCCTAGTCAAGGGCCTGTACCTTGGTTATAGGCTCGATCCCTGGCCCTGGTCAGGGCTCATGTGGGAGGCAACCAATTGATGTGTCTCACATCAATGTTTCTCTCTCTGTGTCCCTCTCCCTCCCACCCTCTCTAAAAAATTAATGAAAATATAGCCCCGAGTGAGGATTAACAAAAAAATAAATAAACAAATAAAAATATTGAATACCAACCAAGGTCAGGTCACCCAAGAAGCAATGAAATACAGTAGTCAGGATCACACTGCTCTGATGGTCAAACACCTAGGCCCACACCCTCATTTTGTCACGGCTCAGCTCGAAACCCTGGGCAATTACTAATCTCCTCAAATTCATTTCCCACCTGTAAGGGGGAGCATAACGGCGGTGAGTGAGGGTTACGGAGGGTTGAGGGTTACAGGAAGAAAGACAACACACACCTAAAAACACCTGAAAAGGCTCTGCACAATGCCCGGTGTGCTGTCACCAGCCAATAAGTGTTAGCTCTTCTCACCAAAGGTTAGAGATGCAATCATTTGAATCCCAGAAGGGAGACACTGGACACACAGCATACAACATTCTGTATCCACGCTACATTGTACATATTTATTTCCTCTGGCAAGCTTTAGTCCTTAGAGAAAATAAAGAGTTATGTCAATAGGATTACTTTTAAAAAGAGAGAGAGTAGGTAGAACTTTAATCAAGTTGTATTCAACCAGGGGGATATTTTTGTTTGTTTTCAGAGGGGGAGCACTCTGTTCCAGTAGCCCTGTCCTGCCGGATGTGTGAGATATTTAAAAATCAATTCCAGAAACCAAAGCGGCACTGTTCAAGATGCAGCAAGGGCTAGGTTTGAGCCACGCGGTCAATGTAAATAATTTAAAGGCATAAATCACACTTTATGGTGAAGTCCAGCAAAATAGAAGGAGGTAAGCTAATGAAATAATTAAAATTAGTGAAAAATAACCAGTTGGCAGCAAGAAGCCCATTTCTGCAGACAGACCACTTAGCTCTGAATATATATACACATTCATATATGATGGCTACAAATGAGCTTGTGATTTTCCTCCGAAAGTATTCGAGCAGGAAATAAAACCTTTTCCCAGTGGATGAAATAACAGTCGTTTCTGCCAATCTAAGCAAGGCAGATTTAAGTTTTATATGTGTCCAACGGCTTGTTCCCCCTTAGCTAATAACCTGCAGGCTGGAAACATTGCAAATGAAAGCCAGTTCACAGCCCCACAGCCCGGCTCCAAATAGACCCACCGTGCATGTAAACAAGTAAACCATTATGTTTCTCACTGAGATAAAGAAGACAATGATAAGTGGGGACTTTCACAAAACAAAGAGCTTCCTATTGCGAGTGTGGATAATCTTCCAGAAAAGCCTGTGTTTTGGCAAATCGCACCAGATTAATCTATTAGGCATCTCCTTTCATTATCAAATTTCCGCTGCCTATCACACTGGCTGCCTTATCAAGCACCCCTTTTTCAATAGCAGCCCCATTCCTAAGATTTCAGATGCTGGCCTTCCCTGCTCAGAAAACAGGTGTCCCCACTGTTCGCAGGCAGCAAAGGTCCCTGCACAGAAGCCTGGGAAAGGGCATGGCTATCAGCCTCTGTTCTACCTGAAGGAACAGGTAACAGAAAACTGTTGATTCAATGAATAGAACTTAATTGGCACACATCAGCCAGAAGTGAGTGTTTTTTTCAGAATTGAAATTCCTTAAAAATTTCCCACTGACAAGACAAGCTTAGAGAAGACAAAGGCAGAAGATTGTATTGTAACAATCAAATGGACAGCTCTGAACAATGGACCTATTCTTTGTGGAATTCCTTTGTAAACATAATAGTCACCAAAATTTACTCCTAAAATTAGGTATTGCGGTTTATGACCACTTCACAGAGTTACCTCTGGGGCTTTTAAGCTGTGGGGCACATCGTCTATATTCAGGAGGAAACTGATTTCATGGCTCTACAAAAGGCTACTATTCCAAGGCAATTAGTATGATGTCTCAGGTGCTCCCGTTCCAGTATCTCCACTTGCCAGGCGGTCTTCTTTTCTTACTTAATAAAACTGGGCATGTGGTTTCTGACCAGCTCTTTTGTGTGCAGGGCCAGGGTCACCCCCCAACAGAGGCCAGTGAAACCCACTGCTAACAAAAAGCTCAGTTTTCACGGTGATGTGCCAAATATGCACACACAGAAGCACCTGGCTGTGTATAGATAACATTTGCGGTATAACCATATGTCGTGCTTATGTTGAAACTTATTTGCACGCAGTCATTTAGAGGAAGACAATCATTTTCCATAGTCGACACCAGGATTTCTTGAATTTCTTCTTGCCACATCGGTACCCAGCTAGTTCTTGTCTTGCTGGTATGTCTGTGCTCATCTTGCATTCTCTGGCCAGTAGAAAAGCTTCATTCTCTGCTCTGAACTCAGCTCTTAAAAACTTGGCCAGTGTGTGCTTTACTGTAATAAAATAAAGGCGTTCAGGAAGGCCACCGTACTGACAACCGGAAGATCCAGTCTGCCCACAGCTCCCCTGCCTGCCCTGCTGGCAGGACGGCTGGGCTCAGGGATGGGTGCTGGCTCGGCAGGGTGGGTAGGAAGCAATTGATAAGCGCATGCCTCTGCTTCCGGCCTCCACAGCACCAGCTCTGTTTCATCTACAGATGATTAAATGGTCTACAGGGCAATTAGAACTGGAGGAAGGAACAGCCAACTCGCTCCAGGTTTCCTCAATCAGCGTGATTGAATTTCTCAAAGGCAGGGAGCAGTAGCAGAAGCAATTTCAATTCCTTTTCCTGGAAAATGTTCGGCCGCTCAGAATTGAGCCTTTCATTTAACTACTTGCTGTTTTATTTTATTATGTGCAAATTGTGGCTTAATAGATTTACAGTCCCTATAAACTCTCCAGGGTTAGGGTAGCCCAAGTGGCTAGTACATTTTAAAATGACTGATATGGACCCAAGAAAAGTAATAGTTGCAAATTCTAGCCAGAGGTGGAATAAATGCCATTTTAATAAACAGCATGCCGGCATCCTACACTATTTCAATCAAGGGGTAGTGTTTTTATTGCCCCTGATAAGTGATAGAAAAATATCAGGTATTCACGTATGGAACAAGCACATGAAAAAAAGTTGAAATAATTATCATGTCCCAGTTGAAGGTAAAGGGCTATTACTCAAAGATATTGGTTTAGAAATTTACACAGTAGGTAAATACATAAAGAAATACAAGGTTTTAAACGTGTGTTTTTTTAATTTTCAAAAATCTGTACCTATTGGGATGAATTCCTGTCTTCCCTGCATTTAAAGTAGCAGCAAAACAAAACAACAAAAGTCAGCCTTGTAGTCCAGTGGGGGCATTACTATTTCTGTGGGAGCATCTTCACCATGGGTTCCTATCAACATGATAGGTCAGCATTCCCATGGTTGATGCACTTACCTCATATGAAGGATGTTTATAGGTATCTACACTCATAAAATAAGATGCAAATTGACTGGACCTTCACGACGCTCACCAGCCAATCAGGAGTGAGTATGCAAATTAACAAACAAAGATGGTGGGGTAATTTGCATACACAGGCACAGAGCGGCTTGGGGCGGAGCGGGATGCTTGCATCGTCACCATGGCGACAATGCAGGCGTTCCATACTGCCCCAGCCGCTCTGGGCCTCTGGGCAGTGTGGAAAGGCAGAAAGGCTGCTCTGGCCAGAGCTAAGGTGGTGCTGGCAGCCAGGGGAAGGAAGGCCTATTCTTGCACGAATCTTAGTGTATTGGGTCTCTAGTGTTGAAATAATCTGTTTCTCAAACAGGGCTTTTGAAAATGGCTTCACTAAAACTGAACAGATCATTTGGACAACTGGCTAGAAAAGAAATCCCTGAGTAGGTATCATGATACCTTCATGGTTCCTGAAGCACAGTAACTTGCTGTTTGACCTTAGCCTCAGTGACTTAGGCTTGACTTTGAACCTTTGGGACTCAGGTTTCTCATCTGTTAAATGGGGTTCTATCTTCCTTATTTGGCCCATGCCAATCCAAAGAAAGTGAAGTAACTTTGACAAATGTAAAATGGCATGGTGACCAAAGGGTATATTAATGTCAAAATAACACTTTGTCAAAAAGATGTCCTTGAATGGGTTGCATTGGTTGTCTAAGCTGATTAGTTGTTTGCCAATCATGAGAACCATCTATAAGGATAGGGACTGTGACACTCAAAACGTGGCCAACAGAAGGATGTAAACAATTTAATGTGATAAAATCTTTTATATCATGACTTAGAAAATCACATCAGAAATGGCATATATTCATGATTCTCTACTGGTGTGCAGCCATTTCAAGTGTGAGCAGCCAGTGGGTTAGAGACTGCTGTTGGGATGCTCAGTCCCAGGGACAGTTAAGTCTGGACTATTTCATGCCTGGGCAGAACAAAGTGAGCCCTAATTTTATATGACCTGTTGAAAAAATATACACAAGTCAATAAACATTAAATGATAAAAATGTTATATGAAGCCTTTACTAAGATAATGTTATTTTAGTGAATAAGAGAATTTTCCTATCCTAAATTGTATGAAATCTATGGTTAAATACTAATCTTAGGAATCTGAGTTCAAGCCACTGATTTAAGTGAAATGATCTTTAAATATTTAAATAATATATTTCACCACACAGTAATTTCAATGACTAATTTATTTTTCCTATGAGTGTTTTCCAAAGGAAATCAACTACTTAATCTATTAGAGATTGGATTAAGTAATTAGCAAATTAGCTAGGCTGCCAACTATTTCAACTTTTAGCAAAATCAGTACAAGAAGGAAAAGGATGTGAAATTCAAGTCAATTAGATTCCTACCTTTTTGAAATTGGTAAAAGGCTTGAAGCAATGAGGGCAGGGGGATGTTACTTAATATACTTTATGTCAGGGAAAGGACCTGAAGTTGATTTTAATAAATTTAAATTCATTACTATGCTTATTTGAAGAGAGTTTGCATTCTGTAATTAATTTGAAATAATAAGATGGATACATGACATACCCAAATGGGGCAATGAGTTAATTAAAAATTTGGGAGTTAAAATGTGTTAAAGCAAATACCAACTCTATAAAAAGAGAAATATAAAAATGTTTGCTGACCAACTGTAATTGAAAAATTAAAAAAATAAAGTAAAATAAAAATGTTTCTCAGCAAACATTTTTATTTTACTTTATTTTTTTAATTTCCACAGTTCTTTAAATTATACTCAAACTCCCCAACATGTTACTTGAAATGTGTACATAAGACATTTAAATATTAAAGTTAATGTTTTCTTATGTTTATAAATGTCCCACCAGCCTAAAACCAAAGAATATATAATAATTCACTGAGTAACATCATTTGGGAAAAAAATTTCTTTATGATATGCCCTTGAAATAACATCTGTTTTGTATAATGTAGATAAGAGAACAGTCTTTAATTCATCCATCCACACAGCCACTTAGAGTGTAAGAATATATAAAGTATAATGTGATTTGCCGCATTTTTGTTGTGAAACATAATATTAAAATGGTTCAGAAGCTCCTGAATGTAATTTTAAAACTGCATAGACTTCTACACTTCATTAACAAAGTACAGATGTATAGATAATAGGGCCCTTTATTGGAGAATATGCTATTATGCAGCTGTTAGCACAATGCAGTGAAAGAGGCCAGTTGCAAATCTCATCAATAGTGCTACCATTTTCCACCACTTGAATGAAAAGTGATAATGTATAGATCTCACAGTCATTAAGAACTTTCTGTGACTCCTTTAGGATTAATTTGCGTTGACCCAGAATTTTGTATTTGCTTAACACAAGCCGTGGGTTACTTTGATGTTATCTGCCTCTATAAACAGTAATATACAGTCCTCTCCTGGGCTAAAACAGCTCTTATTCCAGTGAGAATTGATGGTATTAATCATTCTGAAGTCCAAGAGTGCTGATCATAAATTGTATGTGGGGCCCTCAATTAGTACCTCCCAGGACTCCCATTCATCAGCAATTCCTCTTCCCACCTGGATATAAAGCAGATGAAGAGTAATTTATCTCAGAACGGAGGCTCTGTGATCTTCTTGCTGTCTAGGTGACATGAGAACCATTTTGTCAACAAATAAATGTTTATTCTCCTATCTGTTGAAATAAAGATCTAAAATACCAGCCATTTCTAAAGTTTGATTCCCTCAAGTGGCCAGAATGGAAAATGCACATCTTGCCTTTAAATTTCCTGTATGTGAAATAAAGTGGAATGACAGCAAATAAAGAAAATCATTTTTCAACAATATTAAAAATAAAAGATAGTAGCTTTAAATCATGACCAAGATATCAACGCAGACTTATTTTTACCATGCATTAAGGCTAGAATTGTTAGCTTGGAATTTATGAACTGTCGGGCCTGGAAAAATGCCTAGAGAGCATTATTTTCTTTTACAAAATGCAAACCTGCAAAGATCTGCAAAAATATTTATCTTAAACAAAAATGGAATAACTCAGCTCAAGAACAACAGAAATAAAAAGAAAACACAGATAAATTTGTCACACACACATTACCAAGCAGAGTCTCTATTTCACAATACCCCCTCAGCTGTCAAATCTGAGAAAGGGTTGAGTTGGCTATTTATTTATTTTTTAGGAGAAAACACCCTCACAATGTGCGGAAGAAGATAGACAACAACAAGAATAACTAGAAAGGCTATTTAGAGACGAGTTGCAAACCTCTAAAGTCAGGAGGTGTTCATTTCTCCATAGGACCTCATTTTGTAGTTATTGGGATTTTCCATCACAGCAGTGAAAGAAGGCAAACCAATACACACAGATTCAAACTCTGGAGCACAGAGATTTCTGACATCCTTCTAAGCTTAGCTTGGATCTATGAATGTTAAAGTTCTCCCTGTTTCATTGTGAACATGTGGTTTTCAAATTTTTGCTGGCCTCCAAACTTATCAGTGCATGAGTTTATTTTATGTTAAGCACCTTAAAAATCCAATCCTTAAAATGCCAATAGAAACAACGAAAACATAAATAAATCATTGCAATGAGCCAAAAAGATCTAATTTAAGAAGGTAAAACCGAAAAGATTTTTGCCAGAATATAAACAGAAAGAATGAAAAATTTTGCAAACACAATCTTTTCCTTTGTAGTGAAACTATAAACTTCACAACTTTTTAAAAACATGACCCAAAAATAAAAAGGTAGTTTAAAGATGTGATTCCCAAAATTATTCCAGGGACTGACATACAACGATATCTTTTGGAACATTAATTTCTACCAAGTTCTGCTGTCAGAGCTCAACTTTCTTCATTATCACTGTAGTTCCTCATCCGATGGGCTGAAGGAATCTTGTTCCCATGTTAAAATGTGTTTGAATTTGTAATTGCATTGTTCACGGACTTGAACATTGAACTAGTAGTCAAAAATAACGTGAACATTCTTCCTCCTGTCTGGGGATACACACCGTTTCCTGGAGGTTGCAACCTGGATGATGCAGACAGCCTTTCTTACCAGTATCTCCCCAAACAGAGGCTACGGCTTTGACTTCTATCATTAGGAATGCCAACTTTTGGGTTTTCCTCTCTGACACTGCTTTTGCAGAGCACACCTCCTGGGAGGTAGAACACACTCCATTGATGTGCCCCCAAGATGCTGGGGTGAGGGACAGAAGATACCTCTTCATATATGTTAATAAGCTCTTCCCGCTCCAGCCCCTCTGCCTACACCCTATGCTGGTGCCAGTTCTCCCATATTCATCTAAACATCTTGTCTCTTCTGCCTTTCCCTGCACATTTGCATAGACCTTCACACACACACACACACACACACACACACACACACACACACACGCGCGCACATAAGCAAACACAGGCTTTGTCTTAGTGAACTTCTCATTACACTTGGCTCTTTCACTTTTAAAAAACAAAACAAAACAATTCTTAACTCCTTATTCTTTCTGCCTGCAGTTCCCTGTCCTGCCTTTTTTGCCAGTTAAATTCCTACCCTGTCCCTTCAGGATTCAGTTCAAATGACACTTTCTCAGTGAACTCTTTCACTTATTACTTATTCATTTATTTAACAAACTGGAGGCCCAATGCATGAAATTCGTGCAAGAGTAGGCCTTCCTTCCCCCAGCTGCTGGCACCGGCTTCCCTCTGGCACCCAGGACCCAGGCTTCCCTTGCAGGCCCGGCTTCATCCAGAAGGTTGTCTAGAAGGACATCCTGAAGGATGTCCAGTCTAATTAGCATATTACGCTTTTATTATTATAGATATTTATTGACTACCTCCTATGTGCTAACAAAGGTATTAGGTGTAGGGAATATAATGGCAAGCAAAAACAGATCCAGGCAAGTTTTTGAGGAGCTTAAAGTAGAGTGGAGAGACAGATATTCATGAAGTAATCACCAGATCAACGAAAACCTGCTGCTGGGTCAGTGCTGTGGAAGTGAGGTTCTCGCGGCCTTCATTCCTGTGAAGTTTGACCTATGGAAGACATCGGGGAGACTTTCCTGAAGCAGTAATGCTAGTGGTGAGAGTTGAAGTTAATAGGTGAGGAGGAGGGGATAGGTGAGGAAGTTCAAGTTAACAGGTGAGGAGGAGGGGATAAATCGAGTGTCCCAGGCTGAGGGATAGCATGTAAAAGGTTGTGCTGGGGGCAGCAGTGGTTACAGCAAGGAGCAGGGAATAAAAATAGCAGAGTTGACTTAGGTTTATGATTTCTAAACATCAAAAGCACACAGAATAAAAGAAAAAATATACTGGACTTCATAAAAATTAAAAACTTTTGCCCTTCAAAGGACACCATCAAAGAAGTGAAAAGACAACCCAAGAATGGGAGAAAATATCCCCAAATTATAAATCTGATCAGTGACTTTTATCAAGAATACTATATAAGGAACACTTACACCCCCAAAATAAAAAGATAACCCAAGTGAAAATGCACGAGTGATTGGAATAGATATTTCTCCAAAAATGATATAAAATGTCCCCGAACTCATGTGAAAACATGTTCAACCTCATTAGGGAAATGAAAATCAAAACCACAATGAGATACCACTTTACACCCACAAGGATGGCCACAGCAGGCATTGATAAGGATGTGGAATCACTGGAACTTTTATACTTTGCGGGCAGGAATGTATGAAATTATAGAGCTACTTTGTAAAATATTTTTTCATAAAAAGTTAAACATAAACTTAATATATGATTCAGCAATTCCATTCATAGGTACCTACCCAGGAGCAGTGAAAATATCTATCTACACAAGGACTTGTACATGAATTTCATAGTAGCATTATTCATAATTACCCCTCCCCCCAAAAGAAACAACCTAAATGTCCATCAACTGGGAAATGGGTGAAAAAATGAGCTCTATCCATACTTTATAATACTATTCTACCATAAAAAGAAACTAAGTACAGACATATGCTTACAACATGGATGAACCTCAGTGAAAGAAGCCAGTTACAAAAGGATACCTAATATATGATTATATTCATATGAAATGTCCAGAAAGGCAAGTCTACAAAGATAGAAAGTAGATTAGTGGTTGCCTGGGGGTGTTGGGAATGAGGAATGACTATAAATCACCTTATAGGGTGATGGAAATGTTATAAATGTAGATTGTGGTGATAGTTGTATAATTGTAAATATATTCGATAATTTTGACCTGTATAGTTAAAACAAATAAAGAGCAATTTTTATGGTATACAAATTATACTATATAAATAAAGCTGCTCAGAAAAAAACATAAGCCTATATGGCCAGAGCCCAGATAGGGCATGGGAGGCAAGGGGACACCAGAACTGGGTCTTATAAGCCACTGTATTAAAATGGTTTGTTTTTATCCTCAAAGGAATGGAAAACCATAAAAGGATTTCAATAATAAGACGTGAATGATAGTGATAATATAATCAGATTTGCATTTTTGAAGAACACTATAGCTAACGTGAACAAAATGCTTAGAATTAGACCAGGTGGGGTGTGTGTGTGTGTGTGTGTGTGTGTGTGTGTTCCCTTACCAAATCAATGTCCCTAACTCCTGTGCTACCATATTCAGTAGTGATTTACCCACTTACCTGCAATAATTTACCCATTTACCCTATCTTCCTGCATCATCACTATAAGTTCTGGAAGGTAGGATTGATGTCTTATTTAACCTTATATTCCCAGGACCCAGCACTTGTCTGCCATTCAGCAGTCTCTCAATGTTCACCAGATGAATGGTGCTGAAAGGAGCACAGGAACACTGGGGCAATTCATTCTCAGGTCTGCCGCTCTCTTCTAGTTTGATAGCCTGGTCGTCTTTTGTCCCAATGGGTAGTTCGCAAATGGAATAATAGTTGACCTCTAATCAGAAGACTCCGTGTCAATATCATGCCATCCATTTTGTCCTAAACTCTTTTGGAATCAATAATTGAGGTGAAATTAATAAAAACTTACTTGTGATAAGAATAAATTTGTGTATCCTACTGCAGCTGTGTAAACATTTGGCAACAAATTTCTAATTTAGGTATTTCCCAAATTGTGTACTTTCTTTTTTTTAAAGTTTTTTTAAAGATAT
The DNA here is from genome assembly GCA_026230045.1 of Corynorhinus townsendii. Classification (NCBI taxonomy): domain Eukaryota; kingdom Metazoa; phylum Chordata; class Mammalia; order Chiroptera; family Vespertilionidae; genus Corynorhinus; species Corynorhinus townsendii. Next base: position 16,917,778 of record JAPDVU010000010.1, on the reverse strand, counting down.
ATTTTATTGATTTTTTTACAGAGAGGAAGGGAGAGACATAGAGAGTTAGAAACATTGATCAGCTGCCTCCTGCACACCCCGCAGGTTGATGCTCTATCTACTGAGCCAGACAGGTTAGGAAAACAAATTGTGTACTTTGAGTTTGAAGTCTTAATAGTCTGCTTTGATAGGTTGAATATGATTTGTTAAACTAAATAAAATATTGGTAAAACTAATTATGCTACCTATAAGATTGAGGTATAAAGATAGATAAACTAATAATATTAGAGCAAAGCAATTTTGAGAGGCACATATAATTGTGCTCTATAACTAATTTTTAAAGGAAAGAAGGGAACAAGATGGAGACAAAACTAGTGCCACAGAATATGTAAAAACAAAGTCAAATCCCAACAACTCCCAGCATTCAGATAGACTGCATCAGCCCAATCACCTGCATTTCAAAGATACATGTGCTGTTTTGAAAGAGAAGGTGAAGCATAGGGAATATAGTCAACAATGCTGTAATGGCTATCTATGGTGCCATGTGGGCACCTGCATTGTCAGAGGGAACATGTTGTGATCTACCTGAATATCTATCCACTGTGTTTTACATCCAAAACTAATACAAAAAATTATTGAATGCAAACTGTAATAAAAAATAAAATTAAAAAAAGGAAAAAAATAGAACTCAAGCTCAGAGTTATGATCATGAGACCTTAAATGATCCTAAACAAGAAATAGACTGCTGAATAAAGGGTTATGAACAAAGGCAAACAAACAAACAAAACCTTTATGAAAATTAATTGGCCAGAACTATTTCCTATCATTCTATTATTTAAAAAATCTATTTCATATGAATTTGATAGAAATTGGAGTAAATTATTCAAAACAAAATAACTGGCATCAAATGAATTGCTTGACACACTTCTCTGTATTCTCTGCATTGTTTTTGCTAGAACCTCTATTGAGTCCAAACACCTGGAACTGAAGAAATGGAGTTCAGCATGGCATACATTACCTAGATAAGTTACTGATTGCCTGTAGTAACATGCATTACCTAGATATATTGCTGGTTTCCTGCAGTAACATGCATTACCTAGATAAGTTACTGGTTGCTTGTAGTAATATGTGTTACCTAGATAAGGTACTGGTTCCGTATAGTAACGTGTTACCTAGATAAGTTACTTGTTGCTTATTTATAGTGACATGTATTACCTAGATAAGTTGCTGTTTACCTCTAGGTTTTCTCTACACAAGATTTCTGACCTATGGGGCCCAGATAAAGCCAGAAAGACATTGAAAAGAATTGTCCAACAACCATTTCAATCAATGTTCTGTTTAAAATTTTTTAAGTCTAAATTGGCCAGTTATCTAAATTGACTGATTGTTTTTGCATCTAGGGAGTAACCATTGGTGAACTTTTTGATTTGCTGTCATACACGGGGCCAAAATCTTTATTGTTTTAGCCAAAACAGTCTTCTATTTCATATAAGTAATCTGGCATTTTCAAACCACTTCATTAAATTTTGGAGAACTTTTTCCAATTTGTTTTTCTCATCGAGTTCTACCTACAAGGACTTGCCTGATGTTCTAAAGTTCAAATGATTTAGAGTAATTTGAAGGAAAAAAAAGGCAAAGAAGATAAAAATATGTTTCTTTCATGTTGTGATCACTCAAAATAAAAGCAGATCTTTCTCAGACTAGACCCCTAGCCACAAATCAACTTTGGGAAGCATCAAACAGTAATTTAATTTCAAAAGAAAATTTCTTAGAAAGAGACATAAGCCATTATGATTGTGTTGCTAAACAATTTGGAATCCATCTATAGCATATAATTTTTATGAAGTCCAGGTGTTGTTTTAGACATCTGAACTTGTAAGCAGTGAATTTTCTTCTCACAGCTGGCTTGTTCTTAAATTCTGTAAGCCAAGGGGACCAGCTTACCTCACCATGTATGGTAGCCACCTTTTGTAGTGGACTCTGAAATAAGAATATGTTGTGCAAAGTTGTGTAATGTGGCCCTAAACTTTAATAAATCTGTTTAAACATCAGCTCTATTGTGTATTTTAAACTCAAGTAGTGGTAGTTTAAAAGTCAGGAAGATTTTATGAAGACCCCATATATTGGATTACAAAGACTCTAACATTCTCAATCATCATAAAAGTTCATATTTTAGCCATGTAGAGTAAAAGAATCCACCAACAGGTGTTGAGAATAGTCCACTCAAACTTGGCAATACCTCTGTCTACTTGAAAAGGCACATTCAAGCACTTTTTTTTTTTTTTTTAAAAAAGGATTTATTGGGGTGACATTGGTTAATAAAAGTATATAGGTTTCAGGTGTACAGTTCTCTAATACATCATCTGTATATTGTATTGTGTGTTCACTACCCCAAGTCAAGCCTCCTTCCATCACCATTTATCTCCCCTATACCTTCCTCTACCTCCCCCGTCCCCTTTCCCCTCTGATAATCACCATACTATTGTCTGTGTCTGAGGTTTTTTTTTTCTTAATCCCTCCACCTTTTTCATTCAGCCCACAACCTCCCTCCTCTCTGACAGCTGTCAGTCTGTTCTCTACGAGTCTGTTTCTGTTTTGTTTGTTAGTTTATTTTGTTCATGAAATCCCACATGAGTGAACATATCCTTGAGTGAGTGCTTAAAGGTGCCATTAGAATTGGTTGTGGGGCAGAGATGAATCAATCCGTCACAGGATCTTCTCCTGGTTTGTGTTTTAAAGCAGGTAGACAATTAGCATGCTGAGATTACAGTCAGCACTTTTAGAATATCATTAGTATCCAGGGAGAGAAAGGGACTGTACTCACCTCTGTAGCCTGAGACCACCTTCAGCAAATAGGAGACAAGTCTCATGGAGCAGAATAATGCTTCTCAGGATGCAGCCCGGTGTCCTGGAGAACACTTTAAAAGAGGAACAACCAGTTTCAGCAAATGGAACAAAGGTGCCACGTCAGCAAGCAGAATCAGTAGGGAGGCCAAAGTCACCAAGAGTGGGAAGATCTCAGAGGAGGGGCAGCCCTGGCTGCCATGCTCTGCCACTCACAGCAACATCAGGGTTCTTGGTGGGCGTGGCCAGCAGGTGCTCCTCCTAAGAGGTACTCATGAACTTGTCTTTTGGGTCAGATAGGAGCATGGACCAAGCAGCCACTCTGCAATGCCGAGATCTGTGGGCTTGTTAGCCCTGTATCCATGCATCTCTCTCTGCCAGACACTGCAATTTTAGGCAGGCAAAAACAAGACTGCTAAGTAGAAGGTAATGTCGCCTAGAAAGAACAATTCAGCGACTTTCTGCGATGATGAGTTAATTTTCACGTGTCAGGGGGAAAATGATCTAGTTATGCATGATAAAGCTACTGTGACAGCTCAGTTGAAGTTCAGTAGGTAGTGGCCAGCAGCAACCTGAACACTGTCAGGTGCATGAAAAGACAGCCAGGCACATGTCTAATGCAGAGAGGCGAGGGGCGTGGGCATCTCAGTGATCGCTCACTGCTGCCCAGAGAGCCCAACAAAGACCATGACCGTGTCCTGTATGTTGATGGCACCCTGGTCAATATAGAAACTAAGATATTTTTGTGCCATGTAATGTCATCACTGTATATGTATGTGCACACACACATGTACATGAGTATATACGCATATCTGTATGCATGTATGTATACACACTTTAATGATTTTTCAATTAAAAAATACATGATAGAAATAAAATTAAAGATAATTAATACCATTTTAGCTCTAAAGATTTTATAGAGGAATATGTTTATCTTTAGAAAAACAAATACTGAACCTTTAACTTAGAAAAAACAACTGAGTGCAATAGAATTTATCAGACACCTGTTATATACAGGGTAGGTGCTACATAAAGATGCATAAAGCATAGGCCTTGCCAGAATCTAGTAAGAAAAATACTATAATAAATAACTGATTATAATATAGGAAATAAAGTGAGAATGCTTTTAGGAAGGTGCTTGCAATGCCAGTGAGGTGTTGTGGAGGATGGTTTACTCTACAGTGTAAAACAGAGTGTCTTCTCACCTGTGTCTTCACTAGGCCTAAGGCTGTCCTAGAAATAACGGAAGCTGCCCAGTTCAGGCCAATTCAGTCTTGTGGTTCGGAGTACAGACACTTTCAGGTAAATAATCAATTCAGGGTTCAGACTCAGTCATTGAAGAGGTCAAACTTTGCATGAACTTCTTCTCTTCTCCCAAGAAGTTGCCCCTCACCAACCTCAGGAGGTTGTGTGGGTGCAGGGGAGGTTGCCTGGGTGCAGGGGAGGTTGCCTGGGTGCAGGGGAGGTTGCCTGGGTGCAGGGGAGGTTGCCTGGGTGCAGGGGAATCTGTCTGGGTGCAGGGGAGGTTGCCTGGGTGCAGGGGAGTCTGTCTGGGTACAGGGGAGGTTGTCTGGGTGCAGGGGATCTGTCTGGGTACAGGGGAGTTATCTGGGTGCAGGGGAGTCTGTCTGGGTACAGGGGAGGTTGCCTGGGTGCAGGGGATCTGTCTGGGTACAGGGGAGTTATCTGGGTGCAGGGGAGTCTGTCTGGGTACAGGGGAGTTATCTGGGTGCAGGGGAGGTTGTCTGGGTACAGGGGAGTTATCTGGGTGCAGGGGAGTCTGTCTGGGTACAGGGGAGTTATCTGGGTGCAGGGGAGTCTGTCTGGGTACAGGGGAGTTATCTGGGTGCAGGGGAGTCTGTCTGGGTACAGGGGAGTTGTCTGGGTGCAGGGGAGTCTGTCTGGGTACAGGGGAGTTGTCTGGGTGCAGGGGAGTCTGTCTGGGTGCAGGGGAGTCTGTCTGGGTACAGGGGAGTTGTCTGGGTGCAGGGGAGTCTGTCTGGGTACAGGGGAGGTTGTCTGGGTGCAGGGGAGTCTGTCTAGGTACAGGGGAGTCTGTCTAGGTACAGGGGAGTCCGTCTGGGTACAGGGGAGTTGTCTGGGTACAGGGGAGGGTGCCTGGCTTCATCTGACTCCCATGTTGGAGCTTCTCTTGTTGGAATAAAGTCATGATGACTGGAGCAGCAGCAGCCACTTTGGGATTATACAGCAAAAAGCCAACACACTGAGGACAGTAAGGCAGGACGGACAGAAAGAGAGTAGCACCTTGATGACATTATTGAACTGCTGGCCCAAACCTGAAAACTGCCTACTCCCCTCCAGGCCGCTGATGTGAGTTAATTCCAGGTCTTCATTTCTTAACTGGGTTTTCTGTTACTTTTCTTGAAAGCACTCCTAATTAGGCTTTATTTCCTAACATACGCCTTCTTTTAATTTTCATGGCCTATGTTTCAATAGAGCAAGTATGTACAGTCTCTAGAATCACTATTTATATCCTATTGAAAAAACCACTTTGTTCTCTGAATAGCAATAGAAACACTGTGGAAATGGTACCACATTTTGCCATATGCTTGCTATTCAAAGCCAGGCCCAAAGTGAACTTCACGCCTAACGGCACTCCTGGGTAGGTTTCAGTGCACCATCTTTTCAGGGTACCCACCTCGGCTGCCCACTCTAAACAGAGCCCCAGGGCTGAGTACTGATCTTCAAAAATAATACAGTCTAATGTGTAGACATAAAAATCCCGTGAGCAATATACACTGTTTCCTTCCTTTCCAGCATACTTCCTTTCTTGTCTAATGTGCACACCCAGCTCAGATCGGGACCCAGGCAACAGAAAGAGACTTGGCCCAGCTCACATCGAGATACAGGTGACAGACAAGAGACTTGGCCAACAGCAGCTGCCCTATATCTAAATTCAGCCTAGCATCTGGAATGCTCAGCGCCCACTCAAGAATGCAAATAATCCTTTCCACTAATATTTACAGGGTAAACTAAGATTGTTGGTAGAGTATTAAATTTGACAGTAAAATAGTAATCAAGTTTTCAGATTAATTTAAATAGGCTAATTGAAATAAGTGAATATTCAAGTAAATTTAATTGTATTGGACAAAAAGCTGTTCTTAAAGTAATAACTAAAATTTCTATTGGTAGTTCATCTCATGGTAAAATTCCTGAATATGCAATGAACCTAAAGCAGTCATATGTGTGGGCAAAAAAAAAAAAATTAAATTTGAAGTTATCAAGACTGCATTATAATATTTACAAAAACCTCCATTAATAAAAAAAAGGGGGGGGGATAGTAGGGCAATACCATGTAAGGAAAAATATCCTATAAGTAAATTACATCTAGAAAATTTTTACTTTACCAAATTAAGTTTCATTTGCAATGCTAACAGCAAGAAAACAACCCCAAGACCAGGTGGATTCCTGCAACAGAGAGGAATTGACAGGAGTGCTCCAACCATGAAGACAAGAGGAAAAAACAGTCCAGAGATGGAAGACACTGACAACGCCTTGCCATGTGAGCAGTCAGCAGCTGTGCACCGCTACAGGTTACCTAGGACCAAACCAAAGAGGGTTGGACCTGCATTGCCACCATGTGTCCACCATCCAGATATCATTGCTGACATGTACACATAAGGAACTGTTAGACATTGAAACAGGGACTCAGAACTGTTGGACAGTGAAATTGAGACTCAAACATTTTTTTGTTTTGTTTTGTTTTGTTATTATATGTTTATTTCTAGTCTGCAAAGGCAAAACTTTTTAGAGGAAAGAAATGGTGGGAAAAAGATACAGAGGTAAAGAAGCATTGAACAGACTGTCAAACTACCTTGGGAAGACAGGGGAGGTTGGGCGAGGGGGGCTGTAAGAGACTAACCGAAGGACTTGTACGCATGCATATAAGCACAACCAATGGATAGAAGACACTGGGGCGGGCAGGTGAAGGCATGTATTGGGGGGTAGGGGAGGTCAGAGGGAGGTCAATGGGGGAAAAAAAGGAGACATATGTACTACTATTAGTAATACTTAAAACAATAAAAAAAATAAAAGAGAAAAAAATAGATTTTTACAATTTAAGTTTGTGCCTTTTCTTTTAGTTTCTGATTTTTCCATTTACTAATAATTTAAAATCACATATCAAGTTGCTTATTTTTGATGCCTTAATACTATTTGATTTACCTTCATAATATTCCATTTACCTTTGGTGACTTTATTTTGGAGTTTTGACAAATATGTACAACAGTGTAAACATCAGCATAATCAATTCTAAAAAGTTCCTATCACATCCAAAAATTTGGTGACTCATGTTCCCATTTAGGAACATTTGAATTATTTTTGGTTCCATTTTCACCCTTCCTCTGACCATTAATGTGTTTCTAACCATTATCCCTTTCACTTAAGCCACTGATTCTTAAAACAAAACAAAGAATCAAACCAAAAATCCTCTAGCGCTGTGCTGGATGCTAGCACACAGTAAGCAGCCACTAAGCAGACGAATGAGGTATGGTCTTGAGGGCTAAAGTGAAGGTGAGTACAGTTTGCAATATTAAAGACAAACAGTTATAGTGGGTCTCTCCTTTCTGATTATAGTCAAAGGCCCATTAGAGAAAATTTGGTAAACATGGAAAGGTACAATGATGAAAGCCTAAATTACACATAGTATGTATATATAGTTTGATGTTATTCATGGTTTTATAGACACACTGCCAGAGAAAGAAGCTCGGGCCATGAAGGACTGTGGGATACTTATGCTCGGTCAGGTCTGGGAGTGTCTTTGGGCTGCATTTAATGCTGTGTGTGTTTGTGCTGCTCTGCCAAGAGCAGAGGCTTTGTTACCCACGGCTACTTTAACTTAACCACCCATTTCCAGATGTCTCATTAAATGGTTGTGTTTCACCGTGTCTGTAAGGTTTTAGGAAGAAGGAAGAAGGTGAGGACAGAAGAGGAAACTCCACATAATTTTGATCATTTCATCCCATCAGCCATATGCACATGCTAAGTCTATGCCAGGATGGCAGTGTATAATTTAAGAGATTTAATCACCCATCCTCTTCTCAAGGAGGATGGATTAGGTAGAGAAAGAAGGTAAGAAAAAGTCAGTGAGTTGTAGCAGGGAACAGACATTCCCTTCTGGCTGGTCAGAAAGAGTCTTAGCAACTGGACCACGTCCATTTGTACAGCTGGTATTTGGGTTTCACAGTGGAAAAAGGATTTTGTGGTGCCTCTAGTACCAACAGGCTACACTGCTTAATAGAGGTGAAGACTTAATTCCAGAAACATCAACAAAGGAAGAGAAGCTTTCCTATAACAATGCACTCTGAACACATTTTTAGTTTTCCCATTTCTGTTTTGGACAAAATGGCCAACGTTGAAACTGTGGAATCAACATAATTTGTCCAAACTCTCCCTCTGCTGACTCAACCCCTCGTTCAGCCACCTCCTGACAGTGGAGTAATTCATTTTGGCTGAATTTGCACGCTCCTCTCTGGGTGTGATCACAACACATATTTGAAACTACTCCAAGTTGAAGATTAACCCCCTTTCCACTGAAGAACATAGCAAATAAGACTTTCCTATCTTGGGGATTCCATGTGATTTGAGTTGGAATATGATGTATTGCTCTTCTCACCCTCCTTCTCCAAGAACTTTTTCTATTGAGACACAATACTGTAATTTTATGAGGATCTTCGGGGGAAAAGCAGACTCATTTTAAGAAATAGGGGAAAATAATCCCCACGGAAGAGAATGCAGCATGAGGAAATGTGATATTTCCAGGAATTTGGAAACGTAACTTCTGTATTTGATGTATCGCTGAGATTAGGGGCCCATCTTCAGTTTCAAACCTGCCGGGTTACTCTTTCTATCATTAGCCAATAAAAGTTTCCTTGGCTACATTTTTGTGGTATATTCCCAGGGTTATAGAGTTTCTCTTCGATTTTTTTTCCCATGGCTCCACTGCCTAAGGAAGGAAGGAGTTAATGCCCTTGGCCATCAGCAAAAAAAGATACAAGCAGAGAGAAAATACACAATTGAAGAACTGCACACTTAATTACACATAGAGGCATTAAAAGAAAGATCCCTTTTAGCTAGCAGACCATCAGACAATGAATCAGCCATTTTAGAATCGATTCTGACTCTGTCATTGACTCAGGATATAGGGAATGTCCTATGTTTCTGGTTTTCAAAAATGTATTACACCATCATGGCAATCATTTATTTGGTATAATGATGCTTACTGAGCACCCAGAATCTAGGGACATTGAGACATAGCAGAAAACATGATTTACATCTACAAAGGGGGAGAATATAATATGAATTCAGTCATCAAACACATTAGCCAAGACACATTCAGGAGTAAAGGAACAGGATACAGTATTGGAATCTTCATTTTGGAGCTCCTGTAAGGGTTTTATTTTCCCTGTGAGTTTGTGCATATGGAAGGGGGCAAAAGTTTATGAAGCACCATTTCCATGTGCCCAGAACTTAACCCACTGCTTGCTTTAAAGCCTAATGTAGGTAGTATCTCCATTTACAAATGGAAAGCTGAGCCTGGAAATGCTTAGAAAGCTTGCTAAAGCTCCAAGCCTGGGTGGCTCTCAAGCCTGTATTTAATACCTTTTATTTCAAGGACCTAAAAGTATTTCTTCTCATAGGCAAGTGTTAATGTTAACCAACCAACATGGCTTCCCTGTCCTCCCTCCTCTAATTCTCATTTCTCTCTGAAGTTCCAGGGTTAGATCTAGAAATATGGGGATGCCCAAAGCCCCCGAGATCCAAATGTGCTGGTCCCCATGTTCAGAACAGCCTTCTGTGGAGAAGGAGGCCCCCTGGCTCTGCTTGCACTAGCAGCAGTGATTCCAGCAGGGGACAGCTCAAGGGGCATGAGTTCTCTAACGCTCTCAGCTGTCTCTGCAAGAATGTTTCTCCCACTCATATGGACTGTGAATGAGAAGTCTTTTCTCCTCTGTCCCTGCAATTTTTCCTTATGTAGGTTGGTAGCAGAGCTCGCTACCAGGCCACAGGTCTACTCAGGGTCAACAGGACTCTCCATCAAGGTATTATGGAGCCACTGGCTCCTGCAGTTCCTCTGACAGTTTTCCATCCCGCCTCTTGATTATGAAGCTGCCTCATGACTTTTGCACACAGTCCTAGCTCAGCTCCAGCAACAAAAACAATTTGGGGCAAAATTTGGACCACTGTATCAGTCAGCATCCAACCAGAGAAGCAGAACCAATAACAGGTAATATACAAGAGATGCATTGCAAAGCATTGGTTTAGTAGGGGTAGAGAGTCCAGCCCATGGGCCATTTAAGACCTGGGAAATCATTTAGTCTGGCCCTGCCAAGGCATTAGGGATGAATTAATTAAATGTTTGACCAAATACAGCAGGCTGATTTTTTAAAAATATATTTTTATTGATTTCAGAGAAGGGAGAGGAAGAGAGAGATAGAAACATCAATGATGAGAGGAGAATCATGGATCCTCCTGCATGACCTCTACTAAGGATTGAGCCCAGAACCCAGGCATGTGTCCTGACCCAGAATCGAACCTGGGACCCTTCAGTTTGTAGGCTGACACTCTATCCACTGAGCCAAACCAGCTAGGGCTAGTAGGTTAATTTTTAAGTTGATAATTTTGTATGGTCTGTGAATAATGTTATAAATATTCAAATGGCCCTTGGCAAGAAAGAGGTTCCCCACCCTGGCCTAGAGGCTCATGAAGGCTGGCTTGGTAAGTCTGAAATCTGCACTCTGCACCAGCGGAAGCTGCTGTCCAAAGGTGAAATTTCTTCTTCATCAGCTCTGCTCTCAAGGCCTTCAAGCCACTGAATCAGTCCAGCTGGATTATTTTAGATAATTTCCATTACTTAAAGTCAACTGATTATGGGCTTCAACCACATCTACAAAACACCAAACAGCATTACCAAAAGTAGTGTCTGAGTGAACAACTGGAGACTGTAGCCTAGCCAAGTTGACCCATCAAAAGACCATGGAAACATGGAGTGTTCGGTTATATTAAGTTTTCAAAAGCCAAAGGGCAGCCTGGCTGGTGCAGCTCAGCAGTTGAACGTGGACCTGTGAACCAGGAGGTCATGGTTTGATTCCTGGTCAGGGCACATGGCCAGGTTGTGGCTCAATCCCCAGTAGGAGGTGCGCAGGAGGCAGCCAATCAATGATTTATCTTCATTGATGTTTCTCTCTCCCTCTCACTTTCACTCTAAAAGCAATAAAAATATTTTTTTAAAAAAGCCAAAGGGCAGTATGAAAGTCCTAGGCAGATGAGAAAGCTGTAGCAATAGAGAAGAGAGGCTGGGGACTGATGGGATAGCAAAGGTGGGGAGGTGAGAAGTCCCAGGTCAGAACTGTCCACAGTAGGCCCCTACTCTCCCCTCCTTCTAAGCCAGGCCAGAGAGCCCCTTCCTTGAGTGGTTCTCAATTAGATCCCAATGGATCTCTGCCTTCCACACCACACTCACATATCACAGTGACACTTGTTATTTACAAGGAGATTTACAATAATAAGATAATTCTGGCTCTGTGGTGACATGACAGGAAGCCAGAAGAGTCTGCTTAAAGTTAAATATGAGGCAAACAGGAGCAGAGGATACATTTATTCTACAAGGTTGACACTGAAGCTAAAAAGGATTTATGATTGCAGATAAAACAACAAACATGAAAAACAGAGAGAAATTCAGAAAAGAAAATTACTAGATCTCACTGACTCCCTCCGATTTTACTCATCCAGCATCCTTTCCATCACATTTCAGAATCCTTAACCTGGCAATCCAATCTTTCTGTTAATTAACATCACCCTTCCTCTCCTGTCGCATCTTGCTGAGATGTTTTCTTCTGTCATTCCCATCCCCTTGCGTTTGAGCTGTAAGGACCTTACATACACTTTTTGGAAAGGAGCCTTTCAGATGAATTATGGAACTAGGGACTCAAGAGATAATGATGGTAGTCATGGTGGGAGTTATGAATATTCCATAATTTCAAAGAAGCTGACAGAATTTGTACATCCATTTGTAAATAGTCCAACAAGGTAAACAAAAAATGACCTTTTTAAAAGTGTTGCTAGACTATATTACTTCTGGGGCGGGGGGGGTGGGGGAAACTTGTAGGAGAAGGCAAATGTTATGAATTAACAATTTAAAGTAATGGACAATAGTGATAATCCTATATAATAAAGGGTAATATGCAAATTGACCCTAATGGGGGAACAACCAGGAACAACTGGTCACTATGACACGCACTGACCACCAGGGGACAGACACTCAACGCAGGAGCTGCTTCCTGATGGTCAGTGTGCTTCCACAGGGGGAACACCACTCAGCCAGAAGCTGGCTCATGGCTGGCCAGCACAGCAGTGATGGCAGGAGCCTCTCTCACCTCTGTGGAAGCGCTAAGGATGTCCAACTAACGGCTTAGGCCTGCTCTGGGGGGAGTGGGCCTAAGCCGTTAGTAGGACATCCCCTGAGGACTCCAGGGCTCCCAAAAGGATGTCTGACTGCCAGCTTAGGCCCGATCCCCCAGGGAGTGGGCCTAAGTCATCAGTTGGACATGCCTCAAAGGGGTCCTGGACTGCGAGAGGGCACAGGCCAGGCTGAGGGACACCGCCCCCCCCCCCCCCCACACACACACCAAGTGCACAAATTTTCATGCACCGGGCCTCTAGTAATCTAATAAAAGAGTAAAGGATGATTGAAGATAGGGGTAATATAAGTACAGCAGCTCATTGATAATGTTGTAGCTGGTGATGAGAATATGGGAGCTCATTACACTACTATTTTTACTTTGTACATATTTAAAAATTTTCACAATGAAATGTTAAAGAATAAGTTCTTAGACACAGAGGGAAAGCAGGGAGAGTAGAGGCTTTTGGAGGACAAGGGCCCCTTTTTGTATCTACATTGGAAGCTGTCAACTTTCTTTTTGGGCAAAATATGCCCTGAGTATATAGAGTATACTTCTTCCTATTTGTTCATATCCTTCAAAACTCAGTGGAAGATATTACCTCTTTAGACTCTTGCTTCAGGAGATAAGGACCGTAGACATGGGTAGAGTTATCACTATTCCATAATTTCAAAGAAGGTAACAGAATTCATACATCTATTTGTAAATAGTCCATCAAGGCTAACAAAAAACCTTTTTTAAAGTTTTGCTAGATTATATTACTTCTCAGGAGGAAAAAACTAAAAGATCTTAAGAGCACTTTTCAATAATATCTGCTAGACAGATACCTAAGCTGTGAAAGCAGAAGATTGGGCCCCTGTCCAGGAAACATACTACCAGGATACTAAGTATTTGTTGACTTTCTCCTTTAAATAAACTTCATTTAACAATATGGGCTACAATTGCCTGGCTGAAGCAAGATGAATGGAAATGGCAAGGAATAGATAAAACCTTACTTTTGCTACCAAATCTTTCTCAATACATAAAATTTAAATTAATAAACAAGATTCTAAAAAATGTGGAAACATTGAAGAACAAGGAAATTTCTAGAAATTTTAAGTTCATCAAAAAAAATTTACAAACATTTTCTGTGTCATTTTAAATGAATCTTCTCTTTGGAGCATCAAATAACCAATATATAGGAGTCTTCCCATCTGAACAATGAGAAGGTTGGAATGAATATATACACACACACACACACACACACACACACACACACACACACACATATATATATATATATATATATATATATGAAATTTGAAAGGCCATTTTGTAAAGATTTCTGGGCAATGTTTTTGTATACTTTTAAAAGTGCCACTAGAGTCTATTATTAAAATCCCATACTGCCCATATCCCATAGTGGACTTTGCATTAAATTTCAATTCTTACCTTCCTTGGTTGAATTATTGGGATTTTATTCTATTTTATTGACGTGAATTCCTTTAGTGTTTGTAACAAAGCAGATTTCTATTTTAATTGGCTTGTTAATGTTCCAGTTTGGAAATTTTTAAAAAATTGTTTATATTTTAGAGAGCTAGGTGGCCAAACCCCTGAAAATGGCTAAAGAAGATGGTCTAGGAAAACAATTTTAGAGTTTTTTATGCTGTTTCAAAGCACTGTATATTCTGCTCTAGTGGCACTTTCATTTTGCCTTAATTTTCTGTGTGTCTGTATCTTCTTTCAAACCATCAGGCTTCTGAGGGAAGAGACAGCATATCACTCAACTGGACCCTCTGACACATGTAGTAGGTGCTCAATTAATTGAATTCTCTTAAATTAGGACACCATAGACTTTCTGAGCCAGAGGAGAACCTCGGAGATCATCACAGACATTTGACCACTTGGAGAGCTGAGGCTCAGAGGAGTGAAGTCATTGGCTCAGGAAAGTACACGTTATTAACATGAAAAGCCATCACTGTGTCAGAGTCACTGGGATCCAGCCCCGTTTGCTGGGTCTCAGAAACAAGGGAGAGCTGACAGGTCCTTCCCTGTATCTTGGGGGCCCAGACGATGTACAATGTGGTCACATTCCAAAGTGCAAGAAAGCGCCCCTCCTTTTTTTTGGTGGCTTGATTCATGATGTAGCATTAACCTGCTTTCCTGTTGTTGTAGTCACTTACTTTCCTTCCCCCAATAAAGACCCTGGATTGTGTTGCATCTACGTGTCTCCAAGGAAATTGTGTTTCCGTAAGAGATGGATGGTCTCTGAAAATAAAGTCTGTTGATAAGCATAGGTTCTGCAACAGACCAAACCCAACAGGCCTCTAAGTGAGTGTTGGTGTAACCTCTGCAGACCCCAGCACCACAATTCATGCCACGTCCACGCGTCACCAAGCTCCACCAGCCTGGTAGGTCAAAGCGGAAGAGACGCTTTAAAATGAGCCTCCCTCTGGCTTTGAAATTATAGTGCACGCTGTTCCCACTATAAAATACTGTAAGAGCTAAAATATTTTCAGATGTGAGTTTTCATACTAACTTTCCCTCATCTATTTGAAAAGAGTAATATGAGTTTATTACAGGAAAAAAAAGGAAAATACAGATAAGGGGGGAAATAAAAATAAAAACTAACTGCAATTCTACCACATTTAGATCATCACAAAATTCTCGTATGTGTTTGCACACACAGAGTTATGTATATTACATATATCTTATACATATTACTTAAATATCTTTCCATGATAAGTACATGTAATTCTAAATCTGTGTTAATGTCCACATTATAGTCCGGTGATCCATAGTACATCACCCTACCAAATTCTTTCCAGTTGCATGTATAGGTTATTTCCAATTTTTCCATATTTAATAATAATGTCAACATGTTCAGTATTATATTATTTTTTCTGCTTTAATTGTTTAGTATTTTAAAACATTGACAAGATGCCTTTAACAAATGTGTAATGTAGTGTCATCTTTATGAGTTAGCACAGAGAGAGCGATTCTGTTAAAATGTCTCAGGAAACATCACACATGAATGGCCAGTCTGTTAAGCTCTCACGTGTCTTTCAGTAGCCAAGTTAATTCACACTGATGGGCAAACTGGGGAATAGCGTGGATATGTAAAGAGTTTTTACATGATACGTTTATGTGTACTTTCCCCCTGAATGGTACTGTTTCCCACCATCGGATGGGAGCCGTTGCACACAAGCTGCATGAGCACCGCAGAGTGGGTGGTGCTGTGTGGGGTGTGCTTGCACCCCACAGACTCTCCCTAGTTCAGTTTTGGCTACATGCTTTAGATCAGTGGTCGGCAAACCGTGGCTCACAAGCCACATGCGGCTCTTTGGCCCCTTGAGTGTGGCTCTTCCACAAAATACCATAGCCTGGTGAGTCTATTTTGAAGAAGTGGCGTTAGAAGAAGTTTAAGTTGGAAAAATTTGTCTCCTTTTTATCAATTGTTGTACTGTTGATATTTGGCTCTGTTGACTAATGAGTTTGCAGACCACTGCTCTAGAGTCAAAGTCCCTGTCACAATATCCTTCCAACATGTGGGCATTTTGTCCTGGCTTCCATAACTCAGCAGCCTCAGCCTTCCCTTATTTCTCCTTCCATCAAGCTACACTCACCACTTAAAAAAAAAAATTCAATATGTCTTTTAAGCGTGCCAATATTTTAATGAGAGTATTATTTTCTCTTGATGCTCTGATTGCAAAGGTGCGTAGGTTTTGAATGATCTATGCCTAATTTTATTTTTCCCATTAGTTCTGTTATTTTTAGTACAATTTTCAGGATATGAAGATATTCAGAAATATATATATATATAGTTTTGTAGCCCAAACCTCTGTCTCATGCTCAGGCTTCTGAGTAAAGAGAGCAGAATAAAATCAGATCTCCAGTAATTCCTCCCCTGATACCTCACAAAATAATCCTCCCTCTCCCTAAACAAAAGGAGAAAAAATCTGCAAAGAAAAGATTAACAATAGCAAACTGGAAACAGTTAAGATTTCATGACATAAAATGTAGAAGAGAATAGAATATTTGCATGTGGTTTCCAGTTTCATCCCTGTGTTTCCAAAAACACAATTATCAGGGAAAGACAGCAAGTCAAGAAAATCCAAATTAATTCTTCCTTATATGACCCTGTGTAAAAGGAAGTGAACTAAAAGGAGAGCTATGCAATTTAAAAATTAGAGGAAAATTTCTCAAGAATAGGAGCTCCTAGCTACCACCAGCAGCAGCTTTCTGGAGAATAAAAATTAAATGTCCATAAAAATTCTATATTCAGCCATTTTTAGGAGACCATGCTCTAAACTTAAAGATCCAAAGCAGGAGTATAGAACCCAGGGAATAGGATTCCCTGCCGCTGGGGGAAGGGGGAGACTGGGGGTCTGGCTGGTACAGAACATGGGACATTTAACAAATTCAGGAAGAAGGCAGTTTACATTTCCCAGCAAAGGTTGCTCAGTTTACTGAAAATAGATGATACTCAGATGAGAAATCCACAGTCATTCAAGTAATTGTTACCTCTGACTACTCTCAAGATTCTTTTTTATCATTAATTTTTAGAACTTTAGCTATGAAGTGACAGGGTATGTTTGTTGTTGTTGTTTTTATAATAAACATATATCCTTTTTATCCAAAAATTAAATCCATCCTCAATTTTGGAATTTTGAAAATGTAGGGTTAAGTCAGATCATGTGTCATAAATGAACTTTCCTAATTGCTATCCAGAAGGACCAACAATCTTTGTTAGCAGTGAAGCTGTTTGGCAAAGGTTGATTCCACTTGATATTGAGTGAGCTCTTTCTACCAATATAACCCACCACTGCATTTGACAGGTTTTATTGTCAGTAACTGCTTCCCTGTACTTGGCATTTATACCAGCTACGGCTTTGTCGTGCATGCTTTTGAAGGAGCATTTGAAGGAATTGTGAATGCGTAGCCTTTTGTTTCTAAGATTCCAGCACCTAGCAGTGCCCAGAACACATTAGGAACTCAATGTTTATTCTGTTGAAATGAAATAATGAAGGTTTCCACATATTTGAAAGACTGACGCATAAAAGAAAGATTTTACTTTTTAACTTTCCATCATTTGCAGAACAAGGACTATGAGTGGAAGTTGTTAAAAGGTAGATTTGACTCAATATAATGAAAACATATCAAACTTCAGCAGGAAGGCACAGGAGAGTTGGGGGGGGGGTGGTGGGGGTAATTGATCAACCAAAGGACTTGTATGCATGCGTATAAGCATAATCAATGAACACAGACACTAAGGGGGTGAGGGCATGTACCAGGGGGTGAGGGAGGCCGAGGGGGGAGGTTAATGGGAGGGAGAAGGAGACATATGTACTACTATTTGTAATACTTTAAATAATAAAAATAATAATAAAATAATAAAAACGAGAAAGAAAACATGTGGCCACTAAGAAGTCAAATGGTCAGCTTCAGAAGTGAAATAGCCACCAGCTCACCATGCTCACGAGTGTACAGAAGAATATTTGAGAAGCATGTTGTAAAGGAGACTCGTGCATCACAGGCTGTCTCTAATTCCAGACCTGGTCTACTCTGAGATTCCAAGAGTCTATACACTTGAGAAGACAAGTGAGTACCCACATGCCAAGGCTCTTAAATATTGAATCACTAGTTTGTCCTTGCTCACTGACTTAGTTTCCTACTGTTAAAACGAGAGGACTAGTTCCAGTTCTAAGATATCCTGCTCCTACCATCTGCTATATGTGATCAATTTATATAATTGAGTATCAAATCAGTTCAGTGAAAATCCACTGCTTGCCAACTGTGTGCCAAGTCCCATGCCAGGTACCGAGGGGACGGCTGCACTCAGGCTCTGCAGGACCTCAGTCCCAGCAGCACATCACTGGTCAACGGGATGTGTCCTGAAGCTGGTTTTAATCCTGTCTGAAAAAACCAGAAACTAGTACAGTAGCTACAGAATGCACAGTATCTACATCCGGAAGTGCTCAGATGTCACCAAGTAGTTACACCTTAGCTTGATGTGCATTTTCCCCTGAAGAAGGCATTCGGACAGGAGTGTAAAGACTTAAATCCACAGAAGCCTCTTCAACTGCATGCCACCATGGACATGAAGAGGTGCTACATTCATCTACACTCCCACTAAGGCGCACTAAGAAACTCAAGGAATAATGAAAATACGCCAGTTTAAGAAGTTGTTGAGAAATGACATGGTGACAGATATAAACTTCCTAAAATGAGTAAAGTGTGGTCTCCCTTTATTTATTTCTTAAAAATTTATCTTTAGTGTTGAAAGTATTACAGAAGTCCCCCTTTTCCTCCATTGCCCCCCTTCACCCTGCCCCTGCTCTCCTCCTTTACTTTTAAAAACCAAACTAACAGTGATTAACACAGAAAGAATCCTTGAGAAGCAACTTCTCAAATGCATTTATTTTTGTTGTTGTAAAGTTAATATGAGATTTCAACTAACTACCCAAAATTAAGATAATGAAATTTTGTGTTGACTCAAATTAGGTTTTAGGACTAAAGTATGGATTTCCTCTTGCTGGGTTTCTCCACCAGCCCGTCTCTGTTATTCCCTCTGAGTACTGTTTATTGACTGCAGTCAAGGGGCGGAAAGTAAACAAACCCAGGAGATGCAGGTGTGTGATGTGATGAAATCTGATAGAGCCCACAGTCCCCAAGGAAAATAAACAGGAGCCATTGATTTAAATGAACTTAAATGTTGTCCGCAGCCCTAAGGTCAGTATCCTTCCTTTCCCCCTTCCTTTGTCTTTTACATATATACTTTTAGGTGCCATGTAAACATTTAGACTTATAGGTTAATTTGGAGTAGTTCCTCCCAAATTTATGAGATCTTGCTCATCACAGAAAATTCAAAATTCCATTGAAACAATATCAACAAGCAACACTGGTTAAAACTTGCCACTTATGACAGGATGCTGAGCCATGGAGCTGTCTGCATTACTACTACATTTTAAAAGGTACATTTGAGAAAGCATTGTTACTGAGTGAAATGAAGCAAGTGTTATGAGTGAAATGAAGCAAGCCTGATCATTGTCTACATGATGACTCTAAGAGAATCACGGATAATATAAAGTACCCAGTTAAAACCAAGCTGTCCTCAGCTTACAACAATCCTTAACTATTTCATACTCTTCACAATCTTTGGCCATAATATTTTGAAAAAAAATATTATCTCTCCATTAAAAAAATGTCTTCAAATTTGAGATGGTGTCAGGTGGGTAGCTCCTGATGTAGCTACTTTTAATTTCATTAATATCTTTATTACATTTCCCCAATCAGTGTCCCATAGGACATTATAAGATAGTAAAAAGTGTCATAGAGTTTTTTCTAAGATATCTGTGCACCTTTAATATTCTAAGAGAAATAATGGAGTTGAGAGCATGAGATTTCCTACACATATTTAACCACAACTTTTCTTTGTTGTCACCTATTAACAAGTTTTTAAATAATAACATTTAGGAAAGATTGAACAACAAAGATACAGAAAGATCTAACATAACGCCAAAGACTAACATAACATGAATGTTTTGGGGATCCTCTTTCTCCTCCCTTAAGACTCCTCTCATCACAGTGACACATTCTTAAGAAATAAATCTAATTCTCAGATGCCTTTCTAAGTAATGTGTGGTTTTTAATGTTCTTTAAGGACACTGATGAGAGGGCTGCATAGCATGGGACACAGCAAAACTTTCTAAAAATCCAATTTATAATTTCTCCCTTTCCCCAAAATTCTATGCCTCATTGCATCACAGTAAATCTCTCTCTAATCTATCCTCTGTACCCACCCTCTCCCCATGATCTTTTAGATAGTCTCTCCAAGTATTTGCAAGCTCAGAAATGTCTGGTTAGTGATCTACCCTGTTTGCATCCTCATCTATTTCACCCTTCTGCCAATCAAAAGGAATGTCTTTGAACTCATCCTCTTTTAAGGACCAGGGAGAGAAGGCTGCAAATATTAAGCTGATCGGAGGATTCCTTGGGAGGAGGTGACCATCTGTGCCTTCATGTCCTCACCTATAAAATGAGGCTGGGTCCTGTTGTTTTTTCTTGTTCTATACTCACCTTGGTAAAATGAATGTATTTCTTTTACCAGATGCTCCTATCCCTTTCTTCCTAGGAAGTAGCCAGATTTTCATTTCAAAGGAATAGTTGTATTTTAGGGTAAGGTGGAAGTAGATTTTCTCAGAAGATAATATCTCTCTGAGGATTAGGCTAGTTTGAGGCCTTGGAGAGAAAATGAGTGTGTTTCGTTTAAATAGGGTGAGAACTCAGAGGAAGTCTGCCAGAGATGCCTGAATACTGCCATCATTGCTAGGACCGTCATTAGCCCACACAATGCCCTCCTAAAGAATGCAAGAAGGGGCATCCTTTCCTCAAGACATTATCTCCATCTATCAGAAAGCTGTGATAGCATAGACATTGTGTTAGAACAAGAGACTTCATTGTCATGTGCTGAAAATCTGTTGTAATAAACATGTGTACCTATGATGTCAACAATGAGGATGGTGTCTCCTTAGGTCATGCAGCACCCAACCCGCACAGATATGCATGGTGGCCCCAGTTCCAGCCTTGGAAGCTGTGGGCAGCGTCTCTGTGCTGTGCCTTCATCAATAGATGCATCAGATGGCGGCATTGGGACCGTAACTAGTATTGGAGAGGACACAGTGCAGCAGAGCAGTGATGGTGAAAATGGTGGCTACCAAGAAACAAGGAAGGTCTAGACCCCTCCTCTAATTTTCTAGAGAAAGCCTCAGGATTCAATTAAAAAAGAAAAGTGTAGAGGGGACTGGGAGGAATTTCCTCCTATAGGAAGGCAGAGAGGGTTTGATTGAAAAAAAGTTATCAGTGACCTGCTGTGCTTTGCTTCCTCTGAAAGAAGAGGGAAGATATGTCTGCTTCCAGACCCTGCACAGGTTCTGTAGGCTGCACCTCAGGATATACAAGACAAGGGGTGCTACTGTTCTGCCACCCAGGAGCCAGAGTACCCTCTCCAGAGAGGAAGGCTAATGCAGTAATGAGGATAGAACCAGACTCCTGGGTTCAAGGCCCGGCTCTGTTACACACTGCCACAAGGAGTGTGACCATCTGTGCCTTCATGTCCTCACCTATAAAATGAGGCTAGTAATAGAATCTACCTTGATAGGGTTGGTATGAGGATTAAAAATGAGGTTTTTAGGGAGTATAAAAAATATTTAGAGCATGTCCTGGCACACAGCATTGTTGGCTCCTACTATTATTCTCCCTGGCCACCTCATTCCCAGCACTTCCATAGCCATTGTAAACTGAACCTCCCAGAAAACCTAAGGTATAGCACTGGGAGTAAGGGTGGGTGAGGTGGGAGAAGGGAGACTAAGGGAGGTCACTGCCTCCTGACAGTGTGGTCCCAACAATACAATGCAGAAAGGACAGGTAGAAAGAGAAAGATGGTACCTTATGTACTATGGATTGAAATATTCAAATATTTATTCACTGTTTCAGAAACTAGGAGCAGAGGAGTAAATGATTCTACTCAGAAGAGTAGAACTACCCTTCATAAATGTTCAAGAGCCAATAAGAATTGTAATGACAGCCAGACAGTGTATCCTGCCCTCTGCAATCAAGCTGGGCGGCCATTTGCCCAGGACCTAAATGAACAATGGACGAACCTAGGAAAAGCCAGTATCTAGTCTTTTAGCAACGATGAGATCTCATGTTAGCATCATCAAGAGTTAGAATAGCAATGGCTTACTGAAGTGCTAACTAGATGGCAGACACTATGCTGAGGTCTTCAATCATGTCACTAAATTTCCACAACCACCTTTGAGGTTGGTACTCTTATTGTCCAATCTCACGTGGTTACATGTAAGTGGAGGAGCTGGTTTAAGATTTATTAACAGGCCCTGGTCAGGGTAGTGCAGTGGTTAGAGGGATGGCCCATGCATCAAAGGGTTTTGGGTTCAATTCCTGGACAAGGGCATGTATCTGGGTTGCAAGTTCTATCCCAGGTCCTACTTGGGGCACATGCAGGAGGCATGCAATCCATGTTCCCTCTCACATGGATGTTCCTCTCTCCCTCCCTCCGTCTTTCACTTTCACTGTCTCTAAAAAGCAATGGGAAAAATTATCCTTGGGTGAGGATTCAAAGAAAAAGATTTACTAACAGAAAGTGATAAAGGCATGTAGTTTTCTATTTCCTCATGAGTCAAGTCTTCACACTTCTTTACCAGTTTCTTATGAGTTTTAAAGTTTTCATTACTATTATAGTTCTTCTAAAATGTTACATTTTCCTCTAGTTTTTTTATTTCTAACCAAGCTGTATCTACTGACAATTTTCCCAATCCCTGTCTTATTTTTGCTTTTGCAAGTTTTCCCCTCCTCTGATTTCTTAGGAAGCTTGGAGTACAATTTTTTGGGCAATGAGCCAAAGAAAACATGTGTAACTTCGTTCTTTTCCTTCTTTAAACATCTTGGGAAACTGGTGAAGTTTAGTTTAAAAATTTCCTTTCCCAATTATGTTCGAATTTTTGTATTTTTGCTATTTTGCCTGTATAACCGCATTAGGAAAGGGGAATTGAAATATAATACAGTCTAAATCAAAGTTTTCTCTTACATAATTGAGTTATCTTCAAATAATTAAGGATAAAAATGAGAGAAATGTATTATGTAGATACTTTAGTAGTATGCTGTTTTATTAATAAATCTTTTAATTCAGTAGGATTCAGTTTAAATTCCAAAGGATTAATTTTCTCTAAACATATGTAAAAAAGCTAACTTTCCATCTCTTACCCAATTGCTTCCATACAGAATCCCCTGTTCAAATATCAGTTTTATAACAGTAGCTGGCTTTGCCCAGTCCCTAAACTCGGGCTCCTGCTTTATTCCTTCTCTTTGGGTTCAGTCATTATAAAATCTTGTTATTTCTTCATCTATATCGCTTGGTTGTGTATTTCATGCCCATTGTCATAGTTATTGCTGTCACCGAGGCTTCAATCACTGTCAGACCCACCACTACTGTCACCCTGACAACTTCTTAACCCTTCCTCCTGCTTCTACTGCCTCAGTTTATTGTTCATACAGCTACAGGTATGGATGCCCCAAAACAGCAAGAGTGGGCACTCCATAAAAGAATAAAATGCAGTGGGAGGGAAGCATTCTATTTTAAATTAATGCAGACAATTTATGCATATGTACATGTATTAGGTACCAGTGGACCTAAGCTGTGAGTGGCCTGCATGGATTGGCTGACTTTCAAGTTTTATGCAGAACGTGCGGTCGGGGGATCACTGACAAGACTATCACCACCTTATGGATCAGTATTTTTACAAAACAAGCAGCTCGCACATCTTTTGCAGTCACTGTGTAGTCACACATATGGACCCCTGTATAACCAAACATGGTGTCAGGCTTGCTCTTGCCTGGGGCCTTTGAACTTGTTCACTCTGCCTGGGGTGCTCTCCTCCCAGATACCCAGTCACCTGCTCCTCCCTCAGGACATGCTCAGGTGTCACTTTCCCAGGGAGGCCTTTTCTGACCATCCCATTGAAATCACAGTCCCTCAACACCATCACAGGATCACACGCACACCCTATTTGTTTCCATGACACTTGTTACAATCTGATATGCTATGTATATATTTATTTGTTCTCAGGGATGTTTGTTTTGTTCACTATTGTACCTCCAGCCTCCTGAAATATTGCCGTGCACCCTGTTGGAGTTCAAAAAAGTATTCAATTCTATTTAGACATTGTCTTCAATGTGTCAGTGAAACATGACCAAATCAGTTAAATTGAACAGTATTCCCAGCGCTCAGCATAAGGCTGTGCAGGTGTGCACTGCCCATCTCCAGAGGGTCACACTCTCAGAGACTCTTAGGTACTGGGGAAGCGGCAGACGCCAGGCAGGAATGGCAGCATGAGACAGTGCAGAAGAGAAGCAGCCCTGACTCAGGGGTGTATAAGTGCAAGGGGTGTGTGTGTGTGTGTGTGTGGAAGGGAGTTGCTTTGGAGGCAAAAAAGAAAAAATCCCACTCAGATTTACTAGGATCTCACAAATTGCACCCCCTCCTGAAGAGTGTGATGGAGCCCCTCTTACGTGGAGAACTGAGAAGCAGATACTAAAAGATTTCTTCCAACAGGACTCATCTGTTTAAATCCAAAGAATCACCAAAGTGCCCATAGATTGCTAATAACTGGCCACGGTATTAAGTGCAAACTGCTACCTAGGCCTGCTCTGTGAATAGTTGGGAAATTTGAACAGTGACTACCAGGCCTAAACATCTGTGGGATGATTACATCTAATGAAGCCAACAGTCCCCTGATCACCATCATCATTATTGGATAGAATGGCTCTTAGTGTTTATTATTCACTGTTAGTACTTTTAAAAAAATACATGCCGACTAGGAAATTTAATAAATTAATTCACTCTGTTTTAATGACTGCAACTCCTCAAGGACGGCAAAAGTACTTGGTTTCAGTTATAAAATTACTTGTAAAGTATTAAGTAAGTTTCTTTAATAAGTTGCTTATTATAATAAAGGAGACTAAATAAACTACATGGAATGTAGACTGTGTATATTAATAAATACATGTTAAAATAATATAAATTCATCTTCTCTAGCATGTGGGGTGCCAAGATTAAGCTAATATATTTTCCCTTAAGTATTTCTCAGCAATAAGCATGTTAAATAGAAATTGAAATGAAAAGTCTTGTTTTTCTATTATAGGAATACCAAAAGCTATTTTAAGACAGGTAAGGAGGGAGACTTAGTATGTGGCAAAAAAACCTGCTTTCATCAATAAAATCAGGACATTATTTAAAAATAATACTCTAAGACTGAACAATGATTCTGAATTTACCTTGTGGATTGAAATTCAAGTCTGCAAATGACCCTTGGGAGAGAATGTGAATACATGACTTCTTGGAAACCTTGCAAAACATCGGATAGGTGTTTTCTGAATCCTATGCACACTAAGGTGGCCACTAGGGGGCGATGGTTTTGAGAGAGGGGGGAGATTCTGGAGGAGCCCAGGTCCACCTGGGACAGTCAGGGGCTGGAGGAAAGGGCAGCATCCCATGGGGTAAACTCTCAAAAAAGGCAGGTCTGACCTATATATCACTTTTTGGTTTTCTTTTTAACATTTTAAGTGTGATTTTTATTCAATTTTTAAATAGGTAATTTATTCCATGATTCAAAGGGGCAAAAGGACGGATAATAGCTTCCCAATATACATTCTCACTTTTCCCTTTAGTCAATAAAAATAAACTACATTTCCCAGAAAGCCCCTTGCAAAACAGGTGTGGCTTCATACTTCATGTCCAGCCAGTGATGTTGGGAGGGAATTCTGGAGGCCTCCTAGAAAGGGAGGGTCTTCTCTCCTCCTCCAACCTTCTGCCTTGAAGAGGGTCTGACTGGTGAGAACATAGGTCACACTCTCAGAGGGTGGGGTGGAGAGCCTGAAAGAGTCTGGGTTGCCCTAATTTTATGGAGCTGTAGCTTTGCAACTCACATGGCTGGCCCTGGACTTCTGTTATGTGAGAGAAAAATGCATTTCTCTCTTTTGTTTAAGCTCTTGCTATTATTTTGACTTTTCTGTAAAATGCAGCCAAATTGAATTTGAATAGGGAAAAGCCTCCCTTTTACCAAGTTCCCAAACCACGTAATTCCTGCCCTTATAAAGATATTTTAGCATATGTGTCTGTGTGTGTGTGTGTGTCTTGGGAAATAATTCATGAAGAGCTTTCTCATTCTTTTGAGGCTGTACAGATTTCAGTTGTGTTGATATACTATACACTATCCATGAACATGTAGATTATTTTCAATTGTTGGCTATTATAACTAATGTTGCATTGAATAACTTTGTACCTCTTCCATTTAGGTCCTGGAGTGTATCTGCAGGATAAATTCCTCAAAGTCGAAGTGCAAGGTCAAAGATGTGCATTCGTAATTTCGACAGCTGCCCCTTGTAAATGTTCCAGCATTCATCTTTGGGAGCAACATATGAGCGTGCCCTCTCCCCCACTTCTTTCCTCAGATGGTATTATCAAAGGAGGCTGAATTTACATCCTTTCTGGAACTGTTTGGGAAAGGAAGGGATGAGGAAAATAAGGAAGGAAAGAGGAAGGAAGAATCAGACTAAGATGCAAGTATACGGTGTATCCATGTTGCATGCACAGGGCATATAGTTGAGGGGTGAGTTGGATGAGACAGACCCTTAGTTAATTCAATTCAGTTTTCTGATGGGGAAGTTGTGAGGATAGATTAGCAGATGGCTTAAAAGCCATGGGATGAATTGTGGTTTATGTGAGGAATCTACCGGAGATCGGTCGGTGGCAGTATTGATTTGCAGGATTGACTTGCATGGTTTTGTTATCTAATTGTAACAGGTGTGATGCTCCACTGCTGGATGCAGTTTGGAACTGAAGAGCCAGATTCTCCATGAATCTCTGCAGGAGTCTCAGAGCTCACAGGCAGCACTTGCTGTGTACAGTAGGCTCAGGAGAGCCAGTGTTGGACTAAAGGAGGCCTCCCCACTTTGTTGTAAGATAAAATTAGCTCTGTGCCAAATCTTGCCACTGAGGCACTCACCCAGGACCCATCCTGTCCATGCTTCTCTCCCTGCTTTCACTGCAAGTCTGTCCCTGGAGGGTCAGCATTCTTGTGCTCCCTGGAGGGGACGGTCAGAGACCTCACAGCACAAGTGAGGAGAGAGCAGGCTTGATGATAATGACCCTCACTGTATAAGCATTATCACTATAGGCCAGGAACTGTTCTGAACTTATATATTAACATCCTGATCCTCCTCACAACCCTAGGAGTAGCCCTCATTTCCATTACCTCTGCTTTATGGGAAACAGATACAGAGAGGTTAAGATCCCTCATCTAGTAAGAGGTGGAGCTAGGATCTGAATCTAAGATGTAGGGATCCAGAGTCTCCTTGACCTTGACCCCTACACAAAACTCTCATGACATTTTTTTAGAGGTCAGAGCACATAAATACTTGCCCACATAAATCTGGTTTATGGCATGGACAAAAGCAAAACTTAACTTAGGTTATTGCTTATAAACGCCTTTGATAATCATGAAAAAAAACTTGGCTTCTTCTTAAAATTGGTATAAAATATTCCTTTTAACCAATCCCCTGCCATCTGGGGATTCTAATAGCCAATCACTGCAGAGATTAAATGACTTCCTCATTTTCACTTTATAACTACCCTGTGACATCATGCCTAGAGCTTCCTATCAACTTCAAATTTGAAAGCTCCCAGTTAGAGAACTGTTCTTATATGGCAATAACTCTTACTACATGCTATTTCGTGACCTGGTGGCTTTAATTTTGCTGTTTCTGGATTTTTGACACAGGGTACAGGATTCTGGAAGAATGATAAAGGGACTGAGTCCTATAAACTGTTTGATGAGGCACTTAATTTAATGACAAGACTTGTGATTGAAGACGGAAAAGAAACGGAGCCAAGTACAGATGCCGGCAAAGGAAACTGAATTGTACCTTCCAAGTTCCTAAGAAGAGGGTACAACTTTGTGATAATATTAATGGCTTTTGACTGTTTAAGTACCTTCCAGTGATTGCTTGGAGCCGGCAGTCCATTTGTTTTGAGGCAGTGATGTTTTCCTTTATCTTTAAGAGTGCAATAGGGGCTTTGAAGTAACAAGGTCAAATTCAACCACTTTTGCCCAGACTCTGTGCAAAAATACTGGGCTTGAGTTTCCAGAGAACATGAAGGAGTCATTTCAGCCAAGCTTTACCACCCAGAAGTCCTTTTAAAAGACTTTCAGAAGCATCCCGAATTTGCACATTACCTCCTTGACCTTTGAGCAGGAGGTCTGAGCTGGAGCACGTGGTTTCAATTGTCTGATAAGATACATCGCTCCAGTCTTAGCCTGGCTGAAGGGTAAACCAGCTGGTTTCTATCTCTTCTTCTGTAATCATTAGGCATTAGGCAAGCCATGAAAATGTTATCACAGTATTTTACTAACGTGGCTACCAAGTCTCTTGAAGAATGGGGGGAAAAATAGAAACAAAGCAAACAAAAAGAGACTTCTTTAACAAAAGGCCAGACTCTTGGTTCTAAGTAAAATTAAAAAGAAAAGAATATTTGATAAGTCTATCTCTTCTGAATAACTGGCAAGCTTCCTTTCAACAGACAATGGAAATTATGAGATCTGTTCTACTTTTCTTTTGGCCTTAGTTGCTAGAAAGCTTATACTTAAATTTATTGTTTAATTACAGTACCAAAAGTCTGTACTCCATTTCCTGATTTCTCCTAATTTTCTATTATTTCAATTTTTGAGTTTACTTTTAGTAATTTGTATTTAATTGTTATGTTAACTTATCAAGTTAATTGAATGTAATTTAATTATTGCAATAAAAAGAAATGATCAAGAGCATAAATTGTGACTGTAAATCCAATATACCATATTAATGACATTGACATATAAGTCACCCTAGCAGATTCACTGAATATATATCACTTTCCAGTTGGTCTTATGGTTAATAAGACCAACTGGAAAGTGTGGAAAATAACCTTAAGTACTTAGAAAATGTATTTGATACTAGCTGAGATGTAAATACTTAAGAATATAATGGAACCAGAGGCTTTTATTAGGTAATAACTATTAATACTAGGACTCTTTCAATTGTACGTGATGGTGAATGCAACTCACAGTGGTGAGGTAATACATTTAATAACTCCACCTTCCCTGGAAGCGAGCTTCCTTATGATGGCACCATGGCTGCCAGCAATGCCTACCTTATCGCTGATCCACTCAGCCACAGCAGGAAGAGAGATTGTTTTTAACAGACCAACAAAGCCCTGTGATAGAGTCTAATTGGTTCTAGCTGATTCACAATGTTTTTATTTAAACCTTGTCTAAGTCACACGCCCAACCATGGACACAGTTCCACTCAAACCACATAAACTGAGAATAGGAGATGGATGGTTTCAAGGGGAAACTATGGTGCTGCATCGGAAGGAATAGGCAACAATCACAGATGTCTGCTACAGTATTTCACTCAACCAGACCATTTTTTTGGACCTTGTTTTTCCAGGAGATTTGATTGCCCCTTAAATGTTAAGATTGATCAGTGAAGCAGCCAGGAAAGAAAATCCTGGGTCTTGATTACTCACATGAGACTCCCATTAACCCCTGATGAATTTATTAATGAAAATGTTAATGAGTGACATAGAACAAATTTTGCTGCTACCACAAAAGTTGTGCCAATATGTTAGCTTATTCTAATACTTCACTGCACATTAGACTACAATCTTGCTGAAGTATTTTCTATTTCATGGGTTGTTTATAAAATCTCCAGTTTGCATTTAGCACACCCTAAGTTTGTACCTATTCTCTTTAGCCATGATTATTGGCTAAGATGGGAATTAGTACCTACCCGATGAATCCCTTCAATCTCTGACTCATTTTAATTATTGAAAATAAACAAGGTATATTAAAATAAATAATAAATCTTCTAAAGATATGTACTGAATTAAAATTTTCTAAAAATAAATTGAGATACACTTGTGGGGGGAAAAGCACATTGATTTAATTACATTATGTGCTTTAAATTCTTCAGGGAAACAGAGAACAAGTACCCAAAATATCTGCCCCTCATAGAACTTTACTCAGTGATTTTATTTATATAGGATATGATATCAGTGTCAAATGTACAGCCCTTCAACGATTAGAACAAAAAAGAAAAAAACTCAGTTCAAGGACAGAACAAGGCAGCAACAGGCCAGGTCTCTATAAGCAAAGGAAGCTCTTGGCTCTTCATCCTTCCAGTCAGCATTTATTGAGTGCTCACTCTGTGCTGGAGATTGTACTGGGTCTCACACATAAAAGGAACTCAAAAGATTTACAGTCTAATTAGATAATTCAGGGCCAACAGACAAGTGACAATAACGACTAAAAGTTTATTTCATCTTACAGGTGACCGTAGGGCACAGGCAGACCTAGGCCCAGATTCTGATCCTCCCATGCGCTAAATGGGTAACCTTAAGTCACTTGACCTTTTGAATGATCAGTTTTCTGATTTGCAAAATGGAGACAAAAATACCTGTATTTTATGGTCAATGGGAATGTTAAATGAGATCATTAGAGCAAGATTGGCAAATATCTGTAAAATACTTACACTGGGCCAGGTAAGGTTCTAAATGCTTTACCTAAATCAATTCATTTAATCTTCACAAAACCCCATGAGGTAGATACCACTGTCACCAACTCCATCGTACACTTGGGGAAACCAAAACACAGAGAAGTTAGGACTTACCGCAAGTGGCCGAGCACGATCAGCACTGTGGGCTTTGCAGCTGACCCGGAGATGTGCCCCCAGATGGCTCTTGAGGAGGGGCGAACTACCCAGCTGCAGTGGGGTTAGGGAGCAGGTCCCCCAGCTCTCAGCTTGGCCAAGGTTCTCTCTGCTGCAGTGAGATCCCTTAGCCAGAATCATGCCCTTCCTGGGGTAGCCTGGACCTGGTGACTGAGCCACGTGAGGTTATGAAGGTCACTCAGGACACTCTGATGGGCATATTTGAGCCAGTACTTCCTTCGAGGTGGCCCAAGGTTTCGTCAGATCTGCACCACGGCTGGACTTCAGCTCAATCCTGCATGCAGCCTCTTCCTTCCACAGGTGAAGAGCCCTAATCCAATTACATGGCGGCTTGAAGTGCCCTACACCTCATCAGTGTTGCTCTGTTCATGTTAAAAATTCCTTTCTTTTCTCTGTGTTTTATTTGGGATAGTTTCAATTGCTATGTCTTCACGTTCCAGACACTTCTGTTCGAGTTTTTATGTCAAACGGGTGAGCGGTCACCACAGCCTGTTAAGCACTTGGGAACCAGGGGCTCAGACCCCTCAGGAATGAGTGCCTGGATCACCCCCTCCCCACCCTCACCCACAGCCGACTGCCTAGGTTAGCACAGGTGCTTATTGAGTTGAGAGAGGGATGGCGAGTATTAGTTACAGCTTTGCTTAGAACTGTTGAGGGGATGTTAGTTCATCCTTTTAACCCTAAGAAACAGCCCAACCAGAATTCTGGAGAGCCTGTCCTCAGGGGGAAAAACTTACTATAAGAAGGAAGTGCATCCAAACAGCACTAGAGGTGAACAATGGTTGACGCCATGGTTCTCCACAGAGACCCTTCCTCAGCGCCAAAGACCCATCCCAGCTGACCTGAGTAGTGGGGGCTGGTGCCTCACAGCTGTCTCCCTCACTGGGCATCACCCCCAGCCACAGGGAACTGGCCCACCCAAGATTATTCTTATTCCCAGAGGGAGGCTCACAGCCAACACTGGCTGATGGGAGGGTACAACCTGGCCCCCTTGCCTCCGCATGCAATGACTCTGAAGGACCATCCTGTCAGGATCACAGCTGAGCTGGAGAGAGTCCTGACTCTGCTACCACTTACCTAGCTGGCCTTGTAACAATACAACAGTCGTGTTGATTCCATGGGTAATGGATATCGCTAGCCTGGTACCTGCAGTACTTAACACATAGTAAATATGCACTAAATAGTGGTCATCTTAATTATTAAATGACAGAGTGGGTTTGATATCTTTTTATTTTTTTAAATAAATCTTTATTGTTCAGATTATTACAGGTGTTCCTCTATTTTTCCCCCCATAGCTCCCCTCCACCTGATTCCCCACCCCACCCCATGCCCTTACCCCCGCCACTGTCTTCATCCATAGGAGTAAGATTTTTGTCCAATCTCTTCCCGTACCCCTCACACCTGCTTCCCCTGAGAATCGTCAATTCACTCCCTTTCTATGTCCCTGATTCTATTATATTCACCAGTCCATTCTGTTCTTCAGATTTTTTATTCACTTGATTTTTAGATTCACTTGTTGGTAGGTATGTATTTGATGTCATTTTGTTGTTCATAATTTTTATCTTTACCTTTTTCTTCTTCTTCCTCTCCTTAAAGAATACCCTTCAGCATTTCATGTAATCCTGGTTTGGTGGTGATGAACTCCTTTAGCTTTTTCTTGTCTGTGAAGCTCTTTATCTGACCTTCAACTATGAATGATAGCTTTGCTGGGTAGAGTAATTTTGGCTGTAGGTTCTTGCTGTTCATCACTTTGAATATTTCTTGCCACTCCCTTCTGGCCTGCATAGTTTCTGTTGAGAAATCAGCTGACAGTCGTATGGGTACTCCCTTGTAGGTAATTAACTGTTTTTCTCTTGCTGCTTTTAATATTCTCTCTTTGTCTTTTGCCCTTGGCATTTTAATTATGATGTGTCTTGGTGTGGTCCTCTTTGGATTCCTCTTGTATGGGGTTCTGTGCGCTTCCTGGACTTGTAAGTCTATTTCTTTCACCAGGCAGGGAAAGTTTTCTGTCATTATTTCTTCTAATAGGTTTTCAATATTTTGCTCTCTCCCTTCTTCTGGCACCCCAAAAATTCGGATGTTGGTTCGCTTAAAGTTGTCCCAGAGGCTCCTTACACTATCTTCATATTTTTGGATTCTTTTTTCTTTTTGGTTTTCTGGTTGGATGTTTTTTGTTTCCACATATTTCAGATCTTTGGTTTGATTCTTGGGGTACGTTGATCTACAGTTGAGTTTCTGCATATTCTTTATTTCAGACAGTGTATGCTTCATTTCTGACTGATCCTTTTCCATTTTTTTGGCATTCTCATTAAGCTCCTTGAAGGTCTCATCAAGTTTCTCAGCGGTTTTAAGAAGATTCTTGAGTAACCTTATAAATGTGGTTCTGAACTCTATGTCATCCAGTAGTTTGCTTTCCTCCGTTTCTTTCATTCGTGACATGTTTCTTTGTCTCCTCATTTTGGCTGCTTCCCTGTGTTGATGGAGTAGCTTTGTGTGGTAGGTGACCTATAGGGGGCAGTAGCTCAGCCTCCCCAATCACCTGATGTGGACACTCTTGGTACACCCCTTTGTGGGCTGAGTGCAAAGACTTGGTGCAGTTAAAGCCTTAATTGCTGTTGGTACACTGGGAGGAATTGACCTCCAGGCCAATTAGCTGTGAGCACTCACTGTGTCTATAATGGAAGAAGTGCTGCGCTGAAGACACACTTATGGGGCAGGACTTGTTTCAGTGGGGCTTTGGTGCTCACTGAGTCTGCCTTTGAATGTGTCACTTATGGATGTGAGGAGTTGAAATCTGGTGTCTCACTCTGACCACTAGGTACACCGGCTTCTGGATCTCCAATGGGGTGCAGGTCAGCTACTGTCTGAGGCCACCCAGCAGGAGCTACAGTGAGAGCTACAGTTTTCTCCTCTTTGATTGGGGTTTGGAGGTTTTGGAGCTGTCTGACCCAGGCTGCAAGTTTGCTAGGTTAAGCTGCGATAGGGCGGGGCTTTCTTCTGCTAACGCTGCTGCTTGGAGCTTGGGTGGGTTTGTAGGTTGTGCAGGGCGGGGCCTCAGGGTGTCACTAGGCTAGGGCGTGGCAAACAGCAATGGCTGCTAGTTAGCCGGCTCTGTGTCCCCAAGGGCGTCCCAGAGTCCCGTGCCCCAGTGCCATAAACAATTATTCCTGCGCGCAGCTCTGCAAGTAAGCCCCCCTCACTGGCAGACAGTCCAGCTTCTCCCCGTAGGAGTTTGGGTCCCCCGCGTCTCCCCAGAAACTGGATTTCAGAGTAATCAGGGGCTTGTCTCCCTTTGGGTTGAAAAAAGCAACGCCCGCAGCCAGCCCGGATCACGCGCCTCCGTACCTCAGCTTTTCAGCGCTCGTGCACGTCTCGATGCTCTTTTCTCTTTCCTTCTAGTTGTAGAACTTCCACTCAGCCAGCTTTCCCGTGGTTCTGGGTGATAGACGTTTTGTCTTTTAGTTGAATTTTTGAAATTGTTGTAGGAGGCAGCAGTTTAGGTGTTTACCTACGGCACCATCTTGGATTCTCCCCCCTTGATATCTTAATATAGCAAAATTAACTAGTCATTTCAACTAACCAACCACTCACAAGATTGTGTTAAAACAAGAAATGCCTGAGTTGTTTGACGTGTGAAATGATAATTTCAAGAGCCTTTAGCCTATGCTTCCTACATGTGCTGGCCTGGGCTAGGCCCAAGTCACCCACCAAGCAGAATCACAATACTAGCTAACTCAGGTACTGAGTACACTTAAAATTCTTGTGCATTTATCTTTATACCTAAAACTGTAAGTTCTATCACTTGTTCAGTCTCTCTCAAGTAGCCTTTAAAGGGGACTTTGTTTCCTTATGCATGAAGTCTGTTTTTCTTGATCCAGAAAACAAGATTCTATTTAGATCTTTATCAGTGACATTTCCTAGAGCAATGCAGAAAAGCTCAGGCAATAATTATTATTTTTCTACACAATGAGAAAAAAATTCTCTTACTATTGAAATATTTTCATATTCTTTGACATTTTGCTGAATTTTATTCAAGAATTCTGTGTTTAAGCATTTTGATGTTTTTCTCACTGTCAAATCAAAATACCCAATTTTTAAGAGACATTTTTGCCTGCCTTTATCTGGATTCCTGTTGCTGGGCTGGAAATCTGTCTCGGGAGGAGCTCAGCGTTTGACAAGAGATGCATTAGATGCTTGATTTCTGCTTATGCGGGAGCTCCAGCTCTTTGAAACAGGGATTATGATACAGGTCTGCTCAGGATTTGGGTCTTTGAGTCAAAATTATATCTGACTGCTTTGATTGCTAATTCTCCAGGAAAGAGCCACATGCTCCTGAAGCCACTTATTCTTGCTGGGCATGGATTTACCAATGAAGTCTGTATTCTTTGTTTTAGTTCTCACAGATGTTTTATGTATTCTGTTCTGAGTTTATTTTTTTTAAGTTATCCACCTATTAAGAAAATAATTATTTTTCCAAGAAAGATGGGGGTGGGGGGAAGGAGAAAGTGGGGAAAAAAGTGTGACTGAGAAGAAAAACAAATGCACATATAAAGAGATCATTCTAAGTTGATCTATTCTCACAACATATATATAAAATCAAAACTACATCAATTGAGCAAGAATATAAAAATACATTGGTACAGGAACATTCACAAGATTTGTACTTGGGAAATCCTGTTGGTTTATCCAGTCCTGTTTACTTCCTGGGAAAATGTCAATTGGGGAAGTGTCCAAAGAGCACAGAATGCATGGCAGTGTTAGCACCGAAACAGGACTCACCTGGTAGGCAATTCAGCAAAAGGCTTATTTGCACTATTTTAAATTGGTGGCAGGATTTCTTCCAGGCAGTTAAGGTGTTGTTTGGCCAGCTAACGAACACTTTCTCAGAACTACGCTTCCATCTCTTTTATTGCACATGCACCCCATTGCACAAGTAGATTAGCTAAAGGCTCACCTTACCAAGAGGTGTCAGCTTTCAGCAAGCCGTAATGCAATTCAACAGTCCTGTATTCATTTAATAGAGACCAGGCACTGTGTGAGGCACTCCCAGACACTTTAATTTAATCCTCTTGTGACTCCCTGTCATAATTTCATCCTCATGCCCTCGGTCTGGCACAGGAAAAAGGCAGAAATCTGTGGGATGAACAATGATGCAATTGCACCTTTGTAAGGCTGCCTTTGGGTGAGAATTTCTGAGCGCAATGAAGAGCGACAGGGATTTACATCTATGGGAGGCATCATGTGTGCTAGAGTCTGTG
Source organism: Corynorhinus townsendii (assembly GCA_026230045.1). Lineage (NCBI taxonomy): Eukaryota > Metazoa > Chordata > Mammalia > Chiroptera > Vespertilionidae > Corynorhinus > Corynorhinus townsendii. The sequence continues at coordinate 16,881,957 of JAPDVU010000010.1, read as the reverse complement.
CTAAGCAAACAATGACTTGGTTTCCTTGAGTCCTTTCAAAGACCATATGAAAGGAGCATTTCCACCCTGGAACTGACAAAGCTTAGCTCTCAAGGCCTCTGCACTGGCATCTTCAAGGCCCCAAGAGGCGTCCTAGCAATGTTCCTGGGTCACAGGTCCCCTGGTGTTTGTCGTATTTGTCAATTGTTGTTTTTAGTTTATAATTTGTTTGATTGGTTTTCTCACTCTAAGTAAATATTCACTTTCATTCATGTTTCATATTCTTTTTCTTAACGAATACTTCCAATTGTTTCAAAGCTACAGGCCCTCCAAAATCCAAATCTATCCCTGGAAATGTTATCTCCATTTTTACAGATAAAGAAACCTAGAGTTTGACAGGTCCAGTAACTAGCCCTTGTCACAGACCAACCACTTGAACTTCACTCTCCCTGACCTCAAGATCATACATTCACTTGCTGACTTTTGACACTTTCAAAACCATTTTTTGTACACAAGTGATACCAGACCTATCTGCATTAAAAGATGAAAGAAAAAATATAGAAGGGTACAAAAGCAAACTAAAAATGTCCCTCTCACTGTCCCGTCCAGAATACCTACCAGCCCCAGACCCTCCTCTTCCCAGAAACTCATTTATTGTTTAATCTGTACATTGTCCACGATTCAGAAAAAGCTGAGGAGAGAGATTCTGTCTGATAATCTGGATCTGATCATCTGTCTGATAAACTGCACACACAGTTCTAAGGCCCTATTTGTGAGGGGACATGAAACCCTCAGGAAAACTAATTTAGAGAGATGATAAAAACCAGAGAAGAGGAAATTTTAGCTTCCTGATATCAAAACAGAACTGTCCTAAATGGGGGTGGGGGTAGATATTCTAGATAGCCCCTCAGCTTTTCCTATGAATTCTTAGGGTCATTTTCAATGACGCCCTGAGATTATGACTCACCTGCTGAGGAATGCCCCGCAGGTGTGCTGCTCATTCCTCACAGGTGAGCCCACCCCTGGAGCTCCTGCACCTGCACCTCACTATTTACTCTCAGGAAGGGATGTGCCTGGGGTTTTCCTCATATGGCAATCCACCGCTCAAACCTTGCTAGTTGAAGTAAAAAACGATAAAGTAACTTTGGAAAAACCTTGGCAGTTTCTAATAAAGATAACCATATAACTCAACAATTCTACTCACAGGCCCAAGAGAAATAAAAAGAGATATCAATAGGAAGACTTATATATGAATGTCCACAGCCCAGGTATCCATCAATAGTTAAACACATAAACAAATTATGGTATATCCACAGAATGGAATACTAATCAGTGGTGAAAAAAATTAACTGGTAAACAAATACATGGATGAATCTCAAGAATATTACATTGAACAAAAGAAATCTAAATGAGTACATTATGCATGTCTCCATTTATACAGAAATGGGAATAACATTTATCTCTGGGCTGGGGCATTGACTTCAGAGTGCAAAAGGGAAGTTTATAGGATGATAGGAATTATATATGTATGTATATATACATATATACACACACATATATGTATATGTACATACATATATATGGTCTAATTAGCATATTATGCTTTTAATACACACATATGTTTATATACACACATGTACGTATACATGTGTGTATAAACATATATGTATACATACATATGTGATACATATGTGCGCGCACACACGTGTGTTAAAGGCATAATATGCTAATTAGACCAGACATCCTTCCGGACGTCCTTCTGGATGACCTTCCAGACCAAGCCAGGGCTGCGAGGCAAGCCTGGGTCCCGGGTGCTGGAGAGAAGCCAGTGTATTGGACGATGCTCCAACCAACTGAACCACCCAGAAGGGCTCTATATCTTGATTTGGATGATGGAATACAATTTGCGTGTGGTGTATTATTATAAAAATTCATCAAAATGTAAACTTAAGATCTGTTCATTCTACTGTATATATACTACACCTCATAAAAATGTAAAAAAATAACTTGCAAATAAGTAAACAAATTACAGAGATTCACCACCTGCCTGAATGAACTGAGTTTCCAGGTCTGGTCTAGCTCAACAGAGTGCGGTGGCCAGAGCATTCGATCAGGCCAAATCACCCCTGGATTATGGAAGTTTTCAAATCTATAAGGTACTCATTGGAGCAAACAATTCCCATTTCCCATTGGGCTAGTTCACCTCTGTTGGGACCACCCTACTAGAAAACGCCGGTAACCCTGTGCAAAGCACTGAGCTGGGAACAAAGGTCTCAGACCAACTTGAATTGTGGTCAGTTTAAGTGGAATGAAGCTACTGAAATGCCACAGTGGCCTCTAGGAACCAAACAAGTCCTTTCACCCATTTAGGGAAAATACTGTCACAGCACAGTGGCAGGAAGGTGGAGAATAAACACCAGTAATATATGGGGAGCTCTCTGGATATAGTAGGAATAGTCTCAAGTACGTCCTCAGTAGAGGATAGAGAACAAGAAAGGATTTAAAGTGAAAGGCTGCTAACAGAGAGTTGGGGGGAAAATGAAGAGGTTTGGGAACCAGAGGAAGGAACTGCCTGGCTCACAGTGAAGGGGCGCTTTAAGAGACCCCTGCAGGTGGGCTTGTGCTGGGAGACAGCGCTGTTCAGGATGCCTGGGTGCTTTGGATACCGACAGGAAGTAGTTCTGACAGAGCATCCTCTTTTTTAACCTGCCATTGCATCATGCAGATGTAGGCACTGGCTGTGTTTTGTGCACACTTCAAAGTACTATTTTAAAGGGAAAGAATTATAAACACTAGAGACCTCCCTTTGAAAAATAAGTTAAAAGTAATTTAAATTAAAATACACTGATTAAAATAGCCCTGGTTCAGATTTTGAAGCATGCCATTTCTTTCTGATTATTATCTCTCAGTTACTTAATATGAACCACCCCTAGATCGGGCAGAAATTGTGTGATAAAGCTCAGGAACTATTCACAAACAGCTAAAAACAGCTTCACAGATAGCCTCCTGAAGACATTTAATAAGTCTGTCATAATCAGCACATGATCCTCAAGAAAGGAGAATAAGAAACAGCTGCTTTGTAGCAAATCCCAACTACAGTAGGGATTAATTCTAAACTTATGTCGCATTTAGTCAGTTTTCATTTGGGACAACAGGGAAAATCTTTGCCAGACTAAGGGCAATTATGTATTTGTCAAAACAGATGAAACACAAAATGTTAATTTTGTTTTTCTCTACGATAAATATTTCTGTGGAACATGGAATATTTTAATGTTGGAATAATTGGAGAAAGACTTCTAGTGGTTCTTACTGTGCGTGGACTTTTCTGCTCCATGCCACTGTTTTGTTCTGTTTTTAAAATATATTTTTATTGATTTCAGAGAGAAAGGGAGATGGAGAGAAAGAGAGAAATATCAATAATGAGAGAGAATCCTTGATCAGCTGCCTCCTGCACGCCTCTTACTGGGGATTAGGCATGTGCCCTTACTGGGAATTGACCCATGATCTCCTGGTTCATAGGTTGATGCTCAACCATTGAGCCACACTGGCTGGGCCACTTCACTGTTTTAAATCTGGTCTTAACTCACTTTGAAAATTCCTTGGTGGTGTTGGTGAATCTCTCTCTCTCTACTCCCCTCTTCTGTAAAATATTTTATAATCAAACATAATGCTACCAATGGGGTTTCTACTCACGTGTATGACCATTTCCTAGGATAAGAAAACTTATATTTTGGTGTTCTAAGGACCTGAGTTTGAATCCCAGCTCCACCAGTTAGAAGCCATGTGACTTTGCAATTAAAAAATTTTTTGGAATGCCAGTTATTTCATTTCTAAACTGGGAATTATAAGAGTGTTTTCTTCACATAGTTGCAATGAGATAATTCACGTGAAGAACAGTATCAGCACAAGGTGAGTGCTAAATACACTGTAGCTATGATGGAGCTGGTAATAATACGGAACACTTTAGAGGTGCCTTTACACTTCAATCACATATGAGCCACTTGGGGGCAGGGCTGTAGGGATGAATCCTGATTCCGTAGGGCTGGTGATGGGCCTGAGAGCTTGTCTGTCCAACACCCTCCCAGGTGATGCCCACGCTCCTGAACCACACTTCGAATCAGAAGGACTTCTCTCTCTTACTGCAGGAAATCTGGTCTGTTTTCTGATTCATGGTCAGTCATATGTTACTTTGCTTCCCACTTCTTGACTATGCAATTTAGTGAACTTGTTTCTTCCAAAAGACCAGAACAACCAGGAGAGAAGCCTATTTTTTTTAAATTGCCCAGATGTTTGGTCTATACCATGCCAAACATGCGGCTATCATGAAGAGCTTTACTAATTCTTAAATTTTTCAGTCCCATATTTTTGTTCTTACATGAGACAGGCTGAGTCTTAGACAAGTTTTTGCCTATTTAACTGACCTATGGATGCCTCTTTTATTTGCTCCCAGGTCTAGGTTTACAGCAGTTCGTCACCAATGATCCAGGATTTCAAACAGGCTTCTGAGCCAAGTCCAGAAATGTGTTGATGCTATTGTCCTCTCACTGTCCCGCTGGTTGAATCAGGCCTTTGTGGCCCACCCCCTACTGGGCCCAACTATTTGTAACAGTGGAAAGAGGAAATTGGAGGGTAAATCCCTCCCCCTGTGGATCAGGCTCCTTCTCTCCTCTTGGCTTCTCTCTGATGTTGGTGCCCTGTCTCCAAATGACCCACTTGTGCTCTTGCCTACCTTGACCACGGCATCTGATTAAAAAATCTACAGTTTGGTATTTATCACTGCAGACTCTACACCTTCCCCAACCTTTCTCTTGACTTCCCACTTCCACATGTTCAGCGGAATTAACTCAGTAGAGCTTTGAACCCTGATACCAGCTGCAGATGCCTGCCCTGTTATGTCCTGATCCCTACACTTGTCTAGCTAGTGTTCCCAAGAGATCAGTATATCCACTCTTGGGGCTCCATGGGAATCTAAAATGTATATTCTCTCTGAAGATATGACCTGATATTCAGCCCCGTGTTCTCCACAATTTAATAGTGTAAATTCCAAAAGGGAAAGGCATCCTTTCCCTTTTGGAGTCTGTACCTGATAGGTTAGTGAGGTGGAATGAATTGGCAGACACTGAGAGGACATTTTTTCATCCATGTTTAAAAACAGAATAGTATAGAGTCTATACTATAGACGATGTAAAAAGTAGGGAGAGGGGCATCAGATCAAGATTTGAATTTCAGCTTCATTTTTTACTCACTGTGAGAGCTTGCATACACACAGGAACAGCTGTATTCAAAATAAAGAACTGATACTTGAGAATCATTCAATAATGGCCAATTAGTTTATCTTTATGACCTTATCTATTGAAATGTACTTGAAATGCTTTAATCCAATCACAATTATTACCCTTTTTACCCTCACCCATTTTTGACCTGTGGGTGTCTTTGAGTTATTCCTGTGTTCTTTGATATGACGTTAGTCTTCTTTTACAGCTCCATTGCAATGTAGTCTGATAAACTGATCTAGATTCATCACGTACATTTCTTTCCAATAACTGAAATATTTTGAAATCTCTGAGGAGCACTGGTTCCTGTTGGTTGGAAATTGTATTTGAAAGTTAATAATCTATAGAGACTAAGAGTACTAATTGCTAATGGATTGGTCATTATTTCTCGGTCTTTTCAGCAAACAAAGGTAGGAAAAATTTTGTTTTTTAATAGAATTCATCATAAGTTTAAATTTATACTTCCAAAGTTAATTTGAAGAGTGCAGGATCTTTGTTTACCTCTTTGAGCTTAAATCCGAATGTCCTTTCCCATGCTCATAATCTGAGCTCTAATGATAGATTTATAATTAGAATATCAAAATTTTCTCATTTGCTTTATCCTCAATATATGCATAATATTCTCAGAATCACAACAAAAGATTTACCCTCAACCGCATGACTAGCGACAATTATGTAAGATTTTTCTTGCAGTTTAAAAGCTTTTTGTTCTTAGGATATATCATATAAGAGAGGAGAGTCCAATAACTGTGTTTTTAAGTCACTTTGAACCTCTGTGTGGTTATGCTACCAAGAAATTTGTTGCATTTCATTTTTATGGATTGATTTTCTACTTTATTTTTATAATTATATAAAATATGTACATGGTCCATGTCAAATCTATAAAACAAGTCTAGTTTCTATCCCTGACAACCCTGCTTCCTCCTGCCCCCTATATGTAACCACTCTTTTAATTTTATGTTTTCTGTATTAGTTTTCTGTCTGCCATAATAAATTACCATGTACTCGGTGGCTTTAACAACACAGATGTATTATCTACAGTGTTGCAGTTAGAAGGCTGACACGGCTCTCACTGGGCAGAACTCAGTGCCAGCAGGGCTGAGTGCCCCTCTAGAGTTCCATAGGAAATTCCACTTCCTTTCTTTTTGCAGCAAGAATGGCATTTGGAGGACATCCATTTCCTTGCCTTGTGGCCTCTTTCCTCCATCTTCAATGTCAGCAGTGTTGCCTCTCTCTAACCATTCATCTGTAGTCACATCTCCTCTACCTTCCTCCTTCCATACATCTTGACCTTTGAGATTACATTGGGGCTTCCCTGAATAATTCAGGACAATCCCCCATCTTAAAGTCCTTAACTTAATTACATTTGGAAAGTCCCTTTTGCTAGGTAAGTTTCTGGGATTAGCAACTGGACATACCTGGGGAGCATTATTTGGTCTGCCACAATTCCTTGCTTTCTTATGTCCAACCAATCCCCTATTAATGGATATTTGATTTTGTTTCTAGTGTTTGCTATCTAGATATCCTATCTAATAAAAGAGTAATATGCAAATTGACCATCACTCCAACACACAAGATGGATGCCCTGATGTGGTCAAAGATGGCCACCACAAGATGGCCAGCAGGGGAGGGCAGTTGCGATGGACCAGGCCTGCAAGGGAGAGCGGTTGTGGGCAATAAGGCCAGCAGGGCAGGGCAGTTGGGAGGGACAATACCTGCAGGGGAGGGCAGTTAGGGGCAATCAGGCTGGCAGGGGAGCAGTTAGGCATCAATCAGGCTGGCAGGGGAGTGGTTAGGGGGTGATCAGGCTGGCAGGCCAAAGTGGTTAGGGGCAATCAGGAAGGCAGGCAGATGAGCAGTTGGAAGCCAGCAGTCCTGGATTATGAGAGGGATGTCCCAGACTGGAGAGGGTGCAGGCTGGGCTGAGGAACACTGCCCCCCCCCCCCGCACCCATGCATGATTTTCATGCACCGGGCCTCTAGTCCTATAATAAATGGCCATGTACACAGTAGAAAAATAAAAATGTGACACAATACAGGAAAAACAGTGTGTTTCAGTCAATAATTAATATTCAGCTTCATTAGATAAAGTAAGATCTTGCATAAAGTGTACATATACATATCATTAGAGCAGTGGTTGGCAAAGTCATTAGTCAACAGAGCCAAATATCAACAGTACAATGATTGAAATTTCTTTTGAGAGCCAAATTTTTTAAAGTTAAACTCCTTCTAATGCCACTTCTTCAAAATAGACTCGCCCAGGCCATGGTATTTTGTGGAAGAGCCACACTCAAGGGGCCAAAGAGCCGCATGTGGCTTGCGAGCCGCGGTTTGCCGGCCACTGCATTAGAGTAATCAGCTGCCTTCATATTGTGAGGACTTCCTAACTTAAAACATCCCCTCCTTATACTGATCTGTTCCAGATGCTTAACTCTCCCATGTCTATTTGCAAAATACACATCTCTACCCTTCTCTACTTCCATTGCCTTGATTGTTGTCAGAACAATATTGAAGATATTGCAGATCTAATTAACCTGCTCTCCTAATTTGAACCCTAATCAATGGTTCCTCTCTGCTTTCAGAATGCTTTGGCCTGGTGATGCAAAAATACATTTAAGTTGAATGAGATGCCACAGTTATTTCTTTTTTAAATCAATTCATACCAATCTCTGAGACCCCAGGACCAAGGCTGTTGAAAAATATAGTGTCCATAACTTTTTATACTTCATGGCTCATGCCTCCCATCTTGCATTGCAATAGGATTCGGGGACTTGACCAGTTTAGGGCACATGGAGAAAGAAGCCTCTGAGCATCCATTTTCCTGGTCATGCTGAAGACACTCATTGTCTAGTTTGGCACAGTCCATTCAAGGACTGGTAAGTCCATTTGTTCCACATTAAGCTTGGCCTCCAGGGCATCTCTGTGGCCTTGGAGTTCAGACTCAGCCTCCCCCTATAGAAAGTCTGACCTGTCTGCAAGGCTGGAGATGACCTGGAAATATGACTCTGGCTGTCACAGGACCATCCACCCTTCCATCTGCTTTCCTCTTCAAAGTCCACTGATCCCATTTACCTTGAAGTCATAGAGTCAAGATGTGTGTGTGTGTGTGTGTGTGGTGTCCTCAGGGATATCCACCTCATCTGAATGCCAACCCTACTTACTAATATCTTCCCATAGGGCACACCATCCCAGAATCAACAACATAATACTGAACTGCCTATTCTTTAAGGAGAAAAGAGTAATCTACCTTTTCATATTTTATGAGAATTTATGCTATCAACGCTCCCCATAAAACAAAAGTGAATAAAACAGAAGCACAGAGTATTTCTACATTCAATTATTAATAATTGATGTTTCATTAAAGCTAACATACTCTTGATTAAAGGTGCATCATTACTCTATGTCCTGCTATAAAAGAAAAAATACAACTAAACTGTGGCATAATGCTTTTTATTATTTAGAATTCTTAATCTGTGTTTATTAAAATAATCTTTTTAGATTTACTTGCTTTTCTAATATCAAATGTAAGCCCTGTTGTTGTTTGCGTGCCTTTCTGCATAAACAATGATCCTTTTGTTTCAACACTGAATTATATGCAATCTTTTAATAGACATTTTAATGGCATTATCCAAACACGTTGCACATAACTGAAACCAGGAGGAGATATGATCGGGTTTGTACATATGCTGGCAATAACAATATCCCAAATGACAGTGACTGCCAGATGCCATCATGTGAAACATGCATCCTAATCTCAGGGATGTTAAAATATGAAAGCATGTGTGTCCATTAGAAGTGATGGAATAAAATAAATATGTCTTCTCTAGTAGTATACAAATTCCCGGTCTACTTCTATAACACAGCTCTCACCATTTCCTCCCTGGCCCCACCAAAGCACTGGTTATACTCTGCACATACAAGCTATTTTATGCCTCTGTGCCTTTCCACATGCAGTGCCCACCTCCTGGAAGTCTTGTCCTTCCTCCCCTTGCCTGTAAGCACCACTCTTCCTAGTCTCTCAAGGAAGAGCTCACGCACTTCTTCACCTGAGAAAGCTTCACTTCCTCATAAGCACAGTTCCCTCCCTGCACCTGCCTCCCCCCTAGGACCTTGTCCCAGCATCTCTTCCTGCACTAGCATAAGATGGGCAATCTCCTCTGCTCTTGTGAACTCCCTAAGAACAGGAGTTCTCTTGTTTACATTTTGATTCCCTGATGGCTTGCATGGGATTGATATAGCCAAGATCTTCAATAAATGATTGGATAGTTTCTCACGCAGCTATCCTTCAACAAGAGGGGTGGTTTTTCACTCCAGAACTGGTTGTCTAGGGCAGTAAAGCATGGCTGTGCTGAGCACAGATGAAGGCACTATGTAACCAAGAGAGGGAGAATCACAAGAGGCTATAGATCCACAGACAAATATTTCAACTTTTTCAAGATATGCATGACCCAATAGCATGCTCTTAGGTCTGATTTCAGCAAAATTGCTTTTAATGGCTAAGCAATTACCATTCTGGGCATACTTCGTGACTGGGGTTAGGAAAAAGAAAGAGGTTACAGTGTGTAGTAAAACCTTTATCAGTTAAGATCTGTTAAGAACAGCATGTTTATAATTCTGATTTTCATGCATAGTCAAATATAGTTTAATATCAGCTTCATTAATCTTCTCAGGCTATTTTCCTTGACCACCTGCTTGTTTTACAAGAATTCTAAGTGAATAATGTATTTCTACATTTAAAAAAAGGATGTTCATTCAGACATAAGGTATATGTTTCAATGGTGCTTTGCTGTTTAAAAAATTAATATCCAATAAGATTTAAACAACATCATTGTGACAGATCCCCAGTTTATAATAAGTATTCTGCATGCTGTTCTGAAAATCAACTAACAGGCCAGTATTTATTTAAAATGTCCACTGATTGCATTTTATCCCTTTGAAGGATCCAAGATGCTCATAATGTATGCTGTTAAGCCTGGTTGGTATCTCTGTTAAACTGGAATTGCATAGCAAAGTAGCTGTTTGGACGAGATCAATTGAGTACAGAAGAGTTTACATTACTAAGCTGTTCTGTTCTGTTTGCACTAAATGTGACAAGCTTTAGTAGATCAAAAGAAGATAATATTTTTAATCCTCTTGCTATTTAAGTAGTAACTTCACAGTCTGTTTTCGTTTCAAGCAGAAAATGATAAACAATACAAATTTAACTTATATTTATCACCAAAATATCATACACACTATACTGCCTTCTTATATTTAGTATATGAAAAAATTGAGGAAACAATTTTTTGAGTTGTTGGTAAGTACGTGCATGCCAAGGATATGTTAATATATATTATACAACCTTTTTCTTCTTATGGTTCATTTATTTTCAGGGTGGACAATTATATAGATAATTGTCAGCTATATCCCTAACAAAGTTATTCATAAGCATGCAATAAACATTTCATCTATCTACTACACTAATATAGGTACAGTTGAGTTGATTTTAATATAGATGTGATCCTAGGAAGTGGGAGAAATCTGCTGTGATTTAAACAAAGAGCTGCAAGTGTTATGGGCAAAGTTGCTTTTCTTAAGCTGGGTAGGAGATACCAGATGTCTCTGTCTCTCTTCTGTCATTACACATGCACACATGCATATTACATTTATTTTCATGTGTTTTAAAATATTTCATAATAAATTTAAAAAAGAAAAATAGTACAAATTGGAGAAGATTCAGAGAAAAATAATCATGGCAGAATTACTAGAGCATGGAAATCTCATTTTATAAGTGGAACGCATTCAGAATTATCCTATCTAATAAAAGAGTAATATGCAAATTAACCATCATTCTGCTATACCCACCAGCCATGCCCACCAGCCAATCAGGAGGGACTATGCAAATAAACCCAACCAAGATGGCTGCAGCCAGAGAGAGCAGGAGGGAGGCTTGGGTTTCCCAGGCAATGGAGAAAGAAAAGCTTTCCACCTGCCCTTGCCCACCCAGGCCTCCACTCCAGGCTACAAAGTTTCAATTACAGAAGATACATAAATCACAACTGAAATGGCTGCCACCACAGGCTTAGCTCCACCCCAGGCTACAAAGTTTCAATTATAGAAGATAAATAAATCCCAGATCCCAGGACCTCTGCTTGGGTTTCCGGGGGGCGTGGCCAGCCTGCAAACCACCATAGGTCCCTCACCCAGGCTGCCCCACGCCCCAAGGGAACCCCCACCTTGATCCGGGACACCCTTCAGGGCAAACCAGCTGGTCCCCACCTGTGCACCAGGCCTCTATCCTATCTAATAAAAGAGTAATATGCAGATTGACCATCATTCCAACACACAAGATGGCTGCCCCCATGTGGTCAAAGATCCTGCCCCCTTTTGGACACAAGATGGCCATCACAAGATGGCCAGTAGGGGAGGGCAGTTGGAAGGAACCAGGCCTGCAAGGGAGGGCAGTTGTGGGCGATCAGGCCAGCAGGGGAGGGCAGTTGGAAGGGACCAGCCCTGCAAGGGAGGGCAGTTGGGGGTGATCAAGCCTGCAGGGGAGGGAAGTTGGGGGTGACTAGGCCTGCAAAGAAGGGCAGTTGGGGGGGACCCAGGCCTGCAGGGGAGAGCAGTTGGGGGGCCCCAGACCTGCGGTGGAGGGCAGTTGGGGGGGACCATACCTGCAGGGGAGAGCAGTTAGGGGTAACCAGGCCTTCAGGGGAAGGCAGTTAGGGGCAAACAGGCTGGCAGAGGAGAAGTTAGGCATCAATCAGGCTGGCAGGGGAGTGGTTAGGGGGTGATCAGGCTGGCAGGCTGAAGTGGTTAGGGGCAATCAGGAAGGCAGGCAGGCGAGCAGTTAGTTGGTAGCCAGCAGTCCTGGATTGTGAGGGGAATGTCCGACTGCCCGCAGTCGGACATCCCCTGAGGGGTCCCAGATTGGAGAGGGTGCAGGCTGGGCTGAAGGACAACCCCTCTGCCCCGTGCACAAATTTCGTGCACCAGGCCTCTAGTAGTTAAAATAATACTACTTTCAGTTCTAAATGAAGAGCTATTAAACTTGACAAGTTTTGTTTGCTTTCAGAGTCGCTGTTTTGGATCTTTCTTGGCTTCTCTTCTAGTGTTTATTTCTATTTACTGCTGTGAACTTTATATATCTAATTGAGTTATCAGCTTAAGGCACCTTATAACATTTTATTGTTCATAACAAAAGCAATTGCAGTATTGTTCATTCCTCTTTCAAATTGAGTCAGCAGCATTTGTTCCAGTCTCTGAGCTGGAGCTCGCCCGGCCTCTGTGGCCCAGAGAAAACTGAGGCTGCAGCTGTTGTTTCCATTTATTTTTTATTTTTTAAAAATACATTTTTATTGATTTCAGAGAGGAAGGGAGAGGGAGAGAGATAGAAACATCAATGATAAGAGAAAATCATTGATTGGCTGCCTCCTGCATGAGTACCCACTGGGGATCGAGCCTGTAACCTGAGCATGTGCCGTGACTGGGAATGGAACCCTGACCTCCTGGTTCATAGGTCGATGCTCAACTACTGAGCCATGCTGGCTGGGCTCTTGTTTCCATTTACACATCACCCCTTTCCTCACACAGAGGCAGAAGTGTCCACTTAAACATACTTGGAATTCTTTTTGTCTTTTATTTCTACTCTGTCCACTGCCTGCATGATCTCACCATTCTGCAAGACAAGCACAATTCAAGGTCTTTGCTGGAGTGGGAGCTTCTCCTGGCAGTTTGATGGGATATCTCTTCTCGGCTTGCTGTGACCACCCAGAGTACAGCTAGTGTCTCAAGAAACAACAATAGTGCTCTTCAAAAATGTTTCAGAATTAGCTTACTGTGACAGTGTAAGCAAGAATTCTCCAAGATGAAAGCCAGGAGGATGGATGGTAGGCAGCAGGAGCAGGTGACTTACAGAATGGAGCCTAAGACTGCTGTCTATGCTCCCACTGCGACGTGGCAAGAGTCACCTCTCTCTCTGAACAATGACCACCCTTGTCTACACTTTGGAGGAAATGTGTTCCTCCTGGTGATACATGCTAACGCCTCACACTCACAGTGTCCAGTCATGATTAGGGGTGTGAATCTCAAGGCAGCCGCTTTGAGTAGCAGGCATGACTTGTCTAATATCAGTTTGCTAACCTGTAGCACGGGCCAGAGGTAGTGCCTACTATATAGCAGTGTCCTATCATGTAGAGCAATACACCCTATGTAATAGTTCTCTGCTCTACAGGATGCTCATGAGAACTCAAAAATATACTAGTAATGCAAGTAGAGTTCTCATCAAATATTAGCTATTCTCATCACTAAGCTGTTTGAGCAGCATTTTCAAACTTAAAAAAATGTATGGATCCATTTTAAAGGAAAGCATTGCTAACAGATTCCAAGTTATTAGTCAATGTTTATACTTTTCAAAAATGTATTTAAAAGGAGAAATAAACCCTGTATTCAATAGATATTACATATCTCTAAACAAGATATAAATTAAGTTTGAACCCATGAAACTAGCAAAATTCAAGTTAATGTTTTTGTTTTTTTTTAAAGGGTACTAGTTGCTGTAGCACGAATTCTTCTAACATATTTTGAGTTTGGCCTGCCTTAATTACCATATGCTATATGATACTTCTAGTCTTCCATTGTTTAAAATGTATTTGAATTATTTTAAAACTGAATGTCTGAACATCTCATTAAACATATAAAGTTCCCCTCTTTTGCTAGCCTAGAGTTGAGAAGCAGTACAAGGCAGCCAATGCTACTGTGCAAGTGAAAGCAAACGTGAGTATTGGAGCAAAGAGATGCAAATGCTCTATGAGAGATGCTCATCTAGGTGAGCTAGAAAAGGCTTCATTATCTCATTTAGATAATCATCAAGAGCAATAAAAACAGCCCTGGCCAGTGTTTTTCAGTTGGTTGAGTATTGTCCTGTGAAGGTTGTGGGTTCGATTTCCGGTCAGGGCACACACACAAGTTGCAGGCTTGATCCCTGGTAGGAGGCAGCTGATAGATGTTCCTCTCACATTGATGTTCCTCGCTCTTTCCCTTTCTCCCTTCCTCTCGCTAAAAATCAATAAAAAATACAAATAAATAAATAGATAAAAACTCAGAATTAAATTATTTTCATGGAAAACTTGCAGACCTCCCAGATGAGCTACATGGACCTTGGTGAAGAAACTTTAATATTTCTCTGTTGAACTTGCAAAATCAATTCTTAAAGTGCTGGGGCCAGCGTTAGGCAACAGTTCAGCGGTTTTTCTGATAAATTCCATGAGATCTACCAAGTAGAAGGCATCATTTTCTGTTCTATACCTTTTTACTGAAGGCAAAAGGTATTTCCTTCCTGAGGCAATGGTGGCTCTCATGGCATTCACATTAATCTGGGAACTCAGAAACTTTGACTCAGAATTCTGAATGCTAATGGTTGGGGGTGTAAAATGAAGTAATTTATGTGTCATAGCTAATTAAGATTACAATGTTTCAAGGCACTTAAAATTCAAGTTCAAAGAAATGTTAGTGCTTTGGTCTGATAGGTGGTGTCAAGGCACCCTTGAGAGGGCTTCCTGCCTACAGCAATAGGCAAGCAATAGCTCATTCAGCGTATCCTATAATTAAAAAAGAATAAGACTTCACACCCTGACTTCTTTGGGGTACTGAACTTTTTCAAAGAAAATTTAGTTATCATTTACTACTATTTTATTGAAAAATGGAAAGTTTTTGTAGAATGGAAACTTATTTTGTTATGGTCTTTTCATTAAGAAGTACCTTTGGTTGATTTGAGCTATATCTCTGATGTAGACGAAGAATGCAATGATGAATAGAAAGGAAGAGAAAGCAGCCGCAGAGGGAAACAGTGCAGCTTTATGTACGATAGCCTGAAGATATTTCTATGATCCAATGATTGCACTCGGAAGCAGTGAATATACCATGACAATGTGTATACATGAGCTCTAAGAGCTTGGTATGAGAATACTTACAGCAACAATATGCATAAAATAAAAATACTGGAAATGACAAAAATGTCTATTAACAGTACAAAGTTTAAATAAATGGGGCATATTCATAATAATAAATCATTACACAACATTGAAAGTGAACACATTACAACTACACACAACATGAATGAATTCACAAACAATAGAGCGAAAGACACCAGACACCAAATAATACATTTTGTATGATTTTTTTATATCACATTTACAATAGGCAGACTAATGCATAAGGCTAGAACTCAGGATAATGTTTCCCAAAGGGAGAAAGGACTGCTTGTGCAGGTGGGAAGGGTTCTAAAGTGGTGGCAGTGTTTTACTTCTTGACCAACACTGAGCATTCATGACTGAGCTCCTTAATCACTTTAAATTTCACTTTTGAAATGGATTGTGTCTACCTCAAGAGGTCATTGTGATGATTAAATAACAAAAAAGCAAAGTACATTTTACTTGATATGTAATAAATGCTCTAACAGCTGTAATTGTCATTGCTATTATTATCACTGTTATACTGTGCATATAGTAAGTTTTAAAACCACCTATATACATATTAATTAATTTATGCAAACACTCTATATTAGAATAAAGTACATGCAAGATGTAATGGTGGACAAGAACTAAATGCCTATGTCTAAAAATAAATTAATAAATTATAATTTCTAGTAAAGAGTTTTAAGTTAGTGATAAAATGTCTTCCTTTCTCTCTTATGTCATAAGAAAATATTTCCCACAAAAATACAGGTTGCTGTCTCTTCATGAATTGTTGGTTTTTGGTAGATTTAAAATTACATTACTATTCACAAAGTAGCATTTCTAAAATAATGAAGTCTTCTTCCTTATTGATTTTCTGGAAACTACCTCCCTTATTTCATCCACACTTCATCTGTAATTGGGAAAGGGAAACTACTGAACTGATAAATTCTGCATGGGGAGAATATATCTTGAATCTGAAGTGTTATTACTGTTGACAGTCCAATAAGAGAGAGACGATAGAAGAATTTATGGAGGCTCTTGAAATCGACTGAAGCAATTTTCAACACACTGTATTTCATTCTTGGACAAAACCAAAGCTATATTTCTTACCCCCCTTTTTGTAGAGGTCAACATTTAACTGGCAATAGATACTTCTCTAGAAGTTACTTTCCATTATCCATTCCCATTAACTTTTAAAACTCAAATATTTGAGTATTGAGACTTCTAATTGGAATGTCTAGCCATTTAATAATTCTAATAGGTTTATTTTACAGAAACAGAGTATGAGCCTGGCAATAAACATTCCATTTTAAATGCCTTAGATTTTCAAATTGCCTGTAGAGGGTACTGGTAGTTTTATCTTGATCGGTCACTACCTGTTTGCTGGGCAAATAGGTAAGCTGTAATTAACTCAATGACTTCGAGACACTCACCAGCTTTGTATTCCAGTTTCCCTACCTTTCATTTGATTGTTCATCTTTTTTTTCCTTTCATGAGGAAAATTTCTAGAAAAATCTGGAGTCACTTCCCTCAGTGTCTGCTTACCCCAACAAAGAAAATCTAATTTTTCCTTTGTTTGAAGCACATGTATCAATGAGTTCTTTCATCCAGTGGTTCTGGGGCTCCAGGACAAGAGCTGCAGCTGGAGGTGGAGATTGGGAGGATGTATTTTAAGCACATTGTCTTTATTTTGAAAGTGAAGAAGCTAAGTTTAACTGACTTTCCTAGAGCAGAGTGAGGGTTAGAACTCAGAAATTATATACAATACTAATAGCACACCAGCAATAAGGAATGGGCAATTAATTATCATTTTTCTAAATTCTGCATTTTTTTCCACCTATGGACTTTATTCTTATTTTTCTTTCTGTGCCATTGTAAACAATGCCAATGTGAGGTCAAATTAGGTCAGAAAGTTGAGAAAATAACCCTAATATCCTGAGAACAAAATAAATTACTGTGATCTTTTGTAGCTTAAAAATGATCTATGGTAATTGAAATATTGAAGGAACCACTGAGTAAAGTATTTGATTTTCTAACCACTATGCTGTCTGCCTGAAACTAATACAGAATAATATTGAATGTAAACTATAATTAAAAAGTAAACAGCAAAAAACAAATACATAACATTCTCTCTCTTAGTTTCTATCCCTTCCTGTTAATGAAGTCTAGAGCCTGATCCAAATCCAAGCATTTCAAAACAAACTATAACATGGCAATTTACAGAAAGAGAATATTTTCCCCAAAAAACAAATTCAATTTACAAGAGTCTGGGGCCTGTCTGGTGTGGTTCAGTGGTTGAGTGTTGACCTATGAACCAGGAGGTCATGGTTTGATTCCTGGTCTGGGTACATGCCTGGGTTGTGCTCTCAATCCCCAGTGAGGGGAATGCAGGAGGCAGCCAATCAATGATTCTTTCTCATCTTCGATGTTTCTATCTCTCTCTCCCTCTCCCTTCCTCAGAAATCATTAAAAATATATATTAATAAAAAAGAAAGGGAAAAATACCTGAGACATACCATTACATTTTAAATTATCTTAGTACATATTTTTATGTTTTACTTCATTTTTTGAACCATTAAAATATTTATCCCTCAGAGATATTTTTCAGAACAGAACTTTTCTTCCAATACTAAAATTATAACAAGAGTTGGGTGATGTGGAGAAATTACAGTGAGATTTTTCATGTGTGGTACCCTTCCTGCTTGTTAGTCCCGCAAATACCCCTAATACACCCCACAAGCACGTGCATCACCCAGTTCGTTGTTTGCACATGGGGTGTGTTCAGCAAGTATCTGCTCAGACTTGAGGTCAAGAAATAGCCAGTTGGCCAGTTTATGGAGCAGACAGCCCTCAGTTGTTGGGAATGAGTTTTGTTCATGTAATTCTCACTTGGACATCTTTGATGGGGCTACACTGACCACAGAATAGAATTCTGGCTCTTACCTCCCCACTGGCCTCTCTATGCCTTCCTCTTCTGCCACGGGCCACAGATTCATATGCCGGTGGGCTCCTCAGGTAACACACCTGGAGGAAGCAGTGCAGGGAAATGACTACATGCGCATTGTTTGAGTGATGGCTAAGAAGAACTGGAGAAGGTACCCGAGTCTAAGGGGTGGGTGTCTTCTGGTCAGCTCAATCTATTGTTGTCCTGCAGGAAGGAGGGCCCAAGATTACTAGATTCTTGGCTTTTCTTTAAGAAAAAGCAGAGAAAAGGAGATCAGAGAGAGAAACCAAGACGATGGCATAGGTGAACACCTAAACTGCTGCCTCGCACAACAATTTCAAAACTACAGCTAAAAGACAGAATGGACATCATCCAGAACCACAGGAAAGCTGGCTGAGTAGAAATTCTACAACTAGAAGAAAAGAGAGGGGCACACGGAGACTCAGAGGAGCTACAAAAGGCTGAGGTACGGAGACACGTGCGTGGAGAGGATGGGCGGCTGAGTGCCTGGCTAGATTTCTCTAGCGGGAGAGAGACAGAAGCTCCCAACTGCACTGAACTCCAGCTCTGACTGCACTGAGCCCCAGTTTCGGGTGAGACCCTGAGGACCCAGACTCATACGGGGGAGTCTGGAATGTCGGGAAAAGAGAGGAGCGCATGGAAAATCAGGGGAGTCGTGAGAGGCAGAGGTCTGGAGGCGCACATGAGTGCGCGCAGAGAGGACTGACTGCAGAGTGTGCTGCTGGCTTTCTCTGGGGGCGGGGTGGACAGAAGTTCCCGACTGCACTGAACTCCAGTTCCAGGCGAGAATCTGGGAATCCAGATTCATTGGGGGAGAAACTGGACTATCTGGCAGTGGGTGAAACTCGAGGGTGGCTTTCTCTCAGAGGTGCTTGCAGCAATTACCAAGGGACACTGAGACCCAGAGACCTCATAGGGCAGGGCTGATGGGAAGCCAAGGCTGTCTGCTCAGCCCTGAGACTCCACCACATCCAAGCTGAGCACAGAGGCTTTTGCAATTTTGTAAGTCTTGTCTCATAAGGCTGTCTCCAGCACAGAAGTTTTCCCGCGTAGCCACAGCTGATCCTCACAGCCAATTGACCTGGAGGTCAATTCCTCCCAGTGATACCAACAACAATCAAGACTTAACAACAACAAGGCTGTACACACAGTCCACAAAGGGGTGCACCAAGAGTGTCTACCTCAGGTAACTGGGGAGGCTGAGCCACTGGGCCATATAGGACACCTAGTACACAAAGCTACTCTACCAACTCAGGGAAGCAGCGAAAATGCGGAGACAAAGAAACAGATCACAAATGAAAGAAATGGAGGAAAGCAAATGACTGGATATAGAGTTCAAAACCATGGTTATAAGGTTTTTCAAGAATTTCCTAGAAAAGGCCAATAAATTTAGCGAGACCCTTGAGGATATGAAAAAGGACCAACTAGAAATTAAGCATACACTGACTGAAATAAAAAATATTATACAGAGACCTAATAGCAGACTAGAGGACTGCAAGAATCAAGTCAAAGATTTGAAATACAAAGAAGCAAAAAACACTCAGCTGGAAAAGGAAAAAGCAAAAAAAAATCCAAAAATTTGAAGATAGTGTAAGGAGCCTCTGGGACAACCTCAAGGGTACCAACATCAGAATTATGGGGGTGCCAGAAGAAGAGAGAGAGCAAGATACTGAAAACCTATTGAAGAAATAATGACTGAAAATTTCCCCCACCTGGTGAAAGAAATAGACTTACAAATCCAGGAAGTGCACAGAACCCCAAACAAAAGGAATCCAAAGAGGACCACACCAAGAAACATCACAATTAAAATGCCAAGAGCAAAAGACAAAGAGAGAATATTAAAAGCAGCAAGAGAAAAACAGTTAATTACCTACAAGGGAGCAGCCATACGATTGTCAGCTGATTTCTCAACAGAAACTATGCAGGCCAGATGGAAGTGGCAAGAAATATTCAAAGTGGTGAATAGCAAGAACCTACAACCAAGATTACTCTACCCAGCAAAGCTATCATTCAGAATTGAAGGTCAGAAAAGAGCTTCACAGACAAGAAAAAGCTAAAGGAGTTCATCACCACCAAACCAGTATTATATGAAATGCTGAAAGGTATTCTTTAAGAAGAGGAAGAAGAAGAAAAAGGTAAAGATAAAAATTATGAACAACAAATACCTATCTATCAACAAGTGAACCTAAAAATCAAGTGAATTAAAAACATGAGGAAAAGAATAAAATGGTGAATATAATAGAATCAGGGGCATAGAAAGGGAGTGGACTGACAATTCTCAGGGGGAAAGGGGTGTGGGGGGTGCGGGAAGAGACTGGACAAAAATCGTACACCTATGGATGAGGACAGTGGAGGGGAGGTAAGGGCAGAGGGTGGGGTGGGAACTAGGTGGAGGGGAGATATGGGGGGGAAAAAGAGGAACAATTGTAATAATCTGAACAATAAAGATTTATTAAATTAAAAAAAGAAAAAGCAGAAAGATGGATACTTTAATTTTGAAATGTTTTTACTTCTTTCTAAGAAGTGGCAGGGTACTTTTTATTCACTCTGCTGGCCACATTGGTGAACCACAGAGCTGTGCTCTAGCAACCCCGACTACTTGGAGTTTTCTCAGGGCGCAGTGTGTATCTCACTTTCACTCAGGCTTTTCTCTCTGCCTGCAATGCCCTCCTTCACTCAGCCACTTGACAAGCCCTCCCCATCCATTTCTAAACACTGGCTCAAGTCCGTCGTGGACAAGCCTTTCCCAACTTCCCTCTCCATCTGACCTCCAACAGCCCAGCAGGTCTATTCTTTTCCCTAGTTCACTCAACTCTGTTCATACCACAGAGGAAGTGCTACCCTGGAACGCACTTTGCTGTGACCCACATCTATCTCTCCTGCTAGCATGTAGGACACATTTTATTCCTCTTCATATCCTTGGTGCTTTATGCAATGAACAGCACCAAGAATGGCCTGTGCTTTTTGAAATAGCACATAGGATAAAGAGTTCTCACAAACTTCCCTACTTGCCTCTGTATTACTCATCATTTTCTATCCGTATCAGAGTAAGAAGGCCACAAAAATTTCAGTGATAATATAGTCTAAAGATCAGATTTCAGAATTACATATGCTCTGAGCCTGTCTTTTCATTACACATAAGCTGTCATGTGCAGTGGGAATATACAAATGAGCCTGCTCTCAGGGCGCTTACATTCTTGGGGCAAAACCAGAGTGTTTTATTTCAATACCGTCATTCCATTGCCTATTCAGCTAAAAGCACATCGACAAACACTCCATTTGCCATCATTCTATTTTTTAGGTGCAAAGGTGATGGGATGTTCAATATTATATCCAAAGACACACAGCAAGTTATGTTAGAAGTGACTGTAGCGATCATTTCCTGGCATTCGGTGCAATAAAGGTATTGCAAACACCTTTGTATCTTTTCTCCTAAACACAGCTGACAACTTCCTGTGGGTACACACTCTATACACAAACAATAGGCACACAGTGCACACATACACACAAATGCTTTTAAAAACTAGGGATCACAGCCAGTCTCACCAGATTCTAATTTATTTCATCTTCTAATTATTTTGCTTGGCACTTTAGGTTTTGAACAACTAATGAAATCCCACCATTAAGATAAATGCAAATATAACATGATCTCCAGGTAAAAGGATGGAAACCTAAGAGTGCTTAACTCTGCAAAGTAAGAATTTGGGTAATTTTAATTTTTTTCTATGCTTTTCTATATTTTTAATACAATGTTATGTATTCATTTTATAATTGGAAAAAATTGGAAAATTTGTTTTTAAAAGAGAATAAAAACATACAAAATGTCTTACAGTAGTCATAGTAAAATAACCATTTAGTATGTAATTTTATGGGCACTTGTTTTTTAAAGTGGCAAAACTTTATATGACCTTAAAATGGTTGAACTAAATTATATTACCATCAAGATCGAAGGATATTTAAGCACAAATATACATATATGGGGCAATTGTGGGGAAATAAAATGAACACAAGATCCCCACAGATTTTTCAGTTTGTACACCAGCAACAGTGCTCTGGTTCAAAGAGTACTGCTTCAGGGCATGCTTCCTGATTTCTTGTCAACAAATTACTCTTACTGGATTTATAGGCCAAAGACCCAGCTTTCTCATTTATAAAACATGGATAGAAAGATCTACATCTTCCCTTTTCCCCCATGTCTGTTAGAGCTATACCAGCTCTTTAAGAATAAAAACACAAGATAGGAACAGAAGGTTCTAGAACACTGTCTAACAGAGTAAAAAAATATTTACTTTGTGTTGAACTGACATGAAGGTGAGAAAGTGTTTTCACTGTGTGGAAGAATCCCGAGGATGTACCAATATTCATTCATTTATTTAATAAATATTTTAGGGGTTAAGTGCCCTCACAGGCCCTGAGAGTATGACTAGGACTAAGACAAGGACCTTACCCTGGTGGGACTTACAACCTGGTAAACAAGGTAGACTATAAATAAGAAACTAAACAACAGGTAAGAGAATCTACAATAATAATTGCCTGGACCAGTTTGGCTCAGTGGATAGAGTGTTGGCCTGCAGACTGAGGGGTCCCTGGTTCGATTCCAGTCAGGGGCATGTGCCTTGGTTGGGCACATTCCCAGTAGGGCGTGTGCAGGAGGCAGCTGATCGATGTTTCTCTCTCATCGATGTTTCTAACTCTCTATCCCTCTCTCCTCCTCTCTGTAAAAAAATCAATAAAATATATTTTTTTTTAAAAAGGAGAATCTATAATAATAAAAGCATAGTATGCTAATTAGACCGGATGTCCTTCCAGACATCCTTCCAGATGACCTTCCAGACAAAGCCAGGGCAGTGAGGGAAGCCCAGTGCCAGCAGCCAGAGGAAGGAAGGCCTACTCTTGCATGAATTTCATGCATCAGGCCTCTAGTGGCATAATAATTGCCCCATTAATACAAACAATAGCATCATTACATAGTTGTTTTACGATTAACTACAAAAAGTAACAGTACTTATTTCCATGAAGGAAAGTGGTTGCTGAGATGTAGAATTACAGAAGGAACCTATTTAAGATAAAGTTTGTGCTGAGCATACACATAACTTGTGGAGGCTTTATATAGGTGGGCTAGCTGTGTTTTCCCTTTGAATGTACAGAATTGAATATTCAATGAGATATTCTAACGATACAAAATTAGCAGCAGCGAGAAGAACTAATTACTAATTACCTAAAGGAGCACTTTTTCATATGAGGGACGTTATATTTCTTTAGATTTACCTCACCTTTAATCACATACATCCATACAAACTATCTTTTTACTTCTAGGTTTCTGCAGCATCTTTTACTTTGTTAGAAATCTCAGAAAATTGCTGAACCTTGTACTCGGCCCCAACAGAGCCATTATACACCCATTTTGTGAAAGCACCAAGTAGAAGGACGGGTGAAAAAAAGAAAAACAGATTTTGTCACTTGTGAAATATGCCCAGATCCAACCTTCACTAACCCCATTGTGTAAAACATTCAGAATATTATTGAGAGAAAGCTTACGAGTGTAAATAGACTTATTCTCAATGAAATCAACACCATCCAACTGATTTGTAACTATTCCCTTAATGCTGCTATAAACTTTATTGCAGTGCAAACACTGGTTCTACAGATTGCTTTCCCCTTCCTCAGGATGTGTTTGACCTCCGTGGCACTGCCACTATAAATCTCATGGCCCAACAACCCTTGTCTGCAAGTGATTTCAAGCACTATCATAAAAATGAAACAGACAGACTTAATTTGAGTTCCAGACTTGAGGAAACTCAACTAAAATATTAGCATAATTTCGCTGAGGATGGAGGAAATTGTTAAAATATGTGTATTAGAGAGTGTCTGCAATTCGATCCATCTTTTTTCTGGCTCTTGGGTGCCACCCAGTGATTAACTTAGCGGCAGGTTTCCAAAGGGGCCTCTCTGTGCCGCAGGCAGGGATGCCAGGGGTAGTGACAGCTGAAGTCTTAAACTAAACTTAGGAATGAAAGAAAGAAATCTCTGCAGAGATTTTCGTCCTATCCAATAAAACCTGGCCATCAGTGACGTGTACTTTCCAGACATCCAGACATCACGGATGATCTGGTCTATGAGTCATGAAAATCAGATCTTTAAAACACAGACTGGGTCTACAGCTACCCGGTGAAGAACAGCAGTGAAGAAGTAACCAGCACCATCTGGGCTCCCCTTTCCTAATCCTTTTTCTGTGTCCCTGTCCCCACTGATCAGTCACTCTCCCCAATTCTATCCTAAGACAGAGCTTGAAAAACTCTATGACCACCAAGACAGGAGCTCATTCAACCAGGCTATTAGTATCATCTCTCAAACTTACTGGACTGGTTTTTATCCTTATAATTCCATGGGGTGGTTATAGGAACAAACACTCCCCTTCGCCTTAAACCTCACCAAAACCAATAGCCATCCAGTGTTATTTTAACCAGGTTCTCCCTTTTTCTCTCAATAATAGTTGTGACACATATATTTTATCAAGGATTTGTCATTTTTTTAAGGGGTGAAACAATATATTCTCAACTTAATGGCACTTGTGTTTTCTTCTAGAAAACTATGAGCTATAAATAACACTATATAGTATATGCACTTTATTTTTATTCTATAGTATATACTACATATGTTATTATATAAAATAAGGATGTTTAAATAAACGAGGCATGCGGCCCACCAGCCCTGAGTTTGACATGCTTGCACAGAAGTGTTGAATGTGAGATGGATTTCTCAAGCCATTGTGTTTTTTTCATGTTCATCTGCTGCCATTATGGTTTCTGAGGGAGGTAACATCAGAGGACAGACATATACTCCAAAGGACAAAGAAGGTTCCTATGAAAAAGGTAAGAGGAGCAGACCAGAATCTGGAATGGGAAATGAATCAATCCCATGTTCATATGCATACCTGCTCCGTTACCCATCTCCCTAACTGCGACCTCTTCTCCTCCACCATTTTCTGATCCCCTCTGTCTTTCACTCTGCCTTGGATCTACAACTTGGCTGAATAAAGCAAAGAGGTGGAGGTGGTGGAGGTGGTGGTAGAGGTAGTGGTGGAGGTGGTGGTGGTGGTAGAGGTAGTGGTGGAGGTGGTGGTGGAGGAGGTGGTGGAGGTGGTGGTGGTGGTGGTGGTGGTGGTGGTGGTGGTGGTGGTGACAGTGGAGATGGAGGTGGTGGTGGTGGAGGTGGTGGTGAAGGTGATAGTGGAGATGGAGGTGGTGGTGGTGGTGGTGGTGGTGGTGATGATGGCAATGGTGGAGGTGGTGGCAGTAAGTCCAGATGTTGACCTGAGGCAGCTGTGGAGAATGAGGGCTCATCTATAGGACCTTGGGAAATACCAAGATGCCTATGAATTGAAAATTTCGTAGGTACTAAGCAAATTGGGAACAGACACAAACAAATTTACCTGAGAAGAAATCTTTTGATGAGATACACAGGACATGTGGCCTTTCCTTCAATCCCATGTGATTTTAAGGGGCTGGGGTACCCTCCCAGCCATTGCTCTGTCCATGTTGCCTGAAGGAGGGGAGGAGAAGGAGAAGGATGAGGAAACCACATTCCCAGACGCTCTCAGTTACTTGTCCCTTCCCACAAAGAGGTTGTTTTGCCAAACACAAGTTGATAACTGAGCTTTTACATTATCCCACAAAGGAGACACAGGAAATTCCTCCTGATTCTAATTTCTCTTCGTGGTATCACAATAGAAGGAAGATTAAATGCTTTAGTTTATGATGAGATCATACTCTTTGGCCAATTTTAGTCATTTATATATGCCAGGCCCTGGATCTATGCCATTTAAAACTTAAAAAAGGAGGGGCATCTGTAATACTTTCAACAATAAAGATAAATTAAAAAAATAAAACTTAAAAATCTTTAAATCATAATGTTGTTACTACTCACTGGTGCACAGTTGAATAAACTGAGGCATACAAGGTAAGTATTTGCCAAGCTCACACTGTAGGTAACTAGCAGCTACGATTACTCTCCTGGCAATTTGATCCAGAGCCTTTTAGTAGCTCATTATTTAATACAATACTTGAAATAATATATATTATAAACTTTTACAAAATTTCAAATAAAAATGATTTGTCGCGATATGGATTAAACAAAAAACCTAGTATCAATATGGCTTAAATAAATATCAAATCAGCTAATTTCCATTTTTAACATTATAACACCGTTGATTTTGGAAATGCACTCTGACTTTCTATCAACTTACAAATATAATTTTGAAACACAACCAGCAGGTAAGTTGGTTATTAACTACATACATAAATTATGGGGAAAAGCCTACCTAAATTGTTACTTACCACAAAATCTGATATTTTAAATCTGTAATTTTTAAGTTCCATTCCAGCCCTGTTTATTTATATTACCATTTATGTAGGTTAATTCTTTTACCTCATAGCTGCTGGCAGTCAAGACTTACTAGACTTCTTACAAGAAGTAGACTTACAAGACTTCTTTAAATAGAAGTTTTGGATTCTTCCAATGTTTAAGTGACTACCTCATTGAAGCCCCAATTTTCTGTAGTTTAAAGCACGAAAGAAATAACCTTAGCCAGAGAGATTTTTAGCCTAGGCATTAGCAAATCTCTGCTTTTCAAATAAAAAATTTAGTGACTAGTCATTTTTCATAGGCCCCCGATATACCCACTAGAAGAAAGTGGGTATACCTCAATCCACCCCTACATAACTAATATATTAACATGTTGAGTGGAACTGTTTTCTATTATTGAACTGGATATCAGAAATAGTGAGTTTGATTGAAGAATAATTCTTATTTGTCCCTAAACATTATTAGTTTTAACATCCACTTACTGGCTGATCACTGACAATAATGGCTCTCATGGAATGAGACAGAATATTCAATTGCTGTCATATCAATGGATGACTGTTTGTTAGAGGAGGAAACAATGATATCAGTGCATCTAAAAGCTTCAGCAAATTGTTGTACAAACTTTCAAAAGAGGGGCTAGACAAAGCCTGATTTTATACCATTTAAATAAAAATTTCATGTGACAAAAGACCATCATTGCTATTCTCATCTTGTGGTTTGCATTGAACAGAAGCTCTAAAGGAGAATGGCATATACCAGATTAATGTTGAATTCCACAGCCTGGCCTGAAATCGTAGCCCAATATGGTGGTAATCAAATGCTCATCTGTGCCCTGGACACAGACTTATCCAGGAACCCACGAAGCCCAGGAACTGGCTCCCTTTGGAGATAATCAGATCTCAAGGGCAAAATGAATTATTGCAAGGCAGTCAAGGATGTTGAGGAAATAGAAATTCAACTATTGGCAACTAACCCCAAGGTTTACAACTCTGGAACTGGACAAATTGACAAGTCAGACAAACACACAAATACCCCAGGTCAGCCACATCTTCATTGCTTTGAAGCAGATATTTAGCCCCCTCTTGTTGCTCAAGTATCATCATATCAAAGCTATCCTTGACCACTGTTCCCCTTCTCTTGACTTTCAACTCCCTTCTACTTCATTCTTCTTCAGAGACTTATCACTACTAGACACACTGTTTTCTGACGGTTTCTACCAGGTAAAATATAAGCTCTGTGAGGGCAGGCCTTTGCTGTGGTTACATAATAAACATTCTGTAAGCAACTGGTGAATGAATACACTTTGGGTAGGGGGACAGTATCTCAATTTTTCTTTCTGTAAAATCTTGTTTGTCAAGATTAGATAAGTTACGTTACTTACACATAGTAGGTACTTTTCTGCACATTTTTCACACTGATTGGAGAAAGACCAGCTTTGCTTCTGGGAAGCTCTCAATCTTATATCTCCCTAACATACATCACCACAAACATCAAAACCACAGTCCTATTCTTTCATGTTTCATGATGAATAAGATGGGCTATTGATTTAAGTCATTTAGTCACTCAACAAGCATTAACTCAGCATGTATAGGGGCTAGTCTGATGTTTTGTGAGAAATCCTGGAATCTTAGGGTCTTAAAACCTTCACTTTTCCCCAGGCTTAGAATGTTCTCGAGAGAGACAAAATGGCGGCGGAATAGAAGGATGTGTCCTGAGCCTTGTCCCGGAGCAAATAGAGGAGGCAGCTGAGATGAGCGGAATCCAGCCCGAACTGGCGAAGGAGGCACAGCTGGTGAGACAGTTTGCAGCAGGGAAGAGCAGGGATCCCCCCGGATAAAGGTAAAATCAAAGATCTAGGCAGTAGAATCTCCCGGACCTCTGTGCCCAGAAGATCAGGGAGAAACTACACAGTGCCAAGCCGCGTCCCTGAGGACAGGCAAGGTCTGAAGAATTTTAGAACATAGAGTCTGGTTTTGGAATCTGAGCTCAAAGGCAGCCTTTAAGAGCTGCCGGACCACGGAGTGCCGGCAAGAGAGGAACTGGCAGAGACGCGGTCCTTCCTTGTGCTGGGGCCTGCGCCTTTCCCCACTGAACCTAGTTCCTTTCCCCACTGAACCTAGTTCGTGGGACCTTTTGGAGACAGGCACTTACCTGTGACAGAGGTGCGGGAGAAGGGGTGGAGTTGTGGAATCTGGGCAGAGTGGGCAATGGACGGTCCAGGAGAGGTGGTAGCAAGTCTGGTGCTGAGTCATATCTAAGCCCACAGAATCCATTTTCTCCTGAGAGATAGCCCCTCCCCCCAGTCTCCAGGCAACCAATATAGCCACACCCAGATTCCACCCTGATTAACACCATGGAATCTGAATACTCCCTGAGGCCATAGGATCTACTCTAAAGAGAAATCTTTAGAAGCTAAGCACCTCAATTACTCGGCTACACTGCCAGGGCCCTCCAGAGTGCTTCAGTGTACCTCACTGGCAAACTTACTGCCAATGCTCCTGTGAGCCGCCACCTGGAGAAAGCGCCTACCCACCACAGACACAGCAGCGAAAGTTGAGTCTGCCCACCCCACAACTACAGAACTCTGGGCAACACAGTTACCCCTTTCCAAAGTGTAGCCCCCTGAGCCACATCACCTGGACAGACGGTTCCTTGGTGCCACTGTGAGGCCCCACTGGGCACACGTGATTTAAATTAAGGGTGCAAGTCAACAAAAATTGGGACACTCCCCTCCATATAGCTGACTTCTAGGCACTTCAGTTGTGCCTCTCAAGCTTACAGGACTACATCAAGAGGACCCAAATAGCTCGAGTAGGGAGCTACACTAGATAACCAAGCCCCGGAGAACAGAAAGATTTCACCAGTAGCACCATCACCAAAAGAACCTGGGTAGCAAAGCAATTGGATCTACAATTAAAACATTTCAGGAAAACATGGGGAGACAAAAAAGCAATACCCAAAGGAAAGAAAAAGAGGAATCACCAGAAAGGGAGTTAAATGAAATTGAGGCTAGCAGCTTAACAGAGAGAGAATTCAGAGTAATGGTTCTAAGGATGTTTAAACGGATGGATGACAAATACAACTCAATGAGAACTATAAGGAGCTGAATGAAAATGTCACCAACATGAAAAGAAACCAAGAGGAGATGAAGAACGACATAGCTGCAATAAAGAACACATTGGAAGGCTTAAACAGTAGACTAGAAGAGGCTGAGGACCACATCAGCGAATTAGAAGACAAGGTAGGAAAACACACACAAACACAGCAGCAAATGGAAAGAAGACTTAAAAAGCAAGAGGAGAGCCTAAAGGAGCTTTGGGACAACACAAAACGAAACAATATTAGAATGATAGGGATACCAGAAGGAGAGGAAGAGAAGCAAGGAATAGAAAACGTGTTTGAAGAAATAATGACAGAAAACTTCCCTGATAGTGGCAAGAAAAAAAACTACGCAAGTCCAAGCAGTACATAGAGTCCCAAACAAGTTGAACCCCAAAAGACTGACACCAAGACACATCATAATTAAATTGGCGAATACCAATGACAAAGTAAGAATCTTAAAGGCTGCCAGAGAGAGACAGAAAGTTACCTACAAGGTATCTCCTATTAGAATATCAACTGATTTCTCAACAGAAACACACCAGGCCAGAAGGGAATGGAATGAAATATACAAAGTGATGCAAAGCAAGGGACTGAATCCAAGAATACTATACCCAGCAAGGTTATCATTCAAAATTGAAGGTGGAATCAGGAGCTTCACAGACAAAAAAGGGCTAAGAGAGTTTATCACTACCAAGCCAGCAATGCAAGAAATGCTAAAGGCACTGCTGTAAAAAGAAGAAAGAGAAAGGCAAAAAGAAACACAAACACTAAGGGGAAAAATCTGACAACAAACATGTACTTGTCAATAATAACATTAAACGTAAATGGATTAAATGCACCAATCAAAAGACATAGGGTAGCTGAATGGATAAGAAAACATGACCCATATATTTGCTGTCTACAAGAGACCCACCTCAGAGCAAAGGATTCACACAGCCTGAGAGTGAAGGGATGGAAAAATATTTTTCAAGCAAATGGAAATGAGAAAAAAGCTGGGGTAGCAATACTTATATCTGATAAAATAGACCTCAAAGTAAAGGCCATAACAAGAGATAAGGAAGGCCACTACATAATACTAAATGGAGCAATTCAACAAGAAGATATAACTCTGGTAAACATATATGCACTCAATACAGGAGCACCCAAATACATAAAACAACTTCTGGAAGATATCAAGGGAGAGATTGATAGCAATACAGTCATAGTAGGGGACTTCAATAACCTACTGACACCACTGCATAAATCAACTAAACAAAAAATCAGCAAGGAAACAGCAATCCTAAATGACACACTAGATCAGATGGACCTAATTGACATCTTCAGAGCATTTCACCCCAAAGCCTCGGAATATACATTCTTCCCAAGTGCCCATGGGACATTTACAAAAATAGACCACATATTGGGTCACAAACAAAGCCTCCCTAAATTCAAAAAGATTGAAATCATATCAAGCATTTTCTCAGACCACAATGGCATAATATTAGAAATAAACTATAATAAAAACATTCCAAAAAATTCAAACACGTGGAAACTGAATAGCATGCTATTAAACAATGATTGGGTGATCCACGAGATCAAAGAAGAAATTAAAAACATCCTGGAGAATAATGACAATAAAAACACAACAATGCAAATGCTATGGGACACAATGAAAGCAGTCTTGAGAGGGAAGTTTATAGCTCCACAGGCTTACCTCAAAAAACAAGAAAAAATGGTAATAAATCTTCTAACTCAACAACTCAAAGAATTAGAAAGAGAGCAACAAGAAAAGCCCACAGTGAGCAGAAGGAAGGACATAATAAAGATCAGAGCAGAAATGAATGACATAGAGACCAAAAAAAAAATACACAGGTTCAACAAAACAAAGAGCTGGTTCTTTGAAAGGACAAACAAGATTTATGAACCTCTATTCAGGCTCACCAAGAAGCAAAGAGAGAGGACCCAAATAAACAAAATCAGAAATGAAAGAGGTGAAATAACAACAGACCCCACAGAAATACAAAGGATTGTTAAAAAATACTATGAACTCTATTCTAACAAACTACACAATCTGGAGGAAATGGACACATTCCTAGAAAAATACAACCTTCCAAAACTCACTCAGGAAGATTCTAAGAATCTCAATAGGCTGATAACTATGGAAGAAATTGAAGCAGTCATCAAAAAGCTTCCAGCAAACAAAAGCCCAGGGCCTGATGGCTTCACAGGGGAGTTTTACCAAACATTCAAGGAAGAACTAAAACCTATCCTCCTCAGACTATTCCAGAAAATTCAAGAAGAAGGAACACTTCCAAGCTCCTTCTATGAGGCCAGCATCACCCTAATACCAAAACCAGATAAAGACAACACAATGAAAGAGAATTACAGGCCAATATCCCTCATGAACATAGATGCCAAAATCCTCAACAAAATTCTAGCAAATCGAATCCAGCAGTACATCAGAAAGATTATACACCATGACCAGGTAGGATTTATCCCAGGGATGCAAGGATGGTACAATATTCGCAAATCAATAAACGTGATACATCACATAAACAAATTGAGAGATAAAAATCACATAGTCATATCAATTGATGCAGATAAGGCATTTGATAAAATCCAACACCCTTTCTTGATAAAAACACTCAGCAAGGTGGGAATAGAAGGATCATACGTGAACATAATAAAAGCCATATACGACAAACCCACAGCCAACATCATACTCAATGGGAAAAAACTAAAACCATTTCCCCTAAGAACAGGAACAAGACAGGGATGCCCACTCTCACCACTCCTGTTTAATATAGTGCTGGAAGTACTAGCCATTGCGATCAGACAAGAAGAAGAAATAAAAGGCATCCAAATTGGAAAAGAAGAAGTAAAACTGTCCTTATTCGCAGATGACATGATACCGTACATAGAAAACCCTAAAGACTCCATAAAAAAATTATTAGACTTAATAACTGAATTCAGTAATGTAGCAGGATACAAAATTAATGCCAAGAAATCTATGGCATTTCTATACACCAATAATGAACTTACAGAAAGAGTGACTGAAAAAGCAATCCCATTTACCATTGCACCAAAAAAATTAAGATACCTAGGAATAAACTTAACTAAAGAGGTAAAAGACCTATGCGTAGAAAACTACACGACACTGAAAAAGAGATAGAGGAAGACATAAACAGAGGGAAGAACATACCATGTTCATGGATTGGGAGAATCAACATCATCAAAATGTCCATACTACCCAAAGCAATCTATAAAGTCAATGCACTTCCCATTAAAATACCAACAACATATTTCACAGACCTAGAACGAACTTTCCAAAAATGTATCTGGAATAAAAAAGAACCCGAATAGCTACAGCAATCCTGAGAAAGAAGAACAAAGTAGGTGGGATCTCAATACCAGATATCAAGTTGTATTACAAAGCTACTGTTCTCAAAACAGCCTGGTACTGGCACAAGAACAGACATATAGATCAATGGAATAGAATAGAGAACCCAGAAATTGACCCAAATCAATATGCTCAATTAATATTTGACAAAGGAGGCACGAACATTCAATGGAGTCAAGACAGTCTCTTCAACAAATGGTGTTGGGGAGAATCCAAGATGGCAGCGTAGGTAAACACCTAAACTGCTGCCTCCTACAACAATTTAAACTGCAACTAAAAGACAAAACGTCTATCACCCAGAACTACGGGAAAGCTGGCTGAGTGGAAGTTCTACAACTAGAAGGAAAGAGAAAAGAGTATTGAGACGTGCACGAGCGCTGAAAGGCTGAGGTACGGAGGCACGGGATCCGGGCTGGCTGCGAGCGACTGGGTGCGTTGCTTTTTTCAACCCGAATGGAGACAAGCCCCTGATTACTCTGAAATCCAGTCTATGGGGAGACGCAGGGGACCCAAACTCCTATGGGGAGAAGCTGGACTGTCTGCCAGTGAGGGTGGCTTG
This sequence comes from Corynorhinus townsendii, assembly GCA_026230045.1. Taxonomy (NCBI): domain Eukaryota; kingdom Metazoa; phylum Chordata; class Mammalia; order Chiroptera; family Vespertilionidae; genus Corynorhinus; species Corynorhinus townsendii. The sequence goes on along the minus strand of JAPDVU010000010.1, from coordinate 16,848,401 downwards.
CTTGCAGAGCTGCGCGCAGGAATAATTGTTTACTGCACTAGTGCATGGGACTCGCGGATGCCGTTGGAGACTCAGAGCCAGCTAACTAGCAGCCATTGCTGTTTGCCACGCCCTAACCTAGTGACACCCTGAGGCCCCGCCCTGCACAACCTACAAACCCACCCAAGCTCCAAGCAGCTCAATTAGCATAAGAAAGTCCTGCCCTATCACAGCTTAACCTAGCAAACTTGCAGCCTGGGTCAGACAGCTCCAAAACCTCCAAACCCCAAGCAAAGAGGAGAAAACTGCAGCTCTCACTGTAGCTCCTGCTGAGTGGCCTCAGACAGTAGCTGACCTGCACCCCATTGGAGATCCAGAAGCCAGTGTACCTAGTGGTGTGAGACACCAGATTTCAACTCCTCACATCCATAAGTGACACATTCAAGAGGCAGACTCAGTGAGCACCAAAATCCCACTGAAACAGGTCCTGCCCCATAAGCATGTCTTCAGCGCAGGAGTTCTTCCATTATAGACACAGCGAGTGCTCACAGCTAATTGGCCTGGAGGTCAATTCCTCCCAGTGTACCAACAGAAATTAAGGCTTAACTACACGAAGACTTTGCACTCAGCCCACAAAGGGGTGTACCAAGAGCATCCACCTCATGTGATTGAGGAGGCTGAGCTACTGCCCCCTATAGATCACCTACCACACAAAGCTACTCCATCAACACAGGAAAGCAGCCAAAATGTGGAGACAAAGAAACATGTCACGAATGAAAGAAACGGAGGAAAGCAAACTACTGGACGACATAGAGTTCAGAACCACAATTATAAGGTTACTCAAGAATCTTCTTAAAACCGCTGAGAAACTTGATGAGACTTTCAAGGAGCTTAATGAGAATGCCAAAAAAACGGAAAAGGATCAGTCAGAAATGAAGCATACACTGTCTGAAATAAAGAATATTCAGAAACTCAACTGTAGATCAACGTACCCCAAGAATCAAACCAAAGATCTGAAATATGTGGAAACAAAAACCATCCAACCAGAAAAACAAAAAGAAAAAAGAATCCAAAAATATGAAGATAGTGTAAGGAGCCTCTGGGACAACTTTAAGCGAACCAACATCTGAATTTTTGGGGTGCCAGAAGAAGGGAGAGAGCAAAATATTGAAAACCTATTAGAAGAAATAATGACAGAAAACTTTCCCTACCTGGTGAAAGAAATAGACTTACAAGTTCAGGAAGCGCACAGAACCCCATACAAGAGGAATCCAAAGAGGACCACACCAAGACACATCATAATTAAAATGCCAAAGGCAAAAGACAAAGAGAGAATATTAAAAGCAGCAAGAGAAAAACAGTTAATTACCTACAAGGGAGTACCCATACGACTGTCAGCTGATTTCTCAACAGAAACTATGCAGGCCAGAAGGGAGTGACAAGAAATATTCAAAGTGATGAACAGCAAGAACCTACAACCAAGATTACTCTACCCAGCAAAGCTATCATTCAGAGTTGAAGGTCAGATAAAGAGCTTCACAAACAAGAAAAAGCTAAAGGAGTTCATCACCACCAAACCAGGATTACATGAAATGCTGAAGGGTATCCTTTAAGAAGAGGAAGAAGAAGAAAAAGGTAAAGATAAAAATTATGAACAACAAAATGACATCAAATACATACCTACCAACAAGTGAATCTAAAAATCAAGTGAATAAAAAATCTGAAGAACAGAATGGACTGGTGAATATAATAGAATCAGAGACATAGAAAGGGAGTGGACTGACAATTCTCAGGGGAAGCAGGTGTGAGGGGTGCGGGAAGAGATTGGACAAAAATCTTATTCCTATGGATGAAGACAGTGGCGGGAGGTAAGGGCATGGGGTGGGGTGGGGAATCAGGTGGAGGGGAGCTATGGGGGAAAAAAAAGAGGAACACCTGTAATAATCTGAACAATAAAGATTTATTTAAAAAAAAATGGTGTTGGGAAAATTGGACAGATACATGCAAAAAAATGTACTTACACCATACACAAAAATAAACTCAAAATGGATAAAGGACTTAAACATAAGACGGGAATCCATGAAAATACTAGAGGAATCCACAGGCAGCAAAATCTCGGACATATGCCGAAAGAACTTCTTCACTGATACTACTCCTAGGGCAATGGAAGCTAAAGAGAAAATAAACAAATGGGACTACATCAAAATAAAAAGCTTTTGCACAGCAAAGAAAACCATCAATAAAACAACAAGAAAGCCCACTGCATGGGAGAACATATTTGCCAATGATACCAATGATAAGGGTTTAATCTCCAACATATACAGAGAACTCATACAACTTAACAAAAAGAAGATAAACAACCCAATCAAAAAATGGGCAACTGATCTAAATAGACACTTTTCAAAAGAAGACAGAAGGCAGGCCAAGAGACATATGAAAACCTGCTCACAGTCACTAATCATCAGAGAGATGCAAATCAAACAACAATGAGGTACCATCTCACACCTGTCAGAATGGCTTTTATCAACAAACAACAAGTGTTGGCGAGGATGCGGAGAAAAAGGAACTCTTTTGCACTGCTGGTGGGAATGCAGACTGGTGCAGCCACTGTGGAGAACAGTATGGAGCTTCCTCAAAAAACTAAAAACGGAACTCCCATTTGACCCAGTGATCCCACTTCTAGGAATATATCCCAAGAATCTAGAAACACGCATCAGAAAGGAAATATGCACCCCTATGTTCATAGCAGCACAATTCACCATAGCCAAGATTTGGAAACAACCTAAATGCCCATGAATGGATTAAAAAACTGTGGTGTATCTATACAATGGAATACTACACTGCGGTAAAAAAGAAGGAGCTCCTACCATTTGCAACAATATGGATGGAGATGGAGAATATTATGTTGAGTGAAATAAGCCAGGCAGAGAAAGATAAATATCACATGATCTCCCTCATTTGTGGAATATAATGAACGGCATAGACTGATGAACAAGAACAGATCCAGAGGCTGAGAAACGTCGATCAGAACATCATTCCTCAGGTAAGGTAGGGGAGGGTGGGGGTAAGGTGGAGAGATCAACCAAGGGACTTGTGTGCATGCATATGAACCTAATAAAGGGACACAGACAACAAGGGGGTGGGGCATAAATTATAAAATAAAAATAAAATACTAAATCTAATCAATACTAGTGGTCACCATAGCCTTAAGAGAAATTGTTTCATGTGACAAAATTTTTAAATGAAACTCTCTGTAGACTGAAAATTATTTTGGAAGGAAACAAAGAGAAGTTTCCTTCAAAAGTCATAAGGATTGTAATTGAAAGTCAATATATTTGGCCTCTTGAACTAAAGTAAGTAATTTGTGTTTTTGCCTCCCTGACAAAGTTTATATAAAGCTACAAAAAGAAATTGACAGCCAGTTTGAAATGGAATTGCCAGGGCCTAGGGCAAAGAATATCCTTACATGATATTATTCTACAATGTCATTATAATTTTAGATATTTTACAACAGCATATTTTACAATTATCCCAAACAAACTTACAAACTAATTCTTTGAATGGTTGGCAGCAATTAAAAAAAAAAAAAGGACATGAAAGGATTTAATCCCTTGCAGAAGGAATTAAGGCACTGGGAAGGCACTTGAGCATCCTATTTTGGCCCCTCTTGCCCTTTGTGCCAAGAGGGACCCTCTTCTCACAATCCAATTGCCCTCAGCTGTTACCTGAGCTTTTTTTTCTTGCTGAGCTTGAAGCCTCGTGGGGGCTGGTACCATGGATCTGTCTCACACCCAATTGTGTGAGCTGGGCCCTCACTGGAGAAGAAACCCGAGTTCCCCGAGATATGTGATCAGCACCTGGACCCTGCCAGTAGGCCAGGGGTTCCCAAGGCAGGTGCTGGGTGTGGAGGCCATGGGGGCATAGGCTACCAAGGAGACAGAAATGAACCTCACACCACCCTGCTTGGCCCCGGAGGATGGCTGGTTAGCCAGAGACGGGTAAGATTCCTCAAGGAAGGAACAACCTAAGACAGGCACAGTTGCAGAGGGGCCATCAGGAGAGAACTTGGGGGGGCAACAGAAGTGGGGCACAGACCTTCACCCCCCCAACATTGCAGGTGCTTGAACCCTCACCCCTTCTGGAGGTCTCCTGCCCCCATGGCTGCTTCATGCTTCCCACACCCAGCTCAGAACGGGACCCAGGCAACAGAAAGAGACCTGGCCCAGCTCACATCGAGATACAGGTCACAGACAGAGACTTGGCCCAGCTCAGATCAGGACCCAGGTAACAGACAAGAGACTTGGCCGACAACAGTTGCCCTATATCTAAATTCAGCCGAGCATCTGGAATGCTCAGGGCCCACTCAAGAATGCAAATAATCTTTCCCACTAATATTTACAGGGTAAACTAAGATTGTTGGTAGAGTATTAAATTTGACAGTAAAATAGTAATCGAGTTTTCAGATTAATTTAAATAGGCTAATTGAAATAAGTGAATATTCAAGTAAAGTTAATTGTACTGGACAAAAAGCTGTTCTTAAAGTAATAACTAAAATTTCTATTGGTAGTTCATCTCATGGTAAAATTCCTGAATATACAATGAACCTAAAGCAGTCATATGTGTGGGGAAAAAAAATTTTTAAATTTAAATTTAAAGTTATCAAGACTGCATTATAAAATTTACAAAAACCTCCATTAATAAAAAAAAGGGGGGGGGGATAGTAGGGCAATATCATGTAAGGAAAAATATCCTATAAGTAAATTACATCTAGAAAATTTTTACTTTACCAAATTAAGTTTCATTTGGAATGCTAACAGCAAGACGGCCATTACAAACACACATGGTGTCTAAATAAGACAAAGGAAAATCATTTGAACAAAAATAAAAAGGATTCCAAATCAATTATATAGAAAAGATTCCTTTATTAACTTGTGGTCGAGAATATATTTGTATATTTTCAGAAAACAACCCCAAGACCAGATGGATTCCTGCAACAGAGAGGAATTGACAGGTCTGCTCCAACCACAAAGACGAGGAAAAAACAGTCCAGAGATGGAAGACGCTGACAACACCTTGCCATGCGAGCAGTCAGCAGCTGTGCACCGTTGCAGGTTACCTAGGACCGAACCAGAGAGGGTCGGACCTGCATTGCCTACATGTGCCCACCATCCAGATATCATTGCTGACATGTACACATAAGGAACTGTTAGACATTGAAACAGGGACTCAGAACTGTTGGACATTGAAATTGGGACTCAAACATTTTTTTGTTTTGTCTCGTTTTGTTATTATATGTTTATTTCTAGTCTGCAGAGGCAAAACTTTTTAAAGGAAAGAAATGGTGGGAAAAAGATACAGAGGCAAGGAAGCATTGAGCAGACTATCAAACTACATTGGGAAGACAGGGAGGCTGGGCGAGGGGGCCTGTAGGAGACCAACCGAAGGACTTGTACGCATGCATATAAGCACAACCAATGGATATAAGACACTGGGGCGGCGGGGAGGGTGGGCAGGTGAAGTCATGTACTGGGGGGTAGGGGAGGTCGGGGGGAGATCAATGGGGAAAAAAAAGGAGACATATGTACTACTATTTGTAATACTTAAAACAATAAAAAAAAATTTAAAAAAAGAATGTTCTCGAGTTCAGCCTGAATGACTGCAGTGGGCTTCTCTAGTGAGGGCTCTTCTTATTTCCCACAGCCCCTTGTTGACGTGAGAATTATGCTATTTTATCTTTCCCTTAGCCAGAGTGAATCTCTCATGTTCAGTAAGCTCCTTCATGTAGAAAGTTACTTTCCAAAGGGAAAATTATAGCAAAGAATTTGATTTCAACTACAGTAGCAGAAACTCTTATTCTAGCCCCAGAGTTCTTAGCAAAAGCTCTTGTTTCTAATATACATGGGCAAAATTAGTGAAAAGAGCAACCGCTGTGTTCTTGTCTTAAACACACCCATCAATTTGGATTGAGTTAGCCATAACTACTGATATGCACCTCAGCAAGACGGATTCTTTCTTTCCTTCATGTGGAGAGAGAGGCAGCCTCCCTCTCTCATAACTCTTCTCAGAGTATCTTTAGGTTAGTGGCATTCTCAACTGGCTAATTAATGCTGCAGAAAGACAAGGTCTGATGATCATACCTGGGAAGCTAGGCAAGCTTCTATCCATGAATCCCTAAAATCCAATTGATTATCAGAATTGACCATTGAATGGCACCTGAAAATCCGTGTTGTGTATAACTGGCCCTTTAGTCTCTTAAGTCTGAAATGGAAGGGGTAGCACTGTGCACCATGATAGCTGATTTATCAGAACATAAATTCGTTCTGCAAAACCCATATGGAGTCTTGGCCATGGTTTCTTCATTCACTCATGGAAAGGAACATGGCTTAGACAAAGTAAAAATGCTTCCTATCTTGGCTTTTAAGCTAAGAAATCCCAGGTACCAAGATAATGCAATGGTCACCTTCAGCCAATGCTGTTTACCCACAAATGGAATGTTTTATGGCCCATTACACATGCTTATCATCTGGGGACAGATTTAACTTCTTGGGAAGTTTCTTTGCTAACTATGTCTCCATAGAAAATGTCAGCTACAGTATCTCAGAACCTTGATTTGATTTGAAATCAGAGATGAGCCGGAGTTTATTTTAACATTAAAATGTCCAATGAGAGTGGCACAGCATAATTTGGATATTCAGTGGTAGATGGAGCACATTAGCAACTGGTTTTGTAGTCAGAAGCCTTTTGCCAAAGGCACAGCAGGAAAGCTGGGACAGTCTAGATACAATTTTTGATCACTATGAATTTTAAGACAAGGTCTTGAAAGTAACTGTACAACTTCCTGATTCTGACGAAAATACTTTTGTCAACTTGTATTTGGGTCTGTGATTCTAATCTTTCTATTTCTCTTGAATAATGAGTAATGCACGTTTTTCTAGCATTGCGTAGCAAAACGTATTCCAATGCACTAGTACTAGGACCCTCTTAAGATTACTTGGTAATGCTAAAACGTATCTATAAACATCCATTTTACATGTGGGATCTTCTTTGGACATCAGTTTTTATTAAAAAATATTGTTTTATGTTAAAATTTTTATTATAGAGTAAAAGGCACAATTTAAATATATTTTAAAGATGAAAAATGGGATTTGCAGAAATTCTGACCTTGCTGTGCATCACTCTTGGCCAAGCCCCTGACAGGATCTATGCGATGTTGGGGACACCGCAGGAGGGGCTGAGAAGCACTGCTTTATGCTAGAGCCGCGGTTTGCCACTCTGTTGACTAATGAGTTTGCCGACCACTGACCTAGACTCTCTATTCCAACAATTACAGGCTGTTGTTGGTCCTTGTGATTAAGCCCCTAGAGCATTTGCAATAGGAAATCTCAATGTGTTCACAGACCTAGAAGTGAATGACCACTTCACAGTTTAGAAATTATCCTTAGACTGCAATCCAAGACCATGGAATGCTTTTTCCTGCAGGCCATAATGAGGCTCCACAATGGTTGCCTTTAATGGAAGAAAAATGTAGAACTTGAATCATCCCAGAATGACCTGATGTGCTTAGTTTGCTTTTGGGGGAGGTGCATGATGGTTTAGCTCCTCCCTTCTATCTTGAATGAAGCCAATATCCACCGCCTGGGGCAGTGACTTAATAATGTTACTATCACAATTCTAACTTTATAGTTTTCTTTTTTACTGACAGATCTAATCAATGTAGGACTCCTTCCTAAAATATTTCTGTGCGTTCATTTCCAGTTGAAACCATTACAGTTACCCAGTTGTACTGTAGAGCCTTTGAACTCATCAGAGCCTTAAACCTTCTGTTCTTCCTCTATGCTAAAGAGTTGGCAACATTTTCTGCAAATGCTCTGACAGTAAATATAGTCTTTGCAAGCCATGAGGTCTCTAATACAACTACTCAATTCTGGCCTTGAAGCAGAAAAACAAGTATAGAAGATTTGTAACAAGTGGGTGTGGCCCAATAAAACTTTATTAACAACAATGTGGAGACATGTTGATATTGACTGATGCTATCTTTTGCTGATCCCTGTTTTACATTCTCACTTAGTAGGTTCCATTGCCATCCACTCTTTCCCCCATGATTAAAGTTCTCCCGCTCAATTCATATCCATCAAAGATTAAGTCACAGTTATTTTAGTTCCTATATTAGTTGCCTGGGGCTGCTTTAACAATGACAATGAACTTGGTGGCTTAAAACAACAGTAGTTTATTCTCTCATGATTCTGGAGGCCAGAAGTCCAAAATCAAGGTGCCAGCTGGGCCATGCTCTCTGCAGATTTGAGGGTAGGAGTCTTCCTGCCTCTTCCTAGCTTCTTTGGTTGCAGGCAATCCTTGCATTTCTTGCCTTGCAACTGCGTCAGCTCAAACTCTGCTTCCATTGTCAAATGGCTTCACCCCTGTGTCTCTGACTCTGTGTGCAAACTTCCTTCTTCTTATAAGGACACCATTCATATTGGAGTTAGATCCAATCTAATCTAGCATGGCCTCAACTTTATTATATCTACAAAGACCTTGTTTCCAAACAGTGTTACATTCGTAGGTTCTCGGTAAACATGATTTGGGGGACACTCCCTGTTTTCTAATCTGTCCTCTACTTTCCAACTCAGCTACCACAGCGCTAATGACTAAACAAAATTTTACAACTTAAAAATACCTTACAATTAACTGTAGCTTATTCTATCACATAAGTAAGTCCCCTTTATACTTACAAGTAAAGTAAAACACAAAAAGTAAGTAAATAACTTGCCAAAAGTCCCACATGTGAATCAGATATTCTGACTTCAAATCCTGCTCTATAAAAGAATAATGCATCAACTTTTACTTTGTCACCTTAAATGTTCTAACCAAGCTCTGCTGCTATAGTCAACTCAACAGTTCCAAAGCCACTAGCCAGTTGGTAAGTTTATATGAGGTTGACCTAAGAAACATCTACTGCGCTCATCAGACACGTTCTGTACTTTGAACCATTGAATACACTGAAAGTAATCTTCTATGTTCAATTCATTCATTCGTCCATCTATCCATCCACCCATTCAGTCATTGTAAAACTATTAAAAATGAAATTATCATCTCTCCATCCGTATTTTATAATGTATAAATGCCACAGCTATGTTACATCTTATTCAAAGTTTTGAAAATATGGTACACAAAAGTATATTTTCTCTTTCAGTTTCTACTTTAGCACCTGCTTGATAGTTCTTTATTATTTAATGCTATTAAGGTTCTTAGGTAAAAATATTTGCATACATTCATTCCTCTGGGTATAGCTAATGCTCTCAACTAACAATGCTGCTAATAAAGATAGGACTTGTCTACAAATTATGATAGTATGATGATGATGATGCAGCAAACATAAGTGCCTAATAACTTGTCAAATTAAAGGAAAACTGTTGGAACTGTCAACTAAATTATATTTTACAAGCAATCAAAAAGAAACTGAATCCAAAATGACATGATCTCTCATTACTATTTAATGCTAAGATAACACAGTCAAGGGGAAAATATAAAAGTAAACATCTCATCTTAATGTTGGAAAAAAATGAAAGCAACAAGTTTGGTAAAACTTATTTTTTTTCTTTATTTTGATAGGGTAGCAGCACACAGAAATCAGTGTTATTTTTCTTCTGTCTTGATACAGCAATCAAACTTCCTTGTGGCTGTAGACATAAGCTTAATGTCAGTTTGCCAAGAGCATTATAGAGCACTGCAGGGAATACTGTAGTAAGCCTTGTTCTTGTGGGTGGATAAAAAGAGGAATGCTAGAGATCAAACTCCCTCAGCTTCTCTCCTTACTTCCTGGCTTTCCTGTTCTCAGAATTTCCCTGCGTCTTCATCCAACTTCTCCTCCACCTCACCTCTTTCCTCCTATTCTATTCTAATCCTTCTACTAAATCCCTTGTTCCCATCCTGAAGCACTGCAGAATCAATTAACTGGCCCCTACCCCATCCCCACTAACATTTGTTAGTATCACCCTCTTCAAAAGCCCCTTCCATTCAGCCTGCCAGCATGATATTTTTTCTTATCCAAACCTAACTTTCTCTTGATCCTGCTATTCCCTTGAACTATCTCATGTTTTTCTGTGTTTCTCCTGTGGCCATTGCCAACCTTCTGGGAAGGTGATAGTCCACCACAGTTGCTCAGCTACTCAGACCACTGACCCGATCCTTACTATTTCTTGAAAACTCACTTACTTTAGCTAGTATGACTCTCACTTATTTCTGCCAATTCTCTTATTTCTCTGACCATGCCTTCTCTGGCTCTTCTTCCACCTGCCATTTCCACCTGAATGTAGTCTGCAGTGATCTGTCTTTGTTCCTCTACTTCCATCTCTGGGGTCTTTTCCTTCCTCCCTCCCTCCTTCCCTTTTTCCCTCTCTCCCTCCCTCCCTCCCTTCATTCCTTCATTCCTTTCCTTCTCTCTTTCCTTTTATTCACCATCATTATTATAATTTCTTGGTAATCTCATGGTCTCAACTATTAATCTGTTCAGTTAAACACCAAATCTTTTGCTTTAAACTTTTTCCACATTCTGGACATGCATTTTCATCTGTCTCCCACATTTCTTTATTTTAGTGTTCTAACTTTGTTTTAAGCTTATTCATTAATTTGTTTGTTCAATAACTCCTTCAATCTATATTTATTAAGTGCATATTATGTAGCTAAAATGAGAGTTAAGCTGCTATCCAAATACAATGACTTTAATAATAAAGGAGTTTATTTCTCATTTCTGAGCACCATATGTAAAATGACTGTGCAGAGTCATTCAGAGATCCAGGGCCCTTCCAACTACAGCTCTGCCCTGTGAAGGTGTTGTCTACATGTGTCTGGCCAGAGCTAGGTCACTGTCCTATCAAGTTGTGCAAAAGAGAAAGAGAAAACGGAAGAGTGTGCACCCAGTGTTTTAAGACCATGTCACCACACTGAATTGTGAGGAAGGCTGAGTCTTTAGCTGGATGTCCCTGTCCTCTGCGAAACTCTATTGTCATGGAAGAAGAGAGAACATATTTGGGGTGGGGGAAGAAATAGCTAGAGGTCTGTCACTCCTACTAGGACTGGGCATTATGCCAAGTTTTGACATTCATTGTTTGGAATAATTATCATTATATTTCCTCCCAAATCTGCTTTTTGTTCAGTATTTTATACTTCCATTATCATCCTTCTAGCCACGCTGCTTTAAAACACCCAAGATATCTTTAATGCTTAATCTATCTATCTCAACTAACTTCCTCCCCATAAAAGCCACACTTTTCCAAAGTATTATGTAGTCTTCTTTCATTATATTTCTAGCTTAGTACCACCATTTGCTATTTTCCCTAGTACATTCGAAGAGTTAGTGTTCTTTGCCATTAATCTGAAAAAAAAAAATACAACAGCCTCCTAACTTACCGCCCGTGTCCAGTCTTGCTCTGCTCTTATTCTGCTTGTACATCCACAGTAGTCTCTCTGAAGCAAGTACAACCCCCATATACAAAGGAATAAGGTGTGGACTCCTTGGTGTGGCATTCAAGGTTTGTAAGAAGGATGTGTGTCCTCATCTAGGGTTAATGGCCATGACATGCTCTCCTTTGAGTCATGGTACATGATCACCATATCATCCTTCTCTGAACATTTATTCCCATTTTTCTCTTGCTTGCAATGTCCTTCTAGATCTACAAATTCAAACACTATCACTATTTCAAGGCCCAGTTTAAATTCCACTTTTTCCAGAAATATTTCTTTCTCATTTTAGGAAAAAGTTATCCCTCTCTCCTCCTCCGATCTTCTAAACAGCTTTATCTACCTATCTCGTGGTACTTAATTTTTTATTTCTTGGGTTCTAGCTTATAGGTATATGCCTTATCTTTCATATTAAGTGCCTTAGTTGGGGGACTAAGGCTAATTATTCTGTGTATTCCACTGAAGATTAAAACTTATGATACATGGTGGGTGTTCGACAGATATGTTTAATGAAAGAATGTTTGTTTGAAGAATTGAGTTAAGAAATTTAGAATATGCTAATTACAGGGCAGAGAGTCTATCAGGAAAATAAGTCATTTTGACTGAGTATTGGTAAACTCTTACTTTGGGAGCAGGCTCCACTCAGTGAAATTATTAAGAAGGAACTTCAAAGACACATTTGGAGCAACAGTAACAAGAATCTCAATCTTTTTTTCTTCTTTTTTAAAAAAATTTTTTTTATTGATTTCAGAGAGGAAGGGAAAGGGGGAGATAGAAACATCAATGATGAGAGAGAATCATTGATCAGCTGCCTCCTACATGCTCCCCACTGGGGATCAAGCCCACAACCCCGGCATGTGCCCTGACCAGGAATCCAACCGTGACCTCCTGGTTCATAGGTTGACACTCAGCCACTAAGCCACACTGGCTGGGCCAGAATTTTGATCCTTTATGTTTATAACAGTGCTACAGCTTTAAAAGAATTACCATGAAAATGCAAAGATTTTCCTCAACAAGACACACTTCTTATCTAAATTGCGTGTGAGGTCCAAAGTATTTGAACTCTCTTGGGTTGTTGTCTTTTCTTCTCACTACATTTTCCAATGAAGCTAAAAATATTGAAATACTTTTTATTCTAATTGTTATGTGGTATTTCCAGTCACAGTCAGAGGGAAGGCTATGAAAACTCACTAGGAAGATCTTTTTCATAGTATTTTCCAATTGAATATTATAGGTTGAAGATATCATAATTCTTAAGATAATTTCCCCTCAAAATCCAACATTTGTCCAAGAAAGAATTTCAACTCTTTTGACATTTATGTATCTGAAATATTGATAACATCAAACTAGCATTTCACTTGTAGCAGTTTTACATTTACCTTCTGGAGTTGGGGCAACATTTAAAGTGGCAGGAACTCATAAATGTTTCATGGAAAATAAGGAAAACATGCTATAAAACTCACCAAACCATGAGATAAGAAGGAAGAGGAAGGAATGGGTGATCCATGTGGCCCTGTGGGGTGATGGTGGAATAAATTCTAAGTAGTGGGTCAATTTTTCCCAACTCATACATGACTTCTTGGCCATACGTTAGGTAATCCTGAAATTGCTTTAATCCTTTCAGGGACCATGTTAACATTATCTACCTGACCAAATTGGGTCACTTCTGGGAGGTCTACATTTTATGGCCAAGTCCCACAGTTCAATTAGAAGAGGCTCCTTATTAATTGTGAAATCTTCCCAAGTTACTTTACCCTCTTTGAGCCTCTGCATCAGTATCTACTAAAATGTCCATAACAGAGGTTTTAACTACACTGATGATGGTGAATGTATGGCCTTTTATTGTACTATTTTTGAATGTTTAAAATATTTTATTATAGATTTAATATGTGGTTAAAATATATGCAAGCGTTATAAGAATACAAGGAGATTATGGATGCAAAAGTTCAGCACACGGCTTCTTAATTGCTAATTATTTTTGTCACTAATAATGGTCCTATAGATGATGTTTACTGTATTTTTTAGCAATAGTTTTATACAGGGGAATGTACTGGGCACTGGGAGGGGACAGGGAGAGAGGACAGTGAATGAAAAATAATAAGACTAATTCCAGTCCTCTGTGATCTAAGTATTTTATTCTGAGACAATAGAACTTGCAGACAAGAACCAATTAAGTAACAATGCAAGGCAATACATGATTAAAGCTAAAATGATTAATGCAGATATATGTTCCAAAGGAGTTCAGAGAACAATGTGTTCTCTGAATAATTAAATAACTAAATAATTACAGTGTGTGTGTGTGTGTGTGTGTGTGTATAGCACATTAAATGGGACCAGAAACTTTTACATTTCTACCCAGAACAACAGAGTGCCAACCAGATTTTGTTATTTAAGAAGAATTCTTTCAGGGCCCATTTTTGGAAACCTAGAGACTTGTTTGTGACAAGTCTTTCCCCTCCTGCCTACAAATGCCACCCTTGTACCATTATCTGATATATATGGTAAAGCGTAAAATATGCAGAAACCACTGAATCAATGCGTTAACAAAATACACATGAACACCAGGAAATGAACAAGATGATGATCCCAGGTTGGCGTGGGCACGCAGCATTCCACATCGCGTGGTTTTCTGGTATGCTTGTTACCCTCCTGCGCTAGGAAATGCCTCCACCTGGAGATGTAGACACTAGAATTGGTACTCCCAAGTGAGAGCATACTGTCGGCAATAAAAGCAGTCTTTGTGTGGTGAAAATAAAATTGCAAGCTTTGTACACTTGTAAACCACCACTGGCTCAAAAGTTATTATTCCTGTTTTAGTTCTTAGATTGAAAAAGGCTTTTAAATCTGATCTATTTTTGTCCGTAAGGGAAAAAAAAAAAAGGAACAGGATTCTGTCAGCCTAATCTCATTACACATGTAGTCATTACAGTCAAAATGAGTTTCCTCTGAGTGAGTTTGGGCGCATTTCAAAACCAGGTCTCAGAGGAAAGGAGTCATTATGCTCAAGTAGTGTTACGAGATGGAGCTTCCTTTTATACCAGGGCATCCACATTTATGTTTGCTTTAGCCAGAGGGTGATGAGATGAGTAATCCAGATCTCGTTCAATACAAAATTAAACTAAATGAAAGAAGGGGAGACAAAACATTTAACGTGCAAAATGTTAATATCTTGTTAAAGGGTTTCTTTAACAAGGAGAATGAAATAACTTTAGGAAAACATGGTCACAATACTTCTCACTTTGATTTTATGTCCTACTAGTCTCTTTATTGTACACACTCTATACTGAGCACCACTTACCAGTTGGCCCATTCATTCCCTCCTATCACCTCACTTCTATCCCATTCTTTGTTCTTTTATGTAAAACAATGTCCTCTCAGAATATAAGCTATTTGATGGCAGAGACTTGGTTTGGTCTTTGCCAAAGATGGGCAAGAAAAGGCCAGCACTCCTCTTTCAAGACAAAAGGCAGTTTCAATAATTTTCTCCTCTCTTTCTTTCTCTTTAATTTCTAGCCTTCTGCTTATATAGACTGGGATTTGGAGGGGCTGTGGCCAAGACTAGGCTGCTGTATGCCCTGGCCAGTTGGTTAGAGCATTGTATCCATATGCCAAGGATGCAGGTTCAATCCCTCATCAGGAATCAACCAATGAATGCATAAATAAATGGAACCAAAACTCGATGTTTCCCTTTCTCTTTCTCTCTCTCTCTCTCTCTCTCTCTCAATCAATAAATTTTTAAAATTAAAAAAAAAAAAGACTAGGCTGCTGTGCAATAAATCTGGCACAGATCTCTGGTGCCAATTATTTGTATTCTTCTGTACAATGTGGGTACTTGGACACTTTTGTGGTTTCAGTTTTGAGTCTTATATACCAATTTGGGGGCAATAGAAAAAGTCCACGCACTATAATGTTGTGTTAACAAGTTATTTTATGTTACATACTAGTGGCCCGGTGCACAAAATTCGTGCATCGGGGGGGTGTCCCTCAGCCTGGCCTGCACCTTCTCCAATCTGGGACCCCTTGGGGAATGTCCGATTGCTGGTTTAGGCCCAATCCCACAGGGACTGCTGGCTCCTAACCACTCACCTGCCTGCCTGCCTGATCACCCCTAACCACTCTGCCTGCTGATCTGCTCACCCCCAACTGCCCCCCCCTGCTGGCCTGCTCACCCCCAACTGGCCCCTGCTAGCCTGCTCACCCCCAGCTGCCCCCCTACCGGCCTGATTGCCCCCAACTGCCCCCCCTTCCTGCTGGCCTGCTCATCCCCAACTGCCCCCCTCCCCCGCCGGCCTGATCGCCTTCAAATGCCCTCCCCTGCCAGCCTGATCACCCCTAACTGCCTCTGCCTCAGCCCTGCCACCATGGCTTTGTCCGGAAGGATGTCTGGAAGGTCTCCCAGAAGGTCTCTGGGTCTAATTAACATATTACCCTTTTATTAGTATAGATGTTATGACATCCTTTCTCCTTCAGATTGCCTTTGATGAAAATTTTAACTGGATTTCACTGGCTCAAGAACATTGGTAGGGAAAGTGGATAATGTTGCCTATGGGCAGACACTGCTAAATCCTGCTGTGCAGTGCAAATTCAGATTTTTATATAGGATGAGCTGGTGTGTGTGTGTGGGGAGGGGGAGGACTGGGGATGTCATCTTGTTGAAAGGGAGAGGATATTGACATTTCATTTCTAGAATCTTTACAGTTTGTTGAGACATCAGTTGTCAGTATTATAGAAGTACCATTATGGAAATTGTGGAAGGGAGTCTTAAAGCTCCCTCACGTCCTATACCTATTACAGCCCCCGACAATGGAGAGTATATCTTTGGGCTCCTATATCAACCTTGGGAGGACAAGAGGTGCTACATCCTAATGGGTAACTGAATAGAGTTTAACAAAGGAACTATTCATAAAATGTGGAAAACCAACAGGCACCGCGAGCTCCTGGTAGTTAGCAAGAGCAGGAAGCCATTACTATTGCTAGGTTGAGGGGAGGAAGATGAGGGAAGGTTTATTGGAATCCAGAGAGAGCTGGAGCTGAAGATGTACACCCAGAGAGGAGACATGGCCTTTAGTACAGAAGTCTAGTCACTGCCAACCTGTGGCCAAGCAGAGAGAGAACTTATGTCTTGCTCCTCCTTTCCCCCTATGACCTCCTGACTTCCTCTCATCACCTCCCATTAGATGGATTGGATTGGAGACTACCCCTCTGGAAGCCAAAAGGCAAGGGAACCCCCTTAGGCAGTCCATAAAGACAGTGTCTTAGGTGATGTCAGTAGGTCAGTAGTGTGAGGAAGGAGAGAAGAAACATATATCGGCAGGGCAAATGGAAGCTATATTCTATAGACACACTCCTTGTCCAGGGAAAGCTGTCTGTTATCAGATGATCCTATAGCCATTTTTGGTACTATATTGAATATCTGACTTTGACACTATCAGCAGTCAGGTGAACTTTTGAAGATTTTATGGTTCTAGGCAGAAATGTATGTTCTTCCCAATTCTGCACATCTCCAGCAATCTCTCACATACCCATCTATATTTGGAAAAGAAAACAGAGAATACCCACTCATCATTCAATTGTTCCCAACCCTGATCTCAGTTCACCCTTACTCCATTCCCCTACTCAAGATTGAACTCCTATGCCCTTTTCTTTGCCAAGGCAGGCATCATCACTTCATCTTGGCTCTCTTTCCTGATGAATTAAGATGCAGCCTCAGAATCTTTCTTAACCTGGTGCTTTAGCAATCAATTAGAGCTGAGGAACAAGATTCTGTGTCTTACCAGGTCAGTGGTTGAGTGTAGACCTGTGAACCAGGAGGTCCTATTCAATTCCTGGTCAGGGCACATGCCCAGGTTTCAGGCTCAACCCCCAGTAGGGGCCAGGCAGGAGGCAACCAATTGATGATTCTCTTTCATTATGGATGTTTCTCTCTCTCTTCCTCCCTCCCTCCCTCCCTCCCTCCCTCCCTCCCTTCTTTCCTCCCTCCCTCCCTCTCCCTTCCTCTCTGTTAGCAATATATATATATATATATTTAAAAAGATTCCTGGTCTGTGGGTTACCTTGAAGTAGATATTTCCATGTTTTGTTTAACAGATCACTTCCCATTAGCCCTGGAAAACGTTTACTACACCAATTGTTTTTTCGTTTTACCATCTGGAATAACATCAGTGTTAGCATTCATTGGAAGTCTCTCTTGAGCTTTCTGAACAACACTTTTACTGTAAGTTTATTTTCCTTTGTCTAGCAGAGGTCCAGCACTTCATCCTTTGTTTACCCCTTCTCACTAACTGCCAGCGCTTTCACAGCTGGACTGACTGCAGCTTTCCTTCTTCTATTTAGGGGACCCTGCTTCCTCCCCAGGATCTATAAGCACAGCAATCTCTCATATCTATAGGATGCTTTATAATGCACAAGAGACTCACATATACTTACGAAATTCTTTCTGGGAAAAAAAAAAAGCCACCTCTTGTGATATAATGAAAGGATTTTAGATTTCTGGTTTCTGGGACTAAATTACACTTTAGACTCTTATTACCTTACCAAGGCTTCTACACACTTTGTTTTAAAAAAGATCTTTCTGCCCACAAATTTCAGAGCTTCTTTTTTTCCTCACATATTTGTTCTTCCATTGTATAGGTAATTTGGGCTTTATAGAGCTGGTCAAAGGAAGTGAGCCGTTAGGAAAATTAATGTATGAAACAAACCTCTGATTTAGAAATGGAACTACAAACACGTTCTTCCTCCAAAATGACATTCAACTGAATTTACATAAACCAAAGTTCACACCGGCGTTTCTTAGCAATTTACATATAATTTCAGACACATACAGTCACTCTTGTGATGCTATGTCTTAAGAAGTGTTCTTTTTTAGGATGTTAATGCTCTAATTCCTTCCCTTAAAAAAAAGGGAGAGACTAGTTTGCTTGACATATTTAGCTGGTCCTTAGAGAAGACTACAGATGAAATTTACTACATTTCCTGTGGTATTTTTTTATAGGCAGTCTTTTTAAAAACTCTTTTTACTTTTTTAAATCCTGCTACCTCAATGCCTTTCCTCTTAGACATAATTCCTCCAGGTGCCAGCAGCACTTGTAAAGCTTTCTACCATGATGACTCTTTAAAACAGAAGCCTTCATCAACTTTGTAAAATAATGAGGCCTCACCAGGTTTCCTTTCCTCCCAGCCCAGTGCTTGGCAAACTGCGGCTCGTGAGCCACATGCGGATCTTTGGCCCCTTGAGTGCGGCTCTTCCACAAAATGCCATATGCGGGCGCGCACGTACAGTGCGATTGAAACTTCGCGACCATGCACAGATGTCGGTTTTCGGCTCTCAGAAGAAATTTCAATCGTTGTACTGTTGACATTTGGCTCTGTTAACTAATGAATTTGTTGACCACTGTCCCAGCCTAACCCACTGCACCTCAAATCAATTCCTAGTTGGCCACTGGAGTGTAAGACCATGGTAATAAACAACGAAGAGGGTTTCCTGGGCATCCCCATCTCTTCAGGAGGAAGGAGAAATGACCAAGTGATTTCTCACATTAGCCTATGAAGTCAGAGGACATATCACAATGCCATTATCAATCTTGAATTCTACCTAATTCTGGCTCTTCTATTTTGGCAATAAAGCCAATGCCTGTGGTACAGACCTTAAACTGGGAAGTAGAGAGGACAACTAAGAGCTAATATGAGAGTTTCTTTTAGCCTCTCGTAATGCTCCTTCTGCTTTCTGAGGAGTTTCCAGGTCATGGTTAATCTGGAGTCTGCAGCTTTAACAGTTTTACGGCTTTTAAAAAATATATTTATTGTTGAAAATATTACACATGTTCCCCTTTTCCCCCTATTGACCCCTTCTAGCCCACCCCTGCCTCGCACTCCAGGCCTTCACCACCCTACTGTCTATGTCCATGGGTTTTGCATAAATGCATGCAAGTTCTTTGGTTGATCTCTTCCCACCCACCCATCTTCCTTCTGAGATTGGACAGTCTGTTCCATGCTTCTATGTCTCTAGATCTACTTTGTTCATCAGTTTATTTTGTTCAATCAGTTCCACATATGAGTGAGATCATGTAAGGACCTGGAGAATATTATGCTAAACAGTCTTATGGCTTTTTGTATCTTCTATAATTCAGGGCCACTAACACCCCAGGGAGTGTCTTTAAAACAGGAAGTTGCTCAAGCCAATTATTATCTTTAGGAGGACAGATCTATGGCCAAAGAATTACAAAGGCCAACTGTCTTTTCTTCAGGGAGGCAAGCAGATAGAGGCACACTTCCTGTGGCTGCTGCTTTCTCTCTTTTCTCTCTCACTCCTTGGAGAAGGCATGGCTGAACTCAAAATAAGAGTCACTTAAGGCAAGTTGTCAAGAAGGAACTTCATGTCCAGTTGAGTTAGTTGATATTTTTCAGTAAAAGAGCAAGTGGTTATAAACACACTCTTCGTTCTCCTGTCCCCACCTTGCCCACAGTTCAATGGGAGCTTCATGGAGACCTTTTATTAATATTTCACTTTTTCCCCCCACTTCACTGGTCACTGAGTGCCTGACACATGTGTGCCCCATGCAGTTGGCTCCTGGGCTTCAGGGGTCTGGGGGAGTCAACAGGGTGCCAGGTGAGGAATTAGCCACTTTGATTAATTCCAGTTGTTTTATTTTTTTACTGCTTTGATTTAAGAACTTAAAGATTCCTGAATCTTATTTCATTACCCATGACAGAAATGGGGTATAGGGGAGGATTCTTTGAAGGACATATTAATGTCTCTGTACTAAAGTTGGGAAGGATATAAATGGATTTCTGATTCAGTGTTAACATCTCTTACAGAGTAAAACAGAAAATTTTCATTTCATAGAACTTTGAAAAAGTAAACAATGAAATGATTTTTATAATCAATGCCTATGTTGCCACTCCGACTGGGAAAATGTGGTTCACACAGTCTTTCAGTATAAAGGAACTGTCAATGTGCCCTGTGGGCTATGAGCACCTATCTTAGGATGCATTTCTGCCTCTGGGCACCACAGGCACACTGTGGGCACTCCAAGAATTGCTTGTTGATTAAATAGCTGAATAACACACTGAGTTAGTATTGCACCCCAAATAAGTGCAAATAATTATAGAAAAGAGAAGAAAGTAAGAAGTGAAATTTAAAAAACTTCCATTCAGTTGAGTTTCTCCAAGATGAGTGGACATATAATCCATAGTAGAAGATGAACCTGAGGTTATAAATCCTTCCACTTGCAATTTTTAACGTTAAAAAAGGCTTATTTTAAAAACAAAATATAGCACTATGAAAACACTGAATGTTTGATGTGTAAGGCTTCTTATTTTACTTTTTTAACATTAGTTAAAAAAGAAAAAAATATTCTTTCATTATTTCAAAAACAGGGAAATGGTTTTGGATTTCCTTGAGCATTTTAGAATTTAAAAAAATTTCCCATACATGAATAAAATCAGATTTTCATCAAAAGGCTTTTAAGCAAAACTCCATACTTTTCTCCGTAAAGCAAAACAAATATTTTTCAGAGCAATATTCTCTTACACAAAAGATTTTCCAAATCATTTGAGTATTCCGTGTGAGGAAAATAAAATTCTAAATTATTCAGTAAAATATTTTTCTTTCATTTTTTTATTGCTACTGTGAATAAGAAAGCATTAAAGAGGCTAAATGGCTATAGATGAAAGTTACCATTCCAAACATTAAAAAAAATTCTTTTAATGTTTTGGTCACAAACTCTGACAATGATAAATCACTTTTCAACAGCTGCAGACAGCTGTTAAATCTGGAGCCTAAAATGCTTAATTGGGGAAGTGTGTTAAAAGTTAAAGGGCCAGTGTCCTTTTATGCTATGGGAAGACTTTCTTCAACACACCCATAGTAGTGCATTCCAAGGTTTGGGAAAGAACATGCTACTCTCTAGATTCATTAAACTCAAAAATTTAGGTGGACAAGTGTAAAGTGTCCCCATTATGAGCAAGAAACAAGCATCAGAGTACAATTAAGGTACTCACATTCCTTTCTTTGGTGAAATGTTTTCATATACTTGGTGATAGGACAGTTGGCAACTCTTAATCGCTTCAGTGTAGGTCTTATGACAATTAATATATTTGCCCAGGATCAATTTTTTTAGTGATGATTCCCAAACCTATCTAAATCAGCAGGACAAGAAATTTTAAAAGTCTTTAATTTGTTTTTGTTTTGCTTTTATTTTATTCTGACAATGTTTGGGCAGTGAGATATACCAGTTAGTTCAGGGAATTCTTCACCTCAAATTTTTCTTCATTAGGATATTTTGACCTGGTTTGCAGTCATAATATTTATTCAAGACACACAGTTGCTGAGATAGTGTCCTTTTGAAACATACTTGGTTGATTGCACATGAGTTTTTCAGAAGAGTGTATATATATTCACTGCATTTTTATATTATATATATTTACTGCATATGTATATTCACTATAGAATACTATTCGAATATATATGTGTGTGAATATATATATTCTACTAAGTTCTGCAACAACTGAACTGATGGTTTTATTTTACTTTTTCCATGGGTGCCAAGTATGTCACTTGAAGAGGGGCATTTCCCATTGAGTAAACTGGTGGTAGGTCATTTCTCCTCCGTAAAACTCCTGACATTCAGGAAAGGGAGTAGTTCTGTTTCACACTCCATAGCAAGGTGATCTCTGGGAATTGTTTGCTGAGTAATTAGCTGCTACACAATACATCATTTTTATTGGTAATAAGGCAGATGTCACCAACAATGGAGTTTGTCCAAGGCTGCCTCTGAAATTTCCTTTAAGACACTGTTCTTCCAATCAGGCAGAAAATTGTCATCAGCTATTGCAGATTGAAAGATCATGTTGCAGTATCCAAGGACTATTTATGACTTTTCCAGCTTTACACAGAGTGGGTGGTGGAGAGTGGCCTCATGCAAGTGTATTTTTCCAGTTATGATGTATCCAGTATATAAAATTTGGGGGGAAATGTACCATAAAATATGTTATGTGATGTTTGTATTTTGTGAAGGAGGTGGGTTTAATATCAAGGAAAAAAGATCCATTTACAAGGTCTTTTTTTTAATAAAAGTGTCTACTTGAAGCAATTGTTCCTATTGCTTTAAAATAATTCCAAGATGAATGGCTTAAAATAAAAGCTCTTCATTACTAATCTGAATTAGAGAGACAAGTTTGCAGAAGGCATTCACATAAATCCAGTGGGCCATTCTTAGTACCATAAATAATGGCATCAGGTCATGATCTATACTACAGAACTTTAAAGAGCTTCAAATTCACTGACTTACTTCAAACTTGAGGCAATACTGTACTACTACTCTATACTAAATTTATAACTTCAATCTCCTATAAATGTGGAAGGATTCTTTTCCACTCCCCAAATAGTTAAGAGCAGCAGAGCAGGAATATAAATTTCATGTACACATCACAAGAGTGGTCAGATGGCTCATGTCCAACATGGTGCCAACCCATACATTCTCTTATTGCTCCATTGTCTATAGTGTGATATAGACTGTGTATTTACAGGATACAAAGCTAACACTAACTGTTGTAGAGATACACCCTAATCTTTTGATGGCTTAATGAATAAAAGCCTGTTTCCTCTCCATCTCACAGTCCAAGCTGGGTTTGTCCTGGTCAGGTAGTTATACCCCAAGTAGTCATTCAGGGATCCAGGCTTCTTCAGTCCTTTGATTCCACCACACTCAACATGTGGCTCCCAAAGTAACCCTAAAACATAATATTCACTAAGGAAAGAAGAGAATGGAGGTGTTTGGGGCACAAATCCCATTCCTCTACATGCCATTGGTCAGAACTCAGTCATACAGTCTAACCTACACGCAAAGAATGCTGGAAAATGTAGTCCCTGATTGGGAAACTACTTTTCAGCCACTCCAGACTATGAAGGCCAGCAGGAACCTCTAGCTAACCATTTCCAGAAAAATTTAAAGTTCCCATTCTCCTCTCTCTCTCTCTCTCTCTCTCTCTCTCTCTCTCTCTCTCTCTCTCTCTCTCTTTCTCTCTCTCTCTCTCCCCCCCCTCCCTCCCAACACTTGTCTACTTGTTTTAGGAATTACAAAGTGCTGCAAGACCTACAGCAAAAATGAACAAAATGTTACTTGCTAGAAGTCTCCAAGTAAGAGGAGTTCTTTTATATTTGTTTTTAAGGTAATCAACTTGCTCATAAAAAAGATTTTTAAAAACTGTAAATTAATTAATATAAAGAAAATGTCTATACCTGTTTCAATTCTTCCTCTACCAAGCAGGCTGGGAATTCATAGAGTTAGGCACACAATTCTTCTTACTGTTCAAATCATCTAGCACATAATTTGTGTCAAATAAATTGTTGAATGTTTGCCTATGTGCACGTGTGGATGTGGGAGCAATTGTGGGAGTGAGTGGTACACAAATAAACTTAGCCTTGTTTCCTGCTGGAGCCTGTTTTCAAGAATAGCTCATAAGTTAATTAATTAAAACATTACCAAATCTGATTTTGTAAAATAGTGTGGGAGGATGTAAAAATCTAAATTTAAAAATTAACCTTTAAAAAAAATCATAAATGCTAGAACTGGAGCTTCCAAGAACCAGAAGGAGAAAATTTAGTGAAATAAGGAAAATACATTTCCATCACACAGGTTACCTATGCTTATCAAGTTAAAAAAATACCCATATATGTTTGGCAAAAATATCACAGAAGTATTTTTAAGTGCTGAACATTGAAAACAGTAATAACTATAACCCAATATTGAGGACCTATGAAAAACATAAAAATGAAAAACAATGTTTATGACGACAACAAAAGAAAGCTCAGATAGGTCCTGGGGGTGGGAGCCCCCATGGTTCACGTCACTATGACCCAGGACCTGCAGCAGGTCTGCAAAGCAATTGGCACCAGAGATGGGGTAGCTTGTGTGTAACTGGTGTCTTTCAAGCATCCTCATGTTGCCAGCCCACAGTTTCAGCTGGCCTCTCCAGAGAGAAAAACCAACAGGTTTTAGAACCCCCTTATGATGAAATATTGCAGCTCATTTAAGGTGCACTTACGCTGTGGAGAACCATGCCTTCCTGGAGGCACACCAATTCCAGACTGTCAAGAGTCCAATCATTCCTGCTGGCCCACAAAGAAGAAATCTGGGCTCTGCCTGCGATGTATGCAGTAGCAATTGGCCTTCAAGTATGTATCTGCCAATAGGCCTGGGCCCCAGAGAATCCTGAGACCCAGGAACACCAACAGGCAGAGAGGACAAAGCTTCAAGGAGACCAGGAAGAAAGAAAGGCAGCCCATCGGGACAGACCTCTTCCACAATTCCTGCTGTACCCACACAGGCTGCAGGTCCCCCCCCACCCCTGTCAGCAAGGCCCATGGGAAGCTAAACCTCAACCCCACTCAGTGCCAAAGAGGTAGAGCCCTGTTTCCCACTTGTATGGTGTCAGCAGAGGTCTGCTGAAACAAGATAAATAAGGCCTACATTCTTCTAAGGTACTAATACCCCAAATGTCCAGGATGTAATCAAAATCACATCAAACCAAGAATCAGGAAAATCAGCCTTTTGAGCCATTGAATGAGGAGAGACAATCAACACAAACACCAACACTGAGGTGACACAATATTGGATTTCCTGTGAAGATTTTACACCAGCCATCATAAAAAAGCCTGAAAGAGCAATTATGACTATGCTTGAAACAAATGAGAATGTATACAGTTTCAGCAAAGAAATAGAAGAAATAGAACATAAAGAAGAACCAAATGGAAATTTTAGAACTGAAAAATATAATCACTTAAATAAAAATTATTGAGGATCCCCCCCAAACAATCTAAGAAACTCAAGTGTAAATATGAATGCACTGATTGCTCAAGGATAAGTACAAAGAAATAACTAAGATGTATAATGTAAAGCCCCAAACTGAGATTCCAAAATTATGTTGGAGGAGTCACACAAGGACTGTGTGGAATGTCCACTCGGACAGAAAGCAGTATGGGCAGGCCTGGCTCTACCACTGCAAATAGTTAAAGAAAAGCCGAAGCAGACTTAGGGAATATCAATCTGAAGAATGAGTGAGGGATTGAAAATTAATTCTTAAGAGACATGTTAAGTGACTAGTGTGCTTGAGCTTTAAGAACAAGGAAAGCAGCAGCACCGTTCACATGAAACCTTTCACACTGAGACTTTAGAGAATGATTTCCCAACTCTCCTATTGCCAGAGCAATAAAAATGAATAAAATGCAGCAAGTGGGATCTGTGTTGGAAATAAGGATAATTGCTTGAAATGGAGCTTCTCCAGCCTAGAACTAACTTATCAAGGACACAGCACCCTCTCAAAAGGCCATAGGACAGATCTATTCGCAGTGGGATGAAATGATTTAGGGGAAGTAATGAGAGGAGGTCCCAGACAAAGGCCTCTGTGACCTCTCCAGTGCCCTCAACCTCTGACTGAATAATGAGCATGGGTTAGACAATGAAAGAGTGTTTTTCAATTAAAATCTTAATTGTAAATCGTCTCTGTGCTCAGCCACAGGATCTGCTTACTTTGTTAGTGAAACACCTTTGGGGGTTCATAATTAAAATAGACAATTATAGCACCTTTATCCCAAATGTGAGTGATAATGCAGGATTAGCAGTTCACATGGCATCCAAGAGGTATCTTTTAAATTTGGGGTCAGGGATTATAAATTAAGAATTTGCCGAACCCGGTTTGGCTCAGTGGACAGAGCGTCAGCCTGCGGACTGACGGGTCCCGGGTTCGATTCCGGTCAAGGCATGTACCTTGGTTGCGGGCACATCCCCAGTGGGGGGTGTGCGGGAGGCAGCTGATCGATGTTTCTCTCTCATCGATGTTTCTAACTCTCTATCCCTCTCCGTTCCTCTCTGTAAAAA
Organism: Corynorhinus townsendii; assembly: GCA_026230045.1. Taxonomy (NCBI): domain Eukaryota; kingdom Metazoa; phylum Chordata; class Mammalia; order Chiroptera; family Vespertilionidae; genus Corynorhinus; species Corynorhinus townsendii. The sequence continues at coordinate 16,822,089 of JAPDVU010000010.1, read as the reverse complement.
AATCAATAAAATATATTAAAAAAAAAAAGAATTTGACAGAAAATTCATACTATTAAACCAGAAAGAAACTGAAATTGATGCTACGTTTATGAAATGAAGAGGTTTTCAAAAGTTAAGTATCTTGATTTAATATACATAGGATCAAGCTGCAGTTTCTTGTCCTAATCATTGGGGGCCTCATTTATGCTGGGATGTAGAATTGCCCCATGATCAGCTAGTTCACTTTATTCAGCATCCGGCATGTCTTAACTGAGCACCTAATGTTGTGTATGCAAAGTGTTAGGTTCTATAGAACTCAAGAAGTTTAAAACAGAAAACCTTCCCTCATGAGGTTTGCAAACTAACCTTTTCATTCACTATATTGGAAACTGGATTTAGCAATTTAGAAAGTATCGACTTTTATCCTGTCCTAATGTAATTAAATTTATTTATTGATTCATTCACTCAACAAATATTTATTGCAACAGAAGGGATATCCTGTATGAAGGAGCTTTTGCTTTACAAGGAAAGAAAATCAGCTCCCACCAATAACTAAAATATTAAGGAATCTATTTTCGGTGCCTGTGGCTGACACTATGGATTGGCTCTCTCAACACACCATTGCCAGTCCTCTTTTCCTTTGTTCTCCTAATCTAGTTTAGAAACCAGAAATCCAGATGCTTGATTTGTGGCCTGTCTTGCATTTACGGGTGGCCTTGTGACACAGTTTTCTCCAAAAGGATGCAAGGCAAAGTCTGTTGAGAAAAAGTTTGTCAAAGCTTTTGCTTTCCAAATAAAAATAGGCAGAGTCTTTTGCTGTCCTTCCCTTATCTTCCTATCGAATGAAAGTTGAAATTTGGAGATGCAGCAGCCATTTTGTTTCAAGAGGCAACAAGTATAAGAATGAAAAGCCAACATAACAAGGATAGTGCAATCACAGTGCCTGATGATACCAAGGGTCAGCTTAATCAAAATTAGCAAGGGCCTACCTCCAGCCATATGAGAAACACAAAGTCATGCTTGTTTAAGCTGCTGTTAGTTGAATATTGTTACATGCGGCCAAATGCATTCCTAACTAGCTGTATTAAACTGGCCCAAGAGATATACAGCACTGTAATGGTTCAAGGAGAGAAAAGAGAAACCGGCTAAACCTTCATGGGAGAAGTGGCATTTATTTGTATAGCTCGAAGTCTCTACTATTCTATTAGATTGCAAGCTCTTTGAGAGAGACAAATATGTCTTATTTATCTTTATATGCTTATGCCTAATATTCAGAACAGTGTCCAGCATATAGAAGGTTCTCATATGTTAGTTAAATCAATGAATGTTTGTATTCTTTCATTCATCTTAAACAAAAGAAACACCAAAAATTGTCTCATCTAGTCCAGTTCTCTAAACCAGTGTGATCATACATTTTGGCTGCATAGTCCCATTAGTTTACCACACAAATATACAGAGTGGCCTCAGAATAATATATGCACACTTTAACAGCTGATAGCTGTTATGAAATGTATGTAAATGAAAATGAAATGTATTTTAATAAAAACTTCCTTTATAATTATTTTCAAAGTGTGTATACATTTTTGGGAAACATATATATGTGTACCTAAACATGTTATGCCTATCACAAAAATATACCAAATCAGAAGTTAAAAGAATGAGATAAAAATAAATATAATAGTCATTGTGATAACCTCCCCCACCACATACACATATTCCTCAATGGGTCAAGGTTAGCACATCATTTGGAGACATCTCTTTTGCACAGCTCCACTTGGGGAACACCATTCCAACTTTGAATGTTATAGAACTATTTTAAAGCCAATTAGCAATTGATGAATCCACAAATTACGATCTCAAATCACAATGTAAATTATTATCCATTATTTCTTTCTAAGGTTTCCAAGTCTTATAGCTATAGAAACTGGTATGCAGTGGCTAAAAATAAACTACGAGATCCCTAGGAATCCAATCAACTGATTTCACCCCCATTTCCTCTAAAATGAAATACAATGTACCGGAGGGAGCATTTACTGACTTTCTGCTGTGCTCTAGACGCTATGCTAGGAGCTGAGGACATGCAGGACAACTGCTGCCTCTCCTCAGGCAGTCGCTGCTCACTGGGAAAAGAGGCAAGTGAATAGGTGAAGTACCTAGTTTCCGTGGCAAAAGCCTGTCTCCGTACCATGGAGCCATGAAGGAAGTATCCTAGCAAAAACTTCATAAAAGTCAAAGACATGAGCTCACAAGATCATTAAAATGGGGTTTGGGGTTTTACTCGCTGATTTTTGCCAAGTAAAACATTCTTTATACTTTATTAACTAATAGTCAATTTCTTCTCAAATTGCCTTTTATTATGAGTAAAAATTTTGAATTAACTGTTCTAATAACAGAGCATCTATGCCCCGGATGGAACAGCAGTGACCATTAAAAGGCTGTCTTGGAAAGGCACAACTGGCTTTTTGGCATCACGCTCTGGATAGCACAGGTCACCCTCGGAGGCAGCAGGAATTTATTCCAGAAGTTGAAAAATGGCCCTTCTTATAAGGTGGCTTATAAAACACCCAGCCCAGTGCCCACAGCATGGCTCCCAAGGATATTATTGAAATAATATTGCGGGTTAGTCCTTTAGAATAAAATATTATTGTTTAAGTGACCGAGTAATGAAAAGTGTAATATTCTTTCTTAGGAAAGATAAAATATAAGTGTATTAAAATAATAGAGTTGTTTTAGTTTATACTATACTGAAGGAATGAGATGATGAGAAAAACTTAGAAGGAAACTAATTTCCTTTGATTTTAGCCATTGAGTCCCTTTCCCCCATCGGCTGTACAAGTATTCTGAAGGTGGTTTCTACACGCAGCACATCCCCAGTCTCAGATCCTGGGAAGCACAGGCTTTTTTGCTTCAAGCCCTTTGACTTCCATTTCTTCCCAATCCTTCAGCCAACCCCAAGTGACTCTTCATTCAACACCTCCAAGAGCTAATGAATTTCTTTTGTCTAAAATCGTCTAGACAGACACTAGGGGGCAGGGAAAACACCAGATCACTTTTTCCTCCAGTATAATAGATGCTGTATTAACTTACTCCATACAGTTCACTCTAAAGAGTTTAAAAGTTGCTAATGTAAATCCACTTATTTAGATAAAACTATAATGCTAGTTATCCATTCTCTGGTGGTGCCTAAACATTATGACTACTACTTGCTCCTAATGACTATCATCTCAATGCTTAAATCTGTCCTTCTGCAAAGCCCTAAAGTACAGGCACACTCCTACTGGGGCCGCCTGAAAGTAGGAAGCCTAACTATTACTTTCCTGCATTTTAGCTGGAATGCAGACTTTGTTTCCACACTTCTGGCAGAGTTTTTCGACTTCAACATTGTTTTAATAGTAATTGCTATTCACAAGGAGAGTGATAAGAATTCCTCTCAGCTCAGTTCCCAGGATAGAATAGATAACCTCCTGCTATCCGGCAGTCTGAATCTCCCCCTGAAGATGGCCAGCGGGTTAATGAAAAAATATGTTCCTGGGTTCAGAAGTGACTTTTCTGCATCTATGTGTGCTGCTATGTTTATTAACATATGTTTATTAAGTGTGTGTTGGTGTGAGTGTTTCTATGTTACTGTGTTTCTGTGTTACTATGTGTTAGTGTGTGCATGTGTTAGTGCGTTGTTGTGTGTTACTATGTGTTCATGTGTTAGCATATGTTAGAGGATGTATATTAGTGTTAGTGCTGGAGTGTGTATGTGTTAGTATGTTTTGTGTGTTCATATAAGAGTATGAGTGTTTGGTTGTGCTAGTACATGTGTTGTTGTGTATGTTGGTGTGTGTTGCTGCATATGTGTTAGTGAATATGTTGCCACGCATGTTAGTATGTGTGGGTAAGTGTGCATTGTGTGTGTTGTGAGGGTGTGTGTGTATGTGCTGCAAAAGCAGGGACAAGGATAAACCACCAAGTAGGAATAGGAAACCTGATGAGCATACTAATCAAGGGAAGCTGTGTCTGTTAATTGGTTGTTTTTTTCTGTGACAGTGCTAGCTGGACCCATTCAATAAAGTGCTGGGGCAAAGAAGTTGGAAAGAGAAAGAGAAATTGGGAGAGAGCAAGAGCGAGAGTGAAGAGAGAGGGTGAGGCCCAGAGAAGAAGGGAGAGAGAAAGAAGGAGAAAGAAATCAAAGGAGGCTGGAAGGGTAGTAACACTACCTGAGCCGGGGGAAGCCTCTGGCTTACCCATGGAGCTATTACGGAGAGTGCATGAGAAAAACGATTTAAAGGTCAAGTTCAACCATGTGGGCTGAAATCCATCTCACCTCAGTTCTGTTTTGCTCTCTTTTTGAGGAACATTAATGATCAGCCTGATGAAGGACAGTGTGTAGGCCAAGATCCTGAAAGCATCTAAGCTGGTGGTGTCTCCCAGGGACTGACAACAGGCCTTCTGTCAACCCAGCAGTGGCCCAGAAAGAAGGGAGAGCTGCCCCGGGGTTAATTCTCTCTCTCTCTCTCTCTCTCTCTCTCTCTCTCTCTCTCTCTCTCTCTCTCTCTCTGTGTGTGTGTGTGTGTGTGTGTGTGTGTGTGTGTGTGTGTGTGTGTGTAACAATACAGGGAGAGAGAAGCATAATTTCCCATACAGTGAAAAGTTTTATGGCTGTTGGCAACAGTCCCACCTATTTTCATGCTGAGATTTAAGTAAAGGCATTTCCATATAATTTGTACTCATAAGGATTTAGTCATATACCTTATCAACATGAAAGCCTGTATTCAAAAGCCTTGCAAAACAAAATAAACTAATTACATTTAAAAATTGGGGAGGTTAAAAAAATAAGGAACACATTTGCTGGGGTAAACATTCATTGCAAACATGAAACCATAATTTGGACTAAAGTCACAAGTAGCATAATTAAGAACAACAACAAAAATGCTAAAGGATTTGTGAGAACTAGAGCAAAACAAAATGCATCAGAAGGGAGACGCGCTTTCCGTGCTCAGCGCCCATGGCAGTCACACCCCTCCCGGCAGTCACTAGCCCGGCTATTAGTCTGTTTCCACACTACTGCATCACAAAACAGCGTGCCCACTTGCCTGGAAAAGATAATATCTCACACACATGGGGCCTGCCTTTGATCTCTGTGGTCGAGCTAGAGGTCAGAGGCCTGCCTTCTCCAGGCCCTACTTCAAATGATTCCTTTCATTTACTGAGAAACCAAACGTTCTAAGGGCAAAGGCAGGGAAAATAAAAGCTGTGATTTAATAGCAATTTATGTGTTTAGCCCATTGCAGTTGGGTTTTATCCTCTTTGGGTCACATCTAATCACCATTCCTCACTGTCCTCCTGTCCCCCCTGCCCCCATGATGTGTTTGCTTTGCAGCCCTCAGACAACCTGGCACTCTACGCATCCCTCTCCCCCTGTGACTTGTCATACACCGTGATATCTTTCTAAAAGGTAGCATTCTGAGACTTAATTCACTGTCTTTTACTGACAGGGAAAAAAGATTGCCTGTACGTCAGAAGGCACAATTATGGGGTAGACTCTTGTAAAGTTAATGTTTTAAACTGTGGATCTAAATGGCTATTTAAATCTTACATGATTTGTTGAAGGTTCTATTTGTACACAAATGGGGAAAGGATGGAGATGATGGGGTAAGTTGGAGCCAAAATTGGAGTGGAATTTAGACATGGAAAATATTTTATAATATTTTCTTATTCATAAATTTAAAAATATATTATCAAAAGTGCCTCAGATTTTAAAAGTATGAATTTTCGCCTGGCCAGTGTGGCTCAGTGGTTGAGCATCGACCTATGAACCAGGAGATCATGGTTCGATTCTGGTCAAGGGCATATGCCCAGGTTACAGGCTCAATCCCCAGTGTGGTATGTGCAGGAGGCAGTTGAGCAATGATTCTCTCTCATCATTGATGTTTCTATCTCTCCCTCTCCCTTCCTCTCTGAAATCAATAAAGATATATATATATAGATATATATATATATATATATATATATATATATATATCCTATGTAATAAAGAGGTAATATGCAAATTAATCCTCATGCCCTCACAAGATGGCTGCCTATGACCAGGCCAGCAGGGGGGTTAGTGAGGGATGACCAAACAACTGAACAGCACGCTAAGTGGGGTGGCCAGACCAGCAGGGGGAGGTGCAGTTGGGGGCAACCAGGTAGGCAGGGGGGGCAGTTGGGGGCGATTAGGCTGGTAGGGGGGCAGTGAGGGGCAATTAGGCCAACGAGGGGGGGGGGCTAGAATTAGGGGGTGACCAGGCTGGCAGGTGTGTTAGTGAGGGATGACCAAACGACTGAACAGCAGGTTGTGTGGGGTGACCAGGCCAGCAGGGATGTTAGTGAGGGATGACCAAACAACTGAACAGCACGCTGAGTGGGGTGACCAGGCTGGCGGGGGGGGGGGGGGGGGGCTGTGAGGGGCAACCAGGCCAGCAGGGAGGGGTGCAGTTGGGGGCAATCAGGCCAGTGTGGGGCAGTTGGGGGCAATTAGGCTGGTTTGGGGGGAAGTGAGGGGCAACTAGGCCGACTGGGGGGCAGTTAGGGGCAACCAGGCTGGCAGGGAGGGGGCAGTTGGGGGCGACCTGACCAGCAGTGGGGGGCAGTTAGGGGCAACCAGGCCAGCAGGGGAGGGCAGTTAGGGGCAATCAAGCTGGCATGCAGAGGCAGTGAGGAGCGATCAGGCCAGTGGGGTGGGGGGGGGGCATTGAGGGGCAACCAGGCAGGCAGGCAGGTGAGCGATTAGAAGCCAGCAGTCCAGGAATGTGAGAGGGATGTCTGACTGCCCAGAGATCAGGCCTAAACTAGCAGTCGGACATACCCCCAAGGGGTCCCGGATTGGAGAGGGTGCAGGCTAGGCTGAGGGGAGATGTCCCCCCCCCTCCTCAGTGCATGAATTCCATGCACCAGACCTCTAGTATATATATGCAGACTGGGCTGAGGGGAGACGCCCCCCTCACCCCGTGCACGAATTTCGTGCACTGGGGGGCGTCTCCCTCAGCCCAGCCTGCACCCTCTCCAATCTGGGACATCCCTTTCACAATTCAGGACTGCTGGCTCCCAACTGCTCACCTGCCTGCCTTCCTGACTGCCCCTAACCACTCCCCTGCCAGCCTGATTGATGCCTAACTGCTCTCCTGCTAGCCTGATTATCCCTAACTGCCCTCCCTTGCAGGCCTGGTCACCCCTAACTGCCCTCCCCTGAAGGCCTGGTCATCCCTAACTGCCCTCCCCTGCAGGCCTGGTTCCCCCCAACTGCCCTCCCTGGCAGGCCTGGGTTCCCCCCAACTGCCCTTCCCTGCAGGCCCAGTAGCCCCCAACTTCCCTCCTCTGCTGGCCTGGTCACCCCTAACTTCCCTCCCCTGCAGACTTGATTGCCCCCAACTGCCCTCCCTTGCAGGTCTGGTCCCTCCCAACTGCCCTCCTCTGCTGGCCTGATTGCCCACAACTGCACTCCCTTGCAGGCCTGGTCCCTCCCAACTTCCCGCCCCTGCTGGTCATCTTGTGGCAGCCATCTTGTGTCCACATGGGGGCATCCATCTTTGACCACATGGGGGCAGCCATCTTGTGTGTTGGAATGATGATCAATTTGCATATTACTCTTTTATTAGATAGGATATATTAAAAAGTATGAATTATCACATAGGATATAATCAATTACTTTGCAGCTACTTTGCAAAGATTCATGATAATGATGATGCTGTATTTTACTGACTAATAAAATGTGGAAAGTTCACATTTACTGAGGGCATCCCATGAGTACTGTGTAGGGTGCATAGTCATGTTTATTTTAAATCATCTTCACAATAAGCCTAGACGTCAGATATCGTTCTTCCTCTTTTTTAAATGACAAGCAATTAATTAGTTAGTTGCAAATAAAAATGGAAGCTGGGTTTGATTCCTTTGGGATCGACAATTCCCCTGATGACATTGACTGGAATGGATGCATTTTACTGAAAGAATTTGTAAATACTGCGCTATGCTCTTAGAGAGGAAGGACTGGAGAGCTCACTAAATATAACCACACATATATCATGGCAACTCATGAACCGCCCTGCGGACAATGCAGGCAGCCTCACTGCAGGCTCTGGAGTGAGAGAGCAGTGGAGTCCCCAGGCCAGTGTTAGCCACATGCCATGGGCTGGTTATGGAACCCTTGACCTCTGTTTCTCTATAGTGTGGGTATAAAGAGAGTAACTACTTCATGGGGCTTTTGTGAGAATTAAATGAGATGATCTGTGAAACCTTAGTCTAGTGTTTCTAAGTTCCAATATACATATTTATACGTGTGTGCCATAGACTCATATATGGTGAGAGAGACAAGACAGACAGACAAATGGACTATTGTGCCACTGCAGTGGACAGCACTGTTGAGTGAAAGTTGGGACTCATGGAGACACAATAGCTGTCCAATATAACAAGACTTTTGCAGCTCAAAAGGTAAGGAAGGGGAGTTGGATTGTTGAACAACAGAATAGTTAGCTTCTGGAGCCTTGGAAAAGAACACAGAACTGGACCTCTCTACACAGTATTGACTATACACAAACCTGTAATTCAGTTAATCTGGTCTGAGAAGCTTCATGTATACAGCAGGGGAGCAAAGATACTATCCTAGGGACACTGCCTGGGGCACGGGAAGTCTGTTGAGGACAAAGGACTAGAGCAGTGGTTGGCAAACTCATTAGTCAACAGAGCCAAATATCAACAGTACAACGATTGAAATTTCTTTTGAGAGCCAAATTTTTTAAACTTAAACTTCTTCTAACGCCACTTTTTCAAAATAGACTCGCTCAGGCAGTGGTATTTTGTGGAAGAGCCACATTCAAGGGGCCAAAGAGCCGCATGTGGCTCACGAGCCGCAGTTTTCCGACCACGAGACTAGAGGATTCTGCTCAATTTTATGTCAATAAAACAGCAGGTGGTATGGCAGTTAGGAGCCTATATCTTAGAGCCCTGTAGCCTTGGTTCACATACCAGCCCCGCTTCTCACTGGCTGTGAGGCCTTGAGCAGGTTAATTACCTCTCTGTATCGCCGTTTTCCCAGCTGGCACAGCAGATATTGGTGCAAAGGTTCATTGGGTGCCATACATCATGATGCACTGCTTGGCACAGGGTCAATGCTCAATGGATGTTTGCCATATAGAGACCAGGGGTCAGGCTGGGTGCATTCGTCTTAGGGCCAGAGGCTGCCTAGCATGTTTATCTAAGCTTTCTCTCATGGCTTTCAGAATCTACTAAGAATTGTATTAACAAGAAAAGATGCTGAATTGGGAGAGGACTACACAAGCTTTCAAGAGTTTTCCTGTGCCTGATCTATTCATTGGGTTCTGAGAGAGGTACATCACTCATTGCACCAACCAGGGTACCATTGGCCTTCTCTGCTCAGACCAGAGTCTCCTGAGTAAAACATTTATGATCCAGGAGTGGCCTAACTGCTGGGAGAAGACTCCAGTGGGCTCTATCTGACTGAGAGTATAGTAAGATTACAGATGTTCAAGAAACAGGAGTTGGTTGGGAGCCAAAGGTTATTTTTATGGGCTGGTCCCATGAAGGTTTGAAATTTAGAAGGATTTGAAGCATGAATTAGAACTTGAAACTAATATAAAGAGGGAGAATGAGTGGATGCTTCAATCACAAGATGACCACGGAGCATGGGAAACAGAATTCCACTTGTTAGCATTATGGACATACAGCAGTGTCCACACTCAATGGACAGATTTATGATAGGAAAGCCTTTATAATAATACTGTTCATAGGGTAACTATGCCCTTCACCCTGCAATGGGTGATTCCTACGTTTGGGAAACCTCGTTGTTGACATCTTAGAGAAGGAGACAACTACACAATTAGCTGAGGTTCCAAAGGAAAGAAGAAATAGCAGCAGAGATGCATACATTAGGAGCATAAGTTAATTACTCACTGGGATGAGAGAAGTGAGGTCAGGGGGGCAGACCTGGGCAAAGCCGGTTCCTCTCCAGGTCTCAGGGAAGCCTGAGCTGTGTCTCAGGTGTGCATCCCCAGCTGGGCATGGTGTGCAAAGGGATTAGATCCGCAGCACCTGTGACTGTCTGAGCTCTGGCTGATGGCAGAAGATAAGCCTTTCCAGTAAGGAATTCTCACTTTTGACTTGCTTGAACTGAACCCAATGCCACTTTTCCTCACCCCTTACTTACCAGTAAGCCCCCTCTCGCATTTGTTTGTAAAGGAACTTTCTTGGGGTCTCAACTGAACCTTCTCCTGAGTCACTCACCCTCACTAATCTCCTCACTCACAATAGTTTGAAGTCCTGCAAACCTGGAACTCTAGCCCACCTGCTAATCGTTAAAACAATTACATGGTTAGGAGCTCACAAACAAAGCAATTAATAATGCACCCGGGTCACGTTTCCTCCTGGTCCCTTATGCAGGGAGATGAATTATGTCCTTGTCCCACGTAGGAGCTGTGTCTCTGGAACAATGGCACACACACAAAAGAGGGAGTCTTTCTGACTTCTCGCATCTAGACATTCAAACCCTCACCTGACAATAGACCCTTGCTCCCAGTCTATCATAATTTACTTTTAAAATTCTGCACCTGTTTTTGTGGGGGGCATTTGCTCCATTTCATGTAAATTAATTTTAGTTCCTTAATTCAATATTTCGCCCATTTATTGAGCCCTTATCGTTCTCACTGCCAGCGTGCTGCAGTAAGTGGACAAGTCCTCCTGACTCTGTGGTTTGCTGTGTCGGCACTTTGCAAGTCAGATGAAAAGTTTTATGAGGATAAACAGGATACTTTTTAGTCTCCGTTTTGGTAATAGTTTGAATTTCGGTGCCAATGATCGTTTGTGCCATGCTTCAAAACGTGTGAAGCATTTTGGTCCTGTCACTGGAGCTAGCATTTTATAACAAGACTTACTCTACCTTCTATTTCTTAGAAGTCCTCAGAATGTTCCGTAGCACTACAAATAGTGTAGCTTCCTTAAATGCACTGTGTGTGTGTGTGTGTGTGTGTGTGTGTGTGTGTGTGTGTGTGTTTGGTGGATTTGTTTGTTTGTTTGTCTGTTTTAGCATTTCTTATAATAAAAGTCATGCTAGACTAAGACATTTAAATGTATACAGCAGAGTATCAACACTAAATTCAGAAAACGTGGTTCAGTCCCTCGCTGGGGATGATTGTGTTTTGTGATGAGTTGCTCTTTCAAATGTTATGAATTTCTGTCTGAGAAAAGGATTGCTGCTAAGATTGTTAGGCCCATCAAGGGCAGATCAGGTTAGCAACCCTTCCTGTAAAACACAAGGCTATTCTACGCTGCGACTACAAGACAAACTCTGGATACACTATCTGTTTCCCTTTTTCAATAGCAAACAGTGAATATAATATTATTTCTCTCCCTGTGTTTCTTTAAGATTTTTTGTTCCCGAAGATATTTACGTGATGCTTAGCTTGGCTGGAACTGGAGACATGGTGTTTAAATCTTAAATGTTCACTTCTTAAATTTGCCCATGGCTGACTAATCAACCATCTTGGTTTGCCCAGGACTGAAGCGTGACCTGGGATGCAGGACTGTCAGTGCTAAACTTGGAAAATCCCGAGCAAACTTGAATGGTTGGTTTTCCAACCTGCGGTTACAAATGTAAAGGTGGTTTAAAGGTCTTTGGCCTTCTGATAAACCTACCAAAATATTATTTTTTTCTCATTGCTCAATCAGGCTTAACACAAGAATACTTCTGATAAAGGTAAGGCAAGTATAATCCAAAACTATACAGGAGTCTTTAGGAAACAAGTTAGCATTGTGTAGTGCTTAAAAGCTGACCCTGGAGTCATAAAAACCTAGATTCAAGTTCCTGGTACTATTGCTTAGACAAGTTAACGAGTCTCTCAAAGCTCTGGTTGCCCCATGAATGAAATGGCATGGACCTATCTCTGATGGTTCTGAATATCACCTAAGGTAATGCATGTAAAGCACAAGGAATAGCTCAGCAACTGAGAACTATGATGTTAGTATTGATAATTATAAGTAGACATAAGGTAATAACATCTGAATTATGCCCAATTCCATTCATTGAAAACTTGACTTGTACTTCTATTATTTGGCAATGCAATGTAACTGACATCCTCATGACAGACTAGAGACAGATACATTCTCTATCCTATCTGCATAACTGAGGACAGGATAAATCATATCAGTATGTTTTAATGTAAAATGGGTAGATTTTAAAAATTTTCTTAATTAGAAATAATATGACATTATGGTTCAGAATACAGACTACCTAGGCTTAAAGCCCAACTCTAATGTAAATATTAGAGTAATGTAAATATCTGTGTTTTCCGATGGTCTTAGGTGACCCTGCTAGCGGTTCTCAACCTGTGGGTCGCAACCCACAGGCTGAGACCACTGCTGTAGAGCCTTAGACCATCAGAAAACACAGGTATTTACATTACAATTCATTAACAGTAGCAAAATTACAGTTATGAAGTAGCAACGAAAATAATTTTATGTTTGGGGGTCATCACAATGTGAGGAACTGTATTAAAGGGTCATGGCATTAGAAAGGTTGAGAACTGCTGCTATAATAGAAGTGTCAGAGATGAAAGAAAATTTGTAAAATGTATATGAAAATCTCCCTCATGTCAGAGTCTGGGGCATGCCGTGAGATCCAGAGTCAAGTTCCCGGCTACCAGTGTGCACCTCGAAATCGTGCCAGACCAAGGCCCGGCCGGCCCCACCCCCCATCAAGCCCCACCAGGCGGGGGACTCAGGCAGGGGGCTTGGCCTCAGGTTCCCCGTCAAGTCCCACCAGGGCATGGGGCACAGCCTCAGGACCCCATCAAGCCCTGCCAGGCATGGGGCGTGGCCTCTGGTCCCCCAGCCTGGTGCCTGGGCGGGGGTTGCAGCCTCAGGTCCCCTGTGCCAGCCCGGCACCACACAGCCTCAGGTCCCTGCTGATCAGTCATTACGGCATCCTGGCGTGATGACCATTTGCATATTAGCCTTTTATTATGATGATGATAATATTATCAGTGCATCTTTACTAGGTGTACCACTTAATAATGCAGATTTTTTTCAATAGATGGAGTTACACATATGTTGATATATATATGCAATTTGATATGTATGCTATTTTGTTGTATTGACAGCAAGCTTCAAAACTTCATATGTCAAATTTGCTGAAGGTGTTAACATCATAGATATTTTTACATCTAAAAATGTCAAATTTCATGCCAAAAAAAAGAGCATTTGTGGGAAGTTTTAATTCTTTACTATATTTTGAAGAAAAGTGCCGCTGAAAGTTATCCTATACTTCGGGAAGCTTATGGTGAACATGTTCCATCTGAAGATACTTTTGAATGCTGGTTTAAACACTTTAAAAGTGATGATTTCGATATGAAAGACAAAGAATGTCCAGGTCAACTGAAAAAGTTTGAAGACCAACAATTACAAGCATCATTGGATGAAGATGTGTGTCAAACTCAAAAACAACTTGCAGAAAGATTAAATGTTGCTCAGCAAACTATTTCTAATTGTTTACAAGCAATGGGCAAGATGTTAAAGGAAGGAAAATGAGTGCCACATCAACTGAACGAAAGACAAATGGAAAACTGAAAAGTTATCAGTAAAATGTTGCTTCAATGGCAGGAAAGTTTTTTTTGCATCGAATTGTGACTGGTGATGAAAAGTGGATTTATTTTGAGAATCCCAAATGCACAAAATTATGGTTGATCCAAGTCAACCATCAACATTGACTACAAGGCCAAATCGCTTTGGAAAGAAGACAATGCTCAGTTTAGTGGGATTAGGAAGGTGTGGTGTATTATGAGCTTCTAAAACCAGGTGAAACCATTAATACTGATTGCTACCGACAATAAATAATCAATTTGAAACATGCTTTGATCATGAAACGACCAGAATGTTCCAGAAGACATAGCAAAGTAATTTTGCTTCACGATGACCCACCACCACACACTTCAAAAAACAGTTAAAGACACGTTAAAAGATCTTGCCTGGGAAGTATTAACCCACCCGCTGTATTTACCAGACCTTGCTCCTTCAGCTTACCAATTGTTCTGATCAATGATGGCACACGCACTTTCTGAGCAGCTCAAACGTACAAAGAAGTGGAAAATTGGGTCTCTGAATGGTTTGCCTCAAAACAAGAAAAGTTCTATTGGGATGGTATCCACAAATTACCTGAAAAATGGGGGAAATGTGTAGCTAACGATGGACATTACTTTGAATAAAGCACTTTTTATGTTCCTCTTGAAATTTTCCTGTTTTCTTTGATTACAAAATCCACATTATTAACTGGTACACCTAGTATATACCACAATACACTTAATCTCGCTATGATGTGCACTCACCACCAGGGGGAAGACAGTCGACTGGTCGACCAGTTGCTATGACATGCACTGACCACCAGGGGGCAGACGCTCTGACCGATAGGTTAGCTTGCTGCTGGGGTCTGGCCGATTGGGACTGAGCAAGAAGGGCCGGACACACCCTGAACCCTCCTGAGGACCTTCCCTATCTGGCCAACCTCCCCCGTCTCTCCCTACCCCGATTGTGCACCGGTGGTCCCTTAGCCTGGCCTGCACCCTTTTGCAATCCAGGACTACTCTGGGGATGTCAGAGAGCCAGTTTTGACCTGATCCTGCAGGCCAGGCCAAGGACCCCACTGGGTCTCTAGTTCTTCTATAATATTATCAGTGCGTATTTATATACCACAGTATACTTAATCTATCAAAGCTTATTGATCACTTAAGTTTTATGGGATTTATAGCCTTAAAAATAAAGCTACAACATCTATTTAGTAACTTCAAAGAATAATTCAAAAAAATTTTTATTTAAAATGAAATATTTTAATTAATGAACTTGATAGTAAGATAGTAAAAGATAATACTATGAAAATTTAATGAATTTGTAATTGTAGCACCTTAAAGAATGAAATACTCTAGAACTCTCTGAAATTCTTAACACAATAAACTAAAAGATGAGTTTTAAGTTCTCTACTAAGCTGGAGTTAAGATGCTTGGACTCTGAACTTTCTACTGCACTTTTCTACCAACAGGACTTCTGGATGTGTCTTTTTAAAAATATATATTTGTATTGATTTCAGAGAAGGGAGAGGGAAAGAGAGATAGAACCATCAATGATAAGAGAGCATCATTGATTGGCTGCCCCCTGCAAGCTCCACAATGCAACCCGGGAATGTGCCCTGACCGGGTGTTGAACCTGTGACCTCTGGGTTCAGAAGTCTACACTCAACCACTGAGCCACCGGCTGGGCTGGATGTATCTTAACATTACTACTTGACTGGACACTGCAGAAGTCTGGGGATCATGTTGTCGAGCTGTCTTTCCCCTGTGGCACGACCTGGCCCAAGGACAAGCATTAGTGCCTGAGAACTAAATGGTAGTCAACATGTAATAATTTAAATCACTGTGAATGTTTGCAATGTTTCCTTCCTTCAAAATGAAGGCGAAGTTTGAGGATATATTATAAAGAAAATGATTTAAAAGTTTTCCAGAAAAATTCTCCAAATGATGATGATTATAATGAATCAAATTTGAAACATCAATGAGGGAAAAGAAGTTCTTATGGAAAAGTACTCTAAGATTTTACATTAAAAGCTGTCTAGCCAGGCTGGTGTGGCTCAGTGGTTGAGCATCAACCCATGAACCAAGAGGTTACCTGTTCAATTGCTGGTCAGGGCACATGCCCGGGTTGCAGGCTCGATCCCCAGTAAGGGGCATGCAGAAGGCAGCTTATCAATATTTCTCTCATTGATGTTTCTATATTTCTATCCCTCTTCCTTCCCCCCTCTCTAAAATCAATAAAAACGCATTTTTATTAAAAATGTTGTCTAAAGGAGACTAAGAGGCATAACTAATACAATGTGGGATTCTGGATTGGATCCAAGGACAGAAAAAGAATATTATTGAAAATCCAGAGAAATCTGAATAAAGTCTGTAGATTAGATAGCAGCATTGTACGAACGTTACTTTCTTAGTTTTAGTAACTGCACCATGATTATGCAAGGTTTTAATGTTAGAGAAAGCTACATGGATGGAAGTATATGGAAAGTTGGGACTATTTTTACAACTTTCTCTAAGTCTAAAATTATTTCAAAATAAAAACGTTTTTAAAATCTCTAATGATAAGCATAAAGCCATAAAGCAACAATCAGTGTCGGTCTCCTGAAATGTTAAAAGATACAAGCAACATGTTGTAACTGTTTATTCTGAAGCTTTTAAAATGAAAGAGAAATTCAAGCACCGAGACATCAAAGTACATAATGGCAATCAGCATGGGATGTTAAAGTGTCCATCTCTATGCAGTTCTAGCTCAGTTATAATTTTTTTAAATGAAATGGATCCTGTGCTACTGAGGCTGTATTTAAAAATGGGAGTGAAGAGTCGCTCTGTAATATTTACCTCTTTTAGCTGACTCTGACAATGTGGCCTGGATTCAGAGCCAATAAGTAGGAACCGTTTTCTCCTTTTCTTCCAAATGTCTGAAAAAAAAGGGCACAAACCTTAGTGAGTTTTGTCATTAGACTTATCCAGGAGCTACATATACTTAAGAAAATGAAGTTTCCACATAAATGCCTATGAGAGAATGATAAAACAAGAAATATCTAGATAAGACTTAATATAAAATGCCCAAACAAACCATCTAAATTACTTTAATCTATTATGGGCTTGTGACCTTTCTATCATGTCTATTGAATAGTTGCATTTCATTTTTAAATTTTATTAAAAGGTTCAAAAGCGCAGAATTTATTACTTTACCCCAAGGCTTGTATTTTATAACACAAGTCAGGTCAAATAGAGAACTTTTATGAGATATTTTCAGCTGCCATAGTGACCTGCTTTTTTGGGGGGGAAGCATTATCACCTGATAAATAAGAGGGGAAAAATAGACAAATATTTATTAGACTTTTGTGAAGCAAGAAGGTGGCTGACAAGTATTTACAATGTTTTTCTCTTCAAATTACATCTTAGAACTCAAATGATTACTTTCCATTAGTATAAATATAGTAAAATATTAGTAAAAATATTTCCAGAAACTGAACAAAATAGAAGATTGTCATGCTCTACTCTAAATTTTCCTAAAATTCTGCAACCCTGCAACTGGATATTTACATGTTTTTTTGACAAGCAAATGCATCCATCTTAACAATAAGGAAAACTGGAATTGTTTTGGTGGTATTTTCCCCGTATAACTGGTATTGAAAAAGTAAAATTGCTCAAGGTTAATCAGCCGAATCTGGGGGAGAGGAAGTTTACCCTTCATTTCCCAGCAGATTCTCTTTAATTTGGAAGCACACTGACAGGTGGCCTCAACACTGGGCATTTCAGACCACCTTGAAGGTCTTGGGGCCGGTAGCCTTTGAAGTCAGAATAATCAACAAGCCATTTGATATCCGATCAGACAAATGGCCTCATAGACAAGGCCATCTCTCAGGTAGACTGTCTATCCAATAGGAATGACTTGATAAAGTTTGCTGAGCAAATTTATAGACTTTAGTGACAGAAAATTAGAACTAAAAAGTGGAGATAAATGTGCATTACAAACTGATTTTCAGTGCTCTTTCTATATGTTAATAATTTTTTAAAGAGTACATAAGCATCTTCAAAAAAAGTGATCCTTTCCTAATAAGATTTCTATTTCTCAAACCTGATTCCAATTGCATTTATTGAGTTCCTAGATGGGTTTTACACTCAATTAAGTAGGTAAATTCATGTTTTTAGTTTATGCCAGCAACCCTTCCTGTTCCATTGAGGAGTAATTTATAGCTGCTTTGTGCACCTAGGAAAGGACCTCACACCATTACATGTGCATTTGTGACACTCATAAAGCCAATGCTCATGTCAATTCATCTTAATACAATAGTTTCTGAGCCCTTCCTTTGCTTCACACACTGGACCAGGTTTTGTAAAGGATATTCCATGGACTGCAGTGGCTTTCTCAATGGTACTGACAAATGGCATGGTAATCTCCCCAAAGTGAATGATGTGTTTGACCAGTTCCCAGAAAACCAGTTTCCTAGGTTGTAGGAACGCGTGACCTTACAGACTACGAACAGGTTCCCATTATCTCTGGGGAAAGCCCTGCTGTTGTTAACCTGGACCTTAACTGCTATCACCTCCCAGCCTCTCGAGAAACTCAAATGTAGTGAAGGAAGGGAGGAGAATGAAAGGTATACAAAGAATAATTCTCTGAATATGAATCAGGAGCATTGGGAATATTCCAAAAGATCAGAAGGCTCATCTCCCTGGGACAGCTGGATTCACTGACTGCCGCCTTATCATTGGTGAACATTTGTCACCTGATCAGACAAATGGCCTCATGGACAAGGCCGTCTCTCAGGTAGACGGTCTATCCAATAACTCGATAGACAGTTTGCTGAGAAAATTTATAGACTTAATAGAACTAAAGAGTGGAGTCACACAGAATCTGGAGTTAGGCTGTTTATCAAGTTCCAGCTCTGCCACTTACTAGGTGAGTGACTTTAAGCTGATTACTTAAGTTTTCTGTTTCGGTTTGGTCATTCGTGAAATGGGGGTAATAGTATACCAACCACATTCTCAGAGGCTCCCATGAAGATGAATGAGATCATGCATGTACAGTGCTGAGCACATGGCCTGGAACAGAGTCAAAGTTCAATGTCTCATAACTTCTATTTTTATTTGGAAATGGTGTTCAAGTTTTCCTCAGAGCTGCTTGGCAAAGTGTATAACATTTTTTCAAAGTTCTCAGTTTTTATTCCTATCACGGTTACTGTTTAGCTATTAAACCACTATTGTTGTTTTTCATCTTCCCATTACATCATAATTTTCAGAACTCAAAAAAGGTATTTAATGAGCAGATGAATCTAGATCATTCAGAATTTTCTGTCACAAAGTAGGAGAAGATGTTTGTAAAGACTGTCTTGAACACTACTCTGCAGAGGTTGTCTACAAAGGTTTCTCATCTGAGTCTCAGGGGACAGTTGTGGTTTTGGAAAGCTGGCTGAGAATAGTATGCTGAGCACATGGCCTGGAGATCAGTGGCCAATGACAGATGTTACAGTGATCCAGGTGTCAGCTGGAGGGGAAGAGGGCAGGCATCACAGACAGCGTGGTGAAGATGGATACACAGTGTGAAGAAATGAGCCTCAAAAATTAACCCAAAAGTAGTACTGCTTATAATAGCACCAAAAAACATAAAATATTTTTTGGGGGGGAATATAACAAAATACAGGTTTCCCTCACTATCCTAAAATAGAATGCTCCCATGAAACCTTTCATAAGCTGAAATAGTGTCAAAGAAGTACTTACTGCCCCTGCCCAGTGGCTCAGTTGGTTGGAGCATGGCCCTGTATATGAAAAGGTTGCAGGTTTGATTCCCAGCAGGGCTTCTATTTAGGTTGTGGAGTTGATCCCTGGTTGGGGAGGATATGGGAGGCAATTGATCGAGGTCTCTCTCTCCCTCCCTCTCTCTCTCTCTCCCCCTCCCCCCCGCTTCCTCTATCCCTACCTCTCTCTCTTTCCCTTCCTCCTTCTCCAAAGTCAATTAAAAAAAAACACAAAAATATCCTCAGTAAGGATTAAAAAATTAAATTAGATTTAAAAAGAAACACTTACCATTAATTTATATGGAAAAAGTTTAAAGCATTCCCAGACCCCCAAAATAACCTACCAAAATACATATAAAACTTAAAATAACACTAACATGTATGTGTGCTGCCTCTGTAATTGCTCATTGCAGAACAACTACTGAACACTATTTTTGCTTTTCTAGAAACCCACTCCTACATACAGAGAACACACTGATAGTTTCCAGAGGGGACGGGGATGAGAAGATGGGTGAAAGGTAATAAGAGGTATAAACTTCCAGTTATAAATAAGTCATGTGAATGTAATGTACAGCACAGGGAATATAGTCAATATTAGTGACCTGGTGCATGGATTCGTGCACATTGAAAGGAAATTAATTAGAAGAATTATTTTAATATCGCTATTCACACTTTCTCTATAATAAAAGTGTCAACCAAATTCATGATCAACAGTGACAGATAGAAACACATGCATGCAATTGGCGCCAGTGAGAGCTTTATATGTATCGCACATGTGCAAGTCAACTTAGCCTTTTATAGATATAGAATAAACTTGCTTAATTAGACCTGCTTTCTGATGTAGCTAAACTTTTTCAAGCCCAGTGAAGCACCCCAACTTCTCATTTAGGTAATTGTCAGCAACACAGCAGTAAATATCAACACGAAGCAGATTATTATTGTAGACCACACAGAAAGAACAAAGGGTAAAATGTTTAAGTGCAGCAATGTTGAACTACATTCTGCACAGTGACAAAATGTGAAGTCATTTTCAAGGTCCACCATTTCTTACTTCTGTTCATTTGGGTAAAGTTTCTAAACTTGCTAATTCTCCATTTTCCAGCTAATGAAAAGAAAATAGGATTCTACCGAGTCTCCTATTTACCTACTCCAGGACTTCTGTGAGGATCAAATGAGATGAGACACAGGAAAACACTTCAAAGACATTTGGTTAAATTGTAAAATGTTTGCAGCTGGCTATAAAGCAAGTCCTGCTCCTGGGCTGAAGAAACTGCAAGGAGGCTAGTTGCTAGGGAGAGGAAGCCTGGTGTTGCTATGTGACATCATTACTCGGCACCCACAGCGACCATTTCCAGGCTGGGCTGGGTTGTGAGCCACATTTTGAGTCATGGGGTTTTGGCAGCGTTAGCTGTGATTTGGTGGGGTATTGCTCTGGGGTGGTGGCAGGGCCTGGATTCCACTTGGGGGAAGCTTAGTGTTGGTTTGTTGAGGCCAGGTCCATGGTGCCGTTTATTTTTAAATGGCCAGTGCATGTCATGGCAGTTCCTCCTTTGAGCATCTGCCCCCTGGTGGTAAGTGTACATCATAGCTACCGGTCAGATGGACACTTAGGCTTTTATATATAGATTATTGTAATAACTTTGTACAGTAGTAGATACTGGATGATTACAATATGATTAGTTTATAAGGTATAGAAATGTTGAGTCACTGTCATACACCTGAAACTCATACAATATGTAAATTATCCTATCTAATAAAAGAGTAATATGCAAATTGACCATACCTCCCCTACACCCACAAGCCACACCCACCAGCCACGCCCACCAGCCAATCAGCAGGGAATATGCAAATAAACCCAACCAAGATGGCTGCAGCCACAGAGAGCAGGAGGGAGGCTTGGGTTTCCCTGGAAATGGAGGAAGCCAAGCTTTCCGCCTGCCCTTGCCAGCCCAGGCCTCCACTCCAGGCTACAAAGTTTCAATTATAGAAGATACGTAAATCCCAACAGAAATGGCTGCTGCCATGGAGCGAGCAGAAGGCTTGGCTCCACTCCAGGCTACAAAGTTTCAATTGTAGAAGATAAATAAATCCCAGATCCCAGGGCCTCTGCTTGGGTTGCCAGGGGGCGTGGCCAGCCTGCAAACCACCACAGGCCCCTTGCCCAGGCCACCCCAAGCCCCAAGGGAACCCCACCCTGATCCGGGACACCCTTCAGGGCAAACCAGCTGGCCCCCATCCAAGCACTAGGCCTCTATCCTATCTAATAAAAGAGTAATATGCAGATTGACCATCACTCCAACACACAAGATGGCTGCCCCCATGTGGTCAAAGATCCTGCCCCCATTTGGACACAAGATGGCCACCACAAGATGGCCAGCATGGGAGATCAGCTGGGAGGAATGAGGCCTGCAAGGGAGGGCAGTTGGGGGCGATCAAGCATGCAGGGGAGGGCAGTTAGGAGTGACCCGGCCGGCAGAGGAGGGAAGTTGGGGGTGACTGGGTCTGCAGGGAAAGACAGTTGGGGGGGACCCAGGCCTGCAGGGGAGAGCAGTTGGGGGGGTACCAGGCCTGTAGGGGAGGGCAACGAGGGGTGACCAGGCCTTCAGGGGAGGACAGTTAGGGGTGACCAGGCCTGCAGAGGAAGGCAGTTAGGGGCGAACAGGCTGGCAGGGGAGCAGTTAGGCATCAATCAAGCTGGCAGGGGCGTGGTTAGGGGGTGATCAGAATGGCAGGCAGAATCAGTTAGGGGCAATCAGGAAGGCAAGCAGGTGAGCAGTTGGGAGCCAGCAGTCCTGGATTGTGAGAGGGATCCCAGATTAGAGAGGGTGCAGGCTGGGCTGAGGGACACCCCCCCCCATGCACGAATTTTGTGCACCAGGCCTCTAGTCTATAATAATAAGAGGGTAATATGCTAATTAGACCAGACATCCTTCCAGACGTCATTCTGGATGTCTTCCTGACGAAGCTGGGGCTGCAGGGAAGCAGCCTGGGTCTGGGTGCCTGCTGGAGGCTGGAGGAGGGAAGCCCAGGTCCCGGGTGCCAGAGGGAAGCCTGTGCCAGCAGCCAGGGAAAGGAAGGCCCACTCTTGCATGAATTTTCATGCATCAGGCTTCTAGTACTTTAATAAATAAAAAGTCACTGCATTAAAAAAAGACCTGGCATACAGTATGTGCTCATTAAGTACTAAATGAATGAATGGCTTTAGAATAATAAAATTCATATACTCTGTGTTAGTAAGCCCTGTCTCATTGAAATAAAACTAGAAGCAGGAATCCGCATTAAAAATGTTATAGTTTTTACAAAAGCAGCTCTATCTTTCTCCTGAATAAGCTTCGGATGAAGCATTAGGTTCTCAGATTCATTTTGGATTTCAGCAAGTTTGATAGTGTACATTTGAAATGGACACTTTTTGATGAAGCCTCTTTCACCTTTTTAGTAAAAGCAGAAATCCTCTTTGGGTTATTATTATTATTAATAATTTTTTTTTTTGGTTAAAGAAAACAGGTACTAATGTAGGTTTTTCATAGAAGTGCCAAGTAGTGTAAGGCAAACTTCCAAAAAGTGGTGGGGGGTTACCTGTATGTACAGGATCCACATTCTGAGGACCACAGAACACTGATGAAAGACATCAAAGACCAAAATAAGCGGACAGAGATATCATACTCATTTACTGAAAGGCTCAATATTGTTAAGATGCCAATTTTCTCCAAAATGTTCTACAGAGTCAATGTATTCCCAATCAGTATCACAGCAGGGTTATTTTGTAAATATTGGCAAACCTTCAATGGGGGGAGGGGCAAATAACCCACCCACCAAACACTAAAATAGCCAGAATAATTTTGAGAACTAAAAAGATGGAGGATTACCTGATTTCAAAAATGACTGTAACACTGCATTAATCAGGACAGTGGTATTGGCAAAAAGATAGACACACAGATCAATGCCACAGGAAAAAAGAACTCAGAAGTAAATATATACTTAAATGGTCAACTTTGGCAAATGGGTTTTACCAAAGGTACAAAGACAATACAATGGAAAAAAATACAGCCTTTTCCACAAACGTGCTGAAACAAATGAATCTCCATAGGTAAAAAATATGACCTTCAACTCATACTTTTCATATATACAAAAATCAATTAAAGTAGATTACAGACTTAAATATATAAAGTCTAAAATGATAATCTAAAACTTCTAAATAAAAACATAAGAGAAAATGTTGCCTTGGCTTGGCAAAGATTTCTTACATATGCCACCAAAAACACAACCTAGCAAAAATTTATGTCAGACTTCATAAAAATTAAAAGCTTCAGTAAAATCTTTTCTTAATGGAACAAAAATAAAAGCCGCAGACTGGGAGAAAATGTTTGCAAATCACATATTCAGCAAAGGACTTTATCCAGTATATATAAAGAAATCTCAAAAATCAACAATAAGAAAAATAACGTAATTTCTCTTTAATGTGCAAAAGATTTGAACTGACATTTCACAAAAGAAGATAATAGGTTGGCCTGTAAGCACATGAAAAGATGCCTAACATCACCAGTCATTAGAGAAATGCTAATTTAAACCACTATGGGTTACATTACAAATCTATTAGAATGACAAAAATGAAAAAGACTGACAACACCAAGGAATGAAGCACACTGGGACATTCCTTCATACATTGCTGGTGGGAATGCAAAGTGGTGCAGCTATTTTGGAAAAGAGTTTTGAAGTTTCTTACAAACATACAATTACATGACTCAACAGTACCATATACATATATAAGAGAAATGAAAACTTAGGTATACACAAAATCCTTGTACATAAATGTTTATGGTGTCTATTTATAATCACACACACACAAATAACTGGAATGACCCAAGTACCCTTCAGCTGGTAAATGGATAAACTATGGTTAATCCATACAATGGAATACTTTCTACTCAGCAGTAGAAAGGTAAGATTTTTTGATAAATGAAGCAATGTAGATGACATGAGTGGGGTATGCTAAGTGAAAGAAGTCAGACTCAAAAGCTACCTACTGTATGATTCTATTTAATTAAAGTCTGGAAAGAGGAATTTTTAGGAACAGAAAATAAACCAATGCTTGCCAGGGGTTTGGGTGGGAGAAGGAGTTAATTATAAAGGGGCAGCGTGAGGAAATCTAGGGAGGTGATGGAACGTTTCTGTATGTTGACTGAAGTGGTTGCTACACAACTAAATGCCTAAACTTTATGTCTACACCTATAGACCCATATGCCAAAAAGAGTTCATTTTACTGCATGTGCATATTTTAAAAAGTGAGTATAATAAAAGTAAACAGAAAACAAAATCAAGTGTTTTGAGCTGGGGGTGCTTAAAGGAAAAAGATTACATGAGGAAAATCTAGGGAAGACACCTCACAGAAGTAGAAAGAATACCAAAAATATGTAATTGTGGAAGGGAAAGGCAAAGAAACTTTCTAGAAGCAGATGATGGCAAACGTAGTGACTGTTAAAGTAATTGATTTTAGAATGAGCTGTTTTAGCCAAAGTGCTACCCCATCTAGCAACTACTTTAATCTTTCTTAGGTTGACAATATATTAATTTAACAGTTAAATAACCACTCTGTAGAGGTCTGGTAATGATAAGAAAAGACTAAGGTAGTTGCTTGATGGGGTTCAAGTTCAATAGCTGAGCTTTTTAAAGATGGGGATAGACTTGGGAATGAATGTTTCAGCATCATTTGGGCAAAGGATTCATAGAGGAAGAGGAGATTGAAGATGTTGAAAGGTGAAGAGAGATGGCCATGAAAACATAGCCCCTTTGGAGATGGGAAGAGATAGAGGTTAGTCTTTTTTAAAGGGGAATGGCCTCTTTTGCCTTGAGTCAAAGAAAAATACCAGAGATAAGACAGTGGGACTGAACCACTGAATGGCAGAGATACCCCACACGGCTTGTGAACTCCATTCCTTCTCTCTGGTGGTGATAAATGTTTAGACAGTGCAAGAGATTTGTATATAGTTTATTCCCGTGTTACTTTCAAAATGGTGGGAGTTCTTTTTGTAGCTTTGACTCTATACTCTCTTTGGCAAGCTTGCCCCAACTCAGCACTGCAACCAGGAAGATGCTAAACTAGCGCCCCCCACTTGTGGGCTCAGGGAAGTATGAGGTCCATTGTGCATTTGCAAACACAAACCCCTGGACTGATGGTGCTCTATTAGAGGAGTATAGAGGTTATACCCACCAACCTTTTCTTCTCCCTAAGGTAACCAAGGTTTAGTGAAGTCACTTTGAATAAATAGTCAGGGATAATGTGCAAGTAGAAATGTTAATAATGAGTAAAAATAATGTCTGAATGAATTCTACTTCCAGATGTGTTCAAGTACAGTTATAGCTTTCATTCTGACAATACTTATATGTATGTAACTTTTGGCATCAGGAAAAAAAGGAAAGTTAAAAATTTTTCTGAAATTGCCTGACTATTCCTAAGCTGTTACTTAACGGGTATCATTCATAAATCTATTTGTAAGGCTTTGGACCACTGACAATGAAGCAATTTGCAATGATGTTTGGAATGGGAGAGTTGGGATGTAGATGTTAAACATCTGCAAATTCAAAGCAATTTTTTATGAAAAGGCCTAAGAATTTATGAAATTTGACATATGTCACACCATATTTGCCAATTAAATGAAAACCCTATAGAGACACACTTTAATTGCAAAAATAACACCTCCACTAAGGAGAAGTACAGCAAGAATCCTCATGATTCCCATTATCTCTAATTGGAATCAAACAGCAAAATCCCTGACCTCCATAAGGGGTATTTATTTCACAGCTGACATTTGTCTTTTTCTCAATTGATATTTTGAAATTATCACATAGGAAGAAAAATGTTTTGGGACTCTGCATAGTTCAATGTTCTAGCCTTGATTTGTAGGATTGCATTCAGAGGCCACGTTGAGCCCTTTCTCCACACACTGTTAGAGCCATATGGCAAGACCAAAATAGAATCAGGTAATTGTAGCTTTTCCTTCTAAGCCATCCTGTAAGTGGGAAAGTGCTGTGGTGAAGCAGCAGTGTGAATTTCCACACTCACACTCAGTAAATAAAGAAATAAATTTCTTTATGGTTTCCATCCTTAAAAGGAAACAAAATGGCTTCACCTTTGACTCACAACAATTTTGTCCATTCCATCAGAGTCCTCCCCAGAGGCCAAGCACTTCCAGGTCTGGAAATGATTCAACCCAGCAACAGTGAGCGGCAGTATGTGCCCAAATGTCTATACTCAGGTTGACTGTAAAAGGCTGAATACTGAAAGCTGAAATTTATAAGAGCTTCAAAGCTACATGGTATTTATTTATCGAATTTGCCTGGTTGGGGATTAATAAATTTACTGAGAAGTACTATGAGAAATTCCTTCCCTAGCTGTTTGAGTAGTAAAGAAAAATTAAAGTAACATGTCTGATAGACCAAATGATATCTGGTGACTACTCTGAGTCTATACAATGGCAAATACCTGAATGAAAACTAAAACATGCAGTACATTTCCCTAGATATGCAGCCTCTCCAATATCCAAATACACGAAAGTATAGACAACATAACTTCCTTAAAATAATGTCCTCAGGATCCACTGAAATTTCCTATGGAGAAACTATAATAAGGTCTACTTCAGAGAAAACCAACTAGAAGAACAAAATCTCCCCTGAGAGTAATGATGAAACAAGAAATAGAAAGGAATAGATGTAGACATAAATTTAGAAATCAGCCTTATGGAGGAACTGTGGAGCAAATGAATTTCCCAGATATTGGACCACAGAGACAGACAAGCAGAAGGTCAAGGATAGATGACGCAGATGCAGGTGATTGACAGCACCACTCTCTTACACACCTACCATCATTCTCTTTCGCCTCAGCACCTGACATATTATATACTTGTTTTAGTGTCTGTCCTATCGAATCTACCACTGTATATAAGCCCTATAAGAGCAGGTGTTTTGTACTGCTCTTGTTGAAGTCCCAATACTTAGACCACTGTTTGTGATGCAGCAGGTACTCCAAGGAAAGCACACACAGCTAATGAGGCAGAGAAAAACACAGAGATAAGAACCAGCAGAGAAACTAGGGGAAGAATCATAAGAAGTAGGTGGTTCATTGCTGTCTGGTGAAGCTGAAAGGCAGAGAAGCAAAACATCTAGGAAGGGACTATGTGTGAGGATAATGCATTGGAGACAGGGATAGTGGAGTCAGGAGCCAGACAGGCCATGCCATGAATGGTGTAGCAATCTCCCTACTGAAAAGTGTACCTGCTAGTGGTTGTCCATAGCACCTGTGAGTCTCCTTTGAGTTAAGACAAAGCATTTGTTAATTTGTAATGAAAAAAGCAGGAGGCATAACTGAATATTAGAAGTCATTAATGTAGATTTGTTTCTCATTGTCACTTTCCTCTTGATTGTGAGCGTCTCAGATGACAACACAAATGTGTGATGTAATACATGATAAATACCTTACCAATTATTTGGAAGAGTTTCCAAAATTAAGATTGTCTATAGATATCAGGATTGAGATGTATTTGGAGTACTCAATGTAGGTATCTTTTTGAAGAACATTGAATTTGCTATTTTGATCAGGTTAATATTTATATAACTTTGTTGTTCATGAGTATTCATCATGCTGATGGCAGAAAAAGTGACCCTAGAGGTTAATATGCTATAGAAAAAGCAACTTGAGATTTAAATGTTCTCTGAATACTCTACATATAGCCAGCCACCTAATATTTCTGAATTATAATTACTCTTCAAGGGCAGCCAGCCAGAGGGAATATGTGTACTAGAATTCTATGAAGGTCTAGTTTGCACCTTAGACAATTTAGCTTTTTAATCAATGATGCATAAAAACTAATAGAAAAATATTGTTGTTGACTATATGGATGATCTAAATTAGGCTACTATAGTGCTATAAAGAACCAAAATGAAAGTAGCAAAGTAACCTTGTTAAATTGTCAGATGAGAACATATTGAACAAGGCAAAATTGAAAGTTAAGTAATAATTTGACAAGAATTGAATCAATAAAGAGGAATAAGGAAGGAGTAGGAGAAGGGATAAGGAGGATCCATTCTGTGAAAACTGGGCAGAAAAAGATCTGAAGGTCACAGTGGTCTGCGAAATAAATACTAACCAGTAATGTAAAAAGTATTATTTTATGTGCTTTTGGAAAGATGCTATTACCATAAATACATAAATAGGGACATGGGGGTGGGAGAGAGTACATACATGAGTTTTTTTCATTTTTAAAATTCAGACTAAGATTGGAGTCAACCAGCCAGAGCAAGCTGCCTTTGCCACTCAAGCCCACCACAGCGGGCTGCTGACACCTCCTGGATTGAGGCCATCTTATCACAGATAACTTTTCCCAGAGTTACTGCTTCCTCTGGGCAATGGAGGCCATAGGTCTTGAGCATTCTCTCCCAACCTCACAATTATGTGAGAGTAAAAATTTAGTGAGAAGGAGGTGCCCCAGGAGGAGAGCAGCTCTGAGCCTTCTGGGGAACTAATAACACTTTGGTCCAGTTGCTTTGCTAACAACACCTGGAAATTAGGGGCCACCCTTTGAGCCGGAACAATGAGTCTGCTCCTTACCTAAGTACACTTAACCATATCCCCATCCGACATCATGCCCTCAGCCCCCAACCAGTCATTGCTGTCTCCCCCCTGTCATCACCAGTAAGAGATGGGAGCTGACTGGTGGGTAGAGAATGAGCTTGGACCCAGGTGCCTGGAACACACACACATAGGTCATTGGAATCCTGATTACAACGTCCCTGTGTGGTGGAACAACTTGGAAAATGCTCAAAAACAGTGTGTGTATGTTTTAATGGTATGGTTATGAGTTTGGGAACTTGATCTGGAGAGGAAAAGAAAAATGAACTGTTTGTATGTAATGACCAGAAGAGAATCATGACTGGGGGCTTGATTAGTGGAATTGTTCGTGATGGTTAGCTGCTGTTTTCTGTGCACTTGAGAATGGCTCAAGTCTGCAGCATGACAGGTTTAAGTTAGACATTAAGATAGTTCATCCCCTAAATGAACTATTTACTGAGACAATGAACTTCGTTGTAAATTTTTCAGAAGACGTGTACAGGATTTTGGAATGTTTGAAATCAATTGCACTAAGGATATATGAAGGTATGTGAATTTTGAACTATGACTCAGAAGTATACACATACTTCTCAGGCAGCATGTGTATATTTAAAGGGGGAAAAATACTAATGTTCCAGGAAAGCTAAAGTATCCAGACCCTTCCAGTAGATTGGCCTTGAGTATTGTCTTGTTTTCTCTATTCTGCAGATTTTTTCCTCTGGAACCATATTTAAATTAGGGTCACCATTAAAGCTGAAGGACTGTTAGAGTAAAAGGAAAGGGGTTTGGAGAAAGTTGAGAAGAGATGGAGATGTGTCCTTCTCATATTGACCCTTCTACAAAGGAAGACAGATACCAAAACAGGCAACCAAGTTAGTAACTTTGGACCCAGATTAGTGACTTAACTAACTCTGTGGCCCTGAATTAATTACCCTTTCTGAGCCTAATATTTTTATTACATGTAAAATAGGGACAATGATAATCTATTTTTCAGTGGTGTTAATAAGGTCAGTGATTTAAACAAAATTCCTGATATATAATTGGTACTGAAATTGCAGTCATTATTACATCTGTCCATTCACATTCCCCATCCAGAGCTATATTATACTGTATTGCATTGTATATATTGTGATGTTTACCTCTATTACCTACCGTGGTAGCCAGGCACCCTGCTAAATTTGATCTGAAATATAAATTTCAGATAAATAACATTCTTTTTAGCATAAGTATGCTCCATGTATTTTTTGGACATACTAATACTAAATATATATATATATATATATATATATATATATATATATATATATATATATTGGTTATCTGAAATTCAAATTTAGCTGAGTACCTGGCATTTTTATTTGCTAAATCTGGCAAGCCTACTCACTCAGCATTTATTTCCTGTTTACCACTTCCTACCAGTATGTAGATTTTGACCCCCAGGTGGGCTATGCATAGTTTAAGTCAATCAATACATTTCATCTCCCTGGACAAAGTTATTTCGTTAGGCATGTGACCTAAGTCAATGCAAACCTGGGGAGTCTTGTGTGGGACACCGAATTAGAAATACTTGCTCTTTCTTTGATATAGATGAGAAGTCAGAGCTCCCACATTGTTGATAATCTTTTGGCTACATGAGAAAAGCTGACCCACAGAAGATGCAAAGCCAGGCATACTGTTGGGGAATAGCTCATCCCTGGAGTTAGTAGTGGGATTCGTTTTTCTTGAAGCACATGGCTGTGTGGAGAAGAGATGGACACCTCTTTTTTTTTCCAAGGAGGGAAGGAGGAGCTATTGATGCATCATAGGGGACTGATGGCATCCACTACAGGGTGAAAAGAGGAACTAAGAGAAAATGTACGCTATGAATTACAACACTTTCAAGTAATAGAAAAAGCTAGCCAGACAGGTGTAAACAATAAAGGATATTGGCCTGTAATTCTCTTTCATTGTGTTGTCTTTATCTGGTTTTGGTATTAGGGTGATGCTGGCCTCATAGAAGGAGCTTGGAAGTGTTCCTTCTTCTTGAATTTTCTGGAATAGTCTGAGGAGGATAGGTTTTAGTTCTTCCTTGAATGTTTGGTAAAAATCCCCTGTGAAGCCATTAGGCCCTGGGCTTTTGTTTGCTGGAAGCTTTTTGATGACTGCTTCAATTTCTTCCATAGATATCAGCCTATTGAGATTCTTAGAATCTTCCTGAGTGAGTTTTGGAAGGTTGTATTTTCCTAGGAATGTGTCCATTTCCTCCAGATTGTGTAGTTTGTTAGAATAGAGTTGTTCATAGTATTTTTTAACAATACTTTGTATTTCTGTGGGGTCTGTTGTTATTTCACCTCTTTCATTTCTGATTTTGTTTATTTGGGTCCTCTCTCTTTGCTTCTTGGTGAGCCTGGCTAGAGGTTCATCAATCTTGTTTATCCTTTCAAAGAACCAGCTCCTGGTTTTGTGTAACAGACAAGAGACTTGGCCGACAGCAGTTGCCCTATATCTAAATTCAGCCGAGCATCTGGAATGCTCAGGGCCCACTCAAGAATGCAAATAATCTTTCCCACTAATATTTACAGGGTAAACTAAGATTGTTGGTAGAGTATTAAATTTGACAGTAAAATAGTAATCGAGTTTTCAGATTAATTTAAATAGGCTAATTGAAATAAGTGAATATTCAAGTAAAGTTAATTGTACTGGACAAAAAGCTGTTCTTAAAGTAATAATTAAAATTTCTATTGGTAGTTCATCTCATGGTAAAATTCCTGAATATGCAATGAACCTAAAGCAGTCATATGTGTGGGAAAAAAAATTTTTTTAAATTTAAAGTTATCAAGACTGCATTATAAAATTTACAAAAACCTCCATTAATAAATAAAAAAAGGGGGGAATAGTAGGGCAATATCATGTAAGGAAAAATATCCTATAAGTAAATTACATCTAGAAAATTTTTACTTTACCAAATTAAGTTTCATTTGGAATGCTAACAGCAAGACAACCATTAAAAACACACATGGTGTCTAAATAAGACAAAGGAAAATCGTTTGAACAAAAATAAAAAGGATTCCAAATCAATTATATAGAAAAGATTCCTTTATTAACTTGTGGTCTAGAATATATTTGTATATTTTCAGAAAACAACCCCAAGACCAGATGGATTCCTGCAACAGAGAGGAATTGACAGGAGTGCTCCAACCACGAAGACAAGAGGAAAAAACAGTCCAGAGATGGAAGACACTGACAACGCCTTGCCATGCCAGCAGTCAGCAGCTGTGCACTGCTGCAGGTTACCTAGGACCGAACCAGAGAGGGTCGGACCTGCATTGCCACCATGTGCCCACCATCCAGATATCACTGCTGACATGTACACATAAGGAACTGTTGGACATTGAAATTGGGATTCAAACATTTTTTTGTTTTGTTATTATATGTTTATTTCCAGTCTGCAAAGGCAAAACTTTTTAAAGGAAAGAAATGGTGGGAAAAAGATACACAGGTAAAGAAGCATTGAACAGACTGTCAAACTACATTGGGAAGACAGGGGAGGTTAGGTGAGGGGGGCTGTAAGAGACCAACCGAAGGACTTGTACGCATGCATATAAGCACAACCAATGGATATAAGACACTGGGGCGGGGGGGAGGGTGGGCAGGTGAAGGCATGTCCTGGGGGGTAGGGGAGGTCGGGGGGAGATCAATGGGGGGGAAAAAAAGGAGACATATGTACTACTATTTGTAATACTTAAAACAATAAAAAATAAAAAATAAAAAACAATAAAGGAAAACCTATAGGTTCATGTAACATAAAGTCCTTAGGCAGGTGAGCCTCCAGTTTGTCTTCAGCGTTCTCTCTGGGGAAGTTGTTTATTTAACAGTGAAATATAGAAACAAAGAGAAAGGGAGGCTTGCTCTTTAAAAAAAAAAATAACTTAACCATTACTTCTATTTTTATAATGCTATGATGATTTGGCAAACTCAATAGGCAGCTGTACTTATCTAAATTAATATTTATATAATTTGTTGCAGAATCCAGGGCCAAGTTTTTAGGAGAACTTCACAAACGTTTCATTGAATTTCAGTCTTATCTGCCTAGAAATGCAAGCATTACATTTTCCTATACGCATCCCAGAATTACTTCTGCCAATTCAGGATTTCATGATAAGTTTGCATGGTAAGTTTACATTTGTAAGCTTTATTTCCTGATTATTCAATTTGTGCCCTTGCAAATTACAATTCTGTGCATGTTCAGTAGAATTAAGAAGACAATAAAAAAGTCTGGTCATAGTGACCTTTGCTGCCTGATATAAGATTTCAGATTTTTTAAGGTAAGATTTTTCTAACAGCCGACTTTAATAAAATGTATAATGATGATTTCTATGAGAATAAAAGACATGTAATAAAAAAATTTCTTTCAATTAAGCAAACATGCTTTCTACACCTTTGTGTCCAGCACTAGAGTACTTTTACATATGTAAACTACTCGTATGCATATGATAGAAGCTCTTTGATCCAGGAGTCTAAACTTTGGGAAGGTCCAGACAGTGAAATTGTTCTGAAACAATGTTTTAAATGACCATCTATTTTACAAACTATATATTGAAATGCTTGAAAATAACATAGGTACCTTCGAGGGAGCTGCAATGCTATCTCAGCATTGCCCTGTGGCCTAATAGATGCCAGGTGGCAGTCAAAATAAGGTTATCACCTGGTGAGGCTTGTGGATACCATGCTTCCTGCCTTACCTCTCAGATGGTACATAGTTCAGAAAGCAACAACTGTTTTAAAGGGTTATTTTCCAATCGTGCAAACATGTGTTACCTAAATCATTCTTTAATTAGTATAATGGAAAGAAATACCAGGATGCATCTAGTAGAATTCAGCAAGTCTTTCCCTAAGTGGTGGGCTCCCGTGGAATTAAGGTAACTCAGATCCAGAAATACCACTGATTTGGACTGAGACATATTTCAGATTCTCCCAGTAAATTAACCCCTACCGGAAATATCACTTTCTTAATAATGGAAATTAGGATGGCTAATATTTACTGAGCTGTTATTATGTCAGGAGCTGAGCTAAGAGTTTTGCAGTCCCAGCCCTGCCTCCATTTGGAGGTTGAGCATTTTGCTGAGTCCAGACTAATGAGGGGCCACTCGGCCCGAGTTTCTGTAACAGCAAAGCCAGCTAAAGGGCACTGGTCATTGTGGGTTCTGCAGGAGAGCACAGGCAGTCGGCTACACCCGTTAGTATCTGGGCTCTGTGAAACAGGCAATGGTGTTCCCATTCCTAAGGACAAAGCAGCTCACCATTTGCCAAACATACAGCTGAGAAATAGAAAACCTGGCTTTAAATCAGGCTTGTGGACTTAATGTTCTTGCCCTTTATACTGTATGTCTGCTACAGTCCTATTCAAATACTTTATCCACTTTTTTTAAGCATGAAAAGCTCAAGAATATAGTTGGCATCTCCCTTCACCAGAAGAAATGTTTAATGACTGAGCAAAGACCAGTTAAGAAAACATTGTGGTATAATTGTTTTGGAGAGTAAATTTTTTAGGGAATATTAAGCCTCAAAAACACCTCCTTTTAAGACAATATAAGGAAAAGTAGATTAATCCAAGTAATAATGTTCTAAACCCATATGCTTCTCCTACTCCTAAGACAAACCAATAAAGCCACACCAATGACATGAACTTTTGAGAGCCGTTTTGGTCACCATGCATTCACATGGCATATACAAGCGCTATTATTGGATTTGCTGAGGAACTTTCTTTTATGTAATTCAAATGACTCTACAGTCTTCCCTTGGGGTCTGGCTTGAACTCAAACAACAAACTACAAATGATGACCTCCCTTTTCAAATTATCATTTTGTTCTGCAAGCTGGAGCTGGCCCCAAGTCAGAGGGGTTGGCACTCCAGCAGCAGGCCCTCGATATGGGAAGATTCTCCCTCAGAGAGCTGAACATTCACACCACCACTCCCAGCCAGCTTTGTTATTGCGATCCACCACTGAGAAAATCTCCCTTTCACGGTGAGCTCATGAGAGGTATATAGACTACTCTAAAGTCAGTTTACCATTTCATGCTCCTTTCTGTTCTCCTCATACAAAGAGGCCAGATCAGGCAGGGGAACTTGCCATCCTGCCTATGGGGCTGGTTCCAGGGCACAGTCTCCCTAACTACATGGGACTAAATGTCTATGTGCATACGTGTGTGCATGCATGTGTGGGGGTACATTTTGACATTTTTCTGCCTATCACCTTTAAAAAGGCCCCTTGCCCTTCTATGTTTCCATGTCCTCGTCTATGAAATGAAAGCATTGGACTAGATCAGTTACTCTCAAAAAATAACCAAAGAGTGTCAGGGTTCCCAACATCCTTTCAGGTGGTCCTCAGATTCAAAACCATGTTCGTGATGACACGAAAACATTATTTTCCTTTTCACTCTCACACTCTCACCAGTGTACTATGGAATTTTCCATGACATGTGATTATGTCATCACTCTGAATGTATGTCTATACATTCTTGCGTTTTAAAATAATTTTTTTAGTTTACATTTCCTATACTATAAATATCAATATAATCCACATAAAATCTACTGGGGTTCTCAATAAATTTGAGGGGTGAAAAGGGTCTTGAAATCAGAAGTGTGAGAATTGCTGGACCAGATCAGCTCTGTCTCAGTGGACTCTCACTACTAGTGCCAAAGTTCAAATGTCCTTTTTCTTTTTTAATGATGGTGATGGTAGATGTTAAATACTTTCAAAATTTTTCTGCTTGTTAAGATAGAAAGTTGTAACCCTTTGTCAGTCCCTCCATTAAAAAATAACTAACTATACTTCCAGTTTATACATAATCAGCCCTATGACCCCTTCTGGTTACCTCCTATGATTTAGAGAAAACCACTAATTTCTCAGTAGATTGTTAGCACCCAAATGAGTTATACATGATGGTCTATGACACTGTCTTCATGCCCTCAGAGCTTTTATGTAGAGTTTGTACTTAGTAGAAAACCTAACCAATGAGGATACACTTCTCCCCTTTATCAATTCTCTAGTGTCACGTTCTACCCTGTCTTTTTCTGGGCTTTCCTGGGTTTCCCTCAATTGATTTCAAGTCAGATCCTAAGACGTGAGCCAAAGGCTCATTCCTCAAACATTAATTTAAGGTGTCAGAAAGAATTAATCCATGTGAACTCTCCCAATAGGTGTTTAAAATGCCTGTGGGCAAACTCCAAGGGGAACATTTCTTATTCAATCAATAGCTCTCTTTGGAATGCCATTTATGTCTTTAACAGATTACTTCTGGACAAGTTACAAAACTGAAAGTTCCATTTTCAACCTTGAATAAGAATTTTTATGCTTAATTTAAAAAATTGCAACTCAGGATGGCATCAACGGATATTTCGTTCCCAAACCAATTACATGGTAAAATAGGATTATCATGTTCATTGAATCTATATAAAGCTTATACCATTAAGTGATAGATCAGCTAATTAATTGCTTCCAAGGCATTTTGGTAGTGCTGAAAAACGCTTTTCTTACTCTGCTCTCTATTTAATTGGCTTTCCCATATGTGGTGCACTTCCTTGATTTTTTAAAACAGCTTTTTTATTCTTCTCCATTACCTCATCTTTTTTTCCCCTCCTTGTTGGTAAGTGACAAGAGGCCTTGAATTCATGATGAAAGGAGATGTAATTGAGCCGAGTGAACTAACCACAGGAAAATCTGAGTTCAAACTCTGGCACTGTCTCCCCTTCATTATCAAGCCCTGGAGTTTCATAACTGGAACAATGTATATTGTTAGAATATTTCATGGAGACATTGTAAAGATTACTGAGTACATTTCCTTTGCCATCACTAGTTAAAGAGCCTTGCAGAGATAAATGCTTTTTCCAAATGCACTCCTCTTGAATGAAGGCGCAAGGTCTGGGAAGCAACTCTCTCCCCAAATGCCAATCAAGTTAATAGCAGTAGAAGCAAGGTGATTACAAGGATGCTTTTTTCACTTGCAGGAAGTTGTAATTAGCTTAATTTCTTCAGCAGGGAATCTGAAGGACCTGTCTATGGCCTGGGAAGTAGAACCTGTTCTTCTTGCTGTGAAATTGACTTCATACTAGTATTGGTTTCAAGGACAGGTGAAAGCAGTGGGGATCTGAACCTCCACAGGACTCTATTACATTGACCTCTCATCTTCTCATTTGCCCTCTGGGAAAGTATTTCAGTGGTGTGCAGAACCCCTTTGATCACTGCAGAGCTCTATTAGGCTCCCATAGAAGAACCTTCACAGTGGTGATATCGCTACAGCAGGACTTCTCAACCTCAGCACTATTGGCATTTGGGGGTAGATAATTCTGTTTAGGGGTGAGATGCTGTCTTGTGCATTGTAGGATATTTAATAGCACCCTGGCCTCTACCCACTAGATGCCAGTAGCATTCCCTCACCACAGTGGTGACATTGAAAAGTATCTCCAGACATTGCCAAATATTCCCTGAAATCTCCCTCGCTTGAGAACTGCTACTCTACAGAGTCATAAAATATCAGAATGAGAAGAGTTCTTTGAAGCTCAAAGAAGTAGTTCTTCCCCTCCATCCCTGTTTGTAACCTATTGACCACCTAGGGTATACTTGATGATTTTATATAGAAAACAGCACTAAATAACATTGAATCATATAGTAGAAAGTAATTAACATTTCAGTTGTCTTTTAGGGGTTCTCTGTAATTAAGAAGAAAGTGTCTGTTTAATACTAAAGCATCTTTAGTATTTGCATATGATCACAACCAAAGAAAGTGAGGCCTCTGACACAGAGCCTTCAGCAGACATATCTTATTACTTAGTAATATTGTTTTATTTTTATATTATTTATTTTGTATGGTTATTTTCTGTTTATGATAAGTGGCACTGGTCCTCCAATTGTTCTACCGATATAAAAGTTTCTTTCAAAATTAATGTACTTGGTAACCACATTGGAAAACATATACCTATGACTCAGCAATTCCACTCCTAGATATTTACTCACAGAAACATGTATTTATATTCACAAAGAGACCTGTGAAGAATGTTCTAACAGCCCTGTTTATAAGAGCCTCAACTTGGGTATTACTCCAAATGGCCATCAACCAATATACCATGCATGCTCCCATAGTGGGATTTCTACAGCAATAAGAAGAATAAACCAAGACTACAACAATGTAGGTAAAGCTAACAAAGAAAATATTGAGTGAAAAAAGTCAGACCAAAAAAAAAAAAAAAAAAGTACACAGTATGGGATTTTATGTATGTGAAGCTCAAAAACAGGCAAAAATCAATCTATTCATTTAGAAATCAAGAGGCATGAAAAATCTTCTGGGGTGTTGCTGATATTTTGAGTCTAGACCTGGTGGCATGGGTGTGTTCCATCTGTAAAAGTTCATCTAGTACATGGCTATGATTTGGGAACCTTTACATATAATTTTTAAAGTAAAATAGTAGACTGAGAGAAAATATTAAATACTTGCACATGTTGAGTGTCAAATATAGGAACACAATTACACACTGTATGTGTTTTGTAAATGGCAGAAGTAGGGGAAACCGTGGTTTTGTCCACCCCTTTGCGTTAAAGATGAAGACTCATAGGGCCAGGAAAAGGAGTGACCTGCCCAGAGTCATCAGGCCATGAGGAGCTGGTGGCTCTGCAACTATAAGCAATGTTTTACCTTCCAGTCCAGTGCCTTTGGTGATGAAGCAGGCACGGTCCCTGTTTCTTACCACCTGTACCCACCCTTTCTCCACCCCTTCTCTCCACCTCCTGCTACGGTGACTCCAGAACTTTGGAGTTGACAGGTCTGAAGCACTGATATGATGCACTTCACCTCCTTTGCACAGTTTCTCCAGAACAGCTGGGTACCATGGGTCTGGGACAGGCACTTGACCCCCTGCCCCTGCCTGGGGCCGTCCCCTAATCTTTCTCTAATGGCTGAAAGAAATGAACAAAACAAACTGGGAGGACTCCCAACCATACTTATTATCTTAGTAGAAACCACATTGGTAATTTCTAAAGCATGACATCATTTCAAAGCATTTCCACGTATCATTGTTTAACCTGAAAGCAAAATACACAACACTGATTGTGAAAAGGAACGGGGGAAAGCATAAAAGCACTCTCTTCTTTCTGGGGGAAAAAAAACTATCAGTTTGAAAAGTTCCTCAACAGGCCCATATGGGGTCCATTATTGTACTTTGACACTTAAGCGTCACCTTCTAAGAATGCTGCTCTGGAGTTCAGAACTACCAAGGTGAGGTGGGCGAGGGGCTGGATTTGGTGTAGTGTGTTTTCAGGGGGGGGCATTCACCTCACAGAGCTTTAGGTTCATTATCTAGAAAAGTATGTCCTGTTTATCCTACAGGGCTGTCATTGGAACCAAGTGAGATAAAGCATGTGACAGTTGCTATGAAATGTGAAGTAAGGTCTATTGTTCCCTCCATTAAGCAGCTCAAATACTTTGCTCTCTAGTGGACATTATGTTGGGCACATCTCAATATTAAAATTAAAATGGTAAGGCTAATTTGCCTCTGTAACATATTTTAATGTGGCTGGATAAGACATGTTGCAATCGCCTC
The DNA here is from genome assembly GCA_026230045.1 of Corynorhinus townsendii. NCBI lineage: Eukaryota > Metazoa > Chordata > Mammalia > Chiroptera > Vespertilionidae > Corynorhinus > Corynorhinus townsendii. The sequence goes on along the minus strand of JAPDVU010000010.1, from coordinate 16,782,604 downwards.
ATTTATAAGAGCATGATCCCAGGCTTAAAGTTGATAAGTCTTACATTTTGTTGCAATGAGAAATTTGACTTTAGTAGACTCACAATTACTGTGTCACCAGGAGGATTATTTTTCTAGATGGAAACATTTTGTGCAGTTTCCCCCACGATAAGCAATGCTGCATTCAGGAAATATAGCCACCTCCAGTGGAAAACTAGGCATTATGGAAATTTCAACGTGCACAATACACAAAGTGATTCTATATCAACATTAGAAATTATGCAGAGGACACAATACATGAGCTAATATTTCTTCTCAAATGCTACTCAATCTCTTTGCACACTAAATCAGAGAAAAACATTGATCTTTGGCTTGCATTACTGAGATCTGACTTCTCAAAGTGATTTTTGAGCCTAATACGTAAGATTTTTTATTTCATAGCCCAAAATTATGTCAACAGAAAGGGCTTTATCACTGTCTTGTCAATGTGTTTGGGTACAATGAACAGCTCTTGTCTTTACTTATATGTGACAGTTACATCAGCCTCAAGAACAGAAAAAGCTATTATGATGAGAAACTGCAGAGGAGGCACCCAACCTTTGTAAGTTTACAAGTTGTTGGATTTCAAATGGCATGAAAGAAAGCCCTTTGGGCCGGAAGTTGACATGTCATTCTGTAGCCCTTAGCCTGACCTTCTCCAAACATCAGCTCAGACACAAAAGACACTGTGCTCCAAATGACTTCCTACCTCCAGGCTGGTAACCCTATCATCTTCCTGAGTGACACCTCCACCACATCCACTCTTGTCAGGAAGGAAGCCTTTGAATTCTTTGAAGCTCAAAGTCAGTGATGTTCTTCACAGTGACCTTGAGGGACTGCTCACCTCTTGATACATGCCAACTATAGATTAATTTCTATTGTTTAGCCCAGAGAAACCTGTCAAGGAACTATGGATTCACATAAGTCTCCCTGACGGGCTAAGTCAGTTTAAATTTACTTGCAGATGAATTTGCTTGTGATTGATATTTTCATGGAAATTACAGAACATACTAGGCATTTAAAACTCTCTTGATTAGGAAAATAGTGTAAACTATCAGTAGATATGAAGATACTTGCTTCCCTTTAAAGACTGCAGAACTGTTTTTTTTTTAAAAAGGACATTAAACTGATCTACTTTGTTAACTAAACTAAGAGAAACAGAGCCAAAGACTAGATTTGAGGGTTGGCCTCAAATAGTTTCCTGTAATGAAAATTGGGATGAGAGAAACGATCCAAATGCACTGAGAACCAACTTTGATTTAAATAAAGCTGTTGGGAGCTCTGAGAGAGTACTTTTCCTTACCTTGTTTTCCATTTAAAAAAAAAACCACCACCCTCTTTCCCACTTAGGCTGCATGAGAAATTGCCCAGAGATTATTGAAAAAACTTGATATATCAGCTGTCTGTAAGACACTTTCCTTCCGAGCAACAAAAGAAAAAGCCCAGGGGTCCACCAAAGATCTCCGTCAAGAACAGAGTGGCTGGGAGTTGAATTTGGAGATGCATTTTACAATTCTGTGTCTTGGCACTGAATTGAAATAGAAGAAGGTCTTTGGGAATGCTGGAGCCCCATGCACTTGTGCTGGTCCTCTGTGTTTTAGGGCCTCTGCAACCCTCAAATGTTTAGGGGTCTGTGTGTGTATTTGTGGTTTTGAGATAAAATTCACATAACAAAAATGAATCATTTTAAAGTATGCAACCAGGGCCACAGGGCTGTGCAATCATCATCTCTATCTACTAGTAATTCAAAAACATCATAACCCCCAAAAGAAATCCCATATCCATTAGGCAGTCACTCCCTATTCCTCACCCTGCTAGCCGCTAAGCAACTACTAGTTTGCTTCTTGTCTCTGTGGATTTGCCAATTGGGAGCATTTTATATAAACAGAGTTAGGCAGTAAGTGACTTTTTGTGCCTCGCTTCTTTCATTCAGCATCATGTCTTCAAGATTCATCCATGCTGCAGTATGTATTATTATTCCACTCCTTCTACGGCTGGATCATATTCCTTTGTATGCAAATACCACATTTGTTTGTCTATTCATTCACTGATAGACATTTGGGCTGTTTCCACCTTTTAGCTATGTATAGTGCTGCTATGAACATTTGTGTATAGGTATTGAATACCTATTTTCAATTCTTATGGCACTATACCTAGGAGTGGAAGTGCTGGGTCATATGGCAATTCTAAGTTCACACTCTTATTTACTTGTGTGTATATAACCCATCTTTTCTCTTTTAACATCTTTTTGAACTCAAGCAAAACAGATAAACCTTTAGGTAACTTAGCCACCTCGAATCTCTTCAATCTGGAATAGAAGCAACAGCCATTATCTCTTCCATTTGGAAAACCTTTCTTGGGGCCTGATAATATGGGAATTTGTTCATCTTGATTTGTGAATCGCCCCAAAGTCCAAGCCTGTCTCATCAGGGAGGACAGCTGTCATATTTGGGAAGGATTAATTACAGTCAACACTTACTGTGAAGTGGCCCTCAAGGCCAGGATCTGAAGTTGAACATCTGCCCCTTCCCTCACATTTGTGTAGAGCAGAAGGGGACTTTGAAGTCAAAAGACCCAAGTGCCTGAGGCCACTGAAGTCATTGAGATCCTTGTGTTTTTGTGATGCCTCCCAGGTTACACTGTATCCTCTTCTCCTGCTACTCACTGACATACTATAGTATCTAGGGGCTGGGTCCCTGAGTCTTGTTAGATCAAAGAAGTTTGACAGGTGGATGTGGAGAGGAAGGCAATTCCAGGCAGAAAACATGGCGCATGGAAACACAGACATTGGGAAGGCAAGGACTCGAGAAAAATGTGAAGCATTTGCAACATTCTCAGTGGGAAGTGGAACAGGCAATCAAAAACTGTAGAGAGGAAATAGGAATCCCATGTAAGATAGAGACTGCCTCATTTAAAATTTCTCTATCAGTTTTACATTTTGAATTTTCATCCAAAGTTAAATAGAAAGCTCCTTTACTGTCAAAAACCAAATGAAGCCTACACATTGCCTGATTTGTACATGGCTACATAGGAAGAGATTTTGACGTTTTGGAAAATCATTCAAACCATTGTTTAAATGTTGAGAACATACTTGTTTTTACTCAGTCTTTTCTGGAGGCTTCCACGTTCTCCAAAATGAATAAATAAATAAATATAAGTCACTCAGCCATTTCATTTAACTGCTTATGTTGGAAAGACATCACCAATTTAGTCTCCAAGTGTCCCTTTACTGTTTGCAGTTGTCTATTGATACAAACGTTCTCTGCTTCCCTGAGTGTTCATCTGGGCTAGAGTTTCTTGTCAAACATGGATTCAAAGAGGAATTCATACTTTCTGACTTCAAGTCATAATGAGTTCTCCATCTCTGCTCATTTACTGGGGAGACAACTTCCTCTTGGAACCATTTTTTAAATTATTATTCTTAAACCATCACTGGGTTAGATTCTTACTTGCTCCCTCAAGGCTTAAAAAGGGCATGGTTTGCTACCATGGGGCCCCTGGTGGCCAAAGAGGTCTCAGTTGAAACTCCAAGTAGTGAATTTGTGACTCAGACTAACTTGGACCCGTGAGTTGGCATATCAGTCTGATTTTTTGACTGATATAAGCCTTTTTTTCTTTATCAATAGACCATCTTCGTTTATACTGATATATTCTATGTTGCCTACTCTTCCATTTTACCCTTATATAATAGTCTTTGAAAATCTTGCCTCTACATTTTCTCTTATCATGGAGATTTTAACAGTGTCATAGATATCACTTCTTTTGCCTATTACCTAAAAACAGAAGGGCTCATATATAATCATGTGTTTCCAGTAACTTCAATAGGCAGTGATGTTAGAAGGAAGGGGTTGAGAAGGAACAAATCTTCTCTCAAGTCTTCTGGAAGAGCCGATGCTGTGGCTTGTGTGTTTTCCCCAAAGAGGTACAAGGTTGAGCTGTGGCAGAAGCCATGCTGGAGATAAGCTGGGGTGCTATGTCACCAAAGAGCCACTGCTGAGCTCCCTGGGAAGATTTAATTGAAGAAAATTAATTGAATCAGCTATTTTTGAGATGCAGTGCTAGATGACAGAAGCGATGTGTTAAGAATTCCAGTCTTAGGTCATGTCCTGTGTGATTACATGTTTAAAAATGCAGTTCTGAGGCTGGTGGTATGACTAGAGGAACACCCCTCAAAGGAGAACACAGGCTCCCAAACACCATGTCCGAGTCTTTTATGCACTGCCAAACCAGGCCCTCAGGCTTAGCCTGATTTGGATGTCAGACAGTCTCCTTTTATTTTAAGGGGGCATATACTCTGTTATGCTTTCCATGCTTTTTCCTGAAAGGGTGCCATCGTGTTACTGTACCTTTCCCCAAAGTGAGTCAGATGTGCTGACCATTGGAACACCAAAGTGGTGGTTCCCATAGCAGCCAGAACCACATGGAAGCAAACAACAAAAGAGCAACACTGTTCTCAGACCCAGCGGAGAAGTGGGATCACTAGAGCAAAGCAAGGACTTAGTCAAAATGCTGTGCCTCCTGAAACTGACATTTCTTTTCCCAACTGGGAGAGTTGTACCTCCCTCTCTGAAGGAGTCTTCACAAAGTGAATATTAGAGCCACTCAGACTTTCCGTGGAAGGACACTCTTAAGTTTCCTCTTGGATGCACGGTTATGACTAGGATGACGTTATACGGTGGATTCACAAACAAGACCCTTTTGTGGACTTTCAAAGTAAAGCCAGATGTTGGTTGTTACTTCCACAGAGACTAAGTGAGGTTTCAGGTAAATCAGATATAAGCATGATTATGACATTGCATGGTCCATTTCATTGAAATCTGTGCTGGTACAACCTCAAAATGTTGAGCTAAGCATTTACCTGGAAATATTTTCAACTTCCATAGAATCATATTTGGGTGAAATACAATTTAGAGGGACTTGCCAGATTTAGAATATTGACCTTCAGAGCAAGGAGACAGAAGAAACACATGTTCTTAGACATATGTTTAAGACAAAAAAGGTTTTCTTGATTCTGGGTAAATAAGACACAGAAGACATGAACTAGGAGACAGAAAAGGAAAATGTCTGAACTGATTCATTTGCATGCACAATAGGGAGACAGGATGCTTAGTGGTTAAAAGCATATACTCTGAAGTTAGACAGATCTGAGTCTGTGACCTCAACATTTCCAAACCTTGATTGCATTTCCTAAAGAGGGAAATCATACTGATAGCTATAGTTTCCATTTGCTAGCATTTCCTGTTTGACAGCATTGTGTGAAGGTTTTATCCTCATTCAATCCTCAAACAACTTCATGAGGTAGGTACAGTACTGCCTGATTACAAATAAGGAAACAAGTAGAAATAATTTAAGTAAGTTCCCCAAGTATGTCATAGAGCTAACCTGTGTATTAAGCAGTAACTGGTGTGTCTGATAATATCTGTGATGGGACTGGATATAGCAGTACCCCTGTTACCTGCTGGGAATGTATTCCAAGACCCGCAGTGGATGCCTGAAAGCATAGATTGTACCAAATGCTATAGATACTATGTTTTTGTCCTCCACATGCATACCTATGGTAAAGTTTAATTTATAAATTATGCAGAATAAGATATTACCAGCAATAACTACTAATAAAACAATTATAACAATATGCTATAATAAGGTTATGTGAATGTGGTCTCTCTCTCTCTCTCTCAAAATATCTTATAGTACAGTATTCATTCTCCTTCTTGTGATGTATTGGTGGAACCACTCTACAAACAATATGGCTATAACCCACACTTTCTGATTATGTTGCCAGAGAAAGGCAGATAATTTTTGGTTTGGTTTTGAGAGCACATGGGTTCTTCACTCTGGACATTGGCTTTACCATATGCCTTGCAGCCTGGCCACAGAACCCGAGTTTCATCTGTTCTGTGTTTCACACCCTTTCTGAATTTTTATGAACATAAGTTCTGTTGGGCTTCTTGTATTAGAAGAGCCCAGTTTCACCTCAACTGAAGACTTGCTCTGGATGGTATTCATTCTCCTTAATCAACTTCTTCAATTCTGCCAGAAATGCAGCAGCAGTTTATCGGCAGATAAAACCTTTTCAGTAATGTTTGTAATTTTTCTGTCCAAACTGATTCCTGAATCTGTGTAACCATCTTTACTTATAGTAAATGGCTTGTGATCACTCATTTCAGAGGACTTTTTGTTGAAATCTTGATTTTTGGCACATCACATTGCCATCAGCAGGAATACTTTCTTTTTGTTGCCTCCACCTACGAATTTAATGCCTTTTTCATCTTCACTAAGTACTTATCACCCAATGTGACCATAACTTTTGCAGTTTGATGTGTGACAGCAAAACTCACAGGGATTTCTTTTTCCTTCTCCACATTTCACAGATAGAAGGTTTCTACCACAGATCTCGGCAACCACAGCACAGGATGCTTTTCTCTCCTCGTTGAGTCAAGAACTTTCCCCTTTTCACTTCAGGGAAGCACTTAATGGCTTCTCTTCAGCATGTCACTACTCTTGAGTTTTGGGACCATTATGAAGTAAAATAAAGGCAACTTGAACACAAGCCCTGTGATACCCCAGGTCCATCTGATAACCCAGATGGCTACTCAGTGATTAAGGGCAGGGAACATGTAGAGCTGGACAAAGAAATGAGTCATATCCCAGGTGGGACGAAGCAGGACATCACAAGATTTCAACAGACTTCTCAGAATGGCAAGACATTTAGAAATTATAAATTGTTTATTTCTGAAATTTTCCATTTAATATTTTTGAACTGAGGTTGACAGCAAGCAACTGGAACCACCGAAAGTGAAACCATGGATAAGGAAGGACTACTGTATTTGTCCAATGTGTGTCATTTAAAACTACCTTCTGTTTGCCCTGGCCAGATGGCTCAGTTGCTGAAGGGTCACCCCCTACACCCAAAGGTTGCAGGTTCAGTCCTCAGTCGGGTTGCTTATGGGAGGCAACTATCAATGTTTCTCTCTCACACATACACTGATGTTTCTCTCTCTCTCTAAAATCAATGAACATATCCTTAAGTGAGGATAAAAATAAAATAAATAAAACTACCTTCCGTTTTATTTTGAAATGCATTTAAAATTTTTTTCTCTTTCCATCTCTATTGAGGTATAGTTGATCTACAAAAACTGCACATAATTAATGTATACAATTTGGTGATTTTGGATATATGTATATACTTGTGTTACCATCATCACAACCAAGTAAGAAATATATCCATTATCTCCAAAAGTTCTCCTGTGTCCCTTCGTTGGGATTTTGTTTTGTTTTGTTGGGAGCGGGGAGTAAAAACACTTGACATTAGATCTACCTCTCAATAAAATTTTAAGTACACAATGCCTTAGTATCATAATTATTATTGTGTTATAATCACTTATTAACTAGAGGCACTATGTTGTACAGCAGATTTCTGGAACTTACTTGTCTTGTATAACTATCTTTATACCCATTACAAATGTCAAATTTTAAATGCCAGAAACTGATCTTTTTCTATAAAAATAAGCAACAGGTCCTTGAAGAAAGATTTTCTAATGGCACATTTTCCTCTACCTGGAGTCACTCTTAAATGTCAAGGGGCAGCTTTACTTTTAAAAGCAGTTTTTATACTACTCTAAAATTGGTCACCTTACACCCAAACTTTCAAAAATTTGTTTGGGAAGGCATATCATCACTGGTTTATAAAGACTTGATTTCTCACCAATATGGGGAGAATATAGAGCAAAGTTCTTTATGGAGAATATTTTTCCAGTGAAAAGGAAAAACCTAAAAATAAATCTGAACAATCCAAACATCCATTAGGGCCTTAAAAGAAAATATTAGGATCCCAATATTTATACACATCCAGAGATATACATATTTTCCTGAAGGCTGGACAAAAGCCCAGCTCTGACAGTTTCTGCAATGATGGGAGAAAAGAAAATGCATATGGAACCATGATAGAGTGAACACTCTCTTAAGCCTATTGTTTCATGCCAGATAAAATACAAGTGAGTTGATTGGGAAAGAATTCCTAATAATGCCAGTGTCATCAAGAAATAGGTTAAAAGATCTCATAGTGAAATAAGGGCCAAAACAGATAATCATGGACTTATTACATAAATAATGATCTGTCCTTCTTATTGTGGTTGTGGCCCATAAATCTTGATTCATTTTTCTGGCAACGAGGATGAATGTGCAATGAACCCTCCACATAGCCTTGTCTGGACCACCTGGTGATGAGGGCTCAGGAATTTATGGATAGTGGGTAGGACTTGAGCACAATCCAGAACATGAATCAGGGCATGACTGGCGGGTCCAAATCCTATCCTGGCCACACTGACGTGGGGGCTCTAAACCAAATGAGTCCCCACAGGAAACTGACAGCTTCCACACAACCTTATTTCCAGGGTTCCAAAGGATACTTTATTTACCTTTATTGAACTCACACTACTGAAAGGTTAACTCTTGTTAAAGTGCCATGCAGCAGGTATGCACTGGTGCCCAACATTTCTCCTGAATACAGTGTCTATGAGTTACAAGTTAGTAAATATTCTGAATATCACTCTGAGTGGTTGTGTAGTACAATGTAACCTGCTACTGCAACCTCCCTATCAAAAGTCTGAAAGCATATCAGATTTTTTAAGAGATCAATGCAAAAATAAGACATTCTGAATTTAATGTCTAAAATTGGCCTTGCTCAGTCGACTGAGATATGAGAACTTTACTTTTTTGCTTTGCAGATGAATCTCTTCCCAGAGATTCTAGTTGAATGTTGCTAAATGATTCTTACATAAGGCATAGCCTTTCCCTGTCAAAGAAATGATTTAAATTAAGCTGCTATGACTATAGAATCTTCCTGCTTAAGCCAATGAGTCTAGGGAGAATCTAGAGTTCACAGCAGTTTCAAAGTATACATTTAGACATCACAGTTTTGAAAAACTTCCAATACATTTGCCAAGGGCCTTTCCCCACCACCTTTTAATATTTGAACTGATTTAAGTAAATCTAACCCATATGTTTCTGACTCATTTACACTTGAATAAAAATATATTATTTTAAAGAGCTATTTAATATCCAACAGCTTTTTGTCATTTGCAAAATATATTTTTTAGACCTTTTCCCCCTTAAAAAAAGTCATCTTTGGGAAAACTAATATAGAAAATAGGTACAATTCTAGTTCTAAGTTTTACCATTTTTGAGCGCACCTTTTAAAAAAAAGTTTTTATTGAATTTTTTTTTGGAGTGAGAGGAAGGGAGAGAGAAAGAGAGAACATCAGTGTGAGAAACAGCAGTTGTCTCCCATATGCCCCCCAACCAGCTGCAACTTGGGTATGTGCCCTGACCAGGAATCAAACCTATGACCTTTCGGTGTACAGACGACGATCAACCAACTGAGCAACACCTGCCAGGACTGAGCCCATCTTAGTCTGCATGCTGATTTTTTATTCTTTTACTATATAATTATTAGCTTTAGTGCCATCGTGGTTCCTATTAATTCATTTCACACATTGAATATCCTCTGGAGACTTTTATTTTTCAGGTATTCTTAAGCTTAGGTCGTTTAGGGCGTAAGGAGTAAAATAAATGGGGTGGGAGCAATTTGCTTTTTTTGGAATGTGAATAACTTCAGTAATAACTTCTTAAAAGGCATACACTATGTGATCCATGTCCAGTGCTGAATTATTTTCCTTCATTCTGAAAACAACAAATAAATAAAACCCCAGACAGCACAATCATTCTAGGAAAATCCTCCAAGGATGCCAACAGACATTAACGCAGTCCTTGAATTTAAGGTGACTCGGATCAGAATCTGCTGTTTCCAATGCACTCATGCATAAAGGGGAACGAAGGACTAGGGACCTCAGAAACACTAGTATCATCTACTGCTGTATGGCAGCCAAAAGCTTTTTTTAAAGAAAATATTATTTTTTCACTTTTTCCAAAAAGTTCATCTTGTTTAATGCATTTCAGTAATGGCCATAGATATGTTTCTATTTCTCACTGAAAATATTTCTATTAATTGCTTCCATGTGTTGGTATCCATGCTGAGGTAAAGTTGTCTTTGCTGTAAACCACCCCCTTATTTACTTTGACGTGACATTTAAAGTATCCTGTCTTTTCCTTACATTTATTTAACAGCTTCATACCCTTGATGTAGTACAATTGCTCTCAGATTTATAGATCTATTTGAGAAATAAAATGGAGCCCAAGAGTCTTCCAAAGAATAATTGCCGTGGGCCTCATAAGGCATTTCATGCATCTGTGTGTGATCTGGCAACCTATCTTCCACAGCATATTTAACGAGATTTAATTAACATGTGGCAAGAATATCCAGGCTCCATGAAGCTATTTAACTCAAGATTTTAAAATTCACTTTTCATTTAAAAAGAACCTGTAAGCATTCAAATACATCCATGAAGGTTAGTTTGGTTACAGTGGTTCTCAACCTTCCTAATGCCGTGACCCTTTAATACAGTTCCTCATGTTGTGGTGACCCCCAACCATAAAAGTATTTTCGTTGCTACTTCATAACTGTAATTGTGCTACTGTTATGAATCATAATGTAAATATCTGTGTTTAAACACAGGGCACATACCCAAGTTGCAGCTGGTTGGGGTGCATCTGTGTTTAAACACAGATATTTACATTATGATTCGTAACAGTAGCACAATTACAGTTATGAAGTAGCAACGAAAATACTTTTATGGTTGGGGGTCACCACAACATGAGGAACTGTATTAAAGGGTCGCGGCATTAGGAAGGTTGAGAACCACTGGCGTTAGGAGATATATCAGAGGTTATTAGAGGATACGACAGTTCAAATGATGTCTATATGATAAATTCATTGCCTTGTTACAGTGCATGAGTCTGCAGCAATTCATGGTAGATGCAAAATAAATCAAAGGAATGGTTGGTGTGAGTGGTCTTATCTTTGCAGCCAATGGTTTATTGGTCTCACCCCAGGAGCCATTTCATCAGCCTCTGCACTTGATTGAAAGCATCTTAGGACTTTCCTTTCAGTTCTCCCACTTCCTTGTTACTTACCCCAATGTTGTCTCTCACTTTCCTATTGCATTTAAGATGCCCCACACCCTCCCATGGCTCCCATCAACATGTATGGAGATGTTAGTTTGGGATATCTACTTGCACTCTTATAGAGAAGAAGGAGTCAATATTTTTGAAGAACTCACAGCAATTACAAAGACATTTGCTCTCAATTTTCATGATTGACTCAAGTTAGAGAACATAGGAACCTTTCAGCAGTCAATAAAATACTAGAATCATAATACCTAGCATACTTAAAAATGCTTTGGAGAGGGAGGAACCAAGATGGCAGCATAGGTAAACACCTATACTTGCTGCCTCTCACAACTACATAAAAATTACAACTAAAAAACAGAACAACTATCATCCAGAACCACGGGAAAGCTGGCTGAGTAGAAGTTCTACAACTAGAGAGGTGAAGAAAGCGCATTGAGACTGGTAGGAGGTATGGAGGTGCAGAACGGGCTGACACTCAGGTGTGCCGCTTTTTAAATCAGAAGAGATACAAACTCTAGCTTGCTCTGAGCTCCAGTTCCAGGTGAGACTCTGCAGGACCCAGACACATATGGGGAGAAACTGGACTGTCTGGCATGGGGACAGGAACACGAGGGCGGCTCTCTTTCAGATGGAGGTGAGCACAGCGATGATTATTGTTCCTGCATTGGGACCTCTCTGTTGATTACCTGAGACCCCGCCCCACCCAATTTACAACCCCACCCAAGCTGTGCCCAGTGGCTTTTGCATATGAATGGCCTGTCCTTTCTCAGCCTAAAACCTGTCAAACACGCAGCAGCTGGGTCAGGGAGCCCCAAAGCAATCAATCCAGCAGCAGCAGCCTGCCTTACTACACAGCCAGGCCTCATCTGGGCACCTCCAAACCCGATACAAAGAGGAGGAATCTGAAGATCTCTCTGTAGCTCCTGCTGGGCAGCCCCAGTGACTGACTTTGCACCTCCTTGGAAATCCGAGAGCCAGTGTACCCAGTGGTCAGAGTGAGACCATACCAGATTATAACTCTTCACATCCATAAATGACACACTCAAGGGGCAGACTCAGTGAGCACCAAAGCCCTACTGAAGCAAGTCCTGCCCCATACGGGTGTCTCCTGCACAGCAGCTCTTCCATTGTAGAAACAGCTGGTCCCCACAGTCAATTGGCCTGGAGGTCAATTCCTCCCAGTGATACCAACAGAATCAAGGCTTAACTACAACAAGACTGTACACACAACCCACAAAGGGGTGCACCAAGAGTGCCCACCTCAGGTGATTGGGGAGACTGAGCCACTGGGCCCTACAGGACACCTACCACACAAGGCCACTCTATCAACTAAAGGAGACTTAGTAGCTACCCAATACATAGAAATAAACACAGGGAAGCAGCCAAAATGCAGAGACAAAGAAACATGTCACAAATGAAAGAAATGGATGAAAGCAAAATACTGGATATAGAGTTCAAAACCACAGTTATAAGGTTACTCAAGAATCTTCTAGAAACATCCAAGGAACTTAATGAGACCTTCAAGGATCTTATTGAGAATGCAAAAAAAAAAAAAAAAAGGAAAAGGATCAGTCAGAAATTAAGCATACACTGACTGAAATAAAGACTAATATACTGAGATTCAACAGTAGACTAAGAGCAGTGGTTGGCAAACTACAGCTTGCGAGTCACATGCGGCTCGCAAGCCACAGTTTGCCACTCTGTTGACTAATGAGTTTGCTGACCACTGACCTAGACTCTTGATTCCAATAATTATAGGCTGTTGTTGTTCCTTGTGATTAAGCCCCTATCCCAGTGGTCGGCAAACTCATTAGTCAACAGAGCGGCAAACCGCGGCTCGCGAGATTTGAAATACGAGGAAGCAAAAAACTCCCAACCAGAAGACCAAAAAGAAAAAAGAATCCAAAAATATGAAGATAAGGATCCTCTGGGACAATTTCAAGCATACCAACATCCGAATTATGGAGGTGCCAGAAGAAGACAGAGAGCAAGATATTGAAAACCTATTTGAAGAAATAATGACAGAAAACTTCCCCTACCTGGTGAAAGAAATAGACTTACAAGTCCAGGAAGCACAGAGAACCCAAAACAAGAGGAATCCAAAGAGGACCACATCAAGACACATCATAATTAAAATGCCAAGGGCAAAAGACAAAGAGAGAACGTTAAAAGCAGCATGAGAAAAAGTTAGTTAGCTACAAGGGAGTACCCATACGACTGTCAGCTGATTTCTCAAGAGAAACTACGCAGGCCAGAAGAGAGTGGCAAGAAATATTCAAAGTGATAAATAGCAAGAACCTACAACCAAGATTATTCTACCCAGCAAAGCTATCATTTAGAATTGAAAGTCGGGTAAAGAGCTTCACAGACAAGAAAAAGCTAAAGGAGTTCACCACTACCAAATGAGTATGTATGAAATGCTGAAGGTTATTCTAGAAGGAGGAGGAAGAGGAGGAGGTAAAGATAAAAAAGTATTAACAACAAAGTGATAACAAATACATATCTATCAATAAGTGAATCTAGAAATCAAATGAATAAAAAATCTGATGAACAGAACAAACTGGTGAATGTAATAGAATCAGGGGCATGGAAAGGGAGTGGACTGACAATTCTCAGGGGGAAAGGGGTGTGGAGGGTGTGGGAAGAGATTGGACAAAGAGCTTATACCTATGGACGAGGACAGTGGGGGAGGGGGGCAAGGGCTTGGGGTGGGATGGGAACTGGGTGGAGGGGAGCTATGGGGGGAAAAAAGAGGAAAATCTGTAATAATCTGAACAATAAAGATTAATTTTTTAAAAATGCTTTGGAGAATCAACTGCTCAGTGCTAACCTACACAGTGTAATTCACCTCTACAGGTTGGGTGTTTCAAGGAGCCACACACAAAGGGTTCTGCTAATTCCTTTAGTAGCTGCAGTGCTTAAATGTGAATGGCACGTGTCAAATAATCAAACACTAATGTGAGTAGTGCCAGTAATTGCCAATTCTACAATTAAGTCCATGTTCTTAAGCCCCTGTTCTTGTCTTAGAAATAAAAATTACTGCTTTGATTCCTACTTCAAGCCAGGGAAGCAGAACCCTCATCTGGCAGTATTGGACAGTGCAGAGAAAGTCTCCAAGCAAAAGCCAACCCCCTTAGCATTAACATTCCAAAGGTTATTTTTAAGGATACATAGTCAAACATTCAGAGTATTTATGTTCTGGAATCCTGATTCTGTCATTGGGCACACCACCTGGATACCAAAGCATTGTGAAAAAGAAATATGTTGATCTGCATGGTTTAAATAAACGAGAAAATCTGAATGAAATTTTCTTTAACATATATCTATGGAAAAGTAAAATAAAAAAATAATATTAAAATGAAATGGGTGTGTATATAGAAAGAGGTGTTTGCAGAATTAGACAATATGGTTTAAAAGTCTTAGAAATGACATCATAAAAAAGATAAGTTGACTTTCGCTTAGTTGACAAAGTTAATTTCTGCTAATGTGAAAGTTCCAGCTGATGTTCACCACTCCCACATACAAGGAGTCTTTGATGAGGAATCGCTGGGTACTGGCCAAAAGTCAAAGCTCATGAAATGGAAAGTTCAGGGACCACAATCTCACCCTTGGGGAGGTGAGCACTCTATGATAATTCATATCACCTCCCATGAAGAGCTGTCTCATGCACACCTGCTGTAGCAGACATGGTTACAGGATTTGTTGATATGCCTGCTTATGGTTCCTACAATAATGAACACATTTCTGATGTTGACTCTAATGGACTAACAAACCAGTCCTCGTGGCATTGTTTGAATAGAGTTTGAGTCCCAGAAACATAACAGGATCTAAGAATGGGGAAGCAGTGCAATATAATGGGGGAGGGGGTGGGGGGAGACAAGGGATTTAGAGGTGAAAAGCTTAACTTCAGTTTGCTTCCTAGTGCACAGCCTTGGATTAGTTACTAAAATTCACTGAGCTTTGGATTCCTTAGTTTTAAAATGGTAATAATATAATTGCCCTGTGATGAATTAAAGTTTACTGCATATAAATAAGGCACTGTATAATTATCAAGCATTATTGTTATTCCTTTATTTTTTCAACAAATATTTAGTGAAAATCTCTTATAAACCATGCAAGCATTATTAACATATTCTCAGCAATAAGGTGTACAGGTTCCAGCCTTCAAAGAAAGGAAAGGCAGTCTAATGGAGATTATAAGTGAGAAAATAGCCAATTTCAATAGAATAGAATAGAATAGAATAGAATAGAATAGAATAGAAACCAAAAAAAAACTATATATATATATATATATATATATATATATATACACATATATATATATATATATATATATATATATATATATATATATATATATATTAGCTAATGCACTCAGGGTGGAAACTGTCTTTGTTTAGAAAAAACACCTTGGAGGTGAAGAGGGAAAGGGGGTGTGAGTACTTCATGGGTATTTCTTCAAAGTCTACTATGTTGCTAGAATCTCTTGACTCTTGGGATTCATCAGTAAACAAAACCCAAACCTTGCTCCCAGGGAGTGTACAGTCTACTGAGGGGAGATGATGGCCATAGAGAACAATTTAGCGGGTAAACGTGATGGGGGTACTGTTCATGAGGGCTGGTCAGAGTAGGATTTATCAAGGAATAGTTGAGAAAAGACTGTTGGAGGTAGGGCAATTAGCTATGTGGCCATTTGGGAAACAGCATTCCAGGAAGAGGTATCAGCCAGCGCAGAGATCTAAGGAGCAAGCATCCCTGCCTTTCCTAAAAACAAGAAGACCTGGAACAGTGCGGTGGAGGGAATGCCTCATAGCGTAGTGGAAAGTGAGGTCTGAGAGGGCCCAGGGCCTCTACAGGTCCTTTCTAGACTATCAGGGGCCTGGAAGAATTTGACTTTTCTCCTAAGTAAGGTTTTGAGTACATGGAACCATGACTTGTGTTTGAAAAGGACCACTCTGATTAGCAAACCATCCTTTTAAAATAAAAGAACAGAACTGGATTTCAGAGGGGAAAGGAGGGCAATGAAGAGAGGGTAAGATGAGAGGAAGCATACAGGCTCCATGGAAGGATGCGGGGAGGGGGAGGCTGCTGAGAAAAGTGAGAAATTCCCAGCAAAGGGTTGGGTGTCAAAGGACTCTTAGTCCTGGACTGTTTGATGTTTGTTTGTACAGGTTGTTTCTGTTGCTGTGTTGTACATTTCTAACCTCTCCAATTCCTCACTGAGTTCAGATACTTTCATGGTAGGTTATGGGAATAAATGATGCCCTGTCCACCAGTCCCTCCCCCCATCATAGCTAATGCAAGGGAAAAAGTGGTCCAGGGTTGCAGAAGATGAACAAAAGTGGAGCTAAGAGTGGAACAGAGAGGTAGCTGTAAAGAGAGGTGGCCTGAAAAGCAGGTGGCTCTGACAGGCCCTATAATAACTACAACTGACAAAGTCTCAGGGGCCCAGGGAGCTCCACATGAGCGTCACCTATCACAGTCAGGAAGGGCATTTGCTAAGAAGTGACTTCTAAGTGCAGACCTAAGACAAGATAGGCTGGGGTTGGGACATGAGACTCTAGAGTCCAGGTGGAAGGGCCAGCCTGTACTGAGGCCTGAATATAATCACAACATTGGCAATAGGGAACCCTCGGTGGTCTATAGTATGGCTGGGAATACAGAGTGAGGGGAAGCAGCAGAAGAGATGAAATGAATGCTTCAAGCCATGATTTTGAGTTTGTATTTTATCCTCATGGCCAAATGGAGCCACTGACATGATTGACGATCATTTACAAAACCCCCTCTGCCTACAAGCAGTTTATCACTGAAGTTTGAAGACCTTAGAAGGCAACTCAGCATTATTCTACTAGGTCATTGGGTGGCCACCACTTAATCAAAACCTACATTTTTCAGCTACTCTGAATTCTTATCATTGTAAAATAGAATAAGGCAGATAATATTGCATGAGTTATTTCAATGGCAAAAAGGCTTGAAAAACTAATGAATGCTTCCTAACTGCACTACCTGCTATGGCTTAAAGAACTGTCTAGCCTGGCTGGTATGGGTCAGTTGGTTAAGTATCTTCCCATGCACCAAGAGGTCGCCGGTTCAATTCCCAGTTCAATTGAGAATTAAATTTGGCTCAAGGTGGGGGAACAGTTAGGACACATGCCCGGGTTGTGGGCTCCATCCCCAGTAGTGGGTGTGCAGGAGGTATCCAATCAATGTTTCTCTTCATAGATGTTTCTGTCTCTCTCTCTTCCTCTCACTTCCTCTCTCTGAAATCAATAAAAACATAAAATTTTAAAAAGAAAAGAATAGTCTATGCCCTCGCCAGGTAGCTCAGTTGGTTAAAGCATCATCCCAATAAACCAAGGTTTTGGGTTTGATCTCTATTAGGGCACATACAGGGCACAGAAGCAACTAATGAATGCATAAATATGGGAAACACAAATCAATGTTTCTCTCTCTCTCTACTTTTCTCTCTCTCTAAAATCAATAAATACAAATTTAAAAATAGTCTATTACCAGTTTTTGCTACTTTATTAATCTTGAATACTGCTATTTATAGTTACCAAATTATCAAGTATATGCTAGACAATAGTAAATGGAAATTATTCATTTTCTAGGTCGTCTTTGGGAGCGAGACAAATTAATCAAGTTCTCAATACATTCTTGAGACATCCTAATGTCACAGTGACTGTGAACAAATTGCTACTGTCATTTGGTGACACATTTTCTTTCATTTCAAATAAAATATGCATCAAAGCGGCCATTCCTTTGAATCAATTCAAAACCTATTCCTGGACCACTCGGTTTCTTTAAAGCCCACCAGCCTCATCAATATTTCTTTGACTATGGCACCTGGAAGGAGCTATTGGAAAATGTGTTCTGGGGGTCAGAAAGAGAAAGAACAGGAGAGAGACACATGAGGTAGGGACTGAGGACAGATCAAGTGGCAAGAGAGATACATTCATCTGCAAAGTGAATTTTTCTCCTGGTAGAGAGAGAATTAAATTTGGCTCAAGCTGGGGGAACAGTTGTTCTGTGATCACTCTTACATTTGATTGTAGAGTTATTCTTCACAGGTCATACATTCATTTTCCACTGGAAAAAAATATTCCACTAGCTGCTCCATAGGACATGACTAATAAATAATAAGTGGAAACAATAACTCCGTTTGGTACAATTTATTTCAGTGGGTCAAGGCACATTTTTATTGCTTGCTGTCGAGGGCCTTGTGTTCAGAGTGTGTTCCTGGGTCTATTTATCAAGACACAGGTACTGATATTGGCGGAAGAGGGGGACCAACAGGAACTAATCAATTCCAACCTCGTGGTTTCTCTCGTGTTCCTCAACTGCCAATGCACAGGCTGTATTCAACATTCTAAGAGCCTAGGAAACCACAAGCCAGCAAAACCTGCTCTCCCCCGGCAGTTATATATCCTGGAGAAGGACAGATTTCCCTGGTTTGGGTGCACCGTGACATGCGGTGGTGAGAAGGAGGTGGGGGCCAGCACTGGCCTTCGGAGAGGCCTGGCACTGTTGACTGTTGAGCCAGCTGTCTGGCATCACATTACTTGCAAAACAACCCTTCATTTTTCACTCCCCTAAAGCTGAAGGGCGGTAATTCCTGGGATCATTACCCTTGTCTGTAAAATATAGGAATGTGAGAATGTGCTGGAATAGGTTTCAAAGCCGGTGGACTTTGTGGTCTTGATATCAAGTTGGGTGCCCAGCTTTTCGTTTTATAAAACCATTGCCTATGCGCTTGTGGGCATCATGCTGGATAAGCACTTTGCTGCTGCCAGAATGCAGAGGGACCTGGCGTGACCAGACTGTTATACAGCCTGTCATTACAACTCTGATTACACAGAAATATTTCTGGGCTATATATTGCGAAATGAAGAAAAAAACAGGTAATAAATATGTATATAAATATATATGTCTTGTATATATAATATTCATAGGGGGAAATCTGGAAAAGCTACACAACAGTGATGTTCCCAACAGTTCCTTCTGCATAGCAGGACCTGGGTTCTTTTTCATGTATTTATTGCCTGTACTTTCTACTCTTTTAAGAGAACAGACGCTGGGCTTGAGTTCTGCCTCCAGCACTCAATAGCTGGGGTGATTTGGGATGTTATTTCACTTCTCTAAATTTCAAATTCTCCATTTGTACCAATGGAAATAATAACAGTATTCCCTATTAAATGAAAAGAAATGAGGTTCAATATATTAAAGCTTGATTCAGGTTCTGGTTCACAGTAAGCACTCAACAAATGTTAGTTATTAGTCACGTAGTCCTATTATGTTAGCGCTGTTGCTATTACTGATGCAATATATATGCATTTGGTGAAACTAACAGAAACCTTTCCTGAGACCTGTGATTACCTGCTCATGTGTGTGTGTTCCTCAGAGACCCTCTGGGCCGGGGCTGTCTTACTTGCACTTCTCAATAGGGGTGGGACTGGTGAGTTCCAAGTCCACCCATACCACTCATCAAACTGGCTTGGTCCATACCTTACCTAAGAAAATTGTATCTTCATATTTTTGCCTTAACTAAAACAAAAATAATCTGCAGACTGTAGCTACTCACCGAGATCCTCTAAGTTCTCTTGAATGTCACTGGCAATTGGATTAAGAACATCCAGAGTGAACATATCACTGTTGTGACCGAGTCCCTTGTCTGTCTGAAACAAGGAGAAACAGTGCATGATGCTGTCATCTCAAAGACCCTGAAGAAAATTAGGCAATCGGTGAGAACTGCATACTTGGAAACTATGTTTTGTTAGGATGCTGCAAAGCCTTATGGTTAAGGGTTGTTGAAAATTTGGACTGGCCTCTAGGTATTTTGAGTTTCTTCAATAGGATCTGAGATACTATGCCTGAATCTCCTCTCTATAAAGGCATGAAGGTAAAGCTCTGTGTTTTGGGTTTTTTGTTTTGTTTTGTTTTTTAATCCTCACCTGGGGATATTTTTCCATTGATTTTCAGGGAAAGTAGAAGAGAAAGGGAAAAGAGAGAAACATTGATGTGAGAGAAACACATCAATTGATTGCCTCCCGCATGAGCCCTAACCAGGGCCCGGGCCAGGGAGGTGCCTGCAACCAAGGTACATGACCTTGACCAGAATCAAACCTGGGACCCTCTGGTCTGCAGGCTGATGCTCGATCCACTGAGCCAAAATGGCCAGCGTAGCTCTGTGTATTTTTATAAGGAGAACTGACCTTATGTCAGAGGATCTGCCTTCTGATGAGATCCCCAAACCTTCAAAGGGTCCTGTCTTCCAAAAAGTAGTCACCCCACTCATCTGCCAGGAGACTGCCATCCCACCTCTAACTGGGTCTGAAATCCCCCAGAGGGATCATTTCCCTGGGTTGGTCGTTGTCTCTAGAACACTGACATTTTGATGGCAACGGCTTAGGAGTCTGGCTAGAAGAGCACTCTCAGCTTGCTCCCTCTCCCTAGCCTGGAAGCTCACTAGATGGGCATCTCCTATCAGTGCAACACTTGGTCTCTAAAACTTTCAGCAGGTTGATTGGCCCTGCACATAGTGGCAGATGCAGAGATGGTGAGGATATAATTGCAAGCATGGCTAATTAGGCGTAGTGAGGGCAGGAAAAGCGGGCAACAAGCTCGGACAGGCTGAGTCTTAGACCCAGGGGGTGTAAGGGTAGGCAGTGGTAGTAGGAGAGGTAGAGGAAAAAGTGAGCCAGGGATTGCTGGGGAAATGGTGCCCAAACAGGGCGAAGAAACAAAGACTATCCAAGGTTACTTTTGTCTCTGGTGAATTCTGCCCGATAATTATAGTGACACAGGGAGCTTGAGAGCATCCTGTCTGATGATTCCTGATGTGTTGTGTGTCTCAAGAAGGGTCTGGAGAGCTAGTAAAAATGCGGTTCTCCCAGCCCACGTCTAGATATTATGGCTGGCCTATCAGAGTAAGGGCCTAGAATCTGCATTATAACAAGCCTAGTGAAACTTATGGTGTAGGCTACCTGTGAAGTACATTTTTTAAAACTCTTCTAATTTTAACCATCTCATTTTATGAATGAAAATATGGAAGCCCAGAGAGGTCACGTGACTTACTAGTACTCTATGTTGCACTGACGATTTGGTGGCAGACTGGGCTAGAAACTAGGTGTCACTTCCTCACAAACCTACTGTGTGTCAGAGACTTTTCTAATTTCAGATCAGGCTGCCCCTCTTTAAAAGTAATGGTCTTCATTTCCAGGAATGTTCCGTCTCTTTCTGCCACCTGGAGAGTTCTGGGAATTCCTTGTATGTTTAATGACAGGTCATAAATTTGTGTCTAACAAAATATGGCAGAACTAAGATTCAAGAAACACCAATTGGCCATATGGCTACAGACTGTGTAGCTATAGGTCCTCCACCCTCAACTCTGCACACCCAATGCCATATAAAGAGAAGGTCCATATCTGCAATGCTCTGGAATTCGGTCTCTTTCCAGCCCTATCCAGAACCAGGTACAGGCAGGGTAACAGCACAACCGTGAGAGCAAGTGTCCACAGCGGCCTCTTGCCCCACCTGCTTTCCTCCTAGACAAGCCATCTGCCATGAAGGTGGTCAAAGAATCCTGATCCAAGTGGAACAAGCCACAGTAGAGTCACTCCCCATAGTCATCTATCATCCAGTGCAGAGACTCATCTTCAGCTTCTACCTGGGATAAATATTTAGGTGAGATGACTCTACTAGTTTTATATTTAAGACCAAACTATGTTGGAAAACATCATATTCTTTAGGTGAGGCCATCTGAACATAATATAGATGATCTCAAATATTTTGCCATTCTCCCGAGCTTCCCAGCCAGAGTGACTTCCCCTCAGGTTGGTCAGTGCGTTGAGCCTGGCTCCACCAATGGCACACAGTGACAGCACCACCTCAGTTGTTCCATGGACAAGGCCTTGAAGTCCACTGTGAGAGCAGGACATGAGGTTCAAAGACCGAGGAGGACGGCTCAAGCTTGCTCTTTGACTGAGAAGTCAGAAGGTACCACTGGGCAACCTGTCAGGTCCTGGAACCTTGGGCTCCCCAAAGGGAACAGATCCTGTATCTGCAGCCATCATTCAATCCTGTTAATCCTCAAATCCTTAGATTTGACTCAGACAAAGGCAAGTTGGCAGGACAGGTCAGAAGCTTCAAGCTTCATGATGATGAAAATTAGACAGTGGCATAATAAAACTAATGGGATTTTATAGAGAGAAACTTGCTCTAACAAAAAATCAAGCAGTTACATAAAGTGGTCCAACATGAAGTCAGTCTCTCTTTCTCTCCACCCCCGTCCTCCGGCTATACACACACACACACACACACACACACACACACACACCACAACACACGTACAGGGAATTGGCATAATATCAGAAGTAAAAAAAAAAGTGAAAACACTGGATAAGAAAAAAGTCCAGAGCAACTGAATTTTGATTTAAAAGTTAAAAAATATTAAAAGATGTTATAAAAACACAGAGTGAGTGTTTCCGTTTGCAGATTTTGGCTGCCAATCCTGTCATTCTGAACTTTGCTATATAGGTCTCCAGAATTAAAAACTAAGCACCCAACTTTGCTTTTCTTCATGCTTTTCCCTTGATTATAAAAGTGTTTTAAATATTGAGATACAGCTTTACTCAGAGAGATTTAATCGTAATGCAAGACTTTGTGATAGAATAGTGAGGTGCCCAGGCCATGAAGTGTGGCAGCATTCCCATTCCTCCACCCATCACTGCCTGCATCAATGCATCCTTTCATTCTCATGCATGATTCATTCACCTGCCCAGAGGTAGATGCTGACTTCCTCTCCAAAATGATGGCATTCTCCCCTAAACCATCCTCTTCTACGTTATTGACTACCTCTGTTAATGGCTTTATTGTCCTTCAGTCTCTCCTTTCCTCACTAGCCAACCCTTCGCTACCACCATGAAAATATAAGTGACTAAATTATATGGCCCCACACACAGCTGATTAGGGGTTCTCTTATTTCTCTTTGAATTCCCATATGAGGCACGTACAATTAATAAAAGTGCAATTAATTAATTAATGATTCATCCCATAATTTCTTTTACATCCATATCCTCTTCCTACCACTGAGGTCATAACTCGGTCTGTAACCCCTCTGAGTAGACCACTGAAGACACTACCTGACAGTCTCCCATTCCTATTTCCTCTCTACCTCCATCCACCCCCTGCACTCCGTCAAACAGTGTTCTGATCTCATCACTCCTCGTGAAATCTAGTAGAGTCCTTAACTTGGCACAGTTTGGCTCTAATTTATCCTTTTGGTCCTATCTCCTGCTGCACCCAATCCTGAAATTTCCCCTTTAGCCAGTCTAGACCACAAATATGGCCTTGCCAGTTTCTGAACCCGTCTGTGTCTAGAATGTACTTATCTGTATGCCCATGTTCACCCCATCTCATCTTATTCAAATTCTACGTACTTGGAAGGCTCATTTGTATAGTATCCATATCTTTCTCTTCCCCCTCAGAATAAATGTTACTTACAGCATCCATCATGTTCTTTCTTACATTGTGGATATCTGGAACCATACTCTTTCCTCTACTAGGTTATAGTCTCATGATGGAGAGAATATGTGTCTTATTTATCTTTCCACACAGTGGCTACCAAGTGACTTGTGCATTTTAGGCATCCAATAAATGACTCTAACTGAACTGAGTGGACCACAGAAACACAATATAGCCCTCACCCTTAAAAGAACTGAGGGGAGAAATACATGAAAGAGCATGATAGAGTGAGAGTCACCAGCTTTTTGCTGTAGAGGTATTTACCACCCAACCAGATAATGCATATTTATATCATGGACTATCAATGTCTCTTAGGTGGCTGACACCGAGAGTATAGGATTCTCTCTGCTCCAATACCTCCAGCCCAATCAGGGCATTAGCAATAAAACACACATACTTTTTGGCATTTTCAATTGATAGTGGACTCAAAGATATCTTCTGAATCCCTCATTTCAAACATGAAGAAGTTGAATGAAGTGCAATGGTGCTAATAATGTCCTTGTACATTTATTATGTGCCAGATGCTGCACTAAATGCTTTGCATGCAATTCACCTTGAATTCTTACCACCCTACGAAGTGGGCACACTTATCACTCCACATTTCATATGGGGGGGGAGGGGTGATGAAGCTGACTATGGAGAGGCTGCATAACTTGCCCAAGTTACATAAAGCAAAGAGTGGGCAGAATCAGAGTTAAAATCCACATCAGGTGACGCAACGATATTCTTTGTTATGTAGATAACGCAATGTTTACATGATCTTTCAATGAGTTAGAAATAGGCATGAGATGACAACTCCAAATTTCTGACATCTGTTCTATATCGCCTTCATTCATCACTTCCATTCAGACTTCGCTGGTCAATATGACAAGTTTGCAAGTGCTTAGGGAATGCAAATTAAAATCTAATACAACTTGCTTCATATCACTGAGTGGTGGCTACTCGTTTATCTGTCCTAATGTCTTCTGTGCTTTTTGACATGTTTGAAATTTTCTATAATTTAAAAAAGTCTATGGCTTAAAAAAACAAAGACAAAATAAATTAGGATTTCTTATTCTCCAACACTAGAGAACATTCTCCGGGGAAGGGCCAGGTATAAAGCTCCTTATCAGGCTGTACATTATCTAACATAATTTTTTTCAAGATGACTTTCCCCTGGGATTCATCTAACAACACAATTTTACATTTTGGTAGTGAACTTTCAGAAAAATGTATCAGAAAGGAGTGGGGAATCAGCATACTTTTGAAATTGGGGTGAGGGGATCCTATTCCTTTCATGGGCATAGACTGCCCTCTGCTGTAGAAAATATGCTTTTACAGTCCTTGTCTTATTCAACAGCACAGCTCTTATAGCTGATGTGCCTCATAAAACAAGATGGTAAGATGCTGAGTGCAACATTATACTCATTATGCCATAAGCTTATAGCCTTGAACCTTAAAGGCAGAATGTGGTGATTCAGATTATGAAGTTAGTAATATGATTTTCACGTGTGCTTTAAAAAGAACTCTTTTTACTTTATAATGATTCTTTGAATGGCCAAATCTTATTCAGTGGGAGGTCAGAGCCACTGGCCAGAGAAATTCTCTTACTCTCCTGTGAGAAGAAAGTGCCAACTGATGAGAGAAGTTCCCATCACAGGACTGTGGTCTGGATTGAATGACATTTGCAAAGCACCTAAGCATAAAGTAGGGACATGGTGATTGCTCAGCAAACAGAAATTTCCCTTATTATCGTTATCTTCATCATAATCACATTGAGAGGAGTGTATTGTCTGCTAGGGATGCCATAACAAAGTACCACAGATTGTATGGCTTAAACACCACACTATTTTCTCATGGATCTGGAATCTGGAAGTTCAAGACCAAGGTGCAATCAGGGCTGGATTCTGTAGAAGCCTCTCTTCCTGGCTGTATCCTTACATGGTCTTGTCTCCATATGCATATGAAACAGAGAGTTCTGGCATCTCTACCTCTTCTGATAAGAACATCAGTCCTATTGGATTAGGTCCCAGCCTTATGACTTCATGTAACCCTAATTACCCCTGTAAAGGCCCTATCATCAAATGCTGTCGCTTTGGGGGAGACACAATTCAGTCCATAACAAGGAGGGTAGTAAAAACATCTCCTGGCTCATCTTGAAATGTGCAGGCAGCATGCCTGCCCTTCCACCAGGAGGTCTGCAACTGCTTGACATGAGCATTCAGGTGTGATAGTGTGACCCTGAAGCTTTGTGAACTTCACTGGTGCCTTCTGCATGGAATTCCCAAGGCGGTTCTCCTGCATTTTGGGAAGACTGTTAATGAAGGCTAAAACAACTGGTATTTCATGCCAAAAGGAGTTGGATAAGCCTCAACTTAAGCTGAAAAATCAACAAGAAAAACCCAGTCCTCAAAACCATCTGATTAATGGAAGTTTCTCTCTCTCTCTCTCTCTCTCTCTCTCTCTCTCTCTCTCTCTCTCTCTCTCTCTCTCTCTCTCCTTCAGTGATTTCATCTCACATCTTTAAGCCAGGACTATTTCAGCACTGATAAGCAGGAGCAATCAGCCTGTGCTTGTTGACGCCAACATTCCAAAAGGACCAAAATGACTCTTGGCCCTTAGAAGGAGGTCACTTTGTACTGGCAATAAATTATGTTATGCTCACAGGACTACTTTTTGGCCTCCCAGATTGCTATTTCATTCGCAAATCATTTAAGATCCAAGGCACTATTTGGCATAGGTAATCACTACAGTAGAAACATTAAAAGTGCTAAGATCATTGTGGATTTAGTAAAAAAAAAAAAAAAAAAAAAAAAGTATTTGGCCAGAACAACTTGTACCAGGCCCACCGCCACATGTTTTCAAAGACAAATTCTGGAAAACATGAAAATGCATCAACATCATTCCTATTTTGCTTGGTTTACGTTTTTCTTGTGTTTGGGGGTAAGAAATCAAGTAAGGAAAGAGAACAAAAGAATACAGAGAAGACAATGAACCTATATATTTAAACTATAGGTATCTGGCCTTCTTCCTCCTTTCCTCACTTTGGAAAATATTTCATCCTTTGTCAAGTAGTCAAAACTTATTGCCATAGATTGCATTCTTTTCAGAAAATAACAATCTTCGTGGTTTTAAAAATCTTCGTTGTCAACCTAAAATTATTCCCACTGTTTTTTTGAGGTGTGCCCAATACTTTTATAATTTCATTCATTGAGTAATCTCAAGAGACTTGCTAAGAATGAGTCTTCTTACAAGGCCCCCCAAAAAACTCTAGATGCCAGCCTCAAGCTCCCTCTCCAAATTTATCTTTTCCTGCTCCTTCCAACCAACCAACCAACCAACCTGCATATCCCTTAACACACTGATTGCTCTGTTCAGTCTCTATGCTTTTGCATAGTGGTTACTTCTGTCTACTGTGCCTCTCCAAAACCCACCTTGTGTGATAAACTTGTAATCACTGACATTTTGGATACAATATTTTGACAGTTTGGAACATCTTTGTGATCACTACAGAATTCATTTTCATAGTGTGTACCTCTATTATAGCACTTCTTGTAATGAAAGATAACTATTTCTTTACATGGTAAGAATAGCTAACATTTTTTAGTACATATAATATGGTGGAAATGCTGCTATATGTCTTACATGCATTATTTCAACTCCTATTAAACATGAAATTGTATGATTTGGAAACTGAGGCTTAAAGGAATTACATGGTTTGCCTGTGATTGCACAGCTTGTGTGTGAGGAGCTCAGATGTAAACCCACTTCCTTTCTGCCCAAAGCCATGCGTTTGTCACCCCGTTCCATCACCATTCCTTTTACCATCCCCACAGGACGATGAGCTCCCTGATGGCAAGCACATATTTCATTCCTTCTGACGTTCTTAATGTCAAGCATAATATCCTACATCTAATAGTTGTGTAGAGATGCATGTTGAACGAATAAAAGAAACTAATAAATCATGCAAAACTGTTTTAAAGCAAATATCAAAGAGTCAGGGCTCTACTTTCAAAGGCTGAGAAAGGACATCTTCAGAAGGAGTCAACATGAACTGCTCTTGGTCCAGCCCATATCCTCATCTCCCATTCACTTCCCTGATGTTTCCCTGACCCCTGTACTTCGGTCTAGCAGAGCTGTTTCAAGTCCACTTCCTCACAATCACCAGTACAACTGCCCAAATTGCATCGAATGTTCTCATTCTTCTCTCACCTTTCTCACTAAGCCCTTTCTCTTTTTCAACCATGCAGCTGTGAAATCCAAACTCCCTGAAAATGATACTCTCTGTACTAATCAAACAAGAGGAAAACTACAATAACTAAATGTTTTCAGTGTCTATCCCATGAGGGACAGCAGTTTGGAATGGTGAGATGTGAGGGTTCTGGAGTCAGACAAACTTGAGTGCATTCAATGGTTCTCACACTCACTGCATCATCTTGGGAAAGGGGACAGAGCAATATCTTCAAGTGTGCCCATCTCCTAGGGTAGTTCTGAGAACTCATACTTCTAAAGTGTAGGATTTAGTACAATGTAAATACTCAAGAAATTTTAGCTAATATTCTCAATAAAACAGAAAATCAGAATGAAAAGTAACCTTTTGTAGATGAGCAGCAAGCAAAATAGGAAGGGAGGAGTGATTTTTACCCTCTCTCTAGGTTTCAAGGCCCAACTTTCAGTGATCTGATGAAACACATCACTCCTGGGCTACATCCTTGGCTGCCCATCGAAATTTGGGATCAGGAGCAAAAACTATAGTCCTGCATCTATGAAACCAGGTAATAGCTACATGCCCTGTGGTTTTTGGCAAGGGGATTAATTCAAGGGAAACTGTTCTGAAAACAACAAGCCATTTCCTGTTTTATGGAAATGGCTCATAAACACTTGGGCTGTAGCCTTTGAACTGAAGCATGCCAGGTCTCCAGTGACCGCTGTTCATAGAAATTATTAGTTGCAAGGCAGGGACACTTAACAAGTGTTGAGTCTTACAGAAAATTAATGGTGATTTCTTCAGAGGTACAAAGAGGGAGCAAATGGATAAAGGAGAGGAAACAGGCTCCAACAAGGAGCAGGGACAAGTGGAGAGAAAAGAGTGAAGATAATATTGCCCAACTTACTTAATTTTAATTCTTCTTTTCCTCATGCACAATACACTTCCTTTAACCCCTTTGCCTGTAAATTTCCCAACAACTTCTTTGACAAGTAAATGTAACATTTTCTCTTCCTTAATATTCCTCTGAACTAAAGGCTATGTACAAAAACAAAATTTTGTTGGGGAGGAAAGCTTTGAAGGAAGTAATAGAGTGTGACAGTCAAAGAAAGCAAAAGTAGCCCTGGGTTTAAATCCCAACCTTGTCACTCATTAGTCATGTGACCTTGAGCACTTCATTTAACCTCCCTGAATGTTGTCATTTTTCACTATAATAATGTAGATAAATAATTTCCACTTGAAAAAGTTGTTGTAAGGATTCAATGAAAATACCTATGAAATACCCTTACTATGATATTAGCATTCAAGATTTGCTATTAGTATTTTAATCATTATATATATATTTAACAAAATATTTGCAATTACATAATCAAAATTATATTTGTGGTAGATTCTCAATAGCCTATACTACATCTATTTTAAGTGCTCAACAGAATGAGAAAGTCCACCCATGGTCCATCCATTCCCAAAGCCATTTTGCCACTCCAGAGATCACCGAAGCTGCACTGATGTGTCAGGTCATAATGTATTTTTCATTTAGAGCATCTTTCAATTGAGTTACAAGCAATGGGAAAATCCATGTAGTTATTCCCAGGGAGCAAGCCACTTGACCAAGTTAAAGCTGAGTCTGATTTGCCTCATGAACAATTCAGGCCACACCTGAAGGGAAAAGGCTATTGTGTGTAATTGCTAGAGATAGTGTTATACTTTGGATCCCTGCCCACTTAGAAGTGAAAACACTGCAGGTCACTTACTAGTCATTGGACAAGCATCCAAATGTGCTTGAGAATTAGCCAACTCTCCTTCTAGTAGAAGAATAATCTTAGATAAGGAGGAAAGGCGGGAGGAAATAAGAAAGAGTGGAATGAGCTCAAATTCAGCGTATCTCCCTTTAAAGGAATTGCTGTGTACCTTACCCTGCCTGCCTCCTTTTCCCTTAACTAGAGTGAAAGCTCCTGAGCACAGGGAGAAAATCTTTGGCTAAGCACTGCAGGCAGCAGGTACTCCATACACTGCTAGGTAACTGTCGAGTTTAACTCACTGTGACACACACATAAACGTTAGCGAGGCGCCTGATCCTGCTCAGTCTTCAGAGAGGAGTGTCTGTCAAGCCCTACTTGGAATTAGAGTCAGGAAAAAAGATGGGAGCATTTCTTGGGACGATAGCCCATTCTAATGAGAATGGTTCAATCACAAATAGTGTAATTGCTGAGAATGAATAAAAACAAGGAGGGGAGACAAATTATTGGTATCTATCCTATGTAATAGAGGTAATATGCAAATTGACCATTACTCCAACATACAAGATGGCCACCCCCATGTGGTCAGAGATGGCCACCCCATGTGGACACAAGATGGCCCGCAGGGGAGGGCAGTTGGGAGGGACCAGGCCTGCAAGGGAGGAAAGTTGGGGGCAATCAGGCCTGCAGGGGAGGGCAGTTAGGGGTTACTGGGCCAGCAGAGGAGGGCAGTTGGGGAGGACCAGCCCTGTAGGGGAGGGCAGTTGCAGGGAACCAGACCTGCATGGAGGGCAGTTGGGGAGGACCAGGCCTGCAGGAAGAGCAGTTATGGGTGACCAGGCCAGCAGGAGAAGGCAGTTAGGGATGACCGGGCCAGCAGGGGAGGGCAGTTAGGGGCAACCAGGCCTGCAGGGGAGGGCAGTTGGGTGTACCAGGCCTGCAGGGGAGGGCAGTTGGAGGGTACCAGGCCAGCAGGGGGGAGCAGTTAGGGGCTACCAGGCCTGCAGGGGAGGGCAGTTGGGTGTACCAGGCCTGCAGGGGAGGGCAGTTGGGTGTACCAGGCCTGCAGGGGAGGGCAGTTGGAGGGTACCAGGCCAGCAGGGGGGAGCAGTTAGGGGCTACCAGGCCTGCAGGGGAGGGCAGTTAGGGGTGACTGGGCCAGCAGGGGAGGACAGTTTGGGGCAACCAGGCTGACAAGGGAGGGCAGTTAGGGGTGACCAGGCTAGCAAGGGAGGGCAGTTGGGGGTGAACCGGACTGTAGGGAGGACAGTTAGGGGTGACCAGCTGGCAGGGGAGGGCAGTTAGGGGTGACCAGGCCGGTAGGGGAGGGCATTTAGGGGCAATCGGGCCGGCAGGGGAGCAGTTAGGCATTTATCAGGCTGGCAGGGGAGTGGTTAGGGGGTGATCAGGTAGGCATGCAGAAGCAGTTAGGGGCAATCAGGCAGGCAGTTGAGCGGTTGGGAGCCAACAGTCCTGGATTGTGAGAGGGATGTCCCAGATTGGAGAAGGTGCAGGCTGGGCTGATGAACCACCCCCCCGCCCCGGGCACAAATTTTGTGCACTGAGCCTCTAGTGTATATGCAAATAGACCAAACAGTGGAACAACCAAAAAACTGAACAACAGGCCTTTATGACATATGCTGACCACCAGGGGGCATGTGCGGAACATGGCAGGTATTGGCAGCAGGTGGCAGAGCATGGAACATGGCAGGCATTGGCAGTGGTGGG